>CM024634.1:13383977-16260186 GCA_014182715.1 Eucalyptus cloeziana | reverse complement strand
GTACTACCCGGATGAACACTGTAATTACTCCTATGTGCCTCTGACAGAATTTCCCTCTTCACTTCTTCATTGTCGGGAACATAAAGCCGTCCTTGGTATCTTACCACTCCATCTTCAGAGACTTGAAATTCTGGTCTTTTTCCTAAAGACACTGCATCTTTCACTTTCATAATTTCTGGGTCAGACTCTTGCAGAATCTTAACTTTCTAAATAATTTCAAGTTCAATCCTTAATGCACTAAGCGTACCAGTAAGACAATTCACTTTTAATTCAAACTTTGAGTTCGCTACAGACTTTAACAGATTCCATTCCACCATTCTTAAACTGGCTATCTCCATAGCTGACTTACGACTAAGGGCATCTGCTACCTTATTCGCCTTCCCTGGATGGTGCCGTATCTCACAATGATAATCCTTCAACAATTCCATCCACCTACTTTGTCTCATGTTCAACTCCTTTTGTGAGAACAAATATTTTAAGCTCTTATGATCTGTATAAATCTCAAACTTTTCCCCATACAAATAATGCCTCCATATCTTCAAAGCAAACACTATAGCTGCCAATTCTAAATCATGCGTTGGGTAGTTCAATTCATGGGGTTTCAATTGTCTAGATGCATAGGCTATGACCTTGCCATGTTGCATCAAAACACATCCCAGTCCTTTGTGAGATGCATTACTATACACTGTAAAACCATTAGATCCTGAGGGTATAGTCAGGATTAGAGCTGAGGTCAATTTTCTTTTAAGCTCCTGAAAACTCCTTTCGCATTCCCCACTCCATTCAAACTTCACGTTCTTTTGAGTCAATTTTGTTAGGGGACCTGCCAGTTGTGAAAACCCTTCAATAAACCTTCTATAATAACCAGCCAATCCTAAGAAACTTCGTATTTCGGTGGGTGTCGTCGGTCTCAGCCAATTTATTACTATCTCAACTTTCGCCGGGTCCACTGCAATTCCTCCTCTTGATACCACGTGTCCCAAAAATATTATCCGCTCCAGCCAAAATTTTCATTTGCTGAATTTGGCATACAGTTTGTGATCTCTCAGAGTTTGCAAAACTATCCTCAAGTGTTGCTCATGCTCTTCGGGCCCTCTTGAATATATTAGGATATCATCAATAAAAACATTCACAAACTGATTTAAATAAGGCTTAAATACCCTATTCATTAGATCCATAAATGCAGCCGGTGCATTCGTCAATCCAAAAGGCATGACGAGGAACTCGTAGTGTCCATAATGTGTCCTAAACGCAGTCTTAGGAATGTCTTCTTTATTAATCCTTAGTTGATGGTATCCTGATCTCAAGTCAATCTTAGAAAAGACCGAACTTCCTTGGAGTTGGTCAAATAAATCATCAATTCTAGGCAAGGGATATTTATTTTTAACGGTCACTTGATTTAGTTGCCTATAGTTAATACATAAGCGCATTGACTCATCCTTCTTTTTCACAAACAAGACTGGTGCACCCCAAGGTGAAGCACTTGGCCTAATGAATCCTTTATCAAGCAACTCCTGCAGTTGCACTTTCAACTCCTTCAGTTCCATTAAGGCCATCCTATACGGGGCTTTCGATATTGGTCTTATTCCGGGCATTAGTTCGATTTCAAACTCAATTTCTTGTTCCGGCGGTAATCCAGGCAATTCCTCAGGAAATACATCTTGAAATTCATTGACTACTCGAATTTCATCAAGCTTAGGCTCTTCCTTAGTATAATATTTAACCATTGCTAGGTACCCTTGACATCCTTTGTCAAGTAACGCTCGGGCCTCTAATCCTGAAATGAGTGCTCTAGATATGTTGGTCTGACCTCCTAAAAATTCACAACTAGGCCGATTGGGTAAAACAAATTGAATCACTTTCCTATAACATTCCATTTTGGCCTGATACTTATGAAGCCAATCCATTCCTATGATAACATCAAAATTATACATAGCCATTACGACTAAGTCTATTTTCATATCCCCTCCTCCTATTGTTATCTTACACTTTCCACACACCAGAGTGGACAACACCATATCCTTTAAAGGTGTAGAAACACAAAGGGGGTGTCTCAAGGAACGTAGTCTTTATTTTACTCAACAATCTAAATCTTTCAGACACAAAAGAATGCGTAGCACCCGTATCAAACAATACATAAGTCTTCTTGCCATTTATGAAAATTATACCTGAGATAACATTTTTGGAAGTTTTCGCTTCCTCTTGAGTGACCGCATATACTTTTCCCTGTGCTGGTGGTTTCTGTGGATTTCTCTGTGGATATGGTCCAGCAGTGCGTTGTGGTACTCGTCGCATTGAGTTGATACTTGTTTGCGACCTCTCCTGCGGACAATCCTTCTTAAGGTGTCCTACTTGTCCAGTACCATAGCATTTCAACCGTCCATTACAAGGTCCTGGGTCATGTCGCCCATCACACCTTCGACATTCTTCATTCTGATAAGGTGCTCTTCCTAGATTCAGGCCATCTCTGGCTTTTCCAAAATTCCCGAAATTACCCTTCTTCTTAGACTCCTAGGTCTGACCTTGACTTGTATAGGGTCTCTTACCCCGTTTGATATCACCAAAAGTCGACTGCCTCTTGAACTCTGACTGCTCCCTTACTAACTCCTGTTCCACCAACTGTGCCCTCTCATAAATCTCATTATAATCTCTTATATTCAAAGACATCAGTTGTTTCCTGATATTAGTTCTCAACCTTTTCAGGAATCTCTTCGCCTTTTCTTCTCGATCTTCTATTAGTCTAGGAGCATATCTTGACAGTTCAAAAAATCTTGCCTCATATTGATCCACTTTGTCATCTCCTTTTGTTCTAACTGAACAGATTCTGTAATTTTCTTGTCCCTAGCACAGTTAGAAAAATGCTTTCTATTGAAAGCTCTTACAAACTCATCCCAATTAACATCAATACCTGGTGGAAAGATCGTGTCCCTCGAAGCTATCCACCAAAACTTTGCATTTCCCTCCAGCTGGTACTTTGCCAAAGTTATTTTCTCAACATCACTGCAGACCAACAACTGGAAAATTTGCTCCATCCCATTAATCCAATGCTCCGCCTCCTCAGGACTTCCCATTCCACTGAACTTAGGTGGTTTCAACTTCAAAAATTGCTCCACCAGTCCTTGAGTATGGCGTTCTGCTCCGGGTTGTTGCTGCGCTTGTCTTTCCATCAGATTTCCTATATTGGCCAATGCCTGTAGGATATCTTCCATTCGGGGTTCAGCCCTTGCTATAGAGGCTTTAGCTCTCGATGGATGATGGCTTCCATACCGTACCATGATTTTCCTGCAGTTTCCAAGCATTTGCCTCATGAATAATTTGTGACTCAATGTCTCCATTAAAGCAACAACAACTATGACAATAAGTAACATAACCATGTTACTAGCACCTAAAAGCAACTCATAACACAGACTGGGAATCTACGGGTGAATACCCATCACCCGTTATTCAAAGTTAGTTGGCCATTCTTAGTCAGCATCCTACGGTGTGCATTGTCATTATCTTCCTCAATTTCCAATTGAGGCTCCTTATCACTCCACATGTAAACCTTTAGCTCTGATACCAACCGCTGTGGCACCCCCGATTCGCTTGGGGTCGCCATAGGTACCTATTATTCGTCCTTCTTAAAAACCACATAACATATACCTTTAAAAAGAGGAACCATAGACTTTTTTTTTTTGAAAAGGTTTTAGCGCAGCTCATCGGCGTAAGTATAAACGCGTCTCACCATCCATTACTCCCATGACAATGATACAATGCACATCGACTACGCACCAAAGGAAAAGATAAAGCCGAGTCACTTTTATTCACATTTTTACGATGGACATCTCGGGTCAGTACAACAAAAAGCCAAGATTTTTAGCTACACTGGGCTATGACTCAAAAGAGATCTCGACCTTACATCATACATGTATATACCTCCATCTACAAGTGTCGGCTATCCCAAAAAGTGTCAGCTCCCACCAGTCGTACGAGTCATCACACCCAACCCGGTGCATCGGGCGGCGGCGGCGGCAACATCCCTAGCATCACCCCATCGCGACGGACGTGGACAGACAGAAACTCCTGGATGACCGGGCCCCCAGCCAGGCCCACATCATACATGACCAGCACGTGGACTCGAATGAACACTAGACCAGGTACACTAACACAAGAATGCTCCAAGCACTCCACCTCAACATCAATAGGTGTGCCATAGAAGATATCACGTGCGACCGGTGGCAGAAGCATCTTTCTAATCTAAAATGTTAATCCCCAAAAGAGGTGAGTACAACCACTCAGCAGTAAAGATCCACCAAACTATACAATGCGTCAGACAGAGCAAACAATGTATCATGAATTAAGTACATATCATTCATGCATTTGAGCATATATCACCTTACAGTCATGCATATGTCACCATACAACGTGCATATACCATCATGCACTTGTATATGTATACCATCAAACAAACATGCATATATTACCATGCAGCGTGCATATACCCTCATGCACTTGTACATATATCATCAAACAGCCATGCATACATCACCATGCAACGTGCATAAACCACCATGCACTTATACATATATCATCAAACATCCATGCATACATCACCATGCAACGTGCATATACCACCATGCACTTGTACATATATCATCAAATAGCCATGCATATATGCACACATCCATGTGCATGATTCAATTTCAAATTTTATTTTCAATTAGATCACATCATTTTTCTTTCCCGGGACCAATAATTTCATTCCTCATTTATCTCTCGCACCTAACCTGGCATCGCGAGGAACCTCTGGCACACACCTTCGGGCATCCGGCACACCTTCGGGCATCCGGCACACCTTCGAGCATCCGGCACACCTTCGAGCATCTCGACACTCCCGGGGCATCGTTGGCTCACACCTCCGACGGTATCCTCATTATCATACTTTATTTTCACATATGTGTCTCAACATTAACATGACATATGATGTGATAGTAACAAAGGTTTAATTCATCTTTTGATATTATATGTAGTGCTAAATGTCATCACATATACAGCAAGATTAATCACTCAAGACATTATATCTCATGGAGCAATTTCATTGATTTTATTTTATTTTTTAAAAAAGCAGTAACTTCTTTTTAGATAAAACGGAATGCAGTCTTTTGGTTAACGCTCTTAAAAATTTAGTAATAGGCCCTAATAAATTCTAAGAGCTTAACACATTATAGACAAGATCTAGAGGCAAATATCTCATGAAGAACACTATACCAAAAGAATATCACACAAAACAGTATGGTCCACACATCACAGCTTTTAAAATTCTAACATTTCAGTTTGCACAGTTTCAGAAACAATTTCGATTAATTACACAAATGAACTCCAAAAATTTTGAAATTTTGATATGTTATAGGCAACACTTAGAGGTAAATCTCTCGTGAAGAATCGAAATCCAATTCGTTCTAGATAAATAGATATAGGCGGTTAATATCTCCTGTTCTTGGTGTCGAAATTCCAGATTAGTTTCTTTCAAAACAATTTCGTTTCACCGACCTACACATGTCCGTTTCTTCTAAAATTTCAGTATGTTATTCCTTAGAATGTTATCTACAACTTTCAGTAAGGACACAAGATCAAAATTTAACCGGATGATTTTATAAAAATCACAGAATCATACTAGGTTGAGGTAGCATTTTCCAGATCTAGTTTTCTTCAAAGAACAACGATTTCACCTACCTATACTTGTTCATTTCCTCTAAATTTTTGATATGTTATAGCTCAAGATGTCCTCTACAACTTTCATTAAAGAATCAAAGTGAAATTTCAACAAAAGTCTACTTTACAGTCCACGAAATCTCAAGAGTCGGCACAACAAATTCCAGATCTAGTTTCTCCAAAACAAAATCATTTCACCAAGCAATACTTGTCCGTTTTGTCTGAAATTTTAGTATGTTATTTTCCAAGGAGTCCTTTACAACTTTCATTAAGAAGTCGAAGTCAGAGTTCAACTAGAATATTGCATGCAACTCACAAGAACATCCAAGGTCGGATTGTTTTTCTCAAAAACAGAATACTAGGCTAGAACACAACTCTTATAACTTCGAAATTTCACACTTGATCTACATGTGAAATTTCCCATTCAATCACGCACAAAACACAGTAAGCAAAGAGTAGATCTAGGGACTCCACATGCCTCTAATTCCAGCAAACAACCGGTGGGGATGAGGCGGCTCGACAACGTCAGCTAGGCGGACGCACGATCTCCTCCTCCTTCTCTCTCCCGCACGACCCTATTCCTTTCTCCCTTTCTCTCTTTCTCTCTTTCCATCTTTCTCTCGTGTGAACCCTCTCCCTCTCTCAATTAATCCGCCCCTCTCCCTCACTAATTTCTTCCTTTCAATGATTAACAATCATTAGCCTTGCATGCATGACACTTGGTTGCTCCCCTTGGCCACTTGTTCACCCTTCCATGCAACCGAATGGGCCTCCTTTGTGCCGGGCCTCTTCCCTTGGGTCGACGGTAGCCCTTCCTCCTTTGGGCTTCTTGGGCCGGTCGAATGGTGGGGCCATGGGTTGGCTTGGTCTTTAAATGTCCAGCCCACCATCATTCCTAATAATTCACTTTAATTTCCCATCAAATAATGACCTAATTACACTTATTCACTTGACCATAAAACTTGCAACGTAATTTAATAAATTCCAACTTATAAAACACATAGCCAAGAATGGAATTTTTTTCTATCAAATAACTATTTATTAAAAGCTTGGTCTTAAACTTATTGTAAATCATGGATCAAATGGTTACAACATAACTTGATGGTACTTCCATCACCTATCCATGGCTCATAGCACATCTAGAGGTTGTCATGAAATTCTAGGATGCCACAGTAGGCATCAATGTATCTAGGACTCAGTGCAAAAGAGCAAAGTAAAAGGTGATAAAGATACTTATTGGTCAGTATGCTAAGGAATATGGGCAGGTGTGGGAGTATGCTTGGGAGTGTAGGTTGCAAAACCCTACAAATAGAGTGTATGTAGAGGTGGTTGAGAGACTGCTTCCTGATCATGGAACCAAGTTCGATAAGTTCTATGTGTGCTTTGATACATGCAGACGGGGATTTTTAGTTGGTTGTAGACGGATTATAGGATTGGACGACTATTTCTTGAAGGGCTTGTGCAAGGGAGAATTGTTGGCGGCGATTGGAAGAGATGCGAATAACCAAATGTTCCCACTAGCTTGGGCTGTTGTAAGGATTGAGAACAATGACAATTGGTCCTAGTTCTTGAAAAATCTTATGGCTGACTTGGAGATAACAAACGGGGAAGGTTGGGCATTTATGAGCGACCAACAAAAAGTAATGCTTGCTTTTTGAAAAATTTAGACAATAGTTTGCTTTGTAATATGAACATGTAATTTGCTCACATTTCTTACTTTGAATTATTGCAGGGATTGGTTCCGACAATAGCCGAGTTGTTGCCCCATGCTGAACATCGAATGTGTGCGTGTCACATATACGGAAATTGGGCAAAGACCTACAAAGGAGATAAGCTACAGTTGCAATTTTGGCAATTAGCAAAGAGTGCAAACATGGTTGACTTTAGGATAGCCAAAGAAGGACTGCTTCAGTTGACAAAGGAAGGTTGTGCTACCCTATTTCAACTAGAACCGAAACATTGGTGCAGGACATTCTTCAGTGAGGAGTTCAAGTGCAATAACGTCGACAACAACATTTGTGAAGTATTTAATTCAAAGATAATAGATGTCAGATGCAAACCAGTCGTCTCAATGCTTGAAGATATACAAGTTGTGGTTATGACTCGGCTGCAGAGACAAAGAGATGAGGCTGCAAAGTGGACTAGACAATATGGTCCTAGGATTGCCAAGAAATTGGATGAGAACTTGGCTGCAAGTAGGCATTGTCATCCCATTTGGAATGGAGATGACGGATATGAGATAATGAAGGGTGCTGATAAGTATGTTGTCAATCTAGGAAGCAGGAAGTGTTCATGTAGAGCATGGCAAGTAAGTGGAATTCATGTGCACATGCCATATGTGCCATCCAGTTGAAGGGCGATAATACAGATGATTACATCGATGATTGGTACCATAAATCAAAATACCTTGCTTCGTATCAGTTCATGATGTATCCAATTAGAAGTAGCAAGTTTTGGGAGCCCATGGATCATGAAGCACCTCAACCTTTGCCACTGAAGAAGAAAATTGGAAGGCCAAAACGAAGACGAAGAATGGCGGAGGGAGAGGTCTCGGGTCAGCAAAGAATGAGCAAGTAGGGTGCAAAGATAACGTGCTCTTATTGTCGCCTAGCAGGCCACAATATTAAAGGTTGTTAATTGAGGAAGCAACAACAACCGTTGAGGCAAGGTGAAGGGCCTAATGAAGAGATAGTTGGAGAAATGCAAACAGCACGGCCAAGTGAGTCGACTGTTCTTCAGTCGACAACTAGAACCCCGGTAAGTCATGAAATTTATTTTATGTTTATGTTGCTTTGTCGTTTATCATAAAAATGTTCATAATATCCTATTTGGCCTTGTATGTAATGTGTTTGTTAGGTCACAAGAAGAATCCCAGTAAGTCATGAAACTGATCAGCCTGTTCGAAGAAGGCAAGGTAGAAGATGGCCAGCTGAAGGATTGGCCCAAGCAGCATCACGGCCAGCTGAAGGATTGGTCCAATCAGCATCACAGCTAGTTCAGTCGACTGTTCTTCAGCAGCGAAAGAAATACCCAGTGGTAAATTCAACCATCTGTATTTAGTTTTTCATTTTCTTTACATTATTATATGGCCCGATGTTATATTTATGGTGTCTTTTGCCTCTTTCTCAAGTTCGAAGAAAGCAAGTTGGAACTCAACTGCCAACTGAAGGGCCATCACAAGAGCCACCTCAAGGGTCACCACAGGGGCCACTAGAAGAATCACTACAAGGGGCACCACAAGTACCACCACCAATACCACCAGAAGGCCCAATAGAAGGAGGTGTCACTGAAGTTGAAGGGCTACACAGAAGGACAATTAGAGGAAGCCCAGGTGAAGGGGCAGCTACATAAAGGCCATCTAGAAGACGCCCAGCTGAAGAATTGGTCGAAGAAGCACCGGCTGTAGCTGAAGGGCCCAAGAAATCACAGGTAAGAAAAAGAGCCAACAAATCACAAGTTTCTGAAAGTGACGCCCCTATTCAAATAAGAGGGGCACTTGGGAAGAGGTTAAGACAATATGGCTATGGCCTTTATACAAATGAGCGTACTGGAACAGTTATTCTCAATGTAAGTTTTATTGGCTGTATTTAATTTAATTTATGCTGTAGACTTTTGCTGACAATTTATTGTCTTTTTGTAGCTTGAGAGAAGTTCAGAGGTTCTTATCTCAGGCCTAACTCAAGAATCAATGGCTACACCAACAAAAAAGAAAACATCAACTGTGCTAATAAGAAAGAAGAGGAAGAACCCAGTTGCAACTCCTTTTGAATCAATTCGGCCTGGGACATTTGCAGCTCCATTTGAGTCAGTGGATACTGAGAAGGTTGAAGAAGAAGTTGCACGTCTACTTAGAAAGAGTGCAAGAATTATGAATCAAGTGAAAGGCCTATCGAAAGGAGCACGAACAGGGGGTGTTGTGCATATTGATTGATTGATGAGATGGGACGTGATAGGATTTGTGGAGCTTAGGGGTCAAAATAGTTATGTAAACGTTATAATAACACTTGCTATGGATGGCTATTTTTTTTTCTTTAGTTTGTCATTGATGTTGTGAGACTTAATCTTGCGCTGCTTGTCAATTTTTGCTGTTTGTCATGGATTTTGCTTTTACTTGCTGCTGCTGCTACTGTTGGTGTTCTGTGGTGGTAGCTGGAGTGCTGGTGTGGCTGGCTGGTGGTGGATGGTGATGCTTGGTGGTAGTGAGTTTGTTGTTGGGGTGCTAATGTGGTGGCTAGGGTGCTAGTGTGGCTGGCGGTGATGCCCGGTGATTATGGGTTTGTGGTGGGGGTTATGGGCTTATGCTGCACCTGCACCTGGTGCAAGTGTGCAGTTTGCACATCTTATTGCACACTTGCACCATGTGTACAGGTGCAAGCTCAGCTTGCACTAGTACCTTGTGTAGCAACACCACCAGAATGGTGGTGGTTGGAGCGCCTAGTGTGGCTAGTGGTGATGGTTGGTGGCGCAGTCGGTGGTGGTGGCTCGCGCAATTTTTAGAGAAAACCCACGAAAAAATTGACATTTAACTGATCATATTCTAAAAAACTTGGCACTTAACTGTTCACTTTTAATTACAAGTGACACTTAACCGATCACTTTAATAATAACTTGACACTTAAGTGATCCATTTTTCATCGCGACTAGCACTTAAGTGATTACTAAATACAACTTATGGCACTCGGGTAATCACTCATGTTTGTCTTGTGTATATGTTGGTCTGCATCAAAACAGAGAAGATGATGGTAATTTAACTTATGGCAACTCCATATGACAGCACAAACAACAACAAAGCCACAATGATCTTGTGGAACAACACAAACTTCTTCGCATCTTTCAAAATGAAAAAAACCTACATTTAATCCAAAACAACACCATTTTTAACTATGGGAGTCGGAGAAACTTTTTCTCATCTTCAAGTGCTTTACATTTCATCATAAAGTACAATAGACAACAAAACAACACCATAATAAACGCTTGGTAACACTTTCGTTCAATTTTCATCATTGAAACTTCATTCTTGAAAGGTTTAGTTGAAGATGCTTGAGTTTGCATTGAGACTTCATTCTTGAAAAGTTTAGTTGAAGAAGCTTGAGCTTGCATTGAGTCAACATCGTCCAAGTCGTCCACGAACACAGATGGAGATTGCTATCTTTTATGAAGTAGATCCAATATCACCTCTGTGGCTCGGTCAGAGAACTTCGCATCGACCTATTTGAAGTATTTGCACTTCAACGCTTCTTTATATCGGACGCATCCATGAAATCTTCTCCCAAGATTGATTCGAGTCCATAATGTTCTTCTTGGACTCGATAACCGACAAAAACAGAAACGCTGGCCTTCTCATTTGCTTCGGTGAGAGGAAATTGAGGCGTTGCTGCGAGTCCTGCTCTCCATTTCCAAGATTCGACGAAGGAATTTTGGGCAAATGAAAATTAGGGTTCGAGACTTGGATTCGAGCACTTCAATAGGGATTTTGGCTGATTTAGGGTTTTAGATTTGGGGCATTTGGGGAGACAACGTCGTTTTTGGAAGATTCGGGGCTTTTATTATGCAGACGACGTCGTTTTTGGTGAATTAGAGTCGACTCAGCTCTTTGGCAAGCCACGTAGGCAATAAAAAATAATAAAATATTGCCACATAGGATTTTCGACAAGGGTCGCTGGAGGTGGCACTTAAGTGTCCCACTTTTCAAAGAAAGTGGCACTTAAGTGGTGTACATTTTCGAAGTTATGGCACTTAAGTGTCCCTTCGTGCCAAGTTTTGACACTTGGGCTGTTCTTCTGCCATCCGATATCTACATGAATCTCAGTAGTGAGATGGACAAAAGCGGTGCTAGGAAAGTGTGGGTCAGTGAACTCTTGAGTCTCGGTTTTCAGCACTACAAGCGCGCCATAGATAGAGGTGGGGGTAGTAAGGAGAATAGGCATTTCTACTTATCTAAAAGATAACAGCAAAGTGAGCTAAAGCCTAGCAAGAGAAAGAAATAGATTTATAAACCATTTGATCTAATAAGCAATCAATTCCTAAGACATAGGCTAGCATACAAATACATAATTACAAGTTTATAAATACACGACATAACTTCAGTCCTATATAGCCACGCACATAAAGTCAAAATACATAGATTTCGGACATACACACTCGTGATATATCGGGAACAATTACAACATGCTTTAAATTTCCACATAACACCCGTATGATACCACCAACTTCAGTCTCATTTCAATTGTTCCCAATCTATCGCAGGCGGCATGAACAATGACCTTAGCTACCATGGTAGGCATATACGACACTAAGCTACAAGCATCCCAACTCCGGGCCATCGTCGGGTATAAAACTCTCAAGATTTGTCCCTTCCTGGGCTTCCCTACTTAAACCCTACTTAAACCCGAGGCATCTTGGTTCACTTGCCAGGGTATTCTCTTCTGACATTCCACTCGGGGTCATCATTGGGCATCCAAGGACCGTGTGCCTTGAGTTCCACATCCATCTCATGCATCACACACACATAAACATGTATAACTATATATATATTTATATATATAGCACTGCATTTGGTTCAATTTTGGAAATAGGTCTTGGGGAAATTTAACCTAAAGGGCTTTGGGGAAATGTAAATTGCGTTTGGTAAAAAATTCTTTGCAAAGTTATTTTGGCGTAAATAGTGTTTGGCAAATCTTTTTTTTTTTTTTATAAAGGACTTTTGGATTTTATTTCTCTTTTTCATTAAAAAATATTGTACTCTTTACCGACTCTAGTGAAGGTAAGGGTAATTTTGAAACAATGAGAGATAAAATCGAAAAATTAAAAAATTTATGATATTATTTTTTTTAAAAAAAAGAGAAAAGTAGTTTCAGCATTAGGTTAAATGCTGAAAGCCCAAAACTGGTCCCTATCAGCATTTGGGCTTTCAGCTTTCCCAATGCCAGTATTTGACTGAAAGCCCCTTGAACATGCTTGCCCAACACCTCAACATTTCCTCAAGGGCTTTTGGAGGCTAAAAGCCCTTTGGATAGGCTTGCCAAACATCCTAGCATTTCTAGCATTTCTCGAATTTCTCGAAGGGATTCTAGAGATTGAAAGCCCCTTAAAAAAGGGGAATCAAATACATCCATAGCATTCATGGCATGCCACAATTTTCATAATTCATCTTTCATAGTATAATTGACATGCACAACTATGAGATGGGCACCACAACACTACAAAGATCATCAGAAATATTACATGAAACACTCAATTAAAGCATATCACATTAATGTCACAAGTTTAGCATGTAATATCTTGTCAAAAGTCAGAATCCATCACCAAATGTCACAAATTAAAGTCTACTTACCTTCAGCATAATATTGTACCAATTTCGGAATACATCACCAGGGAACCAGAATTGTACAATTTTAGAAAGAAATAGGAAAAACCTAATAAATGAGCTCGAAAAATTATGAAATTTTAATATATTATAAACAAGACCTAAAAGAACATATTTCATGGAGTGTCCGAGACCTAATTAGAATGGTACAAAGAGCAAAGACTCTCCTAAACTAGCACTATCCACTGTTTCTTCGAACATAATCATCAACCAAAAGGAAATATCGATTCGACATCCAAATCTTAATGAAATGCTCTAAAATTTTGATATGATGTACATAATGATGTCCCCTACAATTCTCATGAAGACAGAATAACCAGATTTCGCTTAGAAAAATTTATAAAACTTGGAGAACACACGGAGGTCTACGAACTATGCTATTGAATAGATTGTTCATTGAGAAAAACGGGGTCTTCGAACCAATCCTTCCAACTCAAAAAATTCCCGAAATAAATATATGTCATAGTTAGGGTCTCTTGAACAATTTTTATGAAGAGAACTTCACCCAGATCTCATCCTAACGAGCCGCACCAAATTGACCAAGCAAACTTGAAATATTTGCAAACTCAGCTTCTCACGCATACATTTCTCACATGCATGTCTATTTCTAGTCTCAAAGCACACGTATAGAACATCTACTTAAGCATTAACCACAAGAAAAATCCTTGCAAGCTGGAACAAGCACAAAAGACTACATGCAAGCCATCGAACCTCCTATAACCCACATGCACTCCAACTTCCGTCCACGACGCGCGATGACAGCTCCTTCTCTTCACATCCACACCATCACAGCAACATACAAAAGCACCACAACCAACAGATTCACCAGGACAATTAAAAGATCACCTATTCTACAAAATCGAGTCCTAAAGAGATCAAAAGGAGTAGAAATCCATCATTTCTCCTTGCCTCAAAGTCTCAGCACTTCGTCTTCTTCTCCTCAACACGCTGTGATTCCAAGGAGGCTCTCAACTTACTAATTTACTCGAGCACAAATATGAGAGCGAGAGAGGAGAGAGTGAGCTTGCGGGCGAGAGAGAAAAACCGAGAGAGAAAGAGCGAGTAAGGGAGAGTGGGAGGGTTCGGTGAGGGAAGAGAAATGAGTGAAAAGAAGAAGAAGAAGCGAAACAAAAAGAAGAAGGGAAGGAGAAGAAACTTGCCGCACCTAGGGAAGAGAAGGAAATGATGAGAGCATGGGAAATGCTCCCTTGCATGAAAAACCATTGGAGTAAGGGAAAATAGCCATGATGGACGCCCAAAGGCAGGCTAATAGGCCCATTTAGTTCTATTTAATAATTAAAAAAGAATTTGAATGGCCTTTGCAAGACCATGGACCGCACGCCAAGATTAGGCCAAAAAAATTGCCTAAATTCTTTCACATTTAACACTAAGATGGCCAGCCCTATTAGAACAATCACATAGAAATTAAGTTAGGTACTGACAGAGAACATTAGCGGCACATGACATCCATACAAGGTGAAAATTTATTTGCCTCGATCCCTAAATTATCTTATTAAAATTAAATCGCCTATATTACCAAACTTGCCATGAAAATTAAAATTAGTAGACCGATAAAGCTTGCCACAACTAATTAATTAGTTGAATAAAATTCAGAGTGTCACATTCATGCCTCGGGACAAAGTCAAGGTTCACTTGGCTTAGAATCGATGTTAAGTCGCGATGGCCTAAGCTCGTAGGGCCTTGAAATCGGTATTGAGGCATTCTGTTTCTAAGTTTTGTTCAGTGTGGGGATTGTTGAAGGCCATGAGGTCTTGGATCGGCATTGAGGCATGCCAGTTTCAAGTGTTGTGTAGTACGAGGATCGCCTAAGCCCACAAGGTCTTTGTACAACGTTAAGGCATAGCGGTTCCGAGTCTTGCTCAGCATGGGGATTGAGCATAGGCGTTTGGTTTGACCCATGAGCCTAGAATTGTGCTCAACATATTTTATAGTGTACTAATGAGGGTCATGGAACACACACTTGAGTGAGCAAGCCCTCGGGCCTTGTATAGTCAGCTAAAAGGAAAGATAGAAAATTGACTTGTGTGATATATAATGTGTGGTCATATAAATGAAAGTTAAATTGCCGTAAATGCATCTTAGCTTCGCCAAAGGCAAATCCTTGAGGGGGATGGTCCAGGAGCACACCCTAAAGAGGACAATATCAGGTTGGGATGAGGAATGGTCCAAGAGCATGCCTCTACCCTAAACGACATGTTACGTTGCCTCGTTCATGCGAACAAGATGTCCTAGTTGAGCAAGAAGCCTTTGAAAGTATGGATTGTCTGGCCTAAGGCCAAATGCTCAGCATGAAGTTGGAAGTCACTAAAAGTACGGGAATAACTATTTGAGATAGCTAATGAACTTTATGGTGCATTTTACTATGTGTAGTTTGATAAGCTTGTTTGGTGAAATAGCTTGTTTGGTAAGTTGAAAGTAGATTGCATGCATATAGTCGAGAGATAGTAATGGGTTTGCTATTGGTTTGCCATCGACATTGCATTATGAGTGTTGTACTTGTTAGATTTGAGGATGAGAAGTCCTCCTAGTAGAAAATTAGGAGTTTTACTTACTGAGTCCCTCGACTCACTCTTTTGTCTTTTAGTTTTGTAGGAATGGCACCAATTTTGGAGTTGTAGCCTCCATAGAGGAGATATGGATTAGCTCCAACCTCTGTGGATAGATATAGCAAGGCGTAAATAAAAAAGTGCCTATAGAGAAGGGCTTTATAAATGTACTAACATGATATAAAAGAAATGTGGTCATATAAAGGAAAGTTCAATTGCCATATATGCATCTTAGCTTTGCCAAAGGCAAATCCTTGAGGGGATGGTCCAGGAGCACACCCTAAAGAGGACAATATCGGGTTCGGATGAGGAATGGTCCAAGAGCATGCCTCTACCTTAAACGACATGTTACGTTGCCTCGTTAATGAGAACAATATGTCCTAGTTGAGCAAGAAGCCTTTGAAAGTATGGATTGTCGGCCTAAGGCCAAATGCTCAGCTTGAAGTTGGAAGCCCCTAAAAGTACGGGAATAACCGTTTGAGATAGTTAATGAACTTTATTGTGCATTTTACTATGTGTAGTTTGATAAGCTTGTTTGGTGAAATAGCTTGTTTGGTAAGTTGAAAATAGATCACATGCATATAGTCGAGAGATAGTAATGGGTTTGCTATTGGTCTGCCATCGACATTGTATTACGAGTGTTGTACTTGTTAGATTCGAGGATGAGATGTCCTCCTAGTAGAAAATTAGGAGTTTTACTTACTTGTGTTCCTCGACTCACTCTTTTGTCTTTCAGTTTTGTAGGTATGGCACCAATTTCGGAGCTGTAGCCTCTATAGAGGAGATATGGATTAGCTCCAGCCTTTGTGGATAAATATAGCAAGGCGTAAATAAAAAAGTGCCCATAGAGAAGGGCTTTGTAAATGTACTAACATGATATAAAAGAAATGTGGTCATATAAAGGAAAGTTCAATTGCTGTAAATGCATCATAGCTTTGCCAGAGGCAAATCCTTGAGGGGGATGGTCCAGGAGCACACCCTAAAGAGGACAATATTGGGTTGGGATGAGGAATGGTCCAAGAGCAGGCCTCTACCTTAAACGACATGTTACGTTGCCTCGTTCATGAGAACAAGATGTCCTAGTTGAGCAAGAAGCCTTTGAAAGTATGGATTGTCTGGCCTAAGGCCAAATGCTCAGCTTGAAGTTGGAAGCCCCTAAAAGTACGGGAATAACCGTTTGAGATAGTGAATGAACTTTATTGTGCATTTTACTATGTGTAGTTTGATAAGCTTGTTTGGTGAAATAGGTTGTTTGGTAAGTTGAAAGTAGATCACATGCATATAGTCGAGAGATAGTAATGGGTTTGCTATTGGTTTGCCATCGACATTGTATTACGAGTGTTGTACTTGTTAGATTCGAGGATGAGATGTCCTCCTAGTAGAAAATTAGGAGTTTTACTTACCTGAGTCCCTCGACTCACTCTTTTGTCTTTTAGTTTTGTAGGTATGGCACCAATTTCGGAGTTGTAGCCTCCATAGAGGAGATATGGATTAGCTCCAACCTCTGTGGATAGATATAGCAAGGCGTAAATAAAAAAAGTGCCCCATAGACAAGGGCTTTGTAAATGTACTAACATGATATAAAAGAAATGTGGTCATATAAAGGAAAGTTCAATTGCTGTAAATGCATCATAGCTTTGCTGAGGCAAATCCTTGAGGGGGATGGTCCAGGAGCACACCCTAAAGAGGACAATATTGGGTTGGGATGAGGAATGGTCCAAGAGCATGCCTCTACCCTAAACGACATGTTACGTTGCCTCGTTCATGAGAACAATATGTCCTAGTTGAGCAAGAAGCCTTTGAAAGTATGGATTGTCGGCCTAAGGCCAAATGCTCAGCTTGAAGTTGGAAGCCCCTAAAAGTACGGGAATAACCGTTTGAGATAGTGAATGAACTTTATTGTGCATTTTACTATGTGTAGTTTGATAAGCTTGTTTGGTGAAATAGCTTGTTTGGTAAGTTGAAAATAGATCACAAGCATATAGTCGAGAGATAGTAATGGGTTTGCTATTGGTTTGCCATCGACATTGTATTACGAGTGTTGTACTTGTTAGATTCGAGGATGAGATGTCCTCCTAGTAGAAAATTAGGAGTTTTACTTACTGAGTCCTTCGACTCACTCTTTTGTCTTTCAGTTTTGTAGGAATGGCACCAATTTTGGAGTTGTAGCCTGCATAGAGGAGATATGGATTAGCTCCAACCTCTGTGGATAGATATAGCAAGGCGTAAATAAAAAAGTGCCTATAGAGAAGGGCTTTATAAATGTACTAACATGATATAAAAGAAATTTTGTCATATAAAGGAAAGTTCAATTGCCATAAATGCATTTTAGCTTTGCCAAAGGCAAATCCTTGAGGGGATGGTCCAGGAGCACACCCTAAAGAGAACAATATCGGGTTCGGATGAGGAATGGTCCAAGAGCATGCCTCTACCCTAAACGACATGTTACGTTGCCTCGTTAATGAGAACAATATGTCCTAGTTGAGCAAGAAGCCTTTGAAAGTATGGATTGTCTGGCCTAAGGCCAAATGCTCAGCTTGAAGTTGGAAGCCCCTAAAAGTACGGGAATAACCGTTTGAGATAGTTAATGAACTTTATTGTGCATTTTACTATGTGTAGTTTGATAAGCTTGTTTGGTGAAATAGCTTGTTTGGTAAGTTGAAAGTAGATTGCATGCATATAGTCGAGAGATAGTAATGGGTTTGCTATTGGTGTGCCATCGACATTGTATTACGAGTGTTGTACTTGTTAGATTCGAGGATGAGATGTCCTCCTAGTAGAAAATTAGGAGTTTTAGTTACTTTGTCCCTCGACTCACTCTTTTGTCTTTCAATTTTGTGGGTATGGCACCAATTTTGGAGCTGCAGCCTCCATAAAGGAGATATGGATTTGCTCCAGCCTCTGTGGATAAATATAGCAAGGCGTAAATAAAAAAGTGCCCATAGAGAAGGGCTTTGTAAATGTACTAACATGATATATAAGAAATGTGGTCATATAAAGGAAAGTTCAATTGCTGTAAATGCATCATAGCTTTGCCAGAGGCAAATCCTTGAGGGGGATGGTCCAGGAGCACACCCTAAAGAGGACAATATTGGGTTGGGATGAGGAATGGTCCAAGAGCATGCCTCTACCCTAAACGACATGTTACGTTGCCTCGTTCATGAGAACAAGATGTCCTAGTTGAGCAAGAAGCCTTTGAAAGTATGGATTGTCTGGCCTAAGGCCAAATGCTCAGCTTGAAGTTGGAAGCCCCTAAAAGTACGGGAATAACCGTTTGAGATAGTGAATGAACTTTATTGTGCATTTTACTATGTGTAGTTTGATAAGCTTGTTTGGTGAAATAGGTTGTTTGGTAAGTTGAAAGTAGATCACATGCATATAGTCGAGAGATAGTAATGGGTTTGCTATTGGTTTGCCATCGACATTGTATTACGAGTGTTGTACTTGTTAGATTCGAGGATGAGATGTCCTCCTAGTAGAAAATTAGGAGTTTTACTTACTGAGTCCCTCGACTTACTCTTTTGTCTTTTAGTTTTGTAGGTATGGCACCAATTTCGGAGTTGTAGCCTCCATAGAGGAGATATGGATTAGCTCCAACCTCTGTGGATAGATATAGCAAGGCGTAAATAAAAAAGTGCCCCATAGACAAGGGCTTTGTAAATGTACTAACATGATATAAAAGAAATGTGGTCATATAAAGGAAAGTTCAATTGCTGTAAATGCATCATAGCTTTGCCAGAGGCAAATCCTTGAGGGGGATGGTCCAGGAGCACACCCTAAAGAGGACAATATTGGGTTGGGATGAGGAATGGTCCAAGAGCATGCCTCTACCCTAAATGACATGTTACGTTGCCTTGTTCATGAGAACAATATGTCCTAGTTGAGCAAGAAGCCTTTGAAAGTATGGATTGTCTGGCCTAAGGCCAAATGCTCAGCTTGAAGTTGGAAGCCCCTAAAAGTACGGGAATAACCGTTTGAGATAGTTAATGAACTTTATTGTGCATTTTACTATGTGTAGTTTGATAAGCTTGTTTGGTGAAATAGCTTGTTTGGTAAGTTGAAAATAGATCACATGCATATAGTCGAGAGATAGTAATGGGTTTGCTATTGGTTTGCCATCGACATTGTATTACGAGTGTTGTACTTGTTAGATTCGAGGATGAGATGTCCTCCTAGTAGAAAATTAGGAGTTTTGCTTACTGAGTCCTTCGACTCACTCTTTTGTCTTTCAGTTTTGTAGGAATGGCACCAATTTTGGAGTTGTAGCCTCCATAGAGGAGATATGGAGTAGCTCCAACCTCTGTGGATAGATATAGCAAGGCGTAAATAAAAAAGTGCCTATAGAGAAGGGCTTTATAAATGTACTAACATGATATAAAAGAAATGTGGTCATATAAAGGAAAGTTCAATTGCCATAAATGCATCTTAGCTTTGCCAAAGGCAAATCCTTGAGGGGATGGGCCAGGAGCACACCCTAAAGAGGACAATATCGGGTTCGGATGAGGAATGGTCCAAGAGCATGCCTCTACCCTAAACGACATGTTACGTTGCCTCGTTAATGAGAACAATATGTCCTAGTTGAGCAAGAAGCCTTTGAAAGTAAGGATTGTCTGGCCTAAGGCCAAATGCTCAGCTTGAAGTTGGAAGCCCCTAAAAGTACGGGAATAACCGTTTGAGATAGTTAATGAACTTTATTGTGCATTTTACTATGTGTAGTTTGATAAGCTTGTTTGGTGAAATAGCTTGTTTGGTAAGTTGAAAATAGATCACATGCATATAGTCGAGAGATAGTAATGGGTTTGCTATTGGTGTGCCATCGACATTGTATTACGAGTGTTGTACTTGTTAGATTCGAGGATGAGATGTCCTCCTAGTAGAAAATTAGGAGTTTTACTTACTGTGTTCCTCGACTCACTCTTTTGTCTTTCAGTTTTGTAGGTATGGCACCAATTTCGGAGCTGTAGCCTCTATAGAGGAGATATGGATTAGCTCCAACCTTTGTGGATAAATATAGCAAGGCGTAAATAAAAAAGTGCCCATAGAGAAGGGCTTTGTAAATGTACTAACATGATATAAAAGAAATTTGGTCATATAAAGGAAAGTTCAATTGCTGTAAATGCATCATAGCTTTGCCAGAGGCAAATCCTTGAGGGATGGTCCAGGAGCACACCCTAAAGAGGACAATATTGGGTTGGGATGAGGAATGGTCCAAGAGCATGCCTCTACCTAAACGACATGTTACGTTGCCTCGTTCATGAGAACAAGATGTCCTAGTTGAGCAAGAAGCCTTTGAAAGTATGGATTGTGCGGCCTAAGGCCAAATGCTCAGCTTGAAGTTGGAAGCCCCTAAAAGTACGGGAATAACCGTTTGAGATAGTTAATGAACTTTATTGTGCATTTTACTATGTGTAGTTTGATAAGCTTGTTTGGTGAAATAGCTTGTTTGGTAAGTTGAAAGTAGATTGCATGCATATAGTCGAGAGATAGTAATGGGTTTGCTATTGGTGTGCCATCGACATTGTATTACGAGTGTTGTACTTGTTAGATTCGAGGATGAGATGTCCTCCTAGTAGAAAATTAGGAGTTTTAGTTACTTTGTCCCTCGACTCACTCTTTTGTCTTTCAATTTTGTGGGTATGGCACCAATTTTGGAGCTGCAGCCTCCATAAAGGAGATATGGATTTGCTCCAGCCTCTGTGGATATATATAGCAAGGCGTAAATAAAAAAAAGTGCCCATAGAGAAGGGCTTTGTAAATGTAGTAACATGATATAAAAGAAATGTTACATGCTATATTTACTTGGCTACTTGTTTATTGTGTTGTTTGAGTGTCGATTAATGTATATGCTTCCATATGCTTTTAATGAAGAGATAAAAGAAATGGGACAGTGATGCCCTTGGGACATTGCAACGATAATTCTCATTGGCTGCGATTGGAGTTGGGTTGTTACACCTACTATCTGCTTGAAATTGATGAATTTGATCTTGAAAATGCTGTTTTTGGAGTTTTAGACTTGATCGTCGCTGTACTATCCACCTAGTATCCATTCACTTTACCAAAGTTTATTGAGTTAAAATCTTTTCGTTCATTCATTTATTCTATTATAGTTTATAACTTGATATGATATTTTATTTTTTATTTTCCCTTAGTTCTATATCAAACACTAAGAATGTACACTTGGCACGGATGGATGCGTTAGTGTCAAAATTTTAAAAGTGTACACTTAAGTGCTAAAATCGGAGAAGAAATGAACATTTAAGCGTCAATGGTGAGAATTTTTGGCCAAACAGCTTATGTGCCATTTTCCAGTGAGAATTTTAATGATGTGGTATTTCTTTAAAGAAATTTATCTACGTGGTGTTGATGTGGCTAGATAAGCTCAAAACAATGTCGTTTTGGTCCCAATTTGATTTTTAATAAATTAAAAAACTAAATCAAAAAGGGAAAGCTGATTTCCTTTTTTGAATTAAATCTTTTTAATTTAATTTAATCAATATTGATATAAAAAATCAAATTTGGGGCAAAATGACGTTATTTTGGGACAAGGGTTGCTGAGTGGACATTTTGACAAGCCACATAGATGGTTTTATTAATAAAATAACGCAGTTGGATTTTCAGCAAGTTTCACTTTGGAGTTGGCACTTAAGTATCCATTTTTTTTTTTTTATTTAAAAAGTGACATTCAAGTGTACCTTTTAGAAGTTTTGACACATGTATATTTATTAGTGCCAAGTTTTGACACTTGGAATGTACTTCTTCCCAAAAAGTTCTAAAGCAATCTCTATAATGGTAATTTTTTTAGATTCTAATATATTATAAATAAAAACATAAGTGCTTATGTGTGTTTTACCCTTTTGGCGTCAGGCATATAGTGACACATTCCAAAATGATTATTATTGTGATAATCATCAGCGTAATCCATAAAAAAACTCATGCAAATTAATGTGCTTGTATTCTGGTACTACATAACATGAGTATCTTGATTGCTTGACAGTTTCATCACAATAGTTAAGAATAATGCGGAAGAGAGGAATCAAAGATTTTGTATATTTTGATATATATAAAAGAGTACATGGAGAGCCCATTTATAGGCTTAAATAGAGGAAATAAAAAAAACAAGTCGAATCAATTTTGCATAATCAAAATAGATATAGAAGATAAGAGTAAATATCATAAATATATCCAAAGGATTTTTTAATATTGCTAACATCCCCCTCAAATGCAAGATGAATTAAAATAAATTAACTTGAGTTTGAAAAATAATCCAAACAATGTCACAAAGTCTTCGATTAACATGAGCTCAGCAGATTCAAGGTGAGGCGATGTGTGATGGCACATGTGATGGCTCCAGCTTCCAATTGACGAGAAGATTTCAATATCTTGATTGTCTTATGGCGGCGAATTTGATGGTGGAGTTGGCTTCTCGAAACGAGAAATGAAAAGTCAATAATAAAAAATATTATAATGGACAACATACATCCTTTGCGGTTGACTTTGCTAGTGGGAAAGTAACTTAAACATGGCTGATATGGCTGGCGTGGTTATAGTGAGTGGAATAAGCCAGGCTTTGCTAAGGGAAAAGTCACTATGCGAAGATTAAGGGTGATTGATTTCCAATTCGGTCCGATTCTAAGGTGAAACTGGGAACTAGATTAGGAGGACTCTGATCTTAGGATCGAGAACTAAACCAGGCCACTGTTCAATCCGACCCAATGAAACTAGTCTAACACAAAGGAGAAAATATTCAGTGGTTTGCTCTCACCACGTCATTAGCTGACGTGGCGAGATTTTTTGCTCTCATCCAATAGCAGCTTAACACGTGTATAATGATGTGGAATTAATCACAAAAATTGAAAACTTCATTTCTCTCTTGCTCTGCCATGGCAGTCACTGCCCTAGCGTGATCATTGCCACCGCCCAAGCCACTGCAACCTTCATCCTCGAGCCCTTCACATCGTCGTGGCTGTCGCACCCTTGCCGTCAAGGTTTGCGGCCATGGACGATTTGCGGTCACCATATTTGTGATTGAGGCGCCTCAGAGCCATGGACAAGCAAAGCTTGCGGCCACGGATGATGGAGGACCCCTTTCGGTGTCACTCGCGGTTAGCTCGAGCAGCCCCTCTGGCTCCGTCTTTTTCTATTTTTCTCCAACCTCCAGATTTGGAACCGCGTCCTTCGTCCATGGCTGTCGTCACTTTCACTGGCCTCGTTCTCCAAATCTCCAGATCTAGCCATTCATGGCCGAACGTATTCGGGCATCGAGGAAGACGAACAGTGGAAGACGAAGTTGAAGACAAACAGACGAACAAAGGAAGGCAAAGCCAAAGACAAACAGAGGAAGACGAAGCTAAAGACTAATCCTTCTTCTTGTTGCTATATATATCGTTCGTACACATCTTCTCTTTGTTTCCCGAGCCCATAGTGAGTTACAGATAGAGTTCAAAAAGGTCAAATCTTGGATGATTCCATCATACATGATGGAGTTGCGAAAACTTCTGGATAGGTACCCTACATCTGAACTGAATTTCTGGACCCATAGTGACAACAAGAAGTTGAAACGACCAGATCTAGAGCCATGGTGAAGCAAGAAGACAAAGCGACCGGATCTAGCCGGTGACTCGAAGATGAAGACGAGCAGACTCTGGGAAGAAGATGAAGCCGAAGACAAATTGAGAAAGAAGACGGAAAGGGTGACTCGGTTTGGATGTGTAGTTGGCTTGGACATAGCGTTGATGCCAGCGACAGCAGGAGGTGTGGAGGTCAAGCTCAAGAGGTGGCGTGGACGGAGGAGCAACATAGGAGGAAGAGAGAGAAAGTGGTGGAATGAGAGAATTTCTATTTTTTATTTAATTCCATATCGGTGAATATGTGTCAAGCTGTAATTGGATGGAAGCAAAAAAATGCTTGCCACGTTAGCTGATGACGTGGTGAGAGCAAACCACTGAATATTTTCTCAACACAAAGTGAAAGAGAAAAGGAACTTGAAGAATTTCTTCATATTTATTGTAATTTAATTTGTATTCTTTGCATGTATTTATATTACAAAGTGTAAACAATAAAAGGAAAATATTGATATCAATCTAAACCATAGATGGATTCAGGTATCTTCAATTAAATCAATTGCGCAAATCATATCTCCAACACGATCACTTTTTTTCCCACTTCTTGGAATAGGATTGAAATAGCATTTAGTTCACATTTTACCAATTTTTTTGAAGAAAAAAAATTGATGTAGTTGATCTGATTTGGTTTCCTTTATAATTGGGAGCTAGACTGTCTTGACACTAGTTTCATTTTCAAGAATAAGAAATTGAACTGACACTCTCGAGAACGAGACCAAACCGGCTGGTCTGACTGGTTCTTGATTCAGGCGATCTGTTTTCCTCACCCCTAGCAAAGATGCGTCTTTGCAGCATCGAAAAATACCTCCTTAGAAATGAAAAGCTTGACTTGGTGATGCGTCAAAGATATCGTAACACAACTACTGCAGCACTTACTCAAACAGGAATGATGCACTTGGCAGAATATTGTCGAGTGACAGGGATGGATTTATTTGATTGGATGCATCAAAGTAGGAAAAGAAATTGCGAAATTTCTAAGGTGGATTGGGTGTAAAGTGCACCTGGTGCACTAGGATTACCTAGGGAAATGAGGCTCTGATACTAAGTTAAGAATAATGTGGAAGAGAGGAATAGAAAATTCTGTATATTTCTATATATATAAAAGAGTACATGGAGAGTCTATTTATAGTCTTAGATGAAATTAGAGAAATTAAATCAAATGTGCATAAGTAAAATAGATACAGAAAATTAGAGAAAATATCCTAAATATCTCTAAAAGATATATTAATATCCAAATATTTCTAACATTCATAATTTTTTTTTTTGGTCAGTCCTACTCTATTCCTATTCTACACACTCTCTCAGACTTTTGCCCTACTCTTTGCGGGCGTGGGAGTCGAAACCCACTCTTGAAACTTACACGTCCCCACCCCATCCCCCCTGAGAAGGTGGGGATTTGAACCCCTCACCTCCCCCTTCCATGTTGGAAGGGTGGCCACTGGGGCAACATTCATAATTGAGAGGAACCCCATATTGTGAATAAAATGTGAATAGTAACAACATAAATCAATATCAAAGCACCTCCATTAGACCCAAAAAAAAAAAAAAACGTGGGCCTTGATATGATCTCTTCATAAGTTAATCAGATACGTTGAAATGTAGGGGGTAAATTGGTAGATGAAGGTATGGCCAATTATTAGGAAAATAGACCGGCATGCCACGTTGTGTTCATGAGAGAGATAAACGTGGGATGAAATGTGTCTTGAGTTGGGGTTATCCGTATTATTTAATTACTTACAACACATGGGATTCCCAACGCCGCAACTAATTTAGTGAAAAAGACCTACCCATTTTTCAGAGGTACATCATAGTACTCAAGTGACCATACAGATTTAACTTTTATTTTCTTGAGAACAAATAATTGGAGCTCTAAGATTACATAGTACTTGGATACTTACAATACTCAGGTGACTCCATGCCATCGCTAATCTAGTGAAAAAGACCAACCTTTTTTTTATGTACACGATAGTTTTAATTGACCATACCCAATACTTTTATATTTCTCGGGAATATATAATTGGAGCCCTAAGATCACATGCCAAAGGAAAAAAAGTACGAGTAAAAGTTTAAAGGTGAGGTAAATAGTTTGCATATACAAAGCTAGGAGGGCCTTGTTTGGTCATGATTTCCCATTCGTTATGGCCTTAGAATTTTGGGAAGAAAGTTACGGATTTGACAAGAAGCATGGCGGTGGGTTCTTGTTGAAAGCACCATTTATAACTCTTTCCCTCCTCAATTATTACGACAGCCACCTGGGCACCCCCGTCATGGCACTTAAAAATATATGCGATTGCGTTTATCGTTTTGGCACTAAGGAACTTCTTTTTGCGGTTGTCATGGTGCCTCTTGATTCCAGTAAAGTGAGATTGATTGGTTGACCTGGTAAGGTACAGCAACGGAGAGTAGAAGAAGGGGTGATCCAGCATTCAATCCTTGCAACTGCAAATCTGGATTTTCTTGCTGTTCTGTTCCAGTCTACTACTTTGCCGATGAAGTCCCAGATTGATGAATTTGATGTTCGTAAGTCTGACCTAAGACAACCAACAACACCAGTTCTAGAGGTTTGATCAGCCTATTAGCTTTACCAATGCACATATCATAATGAGTAGATATAAGAAAACGAAATCTCAATGTTTGCATATTTATATCAGATTTAGAGCTTTACCGTGGATTTGTATCTTCATTTTAGACGTTTGTTTTCCATTTTAAGGCTTGTATTTGTTTAAATGTTTATTGTCAAGCAAAAAGAAAAAGAAATTGTAATATTTGAGATTTTTTTTACTAAGTCAAAGAAAAGGTGGTGGGACTCACTTTAAATGAAGAAAGAAAAAGAAAACAAAAAGGGGAAGAGATAAAAAGGAAAAGAAGGCCCACATACGGGCAAAAGAAAAGAGGAAAGAAGAAGAAAGAAAGAAGAAGAAGAAAGAGAAGAAAGAAGAAGAAGAAAGAGAAGAAAGAAGAGAGAGGGCTTTGTGTGTTCACGCCATGGGCAACTTACCAAGCTTATTTACAACGCCCGGTAAGTGATCGCACCCTTCGTTCTTCCAATTGGAGTAGTTTCGGAGTTAGGGTTTGAAATTTGGAATTTTGGGAAAATCAAGCGGCGAAATCCAATTTTGGAGTCGTTGAGCTGCGTATTTTTATAGAAATCATAGTTTATGGTGTTGTGGAGCAATAAGATTTTATGGATCGTGATTTGAGCTTGTGGTTTGTTCGAAATAAAATTTCGAAGTTTCCCACGCGCAGTGAACAGTACACGTCCAGCAACTTTGGGCTCATATTTTATCATTTTTCGGCTTGATTTTGGGGCGGCCAAGTTGGGATTCTTGTAGTATGTTTGAAAGGCTTTCTATTGAGTATATGTACATCTGGATCGGGGTTCGGAGGAGAAAGTTAAGGCGCGATCAATTTTTGAGATTAAACTTTGTGTTGTGAACGGCTTGAACAATTGCTCTGGTTGTGCGACTTGTTAGCTCGTAGGAGTCCTTTTGTGAGAGTTAAGGCATAGTTTAGTCGTTTTGTAATTGAGATAGAGTTTTATTTTGATTTTAACATTATTTATCGGTTATTTGATAGGGCCGTGAGTTTGACGATACGAGCATTGTTTGTCGTTTGGTCGTAGACAACAAGGTGAGTGGAACTATATCTTCTTTGGTTTTGTAAAATCATGTCTTGAAGTATATATATGTATATATATTGAATCGAGAAGAGCATTTTTATTGCATAAAAGCCAGATCAAGCAATTGCTACTCTATGGTTGATTGTGGATGTTTGAAAAGCGTGTTATACAAAGTAAGTGGAGAAATATATATGAAATGGCTTTGCAACTGATTTATGAAAAGGTTTATGATGATTTGATAAATGGATATGAAATGGATGATGGCTATGCTGCAAAATGTTATTTGCTCCGTTTACGATATTGATTTCTGGATTGGATTTCTAGTATTGGAGGATGATTGTTTATGCTCAATATGACTATGAATCCAGTGAGGCGTTTTTGGGGGTATGCATACCGGGTTTAGGATATCCTTCTGGGTTGAGCCACCGGCTTTGTAGGTGGAGACCTTGCCAAGAGGGGAATCTTGGTTTTTTTATGGAGATTATTCAATAGACTTGAACATTGATACTTAACTTTTGATGGTGATTTAAATGAGTTTTCATATTAGTATAAGGTTTCGATGATAAGAAATAATTTTGATATGATTTGATATGTATTTTATATATTGAGTTTGAGTTATGAAGTTTGGTATTGCTTTGTATACATGCATAGTGGTTGTTCGATATGCTTAGAAGATATGTACTACTCACTGAACTTGTGGTTGCTCACCTCTATTTCCAAACCTTTTCAGGTCCTTTGGTTAGCAGCTAGTAGGTCAAAGAGTGCTATCGATGGGGACCTTTGGAAGTGGACTTTGGGTATGGTTTGAGGCTGCGTCCTTCGGGTGGAAGGACGGCTGTGTTACCCCCATCCTTGTAGGATTTGGGGTATGGGGTGTGATAGAAATAATGAACAAATATGTCAACATCTAAATGACATACTATTTTTGAAACAGAGATCCTAAACTCAAGACAAAAACGTGACGTAAAAGTTCTATTATTATTCTAGCCCGAAACAATCTTGTCATATAAAATAGCATGTTCATTCTCTGCTTTAATGTTGACATTAATTGGCATAGCCTTTGATAAAGGCACTCCTCTAAAGGGATTGGTACAATAAGCTTTTGTACAGCAATTGTTTGGAAAATTTGATTGTTGATAAAGATAGAGTAGAAGTTATAGATGTTTGATGTTTTGATGCATGATGATTATCATTGTCTTCAAGGTATTATTTGCCCCACTGATGGGTTTAAAACAAATATACCTCTAGGATATACATTAAAGTCGTAGAGAAATGAGTTCAATAATTACTTAATTGCTCTATTGAAATTGAACTCTAAATGTGTTATCAAAGTTGTGTATATGGAAAAAAGAAGAATTAAGAGTTACAAAGAAGTTGTTTTGAACAGTTGTGTTACTTAAACAATTGTGATGAGCAGTGTATGACTTGATCCTATTAATAGATAACTAATCAATACTTTTCCTGGGAATAGCTATCTTATCCCCACCATTTCCACATTTCATGATGAACCGTTGCCACTTTTCATGTCAACAATAATTTCTTTTCATAACTAAGAGTTACTTCCTTTCATAACAAAAAGTCACCTCTTTCATTAAATAGTTGTGATAAGCAATGTATGTTTTGGTGCTATTCATAGATAACTACTCAACACATCTCTTGGGAATAGGTATCTTATTCCTGCCATCACAACATTTCATGTCAGCAATCACTTCTTTTAATAATAAAAATTCACATCTTTCATGATAACTAACTATTTCAACAAAATATTAATTTACATTAATTCATACATATAATAAGGTATCTGTTAAGATTTGAACCTTTTTTGACAAAAAAAAAACGATTTGAACCTTTAATTAATGTAAACAATTCCATTAATGAATTTAACAGTAGATAAAACTTTGAACCATGATTCCATTTATTCATTGAACTACCGCACTTATGAATTTACACACATTTGGATAAATTTCCTATGCCTTTGTAGGCCTTATGCCCCCTCTTGCATTCATAAACATTTACAAAGGTTAAATCCGACTTTTGTTAGAAGTGTCACCACTTCTTATGTTCATATAGGTGAAGTTCCTAACTTACCTTAGCATTGCCGTGCTAAAGCCTTAAGCTTCATTAAGAGTTTTTTCTTACACCTTGCTTTCTAACTTTCCATGACTACTAACCTTGTACCCTAGTATTCGATTTCTGTCAAGATACAATAGCTCATCGTTATTCATTGAACTTTAATAATTTCGTTAGAGATAGTAAAGTTGGGTTTCCACTATGCTTGACCTATTCCTTTGTTGGCACTCCTAATTAAACCTCTCGAGAGTCCCTTAGTAATTGGATCGACCACGTTATTCTCTATCCGAGCATATATTACTGAAATAATTACATCAATACTTGATTGTTATCCGAGCATATATTACTAAAATAATTACGTCAATAATTAATTGTTAAACATACTCATGTCATAAGCCAATGTCTATATCTTCCATTGCATATTTTATGGGAGAAACACACTATCAATGCCATAAGTTGTGTACAACGCTCACTTTGGTGCTAAAAGTTTCTATCAGATCATTTAAGTACCAAAAAGTTTGAAAAATGATAATTTTAGTGCTAACTCCAATCAAATTGACTGGAAATCCGACGTGGCACTTTTTTATTAATTTTTTACGCTAATATGGCTTGCCGGAGAATACAGTCAGCATGTAAACCACAAAACGACGTCGTTTGGTGTCTTTCCCTCAAGTCAAAACCCAAAATCCCCAAATCGAGAGAGAGAAAGAGAGAAAGAGAGAGAAGGCATGGCAGCGTCGTCTTCTTCCCCGAAGAACAACCCCAGCACTAGCCACTTTTTGAGCATAGCCCAATCCACCATCTCCATCTGCTCCCTCCTTGTTTCCCTCACACTCCTCGTCTTCTCTCTCTCTCTCTGCACCTTCGACCCCCCTTCTTCCTCCTCCTCCTCTGCCTTCGCCTCTTATTTTCCCATCGCTTCTTGCCTGAGAAACAACCTAAGCCTCTCCTTGCTCACTTAGTCGAGCAACTACGATGGAGGCCGAGCGACGGTGGCCAAGCACGGTGGCCGAGAGATGGTGGCTGAGCACGGTGGCCAAGCGACGGTGGCTGAGCAAGTTAGGTCGGCGAGGATTGAATACAAAAAACCCTAATTTCAATCCCAAATGAGCTGTGTGGCGTCGTTTTTGTGAGGCCATCCACATATAACGGCAAAACGACATCGTTTTCTTAAGGAGGACGAAAAATGACGTCGTTTAAATGGCTTGTTGATTTTTTTTTTTTTAAATATAAAAGCCACGTAATCATTTTGGCCGGAATCTCTTGCCAGAGTCACCAAAGTGATCGTTTTTCCTCCGATTTGGCACTTAAGATCTGACACAAACTTTTGGCACCAAAGTGAGCGCCGTACACAACTTATGGCACTGATAGTGTACTTCTCCCCATATTTTACTATGTGATCAGATATTGTTGCGTTACTAGTACAATGTAAAGATATGGTTGTTAATGGTTGTGACCACAAATCTTTATTCAATACCAAATACTATAGTCATTCAGTCTCTTTATCAGCCGTAGGTAGTGAAATAAATTAAGATTCCATCATTGAATTAGTTATACATGCCCAAAAAAACTACACCATTTGCAAGCTTGCAAACCATCTAGATGTTGGTTAGTTATCAATTTTGCTAATTATCCTACTAGAATATCCTTCTAGTACTATTGGTTGTCTTCCTTGAATAGACCATGTATTGTTTTCTTTAAGTAACCAATTATTCTACTTATGGCCTTCAAATGCACAATATTACGATTAAATTTGGACAATTTGCACACAATAAAAGCTATATTTGATCTAGCACAATGCATAAAATATATTGGACTTTCAACTACACTAGCATATTTTGATTGTGCTACAAATTTCCTAGTATTTTCCATCAATTTAACTGACATATCATATGGTGCGTTTGACTCTTTAATTCCCAAATGCTAATATTTTTGAACGATTTTTCTCCATATAGTGGCTTTAACTTAATGCATAACCCCAACTATGTTGATCCCTTTAATACCGAAAATTTTCTCCACTTCTTGCAAAATCCTTTATTTTAAACTAAGAAGATAGGAAAAGAAAATTGAGAAGATAAATACCGTTTAGTTTCATTCATGCCAAGCATATTTGTATCAACAACCAGGATATTATCTACATTTAAACATATTTTAACTTCATACTCTTTGATGAAATTTTAATAAATGCACATATCAACATTGTTATGCTTACATTTGTATGATAATACCACCAAATCAAATTTCTCATGCCATTGTTTTAGTGATTTCTTATCTTTGCTCATGTCGTCATTCTTAACAAAATGCACCTTATTTTTAACTTCTTTCACATTATTAGCCTCATGATCCCAAGAATTTTATTTAATTGAAATGTGTTTTATCAAATTATCCACAATCAGGGTCTCAATTGTGTGGAGAAGCTTCTTTCGACAATCATTCCAAGTTGAAGACAATTTTCAAATAATTACAGCCACTTGAAGAGGTTCATTAACTTCAAACATAAGATCTTTGAAGTTCATCTACTACCTTAGAGATAGATTTTCCATTAACCACAATAGATTCAAAATATTTCAAAACAATAAATTTATCCATACATTGTTTGTCAATATTGTATTTGGTCTCCAAGAAATAATGTCTTTGGGATTTGTGTAAGATTGAAAAATTTCATGTAGATGATCTGACAGATTATTGAGAATTCTTCCTCGGTACCTCCTTTCATAATCATTTTCTTATTAATATCATCAGATAATATCATATCACTTTTATTCATAAATTTTAAAGTACCATATAGCCAACATCAGATAATCTATTTTGCCACAAGGAAAATGACTCAAGCATATTAATATAAACAAAAGTTTCATTAATACTTATGTATCAAGATTGCCAACACTTGATGGAATCACTATTTCCATCTTCATGAAAATTATACTAACTTAAGATTGTTGGGGAAAATTGATTGTTGATGAAGATAAAGCAGTAGTTATAGATGTTTGATGTGTTGATGTGTGATGATAATTATTGTCCTTAAGGTATTATTTGTCTCCACTATTGTTGCTAATAGGTTTAGAACAAATATACTTGAAGAATATATACCAAAGCCGTAGGGAAATGAGTTTATAATTACTCAATTTCTCTCTTGAAATTTCATCTTGATTATGTTATCAAAATTATGTGTATGAAAAGAAAAGAAGAGAGAGAGTTACGAAGAAGTTGTTGTTTTGAACATTTGTGTTCCTAAACAACTATGATGAACAATGTATGATTTAGTTCTAATTATTAAATAACCAATCAACACATTTATTGGGAATAGGTACCTTATCTCCATCACCACCACTTTTCATGTCTTTTTTTTTTTTTTTTTTTTTTTTTTTTTTTTATAACCAAGAGTCATCTCTTGTATGATAACAAACTACTTTAACAGTAGCATGTGAAGGCAATGCGTTTATAATATTCAGATTTTATTATCACCACAAAAGAAGACATCTACAATGCTTAGCAACAAAATGGTAAACACAAAGGGTGACATACATCTCCATCTTACCATTTAATATTTCATGTTTTACAAGGGAGAGTAAGAGGAGTGACTACATAAGAAATGAATCTAAGCTGTGTCACACAAGTTTTCATAGCAACCTTAGTAGAGTAACTCAATTTAAACTTCACTTCAAATCCCCTAAGCTCTGGGATTGCCTCCTTTAAGTTGTGGATGTTCATAGGTGCATAGTCTACACCTTTTGACCAAGAAAATTCCAAATAAGGAGTCGACATGGATGCGTTTTTCAAATAAGGGCTTATAGTAGATGTTGTCTTAAATAAAAGGCCTAAAGTTGTCATTTAATTTCAAATAAAGGTTTAAAGTAGTCATTTGATCTCAAACAAGGGTATAAGCTCGATGGATGACCAAATCTTTGTTGACCAGCAAGTACATGCTTATTCCGGCAGCACGAGCAAGGACATTTATGTCTAGAGACTTTTTTTTCCCTTTTTTTTTTCACTGTTCATCTTCTTCAATGGAGGTGCATTGTAGGTCTCCATGGTGATGATGATGGAAAGAAACATGAGTGAAGGAGCTAAAACAACGGCCCAAACACAATCTCTCTAATTAGAGAGAGCTAAATCATCATCAGAAGATCAAAGAGACTGTGTGTTGTCTTCCTCCTTCACCCACTTCAGCTTGCATTCAAGCATCTTCCATGGCCACTGGCTTTTGCCCAAAAAACTAGTTTATGATAAAATCACCCTCGATCATTCTCTTAATACCTTAATTTCGCCGCTAAAAAGCCCCCAAAAGAGCCATGGGACAACTACAACAAGAAAACCCTCCATTGCTAGTTCGACGATTATAAGCAGCACAGCTCCAACAAAGAAGAAGTTTGAGCTGGTAGCACTGCCCTCACACATTGGCAACATAAGGGGTTGTAGGTTGTTACGTAGCCTGATGATCATGCCGTTAACCAAGTGCAAGCTCCAACTACTGAAGTCAGAGCAGATCAAGAACTACCTGCTTAAAGAGGAGTTCATGACAAAGGAAGATCGACTCAAGCCATGGCCATGAGGAATGATGGCTCATTCGACACCAATGACCACATACAGCTAGTGTAACGACCCGGGCCCCACTGTGTAATATTTTTTGCTTTGGACACTGAGTCTTCACGGCTTTAAAACACGTTACATAGATTAAAGGGGCCCAAGCCCGGGACTGCCCCCCTAAGCGATGTGGGACTAGAGAGGGACTCCTTCCCCTTCCTTGCGCACGTTCGGGGCCAAGGTGCGGACACACCGCCATCCCTCCTCCCCACGCACCATCGCTTGGGCTGTCACACTCTCCACCCTTTAGGAGCATAGCGTCCTCACTGTGGCCCCACACACGGTCGGGAGTTAGCTCTGATACCATTTGTAACGACCCGGGCCCCATTGTGAAATATTGTCCACTTTGGACACTGAGTCCTCACGGCTTTAAAACGTGTTACACAGATTAAAGGGGCCCAAGCCTTTATAAACAAGCCCAGAACTCCCCCCCTAAACGATGTGGGACTAGAGAGGGACCCCTTCCCCTTCTCTGTGCACGTCTAGGGACTGAGGCGCGGACGCACCGCCATCCCTCCTCCCTGCGCACCGTCGCTTGGGTTGTCATAGCTAGATTTAAAGAGCTAGGCAAGAAGACACTTGAACTCGGGCCAACGAACTATCAGTGACTACCATGGAAGACGACCAAATCTAGATAGAAATGCATGTGGATGATGAAGAAGAGAAAAAAAAAAAGTGAAAAGATAAGGAAAAAGAAGAAGAAGATTTGTCTTTGGATGATTACGCCCCTAATTGTGCCATCAGAATAAGGATGTGCCTGATGGCTGATGAAAATTAGACTGATCGACGAGCTTAAGCCTTTATTTGAGACTAATAGAGCATTTGGTAATATTTCTGTTCTTAAGAACACTTTCTATTCAGATATAGTTTTTTCCATTTCTATTTTCTGGACGAGTTTTTGAGTAAAAAAACGTGTTTAGCCAAATCCTAGAATTTTTATTCTTAGAATAGAAAAAGAACAAAAAAGAAAAAAGAAAAAAAACATTTGGGTATGATCCTCAAATTCTTTTGAGATGTGATTTTTTTTTTTTGATCTTTAATAATTTTTTTAGATTTTTCTAGTTCCTTCTTTTTTTTCATTCCTTCTTCCTCCTCTAGCCGGTCTCTAAACCTCGGTGATGCTTGACCTCGCCGTGGTTGGGTGAGGTCAAGCCTCACCCCTCGACCTCACCCAGCCACCACAAGGTTGATTTTGCCCGACCATCCCCGAGACCCAGCGACCGGCTAGAGGTGGAAGAAGGAAGAGAAAAAGAAAAAAAAAAAAAAAGAAAATGAACTTGTTTTAGAAAAGGAAAAAACCACGAAAAACCCCAACTTCGCCGAGTAACAAATTTACCCCAAATTTTTTTTTTTTTGTGACACAAAAAATCTTGAACTTTTGTCTGTGTGATACATTTACCCTAAACTATATGGCATTTTGGTCCTTTTACTTTTTAATTTTTTTTCTTTTTTTTTTTTTTCTCTCTTCCCCTCCACCGGCCATGGCGGAGGGAAGCTAGTGTCCACGAGGGTTGCCCTTGCTAGCATCGGGCGAGGGTCACCCTCGCCTAGGCTAGCTAGGGCCACCTTTGCCGGCGTCGGGCGAGGGCCTCCCTCACGCCAAATTTGGGCAAGGGCACGAGGGAGGCCCTTGCCCAACGCCTCGGTGAGGGTGGCCCTCGTCGGCGTCGGGTGAGGGCCTCTCTTGCCAAATTTGGCAAGGGCATCCCTTGCTCGAGTTTGGCGAGGGCAGGCCCTCGTCGGCGTCGGGCGAGGGGTGCCCTCGACAGATCTAGTGAGGAGGCCCTCGCCCAACCCAGCTGAGGGTCACCTTTGCTCGATGCCGACAAGGGCGACCCTCGCTTGACACCAATGAGGACAGCGCTCGTCGAACACCGGCTTCCCTCTGCCGGCTTCGCCATGGCCGACGGAGGAAAGAAGAATAAAAAAGAAAAAAGGAAAAACATAAAAAAAAAAAAAAAAAGAAGAAGATAAAAATGCCATTGATGGAGTAAATGTGTTACGTTTGAAAAGTTTGGGGTTTTTGATGGTCTTTTTTCCCTTTAGAAAATGTTCCCAAGAACAAAGAAGTAGATTTTTTTTTCTTATTTCCATTCCAATCTACTCCATGGCCACTTTTCAATTCTAGAGAATAGAAAATTTAGTTAATTTTACTAGACGAATTCTGTTCTTTTTAGTTTTGAGGGAAAAAAAAAAAAAAAAATAGATGATTACCAAACATGCCCTAAATGACCATTTTAAATCATTATTTGAGACAACATTTACTTTGCCCCTTTTTTAGAAAACTTATCTACTTCAGGCACTTATTTGAAATTTTCCCCTTTTGTCCTATTAGAAATGCCAACCTGCAAAAATATTACCGAAAACCTATAAAGGATACATTAGAATTTGATCTAATATACTTTACAGATTCTTTTTTCGTATGTAGTTAGTGTAGTGTTTAGTTCACACGACCATTAGTGAAGTACTAAAATAAATTGTAACCTTATTTAATGACTTACTAGCATAGTTTGAAGGCTGACAAGCTTCCCATCCTGTTCCTAACATGATCCTCGAAAACAATATGTAGTCCATATATTTGGATGAATAATTGCAGTCACTGACAGTCATTGAACGATGCAGCAGTGGAATTTAGAGAAGATCGTCTCACCGTTTTATGGGGAATGACGTTGGCGACTTTAGTAATGTTTTCATTCGAGGAACAATTTCTGAATAGAAATAGTTTTTTTTTTTTGTCCTATGGAATAATTTATGAGTATAAAAACGCGCTTGGTAACTGTAAAAAATTTCTACTCCAGGAATAAAAATACATTTGATAAACTTGTATAATTTTTTTTTAAAATTTTCATTATTATTATTATTATTATTATTATTATTATTATTATTATTATTATTATTATTATTATTATTATTTTCTTCTTTTTCTTCCTTTTGGCCAGCCATGGCCGCCGACCTTCTTGGTGACTCGGGCGAGCTTGGCCTCACCCGGATCCGGGCGAGCTCAACCAAAGCGAGGCCGAGCCTTGCCGGCTAGTGCGAGGCCAACCTCGCGTCGCCGGGTGAGCTCGAGCCTCGCTGGTGACCTCACCGGGTGCCGACGACACTTCGGTGAGGTCGTTGGCCCTCGAGGCCGGTCGCTGGCCATGGCCGAGGTCGGCAACCGGCCAAAAGGAAGAAGAAGGAAAGAAAAAAAAAAGAAATAAGAAGAAGAAAAAGGAGAAGGAAAAAGAATTGTTTCTCGAAATTGTTCCGGAACAATAAACAAAATTTTTTTACTTCTTGTTTCCGTTCCAATTTATTTTTGGGAACAAAAAAATAGATTTTTTGTTCCTGGGAACAAAAGTTTTAACAAACGCGTTTCTGTTCTTTTTTTGTTCCCCGGAACAAAAGAACGGAAATTTTTGTTTTGGGGAACAAAAACAAAAATAAACTAATAGGCCTTAACAAGCGCTCAATGGTGTCTTCTAATGGTTAAATAATAGGGGTTTTTAGTAATTTTGACCTAGCCTGGGGCCCAATCATGTAAAAAATCTCAAACTCAATCACTACTTTCGTTTGTGTTCGGCAATCCCACAAAATCTATATCGCGTTCATCATCTCATGCAACATTCTTGGGAAGACAACTCAGTGTCTCGAATCAAATAATACCTTTGAAACATTCTTCATGTCTGAGCCTACTCCATCATTCTCTTCCATTGCCAACTCAAAATCACATACTCAGTTGCAATTGTAGTCTTCTAAACCAACTTTTGAAGTTTCGGTCCTTTGTTATGCAGCCTGAAGTTCTCATAAAAGATGCCACAGGCAAACTTATTGTTCTACTTTAGGTATTATATTTGTTAATACTTGCAATAATCCTTGCAGTTTATTAGACAAGGAAGTCCAGTACTTTGACTGTTTCTTGTGCCTCTATTGTCATGCCTTGATCCTCGAGCACATGCTCATCTCCCGATGGTCAATAAAAATTGCGACGTCCCAGGACGCGTCGCCGACTCATTCATTTTAATGCACATGCGGAAGTGTATAAACTAATCTCCTGACAATAACATACATGGGATAGAAAAATAGGATATCAAATTTCAAATCAAACACATTATTAAAACCACAATCTGGTTTACAAACAGAGACCAACTCTAGGGTCTAAGTACAGGAGGTCTATCTCCAAAAAGAACTTCTGAACCACTCATGCTCCTGACCCTTCCATCTCAAGCTTAGGGTTCTTCACACCAGGGACCTGAAAAGTTGAGCCCACAATGGGGTGAGACAATGTTTCAGCAAGTTCACCCCCTAGACGCGACTAGGAAGGAAATGCGCCTAGAGGCAGTCTATGCACACAATACAGAAGACTTACCTTGCCTCAGTTGCCTCTTGCATGTTAACTCAATTTATATATCACATAAATGCAATAACAACACTCAAGCATTTGGAATGCCTCATTCAATCTTATTCAATCAATCAATCAATCAATCAATCAATTGAATCGACACAATTGATCCAACATTCAACCAAACAATTCACTCACAGGGGTCCCGATTATGAAGCCAAATTGTTATGACACGTCCCATACCGTGTCACACAATTTCGTCCCATTATTAGGCATGGGTAATTCATATCAGTGGTTCAATCCACACCTAATATTCACTTTTAATATTCAAATTCTAAAATCAATACTCAATTTCAATTGCAATCTTAATACTCAATACTCAATCTCAATCTCAATACTCCAATAATAGACTCAATATCAAACTCAAGGCTCTAGAGGTAATTCCCATGCGACTCAAGTCGCCATGTAACACTTAGCCCTTGATTACAATAAGCAAAAATATAAGGCACTATAGGCGACTCACACGAAGTCTCTCTATTGTGTAGTACTTAGTCCTTTATTGCACTAGGCAATAGTATAAGGCACTAGATGTGACTCACACGAAGTTTCATCCTCGTGTAGTACTTAGCCCTTCACTGTGCATGACAATATTGCAAGGCTCTAGAGGTAATTCTCATGTGACTCAAGTCGTTATGTAACACTTAGCCCTTGATTAAAGTAAGCAATAGTATAAGGCATTAGAGGTGACTCACACGAAGTTTCATCCTTGTGTAGTACTTAGTCCTTTACCTACTCAAAACTCATTGGGTTCCCTCAACACGACACATATCATCTCAACTTTCAACAGTCATCTTGCCATGATTATAAACCATCACACGATTATTCACTCACGGCCAAGGACATTGTGCTTCACACTTAAATTCTTCAATTAAAATAATGTCTTGGCCTATTTTCTTCGTATTAAAAATACCCGACAAAAATAATTGTGTGGGTACACGGTCGGCCTGAGCAAAAAATGCAATATCTTTCTTTTCAAAAATCCCACTATTTAATATAGTTCATAAAGACATTTTTGGCATTGTAAACCAACGTCTAGTATTTTCTAATTAAATACCGAAATTACCCAATTTTGGAATAAATATCCAAAATTATAATTTCCACTCAATTTTCATAAATCAACACTCAATTAAATAAACCAATCATATCATTGCAATTAGCACGAAATTTCGATTACCGGCTATCTCGGTATAATTTTCAGAAAATAATAAAATAATAAAATAAATACCAAAATTAATTAAATAAATACAATTAAATGCCATAAATAGAAACTTAGGCCGAAAATGCCTAGTTAAATACCAAAACGGGCCCCGAAAATTTCCAAACCTATCTAGATAATTTATACAACTTATCTAGTTGCTAATTAAGCCGATCTAACCATCTAACATGCAATAACAAGTAGTTAAATCGCTAATCTATTCTAACTAATCACCTAAACCATACTTAGCCTAAACTAATCAACCCTTAAGTATCACTAACTCCCTAAGCAGAGTTTAGTGAGTAAACTCACTGGTTTAGTGTAAAAACCGGTTCAAGGGCGACAACTGCGTGATGGCGGCCGAAACTTGAGCTTATGGTGTCACCAACGAGAGCTCGGGAGGGCTCCGAAAAGGCCCGGCAAGCTCGGCTAAGGACTGGAAATTGGTTCTACCCTTGCTCGGTTTCGGAGCTGCTGGTTAGCTCGACTTGGGTTGGTCTTAGCTCGGTTGCGGGTTGGACCAGAGCTTAAAGATGGGCTGGAAATTGAGAGAAACTGTGGGCTGCTTCGGTGAGTGGAGGAGACACATGTTGGTGGAGGACACGCGACAGAAGGGCATCACTGGCATGAAGGCCCGCGGTCAGTTGATCGCTGGAGTTGACTGCCGTGTTGTCTCGAAGAAGTTGGGGCATGAAGATGGAGCGGCACGCGACAAGGCAGAGGTTGTTTCGGTGGAGGGAGCAAACGGTGGAGTCGAAGGTGTTGCTGGTGTTGAAGATGTTGCTGTAGGCGTTGACCATGGGTGATGGTGCTAGGGACATGTGGCAGCGGCAGGATGGGAATTCGGTGGAGGGGAGTAGCAAAGATGACGCTGGCGTGAGTGGGGGAAAAATTCTGTGGGTTTATGGTGGGATGGCAATAGTGTTTCGAGCGGTGGAACGGTAGAATGAAAGTGGAGGAGCTGCTGGCGTCAGGGGGGAAAAGGAACGTGCGGCCGAATGAAAGAGGCGCAGGGAGGTTGACAACGAAGATGGAGGGCAGTTGGTCAAGCGTGCAAAGGAAGCCGAAGGGGGGAGAGAAAGTCAATCAAAATATCTCTATTCATCATTGTATGCCCCCAAAAGTCCTATGCCCCAAAGTCCTTAGGCCACCCAATAAGGAATTAAGCTCCCAATTCTCCAAATTAATCCCTTTGGCAACCTAAAAATGTCCAGCAATTTGCCCATACGAATTTCCCACAATTTCTTCTCAATTCTTCTCCAATTTAAGCCCAATTGAGGGCCAAAAATCCCATGGAGGCAGCCCTTACGAATTTACACCAAGTCTCCATAATTTACTTCCATTTGGTAGCCCAAAAATCCAATTAAAAGGCCCTTTTCAATTTCCTTTCTTTTCCGAATCGTCCAAATTGATTTTCCGTAAAAATCCCGAGCTCGTCGAAAATTCTTCAAAGAATGAGTTGACGTTTCTAAAATAAATTATGATATGACAAAACTTTCAATTTCTGAAATCAGGTTCAAATTTGCGGTTAATTTCAATATGACGTGATTTTAGTGTGACCTAACTTACCGGGTAGCTTTTAGGGATTTTTAGTGCAATTGACCCGTGGTCGATTATTTTTTAGCCACATTGTACATCTTCGACACATTGGCGACTCTCGATTGTCGTAAAAGTCTCGAGGTTTCAAATACAGACACTAGGTACTAAAACGATAGAAAAATTAGTCTAGTGCCAATCGACGAGAATTTTGCAATTAGGTGCAATCACTCACACTTAATCACATGGCTTAGTTGAGTCGACCTATCTCTGGTCTCTATTCGATTTTTAATTGTGCCGTAATAACCCTTACAGACTAGCACGGTTGAGCAGTCGATTTCTAGTCGAATTCTCAAATCTATTGCGTTTATATTCCTTAACGGCTTCACATGATAGGCTAGTTATCCCACGAGTGGCCAACTCAGAGAAAAGAACTATAGGCGTGTCAATGAAAAGCCTAACTTATTCAATTGAAAACAGAACCTAAACATTATGATGTCACATCTACTACCCATGCAAAGGGACAAATCATATTGTCATCTATACCTTTGTATCATGATGACACATGACAACTATCACACCTTACAAGGCGTCTACATCCTTCTAGAAAGCTACCTTAACGCATTTAGAAAATTTTATACTCTAAACTAGAATTACTCTTAACATGCTTAAGTCTTGATTACACATTTGAATCTTGGTTTGGCGCTAAGAAGTGCCTGCAATAGCTGCTAAGCGACCAAAATTGGTCATCCTCCTTTTCTGTGATCATCCTCATTGTTGTAGCCCTGACTTTGTGGACCATTGCCTTGACATTTTCAAAACTTCTTAGACACCATTGTTCTCTTCATAAAGCAAGTGGCCATATGAGACTATTCCTCAATCTATCATAATACTTGCTTGCTAGCCATTTAATGTTTATATGAGGAACATATAGAGTTTTATTACATGCTTATATAGGCTTGAAGGTTTTGATTTATAAGGTATGTTCCCTCTACACTTTGAAAGCACATAGTAGCTGTCGCGACCAAATTTTCGGGTGCACCACCTAAAATTAGGCTAATGGATTGCTAAGCCTAGACTTGGCTCGGGCTCTCCCAAGCCCATACCAACTTGTGATTTAAATTCAAATATCTAGCATGCAAAAAGGAGTCGCCACTAATCAGTTTACGGTAGGTCGATTAGACACCTAAGTAAAATAATGGGAGAATTATTTCACTTCTACGAACCAGAGATTTTGGGTACGGGGATTTGGTTACACTAGATTTCTCTAATGCCATTTTGGTACCATTTCTTTTATTTTAAAAAATATTTTTGTAGGTAGCTTGAATTGATTTTAAATCTATTTCCCTAACATGTGAGGTGATCATACGGGTGCGCAAACCACCAATTTAACACTCAAGAAAGAAATTAAATAATGCAGGACTTACCTCAAAGCAACGAAAGCATCTGCGTTGTTAGATCAGAATTCACATCAGCAATCCTATATATGATTTCTAATTAACAAATAATCTCTCAATTTTTGCTTTCACTTTTTAACAAAAATATAGTCCATATGCAATGCAATTCTTCTAATCTAATATGAAATAATATGGCATGGCAAAATGTCCTAAACTATATGAATGAGTAAAATTTTTTGTGATTTCTTAATGAACATGCAATAATTAAATATGCAATCTAAATTAACCAAAATGACCTAATTCTAATGACAGGCAATTTCTAATTAAATGGCTCTAGCAATAATCACTAATGGGCCTAATTCTATATGACTTGCACATGATGATTTTTTTATTTTATTTAACGAAAATTTGTAATTAAAATCACTAAAGAAAATAAAAAGTCTAGCTAAAGTGAAAACTAAAGTAAACTGCTATCTATTCTAAATGCTTTCTAAACATGCATTTTTAAAAAAAATAACCTATCATGCAATTCATCTAAAAATTTATCTAGACCTAAAATCAAACATGCAATTTTATCTAATATGCAATGACGTGCAAAGAATGCCCTAATTCTATTTTTTTTTAATGAAATTTGAAATTAAAATTAAACATGCAATTCAGAAAAAAACTAACATCCTAAATGAATGCACTTTTTCTTTTCTTTTTCTTGACTCAAAATAAAATCTCTATCTTAAACATGCAAGATAATTTTAAAAAAAACAAACCTAATCTTTTTTGAATTTTTTCTTTTACAAAAATAAATTGACTTAAACACCACGACATCAAATCAAACAAGATAAGATTGATACTAAAAAATTGGCGAACCATATCTCATGCATGAGATCGGGTTGTCCAAGTTTAAAATTAAATCACGAATCGAATCTCGAGCATGAGATCGGATTGTCGATTTTTTGCAAGGGATTGCGAGTCGGATTTCGAGTGCGAAAATCGAATTGTCAATCCCTAATATGAGGGGCACTTTCATATTGGGAGCTCAATCATGTATCAATGAATAATTACACTAAAAAGGAACAAATAAAATAAAAAGCACACTAAAAAGGAACAAATAAAATAAAAAGCAAAATAAGGCAAATAAATAAAAGGAAGAAAAAGCTACCTAAATTGATTTTTTGCCTTTTCTTTTTGTTTTTTTTTGCCTTTTCTTTTCCTGTTTTCTCCTTTCCCACGTGTAACTGTGGGTCTCCAAGGGCAACTAGTCGGAGTAAGTCGCTGGCGTTCGAAACTCCGGCAAGGACCGGCGAGGTTCGGCTCGATGTAGCAGCAAGGGCACGACGAGGGGGTAGCAAAACAGAGGAGTCGTGGGGCCACAAGGCGGTCACTCGGGGAGGTTCGGATCAAGCGCGGCACTGGGCTGAGAGACAACGGCGGCGGCCTCGTGATTGGCAGCAAATCAGTGCGACTAGGTTGGTTTGCTGGAACGGTGGGAGGTACTCGTGGCTTTGTTGGCAGATCGGCGCGGGAGAATCAACGGCGGTCGTTGGGAGGAATGAAGGGCTCGGCGGTGTAGGCGCGGTGGTGCGGCGTGAGGCTCCGGGCTAGCGAGGCAGACGGCGGGCGCAGCTAGGTCGCGGTGAGGCAGACGGCGAGCGCTTCGCAGGTTGGTGCGGTGGCGGGTGGCGCCCGGAATGGTAGATCAAGTAGCAAGGGGGAAACTGGCGAAGGCCCTTTGAAGAAGAAGAACGGTGATTCTTCTTTGCACTTTTTACTCTTTTTTTCACTCTCGTGTCACTCTCACCTCTCTCTCTCTCTCTCTCTCTCTCTCTCTCTCTCTCTCTTTTTTTTCAGCAAAAGCAAAACCCTCACTCTTCAAAACCCATGGATGACCAATCTCTCCTCACTTTTTGGTCAAAGAAGCAAAAAGAAATTTTACTTTTCTTCCAAAACCGAGTGAAAAAGAAAAGCCCCCCCCAATGAAACCTACGCATACCCCCTTTTTATAGGTGAAAGACTTGTGATTTCAACTTTTTTTCGAATCCACATCGGTAACACTTTTTCACCAATTTTATCTCATATTGATAAGGATTCAAGATTTTGATAAAATTTTTCTCCAAATCTAAATCTTGCCCAAATAAATCGCAATATTTCGTCATATCTACCCAAAAATTCATCATATCTCGGAAAAATTTCGAACTTCTAATTTCTCACAAGATAATTTATGATCATTTAAAACTAGGCTTGGCCAACTAATTTGAATCCATCCGCCACCCATTCAATAAAAAGCAAAAAAAATGCAAATAAAAAAATAAATGCAACCTAAATCTATATGCTATGAAATTAATAAAATTAACCTTCTAATTTTCTATGCAATAAACAAATAAACTAAATTGCCAAAATTTATGTGTCAACAGTAGCCAATCGAAGCTCTTAGAACACATTACTCATAACTTATTTGTGTTCATTCTCAATGAATCCCTTCTCCCATTTTTCATGGCATATTTCTTGGCAGCTTCTCTAAACTCTTGAACATTAATATAGTACATGTCAACTTGAGGACATGATTCTTCATATCCACTTTAATATTAAACTCAAAATGTCCATGCTCATTTTGACTTCTCATAATCAAGAAAGCTATAATATCAGTTGAACATCTACATATTCATTATTGCCTACCACTTCCTTATCCCTTTCCATTGAACCATCACTATTGACACTGTGATTTGTTAAATTTCTGCTATATATGATATCTAGATCAATAATGGCAAACTCATATTATTCAACATCCTTGCTATAAGAGATTCTGTAGTTCACATCTTCGCATCCCTCACTTGGCGCTAAATGGAAGAAAATTAATGGCATTATGTTTCCATGCAATACACAATAAACCATAACACCGTAAAAAAAAAAAAACAATATAAAAAACCCAAAATAAGGACCACGTTGGTCACCTAGGGACCACAACAGCATCGCTTGCAGTCACAAAATGTACACATGGATACCACTTGTAATTACCTCACATGCTTCAATTCAGAGAGAGAACGCAAAGACAAATCCTCCCAAACAATCTAAAGCACACGAAAAAAAAAAAAAAAAATGCTCCTCCCGTACCATCATTGCGTCGGTCTCACAGTTTGATAACATACGACCAACTCGACAACACGTTGCTGCAACACACGGCAATTGCCTTGGGTGGAGGAACGATCAATTTAGTTTAATTAGGAAATCGGCTAACTTTTGGGATTATATAATATTTTAGGGATATTGGGGACTAGGTTTGATTTGTGAAATTTGGTTTAGGTGTTCAGACGATTTTAGACACAAATGCCCCGTCCACTGGTGCTTATAATGGCATGCAAGACGCACTTGGTTGTCACCTGACAAGTACATGAGCTACGGGTGAGTTGGAGGGTCAATTTAGATGTGTCGCTAACTTTAGGACCTTTTTTAGACAAACACCCCCATTTTGCCCTAAAAAAAAATTGCTTCACTTCAGTGGGTTTTTTTTTGTTGTTGAAATTTTCCCTTAGTTCTATATCAATCTCAAAGGATGTTGACATTCCACACTTTTTTTTTTAATCACATTCAGAGTATCAAAAAGTTTTAAAACAATCTCTGTTATGATAATTTTTTTTTAGCTTCACATGTAATTGTAATCAACACTTATCCAGCGTGCTTATGTGGGTTTTAACCTTTTTGAATCATGTATATAGTGACACGTCCTAAAAATGATTATTATTACAATAATCATCAGCGTAATACATGAAATAATCATGCAAATTACTGTCTGTCTCCTATTACTACATCACGTGAGTATTTTGATTGCTTGACGGTTTCATCTCCATAATTGACGGGGAGGTCCATATTGTGAATAAAATATGACTGATGATAACATCCATCTATATCAAAACACCTCCATTAGACAAAAAAGAAAAGGTGGGCCTTGATATAATCTCATCCCTAGCTTATATATATGGAAATTAAGGTGAATTGGTAGATGAAGGCATGGCCAATTATTATGGCATCTCGACAGACTGGCATGCCACGTTTGTGTCTGTGAAAGAAAAAAACGTGCCATGAAATGTTTATCGAGTTGGGGCAATTGGTAGCATTTCGATCCTAACAAGACATGAGAGTCTCGACGCCGCAACCAATTGATAGAAAAAAAGGCATACCCTTTTCCGGAGATACATGAAAGTAGTCAACTGACCATATACATATGCTTTTTGTTTTCTTGGGAACAAATTATTGGAGCCTAAGATTACATAGTACTTGGAAAATTACAATACTTAAAAGAGTCCCCATGCCACAACTAATTTAGTGAAAAAGACCAACCCTTTTTGGAGGTACATGATAGCACTCAATTTTATTTTATTTTGGGCTGAAAAGTACTCAATTGACTGGGGATAAGTACACTAGAGGTATTAAAAGTTGTGTATGGCACTCGTTTTAGTGTAAAAAGTTTTTTTCAAATCACTTAAGTGCTACTTTTAAAAAAAAAAAATCATTTAAATACCAATTCTAATTTGGGTTGCCAGAAATTTAACGTGGCTATATTTTATTTATTTCTCATTTCTACGTGGCTCACCGGCGTGCCTAATCAGCATATAACCCCTAAACTACATCACCTAAAATTGCAAATAGTGATCATTTAAGTGTCAAATTTTATTTAAACTGATCATTTCGGTATCAGTCGTTATTAAATCAATCACTTTAGTGCCAAACATGCCATATGAAAATGTCACGTGGATTGGGCTTTTTAAAAAATTTGCCAAGTCATATTATAATTTTAACTATAAATGCCACATAATCAATTTGGCCGGAAGTTCTGGCCGTTAGCACTTAAGTGATTGTTTTTTCTCCGATTTGATACTTAAGTGAGTTGGTAAAAATTTTTGACACTAAAGGAATATTGTACACAACTTTTGGCACTTTTAGTGAACTTATTCGTAATTGACCGTATATAGATACTTGTATATTCCTTGAGAACATTATGACTAGAGCCGAAAGGGAAAAGTGCAAGTGAAAGTCAAAAGACGTATCGAAGGGTTTGCAAATCCGACACTAGAATATCGGGAAGAAAGTTACGTATTGGACATGAAGCATGGCAGTGGGTTCTTGTTGAAAGCACTATTCCTGACTCTCTCCCTCCTCAATTATCACGAGTCACGACAGCCACCTGGACATCCACGTCATGGGACTTAAAAATACATTCGATTGCGTTTGTCTTTTTGGCACTAAAGAACTTCCATTTGCGGTTGTCACCGGGAGCTTCTTGGTTCCATTTCGTGAGGCGTTTTGGTTGACCTGGAAAGGTACAGCAACGGAGAGCAGACGAAGGGATGATCTAGCATTCAATCCTTGCAACTGCAAATCTGGATTTTCTTGTTGTTCTGTTCCCGTCTGTTACTTCGCCGATGAACTCCCAGTAGAATGAATATGATGCTTGACAGTGCGATCGAAGACAAATAGAACACTCGTTCTAGAGGTTTGATCAGCCTATCAGCTTACTAACGGACAAATCGTGATGAGTAGAAATAGGAAAACGCAATCTCAATGTCTGCATATTATACCAGATTTAGAGCTTTACCGTGGAGTTGTAGCTTCATTTTAGATGTGGTTTTTGTTTTCCAAATTATGGGTTGTACTTGTTTACATGTTTATTGTCAAGAAAAAGGAGAAACAAAAAAAGAAATGAACAAATACATCATCTAGAAGACATAGTATTTATGAACGGGAGACCCTAAACTCCGGACAAAAACGTGACAATCCTCAGGATGCAAAAGTACTATTATTATTCTTGGCCCGAAACAATCTTGTCATATAAAATAGTATGTTGGTCTTTTGTTTTACTGTCGACATTAATTGACATGGCCTTGCAACTGAATTGTTTATAGTCGGAAACCAATTGCGACTTCAATGATCATGGCACTCTCTAGAGGGATCGGTCCAATCAGCTTTTGGTACAGCAGCATGCGAAAGCGGAACCTTTGTAGTATTGAGATTTTATTATCACCGCAAAGGAAGACATCTACAGAGACTAAGCAACGAAATGGTGAACACAAAGGGTGAAATACATCTCCATCTCACCATTTCACATTTTGCGAGTTACAATGGAGAGGAAGAGGAGTGACAATATAAGAAATGAATCTAAGCTGTCACAGTGGTTTCCACAGCAACCTTGTCGGAGTAACCCACTTCAGACTTCACTTCGAATTCCCAAAGCTCTGCGATTGCCTCTCTCAAGTTGTGGATGTTCTCAAGTGCATAATCTGCACCTTTCGGCCTGTTAGAAGTGCCAACCTGCAAAAAGTTTGCCAAAAACCCATCAAGGATACATTAGAGTTCTAATATCCCTTTACGGTTCTTATTTGGTATGCATTAGTGTAGTGTTTGGTTCAGATGACTATCAATGGAGGACTTAAATTATTCGGTACCCTATTTAATGACTCACCATCACAGTTTGAAGGCCGACATGCTTCCCAGCCTGTATGTTCCTAACACTATCCTCAAAGAAAATCTGCAGTCGTAAATTTGGGTGAATAATTGACAGTCAAATCGAACGATGCAGCAGTGGAATTTAGAGAAGATTGTCTCACCGTTCTCTGGGGATTGATGTTGGCGACTCTGAGAGCCTGCTCAATGGCGTCTTCTGATGGTTTGCAAATGACAGGGGTTTTTGGTAATCCCGACCCATCACCGTGTCTGGAGAAATGCCCAATTATGTCGAAAATCTCAGAGCTGGAGTCACTGCTTCTGGTTGTGTTCTGCAATCCCACAAACTCAATGTCATCTTCATCATTGGATGCAGCGTTCTTGTGAACAGGATTCAGTGTCTCGAAGCAAATAATCCCTTCAAAACAGTCTTTGAGTCCGAGCCTGCTTAGTGCTTTGACTGCATGAATCTTATCCGCATTTGTGAATATCTGTTTCATGTAACAAAGAGGTTAGAAAAACCTCAAAATTTTGGTGAAAAAATCTCTGGCATTTCAGGATAAGTGAGTTTACGATTTTACGATCTGGCAAGCTGAGCAACAGACTCCTCAGGACCGGGTCCGGTTTTAGGTTGTCGTAGGGCAGTCTCCCATGGACAAAGCTATTAAATGGGTGCAAAAACAATATTCAGCAATAGCGCAAAAATGCATAAATGCTTGAGACAGGGAGACGTGTTCAAATAATGATACGCTAGAGATTTTTCTAACCTGTGGTAGTCATCATATTCGAAGTCATAGCCGATTGCCTGGAAAGTGAAAAACACCCAATTAAGTGTAAACGACAGTCGATCTTTTTGTCTACATTGCAAAGCTGGAAAAGAATGTGAAAATCTTACCCTAAGACCAGCCATTGTTGTTCCATAATTCTTGTACAGAAGGTTGCACAAGGTATCAATCTTGTCCTCATCTATGCCGAGCTTTTCGACCATATAATCTGGCAAAGAGCATCAACGTTAGAACATGAAACCTAAACGATCTCGGTTTATGCAACATGACACAGCACCATGGAAGTGGATATGGGAAAAAGCATAGCTACCTCCGATGTTCTTGCGGCATGATGCGGCAAGGCCAGAGCTTACAGGATAGAGGGTGTCGTCAAGATCTAGAAGCACATTCAAGCCAGGGCATTGCATAATTAATCTATGTTCCTGTCCATTCACTTTTTCGTGTCTAATGGAATAACGTAGAACTTACCGAACAAAGAGAGTCATATTTTGGCCTCTGAGGCTGTCGGTACATCCCTTCAAACTCCATTTCAATCGTCTCCAAAGGGCCTTCAATAGACAGTAAGGAGTAAGCAATTAGCTTAAAGTTGAAGACCGAAAAAGCTTCCAGCTTGTGCTAAGATTCATATATTCTAATTCTCTCATCCTCTTCATAATCAACAAACGAAGAAAAAAGAACACCGCTGAAATCAAATGAAACTAGCTGCAGCATATCAAAACTATCAGTTTCTAACAACCGAAACTTGTCTGACCCGACATAAAAGCAAACAATTTGAGGGTCATAACTATCGAACTAGAGCAAAATGATTTGACAAAGATCAGAACTTGCATTTTCCAATTTGAAGATCATTTATGATATCAAGTTAGGCATATACTCTCAATCACCGCCTTTCAATGCCATCTGGGTACTCTTTGAAAGGAGAAACAGAGCTCACTCTGTATCAGATTTGTCTTGCTTTATGATATATCTCCAAGTTTCACTTTCCATTAAAAGGAATCAAATCAACCAATCAAGTGAAAAAAGCACCGCTCAAATCAAATGAAACCAACTGCAGCATATCAAAACGTCAGTGACTAACAACCAGAACTTGCCTGACCCGACATATAAAAGTAAACAATTTGAGGGTCATAACCATCATGTTAGAAGATAGGTGGCTTTTGACTCGGAAGTTTTTTATCAGATTTGATTACGATTATGTGTATATCAATTAAGGATTAGATTTAGATCTAATTGATATAGATTGATATATAGAATTTTTTATTTCCAATAATTGTACGAATCTAGTCTTATATCTTAGGAGTCTGTACATTCTCAATATACAAGTGAATACTTAAATTCTTCACACCTCCAGCTTCGATCTCCTTTCCTTCCTTTTCTTTTTGCTTCTTTTCATTGTATCGAGCCTCCAGGCTTCTGAATTGTTTCCGCCTCGACCTTCCGCCAGAAGAATCTTCAACTGCAAAAGGAGATTACATTCGGCATTAGCGTCAATCTCAAAGGAAGGATTTTTCTTTACTTACCATGGCCTCCCTGCAAGACGGTGCCTCTGCCACCGGTAATCAATCGACTGGAGAAGCAACACCTCAACACTCGCAGGCTCGTAATCAATCCATGACACTTCCAGTTGTGAAGCAGAACCGACTCAAGCCCAACCTGTACGGTGGTGGCCCATGCAGACTTAGTTCAACTTGGGGCAACCCATGACGGGCCAGCCTTACCAGTGGATTCCCTATCCACTCTATTTTGGGGCAAGCCCAAACTCGTCATCGCCTGCATATGTGGGCCACCAGAGCTACGTCCAACCCGATGGAAGCCCATCAGTCACGAATGGGGCAAGCCCAACCATCGGATTGGAGCAGACAAGCAGGTCGGGTGAGCCGGGTATGGGAACAAATCCCTACCCGAGATTCTACAATGCGGGTTATTCGATCGGTTTGAGCGAATCAGCTCTAGGAACGAATACTAACCCGAACCTCGCACCCGGTTTTCTACCGTTTCCAGCAGTGGCCATCACCAGACAACCAGAACCCGGCAACCCATTGTTCGTTTCCACCGCCGACGGACCAAAACTACAGCTAATCAGCCAGCTTCCGATCGGGCTAGAGAATTATACGAGGTGGTCGCAGGAATTCCGTCGTACCCTAGCAACAAAAGACAAAGATGGTTTCCTCTACGGAACCATTCCAGTACCCATCAATGAGCATTTAGCCCGACTCTGGAGGAAGAGCAACCGCCTAGTCCGAACCTGGATCGGCAATTGCATCTCCCCAGAGGTCGCGGCTGGACTCCCACCAACAGAAGACACAAAAAACATGTGGGAAAACATCAAAGAGATGTACGGGAAATTAGATCAGGCTAAAATCTTTACCCTAATGCAAGAACTCAATGAATTGAAGCAAGGGAACATGACGGTCACAACCTGCTTCAACAAGCTCTCGTCTCTGTGGAACAACCTCGAAGAGGCCGAGGAAAAGCTCGAGGGCCCAGAATCCACAATCAAGCAGTATAGATCCATCAAAGACAGGGAGAAAGCTACACGCTTTCTCCTTATTTTGAACGAAACATACCTCGGCTTTCGTTCACAAATCCTTACAATGGATCCCATGCCACCAATTGGACGGATTTACCAGTTGGCTGTACAAGAGGAGAGTCAGCGACTTGCGATGTCAGATCACACCAGGAGTGGCGAGAGCGTTGCCCTTGCCACCAATGGTGAGCGGCGAGACGCGGCCACCAGGACCCCAACCCTAAATCGAGAGAAAGAGGGGCAAGGGAAATTAGGGTTCGCAGAAGAGGAATCGCGAGGCTTTAAATCAGCTCGGATGGATGGTCTAGATGGGATGCGAGGATTGAACGATTCGCAAGGATTTGATCTTGCGATCCGATTAAACGGCGGATAGGAGCCCGCACTTAAAGGGATGGATGGCCAAATCTTTGCCACGTCATCAAGGAATTTCGCAAAAAATTTCAAAGGAAAGGGTAAATTATTTTGTGAATATTGCAAACGTACTAATCATGTGATTGATAATTGCTGGAAATTGTATGGAAAACTCAGTGAAAATGAAAGAAAAATTTCAGCTGACTTACCAAGTTCTTGGACCGACGGTAAAAATACTGAACAGCCCATTTCATATGGTCGGTATCATCAGCTGATGCAAGCACCGCAAAAAAATTGGATACTTGATTCAGGGGCAAGCGATCATATTATTTGTGACAAGGGATTTTTTTCGAGTATAAATGACGGATTGAATTATCCTATTTCCATGCAATTACCCAATGGAAATGTTACTCACGTCGATGTGACAAGAACAGTCAATCTCGGTCCCAGTTATTCTTCGGAATGTTCTCTATGTCCCGGCATTCTAATTTAATTTGATTTCTGTGTCGAAAGCCTACCAAGAAAATTCATGCCGGGTAGTTTTCAATGCTAACACCTATTTATTTCAGGACCTTTCAACTGGGAAACCGATGGGCTTGGGTAGTCTCTCTGAAGGACTTCTTTTTCTGGACAAGTAATTTCAATTCTTCCTGCAATTTCTTGAATAAATCATCATTGTGTAACTTGACTACCAATGATAAGAATTTCATTATGCATTTGAGATTAGGCCATAGTGCCTCTTTTCCTTGTCCACAATGTCCCATATGTCCCCTTGCCAAACAATCTCATACGCCCTTTCCATCTAGTAGCTCCTGAGCTAGCGAGATTTTTTCCTTGATTCATGTGGATATTTGGGGATCTTACCATACGATAAATTATGATGGGTCTCGTTATTTTCTCACCATAGTAGATGATTATTCTTGTGCGACATGGATTTTCTTGATGTAGTCTAAGAATCGGGCTTATTCTCATTTAAAAGGCTTTCTAGCACTATCCAAAAATCAATTTGGAAAATCCATTCAGCGGATCCGTACTGATAATGGAAGGGAATTCTTCGGCCATGATTGCTTCTTACTATTTAATACACATGGCATACGACATGAGAGCTCATGTGTTTATACTCCACAACAAAATGGAGTGGTCGAAAGAAAGCATCGTCACCTATTGGAAGTCGCACGAGCCTGAAGTTCCACGCATCAATTCCAGATGATTATTGGGGTGATTGTGTGGTCACGACGGCTTATTTGATCAACCGCATGCCTACTCGGTTACTTAAAGGGAAAACTCCTTTTGAATTGCTATTCCAGAAGAAGTCGGAACTACAGCATCTCAAAGTCTTCGGATGTCTATGCTATGTCGCAACAGTGGGTCCTCGAGACAAGCTATGTCCACGTGCTTGACGATGCGTTTTCATGGGATATCCCAATTTACAAAAGGGGTATCGGGTTCTTGACATTTCCACAAAGAATTCCTCATAAGTCGTGATGTCATCTTTCATGAAGACATTTTTCCTTTCTCTAAGAAGGTGTCTCTAGATGAAAATACAGGGATAACATCCTCTTCTCATGGCCTCTTATCTGATGACGTACTAACTCAAGGTTCCACTTACATACTGCTAGCAGAGCCGAGGATTGTTCATCCTATCCCTTCATTTATCCCAGCAACAACATCAACTTTAGCTGAGAATCCCAACTGCTAAGAAGATGTTTTGGAAACTAGACTCGACGACTCTACTGCTATTGAGGAAGACCAGGATATTACTTTGCCAACCTCCAGTGATACAATTCCCTCTACGGATATCCATCATCCACAACGTTCCGGTCGCACCACACGACCTCCAACCTGGACTAAAGATTATATCTGTGCTACTCACAATTCTCCAGGTACTCAATATCCAATCTCCTCCTATGTTTCCTTCCATAGATTATCACAGGAACATAGATGTTGCATTAGTCGTCTATCAGAAGATAAGGAACCATCTAGTTATGATGAGGCATCTATTGACCTAAAATGGCAGCAAGCTATGAAGGCAGAACTTCAGGCACTAATTGATAATACAACGTGGGATCTTGTCCCACTTCCATCTGATCGTAAGCCGATTGGCTACAAATGCGTCTACAAGATAAAGCATCATGCTGATGGCTCCATTGAACGATATAAGGCACGTTTGGTAGCTAAGGGATTCACACAAAGAGAAGGGTTTGACTATCACGAGACATTCTCTCCGATTGCCACAAATGTCACAGTTCGTTCTTCTTTTACTGTTGCCGCCATTAATGATTAGACTCACATCAAATGGACGTGCACAATGCCTTCTTACACGGTGATCTAGACGTAGAAATATATATGGATATCCCTCAAGGCTTACGGAGACAGGGGGAGAATAGAGTATGTCGTCTCCGTGAATCCCTTTATGGATTGAAGCAAGCATCTAGACAATGGTATGCCAAATTTGCAAATGCTCTTGCAAAAGCAGGCTTCCGACGGTCTAAATATGACTATGCTTTATTCACACAGACTAAAGGTATGTCATCTATTTATTTGATGATACATGTCGATGACATTCTTGTTATGAGAAATGATAAAACTGCTATAGACAATTTCAAGGAATATTTACATGCTACCTTCCACATTAAAGACTCAGGAGCACCTAAATATTTCCTTGGAATTGAAATTGCTCGATCGATCAAGGAATTTCCCTTAGTCGGCAAAAGTTTGTGTTAGAAATCATATCGAAGCGGGTTTATTGGGATGCGGGTCAACCGTCATTCCCATTGAGCAGAACACTAAGTTGACTACTTGTAGAATATAATAAGGGCATATCTCAAAATGATGATCCCATACTCAGAGATCCATCAGGGTATCAAAGACTTGTCGAAAAGCTCATATATCTGACTATGACTAGACCCGATATCTCATATGTAGTACAGACACTTAGCCAATTCACGCACAGTCCGAAGTGGTCTCATTTGGATGCTGCCTTGAAAGTTGTGAAGTATTTAAAGAAGTGTCTAGGACTAGGAATACTTCTTTCTAAACAATGTGACATGAAGATGACGACATATTGTGATGCTGATTATGCTACATGTCCCATAAGTCGAAGATCGGTCACTGGATATTGCATCAAATTGGGAGAGTCACTCATCTCATGGAAGACCAAGAAGCAGCTTACTGTATCGTTGTCTTTAGTTGAAGTAGAGTATCGAGCTATGGTTAAAGCCACTTGTCAGATAGTGTGGATACGGGGATTGCTTAAAGATCTCGGAGTACAAGTGCAAGGACCAACAAAGTTATATTGTGTTAATGATGCGGCTCTCAAACTGGCAGCAAATTCTATGGTACACGAGAGGACCAAACATATAGAAGTGGATTGTCACTTTACACAAGAAAAGATCCAAGAGGGGGTGATCGAAATAGAAGAAATTGGGACAATGGAGCAGCCAGTAGACATCTTTACCAAACCTTTGTGTCATCGATAGCATGCATATCTATTGAGCAAGCTAGGCGTCTTGGACATCTACAAGCCACCAGTTTGAGGGGGAGTGTTAGAAGATATGCGGCTTTTGACTTGGAAGTTTTTGATCTGATTTGATTACATTTATGTGTATATCAATTAAGGATTAGATTTAGATCTAGATTGATATAGATTGATATATAGAATTTTTTTATTTCCGATAATTGTACAAACCTAATCTTATATCTTAGGAGTCTGTACATTCTCAATATACAAGAGAATACATAAATTCTTCACCCCTCCAGCTTCGATCTCCTTTCCTTCCTTTTCTTTTTGCTTTATTTCACATCGAACTAGAGCAAAATGATTCGACAAAGATCAGAACTTGCATTTCCCAATTTGAAGATCATTTACGATGTCAAGTTAGGCGTATAGTCTCCATCACCTCCCTTTAATGACATCTGGGTACTCTTTGAGAGGAGAAACAGAGCTCGCTCTGTATCAGGTTTGTCGTGCTTTATCATACATCTCTGAGTTTCACTTTCATTAAAAGGAATCAAAAATATTGAAGAAGGGTGTCATAGAAGGTAAAATGCCACAAAGAAAATCCGCATGTGAAATGAGTTCGCATCGGAAAATCGACTCACCAAGATTGAACTAGCAAATGTTGACAGTTTAGGCAAGACCAACACAGTTTCAGAATGGAAAGGCGATCTGTTCAGACTTCAGAGGGAGAAGTTGACCAGCAGCTCAACTCAAAGGAAAGATTCTTGAGATGAAATGGCGAAGTGAAAAATGCAAAGAGAGCGAGGAGGAAGCAGGAGGGACTCGGTGGAGTTTATATAGGCAAGAAGACCGTTAGCTCCATCATCTGTTGGCCCAAATTAATATAATATCTGGACATTACACAAGTTTCGAAACTTTCCATGTGAAACACTAACACCCTAAACTTTCTTTGTCTCACTAATTCCCTTAACCTGTACCAGTGACCTACAAATATCTTGTGGTAATTAAAAATTTGACGCAGCAGCATCGTGGACAACACCATTAAGGATTTTAAACAGTCATTACGTACAGAAGTGGACAACATTTTGGGGTCGATTGTATAGGTTTTAGTTATCGGTGAAGGGAAAAAATTTTTGCAATATTGGTGCCCACAGGAGAAAATAAAGAATTTTTGGCCAGATCGACCTTAAAATCTTATGAAGTTTGGATGGGTAAGGATGTATGCAATTATTGTGACTGGCGCGGTATAACGAGACAATTTATTTATTTATTCATTGAAGTCCATAACAAGTGTCATAGAACATTATCAACAAAATCCTTTCACAATATTTATAATTAGATTCGGGTAAAAAAAGCCAGCCTTTTGCTCTTCTAATTCTAGCAACAAGTCGATCTAAAGCTGAAGATGAATCGAGCGAGTTTGAGTAATTGCTGAATATGCCTCGAACAACTCAACTCGTTTGTACCTCTCTTCAAGAGGGCTACGAGTTCTTTTCTCTGGATTCTTCTGGATTACATGATGCATCGACATTTATTATGAGATCGATTATGACCAGTTCTTAGCAAGGTCTAATTTGCGGTGTTGCCAAGAAAATAATGCTGTGTCGATTCCTCCACATTCCCTAAATTTCACCCTCACGTGTTGGTGAGTGACCTTCTTCTCTCGACATCTAGAGCTTCTGTCTACCTTTCGGTAGTTTCTTCTCTTCCTCGAAACCCTAAATTCCTCTTTCAAGTTCTTCGCAATCCTTCATTTCATCTTAATTCCAGTAATTTGCCCATTCTCGTTATGGCTTTTAACCTAGCTGACAACTCCATCCCACCTCCGTAGTCTCCGCCACCTCATCTCGGTTATATTTAGTCTAGCCTCTCATTCTCATCTAGTCTTGCATGTCTCAATCGATCTGAGCAGAAGGTGTTAAGCTCGGGTTACCTCCATTCTCTTCTATTCGGTGGTAGAAAAAGGGCGGAATGCCATATCCGAGCCATTGGATTGTCCATTTACACTAAAATTTGCTACACGATAGAATTTGGTTCGCCCTGGCGTGAAATGAACCGCCCGCTGCAACTGTCTGTCGGGAGGCTCGCCTCTAGTCTAAGCGGCAGATTGAAGTTTGGGACGAGGCGGCTCCTAGCGACAAAATAGAGGAATGCCGGTTAATTTTAGTAGGTAAGATTCTGACTAATCCAACAGTCAATTTCCAAGCTTTTCAAACTACTATGAAAAGGGCGTGGCGAACGATCAAGTGGAAATATCCCAAGGTGAAGCTGGTCTGTATATTGCGCGATTCAAAACAAAGGAAGTAAAATAGAGAGTTCTAGATAACGGACCTTGGTTATTTGCTAATCATCTGGTCATCCTAAAACCATAGGTACCAAATACACTGCTGCACTGTTACAACTTTAACTCATGTGCGTTTTGGGTTTAAGTATTTGGACTACCTCTTGAACGATGTACTGAATCCATGATCAGCAAAGTGGCTAGTCACATCGGCAGGGTATTAGACATCAAAATAGAGCATAGAGATGGTTCTAGCCTTAGAGCGGGGAAGGGCCGTGTGGAACTAGACATCAAGTAGCCCCTTAAAACAAGGATTCTAATTAAGGTGGAAGGGAAGAATCTCTGGTTAGACTTTCGATACGAAAGACTATCTCATTACTGCTATTCTTGTGGCAAATTGGGACACTATGCTACGTATTGTAAAGAATTTCCTTTCGATGAAAGTAAAATGGAAGGAAGTGACAGCATGTTTTATGGCCCATGGCTCTGGGTAGAGGTAAGGGAACATAGTCCCTATTGGCATACCTTTTATGAGCCACATCACATTTTGGAAGTTGATGAAGTGACCATCTCGGCGACCCCACAAACTCCATCTACTATCATCGCTGCTCAAGATCATGTCTCCTCGGCCTCTATGGACCAAGTACAACATAGAAAAGATAAACAGATCATGGAGGTACCTATTTGTAATCAACTAGTAACAGTTGCAGAACCCTTCAGTGGCAACCTCTGATCGAGGAATCTTCAAGAAGAGATGAGGACACTGATATGCTACCAGCACATCAGAAAAAAGGTAAAATCAATGGAGAGCCAGCAAGTTCTCTCAAGCCGAAGAGAGTTAAAAGTTCCCCTTCGAGTGCAAAATCAGGCCCAATCAAGAAACCTAAAAGACATAATCTGCATGATACACGCACTCAGCTTCAAGAAGGACTTGATGAATCCCTTCTACAAGATGCTCCCGTTTTGGTGACATCTGATTCCGCTTGTTGGGCCATGGTGGCTGGCCCTAAAAAGCCACCATTTGAACAATGAAACTAGTAAGCTGGAACTGTTAGGGTTTGGGCAATCCCCTGATAGTTCAAGCTCTTATGGTCTTAGTGACCCAGGAAAAGCCTGACATTTTGTTTTTAATGGAGACAAAAAATCAAGAAAGGAAGCTTATTTACCTTCAAAAGACTTTGGATAAATAACCGAGATGGCGAAGATATTATCAAAGAAAGGCTGGACGGAATGCTATGCATAGAGGAATGGAGATTGACTTATCCTTATGCGAAGTCTTGACTCTAATATCTCTTGAAGCTTCTCGAGTTAGAAATCGTTGAACTTTTTAATTTGAATCTTATTGGCTCCAGGAGAAAGAGTGTTGATCCATAATTGCTGAGTCCTGCGCTTCTCATCAGCTTGGATCAGAGAGCTTACACCAAAAATTAAGTGCTTTTTCTGCTGCTCTTTCAAAATGGAGCCGTTCTAAATTTGCCAATGCAAGACAACAGATAAATTTCCTTCAGTATCAGCTTCAAGCTATAACCAATCAGCCATATGGTCATCATGACAAGGATACGATAACCGACTTGAAAGCACAAATTCAAAAGTTATGGCAATAGGAGGAACAATTCTGGGCTATGCGTTCAAGAGTTAACTAGCTTAAGTGGGGGGATAGGAACACAAAGTTTTTTCATGCTACTACCATTCAACGAAGACAACACAATAGGATAAACATGCTGCAGGATGATCAACTTAGATGGGTACGCGATCAGCACCAACTCAATGAGATGACCTCTCTTTTTTTCAAGCAATTATACACTTCAGTAGGGAATCGAGACTACAGGCCAACTACTGCAAAATGTAGTCCGGTGGTGACAACAGAGATGAATGACAAGCTAGTAACAGAGGTCACTAGAGACGAAGTCTGGCTTGCAGCTTTTCAATTAGGTGAAGTTAAAGCCCCGGGCCCTGATGGTTTGAACAGTCAATTTTATCAATCTCATTGGGATTTATTACATAATGATATTTACATGGCTGTGCAACAATTTTTTCAGACGGGTGATGCAACCTCAATATAATAGGACTTATATCTCTCTGATCCCTAAAATATCTCACTCAGAAAAGCTTGATCAGTTCCGACCAATCAGCCTTTGCAATTTTATCTACAAAATTATTTCCAAGGTCCTAGCTAATTGCCTCAAGCCATTGCTACCAGAGCTGATAGCGCCAGAACAAAGCGCTTTCGTCAGTGGGCGGCAAATTCAAGACAACATCATAGTGGTTCAAGAGGTGCTTCACCATATTAGGACCAGGAAAAGGATCAAATAGTTTAGAGCGGTGCTTAAGTTAGATATACAAAAGGCTTATGACGGGGAGGAGTGGGATTTTCTTAGCGTTTGCCTACTACAACTCGGATTTCACACTCGATGGGTTCACTAGATATTACAATGTATTTCAACGGTGTCTTTGAGTGTCAAATTTAACGGAGAATCTCTACCCTATTTTCATCCGACTAGGGGTCTGAGGCAAGGCAGCCCTCTATCTCCGTATCTGTTTATATTGATGGCCAATGCCTTATCTACTCTCATCAAAGAAGCGGTGGTCATGGGAAATCTCAAAGGTATCAAATTAAACCGATGGTGCCCTACCCTATCCCATTTATTTTTCGCAGATGATGCTATCTTCTTCCTAGAAGGGAAAGTCCTAAAATGTCAAAATTTAGCTAATGTGCTGAACGAATATTGTTTAGAAACAGGACAAACAATAAATCGCAACAAATCAGGCATGTTTTTCAGTAAGGACTGCCCTCTCAACCTGCAAGCGAATTTGGCCAAAGAACTTAGAGTCCTAGTGCTAGACAAAACCGGTAAGTATCTTGGAATACCTTCAGACTTGGGGAAATCTAAAATGGAAATGTTTGCATGGCTCTTGGGTCGTGTACAATCCAAGCTAGAAGGATGGAAAGAGAAGCTCATTTCAAAAGGGTGTAAGGAAGTTTTGATAAAATCAGTCGTTCAAGCAATCCCACATTATGCAATGTCCATTTTTAAAATCCCAATGTCTTTGTGTAAAACAATAGAACAGAAAATAGCAAGATTCTGGTGGAAATCTACCAACAACAGATTTGGTATACATTGGATGAAGTGGGAGGTGCTTAAAAACAGGAAAGATGAGGGGGATTGGGTTTCGTGACCTTATTGCTTTCAATACAGCCTTACTAGGCAAACTGGCATGGCGGCTATCTCAGCAACCTTCATCTCTATATAGCAGATTATTCGTAATTGACCGTATATAGATACTTGTATATTCCTTGAGAACATTATGACTAGTGCCGAAAGGGAAAAGTGCAAGTGAAAGTCAAAAGACGAATCGAAGGGTTTGCAAATCCGACACTAGAATATCGGGAAGAAAGTTACGTATTTGTCAAGAAGCATGGCAGTGGGTTCTTGTTGAAAGCACTATTCCTCTCTCCCTCCTCAATTATCACGAGTCACGGCAGCCACCTGGACATCCACGTCATGGGACTTAAAAATACATTCGATCGCGTTTGTCTTTTTGGCACTAAAGAACTTCCATTTGCGGTTGTCACGGGGGCTTCTTGGTTCCATTTAGTGAGGCGGTTTGGTTGACCTGGAAAGGTACCGCAACGGAGAGCAGACGAAGGGATGATCTAGCATTCAATCCTTGCAACTGCAAATCTGGATTTTCTTGTTGTTCTGTTCCCGTCTGTTACTTCGCCGATGAACTCCCAGTAGACTGTATATGATGCTTGACAGTCCGACCAAAGACAAATATAACACTCGTTCTAGAGGTTTGATCAGCCTATCAGCTTACTAACGGACAAATCGTGATGAGTAGAAATAGGAAAACGCAATCTCAATGTCTGCATATTATACCAGATTTAGAGCTTTACCGTGGAGTTGTAGCTTCATTTTAGATGTGGTTTTTGTTTTCCAAATTATGGCTTGCACTTGTTTAAACGTTTATAGTCAAGAAAAAGGAGAAACAAAAAAAGAAATTAACAAATACATCATGTAGAAGACATAATATTTATGAACGGGAGACCCTAAACTCAGGACAAAAACGTGACAATCCTCAGGATGTAAAAGTACTACTATTATTCTGGCCCGAAACAATCTGGTCATATAAAATAGTACGTTGGTCTTTTGTTTTACTGTCGACATTAATTGGCACGGCCTTGCTACTGAATTGTTTATAGTCGGAAACCGATTGCGACTTCAATGATGATGGCACTCTCTAGAGGGATCGGTCCAATCAGCTTTTGGTACAGCAGCATGCGAAAGCGGAACCTTTGTAGTATTGAGATTTTATTATCACCGCAAAAGAAGACATCTACAGAGACTAAGCAACGAAATGGTGAACACAAAGGGTGAAATACATCTCCATCCCACCATTTCACATTTTGCGAGTTACAATGGAGAGGAAGAGGAGTGACAATATAAGAAATGAATCTAAAGTTGTGGATGTTCTCAAGTAACCCACTTCAGACTTCACTTTGAATTCCCAAAGCTCTGGGATTGCCTCTCTCAAGTTGTGGATGTTCTCAAGTGCATAATCTGCACCTTTTGGCCTGTTAGAAGTGCCAACCTGCAAAAATTTTGCCAAAAAACCCATCAAGGATACATTAGAGTTCTAATATCCCTTTACGGTTCTTATTTGGTATGCATTAGTGTAGTGTTTGGTTCAGATGACTATCAATGGAGGACTTAAATTATTCGGTACCCTATTTAATGACTCACCATCACAGTTTGAAGGCCGACATGCTTCCCAGCCTGTATGTTCCTAACACTATCCTCAAAGAAAATCTGCAGTCGTAAATTTGGGTGAATAATTGACAGTCAAATCGAATGATGCAGCAGTGGAATTTAGAGAAGATTGTCTCACCGTTCTCTGGGGATTGATGTTGGCGACTCTGAGAGCCTGCTCAATGGCGTCTTCTGATGGTTTGCAAATGACAGGGGTTTTTGGTAATCCCGACCCATCACCGTGTCTGGAGAAATGCCCAATTATGTCGAAAATCTCAGAGCTGGAGTCACTGCTTCTGGTTGTGTTCTGCAATCCCACAAACTCAATGTCATCTTCATCATCAGATGCAGCGTTCTTGTGAACAGGATTCAGTGTCTCGAAGCAAATAATCCCTTCGAAACAGTCTTCAAGTCCGAGCCTGCTTAGTGCTTTGACTGCATGAATCTTATCCGCATTTGTGAATATCTGTTTCATGTAACAAAGAGGTTAGAAAAACCTCAAACTTTTGGTGAAAAAATCTTGGCATTTCAGGATAAGTGAGTTTACGATTTTACGGTATGGCAAGCTGAGCAACAGACTCCTTAGGACCGGGTCCGGTTTTAGGTTGTCGTAGGGCAGTCTCCCATGGACAAAACTATTAAATGGGTGCAAAAACAATATTCAGCAAAAGGGCATAAATGCATAAATGCTTGAGACAGGGAGACGTGTTCAAATAATGATACGCTAGAGATTTTTCTAACCTGTGGTAGTCATCATAATCGAAGTCATAGCCGATTGCCTGGAAAGTGAAAAACACCCAATTAAGTGTAAACCACAGTCGATCTTTTTGTCTACATTGCAAAGCTGGAAAAAATGTGAAAATCTTACCCTAAGACCAGCCATTGTTGTGCCATAATTCTTGTACAGAAGGTTGCACAAGGTATCAATCTTGTCCTCATCTATGCCGAGCTTTTCGACCATATAATCTGGCAAAGAGCATCAACGTTAGAACATGAAACCTAAATGATCTCGGTTTATGCAACATGACACAGCACCATGGAAGTGGATATGGGAAAAAGCATAGCTACCTCCGATGTTCTTGCGGCATGATGCGGCAAGGCCAGAGCTTACAGGATAGAGGGTGTCGTCAAGATCTAGAAGCACATTCAAGCCAGGGCATTGCATAATTAATCTATGTTCCTGTCCATTCACTTATTCGTGTCTAATGGAATAACGTAGAACTTACCGAACAAGAGAGAGTCATATTTTGGCCTCTGAGGCTGTCGGTACATCCCTTCAAACTCCATTTCAATCGTCTCCAAAGGGCCTTCAATAGACAGTAAGGAGTAAGCAATTAGCTTAAAGTTGAGGACCGAAAAAGCTTCCAGCTTGTGCTAAGATTCATATATTCTAATCCTCTCATCCTCTTCATAATCAACAAACGAAGAAAAAAGAACACCGCTGAAATCAAATGAAACTAGCTGCAGCATATCAAACTATCAGTTTCTAACAACCGAAACTTGTCTGACCCGACATAAAAGCAATAATTTGAGGGTCATAACTATCGAACTAGAGCAAAACGATTTGACAAAGATCAGAACTTGCATTTTTCAATTTGAAGATCATTTATGATATCAAGTTAGGCATATACTCTCAATCACGGCCTTTCAATGCCATCTGGGTACTCTTTGAAAGGAGAAACAGAGCTCACTCTATATCAGATTTGTCTTGCTTTATCATATATCTCCAAGTTTCACTTTCCATTAAAAGGAATCAAATCAACCAACAGCAGCATATCAAACCGTCAGTGACTAACAACCAGAACTTGCCTGACCCTACAAATAAAAAAGTAAACAAGTTGAGGGTCATAACCGTCGAACTAGAGCAAACTGATTCGACAAAGATCAGAACTTGCATTTCCCAATTTGAAGATCATTTACGATGTCAAGTTAGACGTATAGTCTCCATCACCTCCCTTTAATGACATCTGGGTACTCTTTGGGAGGAGAAACAGAGCTCCCTCTGTATCAGGTTTGTCGTGCTTTATCATACATCTCCGAGTTTCACTTTCTTTAAAAGGAATAAAAAATATTGAAGAAGGGTGTCATAGAAGGTAAAATGCCACAAAGAAAATCCGCATTTGAAATGAGTTCGCATAGGAAAATCGACTCACCAAGATTGAACTAGCAAATGTTGACAGTTTAGGCAAGACCAACACAGTTTCAGAATGGAAAGGCGATCTGTTCAGACTTCAGAGAGAGAAGTTGACCAGCAGCTCAACTCAAAGGAAAGATTCTTGAGATGAAATGCCGAAGTGAAAAATGCAAAGAGAGCGAGGAGGAAGCAGGAGGGACTTGGAGGAGTTTATATAGGCAAGAAGACCGTTAGCTCCATCATCTGTTGTCCCAAATGAATATAATATCTGGACATTACACAAAAATTTCGAAACTTTTCCATGTCAAACACTAACACCCCAAATTTTCTTTTGTCTCACTAATTCCGTTAACCTGTACCAGTGACCTACAAATATCTTGTGGTAATTAAAAATTTGACGCCGCAGCATCGTGGACAACACCATTAAGGATTTTAAACAGTCATTACGTACAGAAGTGGACAACATTTTGGGGTGGATTGTATAGGTTTTAGTTATCGGTGAAAGGAAAAAAAAAAAAAAAAAATTACAATATTGGTGCCCACATGACAAAATAAAGAATTTTTGGCGGGATCGACCTTAAAATCTTATGAAGTTTGGATGGGTAAGGATGTATGGAATTATTGTGACTGGCGCGGTATAACGAGACAATTTTATTTATTTCTTTATTTATTGAAGTCCATGACAAGTGTCATTGAACATTCTCAACAAAATCCTTTCGCAATATTTATAATTTGATTCGGGTCTAAAAAAGCCAGCCTTTTGCTCTTCTAATTCCAGCAACAAGTGCGATCTAAAGCTGAAGATGAATCGAGCGAGTTTGAGTAATTGCTGAATATGCCTCGAACAGCTCAACTCGTTTGTACCTCTCTTCAAGAGGGCTACGAGTTCTGTTGTCTGGATTCTTCTGGGTTACATGATGCATCGACATTTATTATGAGATCGATTATGACCAGTTCTTAGCAAGGTCTAATTTGGGGTGTTGCCAAGAAAATAATGCTGTTTCGATTCCTCCACATTCCCTAAATTTCACCCTCACGTGTTGGTGAGTGACCTTCTTCTCTCGACATGTAGAGCTTCTGTCTACCTTTTGGTGGTTTCTTCTCTTCCTCGAAACCCTAAATTCCTCTTTCAAGTTCTTCGCAATCCTTCATTTCATCTTAATTCCAGTAATTTGCCCATTCTCGTTATGGCTTTTAACCTAGCTGAGAACTTCATCCCACCTCCGTAGTCTCCGCCACCTCATCTCGGTTAGATTTAGTCTGGCCTCTCCTTCTCATCCAGTCTTGCATGTCTCAATCGATCTGAGCAGAAGGTGTTAAGCTCGGGTTACCTCCATTCTCTTCTATTCGGTGGTAGAAAAAGGGCGGAATGCCATATCTGAGCCGTTGGATTGTCCATTTACACCAAAATTTGCTACCCAGACAGACTTTGGTTTGTTCTGTAAAATGGACTGCCCTGGCAATGAAGAGGAGGCTCGCCTCGCTGCCCTGTGTTGTCGCATGGGTCACCTCTGGTCTGAGCAGGAGATTGAAGTCCGGGACGAGGTGGCTCCTAGCGACAAAATAGAGGAATGCCGGTTACTTTTAGTAGGTAAGATTCTGACTAATCCAACAGTCAATCTCCAGGCTTTTCAAACTTTATGGAAAAAGCTCTCTCGCCTCTGCGAGCTCTTCTCTACTCTCATGGTAGCTTTTCCTTTTCACAAACCCTAATTCCTACGATGCTTTTTCCCACTGATTCCCTTTCTTGTTTTCTTTACATTTTGCAACCCAATATCGAAAAACCCCAAAAATAAAATCTACTCTTCTGCTTCGACTCTTTGCTGATTCGTGTTGCTTCGTCCAATCGAACAGTCACCATTGCCACTTCTCCCGAACTCATCTTGACTTGGTGATCTTGCTGATGGGGCCTCGACACGGTAGGCTTTCATCGCTTTGCACCCATTATTCGGCTGGGTTTGGTTTTCGATGTCGGTGGAACTTCGATTCTGCATTGGATTTCGGCTTTCGATCGTGGAAGTGGGGGTACCGTGAGTAATTGGTTTGGCCCATTAACAATCGGCTCTCTTTTGTTTCTATATATGGATCCTTACCTCCTATTTACTCGATTGGGAGGATGAACATCGTTTGAATGCGAGTGGAATCCTCATGGTGTAGGCCCTTATTGTTTTCCAATACCCCCTGGTTTCTATGGTACCCATTACTGAGCTCCCTTCAATCTCTTATCCATACTTTGTCTGAAGCCTCACTCTGTAAGCTATTTAATACCATGGAAGGGAAAGAAGAAACTGATTTGAGATTAGCTGCACTATGTAAAAGCCTGGGTGATACGTGGTCGAGGATGATATAGTTGAAGTTTCCACGAGACATTTCCCCACAAAAAGAGGGCAGAATGCAATCGTACTTTTTCGGGAAATTATTTTCTAAACCTAATGTCAACTTCCCTGCTTTTCTTACTACCATGAAGAAAGCTTGGAAATCAGATTCTGTGGTTTGTTTCCAGAAAGAACCAGGTTTTTTCACTTTTGTGTTTCATACAGAGGAGGAAAAAGAGAGAGTTCTACAAGCTGCACCCTGGTCTTTTGCTAGCAACTTACTTGTTCTAAAACAATGCGTACCTGAAATTCCGGAGCACTGTTATGACTTTTCCAGAAATGCTTTCTGGGTACGTATTGGAGGAATTCCTCCTAGATGGCGAACAGAAGAAGTATTCCATGACCTGGCCAAGAAAATAGGCCATGTATTAGAAGTCCAGGTGGATCCCAAGAGCAATGGACAATATAAAGGCGGTCGGGTTAGAGTGGACTTGGATTTAACAGTTCCATTAAAATCAGGGGCTATATTGGATATTGGCACTAATTGGCTATGGGTGGAATTTAAATATGAATGGTTCTCGCATTACTGTTATTCGTGTGGCAGAATCGGCCATTATGCAACAAATTGCGAACTCATTCCCTATAACCAATCCCCTTGGGCAGTGAACAAGATTGGCAATTTTGGCCCCTAGTTGAAGGCGGAAGATTGTGACCATAGCCCACATTGGGATGCGTTTTATGGAAAAATACAGGAGGAGAATATAGTGGAGGAAACAGTACCAGAAACTCCTCCTCCAACACTAGCAATGGAAATAGTAGCCCCTACTTGCAACAAGAAGAGAACAGACAGCTCTCATGATCCTGGAGACAATAACGAGAACAAGTTGATTGCCCCTGAAAAATCCAGAACATGGTAAACGGGTAATCTGCTATGAAGCTACTAAACCGACTCTCTCGAAAATGGGTAAATGCAGCAAGAAGAGTATGAAGGTGTAGAGGGCAAAGAAACAAAAATGCACTGCAAAGCAAGTTCCCCTATTGATTGATGACACGGACCTTTTGGAGACCCCAATTCAAGTTGTTCAGGATGGTAACGAGTGGGCTTTGGTGGCTAGCCCTAATAAGCCACCACTGAAGAAATGAAAATTATAAGTTGGAATTGTCGTGGGTGGGCAGCCCCACGACATTCCATGAGCTGCGAGCATTAGTTGCTCTTGAAAGGCCCAACATAGTTTTTTTTGATGGAAATGAAAAACAAAGCATCGATGGTGGAAGGAATTCGAAGAAGGCTCAAATTTTCAAACTTATTTATAGTTAATCCAGATGGAATTGCGGGAGGCTTAGCCGTTCTGTGGCACGATGAGGTGGGGTTAAAACTCCATGAAAGTTCTCAAGAATTCATTGATCTAGAGTGCATCGATTCGGATAGTGGATATTCAATGAGGATCACCTTTATTCATGCATCAACAAATTTTGGGAAAAGGTTACAGTTATGGCAGCAATTGAAAGAGTTTCAATCAACCAATTCTCTCCCATGGATTTGCATGGGCGATTTCAATGAAATTTTATATGTTTGGGAGAAAGTGGGGAAAAGAGAAGCAGATAACTATAGAATCGCATCTTTCAGAGATTTTCTAAATGAATGCTCTCTAATGGACATTGACAGTAAAGGATGCGCATACACGTGGGCAAACAATAGGGAAGGAAATGATTTTGTTAAGAAACGCCTAGACCGAGTCCTTTCTAACATGGATTGGCGCCTTACATTTCATGATGCTGAAGTACAAGCCCTCCCAGCAATTGGCTCAGATCATAGTCCTCTCCTCCTGGTGTTGCATCCTGAAAGTCAGAAACGAAAGAAAATTTTCAGAATGGAAGCATACTGGATGGACCATGCAGAATATGGAGATATCATCAGGCAAACCTGGAACAAGACACCCTTGAGTCAGACTAGATTCTCAGCAAAGCTAAATGATATATCTACAGCTCTTGCTAAGTGGAGTAAAGTTACATTTGCACATGCTCCATCTCGCATCAAGGCACTTAACCAGGAATTAACAGAAATCACCAATCAAACTTCCCATCTTTCTAGCGAGCAGGCAGCCCACAAAATCACAAAGCTGATTGAACAATTGTGGAACCAAGAAGAGAAATTTTGGGGTATACGATCTCGTATTAATTGGCTGCAATGGGGTGATCGCAATTCCAAGTTTTTTCATGCAACTACTGTGCAAAGAAGGCAAAGAAACAAGATCACTATGTTACAACTGGAAGATCACAGCTGGTGCAGGGATACTTTAGCTATCAAAAATCATATAGGGACTTTTTTCAGGAATCTATTCACATCAGAAGGTCTTAGGAACTATCAACCAATTCTAGCTCAATGCCAAAGCCCTGTCAACATGGACATCAATGCGCACCTAATGGCTATGCTCACCATGGAAGAAGTTAAGACAACAGTTTTTCAAATGGGGCCCCTCAAAGCCCTTGGTCCCGATGGCTTCAATGGCCTGTTCTACCACCAATCCTAGGAGGATATCAAATCAGATGTGATTCAGTTAGTGCCGAATTTTTTTGATACAGGTATCCTAGATCCCCATCTTAACCAAACACACATTACTCTGATACCGAAGATAAAAAACCCCGAAAATATAGGCCATTACAGACCTATCAATTTGTGCAATTTCGATTACAAAATTATCTCAAAAGTTCTAGCCAATAGATTGAAGACTTACCTTCCAGAGATCATCGAGCTTGAGCAGGGTGCCTTTGTCCAAGGTCGCCAAATCCAGGACAATATCCTCATTGTTCAGGAAGTTTTACATCACCTGCGAATCACTAAAAGGAAGAAGAAATCTCAGGCGATCTTGAAACTGGACATGCAAAAGGCGTACGACAGAATAGAATGGGATTTTCTTAGAGATTGCATGTTGGAAATGGGATTTTGTGAGAGATGGGTATCCTTAATTATGCAATGAGTTACAACGTGTCCCCGAGTGTTAAAATTAATGGGGAACCATCACGGTTTTTCACTCCCTCGAGAGGCCTTAGACAAGGAGACCCCCTCTCTCCATATTTATTTATCTTAACAACAAATGTCCTGACATGGATGATGAAGAAAGCCACAGCAGAAGGAAGTATCAAGGGGATAACTCTTAACAGGTTTTGTCCTACACTGACACACTTACTCTTTGCTGACGATGCAATATTTTTTCTTGAGGGAACTATCATTGAATGCCAAAATCTATCCAATATTCTTCATCAATATTGTTATGCAACGGGGCAAGCCATTAATTTAAACAAATCGGGGTTTTCTTTAGCAAAATTGTCCTTCTCCCTTGAAGAGAAATTTAGCTAATCAACTCGAGTTCCAATTATAGAAAAAACAGGCAAGTACCTTGGTGTTCCAACAGAATGGGGGCATACTAAGAAAGAGATGTTCGCTTGGATATTGGCACGAGTCAACTCGAAGTTAGCTAGCTGGAAAGGACAGTTCCTAACTAAAGCTAGCAAAGAAGTTTTGATTAAGAGCGTTGTTCAAGCCATCCCAACTTATGCAATGTCAGTTTTTAAGCTCCCTATTTCAATATGTCGAGCTATAGAAAGAAGGATAGCAACCTTTTGGTGGCAGAAAGGCGATTCAAAAAGAGGCTTGCATTGGAAAAAATGGGAAGTTTTGAAAACCAGGAAAGATGAGGGAGGCTTAGGATTTAAAGACTTGATCACTTTTAACAGGGCAATGCTCGGAAAGCAAGCATGGCGACTCTCTAACTCGCCTTCAGCTCTGTGGAGCAGAATACTAAAAGGCATTTACTATCCAAATAGGGATCTATGGAAGGCAAACAAGGGTCCATGATCGTCTTGGGGATGGCAAAGTATTTTAATAGGTAGAGAAACTATTGCAGCAGAAGTTAAGTGGAAAGTGGGGGATGGAAAATCTATTAACATCAGAGAAGATCGATGGCTACAGTCGGGTGTGATAGGAGGCCCAGCACATCAACATGCTCCTATTATGGTATCAGACTTGATCAATGAAGATTTGGGAACCTGGAATGAAGCTCTAATACTTAATATTTTTGTAGAACCCATAGCGAATGAGATTTTGGCGATTGATCTTAGCTCACACCCACAGAAGGATAGTCTCGTGTGGATAGGCAATCAAACAGGCCAATATACGGTGAAGAGTGGCTATAACCAAGCCATCCCTCCCTCTACCAGAGTTGGCCTAACCAGAGCATCCTGCTCCTTCACACCTCCACGATCATTGTGGACTAGAATCTGGAACATTGCTATACCCCAAAGTTGAAAATCTTCTTATGGAGTCTGTGTCAAAATGCTATACCTACAAGGGAGAACTTGTATAGAAGGCAATTAATTCCTGATCCTTTATGCCCGTTCTGTTCCAAGCACATGGAAACCATCGAACATCTATTTTTGCTGTGTAAATGGACAACATCTATATGGACAGACCCACGCATTAATATCATCAGCTATCCTAGCAACATCAAGCGGTTCGACCAGTGGCTTATGGAGGCTTTTGCAGGCAAAAAAGGCTTACCGGAGAAGGAACTCATTGCGACTGTGTTGTGGAACCTCTGGAAGTCCCGTAATAATTTCATCTTTAGAGCCAAGCCCCCGCAAACAGCAGATCTCATGGATCTTGCACAAGAATAGCAACGAAGTTTCAGCCGATGGCAAAAGCAAACGAAGAACATATCCAAAATTTCTGTTGAACCTGGTCGGTGGACGTCGCCCGAAGGGGACGAGTTGAAAATCAACGTTGACGCTTCGTGGTTCCCAGGTGAATTTCTCTACTCAATCGCTGGAATTATCCGTGATTCTACGGGGATGGTTGTCGAGGGTTTTGCTCTTGAAGCTAGGGCTTCTTCACCTCAACAAGCCGAAGCCCTCTCTCTCTTGCACGGGTTCTTTGTACTTGAAGGAAAAAGTGACTTCGCACATGGGGAGTTCCTCTATTCAACCGTTATTTGGGTGTGCGAGAGTGATTACTTCGGTTTGGTGGAGATGGTATTGGGCCGGGCCGAACCCCATGGAATTTGAAGGAAATTACGGAAAGGTGCGAGAGAAATGCGATCCTTTGCAATTCGGCCCGGGTACTCTATTGTCCGCGAGAAGCAAATCGGGCGGGCGGCGGGTGGCCGAGATCACACCGAGCTAGAAAACTTCCCGTAAATTGGGCGAGCTCTCCCCCTCTTCTTCTTTTGGAAATCCTCTGTTCGGAATCCTATCCGTCGATATCTTGTAAGACTTGTTTTTCCCGTGAATGAATGCAGTTTCTTCTTTTGACCAAAAAAAAAAAAAACTACTATGAAAAGGGCGTGGCGAACTGATCAAGTGGAAATATCCCAAGGCGAAGCTGGTCTGTATATTGCGCGATTCAAAATAGAGGAAGTAAAACGAAGAGTTCTAGATAACGGACCTTGGTTATTTGCTATTCATCTGGTCATCCTAAAACCATGGGTACCAAATACACTGTTGCACTATTACAACTTTAACTCCTGTGCGTTTTGGGTTCAAGTCTTTGGACTACCTCTTGAACGATGTACTGAATCCATGATCAGCAAAGTGGCTAGTCACATCGGTAGGGTAATAGACGTCAAAATGGAGCATAGAGATGGTTCTAGCCTTAGAGCAGGAAGGGCCCATGTGGAACTAGACATCAAGCAGCCCCTTAAAACAGGGTTCTAATTAAGGTGGAAGGGAAGAATCTCTGGTTAGACTTTCGATATGAAAGACTATCTCATTATTGCAATCCTTGTGACAAATTGGGACACTACGCTACGTATTGTAAAGAATTTTCTTTTGATGAAAGTAAAATGGAAGGAAGTGACAGCATGTTTTATGGCCCATGGCTTCGGGTAGAGGTAAGGGAACATAGTCCCTATTGGCGTACCTTTTATGAGCCACATCACATTTCGAAAGTTGATGAAGAGACCATCTCGGCGACCCCACAAACTCCATCTACTATCATCACTACTCAGGATCACGTCTCCTTGGCCTCTATGGACCAAGTACAACATAGAAAAGATAAATAGATCATGGAGGTACCTATTTGTAATACAGTTGCAAAACCCCTTCGGTGGCAACCTTTGGTCGAGGAATCTTCAAGAAGAGATGAGGACACTGATATGCTACCAACACATAAGAAAAAAGGTAAAATCAATGAACAGGTAACAAGTTCTCTCAAGTGGAAGAGAGTTAAAAGTTCCCCTTTGAGTGCAAAATTAGGCCCAATCAAGAAAGCTAAAAGACACAATCCACATGATAAACGCACTCAGCTTTAGGAAGGACTTGATGAATCCCTTCTACAAGATGCTCCCGTTTTGGTGGCAGCTGATTCTGCTTGTTGGGCCATGGTGGCTGGCCCTAAAAAGCCACCATTTGAACAATGAAACTAGCAAGTTGGAACTGTTAGGGTTTGGGCAATCCCCTGAGAGTTCAAGCTCTTAAGGTCTTGGTGACCTAGGAAAAACCTGATATTTTATTTTTAATGGAGACAAAAAAATCAAGAAAGGAAGCTTATTTACCTTCAAAAGACTCTGCGATACTTAGACAATTATATAGAAAATCGAAAAGGTTTGGCAAGTGGCTTAGCAATTTTTTGGAATGATCGGGTGTCTTTGAAAGTGGTCTGACACTCTTCGGCTTTACTAGACTTGGTCAGCACGGATCTGGACCTGGATTTAGCAATGTGCCTAACCTGTTTACATGCTCCAGCAGTTTATCATCTCAGACAACGGTTATGGGAGGAAGTAAGACAAATTAGTAGTTGTAATAATCTACCTTGGCTGTGCGTAGGTGATTTCAATGACATTTTGTATCATTGGGAGAAAGTCGGAAAGCGTCTTGCCGATCGTCATCGCATGTTTTCTTTCCGTGAACTCCTCAATGATTGCTCCTTGATGGATCTGGGTAGCAAAGGCCGCGCCTACACATGGATAAACAACCAAGATGGCGAAGATATTATCAAAGAAAGGCTGGACAGAATGCTATGCATAGAGGAATGGAGATTGACTTATCCTTATGCAAAAGTTTTGGCTTTGCCAGCTATTGGATCCGATTACAGTCCACTCCTAATATCTACTGAAGCTTCTCTAGTTAGAAATCGTCGAACTTTTTACTTTGAATCTTATTGGCTCTAGGACAAGGAGTGTCGATCCATAATGGCTAAGTCCTGTGCTTCTCATCAGCTTGGATTAGAGAGCTTACCCCAAAATTAAGTGTTGTTTTTGCTCCTCTTTCAAAATGGAGTTTATCAAAATTTGCCAATTCAAGACAAACAGATAAATTTCCTTCAGTATCAGCTTCAAGCTATCACCAATCAGCCATATGGTCATCATGACAAGGATACAATAACCGACTTGAAAGCGCAAATTCAAAAGTTGTGGCAGTAGTAGGAACAATTCTGGGCTATGCGTTCAAGAGTTAATTGGCTTAAGTGGGGGGATAGGAACACGAAGTTTTTTCATGCTACTACCATTCAACGAAGACAACGCAACAGAATAAACATCCTGCAGGATGATCAACTTAGATAGGTATGTGATCAGCACAAACTCAAGGAGATGACCTCAATTTTTTTCAAGCAATTATACACTTTAGTAGGGAATCAAGACTACAGGCCAACTATTGCAAAATGTAGTTCGGTGATGATAGCGGAGATGAATGACAAGCTAGTAACAAAGGTCATTAGAGACGAAGTCTAGCTTGCAGCTTTTCAATTAGGTGAAGTTAAAGCCCTAGACCCTGATGGTTTGAATAGTCAGTTTTATCAATCTCATTGAGATATATTACATGATGATATTTACATGGTTGTGCAACAATTTTTTTCAAATAGGGGTGATGCAACCTCAATATAATAGGACTTATATCTCTCTGATCCCTGAAATATCTCACCCCGAAAGGCTTGATCAGTTCCGACCAATCAGCCTTTGTAATTTTATCTACAAAATTATTTCCAAGGTCCTAGCTAATCGCCTCAAGCCGTTGCTACCAGAGCTGATAGCACTAGAACAAAGCGCTTTCGTCAGTGGGTGGCAAATTCAAGACAACATTATAGTGGTTCAAGAGGTGCTTCACCTTATCAGGACCAAGAAAAGGATCACACAGTTTAGAGCGATACTTAAATTAGATATACAAAAGGCTTATGACAGGGTGGAGTGGGATTTTCTTAGCAACTACCTACTATAACTTGGATTTTACACTCGATGGGTTCACTAGATATTACAATGTATTTCAACGGTGTCTTTGAGTGTCAAATTTAATGGAGAATCTCTACCCTAATTTCATCCGACTAGGGGTCTCGGGCAAGGCGACCCACTCTCTCCGTATCTGTTTATATTGATGGCCAATGCCTTATCTACTCTCATCAAAGAAGCGGTGGTCACGGGAAATCTCAATGGTATCAAATTAAATCGATGGTGCCCTACCCTATCTCACTTATTTTTTGCAGATGATGCTATCTTCTTCCTAGAAGGGAAAGTCCTAGAATGTCAAAATTTAGCTAATGTGCTGAACGAATATTGTTTAGCAACAGGACAAACAATAAATCGCAACAAATCAAGCATATTTTTCAGTAAAGACTGCCCTCTCAACTTGCAAGCGAATTTGGCCAGAGAACTTAGAGTCCTAGTGCTAGACAAAACTGGTGAGTATCTTGGAATACCTTTAGACTGGGGGAAATCTAAAAAGGAAATGTTTGCGTGACTCTTGGGTCGTGTACAATCCAAGCTAGAAGGATGGAAAGAGAAGGTCATTTCAAAAGGGGGTAAGGAAGTTTTGATAAAATTAGTCGTTCAAGCAATCCCACATTATGCAATGTCCATTTTTAAAATCCTAGTGTCTTTGTGTAAAACAATAGAACAGAAAATAGCAAGATTCTGGGGGAAATCTAGCAACAATGGATCCGGTATACATTGGATGAAGTGGGAGGTGCTTAAAAATAGGAAAGATGAGGGGGGATTGGGTTTTCGTGACCTTATTACTTTCAATACAGCCTTACTAGGCAAACAGGCATGGTGGCTATCTCAGCAACCTTCATCTCTGTATAGCAGATTATTAAAAGGATTATATTTTCACTACCAAGACTTTTGGACGCCATCAAAGGGAACCAAACCCTCCTGGGGATGCAGAGTATATTGAAAGGCCGGTTGTCTATTGTAGAGAATACACAATGGTCTGTGGGGGATGGGACACGTATTAAAATCCGAGAGGATAGATGGCTGGCTAAGGGAGTTATTGGTTGACCTGCACCTAGAGGAGAACCCGAAAGAGTAACAGGTTTAATATTTCCGAATAGAAATCAGTGGAACACTCCCCTCCTACGGTAGAGCTTTGATAGTCAAACAATGGAAGGGATCACATCTATCCCAATTCAGACTTAGTGCATTGAAGATAGGCTCATTTGGACAGGCAAGTAGAATGGTTCATTTACAGTCAAAAGCTGCTACAACAGTATCAGAACGCAACAAATCAGAAATAGCTAAAATCACGCATCCTCCTCTTTTTAGGTACCTAGTAAACTATGGAATGCAATTTGGAAAATGAATTATATGCCCAAACTTCGATCTTTCCTTTGGTCAGTTTGTAATAACACTTTGGCAACTAGAGAAAATCTCTACCACCGACACATCATATCAGATCCAACCTGCTGTTTGTGCGAAGATAAGGTCCTAGAAACACCAGAACCTTTGTTCTTGCTATGTCCATGGACACAAAATATATGGGTCCATCTAGCAATCAACATCAAGCAACAGGCCAGTGGAGTTCATTAGATAGAATCATGGTTGGTCGAACTAATAGAACATAGAGACAACTCACTAGATTTGGAAACAACTGCATCCATCCTCTGGCAAATTTGGAAAGCCTGCAATAATTTCGTCTTCCGCCAGCAGTAGCCTAACTCTGAACAAGTCGTGCAAATAGAAGCCCAGATCGGGAGAAACCAAGACGAAGTGTGCAACAAATAGAACAATATCAGTGTTGGCGTCCATCGGATCAAGGAGTGATAAAAATCAATATTGATGCAGCTTACCAGCCTAATCGCAGTGAAGCTTCGGTGGCTTGCGTGAGTCAAAATTCTTCTGGCATTGTCACCGATGGTTTTGCACAATCGGTTGCTGCCTCCTCGGCCCTGCAAGCAGAGGCGATGGCGCATAATTTCACGTTGCACTTCTTGATACAGAAAGGAAATAACACAGATCGGATGAGTCTAGAAACTGATTGCTTATCTCTCGTTGATGCCATTCGAAATCCTAACTTGGTGCCTTGGGAGATCAGACCTTTGATTGAAGAATCCACGGCATTGCTTCTATGGTGCCCTAATCTTCAAATAACTCATTGCAAGTGGGAAGCAAATATGGTAGCAGACCGGGCTGTAAAGGCCCACCGGGCATCTTTACTTCCTTCCAATTGGGTGTCCAACCCTCCTTTGTTTTTCCGAGATCTGTTGTATTTTGACATCATGTAAAATGCTACCTCAAATTTGCGTTAGTAATATATTATCCGTTTTTAGACCCAAAAAAAAAAGGTCTAATTTGGGGTCTTTTACTTCTATTTATTTTATATCTTCTATGCCATTATTTGGCTGGATATTTCACTAGATATATGTGGGGTTGTCATATTCTCCCACACTCATTTTATTCGACACCTCAACTTTGAACAATTATTTCTCAAGATTCCATGGCCTATAGATACTATTTTCATTGAAAAAAAGTATGAACAATAATTAAATCTGAAACCTCATGACATAACATATAAATCATCTGATCCAAATTATTAGAAGTGAATTTATGTCACAACTCAATAAAAAAAAAATTAACTTAATTTAATTATAAACTTCTAAAGATATGTGTTGTGTCAGTTCAATAACGTCTTCTAAATTCCATATCAGACTCAGAGAATGTAGACAATCCGCACTTGTCCATCACATTCAAATTACTCAAAAAAGATTCAAACCAATCTCTATGATGGTCATCTTTTCTTAGCTTTCTCATGTGTTTGGCATCGACCCTTATCTTTGGGTGCTGATGTGTGTTTTTTGCCCTTTTGGTATCAGGCATGTAGTGACACGTTGTTCAAATTATTGTTATTGCAATTATCATCAGCGTGCTCCATCAAATGATAATGCAAATTTATGTGTCTGTACCCTAGTACTAGATTACGTGAGTATCTTGATTGCTTGATAGTTTCCATCTCCATAATTGAGGGGGAACCGCATGTCGGGGATAGAATGTGGGTTCGTGATAACAACATACATCAATATCAAAACAATCCCCCCAATTAAGACTTTATATAATCTCTTCCTAAGTTTATTGAATACCTAGAAATTTAGATGCTAAACACGTAGCTAAAAGGAATGGTCAATTGATATGCCATCTTGACAGACAGGCATGGTACATTGCGCTCATGAAAGAGAATAAGTGTAGTATGAAATTTGTATTCAGTAGGGGCAATTGGTTGTACCTGGGTATTTACAATACTTGGGAATCCCAGTATCATAACTTATTTTAGTGACCATATGCATATGCTTTTTGTTTTCTTGGGAACAAATGATTGGAGCCTAAGATTACGTAGTCCTTGGAAAATTACAATACTTAAAAGAGTCCCCATGCCACAACTAATTTAGTGAAAAAGACCAACCCTTTTTGTAGGTACATGATAGCACTCAATTTTATTTTATTTTGGGCTGAAAAGTACTCAATTGACCGGGGATAAGTACACTAGAGGTATAAAAAGTTGTGTATGGCGCTCATTTTGGTGTAAAAAGTTTTTTTTTTTAAATCACTTAAGTGCTACTTTTTTTAAAAAAAAATCATTTAAATACCAATTCTAATTTGGGTTGCCGAAAATTTAACGTGGCTATATTTTATTAATTTCTCAACTCTACGTGGCTCACCGGCATGCCTAATCAACATATAACCCCTAAACGACATCGCCTAAAATTGCAAAAAGTGATCATTTAAGTGTCAAATTTTATTTAAAGTGACCATTTCGGTATCAGTTGTTATTAAAAGCAATCACTTTAGTGCCAAACATGCCATATGAAAATGTCACATGGATTGGACTTTTTAAATAATTTGCCAAGTCATATTATAATTTTAACTATAAATGCCACATAATCAATTTGGTTGGAATTTCTGGCCGTTAGCAGTTAAGTATTTTTCTTCGATTTGATACTTAAGTGAGCTAGTAAAAATTTTTGACACTAAAGGGAATACTGTACACAACTTTTGGCACTTTTAGTGAACTTATTCGTAATTGACCGTATATATATACTTGTATATTCCTTCAGAACATTATGACTAGAGCCGAAAGGGAAAAGTGCAAGTGAAAGTCAAAAGACGAATCGAAGGGTTTGCAAATCCGACACTAGAATATCGGGAAGAAAGTTACGTATTGGACATGAAGCATGGCAGTGGGTTCTTGTTGAAAGCACTATTCCTGACTCTCTCCCTCCTCAATTATAACGAGTCACGACAGCCACCTGGACATCCACGTCATGGGACTTAAAAATACATTCGATCGCGTTTGTCTTTTTGGCACTAAAGAACTTCCATTTGCGGTTGTCACGGGGGCTTCTTGGTTCCATTTAGTGAGGCGGTTTGGTTGACCTGGAAAGGTACAGCAACGGACAGAAGACGAAGGGATGATCTAGCATTCAATCCTTGCAACTGCAAATCTGGATTTTCTTGTTGTTCTGTTCCCGTCTGTTACTTCGCCGATGAACTCCCAGTAGAATGAATATGATGCTTGACAGTCCGATCAAAGACAAATAGAACACTCGTTCTAGAGGTTTGATCAGCCTATCAGCTTACTAACGGACAAATCGTGATGAGTAGAAATAGGAAAACGCAATCTCAATGTCTGCATATTATACCAGATTTAGAGCTTTAACGTGGAGTTGTAGCTTCATTTTTTATGTGGTTTTTGTTTTCCAAATTATGGCTTGTGTTTGTTTAAACGTTTATTGTCAAGAAAAGGGAGAAACAAAAAACAAAATGAACAAATACATCGTGTAGGAGACATACTATTTATGAACGGGAGACCCTAAACTCAGGACAAAAATGTGACAATCCTCAGGATGGAAAAGTACTATTATTAATCTGGCCCGAAACAATCTTGTCATAAAATAGTATATTGGTCTTTTGTTTTACTGTCAATATTAATTGGCACGGCCTTGCTACTGAATTGTTTATAGTCGGAAACCGATTGCGACTTCAATGATAATGGCACTCTCTAGAGGGATCGGTCCAATCAGCTTTTGGTACAGCAGCATGCGAAAGCGGAACCTTTGTAGTTTTGAGATTTTATTATCACCGCAAAAGAAGACATCTACAGAGACTAATCAACGAAATGGTGAACACAAAGGGTGAAATACATCTCCATCTCACCATTTCACATTTTGCGAGTTACAATGGAGAGGAAGAGGAGTGAGAATATAAGAAATGAATCTAAGCTGTCACAGTGATTTCCACAGCAACCTTGTCGGAGTAACCCACTTCAGACTTCACTTCGAATTCCCAAAGCTCTGCGATTGCCTCTCTCAAGTTGTGGATGTTCTCAAGTGCATAATCTGCACCTTTTGGCCTGTTAGAAGTGCCAACCTGCAAAAAGTTTGCCAAAAACCCATCAAGGATACATTAGAGTTCTAATATCCCTTTACGGTTCTTATTTGGTATGCATTAGTGTAGTGTTTGGTTCAGATGACTATCAATGGAGGACTTAAATTATTCGGTACCTTATTTAATGACTCACCATCACAGTTTGAAGGCCGACATGCTTCCCAGCCTGTATGTTCCTAACACTATCCTCAAAGAAAATCTGCAGTCGTAAATTTGGGTGAATAATTGACAGTCAAATCGAACGATGCAGCAGTGGAATTTAGAGAAGATTGTCTCACCGTTCTCTGGGGATTGATGTTGGCCACTCTGAGAGCCTGCTCAATGGCGTCTTCTGATGGTTTGCAAATGACGGGTGTTCGGTAATCCCGACCCATCACCGTGTCTGGAGAAATGCCCAATTATGTCAAAAATCTCAGAGCTGGAGTCACTGCTTCTGGTTGTGTTCTGCAATCCCACAAACTCAATGTCATCTTCATCATCGGATGCAGCGTTCTGGTGAACAGGATTCAGTGTCTCAAAGCAAATAATCCCATTGAAACAGTCTTCGAGTCCGAGCCTGCTTAGTGCTTTGACTGCATGAATCTTATCCGCATTTGTGAATATCTGTTTCATGTAACAAAGAGGTTAGAAAAACCTCAAAATTTTGGTGAAAAAATCTCTGGCATTTCAGGATGAGTGAGTTCACGATTTTACGGTATGGCAAGCTGAGCAACAGACTCCTTAGGACCGGGTCCGGTTTTAGGTTGTCGTAGGGCAGTCTCCCATGGACAAAACTATTAAATGGGTGCAAAAACAATATTTAGCAAGAGCGCATAAATGCATATATGCTTGAGACAGGGAGACGTGTTCAAATAATGATACGCTAGAGATTTTTCTAACCTGTGGTAATCATCATAATCGAAGTCATAGCCGATTGCCTGGAAAGTGAAAAACACCCAATTAAGTGTAAACGACAGTCGATCTTTTTGTCTCATTGCAAAGCTGGAAAAAAGTGTGAAAATCTTACCCTAAGACCAGCCATTGTTGTGCCATAATTCTTGTACAGAAGGTTGCACAAGGTATCAATCTTGTACTCATCTATGCCGAGCTTTTCGACCATATAATCTGGCAAAGAGCATCAACCTGAGAACATGAAACCTAAACGATCTCGGTTTATGCAACATGACACAGCACCATGGAAGTGGATATGGGAAAAAGCATAGCTACCTCCGATGTTCTTGCGGCATGATGCGGCAAGGCCAGAGCTTACAGGATAGAGGATGTCGTCAAGATCTAGAAGCACATTCAAGCTAGGGCATTGCATAATAATCTAGGTTCCTGTCCATTCACTTATTCGTGTCTAATGGAATAACGTAGAACTTACCGAACAAGAGAGAGTTATATTTTGGCCTCTGAGGCTGTCGGTACATCCCTTCAAACTCCATTTCAATCGTATCCAAAGGGCCTTCAATAGACAGTAAGGAGTAAGCAATTAGCTTAAAGTTGAAGACCGAAAAAGCTTCCAGCTTGTGCTAAGATTCATATATTCTAATTCTCTCATCCTCTTCATATTCAACAAACGAAGAAAAAAGAACACCGCTGAAATCAAATGAAACTAGCTGCAGCATATCAAAACTATCAGTTTCTAACAACCGAAACTTGTCTGACCCGACATAAAAGCAAACAATTTGAGGGTCATAACTATCGAACTAGAGCAAAATGATTTGACAAAGATCAGAACTTGCATTTTCCAATTTGAAGATCATTTATGATATCAAGTTAGGCATATGCTCTCAATCACCGCCTTTCAATGCCATCTGGGTACTCTTTGGAAGGAGAAACAGAGCTCACTCTGTATCAGATTTGTCTTGCTTTATGATATATCTCCAAGTTTCACTTTCCATTAAAAGGAATCAAATCAACCAATCAAGCGAAAAAAGCACCGCTCAAATCAAATGAAACCAACTACAGCATATCGAACCGTCAGTGACTAACAACCAGAACTTGCCTGACCCGACATATAAAAGTAAACAATTTGAGGGTCATAACCATCATGTTAGAAGATAGGTGGCTTTTGACTCGGAAGTTTTTTATCAGATTTGATTACGATTATGGGTATATCAATTAAGGATTAGATTTAGATCTAATTGATATAGATTGATATATAGAATTTTTTATTTCCGATAATTGTACGAATCTAGTCTTATATCTTAGGAGTCTGTACATTCTCAATATACAAGTGAATACAGAAATTCTTCACACCTCCAGCTTCGATCTCCTTTCCTTCCTTTTCTTTTTGCTTTCTTTCATTGTATCAGAGCCTCCAGGCTTCTGAATTGTTTCCACGTCGACCTTCTGCCAGAAGAATCTTCAACCTGCAAAAGGAGATTACATTCGGCATTAGCGTCAATCTCAAAGGAAGGATTTTTCTTTACTTACCATGGCCTCCCCGCAAGACAGCGCCTCTGCCACCGGTAATCAATCGACTGGAGAAGCAACACCTCAACACTCGCAGGCTCAGAATCAATCCATGACACTTCCAGTTGTGAAGCAGCAGCCGACTCAAGCCCAACCTGTACAGTGGTGGCCCACCAGACTTAGTTCAACTTGGGGCAACCCATGACGGGCCAGCCTTACCAGTGGATTCCCTATCCACTCTATTTTGGGGCAAGCCCAGACTCGTCATCGCCTGCATATGTGGGCCACCAGAGCTACATCCAACCCGATGGAAGCCCATCAGTCACGAATGGGGCAAGCCCAACCATCGGATTGGAGCAGACAAGCAGGTCGGGTGAGCCAGGTATAGGAACAAATCCCTACTTGAGATTCTACAATGCGGGTTATCCGATCGGTTTGAGCGAATCAGCTCTAGGAACGAATACTAACCCGAACCTCGCACCCGGTTTTCTACCGTTTCCAGCAGCGGCCATCACCAGACGACTAGAACCCGGCAACCCACTGTTCGTTTCCACCGCCGATGGACCAAAACTACAGCTAATCAGCCAGCATCTGACCGGGCCAGAGAATTATATGAGGTGGTCGCAGGAATTCCGTCGTGCCCTAGCAACAAAAGAAAAAGATGGTTTCCTCTACGGAACCATTCCAGTACCCATCAATGAGCGTTTAGCCCGACTTTGGATGAAGAGCAACCGCCTGGTCCGAACCTAGATCGGCAATTGCATCTCCCCAGAGGTCGCGGCTGGACTCCCACCAACAGAAGACGCAAAAAACATGTGGGAAAACATCAAAGAGATGTACGGGAAATTAGATCAGGCTAAAATCTTTACCCTAATGCAAGAACTCAATGAGTTGAAGCAAGGGAACATGACGGTCACAGCCTGCTTCAACAAGCTCTCGTCTCTGTGGAACAACCTCGAAGAGGCCGAGGAAAAGCTCGAGGGCCCAGAATCCACAATCAAGCAGTATAGATCCATCAAAGACAGAGAGAAAGCTACATGCTTTCTCCTTATTTTGAACGAAACATACCTCGACTTTCAATGGATTCACAAATCCTATACAATGGATCCCATGCCACCGATTGGACAGATTTACCCTAAATCGAGAGAAAGAGGGGCAAGGGAAATTGGCTATACAAGAGGAGAGTCGGCGACTTGCGGATGGATGGTCGTCAAGGATCACACCAAGGATTTGATCCGATTGAACGGCGGATAGGAGCCCGCACTTAAAGGGATGGATGGCCAAATCTTTGCCACGTCATCAAGGAATTTTGCAAAAATTTCAAAGGAAAGGGTAAATTATTTTGTGAATATTGCAAACGTACTAATCATGTGATTGATAATTGCTGGAAATTGCATAGAAAACTTGTTGAAAATGAAAGAAAAATTTCAGCAGCTGTTGACACCTAATTTTATAAAAATAAAATTGCATTTTGAACAAATAAAAGGAAAAATTAAAAAAATGGAGGAAATTGATTTGATTGATTATGTATGGAAATTTGAAATTCTGATGAATATTCAGATTTTGATAAATGCAGAAACAATTAAAAATCAGGTGAACAAAGGGCAGGGATTTTGATAAAATGGAAGGAATCAAGTAAAATCGAGCTGATTACGATGGAAGTTTGAAATATGCCATACAAAGCTGCGTTCGGAATCAGTATAAACGAGAGCTTTATTTTTCGTAACCAATGGGGGAAGAAAAATTCGAAAAATTCAGAGCAAAAATTCGGTCATTTAGAGTTTTTCTTTTCTCTTGGTGGAAAGGAAATATTAATGGGGAGAAAGTAAAAGTTTTCTTTCCTTCGGTAGAATTGAAAAGGCAGAGAAAGAGAGTGAGAGAGTGTCGAAGAGCAGAAAATCAGTCAAAGAGGGAAAAGCAAAAGCAAAAAGCAGAGAGAGAGAGAAGCACAGTAAAAAGTAAATTATTGTGCTTCTTCTTCACCCAGCCGCCCCGAAGCCCTCCACGTTCACGACCACCGCACGCCGTCCGCCTCACCAGTGCTCCACCCCAAGCCGCGCTGACCACTGCCGCACCAGCACGTCCTCCGGCCACTCCAGCCCGAGCCACGTGCCACTCGCCCACCGAGCCCGACGTCCGCCCGGTTCCCTGCCACCACGCCGGCAACGCCTCCGATCCAGTGATCGAGCCAGACGCCACCGAGCTGCTGCAACCTCTTGCTCGGAACCCGACGCCACAGATCCGGTGATTTGAAGACCCGGTGTTCTCCTCTCGCCTGTTGATTTCTACCGGTGAACCAACGCTCACAACCTTCGAGCGACCCCCTGCTGCCTCATGACCTTTCCTTGGGGTTTTTCTTTATCTTTCCTTGTGCAGGTGTTTTTTTTTTTAGCAACAACAAGCCGTGCCTTGACTAGGTAATTTCTTTAGGTTAAATTCATAACAAATATTCTGTTCATAGTGTTTTATTTTAACTTGATTGTTGTGATTAGTTTTTATTAGTATTATCTGATTAGGAAATTTGTCATATTAAATCAAAATAATCAAAAATTTTGAGCCGCAAGACGTCAGGTTAGATTTTTGATTATTTAGGCTTTTTATGGCAAAATTCATGATTTGCTTTGCATCAATAATCCATATCAAAATAATATGCCGTTGATTTCTATGGATGGATTTTTGGCATGTTATTGTTATTTGCTCACCACATGTCATACATCATATTAGGTATTTAGGTCTATACACATTTCACATTTTAAGCAACGCATTTTTGTTTTTAAGATTCGCGTAGAATTAGGTTAATTTTCTTAATAAAAAATGTTATCTAGGTTATATAGATTTCATAATGTGCACATTACATGTTGCATTTTAATTAGTGGGTCATAGTTTAATTTTTTTTTTTTTTAGTATTCCCATCATGTAGTCTTTTTAATATAAAATAAAAGATAAAAACAAAAAAACAAAAAATTAGTATTGCATCATTACGTTACTTTTTTAATAAAAATTATTCAATCATTTTAAAAAAAAAAAAAGTAAATAAAATAAAAAGAGAAAACACAAAAGTCATTTACTTGGTTAATTAATAGGTTAGTTCATAATTAATCCCATTTTATATCATCATTGTTTAGTGTAGGTTGCATACATTAAAAAAAAAAAGAATCATAAAAAATCACAAAAAGAATATGCATATAGAATTAATATGTCATTCATCCCATGTCATGAAACGCATGCATATTAGAATTTTATAATTTAGATTGCATACATATAGTTCATATTAGGCCATATGAATTGCATTTCACATATCATTAAAGTAAAAGTCCTGCATATCAAAAATAGACTAAGATTGCATCTAGTTAGATGTCATGCATTTAATTAGGCGTCATGTCATTTAGAAAATCATGTTTAGGGCATGCATTTTTAACATTTTTGTGAAGTTTTTTTCTTTTAGACTTTAATAAGGTTGTAGTTTATAATTTCTTAGCATTTTGATTTATTAAATGTTGTTTAATTGATTGTGCACCCGCATGACCACCATTTGCATGTTAGTATCTTAGGTTAAAATTGATCGAGACTGCTTGCAAAAAAAAAAAAAAAAAAAATGTTTTTTTTTTTGAATAAAAGGTACCGAAATGGCGTTAAATTAATTTAGCGTAACCATGTCCCCGAATCCATTAAATCTCCGGTTCGAATAGGTAAAGTATTCTCCCATACTTTACCTGGGTTTCTAATCAACCCTATTTGGTTAGTGGCGGCTCCAATTTTGAAATATAATTGCATGTTAAATGGGTTAATTTCTTAATCGTGATTGGTAGGACTTGGGAGAGTCCGTGCCAAGTCTTCGGACTTAGTAATCCATTAACCTGTTCTAGGTGTTTCACCCATCGAAAAAAAAAACAGGTCGCGACAGCAGCTTACCAAGTTACTGGACCGACTGGTAAAAATACTGAACAGCCCATTTCATATGGTCAGTATCATTAGCTAATGCAAGCACTGCAAAAATTGGATACTTGATTCAGGGGCAAGCGATCATATTACTTGTGACAAGGGATTTTTTTCGAGTATAAATGACAGATTGAATTATCCTATTTTCGTGCAATTACCCAATGGAAATGTTACTCAAGTCGATGTGACAAGAATAGTCAATCTCAGTCCCCAGATTATTCTTTGGAATGTTCTCTATGTCCCGGCATTCTAATTTAATTTGATTTTTGTGTCAAAAGCCTACCAAGAAAATTCATGCCGGGTAGTTTTCAATGCTGACACCTGTTTATTTCAGGACCTTTCAACTGGGAAACCGATGGGCTTGGGTAGTCTCTCTGAAGGACTTTTTTTCTAGACAAGTAATTTCAATTCTTCCTGCAATTTCTTGAATAAATCATCATTGTGTAACTTGACTACCAATGATAAGAATTTCATTATGCATTTGAGATTAGGCCATAGTGCCTCTTTTCCTTGTCCACAATGTCCCATATGTCCCCTTGCCAAACAATCTTGTACACCCTTTCCATCTAGTAGCTCCCGAGCTAGCGAGATTTTTTCCTTGATTCATGTGGATATTTGGGGATCTTACCATACGATAAATTATGATGGGTCTCGTTATTTTCTCACCATAGTAGATGATTATTCTCATGCGACATGGATTTTCTTGATCTAGTCTAAGAATCGGGCTTATTCTCATTTAAAAGGCTTTCTAGCACTATCCAAAAATCAATTTGGAAAATCCATTCAGCGGATCCGTACGATAATGGAAGGGAATTCTTCGGCCATGATTGCTTCTTACTATTTAATACACATGGCATACGACATGAGAGCTCATGTGTTTATACTCCACAACAAAATGGAGTGGTCGAAAGAAAGCATCGTCACCTATTGGAAGTCGCACGAGCCCTAAAGTTCCACGCATCAATTCCAGATGATTATTGGGGTGATTGTGTGGTCACGACGGCTTATTTGATCAACCGCATGCCTACTCGGTTACTTAAAGGGAAAACTCCTTTTGAATTGCTATTCCAGAAGAAGCCGGAACTACAACATCTCAAAGTCTTCGGATGTCTATGCTATGTCACAACAGTGGGTCCTCGAGACAAGCTAAGTCCACGTGCTTGATGATGCGTTTTCATGGGATATCCCAATTTACAAAAGGGGTATCGGGTTCTTGACATTTCCACAAAGGAATTCCTTGTAAGTCGTGATGTCATCTCTCATGAAGACATTTTTCCTTTCTCTAAGAAGGTGTCTCTAGATGAAAATACAGGGATAACATCCTCTTCTCATGGCCTCTTATATGATGACGTACTACCTCAAGGTTCCACTTACATACTGCTAGCAGAGCTGAGGACTGTTCATCCTATCCCTTCATTTATCCCAGCAACAACATCAACTTCAGCTAAGAATCCCAACTGCTAAGAAGATGTTTTGGAAACCAGACTCGACGACTCTACTGCTATTGAGGAAGACCAGGATATTACTTTGCCAACCCCTAGTGAGACAATTCCCTCTGCGAATATCCATCATCCACAACGTTCCGATTGCGCCACACGACCTCCAACCTGGACTAAAGATTATTGTGCTACTCACAATTCTCCAGGTACTCAATATCCAATCTCCTCCTATGTTTCCTTCCATAGATTATCACAGGAACATAGATGTTGCATTAGTCGTCTATCAGAAGATAAGGAACCATATAGTTATGATGAGGCATCTATTGACCCAAAATGGCAGCAAGCTATGAAGACAGAACTTTAGGCACTAATTGATAATACAACGTGGGATCTTGTCCCACTTCCATCTGATCGTAAGCCGATTGGCTGCAAATGGGTCTACAAGATAAAGCATCGTGCTGATGGCTCCATTGAACGATATAAGGCACGTTTGGTAGCTAAGAGATTCACACAAAGAGAAGGGTTTGACTATCACGAGACATTCTCTCCGATTGCCATAGATGTCACAGTTCGTTCTTTTTTTACTGTTGCCGCCATTAATGATTAGACTCACATCAAATGGACGTGCACAATGCCTTCTTACACGGTGATCTAGACGAAGAAATATATATGGATATCCCTCAAGGCTTACGGAGACAGGGGGAGAATAGAGTATGTCGTCTCCGTAAATCCCTTTATGGATTGAAGCAAGCATCTAAACAATGGTATGCCAAATTTGCAAATGCTCTTGCAAAAGCAGGCTTCCGACGGTCTAAATATGACTATGCTTTATTCACATAGACTAAAGGTATGTCATCTATTTATTTGATGATACATGTCGATGACATTCTTGTTATGGGAAATGATAAAACTGCTATAGACAATTTCAAGGAATATTTACATGCCACCTTCCACATTAAAGACTTAGGAGCACCTAAATATTTCCTTGGAATTGAAATTGCTCAATCTGATCAAGGAATTTCCCTTAGTCAGCGAAAGTTTGTGTTAGAAATCATATCAGAAGCAGGTTTATCAGGATGCAGGTCAACCGTCATTCCCATTGAGTAGAACACTAAGTTGACTACTATAGAATATGATAAGGGCATATCTCAAAATGATGATCCCATACTCAGAGATCCATCAGGGTATCAAAGACTTGTCGAAAAGCTCATATATCTGACTATGACTAGACCCGATATCTCATATGCAGTACAGACACTTAGCCAATTCATGCACAGTCCGAAGCGGTCTCATTTGGATGCTGCCTTGAAAGTTGTGAAGTATTTAAAGAAGTGTCTAGGACTAGGAATACTTCTTTCTAAACAATGTGACATGAAGATGACGGCATATTGTGATGTTGATTATGCTACATGTCCCATAAGTCGAAGATCGGTCATTGGATATTGCATCAAATTGGGAGAGTCACTCATCTCAAGGAAGACCAAGAAGCAGCCTACTGTATCGTTGTCTTCAGCCGAAGTAGAGTATCGAGCTATCGCTAAAGCCACTTGTCAGATAGTGTGGATACGGGGATTGCTTAAAGATCTCGGAGTACAAGTGCAAGGACCAATGAAGTTATATTGTGATAATGATGCGGCTCTCAAACTGGCAGCAAATTCTATAGTACACGAGAGGACCAAACATATAGAAGTGGATTGTCACTTTACACAAGAAAAGATCCAAGAGGGGGTGATCGAAATAGAAGAAATTGGGACAACGGAGCAGCCAGTAGACATCTTTACCAAACCTTTGTGTCATCGATAGCATGCATATCTATTGAGCAAGCTAGGCGTCTTGGACATCTACAAGCCACCAGCTTGAGGGGGAGTGTTAGAAGATATGCGGCTTTTGACTTGGAAGTTTTTTATCTGATTTGATTACATTTATGTGTATATCAATTAAGGATTAGATTTAGATCTAGATTGATATAGATTGATATATAGAATTTTTTTATTTCCGATAATTGTACAAACCTAATCTTATATCTTAGGAGTCTGTACATTCTCAATATACAAGAGAATACATAAATTCTTCACCCCTCCAGCTTCGATCTCCTTTCCTTCCTTTTCTTTTTGCTTTATTTCACATCGAACTAGAGCAAAATGATTCGACAAAGATCAGAACTTTCATTTCCCAATTTGAAGATCATTTACGATGTCAAGTTAGACGTATAGTCTCCATCACCTCCCTTTAATGACATCTGGGTACTCTTTGCGAGGAGAAACAGAGCTCGCTCTGTATTAGGTTTGTCGTGCTTTATCATACATCTCCGAGTTTCACTTTCATTAAAAGGAATCAAAAATATTGAAGAAGGGTGTCATAGAAGGTAAAATGCCACAAAGAAAATCCGCATGTGAAATGAGTTCGCATCGGAAAATCGACTCACCAAGATTGAACTAGCAAATGTTGACAGTTTAGGCAAGACCAACACAGTTTCAGAATGGAAAGGCGATCTGTTCACACTTCAGAGAGAGAAGTTGACCAGCAGCTCAACTCAAAGGAAAGATTCTTGAGATGAAATGGCGACGTGAAAAATGCAAAGAGAGCGAGGAGGAAGCAGGAGGGACTCAGTAGAGTTTATATAGGCAAGAAGACCGTTAGCTCCATCATCTGTTGGCCCAAATTAATATAATATCTGGACATTACACAAAAGTTTCGAAACTTTTCCATGTGAAACACTAATACCCTAAACTTTCTTTGTCTCACTAATTCCCTTAACCTGTACCAGTGACCTACAAATATCTTGTGGTAATTAAAAATTTAACGCGGCAGCATCGTGGACAACACCATTAAGGATTTTAAACAGTCATTACGTACAGAAGTGGACAACATTTTGGGGTGGATTGTATAGGTTTTAGTTATCGGTGAAGGGAAAAAAATTGCAATATTGGTGCCCACATGACAAAATAAAGAATTTTTGGTGGGATCGACCTTAAAATCTTATGAAGTTTGGATGGGTAAGGATGTATGCAATTATTGTGACTGGCGCGGTATAACGAGACAATTTATTTATTTATTTATTGAAGTCCATGACAAGTGTCATAGAACATTATCAACAAAATCCTTTCGCAATATTTATAATTAGATTCGGGTCTAAAAAAGCCAGCCTTTTGCTCTTCTAATTCCAGCAACAAGTCGATCTAAAGGTGAAGATGAATCGAGCGAGTTTGAGTAATTGCTGAATATGCCTCGAGCAACTCAACTCGTTTGTACCTCTCTTCAAGAGGGCTACGAGTTCTGTTGTCTGGATTCTTCTGGATTACATGATGCATCGACATTTATTATGAGATCGATTATGACCAGTTCTTAGCAAGGTCTAATATGCGGTGTTGCCAAGAAAATAATGCTGTGTCGATTCCTCCACATTCCCTAAATTTCACCCTCACGTGTTGGTGAGTGACCTTCTTCTCTCGACATCTAGAGCTTCTGTCTACCTTTCGGTAGTTTCTTCTCTTCCTCGAAACCCTAAATTCCTCTTTCAAGTTCTTCGCAATCCTTCATTTCATCTTAATTTCAGTAATTTGCCCATTCTCGTTATGGCTTTTAACCTAGTTGACAACTCCATCCCACCTCCGTAGTCTCCGCCACCTCATCTCGGTTAGATTTAGTCTAGCCTCTCATTCTCATCTGAGCAGAAGGTGTTAAGCTCGGGTTACCTCCATTCTCTTCTATTCGGTGGTAGAAAAAGGGGCGGAATGCCATATCTGAGCCGTTGGATTGTCCATTTACACTAAAATTTGCTACCCAGATAGAATTTGGTTCGTTCTGTGAAATGAACCGCCCTGGCAACGAACAGGAGGCTCGCCTCGCTGCCCTGTGCTGTCGCATGGGTCGCCTCTAGTCTAAGCGGCAGATTGAAGTTTGGGACGAGGCGGCTCCTAGCGACAAAATAGAGGAATGCCGGTTAATTTTAGTAGGTAAGATTCTGACTAATCCAACAGTCAATTTCCAAGCTTTTCAAACTACTATGAAAAGGGCGTGGCGAACTGATCAAGTGGAAATATCCCAAGGTGAAGCTGGTCTGTATATTTCGCGATTCAAAACAAAGGAAGTAAAATAGAGAGTTCTAGATAACGGACCTTGGTTATTTGCTAATCATCTGGTCATCCTAAAACCATGGGTACCAAATACACCGCTGCACTGTTACAACTTTAACTCATGTGCGTTTTGGGTTCAAGTCTTTGGACTACCTCTTGAACGATGTACTAAATCCATGATCAGCAAAGTGGCTAGTCACATCGGCAAGGTATTAGACTTCAAAATAGAGCATAGAGATGGTTCTAGCCTTAGAGCAGGAAGGACCTGTGTGGAACTAGACATCAAGTAGCCCCTTAAAACAAGGATTCTAATTAAGGTGGAAGGGAAGAATCTCTTGTTAGACTTTCGATACGAAAGACTATCTCATTATTGCTATTCTTGTGGCAAATTGGGACACTATGCTACGTATTGTAAAGAATTTCCTTTCGATGAAAGTAAAATGGAAGGAAGTGACAGCATGTTTTATGGCCCATGGCTGGGTAGAGGTAAGGGAACATAGTCCCTATTGGCATACCTTTTATGAGCCACATCACATTTTAGAAGTTGATGAAGTGACCATCTCGGCGACCCCACAAACTCCATCTACTATCATCGCTACTCAAGATCATGTCTCCTCGGCCTCTATGGACCAAGTACAACATAGAAAAGATAAACAGATCATGGAGGTACCTGTTTGTAATCAACTAGTAACAATTGCAGAACCCCTTCAGTGGCAACCTCTGATCGAGGAATCTTCAAGAAGAGATGAGGACACAGATATGCTACCAGCACATCAGAAAAAAGGTAAAATCAATGGAGAGGCAGCAAGTTCTCTCAAGCCAAAGAGAGTTAAAAGTTCCCCTTTGAGTGCAAAATCAGGCCCACTCAAGAAAGCTAAACGACACAATCCGCATGATACACGCACTCAGCTTCAAGAAGGACTCGATGAATCCCTTCTACAAGATGCTCCTGTTTTGGTGACATCTGATTTTGCTTGTTGGGCCATGGTGGCTGGCCCTAAAAAGCCACCATTTGAACAATGAAACTAGCAAGCTGGAACTGTTAGGATTTGGGCAATCCCCTGATAGTTCAAGCTCTTATAGTCTTAGTGACCCAAGAAAAGCCTAACATTTTGTTTTTAATGGAGACAAAAAATCAAGAAAGGAAGCTTATTTACCTTCAAAAGACTATGGATAAATAACCGAGATGGCGAAGATATTATCAAAGAAAGGCTGGACGGAATGCTATGCATAGAGGAATGGAGACTGACTTATCCTTATGCGAAAGTCTTGGCTTTGCTAGCTATTGGATCCGATCACAGTCCACTCCTAATATCTACTGAAGCTTCTCGAGTTAGAAATCGTCGAACTTTTTAATTTGAATCTTATTGGCTCCAAGACAAAGACTGTTGATCCATAATTGCTGAGTCCTGCACTTCTCATCAGCTTGGATCAGAGAGCTTACCCCAAAAATTAAGTGCTTTTTCTGCTGCTCTTTCAAAATGGAGTCGTTCTAAATTTGCCAATGCAAGACAACAGATAAATTTCCTTCAGTATCAGCTTCAAGCTATAACCAATCAGCCATATGGTCATCATGACAAGGATACGATAACCGACCTGAAAGCACAAATTCAAAAGTTATGGCAGCAGGAGGAACAATTCTGGGCTATGCGTTCAAGAGTTAACTAGCTTAAGTGGGGGGATAGGAACACGAAGTTTTTTTCATGCTACTACCATTCAACGAAGACAACGCAATAGGATAAGCATGCTGCAGGATGATCAACTTAGATGGGTACGCGATCAACACCAACTCAATGAGATGACCTCACTTTTTTTCAAGCAATTATACACTTCAGTAGGGAATCGAGACTACAGGCCAACTATTGCAAAATGTAGTCCGGTGGTGACAACGGAGATGAATGACAAGCTAGTAACAGAGGTCACTAGAGACGAAGTCCGGCTTGTAGCTTTTCAATTAGGTGAAGTTAAAGCCCCAGGCCCTAATGGTTTGAACGGTCAATTTTATCAATCTCATTGAGACTTATTACATAATGATATTTACATGGCTGTGCAACAATTTTTTCAGACAGGGGTGATGCAACCTCAATATAATAGGACTTATATCTCTCTGATCCCTAAAATATCTCACTCAGAAAAGCGTGATCAGTTCCGACCAATCAGCCTTTGCAATTTTATCTACAAAATTATTTCCAAGGTCCTAGCTAATCGCCTCAAGCCATTGCTACTAGAGCTGATAGCGCCAGAACAAAGCGCTTTTGTTAGTGGGCGGCAAATTCAAGACAACATCATAGTGGTTCAAGAGGTGCTTCACCATATTAGGACCAGGAAAAGGATCAAACAGTTTAGAGCGGTGCTTAAGTTAGATATACAAAAGGCTTATGACAGGGAGGAGTGGGATTTTCTTAGCGACTGCCTACTACAACTCGGATTTCACACTCGATGGGTTCACTAGATATTACAATGTATTTCAACGGTGTCTTTGAGTGTCAAATTTAATGGAGAATCTCTACCCTATTTTCATCCGACTAGGGGTCTGAGGCAAGGCGACCCTCTATCTCCGTATCTGTTTATATTGATGGCCAATGCCTTATCTACTCTCATCAAAGAAGCGGTGGTCATGGGAAATCTCAAAGGTATCAAATTAAACCGATGGTGCCCTACCCTATCTCACTTATTTTTCGAAGATGATGCTATCTTCTTCCTAGAAGGGAAAGTCCTAAAATGTCAAAATTTAGCTAATGTGCTGAATGAATATTGTTTAGCAACAAGACAAACAATAAATCGCAACAAATCAGGCATGTTTTTCAGTAAGGACTGCCCTCTCAGCCTGCAAGCGAATTTGGCCAAAGAACTTAGAGTCCTAGTGCTAGACAAAACCGGTAAGTATCTTGGAATACCTTCAGACTTGGGGAAATCTAAAATGGAAATGTTTGCGTGGCTCTTGGGTCGTGTACAATCCAAGCTAGAAGGATGGAAAGAGAAGCTCATTTCAAAAGGGTGTAAGGAAGTTTTAATAAAATTAGTCATTCAAGCAATCCCACATTATGCAATGTCCATTTTTAAAATCCCAATGTCTTTGTGTAAAACAATAGAACAGAAACTAGCAAGATTCTGGTGGAAATCTACCAACAACAGATTTGGTATACATTGGATGAAGTGGGAGGTGCTTAAAAACAGGAAAGATGAGGGGGGATTGGGTTTTCGTGACCTTATTGCTTTCAATACAGCCTTACTAGGCAAACTGGCATGGCGGCTATCTCAGCAACCTTCATCTCTATATAGCAGATTATTCGTAATTGACCGTATATAGATACTTGTATATTCCTTGAGAACATTATGACTAGAGCCGAAAGGGAAAAGTGCAAGTGAAAGTCAAAAGACGAATCGAAGGGTTTGCAAATCCGACACTAGAATATCGGGAAGAAAGTTACGTATTTGTCAAGAAGCATGGCAGTGGGTTCTTGTTGAAAGCACTATTCCTCTCTCCCTCCTCAATTATCACGAGTCACGACAGCCACCTGGACATCCACGTCATGGGACTTAAAAATACATTCGATCGCGTTTGTCTTTTTGGCACTAAAGAACTTCCATTTGCGGTTGTCACGGGGGCTTCTTGGTTCCATTTAGTGAGGCGGTTTGGTTGACCTGGAAAGGTACCGCAACGGAGAGCAGACGAAGGGATGATCTAGCATTCAATCCTTGCAACTGCAAAGTCTGGATTTTTTCTTCTTGTTCTGTTCCCGTCTGTTACTTCGCCGATGAACTCCCAGTAGACTGTATATGATGCTTGACAGTCCGACCAAAGACAAATATAACACTCGTTCTAGAGGTTTGATCAGCCTATCAGCTTACTAACGGACAAATCGTGATGAGTAGAAATAGGAAAACGCAATCTCAATGTCTGCATATTATACCAGATTTAGAGCTTTACCGTGGAGTTGTAGCTTCATTTTAGATGTGGTTTTTGTTTTCCAAATTATGGCTTGCACTTGTTTAAACGTTTATAGTCAAGAAAAAGGAGAAACAAAAAAAGAAATGAGCAAATACATCATGTGGAAGACATAATATTTATGAACGGGAGACCCTAAACTCAGGACAAAAACGTGACAATCCTCAGGATGTAAAAGTACTATTATTATTCTGGCCCGAAACAATCTGGTCATATAAAATAGTACGTTGGTCTTTTGTTTTACTGTCGACATTAATTGGCACGGCCTTGCTACTGAATTGTTTATAGTTGGAAACCGATTGCGACTTCAATGATGATGGCACTCTCTAGAGGGATCGGTCCAATCAGCTTTTGGTACAGCAGCATGCGAAAGCGGAACCTTTGTAGTATTGAGATTTTATTATCACCGCAAAAGAAGACATCTACAGAGACTAAGCAACGAAATGGTGAACACAAAGGGTGAAATACATCTCCATCCCACCATTTCACATTTTGCGAGTTACAATGGAGAGGAAGAGGAGTGACAATATAAGAAATGAATCTAAGCTGTCACAGTGGTTTCCACAGCAACCTTGTCGGAGTAACCCACTTCAGACTTCACTTCGAATTCCCAAAGCTCTGGGATTGCCTCTCTCAAGTTGTGGATGTTCTCAAGTGCATAATCTGCACCTTTTGGCCTGTTAGAAGTGCCAACCTGCAAAAATTTTGCCAAAAACCCATCAAGGATACATTAGAGTTCTAATATCCCTTTACGGTTCTTATTTGGTATGCATTAGTGTAGTGTTTGGTTCAGATGACTATCAATGGAGGACTTAAATTATTCGGTACCCTATTTAATGACTCACCATCACAGTTTGAAGGCCGACATGCTTCCCAGCCTGTATGTTCCTAACACTATCCTCAAAGAAAATCTGCAGTCGTAAATTTGGGTGAATAATTGACAGTCAAATCGAACGATGCAGCAGTGGAATTTAGAGAAGATTGTCTCACCGTTCTCTGGGGATTGATGTTGGCCACTCTGAGAGCCTGCTCAATGGCGTCTTCTGATGGTTTGCAAATGACAGGGGTTTTTGGTAATCCCGACCCATCACCGTGTCTGGAGAAATGCCCAATTATGTCGAAAATCTCAGAGCTGGAGTCACTGCTTCTGGTTGTGTTCTGCAATCCCACAAACTCAATGTCATCTTCATCATCAGATGCAGCGTTCTTGTGAACAGGATTCAGTGTCTCGAAGCAAATAATCCCTTCGAAACAGTCTTCAAGTCCGAGCCTGCTTAGTGCTTTGACTGCATGAATCTTATCCGCATTTGTGAATATCTGTTTCATGTAACAAAGAGGTTAGAAAAACCTCAAAATTTTGGTGAAAAAATCTCTGGCATTTCAGGATAAGTGAGTTTACGATTTTACGGTATGGCAAGCTGCGCAACAGACTCCTTAGCACCGGGTCCGGTTTTAGGTTGTCGTAGGGCAGTCTCCCATGGACAAAACTATTAAATGGGTGCAAAAAAAATATTCAGCAAAAGGGCATAAATGCATAAATGCTTGAGACAGGGAGACGTGTTCAAATAATGATACGCTAGAGATTTTTCTAACCTGTGGTAGTCATCATAATCGAAGTCATAGCCGATTGCCTGGAAAGTGAAAAACACCCAATTAAGTGTAAACCACAGTCGATCTTTTTGTCTACATTGCAAAGCTGGAAAAAAATGTGAAAATCTTACCCTAAGACCAGCCATTGTTGTGCCATAATTCTTGTACAGAAGGTTGCACAAGGTATCAATCTTGTCCTCATCTATGCCGAGCTTTTCGACCATATAATCTGGCAAAGAGCATCAACGTTAGAACATGAAACCTAAACGATCTCGGTTTATGCAACATGACACAGCACCATGGAAGTGGATATGGGAAAAAGCATAGCTACCTGCGATGTTCTTGCGGCATGATGCGGCAAGGCCAGAGCTTACAGGATAGAGGGTGTCGTCAAGATCTAGAAGCACATTCAAGCCAGGGCATTGCATAATTAATCTATGTTCCTGTCCATTCACTTATTCGTGTCTAATGGAATAACGTAGAACTTACCGAACAAGAGAGAGTCATATTTTGGCCTCTGAGGCTGTCGGTACATCCCTTCAAACTCCATTTCAATCGTCTCCAAAGGGCCTTCAATAGACAGTAAGGAGTAAGCAATTAGCTTAAAGTTGAGGACCGAAAAAGCTTCCAGCTTGTGCTAAGATTCATATATTCTAATCCTCTCATCCTCTTCATAATCAACAAACGAAGAAAAAAGAACACCGCTGAAATCAAATGAAACTAGCTGCAGCATATCAAACTATCAGTTTCTAACAACCGAAACTTGTCTGACCCGACATAAAAGCAATAATTTGAGGGTCATAACTATCGAACTAGAGCAAAACAATTTGACAAAGATCAGAACTTGTATTTTCCAATTTGAAGATCATTTATGATATCAAGTTAGGCATATACTCTCAATCACTGCCTTTCAATGCCATCTGGGTACTCTTTGAAAGGAGAAACAGAGCTCACTCTGTATCAGATTTGTCTTGCGTTATCATATATCTCCAAGTTTCACTTTCCATTAAAAGGAATCAAATCAACCAATTAAGTGAAAAAAGCACCGCTCAAATCAAATGAAACCAACAGCAGCATATCAAACCGTCAGTGACTAACAACCAGAACTTGCCTGACCCTACATATAAAAAGTAAACAATTTGAGGGTCATAACCGTCGAACTAGAGCAAAATGATTCGACAAAGATCAGAACTTGCATTTCCCAATTTGAAGATCATTTACGATGTCAAGTTAGACGTATAGTCTCCATCACCTCCCTTTAATGACATCTGGGTACTCTTTGGGAGGAGAAACAGAGCTCCCTCTGTATCAGGTTTGTCGTGCTTTATCATAGATCTCCGAGTTTCACTTTCATTAAAAGGAATCAAAAATATTGAAGAAGGGTGTCATAGAAGGTAAAATGCCACAAAGAAAATCCGCATTTGAAATGAGTTCGCATCGGAAAATCCACTCACCAAGATTGAACTAGCAAATGTTGACAGTTTAGGCAAGACCAACACAGTTTCAGAATGGAAAGGCGATCTGTTCACACTTCAGAGAGAGAAGTTGACCAGCAGCTCAACTCAAAGGAAAGATTCTTGAGATGAAATGGCGAAGTGAAAAATGCAAAGATAGCGAGGAGGAAGCAGGAGGGACTCGGTGGAGTTTATATAGGCAAGAAGACCGTTAGCTCCATCATCTGTTGGTCCAAATGAATATAATATCTGGACATTACACAAAAATTTCGAAACTTTTCCATGTGAAACACTAACACCCCAAATTTTCTTGTCTCACTAAATTCCCTGAACCTGTACCAGTGACCTACAAATATCTTGTGGTAATTAAAAATTTGACGCGGCAGCATCGTGGACAACACCATTAAGGATTTTAAACAGTCATTACGTACAGAAGTGGACAACATTTTGGGGTCGATTGTATAGGTTTTAGTTATCGGTGAAAGGAAAAAAAAAATTGCAATATTGGTGCCCACATGACAAAATAAAGAATTTTTGGTGGGATCGACCTTAAAATCTTATGAAGTTTGGCTGGGTAAGGATGTATGTAATTATTGTGACTGGCGCGGTATAACGAGACAATTTTTTTTATTTATTTATTGAAGTCCATGACAAGTGTCATCGAACATTGTCAACAAAATCCTTTCGTAATATTTATAATTAGATTCGGGTCCAAAAAAGCCAGCCTTTTGCTCTTCTAATTCCAGCAACAAGTGCGATCTAAAGCTGAAGATGAAGCGAGCGAGTTTGAGTAATTGCTGAATATGCCTCGAACAGCTCAACTCGTTTGTACCTCTCTTCAAGAGGGCTACGAGTTCTGTTGTCTGGATTGCATGATGCATCGACATTTATTATGAGATCGATCATGACCAGCTCATAGCAAGGTCGAATTTGGGGTCTTTTACTTCTATTTATTTTATATCTTCTATGCCATTATTTGGCTGGATGTTTCACTAGATATATGTGGGGTTGTCATATTCTCCCACACTCATTTTATTCGATACCTCAACTTTGAATAATTATTTCTCAAGATTCCATAGCCTATAGATACTATTTTCATTGAAAAAAGTACGAACAATAATTAAATCTGAAACCTCAGACATAACATATAAATCATCTTATCCAAATTATTAGAAGTGAATTTACGTCACAACTCAATAAAAAAATTAACTTAATTTAATTATAAACTTCTTCAAAAGATATGTGTTGTGTCAGTTCAATAACGTCTTCTAAACTCCATGTCAGACTCGGAGAATGTAGACAATCCGCACTTGTCCATCACATTCAAATTACTCAAAAAAGATTCAAACCAATCTCTATGATAGTCATCTTTTCTTAGCTTTCTCATGTGTTTGACATCGACCCTTATCTTTGGGTGTTGATGTGTGTTTTTTGCCCTTTTGGTATCAGGCATGTAGTGACACGTTGTTCAAATTATTGTTATTGCAATTATCATCAGCGTGCTCCATCAAATGATGATGCAAATTTATGTGTCTGTACCCTAGTACTAGATTACGTGAGTATCTTGATTGCCTGATAGTTTCCATCTCCATAATTGAGGGGGAACCGCATGTCGGGGATAGAATGTGGGTTCGTGATAACAACATACATCAATATCAAAACAATCCCCCCAAGTAAGCCTTTATATAATCTCTTCCTAAGTTGATTGAATACCTAGAAATTTAGATACTAAACAGGTAGATAAAAGGAATGGTCAATTGATATGCCATCTTGACATACGGGCATGCTACATTGCGCTCATGAAAGAGAATAAGTGTAGTATGAAATTTGTATTGAGTAAGCGCAATTGGTTGTACTTGGGTATTTACAATACTTGGGAATCCTAGAATCATAACATATTTTAGTGAAAAATACCGACCCCTTTTTTGTATGTACCTGATAGTACCCTATTGATCATACCCATAAACTTTTAGTTTTCTTGGGAACCAATTATAGTAGTCTTATGATCACATGCCAAAGGAAAGAGCACAACTAAAAGTTCAAGAACGAAAGTAAGATTACATGCCAAAGGAAAGAGTACAAGTAAAAGTTCAAGGATGAAAGTATTTGCATATACAAAACCAGGAGGGTCTTGTTTAGTCATAGATCCCTATTCATCACGGCCTTAAAATATTGGGAAGAAAGTTACGTATTTGACAAGAAGCATTGAAGTGGGTTATTGAGAAAGCACCATTTCTAACTCTTTCCCTCCTCAATTATCACAACAACCACCTGGACACCTCCATTATGGGACTTAAACATATTAAATTTCATTTGTTTTCTAGCCACTAAAAATTGTCAATTGTTGCTGTCACGGGGGGCTCCAGGCTCCAGTGGGTGAGGTGGTTTGGTTGACTAGGAAAGGGACAGCAACGGAGAGTAGAAGAAGGGGTGATCTAGCATTCTTAATTTCTTAATCATGAGAGTAGAAGAAGGGGTGATCAGTCTTATGGGTTTGATTAATTAGTGGCCAAACCTCAAAAAAAAAAAAAAATGTGAGATTTCAAATTGGATAGTTACTCAATGTTCCCATTTAGGGTCGATTAATATCAAGTAACTTCCCGCAAATCTTTTTTCTTCTCGTTGGACTGAACAAATGGACTTATATAGTTAGTAGAGACTGGCCAAGATTCCGTCTGGTTAAGTAGATAAGCGCTTAATTTGGATACGGCCAATTCTGCATTCAACTCATAGTATCTTGCACTCAAAGTAACCTTAGATCACACCCGTCATTTCGTAGGTGAAGTCTTAATCAATACATATGGACTGAAAGGCTTGCCTGCGTTCGAGGAGACCAACAAAATTGAAGGTTCAAAAACCCCGTGTCACAAGAAAAGAAAAAAGGGAATTACCCGATAGTTATAACAAGAAATTCCTCGGTGATTTGGTGATTTGTAAATTTTATTCATCTAAAAATAGAGGTAAGTAGATGGCATCTCCAAAATATCTTGCGTAAGGTCTAGGACTTGTGGTTTTTACGTTTGCAATTAAGCGTGACTAGGCCGGAATACATGAGATACACGTTTTTGCTAGCTCTTGAAAGAGAAGAGAGGCCAATAATGGAGTCTGTGAAGACGTATACCCAAGCATTTCGTTATACTTTTTTAATTCAAATCCACGGCACTCACCCGAATTCTTTTTTCTTTGGCGAGTTCCTCATAGATGTGAACGTTTACAAGGTGTAAAGAAATTGCAAGAAAGGACAGGGCACATGATTGCCAGAGGAATGACTGGTTTATAAGGGCCTAAATAATTCCTGGTATCGTCAGCCAAATTGGACGGTTCGATATTTTTTCGGGATGGATATGAGTAGAAATTGAAGAAAATATTGATTGCACTTAATTTAAATTGGGTTAGTTTCACATCAGACTGCATTGAAATACTAAATTATCGTATTCATTTTATTTTCCTTTTAAATATGATCTCCACTTTTCAGAATTTCTGTTATGTTTTGGGTAGTATTGATCTTTTGTCCTTTTCTTATCATGACTAATTTTTCGTTTTCTAGCTCCTATTTAAATTGGTAAGTTAGGAGGAGATGTATATTAAGTCAAGTGGACGACTATCGAATTTAAAGAAAAGATAACAGGTTACGTAGATAAGATTATGATATCTTTATGTAATTTTCAATTATGAATAAGTGTATTAAAAGTCTTAAAAGTTGTCACAAAAGTATAATTAAGTCCTAAAATTTGGAAAATTGGTCCAATCAAATGTTTATGTAAATTGCACAGTTTGAAAATTTTAGGACTCGATTTGATTTTATGAATTGTTTAGAAATTTGTTTGCACTTTTTGAAAGTTTTACTACTTAATTGCACTCATTTTTGAAAGTTTTAAGACTCAATTGTTCTTTCGTAACAAGTTTAAAGACTTCTAGTGCACTTATCCTTTTTATAGTCCAAAACAATTTTGCTTTGGTTGAATATATGATTATTGCATCAAAGTAATGTTTATGGCTAAAAACTAAAATAGTCTTCTCACGAAAATTAGTTTCATGTTTTTCATGCACATGAGTGTACTATCAATTAGTTGATCCTTTTGCTCTTATTCTTGAGTATTCGTTCTTTAAGTGGAACTCAGAGAGATAAATTCTTTTGGTAAATTGAAAAGGATGGAGAGGGGTGACCAATATCCTAAGTATCACCATAACAGTTTCACATTCACTAAGCAATGTTCACATTTAGGTTGAATCCGTTTTAATCAAGACCCTCAGCACCATTAATGCATAAAAGTCTCATGCGAACCTCGTAACCTTGGCACCATTAGAGCACCAGAAGTTTACAAACCCAATCATCAGCAGAAAGATCACACATTACTATCATAATAAGCTTGTTCGGCCTGTGCCTCGTGGATGAGAGACTACAAGTCTGGCACCTCTCGCTACCATCACTCATGGATGTCTTTTTTTTTTTTTTTTTTTAATATGACAAGATTTCCGAATCTTTTGATTTCAACAATCCTACAGACGTGCACAAATTATCAACTGCATCAAATAAGGTCTTACCCACAAGATGCCAGACGTGGTGCCCAAGATTATTTTGAGCAGGAGACATGATTTGATATAGGAGCGTTGAATCCAAACCAACTATTGAACTAATCAGCCAACCCTAAGGGTTAGCCACTAACGATGGTTAGAGCACAATTTATCTTACAAATAGTATGAATTGTTATGAAAGTCTGCTCATTCAGTGATAAGGCAAACTTTGATTTAGTGTTGAAGTAGATGGAAATCCCATGAAACTCCAATGTCGGTGTAGTTGGTTGGATAGTTAAGGAATCTCGGCTTATGAATAGGTCATTTGTTCAAATTTCACAAATTGTGTACAAATCAGCATGGGTTAGGACTATATGCATAGGACAAAGGCTTAAACTTATCATGGGGTTTGCTGGATATTCCATAGACATCCAATAAGCTGGGCGTTTACACTTGTACCCTCAAATTATGAACAAAAAGTAGGACCCGCGTGCTATTTAATGGTCTGCTTGTTTGTATATTCAATATGGTCCAATAACATACCATTTAGTACCCACATTTTAACAATAAATTTCAATCCTTCTAGGCACTAGTGTGGCCACTCCAAAACAAGAAGGTTAATGGAGTAGGCATGATGTAGACTTTGAATTCCCTGCCTAATGCAACTCTCTTTAGTATTCAAAGTCCAATTTGCATCCTCCGTCTTCTTTCTTGTTATTGCAATATCAAGGGAACTTTGACAGCTAAAGCAAATACAGTCTAAAGTCAGAAGAAAAATCTGTCATTTCGACAGATCGACCAATAATTGAGCAAGGAAGACTACCCAACTTGGCGGGCGATTATTTCTTTTTGATTATTTTCTAAGGCTTAATTTGATTGTGTCACGAAAAGGAAAAGCTTAATTAATTGTGGTGTTGGATTACAGGTAGCATGAATCATTATGCAGGCGCTAGCCACTAAATGCGGCTCTTGGGACATCTCACGATCCACGCCATTGACTCCCCATCATTATCCGAACGACCTTTGTGCTCGTACCACATACGACTCCTCAAAGAGGACAAAAGGATTAGCTCATCATGAGCAAACCCGCCAAATGATTGGCCACTAATTAAGAGAATCTAATTTCGTTTCATACCAGAAGTGGCTATTAATGTCTATTCCGCACTGGATCAAGCCAGTCATGTAAGCAAACATTGACATATATATCGAGTTCGATGACGGTACCAGATGTTATTTGCACTGGATGTCTCTGCTCATCATCCATCGTTTACTACAATGTTGAAACATGAGTCTATGCAACACCTTCAAGAAAAGGACACTGAAGGTATCCTCCTCATGATTCTCTGGAGTGTCTTTCCTAAAATTTGAGGGGCTCAAGCCATTATTAAGTGCTACGACTTTTAAAAATTGATCATTGAAGTGATGTCAGCCACTTGAATCACTAGAAAATCGTATGTGGCATTATTTTAGAATAAATAAAGTGGTGTGTCATAACGGAGATGCTCAACACTTGAGATATAGATCAAACAAAGTCATTTGGCACAATCTTGCCCAAAATTGAGAAATTAGGTTCAATTTGCTCCATAAACCAAATCTCCCCCCAAATTGAGAAATTAGGTTTGATTTGCTTCCCAAAATTCCAGTTTCAATCTGAACGTATTATTGAAAGGTGAGGCAGCCCATCTCGTACCACGACAGCCAAGGCGTTGGTGAAACCAAACATGACCTTGTCGGAAGGTTCGACGTTGGGACTAGCTGTGGAGGGCAGAATGGTGGGTATCAAGGACTTAGAGAGAGAGAGAGAGAGAGAGAGAGAGAGAGAGAGAGAGAGAGAGAGAGAGATATATATATATATATATATATAGAGAGATATAAATGATGACGTTGGCAGCGGCCGAAGGAGGAAAGCAGCTGGTGTGGTGTTCGAAGTGAAGCATTGATTTTGGTTTGCAATTGAAAAGAGAGCCTATTGTTTGTGTTGAATATCGTTCTAATTATCTCTTAGCAATTTGGACTACAACCTAAATTAGTCGCAGATCCTCAAACTGGGGGGGTGTGTGGGGTGGTGGGGTGGGGGCGAGGGCAAGAAGAGTTTTTACCTATATGGTTTTAAATAATCTTTGCTATCATTATCTCTTTTCAAGCAAGCCATATCAGGTGTATAGGATTTTCAAATAAGTAATATCACTAATATAACGTCAGAAAAGAGGGCATTCACTAGCACAAAAACAAGAGATCGCTATAAATTTATAGGAATTGTTTGTGGCGTCATCTACTAGCTTCAATGTAGTCCCAATAAGTAGAACTTATGGGGTCTTGTCTCATCTCTAGGAAAACCTGAATGATTGGTGTGGCCTAGGATTAGTTCTTTACTTTATTGATTGTCTTTCGGCCTCTGAGCATGGCCTCACGTTCGAGGCCCTTTTTGAGTCATCGTCTGAAAGGAAATACTCTTTTCTTTGGATGCATTAGAACCACAAAATTAAGAAATTGAGCGAGGGATATTCCATGGGCAGAAAAACTAAAACCAGGGCTCTTTTTACCGACATTAAAGATGAACTAGAATCTTTATGAATTATGTATTAATAATCTATCAATAAAATTCCTATATGTCTCCCCCCTGCTCCCCTTCTACTTCGTTGCCAAAAAGGAGTCACTAATCACTTAACACAATAAATATCCTCATTCATTACATACAAATGTATATCCTAGTTTACTTTGCTATCTCATGATTTGTAGTTTACTAGAGAGGGCCCATGGCTTGCCACTGTATATTTCGTCGCGGCATTTTGGTTTCTAGAAAAATCTACATATTTACATTTACCATTTACTCTTTTATAGATAACGCAATTTAATATGATGGATACTATAATACTGTTACGATTTTTCTAGAAGGGATTGAAAATTTTAAAAGTTCCGAGGATTTTGGCAATCATATTCTGAGAAAGAAAAATTTGTCTGCATATTAAATTTATCAAAATTGAAGCGTTGGACTCCATAATCATGTGAATCAATTATTTTATCCATAGCAAATATAAATTTATTTAGTTTTCATATCCCGACAAATAAATGAGTAAAAAGAGACTCTGAACTTCGTACAAGGGGAAAAAAGCATTCCTCCGTGATAGGTTTTCAGTATATCATAGTCAATAACTAATGGCTCCAAATAATAAATTTTAGTTCCATTTGAAAATTATGAGGATGAAACATCAATGAGAAGAAGGATCTATTACATGAAGAACGTTTGAAGTTTTTTATTTTTTTTATCTAGACAATGGAATATGTCTAATTTGATAATGGTTCATGAGTCATTTGTTAATTTTCAATGTCTTAAAGAAATCCTTTGTCTTGGTCCTCAATAACTACATCAATTCAAAACAATTTTTTAGTTTTTAGACCTTTTTCAATACAGTGTCTGATTTTTTTAAAATGTAATATACAGTATATATAATAAGGAAAAGAAGAAAAAAATTAAAAAAAATTGAGACAAAAAACGGATAAATACACTGGAAGTCCTAAAACTTGTCAGAAAAGTGTAATTGAACCCCAAAACTTTCAAAAGTACAATCAAATCTTAAAATTTGTAAAACTAATATAATCAAATCATTTTATTAACTCCATCCAACTTAACAAACAGAAAATGCTGATGTGACATCTTTTATTACTTTATCTTTCCAACATGGCATTTTAAAATTATTTTATGTATTCAAATTTTACTTAAATTAGATTAAATAAATAAAAAAGGGATAATATTTTTAAACCAAGTAAAAACAAAAAATAGAGGAACAATCCCTTGTCGATAGTCACCACTATTGCCCATCGCTAGAAAGGGTTGACAAAGGTCCAATTCCCTGAATAAATTAATGAAAATATTTTTTCTTCATTTACAAAAATATTTAAATATAAATATTTTTACAAAGAAAATAATTTTCATTGACTAATTATTTTTAAGTGATACAATCAATCTTTTTAAGAAAATATTTTTAAATTATTATTTTTAACAAAATAAGCGGAATTGGTATAATATGCCTTAATAATATGACAAGTATTGTAGATAAGGAAGATGACGGAGTAGGGCCGCCATAATTGAGACTAGAAAGCCACAAAATCCAGAAATCAGGATTGAGTAGTTCCAATTCCATGAACAGATGCTCCAAACAGTCATTTTTTTTAATACACTCAGTTGGACGGTATAACTTAGACCTGCCGGTGGCCATCTCCATACATGGCTTATTTTGGCTTCAATCGAGTTAATTTATATTTAATGACTTTTGTATCTCTAAATATATTTTTATTTTACCATTTATCTTAGTATCTGTTTTGAGAAGTACATAAAAATATCCAATTTAGATATTTATATCTCATCCGAAATATAAATCTGAGAATTTCATCTCGTATAGTTCAAACAAAGCCCTAGTATGGGTGTATTTTTTATGAATCTTCAAGGATAAAGAAGTCTTCATATGTAAATGTCAAACGTATTAAAATATGTATAACTATATCTTGTTGAAATAAATGATAAGTTAATTTGAACATGCTAATTCGTGTAAATAAGCTAAGCGATTGGTAAGACATAAATATGCCTGTGAATTGTGTGTCGTGTCGTGTCTCGCTGATGGGTCATCTCGATGATTACAGAACCCTGTGTACGAGCAGAGGATGAGCATCTTTATCCTAAATGAAGGCCATTTCTTTTACCTTGCTTAAAGGTGCATGAGCCCACGTCGACCAAGCTAGAATCCACACTGGCCACACGTTTAGGAATTTTCTTTCTTTTCTGCCTTTCATTTTCTCTGAGAAACTTTTCCCACCACTAAATGATATGCCTAAATAAGTCTGATAATTATTATAGATGAGGAAGAAGAAACAGTGGGACCACCATAATACAGACATAGAAAGCCATAATATCCAGAAATCAGGATCCAGTAGAGTTATTCACTGAATAGATGCTCCAAAAGTCACTTTGCTAATAAATCGGTCGGACGTTATAGCTCAGAACCGCCCAATGACCGTCGTCCATCCGTTGTTTGTTTTGGCCTCATCGATAAGTTCTTGAGAAGCAGGTTGGTCGGAGGCGAAAAGGCACAATAATGAATAAATCCACTAAACTGCACATCAATCTAATGGTCCAGCATATTCTAAGATATCAATTGGTCAAATTAACTGGGGCGTTTCAGTCCGTTTAGAAGAACGTACTTCGACGTCAAAGTCCTGTTTGTTTAAGACCCAAAGAGCAGAGATGAGTCACTTGTATTGTTGTAAAATAATGCCGAAGTTAATCGATCCTGCAATTCAAGTCAAATACAAGAACAAAAGATTACAAGAGAAATCAATGACGAATAATAAAGAACATCGAAGTTTTACATGATTCAGTATGAGTGTCAACAGATACTTCATGAGAAGAGCTAGTGCCACAAGGAAATCCATTATGAATGCGGACAAAGATAGAGTTAAAATCATTGGGATACTAGCCAGGCTTCTATCAGGTTGGGTTCATGTAAGTTCAAACTCGAGATATTATTTAACGATTCTCCACATTGGCTTGATTTTTTTAGCCAAGTGATAGTGCTCATCATTTATGTTAAGTTTCCTTATGCCTCGATGGGCACTCAACCATAAGAGATGCCTAAGCTGAGCTTGGACTTGCTTAAAGGAATGAACTCAGTCCACATGCTTGTAGGATTTTTAACAGTAAGAAATTTCTTCTTTCCTGACATGCTATATATGATGTAGAAATCTCAATCACCTATGAACTCGACTCTCCTGTGATATCTCTAGCTTTTGTTGAACACCACATCAACCAATGTCCCATGCCAACATCACTAATTAGGTTATCACCATGTTTCCAACTTCGGTTGTTGACGGAACTACTGTGTCTCTCAATGACTCCTCCTAACTGATCTCACAACTCATTGAAGTAAAGGCATTACTGCTCCAAAATCAATCATCTTTCAGATTCCCAGCTTGACGCAAGTCACACACATAGTTATTACCACACTACTTGCAATATATTCTCCAAACATATTCCAACATCTATTATACCCACAAAACTAGGACCCAGTTCAAATCAATGCAATGTATGATTAGCTTAAGCATATACATTCTTCTTACTAAACATGAAAGATCAAGCATAGTACTATCTACCCATTAACTTAGACAACCAACACAATTAGCCTTTGAAGAATGGACAAGTGCTCCACCTCCATTCAAGTGTACAATGCTATCTTACACAATTTATAATGTATAGCAAGTGGGGCACTTACAAATTTTTTTGATTGTATGTTGAAGTGTCTAAACACTTTCTCAACATAACTTCTCCATTCACTCACAATATTCATGCAGTCTTCACCTTATGAATATCCATACCTAAAGCTATATTTACTACACCCAAATAATCCATTTCCATATCGGCATACAATTGTCACTTTATGAGAACCACCTTAGCTAACCACCTCAAAACTTCATTAAATGTGAGTGGTTATGAAATCTAGCAACTATACGAACACGGTCACATCTGTTGCACTGTGAACATCTTTAGGCTCTCCTTGAAGCTCCTTCTATATCTGAATGTTGTCTGAATGTTTCTTTACAATCAATACCTCATTCCTCTCTTAGATTCATCAAAGGTAACCTCTCTACATAACATAAAACCTAGCGAATCTTTCATAATGCACCACAGCCAATATCTTTTCATCACATGTTCATAGCATTAGAATATGCACATGCTTACCCTTGGCTCCTACACACTATTACTTGCATGAGTATAAGTTTTGGGCAACTGAACATTTTTAATTCGATGAATCAACAGGCTTACCTAACCACGTTTCTTCGGGATTTTTCTGATCAACTATTGATAATGGCGATTTGTTCACTCACTAGCAAGTTGTATTTGTTGCTTTAGTCGATAAACTTTCACCCAATCCAACATTAGCGAGTAGAGACCTCTCTTCAATATAATTTAGTTCATCTTTTATGCGACTCCATTCAGTTGCGGTGTATCGGTATCAATATTGTGTTTCACTAGACCTTCCTTTATACAAAATTGGCTAAGCTACTCGGAACAGAATTCCAATTCTTTGTTACTTCTCGGGCATATGATCTTCCTTCTTATTTGCTTTTCAATCATTGTTGTCCACAACTTGAACTAACCAAGCATATTGGTCTTGAGCTTAAGAAGACAAAACCAAACTTTTCTTGAAACGCCATCAATAAGGAACAACACATACTTGGCATCACCCTTGCACATAACATTGAAGGGTTCTAATAAGTCTAAGTATGCACAGCTTACACTCTCTTAGGTTCAACAAACCGTTATACTAAACTTCACCCTCGATTAACTATTGATGTCATAGTGTTCATAGACGTTCAACTTCTAAGTCTAATGATCTCCTAGTGACCCCTTGTCATGCCTTAAACCCCAAGCGCGCGAACATCACTTAAACACAAGTGGAAGCATTTAATACAAACACCTAGTCAACCAATAAAAAATAGGGATAGTAAAAACATCACCACAACGTTTCCAAAAGCACAACTTTTATTTATTTACAGTTAACCTTAGGAAGTTAGTAATTTACAAGTCTATCCTAGAAGGTAGCTCTCTAAACAACCAACATACAAAAGGGTCTGGAAGGTCGAGGTTAACCTACTCCCTCTAACACGAGGGCCATCCAAAAAGGTGGTTCCCACATCGACATTGGTCCTCTATGGTAGACCATCGATCCTTGGGAATCCCTATCGAACTTAACAAACCAAGCTATGAAACAATGGGAAACCAGGTGATCTAGTCCCTCCTGAACTCAAAAGGTGATGGCGTGCTTCATAACAATCATCTCAGTCCCTAACACAGCATATTAGGTCATGTCCTACTCAAAAAACACAAGGACCCCAAAATGATTAAGGTGCTCCATATTGAGGACTTGAAAATATTTAATAACATCAATGTGAGATATAAATCTCAATGAGTTAACGACCTAGGTCTCGATTAGGACGCAAATTCGTCTTGGAGGCAGCCTAAAAACACAATGATATACAATCTTACCTCGCCTTGGCACGCTCTTGCGTGTTAATACATCACATATGCTAATATCAATGCATTGATCATAATAAATAATCATAACGCATTCCATAATATTCATACGCATTGCCAACATGTGTTCCAATTATTACAACACTTCGGGCCATGGCCAACACAAGAGTTGGTGGTCTTCCAGCATAACCGATATTATCCCGCCCCATTGGGCACGGCATCATTTAGGACTCCCACCTAGATGGCATTCCTTAAGGAGCATCGATCTGGCCTCAACTGTGACTTAGCATCCTGACCCCCACCAATCATCCAATAAACATTGGATATTGTCCCCAAACTCCCATTGGGTGACGAGTTTAATTAGGTAACCACTTAAGTATGACAACAGTCAAACCAATTTTATTTGCTTCAATTAGCCCAAAGCAACAGTGTTCGTGCTCAAACAACAAACCTTGGAAAATTTTACATTTGAAATTCCACTTAAAAATAATTGCACGTGGTTACTTAAAATCAACCCACTAAAATTTGCACACTTCCAGGTCAAAACCCCATTGCCCATTTAACATGTAAAACACAACATCCAAACCCAACACCTCAAAATATGTCATTTTCTTGCCAATAGAACCTTCTTTAAAAATAATATTTAGGGCTTATGAATTGGACAATCAATATCATGGCATAACAAAGTCAAACAACAAGAATTATGCGTAATTTCATCTAATAAATTAAGCATAAAATTCTGCTTAACAACTAATCTATCATTAATTTATAATAATCGCGATTAATTAAGCTAGCTGCAATTAATTAAGTTAATTACGATAAATTGGACTAGCCACAATTAATTAAACTAATCGTTATTAATTAAGACTAATTTCTAATAGCCTTAATCTATTCCACCCTTAACCATAATTAGGGCTAAACCATAATTAACACTAACCACTATTATCCATAAACTAAACTAACCCCTAAACATAATTAACTCCCCAATCAAGGATTATGAGTTAACTCTCGGTTTTTCGGATGATCGCAAGCTCACAATGGCGGCGATGTGGCGACAACAAAAACATGGGGCTTGTGATCCAATGGCGACACCACGGCGCGGCGGTGGTAGCTCTTCAAAACCCACGGCCAAATTTGGGCTTGGCTTGGCGGTGGTGATGGTGTTGGTGGTGTTGTACGATGGTAAGGATGGCAAGCGGCAACACGAGGAATGGTGAGCGACATGGACGAGTGACGGCGAAGGTGGTGTGGGCTATAGTGGCTCCCTCAAAACCCACGGCCAAGCTTGGGGGGGGTTCGATGGTGGCTTGCTCGGTGGTGAAAGACGCGAGTGGTCAGCATTGACAGTAGCATGATGGAGCAAACGGCAGCAACGATGGCTATGGACAGCAAGGTGAGGACGACCAAGGAAGAAGAAGACGAAGATGAAGAAATAAGAGGGCATAGAGAACAAAATGGAGGGGCGAAGTTCAACTGAATGGGCAGAAACTTGGGAGGAGGGGGGACAGAGAGAGATTTTTCAAAAAAAAATCTCATCATAATTCCAACAAAAATCCCCAATTTCCTCCTTAATTCACTCTCTTGCATGCATTTACTTTGTTTGTCTTTTAGCCCATAAATGCAATGACATTTGATCATTTCACACACTCTTTTTTACCAAACTTCCAAATTTCTCCTTGGGCCCTTTTGCTTGAATTGGGCTTGAAATGAGCTTGGTGGGCTTGGCTTGGCCCACTTGGGCCTTCATGGCTGAATTCAGAAGGTGTGAGGCCCATTGGGCCTTCGCCTAGCCTAGCTCCCTTTCCGGCTTCCAATTCTCAACTCGCTTAGTTTTTATTTGAAAATTTTAAGCTTGCTGATAAATCAACGGACAAATGAGGCAACATCTAATAGGTTAGTCTTAAAATCCTCGAAAGCTCGATACTTGAAATCAAATTAAATTTCCATGATTAAAGTCGATCAAATGCGACTTTAGTATAACCTAAACTACAGTGTGGCTTTTAGGGTTTTTCGCACATGTGACCTGTGATCGATAATTTTCGATCCACGTTTATGCCTCTTCAATTAGGGATGACCATCGGTTGTCATGTAATCATGAGAGTTCAATAGAAAAGCAGTTTATTGTCATTTGTAGTAAGTGTTGTAATCATGTGAAATCACCCGTAAACTGACTATGTACTTTTATCGAATCGATTTATATCCGTTCACTAATTGGCTTATAACAATGTAATATTGTCCCTTGTCAATCCTTATGGTCAAGCGGTCGATCCTTGATTGAATTCTTTGGTATTTCATGTTTTAACCCTTTACAACCTTGCTCAATGGATTAATTAACTTATGAGTGATTAGTTTAGAGTAAATTAACTATCAATGCATTGATGAAATAATCATTTCATAAATTTTGAAAGGAGTTGAATTTCAAGATATCACACCCCTCGACTTTGAACGATCATCTCCTTCTCACTCATGTGCCATAATTGTCTTGCGTCTCAATCTAAAGCTTTAGAGATTTTAGCAAATGAACCAATCGCTATGGCTCCCTAGAGGAAATGCAACCTATAGTCTACCTTCCCTCGCATCATAGTTAGCATGCCTTGAGAGACTTTCAAAACTCCATCTTTAGTATGGGATCTGGTACTTGAACTCGTCAAGAGCACTTAATGAAATAAGGTTATTTCTTAACCTTGGTATATGCTTACTTGAGTTAGCATTCTCACTATTCCATCATACATCCTAATTGTAATGACCTGAATCTAGGTCATGGGGTTATCATTGCGACGTCTTAGGCACGCCACCGTCCCATTTTCTTTTTATATTTTCTCATGAACAATGCAGAAGTGTAAATACATTAACACCCGTACAAAAAAAAAACAAACATGGGGAAACAAGGGATAAACACATCACAATACTATATTATACAAGACTATTCTTTGTACAAGCTCCTGTTGTGGGCATTCTACTCTTTCTAATCTACATTTGATTTATTTTTCTCTGTAAGGTTGGGATAACCTTAACTCCTCTAAAGAGGACATCCTACAAACTTGGCTTCGCCCTACGATAGGCTGGCTCCCTACTCGTTGTCCATGGTCCATACCTACAAGTCCGAAAAATAATAAGAATAAGTCATAGACCCAGTAAGTAAAACCACTAAATCGTGGTTAGGATGACACCTCGTCACTAGACCAAAGCATGTTAGTCTCGACTTCAAATAACTGCTAGTGGCAAATCAACAGTATAACACGTGCTTTGCCTTGGCTAAAACAAACGAGAATCTTCAACTATTTGTAAAACAGGAATGGCCAAGTTCATATAGTGGCATATAAAATATGCTCGTGACTTTCATGACCCGAATAATAGCATATAAAATATACACGTGACTTTCAAGACCCGAATAAGAGCTTATTAAATATGCACGGGGTTTTCAAGGTCAAGACAAGGCAATTAACATATGCACATGAATATTATAGGGTTAAACACATTAGATTCATTTATTAATCAACCGAAATCTATCGGTTCTTCCGGAATCCACCGGCATCGTCTCGAAATCCATCAATGATGGCATCACCCCAAAATCCATCAGTGGTGGCATCACCTTGAAATCCATCGGTGGAAGCATCATCCCGAAATCTATCGGTGGCGACAACGTATCAAAATCCATCGGTGACAGCTAGTTCCTTCATGAGACCACCCAAGTAAGAATTTACACAAACTCAAATCTTATTTTTTATCATTAGTCATTGCACCCAAAACCCGAAAGCATACTCATGCAAGTGTGTGTCATGACCTAGCAAAAATAACCTAAACGATGAACCAAGCGCGTATGTTATCCACGGCTTGAGCCGACCCATCTTAGCGCTAGCCTAGAACCACACACGGCTCGAAATCAACACATCTCAATACCAACCCGAGACCAAGTAAGGCTCATACCGTCACGCTTCGACGCCGGCCTCACAACCAAGCGGAAACCCGTCGTGACTCAGGGCGTGTCCACACGTGGACAATTAAAAAATGAGTAAATCATACAAAAGACAATCAATGACATCACACACATAGTAAAACACAAGTAAGCTCGTGCTCAATCCAATTACATAGCGCATCGCCCTATCCAAGTTTGGCCTAAGATGATTGTTGACACCTAATTTGTGTTTTTCAATATAAATAAATAAATAAAAAAAAAGAGAGAGAGGGAGGAGCAACCAGAGGAGCAGGGGGGAGAAGAGAAATCGGAGGAAGAGGGAGGAGAAAGCAAGAACCGGGGGCATAGAGCAGGGAGGAGTGGCAAGAACAGATCGCTACTACCACCGCCGACGCGTCTCCGAGTCGCCGCCGCCGCCACCGATGCGTCTCCAAGCCGCCATTCCCACCGGAACTCAGGTTGGTATTTCATCGAACACCTGGTGTGCAGTTCTTGAAGTCGAGCTGGCCGAAGCTCATTCCGTCCATTTCGGGTAAGCTCCGACCTTCGTAGGTCCCCGTTTATTGTTGGTCACTTGCTGGTCACCGCCGCCGCCGCCGCCTCAAGTCCCGTTTAGGTCGGAGGCCTCCCAGTCCACTCGTGCCCACCACCTGTTCGCCAAAATGCCCGAGCGGGCTCTCCCTCCTCGAAGCTCCTCCGCGTAGAGCCCTAGGACTCCTGGTTGCTGAAGCGACGCTGCCACGGCTAGGGAAGCCGAGCCGTACTCCCGCTTGGCGAAGGCGGCGCCGTCGCCGATGTGCGCCATCCTGGCAACCCTTGGTCGCGACTGAGCAGCCGCGACAAAGGGGTGTAGGCCAAGTGGGCCAGATCATAGATCCGGCTCACTCGGCTCTTGTTTATGCTTGGGCCGTTGCTTGGGCCCAAGTCGGGCTAAGCGAAGGCCCGACTAGGGCTGGTTGGGCCTAACCCAACTAGGCCGGACCCGGGCAGGCTGGGCTCGACCCTCCCTGACCGGGCCCGACCCGCGCCGACCGAGCCGAACCTGGGTCGGGTAAGATCGAACCCAATCCGTCCGGCCGAAAAAATTAAAAATATATATATAATTAAAAAACTAAAATACAATTATTTTTTATAAAAAAAATCGAAAATCCAAAAAAATGTAGGGTTTGGTTAAGAATTGCTATGTCTTGCATTCTTAGTGTAATTAGGCCTTTATTTGCTCATATATTGATTATATCACGTGTTTAATTTGCATATTTAATTATGTTTAATTGCATTTGTTCAATTTTACTGTAATTAGGATCTTGGTAGCTGTGGTTATTATTTTAATGATTGCGCACTCGCATGATCACCTTGCATGTTAGTGGATAGGTATAAAATCAATCCAAACTGCCCGATAAAAATATTTTCTTTTAAAATGAACAAGTTTAGGTATCGAAAGGGCACTAATTGATTAATTAGTGTAATCAAGTCCTCGACACTAGATTCTCTGGTTGCATAGGAAGCGGGGTACACTCTCATTCCTCACTTGGTTTCTAGCTAACCCCAATAGGGTAGTGGCAACTCCTTTTTGCAAAATTCTTAAAAATACCCCAACGTCACGCGAGGTATGGGCTCGGGAGAGCCCGCGCCTAATCATGGACCTTAGGCCCGTCCTTTAAGCAATAGCCCTAAACATATTGCCTCCCCCGAGGGGTAGGTCGCGACAATGATCGAGCAAAGAGGTAGTGTAGGCAAGGAGGCCTAAGAGGAGAAAGGGGCATACAAGGAGAGAGGGAGAGAAGAGGAAGTGGTGTGTGTGGAATGAGAGGTTAGTGCCTCTATTTATAGGCCAACCTCCCATCATTGCTCTTCCAATTAGATTAATAAGATTTCTTGACATGGCACCCTAGATTGAGGAGGTGGCATGCCTAGATTTTAGGAAGACACTTGCTCTCTTCATATTGGACCACCCATGGCATGAATCATCTTGTATTTAATGAGGTGTGATGATGTTGAAGACACCTAAGCCTTATGACTCAACCACTGGGGTTTACCCGAGTGGCCACCCTTCTAACATGGAAGGGGGAGGTGGGGGGTTCGAATCCCCACATTCTCAGGGGGGTTGGGGTGGGGACGAATTAGTTTCAGGAGTGGGTTTTGACTCCCACGCCCTGCAATGAGGCAGGGCAAAAGTTTAAGAGTGAGAATTAGAATAGGAGTAGAGTAAGACCGACCAAAAAAAAAAAAGCCTTATGACTCACCCCCTTCATTTAATGCCTATAATTGGTGCAATCATTGGCTTTGGATTTGCTCTTATCCATTACTTACTCTCTCCAAGACAAGCCTCTCCTTCTAGAATCTTCTACCAAGTTCCCATTGAATTTTTCTTTCTTTAAATTTTTAGGAGCATTTATTAATTGCTTGAGATACTTAAGGAAAACTTGTCTTCCAAGGCTAACTCTAGGATCATGATATCCTAAAATTATAGGGACACCTAAGACCATGAATCATCCCTTTCATTTAATAAGCATTGGACAACTAGGCTCATGAGTCATTTTCTTGCATTTACGATCAAGACAACAAGGCATTTACGATCACCCCTTCATTAAATTACAAACTTCCAAAAGTCATTATGGCAATCCTAAGAATTAAGCTGATATAGATGCTTCTACTATTGGGTGAGAATTTTTCGTATTTATCTATGATCAACTATCCTATTCAGGCCAAGGTTCGCGACTAATTCATGGTCAGGCTCAAAACTAGTTCAAAGGCCATTTCCCTTAATCGATTGGGGGCCCGAATTATGGATTTCATACTAATCTTGGACCGTTCCGATGCTTACTACTTCACAAGCAGCACCATTTCTCATGAACATCTTATCACCATTTATACACTAATAGGTAGTAAACCGATGCCTGTGAGAAGTTGCATGATAAGAACACCGAGAGTCAAATTCCTAATCATCACCTGATGAACTGGTGCTCACTACTAACACAACATTGCATGACTAGAACTATTATCTACTATGGTAAAAGCAGTACCATCGCTTGCAAACTCCATCTTAACTTCTTTATCATTGGATTTTCATACTATCTTTGTTATGGTGCCCTAGCCCATCCTAGTGAAAACATCAATAGTTCTAAATGATGGGTTTCAATTTAGAATGGCTCTTCCATTTGCTATCTCTAGAGCCTCTACATCTGTTTCTAGGGAAAAATACACTAAAAGTGCCAAAAGTTGTGTACGACACTCACTTTGGTGCCAAAAATTTCCATCGGATCACTTAAGTGTCAAATTAGAGAAAAAGCGATCACTTTGGTACCACAGGTGAGAGATTTCGACTAAATTAATTATGTGGCTTTAATATTAAAAAAGAAGAAGTTGCGGTGGCTTTTAAACGTCGTCATTTTCCATCCTCTTTAAGAAACGATTTCGTTTTACCGTCATACGTGGATAGCCTCAAAAATGATGCTGTATAGCTCATATGGGGACTGAAATTAGGGTTCTATGTCCGATCCTTGGCCAACGCTGCCGTCACTCGACCACTGTCGCCCGGCCACCATCGTAGTTGCTCGATCAGGTGAGCGAGGAGAGGCTGAGGTTGTTGCTCAGGCAAGAAGTGGCGGGAAAAATAGGAGACAAGGGTGGAGGAGGAGGAAGAAGGGGGGTCAAAGGTGCCACTGCTGGTGTCGTTGCTGGTGCCGCTACTGGTGTTGTTCTTCGGGAAGAAGACGAGGAGGAAGCCCATGCCTTCTCTCTCTCTCTCTCTCTCTCTCTCTCTCTCTCTCTCTCTCTCTCTCTCTCTCTCTCTCAATTTGGGGACTTAAGGTTCTTACTTGGGGGAAAGATGCCAAACAGAGTCATTTTGTTGTTTGGATGCTGACTGTACTCTCCGACGAGCCACGTCAGCTTCAAAAATTAATAAAAATTTGCCACGTCGGATTTTCTACCAATTAGATCGGCATTAGCACTGAATGATTGTTTTTCAAATTTGTTGGCACTTAAGTGATCCAAAATAAACTTTTGGCACCAAAGTAAGCGTCGTACAAAACTTTTGGCACTTCTAGTGTACTTACCCCTCTGTTTCCACCTCAAATAATCAAACCTTGTGCCATATCCTGCTCCTGGTCATCTTTTGGTAGCTTCTTTTGTCGATCCTTAGAAAACAAGATCGACTTTACCCTTTGCAAGATACTTGTAGTATGCCCTATAGTAGTATATAAGTGAAGTGCTCAAAAGAATTAATAAAGACACCAACTACATCATGCTTTCTTTTTCATCAGGCAAGGCCTCATTGATGTTATTCTAGTCCATCATGAGTTTGTTAAATTCACCTGAATTTTCTGATACGTCTTCAATTACTCAAAATCAAAACAACCTTTTCAACATACCCATGCTATTAAAACCTTTGTAAGATAAAGTGCCCAAGTTTTGCCTCCAACACTACATTGGGCTACTTTGATCAATACCTCATTTGACAAATTCAATAGGATTGTACATTTCATACTTCTCTAACAAATCTACCTTATCACCCTTTGTCATTGTTTGTGGCAATTTATTATCACCATCCAACTCTTTTGCCAAACCTTGGGTTGTTAATAAGACACTCATCTTAATGCTCCCCAACTCAAAATTGTTCCTCCCATTCAATTTCTTAATTGCAACTTTTGCTTCAACTATAATTGCAAACACAACTTTTGTAGACAATGATTAGATAAGCAAGAACTTTAAATTAACTCTAAAACTCTATCCTTAGCTCTAACATTAATAATGCGAAAGTTAACAAATTTTGCAATTCAAATCTAACATAAGAAACAAAAATCACCAGAGAAATCAATGGAGAATAATAAAGAACACCTAGGATTTACATAATTCAATCCAAGTATTGTACCTACTTTATGAGAAGAGCTAACAACACATAAATGCACTATGAATTTGGAGAATTACAAAGTCACAATCGTTTAACCAAGTAAGGCCGTTTGGTAATTGGCCAAACAGTAAAACTTTCTATTCTTTTATTCCCGGGAGTAGTTTTGGAACAGAATAGTGTTTGGTAAAATTTTTGTTCCCGAGAACAAATTTCTATTTTTTTGTTTCCGGAAGTAGATTTGGAATAGAATCAAGAATAAAAAAAAAGTTGATTCTTGCTCCCGGGAACAATTTTAGAATCAAGCCCATATTTTCTTTTTTTTATTTTCTTTTTACTTGTTCTTCTTCCCTTTTCTTCTTCTTCATCCACCACCGCGGTTGCCATCCACCACCTGCCGCTATCGATCACCAGCAACAGGTCCGACGAGGCGAGCTTGGCCACGAGCGAGGCTGAGCCTCACCGATGGCTAGGCGGGCCTCACCCAGCCTCGGCGAGGCTCGCCTAGCCTCGGCGAGGCCCGTCTAGCCATCGGCGAGGCTGGGTGAGCCTCGGTGGAGCTGGACGAGGCTCGTCGAGTTTGGGCAAGGCCCGCCTAGCCACCAGCAAGGCTCACCCAACCCTGCCAAGCCTTGGCCAACCCCGATGGGGCTCGACCTCGTCGGGCCAAGGTGAGACCAACCTCACAGTGGCTCAACGAGGTCAAGCCCCGACGGTGACGAGGCAAGCTCGACCGAGCCATGGCTGGGTGGCTCGGCCGAGCTTGCCCAACTGCCAATGAGGCTCGGTCGACAAGGGTCGATGATGCTCCGATGAGGTCACCAACCCTCGTCTGGCCGGTCACCGATCATCTCAAGGCCGACAATTGGCGACTTGAAGAAGAAGAAGAAGAAGAAGGGAAAGAAATGAAAAAAAAAAGAAGGAAAAAAGTAATAAAATTATTTAAAAATTAAAAGAAAATAATTTTGAGTAGAAATTTTGAGCACAAGACCAAACGCAATTCTATTTCAAAATCAGAAATTTTGTCAAGTTACCAAACGCGTTCTTTTGTTTAGAAATTTTTCCCAATAACAGAATTAAAAAGAATCATTTCTAATCAGAAATTGTTCCGGGAATAGAAGCGTTACCAAACGCGCCTAAGTGTTTTCCAATACTAAATTATGTAATATCCTGAAATTCGACCATTCTCGAGATATATGAAATTATTATTTTATTAATGCACTATTAGTCGAATTTACTCTGAACTAATCACTCATGAATTAACTAATATATGAGGAGAGGCCATTAAAGTTTAAAACGTGCATGACCAAAGAATTCAATCAGGATAAATCGCTCAACCATAATGATCGACAAGGGACACTATTACATTGTTGCAAGTCAATTAGCAAACAGATATAAATAGATTCAACATGAGTACGTAATCAGTTTACAGGTGATTCCGCTTGATTACGATACTCACTACAAACAATAGTAAACCAATTTTCTATTAATCTTGTACTCATGGTAATAATTGATTACTCACGATTACATGAAAATTGAGGGTTATCCTCGATTTGAAGAGCCACAAATGTGGGTTGAAAATTATCGACCGTGGGTCAAACGTGTGAAAACCCTTAAAAGCCACTCGATAGTTTAGGTCATATTAAAGTCACATTTGATCGATTTTAACCATGAATTCTAATTCGATTTCGATATCGAACTTTCAAGAATTTCAAGGCCAACCTATTGGACGTCGCCTCATTTATCTACCAATTTATCGGTAAGCTATAAATTATGGATAAGAATTAGTAAGTCGAGAATTGGAAGCTAGGAAAAAGGAGCCGCTCCAAGCAAAGGCCCAATGGGTCTCACGCCTAGGGGGCTTGGCCAAGTGGGCCCAAAGAAGCTTACTAAGCCCAAGCCAAGCCCATTTCAAGCAATTGGGTCCAAGGGCCAAATTGGGATTTTATGTTAAAGTTGGTGAAATGACTAAAATGCCTATTCTAGAAGACTTAGGCATTGGAGAAGATGAAGATAAAGGGGCAAATAATGGATGGGAGGGTTTTAAAGAGGGTTAGTAAGATATTTATGGAAAAATCTCAATCAAATCTCTCTCTCCCCCGCTCCTCCTGCTCCCCCACCCCATTCGGCCACCCCTCCCCCTCCATTTCTCTCTCATTTTCTCTTCTTCTCTTTCTTTACGCCACCATCGCCACTATCATTCATCATCCAGACTGCCTCATGCCACTGTCACTGTCTGGCGCACCACTGCCACCATCCCTCATGCTGCTCATCATCGTGCTTTGCCGTTCACAAGCCACCACCCCCACCAACCTAGGTCACACCCTTAAGCCTCGCCAAAATGCCACCATTAGTGCCGCCATTTGAACCGTGAGCACCACACTCTCGTTGCCGTCGCCGTTAAACAATGTTAACTTCATAATCTTTGACTAGGTTGTTAATTGCATTCAAGGGTAGTTTTAGATTACGGTTAATTGTAGTTAATCTTAATTAATGATGGATAAGTTATTGCAATAAATGATAAGTAGAGTTGATAAGTTATCACGATAGGTGATAAGTAGTAGTGATAGGTTATCAAGGGAAGTGATAAATGGAAATGATAACCTATCATGAAAAAGAAGATAAGCTATCACCAAAGGGGTAATAAGCTATCGGCAATTATGTGATAAGCTATCACCAAATAGGTGACAAATAGGTGATAAGCTACCATTAAAAGGGTGATAAGCTATCGGAAAATATGTGATAAGTTATCGCTAAATGGACGATAAGTTATCGATAATAGGACGATAAGTAGTGATTATATGTGTTATACGCTTGAGTTATGGGGTCAAATTATACATGCTTTATGTTGTTTGAAACTTGTGATGCCATGAAAAATGATTGTTCAATTTATAAACCTTATTTACTATTTTAAAGAAAGGTTTTATGGACATATAAATGGTAATTCACGAGGTGTCGTGTTTGGGTGCCATGTTTTATTTGTCAAATGGGGCAAGGATATTTTAAAATGAAAGTATACAAAGTTTGAGGGGTTAATTATATGTACATTATTACATGTGAATATTTTACTGCATTTTTATATGTGAAAGTTCTAGTAATTTGTTGTTTGAACACGAACCTCGTATCCATTGGTTAATTGATGAGAAATGAAATTGGCATAAGTAGTTGGTGTGTTTGAATAGTCATTTAAAGGAACCCATCACCCAACAGTAGTGTGGAGACGATGCCCAATTTTATTAGATGCCCGGCGGGGGTTCGAATGCCGAATCGCTATTGAGGCTGAATCGATGCTCCTTATGGAATGACATCTATGGTGGGGGACTAAGACGATACCATGCCTAATAGGACAAGACGATGCCCGATCATGCCGGAAGACCATCAATTCTTGTTTGGCCAGGGCCTTGAGTGGTCGTAATAATTGGAACACGTGTGAATGCATTGTGTATGGAAAAATATGAGGAGTATTATGATTATACGTTGTACTTGTTGTGTTGTGATGGGCATGTGTTAATTAAAAATATGCAGGGGTGTGCCAAGGTGAGATAAGAATGCCTGCAAGATTATTTGACGACTTTAATATTTGTCTTTGGATCGAATTGTTTGATCATGATTATATTGAAGGCAAAGTAGGGGTCGCTTTGCTATTGATTTGCCATCGATATAATGCTGCATGTATAGGCTACACCCAAGGCGAGTTAGCATCCTAAACGAGGCTTAGGTTGTTTACTTACTGAGATTTTATCTCACTCATTGTTGTTTATTAATTTCAGGCACGTAGTATTAGGGGTGTGCATGGTTCGGGCAGATGGTTCCCGACCTAGAACCGGGAACCGCCCATTAAGGACTAGTTCCTAAAAATTGGACCCGGGATCCACCCGTTTGTTGCATGGATCCACCCGGGAACCAACACGTTGGTCCGGTCCGATTCCCGAGTGGATCCATGGAATCAGTCTCACTGACCACGAGATGAAAATCTTAAGCTAAGGAACACCAAAATCAAAAGAGAGGACATAATTGATCTCAATTCTCAATTGCACAGCAAGCATCATCAAAGCAAGCCAAAAAGTTTCAGCTCCCCAGTTAAACATCTTCGATGAATGATTTAGCAATAGGTTTTCCATAGCGTAAGTGAGAACATCAAACTTACATTGCCCAATGGACATTGTAACTAGACCAGAAATGCGAACTTCATGTAGTAGTAAGCTGGAAACCTAACAAAAGAAGCAAGAGCTTTCTTAGATCTAAATCATCCAACAAATAAGGCCAAAAAGCCAATTTTGCATTATAAGGAAGATAGTAAGCAACATTGAGCAAAACAAGAATGAAAGAATGGGAACAAATAAAAGGTAGTCTTGCTTGACTACAGAAAGGACAACGCTAAGGAAAGGTTAAAAAAACAATGAACTTGGTCCACCTAGCATATTTCAAGTGTCACAAGTAGGCCGAACTTCTTAGGGACATCCTCATGACCCCATATCATAGTTACACCTAAAAGACTTTTCTGCAAAGGGGAATAAGAAGGCTTTCATGCTCTCAGGCAGTGCAAGTTGACAAATAGGCTCACCAGTTAAAATAAGCCCTTGACAGGAGAAAATCAACTGTTTGCACAAGGGATTACTGATAAACCTTAGAGAGCATGGAGGTAAATATAAAGGTTAGGTAGAAGATCTTTCTTTGACATAAACAGCAGTCAAACTTCACTGCATCTCCACATTTTAGACTATGATTAGGTAGTATATCATAATTAGTTTCAAATAAAATCCGAGAAAGGATATTCTTATATAAAAGGCCAACATTCTGCTATAACCTCAACAAACAAACCTAAAGAAAAAATAAACAAAAAAACTGGGAAAGACCATATTGGAGTTCAAAGACTCACCAAAAGAGAATTTTGTCCACAAACACTTCGGCAACTCTAAAACTTCCATAAGCCGCAATAGTGAACTACTACTATAGGATATGACAAGGAGTGTGGGCAAGCAATTCAGATTGTCAGCCTCCACAATGAAACCACAGTTCGCAGTGACTAGTAAGTTAGATGGACAGTGTTCAAGCAATTAAAATTCTCCACTTTGTATAACCTCATGTCCATATAAACGGGAGGACTTGGGAGACTCACGGGTCGTGGCGTATTCCTCGAGAGGGATGGCCTTCCGGTTGCACCTCTCCCTAGCCTCCGACTACCGCGGCAGCGAATGAGCGGGAGCGCGAGCGGCAGCAGCAGCAAAGAGATCAAGACCTCGAGCCTCAGCAAAGCGCCGCGAGCTGGAGGGGCGAGCTGCTTCGCGACTTCCGGTGGCCGGTTCAAGGCGGCTGCTGGACGAAGAAGACGACCGTCGAGGGTGGTTGGTTTGTGGAAGCTCCGGACTGAAAGAACACTTCAACCAGTAAACCATGCATCGGAAGTGAACACATGTGAAGAGTAGGAGAAGACAGGAAGAGACCCACCTGAAGCTCAATGCGGCGAAGCCAATCCCCCGCAGAGATCGCTGCAGCGATGGTCGACGGAATCGGAATGGCGATAGGGGGAAGAGAGAGAGAGAGAGAGAGAGAGAGAGAGAGAGAGACGGAACCGGAGAGACACTGTTGCTAATGCTATCTAGGGTTTGTTTTAGTAATTTTTTTATATTAAAAATTAATCGGTCCGGTCCAAGTGGGCGGGTGGACAGATCCACCCGTGGAACCGGGAACCGGACCGATAACCACCGACTCCCAAAAATTGGAACTGGGAACTGGATCGGTTCCCTCAAGAACCACCAGTTCCGAGGGGGTCTAGGCGGATCCCGATTCTTTTGCACACACCTACGTAGTATGGAGAACTGTTATATTCTGTTTAGGGTCCCTATGGACCAAGACACTATTATAAACCCGTACCTATCTCAAAGATCAATCATGTTTACAAACTTTTGTTATGACGGTTTGGGTAGACGAGGGTTGGCCTACTAGGTGACTCATAAATTTAAAGCATGATTCATTCAGGTTGGAGAGGAATGTTTTGGCCTAATGCGTGGTTTTGATGGATCATTTGGAGAGGGTCTTGAGGAGCAAATTTGGGACCCAATGGGTATCGACACCCCCAAACAGTGCAGTAAAGGATCTAGAGACTAACCCAGCTGAGGAGTCTAACCATGAGACTCCACCCGAATACCACGGCTGGTGATGAGTGCGACATGCATCACTTTTTGGTTGGCTCTCGCGTTAGAAAAGTTTAGATTAACCTTGACCCCTGCTGGTTTTGTGTTGGTTGGTAGGAAATTGCCATGCAAGGGCTTGTGAGTATTTATTTAGCTTCACAGGATTAACAATTATATAAATAAAAATAGTGCTTTTGGAAATGTTTGATGTTATGTTTATATTATCCATCTTTGTTGATTGATTGGCTATTTATTATATCCTTCCGTTTGCGTTTAATCAAAAGATAAAAAGAATGGGCCGGCAGTGCATCCTAGAACATCGCATCTAAATGACCAAAGAGAAATAGGGGTCGTCGCATGATCAAGGGTCAAGGCATGACAGGTTATGCCCACAAACATTCTCTTACAGTCTCTCATAGATGTCACTCCAAAAGCACGTAAAGAAAGCCCTAACACTAGTCTTATTTGCTCAATGCGTAATAACGGAGTAAAATCTCATTTTTATATGTTCTTATATAACTTGCTGACTCAAACTTGGAAACTTTGATTTGCTTTCTCTTTATCTCTAATCTAAGAATAGAATCCACCAAATTTTGGACTCCATTACATTTGCTTGGAGATAAAACTAAGAAGACATTCAAATATGAGTCAAACTTCTACAAGGTTGGTCTTTGCATATGGTCTCAAACTTGAGATATAATTAAATATTTATATTGTACTTATTCGCTCCAATCTATTTATGAAAGAACCTCTCATGTGATTTTTGGAACTATAATTGATTTCTTCAAAGAATAAAATTCAAGAAATACAGATGAATACATTCAAGACAATATTATGCTGAAATGGAAATGCATGGTTCAACAATGGAGACGTGACCCGTGGCCCATTTCTATTAAGCTCTATAGTCTATTGGGACTTATGGATGTTAGCAATTGGAAGGACGATCGATATTTCCTTATATGCAAAAGTTGCTTCCCTCGTGGCAAAGTTTTAACTTTGTTATGTGGTGCTTTGTTTAACATAAAGTATCTTCACTAATTGAGGAAGGACAAGATTCTCTCGAACATTTTTTTAAGGGTTAATTTCCTAATTATAAGAAGAATAGTATCATTTGACACAATAACAAGAAGTTGTAAGATTTTTTGGGCCACAGTTAACTAATCTGAAAGCTTAAGCAAATAGATGAAAGTATGATTTAAATTTAAATATTCTAATATTCTTCCTCACGCATAGGCTGACATTTGGTAAGAGATCTCGAAAGATTTGAACTTAAAATCTCTATGTTTAATACCATGTGAGTTTTTTTTACACTACCACCAATTGTTCTAAAAGTTTAATTTAATAGATGAACGAGTGATTTTGTGACATCTTGAATTTTCAAATTTTGTTTTCGATTGAATGAATCGGGCCTTTCATCAACGCGCCTATAGTGCTATTCTCTAAGATGATCACTCATGAGATTACTAGACTATCTGGGGAAGCCGTTAAGGAATCTAAACGCAATAGATTCAAAAATTCAACTAGGAATCGATTGTTCAACCGTGCTAATCTGCAAGGGTCATTACGGCACTATCAAAATTGATTAGAGATCAGAGATAGGTCAATTTGACTGAGATATGTGATCAAAGTGTGGGTGATTCCACCTGATTGCAAAATTCTCGTCGATTGGCACTAGACCGATTTTTCTGTCGTTTTAGGTACCCTATGCCTGTATTTGAAACCTCGAGATTTTCACGACAATCGAGAGTCACCAATAAGTCGAAGATGCACATCGTGGCTCGAAAATAATCGACCACCGGTCAATTGCACTAAAAATTCCTAAAAGCTACCCAGTAGACTCGGTCACGCTAAAATCACGCTAAATTAAAATTAACCGCGAATTTGAACCCGGTTTCAAAAATTGAAAGTTCTGTCATGTCACGATTTATTTTAGGAACATCGACTCACCCTCCGAAGAATTTTCAGCGAACCCGAGATTTTTTTGGAAAATCATTTCGGACGATTCGGAAAAGAACGGAAATTTGAAAGGACCAAATCGAAGGGATTTTTGACCTCCTTACCGAGCTACTTAACGAAAGGAACCTGCAAAAATTTTATGGGCTTCATCTCAGCAAATTGGGACATTAAATTGGAAAATTTTGTGAGGGAATTGAAGCTAATTTTGTTAAATTCAGAGCCTAAGATGGGGGGGGTGCAACTTTGGCATCAAAATTTCATTATTTTGGGAATAATCTTCAAGAAAGTATTTGGGGGAACACAAGGGATGAGCTTGAAGACTTTTGGACCAATCTAATGATGATTTAGATTTTAATTGGACTTTCAAGGCTTCTCTCTCTCCTCCCCCTCTTCTCTTCGTCGAGCTTTCCTTTCCCCCAATCCCCTCTTTTGTTCTACCTGTCTTCCTCTTTCCCCGTGGTCCCTGCTTTCTTTCATTTATTTCCTTCGAAGTCGGCAGCCCACCATCATCATCTCACCGCGCCATCATCCCATTTTCCCTCTCTCTCTCTCACTACCACCTACTGCCACCCAAATCCCTCATGCCTTTAGTTCCATCGAAGTCAACTCTAGCTAGTTTATTAACCGCAAATCTCCTCGGCCAGCATCCACCAAAGCAGCTCCTTCTTTCATCCGTGTCTCTCTCTCTACACGCATCTTTTTCCCCACCAAAGCTGCTACCAGCTCGCCCCTCTTCACCATCGTGTGTCTTCATCGATCTTCACCCCAGCAGATCCCACCGATTCTTCTCCCCAGTCAAAGCCCAGCTCATCCGCATGCCAATGCAGTCCCCACCGATCCTCCTTCGTCTACCACGAAGACCACCCACCACCGAAGTCCATCTCCACAAAGCCAGCCCAAGTCAGTGAATTTCTCGAGCCCAGAAGCTCCTTATTGTTTAGCCTAAGTCAAGTGGCTATTTGGCGCTCGGCAGTCCAGCCTAGTCCAATGTTCCCTGCCAGTAGCCCACACAGTTTTCTTTTCCAACCTGTCGATTGAAGTCAAGCACAGCCTGTGTTTAGCCCACGCAAGTCCAAAAGCCAAGCCCAGCAGCCCACCGAAGCCAACCCATTTTCAGTTTACATCTTAGCCCATCAATTGAGCTAAGAAGGCCACTTCTCAACCCCAAGCCCATAATCGAGCTAAGCAATTTGATGTGGGCTTGCAAGGCCTTTTTGGCCCATTTCAAGCCCTATTGATGCCGCCGCAAGCTCAAGTTTTGGCTGCCGTCACACCGCCGTCGCGGTGAACCAGTTTTTGTGCTAAACCGGTGAGTTTATACACTAAACTCTAATTAGTAGGCTAATGATGTTTGAGGGGTGTTTAGTTTAGGTTAATTAGGGATTAGGTGGTTAGTTAGATTAGATTATTGATTTAATTAGTTAATTATGCATGTTAGGTGGTTAGAATGGCTAAATTAGAGACTAGATAGATCGTATTATTTATCTAGATTGGTTCGATAATTTTCCGGGCTCATCTCGGTATTTAATTAGGCAATTCCGATCTAGGTTAGTATTGTTAGTATTTAAATTGATTTATTTAATTAATTTTAGAAATTATTTAATTATTAAATATTTTCTAGAAATTAGACCAGGATAGCTAATGACCGAAATTTCATGCTGATTGCAATGGTGTGTTCAGTTTATGCAATTGAGTATTAATTTGTGCAAATTAAATGCTGACTGGATTTTTGATAATTTATTCCAAAAATTGTGAATTTCAATATTTATTCGAAAAATCCGGGTGTCGAATTTTAACACCGAAAATGATAGTATAAAACAATGTGATTTAAAATTGGAAAATATCACTTTTTCTTGGTCGAGTTGACCGTGTACCCACACACGACTATTTTACCGTGTATTTCTAATATGAAGAAAACAGGCCAGGTTCACCATTTTAATGAAGGTAATTGAGTGCAATGCACGGTGTCCTAGGCCGAGATTGAATGGTCATGTGTTGGCTAAGAGAAATCGTCCCGAGCTGTCAAGCTGAACATTACCCTTATATGGGACGCCCCTAGACAATGGGAAGCCGGTCGCAATAGATTCTGGACCCTTGCTCCTCCGAGAAAGTTGTCTGATAGAAACGTTGCTGTGCTCAATGAGGTGAGACGATGCCTGGCTACACCAGAAGTCCAGAGGAGCATGAAGGGCATTTGAGATTGGTACTGCAGACTCTAAGGAATCATGAATTGTACGCCAAGTTCAGCAAGTGCGAGTTTTGGTTGACTCATGTTGCTTTCCTAGGTCACGTGATTTCAGGCAAAAGAATCTCGATGGACCCATCTAAGATCGAAGCAATGATCAGTTGGCCAAGACCAATAATAGGGACAGAGATTAGAAGTTTCTTTGGTTTAGCAAGGTATTACAAAAGGTTAGTAGAAGGGTTCTCAGTGTTAGCGTTGCCGTTGACTCGACTCTTGAAGAAGAAAGAGAAGTTAGTATGGACAAATAAGTGCGAGTGTAGTTTCCAAGAGCTTAAGCAGAAGCTGACTACCACATATGTGCTAACCATACCATCTGATACTAGAGGATATGAGATCTATAGTGATGTGTCATTTAGAGGATTGGGTTGCGTGTTGATGCAACATGGTAGGGTTGTTGCATACGCCTCCCATCAGTTAAGACCTCATGAGCTGAATTATCCAACACATGACTTAGAACTCGCAGTAATTATTTTCGCTTTGAAGATTTGGAGACATTATTTGTGCAGAGAAAGATTCCAGATCTTCACTGACCATCAAAGTCTCAAGTATTTTATTCTCTCAAAAGGAGTTGAATATGAGACAACACCGTTGGATGGAACTCCTGAAGGACTATGATTGTGTTATTCTATATCACCCCGGAAAGGCGAATAAAGTCGCACATGCGCTGAGTCGGAAGTCTTCAGTTGCACATATGCTGGTTAAAGAGTGGAATTTACTCGAAAGAGCTCGAGATTCGATTTTCAAGTTTAAGGTAGGCCACCTTTCAAATCTTATGGCCACCCTCAGAATTGAGCCAGAAGTACATATCAAGATCAAGATGCTTCAGCTAACAGATCCGGATGTTCAGAAAATCCTATAAGAGGATACTAAAAAGAGGAAAGCTGACTTTCAGATTTCTGAAGACGGAACACTGAGGTTCCGAGTATGATTGTGTGTACCTGACGATGTAGAGCTTAAAGAAGAGATCTTATCAAAAGCTCATTGTAGTAGTTACAGCATTCATCTTGGCAGTACGAAAATGTATCAGAATCTGCATCAACACTATTGGTGGTCTGGTATGAAGGTGAATGTCGCCAAGTGTCTGACATGTCAGCAGTGAAGGCATAGCATTGTAAACCGGGAGGACCTGCAACCTCTCGAGATTCCCGAATGGAAATAGAACATATCACAATGGATTTTGTGACAGGCTTACCAAGGAGTTAGAGGGGTAATGATTCTATTTGGGTAGTGGTCGACAGACTGATGAAGTTGGCTCACTTCATCGTAGTACAAAAGGACCTTGATTTGGACAAGCATGCAGAGTTGTATGTGCTTCGGATAGTTTGTTTGCATGGAGTGCCGGTAACGATTACATCTGACCGAGACCCAAGATTCACAGCCACCTTTTAGAAAAGCTTGCAAGCTGCTTTAGGAACGAAGCTGCAATATAGTACGGCATATCATCCTCAAATGGATGGCCAGTCTTAGAGGACGATTCAAACCCTCGAAGACATGCTACGAGCTTGCATGTTGGATTTCAAGAGAAGCTGGGAAGAACAGTTTCACCTTGTCGAGTTTGCCTACTACTAGTAGACCATTCAGATGGCTCCTTTTGAAGCGTTGTATGGCAAAGCATGCAGAATACTGGTATGTTGGGACGAGGTCAGAGAACGAAAGATCACAGGCCAAGAGTTAGTCCAACAGTCAGTGGATGCAATTGCCGTTATCAGAGATGGATTAAAGACCACTCAAAGCCACCAGAAAAGCTACATAGATAAGCGCCGGAGACCATTGGAATTTCAAGTTGGTGATCATGTTTTTCTGAAGGTGTCACCAATGAGAGGTACTTCACGTTTTGGCAAGAAAGGAAAGCTGAGTCCAAGGTACATAGGTCCCTTTGAGATTCTAGAAAGAATCGGGATCCTAACGTATCGTCTTGCATTGCCTCCAAGGTTGACACAAGTGCATCACGTCTTTCACGTGTCGATGTTGAGGAAGTATGAACCTGACCCGACTCACGTGCTTAATTTTGAGGAATTAGACGTGGACGACAGAGTGTCGTATGTTGAAAGATCGGTTCAGATCGTAGATCGCAAGGAGCAAGTTATGTGCACCAAGACAATCCCATTCGTTAAAGTGGTCTGGCAACACCACGGCACAGAAGGAGCAACTTGGGAAAGTGAAGATTCAATGAGACAACTGTACCCCCACTTTTTGTTTAAAGACTTGTAATGGTTTAAATTTCGACGACGAAATTTTTATAAGAGAAGAAGAGTTGTGACATCCTGAATTTTCAGATTTTGTTTTCAATTGAATGAATTGGGGCTTTCATTGATGCGCCTATAGTGCTATTCTTTGAGCTGATCACTCATGAGATCACTAGACTATCTGGGGAAACCGTTAAGGAATCTAAAGGCAATAAATTCGAGAATTCGACTAGGAATTGATTGCTCGACCGTGCTAATCTGCAAGGGTCATTACGGCACTATCAAAATCTATCAGAGATCAGAGATAGGTCGATTTGACTAAGATATGTGATCAAAGTATGGGTGATTCTACCTAATTGCAAAATTCTCGTCAATTGACACTAAACCGATTTTTCTGTCGTTTTGGGTACCCTATGCCCGTATTTGAAATCTCAAGATTTTCACAACAACCAAGAGTCGCCAATGAGTCAAAGATGTACATCGAGGCTCGAAAATAATCGACCACATGTCAATTGCACTAAAAATTCATAAAAGCTACTCGATAGATTAGGTCACGCTAAAATTGCGCCAGATTGAAATTAACCGCGAATTTGAACTCGATTTTAGAAATTGAAAGTTCTGTCATGTCACGATTTATTTTAGGAACATCGACTCATCCTCTGAATAGTTTTTGGCAAACCCGAGATTTTTTGGAAAATCGTTTCAGACGATTCGGAAAAGAACGGAAATTCAGATGAACCAAATCGAATGGATTTTTGACCTCCTTACCAAGCTACTTGGTGAAAGGAACTTGCAGAAATTTTATGGGCTTCATCTCAACAAATTGGGACATTAAATTGGAAAATTTCGTAAGGGAATTGAAGTTAATTTTGTTAAATTCAGAGCCTAAGAAGGGGGGGTGCAACTTTGGCATCAAAATTTGATTATTTAGGGAATAATCTTCAAGAAAGTATTTGGGAGAACACAAGGGATGAGCTTGAAGACTTTTGGACCAATCTAATGATGATTTAGATTTTTAATTGGACTTTCAAGACTTCTCTCTCTCCTCCCCCTCTTCTCTTCGTCGAGCTTTCCTTTCCCCCAATCCCCTCTTCTGTTCTGCCTGTCTTCCTCTTTCCCTGTGGTCCTTGCTTTCTTTCATTTATTGCCTTCGAAGTCGGCAGCCCACCATCATCATCTCACTGCACCATCATCCCATTTTCCCTCTCTCTCACTACCACCTGCTGCCACCTAAATCCCTCGTGCCTTCAGTTCCATCGAAGTCAACTCCAAGCTGGTTTATTGACCGCAAATCTCCTCGACCAACATCCACCGAAGCAACTCCTTTTGTCCATGTCTCTCTTGCACGCGTCTTTTTCCCCACCAAAGCTGCTGCCAGCTCACCCCTCTCCACCATCATGTGTCTTCATCGGTCTTCACCTCAGCAACTCCCACCGATTCTTCTCCCCAGTCGAAGCCCATCTCATCCGCACACCAGTGCCGTCCCCACCAATCTTCCTTCGTCTGCCACGAAGACCACACACCACCGAAGTCCATCTCCACGAAGCCAGCCCAAGTTAGCGAATTTCTCGAGCCCAGCAACTCCTTGTCGTTCGGCCCAAGTCTAGCGGCTATTTGGAGCTCAATAGTCCAGCCCAGTCCAATGTTCCCTGCTAGTAGCCCATGTAGTTTTCTTTTCCAGCCCGTCGATTGAAGTCAGGCCCAACCCGTGAGCTTCAGCCCACGCAAGTCCAGAAGCCGAGCCCAGCAGCCCACCAAAGCCAACCCATTTTTAGTTCACATCTCAACCCATCAATTGAGCCTTGCAGGCCACTTCTCAACCCCAAGCCCATAATCGATCCCAGCAATTTGCTATGGGCTTGCAATGGCTTTTTGGCCCGGTCCAAGCCCTGTCGACGCCGCCGCAAGCTCAAGTTTCGGCTACCATCACGCTGCCGTCACAATGAACTGGTTTTCGCACTAAACCGATGAGTTTATACACTAAACTCTACTTAGTAGGCTAATGATGTTTAAGAGGTGTTTATTTTAGGTTAATTATGGATTAGGTAGTTAGTTAGATTAGATTAGTGATTTAATTAGTTAATTATGCATGTTAGGTGGTTAGAATGGCTAAATTAGAGATTAGAAAGATCGTATTATTTATCTATATTGGTTCGGTAATTTTCCATGCTCGTTTGGGTATTTAATTAGGCAATTCCAGCCTAGGTTAATATTTTTAGTATTTAAATTGATTTATTTAATTAATTTAGAAATTATTTAATTATTAAATATTTTCCGAAAATTAGACCGGGATAGCCGGTGATCGGAATTTTGTGATGATTGCAATGGTGTGTTTAGTTTATGCAATTGAGTGTTAATTTGTGCAAATTGAATACTGACTGGATTTTTGGTAATTTATTCCAAAAATTGTGAATTTCAATATTTATTTGGAAAATCCCGGGTGTCGAATTTTAACACCGAAAATGGTAGTATAAAACAGTGTGATTTAAAATTGGAAGATATCACTTTTTCTAGGTCGAGTTGACCGTGTATCCACACACGACTATTTTACCGTGTATTTCTAATACGAAGAAAACATGCAAGGTTCACCATTTTAATGGATGTATTTGAGTGCAATGCATGATGTCCTGGGCCGAGATTGAATAGTCGTGTGTTGGCTAAGAGAAACCGTCCCGAGCTGTTAAGCTGGACGTTACCCTTATATGGGACGCCCCTAGATAATGGGAAGCCGGTCGTAGTAGATTCTGAACCCTTGCTCCTTTGGGAAAGCCGTCTAATAGAGACATTGCCGTGCTCAATGGGGTGAGATGACGCCTAGCTACGCCAAAAGACCGCTGAATAGAGAGTAGGCCGTGCTATCAGCCGAGATCAAAAACTAGAAACGCATGATTAATGGAGTTGAATGTGTCGGATTATGGGACAAAATTGTGTGACACAGTATGGACGTGTCATAACGATTTGGCCCTATAATCAGGACCCCTGTGCTTGGTTGAATTTGAATGTAGTGTTCCGGTTAATTGAGCTTGGTTGTTTCTCATGTTTTCGTGCTGTCTGTGATATGAATTGTGCTGACCTGCAGGGTGGATCTGAGACGAGGTAAGTCTCTATGGTTGTATGATTGTGTGATTAGGATACCTATGGGCATATTACCCTCCTAATCGGGGTTTAGAGCATGAACTCACTGAGATTTATATCTCACCCCGTTGTGGGCTCATTTCCTTTTAGGTCCATAGAGTGGAGGACCTGGAGCCAAACTGAGGTGATCTGAAGTATAGGTCAGTTAAGACCGCTTCTTTTTGGAGAGTTAGTCTTTTGGAGTCTTTTGGTCATAGACTTTGTACATGACTCAGTATGTATATAAAAGCATGTTTTGGTTGTGAATATGTTGTTTTATTTTTCTATCCCGAGATGGTTACTGTCAGGGGATTTGTTTTCGCTTCGCATGTGCAATAAAATGAAAGGGTCGGCGACTCGTTTTGGAAAGTCGCATTTTTATTATCGACTACCAAGGGATGAGCACGCGCTCGAGGTTCAAGGCATGATAGATTTAGTATCTAAAATGTTAACACAAAAATCTTTATTTTATTTTTTATGTTAGTGTATTTTTCTATCATAAGTTATTTCTCTTTGTCAACAAATATGTTGAAATGCAAGAGTCAATTGTATTAGAAAAATTTCTCATTGGAGAATTAATATGTTGTGGACTAATTAATATATTATAGTTGGTTTATAACTCATTAACTTAAACTTTTGAATAAATATAGGTCCAACTGAATATGTTGACAAACTCATACTTCAATTTTTGATGCGCACTCTTAACAAACGGTATCTGAGCCAGTGGTAAATTGGTTGGCCTCAATTTTGTTTTGGCCTTTGGTAAATATCTCAAGGATCTCGTGACCAATACAATTCTTGAGTGGTGGGCATTGTGGTGTAACAATGCAATTCTAATGGCCAAATGAAGATGGGTGTTGGGGATTCAAGTTGAGTATGTTGATGCAAAAAGATACCTAAATTAAGTTACAGCAAACCTAACACTAACCTCACACACAAGGGGAATTGTGGCATCCTAGAATTTCATGAAAATTTCTAAGTATGCCATGAGTCATGGATAGGCGATGGATGCGCCGTTATTGTATTTTTGTAGCCTTTTGATCCATGATTCGCAATGAGATTTATGGCCAAGCTTTTAATGGATAAATTTTGGGAAAGAAAGTTCTATCTTTGGCCATATGTATTATAAACTGGAACTTATGAATTCATGATTGCAAGTGTATAGCCACCTAATTTTTTGCAATTTAGTACCTTGTTTTAAATAGGGATTTAGTTGGTTTTTTTAAAAAGGGTTAATTTTGGATTTAATTAAGCTTGGGTCTTAGGCCCAAGAGTGTTGGGCCTAAGATGGGCTAAGAGGGCTGGCCCATAAGCCCATAAAGGGCTGTTGTCACATGAAGGAGGGGGGGGAGTCCGGTTTGCATGCCTCCCCCCATTTGTCCCATGGTGATGGCCAAGTGTCACCCCATGCAAAAAGTCATGATGGGTAATGATGGAGGAAAAGAAAATTAGGGGGAAAGTGGCCGGTTTAAGCGAGAGAGAGAGAGAGAGATGGTCGCACGGTGGAGAGAGAGAGAGGAGGGTTCGTTCGAGAGAGAAAGAGAGAAGAGGAAGAGAAGGAAGAGAGGAAGAAAGGAAGAAAGGAAGAAGGAAGGAGGAGGGGCCGTGCATCGCCGTCCGTCGCCGCCGTGTGCTCACCATTTGCTCGGTCTAGAGGCAAGTGGGATACGTCATCTACTCTTGCATGCTGTGTTTAGTGTATGTGTTTGATTTGTGATGATTTTCGGAGGTATAGGATGTGAAATATTGAGGTGATGAGTGTAGTACTCTAGTCTAGTGGGCTGTTCCTGAGAAAAACAGCTTGACCTAGGATGTTCTAGTGACTTGCATGTTATATTCTATTTGAAATTTGGCTTCAACCTCTAAATGAAAGTTGTAGAGGACTCTTTGGAGTATAACATACTCGAATTTGAGACAAAACAAACAAGCACAAGTAGGTGAAACCGTTGTTCTTTGAAGAAGATAAGATCTGGAAATTTTAACACCGACCTTTGATGAATGCATGGATGGTAAGGTAATCTTTTTGTTACAATTTCACTTCGTTTTCTAAAGAAAATTTGTAAAGGACATCCTTAGGTTTAACATATCAAAAATTTAGAAAAAAAAAACAAGAATAGGTAGGTGAAATCGTGGTTTTTCGGAGATGGTTAGATCTGGAAATTTCGGTACTAGGAACAGAAGTTTAACCGCCTATATTTAATTACCTGGGATGAATCTGACTTCGATGTATTCATGAAGTACTTACCTTATGGTCTTGGTTATCACATAGTCAAATTTCATAATTTTTGAAGGTCATTTGGGTATTTAACCAAAAATGTTTCAAAAACTGTGCAATCTGATGTGTTCGGGCTTGGTAATGTTGCAATGCGTGGTCTATACCGTTTTGTATGAGATTCTTTTGGAAAAGTGTTCTGCATGAAATATCTTTATTTATGTCTTGCCTACATCATATTCAAATTCTATAATTTTTTAAGTTCATTTGCCTATTTAACCAAAAATGTTTCAAAAACTGTGCAAGTTAAACGGACAGAATTAGTAGTGCTGTGATGCGTGGTCTGTATTGAAATATATGGGGATCTTTTGGTGTAGTATTCTTCATGAAGTATCTGCCTCTATGTCTTGACTATCACATGTTCGAATTTCATAATTTTTGAAGGTCATTTGGGTATTTAATCGAAAATGTTTCAAAAACTGTGCATGAGTAAGGCTAAAAATCCTTTTTCAGTGATATATGGACCTGTACATATTCTGTGAAGCCTTGTTTGATAGGGTGTTCTTCATGAAATATGTTTTCTTAGATCTTATCTGCAATGTGGTAAATTTTCAGAATCTATTTCCACCGTTTACTAATTTTTCCGGAACTTTCATGAACCGCATGTATTCTGTGTAAGCTGGAAATTGTTTTATTTACTGGTTATTGAAATTGTTATGTAAATCATGATATCTTGGATTATTACTCGTGCAATGATGTGACGACATTCATACATTTCATATGACATCAAAGGATTGATGGATTTCATGAACTCAATGAAGTTTTTCAAAACCATTGCATCAAATGATACTTTTCCCAATGCATATTGTATGATTTCAAAAAGGCTGATTCCAATCATTGGCATTGTTACATCAAATGTGAAATTGAAAAAAATGAGATATATGAGAATATGCATCGTAATGAGGATACTGTCGGAGGTGTGAGCCGACGATGCCCCGGGGAGTGTCGGGCTGCCCGAAGTGTATGTGCCGGATGCCCGAAGGTGTGTGCTGGATGTCCTCGGGAGTTTCAAGATGCCTGGAGTGTGTGTGTCGGATGCCCGGAGGTGTGTGCCGGAGGTTCCTTGCGATGCCAGGTTGGGTGCGAGCGATAGAAATGTGGGATGCAATTACTGGTCCCGGGAAAGAAAAATGTGGTGATCCAGTTGAAAAACAAGAGTTGAAATTGAATCATGCATAATGTGGTGACATGTATGCATGGCTGTATGATGTAACATGTATAAGTGCATAGTGGTATGTGCACATAGTATGGTGACTTGTATGCATGGTTGTATGATGTAACATGTAAAAGTGCATGGTGGTGTGTGCACATGGTATGGTGACATGTATGCATGATTGTATGATGTTATATGTACAAGTGCATTGGTGGTATATGCACATGACATGGTGACCTATATATATATGGCTGTTTTGAGGTAATATGCATGACTGAAAGGTGAGATATGTTTGATATGTATGAACTATATGTACTCTATGATGCCATGATTGTTCTGTTTGATGCATTGAGTAATTTGGTGGATCTTTTACCTGTTGAGTGGTTGTACTCACCCCTTTGGGGACTAACATTTCAGATTAGAGAGATGCCTCTCCCTCTGGTCGCGCGCGGTACTTTTTACGGCCTTCCATCTGACGTGGAGGTCGAGTGCATGGAGCACATATGCGTCACCATCCCTAGGTTGGTGTTCATACGGGTTCGAGTGCTAGTGATGTATGACGTGGGCCTGGGTGGGGGCCCGGTCATCTAGGAGTTCTTATCCGTCCACGTCCGTCGTGATGGAGTGATGCTGGGGATGTTGCCGCCGCCACCACCCGATGCACTAGGATGGGTGTGATGGCCCACGTGAGGAGAGGGAGCTGACACTTCTTGGAGATAGCCGACACTTGTAGATGGAGGGTTATACACAATCAATATAGGGGGTCGAGATCTCTCTTTTGAGTTGTAGCCAAGTTTAGTGAAAAGTCTTGGCTTTTTGGTTGTACCGACCCGAGATGTCCATCCTAAAAATGTAAATAAAAGTGGCTCGACTTTATGTTTTCCTTCAATGTGTAGTTGGTGTGCATTGTATCATCGCTAAGAGAGTAGAGGGATGGTGAGACCCATCTCTAATTTCGCTATAAGCTGCACTAAACTCTTTTCAAAAAAAAAAAAATGCCTATGAACCTCGGTCCTTCTTTAAAACTCCCCTTTTCATCAAAAACAAGTAACTAATATTCAATAGGTAAAGCGATAGGTATCTATGGCGACCTTAGCTGTTTTGGGGGTGCCACAAGGAATTGTTGAAATGCACATGTGAGCTGTGTTAGAAAAGTCTCATATTAAGAATTTTTGTGCTGCGGAGAATTTAATATTTCATAGTTGGCTCTAGCTCATTAGTTTAAGTTTTTTAAGCAAAGGTAAGTCCAACTAGATATCTGACTAGCTCGAACTGGGGTTCTCCCTTTGGTAATCTCACTAGGTATAGGTATTGGGTTTATGTTGCTCATTTCCAACAATATAAAAGGCAAGATTGTCTGTATGTCCATGACTAGTGTTTCATAACGATGTCAATTAGATCGTCTCTGATCAACCATGCAGCAAGGTTTGGGCTCTTAGACGCATGAAAAAATTACGAGAGCAGTCCATAAAAGTTGTGTTTGGATAGTATTCATCGATATTTTGGTCCATCAACTTAAGCAAATACTTCTTTTTTATGCTGAGTTGGTTCTTGCAATGGAACTCACTTGTACAATGTATATGTCCCTCTCTCAAACCATCGTTTCTTCTCTGTTTCAGCTAATATGGGGACTGAGGTAGCGGCACAAGGCTAGGACAATGGAAAGAAGTTAGTGGTGAGTCTTGGCAAAGTTTGAGGATAGGGACCAAGTGAGAAAGCATGCCGAGCACTCCGCAGGGAGAGTCAATTTCGTAAATCGAACTTGTGATTCTTTACATGCATTGGAAACAAGAGAAGAACCTCTTCTCCTCCAATGTTTCCTTGATGTCTCAATCAATTTCAATCGTTGATCAAATTCTCATTTTCATATATCAACGGTCAAGATTTGTTAAAGCACCACGAGGAACATCGTCCAAGATAAAGTATCCACGTCCACCGGAGCCTGCTATGTCGTCTCCGTTTTCTATTAAAGAGATTTTCTTTTCTTTTTTTTTCTTTTGTAATATTGTAGATATGATCGGTCCAATGAGGCGGTTTCAAAATACCAAAGTCGCCCAAATTAGGCCTGACCTAAAGATCCGTCTGGACTCACTCAATGATTTCCTCCCGTGTCAATAAATATGGATTCGGGCCTACGTTTTACTCGGGCTCAATGAAAAATTAAAGCACTTGTTCTTCTTCTTTTTTAATCTTTCACCCTCATTTATTTAATTTCTGGTCTAAAAATTTCCCAACACATGACTTATTTTATCAGACATGTTAAATGATAACATTAATATGCTTGACGCCAAGTAGTTTGTGCATCGCTATATCCTTTTAATTTTCTATAATCATGATGCACCCAACATTAACAGTGTGAAATGTACTAAACCGATCCAAGTCGGCCCAGCCCGTGAGGAATCAAGAGAAATGTAATAAGCCTGTGTTTCTATCGACATCGTTATCCTTATAACGAAGATGATTACAATCGGGAAAGGAATAAGAACCGGCTTTTGGATGCTATATGAAGCAAGACTGAAGCTGAATTGATAACATGGAGCCGCAGAAGCACAAGAGAAGCACAAGAACAAGGATCAAAGTGCAACAAAGTCATATGAGCTCCTAAGATGCAGCTACAGGTAAGTGTCAAATGCACTGATGTATGTACAATATTGATAGTATGTCTGGATGCGGTATTGACTATTAGGTACGTTACAAATTTATTACTAGTTTAGAGCCTATTACAGTGTTTGCTTACGGTTCCCCTATATAATATAGTTCTTGCACCTTAAGCTATAATTATTCTCCAAATGCCCATGTCCTTTAAACCCTTCTCATTCTACAGGTGTTTGATAACATTACTTATACCTACAAACATGAAAGCAAACAACTTTCCCGTCAGAATTTAAAATATTATTCAAATTTGAGAAAATCTGAAAAAAAAAAAAAAAACTGTAGGTGAATCTACGTACCAACATTTGTATATTGCGAAAGTTTCAAGTGCTTCAGGCTAAGAAAAAGCCGAAGTTCATCCACCACTAGATTTAGATCAATATTCCTAATTAGTCATAATTACAACTAATGTATCAACGCTTGAAAATTATGTCAAATGTGTTAGACGCTTGAGATTTGACATAAATGCTTACTAAGACTAGTTTGGAACTGCTCTATTTACTACACCTGAAAGGCCAAGAATGATATGATTCTCTCGCATTCACTCCTAGTACAACCATCATGGAATGTGTGAGATATGTTGGCTGAGTTCACTCTCATGTGAAGGAAGACCAATGAATTGCAAGCCCAAGGACTTAAGCCTATATGATTAGTCATATGAAGAAATAGAGTTTCTTACTGTCTTTTATGCAATAGCCACAAAGAACATTAGTTGAAACACAGTAACAAGAATGAAGAGAGCAGAACATCTAGGTTGAGGGTAGTATCTGATTTTCATCAAGCTGCCATCGGAGGTCGATCCGTGGTCTGATTGAACTAAAATTTGGTCAGCATCTTCATGGCATACTCTTCTTGAATCTGAATAGTTTGATTTTCATTTAAAGCTCCCTACATCAAGTTTTTCATGGGTTGAACAAAACCTACATTTTTTTGTAAGATTTTATCCTTGATCTCATGTAAAATTTATGTGTATTGCGAAGAATGATGATCTTGATGTCTTTCCTACTATGTACCACTACTATTTAGTAGAGAAGAACTATGTTCACCCAGTTTTGTTGATAATGAAGATTTTTTTGTGGACTCCAATCCCGTGGTTTTAATCTCCTCACACCAATGAGGTTTTCCACATAAAAAAAAAAAAAAAAAAAAAAAATTGCCTTGTGTTTGCGAGTTTGGAAATTTTACTTTGTTATATTGTTTGCTATTAGGTTTGAACAATAAGGGAGATTATTTTGTTTCGCTACATTGATCCGATATTGTTTGTGTTATTATTCCCCCAATAAAGTGGAAATGACTACAAGTAGAATGGTTAAATTGAATGGTTCAAATTATCATGTTTGGAAAGGGAATATGGAAGACATTTTATATGTGAACGATTATTATTTGTCCGTAATTGCTGAAGAGAAATGGAGAACAAAATTGATGCCGAATGCTATATAATTCATCATCAAATGTGTGGTTACAATAGGCAGTGGGTGGATGATAATGTTTTTAGCCATATCATTAAGGAAAGACATGCACACAGTTTGTGGAATAAGCTCAAATAGTTTTATGCTCGAAAGACTGGGAATAACAAGTTATTTCTAATAAATTAGATGATGGCTTTGAGATATCAAGATAGTACTCGTTTGACTAATCATTTAAATTCTATTCAAGAAATTATAAATTAGTTAGCTGCGATAGAATCAAGTTTGATTATGAGATACAAGTGTTATGGTTACTTGGTATTTTGCCAGACTCTTGGGAGACATGTAGAACGTTTTGTCTAATTCAGCCCCGAATAGTACGATTACCATGGATTTGAGTAGTATTTTGAATGAAAAGATGATAAGGAAGACACAAGGATCATCCTCTTCACATTCCGATACCTTGGTTGTTGAGAAAAAGGGAAGAAGTGAGCCTCGAGGTCCAAAAAATAAAGATAAAAGCTTATATAAAAGTATAGACGAATACAATGGATTTGCAAATGTTGAGTACCATTACTGCCATCAAAAAGGACATATTTAGAGGTTTTGTCATTAGTTCGAACGGGAGAAATGAAAAGAGAAAAGTAAATGAAAGAAAAGTGAAAACGACAACGATGACAATCGTGTTGCTACACTTAAAGAAAACTTTCTCATTATCTTTGATAGTAATGTGGTGAATCTCGTATGTCATGAGACCAATTGAGTAATTGATAGATGTGCATCTATTCATGCTACATCTCGTAGGGATTTCTTTACACCGTACATGTCAAATGACTTTGGATTTGTGATATAGGAAACGATGGGCAGGGTGAAGTTGTAGGCATTGGTGATGTGTGCCAAGAAACCAGTAATAGCACAAGGTTAGTATTAAAATAATGTTAAACATATACCTGAAATTCATTTGAATTTGATTTCCATAGGTAAGTTAGATGATGAGGGCTATTGCAAAACCTTTAGTGATAGATGATGGAAGCTCACTAAAGGTTTTTGGTCGTGGTTAAAGGTGAAAAGTATTCTTTATTGTACATTATGCTAGCAAAGTTATCCACAAACAAAATTAATGCAATTGACAACAAAGAGACGGCTTAGTCATGGCACAAGAGGCTCAGTCACATCATTAGAAGGGTTTGTCAGTATTGGCCATGAAGAAGCTCTCTTTGCAAATAAAAAGTTCGAGGCTAAAGAAGTGTGCTCACTATTTGGCAAGAAAACAAAATGGAGTTGCGTTCAAAAGCTCCATTTCGAGAAAGTCAAGAATACTTGATTTAGTATTACTACGCTCGTGGTCCTATGAAAACAAAATCACTTGGTGGCTCTTTTTATTTTGTTACTTTCATAGGTGATTTTTCAAGGAAAATTTGGGCTACACATTGAAAACTAAAGATTAAGTATTCTGAGGGCAACCATGGTCCGAATTAGGCCAGTCCAACACCTAATCCAAGGAACAATCTATATAGTATTGGTCCTTAATTCTTGGAATTGTGGACTGACCTTGTTGAGCCTAGGACTAAAGACTAGACCAACCCTATGGGTCCGATCCGATTCCAGGGTCAACTTGGGACCAACCAACTATTTTTTTATTTTTTTATATCCCTTGAATAGACAAATATACTCTTTCAAATTAAATATTTATCAATAATGCGATATTAAGCAATCAAATTATGAATACCTATACATATCAAACATAAATCTAAGATAAGGTACCAATAGGAATCTCCATTAATGATTGTTGAGCAGCGTTCATAAGGTGGACCAAGAGAGGCAAGCAATTTCACTAGCTCAGTTGCGCTTGTAAGGCAAGTGAGAAGGACTATGAGGCAAATGAGGCTTAGGCAAATGAAGAGGGTTTCTATTTTTTCTTTGGTTGAATCTGGGCTGGGTTTCTACTTTCTAATTTACACAATAGAACCATACAAGAAAAAATAGAGGCAAAGATGAGGACTAAGGACTAATCCAAAGTGCTAGGTCCAGGAGTCCCAAGACCAAGGACTGACTTAATTCCCCTAGGAATTGGACCAAGATCGACTAGGTTGGGCCTTTCTAGGATTGGTCTAGGGTCTCTTGGACCGATGCTCGCCCCTAGACAAAATCACTTGGTGCCTCTCTTTATTTTGTTACTTTTATAGGTAATTTTTCAAGGAAAATTTGAGTTTATGCCTTGAAAACTAAAGATCAAGTATTGAATGTTTTTAAGCAGTTTCATAATTCAATTGAGAGACAGATTGGAAAGAAGTTGAAATGCATTAAAACTGATAACAGGGGAGAGTATACTAGACCTTTTAATGAATAGCAAACAACAGGGTATTCGACATCAAAGGACACCTTCCAAGACATTTATGTCAAATGGCTTAGCTGAGAGAATAAATGTGACATTCGTTGAAAGGGTAAGATAACTTTTACAGTCAAAGCTATTGGGATCCTTTTGCGGTGAGGCTGTAAGTGCAATTGCACATTGTATTAAATCTTATTCTATATGTTCCTTTAAAGTTTGATGTTCCTAATAGATTTTGGACAAGCAAAGATGTTTCTTATTATTATTTGCATGTCTTTGGGTGCAAGGCATTTGTGCATATTACCAAATATGAGAGGTCTAAACTTGATGTGAAAACACGAAAATACATATTCATTGGTTGTGGGCAAGATTTGTTTGGCTGCAAATTCTATGATCCAATTGAGAAGAAAGTTGTAAAAATTAGAGATGTTGTGTTTATAGAAGATTAGACAATACAAGATATTAAAACATCAAAGATGATTTTATGCCATAGGTTAGACATATTTTGATTGACTTAGATCCAGTTTCTCACGCACATATTCTTGCATAAGTTGATGAGGAGCAGCAAGAAATGAATGTTCTAGTAAGAGAAATTCTATGGAATTCATAACCGTCTCAATTTTATTTTATTTTTACTTTTTTAGTTGGCTGAATATTCAGGAATCAAGACCATTCCAATGCTCCTTTTTGCCATGCATAAACTAAACCAACAATTAGGATAAGCACGAAAATTAAAGCTTCTGTATATACCGATACCCCCAATGCACATGTCCCAAAACATGTTGAGACAAATAATATTATTCTTGAACCAAAGGCTCCATTAGATGTTTCACAAGATTTTCTAGTCCGGAGATCCATTATGGAACAACAACCTTCCACCAGATATTCAGCAAATGAGTATGTATTATTGACTGATGTAGGTGAACCACAGTGCCATGCAGAAGCAATAGAAATGAATGCAAAAGCAATCGTTTTATGCTATGCGGGATGAAATGCATTCACTTTATAATAATCATACTTTTGAGCTAGTAAAGTTGTCTAAAGATAAAAGAACTTTGAAGAACAGGTGGGTATACAAGTTGAAGCAAAAGATGAATGTACTTCACAATCATGATACAAAGCTAGATTGATTATAAGGTATTTAGTCAAAGAAAGGGTACTGACTTTGATATTATATGTTCTCTAGTAGTCAAAATATCTTCTATTTGTGTGGTACTAGGCTTAACAACTAGCCTAGACTTGGAAATTGAGCAAATGGATGTAAACATAGCCTTCTTAGATGGTGACTTAGAAGAGATATGCATGAAACTACCTAAGGGTTTCAAAGTGAAAAAAAAAGAGAATTGTGTGTGCAAGTTAGAGAAAAGTTTCTATGGCCTAAAGCAAGCACCGAGACAGTGGTACAAAATGTTTATGTCAGTTATGATGGACCAAAATTTCTCTGATGATGACATTATTATTCTCTTGCTTTATGTTAATGATATACTGATTATTAGTTGGAATGTTTCATGAATTGAGTTGTTGAAAAAAGAGTTGAGCAAGTCTTTTGCCATGAAAGGCCTAGGCTAGGTGACATAAATTCTTGGCATTAGAATTACCCAAAATAGTGATGCTAAGAAGTTGTTCTTGTCACAAGAAAAGTATATCGAGAAGATTCTTCAAAAATTTTACATGAACAAGGATAAAGTAGTTAGTACTCCTCTTGTTGTCTACTTTAAGCTGAATAGGAAACAAAGTCCTACAATTGATAAAGAAAAGAAAGACATAGAAAGTGTTCCATATGCCTCGGCTATGGAAAGTTTAATGTATGCGATGGTATGCACGCGGCCAAACTTGGCACATGCAGTTGTCGTTGTTAGTCATTATTTGTCAAATCCTAATAGAGAGTATTGGAATGCAATAAAGTGGATCATGAGGTATCTTCGGGCAATTTCCAATCTGAAACTCAATTTTGGGACCGGGAAACTTAAGTTTGTTGGATACACAGATTCTTACTTAGCTGGAGATATGATACTTATAAATCTACCTTTGGTTATTTGATATCTTTTATTAGTGAGGCAATGTCATGGAAGTTAAGATTGCAGAAGTGTGTTGCACTTTCTACAACCGAAGTTGAATTTATTGTGGCAATTAAATTTAGTAAAGAGATGCTTTGGCTGAAGAAGTTCTAGGAAGAACTTGGGTTCAAGAAAAATAGATATGTCTTGTTTTGCGACAACCAAAGTGCAATTCATATTGATAAGTGTCACACCCCGAACCTCGAGCGCGTGCCCATCCCTCAGTGGTCGATAAAATTTGTGACGTCCCAGGATGCGTCGTCGACCCATTCATTTTATTGCACGTACAGAAGCGAATAAATATCCCCTAACAGTAAACATCTTGGGATAGAAAAGCAGGAAAACAGATTCACAAATTATCACGCTTTTATATACACACTGAGTCATATACAAAAATCAACCACCAAAAGTTTACAAAAGATCAGCTCTCAAAAAGAAGCTGTCCTAACTGACCTACACCTCGGATCCCCTCAACTCGACTCAAGATCCTCCACTCTACGGTCCTAAAAAGAATTTGGCCCATGATGGGGTGAGATATAAATCTCAGCGAGTTCACACTCTAAACCCCAATTAGAAGGGTAATACGCCCAGAGGCGTCTTAACCACACAACCACACAACCATAGAGACTTACCTCGTCTTAGATCCTCCCTGCAGGTTAGCACAATTCATATCACAAACAGCCACAAAAACATGAGTAGCAAATAAGCTCATTAACTGGAACGCCACACTCAATTTCAGCCAAGCACAGGGGTCCTGGTTATAAGGCCAAATCGTTATGACACGTCCCATACCGTGTCACAAAATTTTGTCCCATAACCCTACACATTTAACTAAATTACTCATTAGTTCCTAGTTTTGATCTTGGCCCCACGGGCACGGCCTACTCGACGTTCGGTGGTCTTCTGGCATAGCCAGGCGTCGTCTCACCCCATTGAGCATGGCAACGTCTCTACTAGACAGCTTTCTTGAAGGAGCATAAGTCCATAATCTACTGCGACCGGCTTCCGTTATCTAGGGGCATCCCATATAGAGGCACGTCCACCCGACTCATTTCAGGGACGGGTTCTCTTAGCCAACACACGACCATTCAATCTCGGCCCAGGACACTATGCATTGCACTCAAATGCATCAATTAAAATGGTGATCCTGGCATTTTTTTTCGTATTAAAAATACATGGTAAAATAGTGGTGTGTGAGTACACGGTCAATATACACCAGAAAAATTGATACCCTTCCTCTTAAAATCCCACTATTTGATATAATACCTAAAACCACTTTTGGTGTCAAAACCTGACACCCGGTAATTTCTAAATAATTACCAAACTTTCCAAATTTTGAATTAAATAACCAAAATTCCAATCACCACTCAATTAAATAAACCAAGCACACTATTGCAATCAACACAAAATTCCGATCACCAACTATCCCGATATAATTTCCGAAAAATATTAAATAATTAAATAATTACCAAAATTATTTAAATAATTCAATTTAAATACCAAAAATGCTAACTTAGGCTGGAAATGCTTAATTAACTGCCTAAACGGGTTGAGAAAATTCCCGAACCTATCTAGATAAATAATACATCATGTCTAATCCTTAATTAATCTAATCTAACCACCTAACATGCATAATTGAATAATTAAATCACTAATCTAATCTAACTAACCACCTAATCTCTAATTAACTTAAAATAAACACTCCTTAAGCATAATTAACTCCCTAAACATAGTTTAGTGAGTAAACTCACCAGTTTAGCGTTCTAGTGAGCCCACGACGACGACGACGTGGAGACGGGCAATAAACAACCCTGCGGCGACACCAAGCGGGACCGGGAAAGGCCCAGAAAAATCCACACGAAGTCTCAGCAGGGCTGAGCTCTTCGACTTCTGCTCTTGGATTGCAGGGGCTGAACCGGCGGCTGGTTAAGGCCGAAACAACAAGGACGGGAGGTGGACGGCAGCAACGATGCTACAGTGGCTTGGGGGCGGCGAACAACGGCGGTGGCGTGGCTAGACAACCAGAGACGGCAATGGACGAGGGCTCAGGATGCAACTGGATGGCAGACGACGTGCGCGGGCGAGAGGGCGAGCAACGGGTGGTCCGGTGGCTTTGGCTACTCGGACGAGGCACGGCAACAGTCGGACGGGCAATGAGGAAGGCTTGTTGGTTTTTGTTGGTTCTCTCAAGCTCTCAAGACTCTACAACAATGGAGAAAGCAAGGTTGAAGAGGAAGAAGAAGGTGGCTGCTGAAGAGGGGCCACCACTTGCCTTTAAAGTCCACCATTCTATCCAAAATCACTCATCACATGCCCCCACCACCTTGGCTATCATCCTCAGCCCCTTGGCAGCCATCAAGCTTCCTCAACACACTTCCCAAATGGTCCAAAATGTTGAGTTCCCCATGGCCTACGAATTTTGATCCATTTCCCTCAAATCCACTTCAATTCTCCTTCAATTCTTCTCCTATTGAACTCAATTTAGAGTCCATAAATCCATCCAAGATGCCATCATCCCTCTCATGAATTTTCCAAGTCAATTTGTTCAACTTGAATCCCAAAAACACGACCAAAAACGGTCCTCTGATTTTTCCGGTCGAAAACGACCCTACTTTGAATTTTTGCGAAAAATCTCGATTTGCAGAAAAATCTTCAGAAGGTGAGTCAACGCTCCTAAAATGAATCGTGACATGACAAAACTATCGGGTTCAAATTCGCGGTTAATTTCATTGGCAAAATTTTAGCGTGACCTAACCTACTAGGTTGCTTTTAGGAATTTTTAGTGCAATTGACCCGTGGTCGATCATTTTCAAACCACATTGTACATCTTCAACACATTGGTGACTCTCGGTTGTCATGAAAATCTCGAGGTTTCAAATACGGACACAGGGTGCAGAAATAACAGAAAAATCGGTCTAGTGCCGTTCGACAGAAATTTTGTAATTAGGTGGAATCACCACATACTAATCACATACCTCTATCAAATCGACATATCTCCATTCTCTGATCAATTTTGACAGTGCCGTAATGACCCTTGCAGATTAGCATGGTCGAGCAGTCGATTCCTAGTCGAATTCTCAAGTCTATTGCGTTTAAATTCCTTAACAACTTCACATGATACACTAGTTATCTCGTGAGTGGCCAACTTAGAGAAAAGAACTATAGGCGTGTCAATGAAAAGCCCAACTTATTCTATTAATAACAGAACCTAAAATTTGGGATGTCACAATAAGATATCATCTTTTCATTCTAGATCAAAACGTATTGATGTTAGATATCATTATATAAGAGATGTTCTAGATGTGAAGTTGTTGGAACTCGAGAAAATTCATATGGACCATAATGGTTCAAATATGACGACAAAAACTCTACCAAGAGAGAAGCTTGAACATTGCAAATTGATGGCAGGGATGTTGAATTCCTCCACATTGTCGTGAGGAGGAGATTTGTTGGTTGGGTTCACTCTCATGTAAAGGAAACCTAATGAATTGCATGCCCAAGGGCTGGAGCCCATATGATAGTTATCTGGAGAAATAGGGTTTTTTACTATTTTTTATGTAATTGTTGCAATGAACGTTAATTGAGATACGATAACAAAAGAGAAAGAAAGAAGAAAATTTGGGTTAAGGGGAGTATCTGATTTTCATCAAGCCAGTATCGGAGGTCGATTTGTGGTCCGATTGATTTGAAATTTGGTTTTGCATGTTTGTGGCACATTCTTATTGAATCTAAATGGTTTGATTTTCATTTAAAACTCCCTACATCAGTTTTTTTCATGGATTGAACAAAACTTGCATTTTTTGTGAGATTTGTCATTTTACCTAGTTTTGTTGATAGTGAACATTTTTGGGTAGACTTCAATCTTATGGCTTTTTTATCTCCTGACACCAAGGAGTAAGAAAAACACCTTGTATTTGCGTGCTTGGTATTTATGTTGCTCTACTACATTGTTTACTATTAGATTTAAACTAGAGGGGAGATTGTTTTATTCCGTTGCGTTAATACGATATTATTCAGAGGTTATTACTGTTTTCCCAACGAGATATGCAGTGAGATATAATGCATTACTGAAGGTTGCAGGGGGATGAAGGCCACAAACATCGAGGCCTATGCCTTCATAATTGGAGGATTTCTTGCTGATTTTTAGAGAGTCTTTCGAGTCGGGTGACCTTCTATCAATCGATGTTGATGTAAGTCCGTGTAAAACGAGGCATTGCGTCAGATGTTTTCTTGTTGTTCCTGTTATTGGCTTCCTGATTTCTGGTCTGGTCCTGAAGACATTGTGTTGTGTAGTGGGTTCATCCCACATCTCCAGTATGCAATAAAATATTCCGACTTACCCATCACAATTCGCTGCAGCACTGACTCATGGAGACACCAAACGGGACAGAAAATCTCACCGAGCAGGGTCGAAGATCTCTCTATCCATGACCAAGTCACCCGACATGGATCGAGGAAGTCTGCATTTCTCAGCTTAATGAGAAGAATGGAATAACACTCTCGTCGAAGAAGCGGAGATATCTTTTTCCAGTTTTGCTAGACGTTTCAGGTGCCCGTTGATCCCACTAATCTGTTCGGCGATCATATTCAGATACAAACAACAGGAGATGGTACGGTTGCTGCTTCCACATCTTGACTGTGTCAATGTTTTCCAATGCAAAACAAAGCACCTGGTGCATTACTGCTAATAGAAACTTTTGACTCGATCATAATTGCACTCCTGGCCCTAATTTGACGTGGACAGATACCGAAATAAATGCCACCTTGATGCTGTACCTACTATGCTTTGCGTGGTACAAAGCCTATTGTCGACGTACGATACCACTTTGCTCCGTGAGAGAGTAAATGGAAAAACCTTTCGAACTTCGCAGAGAAGCCGAGCATTGATCGATTTGCTTATCCACGTACTTGTCAAAGGGGACGTGCTACATAACAAATGTTTAAGCATTCTCAACAAGGAACTCATGTTGTATCTTTGCCAAAATATCAATCCTCGATCCTCAAAATGCTTTTGACTTAGAGAAATAAATGAGTTGTCTGTACACATCTATTAGGCACCAAGGGCAAGTTCATGGACGCACCAGTATTTAAAATTCCTTTTAGATATTGAGGAGTTATCACTAACATATCATATATTCTACAAATCATTTGGATATTTAGCATATTATGGAGATAAGTACCAAAAAGTCATAAGCCTATTATATTTGTACCAATTCAATTCTAAACTTTCCAATTTGATCAATTTAATCCTAAATATTTTCATATTTGTACCAATTAAGTCATCTAGCCAATTTAGGTCAAAAATTATTGACGTAGAAATTGACTCATGGCCGACATTAACGTGAATAATTTTTTATTATTTATTATTTATTAAATTTTCAATTTTTTTCATTTTTTCATTTTCTTTTTTTTTTTTTTTAACCTATGGCTTGTACTTGGCCATGGCCGACGATCAGCCATAGGTGAGGGCAACCGACACTACTTGTGCTCGCAGCCTCTAGCGAAGGCCTCCTTGCCTTGCTCTCGCCCAAATTCAATGAAGGCGACCTCGCTAGAGGTCGTGAGGGCTACCCTCGCCCAAGCAACAAGGGCCAAGCCCTCGCTAGAGGACGCAAGGGCGGCCCTTGCCATATTCAATGAGCTCGAGTCCTTGCGAGCCCTCGCGAACCCTCACCTGTGGTCGATCGCCAGCCATCGCTAAGTCCCGGCACTAGTCAAAGGAAAATAAAAGGACAAAAAAGAAAAGGAAAGGAAAAAAAAAAAAGAGAAAAAATTATTAAATTAATAAAAAAATGAAGAAATCATTACAAAAATTATAAAAAATTATCCTGGCAACATCAATCATACCGCAAAAGATGATCGGTGTTCGCGTCAGTAATTTCCTCCATAAATAGTTAGATAGACTGAATTGGTACAAATATGAAAAGGTTAATGACTAAATTGGTCTAATTGAAAAGTTAATAACTGAATTGTTACCAATACAATAGGTTTATGATTTTTTTTGTACTCTTCCCTAAATTATGTATACTTTGTTTGTGGTTGGATTTGTGTTTAGATTGATGATATATGGAGTATTAGACTGGATTTTTGCTGATTTTCTTTCAAGCCTATAAATAGGTCATTGTTGTAATATTGAAGTTAAGCAATTCAATTGTTCCATCATTCTTCTTAATTTTTGTAAATTGGTACCAAAGTTAGGCAATCCTGGTGTGCACCCAACTGCCTCCGCTAGCTCAATACACTCATATACAATTTCCCCTGTTAGCTCAACACACTCGTTCACAACCATTCATCTGTTTTCAACCACCTCGCTTTTCCCCGAGAGCCAAAACAAGATCCTCAAACTATATCAACCTTGTCGCATTGGCCCCAGTGCAACCAATCGTGGGTTCTTATTAAGCAGTTGACATGACAAGATATCCTTCATTGCGTGCTTTTTGAACAGTATTTCACAATATGATTCGTCTAACCCAAGGCTAGTCCGAATAGTGCTCACTTTTAAATGATGTAATCGGCTTTTAGCATCGTCCACTTGAAAGCAAAGCTCAACGGCGTCAACTTTCAAGCGGTCTTAGTTATCACATATTCTCGTCGTCTACTCGGGAAGCTTATTTGGACGGTAATTGCTTTTCAAGCGATGTACCGACAAGCTGATGTGGATAGCACTATTGAAAGTTTTGCAAATTTTACAAATTTAGGTCATTTATCAATATCATTTCTAAACTCAAATAATCTATAGTATAAACTTGAATATGAGGGGAGTGTTAAGGATGTCTTTTAGATATTATGGATATACGATACATTACATATTTTGCAAATCGTTCAGATATTTAGCGTATTATATAGATCTTGTGCACAATCAGATCTATGTCTAGATTCACCATATCAAATACTAAACTGATTTTTCTTTTATTTCGTTTGAGGTTTATAAGTGGACTATGGACGTAATGTCTTACCCAAGCAATTTAATCATTCCATCATTCTTATACTTTTCTAAATCCCAGAGCATGTGAAACAACTCCATCCCTGCCATTAAATATCAAGAGCACCACATGGAATCCACATGGTCTAATGTTTGAGATGAAACAGTCTCACATGCATCAAGTGTTGTTTGTTGTTTGTAAAACAAATGACATTGTGATTTTCCTTATCCCATACAGGAAAGTTAGAAGTATGGCCACTATATGAATATGTATGTCTTTTAACTTGTACAAATAAAGATATTGGGCTAAGTGGGTTAGACCGACAATATCTACATGCAGATGCATAATTATTAGACACACTTAGCACTTGCAAGCTCACAGGTCATTATTGACACTAATCCTCATTTATTATTTTTTAATTATTGAAATTTTGGATTTATAAAATAACTTATGTTACTATTGAAACAATGTGACTATTAGCAATAGAGTACAGTTTTTCATTATTATTATTTAATTTTAGAAGTTAATTATTATTTTTGCCTAACAGTTATTAGGTGCTCTTACAACCTTTAGAAGATTGTTTCTATCCGGACAAAACTTCTTAGCTTGTAAAAGATTATATTTGTTCAATCATTAATTTTTAGAAATTACAAAATTCGGAATTCTAAAAATAATATATAATTTTTATTATTTAATCTTGAATTTCCAATGTGTCTTTTGAGTAAACATCTATTCACTTTGCAATATTTTTCAAAGGGTTGTTTCCATTCAAAAGACTGCAATAAATTCATCAATTCTCCATCCCATTTTAATTTTGAAGTCTTATCTATTTTCTTCCTCAAAAACAGTCATTGTTTCGGATAATTTCCTTTTAAGAGTTATTGGATAACCACTAGGACTTGCCCTAAAGGCCACCTTTCCCACATAGGAAAGGAGAGATGGGAAATTCGAATCCCTCTTAAGAGGTAGGGACTATCTAATTTTAGGTATGGGTTTCGACTTTCACACCTTACAAGAAGGTAGGGCAAAAATCTGAGAGTGAGGGTTAGAATTAGAGTAGAGTAGGACCAAAAAAAAAAAAAAAAATGAGTTATTGACTAATTACCATAATTGCTATTTCTTATTCTCATTCTAGACTTTATTGTATCTTGTAAGATTTTTGTCAATAATCATTAAAAACGTTATAGGGTAGATAATTCCTTAAAAAAAAGTACTACCACGCTCTAAAGTCCAACTCCATTTCTTCCAATTCTCGGCTATATTTTACCTACACCGGATCTATACAAGGCTCTCGACGATAAGGACATGGCGGAGGTCGTTTTGGCACGTGGCAGTGGAGAAGATGAAGCATCCTTGTCTCCCAACGAGCATGCGAAAGGCAACATCACCAACTAGAACCAAGAAATGTACGACAGATGTCTCTGTTCAATATTCAACACCTAATCCAACACGATTCGTCAAAGCCTCAGATATCAACTGTGGAATTGTCATCGCAATAGTTTCCTCATCTGTCGCCTCCTCAACTCGATGAATGAAACTATGACAAGTAAAAATTGTCATCTGAAACTATAACCAGGAAAATTGTCGCCTAAGCATGCTAGCAACTGCGTGTCTGATTTTAACCAATGATGCATATATAAGACCAGTAAAAAAATTGCATAGTAGCATGAGGTCTCGATTTTCCAAATGCCGGTACACATGTAAGTTGATATTTCATCCTCGAGTCCACAGAACTAGGACGCATTTGACGACTTGCAGATCTTAAATTTAACATGGTGAACATTGTCTCACCAACAGGCATTGTAGTCAAACTTGAAATGTTACTAGTCTTAGTTTAATCAACTTTGGTCAGCCCTATAATCTCAGGTACTTTTTTACATTCCAAGCAAATGAACTTCCTCTAAAAAAGCGTCCATTTATGTACATAGACAATAAATATTGGGTAGATAGGTTAAATAACATTCGTTTTACACACGTTCATAGTTAAAAATTTAGAAATGGGAGCTTTATCTTTAACTAGTACTTGACTACTAATATCAGCGGCGATAAACGCAGGATGTCTAGGAAACGGAATAACGAATCTTCGTACCCAACAATACTTAGTCTGTGAAATTGTTGGAAGGGGGTGTTAGAGCTGTTCATTGAAAGAGAACATGTAGGGGGTCATAATCTAGCATTACTAGGTTATAAGCAAAGAGCCAGTCATGCGGTTTAGAGTCTCATGCACCATTACTTAGTCCCCAAGATAATCGCCAAGAATTTGAACCCAAGTTAAGTAGAATGAACGGAAATATACCGAGGGAAAGGAGGTCATTTCTTCAACTACTACATCTCTTGCTTTTTTTGTCGGTGGTGAGTTTTGAGAGGATTCACCATGCTGCTGCAAAATACTGGCCACTGACCAGTAGGCTTCTGCTTCTTCAATGGTTCAACCAGTTACAGAGAGAGAGAGAGAGGATCTAGTGAATGGAGTTTTTCAAAATCGAGGAAAATTACGGGCTTTCTATCTCATAAATGAGTTGTGTTAAAAAGATTTTAAGATTTTAAAATAGTGTAGTATCATTATATTTATTCTTTATCTAGTTCATTATCATCGCACCGCTACTAGTAGAATGGTGGTGGTAGTGGCAGCGGCAGTAACAATGTGGGCCATTATCATGCCTGTTAAAATCTAGATCGCAATTTTAAAAATAAATTTTAAATGGGGTCAATCTTAATTAGTTAATGTCTTGGAGAGAGTTCTTATCTAGATTAATAAAACCATAGCAATCAGTGCGATTATGCAATTTGCACACAAATTTGATATAGGTAGAGTTGATATATTAAACTTTAGGACTTCGGCATAAAGAAAAGGACTTCGCCTTCTAGTAGTATTTGTGGAGATCACATTGCTCTTCACATTACCAATTCATTGAAGTTTAAGTATCATGAAAACCATAGCAATTAGTAAGTCACTTTCTCACACGTATCTGATTTAACATATTGCTTCAATAATTTCTAGAGTCTTAACCACTACCATTGATCTGATCATGTTCAACTACTCCGAGATATCCCATGTACAATCTAGAGTTTGCCAACCTCGGTTGGGGTAGTGGTGGAGTCGCTATGTCAGTGCCCAATGGTGGTGGTGGTGGTGGTGAACCGAGCGGAGCACCCCAACTCCGTCTCGATGATGGTTACGTCCTAGGCATATTCGGCAACCTATACACTATAAGGTGGGTTTTCATGCTTTGCAATGGAAGGTTCTCAAGAATGGGTAGACACGGGACGGTCCATGTAGCAATCGAAATGTCCGGACAGTGAAAGGAAAATTCTTACTTTGGCTACACTCTAAAATTCAGCACGACCAAGAGCAATTGCGGATCAGACAAGGGTGGACACCCAAGGACAGATCAAACTAACCATGTGAAAACCCTTTCACTATCATAATATTTATTCCTCTTTCAAACCTATTTTCTTGTCATATTCCACCTAATCATCCTTCGCCCACTATAAATTCGACCCTCGTTCTTCGAATGCCTTCGCACTTGGTGGTTCACGTATTTCATCACTTGCATTTGGCCAGCACATCATCGCTACTTCTTATAGCTGTAATCTTCACCAAATTGGAGAGATGAGCTTCCAGAACCAGCTCTTCATCTTCTGCACGTTGCTACTATGGTTTCTGAAGTTGGCAGAAGGCAAAACGAGGCACTACACCTTCCATGTACGTACATTTGTTAATCACTTTGTCATTCTATAATTTGGGTTGAGGTTATTATTTGGATTCATGGCCACAGTGGTTCTGACGCCGAACTTCTTGAATGATCACTGATTTATAGATCGATTACCATAACATGACGAGGCTGTGCCACACGAGGAGTGTGCTGAGTGTAAACAAGCAGTCTCCAGGGCCACGGCTTGTGGCGAGGGAAGGCGACCACGTCCTCGTCAAGGTGGTGAATCATGTTGCCACCAATGTCACGATTCACTGGTACGAGGATTAGGAGTGTGACCAACTTCATCAATTTACGCTCTCAGAAATATTTGAATGTTGTTGAGAAAAATGACTCTTCTGTCACTTTCATCAATATTATATGCTACTGTCTTCTATTTTACTCTCAATTACATACTTCAAAATTAAAAGAGTTCAACTGATAACTATTAAAGTGGAAACTGTTTACAGAATAGTATTCTTCTATTAAATTTATCAGCGTGTGGGACAATATAAATACGTGCCGGTGTAATTTCATAGGAAGTGCAATTGCACATATGGATAGATTTTTGGAACCTTCTTAGTTTCACGTGATGATATCTTTATACCATGAGATGGCAATTGAACCTAGGCAATATATGAGTAGATGGACATTCATGAGACAGGAGTGCCATGGCGTGACATTCTAAGGATGTCTAGAATTTCTCCATCCATGTCGACACGAACATATCTTACTTAGGCGAGAAACGAATGTTTCAACCTCTCCGGTCGGTTAAAATAACTAATAAAAGGAGCTCGGTGTGTGTTGATTAATGGCGACGGCAGGCATGGGGTTCGGCAACTGAGGACGGGATGGGCGGATGGACCGGCTTACGTAACCCAGTGTCCCATACAGACCAACCAGAGCTACACCTACAACTTCACCCTCACCGGCCAGAGAGGAACGCTGCTGTGGCACGCGCACATCTCGTGGCTAAGATCGAGCATCTACGGCCCCATCATCATCCTCCCCAAGCGGAACGAGTCCTACCCGTTCGAGAAACCCTACAAGGAAGTCCCCATAATATTTGGTGAGCTATTTGAACGTTGTGTATGAAAGAGTTCTTATTCCATCCGTTGTCAATGGAGAAAATTTCCGCGAATGGTGTAAAGATGACCGAAAAATGTGCAATGAATCTTGCATAGATACGTAAATATGGTTCATTTGATAAAGCTTATATCTCTTGTTATTGTCTATAGGAGAGTGGTTTAATGTAGACCCCGAAGCGGTCATCGCCCAAGCTCTTCAGAGTGGAGGAGGTCCCAATGTCTCCGATGCCTATACCATCAATGGCCTTCCAGGACCCTTGTACAATTGCTCCTCTAAAGGTACCTCCCCATGCACATTGCACTAGTCAAAACCTTTGTGGCCAGGAACTCTTTGATAACTTATGGTATCATATGAACGAGAGCTTTTTGGCCGCATCATACGCATGCACTTATATACGTCCGAACCATTCAATCCGGTGAGTTCCCCTTGCTCACATTGGAGACCCACCAGACTTAACGGTTCGGATGAATGAACCTGGTTCACTTAATAATTTTTCATCCATGCTAATCCTTCTACATGCTTACTTGGTTTAGTATGCTGCACCAATGTATGTAATGAGTCCAACATACGGCATAATCTCTCTTTACAAGTTGTCATAGCTCATGTACAACAATTTCTATTTAGGGGCCAAAATCTAGGATTTACTTCAATCCTACTGCCCTCATATTTATTGTGAAATTTAACTTATACTCGATAACATATCTGAAAAGACACAAATCTTATATCTACAAAGCAGTTTCTATGTTGTGTTTAATAAGATTTTACCATGGCAATCATCAGATTATAGCCCAAAATGTTTACTCGAATTAACGTCATCATCACAAATATATTTTATGACATTGCGGCATCTTTTGCTTCCTGACGCTATGTTAGAAAGGGTGATAGAGATTCACTGTACTAAATTATACAAATCACGTAAGTATTAGGATTCACCCTAGTCAACCCAACAAATGGAAAAATCAAAGGTTTTCTCTGATTTTCTGCATTAAATTGGGTAAATTAATCCTATCATATTTCGTATACAATATTCTCTCGCTAGGCGAGCACTAGACCTTACTCTGCTTTGAAACCTGTCCAACAGACACCTTCAAGTTGAAGGTGAAACCTGGGAAGACATACCTCCTCCGGCTGATCAACGCTGCACTCAACGACGAGCTCTTCTTCAGCATAGCCAACCACACCGTCACCGTCGTTGAGGTTGATGCCGTGTACACCAAGCCCTTTTCTGCGGACTGCCTCCACATAACCCCGGGCCAAACCATGAACGTCCTCCTTAAGACAAAAACCGACTTTCCCAACTCCACCTTCCTCATGGCGGCGTGGCCCTATTTCACCGGCATGGGCACTTTCGACAATTCCACCGTCGCCGGAATCCTTGAGTACGAACATCCAAAGGGCTCAAATTACCCGTCGCTCAAGAATCTCCCCCAATATAAACCAACTCTCCCTCCCATGAACAGCACCGTTTTAGTCGCCAACTTTACAGGGCAATTGCTTAGCTTGGCCAGCGCTAAGTTTCCTGCCAACGTGCCACAAAAGATCGACAGAAAATTCTTCTTCACCGTCGGCCTCGGGACCACTCCGTGCCCTAAAAACACCACGTGTCAAGGACCAACAAATGGCACGAAATTCGCCGCGTCGATCAACAACATATCGTTTGTGCTGCCGTCCGTCGCTCTCCTGCAGGCTCACTTCTTCGGACAGTCCAACGGCGTATACACCACGGACTTCCCCACCAACCCGCCCGTGCAGTTCAACTACACAGGGACGCCGCCGAACAATACCATGGTGACCAACGGCACCAAGACGGTGGTGTTGGCATACAACACGAGTGTAGAGCTCGTGATGCAGGACACGAGCATCCTCGGCGCAGAGAGCCACTCGCTTCATCTGCACGGGTTCAACTTCTTCGCCGTTGGGCAAGGGTCTGGGAACTACGACCCGAATAAAGACCCGGCCAAATTCAATTTAATGGATCCGATCGAGAGGAACACGTTCGGTGTTCCTGCAGGAGGATGGGTGGCCATTCGTTTCCTAGCTGACAACCCAGGTACATAATACTGTTACATGTGTGCAGTATAGTGAACATATGTTATAATCCATCGAATTTTAGTATTATGGAGCAATAAATATAGGCAGTGCTCTCGGCTTCAACTTTTCATTACTAAATCCTCTCAATTAATTTCAATAAAAGATTAATAATAGTTCTAATAGGTTTTCAAGTATTGGTCACTAATAAATTCTCAAGGATTGCACAGTTGATCAGGGCGTCGGGAGACTTCCAAGTCAAAAAAGAGAGTTTACCTTAGTCAAAGGCTAAACTTTACTTGTTAGCAAGGCTTAACAGGTGTTACGTAGGTTGTGCCCCTAAATCATAAAAAAAGAAACATATAATATATGTTTGAATTGAAACAGGGGTATGGTTCATGCACTGCCATTTGGACGCGCACACGAGCTGGGGTCTGAAGATGGCATGGATAGTCCTGGACGGACCACAGCCCAATCAGAAGTTACCGCCGCCACCGTCGGACCTTCCGAAGTGCTGAATTTGACAGCGACCCAGGACGACAACCGAGCCACCGCAAAAATGAAGATTTTCTCCGCTGAGTGTTCTTCCTTTTTTTGGGTAATTATGTATCGTTTGTTACTATAATTCTTTTGTGTCATTCTTCTTGATCATAGCGACCCTGCCCCTTCTTTCGATGTTGGTTGAGAAAGACAGTACAACAGCTCAACTGCGACCATGAATGCGGTCGATTATTTTAATGATCTCTTTATCAATCTTTATCCTCAACTACCAGAAGTGCTTTCGCCCGACGAGATTTCTGTCCATCTCATGATCATTTTGCTTCTGATCAAAGTTCATTGCAAGCAACAGTTCAACTCTGCATTCACTTACGCTCAAACGTACCATGTTAACAGCGACTTGCGCTCGAGAGGGACTGGTCATTTGCCACAATTTGGTGGCTTGTTACATATTGGCAAGTGGCGATTGCTTCTGTTGCTCTTTCCCTATCAAATTGGCCTTGACCACTACTTGATTTTTCTTTCTTTTCTGTAATTCTACTTGATAAAACAAAAAGGGCAAATTGTCCTAATAATTAAATATGAGTGATTCCAAGCGATTCTAAGTTCTATAATCACTTAGAACTCGGAATTTACCCGTTATAACAAATTCCTCATTTTTTGGAACCTGAAACCTCCTCTGCATATCCTAAAAACTTAACCCTCCCCTATCGCAAATTTTATGATCTACTCAAGTTCCACCTATATTATTTATTGAATGATTACAATGAATCTTCACCTTTAATAATTACTACTTATTGCCACAATCTATAAACCACAAATTATATTTAGACTTGCGAAGAATATAAAAATTAATAAAGTAAAAGTCTTAGTTATAATATAGAAGCTTAAACCAGTAGGCCCAGATTAAACACTCATCATCAGACACCATGGAATACCGCAAGATCATGCGAAGATATAGACGAACAAAAACACAAAAACTTACTTACTAGTTCCAAGTTTTACTTGCCTAGAACTTAGAATCCACATGTTGAAATAGATTCCCTAATTTTTAAAATCTAAATCCTACTCTATATATCTTGAAATCTAGAATCGGATAAGTTCCCACCATTATGGTTCTTTGGTCCCAGGTATGCTGAAATAATGCTCACCCTACTAATAATCGAGAAGAGATCAGGGGCAATACTAGAAGAATAACTATAGACACGGACACCAGAAACTACAACTAGGAGTCTGTTTGAATGATAATGCTAAGTCTTTTTTAATATTTCATACCAACTACTTTGCGCAAAGATTTCACTTGTTCAAACGCTCCATCCGAGTTTACACTTTCTAAAGAACAAAACAGAAGTTAAGGAAAGTCAAACTAATGCGAATGATGAAATCCACATAAGCTAGACGGATCAAAACGGTTTGAATAAACTTGTGTCTCAACCCTCCATTTAGTTCTTTTGCTTGGTAAATAACCTGTCAAGTTATATTCGAGCGCAAGAAGAAAAGTAAAAGTGACTCGGTGATCTCATCATTTATCTGGTAAATTAAGGCTGCGCATGACAACGCTTCTTGGTTTGGGAAGAGTTTTTTTTCAAAAATAGTTCTTTTCTATTTCTATTTCAGGGAACAATTTCTGAGTAAAAGAACGGTAACTACACAAAATTTCTACTTTTGGAATAGAAAAGAATAGAAATGCGTTTGGTAACGCAATGATTCTTTTTTTGTATTTATTAGTTTTTTATTCTTGCTCACGGATCGCTGACCGGCGGCGGCGGCGGCGACCGGCGACTGGCGGCGACCGCAGTCGGCAGCGGCGGCGGGCGGTTGAAGGTGGCCGCGACAAGAGAGAGGAATGAAAGAAAAATAAAAAGAGAAAATTAGCTTATTTCTAAAAGTTGTTCCCGGGAACAGAAGCAATTTTTTTTTGTTTCTCGTTTCTATTCCAAAACCATTCATGGGCTAAGTTTATATTTCGGGGAATAGAAAAACAACTTGACATTACCAAATAGGTTTCTGTTCTTCTTTTATTCTAGGGAACAAAAGAACAGAAATTCTAAGAAATAGAACGTTACCATGGGCAGCCTAAGTTGCTACGGTTTACTGGTTTACAGATACTTTCAACTGAAAGGAGTTAAGGGCAAGTTTTCCTTAAAATACCGGTTCAACAGCATACCTGATCAAAATTCTCTAAAACGTATATCCAATCGAATCCTGTATACATCTAAGCACTCTTAGGAGATCTCATGCGCTCTTTGACCCGGGAGTGAAATTAATACACGAGCGATATCAAAAGGGGGATTGGGGAGCAGTAAGCATTTAGAGTAACTTGCATCTTCTAGCGAACACGAGTATGTATATACATCCCAACCAAAAACAGGGCAATATATCATCAAAGAAAGTTCACTCAAGTTTTGCTAGCAATTGTATATATTATAGAGTATGCAACAACTGAAAAGTAAGGCAAGACTGATTTATGATCTCTGTACCTAAGGCAGAGTACAGGGCGATAATCTAGGAAGCTGATATTAGTAATATCTACATTTGATGTCTATTTCTGGCAATGCCCTGCTACAGCATGAGCATGGAGAAGTACTGCTCAAACTCCTGGTCTATTGTCGGTCTTCTCATACTGTGTTGGGCTTCTGCAATGAAATAGCGACAGAGAAGTCAGCGACCAAAACATTGAGAATATACCAAGCCACCAGCTGGATATTGGCAGAATCAAGGATGAATTTGGAAAAGGCGGAGTAAGGAGGGGTGTTTCTACATTTATGCGACGCTCAACAAGAAACCATACCTCGGTTGACGATCCATCTTCCAGAGGAAAGGACAAAATTATTAGAAGGCTCCCCATTGGAGTAGATGATATCTTCAGTTTCATCATCATGGCATTGGTCGATGAAGTCCTTTCCCTCTTCCAAGCATATGTGATCTGCATGGTTTCCAAATTCAAGGAGATGTTCCTCCAAGATCTGTTTTACTCGTAATTGACTGTTGCAACTGAGAGGAATGACGTCTTGAAGACCTGGCACTAGATTATCATTACTATCCTCTTTATCCAGCATCATCCTGCCATGCGATGAATAAGATGGATTCTCTGAATTCGCACACCCGCAACTGGTGGACAACACTGAATGCAAGTTGGATATTGAGGTGGACTCGGTTTCACAGTTATCCAATCCATACAATGACATAGTGAAATCGGAATATTCCACAAAACTGTAACTATCCTTTTCCAATTCAGGTCTTGTACCATCGTTGTTATCACTTACGTCCACCTTTCCCTTGATTGCAACTTTAGAGATGTCATCTTTTTCTAGGTGCTTATTGAATGTAGAGAATTGAATAGTGCCTTGATCCCAGCATTGGTGCTTCGGCAGAGGCAGAACCAAGAGCTCAGGCTGCAACTTTCTTTTCCTATATAGACAAAAACAAAAGTTCTTATCAAGTGCTAAGGTAATGTGAAAGCTTGATAAAATTGTGATAAAAATACATTATATCATAGAGGGATCTTATAATGAATCCATTGATCTGAGATGATTTATTTACACCCCTTTGGACATGAAGCCGCTGGTCCTTTTTTCACTTTACAGGGCATAGTTGGATCATGCATCTATCGACAATGGATATGACTAAGGTTAAGGAAGAGAGCACTGTTTATAAGAAATCGCTTTGATATTTTCATTAGATAATCAGGAGAAAAGAATCTTTATAGGAAAACTATATGAGTTCTGTTGTATTTTGTTTTCTCAATTATTTTCATACGTGCTCTGGAAATGAGACCAAAGGTGAAGCCATTTGAACAAAAGCCACCACCTAAAGTTTAGCCATACCATGCATTTCAGAAGGAACCTTTGACTAAGGACAACAAATTTGGGGCCTAATTTACTCAAGATCGGGCCAAATCGTTGAAAATGCTAAAGGTGCTTGATGGAGAACAATCTCAATTTTTAGGAGTAAAGTAGATACCTTCTTTTTCTAACTAACAGATAAATACACCCGAAAAGTAATATTGATTACAAAAGGGCCATTTACTTAGAGTTAAGGGTAACCACCAATCTTCTGTGAAAAAACTTATGTCATTAAAGTACAGCGTGGAGTGCATATTACAACAAAAGACTCCCCTCATGTGAAGTCTGATATGACAAAAAGTCTCCCTAGCATACAAACCCAATATGCATGCCCCAAGAGCAATGAATTGTCAAAACCCAGAGTATATAAAAGAAGGGATACACCGTAATTGGGTGAAGAGGGGGAGTGAAGAATCAAATTCAAGACCTCAAACGCAATATCGACCTAGGCCATAGAGTTGAGTGTGTAACCATGTCTCCAAAAGCTTAAGCCGTTTAGAGTACTAAAGCGTGAGTATCCGTGTTTTATTACTTTTGACTCATGAATCAGGCAGACGGGCGTGAGCAGGAACACCAGAAAGACAACCGAGACACAAAGATCAGAAGCGGGGTACTTAAACTTATGCGCAAGATCTAACTTCAATTCACAGCCTTCCGCTCTCCAGTAAAAAGGAATCACATTTCCATGAGAAACAAGTATACTCCTGACAGCTCACATCACCTAATTAGCACAAAAAGACGGCGCATTTTGCAGCACTTTTTCTCTCTCGCGAGCATCTTCGCAGTTCCTTCATTCTAGCCTAATCCTGCAAAGAGAGAAAAGATGCCGAATCTCTTCTTTCTTGGCAAACACCAATTACACAAATCCGACGGCAACTCTCCGATTCTTGTTCAGCTTCCTAAATCCAACTCCACCAGACGACTCACCCCATTTCCCGAAATCATCCAAAGCTAAAGAAGACGACGCAGAGAGACCCATCAATCATTTAAGCTATAAATTTCGGCAGCACAAGAACTGCCGCACTCGCTCGACATGAAAACCAGACAACTCGCAGGGAAACAAAACGAAAACGAAAACGAAAACCCAGGAAATCAAGGAGCAGCGGATCAAACCTATTGATATCGGATGGGTTCTCGTCGTCCTGATCCATGTCGAAGCACAGAGGGAGAGAGAGAGAGATGGCATGGGAGTTGTTTCTCTTTCGGTTACTCAAGGTACCTTCGCTCTGGCTTTTTCATCTTGTCTGGCTACGACAGCCAGACGCGGGTTGTGGCGCTTGTGCGCGTGGCGGCTGGTTCACTGGGAAGTGGGAACCACTGCCGAAACGTGCCCTTCCCTCCGAAGTCAGTGCGCGCTGACACGCGCGCATGGCGCCAGACTTGCTTAGCGCGCGCGGGAGGGGGAGGCCATAACGGGGCCATCTCATCCTCACGTGCCGTTGCGCCATGTATGAGGCTTAGTGGGTCCGACCTATATTATCCGTTTCCCCATTTTAGCCTATTTTTTAGATAAAAAATAAAAATAAAAAGACGGCTACATATCCCGAACTATACCCGTATTTGAATTATTTCTGTATTTTTTTTTGAGTAAAAAAATCTTGAATTTGTATTTGTATGATACATTTACCTTCCGTCAAGATCTTATTAATAAGCACTATTAAAAATCAAGACAAACGATGTTGACACGCTTATATGACTCAAGTGAAATAAAAATACCATCATATAACAAAACATTGGCAATAGATAAATGTACCACACAACTATAAGTTTTGGGTTTTTGGTATCACGAGAAAATGGTTTAAAATAAATATATTATGATGGACATAGTTCTGAGTTTTGTTTTTATATCACTATAAACATAATTTGAGGTTTTAAGTAGCTTTTTCCCTAATTTTTATTACCACAAAAATGCTTAGAAAAAAATCTATTGTGGTTGGAATAAGGCTGTGTAGGACATACAAATTGCCATAATGATAATAAATCAAGTGCTTAAAAATTGTTAGAAATGTTACTGACATAACATAAAACTAGTTTACCATCCAAAACGGGTATAATTAAAAAGATAATATTTTTTTAAAAATAACAGTTGACCAATGTCACCTATTTCTCTGAGTTATCATATGGGTTTTCCCACACTCGATGGAATGTTCAATTTAAACCATAATTACTGCTTATTTTAAACAATTTAGGCATCACTACTCCACCATAATGTTAGTGTGAGTAAAGTCGGTGACACAATTGAACCTACCCATAGACAAATCAAGGCTTCTTGAGGTTGAGAAGTTAGCCTAGGTTTCGAACATGTGACTCGGAGGCCCTCAACCACTGAATTGAACCAAAATAAATAGATATCTCCATCTAAACAAATTGAAAAATGACTACAAGTGAAAAGTATTGAAGGCAATTATTTTACTATGTTTGTTGGATTCACATTTCGTGTTTGTAGGTGGTAATATCATTTATCTTAATAAAATTGCTCAAGGAGTCCCATTTTCTTCCGGTGAAAGTGTGTTTCATCAAATTATAAAGAAATTGTCATAGTATTATCTATATGTCAATCGATTTTCATATGGGCAAGAGCACCAGTATAAACGTATTCAGCTTGAATTTCCTTAAACTTACATTAACCTTTCAAGAAAAATCCTTAAAGGTGATCCTATGTGTCTAGTGGTTCTATCTAAAGTTTGTATTATTATCCTGATAATGCATCTTCAAGATGCTGTATTATTATCCCAAAAATGCATCTTCAAGATGCCAAGTGTGCTTATACTATTATCATATTAACTTGGCTTGTCCAACTTTTCGATAAGACTTCATAAAGATGATCAATCTTGGATACATTAGATTTTTGAAGAGAACTTTAAGAGTCAAGCAATATAGGAGCATTAATAGAAACAAGTATAGTGAATTCTAGACATTCGGACATGGTGAATTGATTCTTCCTCTTATCACCGACACATTATTAGGTATAGAGTTTTAATCTTACTCTAATTAATATGAAATGGCTCTAATACCATGAATAAGTCTACTAAAGGTGATCAGTTTCAGGGTGGGTCAATTCCTACCTTGGAACCAAGTCCCAAACCGGACATGGACAATTCCCCACTTGTGAGATTAGGAAACTACCATGTCTATCCTAAAAGCGGACCAGATCAACGAAGAATCGACAATGTTATTTTTTTTTTTTTATATTATGTTTTCTTTCTTAAAAGTTCTTTAATATATTGAAAGTTATTTTAGTGTCGGATGAAATCACTACTCACAAGGAAGTTATTAGTGAAATAATATATTATTCCCATAAATAAGATGTAATTTTTACCCTCACTGACTAAAAATCTAAAAAATAATATATTCTAGGTTTGTTCGATCTGATTGATTCTATTCCTCCCCAAGAACTAGGAATTGGACTAGATCGATTTCCATGAGAGCCACTCAAAACTGCCTGGCTCCATCCGGTTTCCAGGTTGGATTTGGACCAATGCAAACTCCTAGGATCTATTGTATAAACTATTTATTAACTGTGACAAATACGCTGTCTAGCAACACATGACCCTTTCTCGGCCTTTCAAAGGGACGTTCTTTTAATCTTTAGAAAATTTTAATCTATACCATAAGGCTCTTACACTATACATACATATATACATATACATGCATACATACATACATACATACATACATACATACATATATATATATATATTTATAAGATTGCCCTCAAGATCTAGAGATATATATTGCCCTCAAGATGTAGAGATCTATATAAAGAAAATAAGCTAACGTAGAAGGATTTTAAGTAAATTTATAGAAAATGGAGTATTGATTAGTTATTATACTTCTTAATTTAAACAACTATGCTCATTATTATTAAAGTATGATTAAAAGAGTTCGGTGACTTCTATATCTAAAAAACAATCAAAGCAATCTATGAACTCAGTTGTGATTTCTATGGTTAAATTTATATGTTCTATGCGAACAAATAATATGAAACAAGATAAAATCTCGAGCATGAAAAATAATATATAATGCAAATGTAATATATAAGATTATAAGCAATATAAGACAATAAATAATAACCGTCCACAAGGGCAGTAGCCCGCACTCAAGTGAGGTATGATAGAACGTAATTAAATTCACAATGTGACCTCACTCATGGGCGGTAATCCGTACTCAAGTATGGATTTCACTAATAAACAAACTAAAGGAAAATTAAAATGCAACCTTCCATAAGGATGGTAGTCCACGCTCAAGTGGAGATCCCCCTTAGACGTAAATAAAAGGAATGGATCTAAATTATAGAGTAATTATGCCAAACAAACATTGGTTGGTGATTCCATCAAGTGATAGAGAATACTTACAAAAAATGGAGTAATACAAGTGACGGGGTCATTACAAATTATTCAAGTGATTGGAAAGTGAATACAAGGTGTTTCAAGTGATAGAAAAGTGATTTGGGGTGTTCTTGTGAAGGAAAAAGAAGAGATAAGAAGATGAAATTTGGAGAGGAAAGTGATCAAAGAAAGCTTGTATAGTCTTAAGGCCAGCCCTTTTTCTTCTCTTTGCCTTCCTCTCATAATATCTTTAGCCACTTTTGTCCAGAGTGAACAGTAAAAAAAATTTACACCTTGACTTCTTTTGGTGATCCTCCGGTGATTTTGTGCAGGCACTCGTCTTCTTTTGGTGATTTTTTGCAGGTTCCTTTATTCGTCCTCATCATCGTCTAACAAATCGATTCCATAGTAATCATCCTCATTAGTGTTGCCACTATGTTGGGATTCGCTAGAGAAACCTATAGAAGTGATTTCTGTCATGATTTTTTTGCAATGCAAGAAGATATTGGTCTGGTGATTGGATTTTACAAGCTAGGCTTGGGCAATTTTGTATTCAATGGTGATTGGCTATTTGGGGGTTTTGCCAATTCAACCATTTTATGACCGATTTTTCGAAAAGGTTATTAGTGAATTTGAAATTGTCCCACAATTTGGTTTTGTATCTCCTAACTAGATTTGAGACATGTGAGAGATGAACTGGGTGATCAAAATCGAATTTCTAGGTCGTAACCCATAATATTCTGAAATTAATAAAAATTGTATGAGATTTGAAAATTTTGATTCATGTGATGTGGGTTTGAAATGGATATAAAAAATTTGCAAGCTGTTTTTGTATTGTTCAAATAATATTTCAATAACAAGACCATAGTGACCCCACTAACATCTAAACCAAAATGATAGTTGTTAAGTGGCGAAGTCTATTGAGAAGTAAAAGAGACATGTATGGCGATCTTCATCATTTTGGCAGAATAATGCATTTTCACCGTACTTGTTGGTAATCCCAATAAATGTAAGTAGCAAGGTAAGGTAATTTGATAATTAACTGGGCTTCAAATTGTAATTGGGTATGAACTGTTAGTTTTCACATGTTAGGTAAAATGACCTAAAGGATTGTAAGTGTGGAATGGTTAAATATTATTTGGGTTTTCTGATAATAAGAAGTGTTTAAAAGTAACTAACTTGGTTTCAAGCAGGATTTGTTTATATTAAGGTTGGGTTTTTTATAAACCATGTAGTTTGTAATACCAATTTCCTACGAAAATATTTTTCGCAAAAAAATTTGGGTTTTCAAGATAAAATTATTTTCCTATTTCGTTAATAACTTGGTGTTGGCTGTTGGTGATGAATTGTAATTTTATGGAAGACTGTGATGTTACCACTAAGGTTGTAGGTTTTGTGATTAAGGAATAGGGTGGTTTTATAACTACCTAATTGGAAATTCGTTTGACTGGTTGTGACTCTTTTGGTTTGTGAGAGGCTAATGGTGATGGGTTTAAAGTAATTTCAATTTGTTTTCATGGGTCTTCTTGGGCTATGTCTACCTAAGTTTTGATGAGAGCAAAAAGTGACGGTGATTGTTGGGTTTGTGATCTTGTTTGGGCCTTTTATGATTGTGATGAAGATGATTACTGTTTGGTTTGTTGGGTGGATTTTGGCTTTGGGGAAATAATTGGGATATATGTGATAAAAATAGGGTGGTATCAGGTGATGGTAATTGTTGGGCTTTGACAAGGTTGGGGTTAATCCATTGTTGGTGGTTCTGGTTGTGATTGTGAGATCTTTCCCTTTTTCCTTTTATGGATAGTTTTGGAGGCATATGACTATTTATCCTGAAAAAAATTTCATAATAAAATCAAATAAAGAATTGAAGAACCATTAACGAATTCAATATCAAAGTCAGACTGATAAAATAGCTTGTCATCAAGCAAAAATCTGTTTTGAAGCAATATTTACTACATTTTTTTATAATATTTCTTTTGTTGATTTGCAATCAATGCATAATAAAAAAAAATTATTTAATATGTCACCTTGAAATTTGGATATTGCCAAAAGAATGGCTGGTATTCCTTGTTCAATAGCAAAGTAATTTTGTTGGGTTTGATTTTAATGTTTGGAAATAAATTGGATGATTTGTTCTCTATTATTCTTGACCTTTTGAGAATACTTTCATAGTCTATTTTTTAACATATGTTTCTACAATTTTGAAAACAGATGGTCAATTAGGTGGAGACAAGGTATTTCTTAAATATGGGTTTTAATTTGTCTAACAATATTAGTATGAATTGATGTACAAGGTAGGGGATTTTTTTTAATAATCTTCGATGTAAATATATATAATATGTTAATATTTGGGAAGAAATTAAGATGTAATTGAGAATTCCTAAAAATCTTTATAATTGGGTTTTACTTTTGATTTCATTAGGAAATTTTACTGTGAACAAAATTTATCTTTCTATTGGAATAATGCTTCATTAAGAAATGTAATGTACTAGAAATCTAATTGTTGTTTGGAAAAGTAATATTATGGTGGGAGGAACCACTAAGCTATTTTTCTTGATGATGCTTATGAAGACAAATATATATTTGAAATGTTGATCTATGTTGTTTGAGAATATTAAAACATCATCTATGTATACCAAAATATATTCAAAATATGGATTGAAAATATCATTCATAATTCTTTGAAATTCAAAATGAGCATTTTTTTTAGGCCAAAAGACATTACATTCCATTCATACTGTCCAAATGATACTATGAATGTTGTTTTATGTTTATCCGCTTCATTAATTTGTATTTGTCAAAATCCCGATTCATATCAAATTTTGAAAAAAAAAAATTGAATTATGAAGTCTATTCAATAGATCCTCTTTATTAGGAATTGGATACCTAATCCATTTTGGTGCTTTGTTCAATGGCTTATAATTGATGATTAATCTAGGTACTCCTCTTTCTAATTCAGCTTTTTCATTTACATAAAAAGCATAGCAACTCCAAGGTGATTGACTTTTCCCGATTAATATCTAATAAGTCTTGAATTTCTTTTTGACAAAATTTCAAAACTTCTTGATTCATTTGAGTTGGCCTAACTTTTGTATAAATTTGTTTTTCAAAAAAATTAAGTTCATCTGGTAAACTAACAATATGCCTCTTCCTTTCCAAAAATACATTAGGTAAGATGGAACATATATTTTGTTCTATTTATTTTTGAAGGGATGCAATTTTGCTCGGAGACTGCATTTCCAGAATTTAAAATCCAAACCAGCTCCTCCCAAACTACCCCTAAGAAGTTAAAAGCAGAGCAAGTAGACCTGAGGGCAAGGGACCAGAATGACCGGCAATTTGTGTTTGCATATCGTGTTCATGTCAATTATTTGTGTCGTCTCTTGTCGTTGCAAAAATGTTTCAACATAATCATGTAATTTTTTTAATTAAAAAATTAAGACGTGTCAATCTATGTCAATTTCTAATAAAGTCATGCTATATCAAATTCGGTTTCTTTCCATAAATTGTGTTAGGCATGAATTGTGCTAAAAAAATTTACCAAAAAAATGTGAATTTTATTGTACAAATATCAATCATGTCATAAATTTTTCAGTTTGATCAATTTAATCCCAAATTTTTTATAATTTGTCAATTTAATCATTCAACTAATTTTGGCTCAAAATAGCTAACTTGGACTTCATCCGCACATCAATGATTTCTGAATGACTAAATAAATAAATTGTCAAGAAATTCAAAACTAAATTGGCCAAATTAAAAAGTTAAGATTGAATTCATGTTCCATAAATTTGATACTTTCTTGGTCAAATCGTGTCGGGAATTACCACCAGCCCACAGAAGCTATCCCATAATCATGGGCGGCACTTTCTGTTTGGGAGCAATCTAGGTGCAACAAATGCAAGAATACCATCCCGGAATTTAAATTTCCCCACATATGATAATGTACAACGGTCGATAGTCGAGGACGAACGTGCGCCTCCTAGAGTTAATGGTCTTGTGCTATTTCCCACTTGGGTTGAACAGAGGAAAGCTAACGATAATGGTGTCGATTCGAAGGCACCAAGTACAAGAAAACAAGTTTGATGAACTCGAATCTTATTTTCAACCCGTTTCATGCATTATAACTCTAAACGTATAAGAAAATGCATTCATGTTTCTATGCTTCCTACCAAACCTGTGGTACAAAGGAAATCTGGCAAGCGAATGATCCTTTTATATACCTTCCTTTTTGTACAATTGCAAGCTGAATTTCATACAGGCGTGTGAGCTCTATTCCATCCGCATGCACATTGAGGACAACCAACCTATGACACAACAAATCAGAAGAAAGACCAAACTCCCGCTGTACCCAGATCTTACAAAGACTACACCGTGCCTTCGCATGTGGAGGGCTGTGCACCTCCAAGAACCTTGCAGCCAAAAGCTTCGGCATCAGAAAGCCGCTAGTCATGGAAATTCCCAAATGCAAAGCCACAGGAGTGTACGGTGTGAGAATCTCTAAATCAAATGAGGAGCGCTCTCCGCATTAGTGAGTTAAAAGAATGTGGAATGACTCAGAGATCAATTCCCAACAAAGCAAAACTGGCTATGAATCAGGCAAAGCCGCCAACTCATCATATGAGGTGCGGAAGCGAAGACCGGAACCAATGTGTGTAGCTGTGGGGCATAACCAGCTTAATATATTGGGACCCAGTACCTGAAGGAAACAAAATGACGTGAGCCACTTGAGGCAAGACAGAGGAAAAAAACAAAGAGGACAATCATCCTCAGTTCCTAAAGTACAGACTAAAACACGTGTTCTTTCGAAGTGAGGCAGCAATCGAGCCTTGTGTACGTAGAGAAGCTATATGTCCGTTTGAGCTAAAAGCATTTGCTTCACCTTTGTATCTCTTGGTAATATCTTATTCACCATGTAGTAATACTACTCCACCCTATCAAAATTCTCAGCCCTGGAATCAAGTCAAAGGGCAACATTGAATTTGACCACCCACTAATATTAAGGGTATATTGCTCTTACTGTGGTCAAATTTTCGTAGGCACCGAGATCATATGGATGATTATAGACACTGCCTCCCTTCTCTGCCAACCACATTGCTCTCACACCTTCATGATACTGTTGAAAAAGAATAAGAGCTAAAAGAAGAAAGTCATCAGCAAATAACAATGGACAGATGATAGTTCTGTCAACTTTACCAACCTCAATTGTGGTCTTGTTATGCAAAATAAGGTAGATGTGCCAACCCAATAGGACACCTAATGCAATGCACATAGGTACAAGCAACAGCCCCGAAATAACCTGTAAATAGCAGACAATGAGTCAAATGGACTCAAGAGTATATGGAGTATTAAACCAAGTGTTGCGAGTGTATTACATATACAGTTCGGAAGGAGTCTTCACTTTGCTGATCATCCTTTTCAGGATCAATGATCAAACTACCCAGAAGCAAGACCTATATGTTCATCCAATAGGGTTAGCATAAATAAACTAACCTCATTCAAATGCTCTTGCTGGAAATTAGTCCAAAAGTTGTTGCCTATAAACTTAGATCACCAAAAAAAAAAAAAAAGCCCTTTCTGGATCGAATACAGATGAGGCACAATGATGTTCATTAAAGAAAGCATGCCAGCATTAGGAACACAAGGCCCCAAACTGTGGAACCAAAATTAAAACTCTCCTCAAGAGGATAGATGGATATGTCGAATTGAATGAAGTTAAAAGGAACTGTGCAAATGCATATGGACTTAGTGAATTGGACTCATAACATAAATCCCTTGAAGGAATCCTCCAAGAAATTACATACATACCAGTGAATAGATGCATGCCGTTACCGCATAGACAACAAATACAAAGAAGACCTTGTAGTTTGCGTGGCCAACACAATTGTTTATCCAAATGCAGTGGTGATCCTGACAATCAAGTGACACTAGGTAAGTGAACATAGTATGAAGTATATTAATCCACAGACAATAGCATGCGTCATGCATACCATTCGCAGAACACATCTTTTGCAGACTCGACAATGATGCGCACGTGGAGGCTTATAGAGGGAACACTTTTGGCAATATCTCAAATCGCCACCCTGCAAAAATCCACAAAATAACATATTTGCAGGTCCAAATTTCCAGATTTAGAGACTAAGTAGAAGCTGCATAAAAAGTTTTAGTATCACCCTCCTATTAGATATAATCGCGTTCTCTTTGACAGCAAAATACTTAACAACTAGCTTCTTTCTGTCTACTAACTCAAGTAGGACTGATCAATTAGGCAGCTCAAACAAGAACCAAGCACCAGCTCTTTATGCCGAGCCTACCCTATTTACCAAGAGTAGCATCAGCGCAGATTCAGCGGCATATCATTCACAGCGTCAATGTCTCAAACAGAGAAATTTGTTCTGTAGCCCAGTGCCAAGGGATGGTAGGGAACTCATACCAGATCGAATGATGATTCTAACCCAGGCTTGGTGGGAAATAAGATACTTGATCAGGCCTGACTAAATTTGAGAATATACTAAAACTAGATAGACAACATAAATGGAATTTAATTCCCCATACATGAATGTGCATAATATATGATATCAGTGATGAGAAGTTGAAGAGAATCAAGAACACACTCAAATTTGTCAACTCATATAGAGCAAAACCCTAAGATCGGGATATATTAATGCCATGGTGAAATGACATTTCAAACAATTCTCTCAACAAATTGAACAGCAAATGAAAACAATTGGGAGATGAGGAATATAAAACACAGGATATATGATTCTCCCAAAATTCTGCAAAACACACTGGATTCCCAAGGTGAAATGTGATTACAAATACAATTCAGTACACCCTTTGGCATCATAAATTTCATTGCCGAAAGCATCATTGTTATGCGAGCATCATAATGAGTGGACAATTCAAACTTCACATAAAGGACATCATTGAATTTTCCACAAAGGAGGCAATTTCAATCATTTTGTGATAGAAAATATGCGAGAGTTGGTGTTGCATTAGTTATAGGATGGCCAGGACACCTGACGAGGTTTTCAGAGTGCCATGGTCATATTGAAGGGTCAATACCTAGTTAAAACTACACAGTCAAAATCAACTATATGTCAGACATTAACAATGGGCCAGGTCCAACTTTTAAATTCGACAGCATTCACATTCTGCAATAGCCCACAAGCAATAATGGTAATGGCACCTCTGATGCTATTTCAATAGCTAGAGCAAGGAAAGCAGAGAGGAACACATTATTCTCGGGATCAATTTACAAGCTACAATTATTCCAGAATCTTTTCAACAGGCTATCCCTGTCATCTTGTGGAATCGCATGGATGAGGTGGCCAAGACCACTAAAACTGGACTCCACTTCATATATTCTCAACTCAGCATCCCTTTACTTATTCATTGTTTACCAGCATTCTACACAGATCAACATTGCCGACACAATGAATACTCCACTCCATCTCTATTACAGGGATCGCATCAGCAACCCACCAACAAAGATCTGATAGTTGCAAATTCACAACCCTTTTCTGGGAAAGAGAAATCTTGAAAAGTAAAACAAAACCAATCACCATCATGCCCATATGTCCAGATCCCCTCCATAAATTGAGCACTACATATCAGCCCATGCATGTAACAAGATTCCCTAACAATCCATTCAACGCGAGGAATCGAGTATCGAGTATCGAGGTATCAAATGCGCATAAACTGGAATTGAAATGGGGCAAAGAGAAGAAACCAGCGATTCTTGGAACGGAATCAGGGCCATACCTTGCGCTTGATCTCGTGGATCGGGGTCTCGGCATCCTCGACGTCGGGCACGAAGGTGGGAGGGACCCGACCCGGGTCGGTGAAGACGGAGGCGACGTAGTTGAAGACGCACATGAGGGCGACGCCGGTGAAGGCGGCGGCGTTCATGAGGCCCGGCGAGGAGGCGAGGCCGAACCAGCGGTCGATGAAGACGAAGACGGTGGAGAAGTAGAGGAAGCCGATCGCGAGGACGACGGCGGCCACGGGGAGGGAGAACCCGATCCCGCCCCGCCGCTTCATGGGTCGCTTCCTATCGCGCGAGATAGAACAAGAAAGGAACGCGCGCGCCCGTCCTCCCGGAGGCACCACCCGCGGCGAGACGGCGGCGGCGACGGCGTCTCCGGAGGCGGCGCGGCGGCGGCCGAAAGGAGTGAGCTCGAGAGGTGGGAGGGGGCGATGCGGCGGCGACGCTTGGTGGGTAGCTCTCGAATTTACTGGAGAGAGGGGACTCCGCGGTGGGTGGCTTCGAGCACCTGCGACGACGGTGGAGTGGGAAAGAAGGGAAAGCGAAAGCTTGACGTCTCCCTCCTCTCTCTCTCTCTCTCTCTCTCTCTGTGCTTCGATTCTCGGATCAGAGATGGAAGACGAACGTGGGCGGAAGATTTTCACTCCTTTTTCTCGTCGACAGCAAATAATAATAATGACGACGGGAACTCATTTTTACTTTCTAGTTTCTACGCAAAATCCTCCTTGGTCACTCGAACTCATTTCTCGAAGCACTTTGTCATTCAGGTAATTTGTCAATCAGCCTCCCAAATCAACGTAAGAAAAATGACACGAACGATCCCTTAACTTGAAATTAATATGTAATTTGTTCCTAACTTTTCATCGGTTCAATATGATCATGAAATTTAGTTTAATGATATTATTATCTCTAAACTTTCAATTTATTCGAATTTAGTGGTTAAATTATATGGAAATGTTTAAAATTGTCTCTCAAGTTGAATTAATGGAAAGATAATATTGGATATTTAAACATAGTCTAAAGACTCGATTAAACATGTATCAAAAATTCATTGATCACATTAAATAAATTAAAAGTTTGGAGACGACATTGCATATTGAGTTAAAACTCATGAATTATATTAAACAAATCAAAAATTCAATTATAACATTGTATATTTGGTTAAAGTTCATAAGTTATTTGTGCAATTATCCAATTAACAAATTACCGGAGACGATAGCATGAGGAATAATTAGAAAATAGCTACTTTATCCTAAAAGAATAATAATAGATAAAGAAATAAACATCGTACAAGATTTGCTCAATTGAGCCTCTGATAAGGAGGAAAAGAGCTTATGCCCTCGTAAAGTTAAATAATTTCGTTATCATGATACATTTGCGCGTGTAAATGCAAATTCAATTATGAAATTGGAAGGAAATTAGTAATTAGATCCATAACGTCTTATGCGTCGAAGTCTTAATTATTTAAACCAACAATTAAAGACATTGATATTAACATAAAAAGAAGCGGCACTTTTCATTAACGATATAACTCTTAGAATTGTTTACACTATGGCTTTACTACGTGAGCCTATCTTTGTCTTAATAGAAAATTGGATTAATGCTACCAAAAACCTAAATTGATATACATGTGGTAAATTTACCCTAAACTAATATTAGGGTCATTAAAATCCTAAATTAGTACACTTGCACAGATTTACTTTGAACTAATTTTTGGTTCACCAATAACTCCAAACTGGTAGTAACGTAACATATTCACCATTTATTTGCTTCCATCAAATTTTACCATAAAATTGTTGAGTTATATAATACATGACAATAACTCAATTGACATGAGAAGTTCACATGAAAATCCATATCAGTTTGAGGTAAAATGGTCACAAATGTTTTAATTTTGGGTTTTTCGTGATCCAAAAATCAATTTAGAGTAAATTGATCATAAGTGTACCGATTTGAGTTTTTTCATGGTATTAATCCTAAAAAAAATTTTGCTCACTACTACCTATTTTATTTTCATAGGGAATTCATTATCTATTGTTTCTTTATTGGTTCAAATTTAAGTGAGAAAGAATGACCGACAATAATGGGAAATTTCAATAGCTTTCAAACAAGGACCATGTACTCATTGTGCCTGTACTCTTTACCGTAAAAACCTTCTGTCAAATGTATATTAAGGGAGATTACAGCTTTGGAATTAATTGAGACACATTAGCTTGTTAGACTCCCTTACTTGGTTGTGCTTGGGGGATTTTAATGAAGTATTATATAATTGGGAGAAAGTGGGTAAACGAATGACTGAATATTACCATCTCAATGCATTTCAAGAATATTTGAATGATTGCTCATTGATGAAAATTGAAACTAAGGACTATGCTTACACTTGCGCGAATAATAGAGAAGGGGAAAATTTTGTTAAAGAGAAATTAGATAGGGTATCATGTAAACTAGAAAGGAGGTTCTTATTCCCAGAGGCCGAAGCCTATGCCCTTCTTATCATTGGACCTTTACTGCTAATTTGATCGATAGCAACAATTAAAAGGAGGAAGGAATTCAAATTTGAGACCTATTGGATTGAAGATGTTGAATGTAAAGAGATTGTCCACAGCATGATATTCTGTCCATTTGGAAAATGCCGAATTACAGAAGAAATTTTAGGAGGTTATTAGGGCCTTGATTTCTAGAAGTAACAAGAAGTTTTCAAACAACCATAAAAAATAACAAATAGTACTAGTCTCATTCATGACAAATCCATAACTCAAAGTATAAAAGAGGAGAATGAATTATTGTAGAGACAAAAAAAGATATATTAGAGAATGAGGTCGAGAATAAATTGGTTAAAGTAGGGAGACATAAATACTAAATATTTTCATGCAACCACTATTCAAAGAAGGCAAAGAAATAGAATGTCCATGCTGAAATCTTCAGAAGTTGAGTGGACTAGGGAGAGAAACCAGATTCAGCTTACGACAACTAATTATTTTCGAGACCATTAAACATCAGTAGGCCAATGAAACATAACTTCGGTATTAGATTTATGTCCTAGGTAGGTAGGAGTTGAAATGAATGAGTTATTAATAGCTAATGTGACAATAGGGGGCAACAAAGGCCCTTGAGCTAGATGGCTTAAATGATATGTTTTTTCCAGCACCACTGGAAAATTATTAAACAAAATATTTTTATGGCTGTGAAGGAGTTTTCCCTATCCGGTGTTATGGAACCAACTCTAAATAGAACATAGTTCTTATTGGTCCCAAAAATACCCAATCCAAAAAATTTGGAACAGTTTTGCCTCATTAATCTTTGCAATTCCATGTATAAAATCATCTCAAAGACTATGGCTGACAAATTAAAGCCTTAGTTGCTAGTTTTGATTTCTGAGGAGTAGAGTGCGTTTGTGAGTGGTAGACAGATTTAGGACAACATCCAGATTATGCAATAGGTCCTCCATCAATTGAGGATCCAATATAGAAAGAAAAAGTTCCAAGCCGTCCTTAAACTTGATATGTAAAAGGGGTATGATAGAGTGAAGTGGGATTTTTTTGAAGCGTGTATGCTGAAAATTCGTTTTTGCAAAAAATGAGTTAGATTGGTGATGCAATGTGTTGCTACAATATCATTCAGTGTAAAATTAAATGGAGAACTACTTCATTTATTCCACCATTACAAGAGTGATTAGATAGGGTGATCCTTTATCACACCATCTCTTCATTATGGTGGCAAACTGCTTGTCATCTTTGATAGATATCACAATGGAAACTCATAGCATAAAGGGGATTAAGCTGAATAGATATTGCCCTACCCTTTCCCACTTGCTATTTGTGGATGATTCCATATTTTTTCCTAGATGGATCACTTATTGAATGCCATAATTTCTCGGCTATCCTCAATCAATACTATTTTGCTTCAAGGCAACGGGTCAATTTGAAAAAATCATGTGTATTCTTCAATACATGATGGCCTCAATCATTGAGGGATAACATGGCTAGGGAGTTAAGGATTCTAGAGGTTAGTCACGCAAGAAAATATCTAGGAATTCCTTAAAATTGGGGTGCCTCAAAGAAGCAAATGTTCTCATGGATCTTAGGGAGAGTGCATAAAATTGGAAGGGTAGAAAGAACAACCGATTTCCAAGGCAGGAAAAGAAATATTGTTGAAAACAGTTTTTCAAGCCTTACCACAATATGCAATGTCCATATTCAAAATCCTAATTTCCATTTGTAAAGCTATCGAGCAAAAAATAACAAATTTTTTATGGAAAAATAGTGATTCATAGGGTGGATTATATTTGAAAAAGTAAGATACTCTAAAAACCAAGAAAGAAAAATGAGGCATGGGTGTTAAAAACTTACTGTTAACAAAGCTATGCTAAGTAAACAAGTATGGCGTTTAATCAAATTCCCAAAATCATAATGGAGTAGAATTTTTAGAGGCATTTATTTTCACAGAAAGGAGTAAAGCCATCTTGGGGATGGCAAAGCCCACTTGTGAGAAGGGAAGCAATCTCCAATTTGACAATATATTCAATAGGAAATGGGGAAAATGTAGATATGAGGACATATTGGTGGTTGAAAAGAGGTCTCATGGGTGGACATGCAAATTGGAATGATTCAAGGAAAGTGGCTGAGTTGATTCTTCCATAAGAAAAATCTAGATGCGCTCTTTGATGAATAGACCAAGCAGGAAAATCTTTCCATCCCAATCAATCCTAATGAGACAAAAGACTAGCTAATGTGGATAAATACAAAGTTTGGCTACTACAAGGTCAAAAACACCTGTAATCTATTCAATAGTGTATGGTAAACCCAACACTAAACAACCATCATCTTCATATCTGCCACCTAAAGCATTGTGGACTTCCATATGGAACTTAAAGACTCAACACTAAAGTGAAGATTTTTTTTTTTTTTAATGGAGCATATGCCAAAATGCAATCCCTATGAGGGAGAATCTATGGAACAGGAAAATCGTACTTGACCCTATCTATGCATTCTATCGATATGAGGTGGAAACTATTGAACACATCCTCTTGCTTTGCCCCTAGACACAACAAGTATAATCAGCCCCTAAACTCCAATTGCAAAATATGTTAAATGAGATAACCATTTTGATGCTTGGATTGGGATGCTAACGGAGAACAAGAACAAAGTGCCTTCCCTTAAAGTGGTGGTATCGGTATTATGGCGCATTTGGGTAGCTCAAAATAATGCAATATTCAGAGTCCAATTCCCAAATGCGGAAATCATTATCGAATTAGCCCAAATCCTACAAGAAAACTTCAAAAAATGGGACTTTCAAGCTTCACAAGTCGAGAAAAATAAGGAATCATCAACTCCTCTTGCCTAGGTAGTGTTGGAAAAAGGCGAACTTAAAATTAACATTGAGGGTGCTCTCGAGGAGGACATGACGAACGGCATCATAGCATGCATATGTCAAGACTTCACTAGGACCCTCGTCACCAAGTAAACCAAGTCAATCAAATCTTCCACTCCAACTCAAGTTGAAGCCCTAGCTTTGCTTGAAGGTCTTCAGTTCGTACAAAGAAATTTAGGAAGTGTTTGCACTTAGTCAAACCGAGATATGATAATAGCTCTCACCTCCACATATCAATATTCATGGAACTCATGCTTGCTTATCATGGAATGCTCTCTTCTTCTCACGGGTCTCCCATATGTGAGGCTTGAATTTGGCCCAAGAAGATCTAACATGGTTGCCAATTGGGTAGCAAAAGCCCATAATAATTGATATCTTTCTCATGACTGGACTCTTTCTCCCTTACAAGCCTTTTGAGCTTTGCTTTGTAGGGATGCCCCCATTGTGGGCATATTCTTATGATATAAATAAAAATTTCAAGTTTCTAAGAGAAATGAAAATCCTTTTATAATTTTAACACGTATACAATATAAAAGAATACGAATTATCTATAAGGTTGTGTTTATCAGTCAAGATAAATTTCAGGATAGGATAAAATTTATTCTATCTGACGTTAGGTGCATGCTCAAAATAAGATAAAGTAAAATATAATGGGATATAAATCAGATAAAATTATCTTATAAGAGAGGTAGAATAAATGTGGATATAATTTTTGACATGCATAATCGAAAGTTATGTTTCTTGAATGACAAACTTATTAAATTAACAAAATTAAAATCATATTTCAATATAAATAATATTTGAATTTTAATATAAGAAATTCAAAATAAAAATAACAATTTAGTTTTTAAATTTAATATTATTTAATAGTTAAAAATAAATAAATATTTATATTTATTACGTATCTTAGGTATTTTGGTATTTTAGGTATATTAGTAAAGTTTACTATTTAATAAAATTTTCTTAGAGAATGGCGAATGAGAAGAAAGAAATTAATTAAAAAAGAGAGGAAAATAAAATAAAATAAGCAACTAAAAATAAAGTCAGCAAAAGTTTACTAATATGTCGTTTTATACCAAATAATATATATGATATGATGTGAAAATATCCAAATTTATTTTAAAATCACCAAATATTGGATAATATACAACAAAATCCCTGAATTTCATATATTATCATATCTTAATTAGAAATTCAGACGACCAAATGGAGTAGAGTTATCATAGCCAAATTCTCACTCAAGAAGAGAACAAAGTTGTTGCATTAAACATGATTTATAGATGGACTCTCTAAGTTTATTAAACGCAATTGAATCAAGAAAGAACGCCTCTAATAAATTGGAAAATGATTTAGAATTTCAAATTAGTTGAATTCTGAATTGCAAACATCATTCCCATTTCATGAGTTACATGGTTTTTACATAGAAAAATCTAGAGATAAGTGCAGTAAAAATCATAAAACTTATCACAATAGTGTGATTAGATTTTAAAACTTTTTAAATGTGAATTAAATCTTAAAACATATTAAATTAGTACGATGTAATCCTTGTGTGAAGTCTGTTAAAATTGGCTAACGAAAAATGCTAACACGATGTTTTCTCTCTCTCTCTTACATGGTTAACTAAAACTTATTAAGGTTAACTAAAACTTGATCAAAAGCTCAATTTTTTTTAACTTCAGTTTTAGTTAAATTAGATTAAAAAATAAAAAGAGTTTACAGTTAAAAAAAAAAAAAATACAAGCGGAGAGCTAGGACCAGCCCTTCCACCTGCGGCCGCCACGCCAAGGGCCAGGCTTTCCTTTCGCTGGTGGTTTTTTTCTCTTTTTTTTGTGTTTTTTTCATTAGTCCTTTTCTTAGAAAAATTGTTTTGATTTTTAAAAAACTAATATCATTAAGATTTGGTGTAGAAATTAGAATTCAGATAAAAAAAAAAGACGTAGGAGGAAGAAAAAAAAAATCACATAAATATTTTTTATTAATCAAATTAAATAGAATTAAAAATATGATTGCACCCATTTGATAAATCTTAAGGCTTTATTGCACTTTTTGATAATTTCTAAAACTCAATTGCATTTTCGCAATAAATTTTAGCATTTCTACTGGATTATCCCAAAAATCTATATAAAGTAGAGCATAGTACAATGCGCCCCCAATGACTTTTTGGCTTGTCTTCATCTAACAACTTAAGTGCTCATTACAAAAAATCTATTATCGACAAATGCTGAATCAATTGTTGGGATATATTTAACTAAAAATACGTATTTTACTAACTTACAATTACAAAAATATTATATTTTCTATCGTGCATACTGATTTCACATGCTATAATTTATACACTTTAGAAGGTTTGAAGTATCCAACATTAAATGAATATTCAAATTCAAACGATTTGCAAAACAATCAAGTACTTAAAAAATTATACCAACCAAATTCCATGGTTCAACCTGCCAACTCCAGATTTAGGAGGGAACATTGACATATCCTTTTCATCAAGCACCAACCAAATGCTATACCATGATCCAAAATCTCAGCGCACAAAGGACCGAAAGAGAACGTTGAACCACAGAATACATGATTCTTCCTTGAGTTTCAAAAGTAACTTACCTATTCATGGCGATTTATCCATCAGAAACGAACAGCCTCGGCAATGACATCACAAATTTCACTATTTTGAAAGGTAACCATTGATCCAGTAAACAGCATAGAAAATCAGCACCAGTTATAACCTCTCTACAACATCATTCTACCTCAATTCTCATCAGAGCGCTATCCTCATGGATAATGGCTCCAACACTACATTCAATATGCTATCACAGCAGGACCAGAAATCATATATCATGCAATCAAACCAGCCCTCAATGTCGAATTCCACTCTAACTCCCTCTCCAGAGGTAGCTACGGGTGGGCAAACCAGTGCTGGCATGATAATTGCTCAAGGATTTCACTGTCCATTGCAAGAAATTCTTCGTCAAAGCATGGATAAACAAAGGATGCATCAAATTCAGTTTTGTCTCTCTGTAAACTAAGCACTTCCACAACTCCCCGCAATTTATACACTGCTTTGAGTAACTCCAGAAAAAAGAACTGCAGTGACAAACACAATCTCAGGAATCGGGATGCCTGTCCACAATAGAGAAACAAAACTCCTAATAAAGTCGCAGTGTCGAATGAGATCAACGTCCAAGTCAATAGTGGAGCAATAAAAATTTCAGAGGATGTAACAACCAGAAAACACATGCTGCAGTAGTGCCATGTTACTGCCAGATGCAAGACTTCCAACCTTCCATTAATTGTCGAATGCACTTCTTAAGGGAGTCTACAATCTCATGTAATGAGAAAGAGCATGAAGATTGTATTGTAGAGTTCATCTTGATTTTCAAATTGCATGACAGGTTTTACTTATGGACTAAAATAAGAAGTCTGAGGCATTAATGGCTAAACCATGTGGAATAGATCCCCCATAACCCCAAGTTTTAGGCTGTCAATCTTCTCACAAGTCCTCTACAATGAGGTGCTTTAACAGATGGATCAAATTAATCAAATCCAGAGGAAAGGAAAAAAAAAACACCAATGCAAAATTTCTTTAATGTTCATGTGTAGACTTTATGCTTTATTCTGATCACAAAGATCCCAGAAGTCACATGAGCATATAACCTGGCCATGAAAATGTACACGCAGGCAACTAGCAGACATAGTACCTAAAAGTTTCTTCTTGGTTGACAGTACCTTCGTTTATTACTTAAGCAAAATAAGTCGGAATGGCAAAAGCATCAGAAGTCCATCAAGAGTACTTAATAATTTATATCCAATTAAAGGAGTCAAACACAGCAAACACCAAATAGCATTTTTCGGCCATTGGGTGAAAGAAAATACAGTCAATGACAAGCTTAATTCTGAATGTGGACATGCTACCAGATGGAGACTTGTGATAGTAACACCACGAAATCCTCATGGCAGCCTAAGTCAATGGACATAGTCAAGTTTCTGTTCTTTTGCTAAAGGAAAAAGTGCTTAATTTATCCCCAATATACCACTAAACTACAACCTCTGGATTCTTGCCCTAAGAATCAATAACTATCATCTTAAGGACTAAAATGAAGCATTTGAAAGGATATCTTGTAAAGGATGAAGCTGCTACTTAGCTCCTTATAGCACTGATCAGCAATTAGAAGACCAAAGCAAATGAATTATCATGTTCCAGAGTCATTATTCACAAACCCTGTCAATGCAATTAGTTGTAAAAGGCAGTTCATAGCAGCAACTGAACATACATGGGACCCATCTCTTAAAGCAGTTAGTTAATCAAAGAAGATCGTAATCAAATTGTGAAAAAATACACAACTTCGAGCAGATAAAACCAGCACTTGACCATCAATGGGAGCCATCTCATAGACGTTAGAGTAGATAACACTGTACTCGTATAAAACAATCCATTTTATAAAAGGTAACCATTCACTCTTACATAAAAGGCCCTAGCTACTTCACTAAACTCGTGGCAATTTCTGTGAGGAGCAGAACTATGTAAAGATCTTCATAATGGCCCACAAATTGTACAGGACCAGTGATGCATACAATTATTAGGAGAGTAAACATCAGGTTGCGTTAAGTTAGAATACCCAAATAGCATCTTATATGGAACCAGAAAGGACACAAAAGATGAACAGGAACTTTGATAAATTAGAATGGAGGAAAATAAAAAAAATAAAAATTGCTTTCATAACTTTTGAGCCACCAAAAACTGATAGAGCTCCTCTAATATAGCTATCGGCAGAGCTGGAGCCATACACAATGACCTATTCTCTACCTCTGAAAGCCATATGCATTGCATCAGAAACTTCTAACTTGTTCTGGCCAAAATTTGTGTGGACACACACCCTTACACAATTTACTCCCCAAACGGATGACCTTCAAAAGAAAGCTTCTTCATCCTACTTCCATTGGTGTTATTATCTACAATAACTGTGCAAATGTTCCACCTTTGCCATGTATCAAATTGAGCCAGCCAAATGCACCATCAAGTGCAGACTAATTTGAAGATGAGGGAAACGTTGACAGCCTCTTATACTAGAACAGGGCTTGGCTGCGCCTCCGTGCAGATCTAGCAAATACGGCAGTTAAGTTACTTCTCCTCATAGACCCCAATTCAGGATCAGCACCTGACCTGGACGATGAAGTTCGAAGCCTCCCAAAGAATGAAATGAAACTGTGAAATGCCCGACGCAACCCACTCCTCTCTCTGGATCTCCTATTATTTGACTCCCACGAAACCCTCCTTGGAACCCCACCAGCATTGAACCCACCACCATCCATTTCAGTGTAAACAACGGGCAACTCCCTCTCAGCAGCTCTTCTTCCCCCTGTAAACCTCCCCACCGCAAACCCGCCACGCGGGAGCCTCCATATTGTCAACCCCACTGAATCCTCCTCTCGAATCCCATCTCTATCATTCACATTGCTCACACTGCTTTGTATATCACTTGCCAATTCATGCCTACATACGGGACACGAATTCCTTATTAAAAGCCAGGGCAATATACATTCTGCATGGTAAATGTGCTTACAAGGCATTTCTCTAGCTTCACCATGAAGCTCAAAAGCTTCCTTACAAACCGCACAATGCGATTCAGTATCTATATGATTCCCAATGATCCTAACCACAGGCATAGACTCGATCGCAGCCTTTGAAGCCGGGGAATTCTCTAACCTTCTAGTCCCATTAATCTCCAACTGAGCCAGTTGATCAAGCAACCGATCAAACCCCGAACCCATCAAGAAATCCGACATACTCGCGGGCAACGGCCGCAAGCCAGAACCCAAACCGTCATCATAGTACAACTCGTAATTGTTACCTCCTTCGACCACAATCCCTTCGTCGCCGCCATCGGCTCCTCCACGGAGGACAATAACCGGATTAAAAGGGGATCTGTCGCTGCCGTTCCTCCTCCTGCGCCGCAGCGAGGGGCTCGTGCTGCGGTCCGAATCGGAGCTATTCCCGGCGTACATGGCGGCCGCGGGGAACCGGTGGTGGACGGGGATCGCGGACGGGGACTCGAGCTCTTCGACGCACCCGCTGCCGCAATTGGGGCAGTTGATCGAATCCGAATCCTGGGTCTCGACCCGGATGACTTGACTGCAGCTGTGGCACCAGTACGAGTAATCCACGGACGCCATTGATACGCCCAACACGGAACTCGGGGGACGACAGATTGCACGGGGGAAAAGAAAAATTGGATCTTGGGGTTGAATTCTGGAGACCAAAGGATCGAGATACAGAAGCAATCGGATGAGAAAGTAAAAGCACGAGAAGGGAAATGAGGAAGGATTGCGAAATTGCGAAGCGGAAGAGGAGGAATCGAAGGGGGAGTGAACCCTAATTTTGCAGGAAATGAAGAGAGAGAAAGAGAGAGAGAGAGAGAGAGAGAGAGAGAGGTGGATGGCTGGAGGGAGGGAGGGAGGTTGCGCTGTTGGGGGAAAAAGAAAAGCCTCTCTGCAGTAAGCATAAAGATGGCGTTCGCGTGGCGATTAAGCTTTTTTCGATTTCTTTTTAATGGATTGATTGGCCTTCTGAAAAGTAATTTTGCAATAAGAAAAATACGTTCCTTAAAATTATTTTTAGAAAAATATTTTTTTCAAGCTTTATTTATTTTGTACGACATGGATTCTAGCAATGAAAGAAGCCTGCTAGGCAAGAAGATTGCAAGTTGCAAATTCTATTTTGATAAGATATTTATATATATTATTATGAAGTAGTTAATGGGGATAGCATCATGACAAATATTACATGTGTCCCTAATAAAATTAAAAGAATTTGTCTATCCTTAGTTTGAATTGTAAGCTATAGCTTGCCTCTGTGAAATAGGATGCTAATAATTGTTGGTCAGTCATACGATAAGGTCTTCTTGACTCTTATCCAAAATGTCAACTAATGTATGTATATTGTACCTTTTAAGGCAATTATAGGTTTTGGGAGGCAATTCTAATTGGCCAATAAAAATAGATTTCAATGCTATTTCTTTCTTTGTTTAGTTGGTTTTCTTTAGCTTAGACAATCTATCATGAAAATTAAAAAAAAAAAGTATAAAGTAACCTTGTATCGATTGTTTGAAAAACAATTTCCTAAAACCCAATCCTTGTATCATTTATAAAAATAAATGAACGAAAAATAATTTCGTTGTTCATAAAAAAATATTAGACATAAATTCTTATCTATAATAAAAATATTTCTCATTGACTAATCAACTCAAGTGATCATCTTTTGGAATATAACTTCCAAAACATTCATTTTCTACAAAATAAACAAAGCCAGAAAAACTCATTTATCTAACTTTAAACATACATCTCTTTTTTTACCATAAGTGATATTTTGTTAATTGATTATTTTCAGCAAACCAAATGCTTAAAAAGTCTAGAAAACTAATTCACGATAAATTCTTTCACTAAGATAAATACAGTGTAACACTGGATAGTTTTTGTTTGGATTCATCAAAAGGTGTTTGACAAACTAGGTTTGGATAAAATAAATACTAAAATTTATTAATTTCAAAGTATTGTCTTCCTTGTATTATGAATAATGAATACATTGAAAATGACAACATTTATTGATTGGGCATGATTAACAAGTGTTCTTAGTACGTTCACTAATATGATTATTTTTTTATTGGGCCACGCTTTTTCCACTCCTTTCGTAGCTAATACACTCCCTATTTTAGTATTTTGACCATATTATCTATCATGGGTCTCTCTTTTTTTTTCTTTTTCCAGCATCCTCTTTTACTATTCTACCAAAAGTGTTCCCTTTTTCTTTCTCTCAAATGTGATGCCCCTTTGGTTTCTTTCCTTTTCTTTTCTCGTGGGTCCCTTCCATCTTATCTCTTGGCAAACAATATTTCTTGTCATGTCGATGGCGAGAATGGAGACTCACTACGCTTCGACCTAAAAAGCATTGATACTCTCCGGAAGCCTTCGTGTCATGTCCAACACGTGTCTGATACGCTCTAACACACTCCAACACGTTCCGACACGCGGTCAACGAGTGTCGGGAAATCCGACACGTGGTCAACTCTTCTCGACACGCTCGGACACGCGAGTCCGAAATTCCGACATGCAATTTTGACACGCACGGGGTTAATTTTAAAAAAATTCAATACTTGAGGGGTCAAAATATAAATATATGAATCAATAATAAAAATAACAAAAATAAAGGGGAAAGAATAAAATTCTCACTCTCAAGTCTCTCACTTATAATTTTTTACATTCCCATGAGTGATAATGAAATGCCCTTCTTCTCGTTGGTGTCGTTTCGCCGCTCCGGTAGACTTAAAGTTGTGATTTTTTTTTTCTTCTTTCCGCCTCTTGCAGGCGTTACCTGTAAGTTATCTTTTTTGATCTATGTCATTAGCTTGTGAGTTATCTCTTACATTTTTCATGGCAAATTTAGTTATTTCCTTTTCTTTTGGTCGTACTTTGAGAGTTCTTGTTCTAGATTTTCATTTTTCTCTAACCTTGTTTTGCAGAGGAGCTCCAAGTCAATCTATATCATGAACTCTAAATTCTATCTGGGACTATAAGAAACCTCACTAATTTCCGACAAATGTAAGAAAACATGACATGTTCCTTCAAATTTACTCTTTTGTATTTGCAATTTTTGAATTTCTTCATCAATCTTTGTTAAATTAAGACAATGAAATTAACAAATGTTGAATTAATATTTTTAGTATAGATTAATTATATGCTCTTTTTATTATTTATTTTTGCATTTATATATAAAAATATATATTTAATATATAACGTGTCGGAATTCTCTATTTTTTTAGAATTAACGTGTCGGCGTGTCGTGTCATGTCGTGTCATGTTGCGTGTCGCGTGTCCGTGTCAGTGCTACATAGGCTTCGATGCTATGGCCTCTTAGTCGGACCCCAAGGGGATGGTGGTGGAAGGGGTAGAAGGCGCAAGCTTGGAGTGGGGTTTGAGGAAGGGGGAGACAATGTTGAGGGTGAAGGTATCGGAGTTACTGGAGGAGGTGGTGGTAGTGGTAGTGGTGGCGAGCTTCGGTGAGAGTCTTGATATCTTACGGGTAGGCCTTAGTGAATTAAGGGTGGATGAAGCTTAGACAAGAAAAGATTCACGGGTGAATGCTTGCCATGCATTTGGACGACGCAATTAATTGATCTCTCTCTCTCGCTCTCTTTCTGTCTCTCTCTCTCTCTCAATCAATATCAATCCAAGTACCATGAGAGTTTATCAAGGTGGTCTACGCGAAGGTTAAAACGATAGTTTGTGTGAGTGAGAGAGAGTGAAGTAAGCGAAGATGAAAGAGAAGAAATGTTATGCTAAGGGTGAGACTGTGGGAGAGAGAGTCAAGAGCGGTTAGCTGAAGCAAATATTATTTAGTATGTCTGTCATGATGAAGAAGAAGAGGGCGAAGAAATGGAAAAATCAAAGGCGGGGAGAGGAGAGAGAGAGAGGGGGGAGGACTACAATGTTGATGGTCCTGTAGTTGATGTTTGTAATTTGATTGACGATGACTATGTTGAGAGTCATGTTGTCCATGGTCATCAATTCGGTATATGATGAAGAAAACAAGCAGTTAAAAACCAAACCTAGCAATGAGATTTCTCCTATTGCTTCCGATGAGAGTAAGAAAAACGAAATTTCGACTTGGAAGTTTTTTCTTCTTTTCCCCTTTTTTTTTCCATCTTCTTGGCTAATTGGAAAATTTAAATCCTCTTTGGAGCGTAATTGAGATGAGAGGGGGCATCTTCATTTTCGAATAATTGATAAATAACTACCAAGACTTTCAACCATGATGAAATTTAATTAAGAGGAATGAGAGACGGCCAGAATTACCTCGGGGAGAGAGAGAACATAAAGAGTTAAGAAGGAGGAGGAAGATGGGACCTGCATGAAAACAAAAGGAAAGAAACTAAATTTCAGAGAATGCTTACAAAGTAAAACCCATGGAGGATAATATGATCAAAATACTGTTATAGAGAGTGTATTAGCTAAAGAAGGAGTGGAAAAAGAGCGATAGGACACGTTAAGGAATGATGAGCTTAAAGTTGAATTAATTTGATTTTTCAAAGAAGCAATTACAAATAGCATATCCAAAATCACGAATATTTCCGAACTAGTTGCTTAACAAAAAAAGATTAAATTAAAATCATTTTTTCTTGTTATATTATATGACTAGAGAGTTACCTTATAGGAAAATGAGGAAAATTTCAAGTCAGAAATAGAAATCAAGCGTAATTTTAGTTATTTTACTGAAAATAAATGATGTAAAAAATATTTCCCTAAGGGTTATCACGAAAAATTCCAAATTAGTATATATGTAAAAAATTTACCTTAAACTAATTTTTTGACCACAAAAAATTTCAAACTGGTACATTTATGACAAATTTATAGTTAATTAGTTTTTGTTGAACTTTATCATTAAATTGTCGAGTTAATTAACACGTAGTACTTATATCACTTATAAAAATAAATGAACGAAAAATAATTATCCTTCATAAAAATATTTATCGTTAAGATATTTAAGCAATACAAATCATTATTTTTTAGAAAATATTTTTAAAATTATTCATTTTCATGAATTAAATGAAAGCATCTTAAGAAAAAAAAATCGAGCATCATGGAGTGCCGCAACACAAAGGGACTGACCACGCAGCAACGACTGTATCTATTCCATTCGAAGATTTCCGATGGCTGGGTGCTCGATCCATAATTTCTGCTCGTGCATCCTCTAGAGAAACTTGGAAAGAGCCGCAAAAGAGCAGATGAGTAAGATCACCGGTCAATCTCAACATCCCGCTGAGGAACACCAATCCTTTGTTGGTGGAAATGAGGAAAGATCAGACCCAACTACCGGTTGATGCCATGCTTGCTGTCCATTGTTTGATTGTTTGATAGAGGAAGTAGACAACTTGTTGGGTAGCCATATAAAATGTCTCGACTCAATCGACTTCTCTGAAATTGAAGATGATGGTGAGTGATTTCAGGGTCAGTTCAAGTTCCACCTAAAATGTGTAATCTATTTTACTTATCCTATTGAGACTGGTTCTTCAATTTTTGAAACTTGGAACCAACATTGTCAATCAGTTCCAAGGTCTACATGAGAACTAGCCAATCTCTTTGTTCATTTCATTTTTTTCTTCCTTTTTTTTTTATTTTATTTCATTCTTTAGTAAAGCAGAATGAAAGAGAAGGCAATACAAAAATTTCCGTTTGTCAATAACGATGATCCATAAAAAGATGAATACGTAAAATAAAATGAACCATAAAAAGTTCAAAACACGTAACATAAAACCTAAATTATTTAACTTCATTCCTCAATCATCCACGAAAAATTGCTTCAAAACGAGTGACATGAAACCTTATCCAATTGCTCCATTTTCTTTTGATCTCTTACCTTGGACTAGCAAATTATGCCAATTTCTTGATCCTATGTGGTTTTATAGCTAAGTGTCTTCTTGAATGATGGATAAAATTCAGAGGCTGAAACAAACCCAACCCATATCGAGGTACATAGCACCGGCAATCTACTTCTACTCTGAACTAAAATAAAAACTTTACCAAAAACATAAAAATAAAAAACTATTATCTTCTTGTCTAAGGGAGACAGATTTTCAAGATGCGAAGAAGTGTAAAGACGAAGTTATCATCAACTGCTTAAATTTCGAGTATATACATATCTTGACATTCGAACACTCCTTGTTGACCATGCATATACGAATCTAGATAGTAAGTAGCTCTTCAAGAATACATCGTAATTCTAGTGGGAACTTCTTGACCATAACTAGAGGTGGCAAAATGGATGACTTATTTTTTGAAAAAGTTAGTTAAATGGGTTTAACAACTAAAGACTTAAGATATGTGGGTCTTAAATGGATCTTAAATGGGTTGGATTTAGAACTCATTTTCACCCAAAACCTCACAATCTCTCTCTTCTCTCTTTAACTTTACAAAAATATTTTTTTATAAAAACCGAAATTATAATTATTTTTTTATTGTTTTTTTTTTTTTTTTTTTTTTTTTTTTTTTCCTTTCTTCTTCCTCCGGTTGCCGGCACGGCGTGGCGGGACCGGCCAGGCGAGCCTCGAGCTTGCTGGATCTAGCGAGGCGGAGGCCTCGCCGACGCCCAGCGAGGCTTGAGCCTCGTCGATCTGGGGATATTCGAACTCGCCGTCGTCAGGCGAGGCTTGAGCCTCGCCAGATTTGGTGAGGGGCGAGCTCAAGCTCGCCCGATGCTAGCGAGCCTTGAGCTTGCCTATGGCCGGCTCTTCGACCGTCGTTGTGGCCAGCGGCCGGCCAAAGAAGAAGAACAAAAAAGAAAAAAGAAAATTATATTTAAAAAATAATTAAAATTCGATTGTTTAAAATAATTATTTTAAAATTTATAAAAATTGTCCATTAAATTTGTGTTGTATAAAACTATTTTAGCAATACCATTTTTTAAAAATATATATAAGAAATAAGCTTTTTTAAGTTTAGTTAAATGGATCGGGTATGGGTCGGGTCGAATATAGGTAAAAAATTTTGCATTGCAATAAATGGGTCATAAACAAGTTAAATGAGTCGATTTGGGTTGGACCATTTATGACCCGACCCAAACCCGATCCAACCCACTCGTTTAACGGGTCTAATCGCAACATAAACAATGCAAAGGAAAAGGAAAAGCACAAATGTAAAAAAGAAGTCCACTTTGATAATTAGGATTCTTATTATTGGCAATCAACGTTCATAGTTATTTTTTTGTTTCGTGAGCGTTTTTAGGAAATTACTAATCCCAAAGTTATCATGTCTTGCTTATGCTTTAGTAGTTTGCTTTTAAATGATTAGCCTTCAATAACTTTCTTAATGTCAAATTTTATTAAGCATTGTTTTTAATTTATTATGTATAGTCATGAAAGTGGTCTTTTCTCGTCTGTCATTTTATCTCGAGGAATCTCCATGCAAATAGTCCGTTCTCAGTCGATGCCGGTACAAGTGGGTAACTCTCTTGTTGAGAAGACAGGAAGGACAATGGGAAAAGGTGGCTAATGTTGGCAGTAGGGCCAGTGGTGGAACTGATAGAACAAGACCAGATGCAATGGAGAAATGGCATGACATCGCATGTATTCGCTCTCTCTTTCTTTTGTTATGTCTAAGATGTTGGAAATTTCTTATAGTATGGGCTTACATTAATAAATTAATTTTCTATTTTAAATAATCGAGTTAATGGATATTCCAATATTTGTTAAATCCTTAAGTGATTTTATTGAACTGAGTTTTGGCATTTATTAATAACGAGCTTAGTTGAGCAACAAAGTGTAGGTAATTGTGTTTAACTAAAACCCGTAATAGGAGAGCCTAGCTGACACACTATTGATTATGATTTGCTAGGTCCATCTCTAACCTATAAAATGGTAGGTTATACCTAGGGGTGTGCAAAAGAACCGGGACCTGCCCAGAACCAGACCAGAACAGGTGGTTCTTAAGGGAACCGTCCGGTTCGGTTCCATGGGCGGATCTGCCCACCCACCCACCCGGATCCAACTAGTGTTGCAGTGTAAAGAGGGTTCCTTCCATATTTGTCACGAGTGTAGCACATATCCGCATTTACGTTCAACAATTAACCTTATGTTGTTGCAAGGTGTAGGGGTGAAAGTTTCCGAAAATCCAACTCTCTTGCAAGCTCGAGTTTTTGATTTGGAATCTCATCAATGAATTTTTCATGTCGAAGCATTGCTACTACGTGTAATGTCTCATCGAGCAGAGATGCTGCATCTCCTTTAGCTTGCTTTGTAAAGCATCCACTCCATTTTTGCTCCTTAAGCTCTGAAATGAATCTGGGCTTCACGATTGCGTTTGGCTCATGGCATTTTGCTATAAAATGGCCAAGAAAGTCAACTCCGGGAGACAGCGGAGGTGGTGGTGAAGATGGTGGTGGTGGTTGGGACATAAGCAATGTGAGGGTTGCGATCGCCACCACCGTGGCGCTAATACTTGAAGAGAATAAAGCTACCATGGTCGGAAGAGCCAGAATAAGTAGATATGGGGAGGGCGAAAAGGAGAAGGCGGGAGGTTGGACCGGTTCTATGGATCCATTCGGGAATCGGACTAGACCGGCGATTCGGTTCCCGGGTGGATCCATGCAACTAGCAGGCAGTTCCAGATTCTAGGTCGAGAACTGCCCATCCGGACAATATACATCCCTAGTTATATCTATCAGTTGCTTCACTAATTATCAAATTGATATAATTTTCTTCAAGTGAAGCAATGGCTCAAATAGATACGTTTTAATTCCGATGTGTTTATCAATTTCGGTATTTTACAATCATATACAGATCCAATTGTTCTTGATTAATTAATTATTTATGTCAATAATTTTTTACATTTAGTATTAGAGCATGTCATATATGATAGTATAACCAAAAATTTTTTTTTTATGAACAAATTCGAAATTTTTTCTTTTTGAGCTAAACATGGGTGTTATTTTTTCATGTGGATTTTTTGATCGATTGATTCTAAAACCTTAGGGATTTTGTTCTACATGTCGAGATCTTTCCAACCATGACAAATTTCGTTGATAATTGAGAGAGAATTTTAAATTTGAAATTCTAGGGTTTATGCATGAAAAGGTTCTAGAATTTTCAAATTACTTGCAATTGATTGATGTTCATTGTAAATCGTTGCATGGGTATCGTTATATATATATTAGCATCATTTTGTTACATTAAGGTAAGTTTTTAGGGCTTAAATTTAAGAAAACCGAATTTCGGCCATGGGAGGCTTAAATCCGAAATTTTAAATCTTGTATGTGGAAGATTTACTAGTTTTTTCTTCGTTTAATTCATTATAGTAAATTATATTAATGTTAGAAGTAAGAACCATGAAGAGATTTCATCAAAAATCAATTATTCTACGTGTTTTTGGAGGTCATGTGACCCGGTTTACAGCTTTTTCGGAACCCGGTTGGAGGTTGAAGAAGACCTCCAGCCGGGCCGGGCCATCAAATTGGGCTCACGCACACTAAAATTTTTTTTTTTCCAAAAAAAAAGGTTCTCAGCGTAAGCCCAGAACCATAAACAAAATAAAGGTTTTGGGCTCATGCCCATGAACTAAAGATGAGAAAGGTTCTGGGCGTGAGCCGAGAACCAAATAAATGGGCTTAGCCCATTTTTATTTTTTATTTTCTATTCATGGGCACGAGCCCAATCCTTTCCACGAAGAGAGTTGGGCCTTGGCTCCTGCGGGTCTGCGGGCCGGGCTAAGGTTAGGGCCCGTGGGAGGGTCCCTAATAATAAAATAATAATAAAATAGAATTAAAAAATTGTGGCAAAAATTGTTACTTGATAAATGCAATATGATCTTGGGAAGCACATGTTGTAAAGTGCTTCATATTGTTCGATGAATTTTTGGTATAAATTTTTTGGAGTTCCTTATTGATAAAAATTAGTATATACAATAACTCACCCAAATGGGGTTATTGTGTATATTAATTTGGAAAATAACATGAAGATTAATTCCCATATTTAAAATATGGGGATGTATAATTGAAATTTATCTGCCCAAAGGAGATAGATGTTTTGAAAATTATATGTAATTTCCATCTATATTGATATTATGGAAATTTATAATTTAAAGGATTTGTCTGCCCAAAGGGGATGGATCCTTGACAATTATATGTAATTCTCATTGTTGTTGCTTTATAAATTTCACGTTGTTGAAAATAATTGTGCATTATACACTCTACCCAAAAAAGAGTTTATAATGTACTAATTATTTTTATTAAATTAGTTATTGTATATAATTGATCTTATTGCATTATGTATGACAAATAGTTACCATTGCTGTAAATAACAACAATGCCACAGTTGAAATATTAACTGGGTCAAACTTCAAGAGATGGAAGTAAGATATAAAGTTTGCTCTGAGCATCGTTGATATGGACTTAGCTCTATGTGAGAATGAATCTTCCAGGCCTAATGATCAAAGTACTGCAGATCAAAAGGTCTATTATGCTAGATGGGAAAAATCTAACTAACTGAGTCTCATTGCTATGAAGAGGTCTATTGCTAAGCATCTCATTAGTGATTTGCCAAAATATACGAATGCCAGATAGTTCCTTGAAGTAGTGGGAGAAAGATATAGAGTCTTAGATAAGACTGAAGCTAGGAACTCGTTGAGTGAGTTAACGAACATGAAGTATGATGCTGTTGTGGGTGTTAGAGAATTTATACATAAAATGGTCCATATTTAGTCCAAACTTAAGGCCCATGAAATTATCCTTTCTAAAAAGTATATTGTGCATCATGCTTTAAATGTTCTGTTAGCTGAATTTAGCTAGATTAAGACTGCCTATATCGCTCAGAATGAGACATGGAACGTCAATGCCTTGATTACCAAATGTGTGACTAAGAAAGAGAAGTTAAAGAAGGAGAAGTATGAGTCCGCCCACTTAATTGCCAATGCCAATTTAAGTTCATTTAGAGGCAAATGGAAACCTAAAGGGTCAAATGCTCATGGTCCAAAGAAATGTCAAGATTTCAAGAAAAATGGGAACCATGGATGAAATGAAGATAAGGATTTCAAGTGTTTTCAATGCAAGAAGTAGGATCACAAGAGAGCCAATTGCTATAAGTTCTAAGCTTGGCTAAAAGCAAGAAAAGAAAGTCACCAAAGTGAGTTTGATTTGTTTTGAATCAAATCTAGTTGATGTTCCTTTGGATTCTTGGTGGCTTGATTCTGGTGCTACCGTTCATGCGACTACTACCTTATAGGGTCTCACAAATCTAAGGAATCCAAGTCTGAGTGAGTCAATGCTTAAAGTTGGAAATGATATTGGAGTTGATGTGGAGCGCATAGGGATAGTTGTTTTGAATTTAGATTTTGGTTTTCAGCTTATTTTGAACAACATCTTTTATGTTTATGGTTTTAGGAGAAACTCGATATCTCTTTCTTCGCTTGACAAAGCTAGATATTGTCTTTATTTTGCGAATGAAAAAGTGGATTTGAGTTATGATTCCAAAATTATTGGGAATTGTGTTTTATCTGATGGACTATATTAATTATCCTTATCTCCCGATAAACCATATTGTTCTTTCAATGTCGAGTATAATACTAGTAAGAGATCTTTAATCAAAGAAAGATCTTCATTGTTATGGTATAAGCGATTATGGCATATCTCCAAAGAAAGGGTAAAGTGACTCATCAAGGCTGATATTCTTCCTCCTCTTGACTCAGATGATATTGAGACTTGTATTGATTGTGCAAGGGGAAAATTGACTAAAACTAAGAAGAAAGGCGCTACTCATAGTCAAGATCTATTGGAAATAATTCATATGGATATTAGTGGGCCATACACAACTATCTTGTGTGGAAATAGGTAATTTCATCACATTCATTGATGATTCTCCTGTTATTGTTATGTTTATCTAATTAAAGAGAAGAGAAGATTGATGCTCTTGAAATGTTCAAAGTATTTCGCACTGAAGTTGAGAAATAATTAGGAAAAATTATCAAGATTATTAGATCTGATCGCGGTGGTGAGTATTATGGGCTATGTACCATGACTGGACCACAAATTGGACCCTTTGCTAAATATTTGCAGGACTGTGGTATTGTCGCTCAATATACAATACCAATATACAATACCTAGTAGTCTTGAATAGAATGGTGTAGTTGAATGATGCAATTGCACACTCATGGAGATGAAACAAATTATGATGGGTAGTTCTAATTTGCCCGAATACTTATGAGGTGATGTAATTAAAATAGCAACTTATATATTGAATTGTGCACCTAGTAAATTGGTATCGAAAACACCTTTGGAATTTCGAACAGAGAGGAAACCAAGCTTGAATCATTTTCGAGTTTGGGGTTGTCCTACAGAGGTGAAAATTTATGATCCTTCTTAGAAAAAGGCTGAACCTAGGACTACTAGATGTTACTTTATTGGATACCTTGACCATTCTCAAAGGTATAGGTTCTATTATCCTACTCGTGGCACTAGGATCGTTGAATCTCAAACTGCTAAATTCCTGAAATTAGATGTTGCTGAAAAGAATTCTTCTCAATTTTTCGAAAGGGAAGAACCAAACAAAATGGTCTCTATTCCATTGCCCATCTTGCATGATAATTCTATACGAGAGCCTTGTAGAGTAGAAATTCAGTAAGAAGCAGATATTGGAAATATGTCGGTAGATCCTCCTATTACAAATGAAATTCCCTAGACGAATGATGCAACTCTAGAAATGCCTGTGTGAAGATCACAGTAACAAAGAAGACCAACACTTCTAAATGATTATCATGTCTATCTTGGAGAAACTGATTTTGACATTGGAAATATAGTCGATCCGGCGACCTTCAAAGAAGCTTTTAATGGTGATCAGGTAGATGAATGGTTGGAAGCGATGAAGGACGAGATGATTTCCATATCAACTAATCAAGTATGAAAACTTGTTGATTTACCTGATGAGCATAAACTGATCGGTTGCAAATGGGTTTTCAAAATCTAGAAAGACAATAAAGGTAACATAGAGAGATTCTAGGCAAGGTTAGTCGCAAAGGGGTACACATAGAGAGAAGGTATTGATTATATTGAAGTCTTTTCTCTAGTATCGACTAAAGATTCTTTTTGGATAATCATGACATTGGTGGCTCATTTTGACTTAGAGCATCACCAAATGGATGTCAAGACAGCCTTTCTAAATGGAGATTTGGATGAAGAAGTACATATGCAGTAACCTGAAGGGTTTAAAGAAGCCGGAAATGAGCATATGGTGTACAAACTCCAAAGATCCATTTATGATCTCAAACAAGCATCACGTCAGTGGTACTTGAAATTTCACAAGGTTGTGAGATTGTTTGGCTTTGAAGAAAACACGTTTGATCAATGCATCTACATGAAAGTAAGTGGGAGTAAATATATTTTCTTAGTATTTTATGTAGATGACATTTTACTTGCTAGTAGAGATGTTAATCTATTGAACGACACAAAAAGTTTTCTATCTACAAAGTTTGGTATGAAAGATCTTAAGGAAGCCTCTTTTGTTCTAGGCATTGAGATTTATCGTGACAGATCTAAGAAGGTTCTGGGATTATCTCATAAAAGTTATATAGATTGTGTTTTGAAAAGATTCAGTATGCAGACCTGCAAGTCAATTGAAACTCCTATTGTGAAATGAGATAAATTGAGCATAGAACAATGTCCCAAGAATGATGTTGAAAAAGAAGTCATGAAGAATGTTCCATATGCTAGTGCAGTTGGTAGTTTTATGTATGCACAAGTATGTACTAGACCTGATATTGCTTTTGCTGTGAATTCTCTTGGAAGATATCTATCGAATCCAGGTCATGAACATTAGGTTGCAGCTAAAAAGGTGATGAGATATCTACAACAAACAAAAGATTTCATGCTCGTGTATAGCAGAGTAGAGGATCTAAAGGTGATTGGATATTCAGATGCTTATTTTACTAGTTATTTGAATGATAAAAAATTAACTTGGATATATTTTTATGATGGCTGGAGGTGCTATTTTTTGGAAGAGCACAAAATAAACTTTGATTACGAACTCTACAATGCATGCTGAGTTTGTAGCGTGTTATGGCGCGTCAATTCAAGCCGTTTGGCTTAGAAATTTGATCTTAGAACCGTGAGTTGTGGACTCTATTACTAGACTTATGGTGATCTACTGTGACAACATTGCAGTTGTGTTTTATTCTAAGAATGACAAGATCAGCAATGCGACCAAACACATTGAGATCAAATATTATACTATTAAAGAATTGGTAAAAAAGGGATATATTATGATTGAAAATATCAGAATTGAGTTTATGTTGGCTGATCCTCTAACAAAAGGCTTACGACCCATTTTGTTTAAAGAACATGTAAAGAATATGGGTGTTTTAGATTCTTTTGATTTTTTTTTTTTGTTAGTGGGAGCTATATAATTTGTATTTTTGGATATTATATGCAAATTGATAATGCTTTCATGATGTTTATTAAAGCATTTATTTTCAATGATTATTATTGTTGATTCTATTATTATCTTTTCTCCTGTTGACTGAGAATTGAAGTATAAAACAATATCTTTACATATTTTAGTTTAAAGACGTCTAGATGTCACTAATTTTGAGATCTCATGTCGGATTGTAACATAATTGTGCAATTTTATGTTGTTTAGAAGTTGTGTTAATGTAGTTTCATGTCGTTGAGAAATTGCATTGATGACTGATAAGAAATGGTGTATATTCTGATCACATATTGGCACTATTTCTTACTACACTACTAGGTCCATGATGTGATTATGGAAAGTCATGTGTTGTGGTATTTTCTTAACACATTGATCCCTATAGTCCTATACTGAGGTTATATAGAATTTGATTGGTTTTGAGATGCCGTTATTGGAATATTATTTTTTAAAGTTGTGGTCACATAAAAAAAAAATTTCAGTTATTAACCCGATAGTGTCGTTTTTAAAATTAAATCTTTTTCAAAATAAAAATAAGTTAATTAATGTAGCTCAAGTGGAAGAATGTTGGAAATTTCCTATAATATGGGCTTACATTAATTAATTGATTTTCTATTTTAAATAATCGGGTTAATGGATATTCCAATATTTATTAAATCCATAAGTGATTTTATTGAATTGGGTTTTGACATCTATTAATAATGGGCCTAATTGAGCAGTAAAATGTAAGTAATTGTGTTTAACTAAAGCCCGTAATGGGAGGAGTCCAGTTGACACGCTATTGATTAAGGTTTGTTAGGTCTCCTTTCTAACCTATAAAAGAGTAGGTTATACCTATCAGTTGCTTAATCTCATTGAAAGCCGCTATACCAAAATAAGTTATAAAGATGAATATCTAGCATTTCAATAGATCACTAATTATCTTATTGATTTACTTTTCTTCAAGTGAAGTAATGGCTCAAACAGGTACGTTTTAATTCCACTATATTTATCGATTTCGGTGTTTTACAATCGTATATGGATCCGATTGTTCTTGATTAATTAATTATTTATGTGAATAATTTTCCATATAAGAGACATCCTATTTTAAGGCTTTGTGGTTCATTTATTTCAGGTTGCATTCAAGTTTGAACAGCATACATTGCAAGAGTAAAAAGAGAATTTAGAGTTAATTCAACTCCAGATCTGATTTGGTTTTTACTTAGAAATCGAAAACTATATCGACCAGATTGATTTTATGTTTTCTGAAATCGAAAATTGGATTGATAACTATGGGAATTTTGAATTAGAGCGATTTGTAGGCCTATTCGGTTTGATTCTCAATTCTACTCATGGACCCATGCTCATCTATAATGAAAGATATGAACTAAAGAATCGAACAAATGGCATATGAGAATCAAACACAAAGCTGAGGTCTAAGGCTACTTCCCCTTGGATCGAAGGTGCAAGACGGGATGCACTGGCGAGAGTTCGCCGAAAAGGTTTCCTTGTCAATTAGCAAACAAGAGCTAGAAAAGGAGGTGGAAGATTTACATCCAACGCCGACCTCGAGAACTTCATTAGGGGACGAGCAGCTCTTGCTAGGTTTTGAGATGCCAACAGAATCTTAAGACGAGACGGAAGATCTGAGGGACTGTTCGTCAACTTTTGAAGGTGAAGAAGACGATTTACAATGCACCCAATGCTATATTATGCCCAACCTTTCCTAAGCGACACTCAAAAAGGAGTGTTGGAATCCAAAATCATTTACCTAATGTTGTGCATTAAATCTCTTCTATGGTGACTTTGTCGACGGGGTAAAATCTTTGTCACGTCATGCATTGACATAGTTCGAACCTCATCCCATATTTAGCCGAATTAGCTCAAAATTGATCCCTTAAGGACTTGATTAGAAAACTCATATAAATATTAAGACTATTGTTAGATAGATCAAAATAAAAAGCACTTGTTTGGAAACAAAATGGGTAGATTTTTTTTTTTTTGGTCTAAACAAAATGGGCAGATTCATTGCCGAGAAAAATCGGTAGTTTCATTTTGGAAACTTCAAGGAACACCTCCAGTTCCAGAAGCGTGGAGAAGTCTCTCGAACGGCTCCCAGTCCCCACCGCCTAATCCCCCCTTCAAAGAAAAAAATAAAAAAATAAAAAAAGTCCCCGGAGATAGTCGTATATATATTTCCCTCCATTCCATTCCGCTCGATCCTCATTTTCAATCTGGTTTCCTTTTCCTACGCCCGCCTCGTCGCACAGCGCGAGCTCGATTTCGATTTCGATTTCTAGGGTTTCTGCAACCTCGGCCGATGTCCGGCGGCGGCGGACCCAACTGGGAAGGTCTCTTCAAATGGAGCGTCGCCCACTCCGACGGGACTCGCTCCACCCGCAACCTGAGGTTCGGATCGATCTTCGATCGGGCTCCGATTTTTGGGGGCCTTGCTCTCGCTTGGGTTCGGTCTTGGCGCGCCGTGTGTGCTGATTTCGTGTGCTTGTTGTGTCCCCCCCCCTCCCCAACACCTTTTCTGGCAGCGAGGAGGACCGGAGGTGGTTCATGGAGGCCATGCAGGCCCAGACCGTGGACGTGATCAAGCGGATGAAGGAGATTACGCTGGTGATGCAGACGCCGGAGCAGGTGCTGGAGTCTCAAGGCGTTACTGCTGGTGATATCGAAGGTAATGCCGCGGAGCTCGTGATCTCGGCCGCTCGTGAAGTTGCGTTACCCCCTTTTTTTTTTGGCGGTGGCTGACTTCGGTTTTTATGGCAGATATGTTGGATGAGCTGCAGGAGCACGTCGAGTCTATTGACATGGCCAATGGTAGATTTTGTTTCTGTTTCTTGGTCTTCATTCGCATAAGTGGTTTGGTGTTTTTTTGTTTGTGTGTGTGTGTGTGTGTGTGTGTGTGTGTGTGTGTGTGTGTGTTTCTTTTTCCATTTGTCTGAGAGGAAAGATTTGTGGCACTGAGATTCGCTCAGATTTTCGTTGTTATTAACACTGCTGGTTCTGTTAAGTGTGAGATATAATATAATTTAGGCTTCGTGAAGCTAAATGTGTTAATGTGGTGAAGACAGTTCGAACTTGTATAGTTGGTTGAACTTGGCCTTAGCACTCTGCAATGCATCTTTAGAATTATAGAGACTGTTTCACATGATTGTTGGAACCTGATTCATTAGGATATTTACGACATCAGTGGCTATGTGATCCATGAGTATTTTCTCTTAAACGGTTTTTAGCTCGCTTGCTTGCTTCCTATTGGGACTGACCACGAAAAATGAATAAGTCTTATCATTCAGGGCCTTGGCTTGTGACACTATCTTTACTTCTCTGGTTCCTTGTTTTCAATCAAATTATAGATCTTAAGTGGTTGGAACAGATGGGAATTATCTGAAATCTGTTGTTGGTTTTAAAGGATGATTTTGTAGTCACTGTTGTTTATTGGTAGGTTTCTCTTTCAAGTTTTTCAAAGATTGTGGGTTTGAATTGGGGTATTTGGAATGACTGTAGATATAGTTCCTGGCCCTGGTTAGGTTAAACAAATAAGACGATTTGCCAATATAGATATATGTGAGTTGAACAGATTAAGTTGTGTAGGTTGAAACTTGAATAGAAAGATATAATAGAATGGATGCCATGTCGAAGATGTTGCAATTACCAGAGTATTAGCTTAACTTTTCTTTTAGTTGTCTGATGCACTTTGAGCAGCATTATTATGAGCAGGTTGAGGCACTGTGCATCAAAAGATAAAGAGTATAGTTTTTATGGTGTACTCTGAAGAATCCAGAATACACCTAAGTCAGGGCTTAAAATAAAGTTGTATAGATAAAATTATTATACAGCATGACATATTACATAGATTATGATCCTATGTTTAGACAAATGAATTGTGAGAAAAATTTCCAGGCACAGTGAGTAATTTGGTGTTTTAGTTATATTTCTAGTCACTGGTTTAGATGCAGCAGCGTCTTATTTTGTCCACACTCAGGAAAGTCTTTTCTGTACAGCTATCAAATTTCTTCCTGTATATATGCTTTTGTGTCAAGAACCAAAGCGATCCACCCTTCAGTATTCTTGGAGTGTTATTTGTTAACTTGTCACCCTTTTAATGTTCTTGGAGTGTCATACTTTAAGCTCGTTGCCTCACTTCTTAGAATTTTGAATCAAATGAATCTCCTCCACCTACTTACTGTGTTTAGCTCGAAATGTCCTCAGGGGATATTGGCTTCTCTTGTTCATAAGGTCTATTAGATAGGTGACAATGAATATCCTATTTGACTGGTGGACAGTGGTGATGGTACACATGTAGATGGACATTTGCACTTGCCTTTCTATGTAGTTTTGGTTTCCTTTTTCATGTTTTGCCTGTCTTTTTCTCCTCTTGCACTTGACTTTCTTCTTCAGTACCGCTTTATTAACCTATTCTAATGGTTATGTCTCTGCTTTGTGGCATTTATGTTCTATTCTGTCCGTCTTCGTGCTCCGTCTGCTTTTGTGTGTCCCTTGTTTGGTAATTACTAGTTGCTTTTCTTGCAAGAGATTATGAAGGCGGCATTCTGAATTTTCTCTGCATTGTCATGCGCTTTTCTTTGTTTATGTGACAGATCTCCACTCAATTGGCGGTTTACTTCCTCTTCTCAATTACTTGAAGAATTCACACGCGAATATTAGAGCAAAGGCTGCCGATGTTGTCATGACCATAGTTCAGAACAATCCTAGGAGTCAACAACTTGTCATGGAAGCAAATGGCTTAGAATATCTGCTTTCTAATTTTACTTCAGATCCTGATGTGACAGTCCGTACCAAAGCACTTGGTGCTATTTCCTGTGAGTGATGCTTATTGCCAAATATATATATAATTTCATTTTATTGCGGATGCGTCAGAAGTGGTTTTTTCAGTGCAAGAATCTTAGTTATCTTGTTAATTTGCTTCTTGATGCAGCTCTGATTCGTCACAATAAACCTGGAATCACTGCTTTTCGTCTAGCAAATGGTTACGCGGCATTGAAAGATGCTTTGAGTTCAGACAGTGTGAGATTTCAAAGGTAAGACCATTTACCACTTACTTGCAGGATGAGAAAGTAAGTTGTATTTTTACTTTCTCATTCTGCAAGTAAGTGCTCTCTTATGAGTCTGGGGTAGGACACTGAAGAGCTTTGGTTCATTACGGTGAACAAAAGTGGGGAACGGTCGGTCTCTGCCTTAAATTAGCTGAAGACTCTCAAGACTCTTATAAAACCTTGTTCATTGTCCTTCAGGAAAGCACTGAACCTGATCCATTACCTTCTGCATGAGAATAGCTCTGATTGCAACATTGTGAATGAGCTGGGATTTCCGCGCGTCATGATGCATCTCATAGCCAGTGACGATGCAGATGTACGAGAAGCTGCTCTTCGGGGCCTGCTTGAGCTTGCGCGAGACAAGGACGGGACCAGCAGCAGACTAGCTGAGGATGATGAGAAGCTTAAACAGTTGCTCCAAGATCGTATCAATGGCATCAGCCTGATGTCACCCGATGATCTTGGAGCTGCTAGAGAGGAGAGGCAACTGGTGGACTCTATCTGGAATGCCTGCTACAATGAACCTTCATCCCTACGTGAAAAGGGGCTCCTCGTTCTCCCTGGAGAGGATGCACCGCCTCCCCCGCCTGATGTTGCCAGTCGCCACTTTGAACCACCTCTGAGAGCGTGGGCTACAGCTGATGCTAATAAAGGCTCTGATGCTCAGAAGAGTAAACCCCCACTGCTATTAGGACCTGGCCCTCCTCCCGATGCAGCTCCGAGAGAAGAAAGTGCTGATGCACAGAGGAATCCATAGGAGTCAGCTAGGTTATTCTCTGGCTTCTCATGGACGTGCTTTTAAATCGGCTAGGAATAGAAAGAATGTATTTTGTACCTTTGTAGATGTAGAAATTCGTATGGGTCCTGGGGAATGATGTTCCCCTCCACTTCATAACATATAGGGCTCTCGTCTGTTTTTTTGGTTTCTGTTTCCTCCATAATCTCCATTGTGTTCATAGGCAGCATAGCACGTATCAAATTATGTTTCAGTATTCATGGTCTTGTTTTCTCCAGTCTGGAGTGGCCTTGTTTTTATCCCGTCTGCCAAGGGGTCAGGGGCATACCTTTGTTATTCTCGTAGCACCCATGGCTAGTTTCGATGATGAAATGCATTCTCGTTTCGATGGAGATATACATTGAACCCCTCGTCCAGTGCAGGGGTTTTGAGTCCTCGCCACGGATCTAAAAAAATAATCTAAGTGACATGAATTATTTTGAGCATTGCGTCAAGGTTTTGGTACTAGATTAACCCGATGCACACAACGTAACAGGACTAAGCTGGTTGAGGATCAACAGTCCTGATGTACTCGTTCAGCCTGAATAGAAGACGTCAATTGGTAAATAAAAAGTCGGGTCATTAGGTTAAGGTTTAATTACCCATTGTTGCCATCTCAGTGCGTGCCTTTCGCTGCTGCTTCCTATAGATGGTCTCACTCCCTTGTACATTTTAACAGGCCTCTTTACACTGACCGTGTTGGTCGAGCGGCTCAAGCGAAAGACGTTCTCGGCTCATATCGGGTTGCCATTGCTCAATGCTCCACGTTTCCTGACTCCTCGCTTGTCCAAACCAGTTGATCACGCAAGGCATCTGCTTATGTATTCTCATTGTCATGGAGCGTCCAACCACCATGATCAATGCTGGTTTTTCCACGCGTACCGTGAGAACATTTGTTCATCACGAGAGCATCTGGAATCAGTTTCACGGGCACGCACCTTCTGGTTGTCGTGCTCAGATCTGGAGGTCATCGACATCATCACCTTGCGTGAGTATAGAGATGATGCCTGAAACTGAACGTCGGCTCGCTTCCAATACTTGATCTGGCTTATTGCAAGTTGTAGTTCAGTGAGTAGATGCTTGTCGAATCCTATGATCAATGAAAGCCGAGTCTTCAAGCTCCGTCTGCCACTCTTGGTTGAATAAGATTCGATGATTTCTTTCTGTTGCACGGCTTGTTCCCATAGCTTATAATGGTCCTTTCATAAATCATAACACGGTTGTGTAGGAATTAAACATACATGAAATCTTGCGTTGTGGCGGGACTGAATTTTGGCCTCTCCAATCCGCTTCAGATAACTGCAGAGACCACGTGAAAATGTCTATAACCTTGAGTGTCATTGGAATCCATTGAGAACTTGTTCCTCTCTTGCAGTGGCGACATTTCGAAGAAGTCGGTTGCACATTTCTTCATTGACCGCATTCTGTGATTCGCTACTTAGTGTTACTGCTAGGGCTCTGAATTAAGCAAAGAGAGATGAGCCACAGTCTTAAAAACGAAAGCATCTAATTTTTCGAGAGTTTATCCGCCACTTTTCTCAATTGATAGGGAAATAGGGGATGAAAATGCGTTGAATACATCCCAATTTGCGGTTGAAGTTATGAATATGACAGGGCTTTAATTCGCATCTCGGTTGATTAATATGTGATGTACTTATAGGTCTCCATCCCACGGACGACCTGGAAAAATCCCCGGTCTTTGCAAACGAGTCCAATTTTTTCAGCGCCAGGTCGTGCTATTCAAAGAAGCGATAAGTCGAATTCTCGAATCTTCGATGGCAAGCACACATTTTTGTTTGTGGCCTTTGTTTTCTTTCCTTCCGGAGGCTTGCTTGAGGAACACTCGAGAGGGTCTTTTCTCGCCACATTTAGCCCTTGCTGCCGCCTCGCGATGGTGGGGGTGGCGGCGGCTACAACCTTCGCCTGCTTCTTCTTTCTTCCGATTTTGATCGAAACGATCCTTTTAGCCACGTCTTTATCACGTAAGAGAGAAAAAATAATAAAAAAGTCATGTTAGTATTTTCCATTAGTCATATTAAACAGAGTCACTAGAAAGATTTGATTGCACAAATGTAACAAGATTTGCAACTTAATTACACTTTTGAAAGCTTTAGAATTTTCAGTGTATTTATTCAAAAAAATTAGAACAAGTGTTTGAGGCATACAAGCACGGTTCTTGAAGATAATTCCTCCCATCAGATTATGACTTGGTTTGACAAGCTCTAGCAGTCATCCGAACAAGATACAACAAAATTTTCTCTTTGCTCCTTGAAAAATAATAGAGGACAAGGGAACAATAACGTTATATATAAAATCTAGCAAATAAGTGGAAAGAAAAAAAGTTTCTTATTTTTCGGTGCATTTGATTGTGATTAGGGGTGAGCGAGGTTTTCGGGTAGAACCGGGAACGAGAACCGCACTAGAGGGTTCGGTTTGATTCCCGATTCTAAAGAGACCAGTTTTGATTCCCGGTTCCCTTTTTCTAGGAATCGGCGGTTCCTGTTTCTGATTTCGGTTCCTATGGGAATTGGAACCGGAATTGGTTAGGGTTCCAAAAAAAGCCCTAAATCGATTTTAATGTTTACCCTCCTCAGTTCACACTTCCAAGTTCTCCTTTGTCCTCTCTCGTTCTTTGCCTTTGCCTCGTTGCCGATGCTACTCGCCCTCGACGAGTCGGGCGATTACCTTCTCGGATCTCCACATGGAGTCGGGCCTCAAGTCCCTCAACGAGTTCCTATTCGGCAAGACCTACATCTCCGGGTAATGCTTCAATCTCTCTCTCTCTCTCTCTCTCTCTCTCTCTCTCTCTCTCTCTCTCTCTCTCTCTCTCTCTCTCTCTCTCAGTTCTTCGTGCGGGGGATTGATCGGTTGATTTGGTATCTTGGGCCCCTTGCTTGTTTGGGATGTTTATTGGCGTCGTTTTCGATGGCAGAGATCAGCTCATGAAGGACGACATCAAGGTGTACGCCACGGTTCTCGAGAAGCCCGGAGGCTCGTTCCTGAACACCGGCAAGTGGTACGAGTGTGTGTCCTCACATCTCCCTCGAGGTTCGTTTCTCTCCTCGATTTGGCTCTTATGTTGCTCGGTTGCTCGGTTTTGCTTGATTCGGAACTTCCATTTTGGATAGGATCGCTTCTAGTAGTTTGTGTAGTGATTGATTTGATGATTGTGAGTTTCAGATGCTGGTTCTTGGTACCATGTTTCGTGATTTAGCATCTTGGTACCAGTACCCAAAAGGGTCTTGAAAAGCGAGGATTTTTAGGTGTTTACGAATGCTTGTTATTTCTATAGACTTGCATGAAAGCATATTCAGAGGCCCTTATCTTCAATTTAAGGTCAACAATATCGATCGCCTGATTTTCTTGGTATGGTTTGGGGAAGAGATCGGTGCATGCTTGCGTCGTGTGCTTTGAATTTGTTGTGATGGGTTTTTTATATGTGTTGATGGGCCTAAGTAGGCCTGTCTGCTCATGTTGGGCCTAAAAGCTCGGCCCACAAGATAAGATAAGGGCCCATGAATGAAGGGTTGAGATATGAAAGGGTACGTTAAGGGGTTGCATTTTTTGGAAGAGGTGTTATGTTGAGGGTTGCGCATCCTTTGGAAGAGATGCTTTAAGGGAAAGTAAAAGAAAAGGAATGTACCTTTTTGGCGTACGTACATTAGACACTCTCTCACCCTCCAAAAAGAACGTAAGAACAATACGCTCCCAAAAACAGAGTTTTCTCCCCTTCAAAGCAATAGTACGCTCTTCGGTAGAACGAGATCAGAATTCTTTCTCGAACTTCAACATTGGTGTTTAATCTGTGAAACATAAGGTATGCTCGATTCTGTAGTGTATCTTTGATCGGTGATTCATGTGACTCTTGGGCTTGTCTTCCGCGTTTGTTTTAGGAGTTCGATTGAGTATCAGATCGGTTTAGAGAATCCGTTATTTCCAACATGTTGAAGTTGAGAAATTTTCAGCATTGTCGCATCTCACCTTGTTATAGCATTTTATTTTGATTTTAGAGTTGAATGCTTCCTAATGTCTCCTACTTTTGTTCAATTGTTTAGCTTCCCTGGCAAAGCTGCTGGTGTTAGAGTAGGTGCTAAAGGTGCTCCAGTTGAAGAAGTTAAGGGGTATGTTATATGTACTGATGTGGTGGCTTCCGTAGAAGGGGACAAATGCATCCTCTAGCTATGGTTTCCCTTAATCATCCTCTAAAGTTATATTTTGTGGATGTATTATCCCTCCCTCCTTTGTGACATCTATTAGTTGTCTCTTTGAAGAAATGGTGTTACTTTTCATGCTGCTATGGTAGGCCTCCATAGAACCATTTCTTGTTTGTTTGACATCCACTCAATTGATTTTACAAGTTGATTACAATGGATCAATATTTATCTTGTAACTGCGTCTTGCTACTCTCGACATTCAACTCTTTATGACTGGGTTGAATTTATATAACAAGTATCGACCTTTGCCCACATTGTTTGCGTGCAAATTTTGGTTACAGATGAATTTCATATTACTTTCTTTGACTTGTATTTATCATTCATATTAATTCTCATCATATTTTGATTGCTCCCATTTCATGTACAGTCATAGGGAAAATTACTACTAAAGCTGATGTCTTCAGTTTTGGAGTTGTTTTAATGGAACTACTAACGGGATTGATGGCGCTTGATGAAGAAAGACCAGAGGAAAGCCAATACCTCGTGGGTTATTTCTGGAATATAAAATTAGATAAAAGAAAAGTTAATGGCTGCTATTGACCCAACTGTTGGGAATTACTGATTCTCTAAAAATGGATTCGACACTAAATCGAACCCCTAAAAAAAGTGCGGAAGACGAGCCTGGGAAAATTACATGTATCACCGATCCTAAGGCATATCACGATATCAAACGTACCTTGTTAGCCACAACCTAAACACCAACGTTGATTTGATGAAGAAAGACTGATCCCGTCCTATCCGATGATGTCAATTGGCCTTGAAGGGAAGAGAGTGTCGTCTCTTGCTCTTGTTCTACTTTTGGAAGGAGAGGGAGAGAAGGAACATACGTACTTTCAAAAGGTACGTTCCTCCATCTCTTTTCTCCCTTAAATACGTCATCTCCAAAGGATGTGTCCCTTCGCTAAAAGACGCTATCCCAAAAGTTACAACTCTTCAACATGTCCCTCCATCCATGGGCCCTAAACTTGTGGGCCAGGCTTTTAGGCCCAACATGGGCGGACGGGCCAACTTAGGCCAATCACATTTTATTTAACAAATAAAACTATCATCTCCCATTCGCACATGGTGGGCCGAACATGATCATCTTTTCCTTTCTTTAGCATTCATACTGGTGAATAATCCGTGCGACTAGCATACTTTGAGAGCTCGTTGCCATACATCTGTTAGGAATATATAGCAGCTCATAATGGGCATCACACTCTGAGTAGATGTAGTATGCAGTACCCTAGATTGATCGTTCACATTTATATCTTTCTTGATCTCTTTTAAATAATGATATACATATTGTATTCACAATTATGATTATCCCAAAGACAGTCATAATTGGTCGACTAGTGAATACAAAACTACAATGTGATTCTCCAAATCCGATCTTTCTCTTTGCTTCAAACTCTCAATTTCAGTTCAACTTGCTTTTCTAGAAATGTCCCATTAGATCGAATCAATTCATAACCATTGGCAACATTCTAAGATAGCAAACACTAAATAGAAATCTTGAGAATAAGTAAAAGTCATGAGGGTATTAAAATTGAGGAACTCTTTTCCTTAAGAGTCTCACACAGCATAAAAGTTGAGATCAAACTTTTGCTGCTCTTATTGGTCATCTCATGCATACGTAGTATGAAATACGTATTACGATATTAACTCCTTTCCCATGGAGCATATGTCTACACCTTCAATATCGTACAAATGATAGTTCAGATATACCCAATGTCTAACTTGAGTTCACGTATCTACTCATTCACAAAATTTATCAGAACTCACATCTAGCATCCTAGACAGATAAAGTAAAATATGTGGGGTATTTTACTTTCGGACATAGTACATATCATGTTCTCATCTTAACACTTAGTTAAGGTGACATATATATTTTAAGCTTGAGCTCTCGATTATCACCTAGATAATAAGCTTAAAAACCGTCTCATCTCTATTTATCACATAATAAATAGATGCGATTACCCATGTAAGTGGGCTAATCTTATATCTGTCCGACATACTTTCTCAACTTAATGTAATGCAATGAGTATTTAGATGCATAAATGTCAAACAAAGATTCATAGACATTAATGATGAAAACACAAATTCATTAAATGTGAACAACTCAGGGAAGTTATAATATTCAGTACATCAGACTCTACGCAATTCTAGAGATTTTACATGACCACAAAATACATCTCTAGGTATTGGCTTTGTCATAGGATCTGCTACCATTCTATGGTAGATATGTACTGTAAGTTCACATCCTTTCGTGCAACCATATCTTTGACAAAGTTATACTTGGTATCTATATGTTTGGTCTTGCAATGATATTTTGGATCTTTGGTGTACGCTATAGCTGCTTGGCTATCACAGTTAACCAATAATGAATTTGCAGCTTTCTCAATAATACCTAAATGATTCAAAAATCTCTTAAGCCAAACTCCTTCTTGTACCGCTGCTGATAATGCCACGAACTTAGCTTCCATCGTGGACAAGGCTATACACGTTTGCTTTTTACTGCTCCATGATATGGCGCCATTATTTAGTAAGAAAGCAAATCCAGAGGTAGATTTCCTTTCATCTAAATTTCTTCCCCAATTAGCGTCTGAATAGCCTTCAAGTTGCAGATCCTTTCCTTAGTAATTCAGCTTGTAATCAGCAGTTCCCTTCAGATACCTCAGTATTCTCTTAACGGCTTTCCAATGTACTTGACCTGGATTGGATTGGTATCTACTCACCATTCCAACTGCAAAACATATGTAAGGTCTTGTACACATCATAACGTACATCAAGCTTCCAACAGCACTAGCATAAGGAACATGTTTCATTTGTTCCTTTTCTTGTGGAGTTCTTGGACATAGTCTATGGCTCAATCCTTCACCTTTTGCAATAGGAGTATCAATGGGTTGATAATCTTGCATACGAAATCGTTCAAGAACCTTATTTATGTATGTTTCTTGCGAAAGAGATAATGATCTCTTCGAACAATCTCTTAAAATCTTAACTCTAAGGATGTATGCAACCTCACCCATATCTTTCATCTCAAAGTTGGAAGATAACCAATTCTTGACAGTGTCAACAAACTCCATATTGCTTCTAGCAATTAGTATATCATCAACATATAATGATATGATCACAAATTGATCTTTGGATTTTTTGATACATACACAATGATCCTCATCAATTATTGTAAAATCATATGCCATTATAGCATTATGAAAACGTATATACCACTGTCTTGACGACTGCTTAAGATCATATATCGATTTCAAAAGTCGACATACCTTTTCTTCTTGGCATTTTGTAATGAAACCAACAGGTTGTTCCATATATATTTCCTCATCCAATTCTCCATTGAGAAAAGCAGTCTTTACATCAATTTGATGGAATTCAAGATTCATACTTGCCACTATTGCTAGAATAATGCGAATAGAGGTAAATCTCACAACAGGAGAAAATGTTTCCTCATAATCAATTCCTTCTTGTTGATTATACCCCTTCGCCACAATGCGAGCTTTATATCTCTCTATCGAGCCATCGGCTTTACGCTTTATTTTGAGAATCCACTTGTTCCCAATAGTTTTGCGTCCTTTTGGAAGATCAACTAGTTCCCAAACATGGTTTGACTTCATTGACTCAATTTCCTCTCCCATTGCATGTATCCATTTTTCCTTACTAGGGCAATTTAAAGCCTCATTAATATTTGTTGGCTCATCCTTATCTTGTGGAGCAATCATAAAAGTTTCCCCTTCAATGTCAAAACATCGACCGGGAATACTTTTGCAACTTGTTCGCCGTATGAGAGATTGTACACTTTGCGCATCATTCCCCATTATGCTCCCACTAGGATTAGATAATGATGATGTCGTCTCATCATGTGATTGAAATTGAGAATGAGTTGAATTCAATTCATCACTTCTCATATTTCTCCCACTTGGACGAACTCCATTAATATCATTATCTTGATCCAAGGTTTCAAATAGGGAGTATTTTTCACCTATTTCGCCCTTCTTAGGAAATTCATTCTCTAAGAATGTGACGTCCCGTGATTCGAATTCAGTTATACTTCCACTTTCCTGTTCACCTATGAACACATACCCTTTCGAGTGTTCGGAGTATCTTATGAAAATACTCTTCTTTCCTCTGGGACCCAATTTCCCAAACTTGTGAGAGGGCTCATGAGTATAGGCAGCACAACCCTATGGCTTAAGAAAACTTAAGTATAGTTTTCTACTTGTCCATAACTCATATGGAGTAGAAGTAACTGATTTGGAAGGCACCCGGTTAAGTATATAAGCAGCAGTTAATAACGCATCACTCCAAAAAGTGATAGGTAAGTTAGCATGCGCCATCATGGACCTAACCATTTCCAGTAGGATTCTGTTTCTTCTTTCCGCAACACCATTTTGTTGAGGAGTATATGGAATAGAGTCTTTCTATTCATTTTTCATCACATAATTTTCTGAACTCATCAGATAAATATTCTCGACCTCGATCGGATCTCAATACTTTTATTTTATTGTCTAATTGATTTTCTACCAAGTTCATAAACCTTTTGAAACAACTTAATACTTCAGATTTATGAGAAATCAAATAGACATATCCGAATCGAGTATAATCATCTATAAAAGTGATGAAATAAATAGTCCCATGCTTTCCTTTCACATTCATTGGACCACAGACGTCAAAATGAATTAAATGCAGAAGAAATTCAGCTCTTTTACTTTTTCCAAATAGTTTCCTTGTCGTTTTCCCTACCAGGCAATGCTCACAAATGGGCAAATTAACTTTTTCAATATTGCCTAACAAGCCATCTTTGGCTAGTCTGTTCATACGTTATAGGCCAATATGACCAAGTCTAGCATGCTAGACACTCACATCATTATCATATGAATTGGGAGACGTGAATAGAGAATAACAAACATTGGCATTATTATAGTCAACATTTAATACAATAAAATCATCTAGAAAACCACAACCATAGTAATTTGTATCCAAATACAAATCCACACCATTATTATGGAAATTCATATTAAAATCAAGCTTGACCAATACTAAAACAGATACTAAATTCCGACGAATCTCCGGAGCATACAACATATCATGTAGGAACAAAGTGCGTCCACCACGCATGTTCAATTGACAGATGCTAATTCCTTTTACTTCTACTCTAGAGTTGTTTCCTACATAGATCCACTTAGTTCCAGTTGGTATTCGTTGGAATTCCATGAAGGATTCTCTATCCTTCGCTACATGGTCTGTCGCTCTTGAATCTACAGTCCACAAAGGATTAGACTCAGTAAAAAATACAGAACTTGACACATAAGCAAAGTTCTCAAAAGTACAAGGGGTGTATACCTTCTTTGGCTTGCGACAATCGCGAGCGTAGTGACCCTTCTGGTTACAGTTGTAACACTTCACCCTTGTCAGCTTCTTCACTCGAGGATGTTTTCTTCTTTCATGTTGGTCAAGCTTAGGTTTCTTCCCTGAAGGACCTGCTCCCTTGCCTTTCCTTTTATCGAACCAGTTAGGACATTTGTGCTTGGACCTTGAAACTCCATGTGAGCTGGAACCAGTATGGTAAATTTCAGTTTTCGGCTTAGCCGCCAAGAGGCGGTCCTCTTCCAGCTTAAGATGATGCACAACATCCTCAAAGGTTTTGATATTCTCATTATGGGTCAAGTGCACCTTCATATGCTCCCAACTTTGAAGCAAGGAATGAATCACTGCTTGCACTTGCTGCTCATTTGTCAGGACATGGCCAGCATCTTTCAGTTCATTGATCATGTTTGACATCTTTCTAAGATGTTGCTTCATGGTCTGACTATGAGGCTTCTTATAAGAGTCAAACCTAATAGTGAGCTGTCTTAGTCTGGTCACTGAAGTATGACCAAATCTTGCTACCAACGCTTCCCACATCTCCTTGGCATTCTCAAAACGCCTGAACTCTCGCATGACGTCATTTTCCATGCTACTCAGCAACGTGATGCAAGCAAGGGAGTTCTTTCTTTTCCATGCAGCAAAAGCATCCTTATCTCTCTTATTTGCGCAGTGTTTCCTTCTTCAGGTTCTACCATGGTCAGGTTAAGAGCTTCTAGTACCTCTTGCTCTTCTAGCACATATTGAATTTTCATGTGCCATATCTCATAGTTATCGCCATTGAGCTTCTCACCTTTGTTCAGCTCGGCAACTATGCTCTTTGTGGCTGAAGCCATTGATCTGAACACATTAGACATATATGCACGAATAATTAATGCCTATCATTTATGCATCCACTTTGCACAAGCCCATCATATTAATGAATAATTTCAAGTAAGGTTTTAGAATTAAAAGGTCACTATGTTTCCAATCATCCTCCAAAAATCCTAACTTAAAATTATCATTAATATAATTGTCTATGCAAAGTAAATTCTATGAAACTACAAAAACTTCTATGAACTACCCATAGCAGTTAACAACAATAGAAAGCAAATAATATTTGACATCCAACAATGATATAATAATAATGCTTTCACATAATACAACTAACATATTAGTTGTTACATCAACAACAACCAGGTATAAAACATTACATAAGATGTCCACAAAGCACACTAAATAAAGACCAGCCATAACATCTAAAACCAAGGCATCATACTACTAATAGGGAAAGCTGCTACATGGTTCAATTTCTTTTTCTTTTTCTCTGTAAAATTTTCAGGCATTCTTGATAGTCACGGAAAAACAGATGGATATCTCTTAGGATTTCTCCTACGCACATTCATTCCTGGCCTAATCGAAGTCATTCCTTGGGTCGCAGTCTTTGTGGCTCCAACCCGATGATATTCATTTACAAATTCCATTACTAGCTCCTTTTATCTAGTAAATCCTTTGACCTGCCATAGGCGATTCAACACTCCTTGCCATTCTAATGGAAGAGTGTTCATAAAGAATCGCACCATTTGAGTATTTGGCATGGGATAACCGTTCCAAATGAATTCTTGAATTTTGTTGTTGACCTCTACAACATGATCAATTATGTCGTCACTCTCCTATTGATAACCATTCAAATCGGCTATCAACCTTGAAAGCCTTTCCTTTTGTTCATCTGACATTGTGTGTACAGATGCGCGCGACTTATGGGGAGGCATTGTTCCTGCAACAAATGCAGAACAAAAAATGGATTACATATAATCCACATAGACATAATTGAAAAAGAAATACATTTTTTTTTTCGGTCAACGGTCGCGGTCAACGGTCGGTCAACAGTCAATGGGTTGGAGTCAACGGGCGGTCGGGTCGGACCGGTCGGATCGGTCGCTCGGTCGGGCCGGTCGGACGAACCGACCGGTAAGTGGCAAGTGCGACGTGCGTGCTTGGCTGACATCACGATGACGTCAGCCGGTCGAGATCAATCGGGTGGAATCGCCGAGTCGGGCCGGGTGGGTTGGGTCGGACGGACCGACCCGGCATGTGCGGCACGCGTGCACAGCTAACGTCACGATGACGTCAGCTGGCGTGTGCCGCGCACACACCATCAGCAGCCCCCGCGCACGTGCGTGGTAGGTGCGCGCGTTGGCCCCGCGCGTGCATGCAACGCACGCGCCTGCGTTTCCGAATCGGCGGGTGCGTTACACGCGCCGAAGGCGCCTGTTCACTCCAGCTGCGCGTGGGGGCGCCGGTTCGCTCCAACTGCGCATGGGGGTGCGTCCGGAGGCCTTTGGCGGCGTTCCGCCACTCATCGCGCTCGTTTTGATGAGACCTTCCATCCAACGCTATCAGAAATGGATTTCGACTTACAGAAACTCGAAAAAATGGATGAATAGTGCTCGGGTGTCGGGATTTTTCCACCTCGATCGGTGTCGACCGATTAATTTCATGAAAAAACAATAAGAAATCATCCATAAACATGAAAGGGGTCGGGAAAAACATGAACATGGCTCTGATACCAATGTTGGGAATTACTGATTCCCTAAAAACGGATTTGGCACTAAATCGAACCTCTAAAAAAAGTGCGGAAAATGAGCCCAAGAAAATCACATGTATCACCGATCCTAAGGCACATCACGATATCGAACGTACCTTGTTAGCCACAACCTAAATGAAGAAAGACCGATCCCGTTCTATCCGATGATGTCAATTGGCCTTGAAAGGAAGAGAGTGTCGTCTCTTGCTCTTGTTCTACTTTTGGAAGGAGAGGGAGAGAAGGAACGTACATACTTTCAAAAGGTACGTTCCTCCCTCTCTTTTCTCCCTTAAATACGTCCTCTCCAAAGGACGTGTCCCTTCGGTAAAAGACGCTCCTCCAAAAGTTACAACTCTTCAACATGTCCCTCCATCCATGAGCCCTAAACTTGTGGGCCAGGCTTTTAGGCCCAACATGGGCGGACGGGCCAACTTAAGCCCATCACATTTTATTTAACAAATAAAACTATCACCAACTTTGGAGAAAAAGGAGGAGACATACGAGAGTATCTCCATCATCGCTGAATTAGCCGGGCACTGCACTGCAAGGGAGCCAAACCAAAGGCCAGATATGGGCCATGCTGTGAATGTATAGGCTCCACTTGTTGAGAAATGGAAACCATTTGATGACGACTACGAAGAATACTCTGGCATTGATTACAGCCTCCCGCTGAATTAGATGGTTAAGGACCGGCAAGAAGCAGAAAGCAAGGACTTGAGTTACATGGACTTAGAAGACATTAAGGGAAGTATACCCACAAGACCAACATGATTCGCGGACTCTTTCACTTTTGCTGATGCTCGGTAAAAGGATCGATTTGGTTGCTTTTCTTAAGCATACTTCTTTTGGTAGTGGTATATAGCACGACGGGATTGGGGGGGTGTTTGCTTATTGAGAACTCAGTGTTCATATCATGATTAAGTAGGGTTTCCAAATTCTTAGGATATCTTGTTCAGGCTTTAAATGTTTGAGTTTTGAGTTGACATTGCTCGAGTATGAGTTCCTGAGTTTTCTTCATTCTCTAGTTGCTGCATCAGCCATATTTCTTGCTAGATGGACGCTTGATGACTCATGCCACCAAGTCTATTCTCTATCTTGCATTTCTTTCATCGCCACAACCTTACAATTTGATTATCTGGGTATTAACTTACCTTTTACTTTCTACAGAATCGACGTTGGAATTCTATACATCTTATAAGGCATTTGACCTGAAGACTATGATATTTGCATTGCATGACTTGCAAATGAAACGAAAAAAAAAAAAGAACTGTTGAAACTTAGAATCGACCCCGAAACCTGTGATAGGGTAGGTTCTAGATTCTTGGTTCTAACAGGTAGGTTCCAGATTCCAAAAAATGAGGAACTTGTACCCGAGGGTAGGTTCTAAGTTCCAAACGGAACTTGTAAGGAACTAGAAATCACTCACCCCTAATTGTGATTAGGATATTCTCTTTATGGAATAAAAAATAAATCAAAGGGAAAATTCCAAATAAGGGTTTGAAATGAAACTTGTTTCAAATAAAGACTTGAAGTGTTCTCACTTTCTCAAATAAGGATATGAAATAGTTATGGCTATTTCAAATAAGAGCTTAACTTTGCCAACAAAATATTCTAGCCGATTAAGGGTATTTTTGTCAAAACATAATTTTAATTAAATTAGATTTAAAAAAAAAAAAAAAAAAAAATAGGCGAGAGGGCTCCATCCCACCAATGGCAGCCACCCCATTGTTGGTGGGGCGGTTGTGATGGCTAGCGGGGTTGCCGATGGTTTGGGGAGGGCTGACAGGAGAGGGCTCCCAAATCTAGGCAAGGACGCCTGCCCCCTCTTGTCTTTGGTAAGGGTTGCTAGTGACCACGCTAGCCATCATTGCTGCTCACTGGCAATGAGGTGGCGACCATAGTTGAGAGAGAGTTTGTTTTTTATGGAAGGAAAAAAAAAGTTAAAAATTAAAAAGATGAAATTGCCCTTCACCTGGTAGTGAATTTAGGCCATTCTTTAAGACTAAAATGGTCACTTCATGTCCTTACTTGAAAAAGATCCATTTTAGGTCTTATTTGAAAAAAATAAAGGCACTTTGGGCTCTTATTTGAAACAATATTTATTTTAGCCGTTTATTTGAGATAATGAGGGTACTTCAAGCCCTTATTTGAATTTTTTTCTAAATCAAATTAGACTTTACAAAAATGTTACAAATTGATGGCGGTCATAATTTCCATTAGAGCCATTACAAAACAATGGCTTGAATATTTCAAAATAGTTAAAATATCAAACAATCCCCCACATATTTCAAAAGGTTTTGAAAAGAAAGAAAAAAATAAAAGCTCAATTAAACTCAAATGTAATTCATCGATAATATTGTCTTTTGGACTATGAACTAGACTTATAAAGAATGGTGAAGTTTTAAATTTCTATGTACCAAAAATTTTCTTTGTGAATTTTAATGGATCGTGCTTTTTCCATCCCTCCTTTGGCTTAGACACTATATATATATTAACCATTTTATCTTTTGTGTGGCCCACTATTTTGGTACAACTCTACAAAAGTGATCCTTTTTTTTTTTTTTAAAATTATGTGATCAACTTTTTTTTATTTTGTTTCATTTTTTTACTTATGGTTCCCACTTTCCATCTTCTTTGTTCCCACCCTTTGACATATGAGTTCTTTGCTCTTACAAATTATCTCAGTGTTTGAGTTCTCCACTCTTGAAAATCGTCTCCGTGTTTTCTCTTGCATGCCATTCTCTTGTTTCTATGTCATTCTCTTATAAATTGTCCGTGTTTTGGGTATCAGAAGCGTCCTTCAGCCTCCATTCTAGCTTTAAACCCAACATCTACAATCTTACAAAAACGAAAGAATTTGGTCTCCATTATCATAGAAAAAACTTAGATTACCTAGTTCCCCTTGAGATCAAACAACTAGATTAATCATATTTTGCATCATCATTTCCAACAAGTCATATTAATGAGAAGCAATGATAGCATCACAAAACTAATGGAAACGATACTAAGAAACTGAACCTAGAGGGAGCAAAAGTTTATAGGACGCAAGTATGTTACAAACTACAAAGCAATAGCACACTTAATTCATAAACATTATTTTGATGCATGTTACACTCTAAATGCAAGATTGAAATACAAGATTAAGCATTTCCACTTAGAAAAGATACCAAAAAACACTCAATAGCAACCGAAATGAGTATGATGTGAGACCAAGAAAAATTAAAAAGGAAAAAAAACAAGCTTTTGCTAGAATTATACCTCCGACAAAAAATGAGGAGGGCTTGGGTTGTTAAAGTAAGCATTTCTTTTGGGGATTGCAGAAGTAGGAGAGATTTGTGGAAGGAGAAGAAGAAGAAGAAAGAGAGCGAAAGAAGAGAATGACTTGTAAGAGACAAAATAGAGAGACAACATGCAAGAGAGGAGAATCGAGACGTCAAAGGTATGGAAAGAAAGAAAGAACAAGGAAAGTGGGACTCACAAGGAAAAATCAGAAGAAGCAAAATAAAAATGTTTGACCAAGTAATAATAAAAAAAAAAGATCACTTCTGTAAACTTGTACCAGAAGCAACGGGCTCCACAAGAGATATTATGTCAAAACAAAACAAAAAGAAGTGTCTAAGCCAAAGGAGAGTGAAAAAAAAAGCGACCTTTTAATTTTCACCAATTATATCACACCCCGACAAATTTTGTTGTTTAATGTGTTTTGCACTAAGAGGCCAAGCGCATGCCTAGCTTATTCATAAATGCTCTAGAGATTTTTCCAAAATTCTCATCAGAGTTTAATAGGTGATTTTGTCAAGTGTATAGTGTAACTTAATACACCATCACTAATGGCTATATAAATTAGAGCTTAGCTCAACCTTTTTTTCATTGTTGTCTTGCACCATTCTCACCTTAGGAGGGATAAATTTTTTTAATAATACATCACTAGATCAACAAGTGACTTGTTATTACCCATATAAACATAACTCATGGGATCGCCATTGATGTAGGTCGAATGTATCATTAATTAGCTTACATCTCATTCCCCTCAATGTATCATTAATTTTCTTCCCAAAGGTTTAGTCGGAGAGTTGGCCAAATTCACTTCTAACTTCACATAGTCAATGGACATAATATTTAAATAATTACTTTACCACATCATGTCTCAACGGATGTGCTTTTTTTTCCATTGAAAGCTAATTATTTGCAATGGCTATTGCGTGCTTGGCAATCACAATGCATATAGTGTTGGTTTCCTTTCCCTTCCCAAGAGCTTGACTAGTTCTCAAATCACCAACATATATATTTTCTTCTCCTTCCCCTACTAGAGTGTAGGAAAATAAAGCATTATATTTGTACATATATGCTTGGTAGCATTTGAGACTACAATCCATTATTTCACATTGGCCATAATATTGGCTTAGGAAATTACTCTAGTAATTATGTCATCAAAATCATCTACTTCAACATAGTCGACTTTTGGTTTAGCAAGTTTGTTATTTTCCCACAATTTTTTGCTTGGCTGATTTCTAAGTTACAACACCTCCACCATGGGTGAACACATATTTACTGGTGGATTTTGTATCATTTGAATCTATGATCCAGTTAGTATCACTCTATCCTTCTGATACAATAGGAAATCCATTATATAAAATTTTATTATTCTCTTTTTATACTATGCTGCATTTTTTTTTTTTTTTTTTTGCATTTTTTTTGTCTCAACTATTGTATTACTATCAAACAAATCACTTTTTAATACAAGAAATCTATAAACAACACCATGTTAGGCATAATCAATAAATGTGTCTACATGATGTAAAGTGACTCAATAGTATGCAAATTCATAAGAAGTCTAACATGGGGGGGTGGAGGTATATAATTTCAATGATCCACATAGACTAAGTCAAGCACACATGTACCGATATCACTTCGTAACAAGATCGGGTTTAATGGAACTCAAATTTCATCACATGAAGTTGACTATGACATTGAATCTTCTCAGCAACTATCCAAAGCTAATACATATAAGGGAAAATTCCAAATAAGGGCATAAAGTGGACATTGTTTCAAATAAACACCCAAAGTGCCGTCATTTTCTCACACAAATGTCTGAAGTGGATATTATTTCAAATAAGGGTATGAAATAACCATATTAGTCTTGCATAAGGGCCTAAAATCACCGGTTGTGAAGGTTAATTTCATCTTTTTAATTTTTTTTCCCTTTTTCTTTAGTATTATTATTTTTTTAATTTTTTTTTTATAAAAAACAAACTAAAGAAAACCAATACTTTTAAAAAAATAAAGTAAAAAGGGAAAACATAGGCTTCATTTTGCCTATGGGCGCCGACCTAATGCCGAGGGGTGGTGGCAATGGTTAGCGAGGTTGTCGTGCCCATGCGACTACTGGCGACCCCTGCCAACCAAAGGCGAGGGCTTGCTGGCCCTTACCAAAGACGAGAGAGGGCCGCGACCCTCTCCTAGATCTGGGTGAGGGTCACCCACCCTCGCCCCCTTTTAGGCAAGGGTCACCAGCCTAGTGGCCTCGCCCCGGGCCCTCGGACCTAGCCGCCTAGGTTTTGAGGCGGCGGGCATAGGTAGGAGGGAGCCCTCCCACCTCCCGTCTATGTGTTCCCCTTCTTTTTTCTTTTGATTTTTAATTTTTAAGTTTTAATATAATAAAATTTAAACTTAAATTGTGTATGGACAAAAATATCCTTGATCAGTCAAAATTTTTTGCCGGCTGGTGAGTCGGCAAAACAAGGTCCTTATTTGAAATAGTTATAATTACTTCAAACCCTTCTTTAAGACTAATATAACCATTTAAGATCTTTATTTGAAACAAAGTACATTTCAGACTTTTATTTGAGAAAATGAAAGTATTTCAGGTTTTTATTTGAAATTTTCCATATATATAAACATAGAAATACATATTAAAACTCAGAATTTTTTTGGATGCCAAATCGGCTTAGAGGCAAACATGAATCACGTAATGCCAAATTGACAGAAATTCTTATTATTTCTTTTGACATCCAACATGGACACATCATAATAAAAACCAATTTGCATCAACTTTATTGACTAATTACAAATAATCAAGAGCCATGAGATTAACTGATCACTATTTCTTATCTATTTACTTAAAGGACCAATGATTCAAAAACGATCATAGGACAAATATTAGAAAAGGAACATGTGGGAATGCTCGTGAGGTTGAAGAAAAAGCATATGTCTGATGCTTATTGGATGTATTTTTCAGTAAGCTAATTCATGAGACGAGAGTGTCAAATTACCCATCAAATTCAATAGCCACAAAAACTCGAGCACTCACTTCTTTAATCCCCCCAAAAAATAAAATAAATATAAAAAAGATTAGCCCGATTTCTTTTCTAGCTTTCCTTTTCTCTCTTTCTAAGTAGCCATATACAATCACAATGCCGTTTGAAAGATTTCTCTAAATAGGTAATGGAAAATTTGTAAGCATTCTCCATAAAGAGTATAGAACCACAAATTCATGGAATATGCTTGATTCATTCAATCAATTTCGAAGAGAACACACACAACGAGAATTCATTATAAAATTGCTTTCAAGAGGTCAAATTTCAAAAAAAGAAAAAAGGATCAAGAGCTACGTGTGTGTTCATCGACTTCCGGTGCTATAACAATAATTAGAAAAGCTTGACCTCGCTGTTAATGGCAGATTTTACCAATTATCACTATCGAAGGGAGAGAATTCACATACCTAAATTAGTAATATCACTATCTAATGAACATTCTACTCTTCGTCCCCATCGATGACCTTGCCGTTGACACTTCCATCGTAATTTCTCTACATCACTTGCTCAGGTGTGTCACGACACGAATGACAGCCAAAGTTCACCCATGGTTTTCCAAGCTTGAGAAGACACACTGAAGCAGAATATAAAAACCTTTAGCGAAAAACAATCAAAACATAAAATTGATTCTAAAATTTATTTGGAATCTAATTTATCCTTAAGATTGTTGGAAAATCAGTTGGAAAAGATGAAAAAATAAGAACAAATATCTGAGACGTGTAAGCATTGTCCGTATTAATAATTTTGCCTTAGTGCGATGGGCTTCAGCGTTTATCCTCCTAGGATGCAACAAATCTTCTTCTTTCCTCTGAACAAATTATAGAAGGAACAATATCAATAATATTATATATAAAGCCCACCAAATAAATGGAAAGAAAAGTGATGATTTCTCATTTTTGATATATTTTATTATGATTTAGAGATTCTCTTTATAATCAAAAGGAGAGGGTTAATAAAAAAACAAATCGAATTAGACGTTACAAAACCATTACAAATTTATGGCGGTCATAATTTCTGTTAAAGTTGTTATAAAACAATGGCTTAAATATTTCAAAACCGTTGAAATATCCAACAAATCTCCCGCTCATAAGTAAGCTCAGTGTTTAAGTATTCTCTCCTTTAATTGAGGTTTCTTTCCACATCAATTTATCTTAACTTGAATCTCCAATGCCTGCCTTCATTTGTGGTCTCTCTCCAGACCAAACCATGGAGACTACCATGGGACTGCAATGATACACCACAATGCCCACCTACTTAGAAATTGCATTGGTCACTGGATTTCTTTCTTGAGATATTCACTAAATATTGATATATATTGAGAGTAGGCCACCAATCAAACCATCGCGTCTGATACCATGTTTGGAGTGCGCGATAGAAACTCGACAACTTCACTTGAGAAAATCGCTAAGAGGGAGCCCAAACTCGAGCCCATCAATATATTCAGTTGGACCCACTTTCATTGAGAGGCTCTATTGCCAGACTTTTTTTTCGCTAATATAGCAGGGAGAATCTGACTTTTCTTTTGTAACATAGAGAGAAAAGAATGAATCTGAAGCTTTCTAAGTGGTCGGAAGACCAGGAAAAATCCGCAGTCCTGCAAGCAATATCAAATTCCTTGAGCTCCTGCTTATCCCCGAGACCGACAACAAGTTGATCACAAGGACATCGGACGAGAGACAGTTCACGGCTTTGTCCAAGGTGTCTTTTTCTGTTCTGATGTCCCTCTGAGAGACTTGAAGAGGGTCTTTCTTCACCATCTCCTGCACATTGGGTTCTGGCATTGATGCCCCAAAACAGCGGCTTGTCGTGCTTCTTCAGGTCCATGATCTCCTTCTCTGAGGTTTACATTAGCGCTCGAGCCCATGTTTCATTACCTGAAGCTGTCGGACTGGCAATTTTTACTCTCGTCTTGAGTTTATTCTGAATTCGTTAACTTTGCTAGTTGCGTGAGGAAGCGGGCCTCGATCTGTTCCAACCTCGTCGACACAGTCTGTTTTTCTCGTTGAGCTAACTGGATCATTCTCTATACTACAGGTTTCATTCATTCTGAATGGTTGGTGTGGCATGACTCAACCATAGTGATAAGAGTTGTTCACGATGATCAACAGAACCTGAATGCGTTATCTTTAATGATGGAATCAATCAAATAATATTGAGCTTACGGTGGGACATGAACTTCCCGGTGCCATCGCCTCTCCATCTTTGGTACCGTGGCTGCCGTTGGCCACACCATCATTGCGCCTGCGCGCCCAAAACAATGATCGCTTTCCCCCAACCGATAACGATGATCGCCATCTCTATTTCGAAGTCTCACCGCCTCAGATATAAGGTCAGGCCACCTCGAACCTAAGGTCACATGACGGATGAGAAATCTACGAGTCCTGATTCACGGTGGTAGAGCCGTGGCGGTGGCCCTCAGGGCGAGGTGGAGGTGGTGGTATTTCGAAAATCCAGATATTCAAATGATGAATTGAATGATAAATGAAGGTTCATATTCTCCCAGCCATTGCAATTATGAAAAGTAATACAGTACAATAGTCTAATGAGACTGGAACCGTCACTTATCTTTGCAAAAAAAAGTACGAAAGTCACAAAATTTGACCATAAAAAAGGCGTAAAGATCACTCAAACAGACGAGAGAAACAAAAAGCCTGAACAAACGGTCATATAGTCTCTCTTCTTTCTTCTTTCTTCTTCATCTTCATCTTCATCACTTCACTGAGGAGGACAAAAGGTGATGACGTACCTCGACGCCCTACACTTGTTCAAGCTCTTAACATCGTCGAATGCATAACTATATGCCTTGGGACACACCGCCTTGAACAGATTCGCGAACAACGTCGGTTTGCAGTTCCTCGGACTCCCGAACCTGCCCGTGCAGCAATACTTGGCCGATCCCATCGCCAAGCACGCGCTCTTGCACCCCACCACCCTTCCCTCCCGCCTCACCTCCAGCGCCCCCGGGCACAGCCCGTTCAGGTCCGCATCGCACGCCGCCACCCCGCACCCACCACTGCCCCCCACCGGCCTCATTGACACCGGCAGGTTGAACCCGTCCACGAGGCTCACGTCGTAGAAGTGGAGCGGTGACAACCTCGTGCCCAGCGTCATCTCCACCACTGTTGCAGGCGGCTCGCCACTCCTGCCGCTGCAGTGGAGGCCCCCGCCGCAGCTGCCCGTGCTGCATGCGCCCTTGCCGTGCTTGTTGAAGGCGCAGCCCTGCCGGGCCCAGACTCTGCCGGACCACAGCTCAGGGACATCAATGATTGATTCTTCACCGACGTCAAGGCGGAAGCCGCCGTCGTTCGGGGTCATGTGGCCGGCGCCACCGAGAGTCGCTGGCCAGACGGTTTGGTTGCAGTTGTTTACCAGTATGAGTTGTTGCGCAGCGTCTAAGAATGTTAGCGAATGACGAAGAAAGTGGATTAATCACGGAGCTAACGAAAATGATCAACACTAAATCAAAGCTACTGCTGCGGTTGTTCAACTGATTTGATAAAACAAGAACTTTTACCAGTAAAAATGCAGGAGAGAGTCAGCCAAGAGAGGAGGAGCAGAGCGAAACAGGATGACCTCGGCATATCTGCTAGTAAGAACGCAGAAGAAGAGGAGCTATGGAGGGACAGCGAGAGTGAGCGAGGGAGTGTCTAGTATATATATGTCCTGAGAGGGGCTTGGGTGCAAACTTTAGTGTCGGAAAGGATTTTGTGATGAGGAATCAAATTATGGGTAAATACGCTTTCGGTCCCTGTATTTTCGTCGTCGGGTTCCCATGTGCTTTAACATTTTCACCATTCGAGTACATTTGATCAATTTCCACCAAATCTGAATGGCACCATCGGCACTATTTCCTGCCGTGGGTTAAGTGCGTAAACATGATTTAAGATTTTGATCGTTTGTCAATCGAGAACTCACAGTTTTTTTAAAGAGGCCAGTGAAGATCTTGAGTTTGATGACGGAATTCACACGTCTGAAATGACACATGGTACGTGACCATATGTTCCAAGTTGGAGCAATGATGGATTTTTGACACCTAAATCACACCGATGGTAAGCTCAAAACCTAATTAGGGATTTCTAAAACTTTAAAGTCCTAGATTGTGTAACTACATATCTTAAGTTATCATCGTAACAAAATCAATGACAAAGGATAGAATTTACATCGTCGCTTCACAAAAAAATGGTTAGAATCTCTTAAAATTGCTTTAATTTCAAATTAAGTTTACTCGGATATCACAATCGTAAGATTCAAGCAAAATTGGAACCAAACGAAAATTGCACCGATCGAAACTTTAATTTACCTGACAATCGCTGTTTCTTAATGAGTAAATAGGAGCTAATCTTCACTCACATTACTTGCCTTCTTCTTTATCCACTCAATCACCCCTTTTGGGGAGAAAGAGTACATATCCTTTGCTTGGAATATGGGCTGTCTTTTGTTGTTCTATCTTTAACATACTTAGACTAGCAGATTAAAAATAACAGACTTCTTCGGCAAGAAAAAGTAGAAAGGGGATAAAGATGATATCAACGACAGAAAATGAGGAAAACTTCAGAGAATATCCCTTTAACAATGATACTCGTATCAAATGCCATCTTCACTTTGTCAAATGTTCAATTTGCGACAGACCCGTGATCGGAAAGACTCAACCGCGCAGGAGGGGAAACCAAACATTTCATGAATTATTTTTTTGATCTTGTTATATCGATAAAGAAGCTTTAACTGCAACCTTGTTTCGATCTTGTGTTAAACGTCATATTCTTAAATATTTAATTAGTGGTCGGATCCGTTCGTTTAGCGTTACTCCTATTTCATGAGTGTTCGATCCATTTCCACGCTTTCTTTCGCATTGTCCAAGGCTCTCGCACTGGCGTTCATTTCTTGCCCTCGTCAAATCAGATATCGGCTATTTACGAACCATACGCCAACTATATAGTGTTCTGCTCTCATGCCGTCTGCGACCGCCCGACTCATTCCAAATAGGCCGAGTCTACAAAATGAGTGCTTTGAGTAACCATACTAGGTGGTACCCACTTAGGGATGAATGTTTTACTTAAAAATCACTCCACAGAGTTTTTCCCGTCTGATATAGAATTTTGTGATGTCACAAAACCTTTGGCTAGCTCGTATATTGGGCAATTTGCTATCTCGGTAGAGAGACTACCTAACATCTAGCACAAAATGAGGCTATTGTGACAAGCTTGTATATTTATGGGTGGACTGAGTAGTTATAGATCAAATTGGAAATTGGATAGCTAGCTTAAGACCTTATGATAATGCGAAGAGGGATAGCCGTGATAATTGCCTCTCTTCATACTTTTTACCAATTACAGTAGCCTCATATTTATCGTTTCGAATGATTTTTTTAATAGGAGGAGATCATTACGTGATCGTAATATCTCGGGCATTTGCTTTCTCTTTTACTTTGTGGGAAAAAGTGAAAGCAAAAATGAACAGTAAAAGCTTGGCATATATATATTCGATGGCCAAGCAACTTAATCTTTAGTTTGGTGATCTTACTTGGATCTTACCATACTGGTTTCTGTGTGGCATTGTGGTATTTGTACCTTTGTTGTGCAGTAGGCAGTAAATGCCGTTTAATCCCCTTGTCATTCTAAGCAAATGAATGATATCAATCACATTTAAACATATAATTAAATTAATTTTTAACAACACCTAAAAGAATATTGACCCAAGATATAATGAACGGTAATTTCTTTGGAGTTTGCATACCCTTGGATGTTGGGTCAAAACTATCTCTCGATGATTTTTTCTTGATATAATCAGTTGGCTTGAGCTTTGTGCCTCCCACGAAAGGTGCCAAGTTTTTACTTGGTGATATAATGCGTCAGCCCCGGGTTCTTCCCGCCGGCTGTCGGCTTTCGGGGTTTCCTGGGTTATCAAAAAAAAAAAAAAAAGGCTAACTACTTGATGAGCCACGACTTTGAAAAAGGTCTTCCGATGAGCATTCGTATCAAAGTGGTAAGCCTATGATATATCCTTTAATTTGCAAGGGGTTAGTATGCCTCTTGGAGATGTCTATTAAGTGTTAATGATTTCACTCTCGTTGTCCATAATAATAAAAAGAAACTTTGAGAATTTTTTTGGGCATCATGTGGTGATCATAGTGGTGATTTTCGCCAACGGCCAAAATCTTGAAAAAGCCAGGAAGTTGGTGGTCAAACTCCCGTGAGTTAGTACTTGTATTCTCCCCTTCGTTTGGGGTTTTCTCTCTACGTGATGTAGAGCTTCTCTACCATTCGGGTAGTTTCTTCCCCAGGTTTTTCTACCTGGGTTTTCCTCTATACGACGTCTCCATTCCTGCTCCTCTCTCTCTCAACTACCTTTGACCCACCCCTGTTTCTTTACCCAGTTTTTTTTGCCCTTTCCTTCACCCTTCCTTCACTTGCATGTCACGATCGGTCTCTGGTTTCGTCGATTTTCCCTCTTTTCCCCAGTGTTTTCTACCAGTTGGTAGTCCTTCCTTCTGCGACCTTGTGCTTTCGGTTTCCTTGTCCCCAGGGTGTTTTGTTGTGACTTCCTCCCAGCATTTCTCTTATGGCGCACCCTAATGCTGTAGAAGATGCTCGCCTGACAGAATTATGTACTCGTATGGGCCGCCTGTGGTCTGAACAGCAAGTCGAGATATGGGATGAGGCGGTGCCTACGGAGAAAATCGCGGAATGTCAATTAACTCTGGTGGGTAAGCTTTTAAATAACCCATCCGTGAATTTTCAAGCTTTCCAAACTACTATGAAAAAGGCTTGGCGCACTGACTATGTGGAATTCTCCCAAGGCGACTCTGGTTTGTATATTATTAAATTCAAATCTGAAGATGTTAAGCAGCGAGTGTTAGATAACGGACCTTGGTTGTTTGCCAATCATTTGCTTATCCTCAAGCCTTGGATAGCTAACACGCCGTTGTATTGCTATGACTTTAACTGTTGTGCCTTTTGGGTACATGTTGTTGGTTTGCCGTTAGAGCATTGTACAGAGACTCTGATTCGTCGAGCTACCAGCAATATAGGTCAGGTCATAGAGGTTAGCATTGAGAGCAAGGATGGCTTACCATTTCGAGCAGGGAGGGCACGGGTGAATTTGGACCTTCAATGCCCGCTGAAATCAGGGCTTCTCCTCAAGGTGGAAGGCAACAATCTTTGGTTGGATTTTCGATATGAGCGGTTAGCTCACTATTGCTACTCCTGCGGTATTTTGGGCCATTACGCAACACACTGTAAAGCCTTCCCCTGTGATGAAAATAGGTTAGACGATGCTAACTTTTTATTTGGTTCGTGGCTAAGAGCAGAGGCACGAGAACATAGTCCTTTCTGGCGTACCTTTTATGATGACGAGATTATCCCAGAAACCCCTCAACGCCTCTCAGCGATTACTCTTGCTCCGGATTCTGTCCAAGCTGTCCCTGATGTTCCTGCACACAAAAACAAGGGTAACCAAACTATGGAAGTCCCTGATTCTGTTGTTACTATCCCAGAAAATAGTCCTGGAAACCCAGAACACCGATCCCTCTTTCATCAACCTTTAGTGGCTGTTACTCTTGCGGGTGGTTCATCTCAGCCAAAAAAGAAGCTTAAGCATCCTCGTCTCAATGCCAGATCAGGCCCTCTTAAGAAGGCCAAACGACCTGTTCCTCCGGAACTTCGACAACAACTTCAGGAACACTTTGATGAATCAGCTCTACAAGACACTCCTATCACTGAGGCAGACACTCCTGCCTGTTGGGCCCTGGTGGTTGGCCCTAAAAAGCCACCGGTTTCGCCATGATACTTCTAAGTTGGAACTGTCAGGGGTTGGGCAACCCCCTGACAGTTCAAGCCCTACGGGTCTTAGTGACCCAGGAGAAGCCCGACATCCTTTTTTTGATGGAAACCAAAAATCAAACCCAGAAGCTCATGGACCTTCGTCGCAAACTTAATTTTTCAGCAAGTTACATACAGGATCCTACTGGTCTGGCAGGAGGTTTGGCCCTTTTTTGGAATGCAAAGGTTTCGCTGAAGATTCTCTATCATTCTTCAGATTTATTGGACTCTACTTGTACTGACCTGGATTCTGGTCTTTTGATGCGCCTCACTTGCTTGCCCCAGCGCGCTTTCCTCTCAGGCAGAACCTGTGGACAGTTTTACGTCACATTAGTCAACTCAATACACTTCCTTGGTTATGCATAGGGGATTACAATGAAGTGCTATACCCTTGGGAGAAAGTAGGGAAGAATCCTGCTGAGCCTTATCGAATGGTTTCTTTTCGTGATCTCTTAAATGACTGTTGTTTTATGGATCTTGGCAGCAAAGGATGTGCATTTACATGGATGAACAACCGACATGATGATGATATGGTTAAGGAACGATTAGATAGAATGTTATGCACGCAGAATTGGAGATTAGCTTACCCCCTTGCCGAAGTTCTAGCCCTACCAGCCCTGGGATCCGACCACAGCCCTCTTCTCTTATCCACAGAAGCATTTTCAACCTGTAAAAGGAAGAAAACTTTCTATTTCGAGGCTTTTTGGCTTCAGGACATGGAGTGTCGTGATGTAATTTCTGCATCTTGGGCTTCTTCTCAGCTTGGACAAGTCACCCTTCCCCAGAAATTGCACTCTGTCTCGGTAGCCTTATCCAACTGGAGTCGCTCCAAATTCAGGAATGCACAGCATCAGATCCATAGTCTTAAGTATCGGCTTCAATCCCTTACCAATCAACCACTTCTTCCTTCGAGGACCACCGAGATATCGCACCTGAAAGCACAAATACAGGACTTATGGCAGTAGGAGGAAAAATTTTGGGCCATGCGTTCCCGTGTTAATTGGCTAAGGTGGGGAGATAGGAACACCAAATTCTTTCATGCTTCTATGGTTCAACGACGCCAACAAAATAAGATCAGAATGTTACAGGATGACCAACAGAACTAGATACGTGATCCTACTACTCTCAAAGAGATGACTTTGCACTATTTTCAACAATTATATTCATCTGCAGGGTATAGAGATTATGGCCCGACTCTAAATATTTGCCAACAAGTTGTGACAGGGGAGATAAATGAAAGCCTAATAGCTGACATTACCTGTGAGGAGGTCCGTACTGCTGTTTTTCAATTAGGAGAGACCAAGGCACCTGGTCCCGACGGTTTAAATGGTCAGTTTTATCGAGCCCATTGGGATACCCTGCAAGAAGATGTCATCTCAGCTGTCAAACAATTCTTTCAGACAGGGTTTTTATTACCAGCATACAATCATACCTCTATTTCCCTTATTCCTAAGACTCCACATCCCGAAAGGTTGGATCAGTTCCGTCCTATCAGCCTCTGCAATTTTATTTATAAGGTGATTTCTAAGATTCTGGCAAATCGTCTCAAACCCTGGTTACCTCAATTAATAGCTCCAGAACAGACAGCCTTTATTGGAGGACGGCAAATACAGGACAATATAATTATAGTTCAAGAGGTTTTACATCAGCTCAGAATCCGAAAACGAAAACAGAAGTTCCATGCCATGCTTAAGCTAGATATGCAGAAGGCGTATGATAGGGTCGAATGGCAGTTCCGTAGAGATTATCTTCTAAAGCTTGGATTTCATGCAACATGGGTTCATTGGATATTCCAATGTATCTCTATGGTGTCTTATAGTATCAAGTTTAATGGTGAGCTTCTGCCCCCTTTCCATCCTACTAGAGGCCTCCGACAAGGCGATCCGTTGTCACAATACCTTTTTATCCTTATGGCTAATGCCTTAACCACTTTGATTAACAACGCCGTGGACATGGGTAACCTTAAAGGTATCAAACTCAACCGATGGTGTCCTACTTTATCCCACTTATTTTTCGCAGATGACGCCATTTTTTTCCTTGATGCGAAGCTTCTTGAATGTCAGAACTTAGCTGCTGTCCTAAATGAGTACTGTCAAGCTACAGGCCAGGCCATTAATCGCAATAAATCAGGCTTATTTTGTAGTGCAGAGTGTCCAATCAGTTTAAAAGAAAATCTGGCAAGAGTACTCAGAGTTCCTATCCTTCACAGCACTGGCCGATATCTCGGTATACCCTCAGCTTGGGGTAAATCTAAACGAGAGATGTTTTCTGGCTTATGGGGAGAGTGCATTCCAAACTTGAAGGCTGGAAGGAAAAACTAATTTCTAAAGGAGGTAAGGAGGTTCTTCTCAAAACTGTTGTGCAAGCGATACCACACTATGTGATGTCGGTTTTTAAAATACCTGTTGCTATTTGTAAAGCAATCGAACAGAAAATGGCTAAATTCTGGTGGCAATCTAATCACAGCAAGAAAGGCATCTATTGGAAGCCCTGGGATAGCACAAAACGACGGAAAGATGAGGGGGGACTCGGTTTTCGTGATCTAGGGGATTTTAACAGAGCATTATTGGGGAAACAGGCTTGGCGTCTTGCCCAAGATCCTACCTCTTTGTCCAGCAGATTGCTACAGGGCTTGTACTTTCCAACTCGAGATTTTTGGCATGCCTCTAGAGGTGCTAGGCCTTCCTGGGTTTGGCAGAGCTTATTACTAGGCCGAGATTCTATTGCAGATAAAGTCCTCTGGTCTATTGGCAATGGTACCCGTATCAAAATTCGTGAGGATCGCTGGCTCCCTCAAGGTGTTATTGGCGGTCCTGCTCCTAGGGGTGAACCAGAAATGGTGGGAGGGTTCATACACACTGACTCTAACTCCTGGAATACTTCACTCCTTAATAAGCACTTTGATAACCAAACAGTCGCCCAAATCTTATCTATTCCCATCCGACCTCAGTGTACCCAAGATCAACTTGTCTGGCGAGGAATGCAAAATGGCCTCTTCACGGTGAAGAATTGTTATAACCAGCTTCGAGCTCAGCATCAACCCCACCTTACTCATCAGGCCTCTTCATCCTTTCAGCCGCCCCGTCGACTCTGGAATGCAATCTGGCACCTACACACTATGCCAAAACTCAAGTCTTTTCTCTGGTCTATTTGTAATAATGCTTTGGCGACTAGCGATAATCTTTATAAACGGCACATCTTGCCCACCCCAACTTGTCGTCTCTGCAATCATCACCTACCCGAGACCCCAGAACATCTCTTTTTATTTTGTCCCTGGACATCTGCTGTTTGGCAACACCCTGAATTACTTATAAAATGTCCTCTCATGTCTGTGCATCGTATAGAAATCTCGCTACTCCAGTTCATAGACAGAACAACTGACTTACCATCTCTTGAAACCATTGCTTCGGTTCTGTGGCATATCTGGAAGGCTCGGAATGCTTTTCTGTTCCGTCAACAGCAGCCAAAGACAGACCGAGTTGTGCAGATGGCGCTGGCTGACGCTCACTCCAAGCGTATTTTTCACGCCCCAGGGTTGAGATCTGTTGCAACGCAGAACACTTCGGCTAGCAGATGGCAACCACCAGAACGAGGAGTCTTAAAAGTAAATTTTGATGCTGCTTACCTTTCATCAAACTTTGATGCGGTGGTGGCTTGTATATGCAGAGATTGCTCTGGCCGATTGGTTGATGGTTCTGTGCAGACCGCCCATGCCTCCTCCGCCCTACAAGCAGAGGCCATCGCTCTTAATTCAACCCTACAATATTTGATCAACACCGGCAGAGAGAGGGATAAGATCGTGCTGGAATCTGACTGCTTACTCCTTGTAGATGCCGTTCGGGAGCGCGATCCAGGAAGACGACCATGGACACTCAGATCACTTATGGAAGAAACGCGAGAGCTGCTTAGCCGCTGCCCTAATTTCCATCTTCAACATTGCCCTAGAGAAGAGAACGTGGTTGTGGACCGAATTGTCAAGGCCCAGCGGGCCTCTTTACTCCCTTCGAACTGGGCTCGTCAACCCCCTGCCTTTTTGCAAGATCTCTTATGTTCGGCCCGGCGCAAATCGCTTTCTTGAGCTCTTAATCTATAAATTCTGTTTCGACCAAAAAAAAAAAAAAAAATAGTGGTGATTTTCCTTCTTTTTTTTTTTTTTAATAAATTCTTTTCAAAGTCATTCAAAACTGAAAAAAAAAATGATAATGGTTGACTCAGTTAAAGGGGAAAAGGCCATTAACAATGTTATAATTTCATACAATATTACTTTCATGTCATAACTTTTCAACTGAATTGTAACTTTTAAGCACGTTCGCTTGAGTGACATATGCAATTTCCCTTACCGGAAAATTTGATGTGGTATTAATTCATCAATTTAATATAAAATCATCCGATATGATGTCACGCCCCGATTCTCGAACGCGTGCCCATCCCTCACTTGGTCGATTTATAGCGACGTCTCAGGACACATCGCCGACCCTGTTCATTTATAATACGCATGCGTAAGCATATAGAAAATCCCCAGACAATAAAACAATGGGATAGAAAAGTAGGACAATATTTTTCACAACTGAAAAATCACAACCACACTTTTATACAATACAAACCACATAGTATATACTACAATACTATCCACAGAAGTCTAATCTATCATCCATCAGTTCACAACTTTAGGTTTGCAAAACAAGATGGGATCTCAATCCTCATCCGGGTCATACTCTGGATCATCCTCGAGATCCTCCTCTAATTCCTCCTTAGGCTCTTTTTCTTCTTCAGACCTCTCATCAGGGTCTTCCAACTCCCGATCCTCCTCCGATTCCTCCTCCTTGAGCTCCTCCTCTGGCTCTTCTTCCCGTGGCTCATCCTGCTCAATGATTTCCCATTCCTCTTCGCTCCAATTAGCGCCCCCGGCTGAGTACATAGGAGTACCGGCATCATTCTCAAGATTCGGATCCTTTACATCCACCACAAATCCATCTTTAGGATCTGTTGTCCCCTTTCTAAAGTGTGCCTCCAGAATGAACATAGGTACATCACCTTCTAGCATGGGACCCTCTCTTCGCCCATCGTGATACTCACGATACCACGATCGATATTCATGGGGCCTCAAGCTATCATTACCCATGTCAACCTAGGCAGTGGACTTGACTAGTATGTACTCTAGTCCCTCGGGGTGGGGGTGTATCGGGAAATTATACTCTATCTCTGTGACTTCTTCAAGAATGCCATAATGCATGGGAGGATGAGGAGGTGGAGGTGCTGCCATCTACGAGCCTGAAATGTTGTCCCACATCGGGGTGAGACTATGTCTCAGCAAGTTCTATCCCCCTAAGACCCGATTAGGAAGCCAATACACCTTAGGCTACCTAAGCACAACAAGAGTCAGAGGACTTACCTTGACCTCAGTTTCCTTCCTGCAAGTCAATATATTTCAAATATACATCAATCACATGAGTTCACTTACACAAATCGAAACATCGATCAATCGACCTAGTTGATTACATGTCATTAGACCATTTCCCGGTCATTTAAATAACACCATACATTTTCCAGGATGTTATATCTAGTCATCAAGTTACATGCATTCTCAAAGGCGACGTACTTAGTCACCGAGCCACATGCATTCTCCAAGGCGATATGTCCAAATCACCGAGCCACGTGCATTCTCCGAGGTGACATATCCAATCATTGGGCCACATGCATTCTCCGAGATGATATATCTAAATCACCGAGCCACATGCATTTTCGAGGCGATGGATCCAATAAACAAGTCACGTGCATTCTCCAAGGCAATTTCACTAATCACCGAGCCACGTCATACCACATTCTTTTTCACTACTCCCTATAGCCCAATTTAAATATTGCTGGCGCTATAGACCGATACTAGTTTAATTTCCAATCAATTATTGAGATTAAATAATTTAGGAATAAAATCCTAAAATCACAAATTATTCAATTCAACTCAAATTAAAGTTCAAATAAATAAACGGACTACACCACGATAATCATCATAAAATTCCGGTCATTGACCATCCCTGGTTTAATTTCCGAAAAATAAATAAATAAATAATTAATTACAAAATTTAATTATTAAATAACAATAAATCCAACTTAGGGCCGTAATGTCTAATTGGACTCCGAAACGGACCCGGAAAATTCTCGAGGTTCGTTCATTAAATATTAGGATATGTCTAATTGTTAATTACACTAACCATTCTCCTCACATGTATAAGTAAATCCCTAATTTAATTATTCTAATCTAATCTATCCACTTAATTACACTTAAGTAAATCTAATCAACCCCTAATCACCATTAGAAAACTAAGTAGGGATTAGTGAGTTAAACTCACCCGTTTAATAATCCAATTAGATTGAAATGTCGGGAACATCGCAGGGCTCGACTTTTCCAAAGGCGGGCCTAGGTTTCGAGGTTTAAAATGGCTCTCAAAGGTGGCTGGAAACCCACTTTTCTAGCTACTATTTTGAGCTGCAAAACAGGGGGAAACAAGGTTGGTTAGTGTAGCAAGGCTCGGGAGAGACAATGGGGATGGTCTCGAGTCCAAATGGGAACTTGACGGACCTCCGGCGAGCTTCCACAACCTCTCATGGCTGTTGGAACAGTGGGACAAAGGGCTGTGATGGTGTGAGGTGCGGCAAGGGCAGATGGCATGCGGGCGGTGCTCGCACGGGTGGACGGCTCTCCGGCTGAGGGCGATGACGTGCATCGTGGGCGGCTCCTTTAGCTTCTTCCTTGGCTTGCTGGTCGAAAATGGTGAGGAGGAAATGGGATGATGGCCGGCTAAGAGAGAGAGGGGGATGGATAAGGAGGAGGGGAGACAAGGGACCTACCATGCTTATTTTCCATTCCTTTGTCCCCCTTGACCATTCTCCACCACCCACACTTCCTTGGCTCACATTCAGCCACACATACACTCTTCACAACCCTTGAATTTGTCCAATTTAGCTAGGGCATGGGGGAGCTACGAAATTCCAATTAAATGGCTTTAATTGGATACTTACCGGTTCTCAAATCAACTCAATTCGGCTTTGATAAATTTCTTTGTTGAGTCAATACTCAAATTAGTATTTTTCCTCACCACTTGAACCATCTTGCATCCTCATTGCGCGATCGAAAATGATCTCGACCTTTTCTAGACAACAACGGTCCTATGTCGATTTTTCCCAAAAAGTCTCGGGTTGCAGAAAAATCTTCTAAGATTGAGTCGTATACTCTTAGAATTTATTGTGATATGATAGAATCTTCAATTTCTGAAATCGGACTTGAATTTGTGGTTAATTTCCATTCGACGCGTTTTTAGCGTGACCTAGGCTACTAGGTAACTTTAAGATATTTTTAGTGCAAATGACTTGTGGTCGATTTTCTTCGAGCCACAATGAACCCACTTGACTCATTGGTGACTTTCAATTGTTATGAAAATCTCGAGGGTTCAAATACGGACATAAGGTACCAAAACAATAGTAAAATCAATCTAGTGCTGGTCGACAACAATTTTCCAATTTAGTGGTGTCACCCACGATTAACCACACATTTCAGTTGAACCAATCTATCTCTGATCTCAAATTGATTTATAACCGTGCCATAATGTTCTCGACAGATGAGCATGGTCAAGAAGCCAATTCCTGGTCGAATTCTCAAGTTTATTTGTCTTAAAATCCTTAATGGTTTTCTTAAATAGTCTAATTATCTTGAGAGTGATCAATTTTGAGAACAGCCCTATAAGCGCGTCAATGAAATGCCCGATTTATTTAGTAGAAGACAAAATCAAAAATCTGGGATGTCACATATGACTAGTCAAAGAACAATGTTCTTAAAACGTGTAGAACGACATCATTTAGCCTTTCCATACCTCTAGTTGACAAATTGGGGCTACATTTGTCCAATTGAGAACTCACATCCTACATTCTCATTTCCAAATGAAAAAAATTGCATATTAATGAGAAGTTGCTCCTGAAATTTGCAATGGATAGCAAGATATGGGAAAACGGTTCACGATCATCTCAACAAAGTTAGGCTTTATAGCAAATCATGGACGGCACCGGTTTTTTTTTTTTTTAATTGGTTGAAAAAGCTTCTATAATATTCTCATTTAAGTAAAAGTTTGGGTAGATGAAGTACCGGCTTCAGAACACAGCAAATCCAAGAGACATGTTGGGGGATAAGAAACCCAATTAGCAGATCGAGACTTATTTCAGTGAGTTTTGACAATCAAGTTCGCCACTTGATTGCTCTCTTTTTCGCAATAGGCAACTTTTAGGTTGGGAAAATTTTTTGCACGCACTTGGGGTTCGGTGATCGGCGCATGTGCCTCCCAGCTAACTTGATTATTACCCTCAACTATCGCCTTCACCAATTTAGAATTATCAGTTTCCATCTCCATTTTCAGTTCAGTTTTTCCTTCGAAGTACTTCAGAGTTTTTAGCATAGCCGCTACCTTCGCCTAAATTGCTAAAGAAACTCTCACCATATGAGCAAATCCGTCAATAAGGATACCTCAGCTGTCTTGACAAACACAAGCTATGGCCCCTTCCCCTGTTTCTTCAATATAAGACCCATCCACGTTGATTTTAAGCAAGTCTAGGGAAGGGGGAGTCCAAATCATAGGTATGTTAGTTTGCATATGCAATTTTCCTTTCTTTTTCCCACCCATTTGTTAAATTTTTTCTCCATAGCCTTTGCTGAGGTTATTACATGCTCAGGATTCAATGGTTTAGCTCTAAACAATAAGTTGTTGTAGGATTTTCAGATTTGCCATAATAATAGGGCAAGCTACTCGAATGAGACTGAGGTATGTTGAAAATTAACTAGCCACTCCTCTATTTGGGTCACTCCATGACCATCACTTTGAATGTTCACCATAGTACCATTACACACATGTTTCATCCACGGACACAAAAGGAAAAGATGCTCAATGTATTCGAGGTGCTAATTACATATTGTGCAAGTGCCCCTAGGTATGATATGTCTTCGATATAAATTCTCTTTGGTTTCTAGCATGTTTTGACAAAGTTGCTAGCGAAAAAAAAAAGATTTTGGGCTGTTTTTGGCTTTGAAAGGATGATGATGCTCGATTTTGTTTATAGATTTTCCTTGTGCCCTAAGATTGTTTTTTGCACTCTTGACTATAAATCGGCCTGTTTTGGTTGGCTTCTACACTAGTTTATCTTCTGGAAATTGAGAGTTTAGATGGATAGCTAGAATCTCCTTAGACATTTCACAGTCAAACAACTCTCTCACTTTGTTTTCCTTTCCAACTAGCATCCTCTTTGTTTATCAGGTCTAAAATCCAAGATGGGTCACCTTTATTTGCAAGTCCTTCAATCAAACTTCTCGGTAACCATTGATCTTCCCTTATGTTGATTTTTTCTTCATTTCCAACCATCCATTGTATTGGTTGACTTATAATATTTCGTCCCATGATTAGACTTTGCCATCCCTAGAAAGGTCGTGAACTTTTATCTATATGGAATATATTTGTATGCGGATAATATAATCCTTTAAAAAATTGACTCTAGAGAGAATGAGGATTCTAAATTAGCCTCCATGCTTGCCAACCTAACATCACCTCATTGGATTTAATTAAGTATTGAAATCCTAATCCACCTTCATTCTTTCTTGATTTAAGTGTGTCCTAGTTTCTCCAATGCAAACCTACGCTATTTTCATTATTTATCCACCAAAAAGTGGCTGTTTCATTAGCTCGACAAATGGATATCAGAATTTTAAAAATGAACATAGCATATTGCGGTGGAGCTTGCACCACAGTTTTAAGGAGAATTTCTTTCCTCACTTTTGATAAAGAGTTCTCTTCCCAGCCCTCGAGTTTCATGTTGACTCTTGCAAGGATCCAATGAACATGAAAACCACCCCAATTGGAGGGTATTTCGAGATCCTTCCTTATCTTTTCTAACTATAGTACTATCATTTTATATGTAATATATTTTCTTAACTCTCTTGGACAATCTTTGCTGAAGAACATGCCTAATTTGTTCAAGTTTATGGCTTGTCTGGACATTAAGTAATATTCATTGAGGATCATAGCTACATTTTGACATTAGACCAATTTTCCTTCCAGGAATAGTATTAAATCATCCACAAAAAGAAGGTGAGATAATAATGGACAGAATCTATTCAGTTTAATTCCCTTAATACTTCCATTTTCTATTTCTCTTTTTGGCAACATAGATAATACGTTAGCCACAATGATGAATAGACAGGGAGAGGGAGGTCACCTTGTCTAATACTATGAGTGGGCTGAAAGGAAGCCATAGGTTTCTTGTTAACTTTGACACTAAATGAGACCGTAGAGATACGTTCCACAACCCAGGAGACCTAGTATCATGGAAACCCATTTTAAACATGCTTGCTTCAAGAAAATCCCATTTTATACGGTCGTATGCTTTCTCCATATCTAATTTCAACATTGCATGAAATTTCTTTTTTCTCTTTTGGGTATGTAATTGATGAAGCACCTCCTCTACTATCGAGATTTTGTCATGTATCTATCTCTCATTAACAAAAGCACTTTGCTCTGTTTCTATCACATCAAGAAGCAACTATTTAATCTATTTGCCATAATCTTTGAAATGATTTTATATGCAAAATTACAAAGGCTGATAGGCCGAAATTGTTCAATTTCTCTAGATTATGAATTTTCGGTATGAAGGTGACATAGGTGTTGTTCAACTCAGGATTAAGAGTCTTTGAATTGAAGAATGACCTTACCTACCTAAATACTTCCTCTTGGATATCCTTCCAGTGATGTTGATAGAACTTTCTATACAAACCATTTGGTCCAAGAGCTTTCAGGGCACCCTACCGGAAGGTTGCTTTAGTAGCCTCTTTTAGAGTCACAAGCAACCTCTTTTAGAGTCACTTCTCTAGTCAAGCCCTAGTTCATCTCCTCTTTTATAATGCATGAAATTTGATTGATTACTGGTAGGAAGTTTCTTGGCGTTATGCGGGTGTAAAGCTCTTTGAAATACTCGATTGTCATGTCTTTCAATCAAGTGGGATCTCAACAGCATTCATTTTGCTCATTCTTCAACATCAGTATTCTATTTCTTTGCCTCCTTTGCACTGTGGTAGCATGGAAGTATTTAGTGTTTTTATCTCCCCATTTGAGCCAATTAATCCTGGATCCCATTCCCCAATATACTTCTTCCTATCTCCATAATCTCTCTACCTCTATTTTCAGCCAATTCATTCTATCCCTATGAAAATGTAAATGTGGGTTATTAGTAATTGCCTACATCTCTCTTTTCAGCATCGAAATTTATTTTTCTACATTTGTAAATCTCCTCTTACTCCATTCAGCTAGCTTTTCAGCCATCCTTTTTTTTTTTTTAAACTAACTAATAAATCTACTATCTCCCCTCGAAAAGAATTCTATGATTTTGTACTCCTCAGCATCTAACAAGAAAACTTCGAATTTGAATTCCTTTTGGCATCTGACATATTTAGGAAAAAGATTCAATAAGATTGGACTATATCTAACCTCTTCTTAATCAACTCTTCCCTCTCTCTGTTATTTGCCCAAGTAAAGACACAACCTTTACATTCCAAGTCCATGAGAGCACAGGTATTCATAAAGCCTTGAAAAGCTTTACATGTATAATTTTCTGTCACTCTTCTTCCTAATTTTTCCTTGTGATATAATATTTCATTAAAGTCCCCAACACACAACCAAGGATCATGGTTTAGCCTAGTCAGTTGACAAATTCCATCCCATAATCGTAGTCCGTCCTAAAAGTCGTCTGGTGCATGAAATGTGATACACTTTTTTTGTTTAGTCTCTTCCAAAATGCAAACCAAATCGACAAAAATGCTAGAGATAATGGAGATGGTAACCTCATCATTCCAGAACACTGCTAATCCTCCAGCTAAACCCCTTGGATTTACTATAAAGAACTTCTGGAATTTTAGTCTTTGCCGCATGCTTTTCATGACATTTTCTTTATTCTTCGTATCCATTAAACATAGGATGGTGGGCTTTTCTTGAGCTACTAAGACTTGTAAGGCTTAAATTGTCAGTGGGGAATCTAAACCCTAACAATTCATGTAACCTAATGGCTTATTAAGACTAGTTACCAAAGCCCTTCTTTGAGCTTCTTCTAGAGTTTCTATAGGAGTGTCCATCAGTTAAGTCTCATCTAGAACATCATTGTTGGATTGCTGCACATCATATGGCAAGCATCTTTTCTACTTTTTGCTGACATGCGTCTTCATATTTTTGCATTTTTTAGGTTTTTGGCTTCAAAGCACCCTTGCTACTTAAAGTGTTCCTCTCCAACCTGTCAACTCTTGCTTAGGATTAAGCACAATCCTATTTATTTCTTCCCATATCATGGCTTCCATCATCATTACCTTTCCTCTATTAGTGACCCTATCACTACTATTCTTCTTCAAGTCCACTGAGTTGCCCTTATACACCGCTAATGGCCTTATATCCACTAGTTTCTCAAGTATGGTCTCTTCTTCCATTAGTTCCTCAATTGATTTCTCATAAAATTGTTCCCAATAAGGGTTGACTTCATTGGCTTCCCCCTTCAACCAAGAGCCAAATGGCAATTCTTTCATATTTTTAAACCGATCCTCAATAAATAGAAATTTCTCATAGTGTTATGAATGGTGTCCCAATCTCTTGCATGAATAACTATAGTGAGGCAGTCTTTCATACTTGAAATCCATCCATAATTCTTGTTATTGAAAATCGACCTTGGAATCGGGGGCCCAAGATGTTTAGCGAGACCCTCACCTTTCCTGTTTTATAGGATGTATACCTCTAGATTCAATCTTAACGTTAGAGACACCACCTATTTCCCCATTCACTTTTGCTATAACCCTTTTCGAGATCCATTCTATCAGCAAGCCATATATATGCACCAAAACTCATAGGTATTAAAATTGTAACGAGCAGGAGGTGTTGAGCTCTCACAATTTCAACAAGGATAGATGATTCGCAAATGACCAAGGGCCCTTTTCAAGAACCTTATCTCTATGTTTTCAACCAAAATCGAAATTCAAAAATGCCAGGGGCTACCGAAATATCTCCATATTTTCCATTTTCCAAACCCTACGTATTGTATTTTGAAATACTTGAAAATTTTCCTTTGGGTTTTGATAAAGTTAGCCGATTAAGGATAAAATTGCATTCTTCTATTTTCTTTGCAGTTATCTCCTCATCCACAACTATTATCTTCCTCCTTAGCCACAGCCTTCCTAGTCTGTTACAAAGAGTAGCAAGATGAATTTCGAATCTTTTAACTCCTCCGTAAAGTGGGCTTATGATGTTTATGTCGATCAAGTGCGGTTTAAGGGTAATAAAAGAGGGAATGGGTAATTTGAGCGAGCTTGGTAGTCTCAAGTATTTGGCTAGGGGATGAAAATAGGAATGGTTTAGGGTTTAAGATAGGAAGAGGATAAAGGGTTTAAGGTGGGAAAAAATCTATGTGTTACTACCAAGTGTATCAACCATAGTCTCAAAGGATGAAAAGCAGAGGCTAAAAGGGTTGTTGGAGATAGGTGGAGGAATGATTTGGGTTTTTTTTTGGATTTTAGGAGCTACCAAATGGTAGAGAAAGCTCTCCAATGAGAGAGAATTCTTAAGTTTTTTTAGTCTATGTGGTGTTGCATGGCAAGTAGTTTGCTCAAAAGGGAAGGAGGATTAGGATTGTCTGATTTGAACATATAGAACAAAGTTTTGTTAGGCCACATGTTATGGAACCTCATTAACCATATCCATCCTCTTCCCTTTGGAGCATTTGGGTTCACAGCACAAAATGCAGAGGTACCTTAATTTTGCAGCTCGACACTAGGGGTAATATGACTTGGAGTTGATGATGTCTCCATAAGTTATGACATGTTCCATCCTTCAAAGGGGTTTTGTTAGACTAAATTGTAACCAACCATTTTGGAAGAAAAATTCTTAGCGGGTTTACCCCAAATAGTAGGTGACCAAGTTAGAGATAATAGAATTAGAGAAGAATACAGTGGCCAAATACCTTATGATCTACTTTTATATGAAAAAAAAAAGTCTCTTACGTTTATAGGCAAGGAACACAAATGTGTAATACAATCAAATTACAAAGACAACTCAAAGAAGAACAATCTCTCACCAACAAAAGTCTGGGAGATTTCTGTGCCCAATACGACCCTTCTTATAATGAAAAATCAAAATCCAAAATGCAAAGGAAATTGTCCTTCTGAAAGAGAAAAAAGGGAACACCGCAACAAATCACAACTTCATAAAAATAAACGAAGACACCATAATAGACCACAGACTGATAAGAAAATTTTTAAAGACATTAAATGTTACTCATGTGGTAGAAAAGGACATACCTCAAAATATTGTAGGATTAATAAAAGATTAAATGAACTCTCTTTAGATGATAATATTTTACACTAATTAAATAACATCCTTGTAGAAACTAATGATACCTCTTCTGATGAACTTCTTGAAGAAGAAGGTCTTCAAATCAATGAAATAGAAACCTCTTTAGAATCAGAATATGAAGATGCCTCTCTTGATAAACATACCCCTGAAATAAATATGTTGACAAAAGAAGAAGAATTCTTCCTCAGCACTGCTGACCCAAAAGCCAAAAAAGAATACCTAGATAGACTTCAATCTTCAATGAATATTACTTCTTAAACCAATATTTCTTACAATCTAAAAGATATTCTAAGTAGAAAAAAAAAAAAAACCCAGTCTAGGCCAATAAATATTAATAATCTCCAAAATGAAATAAAATAACAAAAATTAGAAATACAACCCTCGAAGGCAGCACAAATAGAAATGAAACAAGAAATTTCCAATATAAAATCACTTGTCACAAAGGGAAAAACAAAATTAGAAGATCAAAATGAAATCACCAATACTTCCAATACTTCTGATCCAAACTTTCTGATGCTATTAACAGAAATAACCTCTAGAAAATTGATAATGAACATAATGATAAAAATCATAATGAATTTATTATTGAAACAACAACACTTTTAATACAGGGGCAAATATCAATTGTATCGAAGAATGCCTTGTTCCAACAAGATATTTCGATAAAACATCTGAACCTAAATCAACCTCAAGAGACAAATTAAATATTCTATATAAATTGCCAGAAGCCTTAATAATAAAAAATCAAATGTCTTACAAAACTTCATTTCTTGTAGTAAAAAATATGAGATAGGAAGTGATTCTTGGAACACCTTTCATATAATTAATTCAACCTTTTTACAGTAACAAATGAAGGAATTGTAACTCATGCTCTTAATAGAAAAATCACCTTTGACTTCATAACAAAACCACAAAAGAGAAGCTTACATATCTTACAAGAACATTCAATTTCAGAAATAAATTGTCATATAAAAGATAAAGAAAACCAGCTTGAATTGTTTAAAGAAGACTTAGAATTCAAAAGTATAGAAGAAAATCTCGTAAAACCAAACATCATAGATAAAATAGCATCCCTACAAAAATACACAGAAAAAACTATATGCTCCACCTTACCTAATGTTTTTTGGGAAAGAAAAAAGCATATTGTAGATTCACCTTATGAACAAGATTTTTTTGAATACAAAATACCTACAAAAGCTCGTTCTACACAAATGAACCAAGAAGTTCTAAAATTTTGCCAAATAGATATACAAGATCTATTGAACAAAAAATTCATTAGGAAAAGTCAATCACCTTGGAGTTGTTTTGCATTATATATCAACAAAAATGCCGAATTAGAAAGAGGAGTTCAAGTTAGTTATTAATTATAAACCTTTGAATACAGCCCTTAGATGGATAAGGTATCCAATACCTAATAAAAAGGACTTGTTAAATAGATTATGTAGATCAAAAATATTTTCAAAATTTGACATAAAATCAGAATTTTGGCAAATACAAATCAGTGAAAATGATAAATATTTCAAATGAGGTGGTCATTAGGCCACAAGTAACCCCTCATTCTCAAAAATCAAAGTTTTTTCCAAAAACATTATTTCAAAAAATACTAACTATAGAAGATGGATTTTTTTGACAAAAATCCAATCAAATTTGCAAAGAATATATTTCCAAAAAATTGATTTTTCAAACCACGCAATACAAATAAAACTATTGCTTTTTATTAGCAAATTTTAGTGGAAACGGAATCAGCAAGGTTCACTCACTTTGCTAACAAATTTGATACAGAAAATATCCTATACTCCACTATATCCATTAGCAAAGTCATACACTACTCACAATGGGGAGCCTCACCTCATACACCTAGAAAAATCCAAGCAAGAATTACCTAAAACTTACCATGCTCCACTTCATACACATACTAGGACTACCACAAGTTTGGTGGAATGCCTTCTTCCGTCAAAATACAAATTTCCAACACACTTAACTAGTATTCTTCAAAGATAATTTCTCAAGGGAAAACTTACCCAAACTGGTTTAATTTCTGGTGGGATCTCTTTGGTCTTTTGGATGTAAACTACACCTTATAGTCAAACAAGGATACCAAATATTTCGTGAATACTTTCTACCAACACCACATGATACAAGGTTCCACGCTTACCGCACCAGATTCTAAATATTATGAAGAAGTGGAAACACCAATGAAGATGACTGCTACGGGATCAATCTTGTCCAAAATTAAGATAGGATATCACATGCTAATACTGTTGTAGTGGCGAAAAAGCAATACACTCTAGCAAATGGCAGACATATTGTAGCAAATATTGTTCACTAAGTACTATTCACTTTACACTATTTAACACTGTAGCATTTTCACTGTAGCACCCCTTATAAATATGCTTTCCTAGCACGAAAGAAAGGGGCTCGACTCAAATCTCATTTCTCTCTTCTTCTTCCTTGCTCCCTCTTGCAAACCCTCAACCCTTCAAGCTTCAAGCTTTCTTATGTTGTACCCCTAGTTACAAAGTAAGTTTGTTTTCAAATACATCTAGTGTAGGTTATACAAGATACCAATTTGCATAATAATTGGTTAACATTTTCTTGTAATACAGATATCAAAATTTCCTAGAGTGTGGACTACCACCCTAGTGGATGACCTGATATTCTAGTTTCTGCACTTTTTAATACATGTAACTTCCATTTTATATAAATACAGGTTCATACCACTTTCATGGTTGGTTTTTGCTTCTGCATACTCTTACTCTATATTTTATATATTTCTTTTTCTCTTTATATTATTTTTAATTCTTGAGACTTTATTTAGTCTACATATATGTTTGAGATTTTATTCAACTTCATAATCATAGTATTAACTATACAATTAATCTATGATATTCTATGGATATTCAGAGAACTCCTTAGAGTAATATAAAAAGATCTAGAAGATATAGAACCTATACCTTTTCTTAGCTCTCATATCTGGATCTACTCAATGTCTAATAATTAGATATAATCCAAACAAATGTCCAAACTTACATAGATGTTTATATTAACTAGGTTTTCTCATACTCTTAGATTTGTCAATATCTTATACTTCCTTGTTGTATTTGATGGGGCTATAGTTATCTTGGTATTTTGGCTATTTATCCAAGTTCTAACCGCAGCTTCAAATCTCTATTCATGGTATTTGAATCCATCTCATCATTTTTTTTTTCGAACAAGTATAGGTACGCCAGGTTTGGTGGGAGATGTATTATAATCAAATTCGGAATTATTATTTGAAGCCATGACTTGATTGGTATCAAGCCTTTTGGCTTTGGTGGTGTATTGGAGGCTTCAGCAATAGCTTTGCCTTTGTCTTTGTCTTTTTTAGGTCTTGGCATAATTGTATCCCCTGTAAAAATTCTCTTGTGAGAAAATTGGGTAATGAATTTGAAGAACTTTTTATAAATTCAGTATCAAAATTGAATACTTAAAGTATTTCTTTTTTTATTGTTGAATGATTTTGCTAGGTGGAATTCCAATGTTTTGAAATAAAATGAACAAATTGTTTTTTACTATTCTTAACTTGTGTAAGAATGCCACAATAACCTATTTTTGAGGCATCTATTTCAATCATTTTGAAAGTAGATGGATCGGTTAGGTGTAAACATGGTGTTTATTTAGCATGAATCTTTATTTGTTTAACAATATTTGTATGAAATGAAGTCCATGGCGGAGGATCTTTTTGTAACTTTTGGTGTAAGGGTTTACAAATAATATTTATATTGGGAAAGAAATCTATAATATAATTGAGGCTACTTAAGAATCTTTGCAATTGAGTTTTGTCTTTAATCTCATTTGAGAATTTATGAGTAAATGAAATTGATCTTTCTATGGGAATTATGGTGCCTAAATGAATATAATGACCTAGGAACCTGATTTTGATATGGAAGAGTGCAATTTTAGTAAGAGAAACTACTCAACCATTTTGTATGATTATTTTTATAAAAGTAGATAAATGTTTGAAATATTGTTCTACGTTAGAGGAGAAGACCAGTACGTCATCTATATAAACTATGATGTAATCTAAATAAGGATTGAAAATTTCATTCATAATTCTCTAGATTTCTGAAGAAACATTCTTGAGACCAAATGTCATAACATTCCATTTGTATTGGCCAAAAGGGACGGTAAAAGCTGTATATATATAAAACAAGCTCAGACATAGGGTCCGGTTGTGGAGTGGTACAACCTAATATGGAGTAACGATATTGGCAAACACAATTTTGTTAGCTAGCTAGCTTGCATAGATGGACTATCCACAATAGAAATTGTAGCACGATGGATGACATTAATTGATATGCAATGTAACTTCCACAGCGTCGGTATAGAAGACAAAGCTCATATATTCTTCTAGTGTGAATGGATAGGCATCATTTGTGTGGTATCCTTGCATAACATAGGATTTGGCATTCTTTAGGAGATGGAATGAGCAACTTCAATGGATGATTTGGGTAAGACAAATGATTGGATAATAGTTTTTAATTTGCTGTGAGAATAACAATCTACTCTAAATCACAAAATATCAAATAATAAATAACTATAAATTGTATTTTCACAGTAATCCAAAGACTATTATGCTAGCAAAATCCATTAAAGCAACAAGGGGCAAATATTTGGTGACAAAACTCCTCAAGATATCTTTCTTAGCAACTATATATGGCATTTGAATGGATCGTAATCATAGACCTTTTCAAAATGAGTAATTGACATCCATATTATTTTGGACAAGGTTCGTAAAAATGTAAGAGTTAGAGCTTCACTTTACTAAAGAACTAAATATTTCCATACAAATGTTGTATTGGCTTATACTATGTGGAGACTTCCTATCTCTATCATTTTGATTTATTAGCTATATTAATAACACTAGAGGATACCCCTAAGCTATTGTACTTCATTTGCTCTAAATTACTTAGTGTGTGTTTGTTTATTTCTGTTTCTGTTCCCCGGAACACAAATTTTTGTTCTTTTGTTTCGGGGAACAAAAAAAGAATAGAAATGCGTTTTTTATACTTTTATCCCCAGGAACAAAAAAAAAATTTTGTTCCCTGGAATAGATTTGGAATAGAAACATGAAGTAGAAAAAACTTGTTTCTTGTTTTCGGGAACACAAGAAACGCTTTTTTTCTTCTCATTTTTCTTCTTCTTTTTTCTCTTTCTTTTCTTCTTCTTCTTCTTCTTCTTCTTCTTCTTCTTCTTCTTCTTCTTCTTCTTCTTCTTCTTCAGACTTCCTATCTCTATCATTTTGATTTATTAGCTATATTAATAATGCTAGAGGATACCCCTAAGCTATTGTACTTCATTTGCTCTAAATTACTTAGGGTGTGTTTGTTTATTTCTGTTTTTGTTCCCTGGAATACAAATTTTTGTTCTTTTGTTTCGGGGAACAAAAAAAGAATAGAAATGCGTTTGTTTATACTTTTATTCCCAGGAACAAAAATCTATTTTTTTGTTCCCTGGAATAGATTTGGAATAGAAACAAGAAGAAGAAAAACTTGTTTCTTGTTTTCGAAAAAACTTGTTTCTTGTTTTCGGGAACACTTCCAAGAAACACTTTTGTTCTTCTCATTCTTCTTCTTCGAGCCTCGTGCAGCCACGGTGAGGCTTGGCCTCCCCAACCGGCGTGAGGCTTGGCCTGGTGCCTCACCAGGCCAGGGCAAGGCCGACCTCGCGCTGCCTGGGCGAGGCCAAGCCTCGCTAGTGGCTTGGCGAGGCTCGCTTGGTCATCGGCGAGGCCAAGCCTTGCCAGATTTAGGCGAGGCTGAGCCTCGCCGATGGCCAGTGAGGCTCGCCGGGGGCTAGGCTGGCCTCGACGAGCTTGCCCGGCCAATTGCTGGCCACCGCCGTGGCCGACGACGGGCCAAAGAGAAAAAGAAAAAAAAAAAAGAAAAAAGGAAAAATATAATAAAAATAACAAAAATTAAAAGAAACAAAAAAATTATACAAGTTTACCAAATGCATTTCTATTCTTGGAGTAGAAATTTTTTGTAGTTACCAAACGCGTTATTATATTCAAAATTGTTCCCTAGAACAGAAACAAAAAGAAAAAAACTATTTATGTTCAAAAATTGTTCCCCATAACAAAAACGTTACCAAATGTGCCCTTACATTTACACCTAAAAAATGTTAGGCTCTTTTCGCCAAGTGGAGGTGAATATTATTTCTATTATGGGCTTCAAATTCCAACAACAACAGCTTGGACAAGATGGAATAGCGAGAAAATATTATATGGATGCGCTAGGTATAAAGAAGACTTCATTAGTAGATATATGGGTTGATGCAAAATTTTAGTTCGAGCAAGAGAGGTGATCTTCAATAAATTCCGATTGAGTTTACTAGACTACTGGGCAAGCATAAATAACACTCTTGCGAGATAACGCTTGTGCTCCGCACGAGATCAGCCCTACTGATCGCAGCTTGATTATCTATTTATTATTCATTGAATTTTTAAGCTAGAGTCCTCACCAACCTAGCCGATTAGAAGCCAACTAAATTGCAAGATTTCACCTTACTCCTAGGAATAACATATCTTAGTTTGGGAACTTGGTTATGCTAGTATTGACACCCATTATCGGTACCTTTCTCTAGTAATAAAATGTTGTTTCATTACCACCACTTGCAGCGGCAGTGTTGGCTTCGGGCTCTCTCCCCCTCACGGAGGGGAGAAGTTCGAACCCCAGCATTGTCATTAGGGATTCTTAAGCGTGAAGTCATGGTGGTGGGTCTTGCGCTAACATCATCTAGGGATTTACATCTAGGCTACCGGTCGATGGCGGATCCTCCAATCCCAAAAAAAAAAAAAATGTTGTTTCATTCAATCTTTTCCGATTTTTGATTTGTAAACATGTAATCCTATATTTTACACATAAGAACTCAAATAATAAATTAACATATAATAAAAATAAATAAAAGATGGGAAAAAAATTAACCGGAGCCATATCTTGCAAAATTGAAAACCTCTTTATATAGCCTCAAGACAAAACTCCACCAGTAATGCATAAAAACAAACATGCAATGTCTTATAAATGTAAATTCCTCCATCTATTCGATGAGAAATAAATTCTAAATGCAATATGATGAAACTGGCAATAATAAAACTAATATATTCATCATGTAAAGCAAGAAACGCCTAAATGGAATATAAATGCCTTTATATATATATATATATTATTAATCAATGGGATTGTCTAAATTTGTGTGAGAAATATAAACCTATATGTTAAAACATTTAAAAAAAAAACCGCCTAAATTCCACATGATAAAATGGTATTGGTAGAACCAATAATTATTCAATCTCTCCGTTTTCACCGTCTGTAAGATATATCCCAATGAAAGAATAGTAGGATGCAATAAATGCTGAAATTTCATGAACAAAGGACCCATACATGAGTAAAATAGGTTTTTTTTTTTTTTTTGGTAAGGGTTAGTATATATATAGACTTTTGCAAAGACGCAGCACAAAGCTGGACAAACAGAAGGAGAAAGGCCCGGCACCAACTTGCACTAAGAGAAGACAACACGTCTAATTGAGTGAGAGGGTGCTAGGCAACAAGAAAGAAAGAAGAACAACACTAAACAACACTAGAGAGAAACAAGCAAGAAGAAAAGAGGCCAAACATACGGCCAAAAGGAACAAAGCAAAGCTAAGAGGAGGAGCACGAAACGGCAGCAAGCTTCCACCAAAGAGGAAGAAGGTCAAAAGCGAGCTGGGCACGAGCGGGAAGGACGGCAGCTTGAGCGGAACAACCCTCGTAAACCAGAAGAGGAAGGGCATCTGTAGAAACCGAAGGGCACTCCAAAAGGCGAAGTGAAAGCACCAGAACCGCACGGGCGAGAGGAAGAACGCACAAACTGTGTGAGATGCCGAGGGAATAGGGTCGACCCATAATTCACACTAGCAGAACAGCAGCAACTCAAAGAAAGATTAACTCATGGATTCCCCAATTGAGTTGAAGTCTTCGGTTATGAGGATTATCAGGGACCCCTGAGCATGTGAGGGCCCCAGTCCTTAACCGCCTTATACAGGTGTTCCTTGAGCGAGGGGAGGAATAACTTGTGGTTGCGGAAAATAATATTATTCCTAGCCTTCCAAATAAGATAGCACAAAGCCGCAAAAGGCAAACCGAGGAAGTGCATGGTGGAAAGAAGGATTACAAAGGTGCGTGCTCACCCAAGCTAAATTTGCTTTCCAATCACAGTTCCTCCAAGAGATATTACATTTATCAGCCCAAAACAAAGCAAGTATACAAGTAATGGAACAACCAAAGTAAAGGTGATCAATAGAATCCGGCCTCAAGGAGCGAGAAAGCACAATTTGAATCCTCAATACGATTATAAGCTAATAAGAATACCAGGTTGGTAGTCGATTACGACGATGAGCCATAAATGGGTTACGTACCGAGGGGGCAGGCCGGGGTCCCAAATGAAATTCGCCCGGGGGCAACGGCTCCTCTCGGTGCGAAGAGATTCCGGGCGGACGAGGAGAAGGTACCGGGCACAGGGACACCAAAGCGATCCGGGGAATCATCAAGAAGGGGCAAAGCATCTGTCCAGCTCGCCATGGCGGTGGACACATTAGACGGGGAAAAGGCAACTTGGAGAAGACATCAACCACAGAGGCATTACGGGGATAGCCGAACAATAAATATCTCGATCGGAGAAGAGCTTATAGAGCGGTCCCTTAGCATGCCAATGATCGAACCAAAGGAGACTTGCTGTCCATTGCCTATGCGCCATTTAAAGTAATTCTGAACCAAAGGTCTAAGGCCTAGCAATTTCTTCCATGGCGAAGAAGCAAAAGTAGGGGCCGGAACAACCCAAAAGTTCTTCTCTTTAGAAATACCGAGTGGATCCATTTGCACCAAAGCGATTCTTTGTCCGAGAATAAGAACCAAATGTGTTTCAACATAGAAGCTATGTTGCTCACTCTAAGGGATCTAATACCCAAGCCACCTTCCTCTTTAGGTAAACAGACATCATCCCGGGCAACCACAGGCGCCTCCAGGGCCCATGGTGGGGCCTCGCCAAAGGAATTGTCTAAAAATCTGCTCGATCCGATTAAGGACGGACGTGGGGAGGATAAAAACATTAGACCAATAAACCTGGATAGCATGTAAAACCGATCGATTAAGCGTAGTCGCCCCGCTAATGATAGGAACCGATTGGTCCAGTTGGACTCTCGAGGTGATAGAATTAACTAGAGAAACACAGTCCTCCTTGCGAGTCGGGACGATATAATAGGAACACCCAAATACCTAAACGGAAGAGAACCCATCTGGAAGCCAGAGGCACTCACCAGGGCCGTCTTCAAGTCGTCGGAGCCTCCCGAGATGAAGATTTCACTTTTATTGTGATTCGGGGAGAGACCAGACCAATTTGCAAAGTCGTGAATCCCATCCGGTAAAAGTTGCAAGGACGTCAGATTGGCCCCAGGAGAAAAGGAGGACATCGTACGCAAAGAATAAGTGAGAAAGCCTAGTTTGCTTGCAACGCCAATAAGTGGAACTCCGCAAGTTTGTTTGGACATGGAGGATACCCAGAGAAGACTTCCATAATCAAGGTAAAAATATAAGGCGACATCGGGTCTCCACGACGTATCCTCTGCCACTAGGGAAGAATCCATGTAATTCACCATTAAGAGCAATCGAGAACTTAGGAGTCTGATGCATTCCATAATACACTTCACAAAGAAAGGAAACCCAAATGCAAGTAGCGTATGCTCAATGAAAGTCCAATCAACAGAGTCGTAAGCTTTGCGAAAATCCACTTTAACAATACACTTGGGAAGGTAAGGATCATGGTGGAAGTTGCAAAATAATTCTTGGGCTAAAAAGATGTTATCACTAATACGCCTACCCTTGACAAACGCACTCGGGAGGGACTAATAAGGGTCGGCAAGACCCTGGCCAATCTATTTGCCAAGAGCTTGGTAATGCATTTATATATCGTGTTACAGCAAGCTATGGGGCGAAAATCATTAACCGTGGAAGCATTTGGCACTTTAGGGACAAGGGTCAAGATTGTCGAATTCAATTCCTTTAGGAGCTGGCCCGAGGCAAAGAAGTCCTTGACAGCCAGAATAACAGATCGGCCCACTATATCCCAAGATCGCTTAAAAAAATCAACATTGAATCCGTCGGGTCCCGGAGCTTTACCACTAGCAAGTGAAAAAGAGGCCTTAATTTCATCATCCAGAAGGGCGGGAAAGAACCTGGACTTGGTTAGCATCCAAGGTATGCATGAGCTTCGCGCGGATATCTGCACCGAGGGAAACTCTGGGGAGGTTCGCAGCAAGGAGGTTCTGAAAATGCGCTACAAAGAGTCGGCTGAACATCGAGAGGGTGTAGAAATAACCGAATCTTCATGGGAAATGGTAATAATCCTATTCCGAAGATGATTGCGTTTGACAGAATGATGAAAGAATTTCGTGTTGCGATCTCCTTCTTTAAGCCAACGCAGTCTGGATTTTTTGCGAGAAGAAGGATTCCTCTTGGAGTCGTAGGTCGGCAAACTTCCTTAAATGAAACCGTTCAAAGTCGGCAAGCTCTGATTAAGAGGATCAAGTTGCAAGGCAGCTTGCGCATCAGAGAGCATCTTTCTAGCCTCATTCGTCTCGGCGGAAATATCAGCAAAACTTTCTTTGTTCAAAGCTTTAAGTCTGCATTTGAGGGCCCTTAGCTTGCAGCAGAGCACAACCATAGGAGATCCCGGAAAAGGAGAATTCCAAATAGCAGCCACAATATCAAAGAAAGTAGGATGAGACATCCAAAAGTTAAAGAATTTGAACGGCTTACGGGTGTTGGGGATTGGATAGATCCGAACAACCATAGGCGAATGATCAGATATTCCAGGAGGCAAAAAGGAGGCCTGTGAGAATGAGAAAGCACTTGACCAAGCCGAGTTAATAAGAACCCGATCAATTTTTCGTTGTTTACGGGAAGAACCCGATGAGGCAGCCCAAGTAAATCTATATCCAACATAGTTAAGATCATCCAAACCAGCTTCGATAAGACAATCCCCAAAATCATTGAAAGCAGGAATCCAGTAAGATGATCTGTCTGCTCTATCAGAGGCATACCGAATGGCGTTAAAGTCGCCCGCTATAATCCACGGAATATCACTCAACAGATCGCTCATCCGAAGCAAGTCATCCCAAAGAGGTCTAAAGAGTAAAATAGGTTACGCGATGCTAAAACGTATATTTAAACAAAGGGATCGCCAAGGACCAGTCCGGAAGCGGAGATCGACCATTAGTGGGCTAGACGCCCACTGTTCAGACCGGTTCAGACCCAGGATGGTCTGGGCGATGGGCGTTCAGCCCGTCCTCAGGCTAAAACACACTTGTGAAATGGGGCTTAATTTATCCTAGAGCGACCATAGGCCGAAGGGATCGCCGAGGACTGCCCCTGAGAAGTTTAAAGAGACCAAAAGTAGGGTGGACAGCCATCCAATTCCAGGCTTGAAACGGCCCAGGAATGAACCTCGATGATCCATGACCCTACACCACGACTACCTAATCGCTAAGAAAATGTTTGCCAACATGAATTTAAACACACAAACATATAAATTAAACTCAATCAGATTAAAACTGATTACATCCACATCAAAACAAATAACGAGTTGGGGGATTATATAGGTTAGTAAACCCATTTCTTAACCCATATGTGATGGATTGAGTCATTATATGAGTTAGTTGTGTTTAGTAAATGGGTTATAAAAGAGTTTGGAATGGCAAATCCCAAAAAATATGGGTGTTAATAGGTTCACAGTTTACTTAAACCTTTATTACAAAATAATGGACTTCTCAGATTGTTCTAAGGTCAGAGAAGTTAGGGCTCACAAGATGGGCCCGTCTTCACCCTTATTAAAATTATCAAGATTTCTTCTTTTGTTACTTGTTATTCTTATTAATCTTGTAGGTTTCATCCATTAGTTATTAGAGTATATATTTCTTTGGTTTCATTTGGTATTGCAATCCATGGTTAGCATAATTCATCTTCTTCAATATGTTGCATTCCATTTAATTTAAATTTCAATTCCTCCATATTCTTTGTTGCTGAAATTTTATAAGTTCAATACTACGTACTAACTTTATCTTATTCTTCATTATGAATTAATTCAAAATTTGAAAAAATTTATGTTATGTCGAAAGTCAATTCTTTAGCAACTTATAGTCGAAATAACATTTTTATCCAAATAATATATACACATGAAGAGCTTAAAGTGGGTTGACTAAGTGGATATGGATTTTCATATGTTGGATTAATATGAGTCAAGTGAGGTATGTGTTAGGTAGCATTGAGTATGGGTTCCTAAATTTATATTGCATATAAATGGGTCAATTTTTTTCAGACCATTTTCAACTTGAGCCAAACTTGATACACCCATGTTGACAGCCTCAATGCAAACACATTAACAAGAATGATGAATCACACTTAAAACATTGTGTTCGTTCGATGATAAATCTTACCATGCTTCAATTTGGGATTGAAAGCACACTTAGGGGACCAATTCTCGAATCAAACTACAACACACGATTAGTAGGCTCATGCAATTGAATTATTCAAAAGATCGGGAGCAAAGTTCAGATATTTGTTTGAGGGTTAATACCACAAAAAAAACCCTAAACTATACTTACTATAATACAAATACCTTGAACCTTTTTTTTTGTCATAAAAAACCCTAAATTTATCAATTGTGACACAACTACCTCGGATTTTTTTTTTTTTTTTTGTATCATAAAAAACCACGGACTTATACCATTGTGATAAATATACCATTGATGGAATTGAAATAGATGACATATATTTCACAAATGTATAAGTTCGAGTTTTTTCATGACAAAAAAAAATTGGGGGTATTTGTGTCGCAATAGGTAAGTGTAAGGTTATTGATGATACAAAAAAGGTTAGGGTATTTGTGTTGTATTTAGGTATAGTTTGGGGTTTTTTTTTTTTTTTTGTGGTATTTGCCCTTTTTTGTGAACATTGAAATTACCAAGAGTTACAATTGGCTTTGATTGAATGAACTAGCAAACTCCAGCTAGCAACACAATGGCGAAAGCTTAGTGTTTGGTGTAGAATTTAGCCTATGAAGCCATATATTGCTGAGAAAATGACACAAATGATCCTTAAAATTTTACTCGATGTGTAATATGATCCATGGATTTTTAATTTACTCAATATGATTTCTAATTTTACTTTGGTGTGCAATGTGATCCCTAAATTATTAATTTGTTTTATATGATCCTTGGACTATTAGTACATGTTTAATTTAGCCTTTAGATATATGAAAATGTTCAATATAGTCCATGATTTTAAATTATTGAATGACAACATTGAACATTTTCAAATTGTTTGAGACCATAATGAACATGAACTAAAAAGTCTAGGGATTATATTAAACAAATTAAAAGTTGAGGGATCAGCTTAGGAACCACATTAAATAAATTTAAAATTTAGAGATCATGTTGTACATTGGACCAAAGTTTATGTGCTATATGTGTCATTATCCAATATTCCTCTGTCTTTTTGTGGAGATCCGCCCTACATTCAGGCCTCACTTCCCTCTTTCCTTTTTGGCTTCTCATTGTTTTTGTGCCTCATTTGCGCTTGATCCCTCTTTCCTTTTTAAATTGATCAAGCTCCTTTTGAGCAGCTATAAATCTTCACATTCCTTTTCCTTTTTTGTTTTTCACTAAACCCACCTGCTCCTAGCAGCTAAAACACACACACAGACACACACACACACACACACTCTCTCTCTCTCTCTCAAAAGCCACCAAAAACCCTAAATTATACCCATTGTGATATATTTACCCAAATTTTTTCCACGACACAAAAAATCCTAAATTTATTCCTATGTAACACATTTACTCTTTGTCAAAATTATGTTAATGAGAACCATTAAAAATATGCCTACGTGAATGCTAAAAAAAAAATAGTGTGGACATGACACTCATGTTGTCTAAGGAAAATAAAAACGATGATGTTTTCATGAAAAAGTCATCTAACAAAATCTTGACGAATGGTAAATATGTTACACAGGTACATATCTAGGGTTTTTTTATATCATAAGAAAATATTTAGGGTGAATGTGTCACATTTGTGGCATTTTGTCATAAAAAAAATTCAAGGTAAATTTGTCACATTAAGCATTAATTTAGGTTTTTTTGTGGCTTGTTCCTTTTGTTTTCTCATTCTTTGTACTTTTTTTGTTTTCTCTAGAGCTCCTAATGTTTAGCCGAATTGCACTGCCTCTTAGAGCCGGAAGAAGATGGAAATAATCTTCTTATAATTTACTCCTCTTTCCTTTTTCCCCCTAATTTTCAGCTGCATTTTTTTTTCTTTTCTTTCTTATTCTGGCTTAATTCCCATTTCCCATCTTGTACAAACTGAATTTTCCTTGTCTCTTTCCTCTTCCTTTTTTTTTTTCGTTTTTTGGACTGGCACATGTTATCACCTATGAACTTCAGCCAAGCAAGAGAAAGATGGCAAAATTCCTCGAGGAGCCGGCTCGCGTAGGCTTAATATTGAAAGTTTGGTTGAGTTTAGGGCCTGAATTCAAGGTCGGATTGAAGATTGGGCCAATCTAAATAAAATTCATAGTCTTGCCTATGTTTTTTTATTCAATGCAGACATGCTATTATTAAATAAAAATGTCCATAACTTTTAAAGGCAGTAAAAAAACGAGAGTAAAGATTATGCAATATCGAAATGTTTTGTTTAGGGATCAATTTCCGTCAATGTTCGCCAATTTGATTCTTGACTTTTATGAAATGTATGAGAAATATTCAAGCAAAAACTTTAAGAGTCAATTGCGTTGCGAGCCATGGCTCGCTTAATACCTTTCACAAATTTAAAAGTTATGCCTTACCTTATTGCGATCTTTATTATTTGGACAAAAGTACAAAAAAAGTTATAAATCTATTGCGTTAATACAAATTTAGTCATAAACCTTTTAATTGGACCAATTTAGTCCTAAACCTTTTTTCATATTAGTACCAATTCAGTCAATTTGGCCAATTTAAGCTAAAAATTACTGAAGTGGCATGACCAACATTCACTTTTCTTTGCCTTTTCTTTTTGTCGGTCATCACTGGCCACTGGCCATAGCCATGGCCGACCTCACCTGGGTCACCCTTGCCGGCCACAAGCAAAGGTTGGCGTCGCCAGGCTGCACTTGGGCAAGGGCAAGCGTTGACCATCCAGGTTAGGCCCCCCTCGCCAAGTCTAGCAAGGTTGACCCTCGCCCAAGCCAAGACAGCCTCACCTGGGCGAAGGCAAGGCCCAACAAGCCTTGCCTTCACTTGGGGGAGGGTTAGCCGACGGGAGACCGACCCTCACCTAAGTGAGGGCGAGGCTCATTAGGCCTTGCCGTTGCTTAGGTGGCTCGCTGGACCTCACCCTCGCCTAGACAAGGCCCAACTAGGCCAATCGTCACTCAGGCAAGGCATGGCAAGGCCGCCCTAGCCTAGGCAAGGGTTGGCCTTGCTAGATTTGGTGAAGGGAGCCTCGCCTGAACAATCGATGCTCGCCCTCGCCCGGGTCTAGTGATGTGGACCCTCGTGGACCATGGCTATGGCCGATGGCTAGTGATGGCCATAGGCAAAAAGAAAAGGCAAAGAAAAGTGAAAGAAAAAAAAATATTTTATTAAATTCAAAAAAATTAAAATATTATTAAAAATATCCACATTTGTGCCACTCATGCCATATCAACAATTTTTAGTCTAAATTGGTTGGATGGACTGAATTGGTACCAATGTAAAAATGTTTATGATCAAATTGGTATCAATACAATAGATTTATAATTTTTTCTTTTGGTACATTTCCCTTATTATTTGTTTCAAGGGAAAGTGTTCCGATAAGATTTGGAATTTTGCAATTAGTTAGGCAGATGGGACGTCGAACTCAACATAAACAAAAACGGTCCTTAACCATTCAAAAGTAACTCACGTGCAATACCAATTTTTATTATAATATGAAACGAGTATTTTTCGGAAATATGATGGACTAATTATTATTCGCGCAAAATACTTCTTATAGTTTCAATAAGATAAGAACAAAGTCTTGGAAACGTGCTGAGAAACGACAGGTCGTATATGCCTTCCGCATTTGTGAGAAAGTCAGCAAAACAGCGCGCCAATACTTTTCGAGTTTTGATGTAGCTTTCTTGTTTTGTTTACATATAGTACTCAGAGCTATTGCGTCGAGTGCTTGCTCAACAATCACTATTATTCACTTCTTAATACTTCGATATTGCTTTGCTTCTATTCTCAAGGGTCGCACACACGACCTTGAAGGCGATGGCTGATGAAGTGACCCTCCTGGACTTCTGGCCGAGCCCGTTCGGAATGAAGTGCCGGATAGCACTGGTCGAAAAAGGTGTTGAGTACCTTTACAAGGACAATGACTTGTGGAACAAGAGAACCCGGCCCACAAGCAAAATCCCGTTCTCGTCCACAACGGCAACCCCGTGTGTGAGTCTCTCATCATTGTAGAGTACATCGATGAGACCAAGCACCACAAGGCCTCTCTTGCCGTCTGATGATGGATGCAAATTGCGCAATCCTAAGATCTCCATAACCAAAACAAGAACATGCATAATTAAGTAGAAAGATTAATGTACCTGTTTTGGGATCTATCGTACTTGAAGCGGAAGCAGAAAAGGGATTACCTACATATCAAGGGGATTATTCACGCATCAAGTCATTCTTCTCTATTGCCCTCCGTATCACTAGCTCAATGAGGTGGCCCCCTCACGTTTAGCATTAGGTAAACGCTCTTTTGGTGAGGATACATGTGAGAATTAGGGTTAGAGGCTATGAAGCACGAACACGTTGCTGAGGCTTCCGTGTCGTGTCCGACACGTGTCGACGTGTCCGACACGCTTGGACACGCTCGGACACGTTCGGACATGTGGTCAATGCGTGTCGAGAAATCCGACACGTGGTCAACTTTTCTCGACACGCGTGTCCGAGAGAGAGATTGTTGAAGAAGGCGATGATGGGTAGAGGTGAGGCCGAGGAAGCGGAGATGAGGCCGCGACAGCGAGAGGAAGAGCATAAAGCGAGGCGAGGCTGCGATGGAGGGCGGCGGCGAGGCTGCAGCTGTTGCGAAGGAGGAAGGGCCAAAGGCGACAGCGATGGGGCGACCAAAAGAGTTGAGAAGATCGTGATGAAGAAAGCGAGGGGCGGGGGAGCTGGTTGTGGCGTGGGGGAGGGGAGGGGGAGAGAGCGGGGGAAGAACAGGAATGGAGAGGATTTGATGGGGGGCGCAGCCTCACGGGGGAGCAGGTGGTGGCGTGGGGGAAAGGGAGGGGGAGCGGGAGAGAAGAGAGGAGAGAGGGGAAGAAACCGATGGGGATGGGGGCAATTGATAGGGCGCGGGGAGCGGTGGTAGCGTAGGGGAGAGAGAGAGAGAGGGAGAGGAGAGAAGGGGAAAAAAATCGAGGGGGCTGGTGGTGATTTGATGGGGGCGCAGGAGCAAGTGGGGGCATAGGGGGAAGGGGGGGGGAGAGAGAGTGGGGGCGGATCCGCAGAAATCGAAGGGGAGGGGATTTTGGGGTCTTTGGCGTGGGAGAAGAGGAGGAGAGAAATGAGGAGAGAGGGTTTGAGGGAAATAATTTTTGTTAAAATAAACAATACATTTTTAAATATGCACACGTATTAATTATGAATATGTTTTTAAATTTTTTTATGAATAGATTTATTAATATTATTAGTGTAAATTTATTGTAAGTTTTTATTTATTTATTTACTTATTTGTGAATTTGAATCAAATTAATTAAAAATAAAAATATTTATTTAATATATAACGTGTCGGAATTCACTACTTTTTAAGAAATGACGTGTGCGTGTTGTGTCGTGTCATGTCGCGTGTCGTGTGTCGCGTGTCGGTGCTACATAAGTTAGAGGAGAGACTTGAGCATTATTTATAGAGTTTCCAACTAGGCCCTCTCATTACGGGCTAGGCTCAATTTGGCCCACACTAGCCAACCCCATATTAGACTAATTAAGAAACATTCTATATCACTTTAGACCAAACCCCGTAAAACGATAATCGTTAAACAGTAAATTACAATATCAATTAATGTAGTCCACATTAGGAAAACTCTTACATTCTCCCACTTGGACTATATTAATTGAAATCGCACCGTATGTGCTCACATTGGTCTATAGATAATTCTTAATAGTCAATCCCATCCCATAAAATCTCAAACACCGAGTCATGGCGGTAACTGTATGTATACACACAGAGCCCTCCATGGTCACAAGTGCTTTCAACTTTATTAATATGGATACAATATGGTAGTGTGTCAAATGGATAACATCTCTCATAGAGAAATCTCATTTGTCAGTCACCATTCTTTTACTTTAAGCGTCACAAAAAACTTGTGCCACTAGAAAATGTTTTTATGATTCCAATAAACCCACATATGCCTTATTCTTATGGTTAACTTTTCTTTATGTATAACAAGGCATATGCACAAGGCTAATAACTAGATGCCCCTAGCCTTACTCAAGGTTTATACAATACCTCAAGACTTTATCAATATGTATTCAACATAATAACAACACATTTAAAAATATTTTATTAAATGCAAAAGTTGATACATATCAAACCGTTACAAAGTGTAACGAACACGGATGAAACCTTTATCAGAGTAAAGCCAAAATAGCTCCCATTAAATAACAGCATCTCATGATGCTTCTAGGCCCATGCTAATGATATGTCGCTCAAATACACATGGGTGTAGGCTTTTAGTTAGTGGATCTACAACCATATCATCTGTGGAAATATATTATATTATAATGTCACATTTCTATATCGTTTCTTTATGGTCAAAAAATTTGACCGCCATATATTTATACCCTTTGAGACCTCTATTGTTAATAAATACTACAAATTTATTGTCTCAAAACAACCGTATAGGTCAATCCATAAAATTAAAAATGGTCAACTTCTTAATGAGGTTCCGAAGCCTAATAGCCCAAGTAACAGTCTAAAAGATTGTTACAAACTATGCTTATATAAAACTTTATTTATTGCATTTCCTGCTAACATAAAATATATATTCCGTTATTGATCTCATGTCATCCTAACAGCCAGCAAAGTTTACATCTGAATACCCCACTAGCTGCAAGAATTGAACATGTCTATAAAACAACATATAATATCTTGTCATATTTAAGTACCTTAAAACCTTTTTGGCAGTCCTGAATTTGATTGATATCTGCCTAGAAGTCCCGTCTCAAAGACGATATTTAGTCTAGTGCAAATTTAAGCATACATTATACTTTTAAGTGCACTGACACAAGGTACACCCTCTAATTAGATTTTCTCAATATCTAAATAAGGATAATGTAATAGATTGAGTCCATCACCCTTAACAACAGGAGCAATTCCTAGCTTGCAATTATATATATTGAATAATTCCAAAATACGATTAACAAATGTCCTCCGAGAAAATTTAACATAAGAATGGTAAAAACAATCCTTACGGACCTTACTACAAAGGATAAAATATGTCTCAAGGTCACTACTTGTAAGCAAAATATCATATACATAAAGTATGAGAAAAATAAATTTTCTCCTACTGACCTTGCAATATATTGAATTACTTTGTTCTCAATTGAACAAAATAACAACACTATGATTAAGACTTTTCAGTCTACACACAAGTTTACTTAAAACAAGTGCTGCAAAATCCTCCAGTTGCACTTATATAGATTTTGTATCTCTTTGACGTAACTCCATATAAAAAATAAACTATTAATACCACGTTCACTCTAAAAAAATCTTTAAAAAAATACTATAAAGAAACAATTGTTTTTTTTTTACTAACTATCCACCCCTCTTTCAGATTGAAAACTTTAATATCAATTTGGTTTTAAATTCCACAATCTTTCTTTGAAATCCTTTTAGTTTTATACGCCAATTTGCAACTAATGAACTTGTGAACTTTAGGCAAATTAGTAAGTTTCCAAACACTATGATGTTTCATAGATTGTATATCGCCTTTTATGGCATCTAATCACATACTTGATTGAGGATAAAAAAAAAAAAAAAAAAACAACATTTATTTATGTCACTAAATCAACCATGTAGTGGATATTGCAGTCATGCTCTCACAAAAAGACTATATAGTCTAATGGAATAACTGATCGTCTTTCCCTAACAAATCTCCCGAGTAAAGCTACAACCACTTCATTCTAAAGTTGAGAGGTTTAAAAAAATTCCATCATAAACTATATCAAGAATAGTACCTTAAATCTCAATAAGTTTAGTCTATGGTATATGAGATTCCATAATTGTCAGACTTGCCAAAATACTCATAGTCACTATTAAGCCTGACAACATTTAAGACTAATTCTAACTGATTTATTCTTTACGTCAGTCAATTTACTTCCACAATAATCAATAGAAGTCTTTAGATAACCGTTAAAAGTAGACAGAATATCAACATTATCACATTTTCTGCTCTTTCTTTAAACATGTGTGAGATTATTCCTTAAATAGAAAACTTTTGGAAACAACCTTCTCAACCATATACGAGACGGACTTAAACACAATCTTTGCAGATATCAGATTGAACATATTTGAGAATATTTTGATGATTCAGAATTATAGAGAGAGAATTTTTTTTTTTCTTTCTCCCCACGTAGACTTAAACACAATCTTTGCAGATGCCGTAGAAGAGTGCCGAGATATCTTAATGAAGAAAAACGGTGCAATACTCTCTGTTTTAGAGAATTAGAGATGGAAAACCCTTTGTTTTGGTGTCGCCTTAAATTCCGAGGATGTAGATAAGGAAAAGAACAAGGTATTAGACAAGACATAATTTCAAGCCATTAAGGCTTCCATCATCTTATAAGCACTGATATTTAGCTTAGTTTCTTCACGGAAAATGCAATAACATACTGCGGTAAGGTTAGATATACTTTCTGTGTCAAACTGCTCATTTCAGTCAGTTTTCAAGTGTTCTCGCCTTTAATGAGAGTTCAAATATGCCTTGAAGTATTTAAATGGAACGTTGTTCACATGCTGAAGTTGTTGATGCTGCAACAAGGGAATTGTGAATGTGTAAGCAAATTCTATTGCTCTTTTCTCAAGCAACAAATCATATGTTCAAGGTGCAACTTAAATTTGATGATTTTGTTTACCTATTTGTTTGATTATTGGTCCAAAAAACCTCAATAATAGTGGAATTATTAATTACATATTAGGCGACTGAAAAACAAGCAATGTATATAATTAGCATCATGTGAGCATGTGTAATGCAAACCGGTTTTTTCAAGTTGACGTATTGCTCTTTTCTCAAGCAACAAAAGTACACATCAATGTATATAATTAGTATCAGAGAGTTATACGTACACATCCAGAGAGTTATACGCATAATCATTAATCACCTTTGGGCAGAATACATGATATGCAGTTGTATACTCCCCACATGATAGCGGTTGTGAGCTACGTGAATTCATCACTTTGGGTATATGAACCGCTATGATCAGTCACTCCTCCACCACACCATCATATATTCCTCCATGAACTAATACACAATTACCTCCTTTGGGAGTATGACCACGCATTAGACCAGGAGACATCCCAATTAGCATACAAGACCGAAATTTCTCAAACCCAATCAAATTACTCAATTAAATAATTGAAACTCTCTCATATTAGGGATATAAAGTTTACTTCTCACATACACCATATACATGTGATTTTGACTTTAGTGATAGGGCAGTAAATCACCAAAATCACATATCATGCTAATTACACTACTTTATTCATTAATAAAAATTAATCATACATATAAATAAATATATATAGCGAACCTAAAAAACAGATTCCAATGAGATCACCGATCACAGCAACACAAGAAACTTCTCATAACATAGAAGAAAACATATCTTATGCACACAAATAATAGATTACCATAACAACATAAAGAAGACAATTGATTCAGAGAATCTATCACAAGTTAACATCAATAGCAATACAAGATACCTTAGATTGACAAGCTTGATAGTTAATCCACTATTGCTCATGAGTTTCATAAGGCAAAACATGACTTAAGGCCAACAGCTAATTTCAAGTAACAAATTATCATTGTAATCAACTAGTGGCCTATTAATTGAGTCAAACCAAAGAACCAAATATCTAAAATTTAACGGTAGATACTATTGCTCTGCGTAAATGTTGTCATACTCCTTAATCATAAAAAATATTCAACTTAATGGACATTAACTAGTGACCAGATGAGTTTAAGTACAATATGCAATGACTTAACTGACATGCATTACCCACATTCAGCAGATGTGTTAATTAGTATAATCAGTTTGGTCACAGGTTCTTAAGACGTCCATCATTCAAAGGTTACTAGCATGTAAATGAGTACAAAATTTTCATAACCTTTTACTGTTTCTCATCACCTCAATACATAGTTCAATTACTATCCCATAATGGTTCTATTTCATTAAGCGAGCTTCAGTTCACAATAAAGTTTAATTTTTATTAATGAATCACACATTTATAATGTTTATGTGATAACATACCTATAACCCAACACTTATATTTCCAAAATCACAGAAAATACAAGAAAAATATGCAAAAATACACTAAAGATACACGTATTTAGGGTTCTGTATGTATTTTCACATCCATAAAATAATAAAAAATGTAAAATAAATACAACACAACGTAGAGGAAGATCATACGAACCTAACGCCACTAGCCACGTGCCAATCGGAGGCTCCACGCGACCGCATGCGCCGCCTGAGTGCGCGGTGCGTGGAGCCCACGCGCGTACGTAACTAATCGGTTAAGCCCGGTCCGACTGGCAGCGGTCCGACCGGCTCCGCGCGTGAGCGCACGTGGGGCCCGTGCTCAATGCCCTAGCGGTGCGTGGCCGTGCATGGGGGCGCATGCAGCCCCCTCCGGTGACGCACCACCCATGGATTTGCTCGTCTCGACGAGTCCAGTCTGAATTTGTGATTTAATTTTATTTTTATTGAAGAAAAAATCTCGAAAATCACAAATTATGGCAAAAAACTTATGCGTTCAAGTTCTAGGGTTATGGTTGCTCTGATACCAAATGATGGATGCAAATTGTGCAATCCTAAGATCTCCATAACCAGAACAAGAACATGCTTAATTAAGTAGAAAGATTAACGTACTTGTTTCGGGATCCATCATACTTGAAGCGGAAGCAGAAAAGGGATTACCTACATATCAAGGGGATTATCCACGCATCAAGTCATTCTTCTCTATTGCCCTTCGTATCACTAGCTCAATGATGCGGCCCCCTCACGTTTAGCGTTAGGTAAACACTCCTTAGGTGAGGATATATGTGACAATTAAGGTTAGAGGATAGACTTGAACACTATTTATAGAGTTTTCAACCAGGCCCCCTCATTACGGGTCAGGCTCAACTCGGCCCACATTAGCTAGCCCTATATTAGACTAATTAAGAAACATTCTATCTCACTTTAGACCAAACCCCGTAAAACAGTAAATTACAATATCAATTAATGTAGTCCACATTAGGAAAACTCTTACATCTAATCCTTACAAGAAAGCCTGAGCGAGATTCTAGGCTGATTTCGTTGACAAGAAGGTATATTTCCTGTTTTCACTGTGTATGTTTATGGTTACTCGATCTGTGGACATGTACGTGCTTTGTTGAGGGAACAATCATTTTTAGCTAGTTAGATCTTATACTGAATGCGAGAAAAGATAATTTAATCTCGCATATGGCTCAGTGCTTAAATCGTCATCATGAAATCACCATCGTTTGATTTTTGTATGGCTTTCGTTTACTATATGCTGAAATTAGCAAATATGAACTGTATGCAAAATGGTCACTCTCTACATGGTCTAGAAAGGGTTGGACAGCTGAATTCCTGTACTAAATTTGATAATGGATGCCGATGATGTTGCACAATTTATATTGTCGCACGAAGTGCTAATACTAATAGTCAGCTTGCGATGTTTCCATTGATTCTTCCTGATCTGGTACTCTTATGAAATAAATTATAATGATCATCAATTTTGCAGTTCTATGATCTCAGGAGTATCAACCAAATACAAGCCTATCGGATTTGAAAGATTGAATTAAAATCTTATCTTTAAAAGTTGGAAGATTTAAATTCTTTTCTTTAGAAGTTCAAAAGCTTTCAATTTTATGTATTTTTTTTCTTGGAAATAAATCTTCTAAAATGTACTCATGAGTATATAAGTACCCATCTATGTTTAATGGAAACACACACAAATTTCTTTTCAATGTGGTTTTAAAGCCATCTAAGGGTAATGCCCCTATTCAACCCTTGCTCTCTTCTTCTTCTTCTTCTTCTGTTTTCCCTTCCAAGGGTGGTCGATATGGCTCTAGACCTTGCTGCCGCCAGCATCATAACTCCCATTAGAAGCCCTTCTTCTACACTTCCTCCATTTGGATCTGCTCACCACTTCCTTTCTCTACGTCTCACAACATCCAATTACTTACTATGTAAAGCACAAATTATCTCGTTTCTCAAGGGACAAAACCTCTACAGCCATGTCAATGAACCGCAACTCGTCCCTCTAATGCTTCCTAAGCAGCTCTCTAGCAACAGTAGGGTGCTTCCATCATGAGTCTTCTAATTGCTTTCTTCTCAGAATAAGTTTTACCTTTAATTATTGGTAACTAATTAGTAAAGCCATATGGGATGCTCTCATTGCCTCTTTTGGCTCAGCTTCTACTACGCATATGCTCTCTCTTCATCTCAGTCTTCAACATTTGCATTAGTAACATGATGAATTAGTTAATGATTTCCTCCAGCATTCTAAATCCATTATCAATGAGATAGGTGCTTCAGGCAAGCCTCTTGAGTCGGAGGATTGTAATGTCCACATCTTCTGTAGTTTCCAAGACATTGTTCCTACATTACTTGGTCATTTTGAACCAATCATGTCTATGGATCTACAAGGTCTTCTCCTTAGTCATGAGAGCATTAAGGCCTTCTAAAAGTTGCAGATCTCCGAGCCTTCCTCTCAAGCTAATTTTCTATAGCTAACTCTGCTCAACGAAATGCCTCCTCCCCTCTTAGTTCCTCTTTCTCTAGCCGCGGTCAATCTAGAGGTTGAGGGGGTCGCGGTGGTCACTTTGCTTGTGGTCATGGAGCCCGTGGTCTTCAACAAGGTCATTTATGGTGTTCCATCTGTCAACATACAAATGACACTATTGCCATATGTTACTATCGCCCTCCAAGTTTGCCTCATCACTCGCCACCTACAGATACCCCTTCTTCCACTTCATCTTATCAACCCTCTTACTCTCCTAATGCCAACCTATGCCATACGCTTCCCCCTCTTTTATCTACACCTACCACCACCTTACCTTGGTACCTTGACACGGGTGCCTCCCACCATGTCACTCCTAATATACAATCCCTCTCTTGCTATGAAGCTTATAATGGATTGGATTAATTAGATGTTGGAAATGGTAAGGAAATCACTAGGATTGGTACTTTTCCTATTCCCTCCTCTATTTAAAATCTTTCTTTATGTTTAAATGATGTTCTTCATGTCCTTGATATTTCTAAGCATTTACTTTCGGTTCAAAAATTTGCATCTGACAATAATTTCTTCTTTGAATTCTATCCTACCCACTTTCTTGTTAAGGATTTAGTGACCAAGGCGGTTCTTCATTCTGGCTCAAGTAATAGTGGTCTTTTCACCATACTGAAACATCCTTTAATGCCTATTGCCAGTGTTGTGGAACAAACTTCCATGGATAGCTGGCATCAACGTCTTGGCCATCTCCATGAGCGTCTTTGCACGGTTTATGATCAAAGAGGATAATTTACCGTGTCAGTCAACATGACTAAGTTAGTTATGTATAGGCTGTCAATTGGGTAAGGCTAGTCGTCAGTTCTTAGGATTGTCTCTAACTTATAGTTTTTTTGCATTGGATTTAGTTTATAGCGATGCTTCATTTTGTTTCAACTGATGGTCATCATTATTTCATTATTTTTGTTGATGATTGCATCAAATTTATTTGGTTTTACCCTCTAAGAGCAAAGTCAAATGTTTACTCTATTTTTTTTTTTTTTTTTACTCTCCAAGCTATTGTTGAATGTCACTTTTCACGAAAAGTAAAAAGTTGTTCAAATGGACTGGGGTGGGGAATTTCGTGCCCTCCCCTCCTTTTTCTCAAAAATTGGTATTGCTCACTGCATTTTCGCCCCTCATGGCGGCTAGGGGCGGTTAAGCGTCATCATAGGTATATAGTTGAAACCAATTTAACATTATTAGTTTGTGGTTCTGTCCCTCACCAAAATGGCATTACGCGTTTGAAACGGTGGTCTACCTCATTAACTGGATGTCGTCCAAGATCAATAATCGCGTTTGCCCTTTTCAAATGGTTTACAATCATCCTTCGTATTATTTCTTTTTAAAAATCTTTGAGTGTTGCTACTTCCCATATCTACATCCTTATTATGCCCATAAGATGGATTTTTGTTCCGTTCCTTGTATTTTCCTAGGATATAGTGCCTCTTACACCGGGTGTTGTTGCCTTGACACTGTCAACAATCATTCATACATTGCTCGACATGTTCATTTCGATGAAACATGTTTTCCCTTTGCAACTCCTTCCATTCTTGGTCTATCAACCCATTCATCACTTCCTACACCTATCCTAGCACCATGGGCTTTGTTTCCTGTTGAATTTCCTCCTCCTACCAATATAATGAGATCACAAACTCCTCCATCAACTCCCGCAGCGTTGTCTACTATCAATTCATTCATCTCCCCCACCCTAAGAACCAGGGCCCTCCATGACCTTTATCATTCCTCCTCTTCATCATTCTCTCCACCACCAGCGCCGTCCCACCACCACCCCCCCCCCCCCCCACCTAGGCCAACACGCACTCACACCATGCAACTTCGCTCTTGTCCTCCTCAAATTAATATAGCCATCACCCCCTCATCGAACCAACTCATTCACCCAAGCCAACAAAATCCCTGAATGGTGTGTAGCTATGACCGATGAATTTAATGCCTTGTTAAAAAATGGCACATGATCTTTGGTCCCTTGCAATTTCTCTATGAATCTTATTAGGTGTAAGTGGGTTTACAAAGTTAAGTGCAAAGTGAAGGATAGTCTTGAGTGCTATAAAGCTCGCTTGATTGCTAAATGTTTTCATTAGGAACAAGGCTTGGATTTGCAGAAACCTTCAGTCCAGTGGTGAAAATTACCACTATTTGTTCCGTATTATCTCTTGCTGTCTCTCAAGGATGGCAAGTGCAACAATTAGATGTGCACAATGCTTTCCTACATGGGGTCCTTTCTAAAGAGGTGTGCATGTAGCAATCCCCTGGGTTTAAGGACCCAACTCCTCGTGACTATGTTTGCAAGTTGCATCGTTCTCTATATGGTCTCAAGCAAGCTCCAAGAGACTGGTTTCAATGACTTTCACAGTTTTTGCTTCATTTGGGATTCTTAGCGTCACAAACATATCCCTCATTGTTTATCTATCGAAAAGGCACTAATGTAATTTGTTTTTTGATTTATGTTGATGACATTCTAGTTATAGATAATGCATCTTCTACTATCAGTGCAATTTTATAGAAATTATCTGCAGAGTTCTTAATTAAGGATCTCGGTTCGCTCCACTTCTTCCTTGGGATAGAGGTTGTCTCTCACTCTAACAAGCTACTTCTCTCTCAAGGACATTATATTGATCATCTTCTTCACCGAGCTGCGATGTGCGAGTGCAAGCTTGTCCAAACTCCTATGGCCGTGACTACAAAACCATCTAAGACAAGGGGCAGCTTTAATGTCTAATCCTACTTTGTATCGGTCTATTGTTGGTGCCCTCCAATAATTGATATTGACATGACTAGATCTCTCCTTTGCTGCTAATTAAGCTTGTCAATTCATGCATGCATCGATTAAAGATCATTGGCAAATGGTGAAACGCATCTTGCATTATCTCAAACATACAAGGTCATTTGATTTGTTTATTTCTTGATCCAATGATACTCACTTCCAAGCCTTTTCTGATGCAGATTGGGCTGGTGGTGCTCATGATAGGAAGTCAACTGGAGGGTATGCTATTTTTCTTGGTCCACAGAGTCTGAATATAAAGTTTTTGCTGATGCTATAGCTAGACTCATTTGGCTCGAGTCACTTTTTCAAGAGCTTGGGTTCCCTCTTCAAGGTCCCCATCCTCTAGTGCAATATATGGGTGCCACTTATCTGTCTGCAAATCCTATTTTTCATGCTTATACCAAACATATTGAAATTGACTTCCACTTTGTTGGCCAACGACAGCTTAGTGTGTAGTTTATCTCCACAATTAACCAACTTGCTGATGCTCTCACCAAAGCTCTTCCTAAAGCACATTATGCATTTTTACGAGACAAACTGAAAATTCACTGTCTTGACTCTTCCACTTGAGGGGGTATATCAGCCAAATATAGAGACATCAGATTGGAAGATTGATTTAGAATCTTATCTTTAAAATTTGGAAGATTTAGAATCTTATCTTTGCAAGTTTGAAAGTTTTCAATTGTATGTATTTCTTTACTTATAAATAAATCTTTTGGATAGTACTCTCGGGTATATAAATACCCACCTACATTTAATGGAAACACACAACAATTTTTGTTTCAATAGGAAGGAAGGTTTGGATGACGAAAGGGGGAGAATGGGAGGCGGCAAAGAAGGAATTAATCGAAAGCTTGAAATTAGTAGAAAGTGAGCTTGGAGACAAGCCTTTTTTCGGTGGCAAGAAGTTCAAGTTCTTGGACATATCGTTCATCGGCTACTACTGCTAGTTCTTTTCCTTCAGGACAAGTGGTAGAGGTGTCAAAATGGGTCATGGATCCATTTTTTGACTCATATTTTATTTACATGGATCGTATATGGGTCATAGGCTTTTAAAAACCCAATTAAAAATGGGTCAAAAAAGTGAGTCTAATTTAAATGGGTCAAAACTTGTGACCCATTTTCGACCCATTTAAAATATAAAGTGGGTTAGAACTTTAGAACCCATTCTAAATTTTCCGACCCAAGCCCCACACAATCTTTCCCTATTTACCTTTATAAAAATGTTTTTTTTTTTTTTTTTTATAAAAAATCGAAATTATAATTATTTTTCATATTTTTTTTTTTTTTTTTTTTCCTTCTTCCTTGGCTGGTGCCTAGCACAACGACGGCCAGCGATGGCCGACGACAGGCCAGGCTAGGCTCAAGCCTCGCCGGATCTGGCGAGACTTGAGCTCACCAGCGTCGGGCGGCGCCTCGGCCTCACCGGATCGGCAAGATCCGAGTCTCGCTTGATGCTAGTGGGGCATTGGCCTCACCAACGACTAGTGAGGCTTAAGCCCTGGCTAGATCTGGCGAGACTTGAGCTTGCGGCGGCATTGGGCGAGCTCGAGTCTCGCCAGATCCGGCGAGGCCGAGCTTGCCCGATAACTAGCGAGGCTCGATCTTGCCGATCTTGCGAGGTCGAGGCCCCGCCGGCGTCGAGTGAGGCTCAAGCGGCGAGCTTGACCTCACCTATGGCCAATGGTCGGCCGAAGAAGAAGAAAAAGGAAAAGATAAAAAGAAAAAATAATATTTAAAAATTATATTTTAAAAATATAAAAATAAATAAAAAAATATTTTTAAAATAAAAATGATTAAAAATTTGATTTTTCTAAAAAAATATTTTAAAAGAATTATAAAATTTTCCATTAATTTTTTTTTTCATTTTTATAAAAAAAAAATATCATAAAAATGAACTTTCTTAAGTTTAGTTAAAGATTTTTCATGTTACAGTTTTCAGTACTCAATAGTATGTTCACTTTAAATAAAAGAAGTATGTGCATGGTCTAATTCTTTATAAATATTTCAATTTATAGGTTTTTTTAAATTTTTTTATTTTATTTACTATTTTTAATTGAATTTGAAATTTTAATCCAATTAGCATATGGTAGGTGTGGATTTTCCTAGAATATTAATAGGTTTTAGTAAAACGGGTCGGGTCGGGTATGGGTCGAGTCAAGTATGGTCACTAGATTTACACTATATGAATATGGGTCAAAACGGGTTAAATTAATCAAATATGGGTCGACCCATTTTCGACCCGTGGGAACTTCAGCATTGAAGCGGGGTGTCCCAAGCTCATTGCGTGGGCCAAGAGGTGCATGGAAAAAAAGAGCGTGTCCAAATCTCTCCCCGACCCTCGAAGGGTGTATGGCTTCGCGTTGGAGCGGAAGAAAGCAATGGGCATAAATTATAGGACTAAGCTTCTGCTTCTGTTGGACACTGTTTTCTTCCCTGTGGCTGTCTGAATTTGCTATCTTCGTAAGTGATCCTGTTGTACTCGTAAGGGGCTTCTTTGTTTTCTTAAAAGTTCTGCAGTCTGAGCGGACACTTCATTGTGCCTTCTCTTCATCTGGTACTACCTGGCGACCATGTCAGCCGTAGAATAAGGCATACTAGCCCATGTCATGCTGAGGTACTAATTTTCGGGCAATGTAAGGTTGTGATCAGATTATAAGTAATTTAAGGTTTTTGAAGGTTCTTCGAAATCCTCCCCGTGTTTTTTTTTTTTTTGACAATATCATGGACTGCGATTTGCATACTCATCGGAGCTGAGAAAGTTGTAGGAGAACGAAACCTAATCTCTGTAACTGTCCTTAGCCCTGAACAACTTTGGGTTCTCCATCCTTTGGCTTGACTATTGCAGATACACTTAAAATAGTTATAATCATCAATCCCATTCTTTAATCAGTCCCAACACTTGATTTTTATGCAACTGGTGATAGTAACTGGCAACGGAAGTGCCGAAACTACTTCAGGAGTCACATTACCTGCAGTTGAGAGTGAACACAACATATAGTGCTCTCAGTAAGCAAAGGAAAGACGGACCTATGTTCTGCATGAGACAACAAGATTTGGTAAATATTCCCAGACTGATGTATTGTTGATACATCTAAACTGCCCTGGTCCACTACTGGCCAGAAAGAAACCTCCTCTGTGCCCAACCTGATATCTACATCAAAATGCACCAATGAAACTTTGACAACCAGTCCCTGGCTGTTGGCATTGACGTCATATTGTATGATCCGAGACGACTAGAAAGATTCGATGGTGTGTCCTTCGAAAGCAAGGATGGTATGATATGCAAGTTTATCGGAATTAGGTTGTTTAAGGTGAAAGATAATGCCATACGACAAAATATTCTCTCAAGATCACATTATGTTAACTCGAGGTTGATTTTTTTCTCAAGTAGAGAAGACTAATGTAGGACGGGAACCGGAGGATCTCATAAAGAATTTTGATCTTGCCAAATAGAAGAAGAAGAAGATTTAACTATGAACTTATTTTATTCTTATACGAGATGTGATTGGGATTGCTTGTGATTGGGATTGCTTTTTTTCTATATTAGATATGGCTAGGATTGTTATCTTCATTTAGAAATCGTTATCGATAATATAAAATACCAATATGTTTTGCAATAGGCATACTTCCTAGTTTCCCTTTAAAATTTTATTTGGTCATCAAGTTTGGTCACCCTATAAATGGGGGCATTCTCTCCAATTGTAATAGAACCTCTAAATCAATAATTTTTGAGTTGATTGATATTTCTTGGATGCGATTTTTCTATTCCTTGAGGATACAATGTTCTTGTTAGTCTGGAGCTCGAGCCCAAAGGTCACGGCCATGATTGCTGGTCCTGTGCTGACTCGGCATGACTGCTAAATCGCCATATTTGTACTCGATCATGGAAGATCGAACTCGAGTGGGAGAGAGGGAGACGACTGAGACGGTAGGATGGTGCTTGGCTAGAGGCCCACAACATGGTGGTCATGAGCGGCTTTGGTTGGACGGTTGTCGGGATTTGGTTTGAAAAACAATGAACACGTGCATAGGTAAATTAAATCAAAAATGAGTTGTAACGGAAGCAAAAACACCCATACACACATCTCCGTGACATTGTTTTGTGCATTTTAATTAGGAGCATATAAAAGTGAAAAAGAGGCTACTCACATTACCCTTATACCATGCTCCAAAGGTTTCATTCAGATGTTCTTCACATTTTAACCACAAACGTCTAATGTCCTAGTAGCATTGGTTTAGAACGTTCTTTATATTCTAACATGAACGTATGATCTCCTCATACATTGCTGAAGTATTTCAGTTTTGATGTTCTTCAGTTCCAACCCCACAAATGTCAAACCTCTAGTTTAGACGCACCACCAACTTGCGTCAAATAGTAGAGAGAAATTTGAGAGAGCTCACAACAATAATTGTGCTAGCAATTTGTCTCGCGTTTGACTATTTGATTAATTACTACCAGCACTCAACCATTACAAGATCTACTCTCTCAATCACATCTTATAACCGGTCTCAAATCACATTTTTTCAATTCAATTCAGCTTATTAACTCTAAAACCGTTTAAGAGCATTAATTCAGCCATAAAATTTGAGCTTGAGCCTGAATCTAAACATTGTTTTTGAAACCGTTTCGGAGTATAATTTTGGGCATTAATTATGTAACCATTACAAAACGACATTCTAGGCATTAATCTTTTTACCATTACAAAACTGTATTCTAGGCATTAACTTTGTAACCATTACAAAACCTTAATTTGACCGTTAAGTCTCGAACCATTCAGGATATTGATTTGGTCGTTTGAATTTGAAATTAAACCATCCACTGATTTTGAAGTCGTTTCACATCATTAGTCGTTAAATCTAAAATTGTTTTAGATATTTAATTAATATGTTAAGTCTAAAAGTGTTTCAAATCTTTAATTTTGCTATTGAATCTTAAATCATTTCAGATCATTAATGCAGCCATTAATTTTAAACTCACTCCAAATCATTAATACAGACATTGATTCTGAACTTACTTCATGTCATTTGAATTTGAATCCACTTCAGATTTTTTATTCGGCTATAAAGTTTGAAACCGTTTCAAAACTTATATTATCAGTCCGATTCAATATGATTGTCTCAATTATAAACACATTTGCAATATTATCTTCTCCGTTCTAATGTCATTTTGAATCGATTATGATATGTGACATCCATAGGTTCATCACTAAGTTGATGGTAAGACTTGTACTAATATATTAGCACAATCAAGAAAACCGATTGTCCTAATCAATCTCTCATTCCTACAAATACTAAGTGACATATAGCAATATGTCATGGCTACCTAGACAACGTGAATATTTCAAAAACATAATAAACCTGTCAACTTTGGCGGCCATATAATTCAATCATTTTGTCTCTCTATGCCTTGATCGAACGAAGGCCGTGGAATTATTTGTCAAGCCACCCATTTGATCATATGCCCAAATCTAATTGACATGTATTTCTACAATACATGAACAATTCATTCTCGGTTACAACCCAGCCGAGGATATCAATACAATATCATGATTAGACAATTTGTGGCCAAAATGATTAGATGGATTTAATTGGTAACACGTGAAAAAAGTTTACAATCAAATTGGTATAATTAAAAAGTTTAAGATTGAATTGACCCAAGTTTAATAGGTTTAGAACTTTTTTTGTAATTGTCGTGGCAGATATCTAGCACTAGTAATAAGAGTTTTCTAATTATCTAAAGCAGAATGATGAAAATCTTATGGTGATATTACAATATTTTAGACTTTTTATTTGTTTAAGCTCTATTCAGAAGCTTTTAAATCCATGAGATGCGTTACAACTTACAAGTGCAAAGGAAGGATGCTTTCTTTGTATGTATTTGACAATCAAGGATATTATAAACGAGAGGAAAATCAAAGGTTGCTTTCTTTGTATGTATATCACAATCAGAGATTATTATTTACCAGTTTGTCCCTTCATGAAATATCCTTGTAAAGTTATCTCATTTGCTTAGTGTAGACAGTGAAAGGGGTAAAATGAAAAGATTCTTCTTCACCACACGCATATGCGCATAGGGTTGACGTTGTTGTTGAGTGCATCATCTGATCTCCAACTTTGGAATTAGAGAAGATATGTTCAAATTACACGAATTGCATGTAAACCATTCTACGTCAAAGCCACTTATAGAAGCTATTTTGCTGAAAAGTATGGACGACCTACCTTTTGAAGTGTGGTTCGATGTTCAACCTAAAGAAGTTTGGTTCGATGTCTGACCAAATGAAAAAAGAAGTATGGTTCGATGGGTGAATCGACAAAGCTCGTAAAGGGTCCTTTGTCAATACATGAACAAAATGTAAATGACGAGATAATTAAAAGCACCAAGATTGGAGACCATCGTATTTAGCCATATAAGGGGAAATTATTTAATTAGTTTTAAAGATGTTGTACAGATGCCAATTTAGTCATTAAGTCTTAAATTTTTCCATGATGTTCCAATGTAGTCATTCTAGTTTTTTTTTTTTAGAAATCATTAATGTGACTATGCCAATGATTGAATGGTCACCTCAGCAATTTTCAAGTCAATTAAGGCCACATATACCTTCAAGGTGTAGATCAAGTGTCTTGGGAAGTTCATGTGCTTATCAAAGAGTGCAACCACTTGCTTATCAAAGTAAAAGGGCTCCAATTGGTTCATTGTGCAAGAGTTCAGAATAAGGCTGTGGTTTTTGGGTTGTAAACTAAGAAGCACCGACACTCTCTGAGAGCTTTCATGTTGTCTGACACTCTTCGACAGATGATTAACAGATGTCGGAAAATCCAACACCTAGTTAACTCTCCCGACACTCTTCAACATGTGAGTTGGGAATTCTAACATGTAAGATCGGCATTCTAACATGTGATTCCGACATGCATTTAGTCAATTTTAAAAAATTTCAATAAATGAGGAGTCAAAATATAAATATATAAAAAAAAATAAAAATAAAAAAAATGGGAAAAAAAGAAAAATCTGATCTTCTCTTTTCTTCCAACTCTTACTTTCTATGACACACAAATCATCTCCAAGTTCGTTTTTTTCTCTTTTCTCCCGACACGCTTTGACACGTGAATTTAGAATGTAGATTGCTCATTTTTTTCCTCCAAGTTTTATGGACTGTGGGAGTGGAGTTGAATCTGTCAAATTGAAATAATGAATAATATTAACAAATGGTGTATTAATACTTTTAATGAAAATTAATTCTATGCTCTTTTTTATTTGTGAATTTAAATCAAATTAATTAACAATGATAATTTATCATGTATATATAAAATTATACATTTATATATAACGTGTCTTAATGTATTGGAATTTTTTATTTTTTGAAAAATGTGTTGGCGCGTCGTGTCGTGTGTTGCGTGTTGGTGCTACTTAAATTGTTAAGACCCAAAACTCAAGATATCATTTCTCTTAGTTAGGTTCAATCAAACCCAAACCCTTTAAGATTTATTATGCTCAGAAACCCACATGATACACTTATCAATTTTTTCAATATGAATGAAATGGTACTTCTTGCCAATAAAAGGAAAAGCATATTCATCGTCCATATTTTTAATTGAATTCCGAGCAATTAACCCTACAAATAAATAATTGCGTTATGGACATCTTTTGAATATTGATCTATCGAAACTGACTTTATGGCCTGCCGATTGAACTCCACATAAACCTAAAGATAGTTATGAGAGTAGAGTAACTATAAGTCGAGCAAATAGATAATAAGTATATCTGGCAGCATGGTGAATTCGAATAGAAAAAAAAAAAGTGAAAAGCTAATATCAAGATTAGCACCCATTATTCATTGCCAATGTTGAAGTTGGACAGCAGAATCTCCAGGCATGTAAGGGCCACGACTTTACGATACAATGACAAAAGAGAGAAATTTTGAATTTGATTACCAAAAAGAGAGGGTACCACTTTTGTCTTCCGCGTCTAATTTTGGAGCTTGGATTGTATTGAACTGATGTAATCTTTTGTTCACAGCAATCTAGCATACTTGGTTTTTTTTATTATTTATTTTTGGCATATCGAATTAAATCTATTCTATTTAATCACTAGTGATCTTTAACCCCGAGTATGACTTTAAATAATTGCCGAAAACATAGGAAAAATCTAAAAACAATGGAATTGATTAGGAGGAGAAATTAATGGATGGGAAACAAATGTATCAATCTATTTGCTTTCATGAATACAACAACAATTATTTTCTGTACAATGTAAAGGTGAATGAGCCTTAGAGGACCGACTCCCCTCTTGTCCTAATTGAATCGAGCATCGGGAAAATTCCCGACGATGTTTCAAGATCCTTCCGACTATCGAAAACCCATCCTCAAGGACTTGGCAGAGCGGGCGGTCGCTCGCCACAAATCGACGTCGTCCAATGCTCTCCTCTTCTTTGGATACAGGGAGGGCAAATGCAGAACCAGTAGGTCGCTACTTGCTCTAGCTGAGCTCGAACGAGTCAACGTGGAGCTGCCGACAAAGAGGTGGGTGACATCGGCAAGCGGCTTTCGCGCCATTCCCTTGTCAACGATGGGCTTCTTGAGACACGGCCCGATGTCCACCGGCTTCGGGACGATCTGGCCGGCAGAAAGGGGAGGGACGTTCTCTTTGTTGTCGTGGTGGGCACGAAGAGGGACGGCCTCCATTTCGGGTTGTCTGTGACAAATGAAGATGAGAGGTAGAGTGAGTGAGAGAGAGAGAGAGAGAGAGAGAGGGGCAAATGAGGGTGGGCTTGAAGGTTGAAGAGAGGGGGTGAGGTATTTGTAATGTTGGGTGCGGGTTCAAATTGTGGAGGGCATTTTTCCTTTTGGGTGGAAGGTTGAATTTTGGTTTTTGGAAGAAGGGAGGGAGCTGGATAGTTGAATTTCATGGCTCGGTTTGGTTCTTATTTCTAGTTTTTTTTGCTTCTGACAGAGAGAGGGAGGGAGAGAGAGAGTGTTCAAACTTTTTGGGCAGGTTTAGGAGGAAAAGAGAGGGAGAGAAGGACTTTTAGATTTGGGCGGGAGTGGAAGGAGCCAAGAAAATGAATGGATTAAAAAGGGAGGTACTCCAGCTTACCGCTCCTCTCTCTCTCTCTCTCTCTCTCTCTCTCTCTATAGTCAAAATTTTTGGCTCCATCCAGGGAGGCATCCAATAGGAATGCACGTGGACAGAGCCACGTCAGCGGATCTTGAATTTACTATTGGACAAACCAAATTTTATGGTTTGGATTAAAATATACAAAAAAAATTTCAACGAAATATAAAAGGTTATGTTTTTTTGTTACAAAAACGTTACTTCGTTGGTTCGTTGTCCTGTCGTTTAATCATATTGAATACCATTGTTCAAAATTTTATGGTATCAAAAGTAATTATTTTTTAAGAAGAGGTTTCCAAACCGGTTCAATTCATAAGTGGGCAATTTCTACCTTGGGATTGAAAACTAAATTGATCCAAAGTCACATTTAGATTTTCGGAACCATGAATTAAATCAATTCTCTCTAAAACCAACTTAAAATCATACCAATTGGGGCAATTTCAGCAGATTCTCAAACCAAACCAAATCCGATGCTCACATAGATTCTTTCTTATCCGATTCAAAGAAGGTAAAACTACTAATTCTCAGTTAAACATTGATTCGTTCGTCACTTCCTTTTCTCAAACGCTACCCACTTGTCATGTCCATAGCCCATGGGCATACCTATATTAGAGAATCTTGTCGATGATGATTATATTTTCTATCTTTTGTTCATTCATTCATTCATCCTTATAAGCAATACAAGTGGTTTTTTTTTAAAAAAAAAATATAATAAATTCCAAGGCAATGATTTCCCACGAAACAATGCAACCCAAATTTACCATCCTATTCAAGTTAAACTATTGTTCGCCACCACCAAGGCTGCGTTGCCATCATCTTTAAGATAGACTATATATCTCTTTAGATATAATGAGGTAAATAAATTACTTACTACATTAGTCACATTTTGACCATATAAGTCCTAATTTAGGTATTTGTATAAGGACATCATCTTCTATCTTATATATCTACATATATAAGAAGAAGATAGATTTCATATTGCGCACGTATGTGCCTTCATGTATAAACAAATTTTGACCATCAAGTACATAAACAGTTTGACGAAATGTCAAAATGCGCTTGTAAACCACAAACATCTTACATACAAGTCAACATCGTGCCGTAGGTGCAAGGATTTTACATATGACCGAAAGCATGAATGATTAGTCATTGACCCCACTAAGAGCTTCCATTTTGCTAATCGTTCTATGCATATCATGTTCAGTGAACTTGTCCTAGACAAGCACTTGTGCTTCAGATTGGTATCACAATACTCAATGACTTGTGACTCATCATCTCCTAAAGTATCCAAAATTCAATGGTGAAGCTTGAGATTACATGGGTCTCAACAAGATCATCAATATCCTCTTAATGATCCATTGACCAGGAACCGTTTAAAAATTCAGTTTAATAGGTAATTGAGACTAAATGAATAACTCTTCACCATTAATGAGTTGTTTGTAAGATAATGTTATGACCTATTTAATTATTTTGTTATGCTTCCATTTGTGAATAAATTAATTTAATACAACACTTGTAGCGCAAAACATAGGGCGTCACACCTTTGGTCATTTTAGCCAAATTTGGCCAAATTACCATGATTTTGAAATTGAGTTAATTTGGCTTATAACTAGGTTTGAATAGGGTTAATTGCAACTTTTATGAAAGACCCATTGGGACCTTAAATTGGCACTCGAGAATTGGCAGACCCATTTCAAACTTGAGCTGTCCAAATTGACTTGAAATTTTGATGTGTTACAAACCTCGTAATAGATCTTAAGAAGGAAATTATTCTTAAAAATGGCTAAAATTTAATGAATTTTGAAATTTGCCAATCAAGGGGCAAAATTCTTGGTTTGGCCGAAACTCAACTCTCAAACATTTTTTTTCGCAAAAATTAAGAATAGGAAGTTTAATTAAGCTTGTAAAGGATTGGATTGAGGAATTTTCAAAATTTTAAAAATTTTAAAAATATTGACCAAAAAGTCAACTCAAAAGTCAACATCAAATTTTTGAGGAAATTAATACCTAAGTTTAGACGGAATGTAATGAAAGTTCAAATATTTTTTTAAAAATTGAAACTACTCTTTTAGCCAAGAAACGGGCCCATGACAATCAGGATGCCTGATGTAGAATTTTTTTTTTTTTTGTTAATACCTTTGTTGGACTTGTCAGCTAAGATCAAGTGTTAAGAGCTGGTTGTGTTGGGTTTGAGTGGGTCATAATTAGGTTCAACTCAATTTAATTCGTTTAACTCGCATTAACCAATTTATTTTCTATACAATTCAAATTATGCATACCTAATCCAACTCAAAACAATCCAAAGCTACCCACTTAACTCACTATTTTTTCCATTTTTTATTTTTAATTTTTACTCTCTCCTTCTCTCAAAACCTCCTTCACCATACCCATCAAGGTTGCCACCATCTCCTACTCCCCAAACCCCAATCCCAATCCCAATCTCTCCTCTTTGGCTCCCAACCTCAGGCTCTCTTGCCATAGGCAGCGCTAGCTAAATCGGGCTCTCTCCAATGCTCCACTCCTCCTCCCTGGTGAATCGCTATGCCAAATTCGCATCCTCCTCCGACGCAGCTGAGCTCCTGCTCTTCCCCCTCCCCTCGTTCTCTTTCCGAACACAATCCTCCCCCTCTGGATCTTCGAGTTCCATTACTGGATGACGCTATGCACCCTCCTCTAGGCCAACCTCAGCTTCAGCGTCGTGTGCGCCAATTCTATCTCAGGCACAACGGACGTCGACGAGGTCGTCAAGCACAAGCACCTCGCTGATGATTGGTTCTTCCTCATCTACAAGGGGCAGGACGGTTCCGAGTTACTTGCATCATCCGCACAAAGCCCTATCTAGTCACGTGAGTTGATTGGTTTGAGGATAGGTCTTCTAGTGATGCAAGCAACGATCTGGAGAAGATGATAGCAACTGGCGAGAAGGAAAGTGCAAGGAGGGAGGGAGAAGAGAGTTTGAGCCCTAGAGGATTGGAAATTGGTTCTAAAGTGAACCCATCTAGACCCATTTATATAATACTTTAAATTTTAAAACTTATTAAGGGTAGACTCTTTATATTGGAAGTGACCTATATATGATTCACGTCAAAATAAAATTGGATTATACATGGGTTTAAGACTAGTTTTGATTGTTGTTGATATGTAAATTTTAATGACCTGATCATTCATTTATTGTGTAGAAAATTATGGATTATACTATCCATAATTGAAATTTCCAATATATTATCCTATCCATAATATCGACTATCCTCTTAAATTAGGGACTATTCCCTAATTTCACATGGTGCCATAGTCGTTAATCCGATCTCATGCCCAAGATACGACTTGCGATTGCACGAAAAATTTCAATCCAATCTCACGCTTGAGATATGACTTGTGATTACACGAAAAATTGCCAATCCGATCTCACGATTGCACGAAAAATTGTCAATCCGATCTCACATCTGAGATATAATTTGGGATTTAGTGAAAAATTGTTCAATCCAATCCCATGTCCGATATACGATTCGTCAATTTATTTTTAAAATTAAGTGGACATGGATGATATCTTGCCTGATTTGCTGCTATGTTGTTTTTTATGCCTTCGTTCGAATTGCTTTTGCTTCCATAGAAGAACACCTGAATACATATATTTGAGTTGAATTAGGTTCATGCTAAAATATTGCCTGTTTTAGGATAGTTTGTATATTTAGATTAGGAAATTTATTTATTCTGAATTTTGAAATAAAAAGTACCAAAAGCATTAATTTAGGATGTTAAATTTTCTTCTCATTAATTTAAACTGCATGTTTAATTATGGGGCAATTTCAATTTCGAATTTTATAAAAAGATAACATAACAATTATTATGCGTGTGTCATCTAAAATTAGGTCATCCCTTGCACATCATCTAGTCATTGTACGTTTAGGATCATTTGAGTGCGTGACATATAAGGATGGCGGTATTTAATATTTTCCTGTTATTAGATCATGTTAAATAATTAATGACGTGTGACATATACTTTGCACAATAGGTTGCATGTTACATGCCATTTTAGTTAGGCATTTTTGTATATCATTGTATTGTATTGCACACAAATTAGGTTTTATTTAAATAAGTGAAAATCCAAAAAAAAAAAAAAAAGATTAAGTGATTGTGTATTAATTAGAAATCATATCTAGGTTGTTGATGTGATTTTCTAACTAATATTGTAGATGCTTTTGTTGTTTTGGGGTAAGTATTTCCTTCATGTGCTTGCAATTTATTTACTGTTTTGCTTTATTGGGTGTTAAATAATGGTTGCGTACCCGTTTGATCACTTCACATGTTAGGTGTAATTTAAAATCAATGCAAATTGCTTGTAAAGTATATATAGAAGAGAAAATGTACCAAAAGAGCGTTAGAGAAATCTAGTGTAATCAAATTCCCGAACTCATTTAATCTTTGGCTCGTAGAAGTGAAATAATACTGCCTTTTCTTTACTTGGATTTCTAATTAACCTACCAAAACCCCAGGTGGTTTGCCCAAGATAATCAAGTCCCCGAACTGGTGTGTGCTTGGGAGAGTTTGAGCTAAGTTTAAACTTAGTAATCCATTAGCCAACCTCTAGGTGGCTCACTCGAGGTAAGGTCATGAGCATATTATGCTAATGCTATGTACAATTTAAAAGGGAAATGACATAAATCATCCTGAATTTTTGCGCAATATGCAATGTCATCTCTAGACTTTTGATTTATCCAATGTGATCCATGAACTATTGATAGGTATTCAATGTAGTTCTTCAATTTGCTTAAACATCAAATCATGACATTATTTGATAATGTGGATTATTATACGCTAAGTTGAACTTTTAACAAGGATGAGTCAACATGTCCATCTTTTTATTTATCCACTTTAGGCATTACTATGTCTATTATCATTTGATGACATGGATTAGTTATATCCTGATTTGAGATGAATATTTACTTGGATAATTTATGTGTAACTTTTTTTGTTGTCTACCGTTCAAACTTAATGGATAAGAAGTCATATCAGTAGATTATGTTAACTTGAATTAACGGAATGACAAAATTGTATATTTTTATATTGTTTAGGGACTGGACTTACTAATTATTTAGGGATCAAATTGAATAAATTAAAAATTCAGCGACGATATTGCGGTATTAGACTCAAGTTCATGAACTATTTATATAATTTTCTGGTTTAAAAGTTTACTTGATTTAATCGGTAACAACTCACAACTGACTATTGAAGAGTCAAAATCAAAAGCAACTGCTTTAAGTTGGAGACTTTCGAATACCAAATAGTGACTTCAGTGTAACGATAGCTTGATCCCACCAATGATGACCTAAGTTCGAATAATCGGTGCACTTGCTTAAGAAACCAATTCTGTGTGAACCAAACAATTTAGTCGACGTCTCATTGATTTGATTTGTTATTTCCCTTCCATGTTCCGGTGAATCAAGTAGGCTCCACATGTAGTGGGCAACACACAAAATTCTTGCAACGTAAGCTATCTTCTTTTTGGCTAACAAAAGAGTAATTCATTCATGAAGCAGATTCAACATTACATCAAGGTAGCTTATTATAAATATTAGCCTCAAGCAACTTATGTAGGAGGTGGGGGATAAGAATCCCAGACTAGGTTGCTCACCTCCCTTGTACAGAAAGTAGCCACCCAATTTGTACATTAATTAGCTTTTATACTAATTAAAGACAAGGCAATAGTGTCGAGATCTTTCTTCGTTAGCTTTCCAGCTTCCTTCCATTAGTCCTGCAGTTGTAATTTTGTGAATTGTGCCAGCATCATTTCAACACAAACGTTCCAGCCTCCACCTACTCAGTTTAACTACATCCGTGCCGTGCGTTGCTCGCTGGTGGTCTTAGACTTGGTAGACCAATGGCCGAAATTTGAGAATGTTAAGCATGAATTACCAACGGATAATCAACCGGCAAAGCGGACATTAACGAGTGGATGGACATTTCCAATAGCCCCAAAACATACAACAGATGTCAATACCCATACTAACGAGCGCCAAGATGGATAAATTGATGTCTAATTTTGTTAACATTGACTTTTTACCAAAAAATCTGATGAAATGAAGTAGTTCAGTTTGTCTTCCATGGATTGGCAATTTGTAGCAACCCAAGGTTATTGCGTATAATTCTATGTTCACTTCTCGTTCTAACTAGAAGTTGTTCAACTGGTGCTTCTCCTTAGTCTCTTTGTCTTCTTTGATTTGGTGATGCCGATGCATGACCTTGCTTGCACCATGAAAATAGAGAGATCAACGTGGTCATCATTAACATCGATCCGCTCTGCCAATAGAACAGTGACCGGACTCAAAGGGCAGTAGCTGAAACTCCCGCAAGCAATTGCTCTGAAGCATTCACTGGCTATCTGAACTTCCATAAGCTTCTGGCATTTCATCAAATCCATCTCCTGATATTGGATTAACAATGTCATCAACTGAACGATATATTCATTCAAATAAGTACATGAAAGTTTTGAGTCTCGTGTGATCCTTACCCTTTGATCTTGACTGATGATTTGGTGGATGTAGTTAGTGAGACACACGGTCGATGACAATGTAAATACACTGTCAAATCCACATTGAAAAGCTGATGCGGCAATAACACTTGGCCTAAAGTCCACAAAGTTGATATCTGAAACAATTCGGTAAGTCTTTCAGGTGGCTTCAAATTCTACTGGTTGCTTATGAGGGGTTCGAAAGTTCATGTTATTCTCAGATTATTTTGGATAATAGCTGATTAATTATACATTGGGGTACTTAAGGTGAACATAATGTACTTGCAAAGTGTGATTTTTCCTTTTACTGTTTTGGCCATCAAAGTACTTTGAATTTAAAAAGACCAGTTGCTATACCCAGAAGCGAATGGAGGAGCAAGTCATTGACTTTTGTAATGAACTGCTCTTGAAGATGAGATGTCAAGAAGTCACTGTTACACGTCAGCAGTTCCACGTAGGAATATGCAGTGATGTGACCCAGACGCCATCCTAACATCTGGAGCAGCATCAACTCCATCCGTTGGATGGTGCTTGACTGGAAAGAATGGTCCAGATCCTCCATCTTCACGATGCATTAGCAATTGGTAAACAGCTCAAAGTAGAAGGAAACCCTCAAAACAACCAGATTAACGGGCATATACCAATGGGTTGATAATAATCGTCACCTGAATTTCATGTAACGAAAGTGTGCTAAGGGTCTCGTTGAACTTCGATGCGACCGATAAGCATGCGATGGACACTAATTCCACAATCCAGTGTTTCCATTCCTGGAAATTCAACACACGGGAGTAATGTAGAAATGAAGATATTGATGGATTAGGTGTACATCCGATCTGTTTGAGACCTCGGAACAACACAAGGGTTTTGGTGGCTTTAGTCTCGTTTCTTCATTGAAAAACTAACAATCTATGCAATAAATGACACGATGAAGTAATTTTGTTCTAGCATATGAGATATCTAACACCAATATGGGTTCTATATGCTTACAAAACTTTGTGTAATGCAGGGTTGATAAATATGGGAATGGAACTATGTCCTATTTGAGAGGATAGTCGTCCCTTGGGAAAAACTCAAGTCGTACCATAAGACTGTAAGAAAAGATAAAAAAAAAACACCTCCTACCTGGCACTTACAAATGGAGACGAATCGATCAAAGTAGTTCGCAGCCAGAAATATCGTACCATAAGACAGCTTCAATCTACTTCGACACTGAGAAGACAAAAATGAAAAGGGAGAGAAGATTAAGTACTTATCAAGAAGATACCCAAATCGACAACAAGACAATAAACTTGTTTCCCAAGTAAGCGGTGGTCTATACACTTGCAAATCATCAACCTTAATGAGCCATTGCATGACCCTGGTCCTAGCAAAGACCAAACCTTTCGCTTCCAGACACTCCACATAACCAGACTCGGGCATGTAACCCCTCTCCTTCTCCAAGCAAATGGCAAGCTCTGCATCACAGTCTTGCTGGGTCATACCGAACCAGGAACCACCATGACAGACGTGCTCTGAATCGCGCGAGTTCTCAAACGCTTCGCGCGCGTGATGATCCGAAACCGAGTAAGGGCTCACGACCCATTTCTCATCGCAGAGCAAGCTCTCCATCACTACTCGAACACACACAACTGAACAGCGACTCCTCTGCTCTCTACGTACTTGATCGAAAAGGAAACGTTTTGTCCTCAAGAAACTGTACAGTAAGCCAACCAACTTATAGGAACGACATAGTTCGTGGACATGGTGGTGGCTACAAGAAGAAAGAGGGAGAGAGAGAGAGAGAGAGAGAGAGAGAGAGTGAGAGAGAGTTATAAAAACGCCACGTTCGACATGAACTGCGGTAAATGCGAAGAGGCCCGATCGAGATATTTCTTTCGAGGGAGGGAGGGGGGTAGGGGGAGGCCTTAATTTTTGACCGCAGTAGAACCAACTGCGTGAGAGCACGAGGAACGATGGGCACGATGATGACGATGGGGTTTTCGATGGGAAAATTCATAGCACGCTTCGCGCACTACGTGAGCCCAATGCACTATAACCCTGATTTCGACGCCCCCGTGTGGGGTCCACGTCGATCTAAGGGCTACGACGTGCTGGGCTCATTTGTGAAGGCGGTAGGGAATAGTTTTCTGCTTTAATGCCGTGCATGCGTTGTTTCGCGTAAGCATGGGGAAAGAGCAGTGCTGATTGGGTCTGGGACCGGGGATGTTTTGCGCTGGGACTTTTTTTCTTTTTTTTTCTCCCTTCTCTCTCTTTCCCCGCCTCGGGTGGGGCCCACTCGCTTCGTTCTTTTTTATGCAAAAAGTCGCTTTTCACAGCTGGTGGTGTGGGTCCCCACCGCCGTTATCTTCCCGCGTGGGCAGCTGTCCTTCGAGTCGCCTCCTGCTCATGATCTGATCATGAGCCGCGTCCTTGCTGTTGCTACGGGATTCGTCCCGGACCGGCCCGTCCGACACTTTCGACTCCATGACTGTATTTATTTTGCCAAAAATTAATTATTTAGAAGAAAATTATTAATATTACTCGAAATAATTAATCAATAATTTTTTTTGTGATTAACAACAATCCATGTATAAATAATTTCGTATATGATAAAAAATTATTTATTTATTTACTATTTGAGTGATACAAACAATCAATTCTATGAAAATATTTTTCGAAATATTACTTTTTCGCAAAATAAACAAAGTCTATATATCTGAAATCATCGCAATGCTAATCTAATTCCCATATTTAACCTTGGAATTGATGATTTATTTTGAGAACAAGAATAAGTAGATTGATTCCATGTTTATTTGAAGGATAAGAGCAACATATGTCATAACTTTCATACGATACTTACTTGAATGTCATAATTTTTTTTTTGATCACTTAAGTACCATGATTTCTAAAACACGCTCATTTGATTGTCTAGCCTTTAATCAATAACTAACTTTTAAAAATCATTCATCAAAGTGTTAGAAATCTTACGTAGCATAACACTTGGGACGGATGTCTTTAAAAAGTTATGACATTCAAGTAATTAATTCAACAATTATACAGTACTCAAGTAATTGAAAAAAATAATAATAATGCATTGTACAAAATTATGTCGCTTGTGGTATCTCTTTTCCTTATTTAAAAGTTAGCTCCTTTACACCAATTCCCAAACTTATTCACCAAGGCCACCTCATTCGATCTAATTAGTTTGTTGTCCGTTTCAGCATGATTGAAATTGGTGTAACCATTCTGGTTCTCGATTTCTACTTCCTAAATGACTGCTCAAACATTGAAAGCCAGCATTAAATTGAATTTCCGATTTGTTTTAAAGAAAAAAGTTCATCTTTGACAAGTATTTAATGGGGAAATCACATCTAAGAAGTTCTTTTGGAGAAGCGGAATTAACCATCAAAGCTGTTAAAAAGGTGTCGTGGGTTTTAGGAGGTGTTTGGCATGCAACAGCATCTTCAAAATTGCAACAATTTATGACAACTTTTAGGCAATCACCATTGAAGTGTTATCGCTATACGTGAAAAATACATTAAAATAGCACTTTACAACATGACCACAATAGAACACGGTTACAATTAGGGAAAAGTACAAAAAAAAAAAAAGTCCTAAACGTATCAATTCAATCATAAATTTTTCAATTGAAACAATTTAATCATAAATTCAAACCTTTTGGCCAATTTTTAGCTGGTCGGCATTGATGTGGATGGTGGCTGGACGACGAACACTGACATGACAATTTTAAATAATTATTTTTCGAATTTTTTTATTAATCTTTTTCCTTTTTTCTCATTTCTTTTTTCATTTTCCTCTTCTTCCCCTTGGCCTTCTTCTCTTGTAGTAACCAACGAGCGCTCGCCGGCCACTAGACAAGGGCCGTGAAGCCCTCACTGGCCAATGGCAAGGGTCATGGTCCTTGCCCACTACTAGTGAGGGCAAAGGCCACCATGGCCTCACCAAGCGCGGGCAAGGTTGCCTTTGCCTGCAGCTAGGCCATGGCAAGGCTAACCTCACCTAGGGTCGCGGGCAAGACTTAGGTGAAGCCGCCTCGCCTATAGCCCTGGGCAAGGTCGAGGGAGGGTCGTGAAGCCCTTGCTAATGATGGGCAAAGACCACGACCCTTGTCAGCTACTATAGGAGAAGAAGGTTGGGAGGAAGAAGAGGAAAAGAAAAAAAAAAAAAAAAAAAAAGAGGAAAAATTAATTAAAAAATTCAAAAAATTATTTAAAAATTGTCTCGTCAACGCTAGCCAGTGTCAACGTCAGTGCTAGTCAATTAAAATTAGCCAAAATGACTGAATTGATATCAATGTGAAAAAGTTTAAAATTAAATTAGTCAAATTAAAATGTTTATGGCTAAATTAGTACTAATACTATAGATTTATGACCTTTTTCTGTAATTTTTTCCATTACAATCATATCAAATGAATCCTCAATCGATCCACAACAGAACACGGTTATAATTTCTATGAAATGAATCGGCCCCTCCATAATTAGCCTTTTGTTTCAACCCAATCAATCCACTTAACATGTGCCCATCCTCCATCGTTACAACATGTTGAGTTTCAACAAATGTTCTTATGTTACATGTCTTTTGCAAATTCACTATCTATTACAGCATTTGCTTGCAATGATAACTATTATATGAGCCCATTTGGAATCGCAGCAGCCCGTCCTTGCCAGTTTCTGCCTCAGCCAGCTGCCGGTTTCAGCTCTCTTGGCCAAGGACAGAAGCCAAAGCAAGTGGGTCTCACCAACACTGTTTGGCCCGTTTCCGAGTCTCTCCCGACCCCGCTTGGTGGTCCTGCTTTAGAGTTTATCGATCCTCTCCTCGTCCCCGTCGTTGTGGTCTGACGGATCGTTAATCAAGTGAATTTAACTCACTAATCCATACTTAGTAAGTTAATGACGTTCAAGAGTTGATTAGTTTAGACTAAAATGGATTAAGTGGATAGTTAGAATAAATTAGTGAATTAATCGATCATTATTGCATATTAGGTGGTTAGAGTACTGTAATTAGAACTTAGACAAGCTTTAGTATTTATCTAGAGTAGTTCGGAATTTTTCTGGGCCCATCTCGGCTTTTAATTAGGCTTTTTTAACCTAAGTGGCTATTTTTGGTATTTAATACTTAATTTCTGTAATTATTTAATTATTTAATTATTTTCCGGAAATTAGACCGGGATAGTCGGTGACTAGAATTTCGTGCTGAGTGCAATGGTGTGATTGTTTTATTTAATTGAGTGCTGATTGAGTGTGATTTGTGATTTTGGGAATTTGTCCCAAATTTTATTTAATTTCATTAATTAATTAAAAAAAAAACCAGGCGTCGGTTTACAAAGCCAAAAATAGATTTGTGGACTGTTGAAATTAGTGAGATTTTCAAAGGGAAAATATTGTATTTTTGCTAAAGCCGACTATGTACTCACACACAATTATTTTTATCGAGAATGATAAAAATGGTGAAATTGTTAGATGATTAGGATGATATACTATATCAGCCTGTAGGCTTGATATGTCAGCTTAAAGTGAGCAGTATATCGGTATACTATATTAGCATGTGGGCCTCGATATGTCAGCTTAGTGTGAGCAGTATATCTTAGCAGCTTCTGGTGAACATTATTAATATACTATATCAGCCTGCGGGCCTCGATATATTAGCTTAGTGCGAGTAGTATACTATTTATCAGCTTAGTGCGAGCTATACTATCTATTATCATCTTAGAGTAAGCAGTCTTGATTATGATTGGACTTTATAGATAATATTGACTGAGATGATCGGGAGATGGTCTTGATGACATGGAATTGACTGAGTCGATTGATTGATACTTCGATCTGATTGGATGAATTGATTGGTTGAAACGATTGGATGGTTATCTCAATTATATTGACTTACAAGAAGGAACTGAGACTAAGGTAAGTCCTCCGACTTGTGCTTGTGCTTAGACAGCCTTAAGGGCGTATTTTCTTCCTAGTCGAGTTTAGGGAGTGAACTCGCTGAGACATTGTCTCATCCCGCTGTGGGATAACATTTCAGGTCCATAAATAGTAGCTCCTCTTGAGCATTTTGGTCAACCAAAGAAGGTCACAGAGTAGAGGTGTTATATTCTGCTCCATGGAGACCCTAGGGGATGGCAGTACGAACTTGTGAGGTCCGTGGTCTAGGTTGATGTGGGCCTACCCAAAAAGGTACCCCATCAATATCGATCATGGTACGGTCAAGATCGGAATGGCCAGAGAGAGGGCCCCATATCGGAATCTGAGATACCTTTGTATGTGCTAGAGGTTGCTTTTGGGAAAGGCACAGCAAATCCTTCCGATGGCTTAGTGGTGGACCCACAACCTGTCGGAACTAGAGTCCCTGGTGTATTTAGCTGGAGGCTCCAATGAGGACACGGATGAGGATAAGGAGGAAGAGCTGTAATTGTTTGAAAAACCCCTCCTATTTTGTAGACATGGTATATTATATATATATGGTTTGTGTATGGCCTATTATGATATGTATATATAAGTGTGTTGTTGGTTTTAAAAATTATGGTCCTACTTTCCTATCTCATCTTATTGTTGTTTGGGGATTATTATTTGCTTTCGCATGCGTATTAAAATTGAATGGGTCGGCGATGTGTCCTGGAACGTCGCTATTTAATCGACCATGGAGGGATGAGCACGCGCTCGGAGGATTGGGGCGTGACAGTTCCAACCTAGGAACCATACCAAACTGATCAATTCTCAACGGTTCCTAGCTTCCAAAATTTGGAACCATCGGTTCCCGATTCTAGGTGCTAAACCGAACTACCCAAACCAAACTATTGGAGTTATATACATATATATATATATATATATGCTTTTGTTTGACCATATATGTGCATTTTTTATTATTATTTAACATATGTTGATACGATACAATGTAATAGAAAAATGACTACAAAATCCTGTGGAAGACTAGTTGATCATGTTAATTATTAACATCGCACCCCCGATCATGTAAACATTTATTTAATGAAAAACCAATACTTTCCTTCTTTCAATATTTTGTAGCTTTGTAATCAAGAAGATGCATGTGGTAAGGACAAAGAAAAACTAATGTAGAAAAGAACAAAATGGAGGGCGAAATCATTTGAATTCATCGGAACATAATATAGATACAATTGCTCTTGTAGATGGTGGAAGCAACATCAGTAAATGCAAGCAAAAGACAACACCGAACTTTCGGAGTTCAAGATATTGAGAATAGAAGAAACCAAAAAAAAAAAAAAAAAAAGTGGTTTGGGACTAACCCTAGAATTGGATAGGATCTGTTGATCCAATTCCAAGATCGAGTGAGCCAGTCGATTCCAAAAAAGTGAGAACCGACCCTGCCCGATTCGATTCCAAGTTTCAGGATGGGAACCAACCCAATTTAAAACCAGTCACCCATAATAAATTGTGTTGTAACTTTAAAACTCAACTATGACTCATTTAGTAAATTGATCACACAAAATGATATTATTAGAAGATGAGCTATCATATAAGCATATTAAAATGATATTTCAAATCATGTTGTGTTGATGCATATAACATACTTACATAGTCTAAATAAATTAAATGTGTCTACTAGTAGCACTAACAAGCCGAAGCGGGCAACATGCTGGATACATCTATGATCCATGTACAAATAAGCATGTGGAAATCTTCAACCCTAATTAGATAAGGATCAAGAGCAATTGCCACGATTCTGTAATTAGACTTGTTTTCCCAAATATCAACGCAACAATGAGTAAAATATGTACAAGAAGCAAGAAGATTTGCTTTTTTTTAGAAGATAATTAACTATATACAAGCCCTGAGAATCAACGAGACTTGTTTCATAGGTCAGTCGATTCTGAATGATTACACACTTGTAAGGTCTTAAAATTACGATCTCAAGTCAACCTTACACATACTCACTCATAAGAATAGAGTATGGGAGTGAAGCTTGAATGTATTACTTGTAAATGAGAGTGTACATCTAAAGGGGGAGGGTCCCCTATTTATATATGAGCGGGTTTAATCCCAGCCATTGATTCCCTCCTGATCCAACGATCGTCTTCAAATATGTAAAATCATTACAAGGCTACTTGCAACTCAAGAGGCCTTAAGACATAAGGAAGTCCAAGAGACGTTTGTCATAGGTCTCCAGGGTCAGTCTATGGGGAACCTAATGGGTTGCCTAACACAACACTTGACACAAGGAATTGAATAGCCACGGGCTTGTCCTGTGTTGTGCATGGGCTGATTCGCATTACTCCTGGGTCGGTCATTCCTGGATCGTTCATGGGTAGCTTGTCGGCTAGCCCTTGTGTGTGGGACATGGCCCTTTCACTTTGGACGGTCTTGGATCATGCTCGTCCTTGGGCCGTGTCAATCTCCCCCACCTATTCGGGCAACACCCTCATCGCATCTAAGGCATAGAATGTGTCGATTGTTTCTTGAATTGCCACAGAGCCTCGGCGGGTTCCCAACTCACCTCAATCTATAGAAGGCCTTTTCATCGAACCGCATATTCCTTCCTTAGGGCACAATACCTCTTCTGAATGACTCGATCAGCCATGATGCACTCGACCTCCCGATCATATGAGGTTTTGGCACCAAGAGGTGCCTGTTGGGATATGCCTCAGTTGGGTCCTCTTTGTCTGCATGGAAAGGTTAAAGCATACTCATGTGGAACACGAGGTGTACCTTGAGTTTGGCCGGTAGGTCCAGCTTGTATGCAACCTTCCTAATCCGCTGCAGACTCAGAAGGGACTTTCATAGTGAAGAATCAACATTTTATATATGTCTCGATATCAAAGGACCAAGTATAGCTTGGCCAACACTAGGTCCTCGACCTAGAACTCTTCATGCCATCATTTCTTGTTGGCCCATTTCTTCATGTGTTTGGCGGCTCTATGTGGGCACGCTTGCGCTAGATCTGCTTGTTCGTCCCATTCTTTTGCAAACTTGTACACAGAGGGATTGCTTCTTCGATACCCCGAGGTGATCATGCTTGGTGTAAGCAATCGTTGCCCGGTCACGATCTCGAACGAGCTTTGGTTCGTGGACTCACTCAGCTGCAAGTTGTTTGAGAATTAGGCCACGTCGATCAGCCGTTCCTAGTTCACTTGCATGTTGCTCACGTAATATCGGAGGTAATTTTCTAGGAGCACATTCACCCTCTTCGTCTGACCATCGGTTTGGTGATGCAAACTTGTGGAGAAGTTGAGGTTTAACCCCATCAACTTAAAGAGTTCGTTCCAAAACCACCTAGTGAACTGAGAATCGCAATCACTTATGATTGTGTCTAGTATGCCTTAGTACTTGAAGTGCTTGAGGAACAGCTTGGCTGCCTCCTCGGCTGGGCAATCCTTGGTTGATGGCACGAACGTTGCATACTTGGAGAAGCGATCCATCACGACCATGAGGGTTTGACGTCCTTCGAACTTTGGCAGATTCATAATAAAGTCCATGGAGACACTCTGCCATGGATGTTTTGGGATAGGCAACGGCTCAAGGAGCCCCACCGACGATTGTTGTTCGATCTTATCCTATTGGCACATAAGGCATGTTCATACATAGGCTTCGGCATCATCCCGCAGGTGAGGCCAATAGTATTGATCCTCGGCAAATGCCATAGTGCTGTGGACACCCGAATGGCCCGCTCGCTTAGAATCGCGTCACTCACACAACACTTTCTTCCTTAGCTTCTCGTGAAGTGGCACATAGAGTCGTCATCCCTTGGTGTAGAGGAGGTCATCCTCACACCAAAATCACCTTGCCTTCTCATATGTATCAAAAGAGAGCTTGGGCCGTTTGGTCGTGCTTCATCCTTTCCTTGATACGATCTATCCACAGGCAGTTAGGTTGACTTGTCATGTTGTCTAGCTCCAGCTTTCGACTCAAGGCATCGGCCATGGAATTAGACTTCTCAAGCTTATATTCCAGCACATGATCGAACTCAGCCAAGAAGTCTTGCCATCGAGCTTGCTTTGGATTGAGCTTCTTTTGTGTTTGGAAGTAGCCCGTGGCCACATTATTTGGATTGAGCTTCCATGTGCGAAGACAATGCACCATCATAGTCATTTCTTTCTCTTGGACTATGTATCACTGCTCGATGTCGTTCAATTTTTTAGATTCATAGGTAACCGGGTGTCCATCCTGCATGAGGACACCACCAATAGCGAAATCAGAGGCATTAGTCTCTACCTCATATGGTTTGGCATAGTCAAGCAACACAAGCACTGACTCCTCGATCATAGCCCGCTTCAATCGCTTGAAAACTTCTTGGACTGCTTCATCCACTTCCATGGCATTTTTTTCTTCAATATGTCCGTGAGTGGCACAATGAGACTCAAGTATCCTCGAATGAAGTGTTGATAATATTTCATGAGACCAATGAATGATCTCAATTTCGTCACCTTGGTTGGTGACTCCCATTCAACGATGGCACGAATCTTAACCACGTCAATCCACCCTTGTCCACCCCGATGATGTGCCCAAGGAAAGAGACTTTGTTTTGTGCGAAAGCGCATTTCTCACGCTTCATGTACAAGTCATTTTCCGCAAGACCTGGAAAACTTGCCTTAAGTGCTTGACATATTCCTCGAGTGTCTGACTATACACAACAATGTCATCAAGGTAAACTATAATGAACCAACTAAGGAACAAATGAAGTACATTGTTCATGAGGGTGCAGAACGTGGCCGGTGCATTTGTCAAGCCAATAGGCATGACGGGGAATTTGTATGATCCATAACGGGTTATGCACACAATTTTTGACTCATGTCCTTCGACAATCCGAACTTGGTAGTATCCCAATGGAAGATTAAGCTTGGTGAACCATCGAGCTTCCCCGAGCCGAACAAACAAGTCTGCAATGAGGGGATCGAGTACTTGTTCTTGATAATGAGCTTGTTTAGTGCTCGATAATCTATGCACATGTAGAGGGATCCATCATGCTTCTTTTGAAACAAGACCAAGGCATTGAACGGAACCTTGGACGGTCGAATATATCCCGCGTTAAGCAACGCTTTAAATTGTTTTCGCAATTCCTCCAGTTCAAGCGAGGCCATGCGATAGGGTGTCATGGCTGGAGGTTGAGCATTGGGCAAGAGCCCGATCCAATAATCTACTTCTCTTCGAGGAGGCAGCTTCAGTGACATCACATCTTGGAAGGCGTTAAGGACTTCGGTCACCTCCTTTAGTCTGTCACTTTCTTTCATGCCCTCCTACTTCAACGCTACTAAAAAGGTCACCTTACCCTTCTTTACTCCCTTTGACAATTGCATGGCCGATAGCATCTTCCTATCGCGTCCCCACTCACAATAGATGGGAGCCATGCACTGGCACCGCATGTCTAGGATACATATACAATCCATGAAACGCATAACGCCCGCATTGATCCTATCGAGGAATCCAAAACCAAGCACAAAATCATAGTTGTCAAGGGGGATTACCTCGATATCTTCTTTGCTGGTCCATGGACCAAGGTGGAGCACCACGTTCCTAGCCACGCCATTAGTTGGGGCTTCCTTGGAGTTCATCATTTTGATTCAACCAACTTTCCCTTTCTCGATTGGAAGATTCAGCTTCTTCGTGGCCTCTTGGGATATGAAGAGGTGAGATGCCCCGATATCCACGAGCACACTCATCATGATACTGCCGATCTTCACATCCACAAACATCATCCAAGAATACGCAGTGAACCTAACTATGCCTCTTCTCGCGATTCATCCTCCTTGCATAAGGTTACCAGTTTTCCCCTCTTTGGACAATCTTGGGTCATGTGTGGCCCGTCACAGAAGAAGCACTTGTAGGTGCGTATCTTTAGATATCCTCCATTATTTGACTCTGGTGGAGTCCTAGGAGGGGCCAATGGTGGTTTGGCTTTGTTCGGACAGTAGTACTAGCTCTGATCTCTCCACCATTGGCTTTTTCTCTTGGATGAGAGTTTGGTTTAGCCGTGGATGGTGGTTTGTACTCCATGAGAGACTCCACAATGAAGTTAGCCATTGCAAGATCCACCGCATTACACCGTTTGAGGTCTTGCTTGATCCACGGAATGAGTTTGCTCATGAACTGATGATACGCCTCCATCTCGTTCATAGATGGGATCTGGAGCAACAGCTTTGAGAATCGCTTCACGTACTCACAAACTCCGCCTTTTTGCTCTAAACACTTGAGTTCTCCACAAGCTTCTTCCTCAGCATAAGCGGGGTAGTAGATCCGCCGAAATACCTCCACAAACCTAGTCCATGTCGTGATAGGATCGTTACTCCTATCATCTGACCTGCAACGCCACCACAATAATGCGTCATCAATTAAATACATTGTTGTAGTGTTTACCCAAATTACGTCGTCGTTCGTTCCCCTGGTTTGGAAGTATCGTTCCATGTATCATAGGAAGTTGTCCATGTCCTTTGTCACCTGAGAGCCTTTGAACTTTTTTTGGCTTGGGTGCGTCAACACGTGGTTACATGGTGATCACCCCGTTCACACACGCTACTTCAACCTTTGCGAGTTTCCCCTTGAGCTCAACAATTTCCACGCACATGGCTGCTATTGAGGCTTCCAAAGTCTCGTCTCGTTGCCTTAGTTTGTGGATTAGGACCCTAGCAACTCATCACGAAGCTCTCCCATGCTGGTCTTGAGCTCTTGCATCCTCGCCCAAAGCTCTTCTTTTTTGGCTTCCACTCCTTCGACGGTTTAGCTCAGGTCCTCTACCATCCCTTGGACGTCCGAGACGGTCTCCTCCATGACCACCATTCAACATTCTAGGTTGCCCATTTGATCTCTCGAACTTGAGGCACCTAGGTTTTCTTTGACTTGGGGTGAGCCTTCTTGTTGGCCTTTTCGCGGTCCTGCAACATCGGAACGCTAGTCAGCCATTGCGCTTGGAACAAAAGCTTTAATATCACTTGCCACGGGTGGTCGATTCTGAATGATTACACACTTGTGCGACCTTAAGATCACGATCCCAAGCTTGCCTTACACGCACTCACTCACAAGAACATAGTATGGGAGTGAAGCTCAAATGTATTACTCGTGAACAATAGTGTACATCTGAAGGGGGAGGAGGGTCCCTTATTTATATATGAGCGGGTTTGATCCCAGCCATTGATCTCCTCTCGATCCAATGGTCATATTCAAATATGTACAATCATTATAAGGCTACATACAGCTCAAGAGGCCCTAAGGCGTGGGGAAGCCCAAGGGACGTCTGCCATGGGTTTGCAAGGTTAGTCCATGGGGAACCCAAAGGGTTGCTTGACACAACACCTGACATAAGGAACTAAACGGCCATGGGCTTGTCTTGTGTTGTGCATGGGCCGGTTCGCATTACTCTTGGGTCGACTCGTGCATCAACTGTGGGTCGTTTTTGGATCGTTCAGAGGCAGCTCATGGGTTGGCCCTTGTATGGGACATGACCCTATTGTTTTGGACGGTCTTGGATCATACTCATCCTTGAGCCGTGTCACTAGACTCAAGCCCAAAAGACAACTAGGGAAGAAGCATATAGAGCCCAACATGATGGCTCCAAAGTTAGAATTAAAAAAGTCTAAGTTTAGACAACTCCGATAGTGCACACCTAGACAATAATGATGTAAGACTACATCCCTGCCTATAGCCCATTTATTCATGATTAATTAATTGTATTTACAATCATGAGAGCATTGGATCATAGGCTAGATGGACATAGATGAAGAAGGGGAAATTACCCAAAAAGTGCTTAACATATTGCACATGTGCTGACTTAGTATAAAATTTTTCAATTTGACCAATTTAATCATAAACCTTTAGACAATTTGCCAATTTAGTATTATTAGCCAATTTTTTTTTATCAAAAACCACCAACGCAAATGCCAGCCATCCTACATGGCACAGCCATATCGACGTGGACAATTTTTATAATTTCTGAAAAAATATATGAATTTTTTTTATAATTTTTCGCTTCTCTTTTTTTCTTTTTCTTTCTTTCTTTTAGTTTTTTCCTTCTAAGCCCGGCAAGGGCCGGCAACCTTCACTAGGCTTTGTAGAAAATAAAAGGAGAAAGAAAAAAAAATAAAAAATTATTTAAAACTTTGTAAAATTATATATAAAAATTGTCAATGTCAGTGATTCTAACCAAAATTGATTGGAAAACCTAAATTCACAAATCATTAAAATATTTATGACTAAATTGGTTAAATTGATGGGTTTATAATTGAATTGATACAAATGTAATAGATTTATGACTTTTTTTTTTATGATTTTCCCGACAAAAAGTATATGGAGCCCAACATAACAGTTGCAAGAAAGTAACTCACTTTTAAAACCGCGTATGGAGATTAATTAACTGAATATTCATATGAAAAGCAGCATTTCATATGCAGCTTCTTAAAACAACCGTTCTCATTTGTTAAGGACTCGACTAGGCTTTAGCCTCTTAGTTATTAGGCTAGGGCTATATACTCATCATCGGTTTGAAATCAACCTCGAGCATACTCCGGTCAAGCAATGTCACCCTCAAACTTTGATAAACCTCTCCAATACGGCCAGTCCATCTCATTTTTCGCTGCAAATTTTCATATGTACCGTAATATCCGTCAGCTAAAGGCCGGACTAAATTAGAAAAATGAAGTTGGCAAGTTTGACGACGACGTGGTAACGTGTATGATTTGTGCAAGTGTTAGTTTCTTCTAAAGGTTTCTTTTTCCTAAAGCATACGTGATTGATACCACTTGAAAAGAGATTCATAGCTAAATGCCAAAACCTCCTTCACATCACGACAGACTTATACAAGGTAGGCTAGACTTTTTTGTTTCATTGGCCGGCCGAGTAATGCATCCCTAGCGAAACAGGTGTCTGGAAGAGACAAGAGCGAAGATCCAACCAAAGAACAAGAAAGTCCCCCTTCAGGAACGTCGCTCTCCATATAAGACGCCTTTGGGCAAGTGTCTATCGATGCAATTCTTCAGCTCGTCATGGCGGAGGAGCACGGAAACGCCAACACTTCCCAAGACCAAACCGGTAAATTTACGCCACTCTCTCTCTCTCTCTCTCTGGGCAGGGGTGGGCTAGACCCGGGATGGGGGTGGGGTCGGGATCGGGATCGGGGTCGAGCTAGGCTAGACCACAGTGGGTGGCGGTGGCACGGTTGGCATGGTACGCGCCGTGATGGATTTAGGGCGTAGTTAGCATCAGCCCGTGGACTGGCACCGCACTGTCCGATTGTGTCCGGCCAGCACGATTGGCCTTTTTCACCCCTTGAATTCATTTTAGTTGCTGAAGAACCGGCAAATATTTTTGGCTATATGGTCGTTCGGCCCAATGGTTTCTAGATTGTTCCATCAACGTGCAATTCCTGTTTGTTAATTTTAGTTTGATCCCTCTTCTCGTTACCTTTATTTCGTATTTATTTATTCAATAAATAAGCTAAATTTACCCTACCGAAATCCTCAAAATTTTCATTCTCAGGTGAAAATTTCAATGTCAATCTCTATAGGTTTCACTCTACAAGACTATGTCACAGCATAAAGTATGAGCAAAATGGAAAGGGTAAAACACAAGCGTTGCACAAGCACAACATGTCATAAGCATAGGCACGGCATGACCCAACTCACCAATTGGTCGAGCCAATACAAAGTTAGACTATTGGCCATAAATAAGCATACTGCTAAAAGTCTCTCTTGTCGAAAGTGCATCGGTCTTCCTTAATTAGCAAATTAATACTTATCACCAAAATTGTTCTTAATCTCACTATTTAGATCACCATAATTTATGCATGAGATCGGAAATGCGTCATATCTCGTGATAGCTACACCAATCATACTTTCAATATAGAAAAAGCATACTTTCAAACATCAAATTATGCATCCAAGGTCAATTATGAACAGCCACTATCAAAATACCCATATCGCTTTGAAAATGGGTCTGCTTTTACTCCACTTTATATATTTTGCGCATGTAAAGCAAAGTTCTCGTATGACACGAAGTCGTCCATGATGTCCCGCTCCCTGGTAATGGAGTTCGCTTTTCTGACGATTCCGACCGGTTGATGCATTGTTAAGGAAAGACTCGTAGAAAGAGAGGTTCATCGCATGAAACAGTGACGAGAACGAACCGTTCGTTTTCAGGTGGAGAAAACGCGGCGCCGAAGAAGATAACGTGGCCGGAGCTCGTGGGGTCGACCGCGGAGGGAGCCAAGAAGAAAATCAAAGAGGAGTTCGGAGATTCGATTCGTGTCCAGGTCGTTCCACCAAGCACCTTCGTCACCATGGATTTCGACCAGCAACGGGTCAGGTTGTACGTCGATTCCTCTGGAAACGTGGCACGTACCCCCCGAGTCGGCTAACTTGATCAAGCATTCTTAGTTTTTCCTTTCAATTATGTCATGTTAAGTTCGAGTTAGTGTGCTTTCCTTTGCTCTTTTTTTCTCGTTGATGTTGCGATACGATCCATTTAAAGATAGGTCGTTGGTTCCGTAAATATGTTACGATGTCTAAGTATCGATATCATCATTCGATACAAAGGGTGAAAAAGAGAAATCATGAACATATGGTACATTTTTGGTACAAATCCGTATCTTAGAACAAGAATAAAAATCAATCAGTCAAGCAGAAGAAGGGAAAAGAGATTGGAGCAAACGAATGCAAACGTCGCTACCCGCTATCACCTCTACCGGTGAGGATCGAGATAGGGGAAGTCGAAAACGATGCGAAACTGGCGTCCCGGTTCGCCACAAAGGAGGACGAGCTCATCTTGTCGAAGGCGGAGGAAGGCAAGGAGAGCCGGAAGTCCTCGAACCTGGATCCTTGGCCCGCCTTCGTGCAATCGAAGCCGCTTGGCGCAGTCGCGACCTCCGGCACGTCGATCTCCCCGTCCAAGTACCTCACCACATGCCTCATCGTAGGCCTCTCCATCGGGTTGCAATTCGAGCACAACAGCCCCAATTTCAACACCGCCATCACCTCACCCTCGTTGAACTCTCCCTTCAATTTAGGATCCACCAGATCAAGGACCCTCCCTTCTTTGTACCTCTCCCAGACCAAATCCACCAGGACCAGCTCCTCCGGTCCGGCCTCGTGGTCGATCGGCCGGCGCCCGCACGCCACCTCCAGCAAGAACGCCCCGAAGGCAAACACGTCCGAGCTCATGCTCGCCTTCCCGGTCCTTGGCGTCTCTGGGGCCAGGTACCCCAGCGTGCCCACCACCCGGGTCGTGCCCGGGTTCGACCCGTGATCGTACAGCCTCGCGAGCCCGAAGTCGCCGAGCCTCCCGTTCAGTTCGTCGTCCAGCAGCACGTTGCTGGCCTTGACGTCCCTGTGGATGACCGCCTGCTCGTACCCCCCGTGCAAGTAAAGGAGCCCGGAAGCCACGCCCTTCACGACGTGAATCCTCTGTTCCCAGTCTAGAGTGACCTTAGGCTCGTCGAACAGGTATTTGTCCAGGCTCCCGTTGGCCATGTACTCGTACACCAGCAGGAGGTCGCCCCTCTTCCGGCACCAGCCCAGGAGCTGGACGAGGTTCCGGTGGCGGAGCCGCCCGATGCTCGAGATCTCCGACACGAACTCGCGGAGGCCCTGCTTCGACTCGTGCGAGATCCGCTTCACCGCGACCTGAATCTTGGAGCTGGGCAAGGTCCCCTTGTACACTTTGCCGAACCCGCCTTGCCCGAGAAGCTCCTTCTCCTTGAACCCATTGGTGGCCTGCTTGAGTTCTTGGTAGGAGAACCGGTGGGGACCGGTCTCGAGCTCCCATTCCTCGACCACATCGGCGTTCTTGATCCTCCGGACGATCAAGACCACCAGAAAAACCGCAGACCCTGCAAGAACGACGCATAACACCGAGATTCCTATGGCTAGTGCTGTGCTGGGGGGATGCTTCTTCCCCGCGCCCGGTAAGGGAGGCAGAGACGAAATCTCGAGAGCTCTCGCCGCCCCATCGATGCGAAAACTCCAACCCATCACGTAATGAGAGCTCGCGAGCAGGCCAGTCGAAGCAGAGAACCCGACATACATGAATTCGCGGAAAATCGGCGACAAATCCACGTTGTAGGACAGGATTGGCTTCGTGGGTTTCACTGAACTAGGAGCAATCGTCACATTGATCACCTTCTCGCCCGAATCGTAATCAATCCACGCCTGAAGCGCCTTCCCAGACTTCAGATTCAGATCTAGCTTGGTCGAGTTTTCGCCGTCGGCATAATAGGCCGCCTTGGCGGAGGCGTTGGAAATCAGGCTGTTGATGTCGATCCCGATGTGGTTGTCGTTGATGTCGCCGAACTCGAAGTCCTGGACGGTGTCGAGCTCGACGGCGAAGAGGTGGCTAGAGGAGTTGCCGATGTCGCTGGCGTTGAGGAGGCCCAGGTACTGGCTGGGCAGCGCATGGAGGTCCCTGGCGGCGGAGGCGACGAAGGCGAGCCCGTGGCCGCCGAGCTTCGGGTACTCGGGGACGACGGCGAAGACGAAGGAGGTGGAGAAGGAGGAGACGCCGCCGCCCGGGGAGCTCTTGAACCGGACCGGGGAGGGGTAGAAGGCGTGGCCCATCAGGCGGCTCGTCTCATTGGTGAGCCGGAGGACGCCGCGGCGGTCGATCTCGGCGACGCCGCTGAGGGTGATGTTGCCGGCGGTGGCGGCGCGGCGGAATCCCGAGAAGAAGAGGTCGGTGGGATACTCGCCGGCGGCGGAGGAGGCGGTGAAGGAGGAGAGGAAGATGAGGAGGAGGGAGAGGGGAGCCATGGCGCTTTTAGGTTTAAGGATGCGAAGATCGAGACATGGTTTCGCAGAGATTTTGATGGAGCTTGGAGGGATGGTGGCGCTCTCTACTGCGACTGGTAGACTGGTGGCGGCTGCTTTTATTCAGCAGACAGAAGGATCTCGGCGACAGAGATGGGAGAGGAGTAATTTTAGGGTAAGTGCATTAGAAATGTTAAAATTTATCATGAAAATATAATTAAATTTTAAAATTTTTAAAAAGTGTAATTAAATTTTAAAATTTATCATAAAAGTTTAATTATATTCTAAAATTTTTAAAATATTTAATAAAGTCCTAAAACTTATCCCGAAAGTACAATCAATACCTAAAACTTTCAAAAAATACAATCAATAGAATGATTTAGATTGAATTACTTTGATAAATTTTAGAATTTGATTGTATTTTTTGAAAGTTTTAGGACTTAATTGTACTTTGTGATAAATTTTAAGACTTAATTGCATATTTTGAAAGTTTTAAGATTTAATTGCATTTTCATGACAAATTTTAGGACTTCAAATACATTTATCCCTAATTTTAAAATATACATATACATATATATATATGTATGTATTATAGAATGTTTTTCTCAGCATATATTTTCCATCGCAATTTCAATTGAAAATGTCATGCTTTGATTAGAATAGGCTTAGGAGGGTATAAGGAGAATATAAATGGGCCGTGTGAAGGGAGACAAATTTCAACCTTATAATGTATAAGAATATAGGTAGAGTATGTTTTTTTTTCATGTATTTTAATAATTAGAGTTAATGCTATGAAAAACCTTAAATTAGTACACTTGCAATAAATTTACCTTCTGTCAGTTTCCATTAAATTTTATCATCATATTGCTGAACTGGATAACAAGTGACAACTGAAGGGCATACTAATTTAGAGTTTTATCATCTATTTATCATAGATGTATAAATTTGTAGTTTTTTGTATTATTAATTCAATTTAACGGAAATTAACAAAGGTTTTGGGTTTTTTGTGGTCAAAAAATTAGTTTTGGTAAATTTGTCATAAGTGTTCAAGTTTGAGATTTTTCATGGCACTAACCCTTATTATTATTATTATAAATCAAGGATTTTGGTTTTTTATGCTTTGTTTTGAAGAACCGGCAGACGGAGAAAATAAAATATGGGTGCAAAGACTTTTTAGAAAGTTGATTTTCCAAAGGAAAAATAAAAACAGAAAACATAAAGTATTCTTCAACCACTCTATGTCTTTTGCTCCGCTCCCATTAATCATCACCATTACCATTGCTATTTTTGTTTTCAAATTCTAGGGAGGCTCAAAGTGGTGGGGTTCCAAGGAGGAACGCTGTTTATAAATTAATTAGGCATCAGTTTGTCGCATAACCCACTTTCGAGTTGGACCGGACATAGAAATTTGGACCCTATTAACTAGTGCGCTCCAAAATGTTCATTGATTGTACTTTCGATTTTGTAAAGGAGTGCTTGTGAAGTAATGGTTAGATAACTCAATTATGAAAATTTGGAATCAAGTGTCTCGATGGCACTCACTAACAAGATCCATACACTTTATTAGATCAGTTTGATTTTCAAAATGTAAATTGTAAAATTTCTTTAATTTGTTAACTAATTAGTGTTTATGGGACAGTCGTTAATAAAATTCATAAAAAGGAATGATTTTATAGGAAAAAAAAAATTAGAACTTGCATCCGAGGCGATGGCGGTGTTTAATATCGCTGAGGATTTTATCCCCCTCATCTCCTGAGGCACACTTTCCAAGTAAGGTGACAACCTTGGGGGCCAGCGAATATAAGCTAAGATACATGAGTCTAATTTGCAAATCTTGTCCCTATTAGAGCACTAGATACACCTGTGTATTGTGCTTAGATTTTTGGAATCAAATATGCTCGTTATTATCTTTAATTTGTATCTTGACAAGCATTATTCGATTGATCACTGGAGATTGACCTGCAAAGATGATTTATATAAAGAAAGTGCCGAATGTGAAATTCTATTAATCGTCAAATAATGCTACACATACCGGATCTATATTAAAAAAGATCCAGATCGCATGGAATGTGAATGACTTTTAAATATCTTTTTTGTTTTGATTTATTTAGCTAATCAAATAGCAAAGATGATGTGGCATGCAAATTGAGGGATGCAAGAGCGATAAGCAACGAGCTTTCATAATTTATTTTGATTAGCTCAGTCCACCATGTCGACATTAATCACGATTTCGGTTATTTGAGGCGACCTCAAGCACACTTGCCTTTTCACCTCTCGGTCGAAAAAGTTGAGATCCCCAGTCAACCATTCCATCTCGAAAGAGCCGCAAGATTTTGAATTCCCATGGCTGCTAAGATGCTTTCGTTTTTGACTTCTAATTAGGGGCAGATCGGGATTGAAAACGTGCTTGCGGGTCGCGAACGTTGGCAGCTTTGATTCAGTCAGAGAGAGGTACACTTTTGCATTGGAGGAGAGTGATACTCACGGTGGCGCGACTCGAGGACCTTTGAGTCGGTCTCGAAGCGAGACCACTTTCGTGTTCCTTTCCTTTTCATTTCTTTGCTGAATCAAGGACAAAGGGTGCCGATTACCCTCTTAAGCACGGGACATTCTTGCATGCTCCGATAGGGCGAATTCAATATATGCCATCCGCTAGATCATATGAATTTCATGTGGAGGTCCGCACGATCCAATGGATAAACAAATATTGGGCTTAGGTAATTCTGATGTGACCGATGATCTTTCTTTAACATCGAGACGAGTATCCTTATTCAAATTTGGAGGCTATTTTGAATTCGATTGGGCAAATGATACATATAATTCATAGATTTTGGTTTTAATGTACATTGTGATCCATAAACTTTTAATTTGTTCAATGCGGTCTCTGAATTTTGTCCCAATGTGCAATGTGATTTATAAACTTTAATTTGTTCAATGTGATCCCTAGACTTTTGATACATGTTCAATTTAATCCTTGCATTTTATGAAAATGTTTAATGTTGTCTTCAATCTTGAATTAATGAAAAGACTACGTTGAATAATTTTCATATAAGGACCGCATTAAACAAAATAAAAATTTAAGGACCACATTTTATATATAGAGTTAAAGCTCGAGGACTATATTGAACGAATTAAAAGGTCAATGATTATATTATACATTAAAACAAAATTCAAAGATGGTTTGTGTTAGTATCCTAATCTGATTGAGAAACTAATATTTTTTGAAGTTATTAGATTTCAATCATGTGCTATGTTGAGCATAGGAAGGGCTGCACATGATTGGCTACGCAGCACATGGATGAAGAGTCATGTCTGCTCTCCACAAATTGAATCATTTTGACCTTTGTCCTTTTCTTAGTAAATAATCACTTATAAAAGGGAAAAAAATTAAATGTTTGTAGATGCTTTTGACTGGATAAGCTCAGATTTCGACCAAACTTAGGGAAGCATCTCCGCTCCTCGATCTTCTGATCCTCGTTCGATCCGATCTCCCTCTGCTCCTAGTTTAGTTGTACTGGCTGTGGTCGTGTCTCTTTTTTCTATTTGTCCAAAAAGCGAAAAAGAAAAAAGAAAAAAGAGTGGAACTTACTAATAGCACTTTAATAGAGCTAATGGTACTTGGATATTTCAAGGAAGATGAATTTAAATTATGAATTTCATTGGTTTGATTGAAAATAATCGAAAAGTTGATTTCTTTTCCAAGGATGTGGACGTTGAATGTGTCACTATATGATTTGTCGTTGGATTTTCTTGCAAGCTGGCTTTCTTACAGGAAAGCCTACCTTTACTAAGAAATTCATAGACTCATAAGATACCCCACCAATAATATATACCTGGTAACACGAGCGCTCAGTAGATGATCTGAAAACATGGCATTTTGTAATAGGGGTGTGTAGGAGAACTTGTGGAACCGCCGGAATCAAAACAGTTAGGTAATTTTTTTTTTTTTTTGTGAAGATAAGATATGTATAGATTTTGCCTACAAAGAATACAAAGGAGGAAGCCCGGCACCTACAAAAGACAACACTCAAGATGACAAGAGTAAAAAAAGAGTGTAAGGGTGCTGTGGTTCCCAAGAGAGACCAACCGGAAAAACAAAAACAAGAAACAAAAGACTAACACACAAACAGCAAGAGAACCTCCATCAATCAAAGATAAACAGAGGTAAATACCAGCTTTGTTGAAGTCTTCTATTTTTAGGAATGTCCGAGACATGCTTAAAGGTCATTGCCTTGTCATTAATAGTCTTCTGGAGGTGTATCCTCATCGATGGGAGGAAGAGGGTCTGATTTCGAAATATGATATTATTTCTCTCTTTTCAGATAATGCAGTTAGGTAAGTTTCACATTCCAAAATTCCAAAACATGTGAGAACAAGGTTTAATGTTTGGGGTCATATCACCTTCTACTCATCTTATATCTTGCACCTTATATATGTAGAAAGGTACTACTTATCGTGTATAATATTTCACATTACAATGTGCAAAATCTTATTAACATTTTCCAACTCCTTTCCAAAAAACAAATCTTCAACCCCACTTCACCCATGGCTATGTGGTGTATAAAAAGCTTAGCTAGGTTTAAGTCGTTCATTCAATTGCTTTGATTTGAATTATCCAAAAGATGCCCCGTATATATTAATATTATTTCATACTCTCCATAGGGTGGGATATCTTTTTTTTTTTTATGTAAACTCATGGATTTTAACCAAAGAGTGAAGGCTCATTCATATTTGGCTTTTTACTTTCCATGTTATTATCATCGTAGGATTGTGTTACCATTAGACATGTACAAGTATTTTATCATGTAATCAGTTTATGTTATATGATGAATGTTAATGGCATAATAACTAAAATTAAGATAAATTTATTTATATTGAATGAATTTTTGAAAAATAGATGATAGTGCATGGTACCCATGAACCTGCGAAGCCCCATGTTCCAAGTTTTAGGGTGGTTCAAGAACCTACAGGATTGATTTTAGGTTCCAAAAATAGGAACTAGTGGTTATGGGGTCGGTTCTAGCGCATGGCAAAAGCCCTACCCACTCTGAAACTTGCACTCCTTTGATTTGAACTTCTTGCGGGTGGATATTGTTGACCAACTTGGGAGGCATGAATTTTTCCATTTCTTTTACCACCTAACCTATTAACTTGTGGGGTTTAAAATGCTAAACGCGGGTATTGACTAAATATGGAACTGCATTTATTTATTTTTTTTAAAAAAAATCTAGAACTGCATTGGTTTATAAATTAGAGTAAGGGGAATTGAGCTCCGATGTGGGCCAGCAACCCACTTTCTTTAGCATGGAATTCCTTTACGGTCGGAGCCACCGCGCATCGAGAAGGGAAACCTATACACTAAATTTTTTTTTTTTTTTAAATTATTTCACATGATGATTTTCCATTTGCTTGCTTATATCATGGACCAAGGTATATAGCACTTAGGGTCCATTCGTTTTGTGGAAAATAATTTCCATGAAAATGTTTTCCAGATTTTCTAACGTTCGTTTCACGGAAAATGAATTCCTTGAGGAAAATGTTTTCTATCAAAGGAAAAAAAGTCTTCTAAACTAAGGAAAATGTTTTCCACTTTTGAAAAGTGGAAAACATTTTCCTCACTGATCTTTCTTATCTCACATCTCTACAAATCCCGGCTTCCTTCTCCCCTTTGTTTTTTTTTTCTTTTCTTTTTTTATTCGAATGTTTTTTAATTTTTCTTTTCTTTTTTTAATTTGAATTATTAATTTCCTTTTTCTTTCCTTTTTTTTTTTTTTTTTTGTTTTGTTTCCCATCTTCTTCTTTATTGGCTAGTCATTAGACCAAGTGAACCTCAAGCTCGTCGATATCAAACTCGTGTTCATCGATTTGGCGAGCCTCGAGCTTGACGCTCGCGCTCGCAAATTTGGTGAGCAGAAAATATTTTCCTTACAGAACACCAAAAAATATTTTCCGAAACATTTTCAGATTTTAGCCGAACACCAGAAAATATTGTCATTTTCTTAGAAAATGACTTCTAGAAAATATTTTCCAGAAATGGCTCATTTTCTGCGAAACGAACGGACTCTTAATTCATTTGTGCAAAGAATCCTGGAGCGCCCAATGAGACAATCCCTTGTGACAAATGATTTTAGCATGCATAAAGCATTTCTAGCACCGGTATAGAATATTAGAAAGTTAGAAGGCCACCGACAAAGACTCGCTTAAAAGTAGAACGCCACGCCACGCCACAATCAGCAAGCTTGTCATACATGGTTTTTCTTCTAGTGTCTTCCGTGTCAGCTTCGATAAAATCCATCATCTTCGTCAAACTAAGCACATAAAATGTGATTTTCAAGATGCATTATGAACTCCAGAGTTCACATTTTTTAGCCGACTCGTAAGTACCATCGTTGTCTGCTACAGATTATCCCACTTCATGAAAGCGGACAAAGCCAGCGTAAAACATATTATTTTGTCAATATCATGTATGTAACAGAAGGAGCATGCATAAGCATTTTTAATCATAAACCTCACTACCAAATAGAACTTGGTACGCACACTCCTCGGCAATCAAACATTTACCAAGAGTACACCCGCTCCTCTCTTTTGGATAAAAGCGAATGGATTTCATTCTATACGAATTTGATAAATACCACATGGGCCAAATTCCACTAACTGCCCATGCTTACGACCTAAACTTAACTCATTTGTAGAGTTTATAGAGTATTTTGTGGGACAAATACTTGTCTGGACTAGGGCTCACATGGGCCAAGTCCATTGTGCCGTTGATCACGTGGGTCCCACATATGGTCAATGGCCATGATGATCTTTGGATCCATGGACCCGTGCCCCTGCAAAACTTACCCATGCCATAGTAGTTGGGCCTTTATGACCTCGTTTGGTTCAGCTTTGGGGGAATGTTTTTGGGAAAATGCAAATACCTTTGAGCTAAGGGAGTTTTCCGAAACACGAATAGCGTTTGGTGAATTGTAATTCTAAAGTGTATTGGGAAACAGAATACTATTTGGTAAAAATTACATTTTTAAAGGACTTTTACAAAATTAAAAAAATAAAAAGATTTTTGTAAATTATTTTTGAAGTCCAGCCACTGATTGGCTAGATCTAGCCACCGGACTACTGGATTTGGCTACTGGACCGCCAAATCTGACAGTCGGATGGTCGGATCTAGCCCTCGGCTACCTTCGCCTGAGGTCGTGTGACCCCACGCGTCAACTGCCTAAGTTCTCGCGACCGCCTAGGGTCACACAACCTTAGGTGACGGTCGCCTGGGGTCGGCCGACCTAGGTGACTGTTGGGCAGCCTCAGGTGGCCACCTAAGTCGTGCGATTCAGGCCATCAGACGCCTGGGTTGCGTGACCTAGGCATCACCTAAAGTCTGGCAACGATCGCCGAGGTCGAGCAACCCTCAGGTGATAGTCGTCAGCATGCGCCACTCCTTGGCCGGCGGTCATCGGCCTCCGATTAGCTTTTCCGTGGGGCGGCCTTTGGAGAAAATGAATAGTAACCAAGGCCAAGACTTGCATTCCGAAAATATAACTTCCCAAAGTAACTCAGGACCTGCTTTGAACTAAAGGCCTTTAGAGTTCTTTAGAGATGCAATTGTTTTTTCCCAAAGTTGAGCAAAAACACGAACTAAATATGTTTGCATTTGGCCAAGGAACTTTAGAGTCCCAAAACCCATTCCAAATGCCGAACCAAACGGGGCCTATGCCCATTTCTCAAGGTTATAAAAAGAAAAAAAAAAGTTTTTTTTTTGGTCGATCCTACGCTAATCCTACTCTAACACTCACTCTTAGACTTTTGCCATGCTTTTTTGCAGGGCATGGGAGTCGAAACTTACTTCTGAAATGAAATCGTCTCCACCCCAATCCCTCCTGAGAAGGTGGGGATTTGAACCCCCAACCTCCCTCTTCCAAGATGGAAGGGTGACTATTAGGGCGAACCCCCAGTGATTAAGAAAAAAAAAGTTAAGCATTGTGTTTTTTGGATTTTTATGTTCAACCTGAATCTAGATACTATTTGGCGCTTGCAAAAATACACGCGAAAGGTACACGCACAAAGAGAAATCTCTCAATTTTTTGTATTTTGAAAGAGGCAATATTGTTTGAAATATCGAAAAGAACAAACAATTTTTTTGCAAACCCTAGGCAGCATAAGAAACCTCGAAGATAACATTAAATAGTAAAGTAGGGAAAAACTACTAAAAAGCCTGAAAGAATGGGAAAATAGACATAAAAATAGAAAGATACCTCAAAACAGCTGTCTTTGGTGGGCCGACTATAACTGAGGATATGATAACTTTTCTCCTATTTGGCGTTTGAGCAATGTAATATTCGGATATGTATATTATTAGCCCAACATAATCTGAATAGAAGGATACATCAGGATTGAATACATCGTCTGGCAAAAATTAATAAGAAAAAGAAGGTTACCACGAAGGCAAAGGGGAAAGGGTTCAACGAGAGATAAAGCGTGCGAGCTCCACCACTTTTAACGTTGCCTAGCTGTCGTTGTGAGCCTAACATTTGTCGCCCGCAATGTGCGGGCCGTTCCTATCCCATCCCATTGCAGTCCTCCCCCTCTTTCTCACGCTCTCTCTGTCAAGGACCATCGGATCGACACAGTCCAACACTCTAGACCTTGGATCTAAGGCTTGCGACCTTAGATTTGAGGTTGCCGGCCTCAAGGGACCTTAGATCTGGTGTCACCTGAGGCTAGGCCTCGTGAGCGGATCTTTGGCAAGCCGTGGATGCTCAACGATGTGTGTCGCAGCGTGACGTCGCTGCGCAACTAGATGTTGTTCTTGACCATTGAAGGGCAGTTTGAGATGGTGTTCGGATCGCACTAGAAGCACATGTTGGGTCTGCTCGAGCTCATGTATAAATTCTTCGGGTCGGCAATGAAGATGGAGGAGGTGCTGGAGGTGGTAATGGGGCCCGAGGCGAAGCACTTCCTGAAGCAATTGGGCTCTCTGTCGCGGTGATTGAGTCGGAGGTGAAGCGCCTCTAATTCTCTAATTTCAGTTTTTAATGTTTGAACTTTTTATGTATTTTTTGATCTTATCTTAAAATGTATTAAACACTTGATAGAATTAGATATGTCTATTTTTATTATCTGTTATTTTTATCTTATTTGATCCCGTTCCAATCATTGTTCTGACGACTAAATGTAATCTTGATGAAGTTTGAGACTCCAAATGATTGCAAAAGTTTTGGTCTGCTGATCAGGCGCTGCATGAATTCTTGCCCCGAGCCCATTTATCGAATTTTTGCTTGTCTAAACCATCTAGCTCTATCCGACCAAAAAAAATGAAGAAACCATCTAGCTCAGCAGCAGCGTCCACGTCAATCCCCTTCCCTTGAAAAAAGCTCGCCCTCAAGTCAGGCTTAGGTTAAAGGATAAAATGTTTTTTTTTTTTTTTTTTTTTGATAAAGGTAAGAATATATTAAGGAAGAGCTAGTTATACAAAAACACAAAAAACTTTCACTCATAGTGCAAAAGTAGAATGAGTGAAAAGGGAGCCGATGTAAAAGAACCAGAACAAACACAACAACCACAGCCGAAACAACCGGCAAACACACAACGGCAAACGCCAGGGATCAAAGAAGATCAACTCAGTAACGGCAGCCATAGCACCATCCATAAGTCCAGAGTGACCCGCCATCAGTCTATATACTCAGAACGAGGACAAAGGGGTCAAATCCCCATCCTCGTCAGAACCTTCTATTCCTGAGGTTGTCCGGTACTCTACTGAAGGTGAGGGCTTTGTCTTTCATGGTTCTTCATCTGCAAAACAGGCATAAATTTCAGAAGACATTAAACATCGAAGAAATACACACAGAACCTGGAAGGTCAGCCACATGGGCATTGTTCGTTGATTCTCTGCTTGATCTTGCATGGACCGGATCCTTGGCCCAAGCTTGCCATACCGACCCCATGTGAAATAGCTCTCGTTGAAGGAATACCATCACATCATTGCCAACCTAGAAAACCCAACGCCTTCGGTTTCGTCCAGCTGCTTCGCCCCTTGTTTATACTTGTCATTGGCCTCCTCCAGCTTCTGTTTCACCTCGGTCTATGTCAACTGCAGCTGTTTCGCTAACAAGAACAGAGAAAATGGTTGCGCAAGAAGTGTAGCACATTGTTCTATATTACAGAAAAACCATTATACCCGTCATGTATGAACCCAATGTCAAGAAGGTCCTTGAAAGATTGTCAGTACCGTGGACGAATGTCTTTCTATGGATTCATTAAAACTCTCCTTTAAATTACAGTAATGATAAGGTAAAAACCATTAGATTACATGAATGTTGTTCCCCACAACAAATGCATAAGCAGCTAAAAACCAAGATGACCACACGACATGCTTATTCCTCCCCCAGTTTCCCAGATGTTGACTGAATAATAAACATCATTATCTTTGGAAAAAGAATAGTGAAGATTTTCCTATTGCTCAAATTGTATTTCCAAGAAGTGAACTCCACATTCCTTCATGGGGTCAAGAGAGGAGAAAAGCAATTGGAGAAGGCGCACAGAGACATTTAGAAAAAGAACAAATTAAATTTCTGAGGCACCTAATCTTTTCAGGTGCCCAAATCTAGCTAATCACCACTCTCTACCCAACATTACACATTGTTATTCAATCTCCATCTAAAGAATATAGATATGAAAAGAACAGAGAAAAAAAGGAAAGGAAAATCAACATCATCTGTATCTAAATCAAAGCCGCTAATCAGAATCGTAGTAACACGATCGTGTATCCTCGTACCTATATATACAACTCAATCCAACAAGCACCTCCACTATGGCAGCCTCCGTCTTCTCGACGTCGGCGAAGTGCAGCGTCTGGATCAGCAACACCCTCCCCTTCGTGTCCAATCTCCCCGGCCTCTGCTTCTCCATGTTTCGCTCCACCTGCCACCTCAGAGTATCCTCCGCCACGGGCCCCAGCCACCCCACCATCCTCTCCACTGCCTCCCTCCACCCCTCTGCCATCTCCCTGTCCCCTCCCCTCCCCTGCCCCCGCTCCGCAGCCCCCTCAGTTTCGCCCTCACCTTCTCCCTCAGCTGCGCTGGCAACATCTCATACACCTGCCCCCGTGCCCCCTCTCCCATGCTCCCCGGCCCCTGCAGGAACTGCTCGGCCATCATGATCACGTTTGCATACCGCATCGCCAGGCCTGCCCCACCCACCGTCGTCTGTGCCGCCGAGTGGAGCACCACGTTGTTGCGCCATAAATTGCCACCTGATGATTCCTTGCTCACACAACTATTTCCAGGCATTAGCCCAGCCAATAGCGAGGCCTTATCGGGCAATAGCAACATGTTGACGTTCAATTCACGGCTGTAGAACTTGGAGACGCCCGATTTCTTGGGCGTGGATGTGATGGGGCCTGAATTCGACATGCTGTGGTGGCTCTCGTCTCTATGCATGATTGGTGCGAATGTCTCTGGGTGGACCCGGATGTTATTCTGCTGCTGCTTCCGCTTCACAGCGTTCGGCAATTTGGAAATGTAGGGCCCATAGAGGATGCAGATCCGGGCATACACAACGCACACGAGTTTCGCCATTAGGCTGACGACCTTGTCGAAGGTCTGGTTCCAGAGCGACACATCCTTCAAGCTTCGCACCTGCTTCCTTTGGAAGGCGATCTTGCTGTCAAAGAGATCGAAGTTTGTCTTCTGCAATGGGTTTGCCTTGAAGTTTTTCTTCCATTGCTTCAATTTTCTTTCTGATGTCTCCATTTCTGTGAGTGATTCCAATGCCGAGTACAAGCTTGCCGTTGTGGAGAGGTACTTCTCTATCTTCTCGACAATTCGGTTCACCTTCCGTGAGCCGTAGTCGAGCTTGCCAATGTCAATCAGCCCCTGCTTGAGGTTGGCATAGACAAGATCGAAACGGCTGAGGCCGCGGTTGGAGCACCGTGCGCAGAGGCGAGAGATGGCATCCACGGCGCCCTCCAGGTCCTCAAGCTGCTCGGCGCACGCGAGGTTGAGGAGGAGACACTCATCCCGAGAGTTCAGGTAGGCGACGCCCTCAGACCGGATGATCTCCTTCCGGAGACGGTTGAACTCTGCATCGGTGAGGGATCTGTAGAGGGCGACGAGGCGAGACATGGTCTTTGCGGCGTCGAAGGCAAGGATCTCGAGGATCATGGGTCGGGGCTTGCTGTCTGCGTGGAAGCGGAAGAAATGGAATCCGCCAGAAGAGATGGCGGTCGTGCCGGTGGTGGTCATGGAGAGACCGGGGAAATAGGACATGGTGGCCGCGACCATGGCCCAAATGGTGAATGATGAAGACGAGATTGGTTGCTTGAGATTGTTTGGGCGGTTGAATTGTATACTTGTATGGAGGAGATGTCAGTGGTTATGAGGTTGTCACTTGTTAGGGTTTAAGGAAGATGGAGACAGAGAGAGCGACATGAATTTATATGGCGGTTTTCCGAGAGCACGCGCTTCGACAGTTGGGCTTATTGATGGAGAAACTCCATGGAAGTTGCTTCATGCAGACTGGAAGTCACATGAGAGAGAGAGAGAGAGAGAGAGAGAGAGAGTTATTATTAGCATTGGCTTGACCCGAGATTGAATAATTTTGTCCATTCTAAAAAAGCATTGTCAAGCTCACATCGTGCCACCTGGCAACCACATTTTGAGAGAGAGAGAGAGAGGAGAGAGAGAGAGAGGTTCTTCATTTTTGCAAGCTTGACCACTTCTTTTCTTAGGAAGAATGCAGGACTCTCCTCAAGAACTTTCATCAGCATATTCAGAGAAGCAAATCCATGTGTTAAATAATGGCAAAAAGTAAGAACGCCTTGTACAAAGAAATCTACAAGGCATTGAAGACCTACTGCCACAAATATTGCAGAACTTGCACTATCTAGATTTTAGAAACCGTGGCTTTCTAGGACATGTTAGAATTTCATAATTTGATATATATTTTGTTTCCATCCTATGAGCATTATTGTCGTCTTTGATTTCCAAATAAATGTGCTCAACCTTATACCCTTTGCGTTGATCGCTAGGCTTTTTTCACCGAACCAACAAAATAAATTTTTTGTAAATAATAATTTACATGTGAACCTTAAAGAAAAGAAAATCCGTCTCTAAGAAATAAAAGTGTCATTTAGTTTTTATGCTCAAATACATAGAACTCCATCTATATTCCGAAATATCATTTGATACCCGAAAGTAATTGTCAGATCAAACGCGGCTTCCATGAGATCCAACAGCTAAAGAAACGAGGTCATGCGTCACTAATTTGTGTAAACTCAAAAGGGAAAATTGACCCGGGCAAAAGCAGGAGGAGAGATATTTGCGAGGAATGACGTTGCGTCTGAGGATGGGTCACGTCGATTTCAGAGTTCGATCCACACGTCTCTGCCTTCATCTCCTCAATTATTTCCCACTGTTCGTCCAAAGAATAATTAAATCTCAAAAACCCATCGGGCATTCATTGAACATCTTCCTATAGGATCTGATCTGAACATTCCCCTAAAGGTCCAACGCGCGTGGCGACTCCTTGCTTGAATCAATGTGTCATCACTTTTCTTCTGGCTCCTTGCGGGACCGATTGCGACTTGGGGAGGTCCGCCTGAATCATAGTCGGCCGGTCTTCGAGTCCTCCGCTGATTTCTTGTTGGACTCTTCTCCTTGGCCTTTCTTTATTCAAGTCGCCGAGTCAAGATTGCGAAGCACGAGCCGTGTTGTCGAAGGCACGACGCTTCTACCGTTCCACGCTTCAACAGTTAACGGCCTTTGTCGAAGTCATCTGATTTCAAACCTTAACCACAAGTCTCTCTTTCTTTTCACACAATCGATGAGTTGAGTTATACACATTACGTGTGAGTTGTGTTAGAGAAATCCCGCTTCGAAAAATCGGCGTGGTGTATTGACCCATAACTCAATGGTTGAACAGGCTTGGATAGGGCTCTCTCTTGTCAATTTACCCATGTGAAAGTATTAGATATTGAGTTTTATAGTAAAAATAACATAAATGATTCTTAAACTTTAGCTCAATATATAGTATCCTTGAACTTTTAATTTGTTTAATGTGATCATTGAAGTTTAATTCAATATGTAATGTCATCTTTGAAATTTTAATTTGTTCAATATGGTCCATAAACTTTTGGTACAGTTCATTTTAGTCCATATACTATGAATATATTCCATGTTGCCTTTGAACTCACGTTGAACTAAAGTTTATGGACCATATTGAACAAGCTAAAAATTAAGAGACAACATGGTATATTGGATCAAAGTTTATGGATCTTTGTGTAATTATGCCATATGAATATATATATACCTGAACACTAAAGCAATCATGCTTAAATATATGCGCATTCCTTAATTCCACTACTTAGAAAGTATTATTGAAGTTGGGTCCCGTGGGCGAGACTGAAACCAAGACCTTGACTAACAAGGTTTCTTTCGGTTCTTGTGCATCAGTTCAAGAAAATGTCGGAGGAGTCCCACCATCTCTTGCGATGTCCCACCTCTGGTCGTGAAAGAGAATTCGACTTGACAAGGACTGGGAACGAAAGTCGGATTTCCCGAATTGACTCGCTTATGCTTTCGGAGGTGGTTGGGTTTGGGAGTAGGTGGGACAAGAAGGGTTTCACACTAGACCTTACGTCAACCGGACATTATTGCAAGAAATATTAAGAAGCAGACGTGTGAAAGGAGAGTGACATATGAAAAGGATCGATGAATGAGAAGTTATTATCGTAAATCGAAAACAAATGTTAATTATTGTGTATAGATATCAAGAACAATATGATGAGTCAGTACGTTGTCACATATATTCAACCATAGAGGAACACCTTTCGAGTGCCGAATTTATCATGGTCGACGACTTGAGGCCATTTCATCCCATCCCGTGAATGAGTAAGTTTATAAAGATAAACACAAAATTGAATGAATGAAGTACTCAAATTTCGTTGATACTTTGTACAATTCAAATTGAGAAATATCATCACCTATAATTATGGTGGATGGTAAAATTAAATGTAACGATTTTATCTACAAGGGAAAAATCTTTAAATGATCAACTAGTAGATGCTCTATTTGATGTGTTATCTTTACGCTTGTTATATAAGATTATGTACTATAACCATGCTAATATATTGATATTTGGTTTGTTACTTCAATACTCCCTTTCAAACCAATTGTTGAGGAGGACCAAACCAAGTTTAGTTCATTATCGAACAAAGCTATCTCGAGTCAATGGTCTAGTGAAACAACTAGTGAGGAAGATAAAACATAGCGAATCATGATAGAATCAAGAGCGACATTTTTTGGAACAAAATGATAATCAATCTCAATGGGCTCTGTCCAAGCATAAAAAACTGAATTAGTTATGGGATGTAATGCTGACATGTTGCTGGAGAAAAGTGAAGAAGGCCAAGGTTAGTATATCCCAATGTCACGAATTCAAATCAGTTCAACAGTTGTGGAAGCAAGATCGTGATATTCCGCTTCAGCTGTGGAGTGGGCCACAATAAGTTGTTTCTTGGCATACCATGAAACACAATATAAGTTGCGAAAAGTACATTAACCAATGGTATAAGTGAATTCGCACCTAGCCAAGTGTGCTTGGGTAAAGAAAGTAAATGGAGAGAAGCACAAGACAAAATGCAAAAGCCAAGGTGTAAAGTACCACAAACATATTGAAGAATATATTTTACCAGCTAATAATGGACAACAATTGGGGCACACATATATTGGGAAATGAGAGTTGGGCAGGTGAAGATAAGGTACCAAAGAGCGCCTATAATGCTTCAGAAATGAGATGGACTCATAGGGCTTATCACTATGTCTAAGTACTTTATTTATTTATTAATTTATTTTTATAGCACATGTTTGAATTATGTTTGCTTGATAGTTGGAAGCAGTAATTAGCTTGCATTGTGCCATGGATACTCAACTCAAAAGATACGAGACATATTTTTGTAGTGAGAAAAATAGTCCATTGATGAAGTGATTGATTGACTTCAATGCCCATAAATAAAGAAGAACACCAAGGTCTTTTATGGAAAACACTTGACCAAGTGCATGCTTAATATAGTTCAATAACTATAGGAATCACCAATGAGATCTATATCATCCAAATAGAGCAATAGAATTATAATATGAACCCAATGGCAATAAACAATAGTGATGAATCAACAAGGTTGCGGAAGAATCCATATTAAAAAAAGAAAGTTGCTAAACTTGTTGAACCATGCGTTAGGAGATTGTTTGAACCCATATTGCACATGCCAAAGTAAGTACACATACACATAATTAGGACAAGATGAATCTAGGTGGTTGTTCCATATAGATAGAATCATCAAGATCGCTATGTCTAGACGTTGTTCTTAACCTTTACTTGGCAAATTTCTCAATCTTGAACATTAGCAATGGATAGAATAATGCAAATGGTGGCTTGTTTGACTACCAGACAAAATGTTTCTAGGAAATCAATTCCCTCCTCTTGATGGAAGCCTTTTGCAACAAGTCAAGTTTTCATTTAGTCAAGCAAAAGATCTACATGTAGCTTTGCTTTGTATACCCATTTACATCCAACCACAATCATTGATGAATCACAGGGAACGGATTCATATGTTTTGTTGATTGCAATAGCATCTAACTCCTTAAATATAGTGTGTGACATTCGAAATATTGTATGATTGATAATAATATATAAGATATAAAGTTAAGTAGCTTGGAGGTTTGGATGACTCATGGAATTTCAAGTGAGTTACTAATTTTGTGACAATTGGAAAGGGCAAAGGATGATTTTCCGTGACCATAATCGCACATAGTGCAATACTTTTGGATTAAATTGATAGATATTGACATGTACATTGATGGTGTAGAGTAATGGAAATTGATTTACTGGTGTATTAGTTACAAAAAGGTAGGGGTGGCAAATGGGTGGGTCGGGTCGGGTATAGATTAGGTCGAAAATGGGTCAACCCATATTTGAACCATATTCTTATAGTGTAAATCTAGTGACCCATACTCGACCTGATCCATATCCGACCCATACTCGACTCGACCTGTATTGCTAAAACCTACTTATTGTTAAAATATTTTTATGCAATACAAATTTTTTAACAATTTTTATGCAATACAAATTTAATGGAATTTTTTTATAATTCTTTTTAAAATATTTTAAAAAAATCAAATTTTTTATTTTTTAAAAATATGATTTTTATTTTTTAAAATATCATTTTTAATTTTAATAATTATTTTCTCTTTTTCTTTTCTTTTTTTTTTTCCTTCTTCGGTTGGCCGCTGGCCACGACGACTTCCGGCGATCGGCCACAGGCGAGATCGAGCTCGCCGACGTCGGGTGGGGCTCGATCTTGCTGATCCAGCGAGGCCAAGGCCTTGCCCGACGTCGGTGAGCTCGAGCCTCACCAGATCCGGCGAGTCTTGAGCCTCACTAGATCCGGCGAGTTTCGAGCCTCGCCAGTTGTCGGCGAGGTCGAGCCTCACTGGATTTGGCGAGACTCTAGCTCGCTAGTGTCGGGCGGGACCTCGGCCTTGTCAGATCAGCGAGATTGAGCCTCGCTAGTCGTTGGCGAGGCCGAGAGATCCGGCGAGGCTTAGTCGTTGGCAACCTTTGAGGGAGTGGCGGAGGCGAGCCTCGGAGGCAGGCGGTGGAGGCGACTCGGAGGCGAGCCACGGCAGCAAGTGGCAGAGGCGGCTCGGAGGCGAGCAGCGAAGGTGGGTCGAAAATGGGTCATTGAGTCACTGATGAAGGTGAAGGTCGAAGGGCTGTCGTTAAGGAAGTTCATGTTTTTAGGTTTTTTCGAAAATGGGTCGAAAATGGGTCAAAACGTGTGACCCATTTTCGACCCATATAAAATTAAACTTAAAATGGGTCGAATGTGGGTTATGGCCCATTACAACTTCATAACTCACATTCGACCCATTTGTGAAAAATATGGGTGCAAAATGGGTCATGGATCCATTTTGGCCACCTCTACAAAAAAGGATTGATATGCTAGTATTTGATGATTTTCAAGTTTTGAATTTATTAAGTTGAGATTTTCCTAGTATATGTTATCTTTCACTTATAATTTTAGTATGTTCAAAATATTTTCTTATTTATTAGTATTTGCAATGAATACTTGGTTTCCTTACCTACGAACTAATCTACTAGATATTTTGATAACTTAACAAAATATTTACCCTGAAAACCATATAATTGAGCCATTCGTCACTTTCTATATTAAACACTTCTCACTCAATTTCAACCAAGTGTTTTTAACTTCAAGCCATCATTACTTTAGTTTGGTTATTTATTCTTATCACTTGGTAACTTTTGGTCTTTTGAGTTCATTTCCCTTGGCTGTATAATTGGATAGAACCATATGATTATGCCACAAGTAACTTTTCCACTTGAACACATTTTTAACTTGTTAGTGCTATGATAAGTTTGAGTCCTCATTCATGCATCAAATATCTCCTTTTGACTAGTCACATTAAGCCACTTGTAGCTTTTGGGTTAGAACACTTATCTCTCTCTTACACATAGTGTTTAACCCAAGGTCATTATTACTTTTAACATTGTTACTTCTCCTTATCCTCTATAACCCTTGTATAGTTTTCTAGATACATCCCCTCTTGATGGTATATTTAACCCAAGGTCATCATTACTTTATCCTTGGTTATTTGATCGAAGAAATAAGTGCATTAGAAATTCTAAAACTTATCACAAAAGTACAATTAAGTCTCAAAACTTTCAAAAAGTGCGATTAAATCTTAAAAATTGTTATAAAGTGTAATTGGGTTCTAAAACTTTTCAAAAGTGTAACCAAGTCCTGAAACTTGTCAAATTGATCCAATTTAAGTCCTTTCATTGTTTATAGTTTTAGCAAGCTTTACAACTTAATTGCACTTTTGGAAAAATTTAGGATTCGATTGCATTTTGGTGACAATTTTTAGAACTTGATTGTATTTTCGTGATAAATTTTAGAACTTGATTGCACTTTTAAAAGTTTTACAGTTGCGCTTTCAAAACTCATTTTAGGACTTCCAGTGCACTTTGTAACTTATAAAATATCTTCATGAAGCAAACTAATTATGGCCATGTGTAGCATTTTTACTTGGCCACATCTCCTCTCAAGTATCAACACATGTTTTTAACTCAAGGTCATCATTATTTTAATCTTGGTTAATCAATCTTATTCTTTTGTAAATTGGAATGGTTTACTAGATTCATTCCCCTTGGCTTATAAATAAATCTTCTTATGTCTTCAAGTTTTAAAAGATTTCTAAGTTGTTCTTGCAAAGAAAATGAGATCTTCTATCACTTTTCTATTATATTTTCACTTTCCAATCTTTCAAGTGAAACTAAAGATTTAATTACTATCTTTCAGGAGATATAGGGTGATTTGATGGACTTTGTTCTTTTCTTAAACTAGTTTTGTTAAAAGGTTGAAAGTTATTAAGTTTTGTTTTTGCTTATTTTGCTTTGAAGGTGATTAAAGTTTTGATTTATCCATTTTTTTTTCGAGGTAAGTGAAAACTCTAGGAGCCAAATTAGGTTGATTTACTTAGTATTCTTAACTTGGTTGATTAATGTTTGTCAATTTAGTTTAAATTTGATGGTAAGTGAAAACTCTAGCGGTTAAGTTAGATTGGTCGACTTAGTACTCTTGACTTGATTGTTGACATTTGTTAATTTAGTATGAATTTATATTGTGTGTAGGTCTCACTAATGGCGTGTTGAGATATGGTGATGATTTGACTTGCGTCCATGGATTCTTACATGCCTAAAATGTGTTTAATTGATTCATGTGAGATATGGTAGCATGTTAGATATGAAAAATATGAAAATGACAAAAATGGAATTGAAAGTAATATTAACCATATGCTGAGAATACCCACTTATTGATTATACCCACCTGCCGATTATACTCACTTACTAATTTTACCCACTCGTCAGTTATATGTACCTGTTAATTATATCCTCCTGTTGATTATTTGGGTTGTTGATATTCATGTTGTTGATTCTTTGAGTATTTTATCATCAATTACATGAGGAAGGAAAAAACCATGAGGTGTAGTATGAAACGAGCGAAAACAGACAATACATCAAATCAATTGATCTAGGATTGTCACATAATGGTTGTCCAACCAAACTATTTTAAGATTGAATGGACTCTGCTTGACTTGAGAGGAATAGTTGATATTGTTAGATTGAACTACCTCGGAATTGGCTTCAAGATCTCAGTCTATTTTCAATAGATGATCATTAGATGCACTGAGGATGTAGAAGTTTTAGGCTGAAATTGAAGTTAAGATTCACTCTCTACTAGTTGTGGCATATGATGATTGAAGTTCTATCTTTGGAACTAGAAGTGCACGTTTGCGTGCCGAGTCAAGATCTGTCGATGAACAACCATTTGAACAATTTATAGACTAGATTGGGGCATAGTCCAATGACCACTAGCATCTTTTGTTTGTGATGGCCTTAAAAGTTCAATTCCATAATCATCACAATAATGTGAGAAGATAAGGCAAATGAAAATAATGCTCATAAAAATGTGTCAAGATTATAAACACAGCTGGTAGATTTGATGAAAACAATGATACTTTTTGTGCTTTTCACTATATCCCAAAATACACACAACAAAGAGCCTTGTCAATTGTTTTCATTGTGTAGTTACATATAAGCTCTTGGAGTAATGAATAATTAGGGTCCTTGAATAAGACCGAGTATGAGCTTTGGTTGTTTAGAGTAGTGAAAGGAAGCCAATTGACCAAATTAATCATTGTTGTACACACTTCCACTTAATAGTTGACTAGCATAGAGATCTCAACTAATGTAGCAAGCCCGAGTTCAACAATATGTCAATGTTCCTCCTAGCAACACCACTTTGATCATGTGTGTTGACACTTAAATTCTAGTCAAGTAATTCAAGTTTTCATTTTTGTAAATGTACCAATATAAATAAACCAAATAAAAAAATAACAAAAATAAACGACAAAAAAAAAAAAAAAAAATACCCACCCATTTGCATTAATTTAAACTAGGCCCACTATCCAAATTCCCTAAGCCCAATCAAAGAAAAAATCTATAAGAAATTAATTACAAAGAAAAAGCTGGGTTCCTTATTCGATCGCTGTTCATGGTCAAAGACCATAGTCCCAAGATCTGCCATAACTGAAGCCCGATCAAGCTATAGATCTTCATTTTTCTGCTCCTTATTCAATCATTGCAACAAGATCAGAGCTAAAGACTTTCTTCACAGTTTTTGGCTCATAATCGTGCCCAAGGCGACGTAGCTATCGTCGAAACATCCTTCTCGAGAAGCCATTGTTCAACTCTGTTTTGTAGCCGTGAAGATTAAAGTGACTAAAACATGCTTGAAGCATATCCACTGGGCTTCATTTTAGTTGACGGTGAGAGTTTCCATAGTTGATCAACCCGCCTGATACAACTTAACTTGACTTCATTGACAAGGTAATCTCCGATTCTCCAACATACTACTTTCTGGGGAAGGTGGAACGAATGTAAATCTCATTTTACTTCGATTAGGCTTAGTCATGTTAGAGTCCATTTCACATGTTAATTTCTTCTGAGTGTATGGTCATGAATACAAGTTTGAAATCACGAAAATTTGCTCCTTAATCAATCGACTGCAATCTATTCGACGAAATGTCTATAAGATTTTAATGCGAATTAATTTTATCATGTTTTAAATCTAAAAATAGGTTGACGTCGATCAAGTGATATTAATTGATTTTCGAGTCATTTAAACACAAGTTCTAATGTTTTCAGAATTGTCATATACATTTCTGAATCATTATGTTTTTGTGTTTTGTGATCGATGATCCCCACAGCGGAGAGTGGTGATTTTTTGTGAGAAGTGGCATGGAGTTGAGCTTATTATTATAGAGTTCCCTTACTCTAATACCACTTGTAGGGTATGCGGGAGCATTGTGGTGGAAAAATGAGAAAATTGTAATAGACAACTCACGGCACTCATTACACTAAACTGCAATATTAGTATAACACTAAAATAAAATTATCTCACACAACTATTATAGTATATTTTCTCTCACCACCCTCAAAAGACTCAAAACAAACTAACTGATACAAGCACATACTGAACTATTCTATCTTTCTCTGCCTCATGTAGGGGCAACTTGCTCACACGGAGCTACTTTCTCTTTTATGAAGTTCACCCTCACATATGGTGACTCATCTTCAATGCTATCACTTAAAAGGCCTATTTATAGGCTCAAGCTTCATCGCCTATTGGTCCAGTAGCCTGACTTCAATGTGAAAGGGAATTCGCCGCAACTCTTTTTCCCAAGCCAAAGTCAAAGCTGACAAGTTGAACTTTGCTTTCCTTCTTTAATTGTTTTCTTTTGACTTTCTTTTGACCAACAACTTGCACCTTGAAGATTCCAACTATTTGTTAGAGTCAGTAATATAATTTTGCCTTTACCAGAGTCGGTTATGGACTTTTCTTGCTTTCATATTAGGTGTTGATTGCAACAATGACATCTGGATTTCAAGGTGCCTTGTCCATTTGATTTCATTTTGGTGATTTGTGGCCATGAATGAGGAGTAGTCAGCAGTGAGGAGTGATTGTGTCGTGAACCACTGTAAGTTTGGCTAATAATTATTAAGCCCAAACTTAATTCAAGCTCTCCCAAGTCCATACCAATTTGCAACTTATGGTTCAAGTTCTTAACATATAAATAATTTTCATTAATAAGTCATCACTAATTAATTTATGGCGGGTCAAATAAAAACCCAAAAAAAAAATAATGGGAGATTTACTTTATTACTCTGGGTATGGAGACTTGGTTATGTTAGATTTATTTAATGCTTTTTTGATACCATTCTGTTTATGATAATTATATAACAAGCGGCTTGAATTCATTTTATTACTTCCTAACATGTGGGTGATCATACGGGTGCATGAACCACCAAAGTAACATTCAATAAAGTAAAAAATAAATTACAAAATTTACCTTAAAGCAATGAAAGCATCACGATGTTAGCTTAGAAAACACACCAACACCCTAAATATGATTTTTAATTAACAAATAACTTACTCAATGTTTTTTAGGATGTTCACTTATTTAAGTGAAATTTAGACTACATGCAATGCATGTAATGCAATTATTCTAAATGCAATGACTTACAAAAATGTGTCAATAGTAAAATGACATGCAACGTGCAATTAATTAAACCTAACATGCAAATTATATGTTACAGGATTTTAATTAAATGACCTAATCTAATGAGGCAGTAATTGATGTAACTAATTCTACATGACATGGGCGTGATATTTATTTTTGTATTTTCTCTTTGATTTAAAATTCGTAATAAAAGATACCCAATATTTAAACATGCCATTTAAAATAAGAAAAAGAACTCTAATCTATCCTAAGCAATGTTTTTTTTTTTTTTAATGAAAATTCGGAATAAATAAAGTATCTAATATGAATATGCAATCTAATCTAAAACAGGGAAAAGTTATTAACAAAAATCAAATCAAATTCTATCTAATCTTTTTGGATTTTTTTTTTTTTTTAATGAAAACAATCCAGCAGCACTATTCAATCAAATAAGGTAATCCACAAAGCTTATCTCATCTGTTTAAATTTGAAAACAGAATAAAATGGCAATTATATCTAAGTAGTTAAGGATATTGATGAAAGGTTTTCTGCTTAAATTTGAAAAGAGGGTGAGTCAACGATGTATCCAAGGAGTTATGGATAGGAGGAAACATATTCCATACTGCTGAGTAATGTATCTCATAATTAGAAATCGGATTGTCATCCAAGCACGTTGCTAAGTTAGGAAAATTTCATAACTTGGGGGTGGTATTTTAGATTTTGTGGATATGCACATTTGCTTGAATATTTAACAGAATACAACAATCAATCAAAGTAGGCAGGTAAATAATTTCAAATCAATTAAGGATAAAAGAATGACCTATTTGAAGATTGACTTTCCAAATTTGAGCCGGACGTAGTCGGATGGAAATTGCGATCATGGGGCTTCGACGGTTGGGGCATGGTGGCAGACGGCTTGTGTGTTAGCGTGGCAACATGGGTGGCCGGCGGTGGTGGGTTCGATGTGGAGCTTGGCTCGCATTGGGGCTGGGTTGGGCTCATGGGCTCCGCAACAGGGAGTTCAGAGCGGTAGCAGGGACATGGCAAGGCAGTAGGTCATCGTGGGACAATGGCTTGGTCGTAGCGTGTTGGTGCAAGAGCTGGCGACATGAACTGGAAGTAGCAACGTTGAGCTTGGTCAAGCAAGTAGCAGCTCGTCGGAGGAATAACGAGCGACGTCGGGGCTCTACGGGCAGCATAGCAACAGGAAGTGGCTCAACATCGTTAGGCTCTGCTGCAGAGTGGGGAGAATGCAGCGACGCAACAATAGCTCGCCGGTTCGTGTAGCGACTCAGTCGTTGTTGCTAGAAATAGCGCGGTGGAGATTAGGAAGTGGCTGGCGTCGTCATCGATGTGGTAGCAAAGTAATTGGCAGCTCAAACATGGCTCGAACAGCAGCCCATCGTTGGGGTCTAGTTGTGAAAGAGGGTGCTGGCGTTGGGCATCTCGGCCAAGGCTAGGCCGAGAACTCTCTCTCTTTCTCTCTTTTCTCACGTGAATCTTTATGTGCTTTAAGATTATGATTTGCCAACCTCGACTTAGGAAACATAAGCATGTATTTATAATGTAAACCTAAGTTAAATCTCGATTTCATGGGCTTGAGTTTCGGCCTTTTAACTTGATGGGTTCTAATATCCTAAGGTCAGTCCCTAATTAGACTCCTAATGGGCTGAATTAAGCTGAAATTAGGCCAATTAAGGCTTTTTTTTTTAATGATTTTCAGCCACACTTGTCCTCCCTAGCTTAGTCAATTTTCCCCCACTTCATGGACTCAGTTTATTCAATTAAGCTCATAACCATCCACCGCTAGTCTGACTAAATGCAATTAATTGAAATATGAAAATTATGTAATAAAATACGCTTCAAATGACTGTATGTTATGCAATTTAATTATATTATTTTTATTTAGCAGTTAAAGATTAATCCTTAATTTTTATGTAATAAATGAATGACTGGATCGCTAAGATTTAGGTGTCAATAGGTCAATAATGTCATTATTTGATAATTGGAGCCGATTGGTGAAAGTAAATAACAATGGTGATTGATGGAAATGATGAATGGTAGTCAGCACACATTTGTGGCCGATAGGAATGACTAGACATGGGAGTCCAATGGCTAGAGATCGCTGGAAGTAGATTGGTGATCGTTAGAGTAGATGATTGACGACGTTGTTCCAATGACTCAAGGTGATGACAAGTGGTAATGATTACGGACGTGGATTAAAAGAAGATTTGGTGAAGAAGTCTCGATGAAGAGAGCGAACAAGGGAAAAAAAAAAGATATCAAAATATATATATATATACACACACACACACACACATGTAAATAAAGATGAAAAAAATATATATAACAAAAAAAATGAGAAAATATGGGCTGAAAATTTAGGCTGGGTTGAGAGTATGGGCTGGCCAAAGAAAAATTTGGAAATTTGGGCTACCGTTGTAAAAGCCATATTTGGACTGGGCCCGGGGCCCATTCCGAGTTTTAGATCAGACCCGGACTCTAGTTAGGGTGAGACCCACAATTGAACCAGGTCCTCTTACCCAATCCGAATCCTCATTTTTAGAAAAAAAAATGATAAAAAAAATAAAACTTAGGAAACGGTTTAAAAATTAGATTTTGATTAGTTTTGTTAGATATTTAGTATTAATGTTAGTTTAGAACTAGTTTAGATGCCTTTAGTTAGTGTATACATATTTTAGGTTTTAATAAACATCTTATTTTAGCATAGTTTCAGAATGTCAAACCTTTGGACAAGAAATTGAACCCAAATTGAACAAGCTCGTGAGGTATGTTGTTGGTGACAAGCATTACCGTGTTTCCGTTTTCACATTTCTATTTCGATTTTGTTTTTCTTTACTTGAGTGTTTACTTTCTGCAATTCCAATACATTGATTATTCTTCTCTTTTCTAGCATAGTAGGTTATTTTCTTTAGTATCATAATAAACACTAATAAAAACAATGCATGGAAACCTAGTGAACGAGAAACTTAGGACACATAATTGGTGAAAAGATTGCTTGAACATTTTAGTTGACAAATAATCAACTTTAGGTAATGAAAGTGCACTAGCTAAATAATTAGTGCAATTAAGTCTTCGATCTTAAAATCTCTAGTTCCATAGGTTTTGAGACAAGATTACTTGGATTATCTGTCATATGAGCATTAGCACTGATGTTCGGAGGCCATTCTTCATATCGTGAGTTTGAGATATGAGAGTAGTTGGGCCATAGGGTTTTGTACTCTGGTAACTTTTGTCCAAACTATACTTGTTATAATGTTTTGCGCATCTTCTTACAAATTTGAATGACAAGAGATGCGCTCCTGATTTTTAATTCAGTGGTGCGTCGGTGAGTTCTGGTTTGCTGAGAAGTATTGTAGTTTCCTGAAGACTGCTGACCGTGATTTTTTTTTGAGAAAAGCCACGACCCCTATAATTAAATATGAAAAATCTCTACCTCTCTCTAAATATTTTTTTGTTTGGTTGCAACCGTTATGTCGCTTAGGTTTATCCTAAAACCGGTCACCCTAAGGCAGAGCAATCCTGGTGGATGAAACTTTGACTATCCCCCAAGTGACGCGTTCCTAAGTCTTATCCATTTATTTTCCTACCTTTTTCATTTTATTCACAAGGGAGAGCTAAATCATATGCGTACCCGGATATTCATGTAATAATATTATAGTTATTGTCCATAGAAGACGATCATTCGAAGTCAATGAGAAATTGCCAATCTTATGAACCGAGGAAACTTGAATGAACTTATGCACTACAAACCATCGATGTGTCTTGAGATCAAATTGGGAAAATAAAAAAACACACGCAGGAGACGAGTATATACGTGGACTTCAGTGTTTGAGTGGGCCCGAAGCTGAATGTCCATACTCATTCATTTGCTATCCCCACTGGGGGTGGTGAGCCCACTTTGAGGTGGCGTTATTGGGCCGAAGCATGAAGCGGTCTGCTGATAGAGTCGAGCTCCTTCGGTACGATATTATCCAATGTATATCAAGTCCACGTGTCAATAAATCATCGAGCGTGGTATTCTAGTAGGACAGAAGTTGATCATCTTTCATGAAATCACTAAGTTCAAGCCGTATCGTTAGCAAACCTCCAAGCAGCTTGTGCTAGATTCCAACATTCCACAATGGGAGTGCTAATGTCTAGGGTAGGTAGCTACGTATGTCACCCATCCCCACCCCTTTTTTTTTAATTAAAAGAAGATCTATTCAAAGGTGGTTCTATATTTTTACCCAAAAAAAAAAGAAAAAGATATGGTTCAGTCCATTCTTAACCTGTTGCTATTCTCGAGGCTTATTAAGAATCACACTTTGTCCGAGACTACTCGCTTCAGCAATCACTCCTCATCCTTGTCGGATTGATTATGGGCCTATTATATCCAAGAACTTGGAGGGGACCCTCCTCATATATAAGTTGGAACAGCTTGGCTTATTAGTGAAACATCAGAAGGTGGAACTTGGGCGTCGTAGCCCCATCGCGCATCAAGCCGGTCCCTTACCGCTGCCCTATTTCGCTTGTAATTCCCAACAACTTAAACTAATTAGGAAACGGGTTTACCAATATACGTACAACAGGACTCCTTATTTAGCAAAATTTGATTGCACGGTGAAAAGGAAATGAGCTTTTAATTGGAAAGAAGATATGTATCGTTTTATAATGAAACGAGGATAGAACGTTTGGAGAGGGCAAACGAAAATATTCTGAAAATTCTTGGATACATAATGTAAATATTAGAAAGTTTTGGGGGCCAAGCCCCTTGCAGCTACATAAGTCCCTACTTTCAACCAATTCCAGACCTTGACGGATTAATGCTTCATCAAGAAACATAATTTTCTTGAGAATAGAATTGAGGAAAAAAAAGGAGAAATGAAATTTGTAGGTGCCTCAAAAGGTTGACGTTGAAAAGTAACAAGCGTGGAATTTAGTTTCTCACTTAGGCTAGATTGGCTTAAAGACCAGCTTTAACTTCAACTTTTTCCGAATAGAATTTTATTCTTTTGCTTAATATAAATCTCCCGGCAAAGGGTTTTGACTTTTCTTTTAGCCATAGATACCTTAACCTTTTACAACATACAAATATTGACACGTTGATTAGCATATATATTTTTCATATTTTTTCTAAAATTCAAGTAATCTTTTAATTATGACGAAAAAGCAAAAAATTACGTTTGACATAAACTTTATTCTAAACAAACAAGCCCTTAGAAAATATGAGTTATAGCTAGCTCGACCATAATTTCTCGCATGGTTATGCCATTTTGACAATTCTCGTAATCATGACTTTTGACAACTGCTCCTTAACAAGGCCAGAAAAATGGATGGATTAAATTAGTACCCAAGAAGGTAATTTTTCGATATTACACACCCAAATTCGAAAAAGAGACATACATAAATATGAACGTCTCATTAATGGGTGGCCCTAATGAGAAACTTGTCAATCATATGCAATAAATAAATATTGTGTATGATATGAGCAAGATAATGTTTTGTAAATGACAAATTTTCTTTATTTAAATGCTTAACGAGTTTCTTGAGAATACTCATTAATGAAGTCCATATATAAAATGGAACAGCGTCCTTTTAAAATGTGAATGTAATGTTCCATTGTTGACAAGCACTAAACCCTAGCAATGTAGAAAATAATTAAACAAAAAAGAACAGAACTTCCTGTTAGATCCTCTATCGTTTCTCAAAGCCTTCGTGAATTAGTCACCAAGCACGACTGTGTATATCTACTGCAAGAGCAGTTCAGACTTTTGTCATCTCTGTGCTTACCACTTTCTCTGATAATCTCTTAGCCGAGCTGAACTGAACCGACCAATCACAAAGCGCACGAAGAAAGGTTATAAAGGGGCAATTCACAAACAGCTGCCTCCCAGAGATGGGAGAGCTTCTCTTTTGTTATCGACTTCTTTAAGATGGTACTGTGGAAACAATCTTGATGCTGTCAGGGGGAGTCACACTCTCCATGGGCTTGCACCGTCTAATCTTGACCTCGACCGTCCGGCCCGTCAAGTCCGTGCCGTTGATTACCTCGCAGCACTGTCTCCGCAGGGCCTGCAATCGACACAAATAGTTTGATTGTATAGTTGTAACTTTGGCCTACAAAAATTAGGATAGGAGTGCCCAGTTTTAAATTTAGTCCAGGTTTTATTGAAACTTACTTGTTGGAAAAGATTCCTATCTTATCACAGATTTTAGGATTTACCCAATATCCACCTATATTCTTAATCAAACGATTGCAATGAATCATCACTTCTAATAACTATTATTTGCTACAATTCACTAATGATAACTCATATTTAGACATGAAAATTATGAAATATTAATAATATAAAAGTCTCAATCATAAATATCATTAGAAATATAGGCTTAGACTTTTGATTTTAGATTACCAAAACATCTCTGGATGCTATGAAATGCTACAAAATCGAGTGAAAATATAGAACAAGAAAAACACAAAATCTAGATTTAGAACTTGAATCTATCCATTGAGACAGATTCCTCGAAACATTGAAACTTACCCTGCATATCCTAGAACTTAAAATCGAACTGGTTCCTATTGATCTGGTTCTCAACTTCTTGATTTTACTATGAAACTATGCTCACTCTTAAAAAAAACTGGTGGTTCATAAGATTATCTCTCCAAGACCATTTATTGCTATTCCAAAATCGAGTGAATCAGTCGACATAATCCCTATATCAATGCGACATCATCATTCATTTCTTTCAATAATATGTCATTTTTGGTCAAATTGGTAATCATGGAATGTGAAAGGGGACGGTCTCTTTTCGCATCCCGCGCGCATCGCGCAATGAATGGTGCTTTATAGGAGCCAATCAAGATTTAAACGATCGCATGCAACGTGTTGTGCGTCCGCAAAAGCCTCTTAGTCGTCTCCACGTCTTTCGTGACGTGATCATGTCAAAAGTCAATAGTAAACATTGGTCAAAATTAATAAAAAACTATAGTACATCGACCTTTCGTTCTTGCCAATATTCACAGGCCAATTGTCCGACGAAAATCTATCTAATTGGGTGCCTCCTTGGTTAGTTCACACTGCTAATTTCTAAACTCAACTCTAAATTTTTCCACTCGACTTTGAAAAAAAACACAAACGGATGAGATTGAGAAGGCGACGTTCGTACCTTTTTCCACATGTTTGGTCTGAACGTTGAACTCGACACATTGAAGCTCTGGACGGCCAGAGCAGGAGCATATTGCGGGAGGTCACAGTCCTTCTCATCCGCGGACGGCCGCCTCACGTACGTGGTCAACATCTGGCCGTCCCCTACCCGGTGGACCTGGTCCAGGAAATACACCACAGGACGCTCACACGGGTTTGGGCCGAGTTGCCGGGTGTTGAACGTGAAGGGTTCGTTGCTCCAGCTCCGCCACGTCTGGAACGTCTGCATTGCCGTCTCCAGCTCTTTCGCCGTCACAAGGGATGGGTAGAGCTGGACGGTGTAGCCCCAGGACACAGACACAGACCAGTTCCGGGCTAGGTCGTAGCAGAAGCTGTGCTGGAGGGTCCGGCCAGGGTCCGACTCAAATGCGGTCCGGAGTTTCTTCAACGAGTCGATCTGGTCCAGGCCAGGGAAGATGGGGTCTACATAGTCCAAGTGGTGGAGGGAGACCAGTGGGGCCAACGGGTGCGCTGCTAATAAGCCGTATGGGTTGCCACGTATGTCTAACTGAGGAAAAAATATGTGTTGTAACCGATCAATCGAATAATTTGAGAAAGATTCAAAATATTGGCCTTTATCTGACTAGTATACTCTCAAAAAAATGTGTGTGAAATTTAAATTAGCAATTTAAAAAAAAAATCAAAATGTAGTTTATACCGATATAATTACAGTTCGAATGTTTTGTGAAAATCTAGTGATGTGTAACAAGTTTGATGTGAAATGATTTGAGAAAGATTCAAAATACTAACTTTTATTTGACTAGTATACTCTTAGAAAAAAGAGCGTTAAATTTGAATCGGCAATTTGAAAATTCATTCAAAATGCAATTTACTAATATAATTACAGTTCGGGTGTTCTATGAAAAGCAAGGGATTCGTAAGAAGTTATGATGTGAAATGATTTGAGAAAGATGTCGGAGGATAAGGAGAAGATTTGGTTTATTTGGATTTAGAGTATCAGAGCCTTTTTCATTACTATTCGTAATTGTTTGTGAACATATATTGCAAGTCCTTGAAATTTACTTTCCTAGATCACGAATTCCAGTTTAGAAGACTTGCTCTCATGATTGATTAAGTATATCTTAATAGAAATAAGCCCTTTAAGCCTAAAGGGATAAAACCCGATTTCTAGATTAAGAATGATCTTTTCTAATAGAGCGATCAGGTGTTGTCCGATTCAGTTTAGAATAAAATTTATGTTTTGCATGATGAATCACATTCATGGACTAGCAAATTTGAAATGATATGACCTGAATTGATGAAATCGAGTACTGAAAAACTTATCTAAATTATATTACCTGATGGAACCCGAGCTCCTTAGTGATGGGCACGCCAATCTCGCTCAAACAGCCCTGCACCTTCTGGTCGGACCCATACATCTCCGCATACCGGTTGATGCACCCATCCAACACCCTCGCAAGCTCCGCCGCCAGCGGGTAGCTCACAGCGAAACCGCCGCCGCCGTAAGCCATCGTGTACGAGTGGATCAGGTCCTGTTCGACACTCTCCGAGTTTCCTCCGATGTAATACATCTGGCTGTGGTCGTACTTGTCAAGGACGTCGACCAGGTTCTCCAGGAAGAACACCGTATCATCATCGCCCATCACGAACCACCGCACGCCCTCAAGCCCCAGCTCGAAGCTCTCCTTCACGATGCGGGCGATCCGGATCGCCGACCGCGACCCGTACCAGCACGTGTACTTGAACTCCGACGTGTTGGCTGAGATCCGGAACGGCGGTGAGCCGGCTGGCCACGTGCCACCGCCGCTGCTGAGAGAGGGCTCCTGGTCGAGCCAGACGAAGCCGCGGGTGCCGTTGGGGCGCCACCAGAGCTCGCTGTAGCGGCGGCGCTCGTCCCACGTCTTGGCGGAGCCGCCGATGCCGAACAGGATGTGGGACAGATTGGTTGAGGCCTCAACCTCGGCGGAGGCAGAGGCTCGGGCGATCCAGCGGAGGTCGGAGGGCTGGAGGACGCGGTCGTAGTGGGGACAAGCGGAGAGGCGGGACTGGGTGGAGAAGACGAAGTAAAGGACGAGGGAGATGGAAGCGAAGGTGCAGAGGGTGAGGGTGGTCTTCATGAAGAGGGAGAAGGCGTCGCCGACCTTGGCCGTGTGGACGAGCAGCGACTTCCATGGCTTCAGCGCATCGTGAATCGTCGTTTCTCCCGTTGAAGACATTTTATCGAAAATACAAATGCCTAAAAATGAGAGAGAGATAGAGAGAGAGAAAGATTGGAGGGGATCGAGATTTGATCAGCTCATCGAGATTTTGAGAAGATGAGAGAAGGAAAAGGATTTTTCCTGCATTTTCAACCGAATTTATGATCTTCTGATCAAGACTAACAACCGAAAAAAAAAAAAAATGAAGAAAACAGAACCTGGGTTGATCGAATTTGAGAAAACAGGGCGTTGGATATAGACTTTTGGCAACTCTCTCTCTTTCTCTCTGTCTTCGCTGTCTCTGAACGTGCAAACCTTTAATGGATTTAGAACTTTACATGGCAAATGTCTTTACATGGCAAATATCGTGCGAGGAGGATATGGTTTCTTGATGGGGCTGATCATACATCGCGCCTGTACTTAGAAAATACGCGTATCATTCCATAAAAAAGGCATGGGTTTATATGATATTATCAACCATCCAAACATGGGGAAATCACCAATAAAGTCCTAAATTTATTATAATTGTGTTAATTTAGTTATAAATATTCTTTTCTTTTGCCAAATTCGGCTAGCTAGTGTTGACGTGGAAGTTGGCCAATGCTAATCATCCGCCACGGTTGATGTGGATACTTTTTATTAATATTTTGTTATTTATTTATTTTGTTTATTTTTCCTTCTCATTTTCATTTTCATTTTTCTTTCCCATAGTAGCTAGCGAGACTCCGGTGAGGTGAGGCTAGCCTGGCTAGCTGTGCCTCATGATCTAGATGTTTTTTCGTTGAGTTGAATTGGACTCGATTTCTAAAATCGGCTGGAATTTGATTTTAAAAAAGAGAGGTTATGATTAGTTTTGCTAAAATGTTCATTGGAAAAGGGAAGATTTCTGGTTGTGATTGTACTCCCCCATCCGACTCCCTAGCATGGCAAATCTAAGTTGATTTGTTTCTAGAACAGAGATGGCTTCTTCATGTGAGATGCAACTCCTTCTTGGAACAGAACGCATTTTCCACGACCAACACACTAGTCATGATGGTTGCCATGGCGAGGTGAGGATGAGGTCAGCCTTGCCTAGCGATAGTGAGGTCAACCTCGCTGGCCCTCTACTCTAGCTAGTGGCCACTTGATGATTGACAAGAGGAAGGAGATGAAGAGAAGAAAAAAATAAGGAAGAGAAAAGAAAAGAAAAGAAAACAAAACAAAAGAAAACATTAATAAAAAAATATTAAAAATATTAAAAGGTTTTAACATGAACTGATTCCCAACCCTATTTTCCGAGTGGGCCGGTTCGGCGTTGGCCGGTCGACCAAAGTTGGCCGATGATTGAATTGACACAAATGCAACAGATTTAGGATTAGATGGGCCAAAATGAAAGTTGAAAATTAAATGGGTACAATTATAATAAATTTAGGAATTTGTTTGACAATTTTCCCTCCAAATATGATGGGAATAATATCTTCAGATCTCCTATCTCTAGCCAAGTTATCTCGTGCTTCTGTCTCTCGCCATGTTCTATCCATGCTCCTCCTTACTATATTGTTTTGATCCCCCTTTATGTTAAGATTCTATTTTTCATTGGCAATTCTATCTTTCGATGTCTAAAAAAGGTTATGATTCTTTTGACAGTCCAAATGTTTAGTGTAAAAGGCTGTCTCACTTTTTGGCCGCAAAGTGGAAACACAGTTCAGTCCCACAGTTCTAGGTCAAGAAAATAGTCAAAAGCTTGGTACTTGGACATAAAATATCTTTCAAGGGATTTTATTAGCGGGCAATCGGGGTAGGGAGGCGCTCGTACGTAAAGTTTCTAATGCCCCCAATTGTTATTGTGATATGCATAAGCAATATTTTGAAAATTTGAATTATTTAAAGTGAAGCATATTTAATAAATACTCTAAGATTTCTAATGAACAGAATCTTTTTGACCCACACGAAAAGATCCCGGTCCAGACTTCGGTATTGAAACTCGACTCAAAAGATAGTGAGGTCCCAATGACCGTACGAACATGTTTCCGTATTTGGAATTTAGAAGGAAAGTAAAATAAAAAATGTGGCTAACATAAGCTATAGATGAAACAAATCAATATTAGTAGGTGAAGGAATTATCTATTTTATATAATTAAAACTAAAGCTAAGAAAGTGTACACTTCAGTGCTGGCCATGTGGCACTTCACTTTGCCCTATATATGCCATGTGAAGAGACATGTCGCAAAGTTTTACCGTGCATATTCGACCAATAAGCTTTCAGCTTAATAATTTGTTGTCTACAAGTTTCTATCTTTGATCAGATTTAAATTTCAAAAACCAAATAAGGAGCAATTATATTATAATTTTAACTCTTATTAAGTTTAAATTTACAAATAAAAGTACAGATTAGAAAAAGTATTTCAATTATATTTTATAATCTCCCAATGTATATTCTAATTATATGGACTTTAAATGTTAGAAAATGGATAAAAAAAAAGTATATCACTATTTTATCTTTTATTAAGTCTAAAAAAAAAAGATAAATTACAAAAATGTTTTTTTTTTCTTAAGAAAATTTCAATTCATTACCAAAATGATACATGAAAGGAAATTTCAAAAGTTATAATAACAAGGCAAGCCCATAGAGCTCCAAAACAAATCAAAAACAAAAAAATTAAAGCTTATCATCAGAGCATGATTGACAAGGATAATCATAGGCTTGTCCTTCAAGAACACATTTGAGATTGCATCCAAGTGAAAAGATTGGCGACTGATCACTGAATCACATAGTTTTATTAGTGATAAGCACACGCTAGGATCTTCATATGTAGTTATTGTTATGGTAGATCTATTACCTAGAGGGGGCGAATAGGTGACCGTGCAAAAATAAAAAAAGTTTAAACAAATATTGTAGTTAGACAACTTCTGATGAAGTTGTCAGATCTAGTGTACAATTCTATCACAATTAATAATAAAAAAGAGAGTAAAGAATAGAGAATTACATACAAAAGTTTATAGTGGTTTAGCTTTTTACAAGCTTGTGTGCCCTCTCCCACACCATAACCAATTAGCTGGAATTTGCCGATAAGAACCAATTAGAGGTTACAAGTACTGAGCTAATACTCAAGTTTGTGTGACTCACTCTATACACACACTCTCGGCCTCTAAAAAGTTACACAATTTCGCTTATAGAGACAAATGTAAAATATCAAGAACACTCTTCGGACATTGGAATCAAAAGCTTCAATACATGTGAATGCGAATTCTAATTCCTTTTGCTTCGAGACCTCATCTTATATTCCCTTAAGTCTAAGATGCCGTTGGACATATCTTCAAAAGGATTCTCCAGCCAATCTACCCATTGGCTTTGGATCTGTTTGAGAAGTTCTAATTGCTTCAAGATCATCGAGAGTGAAGCTTCCCATATGTTTTATAGCCCAAACAGCAAAACCGAGTTTCCAAAAGTTGAGTGTCTATTTTTGGAAAGAACGTTTTGCCTCTAGTAGGTAGTTTCTGGAAGGTTGAATGTTTGGCAGATATTGGGAAGACTTTCCTTTCAAAACTCCTTATAAATATAGCAAGGAATCAAACCAATTTGCTACTAGCCGTTGCACTGGTGATTTAGTCCTTCCTAGCCATTTGATAAAATATATAAAGGAAGGAAGAATAATCTACAACCTCAGTTCTGTTGGTCCACCACTTTCTCCCTTTTTGTCAACAACATAAAAGATAAAGGTTCAAATATAATACTATTCACAAACCATAATACAAAGGTCAGACCAAAGTTCAAACACAAAGGTTCTTAAGCTCTTTTTCCATTTTATCTTTGTGTTCCATCATCTTGAGTAGAGTCCGCAAAGACCTGTCTTCAGTGCTATCAATAATAGGGATTCTTGAAGGTTTAGTTTCTACCCTAAGCTTCATTACCATATTGATGTCCTCTTGCCTTTGTCTAGTAGCTTTAGACTCCCCCTCAACACTTGCAACTTCTTTCCTTTATCTTTCAACACTATCAGAGGAGTCGGATAGAGTGAATAATTCCGAGCTCCCTCTGATTATGGAATGCAAAACCCGTGATCTGATTCGATTGTCGTGAATCAAAGGATCGAGCCTTCGACTTTGGAGCAGTTTTTGGGACCATGGTTTTGAAAGAGGAGAAAAGTTTTGATCTTTTTGCAAGAGGGAAGAGAATACGGGAATGGTTTTGCAAAGAGAGCATAGAATGAAGAAGGACGAAGAACAAAGAAGACTGAAAAAAGAACTTTCATTTTAATGAAGATGAAGCGTTGTGATTGGAAAAAAAGGATCATAAAGAAGGTCCGCTTTTTTAGGAGAAAAATTGTAAAACGGTTTTTATAAATAAATCACACAACTTTTGAAAATAAAATTTATTATGCAATAAATTAAATAAGGAAAAAATTATACTTGATATGCTTCCTAAAATATTCTTACTGCCAAAAATTTGAAATTGCAATAGTTGATCTACTCAACATCTTTGATGTACCCTGTCCTTAAGTACTTGGAGCAAATGGATTAATAATGACAAGTTTGTTGCAAATGAAATCAAAAGCCTTCTTGTCAAGAGGTTTAGTGAAAATGTCAGCTAACTAATTTTGAGAATTAACAAATTGAATGTTTATTTCACCGTTGTTGACATGGTTGTGTATGAAATGGTGCTTGATTTCTATGTGCTTGGCTCTAGAATGTAAGATTGGATTCTTTGTCAGGTTGATGGCACTGATATTGTCGCATTTGATGGTTGTATTTGAGTACTCTACTCTGTAATCCTTCAGTTGTTGTTTCATCCAAAGGATTTGGGTACAACAACTGCCTAGTGCGACATCCTCAGTTTTAGTGGTTGATAAGGTGACTGTTAATTGCTTTTTGGAGAACCATGACACAAGCATGTTGCCCAACAATTGACAAGTTCCAGACGTACTTTTTCGGTCAATGTTACTTCTTACAAAATCAACATTGGAATACTCAGATAACACAAACTCTGTTCTCTTAGGATACTAGAGTCCTAGAGATGGGTAAGTATAAAATGTACTTGATAATCCTTTTTACTGCAGAAAGATGAGACTCCCTAGGATCTGATTGAAATCTTGCGCACATGCATACACTAAAAAGAATATCAGGTCTTGAGGTGGTGAGATAAAGTAGGAAGCCAATCATGCTCCAGTATAGCTTCTGATCAACTTTCTTGCCATTTTCATTTTTGTCGAGCTTTGAAGATGAAGACATGGGAGTTTCATTCTTTGAATTTTCCATGTGAAATTTCTTCACAAACTCTTTGGCATTTTTTCTTGGAAAACAAAACTTCCTTCTTCCGATGGGTTGATTTGCAATCTAAGGAAAAAATCTAATTTTCTCATCATACTCATCTCAAACTTGTCCTATATCAACTTAGCAAAATTATTGTAGAGATTTTCATTAGGAGATCCAAAAATAATGTCATCGACATAAATTTGCGCCAATATAATTTCCTTACCTTCTCTCCAAATGAATGAAATACTAACAACATTACATTTCCCAAAATCATTATGAATGAGGAAAGTTGTCAACCTTTCATACCAAGCACGAAGGGCTTGTTTTAGACCGTACAGTGCTTTCTTTAGTTGGTAGACGTGATATGGCTTTTGTGGTTCTTCAAAGCTTGGAGGCTGCTCTGCGAACACTTTCTCCTTAATGAATTTGTTCAAGAAGGTGTTCGTCACGTTCATATGGAATAGTCTAAAATCATGAAAACATGTGTAAGTGAGTAAAAATTTAATCGCTTCTAACCTTACAAGTGGCACATAAGTTTCATCGTAGTTGATTCATTCTTATTGTGAGTAGCCTTTAGCGACCAATCTTGCTTTATTCCTCGTGACTTTTCCTTGATCATTGAGATTGTTCCTATATACCCATTTTATCCCTATTGCCGGATGATCTTTTGGTTTGGGAACCAATTCCCTTACTTCATTTATATGCAATTGTTGAAGCTCCTCCTCCATTGCTTGAATCCAGTTTTCATCTGATAGAGCTTCTTTAGTATTTTTTTGGTTCAATTTCTGAAATAAGCACCAAAGTACTGACGGTGTCTTTTAGAGATGATCTTGTTCTAATATTGTCATCAATGTTGCCGATGATGAGATCCTTTGGATGGCTTGACTTGTGTTTCCAATTTCTGGTGAATCTGTCATAAGACGTTGTGTGCTTCTCATTGTCGTACTTATCAGAACTTTTTGGAGTTGTGTATTGTCATGTCCTTAAGCAAGTGCCAAACAAAAGTTATGATACTTGTGGTGTCATTTTTCCATCAATAAAGATTTTCCTCTTTTCTATCATAGAATCACATACTTAGAACATATCATCAGTCAATGGTGTTAGCTGTCTGGTTTTATGCATGGAGTTATCTATTGTCATGTCCTTAAGCTCATGGTTCTATAATGTGATATTTCCTCTCATATTAACTTTAGTTGAATTGAATCCTCATCTATATAAATACTACTCATGATAGTTAACAGAAAAATAATTTTGTAATGAATGTCTAGTATTCTGAATCGACTATATAAATATATATCTATATATATATATATATATATATATAACTTTCTTAGGTTATTATATTTATAAACAATGAAATTAATTTTGACTAAAAAGTAATGTTGGACTTGTGAATAGATTAATTAGCACACGATTCCCGAGATCAGTGGGAGTATACCATAAATCCAAAGTTTACTTAAAAGTGGGTCCTCATCATAAATAGATATTAATAAAAAAAAAAAGAACACATATATTGAACGGATTATGTTTTTATTGAATGGATTGTTAGCTTTTAAATGTAGGGATTAGAATTAGTTGACACCTCATCACTCGATCTCTTTCCCATTTCCTTTTCGGTTCTTGTTTCCCCTTTACCCGTTCAATTTTGCCCCTGCAGTAGCAGACCTCTCTCTCTCTCTCTCTCTCTCTCTCTCTCTCTCTCTCTCTCTCTCTCTCTCTCTCTCTCTCTTACATTTATCTTTCTTGACTAAAATTTGGAGGCTCCTCATATCAAAGCACTTTATTTGATCAATGAGCCGAGGGCGATTTAATTAACTCAACTCTCCCATCCATGTTCTGCACACTAAAAAAAAATCACAGAATTAATTGTAGAAATTACCATGTCGACAGTAGCATAATAATTGTAACATCCTCGATTCCGACCCCGTAAGGATCGGCCATAAAGTCCTGAATGAATCGACCATGGGCCATTGGCCATGGAATCGATTGGTTCGATTGGTAAGGAATCAAGGATCGGTCATGGTCTGATTGACCGACGGACGGACGGATGGATAGACGGACGGACGGTCCATGAATTGGTTGAGGTGTCGACCGTGAATTGTCCACTGACCATACCGGTGGAATAGGATCACCAGCTCATAAGATGACCTTATGATAACGAGTATTGATCACAGGAAGATTTTGTATAGGCGGATGGTCATGGGTCGATCCGACTGGTCATAGTGCCCGACTGTGGGTGATTCCGTCTGGCTATGCACCGATGCACGAACTATCTGACTCGACCAAATGTGATCATCTTCCGACCAAAAATGCATCATTTCCTATTTAATTCTTAGTCCGGCTATACACAGATGCACGGACTATCTGACTCGACCAAATGTGATCGTCTTTCGATAAAAAATGTATCATTCCCTATTTAATTCTTAGTGATTGGAAAGGAATCTTAAATTGATGATGTTTGATCCTGGATTGGTATTGCACTGACCATGAACCATATGGATGGATCGGGTGCTGATAAGAATGAGCCTCGGGATAGACCCGACTATTCCGTCGCTAATTCTAAGGTCCATGAGTCCCTTGGATTAGTGCTGAGCCATGGATAGTATTAGGATTGGCCTTGAACTGACTGAAGAACCAATGGACTACATTTTAGGCCAACTGACGGTCCAAGGGAACGATTTGGCCGAGCTTGGTGCACGACGGCCGAACCTCGAGTATACGTGATTCGGTTTTTCGAGGTGTACCTAATAATCCATTCTTTGGCTCTAGAACCAACTTAGATGACGTAATTCTTTTAAACCACATTCTTGATGAAGAAAATGACGAAATAGAAGAAAACTCTAAAACACCCTCATTAATGAAATGGGTGATGTGTCCTTTGACTTTTCAAAAATAATGATGAAGTTGTAGATATTCTTGATGGGCAAGAAAAGCATACACATGGACCAAGCGGAGAGCAAAACACAAGCCCCTCATTAATGACCAAAGAATCTACATGCCGAGTTGGCAACCTTGATAGCCTTATCCTTAAACTTCATTAAATGCTCATTAAATGCAAAATATAAATGGCCCAATGAAATGGAAAATAGCGAGCCATCATCGATAATGCCTACAAGCTAGATTTGCCTAGTGTGACCTTTTAGTTGTCCAACCCATTCCTTAGGCATCTATTGGACAAGTAGGCTTGCCAACTAAGGAATTTAGGCGAGACTTGGAAAAATTAGAGTGGATCATTTGGCTTGGTAATGATGACTTGAGATTTGCCTTGGAGATGAAGTTAGTAATTCATGCTTAGGTGTCTTCTAGACTCTTAGGCTATAATGACCCTAAAATATAGCCTTGGTGAACAAGGCAAGAGCCAACCAATTAGAAGAGGACATTAGGCATCAAAAGGGCTTATGTGTCCCCTAGGACCATGGGCACAGTATGAGCCTAAGTTAAGCCTTGGAGAGTAAGCCAATAGGTGGTCCAATAAGAAGATGGCAAGTGTTCTTTTAGGTTCCTAAGCTTGCCACCATGATGATATAGCCGTGCCACTTTAAGAAACGTGATTGGACCGCTTGAATGAGTAATGATTACCTTGGTGCCTATAAATAGGGGAGGCTCACATTCATTTCCACCACTTTACACCCCTTGTCGTTCACACCTACCCTCCTCCCCCTTCTCCTTTCTCTTGATCTCGCATCCTCAACCCACCAAGTTATTTAGGTTGGTTCTCAAGTTTGAGAAGGTAAGTAAGGTTCCTCTTTCTCCTCTTGGAAGGTAGATTTCGTTGTTGAGGCTGGCTAAGTGCTCACTCGTCAAGCCGTGGGTAGTGTGTGATGTCTTTTGTTGGGTTTTATTTGCAATTGTGTTTGGCCGTGTGGTTGAGTTGTATATGTTCAAAATGGAATCGAGGTTCATCCGGATTGATTTCATCATAAGACAAAGTCACTCAAGCCATAAAGCCTTGGTTTCGGCATAAATAGGATGCCGGGTCCAAGCCTTGCTTGGTGCAGGAATTGCCTAAGGCCGCAAGGTCCTAAATTGACATTGAGGCATGTTGATCTTATGCCTTGATTGGTACAGGGATCGCCTAAATCCATGAGATCTTGGTAAGGCACCAAGCATGCTAATTTCTATAGCCCAATGGATGCAGGGACTTTGTACTTGTCGTTGAATGAAACCGCGAGCCGAGGGTCATTCTCGATACATGTATATTCACATCAGGTCAGAGTCGACATTTGTCAAGTTTCGGATCGTCACTTAAGTGAGGTGTACCCAAGCCTCAAGGTCTTGGTTTGGCATTGAGGTGTGCAGTTTCGAGCCTTATCTGTTGCGGGGATTGGCGTTAAGTGACTGATTTAAGTTACGGATCAAAGATCGTTCCCGACATATGTATTAGTGAGGTATAAGAATTCATGATACACACGAATGAATGAGCACGCCTTTGGGCCATACATGTGTCGGTTAAGAAAAAGCATAAGAACCGGCTTGTGTGACGCATTTATGCATGCACTTAAAGAGGAAAAAGCGCTTGTTGCCACACAGCGTTGGCGGCGATGCCTTGTTCATTGAACGGGATGCCTCGATTGAGCCGGGATGCCCTAGTTGAGCTAGAATGCCTGGGTTTTGAACCTGGAAGCCTCGGTGAGCTAGCCTTAAGAAGCCTCGATCGAGTCGAAATGCCTTGGTCAAGGTAGGAAGCCCAGCAAGAAGCTAGAAGCCCCAGTCGAGCCGGGAGGGCCTAGTTGAGCCGAGACGACACTAAATGAATTTGCATGAGTGCCGATATATGCATAAGTATGATATGTTGATATATTTATTGATAAGTCAAAGGTAAGTATGCATCGAAATATATTGCGATGGACATTTGCATGTAATCAAGGGTAGCAACAAGTTACTATTGATCTACCATCGAGACTATTTGCGAGTGTTGTATTTGCTAATAGAGGTGGCAAATGGGTGGGTTGGGTCGAGTATGGGTCGGGTTGAAATGGGTCGACCCATATTTGACTCATTTAACCCGTTTTGACCCATATTCTTGTAGTGTAAATCTAGTGATCCATACTCGACTCGACCCATACCCGACCCGTATTGCTAAAACCTATTAATATTCTAGGAAAACTCACTCCTACTATATGTTAATTGGATTAAAACTTCAAATTAAATTAAAAATAGTAAATAAAATAAAAAAAGTTAAAAAAACCTATAAATTGAAATATTTATAAAGAATTAGACTATGCACATGATTCTCTTATTTGAAGTGAACATACCATTGAATAACTAAAAACTATAACATGAAATTTTTTTAACTAAACCGAAAAAAAGCTTATTTTTATGATTTTTTTTTTATAAAAAAATGTATTGTTAAAAATTTTTATGCAATATAATTTTTTTAACAATTTTATGCAATACAAATTTAATGAATTTCTTTTTATAATTCTTTTAAAACTATTTAAAAATCGAATTTTTAATTTTTAAATATAATTTTTTTTTAATTTTTAAAATATTATTTTTATATTTTTTAAAAATATAATTTAAAATTTTTAATAATTATTTTTCTTTTTTTCTTTTCTTTTTTTCTTTTTCTTCGGCCGGCCGCTAGCTACGATGATGGCTAGCGATTGGCCACAGGCAAGATCTAGCTCGCTAGCGTCGGGCAGGGCTCGATCTCGTTGAACCGGTGAGGCCAAGGTGCCACCCAACGCCAGCGAGCTTGAGTCTCGCCGGTTGTAGGTGAGGCCGAGTCTCGCCGGATTTTGCGAGATCGAGCTTGCCGGCGTTGGGTGAGGCTCGATCTCGTCGATTTGGTGAGGCCAAGGCCTCGCCTGACGCCGGCGAGCTCGAGCCTCGCCGGATCGGGTAAGGCTCACGCCACGCCGTCGTTGGCAAGGCCGAGTCTTGCCAGATCTGGCGAGGCTCGAGCCTTGCCGATCATCGGTGAGGCTCGAGCTCGCCGGCGTTGGGCGGGGTCTCGGCTTTGCTAGTCGTCGGCGACCTGCCGGCGAGGCTCGGTGTCGGCGAGCTCGAGCCTCGCTTGGCCTGTGGCCGGCTGGTGGTTGGCCATCGCCCTACCGACCATCGGCTAGGGGATGAAAAAAAAAAAAGAAAGAAAAAAGAAAAAGAAAAAGAAAAAAATTGAAATATAAAAAATAATTATAATTTCGATTTTTATAAAAAAAAATATTTAAAGAAGGCCATGGCCCATGGGTTGAGAGTGAGTCTAAATGGGTTATTAGTTTTGGGTTTTAAGAATGGGTCGAAAATGGGTTAGAACGTGTGACCCATTTTCGACCTATATAAAACTGAACTTAAAATGGATCAAATGTGGGTTATGGCCCATTACAACTTCATAACCCACATTCGACCCATTTGTGAAAAATATGGGTGCAAAATGGGTCCATGACCCATTTTGCCACCTTTACTTGCTAAGCTTTGATGATGAGATGCTTTCCTAGTAGAGAATTAGGGATTTTACTTATTGAGTTTCGCTAAAACTCATCCCTCATCTTTCAGTCTTGTAGGCATGGAAGTTTCACGTTAGTTTTGGGAGCTGCAATCATGCTAGAGGAGATAGGATTTCCCTTGGCCTATGTGGAAAACTTATACTATGATGTAAAAAGAAAAGAGGGCTCGTAGAGAAAGGGTTTGTAAAAGTATTGTTATAATATAAATTAGTGTGTTCTGCTTGATGTGGGTTCCAGTCTTCTAGTTGTTGTTTGTCCTAGGAGTTGTTTATTAACGTTTCCGCATGTGGATGATAACGAGAAAGAATCGGGACAGCGATGAGCCTGGGACGTCGTAAAAATAACCCTCGCCGCTCAGGACCCTAGAGATGGAATTTGGGTTGTGACAATAATCCTCAAGTAGACATTCTACATATGAGATCATCATTTGTTGTGCGATTATAAATGCACCTGCAGAACATGGCGAAATCAATCCACAATAAGTGGTATATTTGTACATGTCATGATCCAAGGAAGTGGCACATTCCAAAGGGTTTTCGTATGAAGGACCATGATTGATCCATGAACGAGAGCTCCTGAGTTCTAAAGTTTTCTCGAGTATTCTAGAATACTCTTGAGAGCAAGTGATATGGTCATTGTATTTAGCTGTCATAAATGCAAGTAGTTGGGTGATAGAAAGATGTAATATCCACTGTTAGATTGAGGAGAAATCTACGGCTATGGTTAACCTTTTACTTGTATATATTGGGGTTTGCTCCCTCTCATTTGTATCCATTCACATGTGAAATACAATTCAAAATTTCTCTCTCTAGAATTTTTCTCTATTGCGAGTAAGGTTGATTCAGGAAGAAATTCCTAAGGTCACATGGGTAAGGGAAGATGCCAAATCCAAAAGAGTTCAAAGACTTACGGGTGGCTAAGGATGCAAACTTCTTGTGGTATGTGGAGCGATACATCCAAGCTAAATAAGTGATTAATAATGCATCTAAACACCACAACTATGTATTTGACTGATAATGCGTTGTTGCCGTGGTGTCATAGATGTGATGATAGGAGTGGGGATAGTTGGCCGAGGAATTTCAGCATAACTACTATCCCGCTTATGCGGAGGAGGAAGCTCAAGATGAACTTCGTTGCCTTGAGCAAAAGGGAGAAGTTCACAAGTATGTGGAGATTTTTAGAGTTGCTACTCCAAATTCCTCAATGTGCAAATCTTCAATGAATTTAGAACTTTACGTGGTAAATTACGTGCGAGTAGGATATGGTTGCATGATTGTTGACAAGGGTTGCTGATATATTAGGGCTTACTTAGAAAAAAAATTATTTCATATCAAAGGCATGACTATATAAGTATAACCAATGTGGGGAGAATTACCAAAAAGTCATGAATCTATTGTAATTGTGTCAATTAAGTCATTAACTTTCTTTTTAGCCAATTCAGTCCTAAATCTTTTGTATTTGTTTTAATTCAATCTATTTAGCCAATTTTGGCCGGTCAACGCTGACATGGACACTTTTTAAAAATATTTTATTTTACTTTTATTTTTTAATTATTAATATTTTTGTTTGTTTTTGTTTTTTTTTCTATAGTGGCCTGCGAAGGTCACAACCTAGATCTAGATGAGGCTTGGGGGCCATGGGCGGGGCTAGCCTCTCTAGCTGTGCCTCACAATCTGGATGCAAGGCCTTCTCGAGATGTTTTCCTGTCAAGTTGAATTGGACTGGGTTTGAAAAATTAGATGGAATTTGATTAAAAAAAGAGGTCATAATCAGTTTGCTCCAATGTTGATTGGAAAAGAGAAGATTTTTGGTTGTGATTGTGCTCCCCCATTTGACTCCATAGAATGGGCGAATCCTAGTTGATTTGTTTTTAGAATAGAGTTGTCTTCATCACCATGAAATGCATCTCCTCCTTAAAACGAAATGCATCTTCCATGACCAACCCACCTGTCATATGATGGTTGCCAAGACAAGGCACCCTTGCCCTCATCAACGGATTTTGAAGTTGACTAAACTTTTCACTAAACTTCATTTGTCTTGAAGGATGATAATTTAGGTATATGGTCGATAAGCTCGTTGTAGCATCCAGACTCAACTTAATTAGACACATTCCCATATTATCAAGACATTCTCATCGGAGAAGGAGAAAAATTTCTATTTCCATCTTGACATCCTCAGAATGTAAAACACTTAAATGTGTGCTCATCTAAAAGGAAATAGATCCATAACAAGATTACCTCGTATTCTACAACGGCTAGCAAACTGGGTTGGATTTTGCATCTTTGTAGAAGATTGGCTAAATCAAATTGATTGGGAAATCAATCATGAAGACAAGTTCCTTCCAAATGAAGGAGCCTTACTTAGGGAAACCAAGAGTATAATTGTTTGGGTAATCGAAATCAAGTGAAGATTCTATCCTTATCACTCAACGGCAATTATATCTTCTTGATATAGTTCTGTCCATTGACCAAAATAGAAGACGATCCTCTAAAAGTTGTCCAACGACTAGTTTGGAAATGGATGAGTATATATGAAGATCAATGGACTAAGAAGCAAGTAAGAGACAAGCCTTAGAATCTATTATTTCCAAAGTCTGAGCAAAATTTGATCATACACTTGTCTTTCGCATGCTCAAATATTTGTGATCATGATAGAAATACCAAAAAAGTGATTTAGTGAGATAATGTGATCTATCACTGAGTGTTTGCACTTAAAGTTGTGATATCTTGTTGATCATATAGTGGAATCTAGTCAGTAGGCTGTTAGTGTGCAATTTCTCTTATCCTTATTCTCTTATTGTTTATTGCTAAAGTCTATTGCAAACTCGAAGGTTACTCTTAAAGTTTGTTCTACCGTATCATAGATTTTGAACCTTGTTTTAGAATCTAGACTTTGTGCAGACTTTGATCTTGACTTGTTCTATTCCGTATTAATTTGTCAAGATTTTATTTTATCACCTATTCACCACTTCTTGGTGATTTGGGCTAGCAACAATAATTGGTATCAAAGCAGATTCTCATTTGTCTAAAATGTTTTTCTACTTCTGAGTTAACGATCTTGTATGGCTAACTTTTTGGGACTAGGTCTTGTAAAAGGTTAGAGCAACACTAGACCACCATATTTTGATAGAAAAGAGTATAATATCTGGAAAAATAAAATGAAGGCATTTATGAGATCCAAGGATCCTTTGGAATGGGACGTTGTTGAAAAATGAATAAATCCAAGTGTTGCATCTACGTTCAATGTGAAAAAGGATGGCAAACAAGTTAATCCCTCTAACACTGTAACTTAGACGGAGATATCCAAAAGAGAAACTCTAGATGCAAAAGCTATCTACTCTCTTTCTTGTACTTTATCACCTACTAAGTATAACATAATATCTTCCTACAAAACGACTATAGAAGTATGGGATAGGTTGCATGTCACCTATGAAATGATAGATTGAGTACAAGAAACAAAAGTCAACATACTACTTGGCCAATACGAATATTTCAAAATGAAGCTTAGAGAATCAATTGGCGATATTTTCAGGGCAGACTTGCATACCAAAGACAACCAATCTTAGGACCAATGAAAGTGAACGAATTCCTATGAGGGCTCTCAGAATGGAATTATATCAAAACATCAATTTGAGAAACTCAGAGAATCATACCATTATCCGTTGATGAATTCATTGAAACTCTTTAGTCTTACGAAGTAGAACGACTTCATGAAGAAGACGACTCAAAAATTAAAAAGTCCATTGCTTTTAAATTTAATGTTGATTTTGATGATACAAATTCAGCAAATGATATGGACGATGAAAAGTTGGCACTCTTGATAAATAAATTTAGAAAGCTAAATAGAATGGGAAGAAGATTCAATAGAAAAAGACAATTTAAGCAAGTAGGACAAAAATTTTTATGGAAAAAGATGAATCGGGCAAGAACATGATATGTTTTGAATGCGGGCAAAAGGGGCATATAGAGCCGAATTGTCCGTTGTTGAAGAAGAATAAGGGAATATATGATAAATTCAAGAAGGCATTAAAAACAAAAACTTGGAGTAACACTGAGTGCAAAGCAAGTGACGTTGAATGCGTAAATATATGCTTGACGGCACATTCAAATCTTGACTCAAATTCAAATTTAGAATTAGATCCCGAAAAAGAAATTGAGGTAGGATATCTTGAAATTCCTATTAAGGTATCTAAGTATATTGATGAATTGTGCTTAAATCTCAAGTTTGCTCTTAAAAAGATTTCTAAACTAAAAAAATGAAAATTCATGGCTTAGGCAAAAAGATCTCTCTCAAAAAGAAAAGTTTAAAATTTTGTAAAGTGATTTTCTACAAATAAAAGAAAGTCAAGGTTTACTTGCCAAAGAAGATGATTCTTTAAAGAAAGAATTTTCAAATATTCCAACAAAATTATTAAAGGGTTGAAAAATATTAGAACATATCATTTCCATACAAGTACCTTACTACAACAAGTTGGAACATGATTTCAATAAGGAAAGTGATTATCTAATAGACTTTTGTAAAGTCAAGGAAAGACTCAGACAAAGAACTCCTATACTTGTTTATAAAAATCATTTCCAAAAACTCTCCGTAGAACCTATTGGCTGAAGTGCTCTCAAGTGCTCCAAATGCGGAGATCTAGAACACTTTAAGAATGAATGCCCTAAAGTTTGGAGACCAATTAAGAGAGACTGGACAAAAACAACATATTCCACTAACTCTCATGGACCCAAGCAAGTCTGGATACCAAGGAAAGCATGAGACTATCTCTTCATTGCAGGTAATCATAAAGAAAAAGAACAAATGGTACTCAACCAATGGTTGCTCAAGACATATGACTAGAAACTCCAACACCTTCATCATACTTGAAAGATTGAATGGAGGAAAAGTATCTTTTGATGGAAATAACAAATGGAAGATTATTGGCAAGGGAACCACGAGATTGGGAATTTAATCATCAACAACAGATCTCTTGTAAAAGGACTCCACTATAAATTGATCAGTATAACTCATGTGTGACATTGGATTCATAATCAATTTTTAAAAAATATATGCTCAGGAATAAGCATTGATTGCTCACAAAAGTTCATTGGACAAAGGCATGGTAATATCTACTTTTTGGATGTAAAATTTGACTATGTTCAATGTCTTGTGTCTATTCAAGATGATTCAGACTTATGGCATAAGAAGTTGGGACACGTGAGTATGAAGCAAATATCCAAACTTTATTCCAAGAAACTTGTTCGTGGACTTCCAAGTTTAAAGTATAAAAAGGATGAATTATGTACAGCCTGTACTCTGAGAAAACAGGTAAGAAATTCCTTTAAATCCATAAATCATATTTGCACTAATTGTGCTTTGTAGCTTTTACACATGGATCTCTTCATACCTATAAGGAGTCAAAGTATTGGAGGTAAGATATATTGTTTAGTCATTGTTGATGGTTATACTAGGTTTACATGGATTTTCTTTCTTGCTCACAAAAGTGAAACCTTTTCTTATTTTTTCAAAGTTTGTAAAAATGGTTCAGAATGAAAATGGATACGTTATTTCCAATATTAAAACCGATCACATGGGAGAAAAATCAAAGCTTTATAGACTTTTGTGATTAAAATGGTCTTTAACATCTTTTTTTCCTCTTCTTATACTCCAGAACAAAATAAAGTAGTAGAAAGACAAACTTGTTCTTTATAGGAGGTGGCCATAACTCTTTTAATAGAAAACAAAGTCTAATATAGCTTTTGGGTAGAAATAGTCTCAAGAGCTTGCTATTTATCAATAGAGTCTTTCTAAGACCAATCCTTGAGAAAACCTCCAATGAAATTTATAAAGGTTGAAAATAAATATTTCTTACCTTCCTATCTTTGGTTGCAAATGCTTTATTGAAAATAATGTCAATGATCGTCCTGGTAAGTTTGAGGGAATGTCAGAATAAGGAATATTCCTATGTTATTCAATTATAAGTAAAGCTTACAGAGTCTACAACAAGAGCACTTAGATAGCTAAGGTATCAATGAATGTGAAGTTCCAAAAGAAGGAACATACTCAATTAGAAGAGTCTGAACCTGTTTTAGACTTAACAAATACTTAGATCCTTAAAGAATATCTGATTCCTAAAAAGAATGCTTCTACGGAAGAAAATCTAGAGGTAACTAAACAAAATCTAGATTTATCTCATGAAATTCAGGGATAATATGACTATTTTAACAAAAACTGGAAACACAAATCAAGTCATCCACAAGATCTGATTATTGGAAAAAAAGATAATGATATTCAAACTCGATCAAAACACAAGGAAAACATAAGCAGCTTGGCACTCATATCTAAGATTGAACCAAAAGGAGTGGATGAGGCCTTAACCAATGAAAGCTGGATAAAGGTGATGAAAGAAGAACTTCGTCAGTTCAGAATCAACGAAGTATGGGAGCTAGTCCCAGACCGAAGAATCATCCAGTCATTGGAACTAAGTGGGTGTTTAGAAACAAACTAGATGATCAATGAAGAGTTACAAGAAACAAGACAAGGCTTGTGGCTAAAGCATATTCACAAGAGGAAGACATAATGTAACATCTTGAATTTTACCTACCCTATAAGTGTAATCGGACTGTTATAGGCTTGGATTATTTTAAAGTGGGCTAGATGACAAGCCTGATGGGTCATGAGGAAAGTTTAGGCAGTAGTTAACGAGCTACATGAGGATATCGAGCACGGGCTCAATCAGACAAAGTATAGGATATGGACTTAGGCTTGGCTTGGAGTGGGCCAAGAGTTGGGTTTGATAAAGTTGTGAATTAAGTTTAGCTGGCCATGAAAAGTCGTGGGATGAGCCTGGTGGGCCAAAGACGGGTATTTAGGCTTGAGCGCTTTAATTTTCGATTAAGATTATAGATTACCGTTATGAGGGATTTAATTAGAAATTTTATTAAAAACTTATAAGTGATTGTAATTTTATTATCGAACACTAACTTTAGTAATTTCTCGTAATTAATTCTTGTTTGTATTGTAGAATAGCGTTGAGACATTAATGTGTCAATTCGATTCCTTTGAACTCATGCACTCATATAGTTACGAAAGGATCGAAAATTTTGTGGATTCGAAACGAAACTAAGTAGAAGACGTTATAAACTACTAGACTAATTAACGACACGGATCATAACTTAATCTTAATCATCTCAAGTGCCAGGTGTCAACCATGAAGAGGAATGTGTGCATGGGAGCCACAACACTCATCTCTTCCCTCTCGGTTTCTCTCCAACCTGAAGCCTTCAGAGGAGACATCATCATTTCTTCCTAATAATATCTACTCATGGGATTTAAAATAAAATCTACACACATATTTGTTTTTCCTCAGAACTCACGCCATTCTCTTCCCCCCAAAACAGACCCAAAATCTTCTCTCTCTACTTCTCTCTTTTCTCTCTCGCACGGCTTGCACAGAAGCAAAGCCCGACGACCCTAGCTTCTTCTTCTTCTTCTTCTTCTTTTCCTTGCACATGTTTGAGGGTAGAATTCCAAATAGTAGCGAGCCACTAGCGAAGCCGTGCCATGAGTGAGGAAATGATGAGGTCCTAAACTAGAATTTATCCGTTGTTTGTTGAGGGAACTTGCGGAGCATGCTGAATAGTGGAAGATTGAGTTTGATGCTTCCATTTTGAGTTGGAATAGGTTAGATGGGCAGTCAAATGATGTTGTTGGTCTTTGCATGTGATGATCGAGGTTCGTATGGTCAAAGAACAGAGCACAAGGGAGCTGTGTTGGTCAAGATGGTGGGTAGATGACTGCTGAGTGATAGAAGGGTGTTGCATGTTGGTTTTGAGGGGTCGAGAGGTGAATTCTAACCTAGGGTTGAACTGTAGGTTGCTGTGTGTAGTCTATGAGCTATTGAGATCACTTTTGGGTTATGTCGGAGCGGCGTAGAGGTACTAAAAGAGGTTGTAGAAAAACTACACAATTTGATGTAGGTGTAGATGGAGATAGGGGCTCGGGATGCTCTGTTCGGGAGAGAGACAGAAAATTACTGATTTAGGCCCTGTTTGTTTAAAATTGTTTCTGTTCCCTGGAACAAAAATTTCTGTTCTTTTGTTTCGGGGAACAAAAAAATAGTTATTTTTTTTTTCCTTGGAACAGATTTGGAATATAAACAAGAAGTAGAAAAAAGTTGTTTCTTGTTCTAGGGAACAATTTTTAAGAAACAAAAGAACAAAAACTCAAAAATCTTCTTTTGTTTATTTCTACTTTAGCCTATGCCCTTTGTCTCAGCCAATCCACCTGCGCCCTCTCAGTCTCAAGTCCCTCCTTTCTCCGGCGTCTCTTAGCTTCTCCACCGTCATCCTCTTCAGCGCCTCCTAACTCGTCATTCTCTCTGGCGTCAACAGCTGTTGCTCCTTCACAGGCTAAAGCTTTTGATTCAAGGTAAGTTTCATCCATCTTGCTGACCTGCAACCATGGGATGGATGCCTTCAGTGAGGGCTTGGCTAAGTCGATTGACGAGGGCTTCGGCGAGAGCGACCCTTTGCAGATCTGGGTGACGGCTGCTCAGGGATCAAGTGCGATGGCTCGCTCGAGCCAATGCTTGCCCAGATCTTTGAGACACTCGCTCGAGCAAGCCCTCGCACTTAAGCCCCAAGCAAGCGTTGCTTCTTTGCTCACTCGAGCGAGCATCACGAGCAGAGTAGTAATGCTTTGCTCGCTTGAGCAAGCGTTGTTGCTTTGCTCGCTCGAGTGAGCGTCGTGCTCGAGTGACCATCGTGAGTAGAGTAGCAATGCTTTTCTCGCTCGAGCGAGCGACTCACAGGCGAGCACTGCTCGCTCGAGCGAGCAGGGCATGGTTAATGCATTTAGGAAAACTGTGAAGTATGAGGGCTTTGGAGCATTGTATAAGGGCTTAGTTCCAAATTCTGTCAAGGTCAGTCATATCTTAGTCAAAACTTGCCCTTTTAGAGGTTTTAGTATTATAAGACCTAAGGAGCATTGTTAACTTAGCAGTAGACACAATTTTGTCAATGCATTTGCTAGTTTTTGCTTATCCACTCTGTTTTACGTTTTTGAAAATTGCTGCTCTCATCCTTAGGTAGTTCCATCCATCGCCATCGCATTTGTGATGTATGAGATGGTCAAGGATATATTAGGAGTTGAAATCAGAATATCATATTGAACTTTGGAGCATCCTTTTGGTGTTCGTCAAAAGTGTGGTATTTTTGTAGGCTAGGGTTAGAAAAAAAGGGTGGAGGTTGCTCTTTTCTTCTCTCTAAAAGTAAGTCTAGCAAAATGTAATCTAGCTCTGATAATTGCTCCCCCTTTGTTCTCGTGTCGATGTCTTCTTGTGAACTTGATGTAGCTGTTGGCTTCTCATTCATGTGTTGTGTCAATAAGTATCAAGGAGGAATAAGGCAAGAAATATAGTTCATTGGCTTTTGATGCCGTGAGAAAGCTTTTTTTTTTTCCAGAGATTATAGTGGAGGGCTGTTCACTACACTTCTCATTTTTTTAATAACTCACTGGATGCGGTTTAATATAAGAATAAAGAGTCCAATCATAGTCGTAGTATATTTACTTGCTAATTTAGATTTTAAATATAGATTATACTGTGTAGGTGATGGATACTTTTTGCACCTTGTTGACATTTAACTTCAACTAGGCTTTTTCTACAATTCAGTTGGCTTGAAAATAGAATCATGTCTATTGCAGATCGTTTGATATTGAACCTTATCACGTTTACAACGTTGGAAGTTACTTCTCATGGAAATTGTTGAAACACAGAAAATTAGTTTCATCCTTGATACATCTCACCTGGTTTATAACTTTTGTTTGCATTAACATTGAATTAGTCATCTTCTTCTTCTTCGACATTTGTTTATTTCTTTGAAAGGTTTTTGTAATCTATGATGCGTGATGTGGCTGTCATGTATTCAATTTTTTCCTATTTGTGTACTTGAGCTTGGTTTGGTTTTTGGTTATTCTCGTCATGTTTTTCATTCTCACTCGACCGGTTTCTACTTGCTTGCTTGACATATTCTTTTTGCTTGTTGCGCAGTTCCATTGACGTTGGTGTTACCAAAATCTTGCGCATCTCCAAAATTTGGTAGGTTTCTTACAATGCTATTTATTTCATTTTGAGCATTCTATTTCATTGATCATTGATAGTCATAGTACTATGTAGTTCTTGTAGCTCAAAATGCAACTTATGTTCTGTTCTATACATGTTAGTTCAAGAATTGTCAATGTTGTCATTATAGTCTTATTCACTAGCATCTCTTGAGAATGATTTTGTGTATGGCATGTAGTTCCTATAGTATTATGTTATTGATTTAACTCATAACTCATATGATGCTCAATCGGTCAAAGTTAAATGGCATATGAGAAATAGACATTCTGTGCAAAGTGGACTGAGTCTGTAACCAAACTATTTATAGGTTTGTTGGTGGATGAGGTCAAAAAGGAAAATTGCACCTCTTCTACTTACAACAAAGCGGGGTGGAAGAATATACAGATTGAATTCATTAAACAGATAGGATTCCAATATAGCATAGTACAGTTGAGGAACAAGGTAAACAAACTGAGAAAACAGTATGGTAGTTTTCAAAAACTCATTACTCAGTCTGGATTTGGTTGGGATAATGTGAATAAAACAGTTGTTGTCGACGATCCAAGTATTTGGGAATCTCACATCAAGGTATTTTTTTTTTAAACTTTTTGGTCATTTTGATATCATTATAGATGTAAATTTTAAAATGTATGATTATATTGCTGAAATGTCATTAGTGAAAATTGTAGGATAATGTCGATTGGGCAAAATTCAAGAAGGATGGATTTCCTCAGTATCCTGAGCTATGTATTGTATTTGGTGGTACATATGCTACTGGGGATTACGCCATAGGAAATGCTAAAGATTTGACGGTGTCGGAGGAAGATGACAATGGATATGGCAATGTAGGCGGTGACAATGGTGGTGGCAATGCAAATGGTGACAATGGTGGTGGCAATACAGATGACTTCAGTGAACACCACATTGATGAGAGAGTCTTTACATTTGACAATGTTGCAACTTCAGTTCATGAAAATCACAAATTGGATAGGACTCCAAATACTAAGAGGAGAAGAAAAAGTAACCAATTAGGTATTGTTGACACTTGCAAAGCCATACAAGATCTTTTAAAAGCTAGGGCAAGTCAATTTGTTAGTGGCTCTGCGACCTCAGGGGTTACACCACCACCTGTAGACCTTTTCTCCGTATCTGCTGTGATTGATGTCCTAGTTAGTATGCATGAGCTAGAGCAAGATCTTTACAATAAAGCAGTGGAACGAGCATGCGTTAGTGCCCCATGGAGGGAGGCTTTCATTAAATCCCCACCTGAAAGGAGAAATGGACTTCTTCAATGTCTTTACTAGATGTTTGGAAATATATTATGGATTGCATGGGGTTTCATTAGATTGTATAACTTATGTTATCGATTAATATTTAGTTTTTAAAGATATTAGTGTTGAGACTCTTGTGCTTATATGTAATGGCATTTCCTATTGAGACTCTATGACTTATGTTATTGATTGTTAATAGATATATTTTCAAAATCTATATTGATGTTTTTATATTTGTGTGATGGTATATGTACTATGGAAGGGGGATCAAATAGTGTGTCTAATGAGTAGGTAGAACTAGTTGAACAATTCTTGGATGATGATGATCTTGACATATTGATAGCGTGGTTGTGCATAGTTGTGATGGAAACGTCTGTCCATACAAAAGAACTTATTAGGGATAGTAAATTATCAAGACCTGAATGGATAACAGAGATTGTTTATGGACATTCGGGTAGATTATATGAAGCCTTTAGGATGGAAAGACATGTTTTTATGAACTTATGTGGTTTAATGAGAGTAAGAGGTTGGTTGAAAGATAGTTGATTTGTTCGAATAGATGAACAAGTTGGGATACTCTTATCTTTGGTTAGTCACTATAGCTCAAATAAAGATTTATTTGAGAGATTCCAATGTTCGGGAGAAATGATCAGCAAGTATTTCAACATAGTGTTGAAAGCAATTATCAAACTTTCAAAAGAGATGATCAAACCACCGTCCTTTGATGTTGTCCCACAAGAAATTCTTATGGATCCTAGTCATAAACGCTACTTCAAGGTATGCTTTTTTTTATCAATTTTATACCGCCAAATACATGTAGTTGATAATCTTATATAATATTAGATTGGTAATAAATTGACAGGGCTGCATAGGTGCTACGGATGGCACCCATATAAATGCTATCGTCTCTGTGTCTTAGCAGATTCCATTTAGAGGCAGGAAAGGGATTACCACCCAGAATTTGCTGTGTGTTTGCTCATTTGATATGAAATTTACTTTTGTGTATGCTAGATGGGAAGGATCTGCCAACGATTGTCGAGTGCTTTCGGCAGCACTCGAAACTCCTCAACTACAATTTCCCCGACCATCACTTGGTATTTACTTTGTTTATAAAGACAAACTTTTTTTATGATTATATTATGGTTGAATATCACAACAAATATATATCATGTTATAGGGAAATACTACGTGGTAGATTCTGGTTATGTAGCACTTTCGAGATTTTTAACTCCATTTAAAGGTGAACGGTATCATCTTAACGATTATAGAGGGAATGGGAGACGGCTAAGAATAGCAAGAGAATTGTTCAACCATAAGCACTCTTCACTAAGAAATGTAATTGAGAGGTCATTTGGGGCATTAAAGAACGCTTCACCATTTTGAGACATATGCCTCCATTTACAATTCAGAAGCAAGCAATTGTTGTAATTGCATGTTGTGCTCTCAATAATTACATTTGTGATCAAGATAGGATGGACATAAAATTTTCCCTATATAGAGATCCGGAGTATCCATTCAGACCTAGAGAAGTGGAGGTTGCAGATGATACATCGCATGAGCAGGCACTTGGGATAAACATGTTTAGGATAAGTATTACAAATAAAATGGCAATGGATCACAATATGCTTGAGATTTCATGACTTTGTGTTTCCGACTTTTGTAATATTGTTTTTGAGTAATCACTTATCAAAGTCAATGTGATGAAGTTGAACAATGAACTATATTACTTCAATATTGTGATGTCATGTATGAAAGGGTCCATGTAGAGATCTATAAGATACTCTTCTTTTTGCTAGCTCTTATTCTACGAACTTTACTTACAAAATTTTCTTCCAAGTATGTACATATGACAATGTTCAGAATGCTTTTTTTCACTCACCATGAACAAAATTAAATTGGTGAGTATTCCATGAGAATGAGAATTCAATACCAAGTTTACACTTCATAAAAAAAAAAAAAAAAAAAAAATCTTGAGAAAAATTTGGAATAGAAATTATGTACAGCTACCAAAGATGTTTATGTTCTTTTTCTATCCAAGAATAGAAATTTTATATAGTTACCAAACATGTTCTTTTGTTCATAAATTATTCCCGGGAACAGAAATAGAAAAAACTATTTTTGTTCAAAAATTGTTCCCCGGAACAGAAACGTTATCAAATGTGCCTTTATCCGTCATTTTGGGGTCTTAAATGTGTAGTCGATGAGAATAACTAATTTTCTTAAGAGTGCACCAACTATTTTAGGCTTCGACTACTGGTTGTAGAGATTTTCGTGCGAAAATTTGCTGGTGAGAACATTTCTAAATTAGAACAGCAAACTATCCTGCAGAAAACAGCAGAACCTTAGGTAGTTCTATGAATTTTCTGTGATTTTCTAGACGTGGTTGGATGTTAAGCTCTTCTTGAAAGTTGTAGGAAACATCTTTAGGAAGAACATATCAAAATTTGAGAACAAACGGTCAAGATTTGGGTAGTGAAATGATCCTTATCCAGTAGGCACTTTATTTCGTAGTTGCCGCAGAATTTAGGGTTAAAGACAGCAAATTATTGCTCTTTATACATTGAGATATATGCTTAGGTTTCTTCAAAAAAATGTTAATCTATGTCTCTTCTATAATATACTAAAATTTCGTAGCATTGCAATGAGATTTGATGCACTTTTTGCTTCTGTGATTGAAACTGCTCATGTCAGCTTGTATCCTGCCTTGATCCGAGATTGTGCAATAGATGTTGTGCCTATTGTTCCTAATTTTCATGGCATATATGGAGCTAATGGTTTTGTAATAATGGTTAGTTTGTGCACGAGCTTGTCTCTTCCATAATTCGAAGTGTGGTTATTATATGGTTACTAATTGTGGCATATGTGTGCAATGAGTGCGACATGAATGAAATATTGTGTGAGCATTGAGTGTTGCTTGAAGTGATTGTGTGCTCTTGAGGTTTTATGCATGCTGTGATGTGATATAATTCAGAGGTGTGATGTGTGGAATGTGTGAATTAAATGAGTAAGAGATCTCCATCGGTACTAATATACTAGTGATGCCCCAGGGAGTGGGATGCCCATGCTGTGTGATTTTGGATGCCTCGGTTGAGTGAGATACCTAGATGCCTTGGAGTTGAGATGCCCATGTGTGTGATTAGGGATGCCTCGGAGTGAGATGCCCATGATAGCAATATTGCGGAAGTCTGAATGTGGGATTTCGAAAGTGACTCGATCGGGCCGGCTTGAGTTCTGATGGGTAAACTGATCGTGTGTGGACCTTAACATACATAATATAACATAATTCCACTTGGTGTGTGAGTTTGCCTATTGTTGTTGCATCTCATCTAGGTTTAGGTTAGAAATGGGAGGCATACATGCATAATTCGTGTGCTTGATATGAAGTGATCATTTGTGTGACATCTTAGCTTTCATTTAGCTATACTTGGATGATTCAATCTTAGTAAGTCTGTGCTATTTGGTTATGTTCTCTTGTTTTCTTTGGCGACTGTGGATTGTCTAGCTTAGGGTCTTATTATTTCTTTACTGGGCATTGCTCATTCCTTTATATTTTTCAAATCGTTAGTATGTATGTACCACTGATCGCTCATTATGGGGTGATAACATACATTGATGTTTCTTTTCACGATGTATATGACCCCAATATCAAGCCGACCTACAAGAGATATGAGGCTACGCTTTGGATGGACAATGGCAGGGTAGATTGGATTCCTATGAGGTTTGTTGCTTGGTTCATAAACCATGAAGGGGAGCTATTTGGCCCTCTTTAGTTCGATGCTAGAGGACTTGGAGCCGGGGCAGGAGGTGCTTAGGCACCTATCAAGATGAAGTTGGAGAAGACATCTTTCGTTTTTTTTTTTTTTAATGGATATGGGCTAGTGTAGGGGGTAGTGAAGTTAGGAACCCCTCTCACCTTTTTCCTGGCTGATTACTTACACTTTTTTTTATGAACTTGTAAAACATATGTTGTACATAGGTGAAGGACTTGTAAGTAATCCACGTCAATGTATGTAAGCCTGAATGGGTTTCAACGGGAAAGTTAACGAAGCTTTTCACTATTATTATATATGTTCTTAGTTGGATTGTCTAATGCTAGGTGACAAGACTGTTACAGGGTGATCATGTGTTAGAAAAGCTTCAGATCATAAAATATCCATGTTATACATGCTAACCACATTGCGGTGTAGCAACACGATCGTAATGGGAACCTTCGTGGTTTGATCTAGAGAAAGAGATAAGGTGGGTGTTACGGTCCCAATGGCAGCCTCCATGGTTTAGTCTTGAGAAAGAGATGCGTTGAAGTCTTGGGTTGAGATATCTTCATCTAGAAGGATATTTGAATCGGGAGGAGTAGACCCAACACTCAACTTATACGTGAGGGGGAGATTATTGAGATGTATGTGTGAGTTGTATTAAAAGATAACCCACATTGAAGAATTGCTTTGGTGTGGAGTTGTATTAAACTTTTGAATGAATATGAGTCCAATTGGATATATCGACAAATTTGGACATAGGCTTTTCTTGATATTCTCCTTAGGTGAAATGTGCTGCGCCCTTCCAACACAAGCTCACCGTGGCGAACTTAACGACGACTACAATGAAGGCAACGAAGTCTGCAAAGACGAGGACTGAGAATGGGGGAAAAGAGAGAGAAGAGGATTGTGGGATTTGGTCAGGTATAATTTGGGAGTGGTCAGGTGTAAATTACAAAGACGTATGCCTGATTTTCAATGATAAAATGAAGAGGCTATGCAGAGTTGATTAGGCTCACATCTGCCCGATTTTTGCCATCTCGCGACATCAATAGTGAAGGAACCTAAAATACATTGTAAATCCTATTCAAACCATGTTCTGAAACAATGTAATATCAAAGGGTCTAACTCGAAGCCTATGTAATAATTAGGTGAAACAAGTAAGATCATTTAATAATCCATTATTACTTGATAGAAATCATACAGGGCAGTCATGTGGTGGGTTTTCCAGACATTATATTGGCAAAGTAGTCAAATTTTGGCCAATTCCATCAATAACGAAGAAATGAAAGTTTTGATCCATTCGATAATTGAAATTGAAGTCCAAGGGAAAGTTGAACAATCAGTTTTAAACTTATTGTATGGAAATGAAATGCAATTGAGTTTTAAATATTTTAATTGAATTAATTTAGTCATAAATTTTTGGAGGAAAGTGCAGTAAAATCCTCTCGAAAAACACCTGACTGATTTATCTAACATGACAATTTAGTCATCGCTAGTTGTCTTACATAGAACAACGATGCCGCTTTTGCTTAAAGATAAATGATGTCGTTGCTTGGTCGAGCGACTGAGGCCCCAAATGACCAAATCCTTTGCTCAGATGATTGGATTAAACAAAAGGGTAGGCAGTTCGCAGAGTCTCGAGGTCGAAAATCCGAAATCCATGACTCAATCTACCAACAGCAGTGAATAGAAGCAAAGCCGCAACATCCCCACCAGTAAGCAACGCGAGCCCCTTAAAACAGAACAAACGCAATTTCGAAAGCTAAAACAAAAATTGCCCACGGAACCCTATTTCTTGAAGCGAGAGGCAGAACTTGCCTCTCAATTTGGATGACGCCCTTGAGAGGGACGCTCTCCTAATCCACGAAGGTCGCGTTGCCGTCATCAAATGGAGAAGGAAAAGCTAGTAGAGGCTGCTTGGTGGCCGGAGAGACTGAAACGAGGACGTCGTAGGCTCTAGCAAGGGCGAGTCTGAGGGCTTCGTGAGGTGAGTTCAAGAGCGAAATTAAGCTGGCGAGCGAAGAAGAGTGGAGGAGGGCGTGGGGGCGGTGAAGGCGATGGAGGAGGAGGCAATAGAAGTGGAACGACAGCTTTTTGGAAGAGAGAGCCCGAAACAACTTCTTTTGTCTAAGGAAAAGAAGCAGTCTTTCATGTAATTTCGGTCCATGTCACGCTGTCGCTGTTACATGTAAGGTGTCCTGATAAGTGAATTGTCATGCTAAATAGAGCAGGCGAACTTGATCGAAAGCGCTTAATTGCACTTTCCCTTAAAGGTTTAGGACTAATTTAATTCAATTAAAATGTTTAGATTGCATTCCCTACAGTAGTTTAAGATTGATCCGTGATTTTCTCCCAAGCTGTTATTTATTTGCAAAATTTGCTGAGTGTTTAGAGAGAGGATTAGTGAAATTATCTCAAAAGTCTCCCCATTTCAACCTAATTTCCTATAATGATAACTTTGGTCCATAATAAGTTAAATGTGTAAGCATTCTTTCATGGTAGGTTGCAAATTATCTGTATCATTGACATGCAAAATTAATTATGTAAATATGAATGAAGGTGATTTCTCTCTTTGTATCTACGAATCAGAAAACCCTCTAGATATAGAAAAACATGACCGGTTTCATCTTTTATGTTTAACAAATCTTTAAAAGTACTTTCCCACCATGAAGTATATCATCCGACCATTAGAAGTGCTTTCTTAAGGAATTTCCAACATGATGTCAGTTTTTGTGCGATAAATTTCATAAATTTTCCATGAAGTGTCTAAATGGTAAGTCAGGACTTGTGCTATTTTCCTTATAAGCGCATATCTAGATACTCAAGACTCCTTTGGCATACAAATCAAAAGTAAAGACGATGCTGTGTTAGTGTATTTAAATTATAAATAATGCCTTTATCTAACAATTTAACTTTTAAAATCGTTAATAGTAAACCGACAAAATTTTACTCCTCAACCCTAGCATTACCATGGAGAAGCAGTTTGTTCCCAATCTGCTGTCTATTAGTTGCAGAGAGAAAAAGATTGACTTCCATCGATGAGGTCGAAGTTACAAAGAAATTAAGTTGCAATAAACAGAGAAATTTCAAAAAGATTGTATATGAACTTCACATCCTCAACAAGATACTCATGCTATAAGTGAAATAGCAAAAAATACAGGTAAAGCAGGCTACGTGTGGAGGAACCTAGAAGCCTTTGCGCTGTGGATGTGTACCTTAAGATCAAGAGAATTATTTGGGACTCGCTGAGGATCTCTCGAGAGGGCGCTCGTGGCCTAGCCGAAGTTCGAGGTCCAATTCTATCCGGTCCGAACTCTGACTCAAATGCATCCTCTCTTGTTCAACACCGTCATCTCTAGCTTGAGCACCTGTCTTATCTTCTGCAGACATGGTACGTGGCCCTTTCGGGGGGGTTTTGTTACCGCTTTTCTCGTCCTCGTGACTTCCAGCGGCAGCGGTGTTCTTGCTCGGGATGACTCCAAGTGATAGCGCGCTCTCCTCCATGGATTCCCTGAGCTTGGCCCTATCTCTCCTGTGAATGTTCATGTGACCTCCAAGTGCCTGGGCATTTGAAAACCCCCGCTTGCAGAAGGCACAAGTATAGGATTTCACAGGACTCTGGTCATGGTCTATGCTCATGAATACACGCTCTGGCTTTTCTAGATTCAATTGATTGATATCCATGAGAGAGGGGGGAGGAGAAGGATATAAAGAGGAGGAGCACGCAAGCGGGTCGGTCGTGTATGACTTATTTAAGGGGTATTAATGCGGGCTCACTTTGTTCTAGATGTGATTGTGTTAACCTAAATTGTTTATCGTTCATTGAGCCTACAGGTATACTGTGTCAAAACATATGAGGACAATGTTGAAATTGTATGAACCCTGACAAATTCCAACTTATTTTCGACAAGTTCACTGCTTTCTCAATAACAATAAAGGGTAGAATTGTAATCCCTCTATTAATCAAGGCAAAAACAATTCGATCACGTAACAGTTCCCTCCGTATTTTTATGTTGTAGGTTTAGCAGTATTCGCGCACTTAACGTATGCTGTGACCTAATGTATTCTATGTGAACATTCAAGAGTAGAAAATGGGAAGATCAAAAGGCGTGTATGCTAATGCTTCCAAAAGGCTTCGATAGGTCAAAGTATGTATGTATGTATATAAATATGTAGGAATGGTAGGTAAGCTCTCTGAGCTAGAGCTAGAAGCTTTATAAACACATCTTGTTAACTGTATATGTGACGTAACTAAGATTTTTACTGATTAATTTATTGAAGCTGCTGACTTTGCCTTGGATCGACCACTTGATTTTAATAATGACGTGTAACATAACTCCATTGCTGTTCTTGAAAGCAAGATAAAATCTTTCATATTTCATAGCATAGAAGTATATCCTTGTTCAAGGATGTCCTTGTTCAAGGGTTGATTTTCAGTGCTTTCTAATTTTCATCTACGAGTATAGATGCTAACTAGGGCAAAGATCATTCTAGAATAAATGGTTCTAGATAATCACTCCTTGAACATCGATACTTTATAAATTTCATGCATGCGCGTGTTCATGGCTATAAGCCGGATCTGTTATGCATGCGCGTGTTTTACAAATTAATATTCTCATTCACACAAAAGTTCATATGGAGAGGAAAAGGTGAAGTGTGCGTGAATCCATTATATCTATCCCACGTTGAATGGTTGTAGAAATTCAAGTTCTCTACGAAAAGGAAATTCATAATTGGATGAAAAAGGATATGAGGAATTCAGGCCGAAATCTGACCTACTGCTTAAATTATTCTTTAGTATTCGACCGTCTGCTCCGTGTTTAAGGATCTCCTAGTTCTAGGGTTCATATCCCCTGCTCTCAAATTTCATCTACATGGTCAAGATAATAACTAGGAGAAGTTGGATTCTCCTACAACAACTCTAGAAGATCACTCCTTGATATTGACACTTAATATTTTTCAACCTAAAAAAAATACATCCTGAGACCCCCAATGATTATAGAATGACTTGTGATTAGATGTAATTGGTCTAAGAAGCGTCAGATCCATTAACTTGTTCTTCATATGTTAGGGTTCCGCAAATGATAGCTTAAGTACATATAACAACGAACTCATGAGAAGATGCTGCACCACTATGTCCACAACAAACGATGGATCTAAAGAGGACTATGAGAAATAAAATGAAATTTTTTATATGCACTCAGGTAGTTCACCAGTCACGTAATCTTTCCCTTCTATTCTTGTTTTTTCTTGGTACATGCATCAAAGACATGTGATTCCACTCACTACATTTCTTTAAACTATGCATGCATTTAAGTGGGACTTATCATATTCGTTTTTTTAATGGACTTTATGGTTTCCGTGAGAGCATATAGTTTTGTCCTTCGTATCTCCGACATGTAGACCCCGCAATCAGATGGACAATACCGACTATTTGGCTCCTTCTAGATATCTTAATTCGATAGAACATCCTATTCTTTGGTGAAGTTATTGGAAGAGACATTTGCCAACTAAACATTAATTTTATTTGGATCGTGGCCGATCAAAAACACACTTTAGCATTTAGGTATTAAACCGTCCACCTCTTGAGACGGTGGCTCCACTTATGCCAGTTTTAGGGTTTCCTTTCTCTGTTTTCCTGCATTTTTTCCCCATCCATTGTGCTTTAGCCGGAAAATTTTTATTTATTAGGATTGTCTAAAGTTGAAAATTAGTTGACATTATAGTTTATCCTCTTCCGAGAATAATGCATGAGCATATTGTATATTCAATTCTCGGAAAATTTCCACTTTTCTTTTCGTCTCTCTCTCTTCACCTTCTTTCTTCTTCGCAACCAAATGCCAGCCGCAGCACCTCTGCCCCTTTACCATGTCAGCGTCGCTCGTCGCTAGCACGAGCTCTCGCGAACATGACTTCCACTATAGCCATCGCCCTTGCAATTCCGATTCCCTTCTCTCTTTCGCTCTCTAGATATATGTCGCTTGAATACAGCGGGGGGCCGGACGTTGAAATTTTTCTTGCTGGAGGCAAATCTTTGTCAATGACTATTTTAGTTAGTACTATAATATTCTTTGTATGACTGCTCAACCGGTTATTGATAATTTAAATGGACTAGGAAGGTTGATAATCGTTCTAAGTGGCGTCGCATGCATATGAATTTGTCTGAAAATTAGACATCTCGAATGGCAATGATCTCTTCAGACTTCAAGGGCGTTTATACAAGAACCACATTTTTCTCCATTGCTATCAAAGTAATTTTTTTTTTCAACCATTTATCTAATTAGTAATTACAAATATGGATATAACCTGCATTTATATGTTATTAAATTTGTAGTTGAGTGATGTCTATAACTTCGTAACCTACTAGTCAGCCAAGTGGGAGTTTCATCTAAGACAAGGAAAATATAACCCTTTATTCAAAATCATCTAGGACAACTCATTTGTCTCTGAAAAGCATGCAAGTGTTGTAGTAGTAAATTAATTATTTTCTAAATGATGTTGATGTTGCAATAGTTTATCCCAACTTGGTGGCGTTTCCCATACGTCGCGAGCTTGAAATAAAGCACCGTTGGGTAAATCATAGGTCATCTAAATATAGATGTGGACGAATGATTATTTTCTCACAATCCCATGTCGATGAGGTTAAGGATTTCTTAAGAATGCTTTTGGCAATATCTATGAGTGATTTTTCTATGCCCGACATCACCGGCTGTTTTAAGAAATATTCCCTGAAAAACAGCTTCGCGATAAGGCACTTTCTCAACATACTTATCATCTCCGCATGACGTTCTCAAGAGGGCGACACTTGAAGAGATCGAAAGTACACAAAAACACTAAAGAAGCTCAATAATCAAAGCAACCGCCACCGTCCCACAGAGTTCGATTAAGTAATTAATATGAGGCTCCATTTAAACTGAAAACATTGGGACACGATGAGACCGACCCACAAGATAACGACTGTATAGAGATCGTGAATGAGCAACGCCCCTGTGATAGGTTAACCGACGATTTCATCATCTGATTATAAAGATGGATTTGAAAATTGGAGTCCGATAGGATGAGTTACGACATGAGGAGAGATTGATCTTAAAGAACTGTGCTCTATGAGCAGTCTTTTAAGGACCTAGTCTACCACAACTAGTTGTTTAATGGCGGGTCAAACCCGCCCGCTTGATTTCGCCCGGGGGGATTAGGAACAAGCATGCTCATGAATGATGACCTCAAAATACCTCCCATGAAGTAAATATCCGACAAGTGTCTTTGATAGAGTGATAGAACATTAGAGTTTTACGCATTAAAACACGCGAGGTCTATTTCTCCCGATTGACAATTTACTGGGTCAATTACGGGGAAGTATTTTATTGTAAATTCCACTTGATTGAGTGATAAAACATTAGGGTTTTGCGCATAAAAACACATTGGGTCTATTTCACCCGATAGACAATTTATCGAATCAATTACGAGGAAGTAATTTGTTGTGAATTCCGTTACCTTTTGATGTAGATGGCCCATGGTCTACATTTGGCCGAATTCGGGAGTGGAAATAATCTGCTACGTGAAAGCTGATTTAGGTTACTAGTGTATCGTAGTACTTAGAAAAAAGTGTGTTCTCCTTTAACACTCAATATCATTATAGTTCTTCAAATTTATGGGACAATGCACTCTTGGTGTGAAGTCATTTACATCCTACAAGGTTTTAGGTCGCCAAATTTTATTTTCCACTTCACTTTCTCGTTATTTTCTTTTATCACTGTCTTCATTTCTTTTCCGTTTCACAACAAAGATCTTTTCAATATTCTTTCTAAAAAAAACTTTTTTTTTTTTTTTTCATTTTATCCTATAATACGAGGAAAATGCCATTTGTATGCTATTTTCTCAATGAAATAATCTAAACTGGTGATAAAGTCAATATGATATTTCTGGAACTTATTTTTCATAATAAAGTGAAATGAAAAGTTATTGCGTAATATCTTACTTTTGGGTCAAATTACATAAGATAAGAAAAATAAATGCTCATTCCCTATTGAAGCGCGGGCTGTTCGCTGGGAGGAACTAATAGTGGGTTCTCATTATTTTCAATTCCATGCAATCCCATTACATGAGAAGTGATTTAGGCTTTTAAACAAGACAGACTGCAGAAGTCAAGGCTATTGAAGCTTAGAAATATTACAAATGGGGCGGCAAATTTAAACGTGTTTTAGAGAGTAGCTTGTTATTCAAGGTTCGCTATTGAAATTAGTTTGCAGTGAGGTTGGAGGGTTGAAGGAGCTAAGACCATGTTTTTTCACTAGTTAATCTGTTGGACTAAAAGTACATATTTTGATGATTAGAAGGAAAAATGTCTAATTAAGTAGCGATTGCAATGTTACTGTTGAGAGGGATTTTCCTCATGGCTCTTTGGGGATTTCGGATTCAATGTTACATAGCTGTTTTTGATCCTGAATTATTGCCTATAAATCTTACTAACTTCTGTTTTGTTAAGCTGTAGAATTTGCAATTGTTTGCACAGGGAATAAGCATGGAAAGAAGTGCACTAATTATAGCATCTCTTGGCAAAAACCTGAAAATGGATGGCACGAGTCAAATCCAGATGGAGCAATGACTGAGGAGCAGGAAACTACTGGAACAGGAGTACTCCTTAACTGTGTCAGAAACTGAGTGAGCAGTTCCGTTTGTAACATTGGAGAAGCTTTGACATTACTAGGTGAGGTCCGTGTGCTGTGAGATGGAATTAGAGAAGCGTTAGAGTGTTATATTGACTGTTCAGAAATTGAAAGAGACTCAATCATTCTAGTTCAATATTGGAATGATCCGTGCAAAGTTCCACCACTCATAGAGAACATCTTCATTAAATATAAGACATTGCTTCGCTAAATTGGGGAATAGAAGCTTCGGCGGGTGCTGAAGGAGGCCAATATGTGCATGGAGCATGCTAAGATGGGCAAACTGAATATGAAAGCTAATGATATCTGTGTTTGTACCTGCAGGATTCATGTATGCTTTTAGTCATGAATATAATGGTGACACATGCGACGATTAGCTTTTTTTATTTGTGAGGATTGTGATATTGTTATTTTTCTAGCAAAATAATTCATTGTGTTACCAAAATAAAAGAGGGCTTTTCTAAGTACTTTTGTTTATGTTCTGATAGATCAAAACATGTAACAAAACACAAGAAAATACATGATCTAATTGATTTGAGAAGTCTATAACGACCGATTCTCTCTCTCTCTCTCTCTCTCTCTCTCTGTGGTAATTATATTCCTTCTATGGGAAGAGAAGTCTGCCATAATAAATGGTTATAAGTGGAGGGCTCAAAAAGCTGCAACCTAGAACAATAAGCTTTTCATGTTTCCTGGGGAAAGTTGGTTTCGCCCTTACCTTGTATCTCGAAGCATAATTTTATTTATTGCGCTAGTTGGTGTTGAACAGGTTACTCACAAAGGATATAATATCCAAGTGGGGTGTCCATGTTGATGGTTTTTATGTTTGCTATGTGGTGGGGTTTGGGAGGCTAGAGAACATATCTTTTTTGGATGTGTGGCTGCTTCTTCTTCTTGGCTGGGGATTTTTCATGACTTTCATATCGACAGACGTCCACTATTTCATTGGGTCATTAAGAATTTGAAGGAGAAAACAATCTACCCCTGATGCTTAAACTGGTATGGGTAGCTTTTATCTTTACTTCACTTGGAAAGTTAGGAACTTGAAGTTTCATCAAGTCTTTTGGTATTGAGCGGATCAATTAACAGATTATCTCTGCTGTTAGGTTGAAAGTGCTTGGGATTGGGAATCTAGAACAAAGGCAAGACAGGTGATTTTCACTGTGAATATTGCAAAAAATAAATAAATAAAAATCTTAAATTGGTCTGTTTTACCCTAATCCGGGCATAGCTTCTTCGATGGCTGATGACCTCGAATTAGTTGTCTTCCATGGGGACAACATCTGATAACATAGGCATTGAACCAAAGATCTCAGAACAGACGAAAAAGGCCCGATCTAACATGGTGGCTCTGGAGGAGAAGACGGCGGCAGTGACGGTTGTGAAAACCTATGATAATGGTGGTGCCAACCTTCGGAGTTAGGGCTTCCTGTGTGTAGTGGAAGAGAACGAGAAGATGTGAGAAAGATGAAAGAAGGAAAAGGGATAAAAAATGAAATATATCATAGTATTCAAAATCAAGTTTGCTAACGTGTCAAATCACTTAGAGGTTAGCACATCTTGTTGCAAAAAGGAAAAGGATAAGATTAAACAAGTCTTTCGTTCAAGAAAATTTCGATCGAGTTGTAGGTCTGGTCTCAAGATGCGTGATCCAAGAGAAGTGCAGGAAAAACGTCGGTTGCTTGTCGCTGTCATTGGTAAGGCAATAGTACGTATGGAAGTAGTTAGCAAAGATGGAATGGACTACTTTATAGTTTTAACTACTACCCTAGAGAAAATTATTGAAGATCTTTAGGGTTAAATTGATGTATATGTCAAGTCGACTTTTGTTTGTTGATCAACCTTGAGGTGAGGCTACTTCATCGCAATTGCAATTCAGTAGTAGCACTCTCATATTACCAAGAGTAACTTAAGCACTTGACCAAACTTACAAGTTTTCATGGAATGGAAATTTGATGGCTTGAAAATTATCTCGTTGACCTCGTGCATTTTCCATGAGACAAATAGCATAATAAAGCCCAAGCTAAACCCGTTAAGACACATTTATCATGATATTTTTTTCCAGATAACAAATTTCTTAAACTAACAAATTATAATTATATTACAATATAAATAATATTTTAATTCTAATATAAGCAACTCAAAATAACCAAAAATAATTTTTTAATTTAATCTTATTTTTATTTATATATTCAAATTTAACTCTATCTTATAATATAAATTCAATATATAAAATATTTATTACATATTTTAGGTGGTTTAGTATTTTAGCTATATCGGTGCAATTTATTATTTCATAAAATTTTATTGGAGAATGATGGAAGGGAAAGAAAGAAATAAAAAAAGAAACTAATTAAAAAAGAGAGGAAATAAAATAAAAATAAAGTAGACAAGAGCATCGCGAGAGACTTTTACTGTCTCCATTTGTAAAATATGTGATTCATATTGGCATTTATATTATATAAGATATATAATATTATGTGAATATATCCGATTTTATTATTACAATTACCAATTAATGGATACGATATAGTAAAATACTCTGGATTTCATATCATATCATGTCCAGTTCTATCTTAGTTAGAAATCCGGATAACCAAATGTAATCTAAAATGAATCTCACCTTTACTTTGCCGTTATACTTCATGAGAATGAAACTATCTTTTTATTAGGTTTCTTTTCCCTTTATAGCAAAAACATATATAGAATTGCCATCCTGTCTTTATTTTTTTTGAATGGGTTTTCTTTTTTGCCTTCCTCATTCTTAGAACAAACTACCGAGAGTAACTTAAGCACTCGACCAAACTTACAAGTTTTCATGGAATGGAAATTTGATGATTTGAAAAGTATTCCATTGACCTCGGGCATTTTCCATGAGACAAATAGCACAATAAAGCCCAAGTTAAACCCATTAAGACACATTTATCATGGTCCTTTTTCTATCTCATAGAAATCCCTAAAGCGAATCTCATTATTTTGCCGTCATATTTCATTAGAAAGAAACTATCTTCTTATTAGGGTTTTTTCCCTTTATAGCAAAAACATGTATAGAGATGCCATCCTGTCTTTATTTTTTTGAATAGGTTTTCTTTTTTGCCTCCCGCATTCTTAGAGCAAATTATTTATCTAAGGATTAGATATGACAACATTGATCAGAAAAGAAGTATCATTAGTCCTGTTGCATGTGAATATCATTCAAGTTGTGTGACTCGTGTATACGTTCATGTCCAATTAATAGTTGCCTTGGGACAGAGAAATGACATAAATCATTGACGGATAATAGATTGGACCCAACAGACCGTATTAATTAGAAATTGTATGGTTGGCCCTAATATTTAAATCATGGACAAGTTTCAGTTGTAAGAAAGATATATTGGTTTGGAAAAATTCAAATTGCTTTGGATTAGGGTCACCAACCCAGGTCAAAGGCTTGAATAGGATATTTCATGAGCCTCAAGGTAATGAGATCTCCATATGCTTGTCCCTAGATTATTAAAAAAAAAAAATGGATTGGCAAAACAAATTTAAGAACTTTGAAGAAATAATAATAAAGGATCGTAAATTTTTTTTAGAGAATTGGAATATATTACAATTAGATATACGCCTTGTACAGAAGAAAAGAGAAACCTTGGAATTAAGGACAGATTGTAACCAAGACCGTTTCATTAACAATCTAAGTATAAATGCTGAAACTTTTCAATGGCTTTTAAATGTAGTGTCAAATTATCATAAAGAAAGAAAGTCAGTTATTTACATGCAGGATTAGTCTAAGTTGCTTTAAAACCCTAACAAAGATTGGATTAAACATTTGTTATTATATGTTTAGGAGACTGTAGGCATGATAAGTTCACAGATCTTTACTAGGAATTATAAAACCCACATTGCGTGACGACCTATACATTTTATCCAAATTTTACAACTTGAATAATAGAATGTCATGAGAATATTAATAGTAAATCTATGAACCTCAGAATTTGACATGATTGAAGAATCTCAGATTCAAGCATCAGTATATAGAATCTATTAAAATGTTATATTACCAATGACTGATCCGAGAACAAGTAATTTGGGGTCAAAAAGAGGAGAAACCATTTTAGTATGTGCAAATGTTAAAAAATCAAACGTGGTAGTGACAAATACAATTAGATGGAATAAAATTTGACTTGTAGAAAATTGAATTGTCCAATAAAAAAAGTTCAAAAACCTATACAAAATCAAGACGTTAAAATGATAATTGAATATGGAGATGGAGAAATAGAGTCTGACATGACTAGATTGATGAAATTGAACATTGTAGAATTGAACGAAGAAAAATTCCTCCAAGAATTTCATAAAGAATTCCTTCGAAGTCACCATGCTCATCTGTAACAGAAGTAGATCATGAGAGAATAGTTTACGATGGAATTAGGGCAACAGAAGACCAAGTAATACATCCTACTTAATTGATGGATGTAAGACTAAATCTAAATAAAACCTAACGATCTCGATTTATCATTCACAGATAAATTCGTATAAAATTTTGGGATCAATTTACGGAAATGTAAAGATCGACATACCTCTGGCCATTGATTAAAATTTGCAAGTGCGGAAAACCCTAAAATCTTGGATAGATCCACGAAGCACGATCAATCTGCGATTATGGAAACATTAGATCTATACGTCCTATTCCACTAGCTAATACCCTTCAAACGCGATGGTATGTTTTCTATAGTGATGGGGTTTGAACTAGACGACTTAATGTTTTATTCTATTTCTTATGTTATCGATATCTTCCATCAAGAGTGTTATGATAATATATTAATGGGCAAATATTACATAATTAACGCAAGTAGTAAATTGAGCAATAAATCAGAATTAATTGGGAAATACAAAATTTGAATTACATTTAGAATAATAAAATATATTATAATATTCTCTCACTTGATCCCAATATTCCATCAAATGAAATATTAACCTAAACCTACATAAACTTCATACTGAAATAAAAACACATGAATCATAGTAATGAGTCCTCTTAGAGCGAGTATTATTTTCCGTGTATCACAATGCATTTCATCGGCCCATATGTAATAAAATAACTTAATAAATAAACCTTATGTTTACTCTAGGTCAAACATAATTGTTTTTCTCAAAATAATTGAATGTATACAACTGTACCGGGAAAAACCTTGCAAATGAATAAAAGTCTTACAAATTTTCCATATACAGAAAAATTTACATGATTGGACTAATGCTCATTCTGAATACATGATCCTTATAACTCATTGGTGGCATGCCTTTAGTTAAAGAATCAGCTATCATCAATCCAACGCTTATGTGTTCTATGCCACTTTCTTCTTTTTAACACATTCTCTCATGGTTAAATACATGACGTCGATGTACTTGCTTCGACTACCACTTTTTTGGTTCTGAGCCATGAAAACTACATATGAATTGTCGCAAAATATTCTCAATAGCCTAGAAATGGAATCCACAACTTTAAGCCCCGATATGAAACTTTCAACCACACACCATGTGAGGTGGTCTTAAAACAGGAAACGAATTTTGCCTTCATAGTAAAAGTGGCAACTAAGGTCTATTTTGCACTCCTCTAGGATACAACTCCGTCAACAAATATAAAAATGTATCCCAATATTGATTTATTGGAATCAATGCAACCAGCAAAGTCTAAATCAGAGTAACCAACCACCTTCAAGATGTCCGTCCGGCTATACATAAACTTGTGTCCTTTCGTACCTTGAAGGTACCTCATCACCTTTTTTGCAACTCTCCAATGGTATATACCCGGATTACTTTGGTATCTTTCTAACATTCCCATTGCAAAAGCAATGTCAGATCGAGTGCAAACCTGAGCATATATCAAGCTTCCGACAATAGAAGCATATGGGATGTTCTTCATTTGTTCCCTTTCAAAATCATTCTTTGGACATTGATTCAAATTAAACCTGTCACCCTTCACAATGGATGCTATACTTGTTGAACAATCTCTCATCCGAAATCTCTCTAAGACCTTATTGATATAGGTTTCTTGAGATAGTTCTAATATACTTTGAGGTTTATCCCTCTGGATCTTAACGTTAATGACATAAGACGGTTCACCCATATCCTTCACATTAAAACTCTTAAAGATAAATTATTTCACCTCATATAATAACCCATTATCATTAGTTGCAATTAAAGGCATCCACATATAGCATGAGGAAACAATTTTTGCTCCCACTAACCTTTTGGTATATACATTGATCCATGACATTCTCTACAAAACCAAATGAAGAGATGACCTTATGGAACCTCAAGTATTATTGGTGGGATGCTTGCTTCAGGTCATATAGAGACTTATTAAGTTTGCTTACCAAATGCTTACTAGCACTAGAGAAAAATCATTCTAGTTGTTTCATGTAAACCACTTCTTCTAGTTTTCCATTGAGGAACGCCCTTTTCACATCCATTTGATGTAACTTCATATCAAAATGAGCAACCAATGCCAAAATAATACAAATAGAATCTTTATTGGATACAGGAGAAAATGTCTCCGTGTAACCAATTCCCTCTTTTTGAGTGAATCCCTTAGCAATGATACTGATTTTATATCTTTCAATATTACCTAATGAATCATTTTTAGTTTTGAAGACCCTTTTGCAACCAATGGTCTTCGTACCATCAAGCAACTCAACTAAATCCCAGACCTCATTGGATGGCATAGAACTCATCTATTCTTTCATGACATTGTACCACAAATTGGATTTATCACAACTTATGACTTGTGAAAACGTCTTACTATCAATTTCAACTCCAACATTATAGTCAGATTCCTGCAGATATATAATGTAGTCACTAAGGATTGCTGATTTCTTAATTCCAGTAGACCTTCTTAATGTTGCATCAATATTCTTCTGAGGAGTTTATTGGTCAATTGGAAGTTCAATAGTATTTGGCAATTGTTGACCAATTGGGCCTACCGAATCAATATTAGCAACTTGTGGACTTTCAATGATTGGTTGCTCAATAGCTGGTTGAACTGAAGGAGCATTGTAGACAATAACCAATCCAGTACCTGAGGTGGAAGGTTAAGTATTCAAATGATCTTGTCCAGGAACAAGGTTCCTGAATTGATCACTTCCACTAATCAGGTCATTCTCAAGAAATTTATCATTTCTCGATTCTACAAACCTAATGGTGTGAGATGGACAATAAAACTTGTATCCTTTGGACTTTTCGGCATATCCAACGAAATACTCACTTATAATCCTTGGATCTAACTTCTTTTCTATGGATCGTAGACTCTTATTTTACATGGGTATCTCTAAATGCATACATGTCGCAAACTCAGTTTCTAACCTTTGAATAACTCAAAAGGCGTCTTTGGAACAACCTTGGTTGGAACTCAGTTTAATATATACACCGCCGATGTAAGAGCCTTAGTTCATAAGAACTTATGAAGTTCAGAGCTACTGAGCATACTTCACATCATGTCCAAGAATGTTCAATTCTTCTTTCTGCTACACCACTTTAGTCTGGAAAACCAGGCATAGTGTATTGGGCAATAATCCCATACTCTTCAAAAAACTTCGCAAATGGACCAGATGCTTGTCCATCTTCAATGTATCTACCATAGTATTATCCACCTTTATCTGATCTTACGATCTTAATTTGCTTGACACATTGTTTCTCTACTTCGATTTTAAATAACTTAAAGGTATCTAGTGCTTCGTGCTTATTACAAAACAAGTACAGATACATGAATTGTGAATAATCATCTATGAAAGAGATGAAGTATCTCTGACCATTTGATTCTGTATCCGGACTACAAATATTTGTATGTATGATTTCTAATATTTTGGTACTCCTCTTAGCACCTTTCTTTGACTTGTTAGTCTACTTTCTCTTTATGCAATCCACACAAATGTCATAATCAGTAAAGTCTAGAGTACTAAGTACCCATCATTTATAAATCGCTTAATTCTATTTATGGAGATATGTCTCAATCTCTAATGTCACAACATAGAGGAATCCTCATTCACAACACATCGCTTTATGCCAGCATTATTGTGAACATGCATCGCATTATAAACGGCATTATCTTGTAAATCAAATCGAAAGAGACCATTAGACAAAAATATCACTTCGAACAATTTCAGATTTATACGATAAATTGAAAGGTGAACCTGAAAATTCAAAGGAGTATCTCAAAGGTATAAGTCTTGAACTTGAAATTAAATTCCTAGAGAAACTAGGAACATAAAATGTCCTTTTTAAATTCAAATAAAGCTACTACTAAGAACTAATATGCATGTCCTAATAACTTCCACATGAGAGTATATCTTGTTTTTCGAATAAATACTTTGTTCACTTCTCGCTGATTTCTACTAGTTCTGAAAACCCTACAAGGAATTTGAAATGTTGATTGTAGAACCAAAATCAATCCACCAAGTGTTATGACTCACATCAAATTATATTCATAACAAACATATGAGAGTAGGTTACCTTTCTTCTTGAGCCAAGCCTTAAATTTGGCGCAATCCCTCTTCATGTGACCCATTCTTTTTACAAAATAAGCACTTGGATTTTGTCTTAATGTTAGTTTGGGGAGGTAGAGGCATTTTACCTTTTCTCTTTTGTTTGCCTTGCCCTTTGTACTTTTCCCATATTGCCATATGAGGACTTTCTCCTTTCTCCATTAGTAGCCTCTCTTCCTCTTGAACACATTGTCATGAGTTTATTGATTGACATTTGTATTATGTGATTTGTAAGAGATCTTGAAAGAGGCATACTCTTGTAGGAGAGTGTTCAAGATATAATACACAAGAAAGGATTATGATATTTCAACCTCAAGATTCTTCAACTGAGCTACAATATCTCTCATCTTCATGATGTGCTTCCGCACACCTCTTACACTAGTAAGCTTCAATGATGAGAACTTCATAATAAGGGTCATGGCATGTGCCTTCCCTGAAGATTCAAATTGTATATCAATAGCCTCTAGCAATTCCTTGGCATTATTATACTAAATGACTGAACCACGAATATTAGCAGAGAGTTTTTGTCTTTATGTACATCACACTAAGACAGTTGGACCGCTCCCATTGTGCCTAAAGAGTATATTAAGATTCAGTGCTATCCTTAGTTGGTTCAGGTCCTAACGTCTGACTGTAGAGTATAATCAAGATCCATGCAACCTAATTGGAGAAGAACTAACTACCTCCATTCTTTATAGTTATTTCCATTAAGCTCAAAAACAATTATATCAAAACTAATTGTAGGTGGCATGATTGCATCATAATCAAAGGAAAACTTATGTATCAATATATTTGGGACAAATAAACTTAAATAATAATTTACCAATATAAAACATGTTATAAAATATGAATCACATAACATCAAAAATTGTCTGTGGGCTAAGTTTTTAATTTAAATAGATTCATAATTACTTCATGATGAAACTATCAAATTATATTCCCTTAATCCCTGTGGGTAAATTAAGAAAGATAAAATAATATTTCATCACAGTTAATCACATTAATATATTGAAAATTCCTGCGGGATAAAATTCATAATATTAATCTGACTAATCACAATCAATTTCATTTGATTGTATTTGATATATAGTTTAATATAATTAAAGATGTTGTGGCTAATTTTTAATTAATTAAATATATACGGATCACTAGACATTTAATTCTACTAGAAAATATTCAAAAATTGCATGTAAGGGCAAAACAATTAAATCACATGTAAAAAGGTTAAAACTGTAATTTTACACGCAAGGGCAAAATTGGAATTTCACTTATAAAGGGTAAAATAGGAATTTTACGCCCAAAAGGGCAAAATCGTGAAGTTTCACTCCCAAATGGGGCAAAACCGGAATTTAATGTGGCTAGGGCAGAACTATGATTTTTCTTTATGCGGAGGGGCTAAATGGTAAATTAGGTGGCATATGGCAAAATTGTAATTCTGCATAGTTATGGGGCCCCACGGTGCGCATGCGTTCTATGCTCGGGCGCATGCAACTCAAGTGCTTGCTGCTTGCTCTCAGGGGCGTGCATAGCACGCGCCTGTTGCAAGCCCTCAAGCACATGCAACATAAGCGCTCGCTGCTTGCCCTCCATATGCTTGAGGTCTTCTCTCCATGGGATTTCTTCTTTTGCCACTGCTCCACTGCAACCAACCTTCGTTCCACTAATGGGTCTTCTTTCACAACCCATGTTCGATCAAATTGATCAATGGGTCATGAAGAATCCTAAGACAAATGCATAGTTTCAAGATCTCCAACAAAAATGACCAACAAATTGACTAGAATTAAGCCTAAAACCATCTAGCCTAAAACCCTAACCACCAAAAGTTTTACCACTCAATTAACATCCGACAATCAGTAAAATGCCAAATAATCTTAAGGGGTTTTCATCTTAATGGCGATGTAACCATGCACATCCGTTATCACATGGTGAGTCGCCTAAATTTGACCGAAAGTTGAAATTTCATTCCAAATCACTAAAGATCTGAATTTTATCCATACATAATTTAGTGAAAACATACAAAAATTTCCAAAATTTTCAAAAAGGTAGAGATTATAAACATGCTTTGATACCAATTGTAAGACTAAATCTAAATAAAACCCAATGATCTCAATTTATCATTCACGGATAAATTCATATAAAAATTTGGGATTGATTTGCGGAAACGTAAAAATCGACATACCTTCAGCCATTGATGAAAATCTGCAAATGCAAAAAACCCTAAAACCTTGGACAGATCCACAAAGCACGATTGATTTGCGAATATGGAAACACCATATTTATATGTCATGTTTCACTAGCTAATACCCCTCAAACGTAATGGTGTGTTTTTTGTAGTAATGGGGTTTGAACTAGACAACCTAACGTTTTATTTCGTTTCTTACTTTATTGACATCTTCCATCAAGACTGTTATGATAACATATTAAAGAGAAAATATCACGTAATAAACATGGGTAATAATTAGGCAATAAATCGAAATTAATTGAGAAATATAAAATTGCGATCACATTTAGAATAATAAAATATATTATAACAATGGATCCTATTTTATTAGGAAAAGAATCTACCACTACTCATCTTAACAAAAGGAGGACATCTCCGGGCACAAGCTCGCCTACGTTTTCAGATTTCCTTTTGAAATAGACTACGAAAGTGAAAAAGAAGAATTTGTATTTCAAGAAAGAATGAGGGGAAAAGATAATGGTTTGTAGAAATTTTCATTCTAAGAGAAAGAGAAATTTTCCAGAACAAAATGGTATACGGAAATAGGGGAAAAGAAAGTAAATTTGAAATTCTTTGATTGGTTTCTAACTAAAGGAAAACAAGGCAATATAAATAACATAGAATATCATTACACAGGTTATGCTACGGTAGATGGGATAATCCAAGGTCAATCTATCCTCCTTTGGTAGGATTAAAACTAGGAGGAAACACCAAAGCATCATCACAGAAGATGAGTGTGAAGAACAAAGAGTTAAGTAAACCCACTACTTTATAAAATATGGATGCTACTATAATTTCTGGCACCAAAACTTGGCACAACTGGTGTGGACATAACACTAGCAAGATGACAAAAGGATAACCCAATAGGTTTTGATACCAAGTCTTTACGACGATGCCAATCAGGGCAAGGTGGAGACAGTTAGCAGTTGGATATTGCAACATTAGCTTTTGTCAATTTTAAAGAGGTAGAGACAGTTACCGGGCATCCCTAGATTCCAGGAGAGTTCAGGCATGACCGTTGGACAATACCGGCGCTAGTTGATGACGGCCCAATAATTGAGGAGATAGCAAGTACCAATTCTGAGAATCAAGGAACAAGGAAAAGGGACCAAACTTGCTCAACAAGCACTAAAATGTAGAAATTGTTAGCGGTGTGGCGCACAAGAATTAAATAGTCTAAAAGTCGAGCTTAAGCATGGAGAAGGGGACACATTCAACCAAATTGCAAGATTTTATTAACCAAACTCTTGCTCGTGAATTTGTTTCGAGCTTTTGTTGTTAAGTTTTAGCTTTGAGCCACTCATTAGCCTGGTTCATGTTCCAACCTAAACTGGGGAGAATTACCAAAAAAGTTATAAACTTATTGTAATTGTGTCAATTCAATCATAATCAATTTTTTTTTTTTTGGCCAAATGAGTCATAAACCTTTTACATTTATGCCACTTCAATCTATCTAGCTAATTTTGGCTGCCGGTGTCTTCATGGGGCCACCGGTGCTAATGTTGACAATTTCAATAATATATATATATATATATATATATATATATTGGAATTCCTTGCCTAGATTTGGGGGAGGCCATTGCGGCTGCGGGTGAGGTTGCCTCGCCAAGATTTGGCAAGGGTAGCCTTGCCATGGCCTAGCCAGATGTAGGCAAAGGCGGCCTTGCCCACCGATGGCGAGGCCATGGCTGCCTTCACCTGCGCAATGCAGCCGTACCTCACAATGGTATCTCTATGCTTGGATCTCCCATTGTGGTACACTTTTCCTCACCAATTCCATCTCTTTTGCTTGCTATCATCTTCGAGCTTCGTTTTCCTTCTCTCTGTCTATCTCTCTCTCTCCCTCTCTTACACGTCATTTGGATTTTAAGGACTTTTTCACCCCTCAATACTTCAAGTTTGTGAAATTGCGGTCCGTTTGGTTGTCTTAGCTCGCAATAGTCTAGGCGAGGCACAACCTCGCCGGATCTAGTAAGGTTGTGCCTCACCTAAGGCTTGCAAGGCTTAACCTTTGCCTGAACTGACAAGGGTGAGCTTCGCCAACGAGTGGCTTGAGTGAAGCCGCCCTTGCTGCCTCGAGTGATGGCAGGTGAGGGACTTTGTTAGCCGTATCTCTAGCTGGTCATCGAGTTAGTGACTGGCTAGAAGAAGAAGGAAGAGAGAGAAACAAAAAAAAAAAAAAAAAAAAAGAGAAAGAAAAGAGAAAAACGATAAATGAATAAATAAATAAATATTCTAAAAAATCGTAATATTATTAAATTTGTCCACACCATTGTTAGCCAATCAAAAATTGGTCAGATGGATTGAGGTAGCACAAATGAAAAAAGTTTAGAACTCATTTGACAAAATAAAAATGTTTATGATGGAATCAGTATAATTATAATAGGTTTAGTACTTCGGTAATTTTCCAATCTAAGCTACCAATTGTTTGATTAATGACGCAAGGACTATGTGTTTTCACATTTTGCAATTTCGAGGTTGGTCTTCATTGAGGAGTCTTGTAAGAGTTTTCCTAATGTGGACTACATTAATTGATATTGTAATTTACTATTTAACGAGGTTGGTCTAAGGTGAGATAGAAGGTTTTTTAATTAGTCTAATATGGGGCTAGCTAGTGTGGGCCGAGTTGAGCCTGGCTCGTAATGAGGGGGCCTAGCTGAAAACTCTATAAATAGTGCTCAAGTCTCTCCTTTAACCTTAATTCTCACATGTATCCTCACCTAAGGAGTGTTTACCTAACGCTAAACATGAGGGGGCCGCCTCATTGAGCCAGTGATACAGAGGGCAATAGAGGAGAAGGACTTGCGCGTGGAACATCGTGTTTCCGCTTCCGCTTCAAGAACGATGGATCCTAAAATAGGTGCGTCAATCTTTCTACTTAATTATGCATACTCTTGTTCTGGTTATGGTGATCTAGGGATTGTGTAATTTGCATCCAACATGTGGTATCAGAGCCTCCATAACCTTAGAACTCAAATGCATTAAATTTTTGTCCTAATTTGATTTTCGAGATTTTTTGTTTAATAAAAATAAAATAAAATCACAAATTTGGACTAGGCTCGTCGAGATGAGCAAAACCATGGGCGGTGCATCGCTAGGGGAGGCCCCACACGCCCCCACGCACAGCCACGTGCCGCCTAGGAGTCGAAGACGCGCCTCACGTGCCTTCACGCGCCCCCACACGCGGGTGCGGCTCGCGCGTGCGATGCACGCACCTTGCTGACGTCGGCGACTGACCCGACCCGACCCGTTGACCAACCCAACCCGATCAACTGTTGACTGAACCAGTCAATCGGTCGGACCGGGAGGTTGGATCGGGCGATCGAACCGGATATTGGTCGGACTGCCATCGGTTGAACCGGTTTTGACCGGCCCTTTTCGCCCGCGCGTGCACTCCACGCGACGGGCACTCAGGTGGCGTGTGCAGGCGCGTGGAGCATCGGATTGGCGTGTGGCCGATGGCATTGGACTCGTATGATTGTCCTCTATCTTATGGTGTATTTAGTTTATATGTTTGATAATTTTATGGATGTGAAAATACATACAAAGCCCTAAATACGTGTATCTTTGCGTATTTTTATTGTAATTTTCTGTAATTTTGGAAATACAAGTGTTGGGTTACAGGTATGTTATCACATAAATATTATAATGGTATGATTCATTAATAAAAAATTAAATTTTATTATGAACTGAAACTGGCTTAATGAGATACAACTATTATGAGATAGTAATTGAACTATGTATTGAGGTGATGAGAAACATTAAAAGGTTATAGAACTTATATTGCTCATGTATACTCATTTACCTGCATCTTGATGCATTTTTATTTCTTTGTGATAACCTTTTATGATGGACGTCTTAAGAACTTGTGACCAAATTGATTATGCTACTTAACACATCTGCTGAATGTGGGTAATGCATGTCAATTAAGTCATTGCATATTGTACCTAAACTCATCTAGTCACTGGTTAATGTCCATAAAGTTGAATAATTTTATGATTAAAGAGTATGACAACATTTACGTAGAGCAATAGTATCTACTGTTAAAGTTTAGATATTTAGTTCTCTGGTTTGACTCAATTAATAGGCCACTGGTTGATTACAATGATAATTTGTTACTTAAAATTGGCTAATAAATTAGGTATTGGCCTTGGAGTCATGTTTTGCCTTATGAAACTCATGAGCAATAGTGGATTAGCTATCGGGCTTGTCAATCTGAGGTATCTTGTATTGCTATTGATGTTAACTTGTGATAGATCCTCTGAATCAATTGTCTTCTTTATGTTGTTATGGTAATCTGTTATCTGGGTGCATAAGAGATGTTTTCTTCTTTATTATGAGAAGTTTCTTTTGTTACTATGATCGATGATCTCATTGGCATATGTTTTTCGGGTTCGCTCTATATATTTATATATATGTATGATTAATTTTTTATTAATGAATAAAGCAGTGTAATTAGCATGGTATGTGATTTTAGTGATTTACTACCCCTATCACTAAAGTTAAAATCACATGTATATGGTGTATGTGAGAAGTAAGGTTTATATCACTGGTATGAGAGAGTTTCAAGGATTCAATTGAGTAGTGACCGCCAAAGTGGCACGCTTGATTGGGTTTAAGAAATTTCAGTCTCGTATGCTGATTGAGATGTCTCTTGGTCTAATACGTGGTCATACTTCCAAAGGAGGTGATTGTGTATTAGTTGATGGAGGGATACATGATGGTGTGCTGGAGGAGTGACTGATCATAGTGGTTCATATGCCCAAAGGTGATGAATTCACAAAGATTGGAATATATTCTCATAACCGCTATCATGTGGGGAGTATACAACTGCATGTCATGTATTCTGCCCAAAGGTGATTATATGATTATGCGTGTAATTTTCTGGATGTGTACTTGTACATTAAGTTAGACAGTGCTCACATGATGCTAATTATATACATTGTTTTTTTTTTCAGTCACATTTTCTGTAATTAATAACTCCACTATTATTGAGGTTTTTATTGCTTCAAATTTTAAGTTGTGGACATTTGATTTGTTGCTTGAGAATGCAATAGAATTTGCTTACTATCCATGAAGCATTCCATTCTGGAACACTTAAAAAGAGGTTTGCCTGCAGACTGCATTGCTATAAGATGATGGAAGCCTTAGTTGCTTGAAATTATGTCTTGTCTAATATCGAAATTAGGACACATCTGCAAAGATTGTGTTTAGTCCTAATGACATATACATCTTGTATATGGTTAAAAGGTTGTTTCCAAAAGTTTTCTATTTAAGGAAAATGACCGAGATAAAGAATAAATCGGTTAGAATTAGTCTTAAAGGTTGTTAGGCTTAATAGTGACCGTGAGTATTTTGGCAAGTATGACAATGTGGAATAGCTTAAAGGGTCATTTGTCAAATACTTAGTAAATTCTGGGGTGGTAACGTAATTTACTATGCCTGAAAATCCTGAAAAAATGTTTTTGTCAAAAGGCATAATTGCACCATAATTAACATGCTGATGAGTATGACTAATTTATCGGTCTACTGTGGGTTGATATTTTGAAATCAATTTTTTTCACATACAAAACGTGTTTCTTATCAAAGTTGTTTCATAAACTTCTTTTGAGTTATGGACTGGACGTAAATTGATTGAATCATATTAATTTTAGAGGTGTCATGCAGGAGTGAGGTTATCTAATCCAATATTAAGTGCGTTGGAATTTGGATCCACTCGGAATTATTTTGTATCTTACCCAGATTGTTAAAAGGGGTATCAATTTTATGACCCTAAAGAAGGTACAAGTATTATGAAATCACATACTGTAAAGTTTCTACAGTTCGACGTAATTGTAGAGGATAGCTGCTCTTAGACTATTAAGGATAATAGTACGATGGAAAATCACTGTGTCTTTGTCTTTGCCTGTATATATAATTGTGGTACAAACAATTATGGAATCTCCTATACCATAGACTAAACTTGTTGAGGTTTACTATTCTTGATATAGTTATAATGAAATTTCTCAAGCCTCAAGTGCAGAATGAAGTGGTTGTAGCTTTATTCAGGAGATTTGCTAGGGAAAGACAATCAGTTATACCATCAGACTATATAGTCTATTTGTGAGAGCATGACTGCAATATCCACTACATGGTTGATTTAGCGACATAAATAAATGTTGTTTTTTATCCTCAATCAAGTATGTGATTGGATACCATAAAAGACGATATACAATCTATGAAACATCATAGCGTTTGGAAACTTACTGATTTGCCTAAAGCTCACAAGTTCATTAGTTGCAAATTGACGTACAAAACTAAAAAGATTTCAAAGAAAGATTGTGGAATTTAAAAACAAATTGGTATTAAATTTTTCACTCTGAAAGAGAGGTGGATAGTTAGTTAAAAAAAATAATAATTGTTTCTTTATAGTATTTTTTAAAGATTCTTTCAGAGTGAACATGGTATTAATAGTTTATTTTTTATATGGAGTTACGTCAAAGAGATACAAAATCTATATAGTGCAACTAGAGGATTTTACAGCAAATGATTCAAGTAAACTTGTGTGTAGATTGAAAAGTCTTATTCATAGTTTTAAGCAAGTTTCCAAATAACATTATTAAAGTTTCATAGTGTTGTTATTTTGTTCAATTGAAAACAAAGTAATTCAATATACTGCAAGGTCAGTGGGAGGAAATTTATTTTTCTCATACACTATGTACATGATATTTTATTTACAAGTAATGACCTTGAGGCATCTTTTATCCTTTGTATTGAGGTCTGTAAAAATTATTTTTGTCATTCTTATATTAGATTTTCTCGGAGAACGTTTGCTGATCGTATTTTGGAAATATTCAATATACATCATTGCAAGTCAGGAATTGCTCCTGTTGTTAAGGGTGATGGATTGAATCTATCACATTGTCCTTATTTAGATATTGAGAAAATCTAATTAAAGGGTGTATCTTGTGTTAATGCTCGAATTTGCACTAGACTAAATATCGTCTTTGCGACGGAACTTCTAAGCAGAAATCAATCATACTGGGTTGCTGCTAAGAAGGTTTTAAGGTACTTAAAGATAACAAGAGATTATATGTTAATTTACAGACATGTTCAATTCTTGCAGCTAGTAGGGTATTTAAATGTAAACTTTGCTGGCTGTTATGATGACATGAGATTAATAACAGAATATATATTTATGTTAGCAGGAAATACAATAAATAAAGTTCTATGTAAGCATAGTTTGTAACATTCTTTTAGACTGTTACTTGGGCTATTAGGCTCCGGAACCTCATTAAGGAGTTGACCGTTTTTAATTTTATGGATTGACTGATACGGTTGTTTTGAGACAATAAATTTGTAGTATTTATTAACAATAGAGGTCTCAAGAGGTCTAAATATATGGTGGTCAAATTTTTTTACCATAAAGAAACGGTATAGAAATGCGACGTTATAATATAAAATATTTCCACAGATGATATGGTTGCAGATCCACTAACTAAAGGCCTACGTCCATGTGTATTTGAGCAACATGTCATTATCATGGGCCTAGGAGCATAATGAGATATTGTTGTTTAGTGGGAATTATTTTGGCTTTACTCTGATAAAGGTTTCATCTTTGTTCGTTACATTTTGTAACAATTTGATATGTATCAACTTTTACATTCAATAAAATATTTTTGAATGTGTTATTATTATGTTGAATACATATTGATAAAGTCTTAAGGTATTGTATAAACTTTGAGTGAAGGTTAGGGGCATCCGGTTATTAGCCCTGTGCATATGCCTTGTTATACATAAAGAAAGGTTAACCGTAATGACAATGCATATATGGGTTCATTGGAACCATAAAGACATTCTTTAGTGGCACAAGTTTTTTGTGACGCTTAAGGTAAGAGAATGAGCATTCTCTAGTGGCACAAGTTTTTATGACGCTTAAGGTAAGAGAATGGTGACTGACAAATGGGATTTCTCTATGAAAGATGTTATCCATTTGACAAATTACCATATTGAATCCATATCAATAGAGTTGAGAACATTCGTGACCATTGAAGGCTTTGTGTGTATACATGCAGTTACCGTCATGATTCAGTGTTTGAGACTTTATGGGATAGGATTGACTATTAAGAATTATCTCTAGACCAATGTGCTCACATACAATACGATTTCAATTAATATAGTCCAAGTGGGAGAATGTAAGAGTTTTCCTAATGTGGATTATATTAATTGATATTGTAATTTACCGTTTAACGGTTACCGTTTTACGGGGTTAGTCTAAGGTGATATAGAAGGTTTCTTAATTAGTCTAATATGGGGCTGGCTAGTGTGGGCTGAGTTGAGCTTGGCCCATAATGAGGGGCTTAGCGTAATGAGGGGGCCTAGCTAGAAACTCTATAAATAGTGCTCAAGCCTCACCTATGGAGCATTTACCTAACGCTTAACGTGAGGGGGCCGCCTCATTGAGCCAGTGATACGGAGAGCAATAAAGGAGAAGGACTTGCACGTGGAACATCGTGTTTCCGCTGCCGCTTCAAGAACGATGGATCCCAAAACAGGTGTGTCAATCTTTCTACTCAATTATGCATGCTCTTGTTCTGGTTATGGTGATCTAGAGACTGTGTAATTTGCATCCAACAAGTCTTCCTAGAGGGGGGTAGCATCCATTTGGCGAATTTCGGGGGAAATATTTTGGCAGGCCCGGCGGAACCTGGGGTGAAAGCCTGTGAAAGGTATGTTCTTCACTTTTGAATATGAATCTGCGAAGTAAGAACGTACATGAGAGTAATGCAAGAAGGTACATGCAAGCTGGTGCAAGGGAAACTAACCAGCAAAATGTTGAGAAAAACATGGGTATGGTGGTGGAGATGATGAGGTGGCTATGAACATGTTTAGGCAAGAAAGGGATCATAGCTACGCTATAGGCAGCGTATCATGATTAAAAACATGGCCGAAGCATTTGAAACTATAATTGCTGATTCATATGGTGATCTAAAACATTTTATTAAAGCATTTATGGTAGTGGAGAGAAATGGATCATAGCTACACTATGGGCAGCGTATCATGATTTAAAAAACATGGCCCAAGCGTTTGAAACTATAATTGCCTATTCATATGGTGATCTAAAACATTTTATTAAAGCACTTATGGTAAGTACAGACAATGGGGAAGGTTCGCTAATTAGTCACTTCTAGAGCTTATTGGTGAACTAAAAACGAGTCCTCACCACCAGCTTGGAAATGTTCAATTGTTGTGAAAGCTCGAATTCGGTGAGAGTTCTCATTAGGAGATTCAAGTCATGACCAAAAACTACAGACAAGAGATGCTGGGGGCAGGGTCTGAAATCAAGTGCATCCCCCAGTTTGGCTGATTTGGGAAAATAGTTGCCTCTAACAGGTAAACTATTGAAGGAGGGGCAACTTTTAACATCAACCCCATACATAAATTTGGCTGTGGCTTGGCCCGGCAGCTCTAAACGGTGGGCGGGTTATCATTTTGGGGCAAACACCAGCGGGAACCTCATCTTATCTCTGCCCTCTATACCACACAATCCTCACTTAGTCAATGGCGACCCTGCTTGTTCCAAACTTTCTCAGGCCAAGAAGGTTGCAATACCAATTGGGGGCAGGTAGTAGTGGTGTCAGTAGCCACTATGGGTGTCAATACGTAGGATCGGGTAGGGTTTCCCTGCTACCTAACCTGACACAAATCATTAGAGATTTGTGCTCTCTCTAATCCGAACCCCATCCCAAATCATATAGGACCCGAACTAAAGATATGTGTCGTGTTAGGTCAAACTCGGTCGGGTTTTCGGGTTTTCAGGTTTCCTTCCCTCTTTTTTCTTTTAATTTTTTTTTTTGTAGAGGATTTTTTTTTTTGTCGGTCCTATTCTACTCCTATTTTAACCCTCACTCTCAGACTTTTGCCCTGCCTCCTTGCAGGACATGGGAGTCAAAACCCACTCCTGAAACTTAATTCGTCCCCACCCCAACCCCTCCGAGAAGATGGGAATTCAAACCTCCCACCTCCCCCTTCCAAGTTGGAAGGGTGGCCACTCGAGTAAACCCCAGTGGTTTTTGTAGAGGTTAAGATGAACATGTTTTTCGCAATTGCTTATGGGTCTAAGCATCATACATCATACATCATACAATGTGAAGCCAACGGAAGAGAAATGATGATGCCATACACGCTTCCAACGTTTTCGATACCCGTAAGATTAGCTTACCAAAGTCAGAGCACAGACGATTCAATACGATGGAAGTCAAAATGAGTTGATAGATATTAGAGGACCCGCCAGATTAAGCTGCCACCAACTGTACAAAATCACCATTCACCAGTTATCCTCTCTACTGCAGCCATCCCTTGTGAAACCATTTCCTTAATGCTGTTGCATATTGATAAACGAAAGGCTCTACAACTAAATTGAAGATATCTCCACAGTAGATAGGTTCTTTTCCTAGCTGTGACGGGAATTCCAGAATTTGCAAGGCCCTTTTGTATGGAGTCATGCAGATTGAGGAACTAATAAAAGATAAATCCATTAGCTAACGGTCGAAATATTCTAGTAAATAGTAAAAAAGCCCAGTCTAGAACTGATTCTAAAATCAAGCTGTAAATGAAAATCAAGATATGACAGTATATAAAGGTTTGAAGACTGGAACTAATTCTACACATCCATTCTTGAAAACAAAAGAGCCAAGTCTCTCAAGGTTTCAGGCACAACTCGATGACACTGCTCGAGGATTTTAATTAATAGTTCAGCCAGTCGATGCATTCTCTTCCATGTGAGGAAACTCTGCAACATCCCATTGACAGAATTTTGAGCTGTTCTCGTCAAAATATTAACATAAGTATCAATCCGCAGCACAAAGTCAGGCAACATTGCAACCTCAAAGTGTCTTATATCAGCAGTTGCAAGTAAGGTCAGCCTTCGGTCAACAAAGATGTGAACCTACATTGACAAACTCCTTATCAAAGACAGCCTCTGCCTCAAAAATTTGATGCTGCATTTCCAACAAGGGGAAGCTCACTCTGAACAAAGAATTCAAGTCCTGAATGCATAAACTAGAGGCCATTGCCCACAGATAAAAGATTTCGAACATCAGCACGAAGCAGCCCAAATTGCCAGTACAAGACTCTACAAGCATCAAGAGGGAAGGAAATGATTAACATAAAGTGCAGGAAATATTTCCCAAGAAGTCTTAAAATATAGTCATTACATGGACATCCCAGCGACAGTAGAACCTCCAAAACGATGAACCCTGAAAATAATATACAAAAGAGAAATAACTAATCCGTTCCTATACAATTCTTTAATTGCGGCAAAGGACATATCTCTCAACCTCTCGGCCATACTTTCTATGAAGAAATATCCTGAGAGAAAGCTGTTCCCAATACTCATGGTGAAGTAGATTATTCCGTCAGAGCACCAAGCTGGAATCGAACTGGCTGAATTTCAATTTTGTCACGATGAATCTCAATGCCCAGAACAAAAGAGGCTTCCTTAAGATCTTTCATATCAAACTTTATAGATAGAAAACTTTTTGTGTCATTCAATAGATCAACATCTCTACTAGCAAGTAAAATGTTTTGTACATAAAGTACTAAGAAAATATATTTACTCCCACTTACTTTCATGTAGATGCATTGATCAAACTTGTTTTCTTCAAAACCAAATGATCTCACAACCTTGTGAAATTTCAAGTACCACTGACGTGATGTTTGTTTGAGATCATAGATAGACCTCTGAAGTTTGCACACCATATGCTCCTTTTCAGCTTCTTTAAACCTTTCAAGTTACTGCATATATACTTCTTCATCCAAATCTCCATTTAAAAAAGCTGTCTTGACATCTATTTGGTGAAGCTCTAAATCAAAATGAGCCACCAATGCCATGATTATCCAAAAAGAGTCTTTTATGGACACGGGAGAAAAGACTTCATATAATCAATGCATTCTCTTTGTGTGTACCCCTTTGCGACTAACCTTGCCTTGAATCTCTCTATGTTGCTTTTATTGTCTTTCTTGGTTTTGAATACTCATTTGCAGCCGATCGGTTTATGCCCCTAAGGTAAATCAACAAGTTTCCATGCTTGATTAGTTGATATGGAAATCACATTGTCATTCATCGCTTCTAACCATTCATCTGATTGATCACTAGCAAGAGCTTCTTTGAAGGTCGTCGGATCTACTATATTTCCAATATCAAAATTAGCTTCTCCAAGATAGACATGATAATCATTTAAAGGCGTTTGTCTTCTTCATCGATGTGATCTTCGCACAGGCATTTTTGGAGCCGCATCATTAGTTTGGCGAATTTCGTTTGCAATAGGAGGATCTACCGTCATATCTCTAGTATCCGCTTCTTATTGAATTTCCACTCTGCAGGGCTCTCACATAGAATCATCATTCAAGATGGGCAATGGAATAGAGACCGTTTTCTTTGGTTCTTTCCTTTCAAAAGATTGAGAATAACTCTTTTCGGCAACATTTAATTATAAGAATTTGGCAGTTTGGGATTTAATGATTCTAGTGCCACGAGTATGACAATAGAACCTACACCCTTTGGAATGGTCAGGATATCCAATAAAGTAACATCTAGTAGTCCTGAGTTCGGTCTTCTTCTGAGAATGATCGTAAATTTTCACCTTTGTAGGACAACCCCAAACTTGAATTGATTCAAGCTTGGTTTCCTCCCTGTTCACAATTCAAAAGGTGTTTTCAGCACTGATTTACTAGGTACACAGTTCAATATATAAGTTGTTGTTATAATTGCATCACCCCAAGTATTCAGGCTAATTAGAATTGCCCATCATACTTCATTTCATCTCCATAAGTGTGCGATTGTGCCGTTCAGCTACACCATTATGTTAAGGACTCTCAAACATTATATACTAAGCGACAATACCATAGTCCTACAAATATTTAGCAAACTATCCCATTTGTTGTCCAGTCTCAGTATATCACCCATAATACTCACCACCGCGATTAGATCTGACAATCTTGATAATTTTTCCCAGTTGTTTCTCGACTTCAGTGCAAAACACTTTGAACATTTCAAGAACATCAGTCTTCTTCTCCTTAATTAGATAAACATAACAATAACAAGAGAAATCATCAATAAATGTGATGAAGTACTTATTTCCACACAAAGTGGTTGAGTTTGGCCCAGTAATATCCGTATGAATTATCTCCAATATATTTTGACTATGAGTAGCGCATTTCTTCTTGGTTTGAGTCAATTTTCCCCTCACACAATCAATACAAGTCTCAATATCATCTGAGTCAAGAGAAGGAAGAATATCAGTCTTGATGAGTCGCTTTACCCTTTCTTTGGAGATATGCCTTAATCGCTTATGCCATAGCAATGAAGATCTTTCTTTGATTAAGGATATCTTCGCAACATTATTCTCGACAGTGAAAGAATAATATGGTCTATCGGGAGATAAGGATAATTGATATAATCTATCAGACAAAATGCAAAATCCAATAATTCTGAAATCATAACTCAAATCTACTTTTTTATTTGTAAAATAAAGACACTATCCAGCTTTGTTAAGTGAATATAAAGTATCAAGTTTCTCCTAAAACCTGGAACATAAAAGATATTGTTCAAAATAAGCTGAAAACCAAAGTCTAAATTCAAAACAATTGTCCCTATGCACTCCACATCAACTCCAATATCGTTTCCAACTTTAAGCTTTGACTCCCTTAGACTTAGATTCCTTAGATTTGTGAGACCCTGTAAGGTAGTAGTCACATGAACAGTAGCACCAGAATCAAGCCACCAAGAATCCAAAGGAACATCAACCATATTTAATTCAAAACAAATCAACAACTCACCTTGGTGACTTTCTTTTCTTACTTTTAGCCAAGCTTGGAACTTGTAGCAATTGGCTCTCTTATGACCCTGCTTCTTGCAACAAAAACACTTCCTTATCTCCATTGCTCCCATGATTCCCATTTTTCTTGAAGTCTTGGCCTTTCTTTGGACCATGAACATTTGACCCTTAAGGCTTCCATTTTCTTCTAGTTGAACTCAACTTGGCATCAGCAATTAAGTAGGGGGACTCATACTTCTCCATATTTAACTTCTCCTCCGTAGTCGCACATTTGGTAATCAATGCATTAATGCTCAATGTCTCATTTTGAGTGCTATAAGCAGTCTTAATCTAGCTAAATTTAGCTGGCAGATATTTAAGGCGTGATGCACAATGTGATTTTCAGAAATGACAATTTTATGGGTCTTAAGTTTGGACTGAATGTAGACCATCTTCTGTATAAATTCTCTAAACACCCATAGCAATATCATATATCATATTCGTTAACTCATTTAGCAAGTTCCCAGCTTCAGCCTTATCTGAGATTCCATATCTTTCTCCTATTGCTTCAAGAAACTGTCTCGCATTCATATCTTTCGGCAAACCACTAATGAAATGCTCAGTAATGGACCTCTTCATGGCAATAAGGCTTAGTTGGTTAGATTTTTCCCATCGAGCATAATGGGCCTTTTGATCTGCAATACTTTGATCATTGGGCTTCGAAGGTTCATCCTCACGTAGAGTCAAGTCCATATCCACAATTCCCAGAGCAAACTCTATATCTTGCTTTTGTCTCTTGAAGTTTGATCTAGTTAACATTTCAATCGTGGTATTGTTGTTGTTTATAGCAAAGGTAATTGTTTGTCACACATAAAGCAATAAGATCAATAATGGGCAATAGGCAATTCAACAATAATTAGTACATTATATACTCCCATTTGGGCATAGTATATAATGTACCATTATTTTTCACAGCATGAAGTTTATAAAGCGACAACAAGGAGAATTACATATAATTATCAAGGATCCATCCCCTACGGGTAGACAAATCCTTTTAAATTATATATCTCCATGATATTAATATATAGAGACAATAAGCAGAATTACATATAATCATCAAGGGCTTATTGGCTTTGTGCAAACAAAACCTTTAATATACATAATAACCCTCTTTGGGCGAGTTATTGTAGATACTAATTTTTATCAATAGGAAATTTCAAAATTTATAAATAATGTTCCATTTAATCAATGCCCAAAATTCATCTAACAATATGAAGCACTTTACAACATGTGTTTACCAAGATCATATTGCATCTTATCAAACAACAATTTTTGCCATAATTTTTATTTATTTATTTATTTGTTATAAATAAAAAACTAAAGAAACTAAAATGGGCTTACGCCAACAATACAAGCTCGGCCCGACTGGAGGTCTTCTTCAACCTCCAGCTGGGTCACGAAAGTCTACAAACCGAGTTACACGACCCGGTTTGGACCTAGAACTCAAAAACACTGACTAAAGTTTATTTTTGATGAAATTTATTAATGGGTCTTGCTTCTAACGTCATTATAAATTGATTAGAATTAATTAAACAAAGAAAAAAACAAAGAAATCAACCATATTCAAGCTTCAAGAAATTTCAGTTCTAACATCCATGGCCGAAATTCGATTTTCTTAAATTTAAGCACAAAAAACTTACCTTAATGCAACCAAAAGATGCTAAAACATATATATACCAATACCCATGTAACAATTTACAACAAACATCAATCAATTGCATGTAATTTAAAATTCTAGAACTTTTTCAATGTATAAACCCTAGAATTTCAAATTCAAAATTCTCACTCAATTCTCAACGAAACTATGGTCGGGATAAAATTCGTGATAGGATATAATTTTTATCATATCCTACGTTTGGTGTTCATTTAAGACAGGATAAAGTCGGATATCAAGGGGATATAGACAGGATAAAATTATCCCATAGGGAAGGTGGGATAAAAGTGAATAGGATTTCTAATGTCCATAATAGGAAAGTTATTTTTCTCAAATAAAAAACTTATTAAATTAAAATATATTTCAATATAAATAATATTTGAATTTTAATTTAAGAAATTAAAAATAAAAGAATAAAAAATTACTTTTAATTAATCTTATTTTAATTTATATATTCAACTTTAATTCTATCTTATAATAAACATTCAATCTATAAATTAAATTTTTGTATTTATTATATATTTTAGGTATTTTTGTATTTTAGGTATGTTAGTACAGTTTACTATTTGATAAAATTTTATTAAAGAATGATGAAAGGGGAAAAAGGAAATAATAAAGAAAATAATATAAAAAAGAGGAAAAATAAAAATAAATTAGGGAATAGTATTACAAGAGATTTTCACCATCTTCATTTATGAACATTTAGATTCATTTTCAATGATATACCATTTATATAAAAAAAATGTACATAATATGATGTGAATATATCCGACTTTAATACTACGATTTACTAAATAATAGATCTGATATAAAAAAAAAAATCCTAGGATTTCATATCTTATCATATCTAGTTCTATCTTGATTAGAAAGTCGGATGACCAAACATAGCCTAAGGTTAAATAATGCCAATATTCAGTTCAAAGAGGAAAATATCGAATTTGTTCATGAAAAGAAAAAAAAAAATTGGGTTCTACAATCATATATAACTTGCCCTGATACTACATGTAGAAATATTATCCATGAAAACAACTACTTAATCAAGAATAATCAGATCCAAATATGATTGTAAAACACTGAAATCAATAAGCACAGCGAAATCAAAACGTACATGTTTGAGCAATTGCTTCACTTGAAGAAAAATAAATCAATTTGATAATCAGAAATCTATTAGAATGTCAGATCTTCATTTCTTTGACCTATTTCAGTATTGCAGCTTTTAATGGAGTTAAGCAACGGATAGATATAATCTATCCTTTTATAGGCTAAAGAGGGGACGTAGCAAACCTTAATAAATAGCATGTTAATTGAACCCCTCCCATTACGGGTTTCAGTTAAACACAATTGTCTACACTTTGCTACTTAACTAGACCCGTTATTAATAGATGTCAAAACTCAATTCAATAAGATTACTTAAGGGTTTAATAAATATTGGAACATATATTAACCCGATTATTTAAAATAGAAAATCAATTAATTAATGTAAGCCTATATTATAGGAAATTTCCAACATTTTCCACATCTAACCAGATACTATTCCATCATAAAAAAAAAAAAAAAAAAAGATACTATTCCACTGTAACCCCTAATTTGAAGAAAATCAAGCACATGCCACTGAAGATAAATCCACAAACGACGTAACAAAAGCAAAGATCAATCGACTCAGCACACAGAATTCACCTCGAATCATATCGCACAAATTACACACGAACCGAAATCAGAGTCACCTTTGGATGTCCTAGTTTTGGCCAAGAGACACTCGAGAATGCACTCCTTGCAATAAACGTTGCACCCCTTGCAACAAAGGGAATCTATGAAGGGATTGAAGCAGAGACAACAAGTGTCGAAGAACTTGAGGCAGAGACAGCAACCGTTGGGTTGTCTCTCACGCTCGCTTGTAGACAAACTGAAAAATGAATCCTAATTTGTGTTTGAACTCAAACATAGCAAGTTAAGGTAACGTGTTTCGGTAAGGGCTATGACCCAGACCTTACTTGAACAAATATATTACCCGTTGTATAATCGTTTACCCAAATAATATTAGTTCCGAAATTACCCTATTTTTGATGTTCGGGTCGGGATCGGACCAAGCCCTTTTGACAGCCCTAATGGCGACGTCATATCTGAAACTCTTCTGCCACCCGAACTTAGTCAATACCACCATGTATCCATTCCAAACTGTTTCGCAGACCCTGCAATATTGGCGTGAGACCCTTGGTTTGGCTGGGTTAGCGGCCGTTTCAGGTAAAAACCCACTCTTAACTCGGCCAACAATGATGGTGCCAAATTTGCCGTGATGCCCTGGAACATTATATGCGACACGCCTCCTTTTCTAAATTTATTTATATTTATATTTTATATAATTCTTTTTACATGCAGAAACATAATCAAATAATTACACGTGATTTCACACAAGATCAAAGTATTTTATTTGTGTAAATATGCATCTTACGTTAGTAGCGGTAATTGTTACATTTAATACAAACATTCTAAAGGAAACACAATAAAATGATGGGACAAATTGAGATCAACTTAACATCACTACATTCATACCAACAAAAGCCCATCTGTATATTATTCAAAGTATAGTCCGACTCAAGATTTATGACTTCAGACATCACCACATCGCCTCCATCAGCAGGACCGAGTAGATCATCAAATCCTCTCAATGGTCCCCAACATCTCGCCATTAATGTTAGAGTATAGTGCAATAAAATGATGGGAGATAAACTTGAGTAACCATACCTCAAACCAAATAGTGAAACCACATTTAAATACACTATCTCAAATCCCAGAAGAAGAATACCCTAAATGCCAAAACTTGACATGGGTGAACGCATAAATGCTAAAACTTTCAAAAGGTGTACTTAAGTGCCAAAATCGTAGAAGAAAGAAACACTTAAGTGTCAACGACGAAAATTTTTAGCCAAACAGCTGATGTGACTTTTTCCAATAAGATTTTTAACTAATGTACCATTCCTTTAAAACAAATTATCCATGTGGAGACTAACGTGACTAGATAAGCCCGAAACGACATGGGCCATTCCTTTAAAAGAATTATCCATGTAGCCTAACGTGACTAGGTAAGCCCAAAACGACATTGTTTTGGTCCAAATTACCCTTACCCCAAAACTACGGAGGGCTATGATCCCTCACCTCAAATCTACAGTCAGCCAAGGTCATCAGCCCTCGTCCCACCATTGCCGAGGCAATGGTAGCGAGGGCCACGGAGGCCCTCGCTAATTTGCTACCTTTTTTAAAAAATTTAGTTAATACTTATACTAAAAATCAAATTTGGGGGCCAACTGACGTCGTTTTGGGAGAAAGGTTGCCGAATGGACATTCGATAAGCCACATAGACTGTTTTATTAATAAAATGACATCATGTTGAATTTCCAGTAAGCCTCGCCGGAGTTGTCATTTAAGTGTCCAATTTTTAAACTGACTTTTAAGTGTACCTTTCTGAAGTTATGACATTTATGTGTCTACCCTTGCCATGTTTTGGCATTTGGAGTGTCCTCTCCTCAAATCTCAATACTTGTAGGTTATGATGATCCCATTTTATGCATGTAAATACTTCAAATCGTAGTTGTTGACACCTAAATTTTGGCAACCCGTTTAGTCATTTATCACATTAAAAATTAGGGATTAATTTTAACCCCTAAAAAACATTAGTTAATTAATTAATTGCATAGCATATAGTTTTAGGTGCATTTATTCTTAATTTGCATTTACATTGGGCCGGTGATAAATGGGTTCGAATTGATGGTTCAGAACTTTAATTTGATGAGTTGGGCTAAGCCCACGAAGGGAGTAAATCGGCCCAAGCCCATATTCTCGGAGAGATTTTACGGATTTATCTTTGTGAGATTTCAATTCGAAAGCAAATATTGCGTTTGGAAAGAGAATATTGCGTTTGAAAAAAATGATCTTCGTGGATATCGATTTGGAAAAATTAAAAAATCCTAATCGCCTATAAAAAGAAAAAACGCATAGGATTTTCGGAGGGCCACACGCATTGAATAGACGGCCACTTGCAACACCAAATATTATGAGTCTTTTAGGTTGTGTTTGCAGGTTTTTTCGAGGAACCGTCCGACAAACTCAGAAGGTCCAGCGAGGAGCACCACGTCCTTACCTACCTTGGTGTGTGGCCACGTCTAGCGTTGCACCGCACCCCAACATCCATGCCTGCAAGTTCTAAAAGTCTACATGATGAAGACACAAAGATGAGCAACAAGCTTCCATAAGCAAAAGGAAAAAAAAAAAACAAGAGAGTAGGTGCTCAAGGAGGAGACAAAAAGCACAATAAAAGAAGAGAGAATCTTCTCTCTCCTTGGTCTCCGCACACGTCCAATGCTTCACCAACGAGCTGCCCAGACTTGGCCCGACGTCTCCAATATTACTCATCAATTCAACAAAGGACAACAAAAAAAGATCCAAATGTAGAACAGCTTCAACGTCACGTAAGAACCAGGCCTTCCACTCAAGATTTCCTCCTGCCATTGTTGTTGGTCGCCCACAACACGTCTAGCTGGTCCAATGAACATCAACAACTTCGGATCTTCAACACCCCGAGCCATCATCGTGATCCGTGAAGCCACCGATTCGAGCCCCGCTGTGATGTCGTTCTTGTCCACCCGTGAGTCGCAAAGACCCAAGCTCCGCCGTGTCGTCACCTTAAGGTCGTGACTGAGTACCGTCAGCTACTGGCATCGCGCCCGTGACCCACGCTGTAGCACAAACCATCCTGAAACCAGCCGCTGATACACATGCTAAAAAGGGGGCTTCACAGAATACACATGCGGCAACGTGTTTGGTTCCATATAATGGAGACCGATCTTGTAAAGTCCTGATTTTTATTATTCCTACAGGCTTTTTGGCGTGTTATCCCTCGGTTTCATCATTCGTTGCATGTAGAAGACGTCAAATTCTTATTCCTTTTGAGACAGAAGTGGCCTAAGAGCTTGGTCAAAGTCTTCATTGGAGGCCCAGACTCGCGAAGAGATTAGTATATCGAGAGTTCTCACCTGATTTTGTGACTCGTTGGTAAAATCAAAAGTTCAATGGCCACCCTCTTTTACCGCTGTCCTTGCTGAGTCGTTCTAGACCATGCCATGAGCAGCTACATCGCGAGCCTTGCTGAGCACCACCCTATTGCCTGCCAATTACGATCCAATCCAGTTGCGCAAAGTCCAAATTTGGAAGTCAATATTCAGAATAGGTAAAAATTTTGATTATTTTAATTTCCGAAAATTTCATTTCCTTATTTGATATATTTGTTGATGTACATGACTAAAGTTCCCGACGTGAAGTAGACTCTTAAATTAGGGATTGATAGTCCGATTTTCGCGCCCGAAATGCAAAAATCGACAATCCGATCTCATGCCCGAGATTCGATTCGCGATTTAATTTTAAAATTGGTCAACCCGATCTCATATGCGAGATATGGTTCGCCAATTTTTGGATATCAATCTTATCTTGTGTGATTTGATATCGTGGTGTTTTAATCAATTTTATTTTCATTGAAGGAAAAAACAAAAAAAAAATTGAATTAGGATTAGGTTTGTTTTTTTTTTTATGTTGCATGATTAGAATATGGATTTTATTTTGAATCATGAAAAAGAAAAAGAAAAAGTGCATTCATTTAAGATGGTAGTTTTTTTTATTTGTATTATTATCTAAATTGCATGTCTAATTTTAATTTCGAATTTCATAAAAAAAAAAAGGAAAAAAAATTAGAATTTTGGCATTCTCTGCACGTCATTGCATATTAGATAAAATTGCATGTTTAATTTTAGGTTTAGATAGATCTTTAGATGAATTGCATGATAGGTTATTTTTTTTAAAATGCATGTTTAGAAAGTATTTAGAATAGATAGTATTTCACTTTAGTTTGATTTTCATTTTTAGTGATTTTAATTACAAATTTCGTTAAATAAAAAATTAAAAAAATCATGTGCACGTCATATAGAATTAGGTTCATGAAATGCATGCCATTTAGTGATTATTGCTAGGTTCATTTTATTAGAAATTGCTCGTCATTAGAATTAGGTCATTTTTGTTAATTTAGATTGCATATTTAATTATTGTATGTTCATTAAAAAAAATCACAAAAATTTTTACTCATTCATATAGTTTAAGACATTTTGCCATGCCATAATATTTCATATTAGGTTAGAAGCACTGCATTGCATTGCATATGGACTATATTCTTGTTAAAAAGTGAAAAAAAAAAAATTGAGTGATGGTATGTTAATTAGAAATTATATTTAGGATTGCTGATGTGAATTCTGATTTAACAACGTAGATGATTCATTGCTTTGAGGTAAGTTTTGCATTATTTTATTCGCTTTCTTGGGTGTTAAATTGATGGTTTGTGCACTCGCATGATCACCTCACACGTTAGGAAAGTGAATTAAAATCAATTTAAACTGCCTGCAAAACATTTTTTCGAAATAAAAAGAGAAATGTACCGAAATGGCATTAGAATAGTCTAGTGTAACCAAGTCCCCGTACGCAAGGTCTCTGGTTCGTAGAAGTAAAATAATTCTCCCATTATTTTACTTAGATGTCTAATCGACCTACTGTAAACTGATTAGTGATGACTCTTTTTTGCATGCTAGATATTTGAACCTAAGTCGCGAGTTGGTATGAGCTTGGGAGAACCCGAGCTAAGTCTAGGCTTAGCAATCCATTAGCCTAATTTTAGGTGGTGCAGCCAAAAATTTGGTCGCAACAATAGTGATAGAGGAGGATCCGCCCTGCAGATCAATAAAATAATGGGGAGAACCATAACTTAGTAAATAAAATCTCTAGGTTAGGTAAGAGATCATTTGCCAAGCAACCCAACACCAACAAAATTAGGATGAGTATAAAAAAATCACATATGCTAATTGAATGAGTAAATGCAGTATCTTTTCTATTATACTTTGCAAGGAAAAGTTCACAAATGGTCCATAAACTTTTATTTAATATTCAATTTCATCCTTGAGCTTTTGATTTACTCAATTTGGTCCCTGAACTTTCATCTAATGTTCAATTTCATCCATGAGCTTTCGATTTGCTCAATTTGGTCAATGAACTATTAACAAATGTTCAATCTAGTCCTTCCGTTTGTTCAAACCGTTAAGTGATGACATTGAGCATTAATTTATGATGTGGAACGAAGTTGGATTACTAGAATTATGAGTCAATATATATCTTTAAAAAGGAAAACAAATAAGGGGTCAGCTAGAAATGAGAGCACCAATCACAAAAACAAAGAAAATAAGTGGTTTTGTATCTCTTTTATAGATGGTGGCTACAATTTGACCTATTTTAAAGGTAATTTCCATGTCGATATTCCACATGTCCTTTTTTATTTTATATATAAGAGACTAAAAGCCATGTAAGCCAATTCCGTTAACTTTAACTAATGGAAGGACGAAATTGGTCAATTTTCAAATAGTCAGGGATGAAATTGAATACTAGATGAAAGTTCAGGGACCAAATTGAGCAAATTGAAAGCTCAAGGATGAAATTGAACATCAGATGAAAGTTCATGGACCAAATTGAGCAAATTGAAAGCTCAGGGATGAAATTGAACATTAGATGAAAGTTTATGGACCATTTTTTACATTTTCTCTACTTTGGAAATGAAAATAATTGGACAAGTTGGCATTAAATCATTCTTTCAAATGAAGCATATAACATATTATTTCATCATGCGCAACTACCGCATAGTAGCTTATTGATATACACATGTTCCATCTTTGTCACTCACTAAGATCCTTCTCAACTGACTATATATCACAATTGATGAGACATCGTCATCACCAACTCATGGAGTATAGAATCATAAGCACCTCTTTGCCACGCCATTCAACCCATCCACCATGGGTGTCTTCTACATCAATGAGGATAAATACACCATTATACAATTGCATAACGAAGGCAATTCCATAATATCACAACACTGGCAATTCCATGATATCACATTACTGGCTACACAAGTTATATTATATTTTGTATGAATCATAAGATATCATGCCCCACCAAACTTGTAGAGACCTATCTTAGAAGGTAAAATATTTTTCATTCCCTCAAAGTCTTATACTCATATACTCATACGAGGGAGTTCTATCGAATATGCCATAGCAAAGGTTTTCATCACATGGCATCATTCACACACATTCATTACAACACAATAAATGCCACATTTATCTCGGTATCCACATTTACAAATAATAACATGCTAATCTCTTGGCATTTCCCATATAAACTGTAGCAATCGATTAATTACATACATTTCTCATCCTCTTTTTACCATGCCATCACCATTTAAATATAGAACTTTGAACTACGTAATTCTTGTAATTTTATTTCTAAGACCACTCATTGATTAAATTCACCTTAATTTTCAAAATTAACTCAAATTCTAGATTTCAGAATTACATAATTGCCCAACCAAAATTTCTCATTTTACAATTTTTACCCCTAACTTCCAATCTTTCACTTAATCATGCCATATTAATTAAATTAATTACCAAAAGGCATTTTATGTTATATAAAGTAAATGAATATTTAATTTACACTGTAGACATGTCACAGGTTTTGTAAAATCGCCAATAAAATGTACTTTTAAATGAATTGTGCAATCAAGTCCAGTTTTATCTATTTAGATAAATTGTCTAGATTAAGACATTATTTCAAAAAATAACTTAATACCTATCATATTAAGGTTTCTCTTGTTACGAACAGCCCAAAAATTTCCAATTTTTTACATATTAGTCCCTTAGCTTGGTGAAATTACAAATTTGACCCAAAAAACTTCAAAACTAATTATTTTGAACTGGTTACTTAATGTCGCACTAATTAGCAAGAAAACCCATAAAATCACATTGTTAATAGAACCCTCTCAATTCCACAAATTTTCTAAATTGCCCCTAAATATGCCAAAATTACTAAAATACCCTTTTATGAGTACTTTGGCCATTGTCACATTTTTCCCATCCAAGATGCAATAAACCTTTTGGTAATCATTCAAACTATAATTTGATCCAAACAATCAAAGTAGCTCGATCCAATCACATAGTGTAAAATTTAGATTAAATGAACAAACAATTAATCAACCAAGTCCAGGAGTACTAAATATACTAACCTAACTTAGTCTCAAGAGTTTTCACTTATCTTGAATAAAAGACTTGAACAACTTAAAGCCTATTCACCGTCAAAGAAAAATAAACAAGAGCAATAATTAAAAACTCTCAATTAAAAAAGCAAGAAAACTAGTTCGATGAAAAGAAAATGAATTCCATAATTTTTTTTTTTTTTGGTAAATACTTAAAAGATGAGATTAAAAGATTGAGCAAATGCGAGTGTGGGACGTTTTCTTTTGTTTGAAAGGGTTGCAAGGTGAATTGAAAAGGAAAGTTGGAGGCTTGATGATAGTAAAATAATAATTCTTTTTGAAGCATGAAGAACTGTCGTGGGTTATACTGCCAAGAAGGGAGGTAAATTTGGAAGACTTCACAAGAGTTAACAAAATATAGAGATAACTATATTGAAAGTCATAAAATTTGTCACGAAAGTACAATTGAATTCTAAAACTTTTCAAAAAGTGCAATTAGATCCTAAAACTTGTTGCAAAAGTACAGCTAAGCTAAGTGCCACAATTTTCATAAAGTGTAATCAAGTCCTAAAATTTGTTAATTTGGTCCAATAAAGTCATTCAATTGATTGTACTTTTTGAAAGTTTTAGGACTTATTATAGTTTTGTGATAAGTTTTAGAACTTTCAGTATACTTATTCCTTAAATATAAGAATAATTAAGTAAGATTAAAAGAACAATGATGAAGTTGGGTATGAAGCTTATGGTGAAATATAAAAGAGATTTGGCCAACTATGAGTTTTACAAATGGCCTAGTATAGGTGATTCCAAAGCAGATATTTGATACTTCGTCAAGAAGTTATGCATTTAAGTAGATAAATGTCGTGACCAAATTTCTGGTGAACCATCTAAACTTAGCTTGGACTCTCCCAAGCCCATACCAATTCGTGACTTAAGTTCAAATTCTTAACATGTAAATGATTTTTCAATCAGGAGTCGCCACTAATCTATTTTTTGGTGGGTCGATTAGAAACCCAAGTAAAGTAATGGGAGATTTACTTTACTCCTACGCACTAGACATTTTTGAGTTTGTGGACTTGATTACGCTAGTTTTCACTAACGCCCTTTTGATACATTTCTCTTTTATTTCAAAAAAATGTTTTGCAGGCAGCTTGAATTAATTTTAATTTACTTCCCTAATATGTGAGGCGATCATGTGGGTGCGCAAACCATCAATTTAACACCCAGATAAAACGGTAAATAAATTGTAGGACTTACCTCATGGCATTGAAAGTATCTGTAGTGTTAGATCAAAATTCACATCGACAGTCCTAAATATAATTTCTAATTAACACGTAATTTTATTTTTTTTGTTTGTTTTCACTTATTTAATGAGAATCATGTTTTATGCAATGCATGCTACTAATCTAACATGAAATGATATGACGTGGCAATATGACCTAAACTATATGACATAAATAAAACATAAGCATGCAGTCTATCCTAAAGAATGAAATTGATCTACTCTAAGACAATTTTTTTTGTATTTTCCATGAAATTCGAAATTAAGAAAAATGCAGAAATTATCTATGCAGGTTAAAATATCATCCAATTTGTATTAGGAATTAGGTTAAGCCAAATCCTAATTTAAACTAAAACATTACCTTAACCACATGATCCTAAAATGCAACCTATCTAGGAGAAATTATCTAAACTTGAAATTAAACATGCAATGACGTATAAAGAATGCCCTAATTCTACATGACATATGCATGATTATTTTTGTGCTTTTTTTTTTATAAAATTCGAAATTAAAATTGTCAAATAATTAAGCGTGCAATTCAAAATTTAAAAAAAAAAATATCCTAAGTTAATGTTTTTTTTTTTTCAAAATTCGAAATAATAAACCTCCAATTCTAGATATGCAAAATAACCCTAAGACATGTAATATTCTAAAACGAACCTAATCCTATTTCAAATATTTTTTGGATTTTTTTCCTTTTCACGTAAACAAAATCAACTCAAACGACACGACAGCACATCCAACAAAATAAGATTGATATCCAAAAATTGACGAACCATATTTCGCGCATGAGATCAGGTTGGTCAATTTTAAATAAACCGCAAATTAAATCTCAAGTGTGAGATCGAATTGGCGATTTTCCAAGTGATTGCGAGTCGGATTTTGAGCACGAAAATCGGACTGTCTATCCCTAATTTAAGGGGCTACTTCATGTCGAGAAATCTCAATCTTACATGAAGGAATATTTCAAGTAAAAATAAAATAAAAATAAAATACTTAATTAGGATTTTTCCTAAATTCGGGTTAACCTATGCGACTTGACGTGGGCCAAAAAGGGAGGCTGTGATGGTGGTTCACCGGGGGTGATGGGTCGCCGTTCGAAACTCCGGCCGGCGGCGGGCGGAGGTGGCGGCAATGGTTGGTGGTGGCGTCACTCAAGTCTTGAAGTGGCGTATAAGGGGCCGGCGTTTAGCTCGAAATTTGCTGGTGTCGGGGCAGCGACGTTGAGCAGTGGTAGTGGCAGTAGCAGGCCGACGCGGGGCAGTCGTGGACAGTTGGCGAGGCGGACAAGAGCAGCGACAGTGAACGGGTTGCAGGCGGAGCGCAACGAGGACGGGGATGTGGGTGGATAGGCTGGCGGTTGCTGGCGTCGCGGGGACTCAGGATCTGGTGCTCTCACAGATGCGCAGGGACGGAGGCGCTAGGTCGTGGCTGCAGCAGGGGTCGGCGCTCTGAGGCGACGAGCGGAAGCTCGGCAGCTACAGGTCGTGGCAAAGACCGGCGGACGAGCAGAGGCAAGGGCAAGCGATGTAGCAGCGACGATCGTCGGGGCCTGCAGACAAATGGCCGCAGGTAGCGCAGCTTAAACAGTGATGGTAGGGGCGTCGCGAGAACAGTAGAGGCAGAGGGGGACGTCGAGTGCTACAGGTCGTGCAGTAGCTGTGAGTGAGGCAAATGCCGTGGTGCGGGCGCGGCAGTGCGGCGTGGAGCTCTGGCGAAGGGCGTTCGCGTAGAAGATGAACAGTGACTTTGTTTTTTTCCTTTTTTTTTCTTCTTTTTTCCCTGCTGGCTAGTCACACTCACACGTCTCTCCTCTCTGCCGCACTGTTGCTCTCCTCTCTGCCGCACTGTTGCTGCTCCTTCCTTATGCTCTCTGTACCTTTTGCCGACTTTTGCTTTCCCTCAAAAGAACTTTTCTTTTCTTTTGTTGTCTTGTGTTGAAAGAACGAACGAAGTAAACCCCAGGGAAGCTTTTCTTCTTATTTTGTGTTGAAATTTGTTTGGACCTAAAACTCGAGAAAAGCCCCAAAACAAAATAAGAACCCTCCTCCAACGTGATTAAAAAAAACCCCTCTTATTCAATGTGTGGCCCCCCAAACTATATGTAAACAACCCTTTTATAGGCCAAGGATTAGGGTTTTGATTTTTTCAAATCCATATCCACAAAGATTTCTTTTCCAAACATAATATTTGTTTTTGATACGATTTAGGATTGCAAAAGGATTTTTCTGAAATTTCAAATCCTGAGCTCGCAATATTTTTATCACACTTGCCCTATCCGAAGATATAAAAAAAAAAAAAAAAAGTCCCCAACATATCCCAGAAAAATTTCAATTCTCTATTTTTCACGAGATAATTTTCGATCATTTAAAAAAACGGGTTTGGGCTAAATTTGCTCGCTTCGTGGGCTTAGTCTGGCCTATCAATTTAAAGCTCAGAACCACCAATTCGAACCCATTCGTCACCAACCCAATGCAAATGCAATAATAATAAATAAAATGCATATAAAATTATATGCTATGCAATTGAAATTTTTTTTTTTATGGGTTAAAATTAATCTCTGATTTTTTAATGCGATGAATCACTAAACGGGTTGCCAAAATTTAGGTGTCAACAATAAACAAGAAAATCAGTGTCCATTTTAAACCTCGACAAGTCAAGAAAAATTTTGAACCCGCTAATTAACAAAGCTATCTAACTTACAAAAATCTATCATTAAATTTTAACTTTGAAAATTATATGATACGTATTTGAAGCATATTGATCCCCCCCAACAATTACCATTGTTATAGTTTTTCATCTTAATCTATATAATCAATGTGTGTGTATATCAATTAATTTAAGTACATTGAAATTATTAAACATGCATTTTTTTTAATTATTTCCATTAAATTATAACTTGTTATAAATTTATAACCCTCATGGAAATGCATTCCAAAAATAAACATGGATATGGAAATTAGAATTTTCCTTAGGTAAAGAAAAACTCAATTAGTGCCCTAATTGAGACTTCACAATAATTAGGATAAATTTGTCACGGACATGTTAGTTTTGGCCTTTGGTGATCCAAAAATTAGTTTGAAGTAAATTTTTCACATATGTACTAGTTTTGGGTTTTCTATAGTATTACCCTAATTATTTACTATATTTATATCTTTGTATTATTAATTAACATAAAAAACTCCAAATACCACAATGACCCTATGGACTAGGCCATGGCTTGCTTGGGTAGTTGGCCAATCATTAAGTGGCCATGGTTTGTTGACACCCAAATTTCAGCCGACAATCAAGCAACCATTTTGATAAAAAAAATATTTATAGTAAAAAGAACAAAAAAAAAAGTATAAATAATGAATAATAGACAGACAAAAATAAAAACCGACCCATTTCGTGCGGCCCGGATGAGCTATCAACCTATAAAATTTTAATTCATATTTAGCTTGGACCAGAGAAGTTCAATAAAAAAGATTTGGATTCATGAGGTCCATTGAAGATTTAACCAATAAGAATTAAAAGCAAAAGCCCACGATAGGGACGATAAAGAGCCCATCTCTCTCTCTCCTTATCGTCATTTTTAAAGTCTACAAATGCAACAATGAAAGCACGCGTGACAATGGATCGAGCATAGCAAGTCTCGAAAAAATCTGAGGTCATGTAAAATTGAGGGAAAATTCTCCAAAAATTCCTAAACCTATTGCACTTTGGCCAATCAAGTCTTGAACTCTTCAATTTTGCCAATTTAATCTTTAACCCTTTGACAATTTGCTAATTGAGTCTATTCAACCAATTTATCCTATAAAATGCTTACATGGATACGCAGTCAGCACCGGCCATCTTACGTGGCTGAACCAGTGTTGACGTTGTCGTGGGACATCAAAACATTGACTTTTTGCTTTCATTTCAAAGTAATTAAAAAGGGAAAGCCCTCTGAACTAATGAAAAAGTTGTCACTTTTGGAAAACCCATCTTTCTTGTCCCAAATCAATTGATGCTCGCGAAATTCACCAAAAACCTAAAGAAACCTAATCGACCTCTCACCCAAACCGATTTGAGCATTTCTTCCATCAAATTGACCGTAATCATCTAGCCCATTTTAGTTGACATCTTCATTCATCGCAATCCCACATTTGCTTGTCCAAACGCAAAAACCCAATTCACCCATTACTTGGCTGAGACCCAATTCAACTTGGAGATTCTATAGTAAACACGACAAATTGTGATCTCAATTTGCTTGTGTTGTGGTACTTAGCGAATGTGACAAAAATGTATGTTTCTATGGTCCCAAACTGAGTGTATCTAGTATAATCCATTTGGCTTGTGATCCCAAAAGGAAATATTTTTACATCCTTTTCTTTTTATACTAGAAAGTGCACAAAGTTCAATGGGTGTCTAAGGTTGATTGGCTATTGAACGCGAAAGGCCGCGCACGAACGAAAATAGAGCAAGAATCTGTCTTTTTTATAATGCTGTAGTGGAATTTCAGATATTGTTGCTTGATCAGAATCACTCAGAAGAAATGGAAGCACGCACACATATAGAATGATCTAACGAGACTTCATATTTGAAGGTCCAAGTATGAGTGTACTTTAATTTCATACTACTTCAGTGATCCATGCTAAAACGAAAACCATTGGGGTTTACTCCAGTGGTCACCCTTCCAACTTGAAAGGGGGAGGTGGGGGGTTCAAATCCCTACCTTCTCAAGAAGGGTTGGGGTGAGGACAAATTAGTTTCAGGAGTGGGTTTCGACTCCCACGCCCTGCAATGAGGTAAGGCAAAAGTCTGAGAGTAAGACTTAGAATAAGAGTAGAATAGGACTGACAAAAAAAAAAAAAAACACTAAAACAAATGCTAAATTAAATTTGAAGTAGTGGTCACCATTCCCATTTAAAAAGGGAACGTGGAGAGTTTGATTCTCCACCTTTTCTTGGAGGTCAGGGTGGGACATTTAGTTATAAATGTGGAGTTCGACTCTTATACTCTATAAATATGTATAACGAAAGTCTAAAAGTGAGTTGAGAGTTAAAGTAGGATTGACAAAAAAAATAAAAATAAACTAAAACCGTCATAATTGATGTCCTTAATTTATTAGCCGACTTGATTTTAGTATCTACACTTTTCTTGAAGGGTGTCAAGATATTTGGTAAATCATCAATTAAGCAGCACAACAACCATATAGGTTTGATTTGAGCACAAGAAAATTATCTTTACAAATCGTTTCCTTAGAATCATACTTGTGTAAGTTTTTTTGTGTTGTTACTCATTATTTTCACATGTCCTATTATGTTGTCCCTCCATCATGTGTCTACTTATTGTACATATCTTTTTGCATAGGATCGAGATGAGTGACAAGTCAACATTGGTTTGCCTTTTCCACAATGGAAAATTTGTCCATCGCCCAATGCTTGAATATGTTGAGAAAGATGCACATAAATAGTTGGTCAATTAGCTATGAAAGTGTCATTAGAGATATAAAGAACAAGGTAAATGGTAAATTTAAAATATTATATTTTAAATTTCGTAGGATATCTCTAAAAGATGGGTCACTGTTTTATTATTTACATCATGAGATGGTTAAGGTACAAGGAGAATGTTTTGATGTGAGGTAAGTGTGGGTGCTAATCCATGTGATGGTTAGGGTGCTAATGACGGTGCATTAGGGTGACGGCATTGGTTTAGGTATTGAGGATGGTAAATTTTATGATTACTTAGCTAATGAGGATGATGATATTGGTTTGGAGGGTGATGAATTCATGGTGGATGATTTAGATCAATTGTTAAGTACTGCAGAAATCAATTAAAAAACAAAGATATAGGCTTTTTAGTTGATGCACAATTTTTTTATTGATGATGATGCTAATGATGATGTGGATCTTATAGAAGGAAAGGAGGGAGAATATTAGGGAATTTGACAAGAGGGTCACAGAGGCTTAGATCATAAGGGAACCATTCTTGGATTGTACCATCCTAACAATTTATATAAAAATCTTATAATCCCTAACACTCTAATATGATTATTATTGAAGCTGGTTACCAAATAGATTACTATGAAACAGATGTAGATGCAAGTTTTGGGTTTGATGTAGGGGGAGAAGATGATGATGTTATGAGAAGGAGAAGTAGGTTTTCAAGATATGATCTTGACTGTGTACTATCCGTGGTTACTATACCCATGGCATTTGATGATGGTAAGCAATTCAAAGACATTTTGATAAAGTATTCGATGGATGCGTGTAAGAAATAAAATTTATAAAGAACGAGAAAAAAAAAAGATATGTTAGAGCAAAATGTGTTAAAAAAAAAATGTTCTTGGAAGATTTCTATATCTTATCATTCCATGTGAAGACCTACCACAAAGAACACACTTGTAACATTTGCTTAAAGTATAAAAGGGTGACAAATTCTTGGCTGGCAAATTAGTATGTTGGTACAATTAGAGCATTGTCATCTGTCAAACTATTACTTTGAAGGATCTTATCAAGAAACAAGTGGGCTTAACTGTAAGTAGGAAGTGATGCGCGAAGGATAAATTGTTTGCCTATAAAGTTTTGATGGGAAACTATAGGATGGAATATGTAAAGATGTGGAATTATGTAAAGGAACTTAAGGAGACAAATCTTGGGAGTACTATTATAATAAAAGTTGAAAATACTTATATGTAATCCAAGGCATTGTTTGAGAGAATACACATATGTTTTACTTCATGTAAGAAATGCTTTTTTGATAGATGTACAAGAGTTATGAACTTAGATGGTTGCTTTTTAAAGGGGAGATCTTTTGTGTTGTTGAAGAGATGCGAATGATTAAATGGTTTTGCCAATTTTATTCGTGCAACGAAATATCTTTCACCGAACGATATGTTTTGATTTTTATTAGAGGAGACTCAGGTCCCATGTTGAATTCGATTAGAGGATATCAAAATGCAAATATTATTTCCATTCTTTGAAGTACAACACTGATAGTCCACAACTTGCTAACTTCCACCTCTGGTTCTAAGTTATGCCAGAATTTAATCAATGACACAGCTTAGGGATAGTTTGGTGTAAAGTTGGAATTTACTTAATAGCTATGCTCATAAGAACTCACATTGGAATTTAATCAACGACACTGAACTTATGTTACAACATCGGAATTTAATCAACAATACTGCACCAGGATGTAGACACTCACCGGAATCTAATCAATGATGGGAATTTAAAGCTACAACCATGAAACTAAGATACGATAAAGTAAAGGTTTTTGATGTGTTGTTCAAGGGGTCTTCGTTGGATGTCTTGAGGCATTTATAGAGCAATTTGGTAGCCGTCGAAGAGTAATTTTTTCTTTGGTAACCGTCCTTGATCTCCTCACATGTTCCTTTACCTTCCTCTTATCTCTCACAATTGCCTCGATTGTGCCATACTGCTCTTGGTTAGTCGACAACAGTTACATGACTTAGTATGTTAATAACCGTTCCTTGACTTTGCGGGGTTCTTTGCACATCCACATTCAAATTTCAATGTCAATATTGCTCAAATTTAATACCCATGACATTATTCAATTAGTAGGACACGTGGTAACTCTTTCCATTATTGTTGAACCATATACTTCCATTCATAGGCCCATCGACACCCAATCAAACTTCCCTTGAGTATCTTGACTTTTCCTTTGCCCTCATGATTAGCACGTGACATGTTATTATTTTTTTATCCTTGTAACCGGCATGTGGTGATAAGGGCAATGTTGGGTGTCAACAGTATCCACTTGCTTGGGCAGTTGTTAGAGTTAAGAGTACACACACTCAAGCTTGTTCTTGACAAATTTTATGTGAGACCTCAAAATTATAAATGCATATGTACAAGGTTGGGTCATGATTAGTGACAAGCAAATGCAAGTTCCTTATTTCTTTTTTTATTGTTATGCCTCTTAGATGATTACATGTATAGTGTATGCCTCACATTTGACATCAGTTTTTTGCGAGGCCTTATATAAGCTTTGACTAAGTTATTGCTTGTAACTAAGTAAAGATATATGCTAATCACATCTATGTCAATTGGCGCAGGAGGTATAAAAGGATATAGATGCAAAGCCTATTTTGGACATAAGTTAAAGAGCAGTACTATGCTGAATTATGATGAACACTTTTAGGCTTTAAAGGAAATCAATCTTGTTGGATAACATGATTTGGTTCAAACACAGCTAAACACTAGTGCAAGGCTTTCTTTTCCACTAAATTCAAATCTAGCATAGTTGTCAACAACTCATACAAGGCATTGAATGGAAGAATAATAGATGCTGAATGTAACTCCATTTTTGTAGTTTCCTTTTTCGATATTGATCTTATACACTCTGCCCATGATTCAACGTAATAGTGAGATCACCATAGGAAAATGGGTTGCAAAGATTATAGTTAACGAATGTTCCCAACATTTTATGATATGATAGAGCTTGTTTCCCTTAGGATATGTCACTTGCTATCCATTTGGCTCCTATCAGAAGAGTAAACCAGAAAAGTCCATGAAAACATTGCTTTTGCTTTTCAAATGAGGTGAAAATAGCCCTCATCCAAATGATGATGAATAAATACAAGTATATATCATTCCAAATTGAAATACACGAGTAGTAGTTTGTTTTGTTATTTTATAAATGTTTGATCTTTGTTTTGAAATTTCTAACTATATTATATTATTGTCGTGTATATGTGAAGTTAATGTATTAAGATAACACGTCAATGGAGGTGGAGGGATGTAAGCAGATGACTCTAATCACATAACTAAAATTGTCTGGCAATGAAAATGAAGAAGAGCCATCCTCTATCATGAGTGCCACAAACAAAATACTTGGTTCTCGTCTTCCTCCTCGTGATAAAAAATATACATCCGAATGTTATAATCATTATGTGAGAATCAATGATAAGGATAGAAAAATATGTCAAGTGAAGTGTATTCATTGTGGGTATATATTAAGGTACCATGCTGCTAATGGTACTTTTGCAATGAGGAAGCATTTGACCACGTGCAAGAAGTTTCCTTGCAATATAGATAAGAGGTAGAAACTCTTTGCACCATGTAATGTAGACATGACTAGCAAGGCAGGGGGAAATTTTAGTACTCGTAGTGTCTTATCTACATGGTCATTTAATCAAGTATATTGTAGGCAAATGCTTGCTCAATTCATCATACTTGATGAATAACATTTTTCCTTGGTTGAGCGTGTTGGATTTCGAGAATTTTCTAGTGTTATGACATTTTCAAACATTTATCAGGTTTTACAATGTTAAAAGATTGCATGAAATTGCATTTTTGTGAAAGAACTAGTTTGAAGAATTATTTGGGAAATATTAATTCTAAAATCTCACTCATGATTTATACATGGAGTTCCATACAAAATCTGAATTATTTGTATCTCACTATATATTTTATTGATGAAAATTAGAAGTTGAATAAAAGAATTTATCAATTTTGTGGTGATACATAGTCAGAGGGGTAGGGAGATTGGGAAAATGGTGGAGAAATGCATCCAAGAGTGGGGAATAGAAAAAAAGGTATACTTAATCACCGTGGATAGTGCTAATTCGAATGATGTTGCAAGTAGTTATATGAGGAAAAAACTTTCAAGAAAAAGATTGTTAATATTAGACAGTAGTGTTTTGTACATGAGGTGTATGGCTCATATATTAAATTTGATTGTGAGAGATGGCTTGACTATGACGTGTGACTATTGCACGTAGCTGAAATGCGATTAAGTATGTGAGGAATTCTCCCATGAGATCAAAGCATTTCAATTTTGCATTAAGAGTGAACATATCACTTACAAGGGTTAAATTATTCTTGACGTTGCCACTAGATGGAACTCCTCTTATCTCATGTTAGACACCACCATAAAGTTTAGAAAAGCTTTTGAAAGAATGGAAAAAGATGATTTATCTTTTGTAAGTGAGCTTAACCATGAAATTCATAAAGATGATGGTTAGGAAAATGCTATTGTTCTTTGGGAATTTCTGAAAGTATTATATGATGCCACCAATCGGATGTTAGGGAGTTCATATATTACTTCAAATGATTATTTTGAAGGGGTAGCTCTTTTATATGGATATTTGAAAGATGCGGCGGATACTTTGAATCCTAAACTTTTAAGGTATGGATACGAAAAATGAAAGAAAAATTTGACAAATATTATGAAAGCTTGGACGATAAAGTGAATATGATGGTGTTGATTGTGGTTGTGTTAGATCTTAGAGCCAAATTGAATTATATGATTTTTGTATGGACAAATTTATGATGATGAATTGAAAACTAAAGAGATGCATCACAAGGTGAAGGATACATTGGAGCATTTGTATGAATTTTATGAACAATCTTCTCTTGTTTCAAGTGATTTTGGCGGCCACAATTTGAGTGCAAGTAGTAGTGATTCCAATACCGATGCAGGTGGTAATAAAAGGTATAAAGAAGTATGACGCCCAAGTTTGGAAAAAAATGTTTTTGCACTCAAACAAACAAGGCTACGATGACAACAAATCCAAGCTGTTTTCAAAAAAACAATGAAAAATTTCTTGTTCTTGACATTTTGATGTGGTGGAAGACTGTTGGCTCAAAATATAAAATTCTTTCTTTGATGGCTCGAGATATTTTGTCTATTCCTGTAACTATTATTGCTTCAGAGTCAGCTTTCAATGTATTAAGTTGTGTGCTTGACAGCTTTTGAAGTTCTTTAACTCCCAAAGCAGTGGAAATTTTGATTTTCACTCAACATTGGTTGAGAGCCGTTTGTGTATCGATTGATGTTGAAGAGCGCATCAAGAATGTAGAAAAACTTGAGTTGGGTAAGTGGTGTTTAAATCATTGTATATTGTAATTTCTTTTGTATATCTAATAAGTAAATATTTTATTTAATCTCTTCTTTATTTTTATTTTTTAGATATGGATTGTCTTAATGATGAGGTTATCGTTAGTAAATAGAGTTTATTAGTTAAAGTGGAATTAATATATGTGGTAAGGCATCTAATACTTATTTTAGTTTACCAGCATCTCCCATTACACTTTCATCTGATGACTTTAGTTCTCATATATGAGTTGATTATATAGTCAAATTGAGCATCATGCTATGCTCTTTTCTATATGCTCCAGAAGATGTTAGTTCTCATCATGTCCAAGGAGCACTTACTCAAATAAAACGTTGTAGTTGCAATTGCAAATTACCGATACGGGACACTTTAATTTTAAATTTATATTTATTATTAAGTAATTAACTATGATTGTTATTTCTTTTAATTTCAGGTTATTAAACTTTGGAACAAATTTTCATGAATGTTTGATGACCGAAAACTCATCTTTCTTTTAATGCTCATATATGCAATTTCAATGCTCTTATTTTTATGGTCTAGTTTGTTCTATGGTGTTATAAATTCCCCGATACAAAATTCCCAAAAAAACATTATGGTGTAGTGAATTTTGTTTCATTTCAATGTAGACTTTTGTTTCATTTCCTCTCTTTTATCTAGTTGAATTATTTGCTAAGATTTTATTTTTCCTTTGTTGATAGTTTTGCTTGTTTTGTATTCTATTTGATGAATGACAAGCTTATTTGTTATTGTTGCGCAAATTTTATTTTTTTTAACTAAAAACTAAAAAAAAAAAACCTGTCGAACACTAGAATCGACCTTGGAACCTATGACGAGGTAGGTTCCTAGTTCTTGATTCCGACGGTAGGTTCTAGGTTCCAAAAAATGAGAAACCTATACCCGAGGGTAGGTTCTAGGTTTTAAGTAGAACCTATAAAGAATCTGGAAACGCCCATCCCTAGTCGTGACCTTACCTCAAGTGCACCACCTAAGATTCGAGTAATGGATTATTAAGTCTAGATTTAAATCAGGCTCTCCAAAGCCTATACCTAGACGTGACTTAGGGTTCAAGTTGCTAACATACAAATAATTTTCAATTATGAGTCATTACTAATCAATTTACAGTTGGTCGATTAGAATCCCAAGTATCAAGAGAATTTTTTTTACTCCAAATAAGAGATTTTGAGTGTGGGGACTTGATTACACTAGATTTCTCTAATATTATTTCAGTATTATTTTTTTATTAAATTATTTGAGTAGATGACTTCAATTAATTTTATCACTTCCTAATGTTTGAAGGGTGATCATACGGATACACAAACTACCAAAGTAACATTCACTAATCAAGGCGATAAAATGATTGCAAGATATAGAAGAATTACTTACCTCGAAGCAACTTAAGCATCTGCAATGTTAGTGAGAAAATCACATCATCTTCCCTAATTTAATTTCTAATTAACATGCAAATATTTTATTTTTTGGTTTTTTCTTAATTATACGAAAACTAGCCTATATTTAGTGACATACAAAATATAAGATGCAATTCCCAATTAAATGCCCTAACATACAATTTCTAAATGACATGAAATTTCATGATTCTAAGACTATATTGTATTTTTTTGTATTTTTTATTAAAATCTGTAATTAGAAATACTCATTACTTAAACATGCAATTTAAATTAAGAAAATAAATCTAATCTATTATGAGATAATTTTTTTACTGGTATTTTTTATGGAAATTCGAAATTGAAAATACTCTAAATTAAAAATCAAGATTAAAAATATTTAATTTGAATTAGGAAGTAATCTACATTAAATCCCAATCTAAATTAAATATATAATTTTAATCTTCAGAATTGACAAAAATGCTATATATCCTAATCTATTTAAGGAAACCAATCAAGATATATACTAAACATGCAACATTATCAATAAATAACAATTCAAATCCTGCTTAATCTATTTTTATTTTTTTTTGGGTTTCACCCAATCATCAAAAAATGTTTACACAATCCCCAAAGAATATTGCATCCATTTAAATTTAAAAATAGGACAATTGTACGGTTATGGATAGGATGAATATTTTCCTGACAATGTTATTCAAATAGTTGTGGATATGATGGAAGATTTTCCACACTATAGGGATCGTATCTCATGATTGAGATCGGATCACTGTCCATGTGAACATTGGTAAATTAGGAAATAATCCTAATTTTTTTAGGATACTCCGGAACTTAGGATATGATATATGATCCAAGGACTCACTCAAGGAAACAAAATATACAAGTATCAAATGAGATCAAAGTCTGACCTAATTCGAAATTAGGTGTTTCCAAATTCGAACTCGACGGAATCAACTTGGGACCACGAACGACGAGTGGTGGATCGGTGGTAGCTTGAGGATGCTCGGTGATGACAGTTCACGGTGGTGTCGACAATCACAGCAAGGAGGACCATTTGGGTGCGGGACTTCCGGTGAGGAATCTTGCAGTAACTAACAATCTCGACAGTGGATACTTCTTGGCTCAGACCAACCTGATCGATGCTCGCGGTGGTTCGCAAGGGCCGGGGCACCAATTCACGGTGAATATGGTGCTCGGCCGTTGGTTTGCAAGACTTGCGGGGATGGTGATTAGATTCGGCCAAAGAAAACCTAGAGCAAATAAGCAAATCGATGGAGGTCTCGGGTACGTCATGGATCTTTAAAATGCAAGAAGTTAGTCAAGCGCGGCTGAGTGAAGTGTGTCAGGAAAGATAAGTTGGGGTTGCAGAATTGGCTGAGATTGCTGCAGGTCGTGGAGACTGCAAGTGTCGAAGTGCGAGGGCAGACGTGCAAGGAAACAGATGAGTGAGACACTGCTTCAGTTTAGCAATATTTTTTTATCTCTCGCTTTGCATTGATCTCTAAGTGTCACCGAGTTGACTCTTTTGAGAACCTCCCAAGATCTGATTATGGTGGACTTTCTTCTAAAGTAATTCAACGAGGTCTTCTCCGTGGGCGATGGATATTGCTAGAGCGACGGTAAACTTGCACTAGAAAAAGAGCACCGTAGACTTCGCTTGAGATTGGAAAAATTTGATGGCTCAAAGCAAGAAATCGCTAGAAGGCGATGGAGACCACCGGTTCGTCGAAACAACAGCTGCTTGTCGGGCCAACAGGAGGGAGTCACAAAGCAAAGTCTCGGCCGTGTTAGTGAAAGCTTGGCTGTGACTCCCTTCCCCCCGCGCCGCGCCCGCGCCACGCGCAACACACCCCCTTCCTTCACTCTATCTCTTTGCCGCTGTATATTTTGAATAATGACTTGTCCACCCCCTCCTGTGAACCTTCGATGGATATTTATAGGTGAAGTGTAGGGCTTTTTGCTTCCAATTATTTCCTATTTTGAGTCAAAGAAGATATTGCAATATCTCTTGCAGTCTGTGATAATATCAATCAATCTGTTCAATTTAAATCATGATGATAACCAGATTATTTGACCTCATCCCTAAGTTTGGTTTAAATAAACCACTATTTTCACACTCAGCATTTTCCAATGAAAATTTAAGCTCTGATAATGTCCATGGACTTGGTTAAGAATTTCTTTACCGCAGGCTTAGTTCAATTTTCATTAAGTTCAGAGCCATCCATTTAAGTCTATCCACTGCTGGTCCCATCAAATGCATTAATTAAAATATGCTCATAATAACTGTATGCAATTTAACTTGATAGTTTTGCTAGGAGTTGAGGTCAATCCTGAATTTTCTATGCAATGAATTACTAAACAAGATGACAAAATTTAAGTGCTAACATGGAGAGTAGGTCCATCAAAGGTTGGGCTTATGACCTCGGTACTAGTGCTTGGGCCCATGTCCATCGAGGTCACACCCATGTCCATTGACGTTGCGCTCAAGACCCCTATACACAGGCTCAAGTCCTTGGCACTCTTGCCCAAGTCCTTGTGCCTAGGACGTGAGTGCATTGAAACAAGGTCTGAGACCTTTATGCTAGTGTTCGGGTCCATCAAGGATGGGCTCATCTCCATTGAGGCTAGGCCTAAGACCTTGGTACATGTGCCTAGGTCCCCAACACCTAGGGTTGGGTCTATTAAGGCCAAGCCTAGCACTCAGCCCTGCGCCATTGTCCATCAAAGTCGAGCTCCAAACCCTAGCACCTGGGCCCCATTTATTGAGGTTAGGCTTAGGATCCTAAAGCCCATGCCCCAGTCCCTAACGCTTAAGTCTATCAAGGCCAAACTTGAGATCGATGCTGGTGCTTGAGTCAAAGAACATTAGGGCTAAACTTGGGACCCTAGTGCCTATACTCAATTTCTTGGCAATCCATGCAGAAGTTGGTAGTGCCCAAATCAAGTATGCTATCTATGAAAATTAAATAAGTTGTGTCTAACTAAACGATAGAAAATATTTTGCAATTCACTTTCAAGTTTTAGTCAAAATCAGAAATTATTATTATTTTTCTGAAAAGTGACATCTACAAAATATTTTTTTTTCACGAAATAGTATCTAGTATAATTTTTAAGAACCCTATATATAGCTATTTTTCTCTCAAACCCCAGGGAGGATCACACTGGGTGCACGATTAATACTCATTTTTCTCTCTTGGGGAATCGATGCCACCTATGACAACCTGAATTTGCTGCATTTGTTATGTTATTTAGGGTATTGAGATAGTGAGTGGTTCACATGAATTTTTTATTATATTCGCCTAATTACAACTTTGCCACGGCATTTGTGAAGTTTCAGAAAAAATCCAAGGAATCAATTTTAGAGCAATGATTTTTCAGCGCGTGATTTCACAAAGGTTCATGAAATTTCTAAAAGAGTTGAGAAGGCAATGTATTGATGAAAACGTTTTGAGGGCTTATAAATATTGGAAAATTGACAGAACCCTGAACATCTGGATTTCGTGATATCAACGTACGATGCAATTGAAGGAGATAAATTACTAATACGACTTTTTATGTATTCAAATTATTTATTACTCGATACCATACAAAAGGGGGGGCCACTGCCCAACAAAACCACCCGAACCCACAAAACCCAATAGCCAATAGGCCCAAATCTCAAACCTAAGTAACTAAACCCAATGTGCTACGACACCTTAAAGCGATCAGGCCCGGTGGACAATGAATTTTTAACTTGAGGTTTGACCAAATTTAGGCCCAAAAAAAAAAAAAAAAAACTTCATTGAAAGTCTTATCGAACCGCATAACTAGGTCATCCCCCTCAAGAGCTTTCTAATGAGATCTGATATCCCAAATCTAATGATCAGATCTTCAGATATCACATCTTTACAAATGATCGTCCAATCGTGAGTTGTTGGGAATTTTATGATTTGACCCAATTGACTAAATCCAACTTCTAGAAGTCATAAGCTTTAGTGCTATCACAAGAATCATGGACATTGTATTTTTAATGAAGAAATATCATTACTTTTTACTCTAGTCATATGTTCATCCCTATTTTCAAAAATTTGTAACCCTAACATTTCAAAAACAAGAAAAAAATCGAACCACACTTTCAAAAAAATAAGTGAATGACCATCATCAATTGACAACTACCACATCGTAGTCAAGCTCCAAGCTGGGCTTGTGTACAGGCTGCCTTGCGCAAACCTGAACACAAGGCCCACATTGCCTTGTACAAGGCCATTCTTATGAGCTTTTATTGGGTTGTTGATTTGAATTCATGTGATATAACAACTCATGTGAAGTAGACTAACATAACTTCAGAGTACCTACTAACCCTTTGGAAGGCCCTAATAGCCTTGTGCAAAAAGGTCTTATAAATGGGGGCTCTCATTTGTATCTTTCTTGCATGTAATCAACTCTAAATCTCTATATTTTATGTTGTGCCTTCAACTTCAAGTCACTAACTTTCTCTTTGCAAGGAAATTCCGGTGAGATACAAGCTTGCGGGGGATCCCGGAAGGGTACGAATTGAAGAAAATGGTGGGCCGTCAGTTGAGGGTTTTGAATCCCCTTTAGATAAATTAGCAGGGCTAAAATGTTAAATTTATATAAATTAGCAGTAACTCTACTAATTTTAAATTTGGCTTTTCATAAATAAATAGAATGTTGCAATGCCAAATTATTTTGAAAAATACAAAAATATGTTGCTACGTGTTATTTCGTTGAAATAAGTATAGGGATTTCATATTTTTCACTAAGCGGTTATTATGCTTGTTTATATGCACGTCACGATTTTCAATATATTTTTAAGAAACCCGTTGTTATTTTCAAATTTCAAAAGAAGAATTATATATGGCATAATGGATGAAACTACCCCCTGTCTAAGTGGATCAAATTATAATGTGGCTTCGTCAAATTTCAACATTAAGAATGCATTATTAAATAAAACAAAATTTAGTCAATCGCACATCCATAAACGTCACAAATTTGAACTCATGCATAAATTGTGTTTTCAAACACATACATGCTACACAGAGTCATGCCACCCTGAGGAAGTTTTTTTCTTAATACGTCTCTGGAAAAATAAATAATTACATCAATATTTTAGGAAGGTATTTGAGAATTGCATTTAATGGATTCAATTGAAGATGTCGTACCGAAAGGACGTTAGCCCCTTCTCACGAGTAACAGAAACCCTGAAAATGAAATCCTTTAGCTTTCGCAAGTGACAAATGCCTGTCCAATCAACCCAGCTTTCTTAAAAATTTGGCGGCAACTCCAACTTTTATTTTGAAAAACCTCTAGGTTTTCAAAACCTGTTTTCTACTATAGAAGCAGTCCTGCCTCCTGGACCTCCAATCCCAGGACGGAAGGGGCCCGCTACAGACTGGCGACTCCACTATGGATTAGTTAGCAATAACTACAAAAGGGTTTAGGCCAAGTGAATTTTTTTCAATTACATCTTTACAATTATCTTTTAATTTCCTAAGATTTGCATTTTACATCTGCTTGTTTCTTTAGTTATTTATTATTTCTGCAAAATTCAATTGTCTGTATACCTTATCTATATTTCTTGTGGTATTGAGCTACTACACACGATCTTATCGCTTGCATTACAATGCATTCGCACATACAACCAGTGACCATGCCTGGCCCAACTAGGAACCGTAAGGTTAGAGAAATGGTCATTGAACCTGTGACCTTCGTGGCTGAACCCAACACGAGAACAGGCTTCAGTCAAATTGGGCCATTTGTCCACCAGCAAGCCTTTGGGAAGTTTTATGTATTCAGTCTAAGAGCTTGTATGTTTCTGCAGTTAGTTGAAATAAATGAAAAGAAATATCTTCTCTTCAGAAAAAAAAAAAAAAAAAAAGAAAAAGAAAAAAGAATCTTTGATATCTAAAGGTCCGTTCGTTTCACGGAAAATGAGCTATTTTCGGAAAATATTTTTCCGGAAGTCATTTTTCAGGAAAATGACAATATTTTCTAGTATTCGGCTAAAACTTGAAAATGTTTCGGAAAATATTTTCCGGTATTTGGTAAGGAAAATATTTTTCGTTCACCAGAATAGTAAGCATAAGCATCAAGCTCGAAGCTCGCTAGATCGACAAGCGCGAGTTTGAAATCGACGAGCTTAAGGTTCACTTGGTTTGATGACTAGCCAAGAAAGAAGAAGATGGAAAATAAAAAATAAATAAATAAATAAATAAAAGTAAAAGAAAAAGGAAATTAAAAATAATTCGAATTAAAAAAGAAAAAGAAAATTAAAATATAATTCATATTAAAAAAGAAAAGAAGAAAAAGAAAGGGGAGGAGGAAGTCATGATTTGTAGAGATGTGAGATAAGAGAGATCAAGTGAGGAAAATGTTTTCCACTTTTCAAAAGTGGAAAACATTTTCCCCTACTTTAGAAGATTTTTTTCCTTTGATGGAAAACATTTTTCTCAAGGAATTCATTTTCCGTGAAACGAACGCCGGAAAATCCGGAAAACGTTTTCCCGGAAATTATTTTCCACGAAACGAATGGATCCTAAAGGGTAATTATAAAAGATTGAATCAAATTTTCTAATATTTGTGTACATATTATCTAAAATCGATAAAAGCTAAGGAAATAAACTATCCTAATCTTGGGAAATATATTCATCCTGCACCCATCACTCACAAACAATACAGCTGTTGTTGCTCAATTGCAGCGAAATTAGCTCTACTTAAGTTTGCAACAGCAGCTACAACTTCTAGGTTTATATACCATTTTCTTGGTCAAAAAAATTTTGTATTTGTGACTTAAAAGGATACATGAGAAGTATATAGACTTTCATTATAAATCAAATCGAAGTGGAGTAAAGGCTAAAATACTACAAAACAAAACCAAATCTTGAAAACAAGAAGGATCAACAAAGCATTGGTAGGGTTAAGCACATACTCGTTCTAAAAGAATGGATCTATCAAGCAAAATAATTGACAGCTAATCATTGGATCTCATATCGCTATCAATGATAAGCACATGCTAGAAATCCCTTCTCCAATAACTATAGCATTGCCATTTGGCGATGCGTGCCTAAGTTCGGCTTCCTCTACACCATCGCCATATGGAGACAACCAAAATAGGTTAAATTAACACAGGTCTAACCTTTGGAAGAGTAAATCTTCATAGTTTAGTGAGACGCCAGAGTTCTTATAATCATCATTGAAATTGGGGGCAGCGGACTTGTACACGAACAGAGCATAGGGGTATCAAATCCTGAAAACATTATTAAACTCCCAGATCTAAATCAAAAGAGAAGAACTCCTAAGTCTAGAACTAGATTTAGAGAGTTCAAACTCTTAAATCTAGAATTAGATCGGGAAAGCACAGCTCCCAAATCTAGATTGGGAGAGAAAAAGCACCAAAAATCTCAAAGAAAATCAAAACGGATGGAGGAGAGGGTGAGATTAGCTCAAACCCTCCCCATGGTTAAAGGTTGAAAAAGACTAGATTTATAGTTGATTGAGTATTATCTGAACTCGTCCCACCATACAAGATAATCGAGATCTACAATGGTGTCACTTGGCATTATGTGTAAAAAGACTTTTTTTAGCTCAAGGTTGTCATATATAGATATTTCCTATTGAATATCTCACATCACATGTCTATAAAGAGTTAAATAAGATTTATATATATTTAATCTCCGTCCACCTGATAGGAAAGAACTCGTGTTGGACTTGAATTCCAATTCAAAGGCCAGTGAATTTCTAATCAGACTAGCCAATTCTAAAAGAAAAAATATTAAAATCATAATTCACTCGCATTGCTTAAACTACAGTACAAATAATTATACAACATATTGCTTAATAGAAATGAGAAAGAAAAGATATACCCAATTTACTAGCTAATTATAAGAGATACACCAAATAATATGCTAACTAAAAACTAAAAAAGGTAAACTTTGATAATAAGAGGTACACCAAATATTAGAAAAACAGAATGTAAATCTTTAGCAAATCATATGTAATACTCCCCCTCAAGTTGGCACATCGAGATCATGAATGCCCAATTCACTAATGAGAAATGCAAATTAATCTCGACCCAATGCCTTGGTAAAAATATTTGCTAGTTGAGGTACAGTGGCCCCATGCTCGATTCTAATGGTGCTCGACTGTAAATGTCCATGAACAAAGTGGCAATTAATCTTGATGTGCTTTGCTTGTTCATGAAATACCAGTTTGCTGCGATGTGTTAGGCAGCTTGGTTGTCACAATAAAGACCCATCGATTTGTCATGCAATAGCCCAAGGGAGGCAAGTCAAGTGTGTAACCAAATTAGTTCACTAGTGGCAATTGCTATAGCACGATATTCAACTTGAGCAGAGGACTGATAAATTGTGGTCTATTTCTTGGTACTCTAAGAGATAGGAGAGCCACCAAGCATAACAAAGTAACCAGTAATTGATCACCGAGTGAGCAAGAAACTTGCCCAATCAAAGTCACAAAAGGCAATCAAGTTAAGAGAAGTTGAGACTGATAATAGAATCTATTGTCCAGAGTTTTTCTTGAGATATCGAAGAACTCATATAGCAGCTTCATAGTGATGCTCTGATGTGGATAGAATCCGTTGTTGCTTGAACTGAAAAACTTGTGGATAGAATAACATAATCCAGGTCAAGTGATAGTGAGATAAAGTAGACGTCCCACTAATCAACGATAATGACTTAGGCTTTCATGATAGGTCCAATTGTTATAGCTAACCAGTGTTGTTGCTCCATCAGAAAAGTTGCTGGTTTAGTTGCTAGCATGCTGCATTTTCGATAGGATGTCAGGTACATAATTTCTCTATCCTAGAAATAACCTTGAATTTGTCCTTATTACTTAAGTTCCAAAAAAATACTTTAAGGGCATGCATGACAACATTTCTATTTTAGAAACAAATTTGTGCCTAGAAATTGATTTCTCAATTTCTATTCTTGAACGAGTTTTTGAGTAAAGAAATGCATTTAATAACGATTCAAAATTTCTATTTCTAAAATAGAATTTCATTTGATAAGAGAATAAAATTTCTATTTCTAGGGGGACGGTGGCGGTCTCTAGTAGTAGGCAGCGAGCAACAAGTGGATAGTGTTCAAAGGCCGATAGTGGGCATTTAACATCCCACAGGCGGTGAGTGGGTGGCAAGCAGATATGAGAGTGAATGATGAGAATAGTATTCATTTCTCACTTTTGTTTCAAAAATAGAAAAACTAAGAATTTTAGCTTTTGATTTCTACTCCAAATCTATTTTTGGAATAGAACTTTGTTTTAAAAATAGAAAAATAAAATTGTGTTATCAAACAAATTTCTATTCCAAACCTGTTCGGGAAACAGAAAAATAAAGAAATAACGAAATGAAAATTTTTTCATGAACACAAGGTAAAATGTTTAGCTTTTCTATTTTTGGGACAAAAGTGAAAAATAAAAATTCTTCTTATTGTTCGCTTTTGTCATGGCCCTCCTCCCACCTGTCGCTTGTCGGACACTAGCCACTCGCTACCAATTGCATGTTGCCAGTTGCCAAACACCTGCCGTCAACCACTAGACACCCCCCTTAGAAACAAAAAGTTTATTCTATCCTCAAATGAATTTCTCTTCTAAAAATAGAAATTTTAAGTTGTCATCAAACACATTTATTTGCTTAGAAACTCGTATAGAGAATAGAAATTGAGAAATTCTGTTCCAAAAATTTTGTTATGCATGCCCTAAGTGGCCAAGATCCTTTATATGAAAAAACTCATCAAGGTATCCTCTGAGCATTGCACACTATTTTGAATTATTGCCTACCTAGATGAGATCATCAACATATACTAACACGACTAGAAAAGTACTACAATGAGAATACGTGAACAACGAATGATCTGCTAATGATTGATCAAAACCATATTCCCTCAATGTATTAGAGAATTCTATTTCAAGATGCTTGTTGAAGACTATATAAGGACTTTTGAAATTGATATACCCAATTTGAAACTGTTGTCATGAAACATGGTGGAAGCTTCATATAAATTTCCTCATCCAAGTTGCCATGTAGAAATGTATTGTTGACATTCATATGATGTAACTCCCAATTATAAGCCAATGCAACTGAAAGAAAACATAGTACACTAACTAGTTTAGCTACTGGTGTGAAGGTTTCATGGAAGTCCATGCCCTCTATCTAGGTGAATCCCTTGGCGATTAGACAAGCTTTATATCACTCAATACTGTCATTAGCTCAATACTTGAATTTGTAAATCCACTTGCACCCAATGGGTTTCTCATCCTTTGGCAAAATTGCTAAAGTCCAAGCCTTATTATCTTTGAGGGCTTTAAATTATGCTACCATCGCTTCTCTCCACAAAGGATTCTTAATGTTCCTAGGCTCAATGCCATAATCCACAACAGATAAAAAGGCAATGTGAGGTTCAATATATTGTTCATAAGAAATAAACTTCTTGATTGGATAGACTGTACCTAAAGATATCGATGGAGTGGGCTGTGGAGCTAAGGTCTTCTTTTGGACCACATGGCACACATATTCTCGCATATGGATTGGTTGTCTTTTCTGTCATGTAAGGCAATTTGTGATTAGAATCTGGTCATTGGGCTGCTTACTAGGTTGCTCTTCAACTTGGGCTGTACTATCACAATCTTCCATATTATCCACCCTTTTTCTTCACAAACTTGGCTTGGTACCATTTTTTTTCCTTCCCTTGAGGTTGATTCCACCCCTTATCTATTTTTTTTCGCAAGCTGGTGTCAAAAGAGGAAGAAAGTCTTGATTCTCATGTACAGGTTATTGAGCAAATAGGAAATTCTCTTAATAGAAAACAATATCGTGAGAAGCCAATAATTCTTCATTTTCCAATTTAGAAACCTCTCAACCCTTTGTACCATATGGATATCTCAAAAATACGCATTTTCTTGCCCTTTCTTCAAATTTATCTTTGATGTTCAACATTTTGTGAGCATAGCATAGTGCACTAAAAACTTGTAAATGACTATAAGTCGGGGGGTTTCCCAAACAAAAGCTTGAAATGTATTTTTCTAGACAATAATACAGTTAAAGTATAATTAATTAAATAAGTCGTTGTTAATATGCATTCACCCCAAAAACGAAATGGTAAATTTGCTTGAAAATGAAGTGCCTGTGCTATGTTGAGGACGCATTGGTGTTTTCTTTAAACTTGCCAGTTCTGCTATGGCATATAGGTGCATGATGTCTAATGCTTGACTCCACTTTTGGGGAAAAAATCCTCCATGGAACTAGAAAAAAATTCACTGCCATTACCACTTCGCACCATTTTAACTACTCGACCAAATTGGGTTTTTACCATATGATAAAAATTAACAAAGACTTTGTATGTCTCTGATTTTTCCTTCATCAAATAAACCCAAAGTACTTGACTCTAATCATCGATGATGGTGAAAAAAAGAAAAACTTATGTGCACCAAAGAGAAAGCCTATCTGATATGGCCCTTAAACATCACAATGCAACAAATCAAAAAATCCACCGGTTGTGCACAACAACATACATCACATAAATCAGCCCCTTCTTTTTTTATTCGAATATTAGTGACCACATTCAATGCTTGCCATGATAGGTGCCCCAATCATTAATGCTAGATGTCAATATTCTGTCCCTTCATCGCTAGAAAAGCTGAATGTATGCCCATGTGTCCACGATATAAACCCCTTCTCGAAAATTACACACTTCAATCAATCTCTTCTATGGAGAATTACCAAAAAAGTCCGAAACCTATTGCAATTGTGCCAATTCAGTCATAAACTTTTTTTTTTTGGTCAATTTGGTCCTAAACCTTTTACAATTATGCCAATTCAGTCCATCTGGCCAAAATTGGTCGGCCGGCGTTGATGTGGACGCCAGCCGGAGACAGCTGGCTGACGAACAATTTTTTAATATTTTTTTTCGAATTTTTTTATTTTGAATTTTTTTTCCACCTTCTTCCTCTAGCTAGCGCCGGTCGGCCAAAGGCGAGGGCCGGTGAGGCTCGCCCCCACCGGCCACTAGCAAAGGCGAGCCTCGCCTAGCGACGGCGAGGCCGCAGTCGCCCAACCAAGGCGAGGCTCGGCCTCGCCCAGCCATGGCGAGATCGAGCCTTGCCAAATCTGGCAACAGCGGCCTCGCCGTCGCCGGGCGAGGCTCGCCTTCGCTAGTGGCTGGAGGGGGTGAGCCTCGCCAGCCAAAGGAAGAAGAAGGTAGGGAAAAAAAAGAAAAAAATTAAAAAAATTAAAAAAAAAATTGTTCGCCGGCCGGTCAATTTTGGCCAGATTGACTAAATTGGCATAATTGTAAAAGGTTTAAGACTAAATTGGCAAAAAAAAAAAAAAAGTTTAAGACTGAATTGGCACAATTGCAATAGGTTTAAGACTGTTTAAGACTTTTTTGGTAATTCTCCCATGTCTTCGAGGGTAGATCTTGCATGACACATTGAGAATAGAGGAATGCTACTAAGTATTGCAAATTTGAACTCAATTTTCCGACAAAAATAAGATTGCACTAGATCATGAAAAATAAAAATAGGACTTAAATGAACATCGCCTTTCTTGATGGTATGACTCACTTTTTCATCAGGAGTTCATTTAGGAAATCACCCGTGATGTTCCTTAGTTGATTTAGAAGAAAAAGCTACCTTATCATATGTTCGGTGGTACCACTATCGATAATTCAATTTGTGGAGACATCATTGGGCCAATGGACCTTACATATGAGTTGATCATTCAGAGTGGGTGGATTCATTAACATGAGTAGATTAACCAAAATGATGATATTGATCATTGCTAATTGTTGTTTTTGTCTCAGTCCCCTTTAGACCTCCTCGATTGGTATCTGCAATATTGTTAGAATTATGCTAGCTTGTGTGGAATGTACAAGCGCTAAGGAATGATTCCCTTTGCGTGCCTTTCCAACTCGCCTTGGGTCCCAATTCAGAGAATCTCCAATTAACTCCCAGCAATGACTTTTCTTGTGCCCAATCTTCCCACAGTGGTCACATTTAGGTTTTATGAATAGTGTTTTCCTTGGGCCTGCTCTTCTGACCAAGAAAGCAACACCCTTGATCTTCTCTTCCCTCCCCTAAACGATTGCGTTGGCACTCCTCTAACATGATCATAGAATAAACCTTGAGTTGCTCGATGTTGAGAATTTGAGAACAAACATTCCCATAGGTCCTAGCACCGAGGCCCATGAGAAAACAATGGATCTTCTCTACCTCCTTCTTCACGTATCTTGTGGCTACAACACATGTACATTCTAGGACGTCATCATAATCATCAAGTTCATCCCATAAGACCTTCAATTTGGTGTAGTATTCCACCATCGAGAGTCCTTATTATAGAAGCTCGATCTTGATTTTGATCTCATGGATGTGAGGCCCGTTACCTTGAGCGAATCTCTCCTTCAACTCGTCCCAATGTATTTTTGCTTCTTTTGCATATGCCACGCTTCCTTTTAGACTATTTTCAAGGGAATTGAAAATCCATGAAACTATCATGGAATTACAAATGTCCTAGACATTAAATTGGGATGCCTTTGGATCCAGCTTCTCTAGCTATCCATGAATAAACCCGAGTTTATTATTTACCTGCAATGCACATCCAATTGGTTTCGACCATCTTGCATAGTTATCCTAGGTCAGCACACATGAAATGAGTATGCTACCAGGATTGTCAAAGGTGTTGAAATAATCCTTCTTTATAGATGCTTCTGTAGCCATATCACAAACGATATAGGTCGGATTGTCTAGCATGTTTAAGCTCTTTGCTCTGATACCATAGGATGAATCGTAATTTGCTTGTATTGCTTAACATATAGTACAAATATTTATACAACATATTGTTTAATGAAATAAAAAATAAAAAATAAAAATCTACGCAATATCTCTAGCTAATTATAAGAGATTGACCAAATAATGTGCTAACTAAAAAAAATTAAAAATTCTAACCGGTAATAAAGGATACACCAAAATTAGAAAAATAGGATCTTAATTTTAAGCAAATCTTCCGTAATGATTTGAAGCATATCTACTATGATCTTCTAGTATTTCTAGACAGTAGATGAACTCATGATTTGTGTGAAGAACAAGATTAGTTAGTCTAGTAAGTAAAACAATGTAATGATTATTATCATCTAGATTCATTTTGATTGAAAGAATTTTTAAATATAAACATTACATTTATCTAACGGTTTAAGTTTTTTGAACAATCGGCAATAGTTCCACAAAATCTCACATGTCGAGGTTTTGAGTTCAAATTTTTTTTAGTCCCTATTTGCCAACATGTGTTTAGAGCTTGTTGTTCGCACTTTAAAAAAATGACTTTTTAACTTTCATAACAATATCTAAAATATTGTCTTTACCAAAAAAAAAAAATATCTAAAATATTGTTCAAAATTTGCTAAACTGTGAAAAAGCTGTATGTTAATTTGTATTTTGTGAAAGGTTAAGGTGTTTTGGGAAAATAAAGTCAGAATGCGACCACCGCAACCGGTTAAACAAAAAGTAATAAATAAACGTTTTATAGGACATGCCCTTAAGCTTTTAAAGAAGACGCAAATTACATCTTCAGTCTTAATACACCCCTAAGTGCGAGACACTCGATATGTGTGGGTAAATGATTTGTCAACACCAAACATCACCTGTAAAGAGCAAAAATCTGGATGAAAAGGGGATTTGGCAGATTCAAACGACTTTATCTAGGATGACGTTGACGTTTTGTACAAATACTTTTCTTTTTACAATTTAGACTATTAGAGAAGGATATGCATATCATATGCGTTAAATGTTCAGATATAATATCAACAGTGATATGATTCATAATAGGACTACAAAATGATACCAATATTGTAGGTAGTTTTGGTTATACAATCATTTGTAAAAGTAGTTTATAAAATTTTCCTTCTCATCTCGAGAAGAGGGCGTTTTTTTTTGGGCGGGTGGAAAGGACCACCAATTGGAGGACTGTACCTGCTCCTATGGGAATGTACCCTTCAGTTCTAAGAGAATATAATAGTAATAATTAATGTCCTCTAGGGTTTCGTAGTTCCCAATTAGATTCCCTTCAAGGGAATAATAATATATATTGAAGCAGAAAACCCGCACAGGGTGAGAATTGGAGGTCATTCCCTGGTCAACAGTACAACCTAAACCAATAATTAAAATAAAATAATCATTCGTCACTACTATTAAAAGTGCAACATCGGTTGAACTCATTAAAATGTGCATGTGCTCTCCTGCCGCAGCCCGTCAAACTTATGCAGGTCTTTTAAGAGGTACAACACAATATTACTTGTAAATTTAGGATTTTATTGTGAACGATCTTAATGTAGGAAAAATAAATCTTTTCTATAGGTTGTACGATATTCTTTTCTAGATGATTTGTATTTCCTACATAATTTTTCTCCTCTGATTATATTTTGCACTTAGAAGTTACAATGAAAGGGTATTTAAGATCACATTCGTTAATCCATCCTACTTCTCATTCTTTTTGAATTTATAATGCTTTATGAAAATGAGATAAGTTGCTAACAATGTGCATAATCAAGTTTATTTTGTTTTTGTACATAATAATTTAGCAGGAGTGGAGGTTATCTCATTCCAAGGCTACGGAAAGCCAAAGGCCGACATTGAGGACTTAAAGTGGACTTATAAATCACCTACAAATGGAGGGCTGCTGTCAGAGGCAATCGAACCTAGGCATGATCAGTGTGAAGTGTCTGATCAATCGAACCTACACATTCTTTTTGAGTAAATGCGGTAAGGAATGTGAAAGCCTAGATTTTGCAATGTTTGAATGGGTGGGATCGAATTAGATAATCAAAAGTTAACCATCACACATCAACCGTCATTCACGCTATAGATAGTAGTGGAAATATTATTCATATTTATACTATGACAAAAGTCTGATTCAAAATTTAAATTAGTAGGTGGAGAGAGATTAAATAAATATAAGGCTTATTGAAACCCTATAGACAAGCGAAAGTACAAGATTGTAGGTAGAATCCAGCATATTAGTTGCTTTCATTTAGCCTAGATGGTAGTCTTCTTTGGGGGAGAATGTAAAAAAACCTCAATCCTATTTCTGTAATTGGCTACCCACCTACTTCTTTTTGGAAGACTTTTAGCGGTGATTCTTAGGAATAGTTTATTAATTACGTAATCACTGTAGGTTTTATCAGAACGAAAGACACTTGCTATCTAGAAGATATTGACCACAAATGAGAAAATTGGCAATGGTTAGGAAAAGCAAGTGATTCTAAAATATCACTTTAATGAACCTAGTTAGAGGTAGGAACACGTCAAAATAGAAAAATACATAAAATCTTGGTCAACAACAAATTCTTTTTTGAAATAATTTTTTTTTTTTGGCCCGACCGTTTTGCTTTATATGTATACCGTGTGGTGCCTTTCTAAATCGTCGCTCTACCACAAATTCTAGGGGTTACTACAATATGGTGGAGGGTTTTGTGACAATAAAAAGTATGGTGAGTTGTCATAGGATTGACAGTGGTTTACTTCGATCTGATATTTGACAATGATTAATCAAATCAATAGTTCAGATAATTTTAATCCGACGGTCGAGATGATTCCCGGCAATTAGTGAATATTATCAAAGACAAATACAGAGAGAACCCAGACGTTATGTCGATGTGAAAAGAACTCGTGAGCTCGGAACTCCTTGCCATGCAAATTATACCCTAAGCTGTCAGTCTCAGTTTAAATAAAACCCTGCAGAGAATCCCTCCAAGTACAGCCAAAACTACACTGAAATTCCTTCATATATTCGTTATTTTACTCTATTTCAAGGAATTGGCAAGAATGCTTTCAGGGACAACGTGAGAATAAGCTCCAAAATTCCTCAGCTCGAACTCCCATAAACACTGCATGAGGAGGACAGAAAAACGACATCTGAGCCCATGTGCAACTTCTGCCTGCTGCCCTCCAAGAATCATTCAGAGCTTGATTAGCTGTTGTAACGTTAAACCGATGTGTTTTCATTTGTTTCTGATCAATACCCTAATAAAGACAAACACCATAATATGTTCGATCGTCTTTGAAGTCTCCACAGAGATTTTTCCGTCGTTATCACAAGCCAAAAAACTATCGGATCTCAGCTTTACTAATTATACTTTCTTTCACCACGACTTTCTTCTTGAATAATATCGTATTATATGGAACACCACTTGATCGCAAGTTTGTTAAATCATCACTACATGATAAGATGGTGGAGATCGTACGCACTCAAGTGTCCAATGCGGTGTTCGACACATGCATCATTTAGTTAATTAAATGCATGATGTGTTAAGGACATTTACTTGATCTTGTATTATAAATATCTTGTACAGTTTTCGTTGGTGAATTCAATGGAATTAATAATCTTATCTTAATTCATGTTTTCACTTTTCACTGAAATAACTTCAATTGTATTGCCATATAGTTAGCGAGAAACTTTAGGTAGAATTTTAACATCCCTAGCAAAAAGAAACCATGATACAAACTAAAGAAAACAAAAAACTTAAGTTGGAGCTTACGTATAGGAAAATGAGACATGGTGTCTCAAGACTAGAATTTAGTATGAACTTAGTCAGAATTTGCTTGATTCTAGTTTGAATGCCGTTCTTTCACATGCATCTTTGAATTCCACCGCACAAGAAGCCGTCAAAATCATTGGAACTGCACCGCTAAACAAAATAATGCCAAAAAAATCACAATTCAAACCAACCAGTAAGAGATTTTTCTACTAAGACTCCGTCAAAAATCTCACATGCGAAGCTTAAAAATCTTCAGTTACTGTTCTAAGGGGGAACTTACCACATGAATTTGGATAGAGCCTTTAGTAAATGGTAACATTCTTTCTAAGTGATGAAGCTCGGTATATCAAAGTTTTCTTATGCTTTTACCTCCGCTAAATTATCAAGGGAGAAAAAAGAAGAGAATAGACAATACTTATTAGCTGAACCACGCACTGAATTCAGTTAGGGTTTTGCAGCAGACACAAAACACATACCCTTGCTGGGATAGGGCATACTAACGCATTAATATATTCGCAAAGGAACAAAACAAGCGTACACATGCCAATGAGTCGTGATGCGATGATATTCTCTCCGTGTATTAAAAAACGTTTGTTAAATTACCCTGCAGAATACTTAAATGAATTGATTCCAAGGAGTTGTTGGCAAATTTGGATGGATCGATTGAGAGAGAGAGTTGTCAGAGAAAAAGCAAGATGATAGTACACATGCATATGGACTTATATGCAGAGCAGTTAACAGTAAACCGAAGCAGAGATCTGAATCACGATGATGATGATCATGATGATAAAAGAATAGTACAAAATGAAAAGGGAGTCCATGTTGTGATGTATCTGACTTATATGCCTTTTGGAAACTCATCAATCTCCGGGTCTTTTTTTGGGCGGTCTTGTGTTTTAGTAGAGTACTGATAGAATGTCAGTGAGGTACTAAATGGGAAAAAGTGCTCACCAGACTCCATGCAAAACTTATCTCTCTCTCTCTCTCTCTCTCTCTCACGGGATGGTCCAGTTTAACTTGTAGTTGCCATTTGATGACTATTTTTCAAGCGCTGCATGAACAATTTGGTAGGTGAAAAAGATGGGGGTTCTTTTGGAACTTGCAGTACAACAAAAACGAAGTACTTTTCCTCAGCACTTCCCAAGAGACACAAGGAGGTTAAACTATAGCACTCTCGGACCGATTAAGACTGAAGGACGAAGAAATTCACTCCCTAGTCCTCTTAAACTCAAAGTCTTGGAATTGCATGGCTTTGAGAAGAAAAGAAAAGAAAAACCACAAAACAAAGGCAGTGGATAACCACAAACATGGTTCACCACTTTCGAACAATGCAAAAGAATCATGGAAACTAACGACGATGAGACCTCAATTTTGCATCTTCCATAGTAAAGATCAACGAAACAATTTAACTTCTTCAACAAGAAGGGATCTGCTTTGTGACCACCGAAACAAGGTATATATGATATTGAATTAAGCGACCTTCACAAAGCATAGAACACTATGCGACCAAACTAAGCCCATCTCTTTTCTGAATTCTGCAATTGCTTTCCCTGTTGATTTTTGTTACACCATGTAAATCGAATACACTTTACGTACAGAGTCAAATTCACGTTCAAAGTGAAGAAGCTTCAACCTTTCCAGATCAAAGCGAGAAAGAAGGTGAGGAAGAAGACCCAAATAGAAACGCATAAACACAAGAACGACAAACACTCAAGCACTTCAGCTCTGCAAATTTACCTTAGGCCGGTCGCCAAGCCGAAGTTCAAGATCTAAGTCTTCTATGGGGCGAGGGCTTATTTCACATACCTCAGCTGGTTGGACATGATGCCTGACCACTGCGCTAGGTTTTAGAAAGAATGGCAAATTTGAAGCATCAGTTCTCTTTCTCTTGCGACTAATCAGCTCTTCATCGCAACTAGAAAGAGTTGGTCGACTCTGGATGAATAAGTTTAAGCTCACCGACATATCTGTCTTCACAAGATCTTTAGCCCTTTCTCCTTCTCTATCTAACGTGCTGGAGTTCTCTCCGATCAGATCAGCATCAACAATACGGCAACATTTCTCACCCAGCAAATTTGATCTAGATGGCAAGCAGGACATCGTGGTCTGAGCACGGCTTTCACTCGTAAGGGAAGAGTAATAAGGGTTAATGACCGTGGAGCGATCATTGTAAACACCTTCATTCAGCGGAGAGGAAACCCTAGAATGTGATGCCGAGGTAGGAGAAATGAAAGCACCTGGTCGGATAGAATTAGGGTTAGGGTTATAAAACAAGGTGCAAAGCTGAGGACGAGAGGGGAAACCCAAGTGTGGCATTGACTCTCGAATGTGATTAGGGTGATTTTGATGCTCAGGATGAAGAATTTCACTCTGGGGAATTGGAGATTGCTTCAATCTCGCCCTATCTCTCCTGTGGACATTCATGTGACCACCAAGGGCTTGAGCTGACCTGAATTCCCTCCTACAGAAGCTGCAAGAATAAGATCGCGGAGGCCATATGCACCCTCCAAGCGACCCAGCTGCGTCCTCAGCAAACGCTTGCTCCTCCCACGAGTCATCATATGAGGGGTTATTCGGCACTTTGAAGGGAGAATTCAGCGTTCTCTTTGGCCACATCAAGAACTGATGAGCATGCTCCATTTTTGCAACTCCAAAATATCTATCTTCCCCTAGCTCCAGAGGGATTAAGGGATCTGAAGTTTAAGGAGAAGATCATATGATAAGTCTTTATATCGTCGAGAGAAGAAACTGAAAGAGAGCTAACCACAGAATCTGAGACAAAAGGGAAGCTTTTGCTTAACAGGGTTGATTTGGGAAGGTGAAGTGGTGGGTACTCTACCTTCCTGTCTCAGTTAAGCTACTCTTTTGTTTTTGAGGGTTTTTTTTTCCCATCTCACGCGCACACACACACCCACACTTTCCTTGGTAGAGAGAGAGAGAGAGAGAGAGAGCCAAAAACGAGTGGGTCCTTGGGGGACTGTCTCTGAGCAGTATCGGGCTTGCTTGAAGACAAACTTCATATCATGTCTGACTGAAACGTCCTTAAAATGATCCAGTAAAAACGCGGGGGGGGGTGGCGGGCGGCGGTGGGGTGTGGTGGTGGGGTTTTGCTATTATCCTTATTCATTATCAGCAACACTACTTGTGCTCAAAGACAATGTCACCTTGCAGGCACATTACCAGGTTACTTAAAGACCACTGCCCAAGAATATCCATTTTTTGCATGTACATAAGAGTTTTTTTATTACCCTTCCTTTATTTTAATTAACTGATTAGACTGAGCACAAAACCTGCAACTGTCTGTCATCCGAAAAACGGAAAGATATAATATCGATGAAGAGGGCAATATTGGGTGGGAAAAACTGAAGGGCAGGGAAAATTTGTATGCATTTCAGAATGGTGACTTTTAGACTAAGGAAACCAAAGTGAGCTGACTGAAATTAGGTGAAGAAGTTACGTCCTAGAAGTTGCTAGAGTTCACTCCTCTTCTTCTTATCTTCGCATAACCATCTTATTCAACCTCCATGAAGGGGAAGATTAGAGCTATGTCTCTCCCTCCCCTATCTTTTTCTTTTTCTTTGGCTAATTTAAATATTTGTTTACCTTTTCTTACTTTCCTCCTGTTTTGTGGAGTTTTTCTCTTTTGATCTTGTCTACATTTAGAAGCTTCTCTCTTCCATTTTGAGAAGATTTTTATGAGTATGATCTTAGGTTTTCGCTTCCCTTAGGTTTCATTAGTGTACAAGTCCAATTTCATAGAAGATCAGAGGACATTCATGAAGATTTTTGCTCTCATAAGTATCAAATCTGTACTTGTTTAACCTTGTTACTTTGAATGGCGATGGTGTTGGGGATGCTGAATCTAGGCACGCATGACTTAAAGCCATAGCAATATTTAGAGATCTTTTTTTTTTTTTTTTCCTTTTTTGGTAAGGTAAGAATATATTGAGCTTTAACCAAACTATACAAAATGTCCAGCACCAAAAACTTACACTCATAATGACAACCTAGTCAAAACGAGTGGAAGGGTGCCGATAGAAAACAACAACAGCTGCCAACACAAAGCAGCAGAATGGCTAAACATAAGCTAGAAAAGCCTAAACAACGGCCGCAACCAAATAAATACCAAGAGGATCCGCCAACCAGAGGTAGCTACAAGGAGGAAGAGAGGACCCCATTCGTACCACAGCCGCAACAGCAAGACCTCCAAGGAAAGGCAAAAACAACCACACCTTTGCCTCAAGAGACATACAAGCCACAACAGCGGCAAGAGCCAGCATGGAGCAGCAAGAACAGAACGGAAGAGCAAACTGCAACAAGCCCACCCTCTTGCCAGCGACGGCAAACTTCGAAGCCAGAACTGGTTCCTAACTACGGAAACCCTCCAACCATACAACACCATCACTCAAGAACAGTCTAGAACCCAACGACTGAGACCTTAAACGAGAGGCTCCAGTAGCCCCACCAGACGAACAGAAAAGAAAACAACATAGCAAACACAAAACATAGGTGGGTTAGAGATCTTAATGTGTGCTCATTACTAAAAAAAGATTCGGTGATCAGCTGCCAATTTTGATTTGAAATAATTATAGAATTTTGAGCGTGTGACCCTTAACCTTGTTATGATGATTCATCTTGTTATCTGGAGCTTGTTTTATATTGAAGTTGTCTAGTATGTGTTTTGGTTTGTAGTTGGACTACTATGTTTCTCTCTTGTATTTATATTGAAATGAATGGAATGTTACTTTGACCAAAAGAAGAAAAAAAGTAAGAAACTTAAACATTAAACCATGCCTTTATCCAATAATTTATAATTTTGAATTTGATTCAACTCTTCATATTTCACTCGGTATTTCATCTCACATGTGGTCCTTATCCATCTTCTCTTTCTTGAACTCTACAATTAGACTAGGTTTCAATTATAGTCACCGATTTTTTTAAGCGGTTTTCGCAAATTGATCATTGAACTCTGACTTCATTAACATGATGCACTGAACATGATCATCCTCATCATTATTATTATTTTGCAATTAATGTGCTTTTGATGATAAATGGGTCGTTTTTTGGCACATTGTTGACGTGGAGGTTACGTGATTAATTTTCTTGATGTAAGTGATATCCATATGGACACCATGTCAGTTGGAGGTCATGCATTAAAATCCGAAATCCAAATCAATTTATACTTTGGTCAAACCTCACCCTATGCATGAGTACTGTTAGAGCAGTTAATATCATATCACACGTTGATTATGAAAAATTAGAGCACAAAGCATTCGTGTAAAGAAAGTTTTCCATGAGGGCGTCATCCACCGGTGATATATTTGCTTAATTTTTTGGATTTGGTTAACACTTATCATACAAATAAATCTATTCCTTAATTCGTTAGTTAGAAAATAAGAAATATAGTCGTTTTCCTTTTGGGAATCATGGAGAAATTATGTAGAGTTTAGTTAAAAATCACAACAACACACACAGAGTAAAATTTTCTTTTTCGGTAAGTCACATAGTAAAATTTTCCAAGATCACTATCAATTGTTCCTTCCACTCATGTATAATTTTTTTTATGTTGCTGTCAACTTTTCTAAAAGCATAGAATAATAGATGAAATTGTGAATTTTTGTTTCCCTTGTTCTATGTTCACTACCTTTATAATTCACATTGCCCTGTGATTTTGGTTAGGAAATATCCTCTAATATCCTCTCCAATTGCTGATAAAAATCTCTTGCCAATGTTTAGGAAATAGCTATATTTTTATATATCCCAAGTTGGAGGTTTGATGGGTAGATTACAAATTATCAATATCACCAACATTTAGTTAAGTTTGCATATGAGTAATATCTGTACGTGTAATTTACTAATAATTCATTCAATTAGGGATGAAGGAAAGCATGACCATTGGGAAATACACTTGCGAGTCTGGTTCTTGACTCTTCTAGATCTTGGAACATCTTGTGGTTGAAGCTGATGAAGGACTTGCTACATTTTGATTGGATGCAAGAAGTGCTTTTTAGCTCTACTACTAAATGAAAATTAAGAGCACAATCAGCGATATTCAAATAAATTCGAAAACATCTTGATTTTCCTGACCTTCATGAACAAGGATGAGATGAATTTACATTGATAATATGACTAATTATTTCATAGACTAATAACTCTTTTCTGAAATTCAAATCCCCTGTTATGTAGCAATTCCAGACAAAACTCTTGTATGTCATTTATCAAATATCAGATTGCAAGTACTAAAGTTATAGGGAACCATTACAATGCCAATGCACATCTAGAATGAAATCATATTCACAAGTACCTTGATGGGGATCAAATGTGTAACATATTGTTGGTTCGAAACTGCACTAGAACCAATTGACTCTCAGACGATTGGGAGAACAAACACCAAAAGGCTGTCTCCTAGTTCTAGCTCGATCACATTCGCAGAACAAGTTCTTCAAATATGGTTCGAGCTGATTGGTATGTGTAAGGCACACCAGCCGCAGAGAGCAAAGGGAAAGTAAACTCGATGGAAATCCATCTTAATGGCAAGGGAAGTCGAAAACCAAAGCGTGAGAGTTGCAGATTTTATGGAAATTAAAGGAAATTTAGGTGCTATGCTTAAGTTAAAGGGCAATTAAAAATTGATTGCATGAAATAGAAACCAGATTACGGAATGGAAACTGGAATTCAAGTTATACGCAAGTGTCGGTCAAACAGCAATGTTGACATGAACGAAACAGCCATACTCACAAGACACAGTGCAAAAGCCAACCTAACACGAAAGCTAAACCTGAAATGGAAAGGCATTGCAAAAGCACAGATGAAAGATCAAGCGGAATTTAGTATGGTACAGATTGTCTTCCTCTTCTTATGATTCTTCTATTTACAAGTCATGCAGCCCCACGATAGCCACCCTCGGAATCTGAAAAAGAAAACCGAGAACGAACGGATTGTTCCTTGATCCACCGCCGATCAATTTTATGTCTTCATCAGCTTTCTGAACACGATCATGCTACCTTTTTCTTTGCTTTCCCAATCTGAAAGTTACATCTATCATTTTAGAGCACCCCGTGCAAATTGCCCTTCACGTGCATAAACATTCGAATTCGAATAACTGTTCCCACCCTTTGATGTAACTCGACCCGATCTGTGCTGCAATTTTACCACTAACAATTCTCTAAATTGTATATATCCGGTATTCATAGAGAAAGGCCTCACTTTGATGAACAACACCATATGGTATGACTAGTTCACAAGGTCCATAAACTTGGATATTGGAATAGCAAGAATGCCGTTAGTCTTCGATCATCTTCGAACTTGCGTGTTCAATTATAAAAAGATTACAATATTTCTGCATGCAGTGGCTAAGAAACAATTCCGATTAGTGTTTCTATGCACGTACAATCAAATATATTTTTCAGTCACTTTCTTATCTTTTCAATAATTGATACACACTGAAATAAACAGGCGTCATTTAATAATGGGCTTAATTCTCTGGTAGTATATATTGATTTCTCCAAGGTATCACCAAAAGGATGCAACACGAATCTAGGAAAGGAGGGGAGAAAGACTTTGACCCATTCTTTAAAACAATCAACGCCATTTATAAGAATTTGGAAATTTGAAAATATTTGCACATTAGTTCTTGTACCGTTATATATGTACAAGACTTATTGTTATACTTTAGCTAGTACGTCCATGATGGGATACGTTTGGACCGCACCGTTTGGACTTGATATGCTACGATGGAAAGATACCCCTTTGAAAGGGTATGAAGGGTGTCGTATATAACTCTTTTGTAGACAACTGTTGGAGGTGTTGGTAGAACATATGCACCAAATTTCTCTCCCTTTCCATCAAAGAAGTAGAAGGCATTCCATTTCAATTTTACAAGAATGATCGGCATTTACGCTATCGAAATCGAATGCTTTCCTTGTGATTGTATTCAGACCAAGGTGAAGTAATTTTGTTCGTGATTCATCCGCAATTCAACGTTCGTTCCGGGGTTAATTGTTGTTTGCGCATTGGATAAAGGTAAGTCGTCTTCCGCCGACTTGAATTCCAACACTTATAAATGTGTAGAGTTTCCACTAATCAAGAAGAACGGCTAACATCCTAAACTACTACAAAAAAGACTTGTGTACCGTATGTTCTACGTCTATGTTATTAATCAATTTCAACCACCATCATATTTTAAGAAAAATTGTCCAAAAAATCTCAAACTTATTGCACTTTTGTCAATTCAATTCTAATTTTTTTAAGCTTGCCAATTGAATCCTAATTTTTTTTCACATTTTGTCAATTGAGTCCATTAAGTCAATTTTGGATGAAATTTGCCCAACATGGATGCCAGTCGTCTAATCTGGCACGGCTAGTGCTAAAGTGGATAATTTTTAATTTACTTATTTATTTTCTTCTTCTTCTTCTTCTTTTCTTTTTTTCTCCTTTCCTTTTTTTTTTCAACTGAGGTCGGTGAGGGTTGCTAGACTCACACCGACCACTTGGCAAGGCCATCACAGCTGCAAGTGAGGCTAGCCTCACCATGGCCTCTGTGACTGAGGGTGAATGTAGTCTCGCCACAACAACAATGGCCTTTTGGGGGAGGGTTGCGAGTGAGGCTGCCTCGCCTACAACGGCAGCTATAATGGTCTCACCTAGATCTAGGGGAGGCCAGGTGAGGGCTGAGTGACCCTTGCCAACTACAATTGGAAAAAAAAAAAGTAAGGAAGGAAAAGAGAAAAAAATTAAAAAATCAAAAAAGTATTATTAAAAATTGTTTACGTCAACGCCAGTTGTGCCATGTAAAATGAGCAACATCTGCATTAGCAATTCTAGTCAAAATTGGCTAGATTGATTCAATTGACAAAAGTGCAATTAATTTATGACTTGTTGAACAATTTTCTCCATATTTGACGTGACACGTTGTGGAAAATTCACAAAGTATTTTATCTATAGTAGTAGTTTTCTTGAGAACTAGTACATTGAGTACGTTGTGTATAATCACCAAAATTCAAGGATCTCAACCTCAGGGAACATGTCAAATTTTTGGTAATCGACCCATAAGTTGTGACCAGAATTGTCCGGTGAGCGACTAAGTTACCCACTTAAGGATAATTTCGAGCTTACTAGGGTTTTACGAGTATTTAATTACAAAGTTTAGAATGGGAAGGTAACCTTGACACTTGTTTAGAAAGTTAATCGAGAATTATTTTCCCTAAATATCATCTATCGGGTGTTCACTGGCCGACGTATTCATGTTACTAACCATTTTCATCGCGTCATATTTCCTACGGAAGAACGTGTACATAAACCCATCTTGTACACTCAAACTTATCATCTTGTTCTTAACTGGGAAGGAGAATCTTGAAAAAGGTATATTAGGCTGCTCGTGAGAGTAGCTCAATCTTGACCTTTAGGTCCCGACCGTCTGCATATGTTTGGACCCTTCTTCTTCGAGTCTTTGGCCCTCCTAGACGTGCGTATGCGACTGGTCAATGAAAGCGAAGCTTCTTTTATCTCCTTTTCTTTTTCTTTAATGTATTGAAAATGGACAACCTTGTGGTACCATATATTATTATGATCAAGCGGCAAGGAATGAAACCAAGTCCGTGTCTTTCGTCAAAAGCAATGGTTTTGGTTCGTTTGACCGCCATGACCAAGCCCTAAAGCAAGGGTTGGCCTTTGCTTCCATTGCCACGGGAATTGCAAATTTAGTCTAGAATATAAAGCCCTCCAATTATTATCAATCATGTCATCTGTCATTGATTATTGTCTTGAACAAATCCAAGAATGGACAAGCACTTAAGTTGTCATTCGACTTTCTTTTTTGTATATCTTGATTCTTAAAGGTCGATGAGCGATGGAGTAAAATCAGGACAAGCAAGTTCTTTAGTTCTACATTTTCGTGAATGCAACGTTTTATGCTTGTCGTATGGACAGAATGTCCGTCAAAATTGTCCGTGTAGGCAGACTCGTTCTCTTTAACTTGCTTGACCACCATGTTCAGTTCAGTTGGATCAGTTTGTGTGGAGCTTAGTCCAGCTCCCTAATCAAAATTTAAATGGTAAAAAGGAGCCAAATATAAAAGGTAGAGTCACAACGAATATCCGTTACAACTTTTATTTAAAATAATAAACTTCTAGATGATGACGTCTTCTTTACTGCTTTGTTTGGGAACAAGGAGAGGAGGAAAGATGAGTAAATATTTTCAAACTTTCCATCCTTTCTTTTCCCCATAAAAGTTTATAAATTCACCAATTTTTTTCGCACCTCATTTTGTTCACCCTCCACTCTTTCCCTTACACAGCATACGTTCTAGATCAGGAGTGAGCAGTATCTGGTTCAACCCAGGCAACGGAACAAAACGGCCTAGACTGACTGGATCAAAACGGGTTTTGGGGACAACCAGTCTGGTTGTCGATTTCTCAAACCTTTGATTGGTTCAGTTTCTAGTTCCAAGGCTAGAACCGACGTGTTTTAAATTGGTTTTGAAGCCTTTTTTTAAAGGGAAAAAAACTTATGCATTTTTTTGAAGGGAAAAAAAACTTCTGCACTCATTGAGAAATCGAACGATGGTCTTCAGCATAAAGAAGAAACAACATAACTACTTGAACAATATATGTTTGTGTAGTGAAATAGTGCACTTTATATTTTACTATAAGAATTTGGCTTTTCATACAAATCGTAAAATGGGCTGGTTCAAGAAACCGTGGTTCCAGAATTGATCAATTCCGTTTTTGGTTTCACTGCACACGAACCTTTTCTTGTTGATAAATTCAAATAATGTTGGTAAGCGCAAAAAAATTGATGGTAAAAAGAATGATTTTTTTCCCAAGTGACTTGTTGGTATTTTTACAAAAATGCCAAGTTTTTAATAATTTTCTAATTACAAATTACTGTACGAACTTACCAACTTCATTTGCATACTTAGCTTCGAATTTGTTAATTTTCGTATACAATTATCAATCTAATTAAAATGATGTGAATTACCAATTTTCAATTTTCAATTTTTATTTTTATTTCTATTTTGTTTTAATTCAGCACTCTTTGGCTCACGCAACAATGACCATCGCCACGGCTTGCCCGGACACAATCTCACTCTCTCTGTTGTTATTTTTTTTTTTTAAATTCTACATTATTGATAGTGCATACTTGGCACCAAATATAAGACGAATCAGAGTCACATGTCCAAATAAAAATGTGACGCGTTCTCATATTTCCAACACAGCATTCTGGCAGCCAACTCAGGACTCCAACAGTCACAGTTTGACATCATTTTTTGTTTTCTTACCAACATTCTTTTTGACAACTTAAGGCCTGTTTGTTAATGTTCTTTTTTTTTTTTTTTTCTATTTATAAACAAAATTTCTGTTTTTTTGTTCCAAGGAACAAAAAAAGAACAGAAACGTGTTTGTTTGCGTTTTTGTTCAAAATCTATTTTTTGTTCCCAGGAACAAATTTGGAACAGAAACAAGAAACAAGAAAAACGTATTTTTATTTTTGGAACAATTTTTAAGAACAAATTTTATCTCTCCTCTTTTTCTTCTCTTTTTTTTTTTTTTTTTTTTTTTTTTTTTTCTTTTTTCTTTGGTCGCCGTCGGCCTCGGCCATGGCTGGCGACCTTGCTGGAGCGTCACTGGCCCCCGGCGAGGCCGAGCGTTGCTGGTGCGAGGCAAGGCTGGGCGAGGCCGCCGGCCCTCGTCGGCCGATCACCTGGCCATGGCCGAGGCCGGTGACCGGCCAAAAGAAGAAAAAAGGAAAAAAGAAAAAGAAAGAAAAAAAGAAAACTAAAATAAAAATATTAAAAAATTAAAAGAAACAAAAAAGAACACAAATTTACCAAATGTATTTTTGTTCATTTTTTATTCCCGAAACAAGTTTACCAAACGCGTTTTTTTGTTCAAAAATTGTTCCCCATAACAGAAACACTTTTTTCTATTTCTGTTCATTGGAACAATTTTTAAACAGAAATGCTACCAAACGCGCCCTTATCGACTCTTTCACTTATCTAACAATGTGGAAAGGTCCTTTTTTTTTAACGGAATAATAGAACCATCCCACAAGAAGCATGGCCTAACCTACAAACGTGATGTGAACACTATGCATGTAGCAGAAAAGCGTTTGCTTAGGTTTACCTAATCAATCGTAATTGGAATGAGTAATCTATGCTTCTTTCACTTATCGTAGCTAGGGGTGCAATTCAGCCGAGTTAAGCAGATATAGAGCAAAATTCGAGCTAGACTTATTCATATACCAGATGCTAAAAACTTACCTCGAATACAATTGAGTATTAAATTTTCTACATAAGCTTGAATTAAACAATTTTCTGAGATACTGGGCTAGTCTTTATAAGGTTCGACTATAATCAAATTACAAATGAACTTGAGCTCAAGCTCAAGTTTAATAAACTTGTATATTTTTCCCTAATTTTGTTTATATGTTGGTGTAATATGAAATTAGAAATTTGTGTCTATTTTTTTAACTGTTAATTGTTTTTTTTTTAAACATATTAAGGGCTCAAGTAGAATCATCAACCTATTGAGCTAAGTATTGACGAGTTTGAGTTCAACTTGACATGACAGTTGAGTAGCTCAAGCTTGAACGTGACTGATAATTAGGTAAGTTGATCTCAAGTGGTCATCAAACCACCCATACATGATTAAGTTTTAGTCTTTAATCTTTTCGTCACATTTCATAATTAAAGTTAATTTAGTTCCTTCAAAATTGAAGAACCATACAGTAAAATGTGAATTTAAGATGATTGATGTCTAGGTTTGGCTCATACATGGCCTTAATGTAGTTTATCCCATTTTGATTGAATACTCTATATTCGTATATATCTTTACATTTTTGCATTATCAATTAATTAATTTAGTTGGTGATACTTGTTATTATCGTCAATAATAAATCAATAATAAATTTCGCTAATTATTCAAAGTGAATTGTGCTGAAATCTCGCCCCCTCCCCCTGCTGGATTTATGGCTTTCTTTGCTGGCTACAATGAGAGACTTGCCAAACTTGAACTTTCATATCATAAATCATAATGAGTTTTTTTTTTTGGTTAGTCCTACGCTAATCCTACTCTAACACTCACTCTCGGACTTTTGCCCTGCCTCCTTGCAGGGCGTGGGAGTCGAAACCCACTCTTGAAATGAAATCTTCCCCACCCCCAAGCCCCCCTAAGAAGGTGGGGATTTGAACCCCCAACCTTCCCATTCCAAGATGGAAGGGTGGCCACTGGGGCGGACCCCCAGTGGTTATAAATCATAATGAGTTATTACGAGCAAAATCGAGCCCTTCATTAAAGATATGGGATTCCTTAGACCACACTTAACAAGGTTGTTATTGTCAGACACCCTTCCACTTGTACTTAATAATATGAACTTCAGCACTACTCGCGTGTTGTATTTTTAGATTAAAGATGACGAAATGATTTAAAAATTATTTTCTTAAAAATAAATGCTTGAAATATATTTATTTATTTTATATGAATTAATTATTTTAAGTGATACAATCGATCATTTTAATAAAAATATATTTTAAATCATTCATTTTTATTTTAAGAAAACAGGGTTTTAGTATGATTGACTACATGCTTCGGTAATGGAGTACGTATAGGCATTTCTTTTTTTTCATGCTTCCAGTGAAGTATTAATCAAACCGTTTTCTCCGCTTCCTTTTACTTTTTTCTACTTCAACTATCCTGAAGGCTAAGATATCGGGCTGTAATCGAATTGAAAAATCACCATTACCCTCCTCAATTACGTCACTAAGTTACATTTCATGTTAGATTTGAGGGTATAGTAGTAATTTAGGGGTGGATGCCAAGATGTAAAAGTTGGATAGATATACAAAATTTGCTGCAAATGTTTAGATGTTCAAAATATATTTTAGGCGTGTCCGGTAATTTGTAATGCCGGCTCGTGAACCTAATTATGTAAGTGCTTAATTTTTAGGATTATTATTAGGCCCACTGTCGGTATAAAATTTTTTGAAACATTCATTATTGGACGGATAATATGAGTATTTAGAGATAGTTGTATTACTGAATTCATCCGTATGTCACCCATTCAATAATGGATGTGTAAAAAAGCCATTCTACTGGCACCAGACCTAATTTCTATAGTCACGTTACTGTGGATTGTCACTTGGGTTTTCCTTGATAAAAAAATTTGAAAAAAGAATTATAAATCCTGTCACAGTTGTTTATAAAAAAAAAAAAAAAAATTATGTGACAGTAGTGTGATAATGTTGTCCAATTTTGTTGACCAGGCTAACAAAAAGTTGTCCCCATTAATACATGCGTTTCCAAAAGATGCTTTTGAGAGAATCGAAAGGAGAGAAACGACAGCGCAGTGGCAGCTCAAATGAGGTAGCCTGTGTCCATGACTGCAAACGAAATGGAACGCCTCTCTATGTGTATTTTTCTGTATGGCACTGGCACGCTTGCTATTTGTTCGGCTTTACCGTTGGCTTCATGTGAAGCGACGAAATTAAGAAGTTTCTATTATTAATATTACTGCTATTACTGCTTACTGTTAATATTATCATTGCTATAATTAGTATTATTATATCGACTGTATGTCTGATTCGAAGGAAGAAATTTGTGAAATTCTAAAAAGAGTTAGAGAAATTATTCATTCAATCATAAACTTTTTAATTATGCAAACTTAATTGTAAAACTTTTTTCCAATATAATCATTCCACTTAATTTCCACCAAAACTCGTCTACATGGTGGTCCAATTATTAACGACTATCCAACATGGAGTGCCATGTTGGCAATTTCTTGCTAAGATTAGCCGGGATGACTAAATTAGAATTTTGTCTAAATGTTTATAATTAAATTTAAAAAAATTAAAAGTTTATATTAGAATTTTGACATAGATTTATGACTAATTGGGTAATTTTTCCTCAATAAGTATGTAAACATTTCTGATGTGTTAGACAAGTTCAAGAATCGTCATACGACTAGCTTACATAGTATTTTGGACTCAACAATCATGTAGAAAGACTAAATGGTTCCTCGATTTTCCTCAGCAGCGCTTAGTATTTCGAGCACAATTACTCTACAAGAAAATGACAATTGAAATTCTGATAGCAGAGAGATGAACTTAACCACCAAGCAAGTTTGCATTAAATGGCTGGATATGGATTAATCTCTCTGAATTGATATTTCACCACTTCACATATCTTATGTGTTTTTAAGTAGCCGAGGGGATGGGGCAATATCTGGCTATCTAATAAGCATAGGCAAAGGAAAGAGAAATGAAGAGAGGGAAATTGATTTTTATTTTATTATATTAGGTGATGGATAGATGATGAGTACCAATAAATGCATGAAGCAATGACAAGCTATATATCCCGCATAAAAAATAAATATTGTATAGTCCAAATATCATGTAGATCAAACTCGTTTTAATAATTAATCATGCGGGTTTACTCTGGGATCCACATAATTAGTAGTTAAATCGATGTTAGGTTGTGGCATCTGTAAACCATACAATAATTTTTCGACGAGTGAGGCATCCACTTTCTGGCCATGGTTATCTATGGATGTCATTATGTACATTACGTTCTATATAAAGTGACGACGTCGTAAATGTGTTGCATTGATGTGAATCTATGCAACAACACTATAAGTTCACACTTAAAATGTCATTAGTTTTGTACATTTATATCACAACTATCTTATATGGTCAGAAGATCACAACTATTTACGAGCTCAAATTTATGAGCTAAAGTATCATTTAGTAATTTTAGCTTCATTTCTATAATTAGACTTGCCTGAAGGGTCATTCATTTTTCATCTACTGCTGAAAGCGTTTTTAAAGAATCAAGAATATAGAGAAAACTGAGTGACCAACCTAAAAAGTTTAATCAGGGAGACCGTATGCCCCTAAGGTACGTTATGACCGCGTATTTAAGCGATGTGAGATTATTGTTGACTCCTCCCTCCAATGTAAACTAATCCCCAGCTCAGTTATTTATGAGATGAGCAAGATTCTTATTTCGATGAGCCAGTTATTGACGACACGCCACGAGCAATGAGTTTGAGAGGAGAGTACTAGGATTCAAGTTCTTAACTTGCATTCTAATACCATGTTAGAATGTTAAAATTTTAAGTCATTAGGTGGAAGGAATTATACTATAAATAGATATTTAGATGATGTGGAATAAAATTTTAAAGAAATCAACAAATCATTTTTTTTGGGGGGCGCGAAATTCTAAAGATGAAAATTCTACATCACGTCAAATTTGAGGAACGACCAGTTAATATAATAAAGTACACTTGCAAGACGGATATGCGTTGTTAAGATAAATCCAGATTCTACCAGACTAAAAAAGCGTCAACCAGGCAGGACTTGACAAATGGGCTCAATCATAAAAAGACTTCTCACGACTGAATAATTTTTTAAGGACGGATGTGGATTCATGTTTAATGAAATTCTAGTGAACTTGTCTTCATTCTGGAATTCCCTTTCAAATAGATGAAAGTGAGAATCAACAAAGGTCCACCATGGAATTAATTATCTCTTTTGAGATTGATTTTTAGGGAAAATTACACATAAAATCCCAAATCTTATATGTACAATGGAATCAACTCCTAAACCTTTCTTGAAAACTGCAATCAAGTCCTTTCGATGAATGGTACCTATGATGACCTATGTGTCACTTAAAAAGTGCTTATATTGAATCCTTAAATTGGACTTTTCAAGATAATTTCAGCATTTAATTTCCAAAAAAGTTGAGGATTTAATTGAATCAATTAAAAGGCTTAGGAATCAATTGCACTTTTTGGTAAATGTCTAGAACTAGATCAAACCAACTAAATGTTATGACTATATTGCATTTCGTACATAGGATTGGTAACTTGTGGTGCAATTTTCTCATGATTTTTAGGTGTTTTCAGAGCACCACAGGATTATTACCCCCATAGTGTTATAAACTTCTTTACTATTTTCCTCAAGATAAGCCCGACAAAAGAGAATTGATTAAATGGACGAACACCATATAATGCTCTTCGAGCAATTAAAAATCTCTTGCACGGAATAAGATAAATATATTTAGTAGACTTCATATGAACATAAAAAATTTGTAGTGGAGGTGGGGACGAACGGGGAATATTGGTTGTGACATGATACTCGATGACTAAGCAAGGTTTTGCAAAAAAAAATAGACAAGGCTAAGAACAGTTCTTATGCGTGTCGTATCGAACTACTACTGATAGTGTAATAGTATTGTAATGTATAACATAACTGTCTCTATTACATCAACTTCTGAGGACCATCGTTGTTCACACCCTTTTCTTTTTAATTAACGAATGGACCTTTCCTTCTCCGGCTGCATTAAACTATGTGAGGATAATTGCTGAGTACTTTTCCTTTGAAATTTTTTATTTAAGGGACTGAATTTTTTTTTAATATATGAAATGTGTCGGTAAGGTCACTCTCGTCCCAAGCACATAGATTTTTTTATAAAAACACAGATAATAAAGACAAATGTAGGTTCAACTATTCTCTATTAATCAAATATTTTTGGTACATAGTCTTTTTTAATTAATTATTTTTCGTACATAGTGTCTATTAATCAATGGGGCCATGTATAAGTGTCTATTAATCAATGGGACCATGTATAAATCATCGTTGGCGCAGAGTAATTTGACTTCAAACATATAATGGACCTCCGTTGCATTCTCCCAGGCCTACAAGGTTACGAAGGAGCCATAGTTTTTAGTTGTTTATGCTAGCAAAAGGGCACTGGTATTGCGTGTACGCGATAATTTGAATTGACATTTAAAAGATTTTACAAAATCGCACTCTTATGAAGTACTTGAATTTTTTAATTAAATGGAAAGAAATTATTGACACAATATACTAAGAAATTGTTCGCATTATGTGTAAAGGAGGAAAGTATCTCAAGATTTGAGTTTCTTTAGTAAGATTGTTTAGAAGATAGAAAAGATCATACTTTAAAGTTGAAATACGTGAAAGATTAGATATAATTACTAATCTTTGTCCATTGACACCATTTATAAATTAACTAATTGTAGACATTTTGAAGAGGAAAAACCGGTTTGTGATCCTTAAAAGTAGGACTTTATACGGAAGCATAAATAAGTAGTTTTTTTTTTTTTTAAACTAGAATACTTTATTTTTCTTCGTTTTTTCAACTGATTTCTCTGACGGCTGCTTTTTTTTTTCCCTGAATAAACAGCTATATACTCAATTTAAGATGGAATTGGAGCCGGAAGGTTTCAATGTTATATCCCAATACTTTACTTAAATCCATGCATGCATTTTTTCTTTTTAATATGTTAACAGAAAAGTGCACAGCCATTGCGTGTGCTGGAAAATTCATACTAATTTTTTTTTTTTTTTTTGCAAAATCATCTCATTACGATATGTTAAAATTATTACTAGAGAATAAATTTATTGACACAATATGAAGAAATTGTACACATGTAGGAATGAGAAAAACATTTGAAGATTGGAACTTTGTTTAGAAAATAGAAAATACTCAAATTTTAAAATTGAACTACATTAGAGATAAGATAAGTTTATTAATTTACGCATTTTATTGATTGAACATTTGTTACATAACTAAGTAAGAATGTTTTAAAGAAGAAAGCAAGATTGTCATATCTCAAAAGTAAGAGCTTCTAAATTGTTTTTATGTTGCATTTACCCAATAGAGGTACTCTTGAGGAAGAAAGCAGGCTTGAAGGTCTTTGTGAAAGTTGTTTTTTTCCCATATAATCATGACCTTTTCTCTCAATTTTCCATGATAATTAAGCATTATATGTCAAGTACAATGAAAAAATATTTTTTCACCATAAACTGACACATAATAACTATTGGAGTACCGTGAATCAGGGCTGATTGCTAGTATACATATAAGAAGAAAAGGGAAAAAAGAAAGAAATAAAAACATCAGAATCCTCATCCTTGTTAATAACACCATGAGCGAGTGTCCTTGTTTGTCGGAGAACCATAAAAAATTTAACCCTGAAACATTGAAGGGCATGCTCTTGTCCTTCAAGGAAACCGTTTCTTTCCTAGCGACCATCAACTAGGCCAGAAAAACATGGCTAATGGCCAGCGAATGATACTTGCCTTGATTATGATTCTTGTCGTGGAGGCGACGGATGTCAGTGGCCAATGGAAACCGGAGGTATGCATTCGTGATTGCATGCCCTTTTGCATGAAAGTTGAAGGTGCTACAGAGGCCGCCTGCAACCATGGTTGCGGGCTCGGGTGCGAACAGTTACGAGGCAGAGGCTCTATTCTCGGCTTGAGTGTCCCCAATTGACGATACGGATGTTTTGGAGAGAGATTGATGATGGGTGGTGATTTTGTACACGATTATTTCTGTGTTTCATGTTTAAGCCCTTTACAGTTGATCTCTTTTGTCCATCCCTCTCCAGTTTCCTGTAGATGTACCAAACATCTTTTCCTTAATCTTCCGCCACTTTGATTTTGAGATATACTGAAAACAGTTGGCAGATTCGATTTGCATGTTTGTTTTGACATGCGCATTTTATTCATTGACTCGAATGTTAATGTAATTCAGATTTGGTGGCGTTATTATAATGATCAAATTATACGCTTTCAGGCTATTCAGGAATAGATTTAAGCGGATTCAGATTTCAAACGAATAACGTATCAGGAATTTTTGTTGCTACATACTATTCGGCCAATTCCTGGAGATTGTCTCTCACTTTTCCTCTAGTTGACATGGAGGATGCATCGTTTACCTCTAGAAAAGATCGAGTCAATCGGACGCTAGAAAAATTAAATGTGCAAGCTAAACATTTTAGTGAAATTTTTTGAAAAAACAAAGTAAGTTTCTGGGGAAGAAAAGACCTATAAAGCTGGTTAAATTCACGGAGAAGCTGCGACAGGCAAGTATCCTTTAGACAAGTTAAACCTCAAGACAAAGATGATGGACACTACTCTTGTTGTAGGTTTATAATACATGCAGAAATATTTAGTAATTGAATTAGACATTTTTGTCTCTTTTTCTAGGAGTCTCCTTTGATTGTTTATGTTAGCGATAACTGATGATTTCCTTTTCTAATGATTGCGTCTAACTCCTTAACTTACTAAGTTGCACCAACTTTTGAAGATAATCAAATCTATTCTGGTTCATATAGAGCTACTTGTGCATTGGAATGCATCTGCTGATAGCTTTAGTTTTTTCTTTTTCAAATTCTTTTGTAGATAAGTTATTAGGTTTCTCCATTACACGTAATATTCTGTAGTTAGAAACCCACGTGTTTCATTCAGAGGGTTGCTGGAGTCTTAGGGTCATGTTTGGCGGAAAATTTGTTACATTTTTCGAGTTTGGACCTCTTGGAAAATGAGTAAAAAAAATAAAAAAACTTTATCTTCAAAACATTAAAAATCATTTTCCAAAGTTCAATTAGATCTTGGTAGTGAAACTTCAGTGCCCAAGTCCTCGGTAGTCAAGCACAGGTCCACACAGACTAGGCCTGGGTCCCCCGAGGTCGGGCCTAGGACCCTGGTGCCCATGCCCGGTTCCCTATTAGTCATGCCTAGATGCTTACCTCTCACACCCAAGTCACTGTTGCTCGGGCCCGGTCTATAGAGGCGAGGTGAGGGTTCACAAAGCCTAAGCTCGGGTCCCTTAAGGCCAAGCCTGGACCCACTTGGCTCTTACACCCAAGTCACTGGCACACAAGCTCGGATCCATTGAGGCTGGGCTTGAATCCCTAATTCTTGTGCTTGAGTTGCTAGCAACCAAGCCCAAGAAAGCCCATCCTTTTTGCAACTAGGAATCGGACGAGCAATCCTCGATTGCCAAGGTCTTGCACCTAGGTGCCAAGGACCCTAGCTTGGGCGCTAGGGAGTCAGTCCCGTCCGACCGAGGTTGGGTCCCTTGAGACCAGGCCCAAGACCTCAGCCCTCATGCCTAAGTCCAAGGTAGCCATGCCCAAATCCTCCGGCAATCGAGTTCCCCTTGGCATCTACACTGATGAAATTTTAAGAGGCTTCAAATTGTGGTGTCGGGGGGCATCCAGATATCCTCCAGCAAGAGATAAATTGGAACGGTTCCCATCTTTATTATAAAAAAAATTTCGAGAAACACGAAGGCTTGGTGGTCTATTGGTATGCGGAAAAACAAGAAATCACCAGCTCATGCCACTTTTCGAGTACAATGGATTCCTCCGTCGACGTTCCTTTTGTGTGCTCCGACGTATTGGTAAAATACCATAAGACAAATTAAAGAAAATTGTTTACAATTTATAAATGTATTTATGTTATGGAAACTTAATTCGGTAAAAAATAATTTAAAATTTGGTGATGCAGCATGTATAGCCCCTATATCACACAAATAATGCATGTCTCCTTTAGAAGATAAAAGCAATTTTCGAAGGAAGAAAAATAATTCTAGTTATTTTCAATTTTCAATTGAACACTAAAATTATGACTATTTCTTAGTAAATGATTCTTGAAAAATATTCTTCGAAAATGTCAAATATTTTGTAAAACAAGCGGAGCATTATGTCCTTTTATGTATAATTGGCATTCAAAGTCGGTTAATATCTAATTGTTGGGTGCACTTCTTGCATTTTTATTGTTTGTTTAGATGCTTTTAAGATAAATGATTCTTGACATATCCATCTCTTTCCATATCTTGCAAATCTCGTACTTGCTCTTGCTCTAATGACACATTGTAAACGCCTTATTATGTGCTTAAACATTTCAAAATATTGACCACCTTTGATCTAACTTAAAATTTAGTTAAAATTTGATCATGGTGTACAATAGGGAAGTACATGTGATCTTTCCAACGACATCCAAGTTATCTTTGTTGGAAACGAGGTATGATATTGTTTGCTCTAATTAGTAAAATTAATCAGAGATAATAATTTTGAGAAAGTGATAACAAATAAACTCTGACAAACGCAGCCATTGGACGGAGTGAACGGGTTATTGCCCAACTTCGTGCTGGGTATCGACTTCGGATAATCCTCCGGCCATCATCTTGAAGATATACAGTCTCGGAAATAATGAAAGACTTTGAGCGTGAGAGTTCCACCACTCGGTGATGAGGTAGAGACGCGTGTGGATCATCCGTGGACTCTCGCCCGAAGTTGCATTGGTTGGCCACTACAGTCAATTGACTTTGCCCTACCTCAAGTGGCGCAAACCGAACAAATTGTAACAAAATTAAATAGGGGATGAGTTACGTATTACCAAATCTTCTTAAAGCAATTAGGTCTTGTCAATAGTGCTAAGCAGATTAGCAACTATGTCTTCCACGATACAACATCTTGAACCCATTTGGATTAGCATTATACAAAACAGGACTCAAGCGAACCTTTCTTAAAACCGACACACTTAGAAACAATTGAATAGAAAATATGCTTTTTCTAATCTTCTTTTCCTCTCCTGAAGAAAGAATAGTTCATTTCTATTTATATAGTTTGAATAGACATAAACAGAAGAGATACATGAACTTAATAGAATCATGAACTGAAGAGACATATCTCGTTTTGCTCACTTTTGTTGATAACCCATAATTACAATAATCCCCCCACATTAATGAGTCAACGAAACAATTTTTAACTCAAAGAATTCTAAATATGGCTACGAAAGTACACTATATCAAGATAGATTACTTTCACTTTGAACTTTCTTTAGTGAAAGGCTATCAGACTTACTTAACTAGTCGATGGACTTAGCCTTAAATCACCAATTAAATGTGTAAGTCCATGCAATAGACCTCACATAGTGTCTTTTTGATTTAAGATTGATTCTCATTTGTGTTAATTCTTTTGGCCTTGAACCTCACGGGATTCATGCATACTTAAAAAAATCTAGCCTTTAAAAATTTTCATTGAGTCGACTAGCTTCACGCATATAGGTGCATTTCTATCAAAAGTGTTGTACCATATACCATACTAGGATATTTTATTCCAAGTTACGAGACTCATTAAACGTATATCGTACCCTTAAAATACTATAGGAAGTACCGTTGCATCATAGAAATGGGAGAGAGAGCTCAAACTAGAGTTTTCAAAATTTGCATTGTCCTATTAAACCTAGTCCATGGGATTTCCAATCGCCAGGTTAGGTTTCTACTTTGGAACCTCTTTGTTGAGTTAAGGCTTTTAACTCCAACTAGATGTGTAGTGTACCTGCTCTCGTGACAAATCTTTTGTCAGTGGATTCACAATATTTTCCTTTGATTTCACAAAGTCTAAAAAATTCATTTGAGAGCAACTACCTTATGTTTGTCGCGACCTCTTTTTTCTAGTGTCTGATCAAGGTCGGGCGCCTCGCGTAGGCTAGAGGCTCAGCTAAATTTATTAAGCCCGAACTCTCCCAAGTCCACCAATTCACGACTTTAATAGTCTACGTTTTTAACCTATAAGTTAATTTTTAAAAGGGAGTCGCCACTAATCGATTTGGGGTGGGTTGATTAGAAACCCATTCGAAATATTGGGAGAAATACTCACTCCTGCGCAACCAGAGAAATTAGGATCGGGAACTTGATTACACTAGTTAATCACTAATGCCCTTTCGGTACCTAATCTTGTTTAAACCCTTAGGTTTTTTGGGTGCTTTAGGGATTTTCCATGCATTTTGGGAAGAAAAAAAAAAAACATTTTTGGGGTCTTTTTCTATTTTTGGACATAAAAGGTATTTTTGGATTTTTTTGGATTTTTAGAAAATATAAGTCTTTTTGGCTTTTTCTGAATTTTTGGCTTTTTTTTTTTTGGATTTTTGGCATTTTTGGAAAATATGGAATATTTTTGATTTTTTTGATTTTTTCAGAAAATATAATATTTTTTAATATTTTTTTGGTTTTTTTGGAAATTAAAATATTTTTTAATATTTTTCGAAAATAAATTATTTTTGATTTTTTTGAAATTTTTTGAAATCGATTATTTATTTTTATTTATTTACTAAAACATAAAAAAAATGACCCAAAACGCACACGGGCCCGCGTAGCAGCCCGTTTTTTTTAATTATATATTTTTAAAACGATGTTGCATCGTTTTGGGGGGGACGAGGACCGGCGAAACCTTACTCGGTTCCCCCGACTCGGGTCCGACCCAACGACCCGGGTCGCGACTAAAAAAAAAATCGGGAACCCTAGGGTTCCCGATTCGCGGCGCCGAGGAGAGGAGGACGGGCGGATGCGGCGGCAACGGCGGCGACAAGTAGTGACGGGGGGCCGGGGGCCGGGGGTGGGGTGCGATGGCCACGGCGGCAGCTACCTAGCAGCACGGCGCGACGAGGGTGGCGACGGCGGCGATAGCGGTGACGGGGGGCCGGGGGGGTGGGGTGCGATGGCCACGGCGGCAGCTACCTAGCAACAGCGCGACGAGGGTGGCGACGGCGGCGATACCCACACGAACCCACCTTTCCTCCGGCGAGACTTGGATCTGTGGCTGTTCGACCTCAGACCTCCCCTAAAGTCTCTAAGTGGGTTGTCCGAGGTTTGCAAGCCCTAGACCCGACTCTCCCTCTCTCAATCTGTCGGTGCCCTTCGTCGACGGAGATGGATGGCCTATTTATAGGCCGAGGGGCGGCCGGTCGACGGAGCTTGGACCGTCGGTCTCCACGGCCCTCGCTGGCCGAACCGGCGTCCCATCCGACACTAGCTGCCTTTGCACGTCCCCATCCGACGCCAGCCGCCTCTGCTCCACGTGTGTCGCCGTTCAATGATCTACCTCCGGCGTCACGCCCCCCCGCGCGTGAGTTGCAGAGGCGCGAGGAAAGGGAAGCTCCGAAGGGGGTCGGGCCCTGTGCTCGGGCCGTGGAGGCCCACTGGAGGGGAGCGGCTGCTGCTGCTACTCTTTTCTGCATTTTTTTTCTTTTTTTTTTGTTATTTGTTTATTTATTATCCGAAAAAGATAAAATAAAATAAAATAAAACCTAATTAATAAAAAATGAAATTTTAGGCGTCAGCAATGTTATTATGTCTATGACGAATGTGCCTAGGCTTATTGTTGTATATCACATTTTGTGCCTTTACAATTGTTGCTTGCTTGTGACAATAAATGCATACTGCAAGCACAAGTTTTGGCCAAATGGAATATTCTCTAAGAAGTGTCAAAGCTATTCTACTTCTTTAGCAGTTTTATCCAAAGCAATAAACTCAGGTTCCATCATGGAGTGTGCTATTAAAGTTTGCTTTGAGAATTTCCACAATTGTACAACACCTCATAGTGTGAACCCATATTAGCTAGTCAATTTCAATTGATTAGAATTCTAAATCTAGCTGGCATTACCATACCCTTGCAAAATTGGTAGATATTTGTCATATTGTATAACATAATTTTTAGTTCTTTTCAAATAACTTAACACTCTCAATAGAGCATTCCAAGGCTCTTGATTAGGATTACCTATATATCTGCTCAATTTTCCTACTTAGTATGCAATATCCGATATAATACAGTTTACGATGTGTCCCGATTTGACCTCAATGCTCAATTGGTGAGTGATGAGCGTAAAGGTGGGACTTAGAAGTGCTTCACCATGAAAGTTTTTCTCACGGCATGTAACTCTAAGGATGTCATCACCTTATCCTTTGGAATCAATCATATGATTTCACTCGGTCATTGTCGTGAGTTCTCCCAAGATCGCACCTCATGTGATAGTATAATTTATCATGACCCCACCTTGATGTTACGTCATATCTCAATCGATGATTTTAGGGTCGAAAGGAAACCGAAAGTAAAGGTGAATTTTGTTAGAACTAGTACGAGCACCTAGAGGAGGGTGAATAGGTGATTAAGATGATTTTATGAATCGTAACAGAATGTATAGACGATTTATTAGATGATGGACTAAGGAATTGAAAACAATAATCGATGTAAGTGAAAGCAATGTAAAGTAAAAGGATTAGGGATAGAGAATCAAGACTCCAGATTTATAGTGGTTCGACTTAGACCAAGCTTACATCTACTCTCCCGCACGGACAGCCCATAGGCTGGATTTCACTAAGAATCAAAAAGAGAATTTACAGTCTCACGCCCTTGATTCCACAGTGTAGAGACTCTACTACACTTCCTCAAGGTCTCACCACAGTTCAGTCTCTCTTTTGATTACAAGTATAGCTCGAAGAATAAGATCACAAAATAACAAAGAGATTCAGACTTTGGAATTCTTCTATCGTGCACTCTTGAACAACTTGAGCGTCTCCCTTAAATACTTTTTCATGCCTTCATTACCGTTGGCACCTTCCAAAGAAGTTCTTCCAATCACCTGTTGGACGGAATCAATTTAGAAAGATCTCGAGCTCCTCAAGGAAAATGACGATAGCCCATCAATCCTGCTCGCCCATATAATCAGGATCTTGGTTTCCATAAGTAGAACATTCCAAGTATAATTTGCGGATCTAGAGAATCTAGATAATTCAAATACGAATAAAAGATCTTGAAGTGCTAAATCCAGTCATGAGATATTCCTTAACCATTGGAGTCAAAACCATATTAGAAAGAATCATAATAGAAGTTTTAACTTTGTCGGTCTGGAAACTATCCATGAGAGTAGACTTTGAAACTTGAGTCTGAAGGTCTTCAGACATTGGTCTGCAGACTTTACCAGTAGAGTCTGAAAGTCTTCAGACTAGACTGATGGAAATATTTTGTCGACTTCAAAATACCTTAAGAAGATTTTTCTAACAAATTTAAGGGTATTTCGACCATGGTAGCCCTCTCAAAGGTTTGTCCACCAAAGATGGCATTACTTTATCTTTTTGGCTTTAGCGCTATGAGTGTGCTAAATCATAGCTGCAAACTTTTCCAAAATTTCATACCCCTCGCGATGGATTCATCTATTATTTCTACTTTGTTTTAGACAACATAAATGGTATTTAGGAGTCACTACTAGTCTCATTTTTAGGGATCGGCTAGTATGCTTGATCGAGGGTTGGGAGTGACCCTCAGTTCTTATGTAACTAGAGATCTAAGTTTGGGGACTTGGACTATGCTAATGTTTCTATCAGTGCCCTTTCAGTCAATGTGTTACCTAACATGCCTATGCATGTCTTTTGCATTTTCATGCCTTTTATAGCAAAAGGGTGATCAAGCATGGATGGTTAGTTTGTGCTATTGTACTCTATTCAAGTATGAACAAGAACAAAACAAACAATTAATTGAAAGACAGTGCGTAAAAGTAACCAACCAAAGCAGTTAAAAGGGAAAAATAAATCTAGACATGCAACCCTAAGTACAATAAAAGGAAAAACCTACAACTTGGCGGGTGTTTATATAATGCCAAAGACAACTCGAGATCAGGGAACAAAACGAATATAAAAAGAAAGGGTTGGATTAGACTTTGACCATTCATCATCTTTTGCATCTTTAGGATTATAGCTTCCAAGGATCATCTTCAGGAACTATCATAGCCCTACTCTAGTGCCAAGACTAGTATGAAAGGTACACAAACAAGCAATCCATTGCAATCAACAAGTATGATATTTCACACCAAATCATCCAAGGAAAACAGTCAAACAATCATGAATGGTCTCAGGCTCGACCTTTGATTTGCATGCAATAGCCTACCTATGACACCAACCCAATTCATTTTAATGTGACAAATAGTTATTAGCCATCATTTGTGCTCACGCATGGTAACTAATGCTAGAAGTCCCTAACTTTGGTTCTAAGTGTCATCCCAAAGTAACACATGTGATTATGCATCACACCTAAATCATACGTCTAAAAATCACATGTGAAGCATATAAGAAAACATGCATACAGGTCATACGACCTTATTTCTCAATCAATGCAAACAAATTAATCAATCTGAAAGGGATCATTTGTTCAAACACATGCTCCATTGAATATGCTCATGTGACACATATATTCATGACAAATAAGACAATCAATATGCAATTCACGTGATACCCAAAATTATTTTATTGGAAATTGACAAAGGAGTATGTCATTTTAAAAGAGTTTGGTAAAGAAGGGACATAACTTCATCAAATCATGGAAGATCCGTAAAGGCGAGCTTGGATGCATCATGGGCACAATAGATCAAGCATCACGAACGTTCTAAACATAAGCCGTTACTTCAATAAAGGTCATGTCAAATCATGATTTGAAATAATGTCAAAAAGAGACATAATTTTATCAAATCAAGAATCACATATAATCGTAGAGGTGAGCCCAAGTGCATCGAGAGCACAATTGTTCAAACATCATAGACATCCTAAACATGAACCAATGCTTCGATAAAGATCTTGTCAAATCGTAATTTGAGAAATGCCAAATGACTTTAACATGGGTATCACGCGAACCATTAAAAATTTGCGTGAGTTGAAAACCAAGTTAAGAAATCAGAATTTCAGAATATCCTGCAATTTTCAGGTGGATGGTAAAAATACCAAATCATATTTTTATTTTGCAAAAATTTAGGATGACAATGTTCAGCATGTCACAATCAATTTTTAAATGGACAACAAAGCCTAATTCAGTTAATATGATTTCTAAAAATTGAAGAACAGAGACATGTCAATCAGCCAAACTAGCAATCATGGAAATAGAGCACTCAATGTGAAATCAATAAAGGTGTAATCAATGACTATCCAAGCTTAGGAGTTTTATGGTAGGTAAATCAACACGTGAGCAGCAACTTTCATGAGGAAGTATCTCAAAATTCCTAACACATGATTTTATGAAAATCTTAGAACACAGATAGGTCAATCGGGAATAGAACAGGGCGACAGAAAACATGGAATGCATGGCTATCAAGTGGTGTTAAAAAAATTATCAAATTTTTACATGCGATAGATATGGACGTTACAGACAATTTTCATCAAGGACTTGACCTCAAAATCTATGCCTAAAAAAGTTGTGCAAAAATGACAAACAATCAAGCTCACAGAAACAGAATATGCTTTCCAGACCAAAGCAAATTTCAGATTTCAAGCTTAAATTTGAAAAATGGAAAACTAGGCAAATGGTGGGCAAATTAGACGAACCAATTGTCATTAGAAAGCTTAGGGCGTCCTTTAAATTTCCTAGAAGCTTGCAGATCCAATTAGGGTTTCTTCTAGCTCATGTGAAGGTATTCACATAAATGTTCAAATCAGGTCAGGACAAGCAAAACTTGACATGCAACTTTTAGGCCATTATCCTAGTTAAATGATGCTTGAATTTTATGACATTTTAGTATGTCCCAGGTCTAGATAATAAGGGAAAATGTGATGAAGACATCTAGTCCTAGATCAATGCATAAAAATTCATAAAAATTCATGAACCTAAGTAGGCCAATTAACCTATTCATGACAGTACATGGCAAAGATTGCAGAATAAGCACACTGACTTCACAAGAGGTTTTGACGTAGCAAATGATACTCAATTTACGCATGCCATACGTCGTTTTAAAGCTTGAGATGTCCTTTATGATTGTCTAGAAGGCATCATCCACAAATTGATTCAATAACAAGTTCAATCGAAGACTTTCCTCTAGTAGGACAAATTAATGATAGAAACAACAACATAGACCAGAATCAATCATGATTAATCCTATCGATATGACAAGAGAAAATTCTAAAAAATTTCATGCAAAGGCATAAATGTTAGGGTTAAATTTCATGAAGACACTCTACCCTAATTCAATCCACAAAAATGCACACAAAATTTTAAAGCAAATTAGGTCATCCAAAATTCTATATTACAGCTACATCACAGAACATAGGAAACTTTGGACATGCAATTGAGGTTCTTCGATTTTCTTGAAATTTTCAATGCCAAAGTCAATTTGAAGTTAAGATATGACGATTTAGGGGTTTCCACAATTTTCAATTTTTTGGTCAAAACTTTAACCAAAAGTCAACCTTTTAATCTACTTTGCACTAAAAGGTTGATCTTGTGATCAAATCTTTGAATTTTTTTCAGAAAACCAAAGTGTCCAAGTGATATTAAGGCTATTTATGATCTTTTTATGCAAAAAGTCAAATTTTGACCAGAAAGGACTTTTGGTCAAAGGGTTGACTAAAAAGTTAACTCGAAAGTCAACCATTTAATTTTTTAAGTTTTGATAAAAAAAAAGAAAAGGGAATTACCTACAAATGATTGGCCAAAGGAAAGAAATGAAAAATGATACTTTTTGTTTGAGAATCAGGTTCCGTTGCACTCAGGAACCCTTAACTCAAGTTTTCTACCTTTATCAATGCGTTAGCTAAAAATTAGATGTCAACATGAAGTACATGATGTTGTCGATTACTTGAGAGTATTCTAGTTGCTCGATACTATTTGCAGTAATTTTTTCTTAAATTTAGTTGTGGAAGCGAATGATTAGTCGCATATTTAATGTTGAGCCCTTTAAACATCCCGATTACATTTTCAATGTAATGATTGTATTAAAACTAGAACATCATAATTCATTAAAAAATTTATGTGGAGTATAACATGCACAACACCTAAAACTTTCATCTTGAAGTTCTTTTTGAGAATATTATTGATGATTTTGATAACCACAGCATTATTTTCAAGAATCAACAAGTCACTAACTTATAGACAAATAAACACACATCTTCCTGATGTGGACTTGGTATATACACATTTGTCACATTAATTGATTCTACCCATTTTGGATCATCAAGCAGTTAGACTTCTCATGCCATAACTTAGGAGCTTGTTTAAGTCTATACAATGATTTGAGTAGCCTACATATTTTGTGTTTTTTTGTGTTTTGACCTTGAATCCCTTCAAGTTATTCCATTGGCATGGATTTCTATATTTTTATTTTTTTTACCCAAAAATCTATATGTGTTGCTATTTTGAGTATAACTGATAAATATGCAATTTACCATTTAAGGTCACAATCGAGTTTATTTAGGCGGAGGAATCTCTATTGAGGCTAACAATACAACCTAGAGGAAAAACTTTGACAAATTTGCAGAAATTATTAGCAACTCTTGCAAAGATCGTGTCAAGTAGATATTTCAACCAGCATGAATGAATTTAGGTGTTAATGCAATAAGCACAAGAAAAATAGGTGGATGTAACAATATATAGTGGTTCGGTTTTATTCTTAGGATTACGTCCACTCTCCTAACTAACAATCGCAAATTGGGCTGAATTACACTAGTAATTTGCTCAACAAGTGATAAAAGCCACGTACTAATCCTTTTTAGATGATTGATCATACTATCAGGATTCAGCTACTGCACTTACTCTCATATACTTGATGTTCTACACAATTATAAAGCAACAAGAACACAACATAGATTTTAACAAACAAATAAGAGCTTTTAGCTTCGAACACAACTTCTAGCAAACTCAGAGTTTTGTAATGCATGTGTCTCTAACATTTTGGCTTCAAAGATCTTTTCATATATAACAATCTTCCTGTTGGAGATGTCTTGGAAAAGTAAAGAGCCATTACATATCCGTCGGTGCTACTATCCATGGATTGAATAGCCATACAGTTGTTTTCCATAACATTTGTAGACAACTTGAAATGACTACTACTGCTATCCTATTGCCGCGGCTTTAACAGGTCTGCCTGTTCTCCAATTCTCTATTTAACTTTCAGTTCTTCTACTGTGCATAAATACCTTACAATAGCTACATTTGAGAGTTAGCAAACATCATCAGTTAGCTAATGTTGTAACATCACCAGTAACTTGACATCTTTAGCATAGACACACACAATGTCTTCAGTTGATCTTTAGATTCGTAGGTGCTATTTTGTGAACGGAATAGGACTTGTTATCTTTTTCCTTTACAAGCATCACCTATGTTCTTTGCACATTGTTACAAACATTTACATAATACCATAGTAAATATTATATTAAGAATAGTTTGGAAATCATCAAAATCACTTAGAGATGTTTCTCCGATAGTCTTCTCATTTTTTATGATGACAAAACTATCCCGCAAATGTGAATACGAAGTGTTTGATAAAATTGCGGTGAAAGTAAAGAGATTATGATGACTAGAATCTCTCTCTCTCTCTCTCTCTCTCTCTCTCTCTCTCTCTCTCTCTCTCTCTTAGTAATAAAAATGAAGAAATTCAAAGATCCCCTAGAGACAATGCCTATATATCAGAAGAAAATGTCAATCAAAATATGACAAAGATAATTATTTGCAGCGCCATTTTCCCATTGCTTACATTACTAGCTCCCCCTGTTTCAATGTTATCTTCTTAGAAACATTTTTAATCTGCATAATCTAGTCAAATATTCACATCATATCTCTCTCACCCTTTTTTTCATCAGCAAAAAGATAATATCATCGATCAGTAGTGTGAGATTACGAAAAAGGAAAAATATTAAACATAAAAACAAAAAACAAACATCTACAAGAGGAAAACATGATCGTAAAGAGATAGATGTCTTTCAAGTGCAAAATAATTTTCTTTGAGGGGGGGAGGTGGGACATTCAAACTCTTTGGATTTAGGATATACAAGATTGCAACAAATTTAAAATGATTCGTTCAATTTTTACCAAATATCGAGTGAGTGAGGATATGGTGGCGTTGATTTCCTAAACATCATCTCAAAGTTTGGCAAGCCTAATTGTGGGAGAAGCAAATGTTTCCCCTAAGGATTGTGATCTCTTAGGTGGAAGGGGACGAGTGGACTGCCTCTAAGTGGGCACCTTGCATTTCTTTTTCTTTTTTTGATAAAGGTAAGAATATATTGAGCTTTAAACCAAACTCTACAAGAGGGTTCGGCGCCAAAGACTTACACTCATAAAGACAACAAGTCAGAACGAGTGGAAGGGAGTCGAAGAAAAGAGAGGAAGACCGCAAAACAAGTGGACCTATCCAACAGAAGAAAAACAGCCAAAACAACAGCCAGAAACACCCAACACAAGAACAGCGGCAAGGGCATCACTGGGGCTAGAGTGACGCAGGAGCAAGCAACCGCTCAACTACATCCGCCAGCACAAAATAACCATGTCGCCAACAAAAGGGGAAGTCCCGTAGGAGTCGCATAAGCTAGAACCCACCGACTGAGCCACTGAAAATACATCGCATCCACCATGGAAAGAGGCAAACCACATGGAGAGGAGGCTCCAGGCATCAAGAAGACCATCGAATCTATGGCTGAACTGAAGCAACAAAATCTCCAGCAGAGAAGATGATTGGGCCAATACCCCAACTACGCCACAACCTCCTATTCCTTATAATATCCTTCACATTTCTGAAGGTGATAGCCTTGTCCCTAATGACTTTGAAAAGTTGGTTCTTCACCAACGGAATAGCGAGGGACTCCTCCCTAAAAAGGATGCAATTCATGTGCTTCCAGATAAAATAACAAAGGGCACCAAAAAATAAGAGGGCAATGCACTTGAAAAAGTCTTTGCCTAAAAGAAGAGAAATAGCCAAACTGAGGTTCTCCCCCCATGACCTGTTCCACCACGGAAGATTACATCTGGCCACCCAAAAGAAAGCAACGCTAGCAGTGATGCAGCACCCAAAAAATAGATGATCTATAGAATCCGGCATTTCATGGCAAAAAGGACACATAGCGCTTTCTATCCTACCATAAGATAATAAAAGAGCTTGGGTAGGGAGTCTGTGTTTAGCAATAAGCTAGAGGTTTACTTGGTACCTTGGAGTGATGGAGTTGTTCCAAATGAATGCATGCCAGTAGACCCTAGCCTTCTTCTTCCTAATGGGAGTGGTGGGGGGGGGGGTTTGGCCCCACGACTCCATCACCATCTTGATCGCCTGGCTAGAGTTGGTGAAAAGGTTAGTAACAGTCGCCTATCTAGAAAGGCCGGAGCTATAGATGAGAGAATCTGTAAAGATTAAATTCAGGGGACCCCTGGGGTGCCAATTATCAAACTAAAGAAACACCAAATGGCCATCCCCTATCTTCCAATAAAAGGATCTACGAAATTCAGTCTTGAGTTGTAGGATCTTTTTCCAAGCCCATGAGCAGAAAGTCGGTTTTTTGGCCACCCAAAACTTCGTCCTTTTTAAGAAGGTGGAGTGGATCCACTTGCACCACAATGACTCATTGTCCGAAAAACAAAAGCCAAATATGCTTGAGCATGGCAGCCTTGTTACACTCCCGAAGCCTCCGAATACCAAGGCGACCCTCGTCTTTTGGGAGGTAGACATCCTCCCAGGACACCTTTACACCCCCTCTACCCAACTTTGGGCTTTTCTAAAGAAACTGTTTGAGGATTTGTTCGATCTGATTCAACACAGCTATAGGTAAAATGAAAACACTAGCCCAATAAGCCTGGATAGCGTGTAGGAATGACCTAATTAGCTGCAGACGGCCGACAAAGGACAGAAAGCAATGGGTTCAAGATTGTACCATTGCTGTAATGTGGTTAACTAGAACACAACAATCTACCTTGCTGAGCTTGGATGTGATGATGGGTACCCCCAAGTAACGAATGGCAGGCTCCTTTCTTGGAAGCCAAGGGGAAGAAGAATGTCAGTCCTTAAAGACGGCGAACCCCTTGGAAGGAAAGCCTCATTCTTGTTTGTGTTTGGGAACAAGCCACTCCACTTTGAGAAGATTTGGAGACCATCCTTAAGGAGCTCCACAAAAGGTAGATTGGCTTCACAGAACAAGAAGATGTCATATTCGAAGAATAAATGTGAAAGGTTTGTTGCTCTACACCTCCAAAAGAATTTGAAATCCAGCTTGGAAGAGCGGATAAAAAGGATACCTAACAACACCTCTATAACCAAAGTAAACAAATATGGAGATATGGGATCCCCCTATCGAAGTCCTCGACCACTTGCAAAGAAACCATGTAATTCCCCATTCAAGGCAATGAAGAATTTTGGAGTATGAACACAAGTCATGATGAGCCGAGTCATATGGTCGGGAAAACCAAAAGCCACAAGAACAATCTCAAGGAAGTCCCAGTCCACAGTGTCGTAGGCTTTCTTGAAATCCACTTTAACTGCACATTTAGGTGAATAAGGTTTGAGGTGTAAACCAGAGAAGAGTTCCTAAGCCAGGAGGATATTATCCCTAATTCTCCGGCCTTTCACAAACGCACTTTGAAAAGGGTCAACAACATCCTAAAGAACTACTGCAGCTCGATTGGCCAATACTTTGGTAATATACTTATAGATAGTATTACAACAGGCGATGGGCTTGAAGTCATCTACAGTTGTCGCATTAGGGCCTTTTGGTACTAAAACCAAGATGGTGTTGTTAATCTCCCTTAGGAGTCTACCCGTGATGAATAAGTCCTTCACCACAGTCGTGACCAAATGTCCAATTGTCTCCCAGTTATGCTTAAAGAATTCAACCGTATATCAATAAGGTCTAGGGGCTTTATCCCTAGCTAAGGAAAAAAGAGTGTCCTAAATCTCTAAATTGGAGACGAGTCGAGCAAGAAAATTAACCTGGTCAACACTCAGGGGGGGACCGGATAACCTCCTTAATCTTATGGATGGAAGGTCTTCCATGCACAACTCGCAGCGCCAAGAGGTGTTGGAAATAGCTGACAAAGCACTACTCAAAAAGCCGTGGGTCAGTGACTTGAATACCCGACACATCCATAATAGATAGGACTCTGTTTCTCATCTGTCTTTTGTTGACAGAATGATGGAAGAATTTAGTATTACGGTCTCCCTCTTTCAGCCACTTGATTCTAGACTTTTGCCTGAAAAATATTCTTCCTTAGAGTGCAAGTCCAGGAAGGTTCGACGTTGACACTTCTCCATCTCTGCCAGATCAACAAAAGTCGGGTCTTGTTGGAGGTCAAGCTATGTCGTCCTTAGAGCCACCCTCACTTCCAAAGTCCTAACGGAAATGTTGGAGAAAGACTCTATTGAGAAGCTTGAGACGAGTCTTAAGGGACTTTAATTTGCACACTAGTCTGAACATGGGCACACCATTACCTGGCTCCTCCCACACTTGGTTAACAATTGAATTGAAGTCTGGATGCTCTATCCAATAATTGAAAAACTTAAAGAGTTTCCTTCGGGGCACTGGTTTAAAACTTTGACCACTATGGGGGAATGATTTGAGATATCAGGTGCTAGGAAGGAAGCCTCCGAATAAGAAAAAAGTTGACTCCAAATGGAATTGACCAGGACCCTATCAATCTTCCTTGGCTTCCGCAAAGCACCAGAAGAAGTAGTCCAAGTAAACCGGATGCCCACGTACCTCAGGTCGTCTTGCTCAGCTTGAAGTAAGCACTGTCTAAACTCATCAAAGTACAAGATCCAAATGTCTGTGCCCCCCAGTCTATCCAATGGATCTTTGATAGCGTTAAAGTCCCCCGCTACAAGCCAAGGCAAGTCCTGGAAAGCTACACTTTTGAGAATAAGATTCTCCCACAACGGTCTTCGGGTCGGGAAAGTGTGTTCAACATAGACCACTGAGATACAACAGTCCGCACATGAATTCAGCATCTTTAGATTCTCATGAATCACTAGGGCATCAACTGAGGATACTTCGAAGGTAACAATTGCAGGGTCCCAGTCAACCCAAATCCTGCCTCTAAGAACGCAATTATAATTTGCTAACCAGCACCAATCCCTCATTAAACTTGAAGAGATGGAGGAGAAAAGAGCCTCCGGGACTTTCGTTTCGAAGAGACCAACCAAGCACAATCCGTTGGAAGAAACTAGACTACGGACCTCTGCTTGCCTAATCAGGTTAACAAGACCCATGATATTCCAAAAACCTATATACATAACTATATACAAAAGAGAGATGCTAGAGGTACGGCTTACCTCTGCTTGGAAGGCTTCCATTGTGTAGCCAGCGGAGCAGCGGGAGTTGTAGCAGGAGGCGAGTTCGAGGCACGGGTCAGCAGCTTGTCTTACATGGTGTCGACTCTTCTACCAGCAAGAGGAGCATTTGAGGACGGACAAGGAGAGAGCAGGTCCTCATCCGAGTTTCTAATTATGCCAGCCGAGACATTTGATTCGGCGCCAAGATTGGGAGGAGCCAAGGGCAAGGCTGCGTGAGGGCTGAACCTAACTGATGTAGGGCTGGACAGTGAAACCACTAACCTCGAAGGAACACTAAGTCCCCTTAAAGGCTTGCGGGAGGAGGTGGAGGGCAAGGCCTTCTTGGATGCGGGCTCCTTCAGCTTCAGGTTAAGGCCCTCATTACTAGAACCAACCGAGTGAGAAAGGAGGACTTCCTTCGGCGGGAGGGGCTTCTTCTTCTTCCCTTTAACCCATATCCAGATTTGTCCAAGCCCTTTAGGGTCTCCATCACCATCATAGCAGGGACGGGGACCTAGCCAAGGCCCGAAGAAAAGGAGTTGGCCTGGACTTGCTACACTGCTCTGTCCGAGCTGATAATGGGTGGGGAAATCGCACATTTGTGCCTGAAAGTGCCACGCTTGACCCACTCCATCGGCCTCCATTCATACTCGATAGCAACCGGGCGCAACACTCCATCCAAGACCACATCTACCAAATTACATCTTGGCTGCCCTGCATGGATCTCCACACACACCCTTGCAAAGGAAATCATTTTCATTTGCTCCGTTCTCTCATCAATATAGAGGGGTTTTCCCACGGCACTTGCGATGGCACTTATGGATGGTGCTAACCATAGGTCGAAGGGAAGGTTCTTCAGTCTAATCCATACCGGAACCGAGGAATGCTTGTCTTTCTTCAGCTCCATGAGTGGCCGCCATTGTTGTAGAATGAGTGGCACCCTTGCAATCGTTAGGGGGCCTTCTTCAAGGATCTTCCTTCGAAAAAGAGGGTCAGGGATATGAAAGAAAAGGAAACCCTGATCATCAGCCATCACTTCCATAAGTTTCAGACCCCAAACATGCTTCAAGGATTGTTCTATAAGCTTGAAGGGAAGCTTCTTCCCTACATAATGCCCAATGAGGCACTCACGCCACTTGGGATCCGTTGCCTCCAGCACATCCACAGACAAATTAACCACCAGTTTATTGTCTACAAAGGAAAGGGGAACATAGGATAGTTCATATCCTCTTACAACAAGTCTCGCAACATTAGCCCACGAGTGGGCAGGGGGGCCTTCAAATTTCTTGGAAGCTGACCAGCAGCCTGCGAATGTTTGGAAGAAGAACGCGCATGACTTCGGCCTCGGGAGCGAGCCACTCGAGCTAGGTCCTTAAGAGGCATTCGTTGGTTTTCCACCAACGAAGCAAGGGCTGCTTCTAAAGAGCTAGCCTGACCCGTGCGCACAGAGGACTGTATAGTGAGTAAATGGGGGTTGGGGCTATGCCTCTTAAGTCTACCAGCTCAAAGCTAGGCCTCACTCATAAGGCCACCCACAACAGCATTGGAGGCAGCCATAAATGTAGAAAACAACCTTCACCCAGTCCTAAATACAATCCTCAAGCCCACCACAACACACCATAGCAAGTTTGGGGAACATACCGAGAATTCCTTTGGTGGGTTGAGGAGGGAGAAGTTCAAGGACCAAGCCTCCACTAGTGAGGGCCACCAATCAGCTAAGTCGTCTAGCACGAACAAACGAGGTGAACAGGGCTTCGAAGCCTATTTAGAGAGGGGTAGAGCAAATGCAGCCCAACTTGAAGGAGGTAGCTCGAAGAGGAAGAAGAGGGACCTCATGTGTGCCACTCCTCCAAAGCACGGCCCAAACGATTGGCTCCAAGTCCTGAGTCAAGTAGAACACAAGACAGGAAACTGCAAGAACAACAACGAGCCTTAGACCGAATAAGATCCCGACTTGTAGCCCAACCCAAGAGAAAAGGCTCAGTGGGAAGGAGGAGGGAGGTCGGATGACCCTACCCTCCAAGTTTCGGCCCAAACGAGCGATTGAATCCTCTGGATAGGCAGCGCACCAAACAGAATGAACAGTGCCAGAATTGCACCTTGCAAAGAGGAAAGTGAACAATATAGCGAGAATGCACATGGCCAAAGCTTCGGCACCTTACATTTCTTCCTTTTCTTGTTTGACTGTTTTTGCTAGCCTCATCTTCAAATAACAACTACTCATTCATCATCTCTTTATCCAATTGGATTATCTCATCTTTTTTATTCGCCCAACCTTCAAGCATCATCCTCAATATCATCTTATCAAGAGTTTTCTTCCTAATCTCCACATTCAACATGCTTTGAGAGGCTACATAAAAAAAAAAAAAAAAAAAAAAAAATCAATAATTTTTTGCCAAAAGAGGCGAATGATGAGAGCTCCATAGGGTAATTTGCTTGTTTTTCTCTTTGCAGTTCAATACATGTGAATGAAGATCACGATAGAGAGAGAGGTCCTTGAATTGAGTGAGTCAAGACTTGTGGAAGATGATTTTGGATGCAAACAAAGAGTCAAGATTTTTTTTTTTTTTTTTGAATAAAATTGACCTTGAGGGGCACTAGGTTCAAAGGGATGATCTATTTTAAATTCTAGAGTGAAGTTTGGAATTTCCAAAACAAAACCGTAGGCTTCATCAGGCTCTATGAAATCCTGTTACATCTGTTGTACTCAGTTTGAATAATTTCAGCCAATTCATCGAGAGTGATAACAAAACTTATTTTTGTTTTTTTTTGCGCCAAAAGTGAAAACAAAAGAGCCACAGTTTGGAAAGTGAAAATTTGAATTAAACAGGACCATAAAAGTCGGATGGACTTTGTCATGGTGCAAAAAGATCTGAACATGAGATTTTCAAAGAGTTATGATAGAAAAAATCTGTGGGCATCAAAATATTCAAAATCAACATGTCTATGACGATTAGGGCCATGGTGTTTTAAAGCTTGGAAGGCAGCCTCATGATCCTTACTTAAAAACATTTCAGAAATGTGAGAGGAATTGAGAGAAAAGCATTTAGTAGCCTCAAAGTTTTGGTTGTCGTCATCTTTGCGACTTCTATATCCAAATGTTTCTTCCGTCTCAATTCTAGCTTCTCTTGTGACTTCCTGAATTTCAAGTTCTGATTTCGATTGAATAAGTTGGGCCTTTCATTAGCACGCCTATAATGTTTTTCTCTGAGTTGGCCACTCATGAGATAACCGGCCTATCCGATTAAGCCATTAAGGGATTTTAACGCAATAGACTTGGAAATTTGACCAGGAATCGGCTACTCATCCATGCTCATCTTTAGAGGTCATTACAGCACAGTTAAAAAAATCGATTAAAGATAATAGATAGGTCAGTTCGACTGAGATGTGTGGCTAAATGTGGGTGACTCCACTAAATTGGAAAATTCTCGTCGACCGGCACTAGACTAATTTTTCTATTGTTTTGGTACCCTGTGTCCGTATTTGAATTTTCAAGATTTTCACAACAACTGAGATTCGTCAGTGTGTGGAAGAGGTGCATGTGGCTCGGAGAAAATCGACCACGGGTCAATTGCACCAAAATTTCCCAAAAGCTACCCGGTAGGCTAGGTTACGTTAAAACCGTGTCTGATTGAAATTAACCGCGAATTTGAATTCGATTTCAAAAAGTGAAAGTCCCGTCGTGTCATGAGTCATTCTTAGAATGCTCACTCACCTTTCAAGGAATTTCCGGCGAGTTTGGGATTTTTATGGAAAAGCGAATCGGACAATTCGGAAAACGAACGGAAATTCAAATTGGTCAATTTGAAGAGAATTTTGGCATTTGGTGTGAGTGAATGGGTGACAGGAAATTCCGTGGGCTTTTTGTGCAACAAATTGAACCCCAATTGGAGAAATTTGTTTAGAAAATCGAATTCCGAGAAAAATGAAATAGAATTCGGTTTTGAAGGAAATTCATGAGATAAAGGGACCGTCTTATCTTGGTCTTCAATTGGACTTTGATTTGTACAAGATGGTGAAGAAATTGGCCCTAGAATGACCAATTATTTTTGTGTTGAAGTTGAACAAAATTATAATTTGGTTTTGTTTTATTTTCTCTCTTCTTTTCTTAGACCCATGCCCCCACACACGCACCCCCCTTTGGCTGACAGTCCTCCTTTCTGCAAGTCTTCAATTTCATTTTCCCATTTGACTAAGTCTTCTCTTATCCTGAAATGCTGTCCCTATTATTCTCTCTTTCCTTTTTTTTAGTCTTTGTCCCTTGCACACGTTCCTTTCCTCTTTCGCTGGTTTACGGCCCCACGAAGACCGACGATCCCCTCTTCTTTTGTTGTCTTTTGCGTCCAATTCCCTCGCATGTCTCTACTACAGATGTCCCCACCTCTCTCAATCAGCACTCCAGCAAGTCGAACTCCTCTTCAGTGTGGACACCGTGCCCTCGAGCAGCAACAACATCGGTCCTCAAGTTTTCTTTGGCTCGGCGCAACCCATGTCTTCTCCGATTTGGCAGCAATGAAGTCCTCTAGAATTGACGAAGGCAGTCTCGTTCCAACAAGAGTGGTGAGCTTTGTGGGCCATTTTCTGGCCCGTCCTGGCTCCGCTTGGCGATCCCACTTTGAGGTTTATTGATCCTCATCGTGTCCCCGTCAATTTGCACCGATCGGATCGCCAAATAAGTGAGTTTAACTCACTAATCCGTGTTTAATAGGATAATGATGCTTATGGGTTAATTAGATTTAATTAAATGTGATTATGTGGATAGATTATATTAGAGTAATTAATTTAGTGCTTTACCGATGCATGTTAGGTGGTTAGTTAGTACAATTAGCGAGTAAATAGACTCTAGTATTTATTCAACGAGTCTCGAAAATTTTCCGAGTCTGTTTCGGCATCCAATTTGGCATTATGGGCCTAAGTTGGATTTATTGGTATTTATTTAATATTTTTCATAATTATTTATTTATTTTCTAGAAATTAAACCTAGATAGCCGGTGACCGGAATTTTATGCTGATTACCGTGGTGCAGTATGTTTATTTATTATTTTAGGATTTATTCCTGAATTGATTAATTAATTGAAAAATAATCGAACGCCGATTGACAGCACCAAAAATATTTTGGTGGACTACAGAAAATGGTGGGATTTGTGGAAAGGAAATTATTATATTTGGCTAAGGCCAACCATTTATTCATACACGATATTTTATCGGGTATTTTTGATACAAAGAAATTCGGCCAAGATATTATGAAATTGAGGAATTTAATTGCGAAGTGCAATATCGTTGGCCATGGTTGAATGGTTGTAGGATGTTGTGGGTTGAGTTAATTAAACCGCCAAAGTATGGTTGTGCCCATTGGGCCATGATTTGCCATTTGATAGAGGTTGTGACTACTGAGCCGTGATTCAGCATTACCGCCAAAGATTGAGTAGGTCATGCCCTTTGAGCCATAATTCAGCATTACCGGGCCGTGATTACCACCTAAGAAAGGTCATGCCCTCTGGGCCGTGATTCACAGCCGAAGAATTAGTACAGTAGGCTGTGCCCGAGTGAGGCCGAGATTTATAATTGAAGTGAGTAATAGAATTGACCGTGTGAAGGTCGTGATCACATGGAATCGACTAAGTCGATTGATCGATAATTCGATCTGAGTAAGTGAGATGATTTGTTGATGTGACTCGACGAGATTATGCATTGTATTGACTTGCAGGAAGGAAACTGAGGTCAAGGTAAGTCCTCTGACTCGTTCTTGTGCATAGGCAGCCCTTAGGGCATATTTTCTTCCTAATCGAGTCTTAGGGAGTTGAATTTGATGAGACATCGTCTCACTGGTTATTGTATAACCATTTTCAGGTCTTTAGATGAAGATTATGGAGGACCCGAAGCCCTGGAGTCGAGGAAGGTGGAGATCAAAGAATCGGCAAACGGGTCTAACTAGTAGGTCATAGGACAGTTCCTTTTGGAATGAGATGACCTTTTTGTAAATAGTTTGGTCTTGTAAATAAACCTGGTTGTTTATAAAAGGTTTGTTTTGGTTTGAAAAATTGGTCCTACTTTTCTATCCCATTTGATTGTTATCTGGAGATTTATATTGTCGTTTCCGTATGCGCATTAAAATGAATGGGTCGGCGACGCGTCGTGGGACGTCGCTTTTAATCAACCATAGAGGGATGGCACGTGCTTAGAGGATCGGGGCATGACATCACTTGACTCTACTTGTTTTGTGTCAAGAGCAGGAACAGAAATTTATGGTTGATCTATGGTCGGTTGAGAGACAATCTCAATTGTGGCAGTGATATCTGTTCGTCAGTAGAGGATTTCTGAGGTGATGGCTATCCTACTATCCGAGATGATTCACCAGCATTTGCAGGAGGTAGAAGTGCCGATTGTTGTTGGGCCTTTGGTTGTCCAAGTTCAAGAGCGAAAATCAATTGATCCATCGTTGCACGATCAACTCCTTTCCTGGTGGAACTTTTATCGGCTGGGATGGTCCTTCGAGCTGTGGTAATAGAATAGTGGGTGCAATAATCATCTCTTTTCCAACTTGCAGTTGAGATTGAGGAGTCTTTACAACCTTTGGTGCACGATGGCTGGCCGGTGCTTGTATTTGTAGATTTTCCAGGTTCTCCATTGTGTCGAGACACGTGACCAATTTTCCCTTGAGTGATTTAGTGGATTTTTTAGGTTTATCAGTGAGATCAAAGTGCGAGTGTCCTCTTTTTGATGCCCTAGCCAGCATTGTGGCCGAATGAGAAGATTTTCTGGTTCCAGTGACCCTCTGAGTTGCACAAGGTTTAGGAGCCATTTTAGAGAGAATATGAAGAGGTGCAATGGTAGCATGTGAAGATGGTAGAAAATAATGGAAGATTAGGAGCGGTTACGGCGAGCAGTTTTCGTAGAAGGGACGTGAGCACTATCTCCTTATAAATAGGAGAGTTTAGCCACGTTTGAGAATGCTAGCCATTAGTTAATTATTATTATTGATTGTTTGAATTTTACAAAATGAAATTACAGAGAAAATAGATGAGAATTTTGTAATGATCGAGAGATTAGCATTCGGAAATACTGACATAGTAGTTACTGAGAAGAGAGAGAAATGCATTGTAACAGTAACAATTACAAAAATTTAATGTGTACCTAATTGTCCATTGCGTTCGATGATCTTTGATCAATAGCATGTTTGACATAAATAAAGATTACCCAAATCAGGCTTATTCGAGTGGGTTGCATATTCCTAATTCTCCTCTAATATATTTGAAAGCTTGTTTGTTGAGAGGTTTGGTGAAAATGTCCGTCATTCAACACAGTAAATTGCATAGATATATCACCATTATTCACATAATCTCTTAATAAAGTAATGTCTCACCTCAATGTGCTTGCCCCGCGAATGTAAGATTGGGTTCTTCATGAAATTTATAGCACTAATATTGTCACATGGTATTGGATTGATTCTCTTCCCCAAGGTCACTTTTTATTTCATCCAAATGAGATGAGCACAACAACTCCCAAGTGCTATGTATTTAGCTTCAACATTTGAAAGAGCAATTAAATTTTGTTTCTTTGAGAACAAAGAAATCAGCATATTTCTCAATAATTGACAAGTACCTGATGTGCTCTATCTGTCAATTTTACATCTTGCAAAATCAGAATTTTTGGTATACCAAACACCTAACTTTGAAAATGACCCAATGTATCGTATAATTTGTTTTACAGCAAATAATTGCGATTCTTTTAGATCAGACTGAAAAAGTGCACGGAGACAAGTTTCAAACAAAATATTGGGTCTAGATGCTATCAAGTATAGTGATGACCCAATCAAGCTTCCATATAGCTTGATGTCAATAGATTTACCTTTTTCATCATTGTCAAGCTTGATAGTAAAGGATATTGGTGTTTCAACCTTTTTACAATCTTCCGATCCAAATTTGTTCACTAACTCTTTGGCATATTTCCCTTGATGAATGAAAGTGCCATCCTTTGTTCACTTGGTTTGTAGACCAAGAAAGAAATTGAGTACTCCAATTAAACTCATTTTGAACTCACTCTTCGTGATGTTTGCCAAGTCCTTGCACAAATCCTCATTAGCGGATTAAAAAATTATTACCCTTCCTTTTGATAAACAGGGTTGTATCTACGTTACCTTTCTCTAAATTATGTTCGGCCAAAACTGTGCTTAGCCTTTCATGCCATGTTCTTGGTACTTGTTTGGGTTCGTAGAGTGTCTTCTTCAACCGATAAATATCTTTAGTTTTGCTTGGCTTGTCAAAACCTAGAGGCTGCTCAGCAAATACTTTTTCTTTGATATATCCATTTAGAAACACACTATATACATCCTCTTGATATATTATGAAATCATAGAAACAGGCATAAGCTAGTAAAAGTCATATAACTTCTAGTCTAGTAATAGGAGCATATGTTTCATTGAAGTCAATACCTTAATCTTGTGTATAGCCTTTTCACAACCAATCTTGTTTTGTTGCGAACCACATTACCTTTGTTATCAAGTTTGTTTCTGAATACCCATTTAGTTCCGACGATGGGTCGATCTAAGGGTCTTGGTGCTAATTCTCACGCTTCATTGAATATAAATTGATGCACTTGCATAGTATCAATCCAACTTTCATAAAAATAAAAATGGCTTCTTCAATTCCTTAAGGTTCTAGTTGATAAGTGATGATCTAGTCTTGATCCCTTCATCTAATTTCCTGATAATTTGCTCTTTGGGATGCTCTGTTTCGAATCTCTAAATCCTTAGGAACACACCCTAATCTTTCTTTTTTCTAAAATAGATGGATAAAAAGATAGATTTGTTGTCTCATCATTTTTTTTAAATAATATTCCACGTCATCATACAATGGCTGATTTGTTTTTTGACTAAACGCAAGGACTATATTGAACATTTATCAATAGATTTGGGACCATATTGAATAAATTAAAACTTTAAGAATCAGAATGCACATTAGACCAAAGTTCAGTGACTAATTATGTGATTTTCCTTTCATATGAATCTTACTCACCCTAAATGTGTAAGGCGAAACAATCTCAAATCATACAAAAAGGAGTAAAGTATTTGAAATATTTAGTTCGGTTCATTTTATTATTTTTCTTAACATGACTATGCTCAATTAATCATTTGTTAATACATGCAAGCCGCTCCAGCCATATACATCAAGCATAGGTATTAGGATCCAAGAACGCACACCACCCCCCCCAAACACATCTATAATAAGCCAACAACCAACTTGGCAAAAGCACTTCTTATTTTATATGTGATGACAAAAAGGTAATGTTATTCTAAGAGAGAGAGTCGGACCATTTTCAATCTATCGGATTCAAATCAAGGAAGTTTCTTTCCCAACTCCTATCTTGATTATTTACTACTAAGAGTCCATTTATTTCACATAAAATGTACTATTTTTGAAAAATATTTTTCAAGTCATTTTGTTTGGCTAAAAAAAAAAAAAAGATCCAAAAGTATTTTCCATCATTTGGTAAGGAAAATCTGATGGGGAATAATTTAAAAAAAAAAATCATATTTTTGAATTATTTTATATTTTCTTTCTCTTTTTTTTTTTTTTTTTTTCCATTTTTTTTTTCCTTGGAGGGTGATCAGCCACAGGCGAGCTTGAGCCTTGCCCAATCTACTTAAGACGATGAGGCTTGGGGCCTCACAAGTAGCTACTTGATCAAGCTCACCTATGGCCGATCATCAACTGTTGCCATGGCTAGCGATTGGGTAAAGAAGAAGCAAAAAGGAAAATAAAAGAATATATAAATAAATAATTAATTAAAAATTCAATCTAAAAACAATGATTACAAATTTGAATTTTTTGTAAATAGTTTTGTAAGAGCAAACATTTCATTAACCAAGAACACGAACTCGAGCGTCGAGGACCTACACTTGGTTTTTGTGGACCTAGGCTAAAGGGTCAAGATTAGAGCTCGAGCATCGAGGACCCAAGCATGGCCTCTATGGACTTGAGCTTGTGTGCTAGAGCATAAAGTATGGGCACTAGGGGTTCGCTAGACCCATCAAATGGGTGGGTCGAGTCGGGTTTGGGTCAGGTCGAAAATGGGTTGACCCATATTTGACCCATTTAACCTGTTTTGACCCATATTCATGTAGTGTAAATCAAATAACCTATACCTGACCCGACCAATACCCAACCCGACTTGTATTGCTAAAACATATTAATATTCTAGGAAAACCCACTTCTACAATATGATAATTGGATTAAAACTTCAAATTAAATTAAAAATAGTAAATAAAATCAAATCAAAATTAAAAAAAAAAAAACAATAAATTGAAATATTTATAAAGAATTAGACTATGCACATGCTTCTCTTATTTGAAGTGAACATACCATTGAATAACTAAAAGCGTAACATGAAATTTTTTTAACTAAACCTAAAAAAAGCTCATTTTTATGATTTTTATATAAAAAAAAGTATTGTTAAAACATTTTTATGCAATAAAAATTTAATGGAAATTTTTAATAATTCTTCTTAAAATGTTTTTAAAAATCGAATTTTTAATTATTTTTAAAATATAATTTTTATAATTTATAATTTTTAAAATATAATTTATAATTTTTAGTAATTATTTTTTCTTTTTATCTTTTCTCTTTCTTTTTTTCTTCTTCTTCAGCCCGGCCGCCGGCCACGATGACAGGCGGCAGCGGCCACGGGGAGATTGAGTTCGTCGGCGTTAGGCGAGGCTCGATCTCGTCGATCCGGCAAGGCCGAGGCCCCGCCCGATGCCAGCGAGCTCGAGTCTCGCCAGTCGTCAGTAAGGCTTGAGCCTTGCCATATCTGGCGAGGCCGAGGCTCCGCCGACGTCGGGCAAGGCTTAATCTCGCCAATCTGGCGAGGCCGAGGCCCCACCCGACGCCGGCGAGCTGGAGCCTTGCCAGTTGTCAGCGAGACTCAAGCTCGCTAGTGTTAGATGAGGCTCGATCTCGTCAATCTAGCGAGGCCGAGGCCCCGCCCAATGCTGGCGAGCTCGAGTCTCGCCAGATTTGGCAATGCTCGAGTCTCACCAGTCATTGGCGACCTGCCAGCGACCTTAAGCCTCGCCTCGCCTGTTGCCGATCGGTGTTCAGCCGTCACCATGCCGCCACCGGCTAAGGAAGGAAGAAAAAGAAAGAAAAAAAAAAAAAAAATTGAAATATGAAAAATAACTATAATTTCGATTTTTATAAATAAATATATATATATATATATATATATATATATATATATATAAAGTTAAAGAATGCCATGGGTTCAAAATGGGTTTCCTAATAACCCATTTAGACCCATTTTTTTTTTTTTTTATGCTTTACTTTCTCATACCCATTTTTGACCCATATTTAACTTTCACTTGACTCATATATGACCCATTTAACTAAAAATGGGTCATAATATGGGTTTATGACCCATTTTGCCAGCTCTAGGGTTCGCCCTAGCCTCAATGGACTTGGGCATGGGCGTTAGGGGCCCAAGCCTCAGTATTAGGGTCTCGAGCCTGGCTTCGATGGACCCAGGCCTAGCCACTGAAGACTTGGTCCTGAACGTTGATACTTGGGAATTAACGTTGGGTTTTTCATATCCAAGCATAGAGTTTCAAGTCCAAGTACAAATATTTAGTCATATTTTAGAAAAAAATTTCTTATTCTTTCAAAAAGGAAATTTTTTTCTTGAATTTAAGCTTTGGTCTAAAAATATTTTCCTGAAAAATGTATTTTTGCTAAACGGATGAACCCTAAATTACAGCCTCCATTATGTATTTAATATGAGTTCGAATACCAATGAATTATGAAAATAGAGCTATATTAATAAATAAAGTCGTAACCTTGCTGATTTAAAAATTGATTTTTCATGCAAGCAGTAGTTATTATAGAGAGATGAATTTGGAATGGTTATTATCTTATCTAGATAATTGATTTTCAACCATTCGGGGTATTAAAAATCCTCATTCAACCACAAATCAATTTCAATTAAAAAGATATACCATTTTTTACATTAGGAAAATAAATTCCCTAACATGAAAAGAGGAAATATATGAAAAGATTTCCCCAAAAGCATTCTTTAGGGTGTGTTTGTTTGAGTGAAAAAAATTTATGTGAATTGGCTTTTTGAATTTTCATGTGTTTGGTTTGCTGAAAAAAATCAGTCAACAGAAAATCAATTGTAGTCAAATAAAATATGCATGTTTAAAATTAAGAATATGAATTCCCCAAAAAATAATTTCTCAAAAAGTATTTATTTTTTATCATGAAATTTTCTTCAAAACAAATGTACCGTATAAATGATAGTTGTGCTATGTGGTGGTGCAACAGCTTTGAGCTATCTCATCCCCTTTTTCTAGTTGGACTATTGGCACATTAGAGAAGTTCAAATGCAGCCTCCCTTCATAGTTATAATGCTAAAAAAATTGACTGATTAAACATGAATTTGTACATGAGCGGTCATTCACCTATGTGTTAACTGTGTTGACCATGCATTTCGCTCGTCTTGCAAAAATTAGGGCAAAATCATTCTATATTTTACATTGTTGTTAAACTAGTGAGAATGTGTTATATGTGGTATATATTTTTCTTTATGGAAAATACTAATTACCCTCCACCCATTTCGACATTTTAGCACTTTCGCTTATTTAGATTCAAAAGCCTACAAAAAAATTCTCCACCCAAACCATCCTCCCACTAACTCACCCAACTTTTAGTTATATGCCCTAAAGCAACCATGTAATAGTTACATATTAGGATTTCAGTTGTGTTGTAAATTAATAGCAAAGACTAATTCATTCATTTGTCCAATTATTTATATGAATGATTCCATAAGATTAGTTGTGACTGGACTTATTCTTGAGACGTTAAGAATATGTATGACGGGTTCATAATTAGACTGAATCTTTAAACCGTTCTCGATCAATGGATCATTGAGTGGATATTAATGATCCTGTTGAGACCGATGTGTTCTTAGCTTCACCGTTAAGTATTGGCTACTTAAGGTAATGACAAGTCACGAGTCATTCGGTATTATAATGCTTGAGTTAGAACACAGGTGCTTGTAGTAGACAACTTCACTAAACGTGACACACATAGAACGATTGGCAACATGGAAGCTTTTAGCAAAGTCAATGACTAATTGTTCTTGCTCTGGTCTTGTGTAAATAATCCTTAGACCTGAGGCACAATGTTAACTTGTGTGTATGCATATTGGCGGCTCATTAATCTGTCTCTGTACCTGATAGTCATAACTCATTCACATATGAAATTACAAGTGTCCGCAACATGAAATCTGTCTCCTTGTCACATGCAAGGTACAATAATGATGTCCTATGCAATCTAAGTGTGACACTGCATTGAAATCCTCGACCGGGGTTGTAATAGAGAATAAATTGTTTATGTCTCGTATAAAAGCAGGTCAATTAGGTTTGTGCATATGATCGAATTGGTGACTTGACAAATATTCCATGGTCTTTGTTTGATCGGGACATAGTAAGATAGAGAGATTGAATTACACTGTAGCCAGAGCTAACAAGTTCATTATGTTCTTAAAGCATTCATATTATCTGGATAATCATGACATATTGTTAGATGTCAATCATGGCTTTTAGGACCTAGAGTTAATTGGGACAATCAATTCTCTTGGGAGTACTAATGTGTTAGTGCAAGTCTTACTACTAGTTTAGTGATGAACCTACGAATGTCACACACCATAACCACTTCACTCGATTGAACACAGCCCACTCACAAGAGCTGTTCTCTTGCTCACCCAACTTCTGGAGGAAGTAGTCAATAACTTATTTGAGAAGTTATAAACTAGCTTATGGAGGAAGTGGTCAATAACTTATTTAAGAAGTTAAAGACCAGCTTCTGGAAAATGTAGTCAATAACTTCTTTGAGAGGTTAAAAACTAGCTTCTAGAGGATGTTGAATGTTGACTTCACTAGGACATTATAAATAGAGCAGAGAGAGGGTGAGTGGATTATGTTAAGAAAAAGAGAGAAAGAGAGAGAGAGAGAGAGAGAGAGAGAGAGAGAGAGAGAGAGAGAGAGAGAGAGAGAACTATATGGTTAGCAAACGGTTGCTAATTTTACAGTGGTGATTACTTGCGAGTTCTTTTTGGTTCAAGGTGCGTTAGTGGTGTGTTTGAACTAGAGGCTTGACATTTGTAGGGCTTGAACTGAAGAACATTTGAATCAAGTCATTTAAAGCGCGCTTCAAGAGGTAATCCATAAAACCTCCTTTGATATTTTGATTTTTTATCAAAACGCACGAACAATGTCTTTGGAGGAACATAGTAGAATTTTATCTTTGCTTCCACTGCATTTATGTTTATTTAGCCTATACATGTTCTGTAAAACCCCAACAATGGTATCAGAGCCAATCCTTAGGTGTTTTCGTGCGTTTAATTGATTTTGGTTCATATTTATTTTTGTGTTCTTATGGCCAATTTACTTTTGTTAAGAGAATCGCTTGCCCTTACATGGCCAATAGAAGTTGATTAACTTATATGATAAATTGATCAACTGAGCAAAAATTGGAACTAAATCAATTTTGAATCAAAAATCTGTAATTTGCTATATTTTGTGTTTATCTTCTGCAAAATGATTCACAAATGTGAATCTAGAGGCGACAACATGGCTATCGCTTGGAATCACACTCATGAAATTTGTTTCATCGGTTTTGATCTCTTGATGTGGCTTGTGTTGCTCTGCCATGAATTTGATTCTATGCATAATTTTATTTGTGCCTTCCAGAGCTTTAAATTATGAATTTATGGCTTGTAAGGAATGGTGGTGATCATGGAAAAACCCCTAATTAATATGATTGATGTATGAACAGCAGGTCTCTATCATTGGCTCAAGACCCATTGAGCCATAACTCCATGATCACCATGTAGGATAGATATCTATGCATTTGATATCTATTTATTTATTCTGTTTATGTTATTATGCATGTTAAACCGGTTAATGTGCAAAACGAGACCATTAATGACAACCCAAACATCCTTATTAATAATATTAAGTCGAAACGGGTTTGGGACTTGTGGCCTTCCATTGTCGTGGTTTAATCCAACATTATAATGGTTGATTGACCGGCTATGGACACATAGGGGTTAATTGCCATTCATAATATTGGACCACTTCATTATGCATGTGATGTTGCAGGGTTGAAGTTGAACAATTTCCAATAACATCGGGTAAGGGGATTGTTTGTATTTTCAATACTTGCATGAGATGATGGGCTAATAAATGTTATGTGAGGTTTTCATGGTCTAGATGCCGAAGTTATGATTGGGACTCATTGAACAAGTTGGTTCACTTACTAAGTTCATGTAACACCAATAACTCTCAAGTGAGGTGCACTTTGGACTAGTGAGACTCCAATCCCCACTAGTAATCTCTACCCAACAAAAGATTATCATTTCCCATTTTAAGGAGTATGGGATTCGAATATAAATTTAGTGGGAGGATCTATTTCATTTAAAGGCCAAAATGAAATAGCTATTTTGAAATATAGTGGCTAACTATATATTTTCTACATAGATATATTATTACTCTGAAAATAGTAATCACAAACCCACTCGCTCCTATACTTAACAAGAATTGTTTGACTGTATCCAATTTCACTGACTGGGTGAGGAATTTGAGAATTGTTCTCAATTCAAAGAAAATCGAGTATGTGCTTGATGAAAAGATGCCATACTCTTTTCCTCAGGGTAGGACCCAAAAGGAGCGCGTCGCTTATGATAAGTGGCGTGATGATGACTTAAAAGTTAGTTAATATATGCTTGCTTCAATGAATAATGAATTGCAGAAGAAGTATGAAACTATGGAAAATGCTAGGTCGATCATCTTACGCTTAAAAGAATACTTTGATAAGAATGGTCGAACCTCTAGATATGAGATATCTAAGACATTATACCATATGAGGATGGTTGAAGGATCATTGGTTAATGATCATGTTTTGAAAATGATCTAGCACATTGAAGAGTTGGCTAGGCTAAATCTTGTTATGGACAACGAGTTAACTATGGATTTGATCCTCCAATCTTTATCTGATTCCTTCTCTGGTTTTGTCCAAAACTTTCACATGAATAAGATGGAAAAAAAACTCTTGCTAAGTTACATGGCATGCTAGTAGTTTATGAGAAGGAAATGCACAACACGAGGCCCAAAGTAGTGGCTATGACTAAGGCTTTTTCTTTAAAAAGTAAGACTATATTGAACAAAAACAAATGGAAGAGGCCTGTCAAACCTGCTATGCATTCAAAGCCCAAGGTTGAAAAAATGAAATGTCATTACTATGGTGTCCAGGGGCACTGGAGGAGGAACTGTAAGAAGTACCCAATGAACTTGAAGGTCAAGCCTAAGGACCAACCTTATGAAGGTATGGTATCTATGCTTATTGAAACTAATCTTATGGTTACTGCTGAATCTAGCTAATGGGTTCTAGATTCTGCTACAACTTCACATATTTGTATGTCATTGCATAATCTGGAAATAAGCAAGATTTGGGGCGAAATGAAATTGTCCCGACACTTGCCAATGGAGTAAGAGTTGCTACATTAGCTATAGGGACTTTTCGTTTATGTTTGCCTTACGGTGTGGCACCCCCTCGGCACGGCCCCCGAATCCGCTAGGGTTCCCACAGTACTTATCACTTATCCTACTACATACCGCCCGATACCTTTTTAATTAAAGTGGAACCATAGTTCATGGGGTTGATCAATTAATTTTTTTTTTTTTTTTTTTTTTTTTGAAAAGGTCCCAGCGCATCTCATCAACGGAAGCATGATCGAGTCTCACCATCATTTACTCCAATAACAATAATGCAATGCACACCAACTACGCGTCAGATAAAAGATAAAGCCGAGACATTTTTATTTACATTTTCATGATTGACATCTCGGGTCGGTATAGCAAAAGGCCAAGACTTTTAACTATACTTGGCTATAACTCAAAAGAGAAGATGACCCTACATCAGACATGTACACCTATTCATCGACAAGTGTCGACTATCATGGCTTTTAGGACCTAGAGTTAATTGGGACAATCAATTCTCTTGGGAGTACTAATGTGTTAGTGCAAGTCTTACTACTAGTTTAGTGATGAACCTACGAATGTCACACACCATAACCACTTCACTCGATTGAACACAGCCCACTCACAAGAGCTGTTCTCTTGCTCACCCAACTTCTGGAGGAAGTAGTCAATAACTTATTTGAGAAGTTATAAACTAGCTTATGGAGGAAGTGGTCAATAACTTATTTAAGAAGTTAAAGACCAGCTTCTGGAAAATGTAGTCAATAACTTCTTTGAGAGGTTAAAAACTAGCTTCTAGAGGATGTTGAATGTTGACTTCACTAGGACATTATAAATAGAGCAGAGAGAGGGTGAGTGGATTATGTTAAGAAAAAGAGAGAAAGAGAGAGAGAGAGAGAGAGAGAGAGAGAGAGAGAGAGAGAGAGAGAGAACTATATGGTTAGCAAACGGTTGCTAATTTTACAAAGTGGTGATTACTTGCGAGTTCTTTTTGGTTCAAGGTGCGTTAGTGGTGTGTTTGAACTAGAGGCTTGACATTTGTAGGGCTTGAACTGAAGAACATTTGAATCAAGTCATTTAAAGCGCTTCAAGAGGTAATCCATAAAACCTCCTTTGATATTTTGATTTTTATCAAAACGCACGAACAATGTCTTTGGAGGAACATAGTAGAATTTTATCTTTGCTTCCACTGCATTTATGTTTATTTAGCCTATACATGTTCTTCCGAAAAACCCCAACAATGGTATCGAGCCAATCCTTAGGTGTTTTCGTGCGTTTAATTGATTTTGGTTCATATTTATTTTTGTGTTCTTATGGCCAATTTACTTTTGTTAAGAGAATCGCTTGCCCTTACATGGCCAATAGAAGTTGATTAACTTATATGATAAATTGATCAACGAGCAAAAATTGGAACTAAATCAATTTTGAATCAAAAATCTGTAATTTGCTATATTTTGTGTTTATCTTCTGCAAAATGATTCACAAATGTGAATCTAGAGGCGACAACATGGCTATCGCTTGGAATCACACTCATGAAATTTGTTTCATCGGTTTTGATCTCTTGATGTGGCTTGTGTTGCTCTGCCATGAATTTGATTCTATGCATAATTTTATTTGTGCCTTCCAGAGCTTTAAATTATGAATTTATGGCTTGTAAGGAATGGTGGTGATCATGGAAAAACCCCTAATTAATATGATTGATGTATGAACAGCAGGTCTCTATCATTGGCTCAAGACCCATTGAGCCATAACTCCATGATCACCATGTAGGATAGATATCTATGCATTTGATATCTATTTATTTATTCTGTTTATGTTATTATGCATGTTAAACCGGTTAATGTGCAAAACGAGACCATTAATGACAACCCAAACATCCTTATTAATAATATTAAGTCGAAACGGGTTTGGGACTTGTGGCCTTCCATTGTCGTGGTTTAATCCAACATTATAATGGTTGATTGACCGGCTATGGACACATAGGGGTTAATTGCCATTCATAATATTGGACCACTTCATTATGCATGTGATGTTGCAGGGTTGAAGTTGAACAATTTCCAATAACAGTCAGGTAAGGGGATTGTTTGTATTTTCAATACTTGCATGAGATGATGGGCTAATAAATGTTATGTGAGGTTTTCATGGTCTAGATGCCGAAGTTATGATTGGGACTCATTGAACAAGTTGGTTCACTTACTAAGTTCATGTAACACCAATAACTCTCAAGTGAGGTGCACTTTGGACTAGTGAGACTCCAATCCCCACTAGTAATCTCTACCCAACAAAAGATTATCATTTCCCATTTTAAGGAGTATGGGATTCGAATATAAATTTAGTGGGAGGATCTATTTCATTTAAAGGCCAAAATGAAATAGCTATTTTGAAATATAGTGGCTAACTATATATTTTCTACATAGATATATTATTACTCTGAAAATAGTAATCACAAACCCACTCGCTCCTATACTTAACAAGAATTGTTTGACTGTATCCAATTTCACTGATTTGGGTGAGGAATTTGAGAATTGTTCTCAATTCAAAGAAAATCGAGTATGTGCTTGATGAAAAGATGCCATACTCTTTTCCTCAGGGTAGGACCCAAAAAGGAGCGCGTCGCTTATGATAAGTGGCGTGATGATGACTTAAAAGTTAGTTAATATATGCTTGCTTCAATGAATAATGAATTGCAGAAGAAGTATGAAACTATGGAAAATGCTAGGTCGATCATCTTACGCTTAAAAGAATACTTTGATAAGAATGGTCGAACCTCTAGATATGAGATATCTAAGACATTATACCATATGAGGATGGTTGAAGGATCATTGGTTAATGATCATGTTTTGAAAATGATCTAGCACATTGAAGAGTTGGCTAGGCTAAATCTTGTTATGGACAACGAGTTAACTATGGATTTGATCCTCCAATCTTTATCGATTCCTTCTCTGGTTTTGTCCAAAACTTTCACATGAATAAGATGGAAAAAAAAACTCTTGCTAAGTTACATGGCATGCTAGTAGTTTATGAGAAGGAAATGCACAACACGAGGCCCAAAGTAGTGGCTATGACTAAGGCTTTTTCTTTAAAAAGTAAGACTATATTGAACAAAAACAAATGGAAGAGGCACATCAAACCTGCTATGCATTCAAAGCCCAAGGTTGAAAAAATGAAATGTCATTACTATGGTGTCCAGGCACCTTTGGAGGAGGAACTGTAAGAAGTACCCAATGAACTTGAAGGTCAAGCCTAAGGACCAACCTTATGAAGGTATGGTATCTATGCTTATTGAAACTAATCTTATGGTTACTGCTGAATCTAGCTAATGGGTTCTAGATTCTGCTACAACTTCACATATTTGTATGTCATTGCATAATCTGGAAATAAGCAAGATACTGGGGCGAAATGAAATTGTCCTGACACTTGCCAATGGAGTAAGAGTTGCTACATTAGCTATAGGGACTTTTCGTTTATGTTTGCCTTCTGGTGTGGCACCCCCTCGGCACGGCCCCCCGAATCCGCTAGGGTTCCCACAGGTACTTATCACTTATCCTACTACATACCAGTCTGATACCTTTTTAATTAAAGTGGAACCATAGTTCATGGGGGTTGATCAATTAATTTTTTTTTTTTTTTTGAAAAGGTCCCAGCGCATCTCATCAACGGAAGCATGATCGAGTCTCACCATCATTTACTCCAATAACAATAATGCAATGCACACCAACTACGCGTCAGATAAAAGATAAAGCCGAGACATTTTTATTTACATTTTCATGATTGACATCTCGGGTCGGTATAGCAAAAGGCCAAGACTTTTAACTATACTTGGCTATAACTCAAAAGAGAAGATGACCCTACATCAGACATGTACACCTATTCATCGACAAGTGTCGACTATCCAAAAAGTGTCAGCTTCTACTAGTTGTACGAGCCATCACACCCAACCCGGTGCATCGGGCGATGGCAGCAGCGGAGGCGGCATCCCTAGCATCACCCTATCGCGTCGAATGTGAACAAACAGGAACTCTTGGACTACAGGACCCCCAGCCAGGCCCACATCATACATAACCAACACACGGACTCGAACAAACACCAGACCAGGAACACTGACACAGAGGTTCTCCATGCACTCAACATCAACATCAGATGATAAGCCATAGAAGGTACCACGCGCGACCGGTGGCAGAGGCATCTTTTAATCTGAAATGTTAATCCCCAAAAGAGTGAGTACAACCACTCAGCAATAAAGATCCATCAAAGTACACATTGCAGCAAGCAAAACAATCAAGATGTCACGAGTAAAGTACATATCACCCATACTATCGAGCATACATTACCATGCAGTTATGCATACATCACCATGCCATATGCACACACATAATCTTGGGTACATCCCCATGAGATCCTTTCAAGCCTTCATGATCGCATTCTCAATATCATATAGTATCAATTTACTTTCATAAGCAGATCATGCATCATGCCATATGCACACACCCATGCACATGATTCAATTAACAATTTTCAAAAAGGATCTCATTTCATCTTTCTTCCCAGGGATCAATGTTTGCATCCCTCATTTATCGCTCACACCCAACCTGGCATAGCGAGGAACCTCCAGCACACATCTCTGGGCATCTCGACACTCCCGATGACATCGTCGACTCAAGGGTCCGACAGTATCATCATTTTCACAATTTATATTCACGTGTGTGTTTCACTTTCAACATGGCATTTGATGCAATAATGTCAAAGGTCTAAACCAACTTTTTGATATTATATGACATGCCAAATTTCACCACATGTGCAGCAAAAGCAACCACTCAAGACATTATATCACATAGAGCAATTCATTTATTTTTGAAAATGCAGCAATTTTCGGATAAAACAGAATGCACTCCTTTAGTTAAAACTCTAGGAAAATTAGTAAACGGTCTTAATAAATTCTGAAAATTTTACACATTATAGACAAGACCTAGAGGCAAATATCTCATGCAGAACACCATATCAAAAAAACTTCATACAGTTCGGTACGGTCTATGCATCACGGCTTTTAAAATTTCAACACTACAGTTTGCACAGTTTCAGAAATAATTCCGACTAAATACTCAAACGAACTCCGAAAATTCTGAAATTTTGATATGATATAGAAAACACCTAGAGGTAAAATATTCATGAAGAAATAAAAATCAAATTCGTTCTATATTAATATCTATATTCAATTTAATTCTCTCTATTCTCGGTACTATTTTTCCAGATTAACTCCTTTCAAAGAAAATTCGTTTCACAGACCTACAGATGTCCGTTTCTTCTCAATTTTCAGTATGTTATTCCTCATAATGTCATCTACAACTTTCATTAAGGACACACGATCAAATTTCAACTGGATGATTTTAGAAAAATTCACAGAATCATACTAGGTCAATGTAACGTTTCCCAGATCCAGTTTCTTCAAAGAAAGATGGTTTCACCGACCTATACTTGTTCATTTCCTCTCAATTTTTGATATTTTATACTTTAAGAAGTCCTCTAAAACTTTCATTCAGAAGTCGAAGTGAGATTCCAACTAAAAAGTTACTTTACACTTCACGAAATCACTAAAGTTCAGCACAACAAATTCCAGATCTAGTTTCTTAAAAGGAAAATCATTTCACCAACCAATACTTGTCCGTTTCATCTCAAATTTTAGTATGTTACTCCTCAAGATGTCCTCTACAACTTTCATCAAGAGATCAAAGTGATATTCCAACTAAAAAGTTGCATGCAGCTCATGAAATCACCAAGGGTCGGACTGATTTTCCAAAATACAGACTACTAGACTAAGGCATTTGCTTCCATAGCTTCGAAATTCCTCACCTCATCACTTCCAAAATTCATCATACAACACAACGCACACCATCACAGCAAACAAGGTGTAGATCAAAGGACTCTACTTGCCTCTAATCCAAGCAAGATCACAGCTAGCACACGGCGGGGCAAGGCGGGCTCGACGGCGGGACTAGGCGGGTGCATGGTGCCAGTCTTCTCCTCCTCCTTCTCTCTCACATGCCCCCCCTTTCTCTCTCTCTCTCTCTCTCTCTCTCTCTCTCTCTCTCTCTCTCTCTCTCTCTCTCTCTCCTTCTCCCTTTCTCTCGTGCGACACCCCCTCCCTCTCTCAGTTACACCTTGCTTAATCCGCCCCCTCCCCTCACTAATTTCTTCCCCTCAATGATTAGCTAGTAATCATGACTTGCATGCAAGAGCCACTTGGAGGACCCTTCACGCCACTTGCCCTTCCTCATGCAAGATGATGGGCTTCATCCGGTTGGGCTTGGGCCAGTTTTTTGGCCGACCAAATGTGGAGAAACGGCGAGGGATTTTGATGGGGCTGCGGGCTGGTTTTTTTTTTTTTTTTGGGGCCGGCTTGGCCTAAGAATTTCAGCCCACTTCTTCCCTTAATAATTTACCCTAAATCCCCACTTATAAAAATACCTAATTGCAATTTAATATGGCCATAAACTTGTAACATTAAACCATAAGAATCAAATATAAGGTGCATAGTCAAGAACAAAAACCTCCTTATCAAATTGTCCTATAGCACCAACCTTGATAACCCATGAACACAAGATACATTTCCATTAAAGTACTCGGTCTTAGTCTATTACAATTCTTTGGTCTAACAGCCACAACATAAATCCATGACGCTTCCATCACCTTTCCATAGGTCGTAATGCCTCTAGAGATCGCCATGAAATTTTAGGATGCCATATCTGGACATGTATTGGTTTTCAAAAATTGTTTGCATTATGAGAATGCTATTAGGAACATCATCTGTATACCTTGTTTGAGCAAAGAGAATTATGAATTTTCTTTTGTTAATGATATATGTTCTATTTATCATATTAAAAGATGTATTGATTCTGGCTTGTTAACCAATAATCTTTATATCATTACAATGTTCGGTAATGTGATTACCGATGTCAATAAGCAAAATAAAATTGATATAAATGCCATAACTAATAAACGCCCTAGAGATAGTCCAAATTCGAAGTATGTTTGGCATCTCCGATTAGGTCATATTAAAGAAGATAGAATCAACAATTTGAGTAATGATGGATGCATTGATACGTCCATGTTTGAGTCATACTCGACTTGTAAGGTATGTCTTCTAGGAAAAATGATCAAAGTATCCTTTGTGGGACATAGTGCGCGAGCCACTGACATATTAGGATTGACACATACAGATGTGTGTCGAACAATTAATGAAACTGCAAGAGGTGGTTATTTTTACTCCATCACCTTCATTGATGATCAGCCATGCTATGGTTATTGTACTTAATGAAGTATAAATCTGAGTCTTTTGAAAAGTTCAAGGAATTCAGAGCTGAAGTTGAAAAACAAACAGGAAAGTGTATTAAGGCTCTTCGATCTGATCGAGGAGGTGAATACCTTAGTGTTGAGTTCCTTGACTATCTTAAAGACAATGGCATTTTATCACAATGGACACCTCCTGAAACTCCAGAGCACAATGGTGTATTTGAATGAAGAAATCGCACTTTATTAGATATGGTGCGATCTATGATGAGTTATACTGACTTGCCTATATCCCTTTGGGGATATGCCCTTGAGGCATCTACATATATACTAAATAGATTGCCGTCCAAATCTATTCCAACTACACCTTATGAGATATGGCATAGTAGGAAACCAAGTCTTAATCATATTAAGATTTATTGTCTAGCTTTCATCAAAAATTTGAAAATGGAAAAATTGGAGGCTAGATCTGAACAAGGTCACTTCATTGGATATCCAAAGGAGACTCTTGGATACTATTTCTATTTTCACTCTGAACGAAGAATTTTGGTCAGTAGGCATGCTTCTTTCCTAGAGAATGAGTTTGTTTAGGAAGGTGGTGCTGGACGGAAAATAGTCTTACAAGTAGGAAATAATAAAGTACTAAACAATCATGTTCAAATACCCATCTCCAATTCAGTGGAAGTTTCTGATACACAACCTCTTGAGAGGAGTGCGAGAACATCTCATCCACCTGCTTGTTATGGATACTTGGTTGAACATATAGAACCATTATTCATTGTGAATAATAATGATCAACCTGGTGATCCTAACACCTATAAGGAGGTGATGTCGAACATCGATTCTAGTAAATGGCTAGAAGCTATGAAATCTAAAATGGATTCAATGTATTCCAACGATGTTTGGACCTTAGTTGACATGCTCGATGGTATTGTACCAATTGGCTATAAATGGATCTTCAAGAGGAAGATGAATGCTGATGGTCACGTTGGAACTTACAAAGCATGGCTAGTGGCTAAAGGATATCATCAAAAAGAAGGAATCGATTATGACGAAACTTTCTCACCTGTAGCTATGTTAAAATCCATTCAAATTATCTTGGGTATAGTTGCACACTTTGATTATAAGATATTCTAGATGGATGTCAAAACAGCTTTTCTAAATGGTTTTCTTGAGGAGGACATCTATATGGAACAACCATAAGGTTTTGAATCCAATAGTGAAAGTTGAAAGGTGTGTAAGCTTAAGAGATCCATTTATGGACTCAAACAAGCCTCCAGTAGTTGGAACATCCGTTTTGATGATGTAATCAAATCGTTTGGTTTCATCAAAAACCCGGATGAACCTTGTGTATAGAAGAAGGTCAGTGGGAGTGCAATTGTGTTTCTAGTTCTATATGTCGATGATATACTTTTGATTGGGAATGATGTACCGATGATATCATTAATAGAACTATTCTTGTCACATAAATTCTCCATGAAAGATTTAGGAGAGGCAACCTATATTTTAGGTATCAAGATCTATAGAGATAGATCAAGACGATTGATTGGCCTCTCGCAGTCTACGTACATAGACAAAGTGTTAACACGTTTTAACATGCAATGTTCTAAAAGAGGATTATTGCCTTTTAGGCATGGAATCCGTCTTTCCAAGGAGATGTGTCCCAACACACCTGAAGAAAGAGAACGAACGGCGAAGATACCTTATGCATCTGCTAGTGGAAGTATAATGTATGCTATGCTATGTACGAGACCTAATATTGCGCATGCTGTAAACATTACTAGTAGATATCAATCTAATCCAAGGGGAGCACTGGATTGCAGTCAAGAATATCCTTAAGTACTTATGAAGGACTAAGGATTTATTCTTGATATATGGAGAAGGTGAGTTTAAAGTTGAAGCTTATACTGATTTTGATTTTCAATCGGATCCTAATGATTATAAATCTACATCTGGGTTGTCTTTATACCGAATGGTGGTGTAGTTAGTTGAAAAAGTTCCAAACAAAGTATAACTGCTGATTCCACCACTAAGGCAGAGTATGTAGTTGCTTTTGAAGCTGTGAAGGAAGCTGCTTGGATGAAAAAGTTCATATATGAACTTGGAGTCATTCCTTCTATTGAGCAAACAATTACATTGTTTTGTGACAACAATAAGGCAATAGCTCAAGCTAAGGAATCGAGGTCTCACCAAAAGTCCAAGCACATTGAGAGACACTTTCATCTCATTAGAGGACTTGTTGGGAGAGGTGATATCGTCATGCAAAAAATTGCCTCGGTAGAAAAACGTGGCAGATCCCCTCACTAAGGCCTTACTTCAATCTTTTCAAAGACGCATTGATAAAATGGGTTTGAGGTACTAGACAAGTTGGCTTTAGTGCAAATGGGACATTATTAGTTATACGCCCTAAAGTAATCATGTAATAGTTACATGTTAAGGATTTCAGTTGCATTGTCAAATTAATGACAAAGACATATTCATTCATTTGTCCAATTATCTATATGAATGATTCAATAAGATCAGTTGTGACTGAACTTATTCTTGAGACGTTAAGAATATGCGTGACGGGTTCACAGTTAGATTGAATCTTTAAACCGTTCCCGGTCAATAGATCATTCAGTGGATATTAATGATCTTGTTGAGACCGGTGTGTTCTTAACTTCACCATTAAGTATTGGATGCTTAAGGTAATGACGAGTCACAAGTCATTGGGTATTATGATGCCTGAGTTAGAACACAAGTACTTATAGCAGACAAGTTCACTGAACGTAACACACATAAAATGATTGGCAACATGGAAGCTTTTAGCAGGGTCAATGACTAATCATTCTTGCTCTGGTCTTGTGTAAATAATCCTTAGACCTAAGGCACATTATTAACTTGTGTGTTGGACGGCTATGGTTCACGGGTACGCAACATGGAATCTATCTCCTTATTACATGCAAGGTACATTAATGATGTCCTATGCGATCTAATTGTGATGCTGTATTGAAATCCTCGGCCGAGGTTGTAACCGAGAATAAATTGTTTATGTCTCATATAAAATGCAGCTCAATTAGGTTTGTGCATATGATCGAATTGGTGACTTGACAAATATTCCATGGTCTTTGTTCAATCGGGACATAGTAAGACAGAGGAATTGAATTACAGTATAGCCAGAGCTAACAGGTTCATTATGTTCTTAAAGCATTCACACTATTTGGATAGCCATGACATATTGCTAGATGTCAATCATGGCTTGTAGGACCTAGAGATTGATCGGGACAATCAATTCTCTTTGGAGTACTAATGTGTTAGTGCAAGTCTTACTACTGGTTTAGTGACGAACCTAGGGATGTCACACATCATAACCAATTCACTCGATCGGACACAGCCCACTCATGAGAGTTGTTCTCTTGCTCACCCAACTTTTGGAGGAAGTAGTCAATAACTTATTTGAGAAGTTGTAGATTAGCTTCTGGAGGAAGTGGTCAATAACTTATTTAAGAAGTTAAAAACCTGGAAAATGTAGCTTCTGGAAAAGGTAGTCAATAACTTCTTTGAGAGGTTAAAAACTAGCTTCTAAAGGGAGTTAAATGTTAACATCACCGGGACATTATAAATAGAGCAAAGAGAGGGTGAGTGGGTTATATTAAGAAAAAGAGAGAGAGAGAGAGAGAGAGAGAGAGAGAGAGAGAGAGAGAGAGAGAGAACTATATGGTTAGCAAACGGTTGCTAACCACGTGCATAAGATTGCCTCCACAAGATTGCTAGCACAATTACAGTGATGATTACCTGCGAGCTCTTTTTCATTCAAGGTGCGTTGGTGGTGTGTCTAAACTAGAGACCCGACATTTGTGGGGCTCGAACTGAAGAACATTTGAAGCAAGTCATTTAAAGTGCACTTCAATAGATAATCCGTAAAACCCCTTTTGATATTCTGATTTTTTATTAAAACACACAAATAACACCTTTGGAGGAACATATATAGTAGAATTTTATCTTTGCTTCCCCTACATTTATGTTTATTTAGCCTATATATGTTCCGTAAAACCCCAACACCTCACTCAACTCTTTCACTCTTTTCCCACCGCTGGCCCTCGCCTCTGCTACAACTGCCAATGCCGCTTGCCCATCATTGAGATGCCACCCATCCCACCCCTTACCGCCAACCTAGCCTAGGATCTCTTCAGATACGTATAATGTGCCCATCTCTCTCTCTCTCTCTCTCTCTCTCTCTCTCGTAGAATATGGCTAACAAAAAGTACAAATTTCGATCTCGTTATGTCTAAACCTACTTTAATTTTATAATAATAAGATAGTCGTCTTTAAATGTTGATATATTTTTGCATACTTTAAGCTGATATATGTTAAATAAAAGTTAGCTTTATAATCTGAAGCAAAAAGATGAGAGTGAGAGTCATCTCAAACACATACTTAAAATTGTCAGAAGAAAAAAGACATTTCTATTTTTTGGGGCCCAATTTCAGGAAGAAGACTGGTCATAAGTATCCAGCACATTCCATAATCAACTTAGAATGGGTCTAGGCAAATCACCACTCCTTAGGACACGCCATTACAGCAAGAAACCTGCAACTTTCCACTGTGGAAGGGATCACGTTTGTAGTCTACCTACTTGTCTTCTACCGGCAAATTACATATGCTTCAAACCCGTTTGACAGGCTTTGTGGAGACCCGCCATCTGTAGGGATCACGAAAATCAGGAGAATTTTCCGGGCAGTTGGCACATCAACATCGTTGCCTCAGAAAAACAAGTTTGCAGGTAGATGGATTTAGTATAGTAATGGATGACTGAGAGGTATTGGATAGAGACTGTTGCTTTTGGAATTCAACTTTTAGTGATTGCATATGGATTGATTGATTGATGGTCCGTTCGTGAATGTTACTCCCTCGACTGTCGCCAACACAGCAAGACAAGGGCAAATTGATACAATTCTCTGAACTACATAGTGAATTGACAGAAAAGTCTGCAAAGTCTGCAGGTTCTTAGAGAGAGAGAGAGAGAGCCAAAATTAGACGAAATTTTAGAATGCTAAAGTCAATTTTTACAAGTCCTATTATCCATGAAGAGCAATTCTCTTGCGTTTCATATGTCTAGTCTTCTCCAATTGAATTCTATAGTATGATGTTACTCTGCATTCAAGCCGGACCTGGTCAAACCTTTTCCAGAGTGAAGAATCAGAATTAAGCAGGATGTTTTCGAAAGAGAATTAAAAAGAATTATTACCCACTCAACAGATCACTGCAGCATTACATGACCATCTGTTCACCTGATATCACTAGCTAGATTCTAATCAACATTTGATCATAACTCACAGGAACGCTAAAAGAAACTCTCCTTGCGAGAATGGCATCCAAGAATCACTAGACCAAAACAGCCTATTTGTTAGTGAAAGAATCACCCAACAGCCATTTAGTCATGTTGGAATGGTATTTCTTCGTTGCTGCAAAAGCTGCATCAAAGGCCAGAATATGTCTATTCTCTGGAAATCCTTGGAGGCCTGGTCCAGGAAGAAACAAAAAGATCGATTTAGTACAATCACAGATATTATGCCATTGAATCCCCGTATCAGCATCAGTAGTATAATTGACTACCTCAACAATGAAGCAGGCCCAGGTATTGCCGGAATCTTTCTCTGTAACACCCTTTAGGATGGTCAATTCTAGGCGTTGAAGCACCTGAGCAATGTCCAGAAAGAGCCCTTGCTCGTTGCATAGCATCTGCGACAAGAAAGAGTTTGTGGAGTTATAACCAGGTGTGACTCGGTCTATAAGGAGAGAAAGCTGATGAGCAATGAAGAAAAAAGTATATACCTCAATAAGCATGAGTCCTGGGTCTTCCAGGTCTTCCACCACTATAGGGCATACCTGGAGTTCACCTCCTATTTCAAGAGCCCAACTAGCTCCACCCCGGGAATCAGCATCGATTTCAAGTGCTCTCCATCTGCTCCGTCCGGAGTCCTGTGTGATATAACCATTCAAAAATGTCAACCAACGTCCTGTGTGACATAACCATTCAAAAATGTCAACTTACGTCCATATAATTTCCTGTAAAATGTAGATTATCTGGTAAATTCGATGCAAATCAACAAGGAATTTAAGCAAAACTACCAAAAGAGCTTTTTTAAGATTACAGTGCTAGTTTATCTTCATCTAAGTCAGACAGAGAACAAGTGGATCCATGGGTTGTGTTCAACCTAACTTGTTTAAGGTTCCCTCAGACTGTCATTAGCATGACACTTCATCCAGTTGTGAAGATACTATTTTTAAACAGGTACTAATGGAGTCGGCTACATGTGATGTGTTGCATAATCATTCTAATCAATAAGGGACTAATGACATCCCTCACAAGGTATCTTGCAGCTGTAGGTACACAAAGTACTCTCTAAGAAACCACACATAACATTTATTAGAAAAAATGCAAAAGAAATAAAGAAATCATACGAAAATTTTCCTTTCAAATGTTGAATTGAACTTCAATCCAAGGTATAAACTTATTGGCTATTCACGGAAGAAGTAAATATTCTTAAGAATCTTTCACAAAGTCTCATTAGCAATCTGGTTTGAGGTTTATCATGGAAGAACCATCAGCAGGAAGGTCTAAATGTAACCTTATTGATGTAATAGTACATGAAAAAAAACAAAGGGTTTTAAAACTTCAATTCTCGGCCACACAAAAGTTATTAAAGTCTTTGAGCTAAAAAAGTTCCAGAGGTCTACACTAAAGCGTTTAACTTTTGAGGAACAGTGACGATTATGTACTGCAAAGCTTTCATCTTAACATGCAAAGTCTAGAATTGAAACTATTTACTTATCATTTGCAAATCATACTTAACATGTACCAAGCAGCACATGTCTAGTCTAGCAGGATTTACTTATATATATAGGCTGGGGAAAGTTCACTCCCAGCTCGTCAATCTCCTCTGAGGAAAGGGTCTCCATACTGATTACAATCAATCATGACTTGGGCAAACTGTACATTTGAAATAAATCGGAAGTCCTCGACGATGCAGAAAAAATCTCCAAAAGTTCATTCAGTTGGACTGCATTATAGTAATGTGATGCAATCAGAAAATACTAGGATTTATTTTAAACAATTAAGAATCTTGTACAAAGTCAATTGAGAACTAATGGAATGAAGAAATGCATGAGAGGAAGGAAAGACCAAAATTACATTGTAAATATATTAAGGAGGGCTGAAACGAAGAAAGCCAAAATTTGATGCCCAAGTTGTTTTATTGTAACATTTAGTCAAACAATCTCTTTACGCAAGGCCCACAACTATAATCTCCATCACTGAGAACATATGCCATAAGGATAATCAAATTGGTGGTGGCATCTCTATGAATTCTGCTTATCACTCAGCAGTCCTTTTTCATGGAAACAACAGCCAAGTATATTGGACAGTGTGTTAAATGTTTGTGAAATCATATCAATGCTAGGCAATTGATCAAATGACATCTCAAGACCTTACTCTATCTGCCTGCTCCAAGGGCCCTGCAGCCAGCCATGAGACCCGCAGCTGAAGCATCACTCTCTGCAACTGCAAATATAATTTGCAGTCGCCCCCTCTCCATAAAAACCACCCTGAGCACAGCCACAAAATAATAATTCTCTCTCTCTTCTCACGAGGCTACTTCAGGTTTCCCTATATCATTCGTTTTTTCACTTTAATTGTCTATTAAGTTCCTGCACTTCTCAAAAGTATTTCTTGACCCTGGTGACCCACATTCATGAAATCAGAGTCAACTAACTAAAACCCGGAAACTGCAAATATGGGGCTGACAATAGTTAAAATTGTATGTTTTACTGCTATAAACAGGATTAAGCGTGTGATGCTTCAGTTAATACACACTCATACACTACAACATCTGGTTATGCTTTGCTTTATACTCGATGGGAATTGACAAGTATGTAATCAGCTAAAACTCCTTTAAGTCATTGATGAGAGCCAACAAAAGAATGCCTGCTGAAGGGGAATAGAGTTGGGTGTTGGAAAATAATTAAGGTACAAAATGAAAAATCTTAATCTTCCAAGGTCACTGTATCTTTTAAAAGCCAATAAATAGTCTCTGCAAGCTTATGCAATGTAATGCTTCCGCAGTGTGTGAAAAATGGGGTCACTGCAATGAACATCGGAGAAGGAATGAATGCAATTATATAGGACGAGTAAATACCACTGGAGGCACCCACTTCTTCAACTTCTCGGCCCGATTGGTTGCACCTCTTAAGAACTGCATGTGCTTGATTGTTTGATCTAGAAGGGCATCTATGCTGCACTGAAATCACAATTTACATAGAAGTAACTAGTGAGCTTAGGGAGCAAGGACAGGAAAATGACATGGTGGCACCAACTACAAGATGGTACGGACCTTTGAACCATTTGGGACAAGGTCCCTAAGTTCGTTTACTCTGTCCTGAATCAACTGTCTATCCCTTGGTCTTGGCCTCTGGTTATCATCTGGTCTCCCCTTTCTTTTGCTACCGCTGATCATCTTCTTCTTCCCCTTGGCCCGTTCATGAAGGGATCCTCTCTTCCGCTGCTCTTTATCAGTGACTGTACTCAGCGTGCTTTTATCTGAAGTTAAGGAATCACTGGAAGTTTCTTTACCCATATTCCTAGAGATGAACGCAGCTGGAGTTATGTGGCTTGCAAAATCTCCACTCAGGCAGCTTTCTTCAGACTTCCTTCTTGTTCTCAAAGAAGTAAAAAGTTGCTGCGGTTGACCGGTTGAAGATGTGATGATGTTGGATTTATTTGGTGAATTACCATCAGGACAGTCATGTAAGTTGCTGACTAAAGATCCAAAGAGATGCTTGTCTTCATCCTTGGGAGGGTATCTCCCAGATTCCCCAGCAAACGGCTTGTTGCCATCAAGAATATCTTGATTCTCAGTCAAACAAGAGCTTGTAAGCACATGCATATCTGGAAAAAACGAATCCACTGAAAATTCACTTGGCCACAATAAAGTTGGTTCAGGAGCTTCATCTAGTTTAAAGTTCATGGAGCAGTTAGACATGTTGACTATGTTTACATTCTTTATATTCTCAACATCATTGTCTCCAAATGGTAGGCTCACAAAGTCGCTAGCAGTGAAGTAGTCCTCCATGCCATCACAAAAGTCACCTAAACCGCCTGAGATGTAACATTTGTCGAAGGCATGCAATTTTTCCTCTGCACAAGAGAATCCAAAATCATCATCATCCATCCTTTCTGACTGGTTTGCAGGTCCAATTGGGGGAGTTGACACTTTGGAAGGACTGGCTGCCAAGACACAAGTTATATTTTCCCATTCATCTTCTTGAATTTCTGACAGAGGCCGAACTTGTACAAGACTTAGCATGCTGCAATTCGCCTCAAAGTTGCCACGTAACCCTTCAGATTTTGTTTTAAAAGCCAGGCTGCCAGTTATGTTCAATGACTCATCCACATCATCTACAACGCAGGATGGGATTGAATGATCCTGCCGGCCATGGTTCATAATGGAACTTAGAGAATGGCTAAAATCAGGTTGAAGTGAGACTAATCTCTCTGTGAGATCAGCAACAGTCGCTATGTCCTCAGCAACCTAAAGTCAACAGGATAGAATATGAGACAAGTTAAAACTCCTCCAGCTATTTACTTGTATATTATAGAAGGGAAGAGGATGAAAACAGACCGCTTCAAAGGAGCCTAGTTGCAAGACCCCGTGTGGAAGAACAGGTAACAGGAGAATAGTCTGCATAAGCATAGTAAACAAGATGAGTAGGGTTACTAATACAAGAAACTACTGCCGCAAGTTAACGTGTGAAGTAACTTTTACTTGAAAACCAACTTGCACATATTCCAACCATTCCTCGAAGCACATGGTTGCCAGCAAATCCATATGCCTATAAACACATGGTATTATTGGGACCGTCATGATAAAACTACCCTACTATACTTGGTTGTAATACCTATCGTATTGGCATAACTATCATAATATAGTCAAGGTATTCATTACCTTCACACCAGCAAAAATCTGTTGTAGCCATTCTTCAGGAAGCTGCAAAGACACGACGCAATTTAGAGCTGCCACATACCCAAAAAAACTCTAGAAACTCCTTTGGCAGCTAATATTATGAATGAAAAACTCATCAGAACTGACCTCTAATGGAATCTCCGAGTTGGACTGAGAAGCCAAAATATCATCAGAAGAAATCCAACAGTAGTTGCCTGTGAGTGCCACTTCACCTACAAGCCTAATGCATGTAAAGTGAATAACATCAAGACACTGCTATTGGGATCATGTAAGAAGGAAATTCTTGTTCTGCAGGTCTATTCTCCACCAACTAAACACAAAATATTTTGCTCACATCTCATTATTCTTTTTCTGGATTTTCAGGACTTTCGTTAAAAACACCAGTTAAAGCCCCGAAAAAAAAATTAATTAACAAGGATTCCGCAGAACACAAATGGAGCAGCAGGAGAAACTTAACACGAAGTTAAGACTGCATATTACCCTTCTCCCAATGAGTAGTGAAGAAATGAGATATTGGCTTCCACAACTCCTAAGGGGAATTGGCTTGCACTTTCATTCTGTACGCCATTTTCATCAACAAAAGAGAATAGCTCGCCTGATCTATTGAAGTATAGTTCATCTAAACAATTCTCTATGTTTCTTCTAGCCTTTGAATGGTCGAAATACCCATCTTCCCATGTTAAAACCCTGAAAATAAATCGTGTACAGAACGTCGTTAAAAGACGGGAAGTTTCTCCTTTGAAAGTGATTTGCACAATGAAGTGCAGTCTTTGTCCCGAGACTGTCAAGACAAACGTTAGACAGACTGATACACGACACATATCGCGATGCAATTCTGCTTCATGTTGATAAAAAGGGACAAGTCCCATGACAAGGGCAGACAGAACACGGGCAAATCCCCGGAGATGCTTAACACGTCTTTCATCATCAAACATCTAGATCAAGGCTATTTTTTATTTTTTCTATTTTTGCCAGAAATGCCATCATCAATCATCCAGTAAGACAAAATTAAACAGCGCAGACCACTTATAAAACCAAAATTGTTTATTACCAGCCCGGGACTAAAATGCTGAGAATCAGAGAAATATCCATCAGACCAACAGCAATCACATAAAGACAGGGTAAGGGATCGGCTTACGTAGGGACTTGACGCCTGATCTTCCAGAACACGGCGTACGTCCAGTGCGAATCGCGACACAAGTTCTGTAGCAAGTGCCGTAAAGCAGTAGTTCCCATGCTACAACAACTAGGAATTTTTTTTTTTTCCCACTAAATCACAGAATTCTGATACGAAACAGTGTCCTCAATCAATAAAAACACCGAGTATATATCTCCCTAGCTACCTCGGATCGAACCGCGCCCTGCTTGCCTCATCCACAATCTGGCTCTTCGCTTGATCAGCGACTCGGTGAGCAAGAGAATCGAGTATCTCATGGTTTTGGGCTCAAAACTCGAGCTGCGACGTCGGAATCACAGTTCTACGCAGCTCTTAGAGCGTTCAAATGCGGAGAGTCTCGATCCAATCGGTCAAATGCAAGAGAAAGAAGAGAGAGAGAGCAATTGCGAATTCTCTGTCCTTTGAACAAAACATGAACGAGTCTCGACGTCCCAACGCTGTTATATAAAGAGGCAGAGCAACCGCACCACCGGTTACTGGTTCATCCGGTCCGCCTGCGGTTGTGTTCAGGTAATTTCCCTGCTTGGAGTTAAAACTGCGAGCCGGCTGGAGTCAACATGCATCATCCTCCGCAAGATGTCCGGGACCCACCGATGGGAAGGTGTGCAGGCGCACTCACGACTATCTGTGGCTTTTTTAATTTGAGGACATGTTGCCCTTTTATTATTACGTATAAACAATGTGCGTGCTTGAACGCTCGGCTAATTTACAATAGATGCAGCCGTCCCTGCTCCCCCGCGCACCACGTAATTACCCGGAAATGTGCAGCGTGGTCTTCTATGTTGACAAGTGCTCTGATGTTGAGATACGCCTGTAAATTATGTTCGAAAAGTCTTTATGTCTAAGAATTGATATGGGTGGAACAGTTATTGTATTTTAATAAATCTATCACTCATTAATTCAATTTTTTTTTAGTGAACGTGAGTTTAACTGAATATGTTGACAAGCTCAAATTTGACCTCCCTCTTAACAACCTCCTTCTTATAGATCAGTATGGCTCCCAATTTGTTTCGATTTTTGGTGAATATTTCAAGGAATGAATTTAGAGGGTGCATGACAAACCAAGATTTCTATTTTATAAATAATTTTTCCATTTCAGACTTATTTTTAGAATAGAAATTCGTTTGGTAAAACTATCTCATTTTTCTATTTTTGAAATAAATTTCTACTCTAGAAATAGGTTTAGAATAGAAATCGAAATAATTTTTTTTTACCTCTATTTACGGAATAGAAATAAGAAATAAAAATTATTCTCATCGCTCGTCCTCTTTACTAATTGGCCACCCACCGTCCGTCGGCCGTCGCCGCCCGCACCGTCGCTGCCTCGGCCGCCAATCACTATCCACCACCTTCGCCGTCCGCTGCCCCCCCGAGAGGGAGAAATTTTGTGTTTCTATTCCAAGAATATAAATTTTGCATTATTATTAAACGCGGATTTTTGTTTAGAAACTCACCTAGAAATAAAATTAGAAAAATCCATTTTTTTTCTAGAATTAAATTTTTGGCCATAAATTTTATTATCCACACCCTTTATAACCAGTCCAATTTCCCAGGCAGTGGGCATTGTGATGTAGCAAATGGGCCCAATGGTAGACTTGTGGTTCAATCTGGAGAATTGATATGGTGTGGATGAGTATTTATGAGTCCAATTGAATATATTGACAAACTCATATTAAGATTCCCTCTTAACAATCTTCCTAAGTAAAAGTGTCGGATTTCTTTTGCGTTTTTCCAATATAAGCAGTCATTAGACGTGAGATCGATGGATGAAGGAAACGGAGAGACATCAATAATCATCCCTTTTTCGAGAGATCGATGGATGAAGGAAACGGAGAGACATCAATAATCATCCCTTTTTCGTGAGATCGATTGATGAAGGAAACGGAGAGACATCAATAATCATCCCTTTTTCGTGAAATCGACCATCTGACAATCTTGTTTAGTCGCACAACCAACAATTGACAGTTTTTCTTTTTAATTTTAATTTGTCTTTTTTTTTCTGGAGTATGCGATGAGCAGATGATATGCACATCATTTGTTTTTTCCTTAATGAGTCCATGAAATCCTACTTTAGAGAAATAGCAACAAATAATCTTTGTTTAACCAGCAATATCATCAACCGACCAAAAAAAAAAAAAAAAAAAACCAGCAATATCATCCCACAGCAACATTCATGAGTGACTTTATTCGATAAATTAGATTAAATCAGTAGAATAAATGAAAAGTAGGTGGCTTGCTTAGTCAGCAATCATTTTCGACCTCTTAATAATTCAGTATTTAATTACATAAAATGCAGCACTAAATTACGGCAGGTCTGACCGGATGCAATGAATGAACTGATTAACCTCACATTGTTTGTCCCTTATTTTACTTATTCTGTTTTGTAGTTACTTTTTCTGGATTTTCTTATAGCCCCACTTGGTGTAAAATCTAATAAAAGATTTACGAAAATTCAAAGTGATACGCGGCAACCCTCGGGCGCATCGAATGCGGGCGTGTGATCAAGTCAAACATTGGGGCGACTGAGGGCTACACAAAGTCGACAATCACTCCTCTCCATGGAGTTCTGGAATTGCTGATGCAATGAAAATATCAATTTTCAGTGGTTCTAAAAATGAGAAAGAAATATTATTGGTCCTTTCTAATTTCAACGGGTCGGCCCAATAAGCAACCTCTGACTTATAAATTTATTGTCCAATAATTAAGTATGAGTTGCACAGAAAAAAAAAATCCACATCCAAAAATATCATAAATTGCATATAGTGGTAACTTTAGTATCGGGAAAAGTGTTAAAAAAAATCATAAACATTTTGTATTTGTGTCAATTTAGTCATAAATCTTTTTTTGGTACTAATTAAGTCCTAAACATTTTTATGTTGTGCCAATTCAGTCATTTCCAGCCAATTTTGGCCTGATTTTGCTGACCGGACGCTGGCCGACTAACGTGACTGATTGGCGCTAACACGACAACTTTTAATAATATTTTAATATTTTTGAATTTTTTTTTTATTTTTATTTTTTATTTTTATTTTTATTTTTTATTTTTTATTTTTATTTTTCTTTTTATTTTTCTTTTTCCTTTTCTTCCTTCTTCCTCCAGCCTGATCGCTGGACCTTGGCGATCGGCTAGAAGCGACAGTCGACGAGGTCAACCTCAACCTCGTCGGCCACCTAGCGCGAGGCTCGCCCGCCCAGCCCAAGGCCGCCCTTAAGGCCTAGGCGACGAGGCTCGCCCTCGCTGGATCTAGCGACGATCGAGCCTCCCTCATGGCTAGCGAGGGTGAGCCCCGCCAGCCTAGCGCAAGGCCAGCTCAAGGCCACCTAGGCCATGAGGGCGACCTCGCGCTAAGCTGGTGGGGCTCGCCCTCACCGACCATCGGGGAGTCTCGACCCTCGCCAGATTCGGCGAGGGCGAGCCTTGCCGCCCAGGCCTCTAGGGTGGCCTCGCGTCGGGTAGGTGAGGCCGGCCATGGGCGAGGCTCGACCCTCGTCGGATTTGGGGAGGGTGAGCCTCACCGCCCAGCCGCGAGCCGTCCTTGTGGCCACTAGCGAGGTGGTCGGTGAGGTCAACCTCAACCTCGTCAGCGTCGTCGCCGAGGTCCGGCGACCAACTAGAGGAAGAAGGAGGAAAAGGAAAAAAAAAAATAAAAAATATATTAAAATATTATTAAAAGTTGTTCACATCAGCACTTGATCAGGCCACGTCAACCGATCGGTGTCTAGTCATCAAAATCCGACCAAAATTGGCCGAAAATGATTCAATTGGCATAACGTAAAAATGTTTATGACTTAATTGACACCAAAAAAATATTTATGACTAAATTGACACAAATGCAAAAAGTTGTGGACTTTTTTAACACTTTTTCCCTTTATAAATTAAAACATTTCGAACGATCACTTGAATACGACTTTCTAAAAGAAAACTATTACTTCAATGTCATAGACGCTTTATATTGTCAAAAAATCCAACATAACATTGCTTTATTATATATATCAGACGTCGGATCTCATTCAATAAAAATACTAAAGTACTTTGTAACACCATTGCCTTTGCCATCAGGAAAAAAATTGAGTTATATAAATCCATCGGCAAGAAAATTGCAACACGTCTACTGGCTGGGATTGTCATTGGCCGGTCATCTTCCACATGTGGTTTTCACGTGTACGCAACAGTGAAAAGGCCATTTAATTTAGATTAGAATGAAGTGACTTGTGGATATAACAACTCTATGACAACTGGGAAAGAAAAGGACTGCTGATGTGCGTACACGATCGATTCGCTGCATCTTCAATAAAGAAAAGGACCAGGAGAGAGCCGGCTAAGGAAGTGATTATGCAAGAACAAGTCATGCATGATGTCCATAATCGTGGGCTCAAGTTGCATTTAAGTAGAGCAAAGCAGTTAGCATATTGAAAGAAATTTCATGTACAGTTAACATGGCTGAGTCATGGGAAAAAGGATATCGGGAGTATCATAAATTTTGTAAGACGTTCATTTAAATATTATAACTTCTTTTTTTTATCACTTGAGTGTTATTATTTGATATAGTGAATATTTTTCAAAAGTTATGACACTTAAGTGATTTATCGACAAATTATATAAAGTGTCGAGTTGAATTTTTGGCACTTGGATGAACGCTTTTGAAAAGTCATGGCACTTGAATAATCACTTAAAAATTATAGTATTCAAATGCATGTCTTTTAGAAGTCATGGCATTCAGAGTTATGGCACTTATAATATCATTATTCCCTGAGTTATGTGATGGATTAAGCAAACTATGTTTAGACAAAGTGAAAATGGGGGAAGCAAACTTTCTTTTCTATATTTCCGCTAGGATCATGACATTGATGGACATGTTCGTACAGGCAATTTGTGTGCGTTCGAAAAGATTAATACAACCAAAAGTAATTCTCCTCTTATCATGGGATGTGTCAAAAAATAATCTATGTTGATGAGTTGAGCTAAACTAAATACATGGAGATATTCAAATTGATTCAATAGGGGAGACATCTCCTTACAGGAAAATATTACTAGTATATAACTTGATTTGTAAAAAAAATAAATTATATTGAGTAAAATGATGTCAAATTAGTTTGCCGTGGCATTGAGCTTGAGCCCTACATCAACCGCAACAATCTAGCGGCATTAGACTTCCTATAACTTGATCTATCATGGCATCGAGTTTGTTGGGAAAACATCCCAATGGACCTTTGATGACTACAAAATTATTCTTGGTACTCACATCTTCATGATAAGTGCATATGGTCATGGTAACTTTGAGAAAGACTGTGATGGTATCAACGATCTTCAAGAATTTAGGGAAGTGTGATGAAGATAATGACAAGAGAAGAAAAAGTCTGATATGATGAAAATTTCACAAGGACTTTTGGAGGTACCATGGTCAATTTGTCATTACGATAAAATCTTGGAAAGCTGACATACTTATGAAGATCTATGAATAATTGATTGCAATTCATTTTTTACTATTCAACCGGGGACAACATCAACAAACTATAAGTATGTGTGCAAGTCGATATCAAGTGAGAAAGAACTTCGGATCATGCTGATATCGAGTTTAGAGAGATGCTGTGAAACGCGTCATATGAAGATGACCACTTGTCAAAGGAACAATAGCAGTTGACAGGCTAAGGAAACCACGACAACATAACCATGAACATGTTAGAGAAGAGTTAGCAATTTTTTGGAAGAACAGGGGAAGTGACAATGGCAGCAAATGTCATTTTTGGGATGCTATTGCCACTAGAATGGATTGCATGGGCAGTTTTGACCTTGGCAACTGCTCCAATCAACTCTCAGCGAATCTTTGTTTTCTAAAATTATCTTCAACGGATGGATTGGAGATGTCTATATAAGAAGGAGCAAAGAAGCTCAAATGGGGATTGGATTTCTAGCATTGTTCATCATTCTCTTTCTCTAATAATATTGTACATTTGTCTATCTAACAGTTCTCCGTGTAGTGTTCTTGTCACTCTATAATAAAGTCATAAGCAAGTGTACAAAGGTGATGGTAGTATTTGTGTTATTATAGTGTAATGTATCGTTTGATAGGTACAGTTTGTGCTGATTGTAACTTGGCTTGAAGATTAGTAGTGGAATCCAACCAGTGTTGAAGCCGTTACCTTGAAAAGAGGGGGTAGAGGATTAAACCGAACCTATATAAACCTATATGCAATCTTTTCTATCTTCTCATTATCTTCTTCATCTGTACATCATTGGTTGAATCTACTTATGGGGAACACTTGCACTTGTCATCATTGATCCGCCACGGATCAAAGTTAAATTATAGCTTATTGTCTTTTGCGAGAAAAAAATGTTTAAAGTTCTTAAACAACCTATTCATCTCCCTTTAAATTGTATTGTTAGCCCCAACAAAGCTCAAACTCTATTGTGGCAACGAGCTCGAGCTCTAGATTTGCCCACTTTTGCCATCAATTTGAAGAGTGTCGTGTCTCAGTTTTTTGTGTTCTCTATATAATGTGACTCATAAATTTCTACAACAAAGTGAAAATCTGACTTAGTTACCGTGAAGATGTTGTTGGGAGCGTTGTCACAACCTTCCTCGAGGTCAATTACCAAATGGAAAGCTAATAGATTATTAAGCCAAAATCTTAACGTGGACTCTCTCAAATATGTACCAATCACAACTTTGGAGTTTTGATTTAATCAATTTAACATGAAAATCAATTCATAAAGAGTTGCCACTAATCTATCGCGAATTAAGTGAAAGCCCAAGTAAAATATCATAAATATTTTACTTCTGCTAACTAGAGATTCATGGATATGTGGACATGGTTACGCTAGATAAATTAAATGCCCTTAAATTACCTTTTCTCTTTTCTCAAAACTCTTTTGCAAGTAGTCTTGGTCAATTTTAATCTTAAGCCACTAATACGTAACGAGTGATCATGCGAATACGCAATCAATTATATAACACTCAATAAATCAAAGCATTAAAGAAATTATTAGTAATAAGGCTAACCTCAATGTAAAGAAAAGAACCAATGGGGTTTGCCCCAGTGGCCACCCTTCCAATATGGAAGAAAGAGGTGAAGGGTATAAATCCCTACCTTCTCAGGGGGGATTGGGGTGGGAACGATTTAGTTTCGGGAGTGGGTTTCGACTCCCACGCCCTGTAAGGAGGTAAGGTAAAAGTTTGAGAGTGAGAGTTAGAGTAGGAATAGAGTAGGACCAACCAAAAAAAAAATGTAAAGAAAAGAACAGACTTACTATGATTAATTTCCTAATATCTACAAGATGTTAATTAAAAACACATGCATAGCCTAAACATGATTTCTAAATGCAATGACAATTAATTTATTTTGGGTTTTTATCATTTATGAAGATTAAAGTATATGCAATTTTAATCTAAATTAAGCATGCATGAATTATTAAACTGATGACATGATGCAGGAGCATCGGGCTCTATTGATCAACTCAAAAGCTTAATTCAAACCTCATCAACTTGTCCAACTCAATCCCCACGTTTAGAAGCAAAAAGGCTGATTTTGGCTACACTTTAACTCGATGGGTTCAAGTTGAAGATTTTGTTTTTGCGAGAGAGATGTCGATTTAGTGAACTAGTTGTTGATTTCATGTTTGTTTATTGATTATCTAGATGTCGATTTATAAGTTTATTGTCGACTCCAAGGCTAACTACTTAATCACCTAATAACCAGAGGTTGTTCTAGTCAATTTTTGTTGTTGTTTGATGACCTTCTATGATGCTTGTTTGGCTTCCAATGTGCATGAATTTAGAGTCTTATCAGGTTTCAATGCATTCAATAATTAGTCACATGCAATTAAGTCTCTTGATTTACAGCTTTTAATGAGTCTTTACTATGGTGTTGTTTTTAAGAGTCACAATTAGGTGAATTTCCCCTAGAGTCTATTCAGTTTTCAAGGATTTAAAGAGTTTTTTTTTTTTTTTTTTTTTAATATCTCTATAAATGAAGGTGTAATATCATTGTAAAGGACAAAAGACTTGAATATTTAGAATATATAAGATTTTCCACTGTGCGAGTGAATATCTATCCCTAGTTTTTTTTTATCATTGAAAGGTGGATCTTTACCCTTGGCTAATTAGTTTTTTTAAGGCTTTAGTGGTGAGCTTCTCTTATTCTAGTTCATTTATCCTTAGAAAGTGGATTCTTCCTTGGTGGTGGACCAATAAGCCCTTTATCCTCAGCAAGTGGTTTGCCCTTTGGGTCTTGGTGATAAGTTTCTCTTATTCCGAAGTCTTTTATCTTTGGCAGGTAGTTTGTCTTTCAAGTCTCAATGGTGAACTTTGTCAATCCCAATCTTTATCATTAGTTGGTGGCGCATCCTTAAGGCCTTCATAGTGATCGTAATTTATCTTGAGTTTGCATTCTTCTCCATTGATATCCATTCCCACAAACTTTGATCTATCCTTGATTCCTTCAACATCACTCAAAACAAAACTCGCTCACCCCTACAACGACATCATAACATGTAACATGATTTTATTTTAATGACTAGCAAAAATTATGAACTAATTTAGCATGACATGCAATGTAATTTATATAAGTCCAATAAAGAAATCACTAAATGACATGAAAATCATGACATAGATATCATGACATGGATATTATGACATGGCATGTGATGATGTGACAACAATTACTAGAAAACATCCCTCTAAGATTTTGATAATCACCAAAACTATCCTTATTACTAATAAGTTACAATAATGAATGGATATAGTGAAAGAAGTTATCATTATCAATGATTCTCCATAGAAGTAAAGACTAGATACTAGTTTCTGACTTTTATGAGAACAAATGTCAGTAATGGCAACTTGGAAGGATCGGCCGATATAGGATTCTTAGGAGCCCTTAATACTATTGATCAGCGATCCTAACATCATGCGTCTATAGTTGGTATCATCACTAAAGATGGTCAGCTTGGTCTTTCACAATCTGCAGTGATGATAGTATGTGGCAAATTGGCAGTGATGTATCGGGTCTAATGATAGTAAGATATGCACCGAGAGAATACTGTTAATGGCTTATAATATAGCTGTTAAACCTTTGGATTTCATAACTAAAAAACTGGGTGAGGTAGTAGAAAAGTGACTGACAATTCTCAGAGACAAGACAACAATCAGTAACCACTTTAGGTTATCCACTCTGGTTAGTGACTACGATAGTCTATCAAATGGTTAGCTATCTGTCCTTGAAGGTCTCTAATGGATCTATTGAAGACCTCAATATATAAGGAATAGTGATGCTATGAAGAAAGGGCTAAGGACTAAGATGTATGTGAACTACTAATATTGTCTCTTAAGCTAAAAATTGTCATTGATCTTGATTTGTAAACCTCATTACATTGGTTTAGCACCATTTTAGTTTATATCAAGTGTATAAGAGTAAATGCAGTGATCTTGTATCCCCATAGTGTGTTATATTTAAGTGAATGGAACTTCACTAGTCATTTGTAACTTGCATTGATGATTACTAGTGGAATCCAGTCATTGTTTTGGCTGTTAGTCTAAGAATGGATGTAAGCTTAGCCAAAAGCCAAACCACTTTATATCATTGTGTAATCTATCTATTCTACTCTTATTTACTTATCAACATCACATATACTAGTTTATTCACAACATCATCTTGAGTGCCGATTATTTGATATTCCGCAAAAGATTTTATTACATCATCACTCAACCTATTCAACTTCCGTTCTAGGATGTATTGTTAACCCCAATAACGATGACTTCATGTGTCAAAAAATAATTTATATTGATGAGTTGAGCTAAATTAAATATATGGAGATATTCAAACTAATTCAATAAGGGAGACATCTCCTTGCTGGGAAAAAAACTACTAATATATAACTCAATGCATGAAAAAGTATTTATATTGAGTAAGATGTTTAACTTGTTGTGTTGAGCTTGAGCCCTAAATTTGTCGTCACAAATTTGGCGGCATCAAACTTCTTATGACTTGGTTTGCCACAACATCAAGCTTGTGGGAAGGCATCCCTATGGGCTTTCAATGATTCCAAAACTATTCTTGATACTAATATCTTCATGATAAGTGCAGAGGGTCCTAGTACCCTTAAGAAAAACTATAATGATATCAACGATCTTCAAGAGTCTAGTGAAGACTAATGAAGATAATGACAAGAGATGAACAAATCTGATGTGACGATGATTTCATGAGGAGCTAGAGATATCTTGGTCAATTTGTCATCAAGATAAAGTCTTGGAAAGTTGACATACTCAGGAAGATCATTGAATAATTGATTGCAAATTATTTCTTATGGTTCAACTGTGGATAACATCAATAGACGGATAACAATGTGCTTGAGCTGATATCAAGTGATAAAGAACTTCAGATTGTGCTGATATTGATTCTTGAAAGATGCTATTGAATGTGTCATATGAAGATGACCATTTGTCAAAAGGACAATATCCATCGACAAACTAAGGAAACTACAATAGGAGAACTAGGAAGATATTAGAGAACAATTGGCAATTTTTCAGAAGAATAGTGGATGTGACAATGGCAGCAAATTCCAGTTTTTGAAAAACCTTAGCAATTGTTTCAATTAACTCCCAATGATTCTTTAGTTCCTAAAAAGTCTCCAGCGGATGGATTAGAGATGTCTACATAAGAAGGATCAAAGAAGCTCAAAATGGGTTTAGAAATCTCTTGTTCATCTTCACTATTAAAAACGTCAAAGCTAGTCATTTTGAAACCTCTTGGAAAAGGCTAATTGTCGATCTATTTAGGGTGTGGTTTCCTATAAGTGGATATGATAATATCTATCTAACTGGATTGTGCTCATACTTCTTCAACATACTATGCTAGGTTCAATTGTGGATTTTGTTGGTTATCTTGTCTCTTAGGCAACGATGATAATATGGCTAGATTATCTATGTTAATCGGCATATTAATATTCACATTGGGTTGCATCAATGGAACCTCTACCCTTACAATTTTAACATTTGGCAATTGACCACCCTATTGACTAGTTTGATTTGCCAAATTATTGCCTTCTGGTATTTTTGACCAACATTAGCCTCCAAAAATGGAAAAAGGACTAGGAATATACCCTCTTGCCACTAAATTTGTTTGTGGTGGTTGATTGAATGATCCTGGCCACAACAGGGAATACATCCTTCATAGGATTGATGACAATTGGCTTAATCACATTTGATAGGTAACTCACAATGTAATTTGTCATATCATTCCACTATTGTTCAAACAATCACCATATTGGACTTTAGAACATCATCCCTTGAATGGTCTTGAGTGTGATGCATAAAAAGATCAACTTTCTTGCGTCAATTATCTTCTGTCACTCTCCTAATGGCTGAAGTATTAGAATGCACAGTCATCTAATTGCTAGTTTTAGGTAAGTAATTGTAGTTGCTAGCAGCATTGTCAAACCCTTGTTGAATATTGGTTCTTGTCTTCATAGTCTCCTTGAATTAACAAAATATCTTCCACCAGATGAAAAAGATTTTCTTAGAAAAGTGTTGATGAAATACCTTTCCAAAAATGGATGAGTCAAGAAAAGTTGTGAAGGGTCCTTTGTTGATTCTAGATTGGAAACTTAGTGAGAAAATTGAAGTTATAGAGACTTGAGACAATCAAGTCTAGCCATGTAAATTGCGGAAAAGTAAAGATAAAGATAAATTTGTAGAAGAATTTTTGAGTTATTTGATTGATTGAGGGTTCACAAAGAGTACACTTAGGGTACCCTCAATCGATGGTTATTTAGGACGGTTACATGCCACGGTTATTGAAAAAGAAATAACTTCCCAATCCTATATGATGATAATGAGTCTCTAGTTTGAGTGGGATTCCTACTTTGATTAGGTTTCCTTTAAAAAAAAATAAAAATCCCTATTTGGATAGGAATAAAATATAATCTACTTTGATATCAAATATAGTAAGGCAAACAAGATAAGTATCCGATTTTCTCTTTGTGAGTTTTCAGAGTGAGTTATATGTGAGAGATCGTGAGATAATACTTATGAGTTCACTTCCGGCTTAATCTAGGTATACAAAACACTTAAACGTGTGAGTGATTATAACTTTGATTCTCCAATTACTAGTGGATTGTTTAGTATCGGTTTTCCCCATGGCGTAGGTATTGACATTCAGATGGAAGCACGTAATTCCCTTGTATTCTTTATTGTTCTTTTTTTTTTTTTTTTTATTTCTCTAGTGATTTCTCATTGAATTAATTGCAAGATTTGTTAGTGTTTCCGCATTATATACAACAATGGTATCAAAGCTAAGATGAGAGTTTCTATCGTTGATTTGGGGTTTTTAATTGTTTGATCATTGTTTGTAAATTCAATTGTTGCAATTATGTCTAGAGCAAAATTTGAAATTGGGAATTTTAACAGGAGGAACAACTTTGGGTTGTAATGCATTAAAATGCGCATCCTATTGATAAACCAAGGTTTGGCGAAAGGGTTTGATGGGAATAACAAATTGTCTTAAACATTAAAAGAGGCCGATAAAGTAGAGTGATGGAGAAGGCGAAAAGTATAATTTTATTAAGTCTATTGGAAGAAGTATTGATTGAAATGGCCAAAGAGAAGGGTAGTGTTGTGAGCAAAACTTGAGACACTTTATCTAATGAAAGCTTTGAACAAATGCTTGTATGTGTTGAAAAGAATGTTTCGGTTTCGGATGGATGAAGGCACATCCATTATAACCCACTTAGATAAGTTTAACAAGCTCATGATGGACTTGAAGAATGTTAATGAGGCGTTGCCTAATGAGAAACAAGGTAAAATATTGTTGACATCTATACTAGAATCTTTTGAGTAATTTATAGATTCACTAGTATAGGGGCACACTACAATTACCTTGGAAGAGGTAAAATCTGACTTGATTTTAAGGAGTGGCAAAAGAAGTTACAAGAAAATAACCTAGTGTAAAATATGGTACAAAGTTTGGCCATCCGAGGTGGGATGAACGAAGAGAGTTTAGAGGTGGTAGACATGAGATTCATTCTAGATTGAGGTCCTGTTTGGAATCATGGATGTTATCACTTTGATGAGGTAGGTTACTACAAGAGAAATTGTCTAAACCACAAATGTCATGCCCCAGGCCCTACCTTCACCGTGAGAACGTGACCTCCTCCTCTTCACGAGATTAATTGTCCGTCTTAAGAGGTGTTGCCGTCCTATTGATTTTTATCATTCATTAAGTACATGCGGAAGCGTACAATCGCCAATCACTTAATCAATCAATAACAAATAATGGATTGTTAAGGAGAAAACATACACATACACACCGCATAACTTCCCATTTTATTTATCTAACCAAAACGCTTACAAATCTATAAGCCCTCACTTTTAGGGCCGTTCTGATTCAGTCATCCCCACAAACTCAAAAAAGATATCAAAGCGAGGAACTAAACCTATCTCCTCTATAGAGATATAACCAAAAAATGGCCTCCCTACTAGGACCTACTGCCTAGGCGTCATCCACTAGGTTGTCTGGTAGGCCTACAACCTTGCCTAATCCAAGTGCACCACAGAACACAGAGGGGTCCGAAAGGATCTTCATCAAACCACGCATACCACATCTGGTATCAATGCGAGACGAGATCGCGGTACCCTTGTCAACCCAAACTGTGGTGGTGACCCGTCGGAAAACAACATCCTCCCTAAACATATCTATCACCACAATCTCCATGCTAATAGGTGCTCCAAAGTGCATGAAGTGGTGCGATAATGGGTCCATACCTATCAACCTGAAAAAGGTTAAATAATAACAATGAATTGAAAACTCAATAAGTAAAGATCTTAAATCTCGTATAAGCGGATTCCTCGCATCGAAGTCTTACAATTTTTCGAGCTAAACATGTTGATGGTAGATCAATAGTAAAGGATACACTTTGCCTTAACTATAAACATGAAGGGATCTAACCTCAACCTAAATCCCTTGAGTTCTAATCAAACACATACAAATCCGCGTGTGTTACAATTGGTGCAAATAATAGCCAAAATATTCACACGTGATGGATATTAGCATCCACAACATTATCAAAGCTTTCAAGACTCAAACAACAACCTTCAGGACATTCACATGCTTCTCAATTCATAAACAAAGTCAATCATAGCATACACGTGCCTTCTAAGTCACTAAAATGACATTTAAATCATGCACGTGTCTCATGCATCTCATACAATTCCATGCCAAATATATGCAAGCCATAACATCACTTTTAGAGTATACGTATAGCACTCAAACACTTTGCATATGTTTAGCACCTCAAGAATCCCATGGCATCCCATACTACCATATTATCCCGAGTCCAATTATTAATCACATATAATTGAAACCCTATGACTCTTCCAAAAACCTCCAAAACATTGTCTTACGCACTCGAGCACGGCATCTAACATCCATTGGGCATCGTTCCGATTATAAAGCATCCTGTGAACTGCATCCTATTGGCATGGGGGCATCTTGTTGACATGGGGCATCATCTCATTCTCATTAACGAGACATTCCATTGACTTGGGGACATCATCCCGAAATGCATCAATGATGGTATTCCTCATGTGACCAGACGAATCAAGCATTCAAGCAATTGGTTTTATTTTTCTCATATTAGTCTAAGTATGAATACCCCAAGGGCGTGCCAAGTGATGTGTAACTCATGACCTACTATGTATGCAACAATAAAGTATGTCAAGCATGAAACTAAAATCATGCTTGACCCGTGATGCTTAAGTACCGGCCTAAGTCAAACCCAGATTGAACAATACACCTTAATATCGCCGAACCAAGAGACTGATCCGCCCTGACGCACTTCTATGCATGTCCAAGAACCAATGTCGTTCTAGATTCGGTGGGTCAATATGAGCTCAAGCCTCAACTATGACCTACAAACATCTATATGCACAGATCATTTTACATACTACTCATACAACCATCCATGGCATTCAAATATGAATATCAAGCATAAGTAGCAATAGCAAATAGTCCACAACAACAACCATGACAAACCTAAGCCTAAATGAACCTTCTCTATATATCATTCCAAACCTGAGCAACCTCAACTCTCGTAAACTTGTTCCTTGCTCAATCCTGAACCATATAACTCAAGCATGTCATGAGCAAATCATTCAAAATTAATCGCATGAGTTCCTCAACCTAGGATAGTCCTACGACACTAGAGGCATTCCTAAATCCGAGTCACGTAACACAACGGCCTAGCCAATGTTTAGGAAATCTACTTACAAACAACCGAGACAAAACGAGCGGTGTCAAATAGTGGCTTAAGGACAACGAGCAGACAGCAACAACTCGTGATGATGGATAGCCAACGATGGCAGCATGGCATGGCACAAGGACGACATCTAGGTGGCGCGCGGGCAGCGGCAACAATGATGTGCAAGTAGGCAGTGGACAAGCGTGGGGAGTGAAGGAAAGGAAGGAAAAAGAGAGAAAGAAGGAGAGAGGGGGTAGTCGGTGGAATGAGGGAGAGAGGGGGAGAGAGAAAGAAGAAGAAGAAGAAGAAGAAGAAGAAGAAGAAGAAGAAGAAGAAGAAGAAGAAGAAACACAAGAGAGACTTATGTCCATCACATTTAATGCTTGATGCATTATTGTCCTTTTCTCATCATTGCTCCAAACATGGAGAGCAAGAGCAAATCTTGGCCATCCATTAGCCCATGTGTCCTATCCAATATCAAGGGCTAGGATAGCTTCTTGCAACTTCAGTTATTGGCTAGACTCAAATGGCAATTTGGTCCATTCCTCCTATCCATCGCTAAAGTAGCACTTCATATTCATGGCCTAACAAAGTTTGCCTCACCTCAATTTAAATCTTAATAGGCTAAATTGGCCTCACCTATAGGTTCGTTAAAGTCTATATCCTCAAATTAGTGCACTTCCTAAATTAATGCATTAATGGGCTCACTAAAATCATTTCAATTGGAAATGAATACCTTAATAATATCTACAGTTGATACTTGCTATTGGATCAAGGCTTGTCGCTGAGTTCCAATTGGAAACAGCTTTAGCATGACCTATGCCAATTTAGGTAGCATTAATAGAATTCACACGACTAGACTCAAACTGAGTTCGATGCCTATCTAAGGTTTTACATGTGGCTTTCAATTGAACTTGGTCAATCCATGAATGACCCCGGTTGTCATATAATCGAGTAGGATCAATCAGCCTGCCCCGACTCACCGTCCTTCGGGATTGGATTAGGATCATTCACAAACAGTACATTGACTATGCGGCATCACCCGTGACTAGTATATACTTGAGCTAAATCAATCTATAGTCATCCATTGATTAACTAGTGACGGCACCTGGTCATCTACAGCAATCCTTATGGCCGAACGGTCCTTTCATCATTGATTGCTTTGGTCTATCACAACCTTAATTCTAAATTGTTTGGCCCTTAATAAGCTAGTTAGCTCATGAACAATCCCTAGGATTGAGTCACGGCCTATCCTCGTTACTAGCGTATTGTCATTAGTCCATCCATTGCAGTCTTAAATAGGAATTCAAATCGAGGATGTCACAACACAAGGGTAAAGGAGTTACGGTGGAGTCTATAGGCAATGATTATATTGTTCCCATAATGGATAATAGTTCTAATCATGCCAAAGTTACAATCACCACAAATTCATTAGATGATGATTTGGTGCTTGACTCTAGATATTCTTATCATATGACTTTTTATAAACACTTGTTTACTACCTATCAGATTGTTTTAGAACTAGTATTAGCACCTAGACAAGGGGTGAATAGTATAGTGACTAAAGCGTACACTCAAATTTATGGGCACCTTCTCAATTTTCATTTTTTATAAATTTTAAGTCTGGGTTTGTCTTCTTAAGCACAAGAGCGAGGTGCTTGGTTGGTTTAAGTCTTTGCAGGAGATGATCAAAAAGCATATAGGAAGATATATCACATGCCTCAAAATTGATAATGATTTTTTAAGGAGAGATTAATGAATTAAAAACAACAATCAAAAGTGAATGAAAATGAAAGTAATGAAAGATAAAAGGATTAGATGGATAGAGAATCAAGATCACCAGCAAATTTAGAAAACTATGAGAAACTTGGTTAAGTGTTAGAACTAATATTAGACCGATTTTATAAATTTTAGCCGAATGAGAGATTAATGAATTAAAACAACAATCATTGCAAATGAAAGTAATGAAAGATAAAAGGATTAGGGATAGAGAATCAAGACCGTTTTATAGTGGGACCAAGCCTAGTCCACTTCCCGCACGGGCTGGATTTCACTAAGAATCAAAAAGAGTGTTTACAATCTCACGCCCTTGAATCCACAGTGTAGAAACTCTACTACACTTCCTCAAGGTCTCACCACACTTTGGTCTCTCTTTTGATTACAAGTATTGCTCGAAAAATAAGATCACAAAATAACAAGGAGATTCAGACTTTGAAATTTTTCTATCTGGCACCCTTCAACAACTTGAGAGTCTCTCTTATATACTTCTCTATGCCTTCATTACCGTTGGCACCTTCCAAAGAAGTTCTTCCAATCAACCCGTTGGACAGAATCAATTAAGAGAGATCTCGAGCTCTTTAAGGTAAGTGTAGATAGCCCATCAATCATGCTCGCCCATACAATCAGGATCTTGGTTTCCATAAGTAGAACTTTCCAAATATAAGTTGCGAATCTTAGAGAATCTATATTTATTCGGATACGAATATAAGATCTTGTAGTGCTGAATCCGGTCAAAAGATATTCCTTAGCCATTTGAGCCAAAACCATATTAGATAGAATCATAATAGAAGTTTATAACTTGATGGTCTGGAAACTGTCCATGAGAGTAGACTTTAAAACTTGAGTCTTGATATCGTCAGACTTAGATCTTCGGACTTTGCCAATAGAGTCTGCAAGTCTTTAGACTAGACTGATGGAAATGTTTGGTCGACTCAAAATATCTGAAGAGAATTTATCCAATAATCTCCCCATTTTTTATGGTGACAAAACTTTCCTGCAGATTTGAATACTATTGCCCTACAATATAACATTTAAGCTAGCAATGATATCTCATAAAAGATTATAGTAAAGATAGTATAAGTTGTCCTGTACACAGATGTCCTGTACACAGACTTATCCTGTACACAAATCTACATCCACAGAAAACATATTAGTTTGTGCAGATATCAACTATCTTTATCTAATTTAACAGCTTAAAGTAATGCAGTAATAAGCAAGCATTTCAAAAAGTCAAGATAAAGTCAAAATGTCAAAAACATAAATGTCAAACAAAATATTAAATCCAAAAAAGTGTTTTAAAAAGTGAAAGTGGAATGGAGTGAATAGAGTGAAAATTTGCAAAGTCTTCTCCCCCTTTTTGTCATCATAAAAAGGTGAGAAAATCAAGGAGCACAAGGAATGCAAATAAGTTGAAAGTCCTCCATAGACTTGACAGTTTCTTCTAGTTTCCTCAAATCCTCCTGCAGTTGAGTGAGAGCAGTGCCTTTTGCGGGGCATGAACCCGACGTTGAACATCTTTAATCCGATCATGCAAGGAGATGAACATAGCATGATTCTCATTCTCGCGAGTCTGAAATTCACACCCCATAGCATATATTTGGCCTTTGAGCTCCAAAATGATTTCAAGCAACCTTCCGAAATCAGCTAAATTATCAGTTTGTGTGCTTGCATCAACTCGGTCTGATGGTGGAGTTAAGCCAGTGGAGCGAATATTAGCAGGAAGATCATCATGTGGAGATGTTGCTTCTTCCTCAGGAAAATGAGCAGCATGAACATTTTTTGCATCAGGAGGTGATCTACTAACACTTGCACTGATAAATGTCAAGAGAAGAGGAGTACTTTCTCTTTGTACATCTCCCCCTGTTTCAATACCTTCTGGAAGGTAGAAATATTCTTCTTGCTAGGGAGTTTCCTCAGTGGCAAAATGTTGTTGATCCTCCTTTTCTGTTGGAGAATCTGTTTGATCTTCTTTGTCTTGTGAGTCTGTTGGTTGTTGTCTTGGGAGTTTCTTCTTCTTTTTCTTCTTCTTCTTCTTCTTCTGCTTCTTCTTCCTGCAAGGATTCCTTTTCCTAGTTCCCTTTCTCAGTTTTCTCTGCAATTTCTTGTTCTGGTTCTGCTGACACAGGAGCAAAATTGAGAAACAAAGGCAGAGATAGGCATATCATCCTCATCATCTTCATCCTCCAAGATGATTGCCCGCCTCTTCTTGATAGGACCAGTCACAGGTTCCTTTCCTTTCCTCTTAGCAGTAGAATAGTCTGGTCTGGTCTTAACAGGGGTTTTCTCCTTGAACTGCTCCAACTTCTTACTGAGATCTTTCAGACGCATTTTTGTAATCATCCTTAGACCAATGACCATTTGATCAATAGTCTTCACAGAGAAAATGTGGAGAGGCTGAATGTTCAAATGTCTGAAAAGATGAGTGATGAGAGCAGCATAAAGGAGTTTTCCCTTGTCCTTCGCCATAGACCTGTACATGTGAAACATGATAGTATGGGGCAAAGAGAAGTTTAGACCGATCTTGATTGCATACATCAGTTTGGCTTTTGAGATGGATACATCCGTCTTCGATGTTGATTTCAGTCTGAGACAGTTGATCACTATCTTGTGAAGTAGAGTGTTTGTAGCATTCATCCTTGAGTAGGAGAGACGACCTTTTGCGATCCTGTCTCTCGCTAGTTCCAGAGTTGCATGACTCACAGACACAGAGATTGATTGGAAAGCTCCCCTTTCCACACCAATTACATCCGACAGAGTATCTGTGTCAACCACATACTCTCTATCTCTCACACTGAAAGAAAAACTATTGGCATCAATAAAACTGAGGTTGGAATAAAAATAGGCTGTCAATTCAGAATAAGCAACCTCGCTTTAAATACAAAATTTATGAAGTTGAAGCTTCTCAAACTTCTCTCTCAAATTGATACCCAATAGATCCAGAAAATCAAAATCCACCGTTCGTGGGTTCATCACCCCACGCTTCAGCAATTTCCCATACACTTTCTTGTGTTCCTCAGATCGGAACAATTCGTCCTTCTTTCCTCGAAGAGTTGCAGCTACACCCATCCAAGGCTTAAAATATACAAACATCTTCTCATCATCATCTTTCCCTTCAGGCTGATTTACACTTCCAAAGCGAGGGTCACTCGGAAAGTTCGCAAAGGTCTTTGTTGCTAATCTAACAGGAACAACACCCGATCTCTCCATCACAGTGAGAAAATGTGTCTCATTTTTATAGCCTTTCTCTTTCAAAAACTCATCAATGAAAGTCATTGCAGAACCTCCTTCCTTCAATACAAAATAAAGCCTATAAACAAACGCAGGCTTAAGAGACCTTACAGGTGCGATATCTTCAATGATTTCCTCTGTATGTTGCGGATGACGAACATGGGATCTAGTTGAAGAGGAGCGTTGTTGAGAGTGTTGGTGCACTTGTTCACTTGGAAAGTCACCTTCATCAGTGAGATCAAAATGCGTAGGCCCCTCAGCCGAGCCCTGTGGTCCCCTGCTCGCTATTCTTGAAGATTTCCTCTGGTACGACATTGTCACTTTCTTGGAAGGAACTTTCACACTTGTGTCGCAAGAAAGTTAAAAACTTGAGGAGAAGAACTTGAGAAGGAGAATCTCAAAGAATGAAAATTTGTGTTCTAGGGTTTTTGTGTAAAAGAAGAAAGAGGAGGAGAAGGAGTATAAAAAGTAATCGAATCGTGGTATCTGAAGCGTCGCACTAAAGAAAGAATAAACAAAATTCTTTTTAAAAAAAAAATAACTGCCTTAAACAAATCGATAACCACATTTGTTTAAAAATAACTGCCTTTAATAAACTCAATTAGAGATAAACAGACAATCTTACCTTTTTGAGATATCAGCTTAAACGAGTAAATGTAATGTAATTTTAACAACTTTAGTCGTGACGATTGGTATTTCAAGTCTGAATCTTTAAGTCTCGATACTTTGTCGACTTAGATTCGAGTCCGAGCTTCAACACTCTTCAAGAGATAAAATGTTGAGTTTTGAACGAATAGACTCAAATGAACTTTTCTTAAGTGGCTTTGTGAAGATGTCTGCTAGTTGATTCTTCAAGTCAATAAATTGTATCAAGACTTCTTTGTTCTGAACATGATCTCTTATAAAATGATGTCGAATCTCAATATGTTTTGCTCTTGAATGTAAAATAGGATTCTTTGTAAGATTGATTGCACTGGTATTGTCACATTTAATCTCTGTGCAAGAGTCTTCAATACCAAAGTCTCGTAGTTGTTGTTTTATCCATAGTATTTGAGAACAGCAACTTCCAAGAGCTACGTATTCTGCTTTAGCTGTTGAAAGAGCCACAGTACTTTGCTTTCTTGAAACCAAGATACTGCCATGTTTCCAAGTAATTGACAAGTACCGGAAGTGCTTTTTCTTTCAACTCTACAACCTACAAGATCTGCGTCTGAATAACCAAGAAGAGTAAAGTCTCCTTTTTTGGGATACCATAGACCAATCTTAGTAGTAGTTGCAATATATTTAATGATACGTTTAGCAGCAATTAAATAAGATTCTTTAGGATCTGATTGAAACCTAGCACATATGCAAACGCTAAATAATATGCCAGGTCTAGATGCAGTAAGATATAGAAGTGAACCAATGATATTCCTGTATAACTTTTGGTCGATTTTCTTCCCTGCTTCATCTTTGTCTATCTTCAAAGAACTTGACATAGGTATGTTAGTCTTTTTGCAATTCTCCAGACCGAGCTTTTTAACAAGTTCTTTTGCATATTTTTCTTGATGAATAAAGATTCCTTCTTTCAATTGTTTCACTTGTAGACCAAGGAAGAAGGATAGTTCACCCATCATGCTCATCTCAAATTCATCTTGCATAGTCTTAGAAAATTTCTTACACAAAGTCTCATTAGATGATCCAAATATAATATCATCAACATAAATCTGAACAAGTAGAAAGCTTTTGCCTTCCTTTTTAATAAACAAAGTAGTGTCTACCTTTCCTTTAGAGAAACCATTTTGAATTAAAAAGTTACTTAGCATTTCATACCAAGCTCGAGGAGCTTGTTTTAATCCATATAAAGTTTTCTTCAATCTGAACACTGAGTCTGATTTCTTTGAGTCTTCAAATCCAGGAGGTTGTTCCACATAGACTTCTTCTTGAATAAATCCATTCAGGAATGCGCTTTTGATGTCCATTTGAAATAACCTGAAATTCTTATAACATGCAAAAGCAAGTAGTAATCTCGATTGCTTCTAACCTTGCTACGGAGCGTAAGTCTCATCATAGTCTATATCCCTTCTTCTTGCGTGTATCCTTTAGTCACGAGTCTTGCTTTGTTTCTTGTCACTTTGCCTTTTTCATCGACTTTATTCCTGAAAACCCATTTAGCTCCAATAACAAATTTACCTTTTGGTTTAGGAGTCAATTCCCAAACATCATTAATACTGAATTGTCTAAGCTCTTCTTGTATTGCTTCAATCCAGCTTTCATCGCCTAAGGCTTCTTCAATGTTTTTGGGTTCTATTTCAAAATAAGTGCAAGAGCACTAGACTCTTCTCGCCTTTTGGATCTTGTCCGCATTCCCTCATTAATGTTTCCAATAATGAGTTCTTCAAGATGACTAGACTTGTGTTTCCGCATTCTTGGATAATCGATAGGTTGTTGATCTTTTTCTGAGTCGATTCTTCATCGGTAATTTGTTGTACGCTCTGAATTTTGAACTACTTCATGGGAGGTAGATCTAGCGAGTCCGGAATAGATTCCGAGTCTTCGCCCGAATTTGCTGAACTTGTGGAGAGTCTTGAAATTTAACGTTCATTGATTCTTCCACGAGTCGAGTCTTCTTATTGAATACTCTATAGGCTTTGCTTGTAGTTGAGTAACCAAGAAAGATTTCTTCATCTGATTTTTCTTCAAACTTACCAACACGATCATTTGCATTCTTCAGAATAAAGCATTTACAACCAAATACTTGAAAATAAGAAACAATTGGTTTCTTTCCTTTAAAAATTTCATAAGGGGTTTTCTCAAGAATTGGTCTTAAAAACACTATGTTTATAATATAGCAAGCAGTTGAAACAACTTCAGCCCAAAACCTTGAAGAAATATTACTTTCAATCAAAAGAGTCCTTGCCATTTCTTGTAAAGACCTATTCTTCCTTTCCACAACCCCATTATGTTCTGGTGTATATGGAGAGGAGAATTTATGCTGAAAACCAGACTCATCACAAAATTTAGCAAAGTCTTGATTTTCAAACTCACCTCCATGGTTTGTACGAATGCTTGAGATAGTGTAACATTTCTCATTCTGCACCTTCTTAGCAAACTTTGAAAAGAGAGAGAAAGTCTCAGACTTACTTGAAAGAAAGTAGACCCATGTAAATCGTGAATAATCATCCACTATTACTAGGCAGAACCTTTTTCCACCAATGCTTTGCGTTCTAGTAGGTCCAAATAAGTCCATATGCAAAAGCTGCAGTACACGATTAGTGGAAACTTTACTTATTGGTTTGTAAGAGTTTCTAACCTGTTTACCCAGTACGCATGGTGTGCATAGATCAGATTTTAAGTAATTGAGAATAGGCAATCCTCGAACAAGTTTCTTGGAAGAGATCTTGGTGATTTGCTTCATATTGGTATGGCCTAGTTTTCTGTGCCATAGATTAGCTTCATCTTGTACTGATATTAAGCACTGTGATCTTTCATGATTCACATCCAGAAGATAGATATTTCCATGTCTTCGTCCAGTAAAAGATTGAGTAAAGTCTTTGTTGATTCCAGAACACGTTCCTTCCTGGAAATTGATCTTGAAACCAATATCACACAACTGGCTTATGCTAAGCAAATTGTAATTTAATCCTTCAACTAAGGAGACATTCTTGATTGACAGACTTCCAATCTTTACTGTTCCACGACCAGTAATTCTTCCTTTGTTGTTACCACCAAAAGAAACTTTTCCTCCATCTATCTGGACTAGTTTTATGAAGCAACTTGAGTCTCCCGTCATATGTCTTGAGCAGCCACTATCTAGATACCATTTAATCTTCATTTTGATAGTGACTTGCTATTAAAAAGAATTCAAGCTTTCTTTGGTACCCACATCATCTTGGGTCCAGAAGAATTAAGAGTTAGAGCAATCCAAACCAAAGGAATTCTTTCTCAAAATGTTCGAGTCTTTTGCCCAATTCCTCTTAATAGGTCTCCAAACCAAAGGACATTCTTTCTCAAAATGTTCTGAGCTTTGACACTTGGAACATTTTAAAAGCATTTCTGCCAATAGGTTTTACAAAGACTTTCTGGAAATGATTTTTATAAGCAATTCTGGTTGGTCTTTGTTTGATTCTTTCCTTCACCTTCGGAAAATCAATCAGAGGAATAGTTTCAGAAGTCATACCAAGACCTAACTTATCAAAGTAGGGTCTTTGTATCGAAAGAATCTTATCCAACTTTTCAAAACCATTTGAAAATCTTTTTGATATATTAGAAATATCATTTTTCAAAAGATTATTTTCTTTGGAAACAGAGTCTGAGTTTTCTTTCACGATAGTAAAGTTCTTTTCCAATTTTTCAAACTTTTCTTTCCAAAGTTTTTCCTGTTGCTTCAATGTAGAATTCTCCCTTTTTAATTCGGAGATCCTCTTAAGAGAAGTTTTTAGACTAAGACAAAGTTCATCAATATACTTAGAAACTTTGACAGGAATTTTTAGATTACTAACATCGAGTTCACTATCTGAGTCTGTGTTTGTATCAAGGTCTGAGTCTGAATCAGATTTTGCCATCAAACAGATATTGGCATAATCATCATCACTCTATTCACATTCAGTATCACTCCAGGTCTCTACTTTGAGTGCCTTCCTGTATTTCTCAGTCTTTCCTTTTCTTTTCTTTAACAGAGGACAGTTTGGTCTAATGTGTCCTTTTTTCTTGTATTCAAAGCAAGTCACTTCTTTGTTAGAATTATCTTCCTCTATTGATTTGTTTTGAAACCTTTGTGAGCTTTGTTTCTTCCAATTGAATTTTCTTCCCTTTCTGTTCAGCTTTCTGAATCTCTTTATCATGAGTGCCAGTTCTTCATCATCTAGATCTTATTCAGAGTATGTAACATCAGAATAATCATTAGACTTTAAGGCAATAGATTTTTTACCTTTTGAATCTTCCTCTTCGTTGGTGTGCTCTACTTCGTAAGACTGAAGAGTTCCAACCAATTCGTCTACAGAGAGTGGAGCAATCCTCTATGTCTCTCTTATTGAGGTTTTTATGTAATTCCAGTCTTTAGAGAGTCCACGTAGGAGTTTGTTGACCTTCATATGTCCTGAGATTGGATGTCCCTGATATTCAAGACCATTCACAATTTTAGTAAAACGACTAAACATGTCAGTTATAGATTCTCCTGATCTCATCTTAAAGACTTCATACTGTCCCAAAAGAATATTGATCCTTGTTTCTTTCACACGATCAGTCCATTCATAGGTAATGTGAAGCCTATCCCAGACTTCTTTTGCTGTATCACAAGAAGATATTATGTTATACTTAGTAAAGGATAAAGCACAATATAAGAAGTAAATGGCTTTAGCGTCAAGAGTCTGTCTCTTGGTTATTTCTTCTTGAGTCATCTGAATAGGATCAGCAACTTCTTTTCCTCTCTCTGATTCTGATGCAGCAGCCGGAATGATTCATTTATCTACCACTTCCCATTCCAAAGGATCTTTCGATCTTAGGAATGCTTTCATCTTGTTTTTCCATATGCTGTAGTCTTTTCCATCAAAGTATGGAGGTCTGGTATTGCTTTGACCTTCAACCAACCCTGCAAGCAACATACTAGCCATAGATCTTTTACTCAGAAGTAAAGACACTTCTTATAAACGAGTACACAAGCTATGATACTAATTGTTAGAACTAGTATTAGCACCTAGAGGGGGGTGAATAGGTGATTAAAGCGATTTTATAAATTTTAATCCGAATGAGAGATTAATGAATTAAAAACAACAATCGTTGCAAATGAAAGTAATGAAAGATAAAAGGATTAGGGATAGAGAATCAAGACTCTAGATTTATAGTGGTTCGGCTTAGACCAAGCCTACGTCCACTCTCCCGCACGGACAGCCCTTCTGGCTGGATTTCACTAATAATCAAAAAGAGTGTTTACAATCTCATGCCCTTGAATCCACAGTGTAGAAACTCTACTACACTTCCTCAAGGTCTCACCACACTTTGGTCTCTCTTTTGATTACAAGTATTGCTCGAAAAATAAGATCACAAAATAACAAGGAGATTCAGACTTTGGAATTTTCCTATCTAGCACTCTTCAACAACTTGAGAGTCTCTCTTATATACTTCCCCATGCCTTCATTACCGTTGGCACCTTCCAAAGAAGTTCTTCCAATCAACCCGTTGGACAGAATCAATTGAGAGAGATCTCGAGCTCTTTAAGGTAAGTGTAGATAGCCCATCAATCATGCTCGTCCATACAATCAGAATCTTGGTTTCCATAAGTAGAACTTTCCAAATATAAGTTGCGAATCTTAGAGAATCTATATTTATTCGGATACGAATATAAGATCTTGTCGTGCTGAATCCAGTCGAAAGATATTCCTTAGCCATTGGAGCCAAAACCATATTAGATAGAATCAGAATAAAAGTTTATAACTTGATGGTCTGGAAACTGTCCATGAGAGTAAACTTTAAAACTTGAGTCTTGATATCGTCAGACTTGGATCTTCAGACTTTGCCAATAGAGTCTACAAGTCTTCGGACTAGACTGATGGAAATGTTTTGTCGACTTCAAAATATCTGAAGAAAATTTATCCAATAGTAAGTTTGTCGATTACAATAGATTGAGAGTATTTAGTTTTCCTACTTAAAGCACATGGTGTACTAAGGAAGATTCACCCAATTTTATGTTAAGAGAGATGTTACCTTTGACATATTTGCTCTATTTTAGAAGAAGAGTGAGAGATCAATTGTGGGGAAAGATCTAGTTAGTGTTTGGAAACAAGCAAGGCTTCATGAAAAGCCTAGATATTATTGTAATAGATGTGACAGCGTCTATAAGGTCGCCAGATTCCATAGTAGCTAATGGCTATTCCAAGGTCACAATTGATGAAACTTCAGATGGTCAAGGGAAGTAGATGAGATAAAGTGACGGTTGAATGCATATATTGAAATAGATAATTTGGGTGCAATAGAGATAGCTTTGGGTATGGAGATGTAGAGAGAGATTGTTGGATTGTTGAGAATGACTCAAAATAGTTACGTCAGACAAATGTCGAGACACTTCAACATGCAATTGAGAAATTCTATAAGTACCTTCCTACTACATCTTATAAATTGTCTAAACTGTCATTGTGTACTTGGATGGAGGTGCAACATTTATCCTATGCTTCACATGCTAATACCATTGGATGGTTGAGTTATATCATGGATGATACTATACTTGATCTATCACATGTAGTTCTAAAAATGTATACAATTCGATCCAGGTATGCATTGTGATGCTGCGAAGTGGATTTTCCTACTTTTATTGTTGTGAACTGGGTTTGTGAACTTGGATCATGCAAGAAACCAGAAAGATGGTTGATTCTTGACCGTAGCAAGGTACACAATTTCATAATAAAACTTGGTTGGAATTCAAACTTGATTTCTTTTTCTAGACCAGACACTCCATGTTGGTAAATGCAGCGATTCTCAACATGTCACGATACGCAATTATATAGGTTTATCTTTCTTTTATGGGCTATCATGATTAATTACATTTGATTTGCAATTAATAGCAATCTGTAAAACAGATTTGGATTTGGTATAAGTAACTCTTCAAAAACGCATTAATCCATATAGGTTCGAATTAACATGTCTAGGTTAATATGTTAGCATGTCATCTTTTTAACGTGAACAATTATACATGTTCTAGCACATTTAGTACTCAAACTCAAAGGCTTTTTTCTTTTATAGTAAAAGTTTGAAACAAAAACATAATTAGGGCCTTAAAAATCATATGACATTAAAAAAAAAAAGACATTAAAAAGCACTCACTCAATAATATATTGTAATGCAACATGTATTCATATTGTCTAAAGACGTGTCGAAACATGTTAAACTTGTTGCCACATATTGCAGTTTAAAACATCTTTTATATGTTGTGTGACACTAGACCCAATGACACATTTGGATATCGTATTAGTCGTGTCATATCGTGTAATCCATTTATCTATCATGTCATGTCTATGCCAAAATAATCAAGTTTAACAAAGATGTTGAGTTCGGATTAGCTATGTTTGTGTTATATCCATGTTTTGGCATAACATGATTAGTACAACACAGCACAAATTGCAAGCCTACATGTTGATTCTCAACTTAGTGCATAGCAAATAAAATAAGCTCAAGGAAGGAAATACAAATTTATATTTGCTTATTTACGCTACCTATGCAAAAGATTATGTGTTTCTATTTTGCTTTTGTTTGGACATTCCACAGGATACATTGATCAAAAACTAAAACAGCAAATTCCTCCTTTAATCTTTTTGTTTTTCGTACTGGTCGGATGATGTTGGAGACAGTTTTCAAGCATCTTGATAACCCCACCTCCTTAGTGATCCTAAAGGTGCACCCCTCGTATCATCCTGGAACATTTGGAATTTTACTCCTGAAGTCTCATAACAATGTTTGATTTCAAACCTAATGCTATAAGGAGAGGAGTAAACTCTCTTACTATATAAGACAACACATTAAATGATAATTTCAACGTCTATTTTTCTCCCTCATTTCGCCGACATCTGTAGAATTAAAATCCATGGATAGACACATGATGGTATCTTTTATGTAGAAAGAGAAAAATTATACTACGCGCAAAACATAATTATGCAAGCAAAGGGGACAAAAAGAAACTTCTGTCTCTTTCTTTCTTCTGTCGACAATAGAAGTTATCCCTCCCTGTGAAAAGTGCATGTACCTAGGTAATCATCCTAGTCTTGTACGGATGGGACCATCGCACGGAGCCAAGAGGTCCCCAAAAGAGTAAGATTCCAAGTGATTTGTGGGACGAAAGAGTAAGTGGATGTCGAGTGAGATGCAAGGCACAGACCTAAAGGCTTCGCACAACAACAGGTAAAGAGCTTCCCCTGTCCTGCTGCAAATAGTTGCCAGAATCCAGGTTCATATAGGCCGGCATCTATCATCGCCATTGATCATGTAAGCTGCATGCGTGGGTCTCACGTTATAAATGCCGAGGATGTGTTTGGGTCCATGGAACGGAGTCCATGCAAGAACTATCCCGATGCGTCCTCACCCTGACGTCGGCATTCGTAGGACTGTCCCACAGCTCTCTTTTCCGCTTTTTGTTAGAAGCCCACGTTCAGCCTTTGCTTTTGGGTCCATCAACAAAAGTTGTGTTTTGTTTTGGACCCCCCACGTGGGCTCATCATAGTCTTTGGTCCACAAAAGATGGCCATTGTTTACTTGTGAATAGTAATGTCGGCTCTTATCGGATGCATCGGGCACATACGCGTCGCGTGAACCCGAGCTATCAGATTAGGTAGATCGTGCAAACGAACGTCGTTAAAACATATAGTTATATAACTAAGGTAAAGCGATGCAAAGAAGACGATGTCCAAAGTCAACTTTGTTTCTTTTCTAATTAAAGACGGACTAAATTAGGATTTTAGGCTTAAAAAAATTTAGAGAAATGATACATATACTCTCATTTTAATAGTTTAGTTTAGAATATACTAGCTTATACCGAATTTTCAATTTCTTCATCACATATGATTATAAAGTATACCCACCTTTTGTTGTAATATTTAGATATGGCGGAATATGGGGTATCAACTGTATTTGGATATAAACTTTGAAAGGATTAATAACAACAAGACGTCAAAATTATAAAAGGAATGTAAAATATGCGGAAAGAATTATAAATCGGTTGATAGGAAAGAAAAGTAAAAGAGAAATTTAAAATCTGCACGAAATGATATGTTAACAAAATAAACAAGAAAAGATGTAATTACATAAGTGAAATAAAGAAAAAGTAAGTGTGAAAGGACGGGACAAAAGAAACGAAAGAAGATAAACTCATGGAAGTGGCCCGGTTAGTTATGACAGAGCAAAAGAAACATAAACAAGCGAAAAAAAAAAACAGAGAGAGAGAGAAATTGAACAAATAACGAAAAAATCAATAAAAGAAAAGCGAGGAAAAAAAATAAATTAAGAGTACTTGAACTTAAAAACCCAGATCTTAATTATGCTTCGTGGAACCTGATGAAGTTTCAATCATATGTAGGGTACCTTGTCTATCATCTTCGTACTAATGGTGCAAAATTATTGATTTTTTTTCCAACTAAATTTGCTAGATTTATCAAGATTGATTTACAAAATGATGTGTCAGACCGTTATTGGTTCTTGAATTTCTAGTTTGACACAATCACCTAGTATTGCTCTTTTACCAATTTTAATAAGTTTAGCATTACTCTTTTATTAATTATGAACAGCAAACCAAATATTCCCATTTAATGGTAGGAGGGGCCATTCATGTGCACGGGTTGTGTTCCGTTAACTTATGGGTGTATTGTTAACAAAGTCAACACAAACAAGATCCATTTAACAATCGTATCACGAAGCTCCACCTTAAAACGACCCATTTATAAGTTTAAGTAACTCAAACACAATTCATAGAACTAGCTAAATTAATGGAGTTTGAATTGAGTCAGTCCAACCTGAATGTGATCATGACAACTAGACTAGCGTCCTTTTGGCAAGAAAAAAAAAACTAAACATTTTATGAATCTTTCGTGAGATCGAAGTGCTTAATAAATCCAAATGATTATTTAAACAAAATCAAACAATTTTAGAGAAAATCAGAAGAATTATGGCATTTTTTGCTAAACTAATGGAAAAGTACAATGTTCATTCTAGAAAATCTAGAAGAATTCAAAGTCTAAATACCTTCTTAAAATATAACAGTTCATAAAAACAAGTATTAAAAACAAACAATATATGACTCATTTAAATTAATGAGGTCAATGCAGGCAAAGTAACAAATCATCTTGACAGAGACTTATTCAATTATACTTGTCAGACAAATGAATTTCGGATGACATAGGTTGAACCCGAACATGACCCATTTCTTAATCATGTCAAAAGAGCTGACAAAATAATAACATGAACACGATTACCATACCAAAATCTCTAATTTGGTGTCACAAGCTTGAGCAATGTCAAAAATTATCACCATCGATGTCAATTCTTGATTTGTTGACATGCAATTTGATAATGCTAGTACAAACACCTAAAGGGGCTAAATAAGTGTTTAAAAAAAGTCTTGACAAATAAGTGCGGAATAAAGTAAGTTGCAAGCAAAATCTAAATAAGTATCAAAGTCTTATAAACGAGCCTCCAAACTTCTTGTAGATGTTTAGAATCTATTATGCGATAAAACAGATTTTTGAAATAACTTGTAAGTGTGCAACGGACTTAAATAATGAGAGTTAACGGAAGAGAAAATTGCACAAGAAATTTATAATGATTTAGCTTAGATCAAGTTTACATCCACTCTCCCAAGCTAACAGTCTACTGACTGGATTCCACTATATGATCAACAAGAGATTACAACTTTGAGTGCAAACACTCGGTGGTAGATTACACTGTCTCACTAAGTCACTATTTTGATATTTTTCTCATGATCACAAACGTTTAAGCTCATGAAAGACAAGTGAATGATCGAAGTTCGCTCAGACTTTGGAATTCTAGATTCTATGCTTTGTCTCTTACTTGCTCCTCAATCCTTGATCTTCTTAAATACTCATCCACTTGTAAACTAGCCGTTAGACAGTATCTAGAAGATCACCTTCCAATCTACACATTGGATTATCAAGAAGATTAAATAGCCGTTGAGTGACAGAAGTATAATTCCAAGTTGATTTTGATCGCCCATACAAACATAATCTTGGTTTCCATAAGTATAGCTTCTCTGTTTAGAAAGTTCTTGTCTTCAAGATCCAATTATCAATCAAGTAGATTGAGTCAATCAAATATATCTTGATGTAAAATCCAAACCAGATTACTAGCCATTATATGTTGGGGCTTGTGTTACGTTCTATCAAGTTGTCTCATTTTGAACATGTTTCGTTCTAAATCTACTACATTTTGAACTTATGTCTCGTTCTAGACCTTGTCATGTTATGGATTTGTGTCTCGTTCTGAACCTTATCATGTTCTGGACTTGTATCTTATTCTGTGTGTAATGTCTAAGTATGTTTCATCTGAAGTAGACTTTACGATTTGGACGTAAGTCTAAACATATTTAGCCTTAAGATATGGACACAGTCTGAATAAGTTTAGCTTCAGCATAGACTTTGACAATATCATTTACACGTTCCATCATCTACATTATCTATTACTCAACCATTACACACATTAGTAGCATTTAATTTATTTTGTCATCTTCAAAATATTGTAAGGGATTTTCCTAACAAAAATCAAATAGGGCATCGCTTGGATGCGAGGGCATTGAAAATAAACATCAACATCTCAACCTCCATCGTTTGTCCACAACTTTTGCAGCATCTCTTCTGCTTTTTCTTTCTCTGCAAAAGCTGGCTTCATTCATCGCCTGTCGGGACCATTTGGTAGAAAAAAGAGGAAATTCAATGCATTCTCATCATTTTGTTCGTTTCTGTTTCCATGCACTTGCGCCTAAAATGAGACATGCCTTTGCCCTATCGAACAGGTAATTGGCACGCATGAATCAACCTCTCGGGATGCTGCCTTCAAAAAGAGTCCCAATTGTTCAGTTATCTCTTCCATTCCCAAAGTTTCATTTCTATATTGTCGTTTTGAGTACCATTAAGCATTATTAAATTGATTTGTTAAGTTGTATTATTAGATGTTGAGAATCTAACCGACTTTTTTAAACGATTAATTACTATCTGGTGCATCATCTAGTATATCGATTTCAGTGATTAATCTTAGAAGTGTCACTCTTATAATTGTTAAATGAAGGGGCAATTAAAACATTTAAATGTAGCGGCATTCTCTCTCAATATATATTGGAATTTGACTTAAGAAAAAGCATGGAAACAAATAAACAAGATGAACACAATTAATCCTTTTTGATCCCATGAAAAATTTGTAAGACTACTATCTGGTTTGCAAGTTAAGTTGTTAATTTAGTGTTTGATTTGATGTTAAAGTATGGTAATAGTTTGTGATGACTACTTCAAATTCGTCAAACGGTTTATCATCTCATCCTTCCACGAGAATCCAACTAAGTCACATTCGATTTTTGAAACATTTCGGGCAATGCTCCGAGAAGATTGCTAGCGCCAATCGTCTCTCGCCATCATTTTCTCTATAAACGAAAAAACAAAAAACAAAAAAGTGGTCAAAAGTTATGCTCATCAGCAACGTGACTGGCTTGCAACTTACATATTCCTTTGGGATTTGAGCTGTCCAAAAGGAATTCAAACATACAACTCGAGGGATAAACGCGTTTCTTGAGATTCAATTCACGAACTGCCTCTCCATGATGGATCTCCACTGTCCTTAGTCTTGTACCATACCCATACCATACACATTCTTATCTCCTTTCCATTTGACCTAAAGTAATGTAGAAGGCCCACAGGTTGACCGGTTCAATAGAATCCATGGTCGAGTAATCACCAGCTTTTTCCATACTAGGAGATGTTATAATATATGCCATTTTAACTCATGCACGAGAGTTGAAACTTCTCATTGATTAAACTCAAAGCAAGACGTGCCTCCATAGGTTTAAATTCTTTATTTGATAGCACAAAACTTCAACCCACCACCAAGTCAACAACCTTTTAGGGTTAGCCAGTTACTCTATTCTTGATACTTCTCCAAGTAAGACCTTTATATCATTGTAGGCGACGCTCCAACGAAGTCTAAATCTAGGTGGCATTTTTTAGCTTTCCACTAATAGCATCATTTCTTTTTTTCAAGACGTATAGATCACTTGAAGTAGATAAACTACGGGCCCATAAAATACCTTGCTAACTTCATAATTAAGGTAAGACATGGGTCTAAGCTCAGATGGATGGTCCAAATATGGAATTATCTGCACTTAGTGTATCGAGTTGAACCCTTATCGTATCTTGAATCCGCAAACACAAGTTAAATCCTTAACTGCTGAGTCAACCTCATGAGATCAATAGTAACTCTTTTCGTGATTGCACAATTATGAAGTTATAGTTCTCTACTAGATTTCTTCATTTTCACTATATGAAGTCACGATTTCCAACCTGTTCTTTGTTTCCACAGATTATGTGATGTTTGGAAGACATGGCTAATTATCATCTGTGAGTCAACCCCACATATATATGGTCCTAAGTTGATCCCGAGGGAATGCAAGAAATTGAGTGATTCAAAGTTCAAACGGAGCGTATTTATCCTGGGATAGCAAACTTTCGAGAGATCGGGCTTATGGTTATAAACCGAGATCGGGCTTATGGTTATAAACCCACAAGTTTTTTTTCTAGCAGTGACCTATAGGGAGTATCATAGCCATCTAGGCCAGCATGCCCATTTAGTACCACATTCGATTGGGCTTGGCCAGATTCTAGTCTGATCCTGAGAATGCCCATCCCTATCCTAACTCCCTATTTTTTCACCTCCGACTCGTTTAAACTCGAGAGCATGGATTAATATAAAATGCCAGGTCTTAGTTGGATACAGTGATGTCCTGTTTGGAACCACCACCATCAATGTCTTTCCTCTACAAGCTTCCACCCACCGATGAAATGTGGATGCTAACGAGAGCTACAAGCTAGATTTCCGGTTAAGTATTGTGTAAAAGATTTGCCAAATAGCAAAAGAAACATTGCGCGTGTCTTAGCCGGTGAAGAAGTGATGATTGCTCAAGCAAACTCGGCCACGACTAAGAAAAAATGTGTTCTCAAGGGGATTGAGTACCCGCTGAAGATTCCCACGCTTCAAAGTCAAAACAACAAAAATTTGAAAACGAAATGGTAGTGCAGTAATCTACACACCCCAGCCAATTTTATGTACGAAATAAATTAGCTTAGATAAATTAGACAATCTACACACCCAAGACAATTAATTTAGGGATAAATTAAGATTTTTTTTTTTTTTGATGAACTGAATAGGAGATTTGTGAGGTAACCGGCCAGGAATATTGAATTTTAATTATTAACTATATATAATGTTCTATCTACTTTTTCCATATTGAGATCTGATGAGGGTATTATGGTCATATGCAAAGTGAATATCGAATTTGAAAGTTTCCTTTATATATGGTATAGACTAGTTCAATTTCACAAAACTTGGAGATAATCTAGTGATATGGATTGATATCAGCCACTAATTTTTGAATTTGCTATTTTGGCATCTTGTCGGGATTAATATTAGATTTCGAATCCAACCTAAATTGAGAAGACCTAGATTTGAAAAAAAAATACTCTTCAATTCATCGTCAGGGAAAAAAGTATACTTTGGATAAAAGGAAAATAATATATCAGGTTAAATGGAAAATTATAATACTAAAGAGATTTATGACCTCTAAGGAATTATTTGTTTTAATCATGATTTAGAAATTGAGCTTTCAAGATACTACAAAACAAATAATTCAGTAACACTTTACAGCTCGTATGATTAAGAATGCGTTGTTGTTTAAGAAAACTCCAACATTCGGTGTTAGTTTCATGGCAAATCAATGCTTAGGAAAACCTTTTCTTCAAAATGACTATTCAAATCACTTCAAAAAATTAAGGAAAATTTTAAATAAGAATCTAAAATGCTATCATTTTCTCAAGTAAGGGCTTGAAATGAATCTTATTTTAAATAAGGGATTGAAATGTCCTTGTTTTCTCAAGTAACGGCTTAAAATGGACCTTATTTCAAATAAGGGCCTGAAATACTATGTCAATCCCAAAGAAGGGCCTGACCTCACCAATTGATCAAGGGCATTTTCTTCATCTAATTTTTTTAATTTTCTTCCTTTTTTTTTCTTTTTATGGTTTTTTCTTTCCAAAAAAGACAAACTGAAAAGGGAAAATATAGCTAATTTTTTTTTTTTTAAATATGAGTAGAGGATTGGCAACCCTACCCCCTTGTGGCCATTGCCCCATTACCGGTGGGGGGTTAGCTAGAGGTCTAGCCCTTCCACTTGCTTTTCTCTTTTTAGAAAAAAAGAAGAAGAAAAAAGCAAAGAAAATAATAAGAAAAGTAAATGATGAAAATGCTCTCAATTTGTTGGTGGGATCAAGCCCTTCTTGAAAACTAACATGGCACTTTAGGTCATTCTTTAAAGTAAGGTCAACTTCATACCCTTATTTGAAATAATATTTACTTTATGTCCTTATTTGAAAAAACGATGGCATCAGACCTTTATTTGGAATTTTTTTTGAAAAATTAGTTAGCCGGAATTAATTATATCATCAACAAAGGTCTAGGCCTAAACATTTTCATTAATTCATTTTTTTAAACGATACAAGTAATCATTTTTAATAAAATAATTTTAGAATGTTTTAAATAGTTATATACAAATAATTAATTTGTTTAATCCCTTGCACTCCAAGGCGTCTTGGAGTGCAAGCACCCGTATAATATATCCTTAAGCCAATCGGATAAACATTTTTTAACATCAGGTTTGGACGATTTTAAATTAATTGTGTATATTTTGAATATTTTACAGCACAATCAGAAGAGCTGTAGCGGAATGGAATCCCTGTACTCATCATATTCCGACAATTATATGAAACTACGAGCTAAATACATTAGAGAACTATATAGAAATTCAATCATAAGCGAAACAAAACAAGAAGATTCATTTGGTCCCCCCACCAAAGTTAGGTAAGTGATAGCACGAGTCTCAATAGGACCATAATGTGCCCAATAGAAAAAACGATATTCATGTGGCACTATACTTTTGTTCCATTTATTTCTTGATTGATCAGTTCACATTTAAATTCAAAAGGTCGAATAATATTATCTAAGAAAGGACTTCCGTGTGACACATATCATATGAATTTTCTTCCTCTACCTAACACCCACATAACATTGTGTGCGCACCCAGTTTCCCTTTCTTTTTATTTAATTTGATTTATTGATTTTATTTTATGTGTTTTATCATTTTGAATTGGTTTTGGTTGGAGGACAAGGGAAGAAGATCAATTCCTGCTTTGAAGCCAAAGGCTCGAATTGGAGGAAGAAAGGGACGAGATGAAGATAAAGAAGCCAGCATATTGATCTTGACAATGAGATGATGCCAACCCTGACCTCATCTAAGATGTTAACAGATGGAGTTGGTACAAAGATGAAGCAAGCAAAGCAATTCCTTTCATTAAATTTTTATTTTATTTTATTTCTTCACTTTTCTATTAGTTCTATAGGGAATAAATTAAATCTTTTGTCAGCTTCTAACGGTATGGATTTTCAAAGTTTTGGTGCACGCTTATGACTAGTCAAATCCTCGGCACGAGCGGACCTTATTCAAGAAACGAAGCTAAAAAAATGATTTATGAAGCGATATGGTGAACTTCGTTCAAGAAATGAAGCTATTCAATTATTGGATAATATAAGGGATATCTAAATAGGGTTTTGAAATATGGTTATTATAAAGTGACGTGTCAAATCCTCAATGAGTGCTTAAACAAGCGAACTGTATTCAAATACCCAATAATTTTTGCCAAATTATGTTTTTAAGCTAATTTTGTAAGTTCATTTTAGCATTATTGTTACTACTACCTCATGTCTTTTTCATTTGGATGCACCTAACAAGCAACGGTTGACAATGAGCTCATTGGATATGTATGAAGACTTTTTTTCTAGGTTTACTTCTTCGTGCACAACTCTATCCTCTCTGCATATATATTATTTTCTCTCATGCAGCAACTTGATAATTCGCAACTTTACACGATGTGACATTAAAAGTAATTTAAGTAGCCAGTTTAGGAACAGAATCATGTAACTTGCCAGAGAAGTGTGTTCTCGTCAAAAAAAGGAAAAAGAAATATGTTCTAGTCCAAAGCTGTTTGGCGTATATAGGATTGAGGCAGACCTTTCCAAGAGAGAACCCTAGCACTAGGAGAAATGCTAGAACATACATTTTTCCGAGCTCTAGCAAGGATTGATGAACTAGTTAAATAAAAAATGCCTTCACAGTTTTCTTACAGCTGTCTAATGCGTGTATGAGGACGATCACTAACATTAATCTCTCATATGTCCAAAATGACGACCACAAACTTTTCAATTGTTTTGTTAATAGTATACGGCATCCAAATCATTCGACTTAATTAGTCTTCACAAATATAACATAAACCGTCTCTGAACACGTATTTGTGAGAATTTGTGGGACTACGAATTTATCGAGTTATCAACTGCTCTAAAAGCTTAAATTGTTAATAAATGTGTAATTTAGTATTTAAATATTCTAATACTCCACCTCATGTGTAGGTTGGACTTTGGCCTTAACCTAAAGCATCGAATATTCTATTAGGGAGACAAATAAGGGCCTCAAAGATTTGAACTCAAGATCATACAACTCTGATACCATGTGAGATTTTGTGGAACTACTACTGTTCTAAAAACTTAAACTGTTTGATAAACACGTGATTTAATATTTTAATGTTCTAACACTCATTACCACACATAGGTTGACTTTGGCCTAATCCTAAAGCATGGAATATGTAATTGGGGAGGCAATGCCATGATATTATGTGAGATTTTGGTAGGACCAATATTAATTATTCTAAAAGATTAAGTTGTTAGATAAAAATGTGATTTGTTGTTTATATATTCTAACACGTATCATTTAAGAACCTCTCACAAGAAAATGTGCAACTCTTAAAATTACTTTGAGTAGGAAACGTGGTGATTTGGACATTAATTGGGCTATCATTCAAATCGTACCCTTTTTTTCACTTTACGTTGTTATTTAAACCTAACCACTTGTGTCACTATTTGCATTTGGCCGCCACCATTAGCTTAGCAACTATAGCGGCATCTTGTCTTTGTGAGATTTTATAGAACCATTACTCATTATTTTAAAAGCTTAAACTCTTGGATAAAGACACGGTTTAATATTTTTTTATTATTCAAATAATGTTGAATAATTAAATATTAAACTACGCATTCATATAATATCTTAAATTTTTAAAATAGTCAGCGGTAGTCCTATTAAATCCCACTTGGTATTAGAATAGGAAGTTATGAATTCAAATCTTCTAAGCCCCTATTTGCGTGCCCAATAAACTATTTTCATGCTTTAGGCTTAGACTCATGCCAAAATCTAACCTACCCGTGAGGGGAATTATTAGAAAATTAAAATATTGTACTATGCCTTCATCTAATAGTTTAAACTTTTAAAACAATTAGCAGAGGTCACATAAAATCTCACAATCTCAACTATTCAATCCCTACAGCACAAGCTTCATTGTCTACAATGTAGTTTGATGCCACATGCTTTGTATAACATTTGACGCATAAGATCCAGCTCGAGAGCAAGTCGGAACTAAAATTTCGGTCGACTGGTACAACCATGAGTCAAACCCCCTAATTGGAGAGGAAGGCGATGGCGACAATGGCTACCTAGAGGAGGCAGCGGCGATGACGGAGGAGGGAAGGCGAATTGGGACAAGATACAGAGAAGGGGGGAAGGTGGAATTGTTTTTGGGAAATTGCATGATAAAATGACATATGTCACTTTATAATAGAGAGAGATAAATGGTTTTTTTTTTTTAAAGGGAGACATACGGTGCGTTTGGTAACATTTCTATTTAAAAATTGTTCCAGGAAACAGAAATAGAAAAAAGTGTTTCTGTTTCGCGAAACAATTTTTGAACAAAAAAACGTGTTTGGTAAACTTGTTCCGAGAATAAAAACTGAACAAAAACACGTTTGGTAAATTTGTATTATTTTTTGTTTCTTTTAATTTTTTTATTTTTTTATTTTCTTTTAATTTTTTTCTTTCTTTTTTCTTTTTTTCTTTTTTTCTTTCTTTTGGTCGAACGCCGGCCTCGGCCATGGCCGCGCGACCGGCCAACGAGGGCCGGCGGCCTCGCCCGGCCACGGCGAGGCTCGCCGGCCTCGCGAGGCTCGGCCTCGCCTTGGTTGGGCGAGCTTAGGCTTGCCGGATCTGGGTGAGCTCGAGCTCGCCCAGCCAAGGCAAGGCCGAGCCTCGCCAGGGGCTGGCGACGCTCGGCCTCACTGTGGGCCGGCGACTCTCCGGTGAGGTCGCTGGCCCTCGACAGCGTTACTGGCCCTTGACGGCCAATCGCCGGCCATGGCCAAGACCGGTGACCAGCCAAAGAAAAAAGAAAAAGAAAAGAAAAAAAAAAAAGAGAAGAAAAAGAGAGGAGAGAGAAAATTTGTTCTTAAATTTGTTTTAGAAACAAGAAACACGTTTTTCTTATTTCTTGTTTCTGTTCCAAAAGTGTTCCTGGGAATAAAAAAAATAGATTTGGAACAAAAACGCAAACAAACATGTTTCTGTTCCTTTTTTTGTTCCAGGAACAAAAAAACAGAAATTTTGTTTATAAACAGAAATAAGAAACATTAACAAACAAGCCCATATTTGTTTAAAGGTAATTGCGGTCTATGACTTATTAATAAACCAATTCTGCAAATGCATTCCGAGGCTTTTCCCAAATTGTAAGAAAGCTCTGTCTGGAATGCAGTACAATCACATGATTCATAATAAAGCCAGATCATCTCTACTTGTTTGCCCGGAATTGTTTTTCCCCCCGTCATTTGTTTATTCATGGGTCGGTACCAACAGCATTAGAACAAATCGGATAAACCCATTGTTTCTTCCTCTGAATGCCACTAAGGAATAAAATTAGATCTCACACCGTGCAGGTGGCACATGCTTAATCCTCTCCACCCTCCATCGTTATACCTCACGCTGAAAGAACCCCTAAAACAAACCTCACTAAAATAAAACCCTAATGACACCAGCAAGAAGAAAAGAGTGTCCATTGATTGGACAACGGACAGAAAATTAGAAAGAGATCTACCAAAAAATAACTATAATAATAAAATATAAAAATAAAATAAAAAAATAAAAAAAAATTTGAACTAGGAACCGACCAACGGACATAAAAGAAAAATCAAACATCGTGTACCAGATCAACCTCCAAACAAAGCCTAAAAGAAAATGGTCAGAATAACGCTTAAGGATATGACTAAGATTTGGTGAAATGTAATGGAGATGTGCCCGCAGTTTAAACTGAGCTTTCAAAGGGTCTTTCGTGCGGGTTTGCGTTTCGCAGGTGCAAACAGGAAAGGCAATAAACAAAAAACAAGAACAGTAGCTTTTGCTTGAAGAGCTGGAATCCAATCACTTTGCCACGTCACATCCCTCTCTCCCTCTATTAAAACCATTGCTCTCCAACCTACCTCACACCATTAAATCTCTCATCTCCCTATCTCTCTATCTCTCTCTCTCTCTCAAAGAGGCAAACAAGAAGAATCATTTTTAGAGGCCGGAAAGAGAAAACAAAGTGCGAAGGAATTGATGGAGGGATTGATTCCGTTTGTTTACAGGGCAATTGTGCAGTACAGGAATGGGAACCAAGGCCCGCTCGCCACATGGTTCCCTGAATCACCGTCCACATCGTACATGAGGCTTCCGGGCGATTCGGGTAGGTTTCAAGCCTCCGACATCCATTTCTTCCGGCCCGACTGTGGCTTCAACAACACCACGGCGCCTTCGGCAGCAACCAGCACAGCGACGATGACGACTTCAACCACGCAAGTGCTCGTGTCCTCCGGTGTTCAATCTCCAGTCTGTCGTTTAACCACCCGCCGTGTCGTCGCGTGAAGAAAGAAAAAAGGAAAATTCATGTGACATCGAAGATGGTGCAAGACAAATGTGGGGTCAAGAAAATTGTGCATAGTTTCTTTGGTATGGTTTGGTGATTTTTATTTTTTTATTTGGTGTCATCAGCTAAGTTTGTGGAAACCAAAGGGGCCACACGCTTACTTACTTTCTCTTGTTGTCTTAACTACTGTGAAATGCGAAGGTAATCAAAGATGATAAAAAGGAAAAGGAAGATGGAAACATAAGGCTTGTAGATACAGCTCTTTAAGATTCGAGGAAAAGGTTTGTACTATGGCCGAATGGCCAGCATGTTATATGTGACTACTCAACTATCTATCAATAACTATTCTTATGTTCTTGTCGTTTTTGGATGCTTAACGGAAGAGGCAGGCAATCTTTTCTTCCCAAGTGAGAAAGAATCGCTCCTGCAACCCAAAAAAATTTTAAAAGAAAAAGTCACTTCCCATCGTATTAGTTAAATGAAAGAAGTAAGATTTATCGCATGACGAAATGATATGAACTCACGATAATTTGTAAACTTGCCAAGTAATTGGTCAACGCCCATGTTTTCCTTCTATGGCTTCCTTAAATCAATTTTCTGCTTAGTGAGTTATCAATATGGACTATACGCCGCTAACATTCATACTTTGTTGCGATACTTATAAGTGATGTCCATGATTTTTAATCCACCAATCAGATGTGTAATCAGAAAAGAAAACTTCCTCCAATCAAGGAGTAAGGAATATACTGCCCGGACGGTCGTCGGCCTTGCTTTCTCCGGCGGCAGAGGGGGATCATTGCCCCCTAACAGCTAATGCTCGTGACACTTGCATGGTAATCCATGGGCCGGGGGATTTGTAGATGGGCCGACGAGGGACGGAAGTCCGTTCGCAGATGTGATCATCAAAAGGACCGCGGGCACCAATTTGTAAGGATGGCGACAGACGGGGTTGGGGACGATTGGTCTAATTTCAAACCCGTCATGGTAACATTTTCGTGTATTCCTAAACCCGTCCCAAACCCTATAATACAGTTTCGCAAATGGAACCCGAAATTCATCTCCCTCAAATTATGGCATACTTATCGGGTTCCCAACGGTTCCTCCATATCGGTATGGTTATTGTTAGCTCCTATATAATTTTTTTACCAAAAGATCATCTAACTACGGAAACAGTAGACCATCTGATCATACGTCTGCAATGAAGTAATCATGGAAATCCAGATTATGGAAACCACCTTGCTTTCAAGTTTTTCTACGAATTCTATGAATCACAAGAAAAAAAGAAGTAAAAACTACGAATGTGAAAAAAAAAAAAAAGGTTCTAATTGGGTTTTAAGTGATTTTCTACTTGGGTGTATATATAACTACCTAGGTGAAAATGACTTTACGTTCGATTTTGAGTCACTTGCAAGACAAATCCAATTCCAAGCCCATCTCGCAACCCTAAACTGCAGCCCTTTTAGCCTCAAATTCGGGATGGGTTGGGTACCCCTACTAGACCCGATCCACCATGCCATCTCTACCCATTTGGCAATGCCTCTTTGTAAATAGCGCCCAAGCTCCAGCGGATGCAAGATCAAGAGTCTCGCATGTAAGGTCCATTTCCATGGGAGCAATAAATTCTACTTCTCTTGAGATTAAAAGAAACTGATAAAAACCACTTGCATAAGTAAAGTGAAACAATTAGAGTGCAATACATTTGACTAAAAATCAAATGCATCACAAGGAGATGAAACACATTGATGTCAAGTGCTATTTTATACATGATATTTTGTCGCATGAGGCTGAATTTATTGAGAAACTCATTAGAGTTTAAAAAGCTTTTGAGAGCCGTCATCGAAAATAGTTGAAAGCATGAGATACTCCTCCTTTGTGATTGTTTCTTGTGGGTTTGGATGTATTTAGGAATTGGAAACACGTGAATATGAGCGTTTCAAGTAATTACAAACTTCTCTTTACTGATTATATTGGAGCCGTCTTGTTAATCTCTCCTGATGGAGTAGGTACAGCCCTGAACCACGTAAATTAGCTGTGTTCAGATTCTATTTCCACAATTTATTCCTTTCTCGAGTTGTATCTTGGTTGTGCCACATTCTCGCTATGGTCATAATAATATGTAGCAAAGCCACACACACATAAGAATACTTGAAAAATCCCTAAAATTTTGGCACGAAATTTATTTGAGTCTTAGAATCTTTTAATTGATGTAATGGAATCCCAAGCTTTTTTTAAATATGTATATACAAGTACTTGTGTTAGAATTTTCCTTTGTTAAATCAGAGAGATTTCATGGTAACTTTTACAAAAAATTAAAATTAAAATTGATTGCACAAATTAAAATGTTTAGTACTCTATTGCCTCAAAACATATATATAGTTTATCTTCCATAGATAAGCCGACTTAATTCCAAAACTTTCTAATTATGGCTCTTTTCTCCACAGTGCTTGTTTGCTTGATAGTCTCCAAGAGGGAAAGAATTAGAGCAAACTGTTGAATTTGTAATTACATATTATACTTTATTCTTGAATCATAAATTTCATGCACTTTTTTCCGTTAAAAAGTTAGAATAGCAATTTTTTTTTTTTTTTTGTGTAAATACCCTCAAAAGTTACTACATCAGAGATATCGTAAAGATGATTACCGAAAGGATTTGATTAAATACTTTTTCGGAAAAAAAAAAATTGTAGTTTATTTGATTGATCCCCGATTGAAAGAACTTTCTGCCGGCCTAAATCTCCAGTAGGTTAAGAATATAATGGACATTGTTTCTGCACACTCTGACTAAGATCTACAACCTTGAACGTAATTTTTTCCTTTAGAAGTCTATGGGAGTTCTCTAGTTCGTACTTCTTAAAGATTCAAGTTGTGGGCGGCTCGTCTATTCACAATGCTTGATAGCATGCAAAGTCGTTGCTTTCTCCAATAACCTAGGGAGCTTCATTGTAGTATTAGAGTACTTAAATTACCCTTGAGTGAACGGCACCTATAAAACACACCCCAAAAAAAAAAAAAAATTGGGCCAAAAAAATTAACTTAAGAAAAAGACAAAGTATATGACTTTTGGAATGTGTGCACTGAGTAATTTACTTTCTCCAAGATTAGGACAAAAAATAAAAAAGCTTTGGATCTTAAAATTCCATCGTGGTGCGAAACTTACCAAGGGGAGGATAAAAGAAGCAAGAAATGATCATTGGTTAAGATAAACTTAGATGGAATGTGAAAAATCATATATGCTGAAATTTCGAAAATATCACACTCCATTATGGTTCTTCAGGGCCAATCACGAGCATTCATTTAGCTGGGTCCCTAACTTCTTGATGCATAAATCTGATGTCCGAGAAGTACAAAAGTTGTCCATTTGCAAAACTATCCAAGAAACTGAAAACTTATAAACGTGTTGGTAAATTACGAATTAGTCACATAGAATAAGAAAAGTCAGTCGTTCTTTTCATCAACAATTGTTTTGATACTTACCAACACTTTTATGAGAAAGCAACAATCTCACATGCTAGAGGCGTTATGGGAAAACTCAACGCTAGGAAAAAAAAAATCGATGAATGGAACAATAGAGTTATGATCATTTTGTGCTTTCTGTTTTTTCTCTGCTTCTCTTTACATGTTAGAGGCTTTGTGCGAGCAAACACATTTCACCAACTATTCCCTCCATGCCTAATTAGGATTTCAATTGGAAATCACTCAAGGCTTCCCGGCATTTGCAGATGACTTGGAGCCATATTGAAACCTGACATATATGTTTACGGCACTTTTCTATTCATCACTCAGGCACATTTAATCATGCGTAAAACTCACCACAAAGGTGTATAGCTCAGCTGAACAAAGGCTTACTCCCGAGTGAATTCTCTATACGTGATTATAGCTCAACTTTTCCTTAGCTCACATCCGTCATCTGTAAACACTGAACTTTACATTGGATGACACTTAGCTATCTATTGCTTTTTCTTCATGCCTATTTTAGGTGTTGTTGTCCAAGTAAAGATCCTCTAACCCACAAAGTACTTTCTAGTGGCCCCGAATGACAGGCCAACTGCAGTACCTCTTAAGCAAACAAATATGCCTCAATCCACCGCTCCTTGAGAAAGCCATTAGTGACTGCTCTTTCAAGACTGCCATCTGACTGACTTGACGTGAGACGATGTGGACAACAATTGACGCGTGTCCTTGACAATCATCTCCCAAGTTAATCGACTCCTATGCAGGTTTAGGAGTTAGTGAGCCCAGCCATTCATCTCCCGAAGGAGGATAAGAGACGGAGTAAAAAGGATGGTAGAAAGAAAAACTTCTTTTAGACGACTCTTTTCAATGCTAAGCCAACCATTTGATCAGAATGAAATTTAGAAATAGGTAGACTTGATGATATGAATCATTAAGGTGGATGAGTAACATCTATTAAGATACCAAAAGAAGTAACATATGTTGGGATTTGTTTTGAAAAACAATGAAAATATGCGCAGGTAAATTGAATAAAAAACAATTCACAACAAAAGAAAAAAAATATCCGTGCACGTATCCCCTTGGTATTGTTCATGCATTTTAATAAGAAGCACATAGAAATAAAAGAAGACTAATCACATTACCATTGTATCGTGCTCCAAAAGTTTGGTTCCAATGTTTTTCAGAATTTGATCACAACCATCTAATATCCTCGCAATGTTGGTTCTGATGTTCTTCAAATCCTGACTACAAACGTCTAGCCTTCTCGTAACATTGGTTCAGACTTTCTTCAGATCTTGTTCAAATCCAAACCACAAACACCTAGTATCCTTGTAGCCTTGGTTCCGACGTTTCCAACGTTCTTTAGATTCCAACTACGAACGTCTGATCTCCTCGTGATGCTAGTTATGACGTACTTCGGTTCTAATGTTCTTCAGTTCCAATCCCACAAATGTCAGACCCTATAGTCTAGACGCACCACCAAGCTTGCATCCAATGGTAGAGAGAAACTGAGAGAATTCACCACTACTATTATGGTAGCAATTACTCTCATGTATGACTAATTTTTGGTTGATCTCCATCATCACTTGATCATCTATAGATCCACTCTCTCAACTTCCTCTTATAACCAGTCTTAGATCACATTAATTCGGCTCGTTAACTCTAAAGCTGTTTCAAAGCATTAATGTGACCATACCATTTGCACTTGCTTCGGACTTTGAATATAGACATATGTTATGAAACCGATTCAAAGCATTGATTCAGGCATTAATTCTATAATTGTTACAGAGTATTATTTTCGGCACTAATTTGTAATCATTACAAACTTCATTATGGGCATTAACTTTGTAACTATTACAAAACTTTAATTTGATCATTAAGTTTGAAACTATTTCAGAATATCAATTTAGTCGTTTGAATCTAATTGATTTTGTAACTGTTTCAAATCATTAATGTGGCCATTAAATTTGAACTCACCTCAGATCATCAATACGACTATTAATTCTGAACTTACTTCATATCATTAATGTCAACATTAATTCTAAACTCACTTTAGAATATTAATTCAGTCGTTGATTTGAACCCGCTTCAAATTTTTTATTCAGCCGTAAAATCTAAAACCATTTTAGATATTTAATATGGCCTATAAAGTCTTAAACTGATATTGGACTTATATCTTCATCCCTATTTAATTTGATTGCCTTAGTTGCAAACACATTTACGATATCGTATCTCATATTCTAACATTGTTCTAAATTGGTTATAGTGTGTAATTGTCATGCCCTAATCCTCCGAGCACGTACCCATCCTTGCATGGTCGATTACATAGCGACATCCCAAGACGCATTGCCGACCCATTCATTTTAATACGCATGAGGAAGCAAATAAATAATCCCCAAACAACAACGCGATGGGATAGAAAAACAGGGCCATAATTTTTCGAACTGGAAACCAACAATACACTTATATATATATAACAAACCAAGTCATATATACCCATCCCCTTAGGTCTCCATGGAGCGAGATGAAGCACTTATGTTCTGTCACCTTCTTTGGCTAACCAAAATGCTCAAGAGGAGCTGCCACCTAGGAACTTGAAATGTTATCCCACAATGGGGTGAGACGACGTCTCAGCGACTTCACCCCCTTAAGACCCAACTAGGAAGAAAATACACCCCAAGGATTGCCTAAGCACAAACACAAGTCAAAGGACTTACATTAGCCTCAGTTTTTTCCTACAAGTCAATATAATTCACAATTTCATCAAGTCACATCAACAAATCAATTCATCACAACAGATCAAACCATCGATCAATAGACTCATTCAATTCCATGTTAATAAGACCATCTCTCGATCCATTGATCCAATACTATCTATCCAGTTCGCTCATATCCAAACTGCTCACCCTAAGCTGAAGATAGATAATATAGCTCACCCAAAGTTGATAATAAAGTATACTGCTAGCCCAAAACTGATATATCCAAAGCCTGTAGGCAGATATAGTATACTCACAGTGCTCACCCAAAGATGTTAAGGTATACTACTCATCTAAAGCTGACATATCAAAGTCCGTAGACTAATATAGTATCCCAGTATACTGCTCACCCAAAGCAATATATCAATGCTCATAGACTGATATACCATCCTGACCATCTAACATTTTCACCATTTTTATCATTCCTAATAAAAATAATCGTGTGTGGATACATGGTCGACCTTGCCAAAATACAATATTTTCCCACTCGAAAATCCCACTATTTATTATAGTGCCTCAAAAAAATTTTGGCGTTATAAACTAACAACCTCCTCCATGACATCTTTCCATAATTGCTCAAATTCACAATTCAAAGAAAAACACAAATTTCATCCAAACATTGAAATTGATTTATAAGTTAAGACCAATTCTAACTATGTGATCCAAGTGTGTGTGTGAGAGTCCTCATCTTTTTCGAACTATATGTAATCCAGATAAATTCACATTAATATGCAACCTCTCAAAAATTCTCAATAATTATGACCAAATCTCATAGGTTTGCTTTTCATTTCTCTCTCCACTAATGTAAGCTAATTATCCAACCAAAAATCAATAGGACTTTCTTGATTTGTAATGTAAGGCTGGGCTAAAGGTGAAATAATGGTAATTTTAAGCTCAAATCACCCATCAACACGTTGATTTCTAGGATTTAATTAGAGCCAATGTCACTATCCAATTTCACTCCTTCTTTTCTTTTCTTTTCTTTTCTTTTCTTTTCTTTCTCTCTCTCTCTCTCTCTCTCTCTCTCTCTCTCTCTCTCTCTCTCTCTTTTTAATTGCTTTATGGTGGAGTTTCTCCCAAAGCCCCTCCTAATATAACATAAAAATGTCCAACCCATTGAGTATCCAAAAGGCTCACTCAATTGAAAGTTGGATAGGGAACCATAAAAGCAATTTTTTTTTTCATAATACACCCCAAATAACCATAGCAATCACTTTTTTTTTCTTTTCTTTTTCATACTCCATCATTCCTCGCAAATTTCTATTAAGCTCAAATAATCCCACAAAGAAAATCAACGTGTTCATAGGGCATGGGACAATGATAAATTTGATAACGGCTAGACTAAACATATATTAGTGCCAATGAAAAATTGGGTAATAATTAAGGCTCAAAGGGGTGACTAGGGATAAATAAATAGGGTTAGCTTGAAAGGCTCAATCGATCCAAAAATTGCCTAAATCATTTTCTCAGTTAGATTTAGCTTAGGATTTCGCCTCAAGAGAAAATCAAACAAATTCTAAGATTTGGGTGAACTTTAAGAAAATTACATACTTCACATAAATGTTCTCTAGATTTACACATAATTCAAAAATTAAGGACTTTTAGTGCTGAGTAAGTGGATCAACATAATCAAAATTAAAATTAACTCACACATCAATTGTAAGTTTAAATAAAATTTAAATTTTCCTAAGAATCGTAAAAATTCACAACAAGAAATGCAATCATAATAGAAAAATTTTGGCCAAAAATTTTGTCTCCCCCCCAAACTTGAATGAAGCAGTGTCCTCAATGCGAATAATAGAAATAGAAACAAGAAAATTCCCCTGGTTGTAGGATAAGTTCACCGATGACCTTGATGATTAAGCTCTTGAAAGATGCTCCCTAAAAAATTAACCTGGATAAAACATAGAAAAGTTAATCTTTTTTTTTTTTTTTTTTTGCAAAACATAATAAACTTAACAATAAATTTAAAAAAAAAAAAAACATAATTAAAATGCTTGGGTTGCCTCCCAAGAAGCGCTTGCTTTATAGTTTTCAGCCAAACCATCTCAGATGTCGCTAATCTGGAGGATGAAGTTCAAAGGTGGTCTTCTGCTTGTTGCAACCACCTTCAAAGTAGGGCTTCAAATGTTGATCATTCACTACTTCTTACATCTTCAGGTTCAAATGCCTCCGAGGTTGGATAGTGGGTTTATATTGTTCCTCCATCAAATCTGTCAAAGAAGAAGATATAATTACCGATAAAGAAGAAACTCCATCTAAATAAGTATATTTCAAATGAGAAGGTAAGAGTTTGAGTTCAAGAATTGGAAGCTCTTCAATTGATGGTTTAGGCTTTGTAATTCATTGTCCCAACTCCTCAAATTTAATTGCCTTTTGCCTTGAATATGGTGGAATTGCCTCCATGAAATTTGTGTACTCATGTATCTCATCATTCTGAATATCTTTGTCCCTTGGTTGAATCAGACATGCTTCAAGTGGATCTTTAAAAATATTTTCCTGAAAAACCTTATTCACCAACTTGTCAACTATCTCAACTCTAAAACAAGAATTATCATCAGATGTATATTTCATTGCTTTAAAAACATTAAATAAAACAAGATCATCTTGAACTCTAAGAATCAACTTCCCTTGTTGTACATCAATAAGAGCTCTTCCTCTTGCTAGAAAAGGTCGACCTAAGATAGGTGTTACCTCAAAATCTTCCTCCATGTCAAGAACTATGAAATCTGCAGAAAAGATAAATTTGTCAACATTTACCAAAACATCTTCTACAATACCTCTTGGATATTTAATTGATCGATCAACCAGTTGAAGTGACATTGTGGTTGCTTTTACCTCGCCCAATCCTAATTTCTTGAAAACTGAATAAGATATCAAATTAATACTTGCACCTAAATCACATAATGCTTTTTTCAAAGTAAGAATCTCCAATAGTGCAAGGAATAGTAAAACTCCCTGGATCTTTTAATTTTGGAGGCAATTTGTTTTGTAGGATGGTTGAACACTTCTCGTTTAACTTCACAGTTTCATAATCCTCTAGTTTCCTTTTGTTTGCCAAAATCTCCTTCAAAAATTTTGCATAACTAGGCATTTACGCTAAAGCATCTGCAAAAGGAATGTTAATGTGCAATTTTTTAAATACATCGAGAAATTTAGAAAATTGCTTATCTATTTTGTGCTGCTAGAGTCGCTAAGGGAATGGAATTGGCGGCACATATAGCTTGGGATTATCTGGAAAAAGTCTACTCTTACTTGTCTCATTCAATTATTTATTGGTCATCTCTTCCTTGTCTTTGACAATCTCCCGTTTGACATCTTCTTCTCCCACTCGTTTACCACTTCTCAAGGTAATAGCCTGTATGTTTTCAATTGGATTTTTCTCTGTGTTGTTCGGTAAATAACCCTGTTGTCTCCCTGACATCATGCTTGCTAACTGACCCACTTGCATCTCCAAATTTCTGATTGAAGCTTCTTGGTTTTGAAATCTCACATCCGTGCTTTTGATGAAGTCATGAGTCATATTAGCAAGTTTGGTGACTATATCTTCCAAATTGGATTTTGTCTCTTCTAATTGTTTGAATCTCGATGGTATCGTCACATTCTGATTATTCCATGAAAAATTTGGATGATTGTGCCATCCCAAATTGTACGTGTTGGAGTAGGGATTATTCTGTGACCTATTAAAATTGCCAATAAAGTTAGAATTTTCACTAGATTGTTAGTATTACCTACCTGACATGCTGTGCTAACATGTCCTCCACCACAAAAATCACATGTCAAATTCTGAATTTTCATGACTGAAACACTCATATTATCTAGCTTTTTGTTGAGTGCTTCAAATTGTGCAGCAATTGTAGCAAAAGCATCCACTTCATGAACTCCGCTAACTTTTCGCATTGGTAGTCTCTCAGTAGGCCACTGATAACTATTTGATGCCATATCCTCCAATAAATTGTAGGCTTCTTCTGGTGTTTTATTATTTAGAGTTTCTCCTGCAGCTGCATCAATCATAGAACGAAGATTTGTACTAGAGCCATTATAAAAAGTTTGTACCTGCATTCATACGGGTAGTCCGTGATATGGACATCTCCTAAGAAATTCTTTGAATCTTGCTCATGCTTCATATAATGATTTATTATCCATCTGCATAAAATTAGTAATATCGTTATGCATCTTCACAGACTTTGTAGGTGGAAAGAACTTACCAAGAAATTTCTGAGCCATATCATTCCATGTAGTGATGGATCTTGCAAGAAGAGAAGAAAGCCAACTTTTAGCTTTGTCTCTAAGAGAGAATGGAAATAATCTCAATCTAATAGCATCATCTATAACTCCATTATATTTAATGGTGTCACAGATTTCAAGAAAAGCATCGATGTGAGCGTTTGGATCATCGCTTAGTAGCCCACTGAATTGCACTGATTGTTGAAGCATCTGAATGAGTGACAGCTTGATCTCAAAGTTGTTTGCTTGAATTGCAGGTCTTCTGATACTTGATGTGATGCCTCAAACTGTTGGTGCAGCATAATCTCTTAAGAGTCTACGTGGATTTTCATTATCACCATCTGCCATCTTCTTAGTGTGATTTCTCTGTTCTCTCAGTCGCCTTTTGAATGTACACTCGATTTCTGAATCAAGCTCAACAAGCTTCCCTTGTTGGCTACGTGTCATAAACCGATGTACACCCTGAAAAATAAAAATAAAAATAAAAGCTAGATTAAACTTAGAATTATCCGGTATCAATATTAATTAGTATTAAACAAACGATCCCCGACAACGGCGCCAAAAACTTGTTCGTAAAATTCTAAACACAAGTGAACCTATTGAACAAGTAATATAATGATGAGAAAGAATATCATCCCACAGAGATCGATGATTAATAAACTAATTAAATACTAAAATTGATTAATTCTAAAATTTATCTAACAGATCAAAATATAATTGAGAATAAACTAAAAACAAAATTTGGAGACTAAATGCAATAAATCAATTAGATAAATATGTTAGAGCACCTGATTTTGCCATAACCACTAGAAATGAATTTCAGATTATTATGAATATAAGAACGATATCAAAGATGTGATAGCGGAATTTCCTAACTTATTTACTATCCTATCTCTAGGTATAGCAAACCTACTCAGTTTATTAATCCACTATATCTCTATATAAATTAAAATAAACATGAGTGCATTAAAAACTATGAATATTCCTGATTTACAATGAGTCTTTTGGATCACCTTATCACCGAAATCTACACAAATAACACAGTATATCTCTATCCACGTTTAATTCATGGTTATATATTATAACGAGCAATTGCATATTATCACTTCTCAGTCTCAAACATGTATATCAGATCATTCAAGTGGTGACTAGTCACCCAAAAGCATTATGCACAATAATATGTAACTCACATGAATGAAATCAATTGCAAAACATAAAAATCATGAAATTCACATCATCATGGTTAGGCTACATCGTAGCCCTAACAAAAGAAAATGAGAACATAGTAAATGAAGAAATAAAAATATAAATCAAACCCAGCATCTTGAATCAAAAAATAAGAATTTTGTCACCACTTTTGTCTTCTCTTCAAAATACTTGAAAAACTCTCTGAATAATGAAAAACGATTTAACAAAAACCTAGCTGCCCTCTCTTTCTTTATTCTCATTTTCATAGGATATATCCAAGATCCTTATCTCTAAGTAATTGCGCACAAAATCAGGGAGTAAATCAGAGGATTTTGATTTGATATCTATCTCCCATTGCTGCTTGATTTAAATTCCTCAGTTTTGCCATCTTTTTCCTTATCTTCTCTATATATCATTATTCTGTATAAATAGGGAAAATTTAAATAATCATAAGGAAATCCAAATATTTTCTAATAGATATTGCATTAATCATTGCCTAAAATAAGTAAAATAACTCTATTTTTATAGAGTTAGCATAAACCGACACCCGGCGATTTTCTAATTAATTAATGAAATTATTAAATTTTGGGATAAATTCCCAAAATCACGAATCACACTCAATCAGCACAAATTATCATCTAAGAAAATAATCTAACCACACCATAGCAATCATCATAAAATTCTGGTCACCAGTTATCCCGGTCTAATTTCCAAAAAATAATTAATTAATTAATTAATTAATTTCGAAAATTAATTATTAAATACCAAAAATTCAACTTAGGCTGGAAAAGCCTAATTAAATACCAAAACGGGCCCGGAAAATTTCCGAGACTCTTAAAAATACTACAACGTATCTTCTCGCTAATGGCACTAATCTAGCCACCTAACATGCATTAAACGATCAACTAATTTACTAATCCATTCTAACTAACCACCTAATCCAAGCTTAACTAAAACTAATCAACCCTTAAGCGCCATTAACTTACTAAGCAGTGATTAGTGAGTTAAACTCACTTGATTAACAATCCGCTCGAATCAAAACGACGGGGACATGGAGGCGATCCACAAACTCCAAAGCCACACCACTAAGCGAGGTCCGGAAAGCCACCAAGCAAGGCAAACAGTGGCTGGAAACCCAGGTTGTTCAGTCTCTGCTCGGTGCTCGAAGAAGCTATAACAGATGGTTAGTTGAGTTGGAAACAAGCAATGATGGGCAGCAACAGTGCAGCGGGGCCAGACGAGGCCTCATGGCGACAAGCGGTGGCTCAGGCGACCACGACGGCGACGCACGGCGTCCTAGTGACCTACTGACGCACGAGCTGGGCGAGACAGCGCGGCTAGGACAGCAGTGATGCGTGATGAGCACGCGAGGGCGCGACGAGTGACGCGATGGCTTGCGGTGACGTGCGGTGGTTCTGACGGGCTGCTAGTTTGCTGGTTCAGTTTTTCTGGGCTCTCAAGTTTCGAACAACATAGGGGAAGGAGGAGGGTGGTCAACGGCAACAATGGGAGAAGGAGGGGGACAGCTTTGCTTGAGGGGACCACCTTTGGTCTTCATCTATCCCTTTGTCTCCCTTTGATTTGGCCCCACCACCTAGCTAGCTGCCTTAGCCAAATTCCAGCAGCCCAACTTCCTTCTAGAAGCCCTAAAGTGGTCCATTTGTTAGGTCCAAAGGGGGCATACGAATTTTGGTTGGAATTGATTCAATTTCCATTCAATTCCTCTTCGAATCAATTCATTTCGGCTTCTATAAATTCCATTATCGAGTTCACGATCAAATTGGCATTTTTCAATGCCATTAGAACCTACTTGCATCCCAATTTCGCGATCAAAAACGGACCTCGAAATTTCCCGGTCGAAAACGGTCTTATATCGACTTTTTCCGCCAAAACCTCAGTTTGCAGAAAAACTTCAAAGATTGAGTCGACATTCCTAAAATGACTCGTGACATAACAGAACTTTTAATTTCTAAAATCGGATTCAAATTCACGGTTAATTTCAATCTAGCATGATTTCAGCGTGACTTAGTCTACCGGGTAGCTTTCAAAAATTTTTACTACAGATGACCCGTGGTTAATTTTCTTCAAGCCACAATGAACCTCTTCGACACCTTGGCAACTCTCGATTGTCGTGAAAATCTCGAGGTTTCAAATCAAACACAGGGTACCAAAATGACAAAAAAATCAGTCTAGTGCCGATCAATGAGAATTTTTCAATTTGGTGTAATCACCCATGTTTAACTACATATCTTAGTCGAATCAACCTATTTCTAATTTCTAATCGATCTTTACTGTGCTGTAATGATCTCTGTAGATGAACACGGTCGAGTAGTCGAATTCTCAAGTCTAATGCATTAAAATTCCTTAATGACCTCCCCAAATAGTCTAGTTATCTCACGAGTGATCAAATCTGAGAATAGCACTATAGGCACGTCGATGAAAGGCCCGATTTATTAAATTTGAAAACACGACTGAAAAATTTAGGATGTCACAGTGACATCCATAGGTTCATCACTAAGCTGATAGTCTTGTACTAACACATTGGCATAACCAAGAGAATCAATTGTCTTAATCAGTCTCTCATTCCTACAAATCATGAGTAGTATTTAACAATATGTCATGGTTGCCTAGAAAGTGTAAATATTTCAAGAACATAATGAACCTCTCAGATTTGGCGACCATGTAATCCAATCCTTCTGTCTCACTATGTTTCGATCAAACAAAGACTATGGAATTATTTGTGAAGCCACCAATTTGGTCATCGCTCAAATCTAACTAACACATATTTCTACGAGACATGAACTATTCATTCTCGATTACAACCCCAGTCAAGGATTTCAATACAATGTTATAATTAGATCGCATATGACATCAATCTTCTATCTTGTATATCTACATATATATATATATATATATATATATATATATAGATAACAAGAAGACATATTACATATTGTGCATGCATGTGCCTTCGTATATGAATAAACTATGACCATCAGGTATAGAGATGATTCAATGAAGCGTTAATTCCATCCACATACAAGTCAACATCATCTCTTAGGTCGAAAGATTTTACACAAGACTAAAGTACGAACGATCAGTCATTGACCCCACCAAAAGTTTTCATGTTGCTAATCGTTTTATACATGTTATGTTCGGTGAAGTTATCCAAAACACGCACCTATATTCTAGCACGAATATCGCAATACCCAATGGTTTGGTATTCATCACCCCTTGAGATAACCAATACTCAATGATGAAGCTTGTGAATACGCCGGTCTCAATAGGATCATCAATATCCTCTCAATGATTAATTGATCATGAACCATTAAAATATTCAATTTAACAGTAAATCTATCACATATTCTTAACACCTTGAGAATATGATCAAAATTGCAACTAATCTTATGGACTCATTCATATAATTGGGATGATGAATGAATAAGTCTTTGCCATTAAATAAATAATGCAACTAAAATCCCTAGCATGTAATTATTACATAATTACTTTAGAGCATATAGCTAATACTATGCTAGGTGGATAATCCACCATCCCAATGACCCTGCGCTACCAAAGAAAAATTTAATCCTCAAGGGCTCCATATTTGCTCAACAATTTTCTCTTTCCCATGAAAAGCCTCAATTTTGGCTCAAAAGACATACAACAACTTCTCATTCAGGTTAAAACAGGAAATTTAAGAGCCTCAATTTCTATAGTCCTATAAGATCACCAAAAATGACTTGTGCAAAGGACCAAAAACATAACTGAAGTTGTACTTAATGAGATGATTGATTGAAAGTTGCTTGGAAACAATGCATGAATATCTCCATTTCATAACAAGAATCGAGGATCTTAATACAATAAATCGTCCAGGTTTTAGGAAACCTTAACACACTTTTAGCCTAATAAACTATCCCATGATCTATCTCGTCCACTAATGACTCACTGCCCAGCATTCCCTAGGCTTCAAAAAGATAAAAATATCCCTTTTGTTCGGTACAAGATTAACACTGGACAATGTTGTTTCTACATCATAATGAGAAGAGTTTGTGTCTCACTCACCCAATCAATTGTACTAGGATTGCTTGAACCAGAATTGTTCATATCATTCAAATCTTGCCCAACATGAGCAATATACTTACTCTCTCGATTTCACTCTTTGTCGAGGCGCTGCTGATACTATCATGCGACATTTGCATACCATGCATGATTACCTACCCAAATTGTGGAAACATGACCATTCCTTACCCGTCGAGCATCCGACCGAGCTGTGGTGATCGGTCATACAAAGTCCAGTGCAACTACGGGACACTGTTCTTTGACGCACTCAATGGGTCATCTTACGTCATCACATCCATCAACCCACAGTCAAAGAGGCTAGTGATTATGTCGTCGGATTTGGTCGACCATGCTTGCATGTCGGCCGACTATAGGAGTCAGGGAATCTACCTCGACCCAAGCCTTCTGTTCAACATAAACAACAGCAACACCCTAGTGCTGATGAATTGCTCCACTGAAGTGTTGTCATTTGCTATAGATTGTACACTGACGAGCATATGCCAAGCATATATTAGGGACAATCCCCCCACGGCAGCCTTATGCAATAACTTCTCCTTCTGCTACTCACTGATCCACCAAGACCGATGCACAGCTTACCAAAGCTTCATTTTTCTAGACACTTTGCTACCAATGAGCAAGTGGGCAACGTTCAAGGGGGTGGAATTGGAGTGGGAATTGCCTCATGAGCCATTGTGCACCTCCTAGGTGGATTGCCAGAACTCGACCAATTCGATGTGCACGATAGACCTCGTGAAGGCTGTGCAAAAAACGACGCTTTTGCTAGTTCAAGTTTCAATTGAATCCAATTGCGGACGTTTGTTATAGTAAGTAGTGTTGAGAAAACTCCTGCCAAGTTTTGAAGTTGACAAAACTTTCTAGTTCTTATTCTTATTTTGAAGAATAATATACTTCTGAAGTTATATCACAGACTATTGCCAAAGTCTATTTATTCCAGAAGTCTTTCCCACTCTGACGCAATCCAAATTGAAACTGAGTCTCGAACAAAAATAAAATCAAACTCAAATTTATTGATCTTGCGACAAGGATTCAGTATGAACGTAGTAGGAATTTATTCTTCAATATCTAGCTCTTTGGCGAAGAATCTCACTTACCTTTTATAAATACATTGATGGAATCAATTGCAAATTAATAAAATCAATCTTGAAGACAAGTTTTTTTTTTTTTTTTTTTTTTTTTTTTTTTTGTGGAAGCATCTACTTATGGAAACTTAGATTTTGATTGTATGGGGGATCAGAATTAATGAATTTTTATCTCAATCTTCAAACGGCTATAAGATTTCCTTAATCGATTTTGTCTATCGAATTGATTGGAAGAAATTCCTTTGGAAAATGCCATCGGCTAGTGAGGCGTGGAGGAGTTTTTAAGGAGGTCATTCGGTCTAATTGAGATAGGGCGTTAAAATTGAAATTCCAAAATCTGAAGCCTTTCCAACCACTTGTTCTTCATTAAACAAATTGTATTTAAGAGAGAAAATTACAAGAAGAGTGACTTAGTGAGAGAAAATGAATCTTTCACTGAGTGTTTGCACTCAAACAATAGTACTTTTCTCTTGATACTATAGTGAATTCTAGCCAGAAGGCTATCAGCGTGGGAGAGTAGACGTAGGCTTAATTTAAGCCAAATCACTATAAATTTCGTGTAAAATCTTCTCTTCCCTTAACTCTTTTCATTTAAATCTGTTGAATCATTTTAAGTATTGCAAAAATCAATTCCATCTCTTATTTGATTCTGAATATTCATTAGAAGTCCGATGACTTGTTTAGCAAACTCTGTTTGGTTCTCAAACATTGTTTGAAATATATTTTATTTATCAAAAATTCTTTTAAACACCTATTCACCCCCTCTAGGTATTCGTACTAGCTTTATCAAGTAGGAAAGCAAAATGTTTTGTTAAAATCTACACGAACATAAGGAAAAAATTGAAACATCATCACTTTATGTAGCATAATCTAATTAACCAAACTACATGCTTTAATGAGAAGTACTATGTTTAGAAACAATGCATTATAAAAAATAGTGGTAGATGCATCAAATACATCATCCAAACGTTGAGTTCAAGAGCGAGATGTTTAATTAGTCATTTGTTCTATGGCAAAGTTGATCATCATGCCATAGAACTAGGCACACTCTAATGAAAATGGCCGATTCAATAATCAGACATTTATAACTACATCAAACATAAGCATCTATGGTGAACTTGGCATAAGCTAGTTCTTTATCTATTTTCTTATAGATACTAAGGGCGTGCATGATAACCATTTTATTTCTATTCCAAAATTATTTTTCTATTCCAAACTTGTTTTTAGAACAATTATTCGTTTGGTAAAACTATTTCTTTTTTCTATTTACAAAATAGATTTCTACTTTAGAAATATCTTTGGAACAGAAATCAGAAGTAATTTTTTTTTTTTTACTTTTATATTTCTAAAACAGAAATGAGAAATAAAAACTCTTCTTATCATTCGTTCTCGCTATTAGTCGGTTGTTCATCCATTGTCACCGACCGCCGTTCGCTGCCGCTGCCATTGCCACCGCCACCAGCACCCACCACTGACCACCAGAAAGGAGAAATTTTAAGTTGTTATCAAACAAATTTCTATTCCAATGATAGAAATTTTGTGCATTATCAAGCGCCTATTTTTTTCTTAGAAACTCATCCAAGAATAGAAATTTAAAAAAAAAAATTATTTCTCATCCGAAAGTCAATTTCTAGCCATAATAATTATTATTCACATCCCAAGTGTCCAAGACTAGAAGATTGCGAGAAGCAAAGCAAAAGTCCACTAATTGGAGGTACGTATTTCAATTTTCAACCTGGATACTTCCATTTGATTTTGTTAAAATTTCACCAATTTGACCGGAAATTTTCCACATTTTCTGCAGGTTTAACCTTCAGTGCCGCTGCAGTTCTGTTCGGCTTCGCAGTTCTTTCTTTAGTCCGCTGGCAGCGCGAGCGCACCAAGAGGGAAGCACAACTTAGTTTGACCAAGATGCGCGAAGACATCTTAAATGCCAATTGCAGCGGCAAAGCAGCCAAGATCTTCACGGGGAAGGAGATCACAAGAGCCACAAGCAACTTCTCGAGGGAGAACCTCCTTGGCACTGGTGGCTTCGGCGAGGTCTTCAAGGGCACCCTTGAGGACGGAACTGTAATTGCCGTCAAGCGAGCCAAGCTTGGGAACACAAAGGGAATACACCAGATCCTGAATGAGGTCCGGATCCTTTGCCAGGTGAATCACCGGAGCCTGGTAAGACTTCTGGGTTGCTGTGTGGATCTCAAGCTGCCTCTGCTAATTTACGAGTACATACCTTACGGAAATCTTTTTGACCGTCTTCACGGTGCATACAAATGTAAATGGGCTCCGCTCTGTGGTACCGTCGGCTCATCATCGCCCACCAAACGGCCAAGGGACTAGCATATCTTCATACTTCAGCCGTACCGCCCATTTTCCACGGGGATATCAAATCTAGTAACATACTACTAGATGAAAAGCTTGATGCTAAAGTATCCAATTTCGGGTTATTGAGGTTAGCCGAGACATGCAACTCACATCACGACCTGTGCTCTCAAGGAACACTCAGTTACCTTGATCCCGAATACTATCTGAATTTTCAACATACTAATAAGAGCAATGTATACAGCTTTAGGGTTGTTCTGTTGGAGTTGTTGACTTCAAAGAAGGCCATCAACTTTAATCGAGATGAGGAAGATGTAAACTTGGCAATACATATCAAGAAGATTCTAAAAGAAGAAAGACTGATGGATGCAGTCGATCCAGCAATCAAAGAGGGTGTCACGAAGTTGGAATTGGAGACCATGAAGGCACTCGGAAATCTCACATCATCATGCTTGGACGAGCGGCGGCAATATGAAGGAAGTAGCCAACGAAATCGGATACATAATAAGTATACTTCAAGGAGGTTAAAGTCTTTGCTGCTGCTGCTGCTGCCATGACTCTTGGCTTGGGAACCTCACGTGGGTGCTAATTAATTAGATCTGCCGAACTGTTGAACCCAAGGCAAAATCCTCAAAGAAAGTACAACTATGTTGAGTCTTGGAAGATGGTGTACTGAAGCCGACCCCATTTGTGGGCAGTTGTATCGGATGAACTCTTCTTGAAAAGTCAAATTCCAGAAACTGCGTAAAGCACTATTCTGGAGGCTCTTTAATTCTAATGTCCGATTCTTAATGCTTGGTCACGATCGACCCTTGAAAACTGTAGCTTCAATTCCGGTGATGACACTCCATCCTAAGAACACTCCAGACCCCATATGAGCTTAAGTGCAGAGAATCAATGTCAGTATTAATAAATTGTTTGCTTTTCCTATCCTAAGGAGGGTCTGACCGCCCTTTTATTGGGATCACATGCCTACTCAAGGTTTCTGAAAAGATATCGGGGTCCCACCTCGTTTATTTTCTTCGAAAATCAAGAAAACACGATCTTTATAAGAGATCAAGTTACTTGGCTTTAGAAGAGTAAATTAACTCGGTCCTGCTTTCAAAAAAAATAGAGGATTACACTCCCTAAAGTCTCCATTCTCCTGGCAAGTGTTGCATACACTAAATTTACTAAACGAAACTAATCACATATCAAGAATCTATTGTAGCCAGCCACCCGGAGTTTCACTATAGAACACGAAATCCTAAAAAACTTAAGTACAGTGACTGGTGTTATTTGTGTCCATCATATCATACATAGAATTAAGGTGCCATTTTCAACCAGTGAAAAAAAATGCTTTAAAAAGTAGAGAAAATATTTTTCACTTTTTGAAAATTTAAAAAATTTCCATCCTCTTTTATTCACTTCTAGACCAAACACTTCCTTTCACCAAACACCTTTTCCTTTCATTTTTTTTTTTTAAATCGAGTTTTTAATTTTTTTTTTTTTTTTTTTTAAGTTTTCTTTCCTTTTCTCATTGCTTCTTCCTCGGCTGGTTGCATGCCACAATAGTGGCCGGTGAGCTCGAGTCTGACCCCATCTGGCAGAACTGGAGCTCGCCAATTTGATGAGCGCTTCCCCTCACCGCTGATGACCAGCACATAGTCGTCCTCAACCTAGACCTTGATGTCCCTAGACTTGAGCCTCGGCATGTTGATGACGAAGGCATAGGAACTCCTTGACGTCTGCAAGGGTCGCTACCACGGCCCCGGTGTCTCGGACATAGGTGTGGGTGGGGGCATTGGAGGACTTCTCGGCCTCGTCGAAGACGTCCATGAGGCAAAAAGTGGTGGAGGGTGGTCAAAAGTAGGGGATCGAAGCCGATGAGCCCAATATCCATCATTGTCGTCGTTCTCCTATTGCTACTCAGTCGGTGAATTTGGGGAAGGAAATTAGGGTCTGAGGAACAAGGAAAAAGAAAAAATGAAAAAGAAAAATAAAAGATAATAAAAGAAAATGAAAATAAAAAATAATTAAAATTTTCATCTTCTTGATGATTTTTCTCAAAATCTAACTTCCCAACAAAATGACGGAAAATATTTTCTAGTTCATTTTCAATTTTTAGTTGAATATCGAAAAATATTATCATTTTTTGGAAAATAGTTTTAGAGAAAACATTTTTTAAAAACATCACATACTCTGCAAAAAGAACGAAGCTTAAGCCTAGACAATATTTTCTCCCATCCCCCGTTATAGCAAAATTAAAGAATCCACAAACAAAGATGGTTTGTGTTCTGCCCTCATAATCTGTCCCCAAATATGACAACAAAGTAACAACAAATCAAGGTAAACAAGACTCAATCCATGACAAAGGCACCTTTCAACAAACCTCACACTCTGGCTGGGGATCGCAAGCCACCTTCTTATACAGAGGAAAAAAGAACTCACCCCCAACCAAATGCTTGGTCACAGAAAACAATGGCAAACTGATTAATTCACTAAGAATCTTCATCAGCATCAGAAAGCTCAAGCAAAGTCCTTTTCCATTTGTGCTGAAAAACCAAATAGGCAAAGCCCAACAAAACGGAGAGGAACATCCCGAAAATTGCCCAGAATAATAGGCATGTAGTTCATCGACCTACAGGGAAGAAGGTGAAAAAAGGATAGAAGCGTTGGATAATAAAAGTGAAACCATAGGTACTGCAGTCTCCTCATAAAGTGAGGCGTCTGAGGAAGGACGTCTATATCGATCCCAAGATCCCGAACAAAACATGAGATGACATGGCAATAAGGGCCCAGGTACAAAATGCCATCACTACCGAAAGCTGAAATCTGCGGGAGAAGGATAGAAGAAATGCTAAAAGTTGTGTACAACACTCACTTTAATATCAAAATTTTCCGTGGACTCAATTGTCAAATCAAAGGAAAAACTAATCACTTAAATGTCTCTTGTAAGAAATTTCAAACAAAAAATTTACATCATTTTTATAATTAAAAATTTGAGCTGATGTGGCATTTTTTAAGCACTGAAGTGATCATTTTTTCTTTGAGATTGGCATTGAAGTAATAACTTTTTAACAATGACCCGCACTAAAATGATCATTTTTTAATAACGATTGGCATCGAAGTGATCACATTTTGACTTGCTACCCGATGTCGTTTAGGGGTTATATTCTAACTAGGCATACCGACGAGCCATATAGAATTGAGAAATCAATAAAATATGGCAACATCGGATTTTTAGCAACTTAGATCGAAGTTGGTACTTAAGTTATCATTTTTTTTAAAGTAGCACTTAAGTAATCCGAAAAAAAACTTTAGACACTAAAGTGAGTGTCGTACATAACTTTTGGCACTTCTAGCATCCTTCTCCCTAAATCTGCCACATAGTAGATGCGTCAATGCCCTACAAAAGTTCAAGTGCCTAGATATAAAATGATAACACTTTCTAGTGGCCCTAAACGACAAGCCAACCACAGCACCTCTCAAGCAAACAAATATGCCTCAATGCACCACTCCTTAAGGAGGTCATTAGTGGCAACTCTTCCAAAACTCTACCATCTAACTAACTTGACATGAGACGATGTGGACAAAGATTGATGCATGTCGTCAACAGTCATCTCCCAAATCAATCAACTCCTATGCAGGTTTAGGAGTTAGTGAGCCCAACCCTTCATCTCCTGGAGGAAAATAAGGTGATCTCGAGATGGTAGAAAGAAGAATTTCTCTAGATGACTCTTTTTCATACTAATCCGACCATATGATCAAATTGAAATTAGGAAATGGGTAGACTTGATGATATGAATCAGAAAAGTGTATGATTAAGATCTATCAAGATACCAAAAAAGTACTACACTATATGGACTATATGGACAATCCACCATCCCCAATAGGCCTACGCAATCAAAGAAAAATTTAATCCTCAAGGACTCGATATTTGATCAATAATCCTCTCTTTCCTTTGAAAAGTCTCAATCTTGGCTCATAATGTTGTAGCTAGCAATATCACCTAGAAGGGGATGAAAGCAATTCTACACAAATTAATGCGAAAGCCAAAAAATCAAGTCAATATTATCAAACCAGAGTGAAGTCAGAATCTAAATATTGAGAGTAACATGATGAAATTCATCGATATGCAAAAATAATGAACAAGAGTTCAAAGATAGAAGAGATCATACCCAGAATTTACAATAGTTTGGTTTTGAGTAAGCCTACATCCACTCTCTCACCAAGACAACCTACTGATTGGATTTCACTAGTCAATTAATAGGAGGTTATACAAATGAATGATGATACCCAAGTTTGCACAATTCCCTCTATATCACACAATCAATATGACATGCCTCTCAAGGGTTATAGTTTAAGCTCACAAAAGACAAGCATGTAAGATTGAAGTTCTCTTGGACTTTGGAATTTATGTTTATGGACCTCTCTTTTCTCTTTAGCACCTCGGTCTCCTTTTATACTCTTCCACTTCTAATCTAATTGGTGAAAAATTACTTCTCCAAATAACCCGTTGAACAAAGAAAATTGAGTAACTGTTGAAAGATAAGATCTAAATCTCCATTGATTTAGTCGCCCATACAAGCAAATCTTGTTTTTGTAAAGTCCTTCAATCAAGGAAAGTAGCTTGCCTTTCAAATGATTGTCAATAAATCAAAATGTCTTACTTAAGGATTTCGTTGCAAAATAATGTTTAAGATTGAAGATCAATCAAAATTTTCTATATCGGAAATTCGAGCTAAATCACTAAATGTGATGATGAAAGTAGTGAGGTTTTTATATGAACATATAATCTGAGGTAGATTTCGCAATATGATGATATTCATCATTAGCAATAGAGTTTGAAGATATCAGGTGATTTGATTACATATGCGTGAGTTTGTTGATATCTTCACTATTTCTATGATGATATTTACGTATAAGTTATGCCGATATCCTCATTGTTTCTATGGTGATATTTATGGAATAATATGATGATTTCCACAAAGCAATCGTCTCAAACTTCATCCACGATTCATGAATGATAGTAGATAGATTCTGAACATGAACAAGATAGATATAGATTTTTATTTCATGAGTAGTTCCTAAAACCAAACACTTTTATGCATTTCTCAAATTAGGGATTAGACAACGGATGGTTTTGGCAACTTCAAAATTTATTAGGAGGTTTTATCAACAACCTATTCCTCTTTTATGATGAAAAAACTTTCCATACATATAGATGATTCAAAAAGATTTTGAAAGAAATTGGTTGTAGCTACACCTTTACAATTACTACTAAAAAAGCAAGCGATAGATACCTACGCACATGATAATCTCTATAAGAACTTTGTAAAGTAATAACAAAGGAGAATGAGTAGTATAGTATAGAAATTGAAGCACAGTAGATGAATAGTTCATGCTCTAAGTATTTTTAGCAAGAATCAAAAGGGATAGTAATGTTTAACTAGTTTTTGCAAGATGTCCAGTGTTTAGTACCATAATAGCTCAGTAGAGATTAGTATTGTACCTACATCCTCCCATAAAATCTGCATACTCTCTCCCTTTTTGTCAACATCATAGTTTTGAATGTATATTGATGCAAATAGTGCAAACAAACCACAATCCTTAAATATCCTAAACGTTCATTGAAATTACTGTCATTAAAGATAAAAACATTGAAAAACAATTGAAACTTTTATTTGGAAGATGAAGGTTGGTTGAAATCAACGGCATGATTACTCGGCTCTACAGGTTCAACATCATGTGATGAATCCAACGATACACAAACCAACTAATAACACTTTAACCTAAGCACAATTCCTTAACCTTCGTTAGATATTGGCTAAAGAAGTTCTCAAAAACATCCATGTTCTTTTTAACATCTTTGTTGACATGTTCCATCTAATTTCCCAAATTTTTTAATTCATTTTCTTTATGTCATCCTCTATTGCAAACATGTTTTCCTTTTATATCCCTCAAGATATTAGTGTTGTCCTTAAGTAGCTCGAAAATGTTTGAAATATTTGGCTCAATAGATGTAATAGCTTGAGGATCATTAACAATAAGATCATGAGCTCTGCTCTCCTCTTGAAACTCCCCCTAAATATGAGCTTCCTCAGGAATATTAACAAAATGTTTTTCAAGAATTTTTTCCCCAATACTTCTTAGTGGAGCTTCAGACACACATAAACTATGTGCTGATCAATAAGAGTTTCTAGAATAATAAAAACTCCAAGGATATTATCAATTTCCATTCCAGTTGCAACGTCTCTTTCATTTAAAAGAACTTCCCAAAGTTATCAAGTTTTTCCTTTTCAAACTGGAATCTCATTTCCACTTCTTCATCCCATAGCAGTATCTGCTAATCTGTTTTCTTCATTCTTTTCTTTAGTCTGCTATTTTTCTTCCTTTTATTCATTTTGTCCATCCTCGTCCTCATCATCTTCAAATTCATCCATATCAATATAATCACTTGAAAATTCTTTTTCTATAGTAGATTGATCAATTTCTTCAAATGTCCCTTCTTCATTAGATTCTTTTGCCATCCTTTTTAGCAAAGTTTTATCACTAGATTTCTTCTTAGATGGTTGAGGGGATTTCTCAGCGTATACCCTTTCTCTTATGCATGATTATCTCAAAGGCATTAAAAGATGTCATTCTCCTTAATTTCAATTTTAACATGTTCTCCCTTTCTATTTCTCCAACCTTCTACAATATGTTTAAAATGCATCTTTATTATCATCTTTTCTCCAAGTCATCACTAGAAGAGACTTGGTGTACACTTTGGGAGTTTGTGATACTAAAATACTCAAAGATTTTGGTTATTAGTGAACCATAAGGTAGTTGCCTTTTTTTCATTATCCTACACAGGTGGAGAATGATTGTATGAGACAATAAGAAATGAACATCATTCACTATTGCACATATGAGTATTGCATCATGCATAGAACATCAGTTTTTGAAGATGCTTTGCATCCAAGGCAATTGACGATGATTTTATGAGTGACGATGTGTTTGAGTGAAGGATAGTTATAAGAAACATGAGATTTAGAGGCACAAGAAAAATTAATTATTTTAGTGAGAATTTTGAATGTAAAATCTGAGGCAATAGAGATAAATGCAAATTTATAGTGCTCCGCACCAATGTTTTTGGCAAAATCATTCACTTGCAGGGGTGAACACATTATCAAAAACTATAAATTGAATAGTGTTTGGACTGGAAAAAAAAATGATCATTTACTTGCAAGAGAGGTTTGAATATCATCATTTTTTGTTTGTCACCTCGAGTATGATGTGGAGTTTATACCAAAAGTATTACCAATTTGGCCTCGAATATCATGGCTTGTCTTTCAAGTAGTCGTAAGTAAAAAGATTAATTATACCCAATTCATTTCAAATAATTCAAATGAAATCCTTTTTTAATGGTTTTGTGAATATATTAGCTAATCGATGCTTTGAATCAATAAACCAAATATTAACATCACCATTATGGACATTTTGAATGAAACGATGCTTACGCTCAATATGCTTAGCTCTTGAGTGAATAATTGGACTCTAGTGCCGGTGTTGTCACATTTGCTTAAGCAATTTTGATACAAGAAATGATGTAATGTTTTTCATTTTAAACTTTCTTAGAAAATTTTGAAAAGCATAAGGAAGCTTCATGGTTATGAGCAAGAAAGAAAATTTAAGTAAATCTGATGTAGTCAGCTACAATTACCAAACAATATTTCTTACCACCGAGGCTTTGCCTTTTGGTTGGCCTGAACATTTTAAAGTGTAGAAGTTGTAAGGCACGATTAGTAAAAACATATTTGATTGGTATAAAAAAAACTTCTTACTTGTTTGCCACGAGTGCAAGCTGTCTACAATTCTGTTTTCTCATATTTCAGTTCCGGTAGACCTCAAACAAGCTTTTTATGTGACCACTTGAAAATCTGCTTCATGCTAATATGTCCTAGCTTTCCATGCCACAAGTATGATTCATCCTTGATAGTGCCGAGACATTGAATATTATCAAATTCTACATCCAAAAGATAAATATTAGCATGTCTACATCCAATGAAAGATTAAGAACTATCTATGCTCAAACCAAAACATTTGTCTTCTTGGAAGCTTATCTTGAATTCAATGTCACACAGCTAACTTGTGCTGATGACATTTTAATTGAGTCATTTAATTAGGGAGACATTATTAAAATTAAGACTTTCGATTTTCACTAATCATTTGCCTATGATTTTTTTCTTTGTTGTTACCAAGATCCAAACATGCTTGGGTCCTTTTGGGTTAGTAGACTCCGCCATTCTTAATATGACTCTTTAAGTTGGTCTCCAAACTTTTAGGCAATCATTCTTAAAAAGATTTTGATTTCCACAATTTGAACACTTAAAGGTGTCTCATCTCACAAAATGCTTTTAATAATGATTTCAAATAAGCAGATTTAGAATATCACTTTTATTTTCAAAACCAAGTCCATATTTATTGTATATGAAAGAGATATGTTCTAAAGTTTTCGAACAGAGAGAGAATTTCTTAGCAACATTTGAAATGTCCTTCTTCAAGAGTCATTTTCTTTTACAAACATATCACGACTTTCCTTGACTTGTGAAAATTCTTTTTGCAAGAATTATGTTTTGTCTTTTTGAGAAAAGTCATGTTGCCTCGACCTTCTATTTTCCTTCTTTAACTCAAAGATCTTCTTAAGAGTAGACTTGTAAATTGAGCACAATTCATCAATAAATTCAAATATTTCGTCGGGAATCTCATGGTAACTCACCTCAACCTCTTCTTCTAAGTTTGGTTCTACCATAAGACATATATATACATATTTTTCGTCACTTTTCTCACATTCAATATCAATCTAAATCTCTGCCTTAAGAGCTTTCTTGGATTTCTTAAACTTGCCTTTCTTTTTCTTAAGAAGTTGACAGTTTGGTTTGATATGACCACATTTCCTGCATTTAAAGCAAATTATGTCCTTACCTTCTTCTCAGTCATTGAAGGATTTATTTTGCTCAACTTGTTTGAATGTCTATTCCCTTTGAAGTTTCTTCCCTTCTTGATCATTCTTCTAATTTTCTTTACCATGAGAGCAAGCTCTACATTATCATCTTCATAATATGTTTCATCATAATCAATGTTAGATCTTAAAACAATTGATTTTTTTACCTTTTGGATGTTGTTCTTCATTGAGTCATTCAACTTCATAAGATTGAAGAGTCCCAATGAGTTCATCAATAGATAATGGCATGATTTTTTGAGTTTCATGGATGGAAATTTTGACACGATTCCAATCCTTTGAGAGTCTTCGCAGTAACTTGTACTTTTATTGGTGTTGAGACTGGATTCTCTTGTTATACGAGTCCATTAACTATGTCTATGAATCTATTGAACATTTCAGAAATAGATTCATATGGCTTCATCTTGAAGGATTTATATAGACTAAGAAGTATGTCGATCTTGGTTTCCTTGACTCTATCAATTCCTTCCGAGGTTACATGAAGCCTATCACACGGTTATATTCAACAGGAGAAGAGCGTAATAAAAAGTGTAAAGAGTTTTTGCATCTAAAGTTTTTCTTTTGGCTAGTTCAATAGAAGAAATTGTTGGTGCTGGAGTTCTTTTTTGATTTGTCTCTTTAGTTTTTTTATGGTGCAACATTTATAGCATTTGTTGTAGGATTAGCTTCATTCTGAACAACTTCCCACATCAAGGAATCCAGGAATCTAATGAAAGCTTTCATTTTGTTTTTCTAAACGTTGTAATCTTTTCCTCAAAGTGGGGAGGTTTGGTGCTGCTTTGTCCTTCTATGATACCAAGGGTAAGATTGGTCGTAGTGATAGATCATCAACTCAGAAGTGAACACTTCAAAATAATGAGCACCTTGCTCTACTACCAATTGTTGTAGCTAGTAATATTATTTAAAGGGGCTGAATATGTTATTTAAGTAATTCATCACAAATTAATGCGGAAGTAATAGAGTCAAGTTTAATATTATCAAACCCAAGTGAAGGTAGAATCTAAATATTGACAGTGATATAATGATATTCACCAGTGTGCAATAAAAATGAAGAGTTGAGAGATAGAAGATATTGCACATAGGATTTATAGTGGTTTGGCTTAGAGTAAACTTACGTCTACTCTCCCACATTGACAACCTATTAGCTAGATTTCACCAGTCAATCAACAAGAGGTTCAGAAGTGAGTGACGATACTCAGGTTCGTGAATGCCTCTTAAGGATTATAGTTTGAGCTAAAGAAAGACAAGCATGTAAGATTGAAGTTCTCTTGGACTTTGGAATCTAGGATTCTAGACCTCTCTTTTCTATCTAATGGATTTGTCTCCTTTTATACTCCTCCTCTTCCACTCTAACCATAGGACAATGTTCAAAGGAGTACTTCTTTAAACAACTCCTTGGATAAAGAAGAATGAGTAGCCGTTGAGAGATAAGATAAGATCAGAATTTCCATTGATTTGGTCGCCCCTACAAATAAATCTTGGTTTTCATAAATAGACTCCTTCAATCAAGGAAAGTAGATTGTCTTTCAAATGATTGTCAATCAATCAAGATGTCTTGCTTAAGAATTTTGTTGCAAAACAATATTTAAGATTGTAGATCAATCAACATTTTCTATAGTGGAAATCTGAGCTAGATCATTAGCTATGATGATGCAAGTAATGTGGTTTGTATCTAAACATATAATCTAAGAGAGATTTTGCAATATGATGATATTTAGCTTTAGCAATAGGGTTTGAAGATGTCAAGTGATATGATGATATCCACATGTAAGCTTTGTTGATATCTTTGTTGTTGCTCTAATGATATTTACGTATAAGTTATACCTATGATGATTTCCATGAAGCAACTGCTTAACCTTCATCCGCAATACATGAACGACAATAAATATGATCAAGATAGATATAGATTTTTCCTTCATGAGTAGTTCTTGAGACCAAACACTTCAATGCATTTATTAAATTCAAGATTAGACAATGGATGGTTTTGTCAACTTTAAAATATATTAGGAGGTTTTCTCAACAAATAGGATAAACAATAAGTTCTCATTCCGGTTGAAACGGGAAATGTAAGAGCCTCAGTTTCTATAGGCCTGTTGAGATCACCAAGAGTGACTTTTATAAAGGGTCAAAAACGTAACTGAATTGCCACTTAATAAGACGATTGATTAAAGTTTCTTGGGAACAATGCATGAACATCTCCATTTCATAACGAGAATCGAAGATCTTATTACAATAAATTGTCTAGGTTTTAGGAAACCTTAACATGCTTTTAGCCTAATACATTGTCCCATGATCTCTCCTGTCCACTGATGACTCACTCCGCCGCATTCCCTAGGCCTTGAAAAGATAAAAATTTGTCTTTTATTGGGTACAAGATTTACACTGGACAATGCTGTTTCTGCATTATAATGAGAACAGTTCAGGTCTCACTCACTCACTCAATTATACTAGGATGGCCTGAACCAGAATAATCGTTCATATCATTCAAATATTGTCCAACATGAGCAATACACTTACTCTTGCGATTGCACTCTTTGCCGGGGCGCTGGTGATACTATCATGCGACATTTGCATAGAGGCAACGATGACCTGCCCGAACTGTGGCAACATGACCGTCCCTTACCCTTTGAGCACCGGACCAAGCTGTGGCGACCAGTTGTACAAAGTCCGGTGCAGCTTCGGGACGCTGTTCTTCGACGCACTCAATGGGTCGTCATACGTCATCACATCCATCAACCCACAGTCGCAGAGGCTAGTGATTAGGCCGTCAGATTTGATCGACCATGCTTGCATGTCGGCCGACTACAGGAACCAGGGAATCTACCTCAACCCGAGCCTTCCCTTCAACATAACCAGCAGCAACACCCTGTTGCTAATGAATTGCTCCACTCAAGTGTTGACATCGACTTTAGATTGTTCGCCGACAAGCATATGCCACACATATCTCAGGGATAATCCCCTCGCAGCAGCCTCATGCAGTAACTTCTCCTTGTGCTGCACAATGAAGACAGGCGGGTCCCAGAACGAGTACAGGATCAGGATCCGCCAGGACCGATGCGCGGCTTATCAGAGCTTCGTTAATCTGGACTCTTCGCTGCCTGTAAGCAAGTGGGCGGCGTTCAGGGGGGTGGAATTGGAGTGGGAATTGCCTCAGGAGCCATCATGCAACTCCCAGGTGGATTGCCAGAACTCGGCCAATTCGATGTGCTCAGTGGACTCCGGGAAGGCCGTGCAGAAACGGTGCTTTTGCCAATCCGGGTTTCGGTGGGATCCAATCCTCGGTGTATGTTACAGTAAGTACGACAGCAAGTTGTTTTCTTAAAATCTACGCCAACATATGAATAAAATTGAAACATGACGCTTCGCTTTATGTAGCATAATCTTATTAACTAAACTACATGCTCTAATGAGAAGTACTGCATTTTGAAACAATACATTATAACAAAAAGTGGAAGATGCATCAAATAAATTCATCCAGAAACATTGTTTTCAGAAGCGAGATGCTTAATCAGTCACCTGCTCTGCAGCTAGTAGATCATCATGCCACAGAACTAGGCACATTCTAGTGAAAATATTCGATTCAGCAATCAGACATTTATATCTGCAGCAAACACAATCATCTGTGGTGAACTATGCATAGACTAGTTCTTTATTTAAATCTTGTAGATATCAAGTGTCCAAGACCAGAAGATTGCAAGAAGCAAAGCAAAAGTCCATTAATTGGAGGTATGTATTTCAATTTTCAACCCCGATAGTTCCATTTGATTTCATTAAAATTTGGCCAATTTGACCTGAACTTTCCCCTTTTTTGCAGGTTTAACCTTCAGCGCTGCTGCAGTCCTGTTTGGCTTCGCGGTTCTTTTTGCAGTCCACCGGCAGCGCGAGAACATCAAGAGGGAAGCACAACTTAGTTTGACCAAAATGCGTGAAGACATCCTAAATGCCAATTGCAGCGGCAAAGCAGCCAAAATCTTCACGGGGAAAGAGATTACGAGAGCCACAAGCAACTTCTCAAGGGAGAACCTCCTTGGTGCTGGTGGCTTCGGTGAGGTCTTCAAGGGCACGCCTGACGACGGAACTGTAATTGCCGTCAAGCGAGCCAAACTCGGGAGTACAAAGGGAATAGACCAAATCCTGAACGAGGTCCGGATCCTTTGCCAGGTGAATCACCGGAGCCTGGTGAGATTGCTGGGTTGCTGTGTGGATCTCGAGCTGCCTCTTCTGATTTACGAGTACATACCTTACGGAAATCTTTTCGACCATCTTCACGGTGCACACAAATGTAAATGGGCTCCGCTCACGTGGTACCGTCGGCTCAACATCGCCCACCAAACAGCCGAGGCACTTGCATATCTTCATACTTCAGCCGTACCGCCCATTTTCCACAGGGATATCAAATCTAGTAACATACTACTAGATGAAAAGCTCGATGCTAAAGTGTCCGATTTCGGGTTATCAAGGTTAGCCGAGACAGATGCAACTCATATCACGACTTGCGCTCAAGGAACACTCGGTTATCTTGATCCCGAATACTATCTGAATTTTCAACTTACTGATAAGAGTGATGTATACAGCTTTGGGGTTGTTCTACTGGAGTTGCTGACGTCGAAGAAGGCCATCGACTTCAATCGAGATGAGGAAGATATAAACTTGGTAATACATATCAAGAAGATTCTGAAAGAAGAGAGACTGATGGACGCAGTCGATCCAGCGATCAAAGAGGGTGCCACGAAGTTGGAATTGGAGACTATGAAGGCACTCGGATATCTCGCGTCATCATGCTTGGACGAGCGGCGGCACAACCGCCCCAACATGAAGGAAGTTGCCGATGAAATCGGATACATCATAAGTATACTTCAAGGAGGTTGAAGTCTTTGCTGCTACTGCCATGACTCTTGGCTTGGGAACCTCATGTGGTTGCTAATTAATTAGATCTTCTGCACTGCAAACCCAAAGCAAAATCCTCAGAGAAATTAAAACTATGTTAAGTCTTGAAAATTGGAGAAGCGAAGGCGGCCCCATTTGTGGGCAGTTGTATCGCATGAACAATTCTTGAAAAGTCAAATTCCAGAAACTGCGTAAAGCACTCTATTGGGAGATGTCTAATTCTAATGTCCGATTCTGAAAGCTTGATCACGATCGACCAAGTGAAAACTGCAGCTTCAATTCTGGTCATGACGAACACTCCAGAGTCCATATTAGCTTAAATGTAGAGACAAAACAGTGTCAGTATTAATGGATTGTTTGCTTTTCCTAACTTAAGGAGTGAATGATTGCCCTTTCAATGGGATCACATGCCAACTCATGGATTTAGAAATAATATCGGGGTCCCACCTCGTTTATTTTCTTGAAAAAAAAAAACACAATCTTTACAAGAGATCAAGTTACATGGCTCTAGAGGAGTGAAGTAACTCGGCCATCCTTTCAATGGAAAAATCCAACAAAAATAGAGGATTAGACTCTCAAAATCTCCATTCTCCAAGCAAGTATTGCATAAACAAATCACTTTTCAAGAAGCTATTAATCTCATGTTGGTAAGTTAGCACTAAGACATGTGGAAATAAATAAATAAATAAAAAGTCTGCCATTCTTTCCATCAATGGTTTTTGAGATACTTACCAACTTTTTTTTGAAGTCACCGGTAAGAAAAAGATATTGGTCCTTTTTTTTCCTGCACGGAACAGGAGAGTTATGATTGCTTGTGCTTTCTATGCTTTTACTGCTTCTTTTTATATGTTAGTGGCTTTCTGGAAGCAAACTCATTTCACCAACTATTCCCTCTTTGCCTAATGAGGATTTCAATTGGAAATGACTCAAGGCATGCCGGCATTTGCAAATAACCCTATTCCGTTTAAAGCCAAATAAAACCTAGCAAGTATGTTTTCGGTACTCATCTTGTTCTTCATCCTAGCAAATTTAATCACACAAAACTCACTACAAAGGTGAATAGCTCACCTTAACAAAGGCTTACTCCCAAGTGATTTCTCTGCATGTCGTTATAGCTTGACCTTTCCTTGGCTTGCATCCATCTTCCTAGGCGCTGAACTTAACATCACGTGACACTTAGCTGTCTATTGCTTCTTTTTCATGTATTTTCGGTATTATTAGCCAAGTGAAGATCCTCTAACCCACAAGGCGCTTTCCAAAGGCCTTGAACATCGGGCCAACTCTCAAGCAAACAAATGTGCCTCAATGCACCATCCTTTAAGGAGGCCATTGGTAGCTACTCTTCAAGACCCTGTGCCATTTGATTGACTTGACCTGAAATGATGTGGACAACGATGGATGCCTGCCATCGTCAATCGTCTCCGAAATCAATCAAATTCTATGCAGGTTTAGTAGTGAGCTTAGCCCTTCATCTCTCAGAGGAGGATAATGTGATCAGAGATGGAGTGAGAAGAATGGTAGAAGAACAACTTCTCTAGATGACTCTTTTTAATACCGAGCCGACCATTTGATCGTACTGAAATTCGGAAATGGGTAGACTCGATGATATGAACCATTAAATGGATGGTTAAGATCTAGTAGAATACCAAAAAAGTACTCTATGCTAGATGGACAATCCACCATTCCCAACGGCCCTACGCTAGCAAAGAAAAATTTACTCCTCGAGGACTCAATATTTGTTCAATAATCCTCTCTTTCTCTTGAAAAGCCTCAATCTTGGCACATGAGACATACAATAACTTCTCATTTGGGTTAAAACAAAAAATATAAGCCTCAATTTCTAGTAAGGGTGAGCATGGTCTGGGTTGAGCCAATCTAGCACCTAACCCAAGGACTAAACCCGCATAGTGTTGGTCCTCAATTTTTGGGATCGAGAACTAATCCTATTGAGTCTAGGACCGAGGACTAGACCAACCCTATAGGTCCAGTCCAGTTCTAAGGTCAACCTAAGACCAACTAATAAATTTCTTGTTTCATTTTTTGTATTCCTTGAAAAACAAACCTATTATTTAAAATTACAAATTCATCAACAATGCATCGTTGATCAACCAAGCTATAAATTCACAGAGCCCAACTAGCATTGTTTCATGAATTTCTATTTGAAAGGAAAGAAAAAGTAAAGTGAAAAACATAAAAGGCCAAAAGCAACATGAGCTTAAACCATGCACCTTCATCTAATACTCAACACGACAATTTTAGAGTTTAGAGAGAATTTCAAAGCAAAACTCTAAAAAACTTTGTTGTTGTGGAGCAAGAAAGTTTGAAGAATATAATTATTTACACATTATATTTTTTCCTTTCACTTAGAGAAGTGAACCCTACCCGTTGCCTTGGGAATCACTAGAAGAAATCTATTATCACTAAGGAAGCCTACCCTCAAATATAAAATTTTACACTAGATCCACACCACTAACACTCCATGAAACGATTTGCGAAAATCATATTTAAAATAAAAATAAGCATCCAAGTTCCAACATTAATGAATGATGCCAATGGCTATTTCATGATGCCAATGACTTGAAATAGCCATTGAGAATGATTCTTTTCAGGCTGATGTGATGCTGATTAACCTTTTACAACCTATGATTTTCAAAGTAATAGGGTGAGCCCAATGAGGGGCAAGCGGTGAGCGGCAAGCGAGAGCGAGGCGTGCAGTAGGTGTTGCTCATGAAGAGGATTTCTAGATTTTTAATTAGGGCTTTATTCTTTCGGATTTACTTGGCAAAAATAAAAAAGAAAGAAGAGGATAAAAGGAAAGAAGAGGACATAACAGAATGCTCAAGAGGAGGACTCATTAATGCCCTTAACAGTAAGTTAGGGTTATAGACTTTAGAATAGATAACAAAATATCTTACATAACATATTAAATATACAATATATCTAATATATATTATATATAATATATTAATATACAATAATTACAGGGTTGGTTCAAGTTAGACCAATCATAAACTCCCAAGATCGAGGACCAATCTGCACAATGCAAGGTCCAAGGGTCCAAGAACCAAGGATCAACCCAATCCTCTTAGAAACCAAACCAAGATTGGCAATGTTGGGCTGGTCCAGGATCGGTCTAAGGTCAACCCTAGACCAATGCTCACCCTTAATTTCTATTCACCCGTAGACATCATCGGGAGTGACTTGTACAAAGGGCCAAAAACGTAACCAAAGTTACACTTAGTGAGATGATTAATTAAAGTTTCTTGGGACTTGATATCGAGAATCAAGGGTCTCGATACAATAAATTGTCTAGGATTTAGGAAACCTTAACATGCTTTTAGCCTAACACATTTTCCTATGATCTATCTGGTCCACTGTTGACTCCCCAGCATTCCCCAGGCCTTGAAAAGATAAACATTTGCCTTTTGTTGGATCCGAGATTTACACCGGACAATGCTGCTTCTGCATTAGAATGAGAACAGTTCGTGTCTCACTCACTCGATCGTACTAGGATGGCCTGAACCAGATGACAGTTCGTATCATTCACATTTTGGCCAACATGAGCAATACCCTTGCGATTGCACTCTTTGCTGGGGAGCTGGTGATACTATCGTGCGCCATTTGCATAGAGGGCACAATCACCTGCCCAAATTGTGGCAACATGACCGTCCCTTATCCGTTGAGCACCAGATCAAGCTGTGGCGACCAGTCGTACAAAGTCCGTTGCAGCTTCGGGACACTGTTCTTCGATGCGCTGAATGGGTCTTCTTACATCATCATGTCCATCAACCCACAGTCGCAGAGGCTAGTGATTAGGCCATCGGATTGGGTCGACCATGCTTGCATGTCGGCCGACTACAGGAGCCAGGGAATCTACCTCGACCCGAGCCTTCCCTTCAACATAACCAGCAGCAACACCCTGGTGCTGATGAATTGCTCCACTGAAGTGTTGTCATTGACTATAGATTGTACACCGACCAGCATATGCCACGCATATATCAGGGACAATCCCCTCGCAGCGGCCTCGTGCAGTAACTTCTCCTTGTGCTGCTCACTCAGGACAGGCGGGTCCCAGAACGAGTACATTATCAGGATCCGCCAGCACCGATGCGCGGCTTACCAGAGCTTCGTTAATCTGGACACTTCGCTGCCAGTGAGCAAGTGGGTGGCGTTCACAGGGTTGGAATTGGAGTGGGAATTGCCTCAGGAGCCATTGTGCAACTCCCAGGTGGATTGCCGGAACTCACCAAATTCGATGTGCTCTGTGGACCCCGTGAAGCCCGCGCAAAAACGGTGCTTTTGCCAATCCAGGTTTCGGTGGGATCCAATTGCGGGTGTATGTCACAGTATTTGGGACAGCAAGTTGTTTTTTCAAAATCCACGCAGACATATAAAAAAAAAATTGAAACATGATGCATCACTTTATGTAGCATAATCTAATTAAATAAACTACATGCTTTAATGAGAAGTGCTGCGTTTCAAAACAATGCATTATCATAAATAGTGGTAGATGTTTCTTTTAATAAATTCATCCAAACATTGTGGTCAGAAGCAAGATGCTTAATCAGTCACCCGTTCTATAGCATAGTAGATCATCATGCCACAGAACAAGGCACATTCTAGTGAAAATGTTCGAATGCAGCAATCAGACATTTATAGCTGCAGCAACATAATCATCTGTGATGAACTATGCATAAACTAGTTCTTTATTTAAATCTTGTAGATATCAAGTGTCCAAGACCAGAAGATTGCGAGAAGCAAAGCAAAAGTCCACTAATTGGAGGTACGTACTTCAATTTTCAACCCGGAGGGTTTCCATTTGATTTCATTAAAATTTCACCAATTTTACCTGAAACCTCCCCCATTTTTTGCAGGCTTAACCTTCAGCGCCGCTGCAGTCCTGTTCGGCTTCACAGTTTTTTTTGTAGTCCGCCGGCAGCGCAAGCACATCAAGAGGGAAGCACAACTTAGTTTGACCAAAATGCGCGAAGACATCCTCAATGCCAATTGCAGCGGCAAAGCGGCCAAGATCTTCACGGGGAAGGAGATCACAAGAGCAACAGGCAACTTCTCCAAGGAGAACCTCCTTGGCGTTGGTGGCTTTGGCGAGGTCTTCAAGGGCACCCTTGACGACGGAACTGTAATTGCCGTCAAGCGAGCCAAGCCCGGGAACACAAAGGGAATAAACCAAATCCTGAACGAGGTCCGGATCCTTTGCCAGGTGAATCATCGGAGCCTGGTGAGACTGCTGGGTTGCTGTGTGGATCTTGAGCTGCCTCTGCTAATTTACGAGTACATATCTTATGGAAATCTTTTTGACCATCTTCACGGCACATACAAATGTAAATGGGCTCCCCTCACGTGGTACCGTCGGCTCATCATTGCCCGCCAAACAGCCGATGGACTTGAATATCTTCATACTTCAGCCATGCCACCCATTTTCCACAGGGATATCAAATCTAGTAACATACTACTAGATGAAAAGCTTGATGCTAAAGTGTCTGATTTTGGGTTATCAAGGTTAGCCGAGACAGATGCAACTCACATCACGACCTGCGCTCAAGGAACACTCGGTTATCTTGATCCAGAATACTATTTGAATTTTCAACTTACTGATAAGAGCGATGTATACAGCTTTGGAGTTGTTCTGCTAGAGTTGCTGACTTCGAAGAAGGCCATCGACTTCAATCGGGACGAGGAAGATGTAAACTTGGCAATACATATCAAGAAGATTCTAAAAGAAGAAAGACTGATGGACGCGATCGATCCAGCGATCAGAGAGGATGCCACGAAGTTGGAATTGGAGACCATGAAGGCGCTCGGATATCTCGCTTCATCGTGCTTGGACGAGCGGAGGCACAACCGCCCCAATATGAAGGAAGTGGCTGACGAAATCGAATACATCATCAGTATACTTCGAGGAGGTTAAAGTCTTGTTGCTATTGTCATAACTCTTGGCTTGGGAACCTCATGTGGGCGTTAATTAATTAGATTTGCTGAACTGTAAACCCAAAGCAAAATCCTCAGAGAAATTACAACTATGTTAAGTCTTGGAAATCGGTGCAATGAAAGGACTGATCGGTTCATGAACCGGGAGGAACGGTTCTCAAATTTTGGGACCGGGAACCAGATTGACCAGTGCCGCAACTGGGAACCAGTAATTCCTCTAGAGGCGAAAAACAGAAACATTAACTACTTGCAATGGCGGAGAGATTCGTAGCGCTCCTGTTCGTTCATGACCGTCTTGCCCTTATACTTGTGCGTGAGCTCATCATTACAGCATCCGACGAGCAGGTAAGTATTAGGAAACCTACAAAACATACAAATCGAGGGAAGAACTCATGAACCGGGAAGACATTGGCAAAGGACCCAGAAGCATAAGGGCACAAGACTACAGGATGGGTCTAGGTAGCCTTAGCTATCTAACTTCTTCCATGTCAAGAACATCCAATCACACTCCATAGTCAGACCAAGAATTGTGATCTGACAACCTATTTTAAAAGACCCTACGAGACTACGAAAAACAAGCCAAGAAGCGGATCATGTGCAAAGGTGATGAATAAACTCATAGGACATCACAGCAAATGGGTACGAGCCAATGGGAATGTACGTCAGGAAATGCACGAGCACGTCTACACGCGGAACGAAAACACGCAAAGAGAGATGGAGGAGGGAAGTAAGGCCAAGCTTGGCCTGCTCGAGGTGATAACATTCCTAGTCAGCAATATTATCTTTTGTATCTAATTTAAGATATTGTTGATATCTAATTTAAAATATTGTTGATATTGTTCCCGTATTTTCTCTGCTTGCCTTAAGCATCCTCAATCATCTCTAATTTAGGGCTCCTGTAATATCTTTATATATACATTCTGTACAAGAGAAATTATAAGACAATATACAGAAATTACAATTCCTTCACGAGGGAATGGGCATGGCCGTAGTGGAAGAGATCGTAAATACCGTCGGCGTAAACCGGACGATTTGCAAACTCCCAAGACTCTCACCGCCCTCCACACCCGCCCCAGTCCTTCCCCCGCCTTCTTCTTGCTCCATCCCTACTCGGCCCAGTCTCAAGAGGACTTCGACCACTACGACTCCGATTCCGTCTTCAAGAATTAAGCTTAAAGCTTCGATTTTTTCAGTGGATTTTTCTCAGCTTGTGTTCATCGGAAGGGAGGGAAAAGCAAAAGGGGAAGGTGGGGAAAGCAGCTAAAACGGAAGGATGGAAAAACAAAAACTGCAAAAGGCAGGAGGGTTTTTCTCAACTTTTTTTTTCTTTATAACAACCGGTCCAATTGGTCCAAAAGTAGACCGACCCGGCCATCGGTAACCTAGAACCAAACTGCCCTCTCTAATATTATGAGAAAATCAAAATTAATGTGTGTGTGTGTGTGTGTGTGTGGGGTAAATTTAATATGTTGGAAGCGCGTAACAAATGTCCAATATCTTTACCCGAGAGAAGCTCAAATTCGAACCCGTCAATATATCCAGTTGGATCCACATAGTTTAAATTAATAAGTTATAAGTCAATTATGATATATTAACTGCTATATACCATGTTAATTCGATTCTCCAATATGAAATTTCTTCGGTGTGGGATTTCTTTAACACAATTCGCTCACACGTACATTCTAATAATTTTCTCCTCATGTGTGAGCTCAGTGTCACTTCCCATGGGCCCACGTTACTACACCACAATGCTCACCTACTCAAAAATCACAACCATGAGCTCTAATACTATTTGTTAGGAGCGCATTAACAATCTCCCCCTCACATGTAAGTTTAGTGTTACTTCCCATGGGCCCGCGTTACTACACCATAATGCCCACCTACTTAGAAATTGCAATCGTGGTGGAAAAGCTCGATGCCTTCAACTGAGGAGAAGGCCAAGAGGGAACTTAAGTCCCAATACATTCAATTGGAGCCACCTTAAGTCAAAAGCTTAGGCCAATGAGTTATAAGCTAACTAAGATATATTAACTACTCTATACTATAATAATTTTCTGATGTGGTATTTATCTAACACAACTTACTTAGATGTACATCCTAACATACTATCCACCAAAAATCTCAAATTGATATACTTATGACAAATTTACTTTCCGTTAGTTTCCGTTATATTTTACTATCAAATTGCTTAATTGGATAATACGTAATAGTTAACGCATGTACTCGTTTGAAGTTTTACTCTCCGTTTGTCAAAATTGTATTAGTTTTTTTGTGGTATTAATGTAATTTAACAAAAACTAACAAATGGTTAATTTGTCACAAATATATTAATTTACAGTTCTTAGTGGTTAAAAAATTAGTTTGAAATAAGTTTGTCACACATATATAGATTTGAGGTTTTTAGTGGTTAAAAAATTAATTTTTTGATAAATTTATTACACGTGTACTATTTTGAGATTTTTCATCATATTAACCCTAATTTTATTATTTGATTCTTGATGCATTGGTCACGATCGAGCTGTTGCTTCAATTATGGTCATGACACTCCAATATGAGAACACTCCAGAGTCCATATTAGCTTAAATGCAGACACAAACGATATCAGTATTGATAAATTGTTTGCTTTTCCTATCCTAAGGACTATATGATTGCCCCTTTTAATGGGATCATGTGTCAATTCATGGTTTCAGAAAAGATATCGGGGTCCCACCTCATTTATTTTCTTGGAAAATCAAGAAAACACGATCTTTACAAGAGGTCCTTTCAATGGAAAAATCTAACTAAAATAGAGGATTGGACTCTCTAAATCTCCATTCTCCATGCAAGTATTCATAAATCAATCACATTTAAAGAAGCTATTAATCTCATAAAGGTATTGGTAAGTTATCAGTAAATCACACCCAAAAAAAAAAAAAAGTCATCATTCTTTTCATCAATAATTGTTGGGATAAGTGCATTGGAAGTCCTAAGATTTGTCATGAAAATGCAATTAAGTCCTAAAACTTTCAAAATATGCAATCAAGTCCTAAAACTTATCAAAATGGTTCAATTTAAGTCATTCCATTGATTACACTTTCGAAACAAGTTTTAGGATTTTATTAAACCTTTTGAAAGTTTTAGGACTTGATTGAACTTTCGTGATAAGTTTTAGGACTTAATTGCACTTTTTGAAAGTTTTAGGACTCAATTGCATTTTCATCATAAGTTTTAGGACTTCTAATGCACTTATCCCATAATTTTTTAAATACCTACCAACAATTTTTGAAAGTCACCCCTAAAAAAAAAAGAAATCAATCTTTTTTTTTTTTTTTTTTTCTTTTTTTTTTTTTTTTTTTTTTTTTTTTTTTTGCATAGAACAAGAGACTTATGACCATTTGTGCTTTCTATGTTTTTTCTGCTTTTTATAATATGTTAAAGGCTTTTTGGAAGCAAACTCATTTCACCAACTATTCCCTCCTTGCCTAATTAGGATTTCAATTGGAAATGACTCGAGACTTGCCGGCATTTGCAGATAACCCTATTCCACTTAGAACCAAATTGAAGCCTGACGCGTATGTTTTCAGTATTCGTCTTGTTCTTCATCCTAGCACATTTAATCACACATAAACTTCACCACAAAGGTGAATAGCTTAGCTGAACAAAGGCTTACTCCCAAGTGATTTCTCTACATGTCGTTATAGCTTGACCTTCCCTTGGTGCACGTCCATCTTCCATAAGCACTTAACATTGCGTGACACTCAGCTGTTGATTGCTTCTTTTTCATGCCTGTTTTAGGTGCTATTAGCCAAGTGAAGATCCTCTAACCCACACGAAGCTTTCCAATGGCCCTAAACGATGGATCAACCACAGTGCCTCTCAAACAAAAGAATGTGCCTCAATGCACACTCCTCAAGGAGGCCATTAGTGGCTATTCTTCCAAGACTCTGTGCCATCTCACTGACTTGACATGAAGTGATGTGGAAAATGATTGGTGCTTGCTGTCGACAATCATCTCCTAAATAAATCAACTCCTATGCAGCTTTAGGAGTTAATAAGCCTGGACCTTCATCTCCCAGAGGAGGATTGTGACATCTTGAATTTCAACCCGTCTTGATACTATGAAATGGGCATTTAGTTGACGCGCCTATAATTATTTTTCTCAGAACTGATTACTCTCTAGTTAACTGATCTATCAGGTGAAACCGTTAAGGGATATAAATGCGACAAACTTGAGAATGCGATCGAAAATCGACTGCTCGACCGTGATAATCGACAAGGGTCAATGCAGCACTATTATAATCGATTAGTGATCGAATATAGGTCAATTCGATGGAAGCATGCAATTGAATTGTGGGTGATTTCATCTAATTGCAAAATTCGCGTCGAACGGCACTAATCCAGTTTTCTGTCGATTCTGTACTCGGTACCCGTAATTGAAACCTTGAGATTTTTACAACAACTGAATGTCGCCGACGAGTCGAAGATGCACAAACATGGATTGGAAATTATCGACCACGGGTCAAATGCGATAAAATCCCTAAAGTTACGTTAGGTTACGCTAAAATCGCGTCCGGTCGATTTTAACCACGAAATTGAATTCGATTTCGGGAATCAAACGTTTGAGCATGTCACGATTTATTTTTCAAACCTTGTCTCATCTTTTGAAGAAATTCTGTCGAGCGCAGAATTTTGGCAGAAAAATCAAATTCGGCAAATTAAAAATCAAGAAATTCGTTTGAGCTGCTTTGGTGTGAAATTTGGTCACCAAATTGGTTTGTTTGTGACAAAATGGGAGCTAAATTGCCATTGGAGGGTCCCTAGACTTTGTGGGCAGAATTAAGGGACTTCTTAGCCTTCAAATTGGATTAATTAGTGAGGAATTGGAAGGATATTAAAGAGGAAATTCGTATGGCTACTAAAGAGGGATTTTTGGGCTACCAATTTGGTTTGAATTGTGAAGAGTTGAGGGAAAAACAGCCATTGGTTGATGCTAAGACTTTGTAGGGCTAAACACTTTGTGGCCATTTCACTTGAGTGCATAGGATATTTGTGCATGGATCCCATTGGCCCTCACTTGGACTTCCAAGACCCCTTGTCCCCCTCCCTTCTTGCCTAATGCACCAACCCCCTCCCTACAGAACAACTTATGCTTCTTCTTCTTCTTCTTCATTTTCATTCCCTGTTGCAACACCCTCCAGCCCACCACCTTAGCCAACCTCACTCCTTCACGCCAACCAACCACCGTCATTCGCTTGCCGTCGCGTCACAACCCAGCCGCGTCCCTACCATCAACCCATCCCTACTGCCGTCCCACCAGTCCCGCTCGACCACCAGATTGCCTCAAGCTTGTCCAAGCCACCTCTGTCTGCCCGCTCGAGCCGCTCCAGCCCGGCGTCTAGCAGCACCACTATCCGTTCCTACTCGCGCCACCAGCCAGCACCTATCTGCCCGCCAACCAATTGCCTCAGCTGAGCCCATTTGGACTCAGTCCAAAATCGAACTCGCCAGCCAAGCCGTGAGCTTGTTTAGCCTTTTTCAACCTCTTCCGAGCCTCCGTTGGTGGCACCGTAGACACAAGATCTCACCGCCGTCGCGCCACCATCACCGTGAACTCGTTGCCTCGCTAATCCAATGAGTTAATGCCCTAATCTTGGATTAGGAAGTTAACTTGCACTTAGGTAGATTAGTTTAGGCTTAATTAAGGATTAGTGGTTAGTTAGTTAGTGTAACTAATTAGTTAAGTTAGCTAGTTAGGCCAACTAGTTAGTTAGGTGGTTAGTTAGCTTAATTAGATTAATGTGGTTAGTCTAGTTAGATTAGTTAGTTAGCTCAATTAGGTTAGTTCGGTTCTCTTAATTAAATTAATTAAGTGGATTAGTTTAAATAATTTGTAATTTATTTAATTAATTGTAATTTATTTATTTAATTGTAATTAGAGTAAATTATAACGGGATTGCCTATTAGTGGAATTTTACATTGATCGTTGTGGTTGAATTCATTTGTGAAATTGATTGCTAAATTACGCAATTGAGTGCTTGGTGATGATTTTTAATTATTATTGCAAAATTATAATTTTATGGTATTTAAATAGAAAAATATCGGGTGTCGAATTTTGATGCCAAAAATATTTGAAGTACTATATAAAATCGTGGAATTTTGAAATGTGAGCGTATCACATTTTATGGATCAATTTAAATGTGTGACCACGCACAATTATTTTACCGGGTATTTTTAATACGAAAAAAATTGGCCAAATCCATTATTTGAAATGAAAATATTTGAGTGCAAAGCACGATATTCTTGGCCGAGCATGGATGTGCGTGTGGTCAATATGAGAACCAGTTCTGATGCGTTCACGCGGGACGATGCCTGATTAAGTTCAAATGCCCTTGACAACGGATGTCGATCGCAGTGGAGGTTGGGTTGATGCTCTTTTATGGAATACCGTCTAGATGTAAGACGTTGCCGTGCTTGAAGGAGCAAGACGATGCCCGGTTATGCCGAATGACCACCGACTGTTGAGTTAGCCGTGGTCGTTGGGTCGTAATTAACTGGGACACGCTTGAGTGATTGAGATAGCCGCGCTTGATTATGGGACAAAATTGTGTGGCACGGAATAAGATGTGTCATAAAGTTTAGCCTTATAATCGGGACCCATGTAATTGTTTGAAAGATGAATTGATGTGTTTCGGTTATAATATATGTCTGCTGTATGCATATGATATACGTGATGAACTAATGTGCAAGGTTGTGCTGAGACGAGATAAGTCCTATATGATGCATGTTTAGGTTGCCTCTGAGTGAATTCTCGTCCTAATTGGGGTTTAGGGTGTAGACTCGCTGAGATTTTATCTCACCCCGTCATGATTTAAATATTTTCAGGTCCTTAGATAGAGGTCCGTCACGTTTGTTTTGGGTGTCCACGGGAGGTGGAGACCGAGTCTACCATTCTCCCCATCCTCGAGACCACCTAGACCCGTGAGCTTATGGTGACCACTATTTGGGTCGATGAGAGCCTACCTCACTTGGTACCTCATTGCTTCAAAGTGTGGTTCCTTAACAAGCCTAACAAGGTCTGGGAGGATCCTTTGGAGGGTTTTGATAGGCCTACCATCGATACCGAGTATGAGGAGGTACTTGGTCCCATGGATATCGATATACTGGACGATATCATGGTGAACCCGAGGCCAAACGCTGAAGGGTCCGGAGTAGAGGTAACTGATCCTTTGGACATCGACATCCCAAATGGTGTCGTGGTAGACCCGAATCTCGAGTAGGTAGGGTCCGGGATAGGATTGGCTTGGTAGCTTCTTTTGGTTATAGACTCATGTAAATAAACTTATAGGTTGAACCTGATGTGTTTATAAAGTGTGGCTTGTGTTAATCGGTTGTCCTGCTTTTACTATCCCTTGTGTTTGATTGTTGTCTAGGGTTTATTAATTCGCTTATGCATGTGCATAAAATGAATGGGTCGGCGACGCATCCTAGGAACGTTGCAATTTTAGTCGACCGCTTAGGGATGTGCGCGCACTCGAGGTTCAAGACGTGACAAGAATAAATTGACTTGGAGCTATAGTAAGAATGATGGTAGAAGAACTTCTCTAGATGACTATTGTTGATACTTAAGCCGACCATTTGATGATACTGAAAGTTGGAAATGGGTAGAACTGATGATATGAAGCATTAAAGTGGATGATTAAGATCTAGTGGGGAATCAAAATAAGTACTCTAGGCTAGATGGACGATTCACCATTCCCAAAAGCCCTACGCTACCAATGAAAAATTTATTCCTTGTGGATTCGATATTTGCTCAATAATCCTCTCTTTCCCTTGGAAAGCCTCAATCTCGGTGCATAAGACATACAATAACCTTTCGTTCAGATTAAAACAGGAAATTTGAGAGCCTCAATTCTATAGGCCCGTTTAGATCACTGGGAGTGACTTGTACAAAGCCCAAAAAATAATCGAAGTCACAATTAACGAGTTGACTGATTAAAGTTTCTTGGGACTTCATAGCGAGTATCAAGGATCTTAATTCAATAAATTGTCTAGGTTTTAGGAAACCTTAAAATGCTTTTAGCCTAATACATTGTCCCATGATCTCTCTTGTCCACTGTTGACTCACTCCCCAGCATTCCCTAGGCCTCGGAAAGATGAAAATTTGCTTTTTGTTGGATCCGAGACTTACAACGGACGATGCTGCTCCTGCATTATAATGAGAACAGTTCGTGTCTCACTCACTCAATTGTACTAGGATGGCCTGAACCACAATGCCAGTTTGTATATTCAAATCTTGGCCAAAATGAGCAACACACTTGCTCTCGCAATTGCACTCTTTGCCCGGGTGCTGGTGATACTATCATGCAACATTTGCATAGAGGGCACAATCACCTGCCCGAATTGTGGCAACATGACCGTCCCTTATCCGTTGAGCACCGGACCAAGCTGTGGCGACCAGTCATACAAAGTCCGGTGCAGCTTCGGCAAACTGTTTTTCGACGCACTAAATGAGACGTCTTACGTTGTCACATCCATCAACCCACAGTCCCAGAGGCTAGTGATTAGGCCATCGGATTGGGTCGACCATGCTTGCATTTCAGCTGACTACAGGAGCCAGGGAATCTACCTCAACCGAAGCCTTCCCTTCAACATAACCAGCAGCAACACCCTGGTGCTGATGAATTGCTCCACCGACATGTTGTCATTGGCCGCAGATTGTACAGCGACAAGCATATGCCATGTGTATCTCAGGGACAATCCCCTTGCGGCAGCCTCTTGCAGTGCCTTCCCCTTGTGCTGCTCAGTGAAGACGGGCGGTTCCCAGAATGAGTACAGGATCAGGGTCCGCCAGGACCGATGTTCGGCTTACCAGAGCTTCGTTAATCTGGACACTTCGCTGCCTGTGAGCAAGTGGGCGGCATTCAGGGGGCTGGAATTGGAGTGGGAATTGCCTCAGGAGCCATTGTGCAACTCCCAGGTGGATTGCCGGAACTCACCAAATTTGATGTGCTCTGCGGACCCCGTGAAGGTCGCGCAAAAACGGTGCTTTTGCCAATACGGGTTTCGGTGGGATCCAATTGCAGGCGTATGTTACAGTAAGTAGAACAAAAAGTAGTTTTCTTAAAATCTACGCTAACATAAGTGAAAAATTGAAACATGATGCATCACTTTATGTAGCATAATCTAATTAACTAAACTACATGCTTTAATGAGAAGTACTGTGTTTCGAAACAAAGCATTACAATAAATAGTGGAAGATGCATCATATAAATTCATCCAAACATTGTGTTCAGAAGCGAGATGCTTAATCAGTCACCTGTTCTTTAGCAAGTAGATTATCATGCCACAGAACTAAGCACATTCTAGGGAAAATGTTCGATTCAGCAATCAGACATTTATATATGCAGCAAACACAATCATATGTGGTGAACTAGGCATAAACTAGTTCTTAATTTATTTTCTTGTAGATATTAAGTGTCCAGGACCAGAAGATTGCGAGAAGCAAAGCAAAAGTCTACTAATTGCAGGTACGTATTTCAATTTAAGCTGGATAGTTTCCATTTGAGTTCATTAAGAATTTTGCCAATTTGACCAAAAACTTTACCCAATTTTTGCAGGTTTAACCTTGAGCGCCACTGCAGTTCTGTTCGGGTTCGCAGCTCTTTTTGTCGTCTACTGGCAGCGCGAGCGCATCAAGGAGGAAGCACAACTCATTTTGACCAATATGCGCAAAGACATCCTAAATGCCAATTGCAGCGGCAAAGTGGCCAAGATCTTCACGGGGAAGGAGATCACAAGAGCAACAAGCAACTTCTCCAGGGAGAACCTCCTTGGCGCTAGCAGCTTTGGCGAGGTCTTCAAGGGCACCCTTGACGACGGAATTGTAATTGCCATCAAGCGAGCCAAGCTCGGGAACACAAAGGGAATAGAACAGATCTTGAACGAGGTCCGGATCCTTTGCCAGGTGAATCATCGAAGCCTGGTCAGACTGCTGGGTTGTTGTGTGGATCTTGAGCTGCCTCTGCTAATTTACGAGTACATATCTTATGGAAATCTTTTTGACCATCTTCACGGCGCATACAAATGTAAATGGCCTCCCCTCACGTGGTACCGTCGGCTCATCATCGCCCACCAAATGGCCGAGGGACTTGCATATCTTCATACCGCAGCCGTACCGCCCATTTTCCATAACGACGTCAAATCTAGTAACATACTATTAGATGAAAAGCTCAATGCTAAAGTGTCCGAATTTGGGTTATCGAGGTTAGCCGAGAGAGATGCAACTCACATCATGACCTGCGCTCAAGGAACACTCGGTTATCTTGATCCAGAATACTATCTTAATTTTCAACTTACTGATAAGAGCGATGTATACAGTTGTGGGGTTGTTCTACTGGAGTTGCTGACTTCGAAGAAGGCTATTGACTTCAATCGAGAGGAGGAAGATGTAAACTTGGCAATACATATCAAGAAAATTCTAAAAGAAGAGAGACTGATGGACGCCCTCGATCCAGCGATCAAAGAGGGTGCCACGAAGTTGGAATTGGAGACCATGAAGGCACTTGGATATCTCGCGTCATCATGCTTGGACAAGCGGAGGCACAACCGCCCCAACATGAGGGAAGTAGCCAACGAAATCGAACACATCCTCAGTGTACTTCGAGGAGGTTAAAGTCTTACTGCTACCGTCATGACTCTTGGCTTGGGAACCTCATGTGGGCGCTAATTAATTAGATCTGCTGAACTGTAAACCTAGAGCAAAATCCTCAATGAAAGTACAGGTACGTTAAGTCTTGGAAAATAAAAAAACGGCGACACCATTTATGCGCACTTGTATTGTACGAACAATTCTTAAAAAGTCAAATTCCATAAAACTGTGAAAAGTACAATATTGGAAGCTGTTCCATTCTAATGTCCGATTATTAATGCTTGGTCACGATCAACCTGTGAAAACTGTAGCTTCAATTCTGGTCGTGGCACTCCAGTCAAAGAACACTGGAGAGTCTATATTAGCTCAAATGCAAAGACAAACAGTGTCAGTACTGACAATTGTTGGCTTTTCCTGTCCTAAGGAGTGTCTGATTGCTCTTTTCAATGTGATCACATGCCAACTCATGGTTTCTGGAAAGATATCGGGTCGGACCTTAGTTTGTTTTCTTGGAAAATCAAGAAAATACAATCTTTACAAGAGAAGTTACTCGGCTGTAGAAGAGTCAAGTAACTCAAGTCCTTTCAATGGAGAAATCCAACAAAAATAGAGGATTAGACTCTAAATCTCCATTCTCGATTCTATATTAGCCACTCGGAGTTTCACTATAAAAAACAAGATCGTAAACAGCTTTTGTACAGTAATTGGTGCTGCCCATGTCCCATCGTATCATACATAGACTTAAGTCTAGACAATATTTTTCCCACCCTCATAGTACTGAAATGAAACAATCAGAGAACAAAGACGGTTTGTGTTCTGTCCTCATAATCTGTCCCTCGATATGAAACCCAAGTAACAACATATCAAGGTAAACTAGACTCAATCCATGACAAAGGGCCAAAGCCACCTAGCAACAAGCCTCAAACTCTGGCTGTGGATCACAAGCCACCTCCTTATACAGAGGCAAAAAAGCACTCACCCGCAACCAAATGCTCAGTCCCAGAAAACAATGGCAAACTAATTAATTCACTAAAAATCTTCATCTGCATTAGACAGCTCAAGCAAAGTGCTTTTTCATTTATACTGAAAAACCAAAGAGGCAAAGCCCAACAAGACAGAGAAGAACATCCTGAAAATTGCCCAGAATATTAGGCATTTGAAGAGTTTAGTTCATTGACCTACAGGGAAGAAGGTGAAAAAAGGATAGGAGCATTGGAATATACAAGTGAAACCATAGATACTGCAGTATCCTCACAAAGTGAGGCCTCAGAGGAAGGCCATCTATATCGATGCCAAGATCCAGAACATAACATGAGAAGACATGGCAATAAGGGCCCAGGTACAGAATGCCAACGCTACCGAAAGTTGAAATCTGCTGCACGGTAGATGAGCCCTACAGAAGTTCAAGTCCCTAGAATATAGAACAGTCACACCGGCTGATGAGCATGCAGCTGCAAGTGATAATGTAGCCGTCACCTGCATGATCATAGCCAAATGGATAAGCAGGCAGTGATCTCATATATTTTCCCCTTTACTGTAATAGGAAGAGCCAATACTTCCTAGAAGATATCCTTCAAAAACCAACATAGAGTAAAGTAGAGGCACTGAAGATGGGTGCACCCAAAGAATAAGAATGATCAGCAGAGTAAGTAACGAAGACTTCTGATGGGGACACTAGAACAGCTCCACCTATAGCTTAAGTTGACTATCTGTATGCTTCCTTTCTCGTGAGAAATTTAAGACCAACATGGGGCGTTAAACGATGCCTAGGCACCAGCACCACAACCAGACCCAATTAAAACAAACGACATAATATTCCGTCAGAAGAAATAGTGATCTGTTTGACAATTTGTTTAAGGAAAATTGTGGTAGAGACGTTATTGAATGTCAAGAATCCTCACAAGAAGATGCTCGTGGGATAGATGTCAGGGGGTAGAGATGGCTATATTTCTAGGAGTGAACTCCAGGCGATCCAGCTCTAAAGAGCACAGCGCTTGGGGAGAAAAGACGAAGTGACAAATGCTACAAATATTCTAGGCGAATTAGACAGAATGAGTGGGTAGCAAAGGGTTAGGCATAGCAGGTCTCTTGCAGATGAAAGTGTCATGATTACTCAACACCCTAATAAATAGGCCACACTATTCTCTGGTAGAAAGACGCCCCATGCCGGCGTGCAAGTGAATAAGTGAATGGCTCCACTCTTTGTCCTATCAAGCATCCGAAGAAATGACAGCAACTTAAAGGACATTAAAAAAAAAAGAAGTAACTATTCAAAAAAAGGATCTGAAAAAGTAAATTCAGCTAACAAGGACACGATTTTGCCTTTCTTATTCAAAATAAAATGAAGCATAGGAAGTTTAACCAGTCAAAATGCAGAAGAATGACAAAATAATGAAGGGACCAACTTTTGTGCAATATCTATATCTACTAAGAAAGAGGAAGAATAATTCGGAGGCGTTGTCACTGGTTGAAACCGACTTTTTGAGATATCCACTGATTTTGTACTTATTTTCAAACCAAAAATTAAAAGATTGAGTGACCTACAGAAAAGCATTCAAAACACATCCATGGAAAAGAAAACAGTGCATATTTCCCACAAGGATGTTTAGCCTAACAAAAATCAGAGGCCCAAGGATCAAGATAGATACCCAGTCACCAACAACAAACAGGCTCACAAGGACAGGATTCTGAAGGTCTCTTTTTCTCTTCAAAGCATAGATGTCAAGGCAGGCTAGTCCAAAGCTCCATAACACTTGAAGGCCCATCGATGCAATTAAGTAGCTGTAAGAAGGTATATCAGTGCCATGCAACTTATTTGATACAATAAAGCATTTGATATTCTAATAAACAGGAAAAAACTTAGATCAGTAAACCGTTGTATTTCACGCAAACAGGACTAAAGCGCATAGAAAATCTCATCGGAGGATAATTCATGGACAACCACATTCGCAGACCATAAAATCTGCACCGTTGATGCAGAGACATTAACTCAGCAAAAACAGCTCCATTCACATAACACTAGAAATTGAATACCCTATTAATTAAAGTACCAATAATAAAAAACCGCACTTTCCTTCCTCCCAACTGCATACAAGCACCAATTTTTCATACGTTAAGATAATTCCATAAAAATGGAACCATGGGGGTGCCTTTATACACTCTTCCAGCAAATCACCTCATTTGTATGTCAGACAAAAGTACTACAATTGTTTCCACAGATGAAGAATACCTGCAGACATTTCAAATGGCCAAATATATAACTTTTCATGAGATAGCAGAATGAGATCAACATGCCAGATGCATCAACTCAGTTCCCTAGTTCTATCTCCACCCATTTTGTAAGCTTTAAATAAAATTTTGAGTTCTAAAGGCTCCTCTAAGCCAAAAAAGATGAAATCATTCCACAATCTCAGAAAATCACAACTGCTGCTATCCAACCAAGAAAGAACCTTAGAAATGACGATTACCTGACTTTTCCATTAATCTCCAGCAATTTGTGCAGAATGACAGAATAGCCAAAAATCAGCTTTATGGCAGCATACATCAGACAGACTAAGACCCAAAAGCATAAAGACTGCCAATTTTTTTTTTCTAAGTAGCTCTTTCTAAATGATCTATTATTTTACTCATAAAATAGAAGTTGCTACCTGAGGTCCTGATATAAGTCTAATGGGGTTGGAAATGTTTTAGAACAGAGCACTTCCGAAGCTTTTCTCATTATAATTCACACTTGAAAAAAAAAAAAAAAAAAAAATCAACCTTTTCAGAACACTACACTGTCTCCACCAGGTTCTTCCTATACCCAAAAAAAAGAAAAAAAACACAAAGCAACAACCGTGAGGCTGCTTCTCCTTCAATGTCCTTGAACAAGAAAGGATGCGGCAGCTTCCTATGCATGTACCCAGTTAAGTTGGGTTATGGGAGGGTCTATTGTTTATTTAACGAGAATTAAAGGCTTGGTAGGGTGCTCATTCCATGAGACGAGAAGAGAAGGATCTCTCCAAACGCTCTTTCCAATTTATCAGTTGATTTAAAAAAACACAAGTAGAGAGCCTGTGAAGAGGTCTTTCGTCGTAACTATTAAAATCTAGCTCAAAATCTGAATTTTGCTACTGAGGAAATTTAGTTGTGGATTTTAAATGCATTGATGATTCCCACAGATGCTTTGCCTTGTAACTGAGCTCTCTTTTGGCTCTTAAGTTCCCCTTGTATTTGGTTTGTACACCTTACGTAACCTGTAGAGGTATTCTCTTTATCTACAAAACAGTTGTCTCTTTAGTTATCTATTACCCAGCTCGGCTTTTGTACCATCAATTCTTTGCACTCTATGTTCTTAGTCTTACCAACACAGCACAGAACTCCCAATCCCACTACTTTCCAGACACAGAGGAAAAGCTGAAGTGAATGATTGCAAAGAAGCTCAACATATAATGGTTAATCCACCTCTACCTCAAGCAATTCTATCTACCATCAAGGGCCATGTAATATCACCCTCTTCATTTTAACGTCAGTTCCACTTCAAAGTCGGATCAAAGAGGTTAGGGGGAGGGGAAAAAAATAGAAACAAGTTATCAAAACTATCACCAACACATTCATGCACGTAGTAGTAGTTGGAGGACGCTTACTCCCAGCAGTCAGCATATCTGATCACACACTATAAATTCTGGCCAGTATCTACCAAAATCAGAAAATCATCATCTTAAAAAAAAAAAAAAAAAAAAGTGAGGGCCTTTTCGCCGATACAACACAAGCTTTAAACACATAAGAGGGTACTTGCATGCTTTCAAAAGGGAAAGTAAAAATGAATCTCTCCATCAGAAGCACAATGGCGGCTCGCTTATCTGTTCTTCATTTTACAATGCATACGGCCTTAAAGAACTTCTGCCGATCCTATCCACTGTATTTCATCTGTTTACACTGCAGAGATGCATACTCCCGGTCATGTGTATCTCAGAATGGGGAATTCACCACATGAGTGGCCCTTCAGATACCGAAGCACCCAATGCCCAAATTAACCATGTCCATGCATGCAAAATAGTTCTCCCAAGGTTCATCAGCTCAAACAAGCTGATGCAAAACGATTGTAAGACTTATGAGCAGGCTATTGCATAATTAGAGAAAACTTGTAAACCTCATTTACAACTTCACTCCACGCATCTATAACAACGCGCCAAGCCTCCGACGGTGCAGTCATACAGGAATATGACTAGCCACAACCGAGGCTCACTTTGCAAATCTCACAAGCCAATGAGCCTGCGAACAGGAAAGAGGTCCGGAATCGTGGAATCCTATGAACCAACAACGCTCACGGATCACCCGCATTATAAAACCAAACCCCGAAGTAATTTCATACCGCGCCAGCAAAAAAGGGAAACAAATCGATACTCTCGGAAACAGAACCAGTACCAGAAAGCAGTGTAGCTCGAGAACCCGATAGCAGACACCATGAACCCGATAGAAGCACCGGCGCACGCGCATTGCCCCACCCGCAACGCCATCCCGCTCACCGTCCCGGGACTCCCCACAATCTCCTTCATCTCCTCCCTCCCTCCCTCTCTCTCTCTCTCTCTCTACACACGCCGAAACCCTAGATTCACCGCCGCTCCGCCTCCGCCTCCGCCGCCGCCGCCCGCATTTCCTACGCCGGAACTCGCGGCGAGCGAAGGGACGTGGCTCGGCGCCGGGCCGGGACGGAGGAGCGGAGCGAAGGGACCGGTGACCCGACACGAATCGGAGTTGGTGGCGCTTCGCGGCTCGAAAGCGATCGCCAATGCCCGACCGAATCGTCGTCGCCTCAGACGCTATTCCCGAACATCAATTATCATCGCCACCAAAAAAAGAAAGAACATATTATTCTATCGAAAGTTGCTTTTTCTTTTTCTGGGAATTAACTATAAAATATGCGATTAAGTGGCGACGGTTGATGGACCGAGAATTTGTCTCCGACCGGCGACCGCGACCTGCTTACGTGGGTTTTTTTGTAATTTTTTTTTTTTGTTGATTTATGACAATTTATAGTTTGGCTTTGTTGTTAGGAGTGGAATTACAATTTGTATAATTAGATCCGATATGATCTAGACTTTCTGATTCAGTATCAGTATCTTACGGACGATCATGTATTCATATCAAAACATCACTCGCTCACACTAATCTATTGATTGAAATAGGATAATGACGGTTTACGTGTATCTAATGGCATTAATTGAATTAAAAGGTTCGGGGGAGTCAAGTGTCCATTGGTGTGCCGTTCTTTGACCAGCGGGCCGCGGCATGTCCAGAGTATTAGAGGCAATTTTCCGAAGTCGAACATTCTACTTTTGCAGTCTGCCTAAGATCTCTTCTGCTTATCTGAATAGGAAAACGAGTTCCGATCTACTTGGGACCACTTTTAGCGGATTACGACATTTGAAGACAGTTGCAAAACACTGGCATGAGCCCAATTGAAATTGATTAAGAGTAAAAAGTCTTCCAAGAATGTAGAACCAACCACTTTGTCTCTAGCATATATTTTTTTTTTGGAAACACGATCCTTCCATCCTTTTCATAAAATCTCATTGTACGGTCTATTTACTTTCTGCAAGATGGTTCTTCCAAGCTAACAGACGTCCTCAGAATCTTCAAACGGTTTATATATTTTAGAGAAAAAATCACTAAAAATCCTAAATTTTGCTCAAAATAATAAATTTACTTCAAACTTTTTTTTTGTGACATGAAAAACTTCAAAATTTGCTAACCATGACACATTCCTCATTTTTTTTTTGTGACACAAAAAATCTTTAACTTTCATTTGTATGACACATTTACCCTAAATCATAGGGACATTTTGGTCTTTTTAAATTTCTTTTTTTCTTCTTCTTTCTTCCCTCCGCTGGCCATGGGGGAGGGAAGCCGGCGTCCGGCGAGGGCGGCCCTCGCTGGCGTCGGGCGAGGGTGGCTCGACGTCAGCCAGGGCAACCCTCGTCGGATGTCATAGGGAGCCGATGGAGGGAAGAGAGAAAAAGAAAATAATAAAAATAAAAAGAATAAGAAAAATAGAAAGAATCAAACGAAAACGCCCTTAATGGGGTAAATGTATCATAGTTTACAAAGTTTGGGGTTTTTCATGTCACAAAAAAAAAAAAAAAAATTAGTGTAAATTTGTCACTTTAGGCAAAGTTTGGGAATTTTGGTAGCATTTTCCCTATATTTTATTAATGGATCCAAGGTTTAAGGATTCTCGTTCTATGGTTTGTTCTCCTTCCAAATTTAGATATGATTCTCGACCAATTGCTTGTTCTCCTTTTGCAAAACCAAAGCTATTCCATGCTTTTAAACATTACGTTGTTAACACTATATGCATTTGGTTTTGTTTATAGAAGTTGTCTATCCCTACACTCCAAAGCACAAATTAGTAGCTTTTGATCACTTTGTCATCTTAAAAACACCATAAGTGATTTTCTCAATAATTTCCCTTATTTATAATGACAAAACAATCTCTAACCTTTCATTATGCAGATTTATTCACAAGCATTAGGATTTTGAATTTGAGTGTGAGATAAAACGGTTCACTATTATGCCAAAATAATATCAGTTTATATCAAAGGTACGATTTGTGGTGTTATGATTTCCAAAAGTATAAGACTTTCAATGAATGTAACAAGAGATATTATCCACTCAAAGAAGAATTCTGCAAAAGATATATGAATTTGTACAAGCTTTTTCTTCTACAATGTTACTCAATAGTTCAAATATGAGAATCGACGCATAATTATGTAAACTAAGCAAGATAGGTTATAAAAGAACTTATAAAGTTGTGAGCACATTCGACTGTCTAGATGTTGTCGGCAAGTATGTGATTTAATGCGAATTACCCCATTTTTGCATTTTCAACGTGCTTCTGCACTTGTTCCTTGGTGGATATGCAGACTCGATGTCTCCATTCACAAATTTGACTACTTCTACGGATGAAACAGGTGAATGATGTATTCGATGTAACTCCCTAATAAAATTATACAAATTATTCTTGAACGTACAATGTAATTCATGAATTTTTAATTCGTTTAATGTAATTCGTAAACTTTAGCTTAATGTGTAATTTGATCATTAAAATTTTAATTTGATAAATGTGGTTCGAGATTTTTGGTACTTATTCAATTTCGCCATAGAATTATATGAAAATGTTTTCAACTTTAAAGATTACATTACACATTACGTTAAAATTTATAGATCATTTATGTCGAAGAAATTATGATATAACATGGCCTCATCTCTTTTGAAGGAAAATCTGTTTCTCATTTTTTGGGGTTTGGGCCCTGGGGCATGGAAATAAGCAGTCAAAGGAAATGTTTAAGGTCAATTAAAGAAATGCCCTTCTAAAATTTGAAGAAAATGAATTCCGTTTCTGAAGAAAAGGAGGAAATCGTCTTCCCCTCTTTCTCACGCTTCCTCTCGCCCTCTTCCTCGACACCGAAATCCCTGCGTCCTTCTCTCGATTTCTCTCTCTAAAATCCTTTCTCTGCCTCTTTCTCTCTCCTCCGTCCCCCTGATCCCTCGGCAGCTCCTCCGCAGCTAGTCGTCCTCTTCTCTCTCTCTCTCTCTCTGCGTCGTTGCCTTCGCGCAGAGCACGAGATCTTTCGCTTCCGTCTCTCTCCCTCTTTGTTTGACCCCTAGGGTTTCTCCGGTCCACTAACCAGGTCTTTCTCTGGTTTTCTGGGTCTGCTGGATTTTTCCCTTGCAATCGCGTTCCGATCTCTCCACCCGCTCTTTCTGTGTCTCTTCGATTCCCACTCGGCAATGGCGATCTCTCTGAACTGCCTGTCCTCCATCCTCGTCCACGAGATGGCGTCGCTGTCCACCGCCTCCTTGCCCAACCCCTCGACCAGGTGCGCTCTGCCATCGCCCGCCGCCCGCGCGACCGCCTGGGTCGCGACCTCGCCCAGACGGTTGAAATTGGTAATTTTTTATCAAAAAATATTTTCATTTTCAGCAAGAGAAAAAATAATAATAACAAAATAATAACAAAAGAGAAAGTAGTTAAAATCAAAATTATTTTTGTAATTTTTCCCAGATAAATCAAATTAGATTTTTCATTTCAAACGGCCTGGTTCAACTAAACACCAAAAAATTGTCATTTTTCTAAAAATATTTTTAAGATATATTATATTTTTCAAAAATAAACAGAATTTTAAATATATTTTTTTAACTTTCACTCTTTTGATTCGCTAAAAATGATTAATCAATTGAAAATACTTTTTAGTCAAAGAAAATATTTATTCATAAAATTAAGAAAATAAATTCCTGAAGGTGAAAATATTTTTCCAAATTGCTTTTCATGAATTTTTATAATTTTTTTGTTTCTTCTATTAAAAATTGATTTTAAAATAATTTTTATTTTATTTTATTCTATTTTTTTTGTATTTTTTTTTTTACATGAGAAGAAACCATGGCATTGAAATCATTTTCAAATGAGATCCAAATACCATAAAATATTTTCGATCATATATTATTAAATAAAGGAAAAATAATCATTCACATGAAAAATGATTTCCAAGAAAGTACTTTATTTTTTCATATGCACCCTTAAATTTAGTAAATTCAATTGGTGGAGGTACCATAGCTTCGCTCAATGTGGCAATTTTACTCAAGTTAGGATTATCCCTACTTCAACATACAAGAGGAAGTTTATCTTATTTTATCTTGGAGCTATGGTTTTTCCTATAGAGATCTATTTTTTTGCTCGGTTCTTTAGAATGATGTTTGGCTTGGGCATGGACGCAACTCTGCTTGATTCTCATGTTCCTAGGTAAACTTCAAAAAGCTCTATCTTTTGGAGCCATGGCGAAGGAAGGTTTGGATTTGGGATAATATAATTAATGATCTTTCAATTTTGATATAATATGCAATGTCTTTTAATTTGTTGAGCATAAATTTAATTTGATAATATAAAAATATTTGATCCCCTTAAATAATTGATAATCATTTAATGTAGTCCTTAGATAATATAAAAATATTTAAAAGTTTATAGATTATATTGAATCGAAAAAAAAAAAAAAAAAGAAGTTTAAGAGTCATATCAAACAAATTAAAAAATTTAGGAATGACATTTCATAGTGAAGTAAAGTTAAAAAACAAAATCGAACAAATTAAAAGTATAACAGCGACATTGCTCACTGGGCAGTGACCATTTTAGTCATTTTTCTTTTGGATTTTGAGGTTTTAAGGAAAGAATTGAGAGGTTAGAGAGGTGGTGACCACAGGGACCGTGGGTTTAGGAGAGAAAATTGGAGATGTGCACATGGAGGTTTTGTGGTTTCCGGAGGGAAGAGAGGAAATTTAAAAATTTATAAATCTTAAAGCCCTCCCAATTTACTAAAAACGAAATAAACTTTCAAATTTTAAAACCTGATAAAATAACTTTCCAAATTTTGAAAAGAAACAACTTTCAAGGCATTGGAAAAAAAAGGGTAATCTGCAAAAGGTCTTAATCAGACGTGATATGGTACAAAAGAAAGAAAAGAATTGCATAATTTTCACATGCTTACTCATGCATTTTGTCTTTATATGTGTAAAATCGGCCGCTTCTAGCCTTCTACTGCAGATTCACGCCTTCCTTCCATGCAACGCAGCTATAATCGAGTGGACCGCACCTGCCCAGCTCATTTCAGATGATATCAAACACGCTCTATCAAGAGACTTAGTGATTATGTCAACTAATTAATGTGGGATCACGTTTACATATAAATGTCAGATGTCTACATTCTTGGCTTTAGAATGAAGTATAAGATTTCTTGTCAAATTAAACGCGCTATTATTGTCACACATGACGAGAATGTTTGTAATTTGGACTCTAAAATTGTTTTATAGTTGTCTCATCAACAGAAACATTGCACAATGTTACTCTATCCCTAGTGTTATATACTCAGTTTTGTTTATAGATAGTGCGACCAAGTTTGGCTTATTCAAAAAACAAGACACAAGCAAACATCTCATTATTTGATGAGTACCCCAATGTGTTTTTCCTATTAATCTTATAACCAGCAAAATCAGCATCAAATCATCTAAATAAAAAGAAAAACCGGAGAATTTAGGGTGGCACAAGCCAAATTTCATGAAAATAGAAATATATTCAATGATGCACTGCCCATAACAACACTGACAAGATCCTTAGTCTAAATGCAATGAGATATGAGAGAGTTAGGATCTACTTTCTTTTTGTTTTCATCTTTGTCAAGTTTTGTAGAATAAGCCATGAATATCTTCACTCTCTTGAAATTCTTCATTCCAAACTTACTTGACCAATTCCCTTGCATCTTTCTCTTGATGTACGAATTACCACTATTTATTCTTGGAGTCTGAGGAAAGAGTTTAGTTCACTTGTTAGGCTCATTTCAAACTTATTTTGCATAATTTTTGCTAAACTCGTGCACATATAGTCATTGGTAGAAGCATATATGATATCACCATAATAGATTTGAACAAATGAGATTTCCCTACCTCCTATTCTGTCTACCTTATCCTTTTCAATCCTTTATCATCAAGCAAATGTCTTTCATACCAAGTTCTTGGAGTTTGCTTTAGTCTATATAGAGCATTTGAGAGTTTGTAGCATGATCTACAAGCTATAAATGTACAGCTTCCAATCTCGCAACAAAGGCATAAATTCATCATGGTTCATATTTTTTTTTTGTGAATACCCTTGTGCAGCAAGTCTAGCTTTGTTTTTTTCCACATTACCTTTATCATCAGGGTAACAACCACTTTGTTTTTGGGCCGTGGAACTGACTCCCTAGCTTCGTTGACCTAGTGCTGTTAACCAATTTTCATCTAATAGCGCTTCTTCTTCAATTTCTGGTTTTATCTTTGATAGAAGTGCCAACGAATTAATCATTTACTTAAGGTGCGTTTATGTTTTGGAAAAATAAACAATTTGAAAAATATTTTTAATGGTCGTTGATATTACTTAAAATAATTAGTTAATGAAAAATATTTTCATTATTGATAACAAGCTATGTCTATTCCTCTTCATAGACGATGAAAATAATCTTCATATTTCTTGGAAGATGCAAAATATTTTTTATTTATTAATATTTATAAGTGATACATGGATCTTTTTTAAGAAAACATTTTTTAAAGCATACATTTTGGGAAAATTCGAAATAAGGACCTCTAAGTACTCTCATTTTTTCAAATAAGAGCCTCGAGTGAATATCATTTCAAATAAAACCTTTAAAATTCTCTCGTTGTTTTCAAATAAGGCCCAAGTGAACATTGTTTCAAATAATGGCATTTAATTGCCATTTTCAATGATCTCATCAATTGATCAAGGACATTTTCCGTCATTTACTTTTCTTTTTATTTTCCTTCTTTTTCTTTTCTTTTTTTTTTTTTTTGTTCCATAAAAAAACTCAAAAAGAAAAAAAGTTTAAACTTAAAAAAAAGAGAATAATAATAATAATAATAATAATAATAATAATAATAATAATAATAATAATAATAATAATAATAATAATAATAATAATAATAATAATAATAATAATAATAATAATAATAATAATAATAATAATAATAATAATAATAATAATAATAATAATAATAATAATAATAATAATAATAATAATAATAATAATAATAATAATAATAATAATAATAATAATAATAATAATAATAATAATAATAATAATAATAATAATAATAATAATAAGAAAACACTAACAACCAGTGGGAGGGTTGGGCTAGCCTTCTTACTTGTGGTCATCGATGCCTTGATGAGGGCCTAGCAACCTTCGCCCACCAAGGATAGGGCCATGACCCTTTTGGGGAGGGTCGCGGTCCTTGCGCAATTTTAGTGTGGGGCCAATAACCCTTGTCTAGATCTAGTTAGTGAGGGTCGCCAGTCATGGTTGACACCTGATTGGCAAAGGGGCACTGGCCACATATGGGGGAGGGCCGCCTTTGCCTTTTTTTTTTTTTTTTTCTAAATATATTTTGGCATTTTCTTTCCCTTTTTTGATTTGTCTTTTCTAGAAAGGAAAAAAAGGAAACGAAAACAAGAAAAAAATGGAAAGAAAATTTTCAAAAAAGAAAGTAAATGACATAAATGCTCTCAATTAGCTAGTGAGGTCACTGGGGGTTCGTCCCAGTGATCACCCTTCCATCTTGGAAGGGGGAGGTTGGGGATTTAAATTCTCACATTCTCAAGAGAGATTGAGGTGGGGACGATTTCATTTCAGGAGTAGGTTTCGAGATAGGACAAAAGTCTGAGAGTGAGTATTAGAGTATGATTAGCGTAGGACCGATAAAAAAAAAACATGGCACTTCAAGATCTTATTTGAAACAAGATTCACTTCAAGCCAATATTTGAGAAAATAATGATATTTTATGCCGCTATTTGAGAAAATAAGGATCTATTCTTTTGGATGCTTGGAAGTGAACTTTCGGTCCTTTGGAAAAGATACAGACTTAGTGATAGGGGTTCCGCTGAATTTGAAACATTTGCCCAAGGATTTTGTTCCTCTTCTCCTACCGAGTCTGTACTCCTCTACCTCTCATGATTTATTGTTATACACCCAACATAATTTGCTAGACGGCGACTAACCCGAGAATATTGATTCATCCTGTCCAGAATCTAATTTACCAACATTCTTAATTACATTTTTAAGAAGACAACAACTGTAACCAAAGACATAAAAGTATGCAATATTTGGCTTTTTAACTTCATAACTCTCGAGAAAAGAGGGGTTTTAAAAAAAACTTCATAAATCAATCAATGACTATTAATAATATATCATGCAATACTAAGTGCTTCCATCCAAAAGGAGGTAGAAAAATGACTTTCTGCAAGAATTGCCCGACATGTCTTCTAATGAATGATTGTTTCTCCCTACAACTCCATTTTTGTTGTGGAGGGTAAAGGTGGAGAGAAGTTATGCCTAAATCGATTTCCATCCCCAAAAGTTGAAAACTCATGATTTTCGAGTTCTTTTCCATCGGTTCGAGTAGAAGTAATGCCATAACCTTTTTCATTTTAAACTTGATTTGCAAATTTTGTGAATGAATGCAAATTATCCACGTAATTATCCATAATCACCAAGCAATATTTTTGAATTGAAGACTCTTACTTCTAGTTCTTATTCGTCCAAATAGATTGAGTTGATTTTGTCAAATTGACATTGGAATTAAATTACATCTAATGAACTGGACTCAATTTTGACTATACGATTAACCAAAAACCAATCAATACACCTAATTAGAAATTAGAGGTAAAATTAGGGAAATTTATCTCTGGTTTGGAATTTCAAAATTGGTTTGACAATTGAATGTCAAACGACCTCCTAGTCAAATGTCATGAAGGAAATTTTCTCAAAAGATGATTAGAAATGAGCTAATTTTTTTTTGGTCGATTTCAAACCATGTTTATAAATTGGGGAAAAGTTGGTTCTTGATCTACTATTGTAAAATTGATAATAACAAAGTCAAATTAATGTAGAAAAAAGTTGATTTGAGATTTTTTTTTAATTTTTTTTTTTGTAAAAAAGTTTAGACTTGTGGGATATTCCCAACCAAGTCATATCTATGTCAGCTTCGTTTGCTTGCCTTAATTCAAGCAAGCCCCCACGTCATATTTTTGTTGCCCATCTTGGATGGAATTATGATAGAAGGTACTTTTGAATCATTGGTATAAATTTGGGCATTTAAATGACATGAGAAATATTATAGGCTACTGATGTCACAGTAAGCAAACTTTCGATTTTGGTGGTACCAAATAATTAACAAAGTATCTAATTTTATGGCGTGGTAATATTAAAAATGAGAATCCATATATGATTCCTCGTTGATTGAACCAAATGGAGATTGTGTGTACTTTTCTAAAGGGGACGATTTTCTGTCTCACTTTTGAGCAAGCCTTGCTCTCATCAGGTGTTTGTCAGCTCATTTAATTTCATCCATTTTAATCATGTGAGATTCATAACTTTGTAGGTTTAGAGTAACTTCGTTCATCATTGCCCATTTGCAGGGAGGAGCTTTCCCTCGTTTTTCACTGAAGAAAGTATGTGGAACACGTGACAACGTGTTTCTCAAACTCAAGATATCACCGCAAACGATGATTTGCCCTTCTTTTCTCCCCCCTTCCTTTTGCCCTCGCTCGTCGCAACGACGAACGTTATCGAAAATCCAGATATCAAGAAATTGATTGGACCAAAGGTGATTGTCCATCTTCAAGTCGGATCCACCGTGTAAATCAACTGCTCTCTCTCTCTCTCTCTAGCCCCACCTCGCATTATCAGACAGAAAATCCGTCGTCCAAGACATGACACGGGACACTGTTGCGACTTCGATCATCACCTAAAGTTGTCAGCTTCGTCCCACCCAGTTAGGCCCCCCTGCTCGTCCTTTTCAATGGAACCACCGACCACATGGTATCTGTCAATTATAGGCCCCGGATTTTTCTTCTTCGGTTCACCATCTCCACCACTTCATTAAATACTTCGATCGACTCTGTCAAATGATCAAGACCTGTTGCTAGATCATTCTTATCGAAACGGGAATTCACTAGTATCCACACGTTTCCTTAGTAAGGACACCACTGTAGCTATCGCTCCCTGTTCTTATCTAATTTCGAACTGGCTTTTGTTCCACACTCTGCGGGGTTGTGCGAGTCGAGTCTTCTTGTGCTTGCCTGAACTTGCTTGGACCTCTGTTTTTCACGCGAAGAAACCTGGAAAAATGGCCAACGCGATCAGATACTTTGAGCTGAACACAGGAGCTAAGATCCCTTCAGTGGGATTGGGGACATGGCAGTCTGATCCTGGGCTTGTGGGCAAAGCTGTCAACATCGCCATTCGGGTTCTCCTTCTTGATCTTGCTTCTGAGCTTATAATATCCTGTCTGCGAGTGCTAGTTTGTCACTAGTGAATTCGTCTCTGACTGCCCTCCTGCTTTTTTCATGTGGTAATGTAGCATGGATACCGGCATATCGATTGTGCGCAAGTTTATGCGAATGAAGCAGAGGTATCTGCTATTGTCTCTGTATCTCTAATTTTCTTGCTTTGACCGTCACTCCTCTTCTGGGCATGTATAGATTTTGATTTTCTTGCTACATTTTTCGGTTCGCGATGCTCCATTTGGCTGTTCATTTACACTCTCTCTCTCTGAAGTTCAGAAGTTCTTTTTTCCTTGTTCTAAAAGATCACACAGTGAGTACCTCCACTTGCTTTAAATCTTCTCAAAGGAAGATTGTATGTACAATCTTGCTATATTTCCCACATCTAATTTATATAGGCCACGTATTCGATTTTCAGTGTCATGGGAACTCAGATTTAAGTGGGGTCATGGCGATGGATTGCTATACTAATGCCCCTCGGGATAGCAGGCTAATTACGGTTGTACCCCTAAGTTATTAAAAAAAAAAAAATAGAGCGACGCGTGTTATTTGGCACTTATTTATTTCCCTTTGAAAGTTTAGCGAGCTGTTTTCACTTTCATCTAGTTTGCATGACTCCTTTTGTTCTAACTACAACGTTGAAGCTCATCGCGCTGTGCTCATCAATCGGAGGGAAGAGACCATCATGATATTTTAGAAATCTATTGTTCAGTCCCCAGAAACACGAATTTTAAACCCTGTAGGTAAATTTCAACAAATGTTGGTAAAAAAAAAGACATAGATGATGATTTTTTTCCGAATAAGTTAATGATAATTTATCAACAATTTTACCATATTACCAACTTTTTATATAGTTTGCGGATTAGTAAATTTTTTATTAACTTACCCATTTTTATTTTCATAACTTACCAACTCTTCAAACTATGAGCTCCTGTGAGAAATTGCCAACCTAAGGTAAATTATCTGATCAAGTTATTGTAAGATTTCAATTCGATTATAAATTTTTCAATTTTGTCTATTTAGTCATAAACCTTTATGTGAAAATTTCAATATAGTCATTTTGGTGAATTTTTGTTGGAAGTCATTGTTGCTGCAATGTGCCATGTAGGACGGTTGGTGATGACTGAACCACCACATTAGCGATTCCAATAAAAATTGACTGAAAGGATTACTTTAAAATTTTACTTAAATGTTTAGGGCTAAATTGATAAAATTGAAAAATTTAGGACAAATTGGCATTGGTACGATAGGTTTATGACTAATTGGGTAATTTTGTGTCCCAACCTATATTACGGTGATTTACCAACTTTTTTCAAATTAAATTATCAAATAGTTTTTAGTTACAAAGTCTAATTTGAGCTACTTACCACTGTTTAATCAATTTTTAATTTAGAAACTTATTTTTATTGAGTTAATAATTTTTGTTTACGTCAATTAGCAACCCCTATATTTAATAACCCATTTCAGAGATTATCAACCTAAAATGAGAGTTGATAATTTAATCAGAAAAATGTTGGCAAGTTGCTCAAATAAAGATTGGTTAATTCATATAAGAGTTGCTAAATTTAAAACGTTGGTAAGAATGACCAATAAAATTTAGTAAATGATAAGAAAAGTCGATGATTTGCAAACTATTAAAAAACAGATATTAACTCATAAAAGTGCCGGCAAATATCAACAAGTTACGGTAATCAGATGATGGATAATAAGAAAAGTTGATAACTTGCAAACTATTAAAAAGCAGATATTAACTTATAAAAGTGCTGGCAAATATCAACAAGTTACGATAATCAGATGATGGATAACTTTTTCTTAGTGATAATTTTTTGACACTTACCACCTCTTTCAGAAATTTACTGGCATGGAAAGAAAATTTACTTTTTTTGGAATGGAAACTGTAGAATTATTCTTCCAGTGTTGTTTGGGTTGGTTTTGGACCACTCGTCTAATCAAGAGCTCAGCTCGCATGATTTTCCTCTGTTTGTATTTAAGAGCTCTACTTACTTTACTTACTGAATTTTTTTGAAGATTGGAGCGGTTTTCAAAAAATTGATCGAAGAGCGCGTGGTTAAACGGGAGGATTTGTTTATCACTTCCAAACTCTGGTAATGCTGTGCTGCAAATTGGTTGATGTATCTCTACACTTACAAGAATCACCACTTGATACACTTGAATGTATTCTAGGACTACTTGTAACACTTCCGATAGCTTCCACATTATATTTTTTGTTGCTTGTTCTCTTGCTTTAGAAAGTCCAGTCCAAAAAGTAAAACTGTTAGATTCTGGAAGATTACATGAATATAAGGCATATTAAAACCTCATAGACAAGCTAGGGGATACCTCTTACATGTTTTTTGTCGAACTTACTAGCGATATTTGCGGTTTTTTTTTTCTAGGAATACTGATCACGCCCCAGAGGATGTGCCGGTGGCTTTGGAAAGAACTTTACGCGACTTGCAGCTTGACTATGTAGATTTGTACCTGGTAAGTACATGCTGATAGGTTTGTCTCTGTCTTATCAGTGCGACGCATTCTAACTTATTCTAACTTCCCATCATTTGGTTCTGACTAATTTCCATGTACTTAAGTATTTGTAAGTGTCATCGACGCTTTAATCCACACACTATTCATTAATATGGTTTCATCACTGTTAAGATGCACTGGTCAGTACGGATGAAGAAGGGAACGGAGGGATTTAACCCTGAAAACATCGAGCAACATGACATACCGAGCACATGGAGGGCGATGGAATTACTATATGATTCAGGTAAGGCGCGAGCCATTGGAGTCTGCAATTTCTCCACTAAGAAGTTGGCAGATCTGTTGGAGATCGCACGCGTGCCTCCTGCTGTGGTTCAGGTGGAATGTCATCCTTCGTGGCAACAGAAGAAGCTGCATGAATTTTGCAAATCCAAAGGAATTCACTTGACTGTGAGAAGGATTCGACTCCACTTTTCTATTCTTCTGCATTACTTTGAGTTAGATTATGGGTACATAGAGCATCGTTGACAACGTGATCTATTAAATGTTAGTCATAAGATTAATCTGAAAGTATCATCAACGTAGAGCTAATTCATCAATGGATCACTTTCTGCCAGTGTATACGGCACATAGCAAAATGAATGCTGCTCTGAATTGACTGAAGTATGTGCAAATTAGGATGTTACTATGCATATCTTGATTCCTTGTCGAATCTGTCCTTTCAGGGTTACTCGCCTTTAGGATCGCCTGGCTCAGCATTCATCAAAAGCGAGGTTTTGAAGCAGCCGGTGGTGACCACAGTGGCAGAGAAGTTGGGAAAGAGTCCAGCACAGGTTGCTCTAAGGTGGGGTCTTCAGATGGGTCACAGTTGCTTCCCAAAAGCACTAATGAGAAAAGAATCATTGAGAATTTCGACGTTTTCGACTGGTCCATACCAGATGACTTGTTCGCTGAGTTTTCGGAGATTGAACAGGTGTATATACTACATTAACTCCGTTCTTGTCCCTTTGATTACGCTGCGCATTTCTGTTTATGTTAAAACTGTTTACTCTTGGGATTTTGATGCGATGCTCCAATGCTCAATATTGTTACTTGTTTTGCTTGTGATCGGGCGTGCAGGCGAGGCTGCTTAGGGCAACAGTTTTTGTCCATGAGACTCTCAGCCCATACAAGACCTTGGAGGAATTCTGGGATGGAGAGATCTAAGCATGGAAAGGCAAAGGATTAAAGTAAAGAGGAGTGTGCAGACGCATGGGAGTCTGTCATTTCATCCAGTTTATGTCTGAAGTTAGTTCAAATAATTCTAGCCACGTCTGCTAGATGAAACGTGCGGTATACGTAGTCTTGTTACTGTTTGTGTTAATTTGCAATGTGAAATGTTCATGGTCATTAAACTCTCTCCCTCGGTCATATTTTTTAGCAAGTACCTTATGCTACTTGGGAGTCCAACACGCCAGTTCCTCTGTCCCTTTTAGTCTTTGAGCTGATTTTTCATTGATTTTATGCACTTTATGTTTAGCTAATTATCCACCAATATGACTTAGTTGTTTTGCTCCCAGCATGAACTCTGCACAAATTCGACCGGTTAATATTGTATCACGTGTAACAAAGTCAATTATGGATAATAGAGTTTATATTTGTGAATTCAATTTACTTCCATGTCTAGAATTTAATCAATATGGCATCGTAGAGAGTATCTTATTTAATGATGCCAATACTTTGTATATTTCGAAGCCGTGGCCCATTATTAATGAAATTAGGCTTTTTTTGACAAAAAACAAGGCAACAAATTTAGGATGGAACCCTTGAAGTGGGGCTGTTTCTTAAAAAAGTTTTCCGAATAGACTTTATCTCAAATAAGACTATAATATGACTACTAATCTTAGCGAATGAAATTCTTTTCTTTCTTTCTCCTTCTTTTTTTTCCCTTTATTCCATTCCATTCATCTTCTTCTTTGTTCCATTTGCTGCCTCGGCTTGGACGCACAGCAGTGGTTGCTAGATGTGGCACCGACAACTTTAATGGCAACTGGCAAGGCTTGATGTGGCACCGACAACTTTAGTGGCAACTGGCAAGGCTTGATGTGGCATCGACCTCCATGTTGCCCGGCCCAAATATGGAGTCATGCCTCTAGATCTAGCTTAATATCCGATGGCCATGGATGAGCCATCGCGATAGGCAACGACTGCGAGATCAAAATAGAGAAAGGAAAACGGAGGAACACATGCTCGAGAAGACACGGTCGGCCATGAAGATGACAGAGGGGGTGACTTGGCCTGAACGTGTAGCAGTGGTCGGCCTGGTCGTAGCACCTTTGGGGGAAGGGATTGAGGTCGGGCTTATCGATGGATGTGGATGGAGGAATGGAGGAGGAAGAGAGATAAAAGAGAGAAATAGGTGCAATGGATAGCTACTTAGAGCGTGTTTTGTAACATTTGTGTTTTGGGAAACACTTTTTTTTTCATAAATAATATTTTTTTATTCTATTCCTTGGAATAATAGTAAAAGAATGTGCTAGTAACTATATAAATTTTTTATTTTCGGAATAGAAAAAGAATATGAATGCATTTGGAACGACTTTTTTTTTTTTTTTTTTTTTTTTTTGCAACCCATAATTTCTTTTAAAATTTTCTAATAACTTTTTTAGATTTTCTTTTTTCCCTCTCTTCTCTGGCCACTGCTTGCCCACCTGCCTGCCGTGGTGGCTATCACCCGGTAGCCAATGGCGGTGATTGACGGGCCGATAGCTGGCGAGGGCACGATAGCGTTTGTGGCGGCAGGTGGCGGTGGCAAGTGGCGGTGAACAACAAGAAAGAAGAAGAAGAAAAAAACTTATTCCTAGGAACAATAAATTACTTTTTTTTTTCTTTTTGTTTATGTTCCAAATATATTCCCTAGTTATTTTTCTATTTTGGGGAATAGAAAAATTAGTTGATGTTATCAAACGGATTTTTATTCTTATTTTATTTTTTTTGGGGAACAAAAAAACAATGAAATTTGGCAAGTTGCCGTACAAGAGCTTAGTTTGTTTTTCTTTTTGTTTTTTTGCTCCGGAAGGAAAATGCCCCTTGCCATTGCCGCTGAAAGTGTCACATGAATTGCATATGAAGATTTGGCCAGTGGCGAGCTCGAGGTATATTATGAGATTAGGTTAGTTACATTAGAATCTTGTTTGAGATAAGTCTACCATGAAAACTTGGGAAAATTACCAAAAAGTCTTTAAACATATTATAATTGTGCCAATTCAATCAGAAACTTTTTACTTTTGGCCAATGCAATCCTAAACCATTTGTAATTATGTTTATTTAGTCCATCTAGCGAATGTTAATGTTGACTTTTTTTAGTAATTTTCCCTTTTTTTTCCCTTTTCCTTCTACCTCAGATCGATAAGGCTTGCCCTTGCCAGCCACTGGCGTGGGCGAGCCACGCCCAACAATGGTGAGGCCTTACCAAATCTGGCAAGGTTCATGCTGACATGATTGGAAGAAGGGAAAAAAAAAAGAAAAAGAAAAAAATGAAAAGAACTAAAAAATAAATTTCATATACTTAACCAATCAATTCAATTCAGTGATCCATCGATCCACTCAGTCAATCAACTCAATTCGACATCATTGATATGATTCGTACTATCTATCAGTTCAACACCATATATCAATTCAATTGATATAACCACTACTTGCACAAGCTGAAATATATGGTCATAGCTCTCACAAGTTGATATAGATAGATAGTAGCTCGCACAAGCTGATAAGGTATATTGCTCTCACAAGTTGACATATCAAACGCACATGCTGATATAGTATATTGCTCTCACAAGCTGACATGTGCAAAGGGGCTCTCACAAGCTGATATAATATACTGCTCTCATAAGTTGACATATCAAGCTCATAGGCTAATATAGTATATTGCTCTCACAAGCTGACGTGCAAAGGGGCTCTCATAAGCTGATATAATATATACTGCTCTCATAAGCTAACATATCAAGCTCATAGTTTGATATAGTATACTGCTCTCACAAGCTGACATGCAAGGGGGCTCTCACAAGCTGACGATAAATGCTGTCACAAGCTGACGTGCAATAAGACTCTCACAAGCTGACAATTCATCGTGTTAAAAGTATCCGATAAAAATAATCGCGTGTGGGTACACGATCGGTCTGAGCCAAAACTGCAATATTTTTCTTTTAAAAAATCCCACTATTTATTATGATCCATAAACACATTTTTGGCTTTGTAAACTGACACCCAATATTTTCTAATTAAATACCAAAATTACTCAATTTTGGGATAAATACCCAAAATTACAACTGCCACGTAATTTGCACAAATCAACACTCAATTAAATAAACCAAGCATACTATCACAATTAGCACGAAATTTCGGTCACTGGCTATCTTGGTATAATTTTCGGAAAATAATAAATAATTAAATAAATACCAAAAATAATTAAATAGAAACTTAGGTTGGAAATGCCTAATTAAACACCGAAAGGGGTTTGAAAAATTTCCGAACCTATCTAGATAAATAATACAACTTATCTAGTCTCTAATTAAGCCAATCTAACCACCTAACATACAAAAACGAATAATTAAATTGATAATCAATTCTAACTAACCACTTAAACCATACTTAGCATAAACTAATCATCCCTTAAGTATCATTAACTCCTTAAGCAAAGTTTAGTGAGTAAACTCACCGGTTTCGTGATCCGGTGAGTCCATGACGATGGCAACGCGGAGACGGGCGACAAATCTTCTAGCAGCGGCACTTGATAAGGCCTAGAAGAGGCTTAAAACGGGCTTTGAAGCCCAAAACTTCTTGCTGGCCTTCAGTTCTACTTGGGCCAAGAAAGGCTGGAACCAATGGCTAAAAAGGCTTGGGAAGGGAGGCGGAGACAGCAAGCAGGCAACGACGGGCAACGGCGGGCAACGGTGGCGGTTCCAATGGTTAGATGATGTCGACGGGGCTCCGGCTGAGCCTTACAGTGACTAGGGAGACTCGAGGACACCACTGGAGCAGGACAAGCGCACGGGACGTGCGGGCTTGTGTGGGGGCGTGACGGCGTGCGAGCGGCGAGTGGCAATAACAGGGAGCTTGGCGGGCGGTGTGCGATGGCAAGGGGGAGCTTGGCTAGTTTCCTTTGGTTCTTTGGAGCTTCAAAATGGTTTACAATGGGGAAAGGTGGTCTGCTGAAGGGGGAGAAGCTAGCTGCAAGGGAAGGGGGCCACCAAACCTTCTAGATGGCTCACTTGTCCCCTTTGTGCCCATCCAACATGCCCCACCACTTCAGCCATTGACTAGCAGCCCTTATCCACTCTAAACTTCCCCAACACACTTGCCAAATGGTCCAGAAGGTTGTGCACCAAGGGACCTACGAATTTGACACAATTTCCCCCAAATTGAACCAAATTCCTCTCCAATTGGATTCAATTCGGTCCCATAAATCCAACCAAGGTGTCATCTACCAAATTAACATTTTTCCTCACTAATAGAACTAACTTGCATACCAAAAACGCGATAAAAAACGGTTCTATGATTTTTCCGGTTGAAAACGGTCATATTTTGAATTTCTGTCAAAAATCTCGGTTTGTAGAAAAATCTTCAGAGGATGAGTCGACATTCCTAAAATAAATCGTGACATGACACAATTTTCAATTTATGAAATCGGGTTCAAATTCGCGGTTAATTTCAATTTGGCGCGATTTTAGCGTGACCTAGCCTACCGGGTAGCTTTTAGGAATTTTTTGTGTAATTGACTTGTGGTCGATTTATTTCGAGCCACAATGTACATCTTCGACACATTGGCAACTCTCAATTGTCATGAAAATCTCGAGATTTCAAATACGAGCACAAGGTACCAAAATGACAGAAAAATCGGTCTAGTGCCAATCAACAAGAATTTTGTAATTTGGTGGAATCACCCACACTTTGATCACATATCTCAGTGGAATCGACCTATCTCTGCTCTCTAATCAATTTTTAACTGTGTCGTAATGACTCTTGCAGACTAGCATGGTCGAGCACGGTTGAGCAGTCGATACCTGATCGAATTCTCAAGTTTGTCGCGTTTAGATTTCTTAACGGCTTCACCTGATAGGCTAGTTATCTCATAAGTGGCCAACTTAGAGAAAAGAACTATATGTGCGTCGATGAAAAACCCAACTTATTCAATCGAAAAAGAATCCTGAAATTCAGGATATCACATCACCATTGGCTGGTGGCGATTGGCTTGAGGTAGAAAAGAAGGAGGAGAAAAAAGAGAAAGAAACAAAATAAAAAGAGAAGAAAAGAACAAAAAATTAATAAAACTTTTTGACAAAAATAAAAAATTTCAAAAAAAATTATCCAAGTTAGTATTCACCTGACAGCCGATGTCCACGTTAATGTTGATAGGTCAAAATTAGTTGGATGGATTGAATTGACATAAATATACAAAAATTTAGAATTGAATTAACAAAAAAAAAAAAAAGTTTTAGACTGAATTTGTTCAATTGCATTAGGTTTAATACTTTTTTGGTAATTTTCCCAAATTTTAACTGCTAAAAAGTTACATTTTAATCTTCCATAGATTTTGTGCTGCTCATACTTTGACCTGTATTCATCATGAAACACTAAGAAAACTTTTTAAAGTATACAAATATTGTCATATAAAATCACATTTAATGAATTTTCGATAATTTTCCAAAACTTAAATTTTTTCACCTTAAGAAATTGGAGGAAGAGTCGTAACTAGAAGTTATATATAGGCAAAAATTGGGCCCAATAAAAAGTTATTAACCACATGCACAAGCCAGCTAATATAGAAACTTATGAATCACTCTAAACAAATTACTAGTCTCACTCTTGTATAGACTTATACTTGCTTTCCTAAAGTAAAAACCTTACGAATCGGGTGAAAATTAATTGCTGTAAGGATTTACTAACCAAATCACCATATGAAAAGTTACTAACCACATGGAGCAGTGTTAACCGTGGAAAGGTCAAAAGTTACTAATCGCTTCGAGGGACTCGAATTTTCCATCCCAATTTGGTGGGCTTCAGTGTAACGCCTCTGGTGAACAAACTGATACATAGTTTCATTATTTCCTGGCAACTCCAAGTACAAAAATATGGAATTAAGCTCCCTCATCATCTCAAGATGATGAGCTTAACTTATTTATCTTACTCAAAGAACATTAGATTAACCAAAAGACACATTCCACCTGAACTTCTAGTCCATGATCAGTTTGGTGATGCGTCTTTCTCCGGGAATTTGTTCTGGCAGCGCTATGCCAAAATGCGCCATGAGAAGCCAAACATGGCTGAGAAGCTCTCCTCCTGTGCTCAGGCTCTCGCAGTGTTCGTAGCCTTTGCTTTGGCAAGCCGCAGATACCAGCATTCTCGCCCAGACGCCGCTGATAACGTCCCATTTCGTGGAAACATCAGCCAACTGGTTCGCAAGATAGCATCCGTCATACAGCACCGACACGCTTTTGTCCCCGCGAATCTTCCACGCGGGGAGTTGAGTACTCACTTTGAGCAGAAGATGGCAGACTATGCACAGATCTAGCGACTTTCTCGACTTGTGCGCAGTCTTGCAGCTGCAATCGTCGGTGTAAATATGTGGCTCTTTCTTGAATAATCTCTGCGCCCACTTAATGATCGATGAGATGCTGCCTTCCTTGTTCAACAACGCGGCTTGCTTGTCTTCGAGGAACTTCTGAGAATCGACCAAAGTGTCTTCGTATTGAAACCCCCCCGTCCCTATTGGCAGCATGGGAGGATGGAATACTAAAAGATAGAGCATGTACCTAGAAACCAGCTTACTCATCTTGAAGCTCACGAGGTCTTCCGAGTTTTCGCCATGCTTTGTGCCGCGATCTTTGTAGTAACAGAGCTCAGTGGCGATGTGCCAGATTAGGATACTCTGGTCAAACTCCACGTCCACAGTCCAGGTCAGCATATCGCAATTTGACTTGTTCAGTTTATCGCGTGCCCCGAGCTTAATTCTCTCCAACATGCTCTCCGATCTGTGCTTCGATTTCAGATTATTCTCCGTTTCCTTCATGTGATGGAAGATCCATTCTTTGAGGTTACTCTTGAACTCTTTGTGACAGACGTAGAAGTTCTTTTCGACCTTCATGTCTAACGTGGTGAGCCACGGATACTTGCGGACGATCCTGTTTCCTTTCCTGATAGAAAATCTCAGGAGGCTGAACTGGGCTACGGAATTCGACCATCTTTTGTTTGGGAAGAACTGGAGAGAAGTGATGGCGGATGAAATCGTAGATCTCTCGGGTTTCTGAAGCCGCCAGCGGTTGACCCAATCGGATGAAATTACTAGAAGAAGCGAGTAAATATCTAAAAGTACAGTGGCACTTACAAGCAAGAAAGTTATACAAATGTCGACTTTGGGGTAATCCTTCTTATCCTGTAAGGAGAATAACAACAACACGGCACAGGGCACCGAGAGACTGATGACCCAACGGATGATGCCCCAAGCACGGTTCAGCAACGGTGCCTTAGTGTAGAGCAGATCGTACATGAACCCGAGCTCGATCTCCACGATCTCAAAAGCATTCTCCGGTTTCATGTTCCGGTCCATGAAAATGCGCTTGCTGGTGGCCAGGTCGCCAGAGTTGAGGATCAGGCCCACGAAGAGAAGCTTGAAGTTCTTGAACAACTCATATGCTTTAAGCAGAGTCTTTTCAGGGTCATAGGCTTGACCGCTCACGGAGAGACCCTCCGGCGCCGAAAACTCAATGACCTCATCGAATCCGACCTGGTAACCTTCCTCTCTCTTTAGAAGATACTGCTCCATTTTCCTAGGGTAAATGGGACCGAAATTGGGTAGATAACGCATCGAATCTTGAAATCGATCTTTGCTCGCCAAGTACAAACACAATGTCCTCTCAGCATATTTGATGAACCCCACTAGGATTATACCCTTTGCTATCATCGATAGTGTAGACCCCGACAAGGCCATATAGTAGATGTAACACGCTAGCCCTACCTGGACGCAAAGCCGTGCCAACTGCCTTAGCCATAGCTCATTGTCCGCCAGGGCATATGCAGTGATCGTGTCAGGCCCGCCCAAGTGGAGGAGAAGGAACGACGCCCATAGTGCTGTGATCTGGCTCTTTGGATCGAACGTCCCCTTCATTTCCTTGATGTTGGCCAGGCGGTTTGAAAGGACACCGAGTGTTACGGTTGCGACAGACTCGGCCAATAGGAATGTCGTCCAGACCAGGAATTGGTTGCTCCTCTTGGACATGGATTTCCTCCGGCCGCCTTGAGTCGCAAGGCTCAACTGGACGAGCAAGCTGAGAAGAATGAGCAACCGCAGCTCCCACTCCTTCCACAATTCACGAGTGTCTCGAAGGAGCAGCGAAAATCTCATGGTTATACTCGAAATGTCAGCACCGAAAGGGGCAATAATCGAGGTGCCGTCTCAAAGAGCAGTCAAACTTAGGATAATATGTGGCGAGGATAAAGCAAGGCAAGGCAGCATTAGCCTCAAGTTTACCTCAGCATCGTCGTCAGAAGTGCCACCATTTTGTAAGCATTAACTTTGGGACAGGAATCAAATTCAGAAGCACCTCTTTACCCTGCATTACATTACAAGGAATAGAAAAGCAGTCCACTTTTCAAAACATCTGCAACATGGCATTCACGACATCACTTTCGGATGCATAAAGCAATTCTCTGTATTTACCCAAGAGTGGAGTAAAGCGACAAAATCAGATTCCGACAATCGTACTAGCATGAGTATAATCTGCTTTAATTGAGAAGATCAGAATCTAGGTAAACTGTTAAAGTTTGGTTTCTCAATCACTACTCGAAATTAGAATCCTGTTAACTTTACTCTAATCACTATGATTTTAACACTCTGTCCAACACGCATCATAGCTCAACGTGATTCATGTAAGATATAGAAATCCCCTATTTGGCTTGCTATGATAAAGTAAAAATGCACAAAGAGGCCAAAAGAGGGTGATAAATGCTCACTCCAAGTTGAAGCAATCTCAATACATCGAGTTGATTGCTTTGATTCCAAGCTACTCCTTTCATTGGTGAAACTTTCCGGAAAACATGATCTCTAAGCTGAAACTCTAAAGGTCGTGGCTTCTTATCTGCACAAGATTTTGGTCCGACTTTGTGCAGTCCAAAGTTACTCTCTAACAACTCGTGTGACATTACACGAAATCTTAATCTACTCTTGCTCAGTCAATCTCCTCTTGCCAACCTCCTCCGAGCAAATAGGAGATCTACATTTGCATCCATGTAACTTTTTAGATAGAGCCATGCCGATACTTTGCTAAGTAGCTATTATTATGGTGGAACTCAACCATAAGCAAGTGATAAACTCCCAGCTACCCTTAAAAACAATTACGCAAGCCCTCGGCATGTCCTCCAAGGTATGAATGGTTCTCTCTCACTATCGAATGTTTGGGGTTGAAAAGTTGTGCTTGATTGAAGAATGCTGATTGGATCTACACGTTACTTGAATAGAACACTAATTGAATAAGAACGCTGACTGAACTCTCATGCTGGTTGAATTAGAAAGACAATTGAATTTGCATGCTGGTTGTAATCCACACGTCATGTTAATTGTTAAATATTCATCATAATGGAAATTTAACGTTGCTGCAAAGGTGCACGCTGATCAAATCGCATGATGTCATGATGAAGATTGGATCCATCTTGTTTACCGAGTTTTCATACACAAGGTCTACTAATTGATTGGATTGTATTCATCCCGGTTTTCTTGTTTTGAAACGTACTGTTGGCTATTTGTCTTTTGAACGATGCCTGGTGTAGATTGGATTCCTCCATTGATTGATGCATTGCATATTTTGAAAAGACAGGGATGTTGCGTCAATTTATTGTCCACGCCGTGATGTGGCGGTTTCATCTGATGGTGGACAAACGAGATTTTTTAGTTTTCAAAGCATAAAAAGAAAACTATATGTATATTAAAATAGGAATTCATGTGATATTGCATGAAAGAACTTTACCAAAGTACGTGATACATAAAGTGCGATGTGAAGGTGCCAGACCTTTCCCACGTATATCCAACCCCTTGTATCTCGAACTTTAATTTTCATAGAACAGTTGATTTTTAGATGATTAGTTGACTTCTCTCTAACAACTAGAACTTTATGTTCCAATGACCTTAGAATGATGGTGGGAAATCCCTGAATTGCTTCAGTATTGGATCATAGTAGGCTAGTAGCTCACCCTAATTTTAGGGAACGGAAAACTCCGGAGCTTGGACTTTTGAGACGGATTTCAAAAATTGCTTGAGAAACCTTTTCTTTGCAATTCTGCAATTTTCGAAGTTCCATTTTCCATTGGTCTTTCTGAGAAACACGCTTCAGTGATTGCTTGGGGAAGCGCTACAAGGGACAGCATCATTGGACAACTATGCCCTTAACTTTGAAAAATTACAGATAGCCCCCTTAGAACTGTGGCACCTTTGTGCAATAACACTCGAAATTTCACAAGTTACAAATCACCCTCATTAATTTTTTATTTTTGTTGCTATTGCTAGACTTTCCTCTCTGCGTTGTTGAGCATTACCAAATATGACAACCTCATTTTTCTTGTCCATAATAACCACTTCCAGATTTTCTTTAGATTCATCAATCCTCCATCCCCTTCATTCTCTTAACTCATTTACCATGAAATAAAGGTTATTGAAATCAAGAAAAAACCAACTAAAATCATTTCTACGTAACGCTTAACCTCTATACAGATAGGAAAACTACTGACTCATGGGATTAGTCTATAACTTTTCAAAGTTGGGTAGCTAGTGTGCAACTGTGCCAAACTTCATAGCGGTGTTCTATGAATTTTTTAATTTCGGAAGCTATAGGGGCAATGGTGCCAAAGTCGAGGGGGCTAAAATCAACTACGTAAATGGGCCAAAAAATAAATGCCCATCAGGCTAAAAAGCGAGACCCAAGTTATTTTAAAAACTTTCGGCGGAATATCATCGTTTGGAGGATGAAGATGAAAACACAATCAGTTCGCGTGAAGCGCCTCACTTTCTCTCTCTTCCAACTCCTCTCCAACTCCACTTCAAGAGTTCCAAGTCCCCTGATGCACGGCTTCCTCGGGAAAATTGCAAAAAAGAAAGTCTACATGGAATAGAAATCGTATATGTATATATATGTACATATGTACATATATAGATATATATGTACATGTACATATCTATTTCCATCCATGAAAATTACAAAAATGCGCAATTGCTCTCCTTACCGCTTTTATGGATTCACGATCTCTTTCTAGATTCCATATCATATATGAAACCACAAAAATTTGGGATTACACGGCCATCCTTGTACCCATATGAGACAACTTTAAACAAAAACCAATCACATGTTGTCAACATATATATCTCTATCTACAGATATATATATATATATATATATATATATATATATGATAAACCAACAGGTTGGTTGTAATATCGGAATTTTTGTAATCCATCAAAAGAATATGTAAAACTTAGAACTCATCCAGCCCAACAACTAACAACAGTCATATATACAACTCCGTCGAACCACACCCAAAAATCCGACTCCCAAAAGTCCTCATTAATAACGTTCTTGTACTATTGACCACTAACCAAGGAACTTGAAAAGAATAACCATAACCCAACGAGTAGTACCTCTTTTCTAAGTAGATACAAACCTCCATGATACACATTTAAGACTTAAGACACAATTCATTTATACCAAATCTAGAATATAACAAACTTATAGGAATAAGTTGACTTATATGTTACTTCTATATAACTATATTCACAGTAGAAATACCAATTTCATCAATAATATCAAAACAAGTATCGATGGTCTAGTTCAATAATTAATCTCATCAAATCACATGTCAAAGAACAATTCCATGCTTAATATCTAACCGAAAGCTTTAGAGGTTACTCCCACAAAACTTTTGTTATCATGTAGCAATTTGTTCTTGACCAATGTATATTATAGTAGAAGGCCATAGAGGTGGCTCCTATGAACTTGCGTTGCCTTGTAGCAATAGGCCCTTGACTACAAAGATTGGTAGTATAATGTACTAGAAATAGCTTTTATAAGACTTGCGTCACCCTGTAGCACTTAGCCCTTGGCTACACATATCAGTAATACAAGACCCTAAAGGTGGCTCCCATGAAATTTGCGTCGCCGTATAGCATTTAGTCATTGACTGGTCCATATCACAATTTGTTTAAAAAAACATATAGCCTTTTGCAACTTAGTTAATTGTTCGGGAATCCCCTTTGTTAAATATTTATCAAACCATTTCATAATAATCAACTCATAATATATTTAATCCATATTAATTTCATAATATAAATTTACTAACTCAAAGAAGAGATTAACACCACTCACCTGAAAAAACCCAAAATCAAACAACATAGCTCACTCGAACTGATGATCTCCCAATCCTATTAACTTAATGAGCATTGATGTTAAAATCAAGTAAAATACTAAATCAATTAAACTATAAACACTAGCAAAAGAACTCTCACACGTCAACAAATTGCTCACCCAAAGCGATTATTCAAAATTATTAGCAATGTAGAACTCGCATGCGAAATGCTAAAATCTCGCTTCGACTAAACTGTTGCTTCAAATCATCTCCCATCAAACCCCACATTTCCATAAAATCTCATAACTCAACAACTCTAAAGTAGTACCTCACGGCTCAAATTTCATATAATTTTCAATTTACGTCCTAATCCCAAAAACTACTCCAATTAGATGAATAAATGGTATGAGCACTTACCATGCATTATGAATCGAATCTAGCTTGGCCAGGACCTTTTAGTGTGTATGCGTAGAACCCTCTTCTTCCTTTCTCCTTCTCTCTTCTTTCTTCTTTCCTTCTTTTCATTTCTCTCTTTCTTCTTCTTTTCTTGTGCAAGCTCTTGACCTCTTTTATTAAAGTTGAAGTGTCCACTATTATGCTTTGTCGATAAGGTCAACATTTTCCTTCTTTTTTTGGCGAGTCCTACCACTCTTTGACATGGTCAAATAGAAAGGCCAATATTACAATCTACCCTCCTTAAAAATAATTTCACCATTGAAATTTGAACTTACCTCAACTTTCAAATAAACGAGGGTATTTGCATCTTATCTCCTCCTCAAGCTCTTAAGTGGCCTCTCTCTCAATGTGATCCTATCATTGTATTTTCACATGAGGAATAGTTCATCGCCACAACACGTAAATTCATATCGACGATACGGATAGGTTGCTCCTCATATGTTAGGTTCTCTCTTAATCTCAAAGGTATAAAATCTAGTACATGTTTAGGCATTGCACATATTTTCGCACTAAAGACATGTGGAACACATTTTGTACGCCGGATAGCGTTGGTGGCATAACCAATTTATAAGCAACTTCATAAACTCTCTCTAAAATAGAGAATGATCCTATGTATCTTGGACTAAACTTGCCTCATATTCCAAATCATATAATGCCCTTCATAGGAGAAATTTTGAGGAATACATGGTTTTCCACACTGAATTCCACCTTTCATTTTCTAAGATTTCCATAACTTTTTTGATGATTTTGAGCCATTTTGAGACATTCCCAAACCAACATGACTTTTTCTTCGACATGCTCCAAAGGGAAGAGGATGGACAATTGATGAGGTTCCATAATATGCAGCCTATCAATACTTTGTTCTATAAGTTCAAATCAAGCAATCCTAATCATCCTTTCCTTTTAGGTGAGCAAACTACTCACCATGCCACCTTGTGTGCTCCATGATTTACTATATTACCTGCCCACAGAAATTGATGCATCCTCTTCTCAACCATGTGTATGGTTTTCTTTAAAAGTAAGAACATTTGCATCCAATGGGTGCAAATGGAAATGAAGACTAATTTTGCTAATCGTAGATGCCCTACATAACTCACATGCTTCATGCCCCAAGTTTCAATTTTCTTAAAAGATCTTGTCGGTAAGACTTACAATCTGTGTGAGTGAGTCTTCTAGTAACAAAGGTTGTCAAGCAATTCCTTGCATTTACTAGAGGGAGAAGTAAAGCAACAAAATCAGGTTCCAAATTCATACTAGCATAAGTATTTTTAAAACTCAGGTCAAAAGTTAAAAGTTTGATTTCTCCATCACCGCTTGAAATTTATTTCTAGTGAACTTCACTCTAATCATTGTGATTTTCACACTCTATCTGGCACGCATCACTTGCATAAAGTGATTCATAGGGAATATAAAAATAACTATAAAGCTTGCTACACACAAAAGGCCAAAATAGGGCGATAAATGGTCACTCCAAGTTGAAGCAATCTCGATGCATCAGCTTCATTGCTTCGACTCCAAGCTACTTCTTTAATGGGTGAAACTTTCCAGAAAACATGATCCTTAAGCTGAAACTCTAAAGGTTGCATTGGGATTGCTTCAACTTGGAGTTTCATTATGCATGATCCTTAAACGAATTGGTTTTAGTCTCACTTTGTGCGGTTCAAATTCTCTCTCTTAACACCTTGTGTGACATTAGACGAACTCTGAGTTGATCCCAATCAATCTCCTCTTGACAACCCGTCCTAGCAAATAGGAGATCTACACTCGTTTCCGCATAAACTGTTCAAATAGAGCCATGCCGACATTTTGGTTGAAGCTATATTATTATAGGAAAACTCAACCATATGCAAGTGATTCTCCCAACTACCCTTAAAACCAATTACACAAGCTCTCGGCATGTACTCCAAGGTTTGAATAGTTCTCTTTGACTACCGACTGTTTGGGGTTAAAAGGCCGTGCTTGATTGAATTACAAAGCTGATTGGATTTGCGTGTTACTTGAATAGAACACAAAGAACGTTGACCGAACTTGCAAGCTGGTTGAATCAGAAAGCTGATTGAATTTGGGTCACACGAGGATGAGTAATACTGATGGAGATTCTTTTGGCCAATGAAATTTATTCATGCATATAGAATTTGAAGTGAAATATTCTCTGACACAGTATCAGAATACCCTCCTAAAATTTCTTTTGGCCAATGAGTATGTTGGATTATAAAAATGGTTCAGTGCTTATTAAGAAAAAAGGGAAAAGTGCATTGGAAGTCCTAAAATTTGTCATGAAATGCAATTAAGTCCTAAAACTTTCAAAAACTACATTTAAGTCCTAAAGCTTGTCACAAAGTGCAATTAAGTCATAAAACTTTCAAAAAGTGCAATCAAGTCCTAAAACTTGTCAAAGTGGTTCAATTGAAGTCTTTCCATTAATTGCATTTTTTGAAAGTTTTAGAACTCGGTTGCACTTTCAAGACAAGTTTTAGGACTTTATTAAACATTTTGCAAGTTTAGGACTTGGTTGAACTTTCGTGACAAATTTTAGGACTTAATTACACTTTTCGAAAGTTTTATGATTCAATTGCATTTTTATGATAAGTTTTAGGACTTCTAATGCACTTATCCCTAAGAAAAATTAACACGAGTTTATATTTAAAAAACAAAACATGATCATCTCTGAAATAAGTTATCTTGCTATAAAGGGCAAAGCCTTAACGCCATGGAGTATAATGACCGATTGGATGGACAAAGACAGGCATGTATGTTCTTTATCTAAATATATGAATTTGAATTGGTACATTCCAAAAAATGCTTGACATAATTGAAAAGTCAATGGTAAACTTATTTTGAAACTAGTTAAAAGTTAACCCGTTCTACTATTCTATTTCATTAGTAGATAGAAGGCAAAAAAATAAAACAACAAAAAAGTTTCTTTCTCACTCTTTAAGTATTCAATGTTCAACTTGAATGACAATAACATAGGTATAATTGTGCATAGGCGATGAACCTACTTTTGCATGTGATAGGAATCACAATGGATTAACAGACATTTTCTTAAATGTTTTTCTCTTTCACATAACTTATGGTCCTAGTTCATTTTACAAAACAAAAGTTTAAAATAAAATAAGACACTTGTAATTAGATTGAGGCTTTCAAGATGTATCACAAAGTAAGGATCCAAAGTATCCTCATTTTCTCAAATAACGGCATGAAGTTGACCTTATTTCAAATAAGGGGGCAAAAGGATACCTAGAGTGCCAAAACTTGGCACGGAGTACACTTAAATGCCACTTTTTTTTTTTTGAAAAATGAGATACTTAAATGCCAAGTTCAACGAAGGTGACCTGAAATCTTACATGACAATATTTTAATAATATAATTCACCCACATGGCACACCGAGAGTTGAGTCAACAACAAAAAACCAAAATGATGTCGTTTTGTCTTTTTTTTTAATATAAATATTAATTAAATTAAGATATATATAATTAAAAGGAGGATGAGGCAGAAGACGAGGGCTTAGCCCTTGCCGCCACCTCCCCACCATCCCCAAGAAAGGCTAGCGTCAATAGGGGAAGGGTTGGCTAGGGTCACTAGGCCCTAGCTAAGGGTTGGCAACCTAGCAGATTGACGGCAAGGGCTTGCAATCCCTCCCCTAGATATGGGGCGAAGGTTGCGACCCTCCCCTAGATCTAGCAAGGGTCGCTAGCCCTCACCCGTTCAGGCCAAGGGCCGCCGCCCGATGGGGGCCCCAGCGGTTATGAAGTGCCTATATCAATCTTAAAGAATGGCCTAAAGTGATTATGGATATTTCAAATAAGGGCTAGCCTCACCTCCCCTTTGGCAAAAAATTCTAGCTGATCAAGGATATTTTCATCCAAATACATTTAAATTAAATTAAATTAGATTATAAATTTAAAAATTTTTAAAAAAGAAGAAAAAAAGAGAAAACACATGTTGGCGGGCACTGCCCCATTGCCAATGGGGCGACGATAAAGGCTAGCCGGGTTGTCGGCACTTGGAATGGGATAGGGCAATAGCCAGAGATAGGAGGGAGCACCCTCTCGCCTATATTTTCTTTTTTTTTTTTTAAATATTTTTTTATAATTTTTAAAAGAAAATAAAGAAAAAAATAAAATTTAAAAAGATGAAATTGCCCTTCACATTTGGTGAGTTTAATCTCTTCTTTAAAATTAATATATGTACTTTAGGTCTTTATTTTGAAACAAGGTCCACTTTAGGACCTTATTTGAAATAATATTTAGTTTAGACCCTTATTTGAGAAAAAAGGAGAGCGTTTTAGGCCCTTATTTGGAAATTGCCAAATTTTATACTTTCATTTTCCGAATTTTTATTTATTGAAGAAAGGCTCCTCTCATTCAAGTGTATTGAAATTGCTAAAGTTCCTAAAACTACCTACAAAACTTTTAAACTTTTATTTGGAAAACAAGGAAGGCTTGTCTTACTAAATGAGATGCATAAATGCCAATTTTGACTAGCATTTACTAATGTGGATGTCGGTTGTTCGACATGGCACAACTAGCTTTGATGCTGACGAATTTTAATAATAATTTTTTTTTTTTCAGATTTTTTACCTTTCTTCTTCTTTTTGCCAGTGGCTGGCCACCGGCCATAGGCAATGGTTGGGTAGGCTAGCCTTGTTCGCCATAGGCAAGGCTTGGATAGGTGAGGGCAAGCCCTTACCCAAGCTAGGTAAGGCTGACCCTTGCACAAGTTAGGATGGCCTTGCCGGTGTTGCCTTCGCTTGAGTGACACCCAGCGAGGCTACCCTAGCTTAAGCAAGGGTCGGCCTCACCAAGTGAGGGTTAGCGTCGCTGGGGCTCGGCCTAGCTAGGCGAGGGTTGGGCTCAGCTAGCTTCACTTTCGCCTAACGAGGCCGTCCTAGCCTGGGCAAGGTTGACCCTCATCAAGTCTCACCGAGACTCGGGAAGAAGAAAGAAAAAAAGAAAAAAATCAAAATAATAAAAAATAATAAAAAATATTACAATATTATGAAAATTGTCGACATTAGTGCCAACTATCTTATGTGACACTGCCGGCATCTACATCAACAATTTCTGGCAAAAATTGGATAGATGGACTCGATTAGCAAAAAATGAAAATATTTAAGACTAAATTGGCAAACTTAAAAGGTTGATGAACAAATTGACAAAAGTGTAATAGAGTTATGATTTTTTTTGCATAATTTTCTAGTAAATCTCCCTACAATACTCGTTAACTGGAAGGAAGCTTCCTTGTTAGAGCTATTATAGATAAGCTTTTTTTCCCATCTAGTTTGGAGGGCTAAATATACGCTGTATAAGTCTTCAAGGTCGGCTACTCCTTTCCTCTAATGATTAAAATGTTAAACCTAACGAAATGGCTCTTTAAAGAAAGGCTTTATTCAAAGGAACTTTAGAGAGGGTTGTTCAGTCCAATCCATTTATCATTCCACCACTCACCCAAGTAAACTCACGAGTGATAGGTTCCACAGATTACACGCTTGAAGCTCGATTGATCATCAGTCACTTCCACTGCAAAGATATTGTTTTTCTCTTTCTTAGGTCTACTGATACCTGATTTTTAATCGATGAGTTGAAAAGGTGAAAAGCTCGAGATTTGGGTTTCCGATCATGACGGAGTCCATTTCTCGATCAAAAAGTGTCCTTTTCATTTGTTTCTTTTTGCAATGTTGCTTTTAAAACATTTTCTTATTCATTTTCAAGAAAAACTCGAAAAGTCAAATGGTTGATTTTCGGGTTCATTTTTGGTTAACCCTTTGACTAAAAAGTCAACCTAGGTAAAAAATTTGCTTTTCATCCAAAAGATGTTATTTAGAATTAATTTCACTTTTCTCGAGTCAATTTTTCAAAAATCCAAAAATTTGGCTAAAAAATCAACCTTTAAGAAAAAGTTAACCAAAGAGTTAACTTTTGATAAAACTTTTGACTAAAAAATTGAAAAAATTAAAAATCTAAAAATGCTTCTTTTTAGTGTCAATTTGATTTGTGTGTCAAAAATTTTGCAAAATTTGATTAAGAACTTTATTTTCAGAATTTTTGGTTTTAGATTCCAAATTGACCAAAAATAAAATTACTTTTGTATTAATCATAATTAATTGAGTTCCGTTTACAACATTTGGTCTAAAGACTATTCTAAATCCGCTCATACATTCAATTTCGCAAATTGTCACATCGAAAGGCGAATTACCATTTTAAGTCCTAATTAGGGGGGTCGAAATTGATTCCTCATGACTTATGAATGGACATTTGTTTTCCACTCATTTTCTTAAGAAAAGTCCAAATTCGGGGTCAATTTTGAGAAATTCACAAGAGAACTTCTTCATTTGAGAGATTTCACTCTCTTGTAGGTAAGAAAACCAAACCATGAAGCTTTAATCGAAGAAATTTAAGTTGACCCATTCAAGATTTGGGTTCAATTGCATGAATCTAAGTCCAATTGTAATATTACCGATTCATTTTTGGCCTAAGTTTTGGCACTTCAATTCATGGTCAATTTAAATTCATTAGGTGATCCTTTACATGGATAATTAGTTAAATAGGCATATTGGAAAATTAATTGAATTCTTTTTTTTTTTTGGGTAAAGGTAAGTATTGAATAGATTTAACCGAAGAAGGAACAAAGACGAAGGCCTGGCACCAACAACGTCAAACTCTCAAGAAGACAAGGTCAAAAAGAGTGTGAGGGTGCCGTGGTTCCAAGGAAGCAAAACGGAAACATATGCACAAGAAAGGGAAGAATCCCCCAAACGAAAAGCAAACAACTGTCAATTAAAAATAGAAGGGTGCAGACCCCAAATTTTTTGTAGTCTTCTATTTCTAGGAATGTCAAGGACATGCTTGAAGGTCAGAGCCTTATCCTTAATAGCCTTATGGAGATGCATCTTCAATGACGGAATGTAGAGACTTTGGTTGCGAAAGATGATTTTGTTTCTCTCTTTCCAGATGAGATAACATAGAGCACCAAAACCAAACCAAGCCAAAGACTGGTGAAAGGAACTGTTTGCAATATGGTTTGTAGCCCAATCAAGATTTGCACCCAAGATTTGTTTCGCCAAGCAAGATTGCATTTGAAAGCCCAATAGCGTGCAAGGCTACCAATAATAAGACAACCAAAAAATAGGTGGTTGATAGAGTTCGGACAGCATGAGCAAAAAGCACACACTGCAAAGGGGATTCTGCCATATGTAAGTAAAGATACCTGGGTAGGTAAGTGATTACAAGCGATCAACCAGAGGTGAGATTGGTAGTGCGGGGAGGCAGCGAAGAATTCCTTACAAAAGAAGACCAGGGCACCAAATGACCTCTGGGGCGGATAAGGTTCCATGCCGATGCCGAAGTAAATTTACCTGAGGGATGACCAAGCCATTGAAGATGGTCATTTGCTTGGTTAAGCACCGGTAGAGAGTCACCCCAGCATACAAGGGTGGAAGGAACAAAAGAAGATGGGTAAGAAAAAGACAGGCCCTCAGCAACCGTAGCCAAGCGAGAAATACCAGAGTGATATATGTCCAGATTCAAGAAAACTTTGTTAAGGGGACCTTGCGGATGCTAGGGATCAAACCAAAAAGAAACCGATTGACCATTACCAATATTTCAGAGAAAGTATGCTGAAAATATTAACGAAGGTCAAGAATCTTCTTCCATGCCCATGAACAAAACGTAGGATGTGTGACAATCCAAAAGTTTTTCAGCTTTAAGAAAGTCGAATGGATCCAGTTGCACCAAAGCGACTCCTTATCCATAAACAGGAGCCATATATGTTTGAGCATAGATGCCTTGTTGCTTTCCCGAAGGCCTCCCTCTTCTTTTCAATTTCAATTAATTTGCAATTTTGGCCAAGAAATTGCAAAATCTCTCATTTTAGCTCTTTAGGCTTGATCTCAAGTACCTATGGTTTTAGTCCCCCTTTTTTTTCGACATAATTGCTCAATTAAGCCAATAAAGGGTCCATAGATTACTTTTTTAAAGTTTAATTAGCTTAATTGAATTGAAATCGGACAATTTCTCCTTAAATAGTATAAGTTTTCTCTTCAATTTAGTCATTGAGAACCAAATTGCATAAATTTTGAACCCACAAGGGCCATAGACGTACAAGACAGCTAGAATCGACCAAAATCGATCAAGGACCGGTCAAAAAAGCATGAATTGGTCTGACTGGTCCTATCGGTCGTTAGCAAGGCAAGCTAGTTCATCCCCTTATCAGCTGGTTCTAGACCTCTAATGACCTGTTCCGGGAGCCTCGCCACATCAATTTCACTCCTATGCACTCAATTTCCCATGATTTTGTAGATTGGCCCTTGAATTTCTTAAATTTGCAATTTGACCCTTAATTGGGCCCTTAAATGCAATTCTCATTTTAAACTCGAATTTTTGCAAATTGATGTGGCACCCCCAAAACCCGATAGGGTCGCCACAGATACTAAGCATTTAAATCCAAAGCAAAAACAACTTCTTTGACGTTAGTAAAAAGGGAGTCGTAATTAAGGGCCGAGGTTTAGGCGTAAATTTTTTTTTTTTTGAAACAGCTTAGGGATTAGCGCAGCTCACAGCGGAAATTAGAGGCGAGTCTCACCATCTCTCCACTTCCTTAGCGATAGCACAATGCACACCAACTACACAGTGAAAGAAAAACACAAGGCCGAACCACTTTTATTTACATTTTAAGATGGACATCTTTAGGTCGGTATAGCCAAAAAAGAAAACCGAGACTTTTCACTAAACTTGGTTATATCTCTAGTGAGATCGTTGACCCCCTATAATAAAACATGAAAGACCTTCCATCTAAGTGTTGGCTCTAACTCCCAAAAAGTGTCGTCCTCCTCTCTCTCTCGCTCACGGGCCGTCACACCCAGCCAGGTGCATCGGGTGGTGGCGGTGGCAGCATCCCTAGCATTTGCCCGTCACGCCAAACGTGGACGAACAAAACTCCTGGATGACGGGACCCCCAGCCAGGCCCACGTCGTACATAACTAGCACCCGGACCCTCAGGAACACCAGTCCAGGGATAGTGACGCAGACGTGCTCCATGCATTCCACCTCCACGTCGGTTGGAATGCCATAAAACGTGCCCCGTGTAACAGGAGGGAGAGGCATCTTTTCTCTAATCTGAAATGTTGGTCTCCGAAGGGGTGAGTACAACCACTCAATAAGTAAAGGTCCAATGACCACTCAAAGCATCATACAATACAATCATAGCATGGCATGTCATTTAAATATACATACATACCTTACCTTGACATCATACACATGTCATCATATCTCACATACATGCACCATCATATAGTCGTCATCCTCATCATACATTCATACATTCATGCATTCATCATTATCACATCACATGTCATCATACCTCACATACATGCACCATCATATAGTCATCATCCTCATCATTATCACATCACATGTGCCATCATGCCATAAGTGCACATACATCGTATACTCATCATCCATGCTATCAAGCATACACCACCATGAGATCCATAGCATGTCATTTAAGTATGCATACATAACTTACCTTGATATCATACACATGTCATCATATCTCACATACTTGCATCTATTTACATGCAATATGCCACATTCATACATCCATGCACATGATTCACTTTCAATTCTTAGCTTTCACGAGGTTCTCATCAATTTTCTTCTTAGGGACCAATGTTTGCATCCCAAATTTATCGCTCGCACCCAACCTGGCATCGCGAGGAACCTCCGGCACACACCTCCGGGCATCTCGAAACTCCCGAGGACATCCGGCACACACCTCCGGGCATCCGGCTCACACCTCCGGGCATCCCGACACTCCCGGGGCATCGTCGGCTCACACCTCCGACGGTCATTCATATCCTCATACCTTTCTTTTCCAATTTCACACTTGAAATTTCTAATGCAATTGATTCAAATTGTTCTTTTGAAATCATGTAGTATGCATTAAAGAAATTTCCCTTTTTGATTAAATAAAATCTTTCTTTGAAATCATGTAAAATTTTTCCTTTTCTTGAATGACATATGAAATGCATGAAAGTCATTACACCATTACACGAAAACAAATCCATAGTCTCATAATTCACATAACAATTCATACGGACCACACATCACAGCATAGAAGTGACCATACAATCCAATATCATAAATTTCGAAAATGTACAGCATGCACAGTTTTCATATCACAGTCAATTAAATAGACAAACGACCTTCAAAAATCATGAAATTTAACTATGTTGCATTCAAGACATAGATAAAGATATCATATGAAGGAAATTTCTCCAAAAGAAATTTGCACAGAAAGTTATAGGTGATGCATGTCAAGATTCTCATGTCCGAAATACACAGTTTGCACGGTTTTCACATCACAGTCCATTAAATAGGCAAATGGCCTTCAAAAATCATGAAATTTGAGTATGTTATAGTTAACACATAGAAAATATGTTTCATGAAGAACATTTCTTCAAATAAAGCTTGTACAGAAAGTTATAGGTCATGCATGTCAAGATTCTCATGTCCGAAGTACACGGTTTGCACGATTTTCACATCACAGTCCATTAAATAAGCAAATGGCCTTCAAAAAATGGTATGTTATCATAGAAAAAATTTTTCATGAAGAAAATTTCTTCAAATAAATTTGAAAGTATCATGCATGTCAAGATTCTTATAGTTAACACATAGAAAAAGCAAATGGCCTTTCATGAAATTTGAGTATGTTATGAAGAAAAAGATGTTTCATGAAGAAGAAGAGAGATTCTTGATAAAAATCAACATGCAACCACAAATCTAACACAAGATCAACAAAACAGTCCCAGATCTAGTGTCTCCGTAGGTGGAGATTTTGACCCCTTAAATCTCCATCATTTTGTACCAAATTTTATTATGTCATAGTTCAAGATGTTGGCTACAACTTTCATGAAGAAATAAAAGTCAAAATCGAACTCAAAACATGCATGCAAGCTCTCACAAGATTCTGACTCAGGCAGTTCATGAGAAAACAGCAACATCACTCAAGGACAAGTCATTCTAGCTTCGGTTTCTTAGACTCTAAACACCCCAAATCCATCACCACTCCATAACACACATGCAAGAGCATCAAAGGATCCTAACTTACCTCAAAAGATCGAACTATCGATGGCACACGGACGGCGAAGGGCTGCAACGCACGGACCTCCTTCTTCTTCCTCCTTTTCTTCCTTCTCTTCTTCTCCTTTCTTCCTCTCGGTTTCACTCTCCTCTCTCTCTCTCACCGTGCGACTTTCTCCCCCCCCTCTCTCTTCCTTAATCCGGTTGCTTTTCCCCCAAAAGTCTTCCCCTCCATCATTAGCAATGATTAGGGTGCATGGAGGACAAATGGCAAGGGAGTTTGGGACAAATAGGGAGGACATGCACAAACCGGTCCCTTCCCCCCCTGTTTGGTTGAAGGCCCTTTATTGGGCTTCATGGGCCTGGCCAAAATGGCCCACTTTAGGCCCTCTATCCATGGGCCTAAAGTCCAATCCAAGAATTTATCCTTTTACCTTTTTTTTACTTTTTAGCAAAAACCACTAAATTCCCTCTCTTAGTTGATTCCAATTTCCAATTTCACTAAGTCAAAAACTTGTAACTTTTAATCTATAGGAAAAACAAATCTATGAGAACCATAGCTAAGCATAAATTTGTCTTATTTAAAAAAATAACCTATAGTACAAATCTAAAAAAAAAAACAAGAACGTAGGCGTATAACACCTAGTTTTAAGGGAAAGGTTAATAGTTAAAGCATAAATCATAGGTAAATTCATTACCTAATTATAGGCCTTAATACATCTTAGGGCTTGTCTCAAATATTTGGGATGCCACAATTGAACCCATCCGATCAATTACCTGACACCTCCTAATGTTTATTAGACGTTTAAAATTGTGTTTTAGCCATTAGATTAAGATTTCGACTATCGGATCGAACCGACGGTTGAGATTGACCGATTTGGGGTAGTATAAATAGGATTTTTCCCTCAAAAATGAAAGGGGGCTCATTTGTGTAGAGCCTTCACTTTCTCTCTACAGTTCTCTCTCCCTCTCTCTCCTTTTTTCCTGTTCTCTCTCCCTCTCTCTAACGAAATGAACCTCATGCTAGTTCAATCCTGCCAACCTCACACTAGCAGTTCACAGGCTGTCATCCACCCCCAACGGTCCCTCTCATTCTTTCTCTCAATTCCTTGATGATAGCCACCAGTTCTAGTGTTTGATTAATTGGCCAGGGCCGGTCTAATCTAGATCGGTCCAAAAAGAACCGATGACCAAGCTGGCTTTGAGTTTACCTGCTTGGTCATCGGTTCGGTGACCACGATTAGTGGAGCATACCTTGCCAATCGTCCCTCAATTTATCCCTGACCTTGTTGTGGTCAGGGACTAGCAGAATAGCTACCGGTCCGAACTTGTTCCAAATTGCCTTGAGAATGTCTTGCATTTTTTTTTGGGATCTTTTGGACAAGTTTTGATAGGTCAAAACTACTCAAATCTGAGTGTATGTCAGTCTCCCTTGCATTAATCCAAGGCACATTTAGGCAAAATTGAACATATAGATGAACTTATTTGACCTTAGGATCTTCATGAAGAATGAAATACATGCTGCATCCTTTCTATTGGTGCATGATTTGCATAATTTTATAGCCATTTGATATGTCAAATGCATGTGCAAATGCATATAGGTTTTGTTGCAATTAGGATTGTTTAGTAATGTTCATCCGTTTTGTCATTTTCATCATAATTCGTACCATCGTAATTAGGTTTTGAGTTCTTAACGGCAAATACTTGCCATCATTCATTTTTATATGCCAAATTTTTGGTAAGATTTTTGCATGTCTTAAGGTTACTGAAATTAAGCATGCTTATAAATCTTAATGTTGGAATAAAGTCTTATCATGTGCATGCTTTCTCATGTTTGTATGGGTCTCTTAAAGGCCAAATCTCATATAGGTGCCTTTTTAACTAGCCATGCATTACAAGTTTCGTGTGCATATGCGGTTCATCATAATTGAATATAATTTCGTATGTAAAAATCATGCCACAATTATGCTAGTTGCACCTAGAAATTTTTAAATATGACATTATAAATCTTAATCATATTGCATTGACATCAATTTGTATGACATTTTCACATGACAACTTAGGGTTAGATGTTTACCTAATCACTTGTTGCATCTAATTCTAGGTCGTGTGTGATTTTTATGCCATTCATACAAAGCATGAATGATTTTAAAACTTAATAATGCATATTTGCATTTTGGTTTTTAATGGCTGACGTGTGCACTTTCACAAATCTTGACCTTAGAGCACCGAGTTGATGTTGATTGAATCGGTCCCTTCTAGGAACTCGTAAAGCACACCTAGACCTTTCAAATGCCATTGATTTCATGCAAATTGCCCATTGTAGGTCTATATTCCATTTTTCCTAATTGAGATTAGAGTTTAGACTTATAATTAAATTCGGAAACCCTACATTTTCCCTTGTTTAGATAGACCTTTGCCATTTTTTTACCAATTTTTCGGTAGGGATTCTTAAGTCGCATCCTCAATAAAGTCTGTTTATTAACATTTTTTTTTTGTGTCGTGGTAAAATTTCATGATTTTTAGACTTAATTTGGTAGGGTAAATCTTGATCGCAATGACTTGGTGTCTTGTTGATTTGGCAATTTTCTTATGCATTGTTGCTCATTGTTTGATTTTTATAAAATTATACTTAACTCTTTTAGGGAAACTTTCTTCACAAAAGTTGTTCCATGCATGTTAGGTAATTTCTTTTATAGTTAGATCATCAATAGATATCACCCACTTTTGCTGATTTGCTATGCTTGGTCTAAAATTCCTATAATAGGCTTTTTGTTGTGATTGTTTAGTTAGATTTTTTAGGCTAGTCTGTGCATGAAATTAGACCATGTCATCTTCATGAAGTTTGTCTCAAATCTTGTAATTTTTTAATCGTAACTTTGAAACGACTTTGGTGCATGTGATGTTTCCAAAGACAAACATTTAGAAATTATTTTCAACATTTGATTTGACTTAGGAAAAGTCATGGTTTGGACAATATTTAAAATGTCCGCGATGCCTATGAGTGTATTTGTGGGAGCCTCAGGCTAGTCTTGCCAATTAAATGCGTTCCATAGCTTAGATTTTCCTCAGTCCAAAATGTCTTGAAATCTTTCAAAACTTTGATTTGCCATTACAATAGTCATGGTTTGGACCATATTTAAAATGTCCACGATGCCTATTAGTGCATTTATATGAGTCTCGAGCTAGCCTTGGCAATTAAATGCATTCCATAGCTGAGATATCACTTTGCCTCAAAAACCCTACTTTCCATTATCGATAATTTCAAATTCATTTTTTGAAATATCACATGTACCCCTCCATGCATATGATCACATCATTCATTAGAATTGCATGTGTTTGTGATTGGCGCATACCTTTGTAATAAGTGACCCGCCGATGGTTCGCTCACTTGATTGATTAATTGAGAAATAAGGTCAAAAGGGCTTGCATGCGTGTTTTATTCATGCTAATGCATGTGATTTCTAGATGTATGTTAGGTGCGATACATGACACCGAGGGAAGATTTTGGGAAATCACCTAGAATGTCTTTTTTGGGACTTATAAGCGTTATTGGCCATAAAAGAATACAAATGGTCAATAATGGCTATAAAACATAAAATGAATTGGGTAGGCATCTAGAGGGACCTACACATGAATTGTAAAAGGCAACTCCAAGGCCCAAATTTGGTTGAATTTGAACTTTCATTTATTTAATTAATCGATTTTGGCCTTATGTTGCGCTTTTGATTGTTTTGACATGCATGATTGTTTCTTTCTTTTGTATGTATCAAGCTATAGTTCTTAGATTAGGTTTAGATTAGGATCTTGAAGACGGAGAGGACATGAAGATGGTGGAAGGCCAATGTCCATTTTGACCATAATCTTATACCATTCATTCTTGACATATATCGGGTTCTTTTTATTTGTATAAAAATCCGACGAGTAGTGGATTCGTTTCCTTCCTGTTTTTTCATTTCATTTCCTCTTTTTACCTTTCTTAGGATTGTATAATAGATTTATTGCTTTCCTTGGTTGTTTACTTTCCGTTTTGTACTTTAAATTCAGTTGAGTGCTTTCGTTTGTCTTTCTTAGAAATAGATGACACAAAAATGACTATCCACGCATAATTCCATAATTCAAGATAAATGATCTCGAAAAGGTAAAAAGAAATGCCTGGACACCTTAGGTAATGCGACACATTGTTAGGTACTGAAAGGGCATTAATAGAAATATTAGCATAACCCAAGTCCCTGAACCTAAATATTTAGTTACGTAAGAATCAATGGATTACTCTCGGCCCTCGATTGAGTTCTCTAGCCAACCCCCAAAAACGAAATTAGTGGCAACTCCCGTCTTATTAATTTCAAGACGTGCTGCGACATTGGGATAGGGTCACAATACCTTCCGTTGTCATGCAAGGTACAAGCTTGGGAGAGCTCGCGATTGTGATCAAGTGAACTCACAAGAGGTACGTTTGGGAGGTGAAGTAATGACACCTTTGTGGAGGAGAACCATGAGGGAGCTTTCATGGTCAAGTATCCGTAAATCCAACTTTTCCCTCCCTACCTTTCCTCGAGGGTCAAGTGGCAGAAAGATTAGGTCACAACAGGGTTTTGTGACATCCTGAATTTCCAGTTCTGTTTTCAATTAAATGATTCGGGCTTTTCATTGACACGCCTATAGTTCTTTTCCCTAAACTGATCACTCACAGGATAACTAGTTTATCAAGTGAAGTCGTTAAGGGATTTTAACGCAATAAACTTGAGATTTCGATCAAAAATCGATTGCTCAACCATGCTAATCGATCAAAGATAAGAGATTGGTCTATTTGACTGAGATATGCGATTAGTGTGTGGGTGATTCCACTCGATTGCAAAATTCTCGTCGAATGGCACTAGACTGATTTTTCTATCATTTCTGTACCCTGTGCCCGTATTTGAAATCTCGAGATTCTCACGACAACCGAGAGTCGCCAATGTGTCGAAGATGTAGAATGTGGATCGAAAATAATCGACCACTGGTCAATTGCATTAAAAATTCCTAAAAGCTACTCGGTAGGCTAGATCACGCTAAAATCACACTAGATTTAAATTAACTGCGAATTTAAACCCGATTTCAAAAATGAAAGTTCTGTCATGTCATGATTCATTTTAGAACCATCGACTCACCTTCCGAATATTTTTGTGCAAACCGGGATTTTTGGCAAAATTTCAAAGTAGGGGCCGTTTTTGATTGGAAAAATCAGAGGGCTGTTTTTTATTGTGTTTTTGGGATTCAAGTTGATTCATTTGGCGAGGAAAAATGTTGAATGGATGATGGCACCTTGGTGGGATTTATGGACATCAAATTAGATCCAATTGGAGGGGAATTTGGTTCAATTTGGGGGAAAATATTCCAAAATTCGTAGGCCATGGGTGACGGAACATTTGGACCACTTGGTTGGCTTGCTAGGGAAGTTTGAGGGCTGCCAAGGGGCCATGGATGACAGCCATGGCTGGTGGGACCTTACTAAGGGACCAAAGGGATAGAATAGAAGACTTTTGGGCCAAGGGGGACCCTCCTCTATCTTCAGCTGTCTTCTTCTTCTTCAAGGGCTTACTTTCTCCATTGTTGTCCTTGTTGAAGCTCCAAAAAAACTAGAGAAACCGAGCAGCACCTCCCCCTAGCCTGTTGCACACCATCGGAGCCCCTGCCATCGCGCACGCCGCCCGCTCGTGCCTGCTTGCCCACACGCATCGTCTATCCTTCCTCGCGCCCATCCGCCTGCATCGAGCCACCTTGTTGTCCTCCCGAGCGTCCCTGGTCGCTGGCATGGTCGCCTGAGTCGTCTCCGCCACCGTCTAGCAACCACCATCGCCCTTGCAGCCGCCCGTCCACCTCCTCGCCGTTTCCAGCCCATTCAGCCACTCGACCTAGCCCTTTTGGTTCTTGGACAAAATCGAAAGCCAGCAAGGGCTTTGAGGCTTCAAGGCCCGTTTTCAGGCCCGCTCGGTCCTCTTTTGGTGTTGCTGTAGGGTCGTTTGTCACCCGTCTCCGTGTCGCCATCGTCGTGGACTCATTGGATCGTTAAATCGGTGAGTTTACTTGCTAAACTCTACTTATGGAGTTAATGATGCTTAAGGGGTGATTAGATTAGGCTAATTAGGGATTAGGTGGTTAGTTAGAATGAATTAGTGATTTAATTATTCGATTTTGCGTGTTAGGTGGTTAGAATGTTTAAATTAAGGACTAGATAGATCGTGCTATTTATCTAGATTGGTTCGGAAATTTTCTAGGCCCGTTTCGGTATTTAATTTAGCATTTCCGGCCTAATTTGCTATTTTTGGTAATTAATTGTATTTATTTAATTATTTTTGGTATTTATTTATTTACTTATTATTTTTCGGAAATTATACCGGGATAGTTGGTGACCGGAATTTCGTGCTGATTGCAATGGTGTGGTTGGCTTATTTAATTGAGTGTTAATTTGTGCAAATTGAGTGGTGATTGGAATTTCGGGTATTTATTACAAAATTGTGGAATTTTGGTATTTTAGTGAGAAAATACCGGGTGTCGGTTTTTAACGCCAAAAATATCTTTATGGACTTTATTAAATAGTGGGATTTTTGAAAAGGAGAATGTCGCACTTTTGACTCAAACTGACCGTGTACCCACATACGTTTATTTTTATCGGGTATTTCTAACACGATGAAAATAGACAAAGTTCATTATTTTAATTGAGGAATTTGTGTGCAAAGCACCATGTCCTTGGCCAGTATCGATTGATTTGTTAACTTGTGTGAGCATTGATCATCAGCTTGTATGAGCAATGAATCGTTAGCTTGTGAGAGCATTGAATCGTCAGCTTGTGCGAGCATTATTATATATCAACTTAGGTGAGTTATAATGTATATCAGCTTATGTGAGCATAATTATACCTCAGCTTGTGTGAGCAGTGATCGAATTGATTGAATTGATAGATGGTATTGATCGTATCGATTGTATCGAATTGAATGGATTGAATGATCGATTAGATTGAATTGATTGGTTGAGTATGTGAATTGTATTGACTTGCAGGAGAGAACTGAGGCAAGGTAAGTCTTCTGACTTGTGTGTATAGCTACCTGTAGGCGTATTTCCTTCCTAGTCGAAGTTTAAGGGGTGAACTTGCTGAGACACTGTCTCACCCCATCGTGGGCTCAACCTTTTTAGGTCCTTAGATGACGGTTCCTCTGGAACGTTTCAGTTAGCCCAAGAGGGTCACTGATATCCCTGTTCTCGGGGGCCAAGGAGTCTGAGTCTGTGAACTTGTAAGGACCACCATCTGGGTCGATGCGGGCCTACCTCAAAGGGTACCCAATCGATTCAGAGCATGGTATCGTCGTAGGCTTAATGGGCCTAGAGAGGGTCCCCTACAGGATTTTGAGGTCCCAATATCGATGTTAGAAGTCGCTTTTGGCGAGGGCATAGCTGACCCTTCCAATGGTGCAGTGGTGGACCCAAATCCCTAGGAGACCTTGGAGTTTTCAGTTGGGGATTTGAATGCCTAGAGGACTGTAGGCTTTTCTGTTTGTACAGACTTTTGGCTATACTAGTCTTGTACATAAACTGGGGTGTTTATGTGACATCCTGAATTTCAGGTTTTGTTTTTGATTAAATAAGTCGGGCTTTTCATCAACGCGCCTATAGTTTCTTTCCCTGAACCGATCACTCACGGGATAACTAGTCTATTAGGTGAAGCCGTCAAGAGATTTTAATGCAATAGACTTGAGAATTCGATCAGGAATCGACTGCTCGACCGTGTTAATTTGCAAGGGTCAATACGGCACTGTCAAAATCGATTAGAGATTAGAGATAGGTCGGTTCGATTGAGCCATGTGATTTAGTGTGGTTGATTCCACCAGATTGCAAAGTTCTCGTCGATCGGCACTAGACCGATTTTTCTGTCGTTTTGGGTATCTTGTGTCCAAATTTGAAACCTTGGGATTTTCACGATAACCGAGAGTCGCCAATGTGTCGAAGATGTACAGTGTGACTCAAAAATAATCGACCATGGGTCAATTGCACTAAAAATTCCTCAAAACTACCTTGTAGGCTAGGTTACACTAAAATCGCGCGAGATTGAAAATAATTGCGAATTTAAACTTGATTTTAGAAATTGAAAATTCTGTCATGTCACGAATCATTTTAGGAATGTCAACTGATCCTCTAAAGATTTTTCTACAAATCGGGATTTTTGGCGAAAAGTCAAAGTAAGGCTGTTTTGGACCAAGAAAATTAGAGGGCCATTTTTTGTTGCGTTTTTGGGATTCAAGTTGGACAAATTGATGAGGAAAATTCATAAGAAGGATGATGGCACCTTGGATGAATTTGTGGGGACCGAATTGAGTTCAATTGAAGGAGAATTGATTTAATTTGGGGGATTTTATTCCAAAATTTGTAGGCCATGGAGGAGGGAACATTTGGACCACTTGGTGAAGCTTCTAAGGGAAGTCTTGGGCTGCCAAGGGGTCATGAATGACAGCCATGGCTGGTGGGACCTTGCCAAGGGACCAAAGGGATAGAAGTGTGGACTTTTGAAGCAAATGGGATGGAGATTGCCCAAAATTCATAGGCTAAGGGGGTGTGTAACATTTGGGGCATCAAAGGAAGTTTGTTGAGGAAGATTGAAGAGGAAATGGGTTGTGGATGACAACCTTGGCTGGTGGGGTAGCCACTTGAGCACTTTGGGATATTTAGCTTGACTTTTGAGGCCAAATGGTGGTCCCCTTTTGGCTGAGCAGCCATCTTCTTCCTTTCCCCCTTGCTTTATCCATTGTTGAAGCCTTTTGTGAGCTCAAAGAACCAGAGGATAGTGAGCTCTCCCATCACTCTCTCCCCTCTCCTTTTGCCCAAGCAAATTCACAGCCCTTTCTCCCCTGTTTTCCTTCTTTTCCTATTTCTGTTCCAGCTGACCTTTCGCCAAAAACAGGAGTTAATTGTTGGCTTCTCGTGAGAATTAGCCCTCGTGCCACCCACCATTGTGCTCAGGACATCCAATACGTACGGAAGAACCCGACCGCTCGCCAGAAGGAGCCGTCGGCTGACTGCCGGCCAGTCGGAAGAAACCACTCATCGGTCCATCGGTCCACTTGGTAGCCTGCACAGCTTCGCCTGTTTCACCCGGTTTAGCCATTTTCCTCCTATTTTGACCCAACCTCTACCCATCCTTACCACTAGCAGGTCCCCCTTGACCCCTAGGTGCCATTGGTCACCAGCCAACCCCTCGCTAGAGCTCCGATTATCCCATTCAACTCCGTTTCTCCTCCGGCAGTCCAGTTTTCCAGAGTTGCAAAGGGAGTCCGAGTTTGTGGCTGCTGTTTTAGCCTTGGGACCGCCTTGGATCGTCATGGTTGAGGTCCCCATGCATAGCCTCTGTGTTGTCATCGCCGTTGACTCACTGGCCCGCTAAATCGGTGAGTTTACTCACTAAACCTTGCTTAGGCGGTTAATTATGCTTAAGGGTTGATTAGTTTAGCTTAAGATGGATTAGTGCTAATCTAGAATAGTTAGATTAGCGTTAGAATGGATTATTGTTAATCTAATTAGTGAGATTAGCCCCATCGAGGATGGATTAGTCTAATTCAGTGGACTTTCTACAGTTCTTATCTCTGGACCCTCGCCGTTTGCCATTTTTGTAGATCGAAATAGGTTGCGAATTTGAAGTCGATTCCTGCTTGAGAAATGTTTTAGACATCTTTATCTACAACATATATTTTACTCAATATTTTTAGAGATTTAAAAGTATGATATTTGAGCTCCGTCATTTGCAAACAGAATCTCGGACTGTGCTGGAATTTGTGACCTTTTGGGATTCTAGGGATTTTTATCAACTCTTAGGGTTTGAATTTCAAAATGGTTTCTTCAAAAAAGTTGTTTTCCACCTCTTGTAGTTTGACATAGTCAAATTTTAGATCAAATGGACATGTTTTGGACCTCGAACAAAACTGATTTCGGAAAACAGACTTTCTGGAAACGGACCCAGTTTTTGTACTGGATTGAGCGATTTACTAGGTTTAATCTAGTAGGATTTGGGTTAAGGTGTCTTCATGAAAAATGTTTGTTTATGTGTCCTTTACAACATATTGATATTTGAGAATTTTTCAAACTCGGTTGATTAGATTTCTGGATTTAAATTCGGAGATGCGCGAGTGGACCGTTTCTGCTGGTTAGGATGGGTAGTAGTTTGTGTTTGTTCTTGATGCTTTGCTTGCTAGAAATTGCATATTTGGTGATGTGGTTGACATGTGAAATGCTTGGAACTTGTGCGTGATGAGATGTGAATTGTTGTGCCATGGTAATGGTTTATGCAATTGAGTGCAATTGAGTGATTAACTGTTGAACTTCGAGTAGGCTGTGCCCATTGGGCTGTAATTAAACCGAACATCGAGTAGGCTGTGCTCATTGGGCCTTGATTAAAAATTGGAACGCATGGATGAGTGGTTTAATCGCGCTTGATTATGGGACAAAATTGTATGGCACAGTATGGGACATGTCATAACGATTTGGTCTCATAATCGGGACCCTTTTGTGATAGATTGATTGATGTGATGATTGATGGAGATGTGAATTGAGACGTTCTAATTGATCGAGTGTTATTACTGCACATATGTGATATATGACTTGTACCCACGTGTAGGAGGGAACTGAGGTGAGGTAAGTCCTCTGTATTGTGTGTATAGGCCGCCCTAGGCATATTTCATTCCTAATAGGGGTTTAGGGGGTGAACTTGCTGAGAGATTGTCTCACCCCATCGTGGACTTAACTTTTTCAGGTCCTTAGATGACGGTTGTGGAGGACCTAAAGCCCCCGGAATCTGTGGAGGTGGAGTCCAAAGGATCGGCGAAAGTGTTCGACTAGTAGATCGTAGGACAGTTGTTTATGAAAGTGTGTTTTGGGAATTTGTAGTCCTGCTTTTTCTATCCCATCTTTATGCTGTCTGGGGATTTTTTTATATGCTTCCGCATCCACATTAAAATGAATGGGTCGGCAACGCGTCTTGGGATGTTGTAATTTAATTGACCACCGAGGGATGGACACGCGCTTGAGGATCGAGGCGTGACAGTTTATAAAAGTGTTTTGGTTGTGAATTTGTTTCCTGCTTTTCTATCCCATCTTGGTTATTCTCAAGGGTAATAGTTTATTTCCGCATGCACATTAAAATGAATGGGTTGGCGACGCGTCCTGGAACGTTGCAATTTAATTGACCACCGAGGGATGGGCATGCGCTCGAGATTTAGGGCGTGACATCCCCGCTTAGAGTGGCATCAAAGCTGGTTGATAGTTGGAGTGATAATGTGTGATTGCTTATGGGATAGTTAGTAGGGATGTCCTCTATTTTATGCTGGTGCATGTCAGTGATAGCTGTTTGGTAGATTGTTTGTGGGGATTTCTCAGCTTCTAATTCTGTGTGGAATTGGAAAGCAGGTTTCTATATAGAATATGTGTCATGAGTGATCAGGAGTAGAGGACTCCTAGGAAGCAAACCATTGGACCTGTTACTCGGGGTAGGACGCTGACAAGGGTCGGTAACCAAGGGGGTCGTGGTCGAGCGCCAGCTCAGGCTAGCGCTAGTGGAGTAGCACTACCTCCTATTGATGCTGGGGTAGCAGCTCCTAGTGATCCTAGGATCGATGGGATCATGCAGACGCTTGAGATGTTAGGAACATTGATGAGGCAACAAGCCTAGAATCAAGCCGCCGCCACTACCGCCACGCTACAGCTGCTGCTACTGCTACCATCGCCACTGCTGCTGATGCCGCTGCCACTGCCGTACCTGCCGAAGTTCCAGCTGGGAACATAGTTGTGGAGAGAGAGAGAGATGCCGATTCACAAGTTGGTAGAACAGTTCTTGAAGTTGAACTCGCTGAGGTTCACCGGTGCTGGAGATCTCGAGATTGCATTGCTCTGGATCCAAGACCTAGAGAAAGCCTTTGCACTTCTAATGTGCATTGACGAGGAGAAAGTTGTCCTGGCAATATACGAGTTGCAGGGTAATGCGAATACTTGGTGGGGGGGCCACTAGAGGTACAATATTCCCAAAAGGCGTAGTCCCAGTGTGGAATGCTTTCCTCAGAGCCTTCAACGGCAAGTATTTTTCAGGTAGTGCCGGAGAGCAAAAGATGGAGGAATTCCAGCGCCTCCGTCAAGGAATGTTGACCGTTGATCAGTATGAGGCCAAATTCGCGGAGCTGTCTCAGTACCCTTCAAGACTGATAGAGAATCCTGAAGATAAAGCTTAGAGGTTCAGGAATGGCCTTCGACCAGAGCTGAGGAATCCACCGGTGCCGTTCAACTTGAAGGATTACAACGATGTTTATGGATGAGCCAAGTTGATAGAGAGAAACCTGAGTGAACAGATTGCTGCGTCTAGTTCAAGGTTCAGTTCGAACAGAGATGGAAACCGGTTCGAGAAGAAGCCCATGACCGGAGGAAGGTTCCATGTTCCACCTAATAGGAAGGGTGGAATTAGCAAGTCAGCGCCGAATCAGAATGGCGCGTGTCGCTTCTGTGGAAGGTGATATGGAATAGCCCTGTGCCATCTTAGGATGGGTGCTTGTTTGGAGTGTGGCCAGCAGGGTCACCTGGCTATAGACTGTCCCAGAAGATCGAGGGGACTACAGCAGTTATTGCCGCCACCACCGATGGGTCAGAATAGAAGGTTCATGGAAGGATTTTTAGCGTTAGCATCGTTGTTGACTCGACTACTAAAGAAGGAAGAGAAGTTCGTGTGGATAGACAAGTGCGAGCGTAGTTTCCAAGAGCTTAAGCAAAAGCTGACTACTGCACCTATGTTGACCATTCCATCTGGTCCTGGAGGATACAAGATTTATAGTGATGTATCGTTTAGAGGACTAGGTTGCGTGTTGATGCAACATGGTAGGGTTGTTGCATACGCATCCCGTCAGTTGAGACCTCATGAGCTGAATTATCCAGTGCATGACTTAGAACTCATAGCGATTATTTTCGCTTTGAAGGTTTGGAGACATTATTTGTGTGGAGAAAGATTCCAGATCTTCACTAACTATCAAAGTCTCAAGTATCTATTCTGTCAGAAGGAGTTGCATATGAGATAGCGTCGCTAGATGGAACTTCTAAAGGACTACGATTGTGATATCTTATATCACCTTGGAAAGGCGAATAGGGTCGCAGATGTGCTGAGTCGGAAGTTGTCAGTTGCATAGATGATGGTTAAGGAATGTATTTTACTTGAGAGAGCTCGAGATTTGGTTTTCAAATTTGAGGTTGGCCACTTTTCGAATCTTATGGCCACCCTTAGAATTGAGCCAGAAGTGCAGATTAGAATCAAGACGCTTTAGTTGACAGACCCGGATGTTCAGAAGATCCTACAAGAGGATACCGATAAGAGAAATGCTAACTTTCAGATTTCCGATGATGTAGAGCTTAAAGAGGAGATCTTATCAGAAGCTCATTGTAGCAGTTATAGCATTCATCTTGGTAGTACGAAGATGTATCAAAATTTGCGTCAACACTATTGGTGGTCCGGTATGAAGGCGGATATCGCTAAGCATGTCGCCAAGTTTTTAACGTGTCAACAAGTGAAGGCACATCATTGTAAGTCGGGAGGACTTTTGTAACCTCTCGAGATTCCCGAGTGGAAATGGGAACATATCACAATAGACTTTATGACAGGCTTACCAAAGAGTCAGAGGGGTAATGATTCCATTTGGGTAGTGGTCGACAGATTGACAAAGTCAACTCACTTCATCGCTATACGAAAGGACCTTGATTTGGACAGGTATGCAGAGTTGTACGTGTGTTAGATTGTTCGTCTGCATGAAGTGCCGGTGACAATTACCTTAAACTGAGACCCGAGGTTCACAGTTGCCTTTTGGAAAAGTTTGTAGACCGCTTTAGGAACGAAGCTGCATTATAGTACAGCCTATCATTCTCAGATGAATGGCCAGTTTGAGAGGACGATTCAAACCCTCAAAGACATGCTGTAAGCTTGCGTGTTGGATTTCACGGGGAGCTGGGAGGAACAGCTTCATCTTGTTGAGTTTGCCTACAACAATAGCTACTAGCAGAGCATTCACATGGCTCATTTCGAAGCGTTGTATGGCAGAGTGTGCAGAATGCTAATGTGTTGGGATGAGGTCGGAGAACGAAAGATCACGGGCCTATAGTTAGTCCAGCAGTCAGTGGATGCAGTTGCCGTCATTAAAGACAGATTAAAGACCGATTAGAGTCGCCAGAAAAGCTACATAGATAAGCTTCGGAGACCTTTGGAATTCCAAGTTGGTGAGCACGTCTTTTTGAAGGTGTCACCAATGAGGGGTACTTCGCGCTTCGGCAAGAAAGGGAAGTTGAGTCCAAGGTACGTAGGTCCCTTTGAGATTCTGGAAAGGATAGGAACTCTAGCGTATCGTCTTGCATTGCCTCCGAGGTTGGCGCAAGTGCATGACATCTTTCACGTGTTGATGTTGAAGAAGTATGAACTTGACTTGACCCACGTGCTAAATTTTGAAGAATTAGATGTGGACGACAGAGTGTCGTACATGGAAAGACCGGTTCAGATTGTAGATCGCAAGGAATAGGTTCTTCGCACCAAGATGATTCCGTTGGTTAAAATGGTTTGGCAACACCACGGCACAAAAGGAGCAACTTGGGAAAGTGAAGATTCGATGAGATGACTGTATCCCCACCTTTTTGCTTAAAGATTTGTAATGATTTAAATTTCAAGGACGAAATTTTTATAAGAGGGGAAGAGTTGTGATATCCTGAATTTCCAATTTTGTTTTCAATTGAATGAATCGGGTTTTTCATCGATGTGCCTATAGTTCTTTTCCCTAAACTGATCACTCACGATATAACTAGTTTATCAGGTGAAGCCGTTAAGGGATTTTAACGTAATAAACTTGAGAATTCGATCAGGAATCGACTGCTTGACCGTGCTAATTTGCAATGGGTCAATACGGTATTGTCAAAATTGATCATAAATCAGAGATATGTCCATTCGACTGAGATATGTGATTAATGTGTGGGTGATTTTCACCTAATTGCAAAATTCTCGTTGAATGGCATTGGATTGATTTTTCTGCAGTTTTATACTTTGTGCCTGTATTTGAAATCTCGAGATTTTCACGACAACTAAGAGTTGTCAATGTGTTGAAGATGCACAATATGGCTAAAAAATAATCGACCACGAGTCAATTGCACTAAAGATTCCTAAAAGCTACCCGGTAGGCTAGGTCACACTAAAATCACACCAAATTGAAATTAACCGTGAATTTAAACCTGATTTCAAAAATTAAAAGTTCTGTCATGTCACGATTCATTTTAGGACCGTTGACTTACCCTCCAAATATTTTTGTGCAAACCAGGATTTTTGGCAAACTTTCAAAGTGGGGGCCGTTTTTGACCGAAAAAATCAGAGGGTCATTTTTTGTCGCATTTTTTGGGGTTCAAGTTGATTCATTTGGTGAGGAAAAATGTTGATTGGGATGATGGCACCTTGGTGGGATTTATGGACATCAAATTGGATCCAATTGGAGGGGATTTTGGTTCAATTTGGGAGAAAATGTTCCAAAATTCATAGGCCATGGGGGAGGGAACATTTGGACCACTTGGTTGACTTGCTAGGGAAGTTTGAGGGCTGCCAAGGGGCCATGGATGACAACCATGGTTGGTGGGACCTTGCCAAGGGACCAAGGGGATATAATATAAGACTTTTGGGCCAAGGGGGACCCTCCTCTATCTTCAACTATCTTCTTTTTCTTCAAGGGCTTACTTTCTCCATTGTTGTCCCTTTTGAAGCTCCAAAAAAACTAGAGAAACCGAGCAAAACCTCCCCCTAGCTTGTCGCACACCGCCGGAGCCCCTGTCACCGTCGCACGCCCGCTCGCCCGCACGCACGATCTCGCCTTCCTTGCGCCTGTCTGCCTGCACCGAGCCACCTCACCGTCCTCCGAGCGTCCTTGGTCGCCGTTGTGGTCGCCTGAGTCGTCTCCGCCACTGTCCAGTAGCCACTGTCGCCCGTTGTAGCCGCCCATCCGCCTCCTCTCCGTTTCTAGCCCATTCAACCGCTCAGCCCAGCCCTTTCGGTTCTTGGATAGAACCGAAAGCCAGCAAGGACTTTGAGGCTTCAAGGCTCGTTTTCAGGCCTGTTCGATCCTCCGTTGGTGTCATCGCAGGGTCATTTGTCACCTGTCTCCGCGTCGCCGTCGTCGTGGACTCATCGGATCGCTAAACCGGTGAGTTTACTTGCTAAAATCTGCTTAGGGATTTAATGATGCTTAAGGGGGTGATTAGATTAGGCTAATTAGGGATTATGTGGCTAGTTAGAACGGATTAGTGATTTAATTATTCGATTTTGTGTGTTAGGTGGTTAGAACGGTTAAATTAAGGACTAGATAGAATGTGCTATTTATCTAGATTGGTTTAGAAATTTTCTAGGCCTGTTTCAATGTTTAATTTAGCATTTTTGGCATAAGTTGCTATTTTTGGTGATTAATTGTATTTATTTAATTATTTTTGGTATTTATTTAATTATTTATTATTTTCCGAAAATTATATTGGAATAGCTGGTGACCGGAATTTCGTGTTGATTGCAATGATGTGCTTGGCTTATTTAATTGAGTGTTAATTTGTGCAAATTGAGTGGTGATTGGAATTTTGGGTATTTATTCCAAAATTGTGGAATTTTGGTATTTTAGTGAGAAAATACCGGGCGTCGGTTTTTAACGCCAAAAATGTGTTTATGGACTTTATTAAATAGTGAGATTTTTGAAAAGGAGAATGTCGCACTTTTGACTCAAACTGACCGTGTACCCATATACGATTATTTTTATCGAGTATTTTTAACACGATGAAAGTAGGCAAAGTTCGTTATTTTAATTGAGAAATTTGTGTGCAAAGCACCATGTCCTTGTCCAGTATCGATTGGTTTGTCAGTTTGTGTGGGCAGTGATCGTTAGCTTGTGTGAGCAATGAATCGTCAGCTTATGAGAGCATTGAATCGTCAGCTTGTGCGAGCATTATTGTATATTAGCTTAGGTGAGCTATATTGTATATCAGCTTGTGCGAGCAACCATCTATATTAGCTTGTGCGAGCATAATTATACCTTAGCTTGTGTGAGCAATGATCGAATTGATTGAATTGATAGATGGTATTGATCGTATTGATTGTATCAAATTGAATGGATTGAATGATCGATTGGATTGAATTGATTGGTTGAGTAAGTGAATTGTACTGACTTGCAGGAGGGAACTGAGGTAAGGTAAGTCTTCTAACTCGTGTGTATGGCTACCTCTAGATGTATTTCCTTCATAGTTGAAGTTTAGGGAGTGAACTTGCTGAGACATTGTCTCACCCCGTTGCGGGTTCAACCTTTTCAGGTCCTTAGATGGCGGTTCCTCTGGAACGTTTCGGTTAGCCCAAGAGGGTCATTGAGTAGGTCACTGATATCCCTATTCCCAGGGGCCAAAGAGTCTGGGTCTATGAGCTCGTGAGGACCACCGTTTGGGTCGATGCAGGCTTACCTCAGAGGGTACCCCATCGATTCAGAGTGTGGTATCATCGTAGGCTCAATGGACCCAGAGAGGGTCTCCTACAGGATTTTGAGGTCCCAGTATCAGTGTTAGAAGTCGCTTTTGGCAAGGGCACAGTTGACCCTCCCGGTGGTGTAGTGGTGGACCCAAATCCCCAAGAGACCTTGGAGTTTTCAGTTGGGGATTCGAATGCTTAGAGGGCTGTAGGCTTTTCTGTTTGTACAGACTTTTGGCTAGACTAGTCTTGTACATAAACCGAGGTGTTTATAAAAGTGTTTTGGTTGTGAATTTGTTTTCTGCTTTTCTATCCCGTGTTGGTTGTTGTCAAGAGTAATAGTTTGCTTCCGCATGCGCATTAAAATGAATGGGTCAGTGACGCATCTTGGGACATTGCAATTTAATCAACCACTGAGGGATGGGCACGTGCTCGAGGATTAGGGCGTGACAGCTTCAATCCAACCTTTTATTGTTGCCTTAGCTATTACTTAATTTAAGACTTTCGAGTCTAATCTCTTTGGCTTACAGTTGTAAATCCGAGTTCTCCTTACTACCAAATCCATCGAAAATTTCAAAAGAGAAATGAAGACAAAATGTACAGCGGAAGTGACTAAAAGATCTAGGATATAGGAAGGGAAGCTCAATTAAGGAAGGCTAAGAGAAAGAAGTACAAGAGCAAGAAAGGTCATCAATCTTTTTATTTTTATTTTTTTAATTGAGAAATCCAACTTAATGCTAAAACCATAGCTTAGTACATGGCATCTCATTTCTAAGGCAGTGCTACTAGTCTCTCTTCTTCTTTCTTAGAGAAAATAAGTCAAGCAAGGATGGTACTGACTTAGAATCCTTCTCTTTGAGTGAAAACCTTTTCCACTGAAGTTATTATTGAGTTGAATAGCCCCTATTTTGAATTCAAATAGGATATGGGGATGAGTCAAATTTACACTAATAGGCATAATTAATAAGGAGGAACCAACTTTACATTTACAATGCAAAAACTTGCTAAGCATGGTGACACAAATACTTAGCATAATTACTTCATATATTGAGACTTAATTTTACATATAAAATTTACTAACCACATTGAGGAATAACCAATTTTTAATGGGAAAATTATCAAAAAAAAAAAAAAAAAAATCTAAAACCTATTACATTTATGTCAATTTAGTCATATTTTTTTTTTTTGTCAATTCAATCCTCTACTTTTTATATTTGTGCCAATTCTATCCATTTGCTAGATTTTGGCTTGCCGATGCTGACATGGATGTCGGGTGAGATGAATATTTGACAGACGCTGATGTAGATAATTTTAAATAACATTTTTACTTTTTTCAATTTTTAAAATTTTTTATTTCTTTTTTTCCCCTCCTTCCTTCTACACCTGACCAGTTGCCACTGACTAGAGGTGAGGCTCAACAAGGCTTACCCTCGCTAGTCAAGCCTTGCCTAGTGATGGTGAGGCCACCTTGCCAATGGCCAGCAGGTTGGGCCTCACCATGGCTAGGCGAGACTGAGCCTCGGCAAATCTGGTAGGGCCTTGCCCAGTGACAGCGAGGCTCAGCTTGGCCATGGTTGGGTGAGGTCGAGCCTCGGTAGTGGTTAGCGGGGGTGAGCCTCATCATTGGCCAATAGTGACCGGTCTAAGGTAGAAGAAAGAATGAGGAAAAAAAGAGAGAAAGAAACAAAAGAAAAAGAAAAGAAAAGAATAAAAGAATAGAAAAATATTAAAAATATTAAAAAATATTAAAAAAATTAAAAAATAATCCATATTAGCATCCGTCAAATGGCTGGTGTCCACGTTAGCGTCAGTAGGGCAAAATTGGCCTGATTTACTAAATTAGCACAAATACAAAAGGTTTAGAACTAAATTAACAATTTTTTTAAAAAAAAATTGAATTGGCATAATTGCAATAAATTTAGGACTTTGGGTAATTTTCCCAATTTTTAACTGATAAAAGTTACATTTTAATCTTCCATAGATTTTGTGCTGCTCATACATTGACATGTATTCATCACGAAACACTAAGAAAACTTTTTAAAGTATACAAATATTGTCATATAAAATCACATTTAATGAATTTTCGATAATTTTTTGAAACTTAAATTTTTTCACTTTAAGAAATGGGAGGAAGAGTCGTAACTAGAAGTTATACACAGACAAAAATTGGGCCCAGTAAAAAGTTGTTAACCACATGCACAAGCAAGCTACAATAGAAACTTATGAATCACTCTAAACAAATTGCTAGTCTCACTCTCGTATAGAAATATACTTGCTTTCCTAAAATTAAAAACTTACGAGTCAGGTGAAAATTGATGGCTGTAAGGATTTACTAACCAAATCACCATATGAAAAGTTACTAACCACATGGAGCAGTGGCTCACTGCGGAAAGGTCAAAAGTTACTAATCACTTTGAGGGACTCAAATTTTCCATCCCAATTAGGTGGCCTTCAGTGTAATGCCTCTGGCGAACAACTGATACATAGTTTCATTATTTCCTGGCAACTCCAAGTACAAAAATATGGAATTAAACTCCCTCACCATCTCAAGATGACGAGTTTAACTTATTTATCTTACTCATATAACATTAGAATAACCAAAAGACACATTCCACCTGAACCTCTAGTTCATGATCAGTCTGGTGATGCGTCTTGCTCCGGGAGTTTGTTCTGGCAGTGCTATGCCGACATGCGCCATGAGAAGCCAAACATGGCTGAGAAGCTCTCCTCCTCTGCTCAGGCTCTCACAGTGTTCGTAGCCTTTGCTTTGGCAAGCCGCAGACATCAGCATGCTCGCCCAGACCTGGCCGATCATGTCCCATTTCCTGGGGACCAAAGTCAACCGGTGCGCAAGAAAGCATGCGTCAAACAGCACCGACATGCTTTTGTCTCCGCGCATCTTCCACGCGGGGAGGTGACGGTGAGTTCTCACTTTGAGCAGAAGTTGGCAGACTTCGCACAGATCTTGTGACTGTCTCGGCTTGTGCGCATTGTTGCAGCCGTAATCACCAGTGTGGTCATGTGCCTCTTTCTTGAATAATTTCTGCGGAAACTTGATGACCGATGAGATGCAGCCTTCCTTCTTTGGCAAAATCGCTTGCTTTTCTTCGAGGAACGTCTGAGCATCGACCAAAGTGTCTTCGTATTGTTGCACCCCTATCCTTGTTGGCAACATGGAAGGATGAAATACTAAAAGATAGAGCATGTACCTAGAAACCAGCTTACTCATCTTGGAGCTCACAAGGTCTTCTGAGTTTTCGCCATGCTTCATGCTGGGGTCCTCATAGTAACAGAGCTCAGTGGCGATGTGCCAGATGAGGATGCTCTGGTCAAACTCCTTCTCCGTACTCCAGTCCAGCTCCTTGTAGTTTGACCTCTTCAGTATATCGCTTGCCCTCAACTTAATACTCTCCAACATGCTCTTCGATTTGGAGCTCGATTCCAGATCTCTGACCGTTTCTTTCATGTGATGGAAGATCCGTTCTTTGACATTGTTCTTGAGCTCTTTGTGACCGACATAGAAGTTCTTTTCCACCTTCATGTCGAACTTGGTGAGCAACCGATACTTGGGGACGATCCTGTTTCCTTTCCTGATAGAAAATTTCAGGAGGCTGAACTGGGCCACAGAATTCGACCATCTTTTATTTGGGAAGAACCGGAGAGAACTGATGACGGACGAAATCATAGATCTCTCGGGTTTCTGAAGCCGCCAGCGGTCAACCCAATCGGATGAAATTACCAGAAGAAGCGAGTAAATCTCTAGAAGTATGGTCACACTTACAAGCGAGAAAGTTATACAGATGTCAACTTTGGGGTAATCCTTCTTATCCTGTAAGGAGAATAATAACAACACGGAACAGGGCACCGAAAGACCGATGACCCAACGGATGATGCCCCAAGCACAGTTCAGCAACAGCGCCTTGGTGTAGAGTAGGTCATACATGAACCCGAGCTCGATCTCCACGATCCCAAAGGCATTCACTGAATCCATGTACTGGTCCATGAAAATGCGCTTACTAGCGGCCAGGTTGCCAGAGTTGAGGATCAAGGCCCACGAAGAGCAGCTTGAAGATCTTGAACAACTCATAGGCTTTGAGCAGAGTCTTTTCATCGGAGGCTTGACCGCTCACTGAGAGATCCTCTGCCGCCGAAAATTCCATGACCTCATCGAATGCGACCTGGTAACCCTCCTCTCTCCTCAGAAGATAGTGCTCCATTTGCCTGGGGTATATGGGACCGAAATTGGGTAGAGAACGCAACGAATCTCGAAATCGATCTTTGCTCGCCAAGTACAAACACAATGTCTTCTCAGCATATTTGAGGGACAATTGTCCAAAAAGTCCTAAACCTATTGCAGTTTTGCCAATTGAATCCTAGACCTTTCAATCTTGCCGATTGAGTCCTAAACTTTTTATCAATTTGCCAATTGAGTCCATCCGGCCAATTTTAGCCAGAAAATGCTGACGTGGACGCCGGTGGTGCCACGTAGGACGGCCGGAGCTGACGTGGACAATTTTTAATAATATTTTAATTTTTTTAAATTTTTAAATTTTTTTAAATTTTTTTGATTTTCTGTTTCCCCCCCCTTTTTTTTTCCTTGGCTTTTTCTGGTGGCCGGCCACCGGCCACAGCGCGATGGCCGGCCACCGGCCACGGCCCGCCGGCGGGCCTCGCCCGCCACGGGCGAGGCCCGGTCGGGCGACGGCGATGCCGGGCGAGGCCACCCCGGCCCCCGGCGAGGGCGGCCTTGCCAGATCTAGCGAGGGGAGCCCTCGCCGAGGCTCGCCCTCGCCCAGGCCAGCATCGGCCTCGCCCAGATCCGGCGAGGCCGACCCTCGCCTGGCCGGCCGGGCGTCGGCCAGAGCCGTGCCGCCCGTCGTCGCCCGGCCGGCCAAGGCGAGGCCGACGCTCACTGGGCAAGGGCGACCCTCGACGAGGGGCTCGCCCGCCACGGCGCGAGGCTAGGCGGGCGAGGCCGCCCGGCCCGGCGAGGGCCGGCCTCGCCCGGCGTCGCCGTCGCCCGACCGGGCCTCGCCCGTGGCGGGTGAGGCGCCGGCGGGCGTGGCTGTGGCCGGTGGCCCGTCGGCTGTGGCCGGTGGCCGGTGGCCGGCCGTCGCCTGTGGCCGGCCACCGGAAAAAGCCAAGGAAAAAGCCAAAAAAAAAAAAAAAAAAAAAAAAAGAGGAAAAAAAACAGAAAATCAAAAAATTTAAAAAAAATTTTTAAAAATTTAAAAAAATTTTAAAAATTTAAAAAATATTAAAATATTATTAAAAATTATCTACGTTAGCTCCGGCCGTCCTACATGGCACCGCCGGCGTCCACGTCAGCATTTTCCGGCCAAAATTGGCTGGATGGACTCAATTGGCAAATTGACAAAAGGTTTAGAACTCAATCGGCAAGATTGAAAGATTTAGGACTCAATTAGCAAAACTGCAATAGGTTTAGGACTTTTTGGACAATTTTCCCCATATTTGTTGAACCCCACTAGGATTATACCCTTTGCTATCATCGATAGTGTAGACCCCGACAAGGCCATATAGTAAATGTAACACGCTAGCCCTACCTGGAAGCAAAGCCGTGCCAATTGCCTTAGCCATAGCTCGTTGTCCGCCACGGCAAATGCAGTGATCGTGTCGGGCCCGCCCAAGTGGATGAGAAGGAACGGCGCCCATAATGCTGTGATCTGGCTCTTCGGATCGAACGTCCCCTTCATTTCCTTGACATTGGCCAGGCGGTTCGAAAGGACGCCGAGTGTTACGGTTGCGACAGACTCGGCCAATAGGTATGTCGTCCAGACCAGGAATTGGTTGCTCCACTTGGAGATGGATTTCCTCCGGCTGCCTTGAGTTGCAAGGCTCAACTGGACGAGCAAGCTGAGGAGAATGAGCAACCGCAGCTCCCACTCCTTCCACAATTCACGAGTGTCTCGGAGGAGCAGCGAAAATCTCATGGTTATACTCGAAATTCGGCAACGAAAGGTGCAATAATCGAGGCGCCGTCTCAAAGAGCAGTCAAACTTAGGATAACATATGGCGAGGATAAAGGAAGGCAAAACAGCATTAGCCTCAAATTTACCTCAGCATCATCGTCAGAAGCGCCATCATTTTATAAGCATTAACTTTAGGATAGGAATCAAATTCAGAAGCACCTTTTTACACTGCGTTACATTACTAGGAACAGAAAAGCAGGGCACTTTTCAAAACATCCGCAGCACGGCACTCGCGACATCACTTTCGGATGCATAATTTTTCAAGCAATTCTCTATATTTGCCCAAGGGTGAAGTAAAGCAATAAAATTAGATTCCGACATTCGTACCAGCATGAGTATAATCTGCTTTAATTGAGATGATCAGAATATAAGTCAATTGTTACAGTTTGGTTTCTCAATCACTACTCAAAATTAGAATCCTATGAACTTCATTCTAAATACTATGATTTTAACACTCTGTGCGACATGCATCACCAGCTTGACGTGATTTGTATGGGATGTAGAAATCCCCTATTTGGCTTGCTACAACAAAGTAAAGATGCACAAAAAGGTCAAAAGAGGGCGATAAATGCTTACTCCAAGTTAAAGCAATCTTGATGCTTCGAGTTGATTGCTTTGATTCCAAGCTACTCCTTTCATTAGTGAAACTTTCCGGAAAACATGATCTCTAAGCTGAAACTCTAAAGTCGTAGCGTCTCATTTGCACAAGATTTTGGTCCGACTTTGTGCAGTCCAAAGTTATTCTCTAACAACTTTTGTGACATTAGACAAAATCTTAATCTATTCTAGCCTAGTCAATCTCCTCTTGCCAACCTCCTCCGAGCAAATAGGAGATCTATATTAGCATCCATATAACTTTTTAGATAGAGCCATGCCAATACTTTGCTAAGTAGCTATTATTATAGTGGAACTCAACCATAAGCAAATGATACACTCCCAACTACCCTTAAAATCAATTACGCATGCCATCAATTACGCAAGCCCTCGGCATGTCCTCTAAGGTTTGAATAGTTCTCCTTCTCTACTGACTATTTGGGGTTGTAAGGTCGTGCTTGATTGAAGAACGCTGATTGGATCTACATGTTACTTGAATAGAACACTAATTGAATAAGAACGCTGAATGTACTCTCATGCTGGCCGAATTAGAAAGGCAATTGAATTTGCATGCTAATTGTAATCCACACGTCATATTAATTGTTAAATGATCATCATCATAGAAATTTAACGTTGTTGCAAAGGTGCATGCTGATTAAATCGCATGCTGTCATGATCAAGATTGGATCCATCCCGTTTGCCGAGTTTTCATCCGCAAGGTCTACTAATTGATTGGATTGGATTCGTCCCCGCTTTCTTGTTTTGAAACGTACTGTTGGCTGATTGTCTTTTGAGCGATGCCTCATGTAGATTGGACTCCTCCATTGATTAATGCATTGCATATTTTGAAAAGACACGGATGTGGCGTTAATTCATTGTCCACGCCGTGATGTGTCAGTATCATCCGAGGGTGGACAAACTAGAATTTTTGGTTTTCAAAGCATAAAAAGAAAACTATATGTATATTAAAATAGGAATTCATGTGATATTGCATGAATGAATTTTAACCCAAGGATATGATACCGAAAGTTCAATGTGTAGGTGCTAACCTTTTCCCACGTATACCCGAACCCTTGTATCTCGAACTTTAATTTTCATAGAACAGTTGATTTTTAGATGATTAGTTGACTTCTCTCTAACAACTAGAACTTTATGTTCCAATGACCTTAGAATGATGGTGGGAAATCCCAGAATTGCTTCAGTATTGGATCATAGTAGCTCACCCTAACTTTGGGAACGGAAAAGTCCGGAGCGTAGACTTTTGGGACGGATTTTCGAAAATTGCATGAGATACCTTTTCTTTCCAATTCTGCAATTTTCGAATTTCCATTTTCCATATGTCTTTCTGAGAAACACGCTTCAGTGATTACGTGGGGAAGCGCTACAAGGGACAGCATCATTGGACAACTGTGTCCTTAACTTTGAAAAATTACAGACTAACCCCCCTCAGAACTGGGGCACCCTTGTGCAATAACACTTGAAATTTTACAAGTTACAAATCGCCCTCATTAATTTTTTATTTTTCTTGCTATTGCTAGACTTTCCTCTCTGCGTATCTGTCAAGTATTACCAAAAATGATTACCTCATTTTTCTTGACCATAATAACCACTTCCAGATTTTCTTTTGATTCATCAACCCTACATCCCCTTTATACTCTTAACGTCATTAACCATGTAATAAAGGTTATTGAAATCAAGAAAAAACTGACCAAAATCATTTGTACGTAACGCTTAACCTCTATACAGATATAAAAACAACTGACTCATGGGATTAATCTATAACATTTCAAAGTTGGGTAGCTATTGTGCCACTGTGCCAAAATTCATAGGGGCATTCTATGACTTTTTAATTTCGGAAGCTATGAGGGCAATGGTGCCAAAGTTGAGGGGGGTAAAACCAACTACATAAATGGGCCAAAAAAATGAATGCCCAACAGGCTAAAAAGTGAGATCAAAGTTATTTAAAAAACTTTCGGCGGAATATCATCTTTTGGTGGAAGAAGATGAAAACACAACCAGTTCGCGTGAAGCGTCTCACTTTCTCTCTCTTTCAACTCCACTTCAAAAGAGTTCCAAGTCCCCTGATGCATGGCTTCCTCGGGAAAATTGCAAAATGGAAAGTCTACATGGAATATATTTCCGTCCATGAAAATTACAAAAATGCGCAATTGCTCTCCTTACCACTTTTATGGATTTACGATCTCTTTCTAGATTCCATGTCACACCTGAAACCAACAAAAATTAGGATTACACCACCGTCCTTCCACCTAAATGACACAGCCATAAACAAAAACCAATCACATGCTATCAACATATATATCTCCATCTATATATAAATTTGATAAGCCAACAGGTTGGTTATGTCGTGACCTAATCTTGGCATCCAATAAGAATAGACAAGCGAATGGGTGTAAAGATAGGATTTAAAGGTGGTTAAACATGAAAGTGTCCTCACAACACATAATTCCAAAGATGCCATACCTCAATCTTTGGGATTGGTGCCACAAGGTCTCTCGGTCATGGTTGTGATCTCTCCTAAGCTCGCATCTCGAGTGATAGTGGAATTTGTCATGACTTGACCTTGGTGTCATTTTTTATTTTTTATTTTTGAACAAAAAGGTGCAAAGGTAATGTTTAGAGGTATTTAACTATGAAAATTCACGCAAGGTAGTTCCCCCCAACAAGATGTCATCACATCATCCTTTGTTGGGGTCACAACCACTTGAGCTTTTTCAATCATAGCCACGAACTTTTGCAAAGCCCATACCTCGCATGATAGGTAATTTTATTATCAATGAGTTGTTTAAGACAACCCAGATAACATTTAGGAGTCACCGCTAGCCTCATTTTTGGGGCCGGCTAGAGTGCCCAATCGAGAGTTGGGAGTAATCTCTCAATACCTACCCAACTAGAGATCTAGAGTTCATGGACTTAGGTTACGCTAATGTTGCTATGAGCGCCTTTTTGATACCTAATAGTCAATGTATTATCTAACGTGATCATATGTCTCTTTATATATTTTCGTGCAAGTTTATAAGGTAAAGGTGATCATGCATGGATGGTTCGTTCGTGCCATTCTACTCTATTAATAAGAAAGTGAAAAGGCAAATCAACCAAGTAATTGAAATTGCGGTGCAAGTAAGTAAACACCCAAGGATAATAAAAGAGTACAATGAAAAGAGTTTACAAAATTTTAAAAAAAGGAAACCCGCAACTCGTCAAATGTTTATGCAACATCAAAACAACCCGATGCATATTTCGAGAAATGAATAGTACAAATGGTAAGGTTGATTGGACATCGATCGTTCATCGTCTTCGAGTCCTTAGGATTGTCATCTCTATGGACTTATCCTAATTCTAGTCTATGGCTAGAACTAAATTGAAAATTAAAAAATGACATTTTACATTCATGATGCAAACAACCAAAAAAGGAAACTTCTTGGTTGAGACAACAAGATTCTTCTCAAAGTCTTAGCAAACTTCAATTATACACTTATATTTCTTGAGCTTAAAAGTTTGTGATCATGAAAGAAGTACAAAAAGTGTAACTAAGTGAGATAGTATGATTGATCACTGAATATGAACACTCAATATTGTAATCTCTTGTCGATCATCTAGAGGAATCCAACCAATATGGAAGAGTAGACATAAGCTTAATCTATTCTGAACCATTATAAACCTTTAGTGTAATTTCTTTTATCCCTAATCTCCTACTATTTATTGTTATAGTCTATTGCACATTCGCATGATGCTTCTAAAGTCTATTCTACTACGCAATTGATTTTGTACCTTGTTCTAGAATCTTATCCTTGTTCAAACTTTAATAACTTTTTTTATTTCACTTGGTCGATGCATTATTAAAAGATAAAAAATCGAGATTTGGGTTTTTGATTGCGACGGAGACCCATTTTTGGACCAAAAAGTGTCATTTTTCATTTCTTTCTTTTACATTTGTCGCGACCCAATTTTTCGGGTTTGCCACCTAAAACTAGGTTGATGGACTACTAAGTCTTTAAGCTTAGCTCGGGCTCTCCCAAGCCCATACCAAATTGCGACTTAGGGTTTTGACATGCAAAAGCTTATTATCTAGGAGTCGCCACTAATCAGTTTAGGGTAGGTTGATTAGACACCTAAGTAAAATAACGGGAGGATTATCTTACTCCTACGAACCAGAGATTTTGGGTACGGGGACTTGGTTACACTAGACTATCCTAGTGCCCTTTCGGTACCATTTCTTTTTAATTTTAAAAATGTTTTGCAGGCAGCTTGATTTAATTTTAATTCACTTTCTTAACATGTGAGGTGATCATGCAGATGCGCAAACCACTAATTTAACATTCAAGAAAGCAATGAATAAATTGCAAAACTTATCTCAAAGCAACGAGAGCATCTGCGATGTTAGATTAGGATTCACATCAACAATCCTAGATATGATTCCTAATTAACAAGCAATCAATTTTTTTTTGTTTTCACTTATTTAATGAAAATCATGACTTATGCAATGCATGTTACTATTCTAACATGAAATGATATGATAACATGAGCAAATTGTATGACATAAATATGCATGCAATCTATCCTAAAGCATGGAATGGATTCATTCTAATCCTTTTATATTTTCCATGAAATTTGAAATTAAAGAAATGCAACAATTAAATATGCAATCTAAATTACCTAATTTTAATGACATGCAATGCAATGCAATGACATGATGTACAAAATTATCTTAACTAAAATGGCATGCAACATGCAATTTAATATGCGAGTTATATGTCACGTGACATTTATTAAATGACTTAGTCTAATGACATGAAAGTTCTAATTAAATTAACTTAATAAAAACTAAATGATGTGCATTTGATATTTCTATTTTTAAAAATGCAATCTATCCTAAAAATTGAAATTAACTTATGCAGAGAAAAATTTTGTATTTTCTTTCATGAAATTCGAATGTAAAAATGATCTAGCTAGATTAAAATTCTATCTAATTTAAACTAAGGGTTAAGTCATATTAAATCCTAATTTAAACTAAAACATTATCTTAACATAACATGCAATCTATTTAATATGCAATGATGTGCGGAGCATGCCCTAATTCTACATGACATGTGCATGATATTTTTTTAACAATGTTCAAAATTTAAAATTGCCACGTAATTAAACATGCAACTTAAATTAAACAAAAACTAAAATCCTAAATGAATGGATTTTTTGTTTTATATTTTTTTAAATCTAAAATAAAATCTATATTCTAGATATGCAAGAAATATTCTAAACAAACTGAATCCTAATTCAAATATTTTTTTTTTGATTCTTCTTAATGATTTTCTAAAACAACATTAAATCTAAACAAACAGGATATTCAACAAATAAAGGATTAAAATAAACAAAAAAAAACCCATTATCTCACGGGTCAAATTAACGATTATTTTTAACCCCGAACATCACGACAAGAAATCAAAATAATTAAAAATCTGATCCGAAATCTTATGGATCAAATTAATAAATATATTGATTCAACAATCAATATATCATAAACAAACCCCAAAAATTATCATAATTAAAAAAAAAATGACCCGACGTCTTACGGGTCAAATTGAATAATTACAATAACTTTAGGGACAGTTCCTATGGATAATGCCTATAAGAATTATAACCTAAAAGTCACCTCACAATATTCAACTTAAACAATAATAATAAAACTAACTAAAAGTAAAATAAAATAACATAAAATAAAAATAAAAATAAAAGAAAAACAAACAACCTAAGGAAATTGGAGGGGCAGCCAAATTCGTTGGTCCGTCGAGGGGAGTCGGGTCGCTGGCGTTCGGGCTCCAGTGGGGGCACTCCGATGAGGGGCAGCAACGCGCGGTGAGGGACTCGACGATGGGGAAATCTACACTGGACAATCACGGAGGGGGGCAACGACGCTCGGCAGAGACTAGCGGGTGGAGGCGTCGTCGTTCGGGGCAGAGCTGTAGTGACGTCAGGCTCCGAGCTTTGGGATCTGGGGATTGTGGGTCACCGGCGTAGTGACATTTGATGCGACGGTGGCGAACGGAGCGGAGGCAGCGGGTTGCTGGCACGGGCGTCGGGTTGCTGAGGAACCGGGCTTGAGAAAATGAGGCGCCAAGTCGTGTTTCTGGAGGGTTCGGCTGCTGGGTGACGGGCACCGGCTAGAGTGGGTCTTCGGTGTCGGGATCTGGTGAGCGGCGCAGGTCGGGAGTAGTAGAGGCTTTGCGCGCGGAGCAGGGTGTGGTGGAGCGGCTGGCGTTGGGTCACTCGGGCGGAGGCGCGGCGACGGTCAAGGCGGGGTCGGCGATTTTGCGAGCAGAGCAGGATCTGGGCCTTCTGTCATCGGGGCTGAGGCGAGTAGATGTGGTGGTCGGCGTGGTTCTCGGACACCGCAGCCGGGTTGTGGAGGTGGCTGGCGGACGCGATGGGTCGCGGGCGGAGGCGCGAGCTGCACGTCGGGGCTCCTGGGACGGCGGAGACCGATGGAGTGTCGATTTGGGGGCTCCAAGCTTGAGCAGACCTAGGCGGAGCAAGCGGTGTTGACGCAGCGGAGCGGGCTCGTTCGGGGAATGCTTGCGGGTGAGACGGTGGCGGCTGGATCTCTAGGCGGCGTAGCGGAGCGGGCTAGGGGAGACCGGCGTCGGTGCAGCGGAGCGGGCTCGTCCGGTGCGAGGCGCTCGGACGCGGGGGGGGGGGGGGCTTCGGGAGAGACGATGAACAGTGGCGCCCCCTTCTTCTCTCCCTACTGCTCCTTTTTACCTTTTCACCTTTTTCACCTTTTTACTTCCTCCGCCTCCACGGATCTTTGCCTCTTCTCTTTTTGTGTTTTTCTCCTTTTTCACTTTCTTCCAAACCCCTAAAACCGAAAGAAGCCCCTTCTTTTATAAGCAAAAAATCAAAATCTAATCTTTGTGAAATATTTTATCCCATTTTCAAATGCACGGAGATTTTCTTTTAACTTCTTGATCATAAAATCATCTCATTTTCCTTATCTCCTAAATATTTTCTACAAATTTTTTTTTAAAGATAAGATTACAACCCGATTTTCTAAAATTCCAAAAATCTTCATTTCAAATCTCAATTTTAGAAAATGGGCTCGGGCCAATTTTCACTTTTCATGGACTTAGTCCGGCCAGTTAATTTAAAACTCAAAACCATTAATTCGACCCATCCGCCGTCCTAAAAAAAAATGCAAAACATGTGAATTAAAAATAAATGCACCTAAAATTAATGTTATGCAAATGAATTATAATATTTTCAAAAGATAAAATTACACCCTAATGACTAAATGGGCCGCCAAAATTTAGGTGTCAACAACAATGTCTTTTTAAAGCAATTTCTATCTCACTTTTAAGAAAAAACATGAAAAGTCAAATGGTTGACTTTTGGATTGACTTTTTGGTCAACCCTTTGACCAAAAGTTAACCCTGAGTCAAAAATTGACTTTTCACCCAAAAAATTTCACTTAACTTTAATTTCAGTCTTTTCAAATTAATTTCTCGAAAATTCAAAGATTTGACTAAAAAATCGACATTATAGGAAAAGTCAATTAAATGGTTTACTTTTGGTCAAACATTTTACCCAAAAAAAGAAGAAGCACAAATACATTTCTTTTAATGCCAATTTGACTTTTGTGTCAAAAATTTCACAAAATTCAATTAAGAACTTTGATTTTTGAATTTTTCAGTTTAGGTTTAAAATCGACCAAAAATAAAATTGCTTTTATTTTAGTCATAATTATGTGTAGTTCATTCTTTGACATTTGGTTTAGGGATTATTTGAAATTTGTTTGAGCATTCAATTTCGCGATTTATCGAGTCAAAATACGAATTGTCGTTTTGAGCCCTAATTAGGGGACTAAAATTGATCATTCATAACTTGCGAATGGATGATTGTTTCTCACTCAGTTTCTTAAGATAAATCCAAATCTAAAATCAATTTTGGGAAATTCACCCCAGAATGCATCAATTTGAGGAATTTTATCCTCCCAAGCATTAGAGAATGAAGCAATTAAGCTTCAATCAACAAAATTAAAATTGACCCATTTATGGCTATGGTTGAATTTCATGAATCTAGGTCCAATTTTAATATTAGACTTATATCCAATTTTGACCTAAGCTTGAGTGCTTCAATTCATGGTCCGTTTGAATATGCTAAATGATCTTACATATGGGTAGCTCATTAGATAGGGCAATTGTGATATTAATTGAGTTCAATTTTAGTTAATTTGCAATTTTGCCAATAGAATTGCAAATTTTACCATTTTAGCCCTTTAGGCCCAATTCAAAGCACCCATGGTTTTGACTCGTTGTTTTTCACGATAATTATTCAATTAGGTCAATAAAAGACCCCTATATCACGTTCATAAGGTTTGATTAGCTTAATTGTGTCTTAATTAACCAATTTCTTCTTAAAAATGATAAAATTCATTTTCAATTTGATAATTTACGAGCCAAATTGCATAAATATTTTACCCACAGGGGTCCCAAGTAGACAAAATAGCAGGAACCAGACCAAACTGTTCAAGAACCGGTCAAAATCTGGCCGAATCGAACTAACTAGTCTAGCCTGTCTGACCAGCCGGCGGTGGGAATGGCTAGTTTATGCCCTTGCCAGCCGGTTCTTGGCTTCCAACCATCAGTTTTGGAACCCTCTCAATTCCAATTTCACTTCTACACCTTCAATTTCCCAAAATTTTACAAATTGGTCCTTGAATTTTGTTAAATTACAAATCAACCATAATTAGACATTTTAACGCAATTCTCGATTTTGATTTGGTTTTTTGCAAATCAAACCCTCTATATCAATTACCTAACACCTTGAGATCATGATGGAATTTTCGAAATGGATTTTTGACCATTGGATCGAAATTTTGGCCGTTGGGTCCAACCGACGGTTGAAATCGCTTAATGTAAACAGTATATAAATGAAATATCTTCTATTTTTAGTTAGGGCTTCATTTGGCACGAAATTTCCTCTCTTTAGGCTCTCTCTTCTCCCTCTAGACTCCTGCCCAAACAGATCACTCTCTCTTTCTCTCTGTCTCTAAGTTTCGGTTCATCTCTTGGACCGGTTTCGTTCTAGGCTCGAACTGGCGGTCGCCGGAGCTCCCAAGCGTCCAAGTTGCTGATGATTTGCAGTAGAAGAGGTCTTTGACTTTGCTGTGGACAGAGGAGATTAGATTGGTGGTCAGATTTTCACTAGTGGCCCGATCTTTGTCGGTGAGTCAAGGCCGGTTCATTTTGGATCGATTCTTCCATTTTCCTTGAGCCGGTGGTTTGATTGATCCCGATTAGAGCCATAGTGACCTGATCTACATTCTTGGAGTCTCGATCATGATTCGATGGCTTGATCCGATTGATCGCGATAGAAATTGACGAAAATAAAAAACAAACGTGACGATTTGAAACTCGAATCCGATGAAGCGAGATTGAATTAGTCAATCGGGGCTAGGATTCAAGATTAGGAACTTTTACATGCTTAAGATTAATGAGTATGAATGCTGCAATGATTTGTTGATAATTTGAATGATGATTGTGTTTTTGAACATAATCTGTGATTTTCGTAGATCTGTACATAGGTAACTGTTTTAGCCAGAACAAGGTCTGAAACGACATCGTTTCAACTCAAGTCCTTTTAAATTTAGGTAATAGACATTCCGAGCTTCAAAATGATAGGTTGCACGCCCCAATCGAGAGTCATTTGACTCTTGAAAAACACCTTCGAGGATTAATGATTTTGTAGTATAGGGTTTTTTTTTTTTTTTTTCCGGTTCTGATTCTGTTCCCCCTTCTGGCTTTTTTTTTTTTTTTTTTGGTGCTAATTTTCATGATCATTTTTTGACAAAATTTTCTTCATGATTTTTGTTCCAAATCGTCTCATACATTTTCTATAATTTTTTTTTCATGATTTTTGAATGTGTTCAACTATGTCAGATCTACTCAGATATGAGCCTAGGTTAATCTGTTTCGTATCGATATTTGATTTTGCTATTTTTGTACTGATTTTTATGTTGAGTTTTAGAACAACTTTTCTTCATGAAAGTTTTTTGTACAGGTGTTGTGCATGTCTTGTATTTTTTTCAAAATATTTAGAAATGTTTAGCTAGGTCAAAATTACTAAGATCTGAACATAGGTTAGTCTGTCCTACATTGGTTCGAGATTTGTTTTGATAAAATTGGGTCCATAAATGAATCTATTCGGTCTCAAATCCTTCATAAGAGTTGAAATATATGATACATATGTTCAATTAATGCATACTTTGTAAGGTTTTTACATTGGCAAAGTGAATCAATTGCATGCATTAGAATGAAAGGTACTGCAACAACATATGCTGGACATATAGTTTGGTCTGTTTTGCCATTTTTGTCATGACTCATGATCTTAATTGAGTTTCGACCTCTTAATGAGAAATCTTCATCATTGTATGCTCTATATGTGAGATTTTTGATGGGATTTATGCATGTCTTGAGGATGACTGAAATTATGCTTGTTCTGTAAACTTAATGTTGAAATGAAACATTGTCATATGCGCACCTTTCCATACTTGTTTGAGTCATCTAGGGATCGATTTTTATGATCATGCATTCTTGATGATTGAACTGCATGTTGTGAGATTTGCATACATGTTTAGGTCATGTCATTTGAGTATAATCTTACGCATTAAATTTGTCTCACAAAAAAAGTATTTATCACACTTAGGATTCCCAAGCATATCATTAGGAATCATGAATCATCTCATAATGTCATTTAAATTGTATGATATTTCGCATGCTGACTTAGGATTAGATGACTATCCAAACTTTCCATTGCATCCAATCCTAAGTCCCATGTGATTTCTTCATACCGTTTGTGCATTATTTGAGTGATTTTAAGGTTTTTTTAATGAATACTTATGTTCTGTTTTTTTCGTTACTGATGCGCACACTTTTAGAGATCTTGATTTTGGAATACTAAATTGACCTAGTTTGTGCTCGAGCTATTCTAGAAAGTCGTAGGACACACTTAGAAGTTTCTAATGCCACTAATTTCATGCCAATCACTCATTGTTTGGACTATTTTTCATATTTTCAAACCCAGATCACAATTTGGACAATGGATCAAATTCAGACCCCTATTCTAACCCCTATTTAGATAGACCTTTGATATTTTTGTTCCATTTTCTCTATTTGGAATATGAACTTGGCCTCTTAATGAAACTTGATTTTTATCATGTTGGCTATGTTGTATGTGAATTTGATGATTTTTAGACAAGTTTTGATAGGATAAATCCTCGTGACATTAGCTAAATGTCTAGTTGTCTTGACAAATTTCTAATGTGTTGTTGCTTGTTGTTTGATTTTTGTAAAATCATGTATCGATTATTTAAGAAAACTTTCTTCACAAAAGTTGTTCGTCATCATGTCATGCATGTTAGGAAATTTTTTCATTGCCAAATTGTCAATAGGTATTACTCAATTTTGCTGTCCTTACATGCTTGTTCTAAAGTTTCCTGATAAAAATATGATTGTGATTGTTTAGTTATACTTTTTAGGTTAGTTTGTGCATGAAATTAGGCCACACCATCTGCATGAAAATTGTTCTAAATGCTTTGATCTTTGTTGTTAAATAATCGGCCTTTTCAAATTGCATCTTTCAAAAAATACTTTGGTACATGTGATGTTTCTAAAAAAGGATTCCAAAAAAGTTCTTCTCCAAAACTCGATTTGGCTTAAGGAAAAATTGCAATTTGGACCATATTAAAAATGTCTGTGACGTTTGTGAGTGCATTTATGCAAGCCCCGGGCTAGCCTTGTCAATTGATTTGTTCCATAGCCAAGATATTTTGTAATCCTAAATATTTTCAAACTTTTTTAAAAATCCTGATTTGACATCGTGAAAATGATAGTTTGAATTGTATTCAAAATGCTTGTGATACTTGTGAGTGTATTTATGCGAATTCCGAGTTAACCTTAGCAATTGAATGCCTTTCATAGCTGAGATATTACTCAGTCTCAAAATTGTTCATGAATGATTTCGAGATACGTCTTCGAAATATCACTTGTACCTCTCAAACATATAATCCCATCATGCACTAGAAATTGCCTATGTTTGTGATTGGTGCATGCCCTTGGTAATAAGTGACCCACCAACAGTTCACTTTCTTGCTTGTTTGGTTAAGAAACAAAGTTCAAAAGACTTGCATGCATGTTTAAATTTTTACAATGCATGTAATTTTTAGATGAATGATAGGGTCGATGCATGATATCGAGAGAAAACCTTGGGATCACATAGATCGCTTGATTAGGAGACTTATAATTGTTATTGGCTATGCGAGAATATAATTGGTCAACAATTACTATAAGTCATAAAAAAAATGGACTGGGTAGGTGTCTTAGTGGGACCCTCGCATGAAAGACAAAGGCCGACCCCGAGGTCCTAAAATTTGACTTTCGTATTACACTTCCTTTAAATGATTGATCTCGACATGATGTCTTGTTTTTTTATTGTTTTGATGTATATGCTTGTTTCTTTTTATTGTATGCACCTAGTTATAAGTTTCTTGTATTAGGTTTAGATTATGACCCCGAAGATGGAGAAAGTGCGAAGACGGTGGAGGCTAATGTCCATTCCAACAATTATTATGTACTATTCATTTATCGACATATGTCTCAGGTTCCATTTGTTGTATAAAGCCCGACAAGTTGCGTATTTTCTCTCTTTCTCTCATCTTTTTTTCACTTGTGTTTCTCTTTTATATTTTTAAGATTGCATAGTAGATTTACTACTTTCTTTTATTGTTTACTTACTGTCTTGTAATTTCAATTCCATCTTTTTTGTTTTAAGAATTAGAATAGAATGAAAATGACCAACCACACATGATTGCTTAATTTAGGACTAATGATCTTGAAAATGTAAAAAGAAACGCATGGACATGTTAGGAAAACACAACTTATTGTTTAGGTACCGAAATGGCGTTAATAGAACTATTAGCGTAACCCAAGTCCCCGAACCTAGATATTTGGTTACGTAGGAATTGAGGGAACGCTCTCGACCCTCGATTGGGTTTTCTAGCCGACCCCCAAAATGAGGCTAGTGGCAACTCCCATCTTATTTTTAGATTGTCATAAACAATTAGACTGTATAAATAAACTCGTTGCGCGGGGTACGAGTTTCAATAAAACTCACCATGGTTTAGCACACTTGATATGGGAGTACCCCAAAAGATGAAGTGATGCCATCCGTATGAATGAAGCGCATTGTCGAGAAGGCTACCATGGTAAAGGTACCCTTAAATCTGATATCCACATCCGACCCCTTCTTTTAAGGTGTGTTGCCCATGTGGATATGGATCGCAATACTCCGCTGTCTGCGGGGTACGAGCTTGGGACAGCTCGTGATCTCGTGGAGGGAACTCACAAGAAGCTTGATCCGAAAGGCAAGGTGATGACGTCTTTTGGAACACGAGCAGTGAGGTAACTCTCGTGATCAAGTACCCCTAAACATGACATTTCCCTATTTTCTCTCCTCGTGATGATGTAGGATTCGAGGGCGGCGAGATCGGGTCACGACAGGTTTGGCGACTCCACTGGGGATTGGTTACTAGATTTGGAGGACTTGAAGTTGTTTAAAATGGTTGTTGTGTTTTAACTAACATGTCTCATGTAGGATCGCCTGCAAGTCAAAGTCATGTGGAAAATTAGGCTAGTCGCTAACCTCGTGTTAAATGGTCTTGTAGGTGGGAGTTATAAGGGGAGACATGCTTGTAAACCATTTGTTTTGTAGGTGGTGTAAGGATGTATGAATGTATGAGGGTTTATATTGAAGTGTTAGATGTTTGAATTTAAATGCATGTTCACAAGCTTTAGCACGACACCGCACACACAACTACGGTCTAAAACCTTGATCGCCTAATCTAGGATCTTAAGAGGGTTTATGGGTGGAATATGTGAGTGAATACTCATGGTAATGCATTACTTACATAAACTCACTCGTCCCAACTGATAAAAATAGCATTGGCTGATGATAGTAGTGGTGGGTACACTATTTTTATCCTTTGGGATGGGGACCTTGAGCTTTTAGCACCCTCATCTTAGGTGTAGAAACCTCACAGTTTCATGCGACATGTGATTTGTACTTGCCATGTGTTTGGTGGGTAAGATATCGTTCCTTTTTTATCGTTCTTATCTTCTTACTCTCCATATTTCAATTATGCGTTTTATATTTCAACGACGATATGTTTTAATCACGGATGCCCCTTTAGGTTTAGGTTTAGGTTTAGGTTTAGATGGGTAAACCCGAAGTAGAAGTGGTCCCCGTGCTAGGGAATCTCATGACTTTATGGGAGAATCTCGACCCAAGACATCAAGACTACGTGGAAAAGCGCATGGATAGATCGAAAACCGTCTTCGACACTTTCTGCACAAAAATGACCCGGCGACGACTTTTTCCCAAAAAGTGTCGGGTGTCAGAAAAATCTTCTGAGACTGAGTCGATACTCATAGAATTTATTGTGACATGACTAGAAACTTCAATTTCTGAAATCGGACTTGAATTCGTGGTTAATTTCCACTTGGCGTGTTTCTAGCGTGACCTAGACTACCGGGTAACTTTCGAAAATTTTTAAGTGCAAATGACCCATGGTCGATCTTCTTCAAGCCACTATGAACCCACTCGACTCATTGGCGACTCTCGGTTGTTGTGAAAATCTCGAGGATCCAAATACGGACACAAGGTACCAAAACAATAAGAAAATCAGTTTAGTGCCGGTCGACGAGAATTTTCCAATTTAGTAGTGTTACCCACGATTAGCCACACATCTCTAACGATCCAGTCTATATCTGATTTCAAAACGATTTTTAACTGTGCCATAATGGTCTCTAAAGATGGACATGGTCGAGAAGCCGATTTCTGATCGAGTTCTTAAGTCTATTGCCTTAAAATTTCTTAATGGCTTTCTAGATAGTCTAGTTATCTCGAGAGTGATTGGCTCTGAGAATAATCCTATAGGCACGTCAATGAAATGCCCGATTCATTTAGAAGAAAATAGAGTTGAAAATTTGGGATGTCACAATGGTTGAATTGAAGGGGCAAAATGGAGAAATTAGAGAGAGTTGATAGTTGGAGCAAGGTTTCACATTGAGTATTTAAGTTTCTTTATCATCATAAATTCATGAAAAATGACACAAATGGTCAATGAACTTGAGTTCAATATATGAACTTGGGTTTAATATGTAATGTCATCCATTGACTTTTAATTTGTTTAATGCCATCCTTGAACTATTGGTAAATGTTCAAGGTAGTCCGTAAACTATATGAAATATTCAATGTCGTCCTTTTATTAATTCCAGTTAATGACATATGCCGATATGGTTTCCAATCCATTAAGCTTAAATGGTGGACCCAAAAAAAAAAAAGTTACACGTGGGATATCGATGTAAATTATTCATCTTAAATTAGGATATAATAATTCATATCATCAAATAACAATAAACCCATGGTAATGGTCTAATACTATTTTCCCGTATCTAAAATACATAGATAAAATAATAGGCATGTTAACTCATCATTTTAAATATCTAACTCAAAATATACTTATCTATGTCTTTAAATAATATCCAATTTGTCATTTGAGTAAATTGAAGGACTACGTTAAACATCTACTAATAGTTGATAGATCAAATCGTATTAATGAAAAATATAGGGACAACATTACATATTAGATCAAATTGGTCATTTTTTTAATTTTCCCTATATTAAGCAATGCTACGTGGGTCAAAACGTAAATACGGAATTCATGTTCCGACTGATGTGGAGGCTTCCACGGGTATCTCTAACTTTGAGACCCTAACTATAAAGAAATTATTAAACACTAGAAGACAAAACACAATAGTTTATTCCGATTTTCTATGAGTTTTTCGCGAAAGATCACCGTTGAAGTAGACCAACGGAGATAGTTTTTGTCTCCGCATCCCATTCCCGACTCACTGCCTAGAATTGCAAAACAAGTTATTTCATGGAGCTAATCACCCGTCAAGACCGACCGGTTAAGAAGTTAAAAGTTATCTGGATGAAAATTACCATAACACTTCTAAATCTATATATATATATATATATATATTTTTCAATTTAGTCCTAAATTTTTTATAATTGTGTCAATTCAATCCATCCAGTTAAGGTTGGCTAGCTGACGCCGACGTGTCAATTTTTAATTTTTAATTTTATTTTTAATTCTCTCTCTTCCCTTCCTTCTTCCCCCAACTGGCTGCCAGACCTCGACGACCGGCTAGGGGCATTGGCTGGCGGGGCTCACCCCGCTAACTACTGGCGAGGCTAGCCTTGCCTTAGGTGGGCAAAGCAGAGCTTGGTCGCCAAGGTTCGGCAAGGATCGTCCCTATTGGCCAATGCCCCTAGATAATCTTGAGGTCCAGCGACTGGCTAAGGGAAGGAGGAAGAAGGAGAGAAAAAGAAGAAAGAAACAAGAAAAAAAAATCGAAAAAAAAAGTATAAAAAAATTGAGACATCATAGTCGAAGTCCACATTAGTGTCGACTAGATAAATTTGGCTGAATGAACTGAGTGATACAATTGCAAAAAGTTTAAAACTGAAGGGGTTAAAAATAAGATTTATGTGTGAATTGAAAAAATTATAATAGATTTATGACTGTTTTGGTAATTTCACTCTTATCTAGTGGGCACTTTTCGTCCACACCAAGACTGACTAGAAAGCTCTCAGATTCCCCTCCTGTTCGTTTCCACTATAAAGGGAGTGCACCATTGTCATCCCCTAAGACTCAGAGCAGGATAGTTGCTGTCATTCTTCTTCTGTCTCTTTCCATTCTCGCTGGGTTTTGGTTTCGCGATCTGCCGAGCTGAGTTCTGTAAGTGGGTTTCCTTCATTGTTGCTTCTTCTTCTTCTTTTTAAAGAGGAAAGACCCTTAAAGACAAGAGGGAAAGAAAAATGGGGAAGCACATCAGATACTTCGAGCTGAACACCGGAGCGAAAATCCCTTCGGTTGGACTGGGGACATGGCAGGCTGGTCCTGGGCTCGTGGGCAATGCCGTAGAGATTGCTATCAAGGTTATCCCTTTGAAGTCTTGTTTTGATACCACGTTTCTGTTGGTTTTCTTCGTTGTACCATATGAGAGCGGTTCCCATAATTGATATCTAAAGTGACTGTGGAAGAGTGCAGGCAGACATAACAATAGTGCAATATTACGTTTAAATCTGTGTTCTAGCTTTTCACTTTAGCTCGTTATCCTTGCGTTTTAGTATGTCCTAATTGTCATCAGATTGCATTTCATATGGTTGCTTTTTATGAGTTCAATTGATTCTTGATAACCTTTTTGTTATTTTTGTGTGGTAATGCAGCATGGATACTGGCATATCGATTGTGCGAGGCTTTACGGAAATGAAGCAGAGGTACTTCAAATTGTCCCTGAATCTCCATTTTTTTGTTTGACTCGGATTGTCACTCTTTCTTTTCTTGGCCATATTTCAGTTCTTCCTTAGTAATGTGAATTGCAGTATTTGTTGGTCTTGTGAAGCTTGAAGTGGTAGCAGATTTTCTTTTCGTTTTAGTTGGCTTTGTAGCCTGATTGATCTTCATTTGCTTTCTCTGCTTGTTTTTCTGCTGTTTCACAATTGTTTTTCATGTTTCCTTGTACATGAAATTAGCCTGGCCTTTCTCTATCCAGATACTTGAGGTTTCTATTGATGATTTTTCAAACATTTTTATCCGTAGATTGGAGTTGCTTTGAAGAAATTGTTTGAAGATGGTGTGGTTAAACGGGAGGATTTGTTCATTACCTCCAAACTCTGGTAAGCCCCCTACTGGTTTATGCATTCTAGTACTTTCTCCAAGGCATCAGGATTCTCTTCGCGTTCTCAGTCTTTTTTGTTCTCATAATGTCTTCTTCTAAATCTGTACTTTAGTAATTTTCCTGAACAATTCTTATCAGGAATTCCGATCATGCACCAGAGGATGTGCCGGTGGCTTTTGAAAGAACTTTGCAGGACTTGCAGCTTGACTATGTAGATTTGTACCTGGTAAGTGTACTGTGATCTGATGATTTTGTTCCTAGTGTGTGTTATAGCCTAGCTTCCTTTCCAAGCAATTAGGTTTGAATTGATAACCGATCAACTTGTGTTCGCATATTTTATAGTATAAGAATATGATATGCCTTGAACAGCTATTTTGATATCAAGTAAAAGATCCTTTTCTTGTTTCAACTTTTCTTCCACATATCAAACGATTCAGATTTAAGTTACTGATTTATGCTTTTCAACTGTAAAGATTCACTGGCCAGTACGCATAAAGAAGGGATCTAAGGAATTCGAGCAACCTGACATACCGAGCACGTGGAGGGCGATGGAAGCGCTATATGATTCTGGCAAGGCACGGGCCATCGGAGTCAGCAATTTCTCCACCAAGAAGTTGGCGGATCTGTTGGAGATCGCGCGCGTGCTTCCGGCCGTCAATCAGGTGGAATGTCATCCTATGTGGCAGCAGAAGAAGCTGCGCGAATTTTGCAAATCCAGAGGCGTTCACCTCTCTGTGAGTTTGATTCTACGAGAATTTTACTCCTTTAAAATATTCAGTTAAATTATGTCATCTATGACAAATAGAACTATAGCATTCACGTTGCGTCCTCCTTTGGTAAGAGTAACTTGGAAGTATAGCAAATCTTGATTCAATCTTGGATAAAATTTTCAGGGTTACTCCCCACTGGGATCTCCAGGCACACCATGGCTCAGGAGCGACATCCTGAAGCACTCGGTGCTGACAACGGTTGCGGAACAGATGGGAAAGACGCCTGCGCAGGTTGCTCTGAGGTGGGGTCTTCAGATGGGTCATAGCGTGCTCCCGAAAAGCACTAACGAGAAACGAATCAAAGAGAACTTTGACGTCTTCGACTGGTCTATCCCGGACGACTTGTTTGCCAAGTTTTCCGAGATCCCGCAGGTAATATATTCAGCAGCAGCTATCCGTCTTCACGTCCTTGCCAGTTTTGATCATGCCATCTTTCTCGGTCTCTTATAAAAAACTACTGACTACTCCGAGGTTTCTCTTCGTGTAATTCTCTAATTCATGATTTTCTCAACTTCGTGTATTTTGATCGTCGTGCAGGCGAGGCTGATTAGAGGAACCGATTTTGTCCATAAGACTAAGAGTCCATACAGGACTCTTGAGGAGCTATGGGATGGCGAGATCTAGGCATGGAAAAACAGAGGATTTAAGCAGAGAGGAGGAGGGACAAGTTGATCATCTCTGAGATTATTAAATAAATCGCAGTTTGTGTATGAGTTTTGTATTGCAGGCTTTATAATAACTAGGGTGACATTGGTGGTGGGGGCAGATTTGTGTTGGTTTGCAGTTAAATTTTCATTGAAAAATTTCCCGAACTACTATTTAGTAGATCTCACATGAAAAGGCCAAACCGACTATACTAAATTGACACATTTGAGAAAACCTCGTAATTGCTAGTTTTTTCATAAATTCTCGAAATTTAATATATAATTTTATTTTAACATTTTAGTGAGAATTTCATAACTAGGAGTCATAATTAGGCAAAAATCGGGCCAAACTTGATTTTTCTAAGTAGGAAGTTATTAGCCACATGGACAAGCCAGCTACTAATTTCCCGGTAGTTAAAGTTACTTATTTTATTTGAAACCTTACAAATCACCCCAACATATCGGTCTTGCAGATAAACATATAACTTCTCAAAATTAATAATTTCCAAATTAGAGTCAAAATTGGTTAGGGAAAACCAATCAATAATCACCATATGAAAAGTTAGTATCCCCTATGAGGGACTAAAAATTTTCTGTCCTAATTTGGCTGGCTTAAGTGAAATGCCTTTGGCGAAAATCTAATGCACAATTTCATTATTTTCCGACAACTCTGTCACGTCCCGAACCCCAGGCACGCGTACATCCCTCGATGGTTGACTAAAATATGACATTCTCAGGACGCGTTGCCAACCCTTTCTTTTTATCTTTCAATTAAGTACATGCGGAAGCGAATTAAACAAATACTCAGACAACCAACAAACACAGGGATAGTAAAAACCAACTAACACATTTTCACAAAACACACTTTATATACAAGTCAAGTTAGTCTTACAGGTCTATACACATAAGTCTGTTTCAAAAAGCAACTACTAGACAACCTATACCTCGGGCCACTCTTGTGACATCTTGAATTTTTTACCCTGTCTCGATAAAATGAAATGGGCTTTTCATCGACGCGCCTATGGTCTTTTTTCTTTGAGCTGATCACTCACGAGCTAACTAACCTATTAGGTGAAGTTGTTAAGGGATATAATCGTGATAAAATCCCTAAAAGCTACCTGAAGGGTTGGATTGTACTAAAATTGCGTTCGGTTGGTTTTAACCACAAAATTGAACTCGATTTCGGGAATTGAACGTTTGAGCATATCACGATTTATTTTTAGGACATCGTTTCATCTTTTGAGAAATTTCCGTTGAGCCCAGAATTTTTACAGAAAATCAAATTCAGCAAATTCAAATGGTGGAAATTCGGATGGGCACCTTTGATTGGATTTTTGGCCACCAATTTGATTTAATTTATGAAGGATTGAAGGGAAATTTATATGGGCTGCTGCCATGGCATTTTTTGCCATCAAATTGAAGTAATAAGTGAGGAACTGGTGAAGGAAATGCATGGAATTCGTATGGGCTGAGTGGGTGTGATTTTTGGCCTTCAAATTGGATTATTTGGTAAAGAAATGAGGAGAAAACAACCATTGGTGGATGCCTTGACAATAGGGGGCTGAAGACTTTGTGCCATTCTTGATCATTGCTTAGATATTTCCCTTGAGAGCCCATTGGCCAAAGCATGGACTTGCATGGCCCTTGTCCCCTTCTCTTCTCCCCCTTATGTGACCAGCCCCTACCTCCCAGCAGAACAGCTTCTGCTTTGCTTCATCTTCTTCTTCTTCCTTCCATTTCTTTTCCATCTCCATCGTTGCACCACCTCCATCCCTACCACAAGCCACTAGCAGCACCGCCAGCCCGCCTGCTCGTGTCCAGACCAACCGCCCGCGAGCCCAGTCCTCCGTAATCTTGCTCCACCATCCCACCGTTCGAGCTTCTAGTCGTGTCCGCCATCCTCGAGTTGCCAGCCGTGACCGTCGACCAGCTTCAGCCCGGTGTCCAGCAGCAGACGTCGTCTGTCCCTGTTCGCACCAGCAACCAGCTTGAGCTATTCAGCCGCGACAGCCTCCTTGCACCAGCTAGGGGTGAGTGCGGTTCCTGGTTCTAAAGAGACCGGTTTCGGTTCTTGGTTCCCTTTTTCTGGGAATTGGAATCGGTTAGAATTAAAAAAAAAAAAAAAAAAAAACCCTAGAGCACATGATTTCTCTTTCCCCCCTTCCTCTTTCTTTTTTTTCTCTCTCTCTCTTTCTTTTCTCCCCTTTGTCCTCCTCATGTCACTTCCCCCCCCCACTTTTTTCTTTACTTCTCTCTCTCTTCTCTTTCCCCCTCTCTAGCCGAAACCCCCTTCTTCTCTTCTTCTTCTTCTTCTTGCTGGCTGCTGCTTCACCCACCACCACACTGCTGCCCCACGCCCTACTCACCACCACCTCTTGGCCACCGAACCACCACCACCCACCACTCGTCCAACGAGCCATCTCGCCGTTGAGCCCGACGAGCTGTCATGCCGTCCGTGCTGCCCCTCGCCGCCGTGAGCCACCGCCGCCGTCCGCAAGCCACCTTTACCACCTCTTGCTGCCGCTCACTCGGCCGTTCGGGCCATTGTTGCTCCGAACCGCCACCACCTCCACCCAAACCAAGCTCTTCCCTCCTTGGCCATGGGTTGAGCCACGATTGCTGCCGTCTTCGTTGTGCTGTTTGTGCCGCCGTTGGTGCCGTGAGACTTGTGTCTTCATCGCCGTCGTGCCATCGTTGCCACGTGCTTGTCGTCGCTAAACCTCCCTCGACATTGCTGCTGGATGCCATCACCCCTCGCTTGCCTCGCCACTCAGCTGCTTGCTGTCGACGCCACCATTGGATGCCGCTCATCCCCCTTGTGGAGCTTGCTTGCTCGCCCAGCCGCCCTGACGCTGCTCGTAGCTCGCCCAGCCGCTCAATTAGCCTTAACTCCACACCCCTTCACCTCCACCTCTAGCTTTTCCTCCGCATTTTTGCTCAAGTGACAGAGAGCTATGGAATGGCCAAAGTCCTTGCTTGCTTGAGCTTGCTCCTTTGCCTAACTAAGATGAGCAACATCGACAGTTGCTCAACCTTCATTATTATGCAACCGTAGTTATTATTATGAAACACATTAACCATAAGGAATCACATTATTATACATTAGACAATGTTTTCTCTAGAACACTATGAATTTAGTTGTCTATTCGAATGTAAAAGATTCACATTGTTGTGTATTGGTAGGTATTGAAAATGGAGGACCAACTATTGAATTATCTCGGCTTCCGGATATTCGCGCCCACTACGAAAACTTTCCTTAGGTTTTGCAACTTACTAAACTCTCATTTACTTTACTTTCATTGGAGTTATTTGCATTCTAAAAGAATCGAATATTTCGTTTCTCAGGAGATTTATTTGAGCAGCATAGGCAATGTAAGGGTCATTGATCTACTCCATGCTAGCCTGAGCTTAGGAAAATACCATGTTCCTTGATCTTAAGAAATTTAACCATTTTCCATCAACTGCTTGTAAAATCTCCACAGCCCTAGTCTTGAATTGGAGTACTTGGTGGATTACCTTACGGAGCTAACATTGGTCGAGTATGAGTTCTTGAGTTTTCTTCCTTCTCTAGTTGCAGCATCAGCCATATTTCTTGCTAGATGGACGCTGGATGACTCACGCCACCTTGGGTTTGTTCTCTATCTTGCATTTCTTTCATCACCACAAGCTTACAATTTGATTATCTGGATATTAACTTACCTTTTACTTTATGCAGAATCCACTTTTGGAATTCTACACATCTTATAAGGCATCTGACCTAAAGACTACGGTATTTGCATTGCAAGACCGCAATCGAATGCAAAAGAATGCCCACTAAGTGCTATACATAACAAGTATTGGTGGTAGAAGGTACACTAGTATGAGAGCTCAACAACTAGAACAAATTAAAATAAAAACCACTCATGCTTGGTTGAAGTTTTTGTTGGTAAAGCATGCTTGGTCGAAGTTTGTTGCTTGCATTAGTGATTTTCTTGTGTTTGTCACAACAAAAGTTGCTAAGTTGCCATCCTTTTTTTGATCTTGGCTTGAGTTGATATAAAAGCTTTGGTTTGTCTCTTTCCTTCTTTGTTATAGTTCAAATCTGAAGATGAAACCAAAAAAAAAAAAAAAGATACTGTTGGACTCCGGAACTGACTCCGGAACCTGTGACAGGGTAGGTTCCAAGTTCTTGGTTCTGACGAGTAGGTTTCAGGTTCCAAAAATTGAAGAACCTATACCTGAGGGTAGGTTCTAGGTTCCAGACAGAAGCAAACCAGAATCGGGGACCGCTCACCCCTAGCGCCAGCCCTCGATCCAGCCCTTCTAGAACCGGATCCTAGCTTTTGGCTGAGCCGTGTAGAGCCGTTTTCAACCTCTTTTGGCCCTTCGTTGGAGATGCCATAGGCTCGGGATCTCACCTCTATCACACCGTCATCGCCCGTGAACCCGTCGCCTCGCTAATCCGATGAGTTAACAGCCTAATCTTTGATTAGGAAGTTAATTGTACTTGGCGGATTAATTTAGGCTTAAGTATGGATTAGTGGTTAGTTTAGTTAGTATAACTAGTAGTTAGTTAGTTTAGTTAGTTGAACTAGATAGTTAAATTAGTTAAGTGGTTAGTTAGGTTATTTAGTTAGCTTAATTAGATTAAATTAGTTAGCCTAGCTAGATTAGTTTAGTTAGCTTAATTAATTTAATTAAGTGAATTAGTTTAAATAATTTGCAATTTATTTAATTTAATCACAATTTAATTAATTAATTATAATTAGTGTAAATTGTACCAAGATAACTGGTTAGTGGAGTTTTACGCTAATCGTTGTGGTTGTATTGGTTTGTAAAATTGATTGCTAAATTATGCAATTGGGTGCTTGGTGATGAATTTTAATTATTATTGCAAAAATATAATTTTATGGCATTTAATTAGAAAAATACATGGTGTCGAGTTTTGATGCCAAAAATATTTTAGGTATTATATAAAATTGTGGAATTTTGAAATGGGAGAATATCACGTTTTATGATTCGATTTGATTGTGTGACCACGCATCATTATTTTACCGGATATTTTTAATACGAAGAAAATTGGCTAAGTCCATTATTTGAGATTGAAGTATTTGAGTGCAAAGCATGATATTCTTGGCTGAGCATGGATGTGTGTGTCATCATTATCGGAACCCATCCTAATGTGTGTGATTACGCGAGATGATGCTCCTTAGTGGAATGCCGTCTAGGTGGAGGATGCTAGACGTTGCCATTCGCGGATGGAATTCGGAACGAAGCTCCTCAGTGGAATGCCATCTAGATGTAGATGTTACTGTGCCCAAAGGAGCGGGACGACGCCCGGTTATGCCGGATGACCATTGATTGATGAGTTGGTTGTGGCTGTTGGGTCGTAAATAATTAGAACACGCTTGAGTGATTGAGATAGCCGCACTTGATTATGGGACAAAATTGTGTGGCACGGAATGGGACGTGTCATAACGGTTTGGCCTTAGAATCAGGACCCCTGTGATTGTTTGAGAAATGATATTAGGTGTTCCAGTTATTGAATACATGTACTGTGTGCATATGATTTATGTGATGAGCTAAAGTGCAGGGAGGTGCTGAGGTGAGATAAGTTCTATATGGTGCATTTTTAGGATGCCTCTGAGTGAATTCTCGTCCTAATCGAGGTTTAGGGTGTTGACTCGCTAAGATTTTATCTCACCTCGTCCTGGTTTAAATATTTTTAGGTCCTTAGTGTGGAGAACCCGGAGCTCGAGGCTGAAGGGTCCGGTGCGTAAGTGGCTTAATAGTTTCTTTTTGGAGACATACTGGGGTGTCTAGACCTATAGGTTTAACCTAGATATGTATATAAAGTTTGGTTTGTGACAATTGGCTGTCTTGCTTGTACTATCCCATGTGTTTGTTTATTGGTTGGGAGATTATGAGTTCACTTCCGCATGTGCATAAAATGAACGGGTCGGCGATGCGTCCTAAGAATGTCGCAATTCTATCGACCATCGAGGGATGTTCGCGCACTCGAGGTTTGGGGCATGACACCTCCACCTCGGGTTTCGGATCCTCCACGACACCATTTGGGATGTCGATGTGCATAGGATGAGCTACCTCCCCTTCTTCCCCATCCTTGGTTTTGATGGCAGGTCTATCAAAACCCTGCAAATGACCCTCCCAAGCCTCGTTAGGATAATTGAAGAACCACGTTTTGAAGCGATGAGGTACCCAGTGATGGAGACCCTCATCGACCCAAATAGTGGTCACAACTAACTCACGAGTCAGGGTGGTCCCGGGAATAGGGAAGTAGGAGGGCTCGTAGTCTATCTCGTTCGGTGCCCCCAAATTGAACGGAATGATCCTCCATACTAAGGACCTGAAAACATTTAACCACGATGAGGTGAGATAAATCTCAGTGAGTCAAAACCTTAAACCTTGATTAGGACGCAATATCACCTAGAGGCAGCCTAAACAGGTGTCACACACAAACTTACCTCGCTTCAGCACCTTCCTGCAAATTAGTGCGTCACATATATCATATAAATACAGCAAACATATTTAATAACTAGAACACATAATTTCATTTTCAAATAATCACATGGGTCTCGATTATAAAGTAAAACCGTTATGACATGTCTCATTCTGTGCCATACAATTTTGCCCCATAATTAGGCGTGCTTATCTCAACCACTTAGGCGTGTCCCAATTATTATGACCCATCGGCCATGGAAAACTCAATAGTTGGCAATCATCCGGCATAATCAGGCATTGTCCCGCTCCGTTGGGCACGACAACATCTACACCTAGACGGCATTCCACACAGGAGCATCGGCTCAGCCTCCACTACGACCGACATCCGTTGACATGGGGCATTCGAATTTAATCAGGCATCGCCTCCCCAACTCTCGTTGGGTGATGGGTTCCGATAGCAATCGCACGCACATTCATACTTGGCCAAGAACACCGTGCTTTACACTCAAGTACCTCAATTTCAAATAATGAACTTAGGGCTAGTTTTCTTCATATTAAAAATTCCCGGTAATATATTTTTCATGGTCACACATTTAAATAGAACCAATAAACATGGTAAACTCCCATTTCAAAATTCCATGATTTTATATAGTACATAAAATATTTTGGTGCAAAAAATCGACACCCGGTATTTTTCTAATTAAATACCCATAAAATCAATTTTTGCAATAATAGCCAATAATCATCATGCACTAAATTTCACATATAAGCAATCAATTTCACATATAAATTCATCCACGACAATCAGCGTAAAATTCTGATAATCGGCTATTTCATCACAATTTATGCTAATTATAATTAATTAAATAAATTCGACTTAAATAAACTAACCACGGTTAATTGAACTAACCATGGTTAACTAACTAACCTAGGCTAGATAGCCTAACCAAACTAACCCCTAACCAAACTAACCTAACTAAGTAACCAACCTAACTAAACTAACCTAACTAACTAGTTACACTAACTAAATTAACATTAATCCTAATTAACCTTAATCTAACCACTAAGTGCAATTAACTTCCTAATTTGAGATTAGGGCATTAACTCATCGGATTAGCATGGCGGTAGGTTCATGACGACGGTGACCAAGATTCGAGGCTATCGCGTCTCTAATGGAGGATCGACCGAGGCTGAAAAACAACCTATAAGCTCACAGCTTGGCTAGTCGATGCTGCTTCTGCTCGGTTTTGTGGTTGAGGACGGGTGATTGGTGGCAGCGACGGGTGGAGTTGGGTTGGTTGCTGGCTGCTCGGTGGCTGAACGGCGTGGACTGAAGGCGTCAGGCTGGTGGGATGAACAGGAGACGATGTTGGTGCTTGGTCGGACGCTGGACGAAGCCGTTGGTGGGGTTGCGGTTGCGGCGTGACTGGGGTGGGCTACTGGTTCACTGCTATTGGTGGGTTGGCTAAGGAGGGATGTGGTTGAACTTGCAGTGGGAATGGGAATGAAGAAATGAGGAAGATGAAGCAAGAATGGTGGGGTTCGGTCGGTTGAGCAGAATGGAGATGCACGCACAAAGGACGGAAGGAGAGAGGGAAAGAGGGGGAGGGGAAGGAAGTCTAATTGCTAGCAAATAAGGGACCAAGAGACCCTCCAATGGCTAAATTCCTTTTATTTCTTCACAAAACAAAGGCAATTTGGCAGCCAAATAGTCCCCTTCAGTAGCCCATATGAATTTCTCCTATTTAATTTTGTCGAATTTGATTTTTTCCGAAATTTTCCAAGCTTGACGGAATTTCTTCGAAAGATGAGACGATGTTCTTAAAATAAATTTTGACACACTTGAACGTTTGATTCTCGAAATCGAATTCAATTTCGTGATTAAAATCGACCGGACGCGAATTTAGTACAATCTAACCTACCGGGTAGCTTTTAGGGATTTTAGCACGTTTGACCCATGGTCGATAATTTTCGATCCAAGTTTGTGCATCTCCGACTTGTCGGCGACTCTCGATTGTTGTAAAAATCTTAAGGTTTCAATTACGTGTACCAAGTATAAATTGACAGAAAATCGGGTTAGTGTCGTTTGATGTGAATTTCGCAACCATGTGGAATCACCCGCAATTCAATTGCGTGTTTATGTCGAATCGACCTATATTTGATCACTAATCAATTATAACGGTGTCATATTGACCATTGTCGATTATTACGATCGAGCGATCGATTTTTGATCGAATTCTCAAGTCTGTCACATTTACATCCCTTAACGGCTTCACCTACTTGTGAGTGGCCAACTCGGAGAAAAAGGACCATAGGCACGTTGACGAAATGCCTATTTCATATTATCGAGATGGGGTCGAAATTCAGGATGTCACAAACTCCATGTATAGCAAAATAGTGAAATAAACTCACTCACCATCTATATATGATGAGCTCTATTAAAATATTTAAATAATAAATCATGTTTTCATTGAACACCTTAAATTTTTAGAATATGTAGTAGTGGTCTAACAAATTCTCACATGATATTAAAGTTAGGAGGTTCTAAATTCAAATCTTCCAGGCTCTTATTTCTCTCATTAATAGTATATTTCCATGCTTTAGGCTTAGGACAAAGTTTCTACCATTTGCACTATTCCGAGATGTGCCATGAGAAGCCAAACATGGCCGAGAAGCTCTCCTCCTCTAATTAGGCTCTCATAATGTTCATAGCCTTTGCTTTGGCAAGCCGAGTACACCAACATATTCACCTAGACCTTCCTGATCACGTCCCATTTCCAGTCGCCTTGTTTAAACTAGGATGCGAGATGGCACGCGTCAAGCAACATCAATGTGCCTTTGTCTCCATGCATCTGCCGCATGGGGAGCTCAGTTCTCACTTTGAGTAGAAGACGGTAGAGTTCACACAGATCTTTGAATTCTCTCGACTTTTGCTTCTTATTGCAGCTGCAATCACTGGTGTCGTCGTGTGCCTCTTTCTTGTGCTCGAAGAACTTCTGAGGATCAACTGAAGTGTCTTTGTATCGGACCTGTTGTACTAAATTACTACGTCCATGATGGAGTGCGATGAGAACACACCATTTCACCTTGATACGCTACGATGGAATGACACCATTTGAAGGGGTGTGATGGAGTCATATAAAAGACTCCAAAAGATAACCGTTGGCACGGTTGGTAGAACGTACGCTCAGAATTCTCTCATTGTCTTGTCCCTTTTCCATCGAAAGAAAATGAAAACATTCCATTTCGCCTTTACAAGAACAATTTGCATTTACGCCGTGGAAATCGGGTGTTTTCCTTGTGATTACATTCAAACCAACGTGAAGTATTATTGTTCGTGATTCATGAGTAATTTAGCGTTCGTTCCGGGGTCAATTGTTGCTTGCGCATGGATAAAGGTAAGTTATCTTCCGTTGACTTGAATTCCAACATTGGTATCAGAGCATGGTCATGATTTTTGCCTTGAAATTCATCGAATTTTCTCGTTTACCATTTGATATCGAGATCAAGAGTATGGAATCTACACTGTTTGGATGTCTATTGGTAAGAATTGCTATCTGAATTATCACAAACGAACCGAAGCAAAGAACAGGTTCGGGGTCGGGTACACCCATATGGTTTTGGCCATTTTTCGACTTTTTTTTCGGCCAAAATCATTTTTTAAATATATAGGGTGAAAGTGCTCATTGAGACGAGTTCGACGATGGATAGAGTGTCGCCGGAGGATGCCGGATGTGCCCACATGCGCGGCCAAAAGCCGCTGCACATGAGCATCACGCGCCTGATGCGCTGGGAATGCTAACGCGTGCGCAACACACGCCGGTTGGCGAACCGGCCCGTGAATGTCACGCGCGCATCGGCGAAGCGACGCGTGCTGACGTCACGGATGACATCATCCAACGGTCGGTAACCGCTAGGATGACGTCATTGATGACATCACTGCCAGCGGTAGTTGGCTGGCCAGTCGCTGGTCGGCGACCCAACCTAACCCGAGACTGACCCACGACCCGACCCATACCCGACTTGGACCCAACCCAACTGTTGACCGGTCAACGGGTTGGACCAGTCCGACTGGCCAGAAGCCTTTTGGCTCACTGGCGCGTGCGTCACACGCGCCGCGCACTTAGGCGGCACGTGTGGGTGCGTGCGTGTTCTGATTGGAGTGTGGTCGACGGTGTTTGGTCCGTATGGATGTCCCCTACATTGTGGTATATTTATTTTACATTTTTGAATTTTATAAATGTATGAAAATGTGTAGGAAACCCTATGTACGTGTATTTTTGGGGGTTTAATGCATAGTTTATTCATTGGTAGCTTGTATTTTCGTATGTTTTAGGAAAGACAGTAGTTAGCTTGTATGAAAATGATGTCATATATGTTGTGTAGAGCTTGGTTCGATGGTAGCATGTATATAGTTTAATATACTTGCAATTTTCTATTTCCAAGAAAATTCGAACAATGGTAGGAAATCCTTGTTTGTCCGTTACATGTTGAATTGCTATTTTGATTAGAGTTGATGCATGATTGTTTTTTGTACGTTGGTTTATATCATGCTATGCTCTTGTGTTAATGGAAAAATGTAGAAATTACATGAGGTCATGTAATTAATTTTTTTTTGTAGTGGGAGTTTGTAGGTTGGTAGAATTCGAATGAGTTCTCACCTAGAACTTAAAATTTGCGCAAATTAAACTGATTAATGATAATAGAACAATCATACATAGGAGCTGATTGAGAACATAGTGAACTTTCGTTTCTGTGTCTTTTGTTGAATTATCATTAATTTATTTTGTCTTTGCTGCAAATTAAATATGTGTGTTACTCTAAAAAGTGTGCTAGTATTGATTCTGTGTTTATTATGTCAATGTGTTATAGCAATTGATTATTGCTTCGGCATCTAAGACCATTGTGGCTGACCTCAATAAGGGTGAGAAGCTGAATGGTAACAATTATGATATTTGGCACTGAAAGGTTCAGTATATCCTTGAGGAGTAAGAGGTTTTGGAAACCCTCAACCACACCATGGATGAACTTGAGCATGGAACTTCAGCTCAACATAGGAGAGATCTAGAAGCTTATCAAGCTTGGAAGAAGAAAAATAGCATTGTTTGCATCACGTTGTTGAGCTGTATGCAAGATGATCTCGTGTGAGTTTGAAAGTTATGATAAAGCTCAAGCTATGTGGGTTGCCTTGAAAGACAAGTTTGGGGGGTACATCTGCCACTAAGCTGAGGAGACTCACCATCAAGTTTGACACATACTGAAAGCGCCAAAATGTAATGATGAGGCAACATCTTCGAGAGATATCAAATATGATTCGTGAGCTGAAATCGGCAGGTCACTCCCTTACTAATGAACAACAAGTTCAAGCTGTTATAAGGTCTCTTCCTGACAATTAGGAGCATATGAAGATCAATATGACACATAATGAAAATATTGTCACTTTTGATAATATAGTGCCTAGAGGCTACGAGATCCTCTACCCATGCTTATGTTGCTGAATCGAGTTTGCGTAAAGCTTTGGGCTTCAAGCGCAAAAGGAATTCTCAATTCAACAACAAAGGGAAGAAGGCTAATTAGGCATCTAAGAGGGCTAAGACCTTCTAACACAAGAAGCGTGGTGGGAAGAAGGACAAGGCCAAGATGGGTCACTTTGCCCGTGAATGCATTGAGCCGAAAGAGGTACCTTATTACTTCATTACTTTAAGTAATGCTTTTGTTTCTAGCATTGTAATGCTTGCTAAATCTCATCCAATGTGGACTGTAGACTTAGGAGCAATAGACCATGTAGCTAGAGACCGAGAAGCATTTGTGGAGCATCGTTGGATACAGCCTGGAAGAAGATGGATCTATGTTGGGAATAACTCAAGAGTTGAAGTGAAGGGTATCGGCACATGTAAATTAATTTTACGTGGTGGTCGAAGCCTATTCTTACATGATGTCCTCTATGCTCTAGATATTCGACGAAACTTGGTCTCAGTAGTTGTTCTTCTTAGCCTAGGTTATGTATTGAATTTTCATGGTGATTGTGTTGACATTTTGTATGGAATAGTTTATTATTGTTCAAGTCATGTATCGAATGGTTTTATGGTGTTAAACATTGACTATGAGTACAATATTAATGTCGATTGTTGTTTTTCTTTAATTGCCTCTTCTAGTAATGTTGAGATTGATGCAAGTACTTGGCATGCTAGATTAGGTCACATTGGGTTGCAAAGAATGCAAATATTAGCTAGAGAAGGCCTTTTAGGGTCACTCACTAATGTTAATCTACCTATATGTGAACATTGTCTAGTGGGAAAAGCAACTAGAAAACCATTCGGTAAAGGGACTAGAGTCGAATTTCCATTGCAACTCATACATTTTGGCATTTGTGGTCCTTTGAATGTGATGGCGAGGCATGGAATCTCATATTTAATCACTTTTATAGATGACTTCATGCGTTTTGGTTATGTCTTTCTGATCTCCCATAAGTCAGAAGCATTAGACTGCTTTAGACAATATATAATGATGGTAGATAATCAGTTGAACAAAACAATAAAGGCATTGAGAATCGATTGTGGACGTGAGTATTTATCTGAGCAATTCAAGGCTCTTTGTGATGAAAAGGGAATTGTACGACAATTGACTATTCCTAGTACTCCACAACAAAATTGGGTAGCTGAGAGAAGGAATAAAACCATATTGGAAATGGTTAGGTCTATGATGGTGCAAGCAAATTTACCTATCTCCTGTTGGGGAGATGCATTATTGACTGCTGCCTATGTACTTAACTGAGTGCCCTCAAAATGGTCACTTCCACCCCTTATGAATTATGGACTGGTAGGAAATCAAACTTAAGTAGTCTACGTCCATGGGGATATGCAGCTTATGTTCATGATTCTTCCCATAAATATGGCAAATTAGGTCTAAGAGGAAAGAAATGTATCTTTATAAGATATTCTGAACACTCCAAAGGGTACGTGTTCATAGGTGAACAAGCTGATGGAAGTGTGACCGAAATGGAGTCATGAGATGTCACGTTCTTGGAAAACGATTTTCCTAGTAGAGGTGAGATTGATAAGAACTTCCAATTATATGAGATGGAAAATCTTGATAACACACCCACTAATGTTGTAGAGGGAAATGAAAGTTTACCTCAACACACAAGATCTAGTGGGAGTGTTGCATCATATGACGAATTGAATTCAAGAGAAATTCAATTGCGTAAAAGTAATCGTAAAAGTATTTCCCGTCGTCGTTTTGAGATTGAAGGGGAAGCATTTATGATTGCTCAGAAAGGCGATACCAAGCCTAAGATTGTTCAAGAGGCTCTCTCATCTTCTGATAAGGAAGAATGGAGAAGAGTTTTGGAAGATGAAATGGAGTCAATGAGGGCAAATCATGTCTGGGACTTGGTTGATCTACCACCCAATCGTAAAGCCATTGGAAACAAATGGGTCTTTAAGATTAAGCGAAGGGCGGATGGATCCATTGAAAAGTATAAGGCTCGCCTTGTGGCGAAAGGTTATACTTAACAAGAGGGTATAGACTATGAGGAAACCTTTTCACCAGTTGTAAAATTTGCCTCAATACTCCTTAATCTAGCCATCGTTGCACATTTGGACCTGGAATTACATCAAATGGATGTAAAGATGACATTTCTTAATGGAGAACTAGATGAGGAAATCTATATGAAACAACCAATAGGTTTCATAGCTAAAGGTCAAGAGCATAAAGTTTGCAAACTTCATTGCTCAATATATGGCCTTAAGTAATCATCTAGACAGTGGTATCTTCGTTTTCATCGAGCCATAACAACTTTTGGTTTCACAATGATCGAAGATGATCATTGTGTATATGTTAAGTGGTTCGAAAATAAATTTGTGATTTTATCACTTTATGTGGACGATATTCTATTGGCTGGAAATGACAAGGTTTTGGTTATCACTATAAAAGAATGGTTGTCCTCCAATTTTGAAATGAAGGACATGGGAGAAGCTGCTTATATATTAGGAGTTAAGATCGAAATAGATCGATCAATGAAACTCCTTACTTTATCACAAGAGTCTTATATTCTGAAGATTCTTGAACATTTCAATATGCAGCACTGTAATCCCATTGATACCCCTATTATGCAAAGTGAAGGCCTAAGTACTGAGATGCGTCCTAAGACTCCAGAAGAAATTAAAGTAATGGAAATTGTTCCTTATGCTAATGCAGTTGGAAGTTTAATTTATGCTATGATGTGTACTCGACCCAACATATGTTATGCTGTGGGATTGGTAAGCCGATATCAATCAAATCTAAATCAAGCACACTGGAAAGCAGTGAAGAGGATCCTGAGATACTTGAAAGGCACTATGGACTATCGACTTTGTTACCAAGGGAATGATTTACGCCTACTTGGCTATTTAGATATTGATTGGGGTGGAGACCTAGATAAGCGTTCTTGCTCAATGGATGTGCAATTTCTTATAATAGTAAGAAACAGACATGCATGGCCTTGTCTACTATGGAGGCAAAATTTATTGCATGTTCTACCGCAGTGCAAGAAGCAGTATGGCTAAAACGTTTCTTGGAAAATTTAGCCATTGTCACTAAGGTTCCAAGACCGGTGACAGTTTATTGCGATAGTCAAGCAGCCATTGCCTATGTGAAAGATCCCAAGTATCATGGAAGAACGAAGCACATTGACATAAAGAACAACTTCATTAGAGATATTATAGCGCAGAAAGAAGTGATCCTACAATACATTTCAACCAATAGAATGGTTGTTGATCCATTTATGAAGGCTATTCCTAGAAACATATTCTTGACCCACAGAATGTCACTAGGATTGCGTAGAATGTTATATATGTTATTGTAGAGGATCATTGGTTTATGTATATGTGGACATATGCATTGTACTTGTTTATTTATTAATGACTTAATGTTTTATCAATAAGTACAAATACATTATGAGACTAGCACATACACACATATATTATTGAAAAATATGTCAGCAGTCAATGATTGGCTCACTCACACGAGCAATCACCTCAAGTGCTATAGTTAGCATGTTGAGATGAGACGTTATATACAAATGAATGCTGAAGAGCAAGTTTAGTACATAAAATAAGATGTCGCATTGATTGGAGTCAAGATGAGGTCCGTTGAGATGAGACGTTATGTACAAATGAATACTAAAGAGCAAGTTTAGTACATAAAATAAGATGTCGCCTTGATTGGAGTCAAGATGAGGTCTGTAATTTGTTTATAATAAGACCAAACATGATAATCCCACAATCATGTATGTTTGAAAGATGCGGATGCGAGTACTTAATTAGGCGCTATAGAAAGCGAGTTGATATAGCACTCGAGCTAAACATGAGTACGTGAGGAGCACGTGACTATGTTTATGCTAAGATCCGTATAGTGGATATATTTAGTAAATGACATACGCTCTTATAGAAAGATAAATCCACTATAGTATGTAATTCATACTACATGTGCATTATACAACCGACAAGGGAAGGTGAGTAAAATTATCCCTATTAACTCATCGTGTGAGCCCTTGAGGTAATTTATAATTTACCTCATTTTGTGCCCTATGTTACTTCTGACTATGTTCTCAAAGTGAAAGATCAATGTTGCTACTTTAGCATGTTATCGGCGGTCATGAATGGATGACTTTATGGGACGTATCTAGGAAAGCAGTTGTTTTGAAATGGAGAGAGACATGAGTGCGAAGGAAGACTGTTGTTGTTTTACATCTATCACATGTATTTACTGGTCGACCAATTATATCACCCTCTGTGGTTGCGGATATAATTGTAAATACATAGTGTTTTGAGAATAGTCAAGTATAGCCTTTAAGGGATATGTATACTTGGATTGATGTAACAAAATACGTTTGGGGGCACTGTGAGACATCGATTGTTTATTTCTTTTTCGGGGTTGTAGCCATTATGTCATCCCTAACAGGTGCATAATTAGAGCTCCCAAGTGCAGGTGTACTCACTGGTCGCACGGCTTATTTGCTAGTATGAATTATTTTGTAAAGTTGATGAATGTTGAATGCCTTATATTCTTGATAGAGCGCTATCAAGCCTATCATGTCCAAGTGGGAGATGTTGTATTGAATTAGTACGTCCATGATGGGGTGCGATGAGAATGACCGTTTCACCTTGATACGCTATGATGGAAATACACCATTTGAAGGGATGTGATGGAGTCATATAAAATACTCTAGAAGACAACCGTTGGCACGGTTGGCAGAACGTACACTCAGAATTCTCTCCTTGTCTTGTCCCCTTTCCGTCGAGAGAAAATGAAAGCATTCCATTTCGCCTTTACAAGAACAGTTTGCATTTACCTCGTGGAAATCGGATGTTTTCCTTGTGATTACATTTAGACCAACGTGAAGTATTATTGTTCATGATTCATCCGCAATTCAGCATTCGTTTCGGGGTCAATTGTTGTTTGCGCATCGAATAAAGGTAAGTCGTCTTCCGCTGACTTGAATTCCAATAGGACCTCACCTATTACTATTGGCAACATGGAAGGTTGGAATACTAAAAGATAGAGCATGTACCGAGAGACCAACTTACACATCTTGAAGTTCACAAAGTATTCCAAGTTTTCTTGGTCCTCCTACATCGTGTTGCAGTCCTTGTAGTAATAGAGCTTAGTGGCGATGTGCCAGATGAGGATGCTCTGCTCGAACTCCACTGCTTCCCCATTTCATTTCAGATCATCGTAATTTGACTTCTTCCGTACTTCGCTTTCCTCCTCCTTAAGACTTGCCAACACGCTCTGCTCCATATGTGTGACCTTTTCCTTCAAGTGATTGAAGATCCACACTTTGATGCTACTCTTGAACCTTTGACGGACGTAGGAGTTCTTCACCTTCTCGTCTAACTTGGCGAGCCTCGGCTACTTGTGGAAGATCCTGTTTCTTTTCTGATGGATAATCTCAAGAGGCTTAACCGTACCGGGGAATTACCCCATCTCTGGTTCGGCAAGAACGGGAGAGAATGGATGGCGCAAAAAATCGTGGATCTCCGGGGCCTCTGAAGCCGCCGGTGGTCAATTGGATGAAATTGCGTGAAGAAGCGAGGAGAGCTCTATGAGTATAGTCAAACTTACAAGCAAGAAAGTTATAACTTTGGGGTAATCCTTCTTATCCTACAAGGAGAATAATACCAACACAATACACGGCCCACAGACATTGATGACCCAACGAATGATGCCCAAGCACAGTTCAGCAACTGCGCCTTGGTGTAGAGCAGATCCCTGAGAGCCCGATCTCCACGATCCTAAAAGCCTCCTACAAATCCATCTTCGGGTCTATGAACATGCGCTTACTGGCCTTTAAGTGACCAGACCTGAGGATTAGGCCCACGAAGAGAAGCTTGAAGATCTCGGACAACTTATTTGTAGAATTAGTTGTTGTTCACTGAGAGATCCCCCGGAGCCGAAATCTGTGACCTCGTCGGTTTTAACCTGGCAACCCTCCTCTTTCTTCAAAAGGCGCTGCTCCATTTTCGTGTGGTATATGGGACCTAAATTGGGAAGTGATTGCACCGAATCTTGAGGTCAACCTTTGCTCGCTAAGTCCTCTCTACATATTTGATGAACCCCACTAGGATCGTATCTGCTGCTAATATCAACAGTGTAGACTTCGAGAAGGCCATGAAGTATATGTAACATGCTAGTCCTACCAGGATGCAAATCCACGCCAACTGCCTCAACCATAGCTTGTTGTCCGCCAGGGCATATGCAGTGATTGTGTTGAGCCCGCCCAAGTGGAGGAGAAGGAACGGTGCCCAGAACACTGTAATCAAGCTCTCTGGATTGAATGTCCCCATCAATTCCTTGATGTTTGCTAGGCGGTTTGAGAGGATGCCAAGTGTGAGGGTTGCGATGGGGTCGGTCAATAGGTACATTGTCTAGACCACAAATTGGATCCCGTTCCTGAAGATGCATTTCCTCCAGCTGCCCTGAGTCACAAGGGTCAACCGGAAGAACAAGCTAAGAAGGATGAGTAGCTGTAGCTTCCACAGTTCATGATTATTTTGGGGGAGCAGCGAATATCCCAAGGTTGAACTTGAACCGTTGGCACCAAAAGGGGAAAAATGCCCAAAAAATCCTCACTATATTGCATTGGTACTAATTGAGTCATAAATATTTCAATTGGATTAATTGAATCCTAAACTTTTTCACATTGGTACCAATTCAATTCATTCGATCAATTTTGGTCAGAAATTGCTGACATGAGTGTTAGCAGTCCTATTGGCACTATTGACTCCCAAGTGCACAAATTTTATAATTTTAAAATATTTTTTAAAGAATTTTTAATTATTTTTTATTATCTTTCATTTTTTTTTTCTCTTTACCCCTTGGCTAGTGAGGTTGCTAACTGACCATCATTGACTAGAGGCTAGTCTAGGTGAGGGCATAATGCCCTTGCCCACCATGATGGAGGGCATCAAGCCCTCACCCAAATCCAAGTGAGGGCCATAATGGCTGATGAGGGTGTGGAGGCCCTTACTCGTGGCCAGCAAGGGTTGCGATACCCTCGCTTGGTCTAGGCAGCCTTTTCTTAGATCTGGGTGAGGGTTGATGTCCTCGCCTATGGCAAGCGAGGGTGTTGGTACAGTCACCTAGACTAACCTTTGGCTAGAGATGGTCGGTCGGTGACCTCCAGCCAAGGGGTAAAGAGAAAAGAAAAAAAGAAAAGAGAAAAAAAGGAAAAAAAATAAAAAATTTGAAAAAATATTTAAAAATGATAAAATTTGTCCATGTCAACACCACTAGTGCCATGTAGGGACCGCCTGCACCTATGTCAGTAATTTCCAGCCTAAATTAGCTGGATGGACTGAATTGGTACTGATGTGAAAATGTTTATAACTCAATTGGTCAAATTGAAATGTTTAGAATTAAATTAGTACAAATGCAATAAGTTTTAGACTTTTTGAGTACTTATCCCCACTGAAAGGCACAACGATTGGAGCATTGTCTCGAATAGCAATCCAACTTAGGATTATTTATGGAGAGAACAAAGTGAGGCAAAACACTGTAGTCTTGAAATTACCTTGGCATCATCCTTAGAATTTGTTGGAAAAATGTTATAGAATATGGAAATAATATAATTTTTGGAAATACATTGAAAAATACTAGAAGATAAAAATAAATGTTTGAGGTGTGCGAGCACTACTCTTAAGAATAATTTTGCCCGTCAGAGTATGAAACTCGGTGCGCAAGGGTCTCTTGGCTATCCTCCCAAGATGTAATAGATCTTCTTTATTTTGCACTGCATAATAGAAGGAAACAGAACAAAGTCATGTGTATAACCCAGCAAAGAAAAAGAAAAGATGTGAGAAGATAAATTAACATATTCTGGTTTTAATATATCTATATCACTTTCCAATTACATTTGAAGAACAACTTATATGTCAAAGAAAGAGAGAGCTGTTACGATACAGTTGCAAATAAATTGGTAATTAAAGAAGATGATGACTGTAGTATAGCTGTTATAATATAATGAAGAGTTTTACGTAGAAATAAATAAAACTATAAAGCTATTATAAAGCTATTAGCTATTATACGGCTATTCAAAAGTCATTATATGATCACTACATGACTATTAAATAATTGTTATCAAACGTTACAAAAAACTGTTAAAAACCGTTACGAAAATTAATAACTTTTAATATTTCAAAACTGATGAAATATCCAAAAATCCTCCACATATTTCAAAAGGTTTTGAAAAGAAAATTAGAATAATGCTAGGTTATTCGAGAGTAATTTATCGGAACTGGTGCCTTTTAGGCTATGAACTAGCTTTAGAAAGAATAACATATAATTCACGAATGGTGAAGTTTGAAACTTCTATGAACCAAGAGTTTCTTTTTGTGAATTATAATTTTTACCAATCATATTACACTCCCACAAGGTTTATTGTCCAACTTGGTTTTGCGTTAATAGGCATGTGCGTGCTTAGTTTTTCATAAGTGCTCTAGAGATTATTGCCAATAATTCTCATAGGAGTGCCCCACTCCACACTTATATAGGTGATTTCATCAAGTGTATTCTGTAGCTTGATACACCACCAATAATGGTTATGAAATTTCATTAAAAGCTTAACTCAACTTCTTTTTCCAAGCAATTTTGCACTATTCTCACAATAGGAGGAACGATAGTTTTTATGGTGCATCACTAGATCAACAAGTGACTTGTTGTTACCCAAATGAACCTAATTCATGGGATCGCCAATTAGATAGGTTGGCTTATCATCACTGTTGATTTTTTTCAATTGACTTGTCCCATTCCTCTCGATGTATAGTTAAACGGTAGGCCAAATTCACTTATGGCTTTATGTAATCAATGGACATAATTCCATCTTCAAGCAATTGCTTTACTAGATCAGGTCTTAACTAGACGTGTCTTTTTTTCGTTGAATGCATTCTTTATAAAGACTATTTTCTCTTGGTAATCACACTACCCAGGCACAGGAGGTACTGGTCACATTCCCAAAGGAACATTTGCTAAGAAGTTTCTCAACTGCTCAGCCTCATTTTCAAATGTGAATATGAGAAGAATTTTCCTTTCCCAAAGAACTTGAGAAGTTCTAGAATTACCAAAAAATAATAATAAATATTTTCTTCCCTTTCCCCTACTAAAGATAGGGGGATAAAGCATTATGTTTTTACATATATGCTTGGTAGGTCTACCACCCACTCTTTCACATTTGCCACAATATTGGCTATGGAAATGATCGCAACAATTATATCAATAAAATCATCTGCTTCAACCAAATTATCTTTTGGTTGAGTAGGATTATCATTTCCCCCACAATTTTTTGTTTGGTTGAGCACCTTCATCGGGGTAAATACATTCATTTGTGGATTTCATCTCATCTGAATTTGAGATTCAGTTAGCATCGGTGATTATTTTTTATTATTTTATTATTTTTAACTACAGCGGGAAATCCACTATGTAGTATGTCATAACTTGTGAATCCGCTTGCATAGAGACACCCTTACAACTTACAAGCACGTGAGTGGATGAACACAAACGCCACTTTAAAGTTTAAAACACACATGTCAATAATGAGGTCTAAACACACTTAAAAGTAAGGGCAGCCCTTAATTGGAACTAAAAATAAGGTCTAAACACACTTAAAAGTACTTAAAACTGTTGACAGTGATTTTTAAACATGCTTTGAACCCTAGAAAAGAGATCAGAAACTACCCATAATCATGAGCATGTAAGAGAATAATCAAACTAAGCTCATTACATTCAGATTCCCATCTAATAGATAACGCCCAACATTCTCTTCTCTTTCCTTTCAGCACCTCACAATCTCAAAGTAACATGCATGAGCATCATTAGATATGCACAATCACATATGAACATGATTCGATACACAGTAACACTTGGGAACAACATTTGACATACATCACCTATATGTCCGATCCGTTCGCATTCCAACATAATGAACATGCATAATGAATAATAATATGCAACTCAAAATATTAACCCGAACACATACGCAATAAATACGCTAAACAATATTTACACAAAGTATGTACGATTTCTCACTTTGATATATGCCCCAAATTAGCTCGTTCACTGTAATTACACAAAGTTGTTGCAAGGAACACGTAAGATACCATGAACCAAATTATGGCATAGACAATGGCATAGAGTAATTAATTAAGAACAGTAATCAAAAGAAGCGGGAGAAGAGGTCATTCACATTCACCTCATCGGAACTCCTGATGGCACGTCCATATGGTTAAATTGCTACCTGAAGTGGGTACAACTGATGCTCATAAAAAATATGTATACCTCTCTTTAGATCTCAAGAAGACTCATAAAGGAGTGAGTCTATAGAACATGGCAAGCACAAATTGCCTAGGAACATACACCAAAGACAATATGAAATTAGATGCTTGTTTAAGAGTATGTCAAGCGTGCGCATTATAAACAACATCAACACGTCCATTCCCTGTCTCAATTATTACTAATAGAAAGAGTAGATATCCTCAATGTGCTCTCCAGTAGGAGGATTGAAATACACTTCTACGACTCCTCCGAACTGGCTCAAAATCATACTAGAACAATAGCAAGCACCACCGAGCCTTGTTTCAGTAGAAGGCATTGGCTAGAACAATAGCAAGCACCACCGAGCCTTGTTTCAGTAAAAGGCATTGGCTATATGGATCCCCTTTAATGCGAATGTGAGAGCTAAATTCACTGGTCCACATATCAAATACGGCCTAGCATCCACTTACTGGACATTGGAATTAAAGGAAAAAACCACATAGCAACTCGAGTAGCCCACTTAAAATCCAACTCCATCTCAAGAAAATTTTGTCCGTAAGTCTTCAGTCACAACGCTTTTGGCACATTGCACAAGCATAGATCAGTAAGAGTCCACACACGATCATCAACCCCTTCATTCATGTAGACATGACACGTTTCTCCTAATTCAGAGGATCACCGGTGCGTAATCTATGGCCGTGATTTTCTCCAAATAAAAATAAAAATATAAACGAAAGATTAGCTCAATTTCCTTTCCTTTCATTTCTGGTTTTCCATTTCTTTTTCTTTTTAAGGAGCCACATAGAATCACAATGTTATTTTAAAGATTTTCTGAGTAAGTAATTTGAAAATTTGGGGAGAAGAACACTAGAAGTACCATAAGTTATGTACAGCACTTAGTTTAGTACCAAAAGTTTTTTTTGGACAACTTCAGTGTCACTTTTTTAAAAAAAAGATCACTTAAGTGCCAACTCCGATATGAGTTGTCGGAATTCTGACGTGATAATATTTTATTAATTTCTCAATCCTACATGGCTTGTCGGCATGCCCGATCAGCATATAATCTCTTCATGTAACAAGTTAAAAAGTGATCACTTTCGTGCCATTCGTTATAAAAAAAAATGATAACTTCAATGCCAATCATTGTTAAAAAGTGATCACTTCAGTGCCAATCTTAAAGAAAAAAGTGATCACTTTTGTACCAAAAAATATCATCTTGGATAAAAAATTTTAATTATAAAAGCCACGTAATTTCTCTAGCTGGAATTTTTCGTTGGAGGCACTTAACTAATTGTTTTTCTTCGACATTAGCACTTAAGTAAGTCGGTGGAAACTTTTGGCACTAAAATGAGCACCGTATATAACTTGTGGCACTTTTAGTGTTCCCTTGAAAATTTGTACACATCCTTTATAAAACGTATAACAACACAAATTTATGGAATATGTTTGACTCGATCAAATCAAATTTGAATAGAACACACAATACAAGAATTCACTTGAAACTTGCTTACAAGACGTCAAATTTCAAACAATAGATTGAAAGGATCATGACTTATATGTGTGTTCATCAACTTCAAGTGCCATAAACGTATCAAGGAGTCATGTGGTCACCCAAAATTGTTACATAATTTGCATCAAATTTAACCAAGCAGATTTTAAGCTACTGCTATCAATTAGTCAAGCCAACAAAAGGAACCATTTTCCTATTTTAGGCTATGAACCGCGTAAAGCAAACCTTGATAATAGTTCAAATCACTTAATTTTCGGCAAAAGATTGCTTCAAGTGCCATAAGTTGGCACAAAGGGACACTTAAGTGCCAAAACTTATGAAAGTGACATTTAAGTGCCAAAATTAGAGAGAAATGGATCACTTAAGTGCCACTCTAGCCAAAATCCAGCCAAAACGCTGAAGTGTCAATTTTTCGGCGAAGCGAGTGCAAAATGACGTCATTTTTAGGGGTGAGCACGGTTCCCGGGTAGAATCAGGAACCGAAGAACTGAACCGGAGGTTCGGGTTCGGTTCGCAGTTCTAAAGGGACTGGTTTCGGTTCTCGGTTCCCCTTTTCTAAGAACTGGAACCGACACTAAGTGTGGCATCCCAAAATTTATAATAACCCCTGGATATACCATGAACCATGAATAGGTAATGGAAGTGTTATTGATTTATGTTATGGCCATATGAAATTGAAAATTCGAATCTATAAAAGAAAGAATTAAAAGTGAATTATTAAAGGTGAAATTGGGGTTTATTAGGGTTGAACTTTAGGCCCAAGGGTATTGGACCTAAAGTGGGCCAAGAGGCCCGGCCCATGAAGCCCATTGGGCTGTCGACGCATGGAGGGGGGAGGAGGAGCCGCATGGCCTCCTCCAAGTGTCTTCAACAATGGAGACACTTGTCTCCTCCTTGGGGACAAGTGTCACCCATGCAAAATAAGAATGCATGCAAGTATATAAGCAACCAAAAAGGAAGAGAGAGGGAGGGAGAGAGAGAGAATCGTGCGAGAGAAAGAGAGAGAGGCCGAGAGAAGAGAAGCCGAGAAGGGGGAAGAGTCGCCCGTCGCCGCCTCATGCCGCCCGTTCGTCTGCCGTGTGCCGTCGTTCTCCTCGGTCTAGAGGCAAGTTAGGGTCCTCTTGCTACTCTTGCATGTGTGTGTTGCATGTATGTTTGTAGAAATGTCGAATTTTGGGCGAATAGGAGGGAGAAACCGAAGCTAGAATGACTTGTTCTTGAGTGATGTTGCTGTTTTCGCATGAACCGCCTGAGTCAGAATCTTGTGAGAGCTTGTATACATGTTTTGAGTTCGATTTTGACTTTTATTTCTTCATAAAAGTTGTAGCAAACATCTTAAACTACAACATACTAAAATTTGGTGCAAAATGATGGAGATTTAAGGGGTCAAACTCTCATCCTACGGAGACACTAGATCTGGAACTGTTTTGCTGACCTTGTGGTAGATTTGTGGTTGCATGTTGATTTTTATCAAGAATCTCTCTTCGACTTATTCATGAAACTTGTAGAGAACATCTTAAATACTAACATACTCAAATTTGAAGTAAAATGAACAAGTATAGCCTAGTGAATCGACCTACTCTTGAAGACGGTAAATCTGGAGACGCGGTACTGGACACCCGAGACTTCATGGACCCATATGGAGACTGTTCTTTGAAAATTTGACTTAGATCCCTTCATGAAAGTTGTAGGGGACCTCTTGAAGTAAAAAATATTCAAATTTCAGAGGAAACGAAGAAAAATAAGTGGGTAAAAACTCGGTATTTCGGAGATGACTACACTGGACGTTTCGGTATAAGGACCAGAAGCTTCGAACGACTATAGGAAATTATCTAAAACGAATCTGGCCTATAAGCCTTCATGAAAAATCTAATTTAGTGTCTTGACTATAACCTGATAAAATTTCATAATTTTCGGAGGTCATCTGGGTATTTTAATCGAAATATTTCAAGAACTGCGCAATCTGATCTTAACCGAAATTACATGCTGTATTTGTGTGAATTATATCTTCTTGTGTGAAACTCTTTTGGGCATGTGTTCTTCATGAAATTGTTACCTTGTTGTCTTGTCTCTCACATGTCCTGATTTTATGATTTTTGAGAATCATATGGATTTTTAATTTAAATGTTTTCTAAAATGGTACAAGCTGGAAACTTCAAAAAGGCATGATATATGGACTATTCTAAATTGTATGGACTCCATGTATTGTACTATTATGAATAATGGTGTCTTGCTGCATGTATGATGATGATTGGAAATGCATATATGAATAAAAGGATGAAAATGATCTTGATTGCCATCACATCACATGCCATGTTAAAATTGAATTATAATTGAAGATGTGAATTAAGATAAGTGAGAAGGCCGTCGGAGGTGTGAGCCGACGATGCCCCGGGAGTGTCGGGATGCCCGGAGTGTGTGTGCCGGATGCCCGGAGGTGTGAGCCGGATGTCCTCGGGAGTTTCGAGATGCTTGGTGGTATACGGTACGTAATTCCAAGGGGAATGCCTAGTGGTATGTCGGTATGTAATTCCGGAAGCCCTGGAGGTTTATGCCGAGGGGATTCCACGTGATGCCAGTTGGGATACGAGATGCCCGAAGGTGTGTGCCGGATGCCCGGAGGTGTGTGCTGGATGCCCGGAGGTGTGTGCCGGAGGCTCCTCGCGATGCTAGGTTGGGTGTGAGCGATAAATTGTGGGATGCAAACATTGGTCCTTGGGAAGAAAAGTTGATGAGATCCTTGTGAAAGATAAGAATTGAAAGTGAATCATGTGCATGGGTGTATGCATATGGCATGATGCATGATCTGCTTATGAAAGTAAATAGATGCTATTTGATATTGAAAAGGTGATCATGAAGGTATGAATGGATCTCATGGTGATGTATGCTTGATAGCATTGATGATAAGTGCATGGTGATATATGCACACATGGCATGGTGATATATGCATGGATGCTTGATGATAAGTGCATGGTGGTATATGCATATATGGCATGGCGATATATGCATGGTTGCAAGGTAAGGTATGCTTGAATGCATGACTGATATGTGCTTTGTTCATGATACCTTGATTGTTCTGTTTGACGCATTGAGTAGTTTGGTGGATCTTTACTGCTGAGTGGTTGTACTCACCCCTTTTGGGGATTAACATTTCAGACTAGATAAAATTCCTCTGCTGCCACTGCCACTAGTAGATGGATCAAGTGGTTGGATATGACCGCGAGGAGGAGGATAGCAAAGGAAGGAACTTTTGGACGCCGACACTGATTTGATGGACTTTAAGTATACGACTGTTGAAGGAGATGTTGGTCATCTTTTGAAGTATAGCCAAGTATAGAAAACCATGGCATCTCGATGTACCGACTAAAGATGTCCATATGCTTTATGTAAATAAAAGTGTTCGGCTTTAACTTATAAAAGATGCTTTAGTTGGTGTGCATTGTTTTTTGAATATAGGGAAGGGAGTTGTTGGTTATGCTTCCGTTATATGAATTGCGCAAGGGACCGATCTAAAAGATGTAAACCCCCATGTTGTATGGACCCGCTTAAATTGAAATGGTATCAGAATGACACGTTATTAGGGAAAGTGAAAGGTAAGCGAACTGTGGCGATCCTAACGGATCGGGGGCCGTTTGGGGGTGCCACACTAAGAACCTGAACCAGAATCGGAACCGGTCCGGTTAGGGCGAAATTAACTTTCACTTTCACCTATGCCACTTTTAGATTCACAGTTCTCTCTTCGCCCGTTCTTCGCCTCTGCTCGACGCCACCGCCGCTGACCTCTAGCTTGCCGACCTCCGCTTGACGCCACCACAGCTGACCTCTGGCTCACTAACCTCTGCTCGAGGCCACCTCTACTTGCCCTCAACGACACTGTCGCTGACCTCTGGCTTGCTGCTTGCCCTCGACGCCACCATCGCTTCAGTTCCCAACCGGAAATGCTGCCTAAAGCCGCCAAATCAAAGGAAGCCCCGGCCGAGTGGCCGATCCTCGGCAGGTTCTCCTCCCACCTCAAGATTGGCATCGTACGTTCCCTCCTCCTCTCCCTTCTCCTCGCCTCTTCATTTCCGTCCATCCGCTCGCTTCGATTCACCCTTCCCTCGCAAGAACCTCAGATGAGGGGGGAAAACGAAGGGGTCTTTCGATGTCGTTTCCGATCAGAGATTCGCGATTTCTTCTGTAGTTTGCAAGTGGTTTCTCCACTATCCGATTTTCGCTGGGAGGATCTCGCGCCTCGCTCTTTTGCTCCTCCTTTTGATTCTTCTATTGTGAATCTGCGGTTCGTGGATTTAAGGATATAAGAGCTGTCGTTTCTAGCGGGTTGCTGTTCCATCTGCATCGATAAAAACCATCTCCGTTTTTGGACAGGACACATTATGTGTTCCTCCCCCCCGAACTCTGTCTAGTGCATCCACTTCCCGGGTCACTTGTTCGTGGAGCTCAACGATTGCCTTCAATAATGAGAAGGGTAGAGAGCATACTGCTTGCAATTCAACTCAAGGATGTAATAGATTATTCGATCCCTGCTTCGAAGATGTGTTATGTTCTAAGTTTTGAAAAAGTTGTTGTCTTGTGTATCTTATTAGTGCGTCTCTTTTGTCTCGACAAATCTTGGAAGTTTTGACTGCAGCCTCATGTCAGGAGATGTTCTGTTATGAAAGAGCAGAGCTCCTTGGAGATGCTTACTTAAAATGGGTTGTAAGCAAATTTCTATTTCTTAGATATCCTGAAAAGCATGAGGGTCAGCTGACCAAAATGAGGCAACAAATGGTGAGTAACATGGTCTTGTATGAGTATGCTTTGAATAAAGGACTTCAATCATATATCCAAGCGGATAGATTTGCTCCATCTAGATGGGCTGCACCAGGAGTGCTTCCTGTCTTCGATGAGGATACAAAGGATGAAACTTCCTTGTTTGATATGGACATTCACTTGCTGAAGTTGGAGGTAGGTCATATGTAATTGGGGTTGAGTTTGATGATGAAAGCATTGAAGATGGTGAAGTTGAGAGTGACTCAAGTTCTTACAGAGTTCTGTCTAGCAAGACACTAGCAGATGTTGTTGAAGCATTGACTGGGGTGTATTATGTTGAAGGTGGGAAGAATGTTGCCAATCACTTCATGAAATACAGGTTGAGTTTGATAATGATGAGAAAGAATGTGCAATCAGGCCATCAAATGTCCTAGAGAGCATCCTCAAGAGTGTTAATTTTGATGCTTTAGAATCTGCCCTTAATTTGAAGTTTATAGATAGAGGCCTCTTGATAAAAGCTATGACTCATGCATCACGACCATCTTCTGGAGTCTCTTGCTACTAGCGCTTAGAGTTTGTCGGTGATGCAGTTCTGGATCATCTTATTACAAGACATTTGTTCTTCACTTATACTGATCTTCCACTTGGCCGCTTGACTGATTTACGAGTTGCTGTTGTAAACAATGAGAACTTTGCACGTGTTGGTGCCGCGGTTAAACACAAGCTCCATTTACACCTTCAGCATGAGTCCAGTGCCTTGGAGAAGCAGTTTTTTCATTTCTTTCTTTCTTGCTTGTGACATTGTATCATCATTAAATTTCTTTTGTGGTTGTTTGATACATAACATGACCCGTAAACAATATTATTTGACTTGTCTATGAGGGTAATGACTATTAGGTCTTTTGGCTTCTTTTTTTTTTTTTTCCAAATTTGGGATTTCGTAAAGGAAGTTCAAGATGAATTGTTGAAGCTAGGTTTCAACTCTTTTGATTTAAGGGATTAAAGCACCAAAAGTCCTTGGCAATATTGTTGAATCCATTGCTGGTGCTATATTCCTTGATAATGGACATGATACTGCTGTTGTGTGGAAGGTTAGTTCGATTTGGTTGACCTATGGGCATTCTTTTTTCAATATGCCCTCCTGGAAAACAAAAAAAAAGGATAAATGAGAAAAAAAAACAGTGAACTTCGTTTTATATATATATATATATATATATATATATATTTGGAAGTGTGAATACATAGAGAGTATCTAGAGTATTGAATTGTCTTTTTCTTTTACAGGTTTTCAGCCCTTGTTGCATCCCATGGTCACTTCAGATAGATTCCCAATGCATCCTGTCAGGGTGTTGCAAAAGCTCTGCTAGCAGTAGGCTGAAGGCTTGGAGTATAAAGCCTCCCGAAATGGCAACTTGGCCACAGTTGAAGTCTTTGTTGATGGAGTAAAGGCTGGGGTTGCTCAGAATCCACAAAAAAAGATGGCGTAGAAACTTGCTGCACGAAATGCTCTTGCTGTTATGAAAGAAAGGGATACATCTGATGCTAAGGTGAACAATGATGGAAAGAAGAAAAATGGTAACCAAACATTTACGAGGCAGACACTGAACGACATATGTTTGCATCGAAACTGGCCAATGCCATTATATAGGTAAGATTGAATTTGTCCTCTCTTATTGCAACTTCTGACTTATGATTATTGAACGCTTATGAGTATTATAGATTGTGTTCGTGTTATATTCTCTTTGATGAATGACAAGTTTGTTTGTTATTGTTGCATTCATTTCCATTTTTTTTAACTAAAAAAAAAAAAGAACTTGTTGGAACCTGGAACCGACCCCGGAACCTGTGACAGGGTAGGTTCCAGGTTCTTGGTTCTGATGGGTAGGTTCTAGGTTCCTAAAAATGAGGAAGTTGTACCCAAGGGTAGGTTTCAGGTTCTAAGCAGAACCTGTAAGGAACCGGGAACCGCTCACCCTTAATTGTTTTGCACACTGACGTGGCTAGACAATGCAACAATGACGTCGTTTTGGTGCTCACGTGGTAACAAATTTAATATAAAAATTAATTCAATTTAATTTAAAACCAAATTTATTAAAACATCTAAAAATAAAAATAAAAATAAAAATATTAAAAATATTAAAAAAAAAAAAAAAATTTAAAAAGAGGACGCCATGGGTGAGGGCTGAGCCCTCAGCTGCCTCTTTTTTTTTTTTAAAAATTTTTTAAATTTTTTAAATATTTGTATTTTTATTTTTAAATGTTTTAAATAAATTTAGTTTTAAATTAAATTTAATTAATTTTCATATTAAATTTTTACCAAGTTAGCACCAAAATGATGCTGTTTTGCACTCGCTTCGCCGGAAAATTGACACGTCAGCGTTTTGGCCAGAGTGGTACTTAAGTGATCAATTTCTCTCCAATTTTGGCACTTAAGTGTCCCATTTGTGCCAACTTATGGCACTTCAGGGGTTTGTGCATCCTTAATTTTCAGACTCAATAAAGATCACCAGCAAAATGAGAAATAATGGTTATGATTCCTCAAGAGACTAAAAAAAGCAAACCAACATGACAATTATTCCCTTTAGGCTTTAATTCGAAGGTTTCCAAAAAACGATTTTACTTGACATTCAATAAACTTACTGAAACGATCAAAAGCTCTTTTATGCTAATGCTTAGTAATATCCATGGCAAACCGCTCACGAATATGTGACATTCGTTCTCACCATCTCTGAGTCCTTCTTCAATTCCAACGTCGATGGTATTAGCGACTATCCTAGTTATTAGCGACTATCCTAGTTTGAGGATCCATAGGGCACTTATACTTAAGATTGTCGGAAAAATGTTAGAGAATATGAAAATAAAAATAAAAATAATTGTTGAAAGTACATTAAAAAAGATTAGAAGATAAAAATAAATGACTAAGGCATGCAAGTATTGTTCTTAAGGATAATTTCACTCGGTACAAAACTCGGTGCGTAAGGTGTAAGAATTATTGTGGCCTGCATGATATGAATTTATTATATGGTTTAATGATTATTGGAATGCTATAAAATAAATAATGTATTGGTTATGAGGAGTTACGACTCTAATAAAACAAAGAGGTACGATTTTTATGAAAGTTGAAAAGGCGCTTTGATGGAAGGCACCTATTCAAAGAATGTATAAATAGAGTCCGGTCCTCTCTCCACCCATATGAACAATAACAGAAAAGTACTTAGTATTTTCTCCCTCCATCGATAGAATACATTAAAGAATAGTGGGTTAAGGGAGAGAAATCGGATTTCTTCATTTGGTTCGAGTTCTTCGGTTTTACACAACGATTACCATCAAGGGTAACACTATGGATAAAGGTATGTCTTCTATTTGTGAAAATCATGAAGATTTTTTATCACTATTTATTATGAGTTTCCGCATTATAGATTTAATATGTATTGTCTAACAGTTGGTATTAGAGCGTGGTTTATGATCTCATGATTTTTCTGTTTATAGAAATATTATGATTTATGTATGATGATTCGTTGAATGATCATGTTCGTACTATATGTTGTTGTTGAAATGTTTTCGGATGATTATGTCGAAGAAAATCCGAATGATGGAACATTCTTCATGGAGAAAAGGGCAAAAAAATTACGAAGAAGATGATTCTGCCGCTTGAGGAAGAAGGCGCGTGGGTCCACGTGCGTGTTGCAGTTGCAAGCGTGTGGATCCCACATGCCCGCACCGTCAAGCGCGCAAAACTGCTGGCGTGTGGATCCCACGCTCGCGGTAGTTGCCAGGCGTGTGGAACGCACACACCTGTGCGTTGGACGCGTGCGTGTGGGGCACGCGCCTGCGGCAGCTGCCAGGCGCGTGCGCAGGGCACGCGCCCGCCGAGGACGAAGGCACCTGCTTGGCACGTGCCTGATGTCCCCGCGCGGCACTTTTGTGCTTTTGCACTCCTCTTTATGGTTATTTACGGTTCTGCCTTTGTTGATTATTTACCATTTTGCCCTTGGATTATAAATTTATGATTCCGCCCTTATGCTTTGATTACGTTTTTGTCCTTGTGTGCAATTTGGTAAATATTTGTACTTTACAATATTAAAAATTCATATTATGAATGGTTTGTTAGTCACCAAAGTGGCCAAACCTTGAAGCTTTTGAATTTTTTATATTGTAAATTGTTTTATTTAGTTACCCATGATTAATTGATGCTATTTATGAAATTGATATGTTTCATATCATTATTGGTGTTATGGGTATATTGAAGTTCATTTATTATAAGAACTTAGGATTAACCCAAAGCGTTAATTATTATCTTATAATTCATGAACATAATAGTTGGTAATTAATATGACTTGTTAAATTTGTTTGTATATCCAAAGATAGCAAATAAATTTTAATAAGATATATTTACAATTACCAAATAAAAGTTATTAGCATCATTATGGTTTATATAAATTTGTATATCATAGGATCGCCCAATGGAGAACTATGATGTACATGTAAAGTTTAGTTTGATTCTGATTAGATGATATTCTCAAGGCATTAATGTATGAGTATTTTCTTGCATATTTGCAGTATCTATACCAATTTCACTCCATTCACATGCTTCGTTTGTTCTCTTGTTCAATGGGATAAATTTTCCTGATTGGAGTGAACAAGTCCAGTTTCACTTAGGTGTCTTGGATCTTTATTTAGCGTTTCTAGCTGAGAAACCAGCTGCTATTATTGATGAAAGTAGCGATGATGAAAAGTCTTTCCATAAAGTTTGGGAAAGATCGAACAGACTGAGCTTAATGTTCATGCGAATGACAGTTGCAAACAATTTAAAGACTTCTCTTCCAAAGACTGACAATGCTAAGGAATTTATGAGATTTGTGAAAGAGCGTTCTCAAACTGCTGATAAGTCACTTGCTGGTACATTGATAAACACACTGACCACCATGAAATATGATGGTTCACGTACCATGCATGAACATATACTTGAGATGACGAATTTAGCAGCAAAGTTAAGGACTTTAGGGATGAACGTGGATGAGTACTTTTTAGTACAATTTATACTTAATTTCTTACCTCATGAGCAATATGGGCTATTTCAAATGAATTACAACACTATAAAGGATAAGTGGAATGTGAATGAATTGGCCAGTATACTAGTTCAAGAGGAAACAAGGATAAAGAATCAAAAGACTTATTCTGTTTATCTCTCAAGTCATCAAGAAGTTCAAAGGAATTTCAAGAGGAAAGGTGGAAGGAGCAACAAGAAATGATTACACGTCCTGAATGACTCTTCAAAAGCTTCTCAAATCCACAAGAAGGAACACAATCTTATTAAGTGTCATTTTTGCAAGAAAATTGGACACTTGAAGAATGATTGTCTGAAACATAAAGCTTGGTTCGAAAAGAAAGGTAAGCCTTGTGATTTAGTATGTTTTGAATCAAACTTTACTGAAGTTCCTCATAATACTTGGTGGATTGATTCTGGTGCTTCTACTCATGTGTCAAATACAACGCATGGATTTCTTACGATCCAAACCATAAAGCCAAATGAAAGTTATGTGATTACGGAGAATAGAAACAAAGCTCTAGTTGAAGGCATTGGCACTTATCGTTTGATCTTAGATACTGGGCATTATTTAGATTTGTTTCAAACCCTTTATGTACCTACATTTTCTTGCAATTTAGTTTCTTTGCCAAGACTTGATGTAACGGGATTTTATTGTAAGTTTGGTTCTAAATCATTCATTTTATTTAAGAGTGATACTCTTCTTGGAACTGGAATTTTATGTGATGATCTCTACAAATTTAGACTTAATAATACTTTTGTTGAGACATTAATGACCTTGCATCATAATGTTGGCACTAAACGAAGTTTGGTGGATGAAAATTCTGCTTACTTATGGCATAAACGTTTGGGTCATATATCCAAGGAAAGAATGCAAAGATAAGTGAAGAATGAAATTCTTCCAAATTTAGATTTTACTGACCTTGGAGTGTGTATTGATTGTACTAAAGGTAAACAAACAAAGTACACTAAGAAAGGTGCCACAAGAAGCACAGAGCTTCTTGAAATTATACGTACTGACATATGTGGTCCATTCGATGTTCCATCTTTTGGTAAGGAAATCTACTTCATCACCTTTATTGATGATTTTTCACGTTATGGTTATATTCATCTATTGCATGATACGTCTCAATCAATGAATACACTTGAAGTGTATTCACACCTAAATTTTGGGCAACCCATTTAGTCATTTATTGCATAAAAAATTAGGGATTAATTTTTAACCCCTAAAAAAATAATAATAAATTATAATTCAATTGCATAGCATATAATTTTAGGTTCATTTATTTTTAATTTACATGTTTTGCATTTTTATTTATTGGATCGTTGGTGGATGGGTTAGCTTTATTGTTTTGAATTAACGGGCCGGGCTAGGCCCACGAAACGAACAAATTAACCCAAGCCTGCTGTTTATTTTTAATTAATTATCTGTTGAAAAATTAAGATTTGATGCGATATTATGATGATTTTTGGAAATTAAGAAAATCGCATTGTACTCTTATCTTTATCAATAGATGATGAAATCGGGGGAAAATATTCATGAGATAAGGATTTTTGTGATCAAGAGGTTATAAGCAATATTTGTGAGATGAGATGTTAACGAAAAATATCACATTTTGTTTCGCCTATAAAAGGGTGTGTATGGAGTTCAATCGAGGGGGGGAAGCTTTTCTTGGTTTTTCGAAGTCAAAATCCACAAAAGGGGAAAATAATTTTCGTGCTTTAAGGGGGGTTCTTTGGTTTTTTTTTTTTTTTTACAGGGTTTTAGAAATCAAAAAGTGAAAAGAGTTAACGTCCGTGGGTTCTCTTCTCGGTTTTTGAAGAAAAATTTTTGCCAAAAAGGAAATAGGGATTTTATGACTTTTTCCTTCTGCAAAAAGTGTTGCAAAAAGGGAAAAGGAAAAGAAACAGTAGTAGTAGAGAGGAGGACGCACGAAGGGACAAGCCAGCAGGGAGAAAAGAAAAAAAAACAAAAAGAAAAATAAAAGGCAAGCACTGTTCATCTTCTCGGGGGGCTTCTTTGCCGTGACCGAGTTTTTGCGCCACCTGTTTCTTCGTGCCACCATCGTGCCAGCAAACACCCAACGCTTGCAGCCTCGCCTGAAGCCATCACCGCCGCGACCCAAAGCCCTTTGCAGCCAAGCCCGACGCCCCCGCTCGCCTGGAAGTCGAAGCCCACCACGATCCCACCAGTCCGCCCCAGCCGCGACCTCCTCGCTGCAACGCCACCCCTGCTTAGCCCGCGCCAATCTAGCCACCGGACGCCTCGTCGCTCCACTTCCCCGATGCCTCCGCTTGCTGCTTCCGCATCACTGCACCAGATCCGAGTGTAGGCCCGACGCCGCATCGATCTCCCTCGCTGAGCCTCAGCTGTCGATTGCCCTGCTCTGTGACTCCCTGCCCTCACCACGTGACGACCCCAATGCTGCTCCTAGTTCGCTTGTCGCCCACCGCTTCTTTGTCTCACCGTCGGCGCCCAGTAGCCGTCGTCGCCCACCGCTTCTCCATCTCGCCATCGTCGCCCAGCAGCCTCGAACCCGCATCGGCCGACGACTTCCTTCCCTGGCGTCACCTCGTCCCTGTTACTTACCTTAGGTAGTTTATTTATTTATTTCTTTCTTTACTTTTTACTTTTTACTTTTACTTTTTATTTTCTTTATAGTTTAGTTTATTTCACTCTTTCTATTTGTTAGGTTATTTTTTTCTGGTTATTTTATTTGATATATATTTTTAGTTTAGTTATTTAAATTGTGATATTGGTTGTTAATACTCATAAAATCTTGTAGGCATTATCCGTAGGGGGTTTTCCCTAAAATTATTGTAACTATTAATTTGACGTGTAAGATGTCGGGTCATTTTTTTTAATTATACAAATTTTTGGGAGTTTGTTGATATCATCTTAATTGTTGAATCAATATAATTATTAATTTGATTCATAATATTTCGGATCAGATTTTTAATTATTTTGAACCCTTTGTCATGATGTTTAGGGTTAAATAATCGTTAATTTGACCTGTGAGACAACATGTTATTTTTTCGATTATTTTAATCCTTTATTTGTTGAATATCTTGATTGTTTTAGATTATATGTTTAGTTGATAATTGCTTCATTTGGAAAACAACTAAAAAAATCCAAAAAATATTTGAATTAGGATTCAGTTTGTTTTGGAATATTTCTTGTTATCTTGCATATCTAGAATAGGGATTTTATTTCGATTTTTAAAAAATATAAAATAAAAATTCATTCATTTAGGATGTTAGTTTTTGTTTAATTTAAGTTACATGTTTAATTACGTGACAATTTTAAATTTTGAATTTTAAAAAAATAAAAAATAAAAAATATCATGCATATGTCATGTAGAATTAGGGCATTCTCTGCACATCATTGCATATTAGATAAAATTTTATGTTTAATTTTAGGTCTAGATAGATCTTTAGATGAATTGCAAGATAGGTTATTTTAAAATGCATGTTTAGAAAGCATTTAGAATAGCTAGTATTTCACTTTAGTTTGATTTTCATTTTTAGTGATTTTAATTATGAATTTTCGTTAAATAAAAAATAAAAAAAATCATGGACACGTCATATATAATTAGATTCATGAAAAGCACATCATATAGAATTAGGTTCATGAAATGCACGCCATTTAGGGATTATTACTAGAGTCATTTAATTAGAAATTGCCCGTCATTAGAATTAGGTCATTTTAGTTCATTTAGATTGCATGTTTAATTATTGCATGTTCATTAAGAAATCACATTTTGCCATGCCTTATTATTTCATATTAGATTAGAAGCATTGCATCACATATGGACCATATTCTTGTTAAAAAGTGAAAGCAAAAATTGACAGATTGTTGGTTAATTAGAAATCATATCTAGGATTGCTGATGTGAATTCTAATTTGACAATGCAGATGCTTTCGTTGCTTTAAGGTAGATTTTGCATTATTTAATTGCTTTCTTGAGTGTTAAATTGGTGGTATGCGCACCCGCATGATCGCCTCACATGTTAGGAAAGTGAATTAAAATCAATTTAAGCTACCTGCAAAAATATTTTTTTTAAAATTAAATAAAGAAATGGTATCGAAAGGGCACTAGGATAGTTTAGTGTAATAAAGTCCCTGTACCCTTAGTCTCTGGCTCGTATGAGTAAAATAATTCTCCCATTATTTTACTTAGGTGTCTAATCGACCTACCCTAAACCGATTAATGGTGACTCCTTGATAATAATCTTTTGCATGTTAAAACTTTAAGTCACAATTTGGTATGGGCTTGGGAGAGCCCGAGCTAAGCTTAAAGACTTAGTAGTCCATTAACCTAGTTTTAGGTGGTGCACCCGAAAAATTAGGCGCGACAGCTTGGCGACTCCACTGGGGACTTGTGTTAAAACACATAGTGGACTTAGGCCAATTTTTCTTTTTACTTGAAAAGTGTTTTTGTTTGGCAGCAAGGATTCCAGGTACGTCCTTAACATTTTTAAGGTGTTAAATGTTCTTGCAGATGGGAGGTATAATGGGAGTAGTCTTTGCTAACATTTGTCTTGCAGGTTGGAGTGAGGGATGAATGACTTATTTTTCCCAAGTAGAAGTGTTGTTTGCATTTAAATTGTTGTGCATGCTTTATTGCTTTAGCACTACACTATTTGCACACACAACCTGCAGTCAGACCTGGGCTACGATAGGATTTCTAGGATGGTGTTGAGAATGATACTTCCTCCAAAGTGAGACTGTTATGTAGAGGTTGACCTTCTCTTCCCCGAAAGTTTTTCATGGTGTCAAATGTGTTTTGTCCATATCCGCGAGACTTTGTGACTATTGGACATTCCATTCGACTAAGCCGGAGTTAAGGGGACTTGACACGTTAATGCGAGACTGCAATGGTCAGATCACCCTTTTAGCTCCATTTTGTTAAGTCATTTAGATAGAAATCAAGCCTCACATTTCATGCGTGTGTCTATGTGATTGTCATCTATTTCCGGTGAAAGGAAGTTGTCTAAATTTTCGCAATTTACTTACTTTATTGTAATTTTTGTTGGCCCATGACAATAGGTTTCATCGTTAGTTTTGTTTTATATGCAATAGGGAAAATCGACGTACAATTCATTTCCACTCCAAAAAAAGAGCTCAAGATGTGGTTGGACCAGTTAGATCAAGATGGCCAAAGATATGTGAAAGCCAGGATCCCCCAACTTCTCCCACTGTTATAGATCAACATCCACTCTGATGTGATACAAGCACTCCCTCACTTCTGGTGTCCACAAACTTCCACCTTCATATTTGGTGAGTTCGAGCTGACTCCAACGCTTGAAGAATATAGTGTTGCGATTGGAATGCCCCTGGAAAAGGAACTTGTTAGACCACTTATCGGTATAGATTCTATTTTTGAATTATCACAAATTTTAGAAATCGAAATCGAAAGAGTAAGGAAGGTTGTCAAAGCCAGTTGTTTTGCATGTCCATTTTCATTTTTGGAAGAATGTTTTGCAAATCAATCAATGATTTCAAAAGCTAGGATCTTCATATTAGCATTTTTCGGATTAATCGTTTTTCCTTATCAAAGAAATGCTATTAATCCTTTAATTTTATGGGTGGTTAATCGTGTTTGCATCGGGTTAAATTATGTTAATATGGTTTTAGCCGAAACATTCTTGTCATTGAACCGTTTCAAGCAAAATGAAGAAAAGACCATGCGTGCCCTCCTTGAACTCTTGCAAATATGGCTTTTCTCACACATAAAAGGTTTTGGGCACCTTATGAAACAATTTAAAATTGATGATTTAAGGCACCCCATACAAAAATTTGCGGTTTTGGAACGCTTTTCCCCAAATAAACAATACGCCCGTTGGGTTAATTTTTTAAAAGATCCTAAGCCCAAGGCATTCCTATGGTATACTAAATGGCTTCATGTTGAGGAGGCTTGTTTCTCTCAATAGTATGATAGGCCAATTTCGTTGCTGGGCCTTTCTGGTGTTACCTCCTATTACCCATATAGGGTGGCCCGTCAGTACAAAGCTCTTAAAGAAGTTCCTCCGCCCCTCAAGAAGGAATTGTTCCAAGTTCGTTTTGCTCGTACAGACTATGATTATTTCAATGAGGTCGAGATGATCATTGTTGCACGGAATGAATGCCATCTAGAGAAGATTTTGGTGCCCAAGAGACTGAAAGGCAAGGAGATCTACCATGTGTCGGCATTCTACATCCAACAACACCAGATTCCCGCTGCCTTACGCTCGGTGGTCCCTGATGTGACTGAGAAGCCTACTTAGCGAGCACAAATTGAGCATTTTAAGCAGAAAGTGGAAATGCTTGAAGCTGAGAATAAGAAGTTTCGCAAAGCATTGGGATCCCGAAAGCATATAAAATGAGATGTTTTGAATTTTTTATTTTATTTTATTTAGGGATCTTGATTTCAATTTTCAATTCAATGCTTTCAATTTTTAGTTCAATGTTTAGGGACTTGAATTTCTATTCTTAGTTCATTGTTAGGAAGTTTGACTTTATAGTTCAAGTGAATTTTGAATAAAATCAGGCAATTAGACCATTGTCATGGGCCATTTTCCTATCTTGTCATTGGTTCTTACATTACTTCTTTCATTCCTTAGGTGACAACGGATCCACCACGATCGCCTATTATTACACGATCAAGGGCTAAAATGGCCAACCAAAATGAAATGCATGATCGTATGTCCGCTGTGGAGACTCAACTTCAACAAGTACTTGCCTTTATATAGCTTGTGACGGATCAAATCCAAGTTTTCCAAGCAAATCCAACAGCTGCACTTGCTCTTCTTGAATAGTTATCTCGAAGCAAGCAAACAAGGGTTTAAACGATTGACGACGACATGCCCGGGCCAGAAGATGACTCGATCCTTGTTGGAAAAGTCAAGCTTGACAGCGTTCCCAAGACAGATCAGGATGAGCGCGTTGTAAAGCTGGAAGAGAAAGTGAGATAGTTGCAGGAATCAAAAAGCTCACTCCCGTTCGACCTCTCTATCTATGAGAAGGTCAAAATGCTGAGAAAGTTCAAAATGCTTGAGTTTGAAAAGTATGACGGTACATCTTGCCCAAAATCTCATCTGCAAATGTACCACGTGCGCATGGCTTAGCACGTAAAAAATGAGCCCCTCATGATCCAATCATTCCATGCGAGTTTGACTGGACCCGCACTAAATTGATACGTGATGAAAAATGTGAACCTCCTTGACACCTGGAACGAAGTGGCTGACGCATTCCTCACACAGTACAAGTTTAAAATGGACATCGCACCTTCCCGAGAAAACCTGGAGCGGATGGAAAAGAAAAGGAGTGAGTCATTTAAAGAATATGCTGTAAGATGGGGAAACCTGGTAATTCAAATCACTCCTAAGCTTACCAACACGGAGCTGATGAAATTGTTCGTGAAGACCCTCCCTTTTGAACCAAATGGCCAGTACGTACGTCGAAAGTTTCAATCAGCTTATTCTTGTAGGAGAACAAATCGAGATGGGGATAAGGAAAAGAGGGTTTACTGAGCCATCTAGTAAAAGATTCACTGCCAAGAAGGAGAAGGAAGCAGCTGTGGATGTCAAACGTGCCTCGGCTATCCAAATGAATCCAAGACAGCCACAAACTACTGGCCATTAACCATTTGCCCAAGCAAATAATAGAAGGGAATTCTCTCCTCTCCCTGGGTCTCCATCCCAAGTGCTGACAATCCTCCGAAAGAAAGGTTTGCTTACTAGTGAACCAAAGCGTCCTAATCGTGAAAGCAATCGCAGTTACGACTCGTCGAAGAATTGTGACTACCATAGCGGTGAACTGGGGCATTCAATTGATGAATGTTTCACCCTCAAGCACAAGATCCAAAACCTCTTAGATACAAAAGTCTTTTCGTTTCAAACTGCTCGAACGAATGTCCAGAAGAATCCGCTACCCGAGCATGAGGGTATAGTGAATGCTATCCTAGAACTTAAAGTCGGTCGAACCAATGACTCAAATGTGCATGTAGCAGATGCCTACAATGGACTGGTGAGAGCTGGATATTATCCAGGTTAAGAAGATGTTCCCTTATCGCTGATGAAGGAAAGAATTGCCCAAATGGTGGATGACGACATCATTATATATGCTGACCGAAACTACGTAGTTTCCACTATTTCCCACATCATTATCGATTGGGAGGAGCAAGCTGCGCTCAATGCTACTAATGAAGAAGTTAATCCTTCGCTCTTGGGCATGCCTCCACTAGAAGATGCATTTGATGAGGAGATTGTGATCGAGATACCTTAGCCATACGAGTATGTCAACAATAAGGCAGTGCCTTGATCTTATGACTTAGATGTCGACCTTGTTACAATGTTTGGTCGAACCTATGGTCAAGCTAGTGCTCAACCTGCAAAGCTAGTCACCGATGAAGAGGCTAAGGAATTTCTGGCTGTGATTAAAGCAAGTGAGTATAATGTGGTCGATCAATTGCGAAAGATGCCTGCTCAGATCTCTTTACTCGAGCTTCTCCAAACATCCTCTATGCATCAAAAGTCACTAATGAAGGTGTTGAGTGAAATTCATATGCCAGAGACGGTTGAGGCGGACAAGTTGGAAGAATTTATGGGATCGGTCATTCTCAAGGATTTCATTGCCTTTTATGATGAAGAATTCCCTCTTGAAGGCCGGGGACATAAAAAAGCACTGTACATATCCGTTAAGCACAAGTCTTCTCATGTGTCCCGAGTGCTCCTTGATAATGGGTCCGCTTTAAACATATGTCCATTAGCCACTCTTCACCGCCTCAAGGTAGACCCGTCGAGGATACATGCTGTAAAGACCTCGATACGAGCTTTTGATGGCACAAAGAATGAAGTGCTCGGAGAAATCCATCTCAATGTATAGATAGGGCCAGTCGTCTTCAACATTCCCTTCCAAGTGTTGGACATCCCTACCGCATTCAATTTCCTGCTGGGTTGTCCCTGGATACACACTGCTGAAGCAGTGCCTTCAAGTCTACATCAAGCTGCGAAATTTGTGATCGAAAGGAAGCTGGTCACCGTGTATGGTGAGGAAGACCACCGGATCTATCATGAGACGGCTATCCCCTATGTAGAGCCGGATTATGAGCTTATCAAGTTACCACTCATTTGAGTTGGTATCCACCGTACATGCTTCACGAGGTTCATCACCGCCCACTCTTGAAATTTCAGATGCTGCCCTCATGGTGGGAAGAGTAATGGTCGAAAACAGTTTCGTTCCTGGCAATGGTCTTGGAAGGAATGGTCAGGGCATTCGAAGCCCCATTGAAGCCCCTTAGAGGTCCCGTTCTGCTGGTTTAGGGTACCGTGGAAGAGGTGGGGGAAGTTCAAGAGGACAAAGACAAAGAAGACAGAACCAGCCACTTGATCAAGGCCAAGGGAGACAAAACTCGCTACCCCCGAGCATTCATGAGACATTCCCCGGTCCTCCCATAATGATGCAGGATGAAGCAGATACTTTGAGCCAGCCTAGTGGCAAATTTGATTACTTGGTGAAGTATTCGGCCCCTCCCAGCTACTGCGTTGATCCTCGTGAGATAATCCCAGATGGATGGGATAGCATGGATGATCCAACACCCTTGAAGACCGAAAACCTTGATGATGAGCTGGAAGGAGTTGCAAGCTTATTCAACAACCTCATCATAGGAGCCATTGATGAAGGATCCCCTGAAGAGATGGGCCTTGGCCCACAAGAGTAACTTTTTTACCGCTTTCGCACATTCCTTTGCGCGAGAATTTTTATTGCTTTCTAGGGATTGTTTTTGATTTCTTCTTTTTTGTTTTCTTCTTAAGACCTTAATTGCATTTTCCATTCAATAAATTGTAATTGATTGATGAATATTGATGAAATTACAACCTTTATTTTGAGAACATGATGAGGCACACCAAACCAGCCCGGTGATGATATCCAGCTGATAAAAGAAAAGAAAAATCCAAGGAGAATTCTGAGGCCTGGGCTTCATCATGCTTCCTCGTGTCAAAATGTTTCAAAAAAATGGTTTTTGTCAAAGAATTAAAAAAAAAAAAAAACAAAACAACAAACAACAAACAAAGAAAATCTAGGTTACTCTATTTGTCTTTCTGATTTATCTACTTCCTATTTCAGGAACGATATTCTGACTTGCAAAATCTAATAAAGCAAGTGCTGATGATGATAATTCCGAAGATTCAATCGAAGACTTTAGTGAGGTGCAGCGTAGCTGGGAACAATATGAAAAGACTAAGCCTCCCACATCCGAGTAGACCGTCACTATTAATTTAAGTGACACTAAAGAAGTCAAAGATGTGAAAATTGGGGCATGTCTCCCCAAAGATGAGGCCGAGCGCCTGATTCAGCTACTGAAGGAATATCAAGATATCTTTGCATGGACCTATGCTAACATGCCTGGTTTAGACCCGTCAATTGTGGAGCATTGCCTACCTACTAATTTGGATGTGCCACCTAAGAAGTAGAGGTTGCGGAAAACTAAGCTCGAACTCTCAAAGAAGATAAAGGAGGAAGAGATGAAGCTTTTGAAGGTGAGATTCATTGAAGTCTCACAATACCCAGAATGGGTAGCTAACATTGTACCGGTGATGAAGAAGGATGGTCGAGTCCGAGTTTGTGTCGATTATCAGGATCTGAACAAGGCTAGCACGAATGATGATTTCCCGTTACCTCACATAGATGTCCTTGTGGATAGTACTGTCGGATTTGAACTATTCTCATTTATGGATGGTTTTTCTTGGTTCAATCAGATAAGGATGAAGGAGGAAGACAAGGAGAAGACTGCATTTATCACCCCGTGGGGGACCTTTCATTATAAGGTTATGCCCTTCGGACTAAAAAATGTAGGGGCGACTTACCAACGAGCCATGATAGCACTGTTTCATGACATGATGCATCAAGAGATTGAGGTCTATGTTGATGATATGATTGCAAAGACCCGACCTAGAAAAAGCCATGTCGAGACCTTGAAGAAGCTGTTTGATCGACTCCGCGAGTTCAAGCTTCGGCTAAATCCCGCTAAGTGCGTGTTTGGAGCAACATCCGGTAAATTACTTGGATTCATTGTGAGCAGTAAAGGGATTGAAATCGACCCAGCTAAAGTTAAGGCCATTTGTGAGCTACGACCTCCGTCAATAGTGAAAGAAGTTCGGAGCCTTTTGGGGTGGTTGAATTACATTGCTCGATTCATTTCCTAACTTTCTGAATGTCACGCCCCGAACCTCGAGCACGCGCACATCCCTTGGTGGTCGATAGAATTTTGCGACGTTCCCAGGTCTTGTCGCCGACCCTTTTCATTTTATTGCACATGCGGAAGCGAATTCACTAATCCCCTGACAACAACATATATGGGATAGGAAAGCAAGACAACCAATTTCAAATCAAATACACTTTTATAAACACTTCAAGCTTATACAGAAGGTTTATGTCATAAAGAATTACTGAGGCACCTATGCTCCTGACCCTTCCGCTTCAAGCTTCGGGTTCTTCACACAAGGGACCTGAAAATGGTTATTCAATAACCATTGAGATATAAATCTCAGCGAGTTACACCCTTAAGCCCCGGTTAGTACACCAACTCAACCCAGGGTATCTATCTAGAACCACCCCACTAACAAACAACAACCAACAGCCAGCAACCAACAACCAATAGTCGATTCGCATACAACCTCACCTGGTATGCCATACCCTGCGCGATATCACTCAGCACAATACATGCAATGCACATGGCCATTAGATGATGCAATTCATCAATCACACACGAGTCACATCATAAGCGATCTCACCTGGCCATTGCCACACCCTGCACATTATCGATTCATGCGTGCATACCATAAACGATGTGATTCACTCATGCATATAATTAATGCATATAACAATTTCACACATCAATTTATCAATTCAGATCGAGCTATCGATTAATCGTCTCAGTCGATTCCATGTCATAGAGCACACGTGCATTCTCTAAGGCACTAGTTCACCAAAGTGATGCATCAAATCACCGAGCCCACGTGTCTCTTCCAAGATGCCTCTCTCAAGATTCAATGGCTTTATGGTCCCACCCGACCTTATCAAGATCTAGTGGCCTTACGGTCCCACCCGACCCTCTCAAGATCTAGTGGCCTTACGGTCCCTGACCCCTCTCAAGATCTAGTGGCTTTACGGTCCCACCCGACCCTCTCAAGACTATGGTCCCAACGATCAACTTGCAACGATATTGCACCTTGTAATTAAATTCCTCAATTTCATAATATCTTGGCATAATTTGTTGATATCAAAGATACTCGATAAAATATCGTGTGTGGGTACACAATCGACCTTAGCCAAAATACAATATTTTTCTTTTAGAAAATCCTACTATTTAATGGTTCACCAAAATATTTTTGGCGCTGTCAACCGACGCCCGATTATTTTCCAATTAATTACTGAAATTAATAAATTTTGGGATAAATACCCAAAATTACAAATCACATTCAATTCATGCGGATGCCCATGCATTTACACATCTATTCACTTCATAAATTCAACACACATGAATTTAGACAACTTTTCGCATTCTGGATGAACAGTGCACGTGAACAGTACTTTGTGAACAGTACTCGTGAACAATATTTTGTGAATAGTGTCGCGTGAACAGTAATTTCTAGAATTCAATAAAAAATAAATTATATTCAAAAATCATTAAAACAATGATTAAATTAAGGAAACCAATCAATTAAGATAAACATGCTTAATTAACCACATAAACCACATTAAGCAAATAAAACAAGATTAAGCTAAACTAATCGAATCCATTAATCTAACCACCTATCTTAGGACTAATACAACTTAATTAAATCACTTAAACTAGAATTAAATCTAACTAAACAAACCCTAAGCAAGTTTAGGCACTAATCGAAGGATTAGGAGCTAAACTCACCCGTTAAGCGGGCCGGAGACACCGACGCGGCGGCGACGACGGTGGCTACGCATTGGAACCTCTACCACAACAATCCAAGGTGGTCCCAAGCTCAACATAGCAACCACAGCTCGGACTTCCATTGAAAACACTGAAAAACAGCCCTGCCGGAGGAGAAACTGAGTTGAACGGCTTGGCCGGAGCTCCAATGAAGGGGGTGGCCGACAACCGGCAGCACCAGGAGGTCTTGGGGGTCTTTCTGGAGGTTGGGATGGGCGGAGGAACGGCTGGAATGGAAGAAAAATGGCCAAAAACTCGAAATAGTGCAGGCTGCAGGCGGACCGACGGACCGGCGACCGGCGGCTTGCGACGGCCGTACAGGTTGGACGGCGGCTCCGTTTGGGACGAAATCTGGTTTGTTGGAATGGTATGTCTCTCCCGGTCACGGTGATAGGCGGCTCGTTCTGTGATTCAACCGGGAAGACCACTTTTGACTCGATTCTTCACCAAAGGGTCAGCTGGAGCAGAAACTGGAAGAGAGGGAGAACAAGGGAGAGAGATGGTCGACCGGTTCGGGGCTGAAGAGGAGGAGAGAGAGTGATGGGAGAGCTGCCATCAAGGCCTCATTAAGGCCATTCAATGCTTGCTCCACTTTCCCATGCACATCACCTCATCTTTCTCTCTCTTGCTTTGCCCTTATCCACAAGCTTTTAGGGGCAATTTGGTCATTTCCACCTTGCACAAATTACCAATCTATCCTTGGGCTGAAATTGGTGGATGGGCCTAAGAAATGGGCTTGGCCATGAATAGGAGTGGGCTTGGGAATTTATTGGGCTTTGAAATGGTTAAGGCTTGGCCCATGGGCTTAGAAGATGAATAGTTGATTTAGGCCCAATGGGCTCACTTGCTTGTTTTGGGCCCATCATGGGCTGTCCCACCTTGGGCCTAAGGCCCACACTAGCTTGGCCCGGCCCACGTCCTCACGGGCTCGCTTCCTCGGTCCGAAAATCCCTTTTTCAATTGCTCGGCTTAACTAGCTCTGTCGACTGTTTGAAGTAGCTTCATCCAAAGTTTGTCCCGGACATTTCGATAATTCGAAGTGCAATCCTAAGTTTTCTTGCCATGTCAATTTCGCCCAATGCCATTTCGGTTACCATTCAGACTGACGGGCGGCTCTGAGGATTTACGTGTAACCGGCTCGTGTCAAACCACGTTCAAGACATCTCGACTCATGGATGACGTCATTGACTGCATGAAATTACGGAGGATAGATTCTTATTTCAAAGTACACGATCACTGAGGATCGACATAGGGTCGTTCGTGGATTCGATAATGGCAAACAGAATCACCCATCGTTCCATTATGTTTTGTCCGCGAATCGACTCCCAATCGTCCTTGAAATCGGCCTGCCTATCTACAAGATCGTCCTCACGCAAGTCTAATGGTCAAGTCGTTTTCCCAGGTCGAGTCCTTTAGCCGTACGAGTTCTGTCCTCATTAGCCCTTCCCCTCAAGGCCAGTGTCTCAGGAGTGATCAATTCCGAGTGAGATCAACCAACAATGCATTGACGAAATTCACATTCATCCATCCTTCAGAGGACTCGAATTTCAGGATGTCACACTGAAACCGCCAAGCCATTCTTAAAACTCCTAAAGAAGAATGCACAAGTCAACTGACATGATGAGTGTCGAGAAGCATTCGACAAATTGAAGTATTACTTGATGAATCCACCGATGCTTGTCTCGCCATCGCCGAGGCATCATTTGATTCTCTACCTCACTATTCATAGTGAGTCATTGGGTGCAATGTTGGCTCAGGAAAGTCCTCTCGATAAAAAAGAACGAGCCATTTATTATCTGAGTAAAAAATTCACGGTATTAGAGCTGAAATATTCTGAAGTGGAAAAGACTTGTGCCGCATTAGTATGGGTATTGCATAGATTGTGACAGTACACGCTGCATCACCAAACATTCCTCGTGACTGAGAACATTCCTATCAAGTACTTACTTGATTAGCCAGCTTTGGTAGGTAAGTTAGCTAAATGGCAAATTTTGATATCATAATTTGATGTGCAATTCATGCCACAAAAGTCGGTTATGGGTTGAGTGATTGCTGATCTATTGGCCGAGAATTCAGGAGTCTCAAATAATGATGACAGTTTCCTAGATGATTATGTCTTGAACGTAAGTGAAGATTCATGGACAATATTCTTTGATGGAGCCGTGAACTTGTCTGGTTCTGGTACTAGAGCAGTTCTAATATCCCCAGATGGACAACACCATCCGGTAGCTGCAAAATTGATATTCCCATGCACTAACAATGTGGCCGAGTATGAAGCTTGCATCCTCGGGCTTCAGGCCACAATTGAGATGAGTGTGGCCAAGTTAAGAGTGTTCGAAGATTTAACGCTAATCATACTACAGACCGTAGGTGAATGGAAGACTAAGGATGCCAAATTGCTCCCGTATCATAAGTATTTTGAAGATCTGATAAAGGAGTTCGAGGAAGTTTCGTTTGAATACTTGCCGAGGTCTCATAATCAATTTGCAGATGCACTTGCGACATTGTCTTCTATGCTGAAAGTCACTGATGGGCTAGAGGTTAAGCCACTGAAAATAGAGGTTTTGTTGAAACCAGCTTATTGTATGATTGTGACTGAAGAACCCGATGGAAAACCATGATATTACGATATAATGAATTACGTTAAAAAGCAGGAATTTCCCGAAGGAAGCACTTAGGCTGATAGGAAGTACATCACAAAGATGGCTTCGAATTTTTTCGTCAGTGGTGAGAATTTGTACAAGAGATCTTACGATTCGGTCTTGTTGCGGTGTATAGATGCAGTCGAGACCACTCAAATCATGCAAGAAGTGCACAAAGGGGTACATGTGGCCCTCATATGAATGGACACATGTTAGCCAAGAAGATCATGAGATTAGGCTACTACAGGCTCACACTGGAAAGTGACTACATCAAGCATGTTTGGAGTTGTCACCGCTGCCAGATTCATGGGAATAAGATAAATGTTCCTTCAATTGAGCTGCACTAGTTTTCCGTGCTATGGCCTTTATCAATGTGGGGCATTAATGTGATTGGCCCAATCAACCCTAACGCTTCAAATGGGCATCGATTCATCTTGGTGGCAATAGACTATTTCTCTAAATGGATTGAAGCTACATCCCTTGCAAATGTCACTACCCGCAATGTTGTGAAATTCATTAAACGTGACATAATTGCTCGTTATGGCGTCCCTGAAGCAATCATCACTGATAACGGGACAAATTTGAATAACAAACTTGTTGATGGGTTGTTCAACCAATTCAAGATCAAGCATCTGAATTCGTCTTCTTACCGCCCTCAAATGAACAGGGCTGTTGAAGCGGCCAATAAGAATATTAAGAAGATCTTGGCTAAGACAGCCGAGAATTATCGAGATTAGCATGACAGGTTACCCTTCGCATTGATGGTGTACCAAACATCGATCCACACTTCTACTAGGGCAACCCCTTTTGCTCTCGTGTATGGCATGGAAGCAGTTCTGCCTATCGAAGTAGAGATTCCTTCTCTGAGAGTTTTATTCCAAGTGGATTTTTCGGAGGCAGAATGGTCGCAACAAAGATTTGAACAGTTGAACTTGATTAATGAAAAAAGACTGAAGGCTCTTTGCCATGGCCAAACATATCAGCAGAGAGTGGCTAGATCTTTCAATCGGAAGGTGCGGCCGAGACATTTCGAGGTAGATGATCTTGTTCTAAGGAAGCTGTTACCAATATTTCTAGATCCTGGGGGCAAGTTTTCTCCAAATTACAGTAGCCCTTATGTGGTGAATATAGTGCTTCTTGGAGGTGCCTTGATCCTGGCAGAAATGGATGGTCATGAGTTTTCCAATCCAGTTAATTCCGATGCTGTCAAGAAGTATTACCCATGATAGAATTTGACATGTCATGTTTTGAATTGCAAGCATTTCTATGTTGAATAAATTGCTTCAATTATTTGAATTTGTTGCAAAACTTTCATTTTTCTTCTGTGATGAATTACGTGAGATAGGTTGAATGTGTCAAATGGGATACTTTGGAATGATGAAGGGCAACCTTACTCCATACACTATCCCATACACTAATCCTCAGTGAGTTGTATAAAAAAATTTCATGCCCGCAAGGAAAAAGGTGATCTCGCAAAGGGTACGCTAACTAAGGTGATGAGAGGCAGTTCTTTCCTCTACCCGAAACACTACAGGTATACCAATTGTTTAGCCTTTTGAGCCTATACAAGTGAAGAGTTTTTAAATCATCCCTATCAAGGATCATCCCACATTGGGACAAAATTTGAGATGAATGATAGGAATTTTCTTACTCACACTTGCATCAATCTTCGAGTGTTGCTTTCGCATCGTAAATCATATGATAATTCAAAGTGCCATAAGATGATGAAGAGCAGTTATTTCTCTATCCTATACACTTGTCACGACCTCTTTTTTCCGTTCGGGGGAAAAGAAAGAATGGTTTAGGGGTATTTGCCTAAAGAGGCGGACCAATGGTCCTAAATTAGGCGTGGGCTCTCCCAAGCCCATACCTCGCGCGACGTTGGATTTTGCTTTTTAGTTCTTAACAACCTAAATATTTCTAGGAGTCGCCACTAGCCTATTGGGGTCGGCTAGAAACCAATCGAGACACGAGAGTGTTGTCTCGATTCCTACGCAACCAGAGATTTCTAGGAACGGGGACTTGTTTACGCTAATATTTCTATTAGCGCCCTTGCGGTACCACTAACTTGAAAGGTTGTTCATCTAAATGGCCACACAATCTTGATTATCAATTATAATCCTTACAAAACCGCTAAGCGTCCATGCAAATGTTTTTGTAGGTTTTTTTTAATATCTAGACTAATCCTAACATAATCTAGAAAAGAAATTTACACTTAAATTAATGAAAAGCGGTGCATAAGTAAACATCCAAGAAATTGAAAGGACTTAAAAGTAATGCGGAAAAGAAAGACCCGATACAAGTCGGGCAAATTACATGACCTTGTTATCATGCCCCGGGATAGGACCCCCGTGAGCAAAATGAGAATTTAAATATGCATGGAATTACTCTAGATGCATGCAATTACTCTAATTAATTTTAATCTACGCATAATAGATTGTTTACAAAAATGGTTCTAAAATACCAAAATATCATTTAATTAGGAAAAATGACTTTATAAAATTAGGAAAATCTCCTAAATGTCATTTTTGGCTTAATTTGATAACATCCAACATTTTTTGATATTTTTGAAATTTTAACATCCAACATCTATGCTAACATGGAGTAACACAGTAAATGAATTTTGCTCAAATCGACCGTTTGAAGATCGAAATGCGCATTTTTTGCATCAAATCATCCAAAATTCGTCGGGCCATTATAAAATTAGGAAAATTTTAAATGTCTAAAATTTTAAAAATATTTTTTATATTTTTGAAATTTTAATGTTCAAAATTTTTTAAAAATATTAATAATAATTTCAAACTTAAACCGATCTATGCTAACATGGAGTAACACATCACATGAATATTTAATTTAATTAATTTTAAATTTTTTTGAAGGAAAAACATATTCCATTTAAAAAAACTATACTAAACACCTAGATAATATATATGCAAGAATTTGACATGAAATTTTTGTGGAAAAACAAGTTCCCATTTTTTGGAAATGATTTTTGGGCAAAAATTTAGAAAGTGTCGAGTTGGCCCAAGTTCAATTTCAACTTAATTGGTGACCAAGATGATGATTTAAGGGTTCGGGCAAAATTTTGCAAAATTTTCGAATTGGTCCCTCAACTTTTGGAAATGGCATTTTGTCCCCAATTTGCCATTTTAATTCTTTGAAAGGATAATATAAGCTCAAAGAGATTTCTTTCAAAGATAAGGTGACACCTAATTTTTTTTTTTTTTTTGTTTGTTTTGTTTTTGTTTTTTGTTTTTGTTTTTTTTTTTTTTTGTACCATATTAAAATGAAAATGCAAGTGAGCTTAATGTAAAGAGCGTAGTTTAGGGATGTACCTATGAATACTTTGAAAATTGTGGTTTAAGGATATACCCACAAACCTTATGGTTTAAGGCAGTCCCATGAACCTTGTGGTTTAAGACAGTCCCACTAACCTTGTGGTTTAAGGCAGTCCCACGAACTTTGTGGTTTAAGGCAGTCCCACTAACTTTGTGGTTTAAGGCAGTCCCACAAACCATGTGGTTTAAGACAGTCCCACTAACCTTGTGGTTTAAGGCAGTCCCACGAACCCTGTGGTTTAAGGCAGTACCACTAACCTTGTGGTTTAAGGCAATCCCACGAACCGTGTGGTTTAAGGCAGTCCCACGAACCTTGTGAAATTGCAAGGTTTAAGGATAACCAAGAACCTTTTGAAAATGCATGGTTTAAGGCTAATCCATGAACCCTTTGAAATTGCAAGATTTAACGATAACCAAGAACCTTTTGAAAATGCATGGTTTAAGGCTAACCCATGAACCCTTTGAAATTGCAAGGTTTAAGGATAACCAAGAACCTTTTGAAAATGCATGGTTTAAGGCTAATCCATGAACCCTTTGAAATTGCAAGGTTTAAGGATAACCAAGAACCTTTTGAAAATGCATGGTTTAAGGCTAATCCATGAACCCTTTGAAATTGTGTGGTTTCATTGGAGGAACCTGTCATTCGAGAATATTCTGAAATGGATATTGCACATCAAATAGTATTCATTATAACAAGTATTCTAGTAGCGAGAGCATACTATATGAGATCGATTTCAGCACATGTCATCAGAAACAATATCAAAAGTGTATTGGCAATGAGAAGGCAATGATTGCATAAACAAATCAAATTAATTCCGACCACTTGACAAACTCACAAAACTGTCATCACGCTCGGATGATATCATTAATCGTCAAATTTTCTTGGGAGAAAAATCCTTGTTGAAATGACCTTGACTTATGAGAAAGGTCTATTAAATATGCCGAGCGAGGACACCTAATCAGAAAGGGCTTCTTGCATATTCTCAAGAAAATGGCTGTTTGATCCCATCTATTCATGTGGGAAATAAGGCGATCACTCAATCTCACTCTTCCAAAGTGTGCAAGGCTTTGAATCATTCGCAATAAGTACACATTGACCAATCTAAGAGGTCTTTTAGAAGGACCGTAGTGCAGGTTTGGTCATGGTTTTAGCAATGGATAAGCATCATTGGCTATGAAATGAATTAATCACCGATCAACATCTTCTATGGGTTTACAAGTCAAGAAACCTTAAGATGAGATAAGACAACCTTGCTCTCACTTCTTCGAGCAGCATCTTCTTTAGGAAGTCCTTATTTCCACTAGAATTATCCCAATCTAAAGAGACTTCAGGAATAGGTTGTAATGTTGGTTCGGGGAAAGGTTCAAAAGAATTAGCTCAAAAGGCTTAGAACTTTTTGTCGATGGGGGATTTGAGAGTTGGTGATTATCATGGCATCATGACCATATCATCCCTTTTTTTTTCTTTTAAAGCACTTAGCTTTTAAAATTCAAATTGTCTCGAAAGTCCTTTGACTAATCATCCTAACATAATGGCTTTTGCATTTGCAATGATTTTCCTTTCAATGCAAGCATTTTTTTTTTTTGGCCATTTTTGCTTTCATAGAGATATTCTTCTTGATGCAATTGTTTTTTTTTTTTTTTTTTTTCACACTTTTTTTTTTTCGGGCATTGGCCTTGCTTTTACCAGGCACACTGCTTTTTTCATGCCCCTTAATTTTCACTTGACTTTTGCTCTTTTGAACTTTTTGAGCTCTTAAGACTTTCGAGATGCTTTTCATATTCTCATATAAACACCAATTACATTGGTAAATCATGTGCCCTACCCCGAATGTGGGTAGATAATCACCACTCAGGTTTTAGAAATGAATAGTTAGGCTCAATATGGTTTAAGCAATGGGTATAGGTGTTTGGATAGAGAAAAGAATGCTCTTCTTCACCTTAGGATGCTTCGAGCTTCCATAAGAATTCACCTGAAGTTACCGCAAAAAGATTTATGCAAGTGAGAGCAAAGAAACCTTTCTCATCTTTCCTCTCCAAATAATGTCAACCCAAACCTCCATAATTGCCTCATCGTGGGGTGGTTCTTGACAGGGGTATTTTGTAGAAAATTCTTCACATTAAAAGGCTCAAATGGGCTAACTATTGTCACCTGTAATGTGTATGATAGAGGGAAGAAATGCCTCTTATCATCTTGATCTATGTACCACTTACAAATGAATTCATTGACCTTAAACAACACGGGTTTTCTTTCTCACTCGAATCCCAGAGTGCTGAAAGGACATGTTTGGAAATGGGTTGCCTTTCCTCATCCTAAGTGTTTCTCGCTTGGCATAAGTAACATCGCCTTTCATTTGTTGAGATCATCTGGGTGGATTAATCTCCATAGGGAATTTTGATTCAAAATGAGTGATCCACCGAGTGGATGGACAATTTAAAGGTAAAATTTTTTTTTTGGCAAACTTCATGGAAAACTTGTTTCTTCAATTTCTATTTTTTGTGCTTGTTTGTAGAGAAACACTAAATGTTCTTTTTTTTTTTTTTTTTTTTTTGCAATGGAAATTCTCTATCTATTTTCCATTTGATTTTGAGAAGAAAGGTACTTACCCGTGCCTTAGTAGTCGTGACCCTACAAAGAACAAAAGGGAATGTGTTAGTACATGAATCCTTAGGAATCGTAAACCGGAGACGATACAACATTACCCTTGGTCGGTTTCACCATTTGGCGGCAAACAAAAGCATGAACCTATTGTTTTAAGACTTGAAGAGATTCTCGGGTCTTTGGTCTCATTAGTTCAAGCATTTTCCTCATTTTGCAAAAGTAAGAGATGCAAAAAGTTTTTTTTTTATTTTTTTTTTTTTACATGGCAACATTGTTGTCGTTTCTGGGGATCAAACCCTGTACCTCTCGGACCCGTTCATTCATTCCCCATACCACCGGCCGAAGCGCCGGTAGTGTCCATAGGGCACTTCCTTTTTATTTAATTGAACGGCTCTTGAACTCCACCAAGTTAGGTGAATTTGACATGTGTTACCTCCATATGCTTGCTTGGTCCATATAGATTATGCTTCAGTCAATTTCTCGAGTTTGTTCCTCGAATTGGCGATGCTTCCTGTCAAACAAGGGAACTACGTCAAAAATGAAGTTTAGATGAGGCATTTTGGAAATGATACCGAATTACCCTTCTCCTACATCTAACTTTCAATGTCTTGTGTTTCCTCTTCATGTGCCTTTGCTCCTCAGGTGTCAACATTTCCTTGAAGATCTTGCTTTCAAAGATGTTATCTAATTCACTCATTCTAAGTGGACGTCAAGGATGAAAGGAGAGGGGTACTCCTTGTTTCGACATGTGAGGGCATTGCTCCTTGGATGTTTTACTCCATTGATTCCATCAAAATGGATGGTTGGGCCTTAGCATGCCTTCTTGGTACAAGGTGTTGCTCTAGCGGTCAATGTGCACATTTTCTCCTTTTTTTGTGCTGAATCAATTGACTTTGTTTCATCTTGCTTCACGGGTGAGAGTTGCTCTACTTTGAGTGACTTGCCCCATTTATCAACTGCAAGGAAAAAAAGATGTAATATGTTATTTTCATATTCAACATAATTCATTTTAGGAATGGTATACTCCCTTTTACGGCATATTTGATGACCGTGTTCCATCCTACTTCCTTAGCTATGGGGATGGATTTGCTCTCATGATTGACAGCAATTCACTTGACAAATGTCTATTCTATTTGAATCTTTCCCTTTTTAGAAGTCGGGTGACTCGGGTATTGTGTTTCCCCGATCCATGTTGTGGCCATCTGCCCCAATTAAAATTTCCCCTTTTAGGCTAGGTGATCTTTCGCCATTTTTGCTGCATCAATGCATTTCCCACTTCACAATCTGTAAGCATGGGTGGCTATGTCAGTTTATGAATGAGTTGTTTTGACTTTTGGAACGAACACACCATTTTCTTTTAGAGATCGTGTGATTCTAGACCAGGTTGTCCTCCCCATGTAATCTTGTTGCTTGCCAGTAATTTGCCTCACTAAAATATCTACATCTTGAAGTGTTGTCTTGCAGACCCCCAATAATCATCTCCATACAGGATTGGATGCCAAGAAACCATTGGAAGTGTAGGGATTGCAGTTGCTTCTTGTTTTTGTCTTTGCAGAGGAAGTAAATGTTAATCTTGAACAAAACCGTCATTTTTCTTGTTTGACAAAAATGGACGACTGAGTCAGTTGTTACACAAGAAAGCTCTATTGGAACGATTACAACCTTACCCTCTCAAAGAATCATCTTGCAGATCAACCTGCGAAAGCGATTAAGTGAAGAGATAAAATATTACGCAAGTTCTTCTTGAAACTCATTTTCAAATATTTTGAAGCTAAGGCATAAAATTCAGCCTAGAGGGTCCGTTTGAAACACTTCAAGTGTTTTAAAGAATATGACTTTTATGAACTCTAACTTCATTATTGAAAAATTAGAGTTGTATGATTTACAAAATCATTCAATTGGGTCCACAATCAAAACCCAAAACACAGTTCCTAATAGGAATAACGACAAGGATAAAGTACAAGAAGCTCTTTCATAGAGGAGCATAATAAACACAATTCTCATCCTAGCTTTAATGTCCACTTTTGGCATGATCAAGCAAGAGGAGTTCAAGGAATGGTTGTCACACATGACCTGCGAAAGGAAGATAATGTTAGTACATGAATGGAAAATTTATCTCTCAATAAAGCCGCCTCTTACAATGAAATCAAGGCAATGATACCTTCTCCGTAGTGTCGACTTACGAGAATTTGGTATTTCGTCAAGATTTTATTAGTAAGAGGAGATTTCATTAAAAGATCGATCCACGGCTATCAATTGAATGCCCACTCTGTTCTAAAAGTTTGATACACAAATGGGGCATTGATTTTGAAAGATTAATTTGTAATTTCACTCATGCAAAGGTAAGGTGATTTTTATTTTGAGAAATCAATACACAAAATGTGATTTGAATTTCAAAATGCGACCAAGAATTTTCTTGAAAATTTGATTTTAATTCTATGCCCCAAAATGTAATCTTGACTTGGAAGAATTTCTATACAAAATGTGACTTTGAGTTTGTAATTGAAAATTTAAACAAAAACATATGTTCTAATCTAGGCCAGATCAGATGCATTTGAAATGTTTGTTTATCAAGAGTGAGTGCCAAGCCTATCTTTTCAAGGGCATTCCATTGATTTCCGTGAATCTCAAAAAATGAAAATTTTAATCCGAAGTGAGCAAGTAGATGGAGAAATCGTACTTATAGTGGGTGAAGAGACTTTTTTTTTTTTTAAATCACATAGACATGCGGATGTAACCTTGTGAGGTTTGACGCATAAAGGTGGAATTCTAAAGGCTTAAAGTCCCCATTTTGATTAGATCAAAAGAGTTTTCCCCACTCCGCACTTATGTTGGATAGTTCTCTTTATCATTAATCAAAATGAGCGGGACCAAAAGTGGATAACCATGGGTCATTCCGCGCACGGGTTCCATCTTTTGGCACCTCCTATGGGCTTCCTAGTGCGATCGGGGTTTTAGATCGCGGGTTGTGTGTGTAACTATGTAGTGCAAGTATGAAGGCATGCACAACAATTGATATCCAAACAACACTTCAATTTCATCCATATAAACATACATTCTTACACCTCCCTACAAAAGAAATGGGTCAACAGACACTCCACCCCTTATTACACCAAACCTACAAAAACATTTAACACATTGTTAGCGGACTAACCTTATTTTCCACGTGACTTTGACACGCGATATCAAATGAAGACCATGTTAGTGAACAACCAACCAAGTTATTACGGCCTAAGTCCTCTAAGGTTTGCAACCAAGTCCCCAGTGGAGTCGCTAAGCTGTCACGACCTCTTTTTTCCGTTCGGGGGAAAAGAAAGAATGGTTTAGGGGTATTTGCCTAAAGAGGCGGATCAATGGCCCTAAATTAGGCGCGGGCTCTCCCAAGCCCATACCTCGCGCGACGTTGGATTTTGCTTTTTAGTTCTTAACAACCTAAATATTTCTAGGAGTCGCCACTAGCCTATTGGGGTCGGCTAGAAACCAATCGAGGCACGGGAGTGTTGTCTCGATTCCTACGCAACCAGAGATTTCTAGGAACGGGGACTTGTTTACGCTAATGTTTCTATTAGCGCCCTTGCGGTACCACTAACTTGAAAGGTTGTTCATCTAAATGGCCACACAATCTTGATTATCAATTATAATCCTTACAAAATCGCTAAGCGTTCATGCAAATGTTTTTGTAGGTTTTTTTTTAATATCTAGACTAATCCTAACATAATCTAGAAAAGAAATTTACACTCAAATTAATGAAAAACGGTGCATAAGTAAACATCCAAGAAATTGAAAGGACTTAAAAGTAATGCGGAAAAGAAAGACCCGATACAAGTCGGGCAAATAATATTACATGGCCTTGTTATCACGCTCCGGGATAGGACCCCCGTGAGCAAAATGAGAATTTAAATATGCATGGAATTACTCTAGATGCATGCAATTACTTTAATTAATTTTAATCTACGCATAATAGATTGTTTACAAAAATGGTTCTAAAATACCAAAATATCATTTAATTAGAAAAATGACTTTATAAAATTAGGAAAACCTCATAAATGTCATTTTTGGCTTAATTTGATAACATTCAACATTTTTTGATATTTTTGAAATTTTCATATTTTTTTTTTTATTTTTTAAAAATATTAATAATAATTTATTAAACCGATCTATGCTAACATGGAGTAACACAGCACATGAATATCACAATAATCAAGCTCAAATCGACCGTTTGAAGATCGAAACTTGGTTTGCATATTTCGTCGAACACTTGGCGTGCATCAAATCATCCAAAATCAGCTTCGTCGGGCCATGTTTGTGGCCTTCAATCTCAACCCACAAGCAATCTCATGCGGAAATAAAGTATCAAGATTATATTACCACATGCAAGGAGCAAGATTAGACAGAAATCATAGCTTAAAACACAAAAGAACTAAGCTAAAATCATCATCAAATATGTGGGTTTGATCTGATTTCATAAATCTGGGTTTGAACCCAAGTCAAACAAACAGGTTATATGCCCATATTCAAGCCCCGACACTTATCACATGCAAGATCTAAGGGAAACACTACTTAATCCGAGTGAAAGTAGATAACATGAGCTTTCAAATGCAACAAAAATCATAGAGAATGGCCCACCGAAAGACATCAAAACGACCTCTCCAAGAAGCACACATGCAAAACTCTTGAAGAGATTCCAACACTTAGAAAAATTTCTACCTCGAAAATTAGTCCTCCGGACTAGTTTTCCTCTGGATTTTCGTGATCAAAACATGTTCAAAATTAAACTAAAATACATCTAGGATGTTTACCTTGCTTCCTAGTTTCCCTTTCAAGTGACTCTTGGCCAAGGAAACCAAGAAATTGTCCTCTGGGAGCACGTAAAAGTTGGTTCCTTCAAACTAAAAGTGAGATCTGCAGAAGAAAAAGTGAACGAAGATTTTTGTTGACTTCTAAAATTAGACTTCAAGACCTCTTTTGTTGGAAAAATTAACCCCAAACCAAACTATATATATTCTAGTTTGGGGTAAAAGTCAAGTTTTTCCTCATTTGTCTATCAGTTTTCTCAAAAACACCCGCTTTCTCTCACTCGGGACCAACCGGGCTCAACACTTGGAAAAATTCAAACTTTCTTTGGCCCGCCAGGAGGGTAGTTTTTCGCGGGGCTTTAGGAGGCCTTCGTGATCTCCATTTGGGACGTGCGACCTATGGTTGGAAAGATCTTTGAGTGAAGTTTCACTCTCTAGTTGAAGGTTTTGGCTAATTGTGGCTGCAAGTTTGTGAAAATTTCACTTTTCTCCCTGAAGGTTGATTTGGAATTTCTGGGTTTTTGCTTTCTGGAGTTGCTTTTGAAGGTGTCTTTGGGGAACGATCGTGAGCTCTCTCCTCTCCCCCTCGTCTTCTCTCTCTCCTCCATCAAAAGAGCATGCTTCGTAGATGTTATCCACCGAATTAGAGGAGTTTTGGTCGGTCTTTTGTCCACCTACCAAGCCTGCCAACTGAGCTAGTTCACCCACTCTCTGACTTAGCCAAATTTTCCAACTTCTGTAGCTGTTGAGTATCCGGATTTGGTGCGATTTTCCCATGCTTTTAGCAGCTTATCCCTGGCCAATTCTTGACCACTTACACTACTAATTATGGCCTTCCATCACGTGCAAAGATCGGGCTGGTTGGGCAGGTGAGGAGGATATGGTGGGGCCACCAAGTTGCTTACTCAGCAACTCCGAAATCAGACCAAACTGTGGGCTGGGTTTTGGTAGCTCGTTTGAGTGCTTTAATCCATCAATTTGACTGCGTTTTTTTATCAATTAGCAAGCTCATGTATATTAGTTTAAGATCTTGGCAATTTTTCACAATTGTACTCACTCAATTTTGCAAGAAAGTCTCTCAAAGTTGGTCATTTTCTTATCCAAAAATATCCATTTCAATACAAACTTGGTCTTTTTGGCCCGATTTAATTGATTCGAGTTGGCCCAAGTTCAATTTCAACTTAATTGGTGACCAAGATGATGATTTAAGGGTTTGGGCAAAATTTTGCAAAATTTGCGAATTGGTCCCTCAACTTTTTGGAAATTGCATTTTGGCCCCCAATTTGCCATTTTAGTTCCAATCTGACCTCCCGGGCTTGGCTAGTCACATTTAGATCATTGGCCCCAACTTTTTTTTTTTTTATCTTTTTTATATATTTAATTTAATTAAATTTTAAATTTTTTTTTTTTTTTAAGGAAAAACATATTCCATTTAAAAAAAAACTATACTAAACACCTAGATAATATATATGCAATAATTTGATATGAAATATTTTTGTGGAAAAACAAGTTCCCATTTTTTTGGAAATGATTTTTGGGCAAAAATTTAGGTGTCAATAACACTTTTATCCGTTGCATAGCCCACTTGAGCTTATAAATTCATTTCATATTAAACCCAGTTGGTGATCATCCCCCATACTGGGGCAAGACAAAAACATCCAAGTACCATGAACTAGAATGCTGACAAAATGGAGACTTTATTAAAAGAAAATAAGTGCAAAAATAAAAATAATAAATAAATAAATAATGGGGCATGAAAAAGTCGTGTGCCTGGTAAAAGCAAGGCCAATGCCCATAAAAGAAAATAAAATCAAACTTTTGATATAATGAGTCATATCCCCAACATGGCGATACTAAAACTCAAATGTTGTTGCAATCGATGGAGATTTGATGAGAAAAAATCTTCGACGGTGGAGAGGAAAGTGGTGGAAATGTCAAGATGATCACCAACTTTAATCCCCTAAACACCTTTTTGAGCCTAATGATCCATTCGTTTCTCAACCCATGAACCAAGCTTACGTTACGTCCTTCGCAAAGTCTTTTCAGATTATGGCACTTGAATTACCGTAATAGTTCATATGCTTGAAAGCATCGCTTGAAGAAGTGCGAGTAAGATAACTTCTATCTCATTTCGTGTATTTCTTGACTTATAAATCCCAAGACAATTGCGAAATATCATTTTTAAATAGCCTTGACTCAAAGAGAGTCCCCTTTGTTAAGCCATTGACCAAGCTCATATTACAATTCCTGTTAAAGACCTCTCAAATTGATAAAGTCGTACCACTTGCAAGATGAAGTGATTGTCAAAATCCTGCATCAAAGGTCAGGATAAAACAGCCCATTTTAATGAGGATGAGTGAAAAGTCATTTCAGACTAAATGATCCTTCATTTGACACATCCATGACACGCTCATGTGTTCAGATTGGAATCTTCTCTTGAAATCCTTTCTATTGGAATTAAGTGATGCATGGTTGATAGAAATCATTACGCATGAACCTTACTTGAATAAATGCATGTGTTATTTGTAATCACAAATACATGTTGCTTCTCCCACAACCATGTTTTACAGGAGACATATACCCAATGAGCAGAGATGTCACCAGGTAAGTATATCTCTATCTATACCTTAAATACTTGTCATTGTACATGTATTTTCCCTTTTGAGTACACTGACACTCGATGGAGTTGTCCCCAAAGATTTTTCCCCAGATTGCGATGCTAGGTGACTGAAGAATGGTTCGGGTCCTAGCCAAGCAAAATCCCCGTTTAGGCGACCGTAGAATGGTACGGGTCCTAGACAAAACCTATTTCCCTATTCAGGCGACCATAGAATGGTACGAGTCATGGAAGGTAAATCCTTGTTTAGGCAACTGTATAAGGGTATGGGTCCTAGACAAAACCTATTTCCCTATTCAGGTGACCGTACAATGGTACAGGTCCTGAAAGGTAAATCCCCATTTAGGCGACCGTAGAATGGTACGGGTCCTAGACAAAACCTATTTCTCTATACAGGCGATCGTAGAATGGTACGGGTCATGGAAGGTAAATCCCCGTTTAGGCGATCGTAGAATGGTACGAGTCCTAGGCAATATTTATTTCCCTATTCAGGCAACCGTAGAATAGTACGAGTCCTGGAAGGTAAATCCCCGTTTAGGCGACCGTAGAATGGTACGGGTCCTGGAAGGTAAATTCTCGTTTAGGCGACTGTAGAATGGTACATGTCCTAAACACAACCAAAGACTGCCGTATTGGGCAACTGTATAATGGTACAAGTCCTGGGAAAGCAGTCTCTTTACAAAGCCATGTTACTATTTTGGGCGACCATAGAATGGTACGGGTCCTAGACGTGTAACACCAATCTATCTTGAGTTACTCTATTCTCCTTGATGGCAAGTTATTCTAGGTAGGTTCATTTATCATTTGCATTTTCATGCATCATATAAATTGCATCCAAAAATGGAATTCAATTTCCAACAAAAATCATTCATTGCATATGCATAACCAAAATTTAGATCTCAATTTATCTTTGAAGGCAACCTCTACGAGCTCACCTTCAAAGAGGTGCAGTTGTTGACACCTAAATTTTGGGTAACCCATTTAGTCATTTATTGCATAAAAAATTAGGGATTAATTTTTAACCCCTAAATAAAAATAATAATAATAATAATAATATATTATAATATATTATAATTCAATTGCATAGCATATAATTTTAGGTGCATTTATTTTTAATTTACATGTTTTGCTTTTTTATTTATTGGACTGTTGGTGGATGGGTCGGATTAATTGTTTTGAATTAACGGGCCATGCTAGGACCACGAAAGGAACAAATTAACCCAAGCCCGTTGTTTATTTTTAATTAATTATCTGTTGAAAAATTAAGATTTGATGCGATATTATGATGATTTTTGGAAATTAAGAAAATCGCATTGTAATCTTATCTTTATCAATAGATGATGAAATCGGGGGAAAATATTCATGAGATAAGGATTTTTGTGATCAAGAGGTTATAAGCAATATTCGTGAGATGAGATGTTAACAAAAAAGATCACGTTTTGTTTCGCCTATACAAGGGTGCGTGCGGAATTCAATCGAGGTGGGGGAAGCCTTTCATGATTTTTCGAAGTCAAAATCCACAAAAGGGGAAAAGAATTTTCATGCTTTAGGGGGGTTCTTTGGTTTTTTTTTGGAGGGTTTTGGAAATCAAAAAGTGAAAAGAGTTATCGTCCGTGGGTTCTCTTCTCGGTTTTTGAAGAAAAAATTTGTCAAAATGGAAATAGGGATTTTGTGACTTTTTCCTTTTGCAAAAAGTGTTGCAAAAAGGGAAAAGGAAAAGAAATAGTAGTAGTAGAGAGGAGGACGCACGAAGGGACAGGCCAGCAGGGAGAACAGAAAAGAAAACAAAAAGAAAAATAAAAGGCGAGCACTGTTCATCTTCTTGGGGGGCTCCTTTGCCGTGACCGAGTTTCTGCACCGCCGATTTCTTTGTGCCACCACTGTGCCAACAAACACCCAACGCCGGTAGCCTCGCCTGAAGCCATCGCCGTCGCAACCTAAAGCCCTCTGTAGCCAAGCCCGACGCCCCCGCTCACCTGGAAGCCGAAGCCCACCACGATCCCGTCGGTCCGCCCTAGCCACAACGTCCTCGCTGCAACGCCAACCCTACTCAGCCCGCGCCGATCCAGCCGCCGAACTCCTCGTCGCTCCACTTCCTCGACGCCTCCGCTTGCTGCTTCCGCATCATCGCACCAAATCCGAGTATTAATTTGATCCGTAAGATTTCGGATCAGATTTTTAATTATTTTGAACCCTTTGTCGTGATGTTTAGGGTTAGATAATCGTTAATTTGACCTGTGAGACAACATGTTATTTTTTCGATTATTTTAATCCTTTATTTGTTGAATATCTTGATTGTTTTAGATTTAATGTTTAGTTGATAATTGCTTGTTTTGGAAAACCACTAAAAAAATCCAAAAAAATATTTGAATTATGATTCAGTTTGTTTTGGAATATTTCTTGTTATCTTGCATATCTAGAATAGGGATTTTATTTCGATTTAAAAAATATATATAAAATAAAAAATGCATTCATTTATGATGTTAGTTTTTGTTTAATTTAAGTTACATGTTTAATTATGTGACAATTTCAAATTTCGAATTTTATTAAAAAATAAAAAATAAAAAATATCATGCATATGTCATGTACAATTAGGGCATTCTCTGCACGTCATCGCATATTAGATAAAATTTTATGTTTAATTTTAGGTCTAGATAGATCTTTAGATGAATTGCATGATAGGTTATTTTAAAATGTATGTTTAGAAAGCATTTAGAATAGCTAGTATTTCACTTTAGTTTGATTTTCATTTTTAGTGATTTTAATTATGAATTGTTGTTAAATAAAAAATAAAAAAAATCATGGACACGTCATATAGAATTAGATTCATGAAAAGCACGTCACATAGAATTAGGTTCATGAAATGCACGCCATTTAGGGATTATTACTAGAGTCATTTAATTAGAAATTGCCCGTCATTAGAATTAGGTCATTTTAGTTAATTTAGATTGCATGTTTAATTATTGCATATTCATTAAGAAATCACATTTTTCCATGCCATATTATTTCATATTAGATTAGAAGCATCGCATTGCATATGGACCATATTCTCGTTAAAAAGTGAAAGCAAAAATTGAGTGATTGTTTATTAATTAGAAATCATATCTAGGATTACTTATGTGAATTCTGATTTAACAATGCAGATGCTTTCGTTGCTTTGAGGTAGGTTTTGCATTATTTAGTTGCTTTCTTGAGCATTAAATTGGTGGTATGCGCACCCACATGATCACCTCACATGTTAGGAAAGTGAATTAAAATCAATTTAAGCTGCCCGCAAAATTTTTTTTTTTAAACTAAATAAAGAAATGGTATCGAAAGGGCACTAGGATAGTCTAATGTAATCAAGTCCTCGTACCCTTAGTCTTTGGTTCGTAGGAGTAAAATAATTATCCCATTATTTTACTTAGGTGTTTAATCGACTTACCTTAAATCGATTAGTGGCGACTCCTAGATAATAATCTTTTGTATGTTGAAACTTTAAGTCGCAATTTGGTATGGGCTTGGGAGAGCTCGAGCTAAGCTTAAAGACTTAGTAGTTCATTAACCTAATTTTAGGTGGTGCACCCGAAAAATTAGGTCGCGACAAAGTGTATATTAAAGAGGTTGGGAGACAATTAGATAGAAAAGTGAAAATAGTAAGATTAGATAGAGGCGGTGAATATTATGGAAAGTATAATGAATTGGGACAATGTCTAGGTCCATTTGCTAAATTCCTTGAAAGACATGGCATTTGTCCTCTATACACAATGCCAGGTACACCACAACAAAATGGTGTAACAGAAATGCGTAATCGTACTTTAGTGGAAATGGTTAGGAGTATGATGAGTCATTCATCTTTCCCTTTATCTTTGTGAATGTATGCTTTAAAGATTTCTATGTATTTTTTAAACAGGGTTCCTAGTAAGGCAGTTCCAAAGACTCCCTTTGAACTGTGGACGGGAAGGAAACCTAGTTTACGACACCTGCATGTTTGGGGTTGTCAAGCAGAAGTAAGAATTTACAATCCACTTGAAAGGAAATTGGATTCAAGAACAACTAATGGTTATTTCATTAGTTAAGCAGAGAAATCCAAAGGGTATAAATTTTATTATCCTAATCATAGTACAAGAATTGTTGAATTTGAAATGCTAAGTTCATTGAGAATGGTGACATCAGTGGGAGTGAAAGAGTGCGTGATGCTTGCATTCAAGAAGTAAGGGTAGAAGTTCCTATACCCAAAGCTTCTAAAGTTGTTGTTCTTGATACTATAGTACAATATAACAATAATCAATAACAACAAATTAATGAACAACCACTCCATAATGAAGATGTCAATATTGAACCTCCAATAGCTAAGTCACAAGAAATAGCATTAAGAAGATCTCAAAGAGAAAGGAGGTCGGCTATTTCTGATAACTATATGGTTTATCTACAATAGTCAGAAATTGACTTAGGAATTGGAAATGATCTAGATTCATTTTTCCAAGCCATGAAATGTGAAAATTCTAATGAATGGTTTAATGCCATGGAAGAAGAGTTAAAATCCATGCATCAAAATCAAGTTTGGGATATTGTTGAATTGCCTAAAGGATGTAAAAAGGTCGGGTGTAAATGGGTCTTTAAGACCGAGCACGACTCAAAAGGCAATATTGAACGACATAAAGTCAGACTTGTTGCAAAGGGTTTTACGCAAAAAGAAGGCATTGACTATAAAGAGACATTTTCACCAGTCTTTAAGAAAGACTCACTTAGAATTATTATGGCTTTTGTGGCTCATTATGATTTGGAGTTACACCAAACGGATGTAAAGACCGCCTTTCTTAATGGGAATTTAGAAGAAGAGGTTTATATGGATCAACCCGAAGGCTTTTCAGTTAAAGGAAATGAGCACATGGTATGTAAATTAAAGATGTTAATGTATGGACTTAAACAAGCTTTCCGACAATGGTATCTTAAGTTTAACGATACCATAACTTCATTTGGATTTAAGGAAAACATCGTTGATCAGTGTATTTATATGAAGATTAGTGGGAGCAAGTTTATTTTTTTAGTTCTGTATGTTGATGATATTTTGCTTGCTGCTAATGATATTGGTTTGTTACATGAAACCAAGAAGTTTCTCTCTAAGAATTTTGAAATGAAGGATATGGAAGAGGCAACGTATGTGATAGGAATAGAAATATTCCGTGATAGATCAAAAGGATTATTAGGATTGTCTCAAAAATTCTACATTGAGAAAATTTTAGAGAGATTTAATATGGGTAAATGTTCAGCAGAAATAGTTCCAATTCAGAAAGGTGACAAATTTAGCCTTATGTAATGTCCAAAAAGTGAATTGGAACGAGAACAAATGAAAAATATTTCTTATGCATCTGTTGTGGGGAGCTTAATGTATGCACAAACTTGCACCAGACCAGACATCAGTTTTACTATCGGAATGCTAGGTAGGTATCAAAGTAATCCTGGAATGGATCATTGGAAAGCTGCAAAGAAAGTTCTTAGATACTTGCAAGGAACGAAGAATCATATGCTCACTTATAAAAAATCCGATCATCTCGAGGTGATTGGATATTCGAATTTAGACTTAGCCGGATGTGCCAATACAAGAAAATCAACGTTTGGTTACTTGTTTCTTCTAGCTGGAGGGGCAATTTTATGGAAAAGTGTGAAGTAGTTAGTTATTGCTGCATCCACTATGGAAGCTGAATTTGTGGCAAGCTTTGAGGTCACTATTCATGGATTATGGCTGCGGAATTTTATTTCAGGGCTTGTGATTGTCGACAGTATTGCCAAGTCACTGAAAATTTATTGTGATAACTCTGCAGCAGTTTTCTTCTCTAATAACAACAAGTATTCTAAGGTGCTAAGCATATGGAGATTAAATACTTGTCTGTTAAAAAAGAAGTTTAGAAACGAAGAGTGTCAATTGAGCACATTAGCACCAAACTTATGATAGCAGATCTCTTAACAAAAGGACTGCCGCCTAAAACATTTAATGAGCATGTTGAAAAGATGATCATTATTGGATGTCATTAATGTTTGTATTATGATTGTATTAAGTTTATGTATTTGAGACTTTGAGCTCATTAACGAGTTTCTAATATTTCCCGTTTTCTATTTAGTATACATTATGGAAATAGATGAATGTTAAACATGATAGTTTCTAAAGAGACATTATAGTTGGACTATTGCTGTACTTTTCATTTATGGATCATGTTAAGTAAAGTGATATAGTTGTAGTGCATAGAAGGGACTATGTCGATTAATGACATACAACTGCTATGACTAGCATTAGTTTTCTTTACTTAATTGTGATTATTATGTGATTGCCAATTTAATGAAATTTTAATAGCATAATATTATTGTGCACATTACAATCTTTATTAAACCATGAAAGGAATATCATATAGGCCAAGTGAGAGAATGTAAGAATTATTGTGGCCCACATGATATGAATTTATTATATGGTTTAATGATTATTGAAATGCTATAAAATAAATAATGTATTGGTTATGAGAAGTTATGACTCTAATAAAATGAAGAGGTACAATTTTTATGAAAGTTGAAAAGGCGCTTTGATGGAAGGCATCTATTCAAAGAACGTATAAATAGAGTCCGGTCATCTCTCCACTCATATGAACAACAATAACAGAAAAATATTTGGTATTCTCTCCTCCATCGATAGAATACATTAAAGAATAGTAGGTTAAGGGAGAGAAATCGGATTTCTTCATTTGGTTCGAGTTCTTTAGTTTTACTAACGATTATCATCAAGTGTAACGCTATGGATAAAGGTATGTCTTATTCTATTTGTGAAAATCATGAAGATCAAAGACCACTGTTTATTATGAGTTTCTGCATTATAGATTTAATATGTATTGTCTAATATAAGGCTTTAGCGGCTATTCTTCCAAGATACAACATACCTTCTTATTTATTCCGCATTGAATAATATAAGGAAACATGATAAGGTTATGTGTATAACTCAAAAAAGAAAAGAAAACATATGAAAAGATTAATTAACATATTCTGGTTTGGATATATCTATACCACTTTCCTATTGCATTGGAAGTAACAACTTATAGGTAAAAGAAAAAGAGAGCCGTTAAGAAATAGTTATAAATAAATCGATAATTAAAGAAGAAGATGACTATTGTATAGCCATTATAAAATAATGAGAAAATTACCAATAAGAGCTTGAAATGCTCTCATTTTCTCAAATAAGAGTTTGAAGTGAACGTTATTTCAAATAAGGACTTAAAGTGCCATCATTTTTTCAAATAAGGGCTTAGAGTAGATATTGTTTTAAATAAGGGCTCGAAGTGGCTATATTAGTCTCAAATAAGGACTTGAACTCACCAACTGTGAAGGGCAATTCATCTTTTTTAATTATTTTAAATTTTTCATTTTTTTTTTCATTTTTATATTTTTCATTAAAAAACAAACTAAAAATAAAACTAAAAAAAAAGAGGAAAAACACAAGCGGAAGGCGGCACCCCATTGCTAGTGGGGCGGTGACAATGGCCAACAAGGCCACGGTGATGGCCGGCGGGGGTCGTTGGTCTTTGCCCAAGAACCGGCGACCACACCGGCCATTGTTGTAGCCCAATCGGTGATGGGGCGATGGCTTGTGGTTTTTTTTTTTTTTTTTTTTTTTTTTTTTTACTTTTTAATTTTAATTTTTCAATTTTTAATCTAATTTAATTTCAATTAAAATTTAAGTTGTGTTCAGACAAAAATATCCATGATCGACTGAAATTTTTTGTTGATCGGTGAGCTGGTCAAGTTAGGCCTTTATTTGAAATAGCCATAAACATTTCAGACCATTCTTTGAAACTGATATGGTCATTTCGGGCCATTATTTGAAACAAAGTCTACTCAGGCCTTTATTTGAGAAAATGATGGTATTTTGGCCCTTATTTGAAATTTTTTATAAAATGATAAAGAGTTTTATGTTGAATAAATGAAACGTTATAAAGTCGTTATGCGGCTATTAGAAAGTGGTTACACAGTTGTTACATTACTATTAAATGGCCGTTATAAAACATTACAAAACCATTTCATTTGCAAGGAATAAAAAAGCATGACATCACTTTTGTATGCATTATTGTCAAGCAATTCCTTGCATTTGCTAGAGGGGGAAGTAAAGCAAAAAAAAATCAGAATCTGGAATTCATAATAGCATAAAGTATATTGGGAATTTATGTCAAAAGTTAAAAGTTTGATTTCTCCATCGTTGCTTGAAATTTAGATCTAGTGAACTTTACTCTAATCAATGTGATTTTCACACTATGTCTAGCATGCATCGCCTGCATAAAGTGATTCACAAGGAATATAAAAATAACTATAAAGCTTGCGACACACAAAAGGCCAAAATAGGTCCATAAATGGTCACTCCAAGTTAAAACAGTCCCAATGCATCAGGTTCATTGCTTCGATTCCAAGCTACTCTTTCAATGGGTGAAACTTTCTGTAAAACATGATCCTTAAGTTAAACTCTAAAGGTTGCAGCTGCTTATATGCACAAGATTTCAGTTTGACTTTGTGGGGTTCAAAGTCTCTCTCTACCACCTTTTGTGACATTGACGAAATTTGAGTTAATCCCAATCAATCTCCTCTCGACAAACTCCTCCTAGCAAATGGGTGATCTCCACTCGCTTCCACATAAACTGTTCAAATAGAGCCATGCCAATATTTTGGTCAAAAGCTATTATTATAGGGGAACTCAACCATATGCAAGTGATCCTCCCAACTACCCTCAAAATTAATTACACAAGCTTTCAGCATCTATTCCAAGGTCTGAATAGTTCTCTCTAACCACCGACTGTTTGGGGTTAAAAGGCCGTGCTTGATTGGATTACAAAGCTGATTGGATTTGCATGTTACTTGAATAGAACACAGAGCGCTGACCGAACTTACGGCTGGTTGAATCAGAAAGCTGATTGAATTTGGGTCATTCGAGGATGAATAATACTAATAGAGATTCTTTTGGCAAATGAAATTTATTCATGCTTATAGAATTTGAAGTGAAATATTCTCTGACACAGTAGCATAATACCCTCTATGATGTCGGATTATAAAAATGGTTCAGTGCATTATTAAAAAAAATTAGCATGAGTTTATATTTAAAAAAAAACAAAACATGATCATCTCTGAAATAAGTTCCCTTACTATAAAAGACAAAGCCTTAACACCGTGGAGTATAATGACGGATTGGATGGACAAAGACGGGCATGTATGTTCTTTATCTAAATATATGAATTTGAATTACTACATTCCAAAAATGCTTGACATAATTGGAAAGTCATTGGTAAACTTGTTTTGAAACTAATCAAAAGTTAACCCGTTCTACTATTCTATTTCATAGTAGATAGAAGGCAAAAAAAAACATAAAATAACAAAAAAGTTTCTTTCTTACTCTTTAAGTATTCGATATTCAACTTGAATGACAATAACATAGGTATAATTGTGTATAGCCGATAGCCGATGAATTTACGTTGCATGTATTAGGAATCATAATGGATTTACAGACATTTTTTAAAATGTTTTTCTCTATCACATAACTTATGTTCCTAGTTCATTTTACCACAAAAAAAAGTTCAAAATAAAATAAAATAAAATAATTGCAATTAGATTGAGGCTCTCAAGATGTATTGCAAATTTTATATTTTCATTTACCAAACTTTTATTTATAGAAGAAAGGCTCCTCTCATTCAAGTGTATTGAAATTGCTAAAGTTTCTAAAACTACTTACAAAACTTTTGAAATTTTATTTGGAAAAAAAAAAAGAAGAAGAAAGAAAGGCTTCTCTGACTAAATTAGATGCATAAATGCCAAAAAGTAAGATGTTGTCCTCAAGGTTCAACGATGATGTTATAGTAAATCCCTAGGAAAATTATTCAAAAAATTCTAAATCTATCATACTTTTATCAATTAAGTCCTAAATTTTTACATATTTTGCCAATTGAGATAATTCGGCCAATGTTGGCATGTATTAGCTAATGCGGATGTCGGCTGTCTGACGTGTCGGCTGTCTAACTTGACAAACTAACGCTGAAGTTGACAAATTTTAATAATTTATTTTTTTCATATTTTTTCTTCTCTTTTTTTCCCATTTCTTCTTCCTTTTGCTAGTAGCTAGCCATTGACCATAGGCAAATGGCTAGGCATGCTAGCCTTGCCTCCACAGGCAAGGCTTGGTCGAGTGAGAGCGAGTCCTTGCCCAAGCCAAGTAAGGCTGACCCTTGCCTAGGCCAGGGCAACCTTACTGGGTGTTGCCTTCGCTTGTGCAATACCTAGTGAGGCTACCCTAGCCTGGGCGAGAGCCAACTTCACCAAGTGAGGGTCAGCCTCACTAGGGCTTGGCTTAGTAGGCGAGGGTCGGCCTTGCCCAGCTTCACCTTCACCTAGTGAGGCCGTCCTAGCCTAGACGAGGCCGACCCTCATCAAGTCACACTAGGGCCAGTGGTTGAGCCACCGGCAAAAGGAAGAAGATCGAAAAAAAAAAATTCAAAAATTCAAAAATATTAAAATATTATTAAATTTGTCAACATTAGCATTGGCTGTCTTATGTGACACCGCTAGTGTCAACATCAACAATTTTTGGCAAAAATTAGCTAGATAGACTCATTTGGCAAAAAGTAAAAATGTTTCGGATTGAATTGATGAAATTAAAAGGTTGAAGATTGAATTGACAAAAATATAATAGATTTAGGATTTTTTGGACAATTTTCTAGTGAATCTTTCTACAATACTCGTTAATTGGAAGTAAGCTTCCTTGTTAGAGCTGTTATAGATAAAGCTTTTTTTTCCCATCTAGTTTAGAGAGGGTAGCTATAAGTTGTATAATTTATCAGGGTCTGCTGCTCCTTTCCTCTAATGATTAAATTGTCAAACCTAACGACATGGCTCTTTAAAGAAAAGCTTTATTCAAAGGAACTTTAGAGAGGGTTGATCAGTCCAATCCATTTATCATTCCACCACTCACCCAAGTAAACTCATGAGTTATAGGTTCCACAGATTACATGCTTGAAGCTCCATCGATCATCGGTCACTTCCACCGCAAAGATATTGTTTTTCTCCTTCTCGGGTTTCAGTCAAACCTTTTATTGTTGCCCCGGCTACTACTTAATTTAAGACTTTATGGTCTAATCTCTCTGGCTTATAGTTGTAAATCCGAGTTCTCCTTACTACCAAATCCAACAAAAACTTTGAAAGAGAAAAGAAAACGAAAGGTACAGCGGAAGTGACTAAAAGATATAGGATATAGGAAGGGAAGCTCGATTGAGGAAAGAGAAAGAAGTACATGAGCAAGAAAGGTCATCAATCTTTTTTTTTTTTTTCAATAAGTGAGAAATCCAATTAAATCCTAAAACCATTGCTTGATACATGGCATCTCATTTCCGATGCGGTGCTACTAGCCTTTCTCTTCTTCTTTCTTAAAATAAATAAGTGAAGTGAGGATGGCACTGACTTAAAATCCTTCTCTTTGAGTGAAACCCTTTCCCACCAAAATTATCATTGAGTTGAATAGCCCATGTTTTGAATTCAAATAGGTTATTGGGTTGAGTCAAATTTACATTAATAGGCATAATTAATAAGGAGGAATTGACTTCAAATTTACAAAGCAAAAACTTGCCAAGCACGGCAACACAAATACTTAGCATAATTTCTTCATGTATTGATACTTAATTTTACATATGAAAGTTACTAACTACATTGAGAAATAACCAATTTTTAATGGGAAAAATACCAAGAAAGTCATGAATTTATTGTAATTGTGTCAATTCAATCATAATTTCTTTTTTCACCGATATAGTTCATACTTTTTATATTTATGCCAATTCTATCTATCTGCCAAATTTTGGCTTGTCGATGTTGACATGGATGCCAAGGGGCACCTCCTGTACGGTGGATGCTAATATGTACAATTTTTAATAATATTTTAATTTTTTGAATTCTTTTTTTCCTCCTTCCTTCTACATCTAATCGGTCGCCACCGACCAGAGGTGAGGGTCGGCAGGGCTCACCCTTGTTGGCCACTGCAAGGGCAAGCCTTGCCTAGTGATGGTGAGGCCACCCTTGCCAATGATCGGCGGGTTGAGCCTTGTTGTGGTTGGGCGAGATCAAGTCTTGTCAAATCTAGTGGGGCCTTGCCTAGGGACAGCGAGGCTCACCTTGGCCATGGCTAGGCCAGGCCCAACCTCGCTAGTGGCTAACGGGGGCAAGCCTCACCATTGGCTAGTGGCGATTGGCTTGAGGTAGAAAAGGAGGAGGAGAAAAAAGAAAAAGAAACAAAAGAAAAAGAGAAGAAAAGAACAAAAAATTAATAATGTTTTTTGACAAAAATAAAAATTTCAAAAAAAATTGTCCAAGTTAGCATTCACCTGACGGCCGCTGTCCACGTTAGCGTTGATACATCAAAATTAGTTGAATGGATTGAATTGACATAAATATACACAAATTTAGAATTGAATTAACAAAAGAAAATTTTAGACTGAATTTGTTCAATTGCAATAGGTTTAGCACTTTTTTGGTAATTTTCCCAAATTTTAATGGCTAAAAAGTTACAGTTTAATCTTCCATAGATTTTGTGCTGCTCATACTTTGACCTGTATTCATCATGAAACACTAAGAAAACTTTTTAAAGTATACAAATATTGTAATATAAAATCACATTTAATGAATTTTCGATAATTTTCCAAAACTTAAATTTTTCCACTTTAAGAAATTGGAGGAAGAGTCGTAACTAGAAGTTATATATAGGCAAAAATTGGGCCCGCTAAAAAGTTATTAACCACATGCTCAAGCCAGCTACTATAGAAACTTATGAATCACTCTAAACAAATTACTAGTTTCACTCTTGTATAGACATATACTTGATTTCCTAAAATAAAAACCTTACGAATCGGGTGAAAATTGATTGCTGTAAGGATTTACTAACCAAATCACCATATGAAAAGTTACTAACCACATGGAGCAGTGTTTAACTGTGGATAGGTCAAAAGTTACTAATCGCTTTAAGGGACTCGAATTTTCCATCCCAATTTGGTGGGCTTCAGTGTAACGCCTCTGGTAAACAACTGATACATAGTTTCATTATTTCCTGGCAACTCCAAGTACAAAAATATGGAATTAAGCTCCCTCATCATCTGAAGATGATGAGCTTAACTTATTTATCTTATTCAAATAACATTAGATTAACCAAAGGACACATTCCACCTGAACTTCTAGTCCATGGTCAGTTTGGTGATGCGTCTTTCTCCGGGAATTTGTTCTGGCAGCGCTATGCCAAAATGCGCCATGAGAAGCCAAACATGGCTGAGAAGCTCTCCTCCTGTGCTCAGGCTCTCGCAGTGTTCGTAGCCTTTGCTTTGGCAAGCCGCAGATACCAGCATTCTCGCCCAGACGCTGCCGATAACGTCCCATTTCCTGGGAACATCAGTCAACTGGCACGTAAGATGGCATCCGTCATACAGTACCGACATGCTTTTGTCTCCGCGAATCTTCCACGCGGGGAGTTGAGTACTCACTTTGAGCAGAAGATGGCAGACTATGCACAGATCTAGCGACTTTTTCGACTTGTGCGCAGTCTTGCAGCTGCAATCGCCGGGGTAAAAATGTGGCTCTTTCTTGAATAATTTCTTCGCCCACTTAATGATCGATGAGATGCTGCCTTCCTTGTTCAACAACGCGGCTTGCTTGTCTTCGAGGAACTTCTGAGAATCGAACAAAGTGTCTTCGTATTGAAACCCCCTCGTCCCTATTGGCAGCATGGGAGGATGGAATACTAAAAGATAGAGCATGTACCTAGAAACCAGCTTACTCATCTTCAAGCTCACTAGGTCTTCCGAGTTTTCGCCATTCTTCTTGCCGCGGTCCTTGTAGTAACAGAGCTCAGTGGCGATGTGCCAGATTAGGATACTCTGGTCAAACTCCTCGTCCACAGTCCAGCTCAGCTCATCGCAATTTGACGTTTTCAGTTTTTCGCGTGCCCCCAGCTTAATATTCTCCAACATGCGGAGGTTCGGTTTCAGTTTCTGGTTCTCATTCAGATATTTGTCCGTTTCCTTCATGTGACGGAAGATCCATTCTTTGAGGTTATTCTTGAACTCTTTGTGACAGACGTAGAAGTTCTTTTCCACCTTCATGTCTAACGTGGTGAGCCACGGATACTTGGGGACGATCCTGTTTCCTTTCCTGATAGAAAATCTCAGGAGGCTGAACTGGGCTATGGAATTCGACCATCTCTTCTTCGGGAAGAACTTGAGAGAAGTGATGGCGGACGAAATCATAGATCTCTTGGGTTTCTGAAGCCGCCAGCAGTCGACCCAATCGGATGAAATTACTAGAAGAAGCGAGTAGATATCTAAAAGTATAGTGGCACTTACAAGCAAGAAAGTTATACAAATGTCGACTTTGGGGTAATCCTTCTTATCCTGTAAGGAGAATAACAACAACACGGCACAGGGCACAAAGAGACTGATGACCCAACGGATGATGCCCCAAGCACAGTTCAGCAACGGCGCCTTAGTGTAGAGCAGATCGTACATGAACCCGAGCTCGATCTCCACGATCTCAAAAGCATTCTCCGCTTTCATGTTCCGGTCCATGAAAATGCGCTTGCTGGTGGCCAGGTCGCCAGAGTTGAGGATCAGGCCCACGAAGAGAAGCTTGAAGTTCTTGAACAACTCATATGCTTTAAGCAGAGTCTTTTCAGGGTCATAGGCTTGACCGCTCACGGAGAGACCCTCTGGCGCCGAAAACTCTATGACCTCATCGAATCCGACCTGGTAACCTTCCTCTCTCTTTAGAAGATACTGCTCCATTTTCCTAGGGTAAATGGGACCGAAATTGGGTAGATAACGCATTGAATCTTGAAATCGATCTTTGCTCGCCAAGTACAAACACAATGTCCTCTCAGCATATTTGATGAACCCCACTAGGATTATACCCTTTGCTATCATCGATAGTGTAGACCCCGACAAGGCCATATAGTAGATGTAACACGCTAGCCCTACCTGGACGCAAAGCCGTGCCAACTGCCTTAGCCATAGCTCATTGTCCGCCAGGGCATATGCAGTGATCGTGTCAGGCCCGCCCAAGTGGAGGAGAAGGAACGACGCCCATAGTGCTGTGATCTGGCTCTTTGGATCGAACGTCCCCTTCATTTCCTTGATGTTGGCCAGGCGGTTTGAAAGGACACCGAGTGTTACGGTTGCGACAGACTCGGCCAATAGGAATGTCGTCCAGACCAGGAATTGGTTGTTCCTCTTGGACATGGATTTCCTCCGGCCGCCTTGAGTTGCAAGGCTCAACTGGACGAGCAAGCTGAGAAGAATGAGCAACCGCAGCTCCCACTCCTTCCACAATTCACGAGTGTCTCGAAGGAGCAGCGAAAATCTCATGGTTATACTCGAAATGTCAGCACCGAAAGGGGCAATAATCGAGGCGCCGTCTCAAAGAGCAGTCAAACTTAGGATAATATGTGGCGAGGATAAAGCAAGGCAAGGCAGCATTAGCCTCAAGTTTACCTCAGCATCGTCATCAGAAGTGCCACCATTTTGTAAGCATTAACTTTGGGACAGGAATCAAATTCAGAATCACCTCTTTACCCTGCATTACATTACAAGGAATAGAAAAGCAGTCCACTTTTCAAAACATCTTCAACATGGCATTCACGACATCACTTTCGGATGCATAAAGCAATTCTCTGTATTTACCCAAGAGTGGAGTAAAGCGACAAAATCAGATTCCGACAATCGTACTAGCATGAGTATAATCTGCTTTAATTGAGAAGATCAGAATCTAGGTAAACTGTTAAAGTTTGGTTTCTCAATCACTACTCGAAATTAGAATCCTGTTAACTTTACTCTAATCACTATGATTTTAACACTCTGTCCAACATGCATCATAGCTCAACGTGATTCATGTAAGATATAGAAATCCCCTATTTGGCTTGCTATGATAAAGTAAAAATGCACAAAGAGGCCAAAAGAGGGTGATAAATGCTCACTCCAAGTTGAAGCAATCTCAATGCATCGAGTTGATTGCTTTGATTCCAAGCTACTCCTTTCATTGGTGAAACTTTCCGGAAAACATGATCTCTAAGCTGAAACTCTAAAGGTCGTAGCTTCTTATCTGCACAAGATTTTGGTCCGACTTTGTGCAGTCCAAAGTTACTCTCTAACAACTCGTGTGACATTACACGAAATCTTAATCTACTCTTGCCCAGTCAATCTCCTCTTGCCAACCTCCTCCGAGCAAATAGGAGATCTACATTTGCATCCATGTAACTTTTTAGATAGAGCCATGCCGATACTTTGCTAAGTAGCTATTATTATAGTGGAACTCAACCATAATCAAGTGATAAACTCCCAGCTACCCTTAAAAACAATTATGCAAGCCCTCGGCATGTCCTCCAAGGTTTGAATGGTTCTCTCTCACTACCGAATGTTTGGGGTTGAAAAGTTCTGCTTGATTGAAGAATGCTGATTGGATCTACATGTTACTTGAATAGAACACTAATTGAATAAGAACGCTGACTGAACTCTCATGCTGGTTGAATTAGAAAGACAATTGAATTTGCATGCTGGTTGTAATCCACACGTCATGTTAATTGTTAAATATTCATCATAATGGAAATTTAACGTTGCTGCAAAGGTGCACGCTGATCAAATCGCATGATGTCATGATGAAGATTGGATCCATCTTGTTTACCGAGTTTTCATACACAAGGTCTACTAATTGATTGGATTGTATTCATCCCGGTTTTCTTGTTTTGAAACGTACTGTTGGCTATTTGTCTTTTGAACGATGCCTGGTGTAGATTGGATTCCTCCATTGATTGATGCATTGCATATTTTGAAAAGACAGGGATGTTGCGTCAATTTATTGTCCACGCCATGATGTGGCGGTTTCATCTGATGGTGGACAAACGAGATTTTTTAGTTTTCAAAGCATAAAAAGAAAACTATATTTATATTAAAATAGGAATTCATGTGATATTGCATGAAAGAACTTTACCAAAGTACGTGATACATAAAGTGCGATGTGAAGGTGCCAAACCTTTCCCACGTATATCCGACCCCTTGTATCTCGAACTTTAATTTTCATAGAACAGTTGATTTTTAGATGATTAGTTGACTTCTCTCTAACAACTAGAACTTTATGTTCCAATGACCTTAGAATGATGGTGGGGAATCCCTGAATTGCTCATGGTACGCTAGTAGCTCACCCTAATTTTAGGGAACGGAAAACTCCGGAGCTTGGACTTTTGAGACGGATTTCAAAAATTGCTTGAGAACCTTTTCTTAGCAATTCTGCAATTTTCGAATTTCCATTTTCCATTGGTCTTTCTGAGAAACACGCTTCAGTGTTTACTTGGGGAAGCGCTGCAAGGGACAGCATCATTGGACAACTCTGCCCTTAACTTTGAAAAATTACAGACTAGCCCCCTTAGAACTGTGGCACCTTTGTGCAATAACACTCGAAATTTCACAAGTTACAAATCACCCTCCTTAATTTTTTTTTTTTTGTTGCTATTGCTAGACTTTCCTCTCTGCGTTGTTGAGCATTACCAAATATGACAACCTCATTTTTCTTGTCCATAATAACCACTTCCAGATTTTCTTTAGATTCATCAATCCTCCATCCCCTTCATTCTCTTAACTCATTTACCATGAAATAAAGGTTATTGAAATCAAGAAAAACCAACTAAAATCATTTCTACGTAACACTTAACCTCTATACAGATAGGAAAACTACTGACTCATGGGATTAGTCTATAACTTTTCAAAGTTGGGTAGCTAGTGTGCAACTGTGCCAAACTTCATAGCGGTGTTCTATGACTTTTTAATTTCGGAAGCTATAGGGGCAATGGTGCCAAAGTCGAGGGGGCTAAAACCAACTACGTAAATGGGCCAAAAAATAAATGCCCATCAGGCTAAAAAGCGAGACCCAAGTTTTTTTTTTTCGGGGAGACCCAAGTTATTTTAAAAACTTTCGGCGGAATATCATCGTTTGGAGGATGAAGATGAAAACACAATCAGTTCGCGTGAAGCGCCTCACTTTCTCTCTCTTCCAACTCCTCTCCAACTCCACTTCAAGAGTTCCAAGTCCCCTGATGCATGGCTTCCTCGGGAAAATTGCAAAAAAGAAAGTCTACATGGAATAGAAATCATATATATATATATATATATATACATATGTCTACATGGAATAGAAATCATATATATATATGTACATGTATATATCTATTTCCATCCATGAAAATTACAAAAATGCGCAATTGCTCTCCTTATCGCTTTTATGGATTCACGATCTCTTTCTAGATTCCATATCATATATGAAACCACAAAAATTTGGGATTACACGGCCATCCTTGTACCCATATGAGACAACTTTAAACAAAAACCAATCACATGTTGTCAACATATATATCTCTATCTACACACACACACACATATATATATGATAAACCAACAAGTTGGTTGTAATATCGGAGTTTCTGTAATCCATCAAAAGAATATGTAAAACTTAGAACTCATCCAGCCCAACAACTAACAACAGTCATTTATACAACTCCGTCGAACCACACCCAAAAATCCGACTCCCAAAAGTCTTCATTAATAACGTTCTTGCACTATTGACCACTAACCAAGGAACTTGAAAAGAATAACCATAACCCAATGAGTAGTACCTCTTTTCTAAGTAGATACAAACCTCCATGATACACATTTAAGACTTAAGACACAATTCATTTATACCAAATCTAGAATATAACAAACTTATAGGAATAAGTTGACTTATATGTTACTTCTATATAACTATATTCACAGTAGAAATACCAATTTCATCAATAATATCAAAACAAGTATCAGTGGTCTAGTTCACTAATTAATCTCATCAAATCACATGTCAAAGAACAATTCCATGCTTAATATCTAACTGAAAGCTTTAGAGGTTACTCCCACAAAACTTTTGTTATCATGTAGCAATTTGTTCCTAACCAATGTATATTATAGTAGAAGGCCATAGAGGTGGCTCCTATGAACTTGCGTTGCCTTGTAGCAATAGGCCATTGACTACAAAGATTAGTAGTATAATGTACTAGAAATGGCTCTTATAAGACTTGCGTCACCCTATAACACTTAGCCTTTGGCTACACATATTAGTAATACAAGACCCCCAAAGGTGGCTCCCATGAAATTTGCGTTGCCATATAGCATTTAGTCATTGACCGTCCATATCACAACTTGTTTAAAAAAAACATATAGCCTTTTGCAACTTAGTTAATTATTCAGAATCCCCTTTCGTTAAATATTTATCAAACCATTTCATAATAATCAACTCATGATATATTTAATCCATATTAATTTCACAATATAAATTTACTAACTCAAAGAAGAGATTAACACCATTCACCTGAGAATGCCTAAAATCAAACAACATAGCTCACTCGAACTAACGATCTCCCAATCCTATTAACTTAACGAGCATTGATGTTAAAATAAAGTAAAATACTACATCAAGTAAACTATAAACACTAGCAAAACAACTCTCACACATCAACAAATTGCTCATCCAAAGGGATTATTCAAAATTATCAGTAATGCATAACTCGCATGCGAAATGCTAAAATCTTGCTTCAACTAAACTGTTGCTTCAAATTATCTCCCATCAAACCCCACATTTCCATAAAATCTCATAACTCAACAACTCTAAAGTCGTACTTCACAGCTCAAATTTCATATAATTTTCAATTTGTGTCCTAATCCCAAAAACTACTCCAATTAGATGAACAAATGGTATGAGCACTTACCATGCATTACAAATCGAATCTAGCTTGGCCAGGACCTTTTAGTGTGTATGCATAGAACCCTCTTCTTCCTTTCTCCTTCTCTCTTCTTTCTTTTTTCCTTCTTTCGTTTATCTCTTTCTTCTTCTTTTCTTGTGCAAGCTCTCGAGCTCTTTTATTGAAGTTGAAGTGTCCACTGTTATGCTTTGTTGATAAGGTCAACATTTTCCTTCTTTTTTTTTTGGCAAGTCCAACCACTCTTTGACATGTTCAAATAGAAAGTCCAATATTACAATCTACCCTCCTTAAAAATAATTTCGCCATTGCAATTTGAACTTATCTCAACTTTCAAATAAACGAGGGTATTTGCATCTTATCTCCTCCTCAGGCTCTTAAGTGGCCTCTCTCTCAATGTGATCCTATCATCGTATTTTCACATGAGGAATAGTTCATCGCCACAACACGTAATTCTTCCGATCGACAATACGAATAGGTTGCTCCTCATACGTTAGGTTCTCTTAATCTCAAAGGTGTAAAATCTAGTACATGTTTAGGAGTGGCACATATTTTTGCACTAAAGACATGTGGAACACAAATTGTACGCCGGATAGTGCTGGTGACAAAACCATTTTATAAGCAACTTCATAAACTTTCTCTAAAATTGAGAATGGTCCTACATATCTTGGACTAAACTTGCCTTGCATTCCAAATCATATAATGCCCTTCATAGGAGAAATTTTGAGGAATACATGGTTTTCCACACTGAATTCCACCTTTCATTTTCTAAGATTTCCATAACTTTATTGATGATTTTGAGCCATTTTGAGACATTCCCAAACCAACATGACTTTTTCTTCAATATGCTCCAAAGGGAAGAGGATGGACAATTGATGAGGTTCCATAATATGCAGCCCATCAATACTTTGTTCTATAAGTTCAAATCAAGTAATCCTAATCATCCTTTCCTTTTAGGTGAGCAAACTACTCACCATGCCACCTTGTGCAATCCATGATTTACTATATTACCTGCCCAGAGAAATTGATGCATCCTCTTCTCAACCATGTGTATGGTTTTCTTTAAAAGTAAGAACATTTGCATCAAATGGGTGCAAATGGAAATGAAGACTAATTTTGCTAATCGTAGATGCCCTACATAACTCACATGCTTCATGCCCCAGGTTTCAATTTTCTTAAAGATCTTGTCGGTAAGACTTACAATCTGTGTGAGTGAGTCTTCTAGTAACAAAAGGAACACCCAATCATCTGAGAGGGAGGGTATCTGCTAAAAAAGATGCATGGTCTAGTATAAGGAGCTTTTTCTCCATGAGCAAATAAGAACGAATCATCGGTAAAGCATAAGTAGGTAATTTGTTGAAATAGTTTGTTATCATAAAAGAGGTGTTTCTTGGTTAAGAGAATACATAACTCTTGGTTAAGAGAAGACATGACTCTTAATAAAAAAAGATGTGACTCTTGATTATAAAAAGAGGTGATCTTCATCCTAAAAGAACTTATTGGTGTCGTGACCTGACCTCAACACTCCCATGCAGGCGTAAAGGTAGGGTTTTGAGGTGAGTGATCACGAGATTGTCCTCACAGCCTATAACTCCAAGGATGCCATCACCTCATCCTTTGGGGTTGGTACCACGAGGTCACTAAGTCATGGTCATAAGATCTCTCAAGCTCGCACCTAGTGTGACAATGGAATTTTGTCATAACTCTACCTCGGCACCATTTTTTGTCAAAAAGGAAAAAATATGTAAAGGTAAAATTTAGTGGTGTTCGAACACGAAAGTTCACTCAAGGTACGTCCCTCCAACAAGATGTCATCACCTCATTTTTTTTGTCGGGATTATCACCACTTGAGCTTGCAATCACAATGATGAACTTTTCCAAAGCTCATACCTTGCATGATGGGTAAGCTAATTTTAAAGTTGTATATAGACAACATTAAATATGATTCTAGGAATCGCCACTAGCCTCATTTTTGGGGGTCGGCTAAAAAACCTAATCGAGGGTCGAGAGTGGTCCTTCGATATCCATGCAATAAGAGATTCTAAAGTTCAGGGACTTGACTTACATTAATATTTTTATTAATGCCCTTTCGGTATCTAATAATTTGTTGTGTTTCTTGTAGTGTCCATGCGTGTCTTTTTATTTTTTCATGCAAATGATAAATTTGACAAAACAATCGTGTGTGGATGGTCATTTTCATGTCAATCTATTTCTATTAAAAAGAGAAAATGAAAGAAGTCAATCGATCAAAATTTAAAAGACAACGCGGTACGTAAAAACTCAAAATGTTTTAAGGAAAGCGGTAAATCTAACATACAATCCTAAAACAGGAAGTAAAGCGAAGGAAAAAACTTGCAACTCCTTGAGCATTTATACAATGCATAAAAGGAACTCAAGACATATGTTAGGCAATGGATAGTGCAAAATAAGGTCAGATTGGACATCGACCACTCATTGTCTTCATGTCTTCAGGATCGCTACTTCCATGGGCCCATCTCGATTCTAGTGTAATACTAAGACTAAGATTTTTACAATATGAATAATAAGAAAAAACATATATAGCAAATAGACGAGCAATGACAATCAAGAAATCAAGTCAATATATTTAGCTAATCAAGCATGGCCTCGGGGTTGGCCTTTGTGGTTCATGCAATGATCCACATAAGACTCCTACCCAATTCATTTTGAAATGACTTGTAACCATTGGCCACCATTTGTGTTCTCACATGGCAACCAATGCTAAAAGTCCGTAAAATGGGTTCTAAATGTTACCCAAAGTATCCCATGAGATCATGCATCACACCTAAACATACATCTAAAAGAAACAATCAAAATAAGTATAAAAGCACGCATTCAAGCCTTTTGGCCATGGTTCTCAATCAATCAAACAAATTAGTGAACTGACACCAAATCCCTTATTTAGTCATCACGTGCCAAACACATCCACATGCATTTCATAGTAAATCAAAAGATCAATACATGACTCACCCAATGCCTAAAAAGATTTCATGAACGATCAGTAGAGAGATGCGATACTTTGAAAAGTTTTGATGTAAAGAGACATAATTTCGTTAATGCGCACATTTAGCCATCAAAGCTAGCTTGGGTGCATCAAAGGGCACAACTGATCAGGCATCGTAGACGTTCTAAATATCATCCAAATTTCGACAAATTTTATGTCAAATTGAAGTTTATTATAAAAACATTAGATGAGGAGAAGATTTTATCAAACCAAGAATCATGTTTAGTTGTTAATGTCACGCCTTGAACCTCGAGCGCACGCACATCCCTCGGTGGTTGATAAAATTTGCGACGTCCTAGGACACGTCGCCGACCCAATCGATTATTCACATGCGGAAGTGAATTAACTAATCCCCTGACAACAACAAACATGGGATAGAAAAAAAAAGCAGGACAACCATATAAAACAAACCATACTTTTATAAACAAACGAGTTTATACATAGAGGCCAATTTTACAGTCTAAGTACATGAGGTATATCTTCAAAAAGAACTACTAAACCACCCATGCTCCTGACCCTTTCATCTTCAAGCTCCGGGTTCTTCATATTAGGGACCTGAAAATGGTAATCCATGACGAGGTGAGATTAAATCTCAGTGAGTTCATGCCCTAAACCCCAATTAGGAATATAATACACCTAGAGGCAGCCTACACACATAACCGATGAGACTCATCTTGCCTCAGTTCCTTTTTGCACATTAGTACAGCTCATAAAACATATGCATACAATCAATGCACTCATCAATTGGAACATCTCACTATCAAACCAATCAAACACAAAAGTTTCGATTATAAGGCCAAATCATTATGACACATCCCATACCGTGCTACACAATTTCGTCCCATAATCAAGCATGGGTAACTCATATCGATGGTTCAATTCACACCCAATATTCACTCTCAACGTTCAATACTCAATCTCAATCTTAATACTCAACAATCAATACTCAAAACTCAAACCCAAACTCCAAATCAATATCAGACTCAAGATCAAACTCAAGGCTCTAAAGGTAGTTCCCATGCCACTCAAGTTGCCATGTAACACTTAGCCCTTGATTATAACAAGCAATAGTATAAGGCACTAGAGGTGATTCACACAAAGTCTTGCTATCGTGTAGTACTTAGTCCTTTATTAGAATAAGCAATACTATAAGGCACTAGAGGTGGCTCACACGAGTTTCGATATCGTGTAGCACTTAGCCCTTCATTATGCATGACAATACTGCAAGGCTTTGAGGTAATTCTCATGCGACTCAAGTCGCCATGTAACATTTAGCCCTTGATTACGATAAGCAATAGTATAAGGCACTAGAGGTGACTCACACGAAGTTTCATCCTTGTGTAGTACTTAGTCCTTTACCTACTCAAAACCAATCGGTTTTCTCAACCCAACACATCCTCTTTCCATAGATGCCACATAAAACAATAACAATAAACCACAATCATGGCACAACCTTTTGCGCCTCATCACGCATCACTTCTAGGTATATTACAGATCAACCACATCACCCAATAGGCATGGTTCAGCAAGCATAGCCAAAACTACTTCCGGTCCTCATCGGCAGAAACAATCCACTCATGCGTCTCCAAGTTTAAATCCAGAAACCCAATTAAACAAGTTCGGCAAATTCTCAAATTTGAATATGCTGTAAAGGACACATAAATGAACATTTTTTATGCAGACACCTTAACCCAGATCCTTCTATATTAAGCCTAGTAAATCGCTCAATCTAGTACAAAAACTGGGTCTGTTTCTAGAAAGTTTGTTTTTGAAATCAGTTTGGTTCAAGGTCCAAAACTTATCCATTTGATCTAAAATTTGACTATGTTAAACTACAAGAGGTGACAAAACAACTTTTGTGAAGAAACCATTTTGAAATTCGAACCCTAAGAGTTGATAAAAACCCTTAGAACCCTAAAAGGCCACAAATTCGAGCATAATCCGAGATTCTATTTTTAAATGACGGAGCTGAAATTTTATACTTTTAAATCTCTAAAAATCTTAAGTAAAATATATGTCATAGCTGAAGATGTCTAAAATATTTCTTAAGAAGGAATCAACCTCAAATTTGCAACCCATTTTGATCTACAAAAATAGCAAACGGTGAGAGTTTAGAGATCAGAACTGAAGAAAGTCCACTGAATTGGACTAATCCATCCTCATTGGTGCTAATCTCACAAATTAGATTAATATTAATCCATTCTAAGGCTAGTCTAACCATTCTAGATTAGCACTAATCCATCTTAAGGCTAATCTTATCAATCATTAAGTAAAATTAACCTCTTAAGCAAGCTTTAGTGAGTAAACTCATTGGTTTAGCAGGTAAGTGAGTCCACGGTGACGGCAACAGAGGCTATGCACAGGGACCTCAACCATGACGATCCAAGGCGGTCCCAAGGTTGAAACGGCAGCAATAAACCTTGCTTCTCATTGCAACTTTGAAACAATGCACCGCCAGAGGGGAAAGGGAGTTGGCCGGGCTGATAAGAGCTCTAGCGAGGGGTTGGTCGGCGACCGGCAGCACTCGAGGGTCAAGGAGGACCTGCTGGTGGTTGGGCTGGGTGGAGGTAGGGTTAGAATGGTAGGAAAAACGGATGAAAAGGCGAAACAAGCGGACCAGGCGGGGTGACGGGCGGACTAGCAAGCGGCTACTTCTAGTCAGTCGGCGGGTCAGCCAGTGGCTTCGACCGGTGAACAACCGACTTGGTTCATACAGTTTGGGTCTCCTGAGCACGGTGGTGGGTGGCACAGGCATTAATTCGCATGGGAAGGCAACAATTAATGCAAGTTTATGAAGGAAGGTTAGCTAGAGCATAAGCAGGAAGAAAGGAAAACAGGGGAGAGAGGGCTGTGAATTTGCTTGGGTAGAAGGAGAGGAGAGAGAGTGATGGGAGAGCTGGCTGTTCTTTGGTTCTTTGAGTTCACAAAAGGCTTCAACAATGGATAAAGTAATAAGGAGAGGAAGAAGATGGCTGCTTAACTGAAGGGGGACCACCAAATGGCCTCTAAAGTCCACAAATTCTATCCCAATTCACTCATCACTTGCCCCCACCACTTCAGCCTTCAATCCTCAGCCATTATCCACTCCCAAGCTTCCTCAAAAAGTCATCCAAGTGGTCCAAAATGTTGCTCCCCCCTTGGCCTAGAATTTTGAATATTCCCCATCCAATTCCACTTCAATTCTTCTCCAATTGGGCTTAAATCAAAGCTTATAAATTCAATCAAGATACTCACATCACAGTCCACATTTTTCTTGCCCAAAGATCCCACTTGACGGCTAAAAGTGCGACAAAAAACGGCCCTCTAATTTTCCCGGTCCAAAATAACCTTACTTTGATTTTTTGCCAAAATCTCGGATTTGCAGAAAAATCTTCGGAAGATGATTCAATATTCCTAAAATGAATTGTGACATGACAGAACTTTCAATTTCTAAAATTGGGTTCAAATTCGTGGTTAATTTCAACCGGGCGCGATTTTAGCGTGACCTATCCTACCGAGTAGTTTTTAAGAATTTTTAGTGCAATTGACTCGTGATCGATTATTTTCGAGCCACATTGTACATCTTCGACTCATTGGCATCTCTAGGTTGTTGTGAAAATCTCAAGATTTCAAATACAGACAAAGGGTACCAAAACAATAGAAAAGTCGGTCTAGTGCCGATCGATAAGAATTTTGCAATTAGGTGGAATCACCCACACTTAATCACATGGCTCTGTCAAATTGACCTATCTCTAATCTCTAATCGATTTTTAACTGTGTCATAATGATTCTTGCAGATTAGCACGGTCGAGTAGTCAATTCTCGGTCGAATTCTCAAATCTATTGTGTTTAGATTCCTTAACGGCTTCACCAGATAGACTAGTTATCTCGTGAGTGGCCAATTCAACGAAGAAGGCTATAGGCACGTCGATGAAAAGCCCGACTCATTCAATTGAAAACAGAACCTGAAAATCAGGATGTCACAGTTAAGATGAGCTCAAGTGCATCCAAGGGCACAACTAATCAAGCATCACAAACATCGTAAACATGAATCAAGGATTTGATAAAATCATGTCAAATTGAAACACAAAGAATGTTCAAAAGGAATTTTCTATAGGCATCACATGAGTGAAAATTGGATTTGAATCAATCAAACTATGAAATTTTAGATTATTTGGCAACATTTGAGGGGTTTGAAAAGCATAGGAAAATGCTTTTTTATTTTTTAAGAATTTTTGTGTATGAAGTTCAGGACATGAGGATCAAAACTCGTGAAGACAAGTAACCCCAGTTCAACATATAAGATATTCTAAGAAATCCTAGAACATAACTGAAACAAAGAATCACAATAGTAAACATCAAACAAGGCAATCAAGATCAGAACAATCGCGCTAGGACCCATGGATAATTGGTCCTCAGAAAATTACAGTACATCAAACAATGGATAAAGAACAACATGATTTTATAAAAATCCAAGAACACAAAATAATGCATCAGGAATAGAATAGGGCAGTAGGATATCATGGCAAATCAATGACTATTTGTCGTAGTAAATGATGTCTTAAAATTCTGAAAATTGACCACAATATAGACATATGAATGACAAACAAAATCTGTTAGGGACTCACCTTAAAAATCCTTACCAAAAAATTCATATAAAAATCACAAAGGGTTTGACTCAATAAGAGCAGAACAAGCATTCTGAGTTTCATTTGTGATAAATTTCAAAACAAATTCCGCAAAAATTAAAATGGGTCAAACGACATGCAAATGAGATTAAATCGGTGTCGTCAAAAAGCTTAAGATATGCCCTAAGACTTTCTAAAAGACATCAAGTTCAATCAAGATTGATTTCATGCTCAAACGATGACATTGGCAGAAGTGTGCAAATCAGCAATAAACATGGTAAAATATGATGCCTGATAACAAGCTTACTAAACCACTTAAATGATACACAAAAATTGTGACACTCAAACGTGACATAGGGCTAAATGCAATAGAAAAATTTGATTAAGACATTTAAGCTTAGATTGATGCACAAAAAATCATACAAATTCATGAATGTTAATAGTAGCTCATCACTAAGAAGCACACATGATAGAATGCATGAAATTTTCAAAAGTGATGTATCAACTTGGCAAAATGGTCTTCATATAGCAAATATCCTTTAAATGACACGCACCATACATTGTCTCGAAGCTTATGATGTTCTTTAAGTACGTCTAGAGGCATCATGCATCAATTATGCTCTTAAGGAGCTCAATCGAAGATACTTTCAAAGAGACACAATTAGTCATAATTGCAGCAGGTATTGTACAAAATAGGGATGATTTTCCTTGATCTAATGGCATGATAAAAATCTACAAAAATTCATGTGTATAGAATCAAATGTCCTGCTTATTTCTTATGAAACATCAATGTCAAATTTAGTTCACAAAAATCTATATGAAAATATGAAAATCGAGCAAAATACCCATTATTTTAGATTGTGGCAACCCAAAGATGACTTTGTGCAAGTAATTGACCTAACTAACGATGACCATTTGATACAATCTATACCTTGTTAGAAAGGTTACAAAGTGTTCTACAACTTTCATGTAAGGTACAAATCAGATTAAGCATGTTTACTAGCTCCTTTTTAAACAAACACACATCAGGCTCAAACAATACAGATCAACATGAGGACAATTTTTTTAGATTCTCTTATCAAATCTATTCCAGAAAAACTATATAAAAAAAAAAGATATGTAATGATTGAAGCAATTTCGAGCAACTTTCATGAAGGGACCAACCTCAAAATCAGATTACAAAAATCATAAAAAGAAGCGACAAAAAGTGCAAACCGCAGCTTAGGGACTGTTTGGTAACCATCCAAATAGTGCCAGATTCTATTCTTTTGTTCCCGAAAATAGTTTTGGAATGGAATCGTGTTTGGTAAAATTTTTGTTCCCAAGAACAAATTTCTATTTTTTTTTTTGTTCCTAGAAGTAGATTTAGAACAGAATCAAGAGTAAAAAAAAAATGTTGATTCTTGTTCCCGGGAATAAATTTAAGAATCAAGCCCATAATTTTCCTTCTTATTCCATTTTCTTCTTCTTCATCTACCGCCACCACCACGGTGGTTGTACACCACCATCCACCGTTCACCGCCCACCGCTGCCGGTCATCGGCAACCGGTTCAGCGAGCTCACCGGTGGCTTGCTAGACTAGGGCGAGGTCTAGCGAGCTCGTCGGAGGCAAGCCTAGCCATCGGCGAGGTGGGCCTCGCCTAGCCCTGACGAGGCTCTCCTAGCCTTGTTGGTGGCCAGGCGGGCCTTGCGGTAGCCGGGCGGGCCTCGCCTAGCCTCCTCGAGGCCGGTTGAGCCTCACCCGACCGCGCCGAGGCTTGACCGACGAGAGTCGGCCCATCAAGGCCGACGACGCTCCGATGAGGTCACCAGCCCTCGTCGCGGTGTCGCCGGATCAGCGACCGGCCACTTGAAGAAGAAGAATAGGAGAGAGAAAGGAAAAAGAAAAAAAAAAAGGAAAAAGTAAAAAATTTATTTAAAAATTAAAAGAAAATGATTTGGAGTAGAAATTTTAAGCACGGTACCAAATGCAATTCTATTTCAGAATAAGAAATTTTGGACAGTTACCAAACGACTTAAAATGCTTAGAAATTGTTCCCAGGAACAGAATAAAAAGGAATTATTTCTTATCAGAAATTGTTCCTCGGAATAGAATCGTTACCAAACACGTTCTTAGTAGATTAGTAAAATAAATGATAGATTTTGGACTTGACTTTGAGCATGTGGAAACCATATCAAATGAGGCTCGAGCAGGGCATTTTATGGCTTGTTTAAAAGATATTCGAACCGTCTTCAATTTTCATGAAGACTTCGAACACAAAAAACAAAGGTTAGAAGCTCAAATCAAGTGATTTCTCAGATCAATCATCCAAACATTCGGAAATTGCAGAACAAACTCAATCAAGCATCAAATATGAAATCATATGCTTGTTTAAGAGTACATCAACCGTGTGCACTATAAACAACATCAACATGTCTATTCCATGTTTCAATTATTACTACTCATAGAAGGATTAGACATCCTCAATGTGCTCTCCGGTAGGAGGACTGAAATACACTTCTGTGACTCCTCCGAAACGTGTCACGCCCCGAAACCCTGAGCATGCGAACAACCCACCATGGTCATGCAAATGCGACATTCCCAGGTAGTGTCGCCGACCCCATTCATTTATTATTTCACAAGCAGAACGTATTATAAAACCCCTGATAAAAACTCATGGGATAGGAAATCAGGAAACCAACTTATTCATAAACAAACATGCTTTCATAGATATTAACTCTAGAGTTTACATATATATACCAAAAAGGGGCAATCTACAAAAAGATCAGTCCACAAACAGAAGGAACGGTCCTATGACCACTAGTTGGATTCGTTCTTCGATCCCACTTCTGACTAATCAACCTCGGGGGGTTCTGCCATCTACGGTCTTGAAATTTTAGCCCACAACGGGGTGAGACATTGTCTTAGTAAGTTCAACCCCCTAAACCCCTATTAGAAAGAAAATACACCCAAGGGTGGCCTAGCCACACCACATAGAGGATTTACCTTGTCTCAGTTCCTTCATGCAGGTTAGCACAATTCAAATCACTCAATCATGTTCATATCACTGAATCACAGATACTAATAAGAAGTTAAACAACTGGAACACCAACAATATCATTTCAAGCAATCACAAGAGTCCAGATTATAAGACGAAACCGTTATGACACGTCCTATACCATGTCACACGATTCCGTCCCATAATTCGACACGTCAATAATACTCAGCATGCGTTCCGATTGTTATTCACTGCCACACATGGGCAAAGCCTACTCGCAGTTCGGGTATCTACTGGCATTAATGCTAGGCATCGCCTCCCCACCTTGGAGCGCGGCTTTGTCACTACATCGACAGTGTTCCCGAAGGACGGGTTCACATTAACCAACACACGACAATTCAAGGTCAGCCCAAGATATCATGCATTTCACTCAAATGCCTCGATTAAAATAGTAATCCTGGCCTCTTTCATTCATATTAAAAACATCCGAGAAAGTAGTCGTGTGTGGGTACATGTCAATTCGAACTAGAAAGCCAATATATTCCTTTTTCAAACCCCACTATTTGATATTATACATAAATTCTATTTTTGGTGTCAAAACCCGACACTTGGGATTTTATTAATAGAATCCATTTTTTTCACAATCAACACTCAATTTGCAACATCCACTCATCAAATTAATAATCTGACTACATAGCTGTGATCAACACAAAATTTTGAGAATTTAGGGTCCCGAAATAATTTTCGGAATTTATTAAATAATTAAATTATTCCGAAAATTAATTAAATAATAATATCCATATTTTTCACAATCCACACTCAATTGATAATATCCAACCATCAATTTCAAAATCCGAATACACAGCAGCGATCAACGCGAAATTATGAGAATTTAGGGTCTTGACAAAATTTTTGGAATTTATTAAGTAAATAAATTTATTCCGAAAATTAATTAACCCTATGAACATCCACTTAGCCCTAAATTAAACACAATTTAGGTTAATTAAACACCTTAATCTAATCCACAATTAAATAAACTAATCTAACCACCTAAACTTACTTAACTTAAACTAAGAACATCCTAAGCATCATTAACCCTCTAATTAGGATTTAGTGAGCTAAACTCACCCGATTAGCAAACCGATTGGACCAAAACGACAGGAGATATCGTGGGGATCGACTTTCCTCAAGGCGGGCCAAGCATTCGGGGTCGGGAAGCCTGCCAAAACGGGCCAAAACCAAGCTTGAATACCCATTTTTCCAGCTATTGTTTTGGGGCCGAGATGGGCGGATCTGGCGTCGGTTTGGGCGGAAGAGAGGGGCAACAGCTCGGGCGGTCAAAGTGGTGGCTCCGGCAGGACTTTGCTACAACGACTGCTGGCGCGCAGACGGAGGCGGGGCAACGTGCTGGCCGGCGAGCAGGGGTGCGCGAGACGATGCGCGCAGATGGGTGGCGACTGCGACCGCGACGGCAGTGTGCGGTGGTGTCAAGCGGGTGGAGGGGCTGTCGGTCGGGCATCGGGCTTGGCTAGCTGGTCGCAACTCCCTCTCTCTCTCTTCCTCAAGTTCCAAGACAACCCCCTTGATTCAAAGAAGAATATGATCTTGATGGGAGGGCACTTTGTGGGGGCAAAGGAGCACCCGACATTTGTCAAGATCCTAGACACTCAAGCCCCACCATGACATCAGGTGACATCACTTCCACTCACCCAAATCTTCCACCACAATCTTCCCAATAGGTCCAATTTCATTTTCCGCCGTGGCATGCCAATTTTTAAACTTTGTACATCACATTCTTCAATTCCATTCAATCCACTTCCAATTGAGTCAAATTGAAGTCCGTAAAATTAATCCAATGTCACCACACTTCAATTCACATATTTACTTGACCATAGAACCATCTTGAGTCCCAAAAACACGACCAAAGGCGAGCCTACTAATTTCTCAAGCCAAATTAACCATACCTTGATTAATTTGCTGAAAAACTCAGTTTGCATGAAAAATCCTCTGAAGATGAGTCAATGATCCTAAAATGATTTGTGACAAACTAGGACTTCCAATTTTTGAATTCGATCTCAATTTCACAGTTAATTTCACTCTGGCACGATACTAGCGCGTCTTGATCTACCCGGTAGCTTTTAGAAATTTTCATGCATTTGACCTGTGGTTGATCAATTCAAGCCACAATGTACATCTTTGACACATTGGTGACTCTTGGTTGTCGTGGTAACCTCAGGGTTTCAAATACGAACACAAGGTACCTAAACGACAGAAAAGTTGGTCCAGTGCCAATTGACAAGAATTGTGCGATATGGTGGAATCACCCATACTCGATCACATGCCTTTGTCGAGTTGACCTATCTCCGATTTCTAATTGATTTTTAACTGTGCCATAATGACCCTTGAAGATTAGCTCGGTCGAAAGGTCGTTTCCTAATCAAATTCTCGAGTCCGATGTATTAGAATTTCTTAACGGCTTCACCTGATAGACTAATTATCTCATGAGTAATCAATTCAGGAAAAAGAACTATATGCGTGCAGATGAAATGCCTATTTCAATTTATTGAAAATAGAAGTGGAAAATCGGGATGTCACAATACGGATCCCCCTTAATGCGAATGTGAGAGCTATGTTTAGGGGTGATCAAGTCAGGGTCTAGATCTGGACCCAATACCCGACCCAATTATAACTAGTTCCCATTTTTTGGACCCTATACTCAACCCAGTTTGTATTGGACCCAATACTCGACCCACCCTGTTTTTTTCGGTCCGGTTCCAAGATCAACCCTATTTCCACTAGAACTTGTTTTGTAATTTCTCGATATCTTATACGATTTCGAATTTTATATTAATAAGCGAGAAAATAATGTAATCCTCCTAATTTGTATTGAAACATTAAGCACTTGTAATAAATAAATACATGAACTTTTTAACTAAATGAAAAACTAAGGATCCACATGACTAATTATAATAAATAAAATCATAAGGCAAAGAATTAGCAACAAACATGGGTCTAATATAAGTCTTATTCCCACAACTACTACATGAAGCTACTCATTTATGCAAGCATAACTCCTCCTACAAAAGAGAAATTAGGCGAGCCAATCCACGTGGTACACAAGAATTTGGCGATGACGAACACCGTCCATTCGTCATATGATTCGAGAGGGAGCCAATGAGGGAGGGAAGCAAGTGAGGAAGAGGAACAACGAAGGAGTGTCATGCGTGTTTGAGACAGCCAAGAGGAAAAACACTGTGTGATTGCAAGAGTAAGAATAGAAATAAGGGGGAAAAAAGGGTTTTGGACCAACACTTACAAAACCGGTTCCCAAATCGGTTCAAAACCGGTCCAGGAACCAATTCCTGGGTAGGTAATCAATCGGACCTAATTCTTAGACCGGTTTCAACAGGAACCGATTCCCAACCCTGCTTTCCGGGTGATCCGGTCCGGTTCCCGGGTATATCCGGTCCGGTTGCACACTCCTAGCTATGTTCACTAGTCCACATATCAAACACGGCCTAGCACCCACTTATTGGACATTGGAATTAAAGGAAAAAACCAAATAGCAACTCGAGTAGCCCACTTCAAATCCAACTCCATCTCAAGAAAATCTTGTCCATAAGTCTTCAATCACAATGCTATTAGCACATTGCACAAGCATAGATCAGTAAGAGTCCACACATGATTATCAACCTCTTCATTCATGTAGACACGACACGCTTCTCCTAATTTCGAGTATTAGCTATGTGTAATCTATGGCCATAACTTCCTCCAAATATATATATATATAAACGAAAGATTAGCCCGATTTCCTTTCATTTCATTTATGGTTTTCCCTCTCTTTTTCTTTTTAAGGAGCCACGTAGAATCACAATGTCGTTTTAAAGATTTTCTATATAAGTAATTTGAAAATTTGGGGAGAAGAACACAAAAAGTGCCATAAGTTGTGTATAGCGCTCACTTTAATACCAAATTTTTTTTTCCGAATCACTTAAGTACCACTTAAAAAAAAAATGATCACTTAAGTGCCAACTCTTATATGAGTCGCTAGGAATCTGATGTGGCAATATTTTATTAATTTTTCAATTTTACGTGGCTTGCCAATGTGCCCAGTTAGCATATAATTTCTAAACGATGTTGTGTAGCAAGTTAAAAAAGTGATCACTTCAATACTAGTCATTGTAAAAAAAAATGATCACTTTAGTGCCAATCATTGTTAAAAAGTGATCACTTCAATGCCAATCTTAATGAAAAAGTGATCATTTCAATGCCAAAAAAATTCCCTAAACGATATCATGTAGCAAGTTAAGAAGTGATTACTTCAGTGTTAGTCATTGTAAAAGAAATATCACTTCAGTGCTAATCGTTTTTAAAAAGTGATCACTTCAGTGCTAGTCTTAATGAAAAAATGATCACTTCAATGCCAAAAAATGCTACCTCAGATAAAATTTTTAATTATAAAAGTCACATAATTTTTATAGTCGGAATTTTTCGCCAAAGGCACATAAGTGATCATTTTTCTCCAATTTTGGCATTTAAATGAACCGGCGAAAACTTTTGCTACTAAAGTGAGCACCTCACACAACTTGTGGCAATTCTAATGTCCTTCCCCTAAAAATTTGTAAGCATCCTTTATAAAAAAAAGGTATAATAACACAAATTTATGAAATATGTTTGACTCGATCAAATCAAATTTGAATAGAACACACAATACAAGAATTCACTTGAAACTCACTTATATGATGTCAAGTTTCAAAAAATAGACCGAAAGGATCATGACCTATGTGTGTGTTCATCTACTTCAAATGCCATAAACATAGCAAGGAGTCTTGTGTTCACCTAAAACTGTTACATTAACGAAGTAGATTTTAAGCTATTGCTATCAATTAGTCAAGCCAACAAAAGGAACTATCGTCCTATTTTAGGGTAAGAACCGCGTAAAGCAAACCTTGATAGTAGTTCAAATCACTTAATTTTTTAACCCAATAAAGATCACTAGCAAAATCAGAGATAATGGTGATGATTCCTCAGGACACCTGCTTTAATTCAAAGGTTTCCGAAAAATATTTTTACCTGACATTCAATAAACTTACCGAAACGACCAAAAGATCTTTTGTGCTAATGCTCGGTAATGTTCCATGGCAAACCGCTCACGAATATGTAATATTTGTTCTCACCATCTCTAAGTCCTTCAATTCCATCATCAACGATAGTGACGGCAGTTCCAATTTGAGAATCCATAAAATTGTTGGAAAAATGTTAGAGAATATGAAAATAATAATTGTTGGAAATACATTAAAAAAGATTAGAAGATAAAAATAAATGTCTGAGACGTGCAAGTATTATCCTTGAGGATAATTTCACCCCTCAAAGTACGAAACTCGGTACTTAAGGCTCTAGCGACCATGCTCCCAAGATACAACGGACCTTCTTCTTTATTCCACACTAAATAATAGAAGGAAACATAATAATGTTATGTGTATAACCCAGCAAGAAAGAGAAAATATATGAAAAGATAATTAACATATTATAGTTTTGACATATCTATATCACTTTTCTATTAGATTCAAAGTAACAACATATAGGTAAGAGAGAGAGAGAGAGAGATAGAGAGAGAGAGAGAGAGAGAGAGAGAGCCGTTAAGAAACAATTAAAAAATAAATCAGTAAATAAAGAAGAAGATGACCATTGTATAACTGTTATAAAATCATAGGAAAATTCCAAATAAAAGCTTGAAGTAGACATTGTTTCAAATAAGAGCCGGAAATGCCCTCAATTTCTTCAAATAAGGGTCTAAAGTGAAAATTATTTAAAATAAGAGGTTGAAGTAGATATTATGACATCCTGAATTTTCGGTTCTGTTTCCTTCTGATTGAATCGGGCATTTCATTGACGTGTTTATAGGGCTATTCTCAGAGTTGATCACTCTCAAGATAACTAGACTATTTGGGAAAATTATTAAGAAATTTTAAGGCAATAGACTTGGGAATTTGACTAGGAATCGGCTTCTCGACCGTGTCCATCTTTAGAGGTCATTACCGCACAGTTAAAAATCGATTTGAAATCAGAGATAGACTGGATCGACAGTGATGTGTGGCTAATCGTGGGTGACACAACTAAATTAGGAAATTCATGTCGACCGGTACTAGACTAATTTTCTTATTGTTTTGGTATCCTGTGTCCGTATTTGGATCCTCGGGATTTACATGACAATCGAGAGTTGCCAATGAGTCGAGTGGGTTCATAGTGGCTTGAAAAAAATCGACCACGAGTCAATTGTACTTAAAAATATTTGAAAATTACCCGGTAGCCTAGGTCACGCTAAAAACGCATCGAGTAGAAATTAACCGCCAATTCGAGTCCAATTTAAGAAATCGAAGATTTTGTCATGTCATAATAAATTCTAGGAGCGTCGACTCAATCTCAGAAGATTTTTTTGACACCCAACACTTTATGGGAAAAAGTCGTCGCCGAGTCGTTTCTGTGCAGAAAAAGCTAGTGATTATTTTTTATAGTAAAAATTGGGAAGCAAGATGGATATATGGGCGAGGAAAAATGTCGAGATGGTCGATGGATGACCGATTGATTTTACGGAGGCCAATTGAGATGGAATTGAAGTGGATCAAGCCACCAATTGAAGACAATTCTTGCAAAATTCGTAACTCTCCCTTCCCCTAGCCAAATGGACCAAAAGTGAAGTCATGAGAGGTGTTGGTGTGGATCAATGGAGGCCAAGGGATTTTACTTGGCCTAGGATGAATCTTGGAGAGCAAGATTGGAAAATATCAAGCCAAGGCCCCACCTCAACTCTATCTCATCTCTCTTATCTCTTCCCTCATCTCTATCCTCTCCATCTCTCTCACCTCTCTACCATGCAAGACCCTCTCCTCTTCATTTTTGAAGCCCTCAAGCCAATAAGAAGACCAGCAGAAGGAGCTGCAGCCATCGCACGCCTCCACCCCCGCCACCGCCGATTTCTGCTCCAGCCGACCTTTCGTCAAAGATTCGAGTCAAAAGTGGTTTTCCCGGATGAACCAGCAAAAGAGGCATATATCGCCATGAAGAGGACATCCATATCGTTCCAACAAGCCCAAAATCACCCCAAACGGAGCCGCCGTTCGTTCCGTACGGCCGCCGGAGTCCGCCGCTCGCCGAACCGTCTGGAAGCTACCCGCCGGTACTGTTTTGCGTTTTCTTACTGTTTTGCCCCATTTCAGCCCTTCTTTTGCCCATTCCATCCACCCACAAGATCCCCAAGACCCCCGGGAGCCACCGGTTGCCAACCACCCACTCGTCAGAGCTCCGATCGGCCCATTTTCACCGTTGAAGTTGTTGGTCTCCTCTCTACAGCCCACAAGCCAAAGCCGCGGTTCAGCCCATTGGGATTCGGCCCAACTTTTGCCCAAGTGAATTTTAGGCCCAGCAAAGCCCAATGGAATCAGCAACCCAGCTTAGCCCTTTAAATAAGCCCGTTCAGCCCAGCAATTTCAGTCACTCGAGCCCAACAAAGACAGGCCCATTTCAGCTTTGTTGCAAGCCCAGTTCGCAAAGAAAGCCCAACCGCAGCCAAGGCCCAAGCCCAAGAGCAAGCCCACTCCGGAGCAAGAACAAATCTCAGTTGGGCTGAGATTTGTTGGGCCCAAGTTTAAGGCCCGGTCCAAGCCCGCCGGTGTTGTCGAAAGCTTGATTTCGGTCGCCGTCGCGGTGTTTCGGTTCCCGCTTTTAACCAAGTGAGTTTTACTCACTAATGCTTTCTTAGTTTGCTAATTATGCTTAGGGGTTGGTTAGATTTAATTAAATGCAATTAGCTGCTTAGATTAATTTAGATAAATTAAATTAGAGACTTAATAATGCATGTTAGGTGGTTAGAAATAGACATTAGCAAGTAGACATGCCATGTTATTTATTGAACGAGTCTCGGTAATTTTCCGGGCTCGTCTCGGTTTCCAATCAGGCATTACGGGCATAAATTGGATTTTTAATAATTATTTATTTTATTTTCGAAATTAATTATTTAATTAATTATTTTTCCGGAAATTCAACCGGGATGGCCGGTGACTGGAATTTTGTGCTGATTGTCGTGGTGCAATCCATTTATTTAATTGAGCTTCAATTTTTATGGAATTGATTTAAATTGTGAATTTTAGGACATGTTCCTAATTAGCTGATTTCAATTATGTGATGGGAAAATGTTTGGGTACCGATTGTCAGTATCGATGGTAGAGTGGTGAATCAGTGTGGCATCTAAAAGGGCATGTGGGCTTGGTGATTTGAGGCATCACTATGGTGAACGAGTGCCTTAGAGAATGCACATGGCCACATGCATCGTAAAAATGGCACGTGGGCTCGGTGAATTGATGCATCACTTTGGTGAACGAGTGCCTTAGAGAATGCACATGGACCTAGGGAATTAAGAGAGGCATCTTGGGAGAGACACGTGGGCTCGGTGATTTGATGCATAACTTTGGTGAACTAGTGCCTTAGAGAATACACGTGTGCTATGTGACATGTAATCGACCGGTTCGATTTGTTCTGAGTAGTTAGGTGCCTATTATGAATTGTACTGATTTGTAGGTGGAATCTGAGGCCAAGGTAAGTCCTCTGACCTGTGCGTGTTTAGGCAGCCCATAGTGTATTGGCTTACTAATCGAGTCTTAGGGGGTAGAACTCGCTGAGATGTGGTCTCATTGGTTATTTAATAACCATTTCAGGACCCTGAGGAGGAGCTGAGAAGGAGGAACCTGAGGAGGAGAAAGATTTTTGAAGAAGAAGATGATCTAGAGAGGGATTTTGAGTACAACCCGGATGTGGATTGAGATCCCATCCCTTTTGTGAACCTTGTCTTAGTGTAGATAGGTGTGAGACCTATATGCTATAAATAGTATTGTAAATATACTATGAGTTGTGCTGTTAAAAAAAGTGTGGTTGTGAATTTCAATATGAAAAATATGGCTTGCTTTTCTATCCCATTGTGTTATTGTCTGGGGATTTGTAACTTCTTCCGCATGCACATAATAAATTGAAAGGGTTGGCAATATATAGTCCTGGGATATCGCATTCTAAAATCGACCAAGGTAAGGGATGGGCGCGTGCCCGTGGGTCGGGGCATGACATCCCCTTTTTGTGGTTTCAGAGCGAAGTTCAAGATTGGAGTGATAAGGAGCGATGGTTCATGGGCTAGTAGTAGGAAGGCTTTTAAATTCATGCTGGTGGATGTCTGTGTTAGCTGAGTGCTAAAATTGTTTGATGTTTGAATCGCTCTGTTTCTAATTCGATGTTGAATTGGAAGCAGGTGTTAGTCGCTTAAAGCTACACTATGAGTGATCAAGAGCCGAGGACTCCTGCCCAAAGGACCAGTAGGGCCGTGACTCGGGGTAGAGCGCCAACTAGAGTCGGTACCCGAGGAGGCCGTGGTCGAGCGCTAGCACAGGCTAGCACGAGTGGAATGGTTCCACCTGTTGAAGATGATAGGGTAGCACCACCTCCTGTTGTGGATGCCTAAGTAGTAGCCCCTGGTGATCCCAGAATAGATGGGATCATGCGAATTTTGGAAGTCATGGGAAATCGTATGGATCAACAAGCGCAGAACCAAGCTGCCGCTGCTGCAGCACCTGCCGTTGCCCCTGCTGGAGTGCTACCAGGAGTTGTGGCCACTAGGAGGCCAATCCACTCATTATTGGAACAGTTTTGAAGTTAAAACCACCAAAGTTTATTGGTATCGGAGACCCCAAGGCTGCATCTCTGTGGATACAAGATGTAGAGAAAACATTCACACTTCTAAGGTGCAATGAAGAGGAGAAGGTGGCACTGGCTGTGTTCCAACTTCAGGGTAATGCAAATATCTGGTGGAGAGCCGCCAAGGATACAGTGTTCCCGAAAGGTGTGGTCCAGGCATGGGACACCTTCCTTAGAGCCTTTAATGACCAGTATTTTTCAAGTACTGCTCGATAACAAAAGATAGAGGAGTTCCATCGTCTCCGCCAGGGGAGTATGACAGTTGACCAATATGGAGTCAAGTTTGCAGAGCTGTCCCAGTATGCTCCTAAATTGATAGAAGACCTTGAAGAGAAAGCCCGGAAATTCAGAAGTGGTCTTCGTGCTGAATTGAAACAACCTCTACTACCATTAGACCTAACAGAGTTTAGAGAGGTCTATCGTCGAGCTCAAATGATAGAGCGAGGATTGAATGAACAAGCTGCCTTATCGGGGCTGAGATTTGGTGTTAACCGGGGAGCAATCAAGAAAGGGAAAAGGCCGATGTCAGTGAACAGATTTCAAGGCCCGCCTAGCAAGAAGGGTGGATTCAATAGGTCAGGACCTAATAGATTTGAACCATGCCGCTTTTGTGGGAGAAGACACGAGTCAGCACAATGCCCAGCTAGGACAGGGGTGTGTTTTGAATGTCGCCAACCGGGCCACATAGCCAGATATTGTCCAAGGAAACCAAGAGAACAACCTCAGCTACCGCCGCCACCACCGAGAGGATAGATAAGAGGGTATGCCCCTCAGAACGCGCCATAAGGAGGATAGCAGGACCTCCAGTTCAGGGCACCGTGTACGCAATTACCCATGGTCAGGCAGAAGCTGCGCCTGACGTGATAATAGGTATGGTTTTGCTCAATGACCAACCTGCTTATGCTTTGTTTGATCCGGGAGCAACCCCCTCATTTATCGCCGAGCAGTATGTTAAGTTGATAGGAGTCAGTCCTATATTATTGGAGTCGGCAATATGCATATCTACACCCTTGAAAGATAAAGTTATTGCTGCTTTGGGTTGTTCGAGGTGCAAGTTAGTGATTGGTGAGCGAGTGGGGAAGATAGATCTTTTAGTCCTAGCCATATATGACTTTGATTTAATAATTGGCATGGACTGGCTCACCAATCAACGAGCTAAAATGGACTATTATCGTAAGACGATTCAGTTTGACCCGTTAGAGGGTAAGAGCTTCGAGTTTGTCGGGAATCGAGGAGGACCTTCGATTGTCCTGATCTCGTCGCAAGAGACAACTCGTTTGTTAGACGAGGCTTGCCAAGGATACCTAGCGACTGTCGTTGACACGACAGTTGAGGAACTGAAAATGGAAGACATTTCAGCTGTGCAAGAATTTCAAGATTTCTTTCCAAAAGAATTGCCAGGATTACTGCCAGAAAGGGAGATTGAGTTTGTAATCAAATTAGCACCAGGGACAGAGCCGATCTCGAAGGCACCGTACAGGATGGCATTATCGGAGTTGAAAGAACTAAAGGTGCAGATGCAAGAGTTACTGGATAAAGGATTTATTCGTCCTAGTGCATCACCTTAGGGAGCACCATTTCTATTTGTAAAAAGAAAGATGGTTCGTTGTGCCTGTGCATCAACTACCGATAGCTCAACCAGGTAACCATTAAGAACAAGTACCCCCTCCCAAGGATCGATGATTTGTTTGATCAGTTGCAAGGAGCGTCAATATTCTTGAAAATTGACTTAAGGACAGGATACCATCAGTTGAGAATTAGGAAAGAGGACATTCCTAAGTCAGCATTTCGTACTCGGTATGGTCACTATGAGTTCATAGTGATGCTGTTCGGGTTGACGAATGCTCCAGCTGCTTTCATGGATATGATGAATTGGATATTCAAGGAATATTTAGATCAGTATATGATCGTGTTCATCGATGATATCTTGGTCTATTCGAGAAGTGATGAGGAGCATGAGAATCACCTGAAATTAGTGCTCTAGACTTTAAGGACGTATCAAATGTATGCTAAGTTTAGCAAATGTGAGTTTTGGTTGACTCGTGTTGCGTTATTAGGTCATGTGATTTCCGGAGAATGAATCTCCGTCGACCCAAGCAAGATAGAAGCCGTGATCAATTGGCAAAGATCGACTACAGTGACAGAGATCAAAAGTTTTCTGGGATTGGCAGGTTATTATCGATGGTTTGTGGAAGGCTTCTCAACGTTAGCATCGCCTCTAACTAAACTCACGAAGAAAGAAGAGAAATTTGTATGGTCAAACAAGTGCGAGTGTAGTTTTCAAGAGCTGAAGGAAAAGCTGACTACCGCACCTGTGCTAACAATTCCATCTGGCTCTAGAGGATTCGAGATCTATAGTGATGCGTCTTTTAAAGGGTTGGGATGCGTGTTAATGCAACATGGTAGGGTTGTTGCATACGCTTCTCGCCAGTTGAGACCTCATGAGCAGAACTACCCAACGCATGACTTAGAGCTCACAGCTATTATCTTTGCCCTAAAGATTTGGAGACATTATTTGTGTGGTGAGAAATTTTAGATCTTCACGGACCATCAGAGTCTCAAGTACTTATTTTCTCAGAAGGAGTTGAACATGAGACAGCGCCGATGGATGGAATTGCTGAAAGACTACAATTGTGATATCCTATACCACCTGGGAAAGGCGAACAAGGTTGCCGATGCTTTGAGTTGGAAGTCTTCAGTAGCGCAGATCTTGATTAAAGAATGGAATTTAATCGAGAGAGCTCGGGACTCAAAATTCAAATTTGAGGTAGGTCACCTTTCAAGTATTATGGCCACCCTCAGAATTGAACCGGATGTCCAGGTCAGAATCAAACAACTCCAACCGACAGATCCAGATGTGCAGAAAATTCTTCAAGAGGACACAGAGAAAAGAAAGGCTGATTTTCAGATTTCTGATGACGGAGTTTTAAGGTTCCGAAGACATTTGGTTGTACCTGACGATGTAGCGCTTAGAGAAGAAATTTTATCAGAAGCACATCGTAGTAGTTACAGCGTTCATCCTAGAACCACTAAAATGTATCAGAATCTACGTCAACACTATTGGTGGTCAGGTATGAAGGCGGACGTCGCCAAGCATGTGGCCAAGTGTTTGACATGCCAACAAGTAAAAACTCAACATTGCAAGCCGGGAGGACTCTTGCAACCTCTTACGATCCCAGAATGGAAATGGGAGCATATCACGATAGACTTCGTGACCGGACTACCAAGAAGTCATAGAGGAAGTGATTCAATTTGGGTGGTAGTCAATAGGCTAACAAAGTCGGCTCACTTCATTGCAGTTCGAAAGGACCTTTTTCTTGATAGGCACGCAGATCTGTGCGTGCGTCAGGTAGTTCGAATACATGGAGTGCTACTTACAATAACTTCAGACAGAGACCCGAGGTTTACTATTGCTTTTTGGAAAAGCTTGCAGAGTGCCCTTGGTACAAAGCTTCAGTACAATACGACATATTATCCTCAGACGGATGGCTAGAGGACAATTCAGACCCTCGAATACATGTTGAGAGCTTGTGTAATAGATTTCAAAAGAAGTTGGGAAGATCAGTTGCACCTGGAAGAATTCGCCTACAACAACAGTTATCAGCAGAGCATTCAGATGGCTCCATTTGAAGCATTGTATGGCAGAGCATGCAGAAAACCAGTGTGTTGGAATGAAGTCGGGGAAAGGAAGATAACAGGCCCAAAGTTGATTCAGCAGTTAGTGGATGCTGTGACAGTGATCAAAAACAGGTTAAAGACTACGCAGAGCAGACAAAAGAGTTACGCAGATAAGTGCCGAAGATCTTTGGAATTCCAAGTTGGTGATCATGTCTTTCTGAAAGTGTCACCAATGAGAGGAACTTCGGGCTTCGGAAAGAAAGGCAAACTGAGTCCGAGGTACGTGGGTCCATTTGAGATTCTTGAAAGAATCGGGACCGTAGCGTATCGTCTTGCATTGCCGCCAAGGTTGGCGTAAGTGCATGACATCTTCCACGTGTCGATGTTGAGAAAGTACGAGCCTGACCCGACACACGTGCTCAATTTTGAGGAATTGGACGTGGATGACAGAGTGTCATATGTGGAAAGCCCGGTCCAAATTGTAGACAAAAAGGAACAAGTGCTGCGTACAAAGACCATTTCGTTGGTCAAAGTGGTCTGGCAACACCACGGTACAGAAGGAGCAACTTAGGAGACTGAAGAGTCGATGAGAGAATTGTACCCCCACCTTTTTTGTTTAAGTTTGCAAGGTTTAAATTTCGAGTACAAAATTTTTATGAGAGGGGAAGAGTTGTGACATCCTGAATTTTCGGTTCTGTTTGTTTCTGATTGAATCGGGTGTTTCATTCACGTGTTTATAGGGCTATTCTCAGAGCTGATCACTCTCGAGATAACTAGACTATTTGGGGAAATTAGTAAGAAATTTTAAGGCAATAGACTTGAGAATTTGACCAAGAATCGGCTTCTCAACCGTATCCATCTTTAGAGGTCACTACAGCAAAGTTAAAAATTGATGTGAAATCAGAGATAGACTGGATCGACAATAATGTGTGGCTAATCGTGGGTGACACCACTAAATTAGAAAATTCATATCGACCGGCACTAGACTGATTTTCTTATTGTTTTGGTACCCTATGTCTGTATTTGGATTCTCGGGATTTTCATGACAATCGAGAGTCGCCAATGAGTCGAGTGGGTTCATAGTGGCTCGATAAAAATCGACCACGAGTCAATTGCACTTAAAAATATTTGAAAGTTACCCGGTAGCTTGGATCACGCTAAAAACGCGTCAAGTAGAAATTAACCGCCAATTCAAGTCAAATTTCAGAAATCGAAGATTCTGTCATGTCACAATAAATTCTAGGAGCGTCGACTCAGTCTCAGAAGATTTTTTTGACACCCGACACTTTTTGGGAAAAAGTCGTCGCCGAGTCATTTCTGTGCAGAAAAAGCCGATGATTATTTTTGATAGTAAAAATTGGGAAGCAAGATGGATATATGGGTGAGGAAAAATGTCGAGATGGTCGATGGATGACCGATTGATTTTATGAAGGCCAATTGAGATGGAATTGAAGTGGATGAAGCCACCAATTGAAGACAATTCTTGCAAAATTCGTAACTCTCCCTCTCCCCTAGCCAAATGGACCAAAAGTGAAGTCATGAGAGGTGTTGGTATAGATCAATAGAGGCCAAGGGATTTTACTTGGCCTAGGATGAATCTTGGAGAGCAAGATTGGAAAATATCAAGCCAAGGCCCCACCTCAACTCTATCTCATCTCTCTTATCTCTTCCCTCATCTCTATCCTCTCCATCTCTCTCACCTCTCTACCATCCAAGACCCTCTCCTCTTCATTTTTGAAGCCCTCAAGCCAATAAGAAGACCAGCAGAAGGAGCTGCAGCCATCGCACGCCTCCACCCGCGCCACCGCCGGTTTTTGCTCCAGCCGACCTTTTGTCAAAGATTCGAGTCAAAAGTGGTCTTCCTAGATGAACCAGTGAAAGAGGCATATATCACCGTGAAGACGACATCCATACCGTTCTAACAAGCCCAAAATCACCCCAAACGGAGCTGCCGTTCATTCCATACGACTGTCGGAGTCCACCGCTTGCCGGACCGTCTGGAAGCTGCCCGCTACTACTGTTTTGCGTTTTCTTGCCGTTTCGCCCCATTTCAGCCCTTCTTTTGCCCATTCTATCCACCCACAAGATCCACAAGACCCTCGGGAGCCACCGGTTGCCAACCACCCACTCGCCGGAGCTCTGATCGGCCCGTTTTCACCGTTGAAGTTGCTAGTCTCCTCTCTACAGCCCACAAGCCAAACCCGCGGTTCAGCCCATTAGGATTCGGCCCAACTTCTGCCCAAGTGAATTTTAGGCCCAGCAAAGCCCAGTGGAATCAGCAGCCCAGCTCAGCCCTTTAAATAAGCCTGTTCAGCCCAGCAATTTAAGTCACTTGAGCCCAATAAAGACAGGCCCATTTCAGCTTTGTTGCAAGCCTAGTCCGCAAAGAATGCCCAACCGCAACCAAGGCCCAAGCCCAAGAGCAAGCCCACTCTGGAGCAAGAACAAATCTCAGTTGGGTTGAGATTTGTTGGGCCCAAGTTTAAGGCCCTGTCCAATCCCGCCGGTGTTGTCGAAAGCCCGATTTCGGTTGCCGTCGCGGTGTTTCAGTTCCCGCTTTTAACCAAGTGAGTTTTACTCACTAATACTTTCTTAGTTTGCTAATTATGCTTAGGGGTTGGTTAGATTTAATTAAATGCAATTAGCTGCTTAGATTAATTTAGATAAATTAAATTAGAGACTAAATGATGCATGTTAGGTGGTTAGAAATAGACATGCCATGTTATTTATTGAACAAGTCTCGGTAATTTTCCGGGCTCGTTCGGCTTCCAATCAGGCATTATGGGCCTAAATTGGATTTTTAATAATTATTTATTTTATTTTCGAAATTAATTATTTAATTAATTATTTTTCCAGAAATTTGACTGGATGGCCGATGACCGGAATTTCGTGCTGATTGTCGTGGTGCAGTCCATTTATTTAATTGAGCTTCAATTTTTATGGAATTGATTTAAATTGTGAATTTTAGGACATGTTCCTAATTGACTGATTTCAATTATGTGATGGGAAAATGTTTGGGTACCGATTGTGATTATCGATGGTGGAGTGGTGAATCGGTGTGGCATCTAAAAGGACACGTGGGCTTGGTGATTTGATGCATCACTTTGGTGAACGAGTGCCTTAAAGAATGCACGTGGCCCCAGGCATCATAAAATGGGCACGTGGGCTCGGTGAATTGATGCATCACTTTGGTGAACGAGTGCCTTAGAGAATGCACATGGGCCTAGGGAATTAAGTGAGGCATCTTGGGAGAGACACGTGGGCTTGGTGATTTGATGCATCACTTTGGTGAACTAGTGCCTTAGAGAATGCATGTGTGCTCTGTGACATGTAATCGACTGGTTTGATTTGTTCTCAGTAGTTGGGTGCCTATTATGAATTGTACTGATTTGCAGTTGGAATCTGAGGCCAAGGTAAGTCCTCTAACCTGTGCGTGTTTAGGCAGCCCATAATGTATTGGCTTACTAATCGAGTCTTAAGGCGTAGAACTCGCTGAGACGTGGTCTCATTGGTTATTAAATAACCATTTCAGAACCCTGAGGAGGAGCTGAGAAGGAGGAACGTGAGGAGGAGAAAGATTTTTGAAGAAGAAGATGATCCAAAGAGGGATCTTGAGTACAACCTGGATGTGGATTGAGATCCCATCCCTTTTGTGAACCCTGTCTTAGTGTAGATAGGTGTGAGACCTATATGCTATAAATAGTATTGTAAATATACTATGAGTTGTGCTGTTAATAAAAGTGTGGTTGTGAATTTCAATATAAAAAATATGGCATGCTTTTCTATCCCATTGTTTTATTGTCTAGGGATTTGTAACTGCTTCCGCATGTGCATAATAAATTGAAAGGATTGGCGATACATAGTCCTCGGATATCGCATTCTAAAATCGACCAAGGTAAGGGATGGGCGCGTGCCCAAGGGTCGGGGAGTGACGAATATTGATTCAAATAAAAGCCCAAAATGGTTATATTAGTCTCAAATAAAGGCCTAACCTCACTAGCTGTGAAGGGCAGTTTCCTCTTTTAAAATAATTTTAAAATTTTCCTTTTTTCTTTCTTTTTTTTTTTTTTTAATTTTCATAAAAAAACTAAAACTAAAAAAAAAAAGAAGGAAAAACACAAGCGAGAGGGGCCACCCTATCACTAGTGGTGGTAATGGCTAGTGAGGTCACGGTAATGGCCAGTAAGGGTTGCCGGCCCTCGCCTAGGAATCGATGACCACAGCAGCCATCACTATCATCCCATCAATGATGGGGTGACAACTTGTGTTTTTTTTTTTTTTTTTTCAATGTTTAATCTAATTTAAATTTAAATTTAAATTGTGTTTAGACAAAAGTATCCCTAACCGGCTGGTGAGTCGACAAGTTCAAGACCTTATTTGAAATGGTCATAACCACTTCAGACTATTATTTAAGACTGATATGACCATTTCATGTCATTTTTTGAATCAAAATCCACATGAGGCATTTATTTGAGAAAATGAGGACACTTCTAGCCCTCATTTGAAATTTTCCATAAAATAATGAAAAGTTTTATGTAGAAATAAATGAAATGTTATAAAGCCGTTATATGGCCATTAGAAAGTTGTTATATGGTTGTTACATTATTGTTAAATAACCGCTATAAAATGTCACTAAATCGTTTTATATTAATAGCAGACAAAAACCGTTACAAATTGATAATAGTAAAAAATCGTTACAAAAATTAATAACTTTCAACATTTTAAAAACTACTAAAATATCCAATAGAATTGCGACTGTTATATAATCTTTGGCTTGGGATAGGAATCAAATTTAGAACCCCCTATTTACCCTGTAAAACATTACAAGGACCAAAAAGGTTAGACATCACTTTTGGATGCATCATTGTCAAGCAATTCCTTGCATTTGCTTGAGGGAGAAGTAAAGCAACAAAATCAGGTTCAAGAATTCATATTAGCATAAGTATTTTTTAAATTTAGGTCAAAAGTTAAAATTTTGATTTCTCCATCACCGTTTGAAATTTATTTCTAGTGAACTTCACTCTAATCATTGTGATTTTCACACTCTATCCGGCACACATCACTAGCATAAAGTGATTCATAGGGAATATAAAAATAACTATAAAGCTTGCTACACACAAAAGGCCAAAATAGGGCGATAAATGGTCACTCCAAGTTGAAGCAATCCTAATGCATCAGGTTCATTGCTTCGACTCCAAGCTACTTCTTTAATGGGTGAAACTTTCCGGAAAACATGATCCTTAAGCTGAAACTCTAAAGGTTGCATCAGGATTGCTTCAACTTGGAGTTTCATTATGCATGATCCTTAAAATGAATTGGTTTCAGTCTCACGTTGTGCGGTCCAAATTCTCTCTCTTAACACCTTGTGTGACATTAGACGAACTCTGAGTTGATCCCAATCAATCTCCTCTCGACAACCCCTCCCAGCAAATAGGAGATCTACACTCGTTTCCACATAAACTGTTCAAATAGAGCCATGCCAATATTTTGGTTGAAGCTATATTATTATAGGGAAACTCAACCATATGCAAGTGATCCTCCCAACTACCCTTAAAACCAATCACACAAGCTCTTGGCATGTACTCCAAGGTCTGAATAGTTCTCTCTGACTACCGACTGTTTGGGGTTAAAAGGCCGTGCTTGATTGAATTGCAAAGCTGATTGGATTTGCATGTTACTTGAGTAGAACACAAAGAACGCTGACGAACTTGCAGGCTGGTTGAATCAGAAAGCTGATTGAATTTGGGTCACACGAGGATGAGTAATACTGATAGAGATTCTTTTGGCCAATGAAATTTATTCATGCATATAGAATTTGAAGTAAATATTCTCTGACACAGTACCAGAATACCCTCTATGAGTATGTCGGATTATAAAAATGGTTTAGTGCATTATTAAGAAAAAATAGCATGAGTTTATATTTAAAAAACAAAACATGATCATCTCTGAAATAAGTTCCCATGCTATAAAGGGCAAAGCCTTAACGCCGTGGAGTATAATGACGGATTGGATGGACAAAGACGGGCATGTATGTTCTTTATCTAAATATATGAATTTGAATTGGTACATTCCAAAAAATGCTTGACATAATTGAAAAGTCAATGGTAAACTTATTTTGAAACTAGTTAAAAGTTAACCCGTTCTACTATTCTATGTCATTAGTAGATAGAAGGCAAAAAAATAAAACAACAAAAAAGTTTCTTTCTCACTCTTTAAGTATTCAATGTTCAACTTGAATGATAATAACATAGGTTAATTGTGCATAGCCGATGAACCTACTTTGCATGTGATAGGAATCACAATGGATTTACAGAGATTTTCTTAAATGTTTTTCTCTATCACATAACTAATGGTCCTAGTTCATTTTACAAAACAAAAGTTTAAAATAAAATAAGACACTTGTAATTAGATTGAGGCTTTCAAGATGTATCACAAATTTTAGTAAAAATTCCAAGTAAGGATCCGAAGTATCCTCATCTCAAATAAGGGCATGAAGTTGACCTTATTTCAAATAAGGGGACAAAAGGATACCTAGAGTGCTAAAACTTGGCACGGAGTACACTTAATTGCCACTTTTTTTTTTTTTTTGAAAATAAGATACTTAAATGCCAAGTTCAACGAAGGTGACTGGAAATCTTACGTGACAATATTTTAATAATATGATTCACCCACATGATGCACCAGAGAGTTGAGTTAGCAAAAAAAAAAAACCAAAACGATGTTGTTTTGTCTTTTTTAATTTTAATATAAATATTAATTAAATTAAAAATATATTTTTTTTTTAAAAAAGGAGGATGAGGGAGAAGATGAGGGCTTAGCCCTTGCCACCACCTCCCCACCATCCCCGAGAAAGGCCAGCATCAGTAGAGGAAGGGTCGACTAGGGTCATTAGGCCCTAGCTAAGGGTTGGCAACCCTAGCTGATCGACGGCAAGGGCCTGCAATCCCTCGCCTTGATTTGGGGGGAGGGTTGCGGCCCTTCCCTAGATCTAACAAGGGTTGCTAGCCCTCACCCATTCGGGCCAAGGGCTACCACTCGATAAGGGGCCCTAGCGGTTATGAAGTGCCTATATCAATCTTAAAGAACAACCTAAAGTGATTATGGCTATTTCAAATAAGGGCCTAGCCTCACCGACTCCCCGTTGGCAAAAAATTCTAGTTGATCAAGGGTTTCATCCAAATACATTTAAATTAAATTAAATTAAATTAAATTAGATTATAAATTAAAAAATTTAAAAAAAAAGGAAGAAAAAAAGAGAAAACACATGTTGGCGAGCACTGCCCCCATTGCCAACGGGGTGACAGTAAAGGCTAGCCAAGTTGTCAGCACTTGGAGTGGGGCCGAAGACCTTAGCTGACCAAAGGTGAGGGCTAGAGGTGAGAAAGGGCGGCAACCCTCGCCTAGAGGGGATAAGGCAATGGCCAAAGATAGGAGGGAGCACCCTCTCACTTGTATTTTTTAAAATAGTTTTTATATTTTAAAAGAAAATAAAGAAAATTTAAAGAAAATTTAAAATTTAAAAAGACGAAAGTGCCCTTCACATTTGGTGAGTTTAATCCCTTCTTTAAAACTAATATATGTACTTTAGGTTTTTATTTGAAACAAGGCCCACTTCAGGACCTTATTTGAAATAATATTTACTTTATACCCTTATTTAAGAAAAATGAGAGCCTTTTAGGCTCTTATTTGGAAATTGCCCAAATTTTATACTTTCATTTTCTGAACTTTTATTTATTGAAGAAAGGCTCCTCTCATTCAAGTGTATTGAAATTGCTAAAGTTCCTAAAACTACCTACAAAACTTTTAAACTTTTATTTGGAAAACATGAAAGGCTTGTTTTACTAAATGAGTTACAAAAATGCCAAAAAGAAAGATGTTGTCTTCAAGATTCAACAATGATGTTACATTAAATCCCTGGGAAATTTATGTAAAATCCTAAACTTATCAGACTTTTATCAATTCAATCTTAAATATTTTCACATTTTACCAATTTAGTTTACTTGGCCAATTTAGACTAGTATTTGCTAATGTGGACGTGGGTTGTTCGACATGGCACAACTAGCACTGACGCTGACAAATTTTAATAATAGTTTCTTTTTTTTCAGATTTTTTGTCTTTTTATTTTTCCTTTCTTCTTCTTTTTACCAGTGGTTGGCCATCGACCATAGGCAATGGTTGGGCAGGCTAGCCTCGCCCGCCATAGGGGAGGCTTGGCTATATGAGGGCAAGCCCTTACCCAAGCTAGGTAAGGCTAACCCTTACGCAAGTCAGGATGGCCTCGCCGGTGTTGCCTTCGCTTGAGTGACACCTAGCGAGGCTACCCTAGCCTAAGCAAGGGTCGGCCTCACCAAGTGAGGGTTAGCCTCACTGGGGCTCGGCCTAGCTAGGCGAGGGTTGGCCTCCCCTAGCTTCACCTTTGCCTAGCAAGGCCGTCCTAGCCTAGGTGAGGCCAACCCTCATCAAGTCTAATCGAGGCTGGGAAGAAGAAAGAAAAAATAATCAAAATAATAAAAAATATTACAATATTATTAAAATTGTTAATGTTAGTGCCAATTGTCCTATGTGACACCGCCAACATCCACATCAACAATTTTGGTAAAAATTGGATAGATGGACTCGATTGGTAAAAAATGAAAATGTTTAAGACTAAATTGACAAACTTAAAAGGTTGATGAACAAATTGACAAAAGTGTAATAGACTTATGATTTTTTTCACAATTTTCTAGTAAATCTCCCTACAATACTCGTTAACTAGAAGGAAGCTTCCTTGTTAAAGTTGTTATAGATAAGCTTTTTTTCCCATCTAGTTTGGAGGGGGTAACTATATGCTATATAAGTCTTCAGGGTTAGCTTCTCCTTTACACGCTTGAAGCTCAATTGATCATCAGTCACTTCCACTACAAAGATATTGTTTTTCTCCTTCTCAAGTCCGTTGATACCTGATTTTTAATCGACGAGTTGAAAATGTGAAAAACTCGAGATTTGGGTTTCCGATCGTGACGAAGTTGGTTTCTTGATCAAAAAGTGTCATTTTCATTTGTTTCTTTTGTAGTGTTGCTTTTAAACATTTTCTTATTCATTTTCAAGAAAAACTCAAAAAGTCAAATGGTTGACTTTCAAGTTCACTTTTTGGTTAACCCTTTGACTAAAAAGTCAACCTAGGTAAAAATTTTGCTTTTCATCCAAAAAGATGTCATTTAGAATTAGTTTCACTTTTCTCAAGTCAATTTTTCAAAAGTCCAAAAATTTGGGTCAAAAATCAACATTTAAGAAAAAGTCAACCAAATAGTTAACTTTTGGTCAAACTTTTGACTAAAAAAATTGAAAAAATTAAAAATCTACAAAAATACTTCTTTTTAGTGTCAATTTGATTTATGTGTCAAAAATTTCGCAAAATCCGATTAAGAACTTTATTTTTGGAATTTTTCGGTTCTAGATTCCAAATTGACCAAAAATAAAATTACTTTTGTATTAATCATAATGAAGTGTAGTTCCTTTTACAACATTTGGTCTAAAGACTATTCTAAATACACTCATACATTCAATTTCGCAAATTGTCACATCGAAAGACTAATTACCATTTTAAGTCCTAATTAAGGGGGTCAAAATTGATTCCTCATGACTTACGAATGAACATTTGTTTTTCACTCCTTTTCTTAAGAAAAGTCCAAATCTAGGGTCAAATTTGAGAAATTCACAGGAGAACTTATTGATTTGAGAGATTTCACTCTCTTGTAGGTAAGAAAACGGAACCATCAAGCTTTAATCGAAGAAATTTAAGTTGACTCATTCAAGATTAGGGTTCAATTGCATGAATCTAAGTCCAATTGTAATATTATTGATTCATTTTTGGCCTAAGTTTTGGCACTTCAATTCATGGTCAATTTAAATTCATTAGGTGATCCTTTACATGGATAATTAGTTAAATAGGTCTATTGCAACATTAATTGAATTCAATTTCAATTAATTTGCAATTTTGGTCTCATTTTAGCTCTTTAGGCTTGATCTCAAGTACCCATGGTTTTAGTCCCTTTCTTTTTTCCGAGATAATTGCTCAATTAAGCCAATAAAGGGTCCATAGATTAAATTTTTAAAGTTTAATTGGCTTAATTGAATTGAAATTGGACAATTTCTCCTCAAATCGTATAAGTTTTCTTTTCAACTTAGTCATTGAGAACTAAATTGCATAAATTTTGAACCCACAAGGGCCACAGACGTACAAGACAGTTAGAATCGGCCAGAATCGATTTAGAACCGATCAAGGACCGGTCAAAAAAGCGTGAATTAGTCTGACCAGTCCTACCAGCTATCGGTTAGGCAAGCCAATTCAGCCCCATATAGGCTGGTTCTAAACCTCTAGTGACCGGTTCCAAGATCCTTGCCACATCAATTTCACTCCTATCCACTCAATTTCCCATGATTTTCTAGATTGTCCCTTGAATTTCGTAAATTTGCAATTTGACCCCTAATTAGGCCCTTAAACGCAATTCTCATTTTAAACTCAAAGTTTTGCAAATCGAACCCATCCGATTGATTGCCTAATGCCTCCTAATGTTGATTAGATGTTTAAAATTGCGTTTTAGCCATTAGATTAAGATTTTCACTGTCAGATCGAACCGACGGTCGAGATCGACCGATTTGGGGTAATATAAATAGGATTTTTCCCTCCAAAATGAAAGGGGGATCATTTGTGCAGAGCATTCACTTTCTCTCTATAGATCTATCTATCTATCTATCTATCTATCTCTCTCTCTCTCTCTCTCTCTCTCTCTCTCTCTCTCTCTCTCTCTCCTTTTTTCCTGCTCTCTCTCCCTCTCTCTAACTAAATGAACCTCACGCTAGTTCAATCCCGCCAACCTCACACTAGTAGTTCACAAGTTGTCATCCACCCCTAATGATCCATGTCATTCTTTCTCTCAATTCCTTGATGATAGCCACCAGTTCCAATGGCTGATTAATTGGCAAAGGCCAATCCAATCTAGATCGGTCAAAAAGAACCAATGACTAAGCCAGCTTTGAGTTTACCTGCTTGGCCGCCGATTCGGGGACCACGATTAGCGGAGCATACCTTGCCAATCACCCCTCAGTGTATCCCTAACCTTGTTGTGGTCAGGGACTGGCAGAATAGCTACTAGTCCGAACTTGTTCCAAATTGCCTTGAGAATGTCTCGCATTTTTTTGGGATCTTTTGGACAAGTTTTGATAGGTCAAAACTACTCAAATATGAGTGTATGTCAGTCTGCCTTGTACTAATCCGAGGCACATTTAGGCAAAATTGAACATATAGATGAGCTTATTTGACCTTAGGATCTTCATGAAGAATGAAATACATGCCATTTCCTTTCTATTGGTGCATGATTTGAATTATTTTGTAGCCATTTGATATGTCAAATGTATGTGCAAACGCATATAGGTTTTGCTGCAATTAGGATTGTTTAGTAATGTTCATATGTTTTGTCACTTTTGTCATAATTCGTACCATAGTAATTAGGTTTTGAGTTCTTAATGGCAAATACTTGTCATCATTTATTTTTATATGCCAAATTTTTTGTAAGATTTTTGCATGTCTTAAGGTTACCGAAATTAAGCATGCTTAGAAATCTTAATGTTGGAAGGAAATCTTATCATGTGCATGCTTTCTCATGCTTGTATGGGTCTCTTAAAGGCCAAATCTCATGTAGGTGCCTTTTTAACTAGCTATGCATTACAAGCTTTGTGTGCATATGCAGTTCATCATAATTGAATATCATTTCGTATGTAAAAATCATGCCACAATTATGCTAGTTGCACCTAGAAATTCTTAAATATGACATTATAAGTCTTAATTCATATTGCATTGACATCAATTTGTATGACATTTTCACATGACAACTTAGGCTTAGATGTTTACCTAATCACTTGTTGCATCTAATTCTAGGTCGTGTGCCCAATCATTCCGGATAACGCTTGCATCATCTGTATTACCACGGCTGCTGGCACAAAGTTAGCCAATGCTTATTCCCCAGATACCATCATTGCTTCTTCTCCAGGAAAAGAAGTTCATGACCCGTGGGCCTTCTACCTCTACGCGGCAAATTAGGTTTTGAGTTCTTAATGGCAAATACTTCCCATCATTCATTTTTATATGCCAATTTTTTTGTAAGATTTTTGCATGTCTTAAGGTTACTGAAATTAAGCATGCTTAGAAATCTTAATGTTGGAAGGAAATCTTATCATGTGCATGCTTTCTCATGATTGAATGGGTCTTTTAAAGGCCAAATCTCATGTAGGTGCCTTTTTAACTAGCTATGCATTACAAGCTTTGTGTGCATATGCGGTTCATCATAATTGAATATCATTTCGTATGTAAAAATCATGCCACAATTATGCTAGTTGCACCTAGAAATTCTTAATTATGACATTATAAGTCTTAATTCATATTGCATTGACATCAATTTGTATGACATTTTCACATGACAACTTAGGCTTAGATGTTTACCTAATCACTTGTTGCATCTAATTCTAGGTCGTGTGCCCAATCATTCCGGTAACGCTTGCATCATCTATGTTACCACGGCTGCTGGCACAGAGTTAGCCGATGCTTATTCCCCATATACCATCAATGCTTCTTCTCCGGGAAAAGAAGTTCATGACCCGTGGGCCTTCTACCTCTACGCGGCAAATTAGGTTTTGAGTTCTTAATGGCAAATACTTCCCATCATTCATTTTTATATGCCAAATTTTTTGTATGATTTTTGCATGTCTTAAGGTTACTGAAATTAAGCATGCTTAGAAATCTTAATGTTGGAAGGAAATCTTATCATGTGCATGCTTTCTCATGATTGTATGGGTCTTTTAAAGGCCAAATCTCATGTAGGTGCCTTTTTAACTAGCTATGCATTACAAGCTTTGTGTGCATATGCGGTTCATCATAATTGAATATCATTTCGTATGTAAAAATCATGCCACAATTATGCTAGTTGCACCTAGAAATTCTTAAATATGACATTATAAGTCTTAATTCATATTGCATTGACATCAATTTGTATGACATTTTCACATGACAACTTAGGCTTAGATGTTTACCTAATCACTTGTTGCATCTAATTCTAGGCTGTGTGTGTTTTTCATGCCGTTCATACATTGCATGAATGATTTTAAAACTTAATAATGCATATTTGCATTATGGTTTTTAATGGCTGACGCGTGCACTTTCACAAATCTTGACCTTAGAGCACCGAGTTGATCTTGATTGAACCGGGCCCTTCTAGGAACTCGTAAAGCACACCTAGACCTTTCAAATGCCGTTGATTTCATGCAAATTGCCCGTTGTTAGGTCTATATTACATTTTCCCTAATTGAGATTAGAATTCAAACTTATAATTAAATTTTACCCTATTTTTTCCCTTGTTTAGATAGACCTTTGCCATTTTTTTACCAATTTTTCAGTAGGGATTCTTAAGTCGCATCCTTAATAAAGTTTGTTTATTACCATTTTTTTTTTTGTGTTGTAGTAAAATTTATTGATTTTTAGATTTAATTTGGTAGGGTAAATCTTGACGGCAATGACTTGGTGTCCTGTTGATTTGGCAATTTTCTTATGCATTGTTGCTCATTGTTTGATTTTTAAAAAATTATACTTAACTCTTTTAGGGAAAGTTTCTTCACAAAAGTTGTTCCATGCATGTTAGGTAATTTTTTTCATAGTTAGATCATCAATGGATATCACCCACTTTTGCTAATTTGATATGCTTGGTCTGAAATTCTAGTTATAGGCTTTTTGTTGTGATTGTTTAGTTTGATTTTTTAGGCTAGTTTGTGCATGAAACCATGTCATCTTCATGAAGTTTGTCTCAAATCCTGTAATTTTCGTTGTCAAATGATTTTCAATGAATTTATTTTTTAATCGTAACTTTGAAACGACTTTGGTACATGTGATGTTTCTAAAGACAAACATTTAGAAATTATTTTCAACATTTGATTTGACTTAGGAAATGTCATGGTTTGGACAGTATTTAAAATGTTTGCGATGCCTATGAGTGCATTTGTAGGAGTCCCAGGTTAGTCTTGGCAAATAAATGCGTTCCATAGCCTAGATATTCCTCAGTCCAAAATGTCTTCACATCTTTCTAAACTTTGATTTGCCATTACAATAGTCATGGTTTGAACCATATTTAAAATGTCTGTGATGCCTATGAGTGCATTTATACAAGTCTCGAGCTAGCCTTGGTAAATAAATGCATTCCATAGCCAAGATATCACTTTGCCTAAAAAACCTTACTTTTCATTATCGATAATTTCAAATTCATTTTTTGAAATATCGCATGTACCCCTCCATGCATATGATCACATCATTCATTAGAATTGCATGTGTTCGTGATTGGCACATGCCTTTGTAATAAGTGACTTGCCGACGGTTCACTCACTTGATTGATTAATTGAGAAATAAGGTCAAAAGGGCTTACTTGTGTGTTTTATTCATGCTAACGCGTGTGATTTCTAGATGTATGTTAGGTGCGATACATGACACCGAGGGAAGATTTTGGGAAATCACCTAGAACGTCTTTTTTGGGACACATAAGCGTTATTGGCCATATAAGAATACAAATGGTCAATAATTGCTATAAAAGGTATCTAGAGGGACCTACACATGAATTGTAAAAGCCGACTCCAAGGCCCAAATTTGGTTGAATTTGAACTTTGCTTTATTTAATTAATTGATTATGGCCTTACGTTGCGCTTTTGATTGTTTTGACATGCATGATTGTTTCTTTCTTTTGTATGTATCAAGCTATAGTTCTTAGATTAGGTTTAGATTAGGATACTGAAGACAGAGAGGACATGAAGATGGTGGAAGGCCAATGTCCATTTTGACCATAATCTTATACCATTCATTCTTGACATATATCTCGGGTTCTTTTTATTTGTATAAAAATCCAACGAGTTGTGGATTCATTTCCTTCTTGTTCTTTCATTTCATTTCCTCTTTTTACCTTTCTTAGGATTGCATAATAGATTTACCGCTTTCCTTGGTTGTTTACTTACCGTTTCGTACATTAAATTCAATTGAGTGCTTTCTTTTGTCTTTCTTAGAAATAGATGACACAAAAATGACTATCCACGCATAATTCCCTAGTTCAAGATAAATGATCTCGAAAAGGTAAAAGGAAATGTCTAGATACCTTAGGTAACACGACACACTGTTAGGTACTGAAAGGGCATTAATAGAAATATTAGCATAACCCAAGTCCTGGAACCTAGATAATTAGTTACATAAGAATCAAGGGATTACTCTTGGCCCTCAAATGAGTTCTCTAGCCAACCCCCAAAAACGAGGTTTGTGGCGACTCTTGTCTTATTACTAAGTTGTCTTAAACAACTGGATCATTTAATAAACCCATCGTGAGAAGTATAAACCTTTGGAAAAAGGTTCACGATTGTTATTTAGCATACTCAAGATGTTAAAGTCGATATAGATGAAGTGATGCCATCTTTGGTAGATGTACATCTTGAGAGGGTTATCATGATCATGAAAATACTCTTAAACTCACATTTACGTCCGGTTTCTGTTCGACCTTAAAACTATCGATCAAGACGTGCTGCGACATTGGGGTAGGGTCACAATACCTTCCGCTGTCATGCAAGGTACAAGCTTGGGAGAGCTCGAGACTGTGATCATGTGAACTCACTAGAGGTTCGTTTGGGAGGTGAAGTAATGACACCTTTGTGGATGAGAATCATGAGGGAGCTTTTGTGGTAAAGTATCCTTTGATTCAACCTTTCCCTTCCTACCTTTCCCCAAGGGTTGGGTGGCAGAAAGATCAGGTCACAACAGGGCTTCAATCCAGCCTTTTATTGTTGCCTTGGCTATTACTTAATTTAAGACTTTCGAGTCTAATCTCTTTGGCTTACAGTTGTAAATTTGAGTTCTCCTTACTACCAAATCCATCAAAAATTTCAAAAGAGAAATGAAGACAAAACGTATAGTGGAAGTGACTAAAAGATCTAGGATATAGGAAGGGAAGCTCGATTAAGGAAGGCTAAGAGAAGTACAACTAAATGCTAAAACCATAGCTTAGTACATGGCATCTTATTTCCGTGGCAGTGCTTCTAGTCTTTTTCTTCTTCTTTCTTAGAGAAAATAAGTCAAGCAATGATGGCACTGACTTAGAATCCTTCTCTTTGAGTGAAACTCTTTTCCGTTGAAGTTATTATTGAGTTGAATAGCCGCCTATTTTGAATTCAAATAGGATACAGGGATGAGTCAAATTTTATATGTAAAATTTACTAACCACGTTGAGGAATAACCAATTTTTAATGGGAAAATTATCAAAAAAAAAAAAAACAAAATCTAAAACCTATTGCATTTATGTCAATTCAGTCCTAAACTTTTCTTTTTGTCAATTCAATCCTCTACTTTTTATATTTATGCCGATTCTATCCATTTGCCAGATTTTGCCCTGCCAATGCTGATGTGGATGCCAAGTGGGACTGGTTATCCGACAGCCATTGATGTAGACAATTTTTAATAACATTTTTATTTTTTAAAATTTTTTTATTTCTTTTTTCCCCTCCTTCTTTCTACACCTGGCCAGTTGCCACCAACGAAAGGTGAGGGTCAACAAGGCTCACCCTTGCCAGTCAAGCCTCGCCTAGTGATGGTGAAGCCACCCTTGCCAAAAGCCAGTGAGTTGGGCCTCGCCATGCTTGGGCAAGACCAAGCCTCGCCAAATCTAGTAAGGCCTTGCCTAGTGACAACAAGGCTCAGCCTGGCCATGGCTTGGTGAGGCCGAGCCTAGCTAGTGGCTAATAGGGGTGAGCCTCACCATTGGCCAGTAGCAATCGGCCTAAGGTAGAAGGAAGAATAAGGAAAAAAGAGAGAAAGAAACAAAAGAAAAAGAAAAGAATAAAAAAATTTCAAAAAAATAAAAATTTATTAAAAAATCCTCCATGTTAGCATTCGTTGAATGGCCAGCATCCATGTTAGCGTCGGTAGCCAAAATTGGTTCAATGGACTGAATTAGCATAAATACAAAAATTTTAGAACTAAATTAACAAAAAACATGTTTTAGATTGAATTGGCATAATTGTAATATGTTTATGACTTTTTGGGTAATTTTCCCAATTTTTAACTGATAAAAAGTTACTTTTTAATCTTGCATAGATTTTGTGCTGCTCATACATTGACATTATTCATCACGAAACATTAATGAATTTTTGATAATTTTCTGAAATTTAAATTTTTTTACTTTAAGAAATGGGAGGAAGAGTCGTAACTAGAAGTTATATATAGGCAAAAATTGGGCCCAGTAAAAAGTTATTAACCACATGCACAAGCAAGCTACTATAGAAACTTATGAATCAATCTGTTTTTCCACATGCACAAGCAAGCTACTATAGAAACTTATGAATCACTCTAAACAGATTGCTAGTCTCACTCTCGTGTAGACATATGCTTGCTTTCCTAAAATTAAAAACTTACGATTCAAGTGAAAATTGATTGCTGTAAGGATTTACTAACCAAATCACTATATGAAAAGTTACTAACCACATGGAACAGTGGCCAACTGCGGATAGGTCAAAAGTTACTAATCACTTTGAGGGACTCAAATTTTACATCCCAATTTGGTGGCCTTCAGTGTAATGCCTCTGGTGAACAACTGAAACATAGTTTCATTATTTCCTGGCAACTCCAAGTACAAAAATATGGAATTAAACTCCCTCACCATCTCAAGATGACGAGTTTAACTTATTTATCTTACTCATATAACATTAGAATAACCAAAAGACACATTCCACCTGAACCTCTAGTTCATGATCAGTCTGGTGATGCGTCTTGCTCCGGGAGTTTGTTCTGGCAGCGCTATGCCGACATGCGCCATGAGAAGCCAAACATGGCTGAGAAGCTCTCCTCCTCTGCTCAGGCTCTCACAGTGTTCGTAGCCTTTGCTTTGGCAAGCCGCAGACATCAGCATGCTCGCCCAGACCTGGCCGATCATGTCCCATTTCCTGGGGACAAAAGTCAACCGGTGCGCAAGAAAGCATGCGTCAAACAGCACCGACATGCTTTTGTCTCCGCGCATCTTCCATGTGGGGAGGTGACGGTGAGTTCTCACTTTGAGCAGAAGTTGGCAGACTTCGCACAGATCTTGTGACTGTCTCGACTTGTGCGCATTGTTGCAGCCGTAATCACCAGTGTGGTCATGTGCCTCGTTCTTGAATAATTTCTGCAGAAACTTGATGACCGATGAGATGGGGCCTTCCTTCTTTGGCAAAACCGCTTGCTTTTCTTCGAGGAACGTCTGAGCATCGATCAAAGTGTCTTCGTATTGTTGCAACCCTATCCCTGTTGGCAACATGGAAGGATGAAGTACTAAAAGATAGAGCATGTACCTAGAAACCAGCTTACTCATCTTGGAGCTCACAAGGTCTTCTGAGTTTCCGCCATGCTTCGTGCCGCGGTCCTCATAGTAACAGAGCTCAGTGGCGATGTGCCAGATGAGGATGCTCTGGTCAAACTCCTTCTCCGTACTCCAGTCCAGCTCCTTGTAGTTTGACCTCTTCAGTATATCGCTTGCCCTCAACTTAATACTCTCCAACATGCTCTTCGATCTGGAGGTCGATTCCAGATCTCCTGACCGTTTCTTTCATGTGATGGAAGATCCATTCTTTGACATTGTTCTTGAACTCTTTGTGACCGATATAGAAGTTCTTTTCCACCTTCATGTCGAACTTGGTGAGCAACCGATACTTGGGGACGATCCTGGTTCCTTTCCTGATAGAAAATTTCAGGAGGCTGAACTGGGCCACAGAATTCGACCATCTTTTATTTGGGAAGCACCGGAGAGAAGTGATGGCGGACGAAATCATATATCTCTCGGGTTTCTGAAGCCGCCAGCGGTCAACCCAATCGGATGAAATTACCAGAAGAAGCGAGTAAATCTCTAGAAGTATGGTCACACTTACAAGCAAGAAAGTTATACAGATGTCCACTTTGGGGTAATCCTTATCCTGTAAGGAGAATAATAATAACACGGCACAGGGCACCGAAAGACCGATGACCCAACGGATGATGCCCCAAGCAGAGTTCAGCAACAGCGCCTTGGTGTAGAGTAGGTCATACATGAACCCGAGCTCGATCTCCACGATCCCAAAGGCATTCACTGAATCCATGTACTGGTCCATGAAAATGCGCTTACTAGCGGCCAGGTTGCCAGAGTTGAGGATCAGGCCCACGAAGAGCAGCTTGAAGATCTTGAACAACTCATAGGCTTTGAGCAGAGTCTTTTCATCGGAGGCTTGACCGCTCACTGAGAGATCCTCTGCCGCCGAAAATTCCATGACCTCATCGAATTCGACCTGGTAACCCTCCTCTCTCCTCAGAAGATACTGCTCCATTTTCCTGGGGTATATGGGACCGAAATTGGGTAGAGAACGCAACGATTCTCGAAATCGATCTTTGCTCGCCAAGTACAAACACAATGTCTTCTCAGCATATTTGATGAACCCCACTAGGATTATACCCTTTGCTATCATCGATAGTGTAGACCCCGACAAGGCCATATAGTAAATGTAACACGCTAGCCCTACCTGGAAACAAAGCCGTGCCAACTGCCTTAGCCATAGCTCGTTGTCCGCCATGGCAAATGCAGTGATCGTGTCAGGCCCGCCCAAGTGGATGAGAAGGAACGGCGCCCATAATGCTGTGATCTGGCTCTTCGGATCGAACATCCCCTTCATTTCCTTGACATTGGCCAGGCGGTTCGAAAGGACGCCGAGTGTTACGGTTGCGACAGACTCGGCCAGTAGGTATGTCGTCCAGACCAGGAATTGGTTGCTCCACTTGGAGATGGATTTCCTCCGGCTGCCTTGAGTTGCAAGGCTCAACTGGACGAGCAAGCTGAGGAGAATGAGCAACCGCAGCTCCCACTCCTTCCACAACTCACGAGTGTCTCGGAGGAGCAGCGAAAATCTCATGGTTATACTCGAAATTCGGCACCGAAAGGCGCAATAATCGAGGCGCCGTCTCAAAGAGCAGTCAAACTTAGGATAACATATGGCGAGGATAAAGCAAGGCAAAACAGCATTAGCCTCAAATTTACCTCAGCATCATCGTCGGAAGCGCCATCATTTTATAAGCATTAACTTTGGGATAGGAATCAAATTCAGAAGCACCTTTTTACACTGCGTTACATTACAAGGAACAGAAAAGCAGGGCACTTTTCAAAACATCCGCAGCACGGCACTCACGACATCACTTTCGGATGCATAATTTTTCAAGCAATTCTCTGTATTTGCCCAAGGGTGAAGTAAAGCGACAAAATTAGATTCCGACATTTGTACTAGCATGAGTATAATCTGCTTTAATTGAGATGATCAGAATATAAGTCAATTGTTACAGTTTGGTTTCTCAATCACTACTCAAAATTAGAATCCTATGAACTTCATTCTAAACACTATGATTTTAACACTCTGTACAACACGCATCACCAGCTTGACGTGATTTGTGTGGGATGTAGAAATCCCCTATTTGGCTTGCTATGACAAAGTAAAGATGCACAAAAAGGTCAAAAGAGGGCAATAAATGCTTACTCCAAGTTAAAGCAATCTTGATGCTTCGAGTTGATTGCTTTGATTCCAAGCTACTCCTTTCATTGGTGAAACTTTCCGGAAAACATCATCTATAAGCTGAAACTCTAAAGTCATAGCTTCTCATTTGCACAAGATTTTGGTCCGACTTTGTGTAGTCCAAAGTTATTCTCTAACAACTTTTGTGACATTAGACAAAATCTTAATCTATTCTAGCCCAGTCAATCTCCTCTTGCCAACCTCCTCCGAGCAAATAGGAGATCTATATTAGCATCCATATAACTTTTTAGATAGAGCCATGCCGATACTTTGCTAAGTAGCTATTATTATAGTGGAACTCAACCATAAGCAAATGATACACTCCCAACTACCCTTAAAATCAATTATGCAAGCCCTCGGCATGTCCTCTAAGGTTTGAATAGTTCTCCTTCTCTACTGACTATTTGGGGTTGAAAGGTCGTGCTTGATTGAAGAACGCTGATTGGATCTACATGTTACTTGAACAGAACACTAATTGAATAAGAACGCTGAATGCACTCTCATGCGGGCCGAATTAGAAAGGCAATTGAATTTGCATGCTAATTGTAATCCACACGTCATATTAATTGTTAAATGATGATCATCATCATGGAAATTTAACGTTGTTGCAAAGGTGCATGCTGATTAAATCGCATGTTGTCATGATCAAGATTGGATCCATCCCGTTTGCCGAGTTTTCATCCGCAAGGTCTACTAATTGATTGGATTGGATTCGTCCCCGTTTTCTTGTTTTGAAACGTACTGTTGGCTGTTTGTCTTTTGAGCGATGCCTCATGTAGATTGGATTCCTCCATTGATTAATGCATTGGATATTTTGAAAAGACACGGATGTGGCGTTAATTCATTGTCCACGCCGTGATGTGTCAGTATCATCCGAGGGTGGACAAACTAGAATTTTTGGTTTTCAAAGCATATAAAGAAAACTATATGTATATTAAAATAGAAATTCATGTGATATTGCATGAAAGAATTTTAACCAAAGGATATGATACCGAAAGTTCAATGTGTAGGTGCTAACCTTTTCCCACGTATACCCGAACCCTTGTATCTCGAACTTTAATTTTCATAGAACAGTTGATTTTTAGATGATTAGTTGACTTCTCTCTAACAACTCGAACTTTATGTTCCAATGACCTTAGAATGATGGTGGGAAATCCTAGAATTGCTTCAGTATTGGATCATAGTAGCTCACCCTAACTTTGGGAACGGAAAAGTCCGGAGCGTAGACTTTTGGGATGGATTTTCGAAAATTGCATGAGATACCTTTTCTTTCCAATTCTGCAATTTTCGAATTTCCATTTTCCATTTGTCACACCCCGATCCTCGGGAACGCGCCCATCCTACTACCTGGTTGATTTTAAAGTGCGATATCCCAGGACTATGTATCGCCCACCCTTTCATTTTTATCACGCATGCGGAAGCAGTTATAAATCCCCAGACAATAAAACGATGGGATAGAAAAGTAAGGCCATAATTTTCATATTGAAATCCACAACCATACTTTTATACAGAGCATAACTCACAGTCTAATCACAAAGCTATTCATAACATTCTAGTCTCATTCTATCCACACATAAACAGGGTTCACAAAAGATGATGGGATCTCAGTCCTCATCCAGATCGTACTCAAAATCAAACTGATCCTCCTTCGATTCTTCTCCACTCAACTCATTCCTTTCAAACTCTTCATCTTCTTCTTTAAGCTCATCCTCGGTTTCAGATGTCGGCTCATCTTCAGGTAATCTAGGGGCCTGAAATGGTTATTCAATAACCAATGAAACCACGTCTCAGCGAGTTCTACCCCCTTGAGAAATATTTGACATTAAAGGCCTCTAGAAAGGCGTTCCACTCTGGAACAATGCCCTCTGGAAATATGGTTCCTCGAGTTGTCTTCCACTAAGTATTTGCAACTTCCCCCAGTTGGTAAGTTGAAAGTACTACTTTTTAGTCTCATTGCACATTAGCAGTGCAAAGGTTTTCTCCAATTTCTTGATCCATGAAGAAGCAGCTTCAATGTCTCCGGTCCCGATGAACTGAGGTGGATTCAGCTTCAAGAATTGTTCTACTAGCTTATGAATTGGTCTTTTTGCGACCATTATTCCCGGCGGACCTTCAGCGTGTGCTGCGATAGGTGCAGTGACAGGTGTGGCGATAGCTACAGCAGCAACGGCTGCATTGGCAGCGGCAGTGGCGGCGGCTTCAATAGCGACGGTCAAGGCGGCAGCTTGATCTCGGGCCTGTTGCCCCATCATTTCCTGCATAGCATTTAGACCCCGGTTGATTCCGACGGTTCCTTGCTCACTCGGGGCTGCTACCCCAACACCAACAGGAGGTGGAGCTACCCTAGCATCTATAACAGGTGGAACCATTCCACTCGTGCTAGCCTATGCTAGCACTCGACCACGGCCTCCTCGAGTATCAACTCTAGTCGGCGCTCTACCCCGAACTACGGCCCTAGTGGTCTTTTGGGTAGGAGTCCTTGGCTCCTGATCGCTCATAGTGTAGCTTTAAACAACTGACACCTGCTTCCAATTCAACACCGAATTAGAAACAAAGCGATTCAAACAACAAACAATTTTAGCACTCAGCTAACACATACATGCACCAGCATGAATTTAAAGGCCTTCCTACTACTATCCCATGAACCATCTCTCCTTATCACTCCAATCTTGAACTTCGCTTGATACCACAAAACGGGGATGTGATGCCCTGATCCTCGGGAACGCGCCCATCCTACTACTTGGTCAATTTTAAAGTGCGATATCTCAGGACTATGTATCGCTAACCCTTTCATTTTTATTACGTATACGGAAGCAGTTATAAATCCCTAGACAATAAAATGATGGGATAGAAAAGCAAGGCCATAATTTTCATATTGAAATCCACAACCATACTTTTATACAAAGCATAACTCATAGTCTAATCACAAAGCTATTCATAACATTCTAGTCTCATTCTATCCACACATAAACAGGGTTCACAAAAGAGGATGGGATCTCAGTCCTCACCCAGATCGTACTTAAAATCAAACTGATCCTCCTTCGATTCTTCTCCACTCAGCTCGTTCATTTCAAACTCTTCATCTTCTTCTTTAAGCTCATCCTTGGCTTCAGATGCCGGCTCATCGTCAAGTAATCTAGGGCCTGAAAAGGTTATTCAATAACCAATGAGATCACGTCTCCACGAGTTCTACCCCCTAAGACTCGATTAGTAAACTAATATGCCAAACAGTTGCCTAAGCACAACATGAGTCAGAGGACTTACCTTGGCCTCATTTCCAACCTGCAAATCAAAGTTAAACACAGATATTCAAACAATTCACAACATCCGATCAAGCATTGATCAATCGACTTAGTCGATTACATGTCATTCAAACCACCTCTAGGTCATTCCCACTCGAACCATGATTCCCAAATGGTGTACTCATTCACCAAATCACATATGTTTCTTGGGCATCGTTTTCGCCAATGACATACCGATCACCGACACCGTGCGTTCTTTAAGGCGCCATTTTCACTAGTGATATCCTTGATCACCGAACCACGTGTCCTTTCTAGGGCGCCGTTTTCACCAAGGTGACATCGGCAATAGACAACATCGTGAGTTCTTTAAGGCGTCGTTTTCACCAGTGATATTTGTTTAATCACCGAACCACGTTTGTCTATAAGTCATTCACGTGCGTTCTTTAAGGCGCCATTTTCACCAGTGATACTTCCAATCACCAAACCACGTATGTTCAATAACATCGTACCTGATTGATCTCAGCCAATAATGTTCTTAGCTAGCTCTCATCATTCTCTCTACTATATAGCCCATCAACGTATAACTGGTGCTATATACTCATACTCGGCCATCTACCAATCAATTACTCAATAACAACAATTTAGGACAAATCCTCAAATTTCACAATTTAAATCAATTCCATAAAATTGAAGCTCAATTAAATAAACGGACTACACCACGACAATCAGCACGAAATTTTGGTCACCGGCCATCCCGGTTGAATTTCCGGAAAAATAAATAATTAAATAATTAATTTCGAAAATTAAATAAATAAATATTAAAAATCCAAATTAGGCCCATAATGCCTGGTTGGAACCCGAAACGGGTCGAGAAAAATCCCGAGATGCATTCAATAAATAGCCGAACCTTTCTACTTACTAAAGACTAGGTCTAATCACCTAACATGCACCATTAAGTCACTAATTTAATTGTTCTAAACTAATCTAACCACCTAATTGCACTTAATTAAATCTAACCAACCCTTAAGCATAATGAGCAAACTAAGAAAGCATTAGTGAGCAAAACTCACTTGGTTAAAAGTAGAAATCGAAACACCGCAATGGCGACTGAAATCAGGCTTTCGACAACACCGGCGAGCTTGGACCAGGCCTTAAACTTGGGCCCAACAAATCTCAACCCAACTAAGATTTGTTCTTGCACTGGACTGGGCTCACTCTTGGGCTTGGGCTTGGCTGCGATTGGGTTTTCTTCGTGGGCTGAACTTGGGCTGAACTTGTTTAGGCCAAAGACTCAATTAATGGGTTGCACCTGTGGACTTGGGCTTCAACTAAATTAAACCAACTTGGGCTGAGCTTGCTAGGCCATTTGGTCTTGTGGGCTGAAGTTCACTTGGGCCGAAGTTGGGCCGAATGCCAATAGGCTAAACCGCGGGTTTGGCTTGCAGGCTGCAGAGAGGAGACCAGCGGCTTCTATGGCGAAAATGGGCCGATTAGAGCTCCGGCGAGCAGGTGGTTGGCAACCGGTGGCTCTCGGGGGTATTGGTGATCTTGTAGATGGATGGAATGGGCAAATGAAGGGCTGAAATGGGGCGAAACAGCAAGAAAAAGTGAAACGGTGTATGTGGACAGCTTCTAGACGGTCCGGCGAGCAGCCGACTCCAACGGCCGTACGGGACGAATGGTGGCTTCGTTTGGGGTGATTTTGGGCTTGTTGGAACAGTATGGATGTGCTCTTCATGGCGATAGGTGGCTCGTTCGCTGGTTCATCAGGGAAGTTTACTTTTTACTCCAATCTTTGGTGAGAGGTCAGCTGGAATAGAAACCGGCGGTGGCGCGGGTGGAGGTGTGCGACGGCTGCAACTCCTTTTGCTGGTCTTCTTGCTGGCTTGAGGGCTTTGAAAATGAAGAGGAGAGGGTCTTGGATGGTGGAGAGGTGAGAGAGAGATGGAGATGATAAAGATGATGGAAGAGATAAGAGAGATGAGATAGAGTTGAGGTGGGGCCTTGGCTTGATACTTTCCAATCTTGCTCTCCAAGATTCATCCTAGGCCAACCAAAATCCCTTGGCCTCCAATGATCCACACCAACACCTCTCATGACTTCACTTTTGGTCCATTTGGCTAGGGGGAAGGGAGAGTTACGAATTTTGCAAGAATTGTCTTCAATTGGTGGCTTGATCCCCTTTAATTCCATCTCAATTGGCCTCCAAAAAAAATCAATCTATCATCCATCGACCATCTCGACATTTTTCCTCACCCATATATCCATCTTACTTCCCAATTTTGCTATCAAAAATAATCACTGGCTTTTTCTGCACAGAAACAACTCGGCGACGACTTTTTTCCAAAAAGTGTCGTGTGTCAGAAAAATCTTCTAAGACCGAGTCGACGCTCCTAGAATTTATTGTGACATGACAGAATCTTCAATTTCTGAAATCGGACTTGAATTGGCGGTTAATTTCTATTCGACGTGTTTTTAGCGTGACCTAGACAACCAAGTAACTTTCAGACATTTTTAGTGCAAATGACCCATGGTCGATTTTCTTCGAGCCACTATGAACCCACTCAACTCATTGACGACTCTTGGTTGTCGTGAAAATTACGAGGATCCAAATACAGACACAAGGTACCAAAACAATAAGAAAATCGGTCTAGTTCCGGTTGACATGAATTTTTTTAATTTAATGGTGTCACACATGATTAGCCACACATTGCTTTCGATTCAATCTATTTCTGATTTCAAATCGATTTTTAACTGTGCTGTGATGGCCTCTAAAGATGGACACGATCAAGAAGCCGATTTCTTGTCGAATTCAAAATTCCTTAATGGTTTCCCTAGATAGTCTAGTTATCTCGAGAGTGATCGACTCTGAGAATAACCTTATAGACACGTCAATGAAATGCCCGATTCATTCAGAAGAAAATAGAGTTGAAAATTTGGGATGTCACACCATTTGTCTTTCTGAGAAACACACTTCAGTGATTACATAACGAAGCGCTACAAGGGACAGCATCATTGGACAACTATGCCCTTAACTTTGAAAAATTACAGACTAACCACCCTTAGAATTGGGGCACCCTTGTGCAATAACACTTGAAATTTTACAAGTTACAAATCAACCTCATTAATTTTTTATTTTTGTTGCTATTGCTAGACTTTCCTCTCTACGTAGTTGTCAAGTATTACCAAAAATGATTACCTCATTTTTCTTGACCATAATAACCACTTCTAGATTTTCTTTTGATTCATCAACCCTACATCCCCTTTATTCTCTTAACGTCATTAACCATGTAATAAAGGTTATTGAAATCAAGAAAAAACTGACCAAAAACATTTGTACGTAACGCTTAACCTCCATACAGATATGAAAACAACTAACTCATGGGATTAATCTATAACTTTTCAAAGTTGGGTAGCTATTATGCCTCTGTGCCAAAATTCATTGGGGCATTCTATGACTTTTTAATTTCAAAAGCTATGAGGGCAATGGTGCCAAAGTTGAGGGGGGTAAAACCAACTACATAAATGGGCCAAAAAAATAAATGCCCAACAGGTTAAAAAGCGAGATCCAAGTTATTTAAAAGAATTTCGACGGAATATCATCTTTTGGTGGATGAAGATGAAAACACAACCAGTTCGCGTGAAGCGTCTCACTTTCTCTCTCTTTCAACTCCACTTCAAAAGAGTTCCAAGTCCCTTGATGCATGGCTTGTTGGATGCAAATTGCGTAATCCCAAGATCTCCATAACTAGAACAAGAACATGCATAATTGAGTAGAAAGATTAACGCATCTGTTTTGGGATCCATTGTTCTTGAAACGGAAGCGGAAAAACTAATGTTCCACGCACAAGTTCTTCTCCTCTATTGCCCTCCGTATCACTGGCTCAATAAGACGGTCCCCTCACATTTAGCGCTAGGTTAACGCCCTTATGTGAGGATACATGTAAGAATTAAGATTAGAGGAGAGACTTGAGCACTATTTAAAGAGTTTCCAGCCGGACCCCCTCATTACGGGCTCAACTAGGCCCACACTAGCCAGTCCCATATTAAGAAACCTTCTATCTCACCTTAGACCAAACCCCGTTTTACAGTAACCATAAAATGGTAAATTACAATATCAATCAATGTAGTCCACATTAGGAAAACTCTTACATTCTCCCACTTGGGCAATATTAATTGAAATTGTACCGTATGTGCGCACCTTGATCTAAAGATTCTTAATAGTCAATCATATCCCATAAAGTCTTAAACACCGAATCATGGCGGTAACTACATGTATACACACAGAGCCTTCCATGGTCACAAGTGCTCTCAACTTTATTGATATGGATTCAATATGGTAGTGTGGCAAATGGATAACATCTCTCATAGAGAGATCCCATTTGTCAGTCACCATTCTCTTATCTTAAATGTCACAAAAAACTTGTGCCACTAGAGAATATCTTGATGGTTCTAATGAACCCACATATGTCTTGTCCTTACGGTTAACCTTTCTTTACGTATAACAAGACATATGCACAAGGCTAATAACCGGATGCCCCTAACCTTCACTCAAGGTTTATATAATACCTTGAGACTTTATTAATATGTATTCAATATAAAAACAACACATTCAAAAATATTTTATTGAATGCAAAAGTTGATACATATCAAACTGTTACAAAATGTAATGAACAAGATGAAACCTTTATCAAAGTAAAGCCAAAATAGCTCCCACTAAACAATAGCATCTCATGATGCTCCTAGGCCCATGCTAATGACATGTTGCTAAAATACACATGGGCATAGGTCTTTAGTTAGTGGATCTACAACCATATCATATGTGGAAATATGTTATATTATAACGTCACCTTTCTGTACCGTTTCTTTATGATCAAAAATTTTGACTGCCATATATTTAGACCCCTTGAGACCTCTGTTGTTAATAAATAATACTACAAATTTATTGTCTCAAGACAATCGTATAGGTCTATTCATAAAGTTAAAACAATCAACTCCTTCCGGAGCCTAATAGCCCAAGTAACAACCTAAAAGAATATTACTAACGCTGCTTACATAGTAGAAGATGATATAGAACTTTATTTACTACACTTCCTACTAACATAAATATGTATTCTGTTATTGATCTCATGTCATCATAACAGCCAGCAAAGTTTACATCTAAATACCCTACTAACTGCAAGAACTAAACATGTTTGTAAATTAGCATATAATATATTGTCCTCTTTAAATACCTTAAAACCTTCTAGGCAGCAACCTAATGATCGCATCCTGGATTTGACTGATATTTGCCTAGAAGTCTTGTCACAAAGACGATATTTAGTCTAGTACAAATTCGAGCATACATTATACTTTTAAGTACACCGACACAAGGTACACCATTTAATTAGATTTTCTCAATGTCTAAATAAGGACAACATGATAGATTCAGTCTATGACCCTTAACAACAAGAGAATGCCTGGCTTGCAATGATGTATATTGAATAATTCCAAAATACAATTAGCAGATGTCCTCCGAGAAAATCTAATATAATATGGCAAAAACAATCCTTATGGACCTCAGTACAAAGGATAAAAGATGTCTCAAGGTCACTACTTGTAAGCAAAATATCATGTACATAGAGTATGAGAAAAATAAATTTCCTCCCACTAACCTTGCAGTATATTGAATTACTTTGTTCCCAATTGAACAAAATAACAACACTATGAAACTTTAATAATATTGTATGGAAACTTACTTAAGACCATGAATAAGACTTTTCAGTCTACACACAAGTTTACTTAAAACATGTGCTGCAAAATCTTTCGATTGCCCTATATAGATTTTGTATCTATTTGGCGTAAGTTTCTATCAAAAAGAGCTATTAATGCAACATTCACTCTGAAAGAATCTTTAAAAGACACTAAAAAGAAATAATTATCTATTCACTATAAACTATCCATCCCTTTTTCAAAGTAAAAACTTTATCATCTTTTATGGTATTTAATCACATACTTGATTGAGAACGAGAAACGACATATATATATATATATATATGTCGTTAAATCAACCATGTAGTGGATATTGTAATCATGCTCTTACAGATAAATTATATAATCTAATGGTATAACTGACCGTCTTTCTCTAACAGATCTCCTGATACAATCACTTCATTATGCACTTGAGAGGTTTGAGAAATTTCATCATAAACTATATCAAAAATAGTACCATGAACCTCAACGAGTTTAGTCTATGGTACAAGAGATTCCATAATTATCTGTACAGCAAAGACAAAAACACAGTAACCTCCATCATACTATTATCTTTAATAGTCTGAGAGCAGCTATCCTCTACAATTACGTCGATCTCTAGAAACTGTACTACATGTGATTCCATAATTCTTGTACCTTCTTTAGAGTCATGAAAACAATACCCCTTTGAACAATCTATGTAAGATAAAAATAATTCCGAGTGGATCTAAATTGCAACGCACTTAAAATTGGATTAGATAATCTTACTTCTACATGACACCTCTATATTTTGATATGATTCAAGTTAAAATTATGTCTAATCCATAATTCAAAAGAAGTTTAAGGAAACACTTTGGTAAGAAACATGTTTTGTATGTGAAAAAATTGCTTTCAAAATATCAGCCCACAAAAGACCGAATAAATTAGTCTTACCATCATACTCATCATCATGTTAATTATGGTGTAATTATGCATTTTGGGCAAATCTTTTTGTCAGGATTTTCAGGCATAGTAAATTAAATTACCACCCCAGAATTTACCAAGTATTGACAAATGACCATTTGAGCCATTCCACATTGTCATACTTGCTAAAATACTTACAGTCACTATTAAGCCTGACAACCTTTAAGACTAATTCTAATTTATTTATTCTTTACCTCGGTCATTTTACTTCCACAATAATCAATAGAAGTCTTTAAATAACCATTAAGAGTAGATAGAATATCAACATTATCACATTTTCTACTCTTTCTTTAGACATGTGTGAGATTATTCCTTAAATAAAAAAATTTTGGAAACAACCTTTTGAACCTTATATGAGATATCATTACGACTTAAACACAATCATTGCAGATGTGTCCTAATTTTGGTATTAGATAAGACATAACTTCAAGCCATTAAGGCTTCCATCATCTTTTAGGAGTGCAGTTAGTTGGTAAACCACTTTTCAAGTGTTCCTAAATGGAATGCTTTAAGGACTGTAAGCAAATTCGATTGCTATTTTCCCAAGCAACAAATCATATGTTCACTACTTAAAATTTTTAGCAATAAAAACCTCAATAATAGTTGAGTTATTAATTATATAAAATGTGACCGAAAAACAAGCAATGTATATAATGAGCATCATGTGAGCACTGTGTAACTTGACATACAAGTACACATCCAGAGAATTATATGCATAATCATAAAATTACCTTTCGGCGGAATACATGACATGCAGTTGTGCACTCCCTACATGATAGAGGCTATGAGAATATATTCCAATCTTTGTGAATTTATCACCTTTGGGTATATGAACTACTAAGATCAGTCACTCCTCCACCATACCATCATGTATCCCTCCATGAACTACTACATAATCACCTCATGTGGGAGTATGACTACGCATTAGACCAGGAGACGTCCCAATCATCATACGAGACCGAAATTTCTTAAACCCAATCAATCGTGCCACTTTGGCGATCATTACTCAATTGAATCCTTGACCAAGGATATAAACTTTACTTCTCACATACACCATATACATGTGATTTTAACTTTAGTGATAGGGGTAGTAAATAACTAAAATCACATATCATGCTAATTACATTGTATTATTCATTAATAAAAATTAATCATATATATATAACCTGAAAGACAGACTCCAATGAGATCACCGATCACAGTAACACAAGAAACTTCTCATAACATAGAAGCAAGCATCTCTTGTGCACCCCGATTATAGATTACCAGAACAACATAAAAAGAATGCTGATCTAGAGAATTTATCACAAGTTAACATCAATAGCAATATAGAGTACCACAAATCAACAAGCCTGACAGCTGATCCACTATTGCTCATGAGTTTCATAAGGCAAAACATGACTCCAAGGCCAACAACTGATTTATTAGCTAACTTTAAGTAACAACTTATCATTGCATCAACTAGTGGCCTATAAATTGAGTCAAACCACACAACCAAATATCTAAACTATAACAGTAGATACAATTGCTCTGCATAAATATTTTCATACTTCTTACCCATAAAAAAAAATGTTCAACTTGATGGACAACAAGTGACTAGATGAGTTTAGGCACAATATGCAATAACTTAACTAACATGCATTACCCACATTCAGCAGATGTGTTAATTAGTATAATCAATTTGGTCACGAGTTCTTAAGACGTCCAACATTCAACGGTTACCAACGTGTGAACGAGTATGCTTGAGCAACAAAAGTTGTATAACTTTTACTGTTTCTTATCACCTCAATACATAGCTTAATTACTATCCATAATGGTTGTATCTCATTAACCGGTTCCCGGCTTGACCATCCAGTCCAACCGCCCGGTCTGACTGGTTGACCGGTCTGGTCAACAGTTGATCAGGCTAGGTTGGGTTAGGTCGGCCGCGAATTGGGTCGGGTCGAGTCGAGCCTAGGTCACTGACGTCATCGTGACGTCAGCACTCGCATGCATTGCACGCGCGAACCGCGCCCTGCACGTGACCGCGCGTGGGGCGTGTCTTCGACACCTAAGCGGCGCGTGGCCGCGTGGGGGTGGGTGGGGCCTCCTCCAGTGACGCGCAACCTATGGTTCTGCTCATCTCGACAAGCCCAATCCGAATATATAATTTAATTTTATTTTTATTGAATGAAAAATCTCGAAAATCTCCAATTAGGGAAAAATCTCTGTGCGTTTGAGTTCTAGGGTTATGAAGGCTTTGATACCATATGTTTGATGCAAATTGCGCAATCCCAAGATCTCCATAATCAGAACAAGAACATGCATAATTGAGTAGAAAGATTAACGCACCTGTTTTGGGATCTATTGTTCTTGAAGCGGAAGCGGAAAAACTAATGTTCCACGCGCAAGTCATTCTCTTCTATTGCCCTCCGTATCACTGGCTCAATGAGACAGCCCCCTCACCTTTAGCGCTAGGTTAACGACTCTTATGTGAGGATACATGTGAGAATTAGGGTTAGAGGAGAGACTTGAACACTATTTATAGAGTTTCCAACCAGGCCCCCTCATTACGGGCCAGGCTCAACTTGGCCCACACTAGCTAGTCCCATATTAGACTAATTAAGAAACCTTCTATCTCATCTTAGACCAAACCCCGTTTTACGATAATCATAAAACGGTAAATTACAATATCAATTACTGTAGTCTAATCAGAAAAACTCTTACATGGCTTCCGCGAGAAAATTGTAAAATGGAAAGTCTACATGGAATTGAAATCATATACATATCCGTCCATGAAAATTACAAAAATGTGCAATTGCTCTCCTTACCACTTTTATGGATTCACGATCTCTTTCTAGATTCCATATCACACCTGAAACCAACAAAAATTAGGATTACACCGCCATCCTTCCACCTAAATGAAACAACCTTAAACGAAAACCAATCTCATGTTATCAACATATACATCTCCATCTATATATAAATTTGATAAGCCAACAGGTTGGTTATGTCGTGACCTAATCTTGGCATCTAATAAGAATCGACAAGCGAATGGGTGTAAAGATAGGATTTAGATGTGGTTAACCATGAAAGTGTCCTCACAACATGTAATTCCAAAGATGCCATACCTCAATCTTTGGGATTGGTGCCACATGGTCTCTCGATCATGGTTGTGATCTCTCCTAAGCTCGCACCTTGCGTGATAGTGGAATTTGTCATGACTTGACCTTGGCATCATTTTTATTTTTTTTTTAACAAAAAGGTGCAAAGGTAATGTTTAGAGGCATTTAACTATGAAAATTCACTCAAGGTAGTTCCCCCCAACAAGATGTCATCACATGATCCTTTGTTGGGGTCACAACCACTTGAGCTTATTCAATCATAGCCACAAACTTTTGCAAAGCCCATACCTCGCATGATAGGTAAGTTTATTATCTATGAGTTGTTTAAGACAACCCAGATAACATTTAGGAGTAGCCACTAACCTCATTTTTTTGGGCCGGCTAGAGTGCCCAATCAAGAGTTGGGAGTAATCTCTCAATACCTACCTAACTAGAGATCTAGAGTTCGTGGACTTAGGTTATGCTAATGTTGCTATGAGCGCCTTTTTGGTACCTAACAGTCAATGTATTATCTAATGTGATAATACGTCTCTTTATATATTTTCGTGCAAGTTTATAAGGTAAAGGTGATCATGCATGGATGGTTCATTCGTGCCATTCTACTCAATTAATAAGAAAGTGAAAAGGCAAATCAACCAAGTAATTGAAATTGCGGTGCAAGTAAGTAAACACCCAAGGATAATAAAAGAGTATAGTGAAAAGAGTTTACAAAATTTTTAAAAAAGGAAACCCGCAACTCGTCAAATGTTTATACAACATCAAAACAACCTGATACATATTTTGAGGAATGAATAGTACAAATGATAAGGTCAATTGGACATCAATCATTCATCGTCTTCGAGTCCTGAAGATTGTCATCTCTATGGACTTATCCTAATTCTAGTCTATGGCTAGAACTAAATTGAAAATTCGAAAATGACATTTTACATTCATAATGCAAACAACCAAAAAAGGAAACTTCTTGGTTGAGACAACAAGATTCTTCTCAAAGTCTTAGCAAATTTCAATCATACATTTACATTTCTTAAGCTTAAAAGTTTGTGATCATGAAAGAAGTACATAAAATGTGACTGAGTGAGATAGTATGATCTATCACTGAATATGAACACTCAATATTGTAATCTCTTGTTGATCATCTAGAGGAATCCAACCAACATGGAAGAGTGAACATAAGCTTGATCTATTCTGAACCATTATAGACCTTTTAGTGTAATTTCTTTTATCCCTAATCTCCTACTATTTATTGTTATAGTCTATTGCACATCCGCATGATGCTTCTAAAGTCTATTCTACTACACAATTGATTTTGTACCTTGTTCTAGAATCTTATCCTTGTTCAAACTTCAATAACTTTTTTTTTTTTATTTCGCTTGGTCGACGCATTATTAAAAGGTAAAAAAATCGAGATTTGGGTTTCTGATTGCAATGGAAACCTACTTTTCGACCAAAAAGTGTCATTTTTATTTCTTTCTTTTACATTGTCTTTTTTAAGCAATTTCTAGCTCATTTTTAAGAAAAAAAACTCGAAAAGTCAAATAGTTGACCTGAGTCAAAAATTGACTTTTCACCCAAAAAAATTTCATTTCACTTTAATTTTAATTTTTTCAAATCAATTTCTCAAAAATTCAAATATTTGACCAAAAAATTGACCTTATAGGAAAAGTTAATTAAATGGTTGACTTTTGGTCAAACATTTGACCCAAAAAAAAAATGCAAATACATTTATTTTAATGCCAATTTGACTTTTGTGTCAAAAATTTTGCAAAATTCGATTTTGAACCTTGATTTCTGAATTTTTCAGTTTTAGATTCGAAATCGACCAAAAATAAAATTTCTTTTATTCTAGTCATAATTAGGTGTAATTCATTCTTTGATATTTGGTTTAGGGACTATTTGAAATCTGTTTGAGCATTCAATTTTGCAATTTATAGAGTCAAAATACGAATTGTCATTTTGAGCCTAATTAGGGGACCAAAATTGATCATTCATAACTTGCAAATGGATGATTGTTTCCCGCTAGTTTCTTAAGATAAATCCAAATCTAAAATCAATTTTGGGAAATTCACACCAGAATGCATCAATTTGAGGAATTTTATCCTCCCAAGCATTAGAAAATCAAGCAATTAAGCTTCAATCGACAAAATTCGAATTGATCCATTTATGGCTATGGTTGAATTTCATGAATCTAGGTCCAATTTTAATATTAGGCATATCCATTTTTGACCTAAGCTCGAGTGCTTCAATTCATGGTCCGTTTGAATATGATAAATGATCTTACATATGGGTAGCTCATTAGCTAGGGCAATTGTGACACTAAGTGAGTTCAATTTTAGTTAATTTGCAATTTAGCCCATAGAATTGCAAATTTTACCATTTTAGCCCTTTAGGCCCAATTCAAAGCACCCATGGTTTCGACTCATTGTTTTTCATGATAATCGTTCAATTAGTTCAATAAAAGACCCCTAGATCACGTTCATAAGGTTTGATCAGCTTAATTGTGTCTTAATTGATCAATTTCTTCTTAAAAATGATAAAATTTATTTTCAATTTGATCATTTAGGAGCCAAATTGCATAAATTTTTTACCCACAGGGGTCCCAAGTGGTCAAAATAGTAGGAACTGGACCAAACCGTTCAAGAACTGGTCAAAATCCGGCCGAACGGTATCGACTGGTCTAGCTAGTCTGACCGGCCGGCGGCGGAAATAGCCGGTTTAGGCCCTTGCCAGCTGGTTCTTGGCTTCCAACCACCAGTTTTGGAACCCTCTCAATCCTAATTTCACTTCTACACCTTCAATTTCCCAAAATTTTACAAATTGGTCCTCCAATTTTATTAAATTACAAATTAATCATAATTTCACATTTTGACACAATTCCCGATTTTGGTTTGGTTTTTTACAAATCAAACCCACTAGATTAATTACCCAACACCTTGAGATCATGATGGAGTTTTCGAAATGGATTTTTGACTATTGGATCGAAATTTTGGCCGTTGGGTCGAACCGACGGTCGAAATCACTTAATGTAAGGAGTATATAAATGAAATGTCTTCTATTTTTAGCTAAGGGCTTCATTTGGCACGAAATTTCCTCACTCTTCAGGCCTCTCTCTCTCTCTCTCTCTCTCTCTCTCTCTCTCTCTCTCTTTTCTCCCTCTAGACTCACGCCCAAACAGATCACTCTCTCTCTCTCTCTTTCTCTCTCTCTAAGTTTCGGTTCATCTCTTGGACTGGTTTCATTCTAGGCTCGAACTGGTGGTCGCCAGAGCTCCCAAGCATCCAAGTTGCTGATGATTTGCAATAGCAGAGGTCTTTGACCTTGCTGTGGACAGAGGAGATTAGATTGGTGGCCGAATCTTCACCGGTGGCCCTATCTTTGTCGGTGTGTCAAGGCCGGTCCATTTGGACTGGTTCTTCATTTTTTCCCTAAGCCGGTTGTTTGATTGATCTCGATCTGAGTCATAGTGACCTGATCTATATTATTGGAGTTCCAATCGTGATCCGACGGCTTAATCCAATTGATCACAATAGAAATCGATGAAAATCGAAAACGGAGGTAACGATTCGAAACTCGAATCCGATGAAGCGAGATTGAATTAGTCGATCGGGGCTAGGATTAAAGATTAGGAACTTTTACATGCTTAAGATCAATGAGTATGAATGTTGCAATGATTTGTTGATAATTTGAATGATAATTTTGTTTTTTAGCCTAATTTGTGATTTTCGTAAGTCTATACATAGGTTACTGTTTTAGCAAAAATGAGATCCAAAACGACTTCATTTCAGCTCAAGTCCTCTTAGAATTAGGTAATAGACATCCTGAGCTTGGAAATAGGCTGCATGCCCCAATCAAGAGTTGTTTGACTCTAAAAAAAAAACCTTCGAAGATTAACGATTCTGCAGTAGTTTAAGTTTTTTTTCGATTCTGATTATGTTGCCCTTACGGCTTTGTTATTTTTGTGCTAATGTTCATGATCATTTTTTGATAAACTTTTCTACATGAGTTTTGTTCCAAATCATCTCATACATCTACTCAGATCTGAGCCTAGGTCAATCTATTCCGTATCGATCCCTGATTTTATTATTTTTGTACTAATTTTTGTGTTGAGTTCTAGAACAACTTTCCTTCATGAAAGTTTTCCATATAGGTGTTGTGCATGTCTTGTATTTTTTTTTTTTCAAAATTTTAGACATGTTTAGTTAGGTCAAAATTGCTTAGATCTGAACATAGGTCAGTTTGTCCTACATTGGTCCAAAATTTGTTTTGATGAAATTGAGTCCATAAATGTACCTATTTGGTCTCAAATCCTTCATGAGAGTTGAAATATATGATACATATGTTCAATTGATACATGCTTTGCTAGGTTTTTACATTGGCAAAGTGAGTCAATTGCATGCATTAGAATAAAAGGAATTGCAGCAACATATGATGGACATATAGTTTGGTCTGTTTTGCCATTTTTGTCATTACTCATGATCTTAATTGAGTTTCGACCTCTTAACGAGAAATCTTCATCATTGTATGCTCTATATGTGAGATTTTTGGTAGGATTTATGCATGTCTTGAGGATGATTGAAATTATGCTTGTTATGTATACTTAATGTTGAAATGAAATATTGTCATATGCGCACCTTTTCATGCTTGTTTGAGTCATCTAGGGATCAATTCTTATGATCATCCCTTCTTGATGATTGAACTGCATGTTGCAAGATTTGCATACATGTTTGGTCATGTTATTTGAGTATCATCTTACGCATTAAATTTGTCTCACAAAAAAAAAAATGTTTATCACACTTAGGATTCCCAAGCATATAATTAGAAATTATGAATCATCTCATAACTTTATTTAAATTGTATGACATTTCGCATGCCGACTTAGGATTAGATGACTATCCAAACTTTCTGTTGCATCCAATCCTAACTCCCATATGATTTCTTCATGCCGTTTGTGCATTCTTTAAGTGATTTTAAGGTTTTTTAATGAATACTTATGTTCTGTTTTTTTTGTTACTAATGTGCACACTTTTAGAGATCTTGATTTTAGGATACTAAATTGACCTAGTTTGGACTCGAGCTCTTCTAGAAAGACGTAGGACACACTTAGAAGTTTCTAATGCCACTAATTTCATGCTAATTGCTCATCGTTTGGACTATTTTTCATTTTTTCCAAACCAAATCACAATCTAGACAATGTGTTGTTGCTTGTTGTTTGATTTTTGTAAAATCATGTATAGATTATTTAAGAAAACTTTCTTCACAAAAATTGTTCATCATCATATCATGCATGTTAGGAAATTTTTCCATTGCCAAATTGTCAATGTGTATTTCTCAATTTTACTGTCCTTACATGCTTGAGCTGAAGTTTTCTTATATAAATATGATTGTGATTGTTTAGTTATACTTTTTAGATTAGTTTGTGCATGAAATTATGCCACGCCATCTTTAGGGAAGTTGTTCTAAATACTTTGATCTTTGCTGTTAAATAATCGGCATTTTCGAATTACATCTTTCAAAAAATACTTTGGTACATGTGATGTTTCTTAAGAACGAATTCCAAAAAAGTTCTTCTCCAAAACTCGATTTGGCTTAAGGAAAAATCGCGGTTTGGACCATATTAAAAATGTATGCAACACTTGTGAGTACATTTATGCAAGCCCCGAGCTAGCCTTGGCAATTGAATGTGTTCCATAGCCTAGATATTCCGTAATCCTAAATATTTTCAAACTTTTTAAAAAATCATGATTTGACATCATGAAAGTGACGGTTTGAATTGTCTTCAAAATGCCTATGATGCTTCTGAGTGCATTTATGCATGCCCCGGGTTGGCCTTGGCAATTGAATGCCTTTCATAACTAAGACATTACTTTGTCTCAAAAATTTTCATGAATGATTTCGAGATATGTCTTCGAAATATCACATGTGCCCCTCATACATATAATATTATCATGCACTAGAAATTATCTGTGTTTGTGATTAGCGCATGCCCTCGGTAATAAGTGACTCGCCGATGGTTTACTTTCTTGCTTGATTGATTAAGAAACAAAGTTCAAAAGACTTGCATGCATGTTTAAATTTTTACAATGCATGTGACTTTTAGATGAATGATAGGGTTGATGTATGATATTGAGGAAAAACCCTAGGATCACATAAATCGCTTAATTATGAGACTTATAAGCGTTATTGGCATGCGAGAATACAATTGGTCCACAATTGCTATAGGTCACAAAAAAATGGACTAAGTAGGTGTCTTAGTGGGACCCTCGCATGAAAGATAAAGGCTGACCCCGATGCCCTAAAATTTGACTTTCATATTACACTTCCTTTAAATGATTGATCTCGACATGATGTCTTGTTTTTTATTGTTTTGATGTATATGCTTGTTTCTTTCCATTGTATGCACCTAGTTATAAGTATCTTAGATTAAGTTTAGATTAAGACCCCGAAGATGGAGAAAGCGCGAAGACAATGGAGGCTGATGTCCATTCCGACAATTATTATGTACTATGTCTCGAGTTCCATTTGTTGTATAAAGCCCAACGAATTGTGTGTTTTTTCTCTTTCTCTCATCTTTTTTTTTTTTTTAATTGTGTTTCTCTTTTATATTTTCTAGGATTGCATAGTAGATTTACTACTTTCCTTGATTGTTTACTTACTATCTTGTAATTTAAATTCCATTGATTCCTTTCTTTTCTTGTTTTTTTAGAAATAGAATAGAATGAAAATGACCAACCACGCACGATTGCTTACTTTATGACCAATGATCTCGAAAATATAAAAAGAAACGTATGGACATGTTAGGAAAACACAACATATTGTTTAGGTACCAAAAGGGCATTAATAGAACTATTAGCATAACCCAAGTCCCCGAACCTAGATATTTGGTTACGTAGGAATCGAGGGAACACTCCCAACCCTCGATTGGGTTTTCTAGCCGACCCCCAAAATGAGGCTAGTGACGACTCCCATCTTATTTTTAGGTTGTTATAAACAACTAGACTGTATAAATAAACCCGTCACGCAGGGTACGAGTTTCAATAAAACTCACCATGGTTAAGCACACTTGATATGGGAGCACCCCAAAAGATGAAGTGATGCCATCCATATGGGCGAAGCGCACTGTTGAGAGGGCTACCATGGTAAAGGTACCCTAAATCTGATATCCACATCCAACCCCTTTTTCTAAGGTGTGTCGCCCATGTGGATATGGATCGCAACACTCGCTATCATGCAGGGTACAAGCTTGGGAGAGCTCACGATCTCGTGGAGGGAACTCACAAAAGGCTTAATCCGAAAGGCAAGGTGATGAAATCTTTTGGAATGCAAGCCTTGAGGGAACTCTCGTGATCAAGTACCTCTAAACCCGACCTTTCCCCATTTTCTCTCCTTGTGATGATGCAGGATTCGAGGGCGGCGAGATCGGGTCGCGACAGGTTTGGTGACTCCACTAGGGATTGGTTACTAGATTAAGAGGACTTGAAGCCGTTTAAAATGGTTGTTGTGTTTTAACTAACATGTCTCATGTAGGACCGCCTACATGTCAACTCGCGTGGAAAATTAGGCTAGTCACTAACCTCGTGTTAAATGGTCTTGTAGGTGGGAGTTATAAGGGGAGGTGTGCTTGTAAACCATTTGTTTTGTAAGGATATATGAATGTATGAGTGTTTATATTGAAGTACTGGATGTTTAAATTTAAATGCATGTTTACAAGCTTTAGCACAACACTGCACACACAACTATGGTCTAAAACCTCAATCGCCCAGTCTAGGAACTTAAGAGGGTTTATGGGTGGAATCTATGAGTGAATACTCATGGTAATGCATCACTTACATAAACCCACTCGTCCCAACCGATAAAAATAGCACTGACCGACAATAGTAGCGGTGGGTAAACTATTTTTATCCTTTAGGATGGGGACCTTGAGCCTTTAGCACCCTCACCTTAGGCATAGAAACCTCACAGTTTCATGTGACATGTGATTTGTGGTTGCCATGTGTTTGGTAGGTAAGATATCGTTCCTTTTTTATCATTCTTATTTTCTTACTCTCCATATTTCAATTATGTGTTTTATATTTCAACGACAATACGTTTTAATCACGGATGCCCCTTTAGGTTTAGGTTTAGGTTTAGATGGGTAAACCCGAAGTGGACGTGGTCCCCATGCTGGGGAATCTCATGACTTTATGGGAGAATCTCGACCCAAAACATCAAGACTACGCGGGAAAGCGCATGGACATGGACATGTTAGGAAAATATAACATACTATTTATGTAACGAAAAGGCGCTAATAGAAATATTAGCGTAACCCAAGTCCCCGAATCTAAATATTTGGTTGCATAGGAATCAAGAGAACACTCTCGACCCTCGATTGGGTTTTCTAGCCGACCCCCAAAAATAAGGCTAATGGTGACTCCTATCTTATTTTTAGGTTGTCATAAACAATTAGACCGTATAAATAAACCCGTCGCGTGGGGTACGAGTTTCGATGAAACTCACCATGGTTTAGCATATTCAATATGGGAGTACCCCAAAGGATGAAGTGATGTCATCCTTATGGGTGAGGCGTACTGTCAAGAGGGCTACTATGGTAAAGATACCCTTAAATCCGAATCAAGCCTCAGTGGAGTTGCCAAGCCTATCGCGACTCGATCTCGCCGCCCTCGAATCCCTCATCATCACAAAAAGAGAAAATGGGGAAATGTTGAGTTTAGGAGTACTTGATCACGAGAGTTCCCTCATGGCTTGTGTTCCAAAAGATGTCATCACATCGTCTTTCGGATCAAGCCTCTCGTGAGTTCCCTCCACGAGATCGTAAGCTCTCCCAAGCTCCTACCTCGCATGATAGTAGATAGGGGTGAGCACTGTTCTCGGGTAGAACCGGGAACCGGAGAACCAAACCGGAGGTTCCGGTTCGGTTCCCAGTTCTTAAAGGACCGATTCCAGTTCCCGATTCCATTTTTTCGGGAACCGATTTAGAACCAGCTAGGGTTCCAAAAGGAACCCCTCCCCTACTCGCCTCAGCTCACAGTCACACTCACACTCACAGTCACAGTGCTTTGCTCCTTGAGGCCCGACTCCCGACCCTCTGAAACTCTCGCCGGACGCCGCGATCGCCGCCGAACGCCACTTGCCCTGAAGGCCACCGCTGTCGGATGCCAGTCGCCGACGTCGCTCGACGCCCGCATTCGCGACACCTGCGTTGCTCCGAAGACCAACAATCGACGATTCGACGTCCTTGCTCACTGCTCAGCGCCGGACGCCAACTACCGAACGCGGCTTGACCACCGTCCTCTGCTCCACCTCCGCTGCAACCAGACGCCAGAAAGAGGTATGTCTAGGATGACCCATTTGCAAGGATTTTTCTATGTATATTGTCTTCAATCTATTGATAAATCCTAGTCTTCAATCTATTGATAAATCCTAATTGGTGCCCCGTCATTTTGCATGTTGTATATATCGGTGATGTTTGAGAGTTAAGGTACGTCTACTTTCTCCATCTAGATGAGGGCCAAGGTCTATATGGAGTTTCTCTCGATTTGCTGTTATGACAAACTCATTTGATCATAACCTTTGCTGGGTCTCTATTTCATTTTACTTTCTTCTTCTCGGGGAGTGATAAAGATGGCATCTAAGTTCCCAATCCTTTCAAGAAAATCCCTCGCTTAGGGCTGCTTAAAGAAGTGAATGCACAAGACTAATATATTTGTGCTGAAGCATCTCAATAAGATGATATCATTATTTGTTCCTCTTTTCCCTCCTGGAGTTGATTTGCTTTTTCTGCTTTTTCATGCACAGAATGCTCTTCTTGAGTATTTGTTTTGACTGTAAGATGACTGGTAGTGAAATTTCTTGTGTTCGATCTTTGGGTACATCTTGACTTCCCGAGTAATAATTATTTGATGACGATTGAGTGATGAAGCCGGGATGGGGCAAAGAACTGCAGAACATAATTTAAAATGTCCTATTTTGGTGGTTAATAGTGCACAAAATCTGAGAGAATAAGGTGTGGTTCTTTTGCAATATTCAAAGTAAAAAGTTAGCGCATATAAGTGTCAATTACAATAATGTTTTGTATATGTATAATGTTTGCATAGATACTGAAGCTTGAGGTGTTTTTACTCTATATTGTCTCAGACATTATGCTTTTCCACTTTTGAAATATTAATGTTCTGGATTCAGTGGTTCCTCTTCTAAAACAAGTAATGATGTAAGACTGCTATGTATGGGCTGCCATAGCAGATCTTTTTCATTAAAATGGATGAGCCCTAAACATCTTTTCTACTTATGGTTAGTTCACCTGTCTTCACTTGGCTTTTGAGTTTCCCTTTCGTGAGATGCATTACTTGGTTTGATATGAAACTTCTGAAGCATATTATATTGACTATTTACTCTATAGATGTCATTGGACAAACTTAATGTAGCTATGATGCCTAAGGATCAAATCTAGAAATTGTCTGAATTTCACTTCAAGAGATATAACCATTCCTGTTTTTTTTGCATTAGCATCTGTTTGTCGTGAAGTCTCTTTGTGATGTAGGATTGCCTTTCCACTTTATCCTTACTTTGAGGGCATTTAAAAGACCAGGAAGGGCTTCTTTTTGCTGATGAGTCCTACCATTGGTGATACGAAATGTTAGACTTTTCTTGTGTTTATCGTCAAGAAAAGTGAAGAACTATTTCACAGTGTATGATTATTTTGATGCAATCTTTGTCTGTCTGCTACTTAGTCGAATCACCACTTGCCCGCAAAGCTGCTTTTTGTTGAAGAGATGACTTAATATAGGCTATTACAAGCCTACACACCATCATATCCAGTGGTATCTTGACATCGTGGTGAAAAGCCAGCCAAGGATGATCTAATGAAAATTATGGGAATTTGAAGATCAAAAGCAATATTAATCTGCAACCCTTGCTAGTGGTTTTGATTAGGGATAAAACTTAGCAAACTAATAAGGCCAAGTTGGCAATTACAAATTGATTGCTATTTTTTCGTATCTTATTCATTGTTTAAATGGCTTTATAGACTTACACAAAGCCTGGGCAGCAGTTAGTCTTTTGTAATCATTGTTCAACAATCTCTTCACAAAATCAACTGCCTTAGGGGATCGAGAAGGCTATGGATCTTTATCAAAACTTGGTTCATCAAAACTTGGTTCTTTATCAAGAATAGCGAACCTATGCATCAATGTTGTGCGATGTTCAAAGATGCTCTAGAACTCTCTTCCTCTTCCTATTCTTCTTCCGACTCGGGTGATATTGTTAGTTGTTGTCCATAGATGCACATGCTTTTCGTAAATAAATTGGACTTTGTTCAATTGCAAAAGTAAGTAGATTCTACGAATGCAGCAACTATTTGGTACGTACATTACGATGGTTCCCCATAAAGTGCATCCGTACCATAAAATCATGTTGGTTCGAGAACGATCAAGACAGCCAATCCACTTGGTGCATTACACGTTCATTTTTAGCAACCGCCTGCACATTATTCTATAACTCAATTCACATTTTGTTTTGAAATTTCTAATTATATTCTATTATTGTTGTGTAGTGCGAAGTTAATGTATCAAGATAACACATCAATGGAGGTGGAGGGATGTGAGGAGATGACTCCGATTACGGATTTGGAGTTTTCCAGCGATGAAATTGAAGAAGAGGCACCCCCTACCTCGTGTGCCACAAATAAGGTGTCTGGTTCTCATCTTTCCCATGATAAGAGATATACATCCGAATGTTGGAATCATTATTCAAAAATTAGTGATAAGGATGGAAAAATATATCAAGTGAAGTGCATTCATTGTGGGTCAATGCTTAAGTATCGTGTTGCTAATGGTACTTCTACAATGAGGAAGCACTTGACCACATGTAAGAGGTTTCCCCGTAATCTAGATAAGAGGCAGAAATTCTTTGTACCACGTAATGTCAACATGGCTAGCAAGGCAGGAGAAGATTCTAGTACTGGTAGCGTCTTATAGACATGGGCATTTAATCAAGAACGTTGTAGGCACATGCTTGCTTGGTTCATCATCCTTGATGAGCAACCTTTTTCCTTGGTTGAGCGTGTTGGATTTCGTGAATATGTTAGTGAGTTACAACCTCTCTTCAAACATATATCACGTTTCACGGTGGCAAAAGATTGTATGAAGTTGTTTTTATGTGAAAGAACTTCTTTGAAGAATTATTTTGGAAAGATTAATTCTAGGATTGCACTCACGACTGATACATGGACTTCCAATCAAAATTTAAATTATTTGTGTCTCACTGCACATTTTATTGATGAAAATTGGAAGTTGCATAAAAGAATCATCAACTTTGTGGTGATGCATAGTCACAAGGGTAGGGAGATTGGGAAAATGGTGGAGGAATGCATTGAGGAGTGGGGAATAGAAAAAAAGGTGTCGACAATTACCGTGGATAATGCTAGCTTGAATGATGTTGCGGTTGGCTATTTGAGGGATAAACTTTCGAAGCAAAAGTCGTTGATATTAGATGGTAGTGTTTTCCACATGAGGTGTACAGCTCATATATTAAATTTGATTGTGAGAAATGGCTTGACTATAGTACGTGACTCCATTGCACGTATCCGAAATGTGGTTAGGTATCTAAGGAGTTCTCCCACAAGAGCCCAAGGATTTCAATCTTGCATTGAGAAAGAAAAGATCACTTATAAGGGTTTGGTAGTTCTTGACGTCGCCACTAGATGGAACTCCACTTACCTCATGTTAGACACTGACGTAAAGTTCAGAAAAGCTTTCGAAAGGATGGAAGATCACGATGCATCTTTTGTAAGTGAGCTTAATCATGAAACTCCTAGTGAAGGTGATTGGGAAAATGCTATTATTCTTTCGGATTTTCTCAAAGTGTTCTATGATGCCACCAATCAAATGTCTGGGACTTCATATGTTACTTCAAATGATTATTTTGAAGGGATAGCTCTTTTGTATAGAAATTTGAAAGATGCGATCAATGCTTCGGATCCTAAGCTTCAAGATATGGGTGTGAAAATGAAAGAAAAATTTGACAAATATTATGGAAGCTTGGATAAAGTGAATATGATGGTGTTGATTGCGGTTGTGTTAAATCCTAGAGCCAAGTTAAATTATGTGAGATTCTTGTATGGACAAATTTATGATGATGAATCAAAGATTGAAGAGATGCATTGAAAGGTGAAGGATACATTGGAGCGTTTGTATGAATTTTATGAGCAATCTTCTCTTATTTCAAGTGATCAAGATTTTGGTGGCCATCATGTGGGTGCAAGTAGTAATAGTTCCAATTCCAATACCGGTACGGGTGGTAGTGAAGGAATAAAAAAGCATAACGCCCAAGCTTGGAAGAAAATGTTTTTATACTCGAATGAACAAGGGCGCGATGACAACAAGTCCGAGCTTGATGAGTATCTTCAAGAAAAAAATGAAAAGGATCTTGGTCTTGACATTTTGATTTGGTGGAAGACTAATGGCTCAAAATATAAGATCCTTTCCTTGATGGCTCGAGATATTTTGTCAATTTCTGTAACTACCGTTGCTTCAGAATCAACTTTTAGTACATCGGGTCGTGTGCTTGATGGCTTTCGGAGTTCTTTAACTCCAAAAGTAGTGGAAGCTTTGATTTGTACTCAAGATTGGTTGAGAGCCGTTCGTGTACCGCTTGATGTTGAAGAGTGTATTGAGAATGCAGAACAATTTGAGTCGGGTAAGTAACGTTTATATCTTTATATATTGTAATTCTTTTTGTATATATGATAAGTGAATATTTTATTTAATCTCTTCCTCTTTTTTTCAGATATGGTTGGTCTTAATGCGGATATTATTGTCGATAAATAAAGTTGGTGGAGTTGCATTTGCAATGGGTCCAACGGTTGAGAAGTCAAGCAAGGTTTTTTGTTGGCTTATTGATGAGCAACTTTGTTTGTCGTAATCTTAATGCAAGCTCCTTTTATGTAATCAAGCATCTCCTTTCCGAAACTTCTTATTAGTTTTGATTATGTATGTCCAAATTATTAACAATTGGCATTGGTATGTTTGCTAAGATGTGGGAAGTTACCGTGTAGTATACGCGTACGTTATAATTTTTTTTGGTAACGTGCGCGTACGTTATAGTTTTTTTTGGTAACGCGCGCGTACATTATATATTTTTTTTGTAACGTGCGCGTATGTTATAGTTTTTTTTGGTAACGCGTGCGTATGTTATATTTTTTTTTGGTAATGTGTGCGTACGTTATATATTTTTTTTTTTTTTTTTTGGTAACGTTATAGTTTTTTTGGGTAACGTACGTTATTTTTTTGGATAACGTGCGTGTACGTTATATTTTTTTTTTTTTTGGTAACGTGCGCGTACGTTAAAGTTTTTTTGGGTAACGTGCTTGTACGTTACATTTTTTTTTTTTTTGCTAATGTGCGCGTATGGTATATATATATTTTTTTTTTGGTAACGTGCGCGTACGTTATAGTTTTTTTGGGTAACATGCGTGTACGTTATATATATATATATATATATATATATATATATATTGGTAACGTGCACGTACGTTATAGTATTTTTTTGGTAACGTGCGCGTGTGCTATAGTTCAAATCTGAAAAAAAAAAAGGAACTTGTCGGAACCTGGAACCGACCTCATTTGAGGAACCTGTGACCCGAGGGTAGGTTAGGTTGGAATGAACTGTGACAGGGTAGGTTCCAGGTTCCTCATTTTGAGGAACCCAAACCGGACGAAACCAAACCGAAACCTGGAACCGCTCACCCCTAATAGCAGAGTGTCGCGATCCATACCCACACGAGTGATACATCTTAGAAGAAGCGGTCGGGTGTAGATATCAGATTTAAAAGTACCTTTACCATGGTAGCCCTCTCAACAGTACACCTCGCCCATAAGGATGGCATCACTTCATCCTTTGTGGTATTCCCATATCGAGTATGTTAAACCATAGTGAGTTTCATCAAAACTCATACCCCACTCGATGGGTTTATTTATACAGTCTAGTTGTTTATGACAATCTAAAAGTAAGACGGGAGTCGCCACTAACCTCATTTTGAGGGTTGGCTAGAATACCCAATCAAGGGTCAGGAGTGTTCCCTTGATTCCTATGCAACCAAATATCTAAGTTTGAGGACTTGGGTTATGTTAATATTTCTATTAGCGCCCTTTCGTCTAAACAGTATGTTGTGTTTTCCTAACATGTCCATACATTTGCCATTCACCTTCGTCTGGAGAATGATGAGTGCATAATCACCATAAACTTGAAGTTTTCTTACTTTGATATCGATGGCTAATTGCAAACTAAGGTTACAAGCTTCATATTCAGAAATATTGTTGGTACAAGGGAATACCAACTTTGTAGCTACTATATAAGGTTGACCTTTTGGGGATATCAAAACTGCCCCAGTGCTAAAACCAGAAAGGTTAACTGCATCATCAAAATACATGGTCCACTTGTCAGGCTAGACCAAATAAATTCGTTCATCATCAATTTCATCCCAATCATCAGACTTCTCGGAATTTTCAGCTAACATATTGGCTATGGCTTGCCCTTTGATGGACTTTTATGCCATGCTTTGATTATCAAACTCAGAGAGTAATATTTGCCATTTAACGAGCCTTCCAACCAATGCAGGCTTCTCCAAAAGATATTTGATTAGGTCATTCTCAGTCAACAAAAGGATGCGGTGGTGTAGAGTGTATTGCCTCAATTGATGTAAAACTCAAATCAAGGCTACACAAGTCTTTTCCACTTTAGGTTATTGGATCTTGACAGTAGTAAACTTCTTGCTAAGGTAATAAATGGCATGTTCTATTCCATCCTTGGGTCATTTTTGTGCTAACATGGCTTCTAAAGACTCTTTGTGGATGGTAAGATACAAGATCATAGGCATGCATTGGATAGGTAGTACGAGTACAGGAGATTGTGAAAGATATCGCTTAAGCTCTTCAAATGATTTTTTGACATTCTTCATCCTAGTTGACCTTGGCATTTTTCTTTAACAACTTGAAGCATGGCTTAGCGGTTTCTGACAATTGAGAGATAAATCTCGCAACATAATTCAATCTTCCTAGTAAGCTTTGGACTTCCTTAACAATAGAAAGAGGTTTTAGATCACATATAGCTTTCACCTTAAAATGATCCATCTTGATACCCTTGTTACTAACCATAAATCCAAGAAGCTTCCCAAACTTTGCCCTAAATATGCATTTTGCAAGGTTAAGCCTCAGCTTGAATTTCCTCAATCGGTCAAATAGTTTTCCTAAGACTTCAACATGATCTTCACCTTGTCTTAACTTTGCAATCATGTCATCAACATAGACTTCAATCTCCTTATGCATCATGTCATGGAATAGTGTTACCATGGCTCTTTGATATGTTGCCCATGCGTTCTTCAAGCCAAATGGCATAACTTTGTAGCAAAATGTTCACCATGGGGTGATGAAGGAAGTTTTAGTCTTGTCTTCCTCTTTTATCTGGATTTGGTTATAACTGTAAAATCTGTCCATGAAGGAGAACAGTTCGAATCTAGTAGTATTGTCAACTAAGATATCAATGTGTAGCAAAGGAAAATTATCTTTAGGGCTTGCCTTATTCAGGTCACGGTAATCAACATAAACTCGAACTTGTCCATCATTCTTCATAACTATGACTATATTAGCAATCCAATCAGCATGATGGGTGACTTCAATTAAATCAACACTTAAGAGCTTCATGATTTCTTCTTCAATCTTTTTCGACAACTCAGGTTTCATCCTTTTGACTTTTTGCTTCTTCGGCGGAATACTAGGATCAAGTGGTAATGCATGTTCCACTATCTCAGGGTTTAAACCCCGGCATATCGGCATATGACCAAGCAAAAACATTTTGGTACTCTTTCAAAAATCCAATTAATCTATTGGCATCCACTTGAGAGAGAGAGACCTACCCCAATCTTGATTTTTTTAGGGTTATTTGAATCTCCTTAATTCACGGTGATTGGTTGTTCGGTGGTAGGAGGTTTGAACTCTTCATGTCTGAGCCATTCATTTTCAATAACTCGAGGATCATCCTCATTCTTTGAGTTGGAATAATCAGGTTTGTCAAAATCTTTTGAATGTGAATCTAAGCCATGCAAATGACTATCAGGATATGAAATGTCATGCTTGAGATGCAATAAAAAAAATGGTTAGTATATATACATATAAACGAATGCAATGTATGTAAATGATAAATAATTAAATATATTCCGAAATTAAATTAAATAATATTATATTATATTAATATAAATTAATTAAATAATATATATTCAAAATAATTAATTAACTTTAAATAATTAAGTAAGGCCTAATCAAGATTACACTAATTTAAACATCTAATTAGCCTTAATTAATTATCCACTAAACTAATCACATCCATTAATCTAATTAGCATTTAACTAAGCTAATCTAACCAACTAACCATACTTAGCTTGATCTAAACACCCCTTAAGCATAATTAACCTCCTAAGCAAGGTTTAGTGAGTAAACTCACTGGTTTAGCATTCCGGTGAGTCCACGGCGACAGTGACGCCAAGGCGGGCGATAAACCTCCTAGTGACGACACCAAGTGAGGTCGGGAAGAGCTCAAAAATGAGCCATGAAGTCCCAAAGCTTTGCTGGTTTCTTGGCTTCTGTTTGCTAAACCGAGAAAGAAGAACCGACAGCTGGTTGGGGCCGAAACAAGGAAGGATGAGCTGATCGGAGCTTCAGCAAGTGGGTCATCGGCAACCGGCGGCTCCCAGGGGTCAAGGGGGACTTGTTGGTGGTTGGAACATGCAAAGGAAGGGTCGAAATGGGGAGAAACAAGAAGAAAATGCTAAATTGGTGAAATCGAGCGAAACCATGCGGTCTAGCGAGCTGTTCCTTCACGCCGGTAGACGGGATGGCCGACGGATCGTTCCGACGAGCGACGAGGTGCTCCTACACAGATTGGACGTGCTGAAGATGATGGTGGGTGGCACGAGAGCTAATTCTCATGGGAAGATAACTTTTAACTTGAGTTTCTGGCGAAAGGTCAGTTGGAGCAGAAACTGGCAAAAGGAGAAAATAAAGGAGGAAAGTGGTCTAACAACTTGGACGAGCATGCGACCGGCTAGGGGGAGGCTGTGCTCAGTTCCTCTAGCTTTCTAAGCTCTCTCGAGGCCTCTACAATGGGGAAAGCAAGTCCAAGGAGGAAGAAGGAGTGGATTGCTGGACCACCACATGCCTTTAAAGTCCACAATTTGATCCTCATTCACTCATCACAAGCCGCCCACCATGTTAGCCCTCATCCTCAACCACTTCTCTCTCCTCAAGCTTCCCTAAGAAACCTCCCACCATGGCTGAAATGTTGCACACCCCTTGGCCTACGAATTTTGCACATTTGGACACATTGGTGACTCTTGGTTATCGTGGAAATTTTGAGATCTCAAATATTGACACAAGATACCCAAAACAATAGAAAACCGATCTAGTGCCGATCGACGAGAATATTGCAATCAGGTGAAATCACCCACACTCTAATCACATATCTCAGTCGAATCAACATATCTCTGATCTCTGATCGATTCTGACAGAATTATAATAACCGTTGCAGATTAGCACGGTTGAGTAGTCGATTCCTGATCGAATTCTCAAGTCTATTGTGTTTAGATTCCTTAACGACTTCACCTGATAGGCTAATTATCTTGTAAGTGGCCTACTCAGAGAAAAGAACTATAGGCATGAGGATGAAAAGCCCGACTCATTCAATTGAAAATAGAATTGGAAAATCAAGATGTCACAACTCTTTCCCTCTTATAAAAATTTCGTCCTCGAAATTTAAACCACTACAATCTTTAAACAAAATGGTGGGGGTATAGTCATCTCATCAACTTTTCACTCTCTCAGGTTGGTCCTTCAGTGCCATGGTGTTGCAGACCACTTTGACCAACAGGATGGTCTTAGTACGCAAAACCTGTTCTTTCCGATCCACAAACTAAATCGAGCTTTCCATTCTAAATCCTCAAAATTCTGCACGTGGGTCAGGTCAGGCTCATACTTCCTTAACATTGACACATGAAAGACGTCATGCACTTGCGCCAACCTCGGCGGTAATGCAAGACAATATGCTAGGGTCCCGATTCTTTCAAGAATCTCAAAGGGACCTATGTATCTTGGACTCAGCTTTCCCTTTTTGCCAAAGCGCGAAGTACCCCTCATTGGTGACACATTCAGAAAAACGTGATCACCAACTTGGAATTCTAATGGTCTTTAACACTTATCGATGTAGCTTTTTTGGCGACTATGAGCGATCTTTAATCTGTCTTTGATGACTGCAACTGCATCCACTGACCACTGAACCAACTCTTGGCTTGTGATCTTTGGTTCTCCAACCTCATCCCAACACACTGGCATTATGTACGCTCGGCCATACAACGCTTCAAAAGGAGACATCTAAATGCTCTGCTGGTAGCTGTTGTTGTAGGCAAACTCAACGTGATGGAGCTATTCCTCCTATCTTCCCTTGAAATCCATTACGCAAGCTCGCAGCATGTCTTCGAGGGTTTGAATTGTCCTCTTAGACTGGTCATCCGTCTGAGGATGATAGGCCGTACTGTACTGCATCTTCGTTCCCAAAGCACTCTGCAAACTTTTCCAAAAGGCGGCGGTGAACCTCGGGTCTCTATATGAAGTAATCGTCACCAGCACTCCATGTAGACAAACTATCTGATGCACGTATAACTCTGCGTGCCTATCCAAATCAAGGTCCTTCCGTACTGCGATGAAGTGAACGGACTTTGTCAGTCTGTCGACCACTACCCAAATGGAATCATTACTCCTTTGACTCCTTGGTAAGCCGGTCACAAAGTCCATTATGATATGTTCCCATTTCCACTTGGGAATCTCGAGAGGTTGCAGAAGTCCTCTCGGCTTACAGTGTTGTGCCTTCACTTGCTGACACGTCAGACACTTTGCAACATGCTTGGCGATGTCCGCCTTCTTACCGGACCACCAATAATGTTGACGCAAATTCTGATACATCTTCATACTGCCAAGATGGATACTATAATTGCTACGATGAGCTTCTGACAAAATCTCTTCCTTAAGCTCAGCATCATCAGGTACACACAATCGTCCTTGGAACCTCAGTGTTCCGTCTTTAGAAATCTGACAGTCGGCCTTTCTCTTACCGGTATCCTTTTGCAGGATTTTCTGAACATCTGGGTCTGTCGGTTGAAGCGTCTTGATCCTAATCTATACTTCTGGTTCAATTATGAGGTTGGCCATAAGATTTGAAAAGTGGCCTACCTCAAATTTGAAAACTGAATCTTGAGCTCTCTCAAGTAGAATCCATTCCTTGACCATCATCTGTGCAACTGAAGACTTCCGACTCAACGCATCTGCGACCTTATTCGCCTTTCCAGGGTGATACATAATATCACAATCATAGTTCTTTAGAAGTTCCATCCAGCAACGCTATCTCATAATCAACTCCTTCTGAGAGAATAGGTACTTGAGACTTTCATGGTCATTGAAGATCTGGAATATTTCTCTGCACAAATAATGTCTCCAAATCTTCAGAGCGAAAATAATCACGGCGAGTTCTAAGTCATGCGTTGAGTAATTTAGTTCATGAGGTCTCAACTGACGAGACGCGTATGCAACGACCCTACCATGTTATATCAGCATGCAACCCAGTCCTCTAAACGACGCATCATTGTAGATCTCGTATCCTCCAGGACCAGATGGTATGGTCAACATAGGTGCGGTAGTCAACTTCTAATTAAGCTCTTAGAAACTACGCTCACACTTGTCTGTCCACACAAATTTCTCTTATTTCTTCGGTAGTCCAATCAATGGTGACGCTAATGCTAAAAAGCCCTCTACAAACCTTCTGTAATACCCTACTAAACCCAGAAAACTTCTAATCTCTATCACTGTCATCGACCTTGGCTAGTTGATCACTGCTTCAATCTTGGATGGGTCCACAGAGATTCCTTTGCCTAAAATTACGTGACCTAGGAATGCCACACGAGTCAACCAAAACTCGCACTTGCTGAACTTGGCGTACAGCTCATGATTCCTCAAAGTCTGTAGTACTATCCTCAACTGTCTTTCGTGTTCCTCTAGACTTCTCGAGTACACCAAGATGTCGTCAATGAAAACAATCACAAACTAATCTAGGTACTCCTTGAACACATGGTTCATTAGATCCATAAAAGCAGCTAGAGCTTTCGTCGAACCAAATGGCATTACAATAAACTCATAATGGCCGTATCGAGTACAAAATGCTGACTTCAATATGTCTTCCTTTCTGATCCTCAACTGATGATACCTCATCCTTAAGTCGATCTTAGAGAATATCAATGTTCCTTGCAACTGATCAAACAAGTCATCGATCCTTGGCAGTGGATACTTGTTCTTAATTGTCACCTAATTGAGTTGTCGATAGCCGATGCACAGACGCAACAAACCATCTTTCTTTTTCATGAACAAAACTAGTGCTCCCCAAGGTGATGCATTGGGATGTATGAATCCCTTATCCAACAATTCCTACATTTGCACCTTCAATTGTTTTAGCTCCGACAACGCCATCTAATAAGGAGCCTTAGAGATTGGCTTTGTCCCAAGGCTAGCTCGATCATGAACTCTATCTCTCTCTCTGGTGGCAAGTCTGGCAATTCCTTTGGGAATACATCTGGAAACTCCTGAATCACTACAATGTCCTCAATCTTCAGCTCCTCAATTGTCTTATCCATGAAAGTCGTCAGGTAACCTTAACAACCCCATCTAACAAATAGGTTGCCTCAGCGACGAGATTAAAGGGATCGAGGGTCTTCCTCGACTTTCAATAAACTCGAACTTTTATCCGTCAACGGGTCAAACTATATTATATTTTGACAATAAGTCATTACAACAAAAAGCTCCTCGAGCCAAACCTTTTCATATATGATATCAAAGTTGTACATATGCAAAATCATCAAGTACAACTCTAGTAAGTGATTCTCCTTCCTACAATTTCATTACAACAACTAAGGTTCTATAAACTTAATCAAAATTTTGCTACGCCACTCAGATAAAATCACCCCCAAAAACATTATCCCTTTGATCGGTGTATGCTTCAGTTCATTCCTGTCTGCTTCGCCATCCTAGTGGCATCCTATCTGCAGTAATAGTGCTTATGCTCTCCTAGACCTACGTGGACAGTTTCTCACCTGATGGTCGTGTTGGCCACATCCAAAGCACACTCTCGTTAAACCTGGACACTGGGTTGGTCATGCTTCCTGCTACAAACTCAACACTTGTTGGGTGAGTCCTCTACATCCTGTAGGGTGACCGTACGCACCCTTTCTTATACTGGAGGCCTAATCCAAGTACCCCACTGTGCATTTTGTGACACATTCTCTCTATTCTTTTCCATTGGCGGTAATGGCAGCAGCTATTGTGATCTAATTTGCCTACGCGAACAGTTTCTAGCTAGGTGACCCTATTGGTCACACACAAAACAAGCACCCGTCTTAAAATGGCATGGGGTTGATCCATGTCGTCTTCTGCAAAAGTGACAAGCGACATTCTGGCTCCTTGCTGACTTCCCGATTCTACTCCTTCGGTTGGGACGAATGGGGTGTTTTCCTTCTGTCATTGACTTTTTCCTTAGACCGATCATCATCCTTGTTGAACCTGAACCACAACTTGGATGCAGAGGCTTGTTCCTGATCACAATTCCAGGTTGGGCCTCAATAGGTGCAGCAACAATGGAGGTTATGGCATTGGCAGCAGCAATGATAGCAGTAGCTTGCTCTTATGCTTGCTGACCCAAAATGCTTCCCAAAGTCTCTAGAGCCTAAATGATCCCGTCAAACCTAGAATCGCTCGATGCTGCTACACTCTCAGTATCGGCCTATGGTGGTACTCTCACACACATGCTGGCATGAGCCTACGCTCTGCCTCGGGTATCGACTCTTGTCAGCGTCCTACCCGGAGTTACAAGTCCTATCAACCTCCTCCAATGAGTTCTTTGCTCCTGATCACTCATGCTACAAGTTCTTTATAGACACTTCTTTTCCAATTCCAATACCATATTAGAATTTGAGTGATCACACAAATAAACTACCAATCAGCTGTCAATCACATGCATTAGAATGAAATAAAGGTCATTCCTACTAACTATCCAATGAATCCCTCACACCTTATCACTCAAACTACTGACCCGCTCTGATACCACTTAAACGGGGATGTCACGCCTTGAGCCTCGAGTGCGCGCGCATCCCTCTATGGTCAATACAAATGCAACGTTCACAAGACGCGTCGCCGACCCAATCATTTTTAATGCACATGTAGAAGCGAAACAAATACCCTTGACAACAAACAACATTGAATAGAAAAGCAGGGCAACATTTGACAAAAGCCAACTTTTATGGGTTTATGTATAAAACGAGTCTAGGCAAAAGTCTATGTCGCGACCAAATTTTCGGGTGATCCACCTAAGATTTGGCTAATGGATTGCTATGCCTAAACTTAGCTTAGGCTCTCCCAAACCCATATCAATTCATGACTTAGATTCAAATATTTATCATGCAAAAGGGAGTTACCACTAATCAGTTTACGATAGATCGATTAGACACCTAAGTAAAATAATGCGAGAATTATTTAACTTCTACGAACCAGAGATTGTGAGTTCAGGGACTTGATTACATTAGATTTCTCTAATGCCCTTTCGATACCTTTCTATTTTATTTTCAAAAATGTTTGGCAAGCAGCTTGAATTGATTTTAATTTATCTCCCTAACATGTGAGGCGATCATGCGAGTGCACAAATCCCCAATTTAACACCCAGATAAAGAAGTGAATAAATTGCAGGGACTTACCTCATGGCATCGAAAGCATCTACAATGTTAGATCATAATTCACATCCACAATCCTAGATATACTTTCTAATTAACACATAATTTTTTTTTTCACTTGTTTAATGAGAATCATGCTTTATGCAATGCATGCTACTAATCTAACATGAAATGATATGACATGGCAATATCACCTAAGCTATATGACAAAAGTGAAATATGAACATGCAGCCTATCCTAAAGAATGAAATTGATTTACTCTAAGGACAATTTTTTTTTGTATTTTCCATGAATTCCGAAATTAGAAAAATGCAAAAATTATCTAGCTAGATTAAGATTCCATCCAACTTATATTAAGGACTAGGTCAAGCTAAACCTTAATTTAAACTAAGATATTATCTTAACTTAGCAATCTCTAACCTAGGATGCAATCTAAAAAATCAATCTAAACTTAAAATGAAACATGCAATTTTATCCTAATAAATGTAATGAGGTACAAAGAATGCCCTAATTCTACATGACATATGCATGATGATTTGTTTTGTGTTTTTTTTTCTATAAAACTCGAAATTTAAAATTGTCAAATAATTAAACATGTGATCTAAGTTAAAAAAACTATCCTAAATTAATTTTTTATTTTTATTGTAAACAGCTTAACAAATGGACTCTTTGAGTCAAGGCTATTGAAAGAACAACTCCATAATCATCTCCGGGTTTACAAGTCAAGAACCCTGCAAAATGAGAAAGAAATAATCTTGCTCACACTTCTTCGAGCAATGCTTAAAACATGTGAACCCTTACGTTACTTCAAGTGCCCTAATCAGAAAAGACTTTGCAAGGGATAACGTAGGCTGGGTTCTTAGGTTGAGAAACGAAATGATCATTAGGCTCAAAATATGTGTAAAGGGTGAGAGTAGATGATCATCAAGGCATTTGTCATAAGTTTTCTCCTTCACCGGGGATTGTTTTGACAATGTACTCCACTAACTGTAAAAGCTCAATATTTGTGTTCTTTGAATGCTGCTCCATGAGGGATGCAATTTTTGCAATTGATAGTCATCTATCTTGACTCTCTCTTTTTTCATCTATGGGCATCGGCCCTACTTTTACCAAGCACCCCGCTTTTTCATGCTCCTAATTTTCATGCATTTTTTCTTCACTTCTTTTTCATGGGCATTGGCCTTGCTTTTACTAGGCACACTGTTTTTTCATGCCCCTTGGTTCTATTTTGAATGACCATGTGGTGCTTTTAACATTTGGACCTTTGGGAGGTCTTCGTCTTCTGTCAGCACTCCAGACCATACTATTTGAACAATTGCTTTTTGCCTTGCCCCAATGTGGGGGATGATCACTAACTGGGTTTGAAGAAATGAAATTGCAGGCTTAAATGGGTTATGCAAATGATATAAGTATGTAGGACAGAGAAAGAAACGCTCTTCATCATCCTAAGGCACTTAAATTACCACTCGAATTCAATCTAATAGCACAACTTGAAAATTGATGCAAGTGAAAGCAAGAAAAATTATTTCCATTTTCCTCACCTTATGATGCCATCCTACCCCCAATTTGCCTAGATGTGGGGTGGTTCTTGACAGGGGTAATTTGAAAAGAATATCCATAAGTGTATAAGGCTCAAATGGGTTAAGCAATGGATCACATGTAGTGTTTGGGATAGAGAAATGAATTGCCTCTCATCATTTCGATCATCGTACCTTTTGCGAGAGAACTCTTTACCTTGCAGATATGGAACTTTTACGCTCATCTCACAAGTATTTAGATAGGGGACCATGTATAGGATAAGGATGGCCTTTCATCATCCTGACACGTCTCATTTCGCATTCTTAAGCATTTGATATCACTTCAATGAATTGTCCATGTTGACAAATCTCCACATGAAATTGGCGAGTTAAATAGGTAAAAACCAACATCGAAATTGTCTTTTCAAAAGAGTCTAGCAACTTTAAGCATTAAAAGCTTTGTGACTTCAGACAATTTACCACACTCAAAACATGTTCTAAGCATTCATTCAAAGGATTGCCCCCACAAAGGGACTGCCTCAGCAATGGAGGTACTTGGATTGTCCCTATCAATCAAGACTAAAAATCCAATCTTTGATTTGATAAATGCTCCCTTCTTGCTTTTGCCCCTACACAAGAGAACGTGCATGAATAGGAAACTATTAAAGTAAGTTCAAATTGCACATCCATTTTGGCTCGGATCGAGATTTTATCTAAGTCATCTCACTACTAGAATATGTAGTGTCCCCAATCTGTCATCTGATGCTCCCTTTTCAGATACTTTCTCATCATGATAAGAAAGTAATGCTTTGAAACATTAAGTAAATGAGTCAGAAAATTAAACAGGGCTAACCTAATGCATGCTTTTGGAAATTGCTTGAAAATGATGATTTTTTTAGTAATATTTTGGATGAGGAAGCATGAAGAAGCCTAGTCCTCAAAATTTCTCCATGGATGATATTTTCTTTTCATTGTTGGATATCGTCACCAGGTTGGTTTGGTATACCCCATCATGTCCTCAAAATTGGAAATAAAACTGTAATTTCATTGAATAGAATCAAATGAATTACATTATTAGAATGAAAAATGCAAGCAAGCCAAACCCTAGAAGTGAAAACGATAATTGAAATTTCATAAAACAGGAAATCCTAAACAAAATTTGAAATCCTAGAAGATAAGAATTTCTTGACTTAGTGACAGTGTTTGTGTTTCCATCATGGTTGGACAGAGGATTTTTCTGATTACTACTGAAAGAGAACGCCTTTGTATCCAAGAGGTCTTAGACCTTATGCTTCAAAACATAGTAATCATCAATGGAGTGACCAACCTCTCCCATGTGATAGTCACACCTTTCAGAAGGATTATATGCAGGATAATGCTCGGGATTTGGTCACTTCGGCTTAGTAGAGAGTAATCCATTCTTTTGAAGGACAGGCAAAACTTTGAATAGGGGTCTAGGAAGGGTGTAAACTACCTTCTAACATTACTTTGTCGACCTGAGAACTGATGTCCTCCACCTTGTTGCTCAGTAGAAATCTTAATTATCGAAACACGATTGGATGTATCACGATTCGGTTAAGAATAGGCCATATTAATCTCAACTTCAAGGTCCTTCTCCTTCTTGATAGAAAACCACTTATTAGATGGCTCATTAAACCACCATTCTCTTATCCCCATCTCTATTTGTTCTCCCACGGGAATAAGTTGATTGAAGTTCTCAACATATGTGTTGGCCATTTGGTTACGGAACTCAGATGGGAGAGTCTTGATGAACAACTTCATCAATTTCTTGTTAGTAGGCTCAGGAGTGATTTGAGCTGCTAGATTTCACCATCTCATGGCATACTCTTTGAATGACTCACTCATCTTCTTCTCCATCCTCTTAAGATCTTCTTGGGAAGGTGCAATGTCCATGTTGAACTTATATTGCTTGAGGAACGCATCAACCACTTTATTCTAGGTGTCAAGAAGGTTCACATTCTTCATCACATAAAAGCTTAATGCGAGCCCAGTCAAACTTGCATGAAATGATTGGATCATGAGGGGCTCATTCTTGACATAATGGGCCATGCGTACGTGGTACATCTGCAAATGAGCTTTTAGGCAGGAAGTACCATCGTATTTCTCGAACTCCGGCATCTTAAACTTCTTTGGCATCTTAACCTTCTCATACACTGACAAGTTGAAAGGGAGTGAACTTTGCGACTCTTGTAATTGCCTCACTTTCTCCTCAAGTTTCGCAAAGCGTTCATCTCGCTCCGTCTTGGGGACCATGTCAGGTTTTGTCTTTTCGGTGGTGATCAACAATGGGTCATCTTCCAACTCAGGCATGTTGTCATCACCCATTTGAGCCTTGTTTGCTTAATTCAGGACAACTATCTCAGGGAGAACGGGTGCAGGAGTCGGATTCGCTCGGAGGGGTTGGATTTGAGTTGTCGTAAGTTGCATAGAGGTGAGCAACTGTTTGAGTTGGTCTTCCACAGCAGACATACGATCACGCATTTCAATTTGGTCAGCCATCTTAGCTCTTGATCATTTAATAATAGGCAAACGTGAGGGATCTAGTATGACCTAAATTTGAATGAATGAAAATATGTCAGCATGAGGTGCAAATAAAGAACCAATCCATGACAATGATCTAATCAATTTTTTCATTTTTCTTTTTATGAAAAGTTCGTACAAGAAGAAGCATCCTTGTTAGAACTCTGAGTTTTCGTTTCCAGAAGCATCCTTTTTGGCCCTCGGAATTGCTGATCATTCTCCGATGGTGATAAAGATCATGGATGTGCCCAAGTCCCGTAAGCCTTTCGGGTTCTTTAATTCTTGGATGTCTCATCCAAATTTTCTCATTATGGTGGCGCGGGTTTGGGATTCCTCTTTCTATGGCACACCTATGTTTATATTATATTCTAAGATTCGTCTTCTTAAGACTAGACTCAAGCAACTCAACAAAGAGTCCTTTTCGGATCTCTCGTTGAGAGTTGCTAGTGCTAGGCGTACTTTGCGTGATATGCAGGATGCTTTGCAAAATGATCCTCTCAATCTCCAATTAGCTTATGAAGAAAAGCAGCAGCTTCAGGTGTTCTCTGAACTTCGACTCCAAGAAGAGTCTTTTTATAGACAAAAATCTAGAATCCGATGGCTGAAAGAAGGAGACCTCAATACAAATTTTTTTCACCATTCAGTTAACAAGAGGCACCTTCAAAAAAGAATCATTTCGTTGATGGATGGGGATGTGACTTATTCGGAGCCTTCTGAAGTCCAGGCCATGTTTGTGAATTACTATCGAGAATTATTTGCTACCTCTCCCCCCTCGGTTAGTCCGTCGATGGAGCAAATTCGGTCGGTGCTGAGTCGTACGTTAAATGAAGATTAGGTGCGTCTTCTAGCTAGCCCCATCTCAGATATGGAAATTCGTGATACCTTATTTTCTCTTGCAGTGGGCAAAGCCCCTGGCCCTGATGGTTTTAATGTGGAATTTTTTAAGCACTCTTGGGATATTATCGGTGCCTCAGTTATTTCGGGCAAGTCAAGTATTTCTTTGTGATGTAGATTGTTGAGAGAAATCAATACTACCATTCTGGCTTTAGTGCCCAAGATCCCGAATGCTTCCTCGTTAATGATTTTCGTCCCATTGCCTCGTTGTAATACAAAGTGTATAAGTGTATCACCAAGTTGATTGCTAATCGCCTCTCTAGTGTGCTGCCTTCTATCATTAGTCTTCCTCAAAATGCTTTTGTGAAAGGTAGGCACATTAGTGACAATATTTTGCTCGCCCAAGAACTCTTAGTGGCTTTCATCATGATCCTTATCGGCCTAAATGTGTTATTAAAGTTGATTTTCGGAAGGCATATGATACGATAGATTGGGACTTTATTGAAGCTTGTTTGCAAGCCTTTGGTTTTCCATTGGATCTCATTGCTCGAATCATGATATGCATCCGGACTCCCAAATTTTCGGTGTCTATTAATGGTGAGCTTCATGGGTTCTTTGCAAGTGGGAGGGGTATAAGACAAGGCGACCCAATGTCTCCCTACATCTTTACCATAGTGATGGAAGTCTTCACAGGTTTATTGAATATACAAACCGACCAACCAGATTTTCGTTTCTTTTGGCGTTGCAAGGCTTCTACTTTGACTCATCTTTTCTTTGCTGATGATGTGCTCCTCTTTGCGGAAGCAAGCTTGGCATCCATTGATCATTTAAAGGCGGGGATTGATAAATTTTCCAGTTGGAGTGGTCTGATTCCAAATCAAAGGAAAAGTGAAATCTTCTTGTCTGGAGGATCTGATAACCTTCGGAGTGAAATTCTTAGCAGACTTGGCTATCAATTGGGTTCCATTCCATTTCGGTACCTTGGAGTTCCGGTCATCTCTTCAAGGTTAGGAAAGGCGGATTGTGTGGCATTGGTTAATGCGATTACAGCTCGTGTCCAATCCTGGACTCATAGATTCTTATCTTTCGTGGGACGACTCCAGCTAATCAGGTCGGTCCTCTATTGTATTCAAGTATATTGGGCAAGTGTTTTTTTCCTTCCCCTAGCGGTTTTAAATTGTATTGAGAAAATCTTCCGCCAATTCCTATGGAAAGGTCCATTGTTGGGGGTGGGTGGAGCAAAAGTGTCTTGGAGTGATATATGTCTTCCTAAGGAAGAAGGAGGCCTAGGAATTCGTACTTTAAAGGAAAATAACATAGCCTCGATGGTGAAACATCTATGGATGCTCTTTGTTGATAAGGAATCACTTTGGTGCAAGTGGATTCATACCACCTTTTTAAACCGCAAAAATTTCTGGGTTGTGCCGTGCCCAACGGTTTGTTCTTGGTCTTGGAAAAAGCTCCTTCGCCTTCAGGATCATTTTCAGCAACACTTTAGATGGATTATTGGTGATGGGAAGACAGCTTCATTCTGGTTTGATCCTTGGCATACCAATGGCCCGTTAAATCGGGTTTTTTCTAATCAAGACATTTATCATTCGGGCATCTCGTGGCAAGCTTTGGTGGCCGAAGGCTTCTCCACTCCTATGGGGTGGTATGTTATTAATATTTTAGCTGGCTGGTGGGATCCTCTCCCTGTGTTGTCCCGAGAAGAAGACTGCTTCACTTGGTTACATCATCCCTCCGGGCAATTTTCTATGGCATCTGCGTGGGAGCTGCTGCGGCCTAAGGGTAACGTGGTTCCTTGGTCTCCGTTTATTTGGAGCACCTCACTTCCACCAAGATATCAGACTCATCTTTGGTTTATTACTCGTAATCGGCTACCTACTCAGGTTTTACTTCTTTCTTATGGTAGACTTGTGACTGCGAATTGTCCCTTCTATGCATGTAGACCTGATTCAGTTAATTATTTATTCTTCGCTTGCCATATTCCAAGTAGCCTTGCTTCTTTTTGGGCAGCTAAGTTTAATATTGTCTAGCAAAACAAGTCTTGGATGGATAATCTCGCTTGGGCATCGAAACGTTTTGCGGGCGATGGCTTCTATCACTCTTTGGCCAGGTTTAGCTTTGGTGCTCTTTGCTATATCATTTGGAAAGAGCGCAACAATATCATTTTTCGTAGCCAGGCGGTTTTTCACCCGGCGATGAAGATGCATCTTCAAAAAGCTATTAAAGATAAAGCGATGTCTATGAAGCATATTGTGGATACTCCCAAGAATCGAAGGCTGCAACAAAGTTGGGATCTGAGTCCGTCTATTTTCAACTGATGGAGGGTTGTTAGCTTTGTGTTGTCTTTGTTTTTGGGCTTTTCTGTTTGGTTTTAGGTTCTCGGTTGCTTGGGTACCATGGCACCCTTACACTCTTTTTTGACTTTTGTCTCTTTGAGTGTCCATTTTGTTGGTGCCAGGCCACCCCCTTGTATTCTTTCTGCAAAATCTATATAATTCTTATCTTTACCAAAAAAAAAAAAGTTCGTACAAGAAAGGAATTTCCTATAGAGAGCTAGAAAAATAGACACCCTAGCAAGATCAAATTTCCTATACATGAATTGAAAACAAATTCTCCAAATTTTTTTTTAAATGATTCATTGCATGACAATTTCCTCATTTCATTTCTAATTGACAAATGAATTAAATCAAATGACTAACCTAGATTGTCATAGACGGACCAAAAGTATGACAAAGTAAGTAAATTGCATAGTATAAGGATAGAAGACTTACTTCACCAAGGAAAATCAATGGCAATCACACAGACATGCACATGAGATGTGAGGCTCAATTTCTACTCTAGACACGCTTAGCAACGTGAAGCCACAAGAATGATCAGACTAGCCACGGGCGTGTGGACTATATTGGGTCCTCATGACTCTAGCTTGGTCAAAAAGCCAACCCAGGTCGTAGCCATGCGAACTGAGGTGGGTACTCTCGACACCAGAAAAGAAATTTCGGGATCAAGATGGGCGACTCGTACCGCGAGCATGCGGTCAGAGTGGTATCCATCTTGATACCATCCTAAATAATCCTATGTGACCCAAGTCCGGCGGCAGGTTGTGTGTAGTGTAAATGCAAATCATGCACAACAGTTTATAGAAAGCAACACTTCATATGTGCAAGTAAACCATTCAATTTACACCTCCCTACAAAACAAAGGTTATCAAACACGGAACCTTATACCTCCCAATCTGCAAGAACATTTAACACCTTAGATGTTAGTAATGTACCTAGGACCCTCGCTGCCAAACAAAAACATTTTTTTTTTCAAATTGAAGAGAAAATTGGCCTAAGTCCATTAAGAGTTTTAACTCAAGTCCCCAACGGAGTCACCAAGCTATCGAGACCAAATTTTCGGGTGATCCACCTAAGATTTGGCTAATGGATTGCTATGCCTAGACTTAGCTCAGGCTCTTCCAAGCCCATATCAATTCACGACTTAGGTTCAAATATTTATCATGCAAAAGGGAGTCACCACTAATCGGTTTACGGTAGGTCAATTAGACACCTAAGTAAAATCATTGGAGAATTATTTCACTTCTACGAACCAGAGATTATGAGTTTGGAGACTTGATTACGTTAGATTTCTCTAACGCCCTTTCGGTACCTTTCTATTTTATTTTCAAAAATGTTTGGCAAGCAACTTGAATTGATTTTAATTTATCTCCCTAACATGTGAGGCGATCATGCAGGTGCACAAATCACCAATTTAACACCCAAATAAAGAAGTGAACATATTGCAGGGACTTACCTCATGGCATCGAAAGCATCTATAGTGTTAGATCAAAATTTACATCCACAATCCTAGATATACTTTCTAATTAACACGTAATTTTTTTTTTTCACTTGTTTAATGAGAATCATGCTTTATGCAATGCATGCTACTGATCTAACATGAAATGATATGACATGGCAATATCACCTAAGCTATATGACAAAAGTGAAATATGAACATGCAGCCTATCCTAAAGAATGAAATTGATTTACTCTAAAGACAATTTCTTTTGTATTTTCCATGAAATTTCAAAATTAGAAAAATGCAAAAATTATCTAGCTAGATTAAGATTCTATCCAACTTATATTAAGGACTAGGTCAAGCTAAACCCTAATTTAAACTAAGATATTATTTTAACTTAGCAATCTCTAACCTAGGATGCAATCTATCTAAAAAATCAATCTAAACTTAAAATGAAACATGCAATTTTATCCTAATAAATGTAATGAGGTACAATGAATGCCCTAATTCTACATGACATATGCATGATGATTTGTTTTGTGTTTTTTTTTTTTAATAAAACTTGAAATTTAAAATTGTCAAATAATTAAACATGCGATCTAAGTTAAAAAAACTAGCATCCTAAATTAATTTTTTTTATTTTTATTGTAAAAAAAATTCGAAATCAAATTCCTATTCTAAGTATGCAAGTTGACCCTAAAACAAGCAAATAACGTAATCTAACTCATATTTTTTTTTTATTTTCTTTTGCGGAAATAAAATCAATTCAAACAACACAATGGTAAATCAGACAATATATGATTGATATCCATCTAATAAATTAACGAATTGTATCCCGCACATGAGATCGGATTGGCCAATTTTTAACAAAAACACGAATTGTATCTCAAGCGTGAGATCGGATTGGCGATTTTTCCGTGCGATTGCGAGTCATATTTCGAGCGTGAAATCAGATTGTCAATCATGTGCACGTTGTGAAATTAGGGAATAAATCCCTAATTTAAAAAGATTTTTGGGAAACTTTGGATAAGATGCATCATTGGAAGATTTGAATTTAAACACAATCAACGAATTAAGTAAGGAAATTATCAAATTAAATTTGGATAATATTTTTACCTATTTCGTAGATATCGTCCTTGAATTCAGACTTGTCAAAAGATGGCACTAGTGATGGCTTATGGTGAGCTCGACACGGCGGTTCGATTGGGTGTGTCCACGGCTATAGGGCACACGAGAAGACTATGTTGCTGGAGGAGTTTATCGTGCTTGATGGTCTTGGATCACGCTAAACACCAAATATATATATATATATATATATATATATTCCAAAGGACAGCACCTGCACTCAGACTTTTTACCACTTGTGGGCTTCTTGTTCGTATATGGTCCACGTGCACTCCTCTCGGAAACTTTTACCACTTCATTCATGAATCATACCCACACGCCAAAAGAAATTTCTTTCTTCTTTCTTCCTAATTTGAGGATTTTATTTCCAAAGTCAAATGCAATGCAATTGGACCAGAATTGTGACCAATTTGTTGAGAATGAACGGCGATGAATAGCAACGTGCAGCGAGCAGCTTGCGGCATGGCCTGGCACAACAGGAGCACTAGGCTCACCAAGGGGCTTCTCAAGCAGCAGCGGCGTCGCAGTCAGGGATGGAGAGCTCGAGCAATAGCAACTTGTCGGGACCGTGTCAAGTAGCATTGGGCTCTTTCGGATAGCGAGCAGCGGATAGTGGGCTCGCGGGTTGATGCGGCTATGGTGAGTTGTGATGGTTCATGCGATGGCTCGGATATCATCAACGTTCGTTGGAGACGCTACGAGAAATACATACTAAGGAAGATACGTGGTGAAATTCCATGAGCCTTCTCTTTTTCCTATCCACGTGCTCAAAAAGTCGCCATCTCCTTCGTTTTAGAGAACATGCATTCTCTTTGTTTTGGCCGTAAGTATTACTCAAGCCTCCACACTAACGATTTGTTCTGCTCTATCTGCAAGACCTTTCCACTTTGTCCCTTGATATACACACAGCATGAAGGATGCTTTTCTTTCAACCTTGAATCTCATATGTAGAGCCCCCCCAATGAAAGAAAGCAAGAAAAGTTTTATCTTTTTTTGTGTTGATTTTTTCAAACGAACCCTCTTTTAGCAACAACAGTAGAAGACCCACTTTGTTGACTTTGAAACACAAAAGAACCCACTCGAAATCCAAAAGAAAAACCCCCCAACGATGTGATCGAAAGAGCCCCCTTATGTGGCCGTATGTATCAATATGTGTGGCCTCTGAAAACCCTACACGAACAATCTATTTATAAGCCTCAGACTAGGGTTTTAATTTTTTCCAAATTGATATCCAAGAAGATTCTTTTTTCCAAATGCAATATTTACTTTTCACATCTGCCCTATCCAAAAAATTCATCATATCCCGAAAAAATTTCGAATTCCTATTTTCACGAGATAATTTCCGATCATTTAAAAAAGGGGGCTTGGGCCAATCCAGCTTGTCAATTTATAGCTCAGAATCACCAATTCAAACCCATTCGCCATCAATCCAATAAATAAATGCAAAAAATGCAAATTAAAATAAATGCAACTAAATCTATATGCTATGTAATTAATATTTTTTCAGAGATAAAATTAACCCATAATTTTCTATGCAATAAAAAAATGACCGGATCACCAAAATTTAGGTGTCATCAGTCTACAAAAAGGTCGACTCTCAAAAAGAAGCTATCCTATGACATACTAGTCAAACGCAAACGCCGATCCTTCGAACTCCACCTCCATAGACTCCGAGGCTTCGAGTCCTCCACCACTTCATTTAAGGACCTGAAAATTTAGCCCACAACGGGGTGAGACAATGTCTCATCAAGTTCACCCCTAAACCCCTATTAGAAAGAAAATACGCCCCAGGGCACTCTAGTCACACAACCACACAATTAGAACAGAGGACTTACCTCGCCTCAATTCCTTCTTGCACGTCAGCACAGTTCATATCACAACCATATGCATATAGCAATTTCATACATCAATTGGAACGTCTAAATCAATTACTACTCACACGAGTAGGAACTACCGACACACACCGGTCTATCAATTCAATCAATCCTAGGGGTCCTTATTATAGGGCCAAATCGTTATAACACGTCACATTTCATGCCACACAATTTTGTCCCATAATCATAATCCGACGCATCAATTTCATGCCACACAATATGTGTTCCAATTGATTATTACTACCCACACGGGTAGTTTTACCCAACACACGCCGGTTCTCTAGCATAGCCAGATTCTGTCTTCCTCCTTTGAGCACAGCTACATCCTCCAACACACGTCAGGGACGGCATTCCTTACGGCATTTTCCAAAGGAGTATAGGTCCAAAATCTACCGCAACCTAAAGTCCACCAACACACTGAGGACAAGTAACGTCCACCGACACACGCCGGGGACGGTTTGTATTAACCAACACACGATCGTTCAATTGCAGTCAAGGACATTGTGCTTTGCACTCACATGCCCCATTTTAAGATAATGACCTTGGCCTATTTTCTTCATATTTAAAACACTCTATGAAAATATTCGTATGTGGATACACAATCAATTTCAACCAGAATAACTGACACTCTTCTTTTACAAATCTCACTATTTGATATAGTCTTTAAAACCACTTTCGGTGTTAAAACCCAACACCCAAGATTTTCTGAATAAATATTGAAATTCCCAAATTTTGGAATAAATTACCAAAAATCCAATCAACACTCAATTTGCACAATCCAACAATCAATTGCATAATCAAACCACACCAATGCAATCAGCATGAAATTCCGGTCACTAGCTATCCCAGTCTAATATTAATATAAATTAATTAAATAATATGAAATATATTTGAAATAATTAATTAAGACCTAATCAAGATTACACTAATTTAAACATCTAATTAGCCTTAATTAATTATCCACTAAACTAATCACATCCCTTAAACTAATTAGCATTTAACTAAGCTAATCTAACCACTTAACCATACTTAGCTTAATCTAAACACCCTTTAAGCATAATTAATCTCCTAAGCAAGGTTTAATGAGTAAACTCACCGGTTTAGCGTTCCGGTGAGTCCACGGCAACGGCGACGCCAAGGCGGGCGATAAACCTCCTAGCGATGACACAAAGCGTGTGGCATCCTAAAACTTCATGACAACCTCTAGATGCCTTACAACCTATGGAAGGGCGATGGAAATATCATTGACCTATGTTGTAGCCTTTAGACCAAAGAAGTGTAATAGAATAATGGCCGAGCACCTAATGGGTGATTATTTTGTTGGAAACATGCTTTATGTCCATATGAGACCAATGATTTTATTTGATGAGAAAATTATGTTTTTGGCCATGAATTTTATAAGTTGGATTTTATTAATCTATGTTACAAAGTATTATGGCTATTTAAATTTGTAACTTAGTACTTTGTATAAATAGGGATTAAGTTGGATTTTTAAAAAGAGGTCAACATGGGCCAATTAAGTTTGGGCCTTAGGCCCAAGAGTGTTGGGCCTAAGGTGGGCCAAAAGGCCCGCCCATAGAGCCCATGAAGGGCTGTCAACGCACGGAGGGGGAGGAGGAGCCGAATGGCTCCCTCCAAGTGTCTTCGGTAAGGGAGACACTTGTCTCCTTCTTGGAAACAAGTGTCCCCCCATGCAAAAATGAAGATGCATGCCATTTTCTTTTCAACCAAAAAGGGAGAGTGGGCGGATTGAGAGAGAGAGAGTGACCGTCCGAGAGAGAGAGGAGTGTTGTGTGAAGGAGAGGAAGAGAGAGACCAGCCCGTGTGTGAGAAGGAAGCAAGAGGGGGTTCGTCGCCGCCGTGCTCCGCCGTCAAGCTCGCCGTTCGGTTGCTGAGTTTCACTTGGTTTAGAGGCAAGTGGGATCCCTTGATCTACTCTTGCTTGCTGTGTTTTATGTATGTGATTAAATGGTGAAATTTCGGATGTGTAGGATGTGTAGAACTCGACGTTACAAGAGCAGTGTTCTAATCTAGTATGCTGTTTTTGAGAAAAACAGTTCGACCTTGGATGTTCTAGTGAGTTACATGCGATGTTCTAGTTGAAATTTGACTTTGACTTCTTAATGAATGTTGTAAAGGACTTCTTGGAAAATAAAATACTCAAATTTGAGACAAATCAAACAAGTATAGGTAGGTGAAATCATTGTTCTTTGGAAAGACTAGATCTGGAATTTTTGGTACCGACTCTTAATGAATTCGTGGACTGTAAGGTAACTTGTTTGTTGGAATCTCACTTCAATTCCTTAAGGAAAGTTGTAAAGGACATCTTGAGGTATAACATATCAAAAATTTAGAAAAAATGAACAAGAATAGATAGGTGAAATCGTGGTTCTTTAGAAAGACTAGATTTGGAATATTGGTACCGAGAACAGGGGGTATTAACCGCCCATATCTATTTATCTAGGACGAATTTGATTTTGATGTCTTCATGAAATATCTACCTTATGGTCTTTTCTATCACATATTCAAATTTCATAATTTTTTAAGTTCATTTGGGTATTTAATCAAAAAATTTTCTGAAACTGTGCAAACCGAATTGTTAGAATTTTTAAAGCTGTAATGCGTGGACTATTCTATTTTATGTGAAATTCTTTTAGTGAAGTGTTCTTCATGAGATATCTGCACTTAGGCCTTGCCTATAACATATTTGAATTTCAAAATTTTTGAAGTTCATTTGCCTATTTAACCGAAAATGTTTCAAAAACTGTGCAAGCTGAAATTGTTAAAATTGTAATGCTGTGATGCATGGACTGTATTGATTTATGTGAGGTTCTTTTGGTGTAGCATTCTTCATGAAATATCTACCTTTATGTCTTGGCTATAACATATTCAAATTTCATAAATTATGGAGTTCATTTGGGTAATTAATCAAAAACTTTCTGAAACTATGCAAACTGAAATTGTTCAAATTTTAAAATCTGTGATGCATGGACTGTACCAAATCATGTAGAATTCTTTTGGTATAATGTTTTTATGAGATAATTTCCTTTAGGTGTTGTTTATAATCTATCAAAATTTCATAATTTTTGGAGTCCGTTTAGGCATTAAATTGAAGGTATTTCTGGAATTATGTATAATGTTTTGCCCGAACATTCATGTGTTTTCAAAAAAAAATAAAAGAACCGGTTCCATGTGATGTGGTGTATTGTGTGATGGATTATGCTACATATATGGTGTCATTTGGCATGGTACATAATGTCAAAAGTTGAAAAAGACCTTCGTTACCATCACATCATATGCCATGTTGATATTGAGACACAATTGTGAAAATGAAATATGATAATGAGGATACCATCGAAGGTGTGAGCCGACGATACCCCAGGAGTGTCGGGATGCCCGGAGGTGAGTGGCGGATGCCCGGAGGTGTGTGCCGGATGTCCTCGGGAGTTTCAAGATGCCTAAAGGTGTGTGTCGGAGGCTCCTCGCGATGCCAGGTTGGGTGCGAGCGATAAAATGAGGGATGTAATTACTGGTCCTGGGAAAGAAAAATGTTGTGATCCAATTGAAAGATAAAAGTTGGAATGGAATTATGCATATTGTATGGTGATATGTACATGGTTGTTTGATGATATTTGTACAAGTGTATGGTGGTATATGCACGCTGCATAGTGATATATGCATGGCTGTTTGTTGACATATAGATACAAGTGCATGGTGGTATATGCATATAGTGTGGTGACATATATGCATGGCTGTTTTGATGATATATGTACATGTGCATGATGGTATATGCACGTTGCATGGTGAGGTAAGCTCAAATGTATGAATGATATGCACCTTCTCTTAATATTTTGAGTGTTCTGTTTGATACATTGAGTAGTTTGATGGATCTTTATTGCTGAATGGTTGTACTCACCCCTTTGGGGACTAACATTTCAGATTAGAAATATGCCTTTACCACCAGTCGCTCGCAGCACCTTCTATGACCTACCATCTAACGTGGAGGTCGAGTGTGCGGAGCACATTTGTGTCACCATTCCTGGTCTGGTGTTCATTCGAGTTCGTGTGCTGGTGATGTATGGTGTAGGCCTGGCTAGGGGCCTAGTCATCTAGGAGTTTCTATCTGTCCACGTCCGTCATGACAAAGTGATGCTGGGGATGTTGCCGCCACCGCCGCCCGATGCACTGGGTTGGGTGTGATGGCACGTTTGACTGGTGGGAGCTGACACTTTTTGGGGATAGCCGACACTTATAGATGGAGGGTTATACATGATCGATATAGGGGGTTGAGATCTCTCTTTTGAGACGTAGCCGAGTATAGCTAAAAATCTTGGCTTTTTGGTTGTACCGACTCGAGATGTCCATCGTAAATATGTGAATAAAAGTGACTCGGCTTTATCTTTTCCTTTGGTGTGTAGTTGGTGTGCATTGTATCTTGTAATGGGCATAGGGGATGGTGAGACTCGTTTATAATTTTCGCTATGAGCTGCGCTGAATCTTTAAAAAAAAAAAATGTGCCTATGAACTACGGTTCCTTTTTTTAACCCTCAATGAAAGATATTAGACTGGCTTACTATAGGTAGAGCAATAGGTATTTATGGCGACCTTAGCAGATCGGGGGTGCCACAAAGCGAGGCCGGGAAGGGCTCGGAAATGGGCCACGAAATCCCAAATCCTTGCTGGTTTCTTGGCTTCTATTTGCTGAACTGAGAAACAAGAACCGGCGGCTGGTTGGGGCCGAAATAGCGAAGAACAGGCTGATCGGAGCTCTAACGAGCGGGTGGTCAACAACCAACGGCTCCCAAGGATCAAGGGGGACTTGCTGGTGGTTGGAATGAGCAAAGTAAGGGTCAGAATGGGGAGAAACAGGAAGAAAATGTTGAACTAGTGAAACCAGGCAGAACTAGGCAGTCTAGTGAGCCATTCCTTCTCATTGGTGAACGGGACGGCCGACAAATTGTTCCGGCAAGTGGCGAGGTTCTCCTGTGTAGATTGGATGTGCTGAAGATGATGGTGGGTGGCACAAGAGCTAATTATCACGGGAAGACAACTTGTAACTCAAGTTTTTGGCGAAAGGTCAGCTGGAGCAGAAACTGGCATAAGGAGAAAACAGGGGAGGAAAGTGGTCCGGCGACTTGGATGGGCGTGTGACTGACTAGGGGGAGGCTGTGCTCAATTCCTCTAGTTTTCTAAGCTCTCTCAAGGCCTCTACAATGGGGAAAGCAAGTCCAAGGAGGAAGAAGGAGTGGGCTGCTGAAGAAGGACCACCACAGCCTTCAAAGTCCATAATCTCATCCTCATTCACTCATCACAAGCCCCACCATGTCAGCCCTCATCCTTAGCCACTTCTCTCTCCTCAAGCTTCCCTAAGAAGCCTCCCACCATGGCTGAAATGTTGCACACCCTTGGCCTACGAATTTTGCACATTTGGTCTTCAAATACATTCGATTCCCCTTCAATTCTTCTCCAAATGGACTCAATTTGATGTCCATAAATCCAACCAAGGTGTCATCATCCCAATCAACATTTTTCCTTACCATATAGTCCAACTTGACTCCTAAAAACACGATAAAAAAAATGGGCCTATGAAGTTCCTAGTCCAAATGGCCTAACTTTGAACTTTTTGCCGAAAATCTCGATTTGTAGAAAAATCTTCTAAGGATGAGTCGACAGTCCTAAAATGATTTGTGACATGACAGAACTTTCAATTTCTGAAATTGGGTTCAATTTCTCAGTTAATTTCAATCTGGCGCGATTTTAGCGCGTCCTAGCCTACCTGGTAGCTTTTAAGAACTTTTCGTGCAATTGACTTGTGGTTGATTATTTTCAAGCCACAAAGTGCATCTTCGACACATTGGCGACTCTCGGTTGTCGTGGAAATCTCGAGATTTCAAATACAGACACAGGGCACCCAAAATGACAGAAAACCGGTCTAATGTTGATCGACGAGAATATTGCAATTAGGTGGAATCACCCACACTCTAAGCACATATCTCAATTGAATCGACCTATCTCTGATCTTTGATCGATTTTGACAATGTCATAATGACCCTTGCAAATTAGCATGGTCGAGCAGTCGATTCTTGGTCAAATTTTCAAGTCTATTGCGTTTAGATTCCTTAAAGGCTTCACTTGATAAGCTAGTTATCTCGTGAGTGGCCTACTCAAAGAAAAGAACTATAGGCACGTCGATGAAAAGCCTGACTCATTCAATTGAAAACAAAATTGAAAAGTCAGGACATCACACATATACTTTAAAGAGAAAAGGATGGATGATTGATGAGGCTCCATATCATGTGGCTTAACAATACTTTGTTCCATAAGTTCAAATCAAGCAATCCCAATCCACCATTTTTAGGTGAGCACACTACTTGCCATGCCACCTTGTGCGATCCATGATTTACTGTATTACTTGCCCACAAAAATTAATGGATCCTCTTCTCAACCTCGTATATGGTTTGCCTTGGAAATAAGAACGTTTGCATCCTATAGGTACAAATGAAAATGAGGACTGATTTTGCTAACTATAGACAACCTGCATAACTCATATGTTTCATGCCCTCGCTTTCGATCTTCTTAAAGATCTTGTCGGTAAGACTCTTATAGTCCGTGTGAGTGAGTCTTCTAGCAACAAGGGGAACACTCAAGTATCTGCTAAGGAAGGTGCCCGTGGAAAAGAGCGTGTGGTCCACTATAAGAAGCTTCTCATCCTCATTTGACCAAGAGAAAAAAGAATGTCATTCGTCAAGGTTAAACCATAGTATTGTGAGAACTGTAAATTCACTAGGGACATCAACAAGGCAAAGGACGAAATCTACATCTTCATGAGCAAATAAGAACAAATCGTCAACAAAGCATAAGTGGGTAATCTGTTATGTTTTACAATGCTAGTGATCCTTGAAAGCAGAAGTAGCAACTTTCGTACTAACAATTCTATTAAGTTCCATAACCAAGATAAAGAAAAATACCTTGTCGTAGCCCATTAGTACTATTAAAATAGCCAACCCGTTTGCCATTGAAGTTCACTTCAAACCTTGGTGTAGTGATGCATTCGAATATTAGATCAACCAAGTATTGATGTGTATTTATAGCTTTGATAACCCCAAAAATTGCATCCCATTTTACCATGTCATAAGCTTTCGTAGGTCATAACCTGTGTATCACTATTAAAATGCTCGTCTTGCGTACAGAATTAGATTGCAAAACTTCGTGATCAAGGTCATCGTTGTTGAACCACTGGGGTTTGCCTTAGTGGCCACCCTTCCACTATAAAAGGGGGAGGTGGGAGGTTCGAATCCCCATCTTCTAATGGGGGTTGGGGTGGGGACAATTTAATTTCAAGTGTGGATTTCAACTTCCACGCCCTACAAGGAAGTAGGGCAAAAGTCTGAGAGTGAAAGTTAGAATAAGGGTAGAGTAGGACTAACCAAAAAAAAAAAAAAAAGTCATCTTTGTTTCATTCAATGTAGTAGGTTTAGGATATTGCTGTTGTAACGTTTTCCTTTGTGATATTACTCACTCCCTACATTGAAGTACAACTTCTATATCTTGGGATTATGGTCTGGGCAATAATACCCTAAAAGTGTTTAAACAAAATACTTGAATTTCTCCTCAGGTATCGAAAAGTGTTTCAATGAAAAAGCTCCGAAGAAAATACTTGGATTTCTCTTCAAGTAGTCAAAAAATACTTTTACAAAATATTTGGATTTTGACAAAAAGAGCTCCAAATCCTATCGTCATAAATCAAGTTCAGTCGAAGAATCAATTTCATATATTATCAATATTAGGGAAAAGTGCACAAAAAGTTCTGAAATTTGTTAAGAAAGTGCACTCGAGTCCTAAAAACTTTCAAAAAGTGCAATTAAGTTTAAAATGTTGTCCAATTAGTGCAATCAAGTATTTCCGTTAACTCCATCCAATTTGAATAATGCAAAATGTTTACGTAGAATTTTTAGTATATGTGGGGACATTTTGACTAGTCCAATTCTCAAGTAGGTCCTTGAAATCAATGAGTAGTTCCCAATTCCAACTCTCTTCAGGTTATATTTTATTTAAAAATAATAATTAATTTTTTTTTATCATGTTGGTTTTACTTTAATTTTGGGTCTTTATTCTGATGCAATGTCACGTCAGCATTTTTCGTCACTCTGATTAGATGGAGTTAACATAAATACTTGATTGCACTAATTGGATAAAATTTAGGACTTGATTACACTTTTTAAAAATTTTAAGATGTATTTTCGCAACAAATTTTATGATTTTCATAGCACTTATCCATTATTTTTACGAACTTGATTTTTCTAGGTAAAAAGTCATTAATCACATGGACAAGCTAGCTACTAATTTTTGATGGATTGAAAGTTACTTTTCTTAATTGAAACTTAGAAATCACTCTAAAAAAAATTACGATTCTTAGTCTCGAAGACAAACTCATACTTTTCTCAAAATTAAAAACACCCAAAATCAGAGTGAAAATTGATTACGGTAAGGTGTTACTAATTGCTGATAGGTCGAAAGTTACCAACCCCTTTAAAGGGACTCATATTATCCATCACAGTTTGGCTGGCTTCAGTGAAATGCCCCCGGTGAACTGCTGATAACAGATTCATTATTTCCTGACAACTCGAAGTACAACAAAATAGCGAAATAAACTCCCCCACCATCTTTTACATGATGAGCTCAACGTATGTATCTTACTCATATAACATCAGTTTAACCGAAAGGCGCATTCCACTTGAAACTTCTACTTCGTGATAAGTTTGGTGATGCAGTCTCCTCCGGGAGGGTGTACTGTCTGCACTATGCCAAGATGCGCCATGAGAAGCCAAATATGGCTGAGAAGCTCTCCTCCTCTGCTCAGGCTGTCACAGGGTTCGTAGCCTTTGCTTTGGCGAACCAAATAGAACAGCATCTTCGCCCAGACCTGGCTGATTACGCTCCATTTCTGGTCATCTAGTTTTAGCTGGGACGCGAAACGGAATGCTTCAAACAGCACCGACATGCTTTTGTCTACACGCAACTTATGTGGGGGGAGGTCAGTTCTCATTTGGAGCAGAAGATGGCAGACTTTGCACAGATGGCGTGACTCTCTTGACTTGTGTTGCTTGTTGCAGCCGCATTGACCGGAAGGGGGTGGCTTTTTCATGTCCTCTTTCCTGTCCTCGAAGAACTTCTGAGCTTCGATTAAAGTGTCTTGGTATCGGATCTCCCCTATCACTGTTGGCAACTTGGAAGGATGGAATACTAAAAGATAGAGCATGTACCGAGAGACCAACTTACTCATCTTGAATTCTGTGACCGGGATTTCACCCTGCATCCTGCCACGGTCCTCATAGTAACAGAGCTCAGTGGCGATGTGCCAGATCATGATGCTCTGGTCGAACTCCACCGCTTCCACACTCCATGTCAGATAATCGAGGTTTGAGCACTTCAGTAGATCGCTCACCTCCTCCTTAAGTCACCAACCTCCTCTGTTCCGGCGTTTTCCTCAAGTGATCGAGGATCCATTCTTTACCGTTTATCTTGAACTCTCTATAAGTGATGTTGAAGTTCTTCCCCACCTTCTCGTCTAACTTGGCGAACCTTAGACAGTTATGGAAGATCCCGTTTCTCTTCCCAATGATTAATTTCAAGAAGCTAAGCTGTGCCACGGAATTCCCCCATCTTTGGCTAGGCAAGAACTGGAGAAAATGGACGGCGGACGAAATTGTGGATCTCCTGGATCTCTGAAGCAGCCAGTGGTCGACCCAATCGGACGAAATTGCTTGAAAAAGCGAGTAAATCTCTAGAAGTATAGTCACACTTAAAAGCAAGAAAGTTATACAGACGTCAACTTTAGGGTAATCCTTCCTATCCTGTAAGACGAGTAATACCAACACGGCACACGGCACCGAGACATTGATGACCCACCGAATGATGCCCCAAGAACAGTTCAACAACGGCACCTTGGTGTAAAGCAGATCATACATGAACCCAAGCTCGATCTCCACTATCTCAAAAGCCATCTTCGAATGCATTTCCGGGTTGAACACGCGCTTACTGGCCTTCAGGTCGCCAGAGTTGAGGACCAGGCCCACGAAGAGAAGCTTGAAGATCTTGAATAACTCATAGGCTTGGACCAGAGTCCTGGCTTTTTCTTCGTCGTAGGCTTGACCGATATACACTGAGAAATCCTCAATCTCTGTGACATCTTCAGTTCTGACCCGGTAACCCTCCTCTTTCTTCAGCGCGTACTGCTCCACTTTCCTAGAGTACACGGGACCTATTTTGGGAACCGGCTGCAACGAATCTCGAAGTCGACCGCTACTCGCCAAGTACATACACAATGTCCTCTCTGCATATTTGATGAACCCCACCAAGATCATACCCTGCGCCAATATGGACAGTGCTGACCCAGACAAGGCCATGAAGTAAATGTAAGACGCTAGTCCTACCTTGATGCAAAACCGCGCCAACTGCCTCAGCCATAGCTCGTTGTCCGCCAGGGCATAAGCGGTGCTTGTGTCTGGCCCGTCCAAGTGGAGGAGAAGAAACGGCGCCCTGAACGCTGTAATCTGGCTCTTTGGATCCAACGTCCCCTTCATTTCCTTGATGTTGGCCAGGCAGTTCGAGAGGACGCCGAGCGTGAGGATTGCAATGGAGTCGGCCAATAGGTACATCGTCCAGACCACAAATTGGATCCGGTACCTGGAGTTGGTTTTCCTCTTGCTACCCAAACTCGCAAGGGTCAACTGGACGAACAAGCTAAGGAGGATGAGCAACCTCAACTCCCACTCCTTCCACACTGCACGAATGTTTTGGGTGAGCAGCCAAAGCCCCTTGGTTGAACTTGAACTGTTGGCACCGAAAGGCGCAACTATCCGGCGCCGTATCGAAGAGCGGTCACACTTAGGATTATATATGGAGTTGACAAAGTAAGGCAAAACAGCATTAGCCTTGAATTTACCTCCATCATCTTCAGAACTGCCATTTTATAAGCATTCACTTGGGATAGGAATCGAAGTTTTTTTTTTTTTTTTTTTTTTTGGTCGAAAAGATGGGAATCTAGTTTTTTTTTTTTTTTTGGTCAGTCCTACTCTATTCTTATTCTACACTCACTCTCAGACTTTTGTCATGCCTCTTGCAGGGCGTGGGAGTCGAAACCCACTCTTGAAACTTACGCGTCCCCACCCCCATCCCCCCCTGAGAAGGTGGAGATTTGAACCCCTCACAAGCACCTATTTACCTTGCATAACTTTACAAGGAATTAGAAAATAGTGCGCTATTCAAAACATCCATGATTTTATGCTCACAACACCACTTTTGAATACATAATTGTCAAGCAATCCTTTGCATTTGCCCAAGGGAGAAGTAAAGCGACAAAGTTTGGTCCAATATTCGTACTAACATGAGTATAATATGCTTTAGATGTGAAGATAAGAATATATAGGCCAAGTGTTAAAGTTTTGTTTCTCGATCTCTGCTCAAATTAAACATCCCGTGAACTTCACTTTAATCACTATGATTTTCAGATTTTGTCTGATGATTCTCCCATTTTTTTTGCCACACGCATCACCAACCTAACGCGATTCATGTGGAATATAGGGATTGCCTATTTGGCTCGCTAGAACAAGTAATGATTCAAAGAAGTTAAAAGAGGAAGATAAAGGCTTACTCCAAGTTGAAGCAATCCTGATGTATCGAGTTGATATCTTCGATTCCAAGCTACTCCTTTCATTCGTGAAACTTTCAGGAAAAACTTATTTCTAATTTCAAACTCTAAAGGTTGTGGCCTCTTATCTACATAAGACTTCAGTCTGACTTTGTGCAGTCCAAAATCTTTCTATAACAACTCATGTGACATTAGAATAGAGTCATGCCGATTCTTCGCTGATAGCTATTATCACAGGGGAACTCAACCAGATGCAAGTGAACCTCCTAGCTACAATTAAAACCGATTGCACTAGCACTTAGCATTTCCTAAAAGGTTTGCATAATTCTCTTGACTACCTACTATTTGGGGATCAAAGGCCATGGTTGATTGATTTAGAACGTTGATTAGATTTGCATGTTTCTTAAATAGAACGCTGATTGAACTTGCATGTTGGTTGAATCAGAAAGCTAATTGAATTTTTACACTGATTGAAAATTACATGTCATTATTAATTGTGAAGTAAGTACACTAGAAGTGCGATAACTTTCATACAGTGATCGAGCCATGATTTTTTTTTTTTGCTCATTTTAGTGCCATAAATTTGAAAGATCAATCACTTAAGTGCCATTAGCGAATTGCCTCATCGGAAAATCCGACATAGATGCTGGTCGTCCTACACGACACTGTCGGTGCTAACGTGAACAATTAATAAAAAAATTCAAAAATAAAAAATCAACACAAAATGGAAAATTAACAAAAAAAAAAATCATGTATGATGATTTGCTACGAATGACACTCCGATGTGCACTTAAAGTGAGCGAAAAAAAAAAAAAGAAAAGAAAAAAAAAAAAAAGTTATCGTACTTAGGTGAGCTCTATATAAAAGTTATGGCAATCCTATTGTCTTTATCCCAGCATTATTATTTATAAGTGAAAAGGTTAGGGAGGGCCAATGCAACTATTTTTATGAACTTTACCATAAGGGTCCCACATAGACAAATGTCTTGCACTAATTAATTAATTCTTTATAAAACATATTAATAGAAGGTGGTACTGTATATATAAAACTAGGTACTTCTTATGAATGAAGCACATTGCATATAAAATTCAAAAAAAAAAATTTAAATTTAACTTTCAACAAGGATTGAAATTAAAAAATATAATCAAAACAGTTGTTATGTATTAATACATAAATGGAATTAATTATAAATTACCTCATTCGCCTCTCCTTTTTCCAAACCACCCTCTGGCCCTTGACTCTAGAAATCCATCTCTCTCCTATTTTATTTGTGTCAACTCAAATATAAATAAGTATGTTAAGTTTACCATTTAAATGAGCAATTATGTGGAAAGGACAAACACATAAAGGCCTGCGGGATCTATTTTTTGACTTCCAACATCCTCTTTTACCTTAAATTGACCACAATATCTCTTGCAGGTCCCATATTTAAAATTATTTCTTAATTTTTTTTCTTCTCCTTCTTTAAAAATTTTGATGCATGATTGACAAAATATATATATATATATATATATATATATTTGCCAAAGATTGATTAGATTGTCTTATAATGCAATTACCATAGTCATAATTTTCTTGTCAACAAGTAATTATTCCACTTAACCAGACCTACTTTTTAGTTTTGCCGATGTAGTCCTAAACTTTTAGGCCATATTTCAAAGTAGTCTTTCCCACCAATTGTCACCAAAAATCACTTATGTGGTGTTTAGTCATTACTGGCCGTCCTAAGTGGCATGCTGATGTGGGCAATTTGTTGATTTCCACATCACAATTTGCAAGAAAGACTACATTTGAATATTGCACAAATGTGTAGAACTATATTGACAAAATCATAAAGTTAAAATTGAATTGATATTCATGTGAAAGGTATAAGACTCAATTGATAATTTTTCCCAATTATTTAAATAATCACTCATTTAACGGACACATGTATAAGCATTTTTTGAACAAGTATACTAAGAGTGTCATAACTTTTGTGCAATGCTTAGTTGAATGCCATAAATTTGAAAAATCGATTACTCAAATATCATTAGCGATTTGTCTCACCAGAAAATTCGACACAAATGCTAGTCATCCTACATGGCATCTATACAGGCATAGACAATTAATAAAAAATTCAAAAATTTTTAAAAATATCCACGTCGGAATAGGAAATTAAAAAAAAGAAATCAACGTAGAACAATTTGCTAGAAATAGTACTTAAATGATTGATTTTACTCGATGCGGTACTTAAGTGAACGAAAAAAAAATAAAATAGAAGTTATGTCACTCCTACCGTTCTTATCCCATTAATTATTATATGTTCATCATCATGAAATTTAACGTTGTTGTAAAGGTGCATGCTGATTGGATCGTGTGTTGTCATGATTGGGATTAGATTCGCCGGTTTGCTTAGTTTTCTTACACAAGGTCAATTGACTAATTTCAAATTGACTGGGCTAGATTCGTCCTTGTTTCCTTGTCTTGAAACATATTGTTGGCATTAGATTTGTGTCTTTTGAATGTTGTCTCATGTACTGACAAAAAAAAAAAAATGTTGTCTCATGTGGATTGGATTTCTCTATTGTTGGATTAATTCTACTACATTCATGCATTGCAATTTTGAAGGGGGAAAAACACAAATCATACACAACATGACGGAGTCAAGTAGTTGTTCACCTCATGAGGTGGCGATTTCATGTAAGAGCGGACAACGGGATTTTCACATTATCAGAAGGTTTACCGGCAATCTTAAACATTGGTAACAATCAATTTCAGAAGCCAACCAGATGCACTTTCTGCTTTGATGTGGCAATTTTAAATAATTTTTTATCTTCAAAATTTTTGTTAATTTTTTTTTTTTACTTTTCTTTTCTTTTCTTTTTCTTTTTTTTCTCTTCTTCCTTCTTGGCTTCTTCTCCCTATAGTGGCCGGTGAGGCTTGCGGGCCACTAGGCGAGGGTTGGGGACCTCGGGCAAGTGCTTTTGTGACCCTCACTAAGTGACTAGTGAGCCTTGCCAGAGCCTCACTAGCCATTGTAGGTAGAAGAAGCCCAAGGAGGAAGAACAGAAAAAAGAAAAAGAAAAGGAATTAATAAAAATATTATTTAAAATTTCCACGTCAGCATTGGCCAAAGGTGTCCACATCAATGCTAGCCGGCCAAAATTGACCAAAAGAATTGAATTGATACTAATGTGAAAAAGTTTAAAACTAAATCAGTTTAATCGAAAAGTTTGGATTGAATTGATGCAAATGTCATAAGTTTAAGACTTTTTGTACTTTTCCCCACTAGACTTTGTTATCATTGTATAATAGCCCTTAACTTTGAAAAGTTATAAATTAACCTCTTGAACTTTGACATCATTATGCAATGGCACTCGAACTTTGAAAAGTTACAACGTACCCTCGTTGCAATTGTTAGTCTATCTGTCTGCATAGCCATTAAGTAATGCCTAAAAACAATCACCTCTTTTTTCCTAACCAAAACAGCCGCTACTAAATTTCCTCAATTTCATCACCATGCATCTCCTCTATTTGTTTAACTTTATTAGCCTTGTAATAGCGATTATTCAAGTCAAGAAAAAGAAGCAAGACCATTTTCAGGTAACACTTAACATCCATATATATGAAAAAAAAAATACTGACCACACAAAAAAAAAAAGCATCAAAAGATCATGGGATTGACCTGTAACATTTCAAAGTTCAATTGATACCGTGCAACTATGGCAAACTTTGGAGGAGTATAGAGTAACCTCTTGAAGTTCAAGGCTATTGTGCAATGATGCAAAAATTTGATAAGGGGTTTTGGCCATGTTTGGTAACCATTTTATTCATTTATTTTTCTGCTATTTTATTTCCCTAAATAGAAAAGGAATAGAATATTGTTTGATAACATTAACTAATTTTTTTATTACTTACAATAGATCAGTGGCTAAAGAATAAATTTAGAATCAAAACAATAAAAAAAGAAAAAACCTACTTTTTGGTTCTTGGGAACAATTTCTAAAACAAGGTCATTTTCCTTCTTTTTTTTCCATTTTTTTTTTTCATTTCTTCTTCTTCCTTCTCTAGCTGATGGTCACTAGCCATTGTCGAAGCCCATGACCGGCAAGAGGAGGATGAAGAAGGGGAAAATATAGAAAACAAAAAATTCAAAAAAAAAAAAAGAAAAATTTCGGAAAATTATGACAAAACTAAAAAAAAAAGAAAATTAAAGATTGTGTCAAATACATTCTAGTTCTTTTTGTAATCCGGGAATAAAAATATGTTTTTCTACTTAGAAACTCGTCTAGAAAATAGAAATGAAAAAACTATGTTTGAATAGAAATTATTTCCGAGAACAAAAATTGTACCAAGCGCGCCATTTTAAGTAAATCTGTCCATTTGATTAAGTACATTCGTGGGCCTCTAAACTGGACGGGACATTAAGTCCAACTACGTAACTGGGCCAAAGGAGGCCCAATGGGCTAAAACGCGAAGCCCAATTCATCTGAAGAGCGTCCGGTGGAATATCATCTTCTTGGGGGACGAAATTGCAAAAACCCAATCAATCAGCCTCCGCTTGAGAGCATCTCTCGCTTTCTCTCTCCTCAAGCTCTCCACTTCAAAAGAAGCTCCAACCCCCCCTGATGCATGGCTTCCTCCTCGTTTCCTCCCTGCGGCGTCGGCCTCCGCCCCTCCCTCCGGTGCCCCTCCTCCGATCCTCCGCCACGCCTCCGCCCCTCCTGCCTCCCCCTCGACCCCACCAAGCCCTCGCCTTCCTCCTCCCTCCGCTGCGCCCGCAAGGTGAAATCTCGTCTCCGCTTGCGTGCGCGCGTGCTCGTGTGCGTGTGTGGGTGGGTGAGGGTGTGGATCGCTCGTTCATCTACGGCTTACAAACGGGGGTTCTTTTGCTGTGTCTCGCAGATCTCCTGCTACGGCGCTACTCGGCGGCGGATGGCTTTCACCGTGAACTCCCACATGGCGACGGAGCCCAAGCCTGCTTTTTCGGAGGAGCAGATGCTTGTCAGTTCGCTGCTTTCTCTGCTCTTTAGATTACGGATGAATGCTGGGATTCGATTGTTTTTTTGGTCCGGTGCTGTTTCGGGGTGCTGAGCTGAAATGTGGCGTGAGTAGATTACTAGGGAGTATCTAGCCGGGATGAGCATCTCCATGTATCTCTGTTTTGTTGTTTCTGTATTTATTTATTTATATATTTTTTTTCTCTCCCGACCAATTTGGCAATTTTCGTTCAGAACTAGGTTGTTGCTTCATGACGTCTTATCAGTTGCTTCGATTTTGTCGTTTCCATCATCCGCACGCTGTGTGCTCTATTTCTGAAGATGAAATTGCAGTTTAGATACCGTGAGTTTAGAAGTTCACATCAAGTGGCTTTACTTTTTTGTTTTTTGTGCTCTTCGCGTCACTCTTACTCTATGACATGATGGGGATATTCGTATCGTTTTATTGGTGAAATTTGTTTGCTGGGTTTCTTCAGGTGTTTGTTCCTCCACATCCCTTAATCAAGCACTGGGTTTCAGTTCTAAGGAACGAACAGACTCCCTGTCCCGTTTTCAGTAAGTTTTCCGGTCATTGTTTTAGCCCCTCTGTCGTTGATATGACTCATGAGGCAACAGAAACTGTGATGTGGATCAAGATATCTCCTTAATCTTCCTTTCTCTATAACTACAAAATATGGTTTTCTTGCTCTACTAGTCGAAATTCAAGGAGTGTACTTGCCTTTTCGCCATGTTTTTGCTTCTTGTATCTTATGATAAAGAGACAAAATCGTGAATTTTCTCCGTTCTCCTATTTTTAGTCAAAGCCTGTGTATCACTATTAAAATGCTCGACTTGCATACAGAATCAGATTGCAGCTTTCATGATCAAGGTCTTCATTGTTTCATCTAATGTAGTAGGTTTAGGATATTGCTGTTGTGATGTTTTCCTTTGTGATATTATTCACTCCCTACTTCGAAGTACATCTATCTTTTGGTATTATGGTTTGGGCAATAACTATAAATGGAACCAATAAATCTACCTATTGTTGTTCTGGCTTTCTAACAATCGTTTTCATTGAATAATCTATCTCATCGTTGACTCTTCTTTATCTGCTTGTTGATCTGTTCTCTTTAGCTGATCCATGCTCGCCTGCTCTACTGTTTATTCTACTCTATTTGGCATGGATCATGCATAAAAACATAAAGGAGGAATTATGGAAGTCTATATTCGAGATATAATCTCAATGTACTAATTTTACATGTCCTTTCCAATCACTTGTAGAAAATGCAATGGCTGAGCTGGGGAGGCTACTCATGTATGAAGCTTCAAGAGATTGGTTGGTTAGTCATTCATTTGTACTTGAGTAGAAACTGTGTGTATCGTTGTTTACCTTCGACTTGTGGCGTTTGTTTTGTGCTGGACAAACTTTACCTTCCTTTTAAGGTGTTCTAGTAATACGTTCATAATTTTCTTAGGGTTAATATCATAAAAATCCCCAAACTAGTGGACACCGTGATAAATTTACCCAACACTAATTTTTTGGCCACCAAAATCTCCAAACTATTACACATCTATGACAAGTTAACCTCAAATTAATTTTTTGACTATCAAAAACCCAAACTGGTACATTTATAACAAAGTTACCTTTCGTTACATTCCGTTAAATTGGATTAATACCACAAAAATCTACAAAATGATAAACCTATGATAAACGGAGAGTAAAACCCCAAATTAGTACACCCATCAACCATCATGTCATCCAACTCAGCAATTTGACAGTAAAATTTAACAAAATTTAGCAGAGGGTAAATTTGTCATAGGTATACTAGTTTGGGGTTTTTCATAGTATTTATCCTTTTTTCTTGTAAGACATAGCTAAAGGTGCTACTTCTTTAGAAGGACCTTTAAGCCAAAATTTCTTCTGACCAAATTTTCTTTGATGTATCCTTTGGGATGTTCACATTTATTTTTTCTTTGTAACTGAGTGGACCAACTGTTCCATCTTTCCAAGGACTGCTGCTTCATCATAATCCTCTTTTTCATATGCATTCAGTTTATTTGATTGCAAGTATCCCAAATCCTGTCTCAGGATGGGATAGATGCTCATTAACTACACGATGCCCCTAATTCTTCAGATTACTCCTATCTTCACTTGGAATACTTTAAGAAGTTCACTGTTGTGTTGACAGAAAGATGCCCATTCTAAAGCACTCATTTTTTCCTGTCATTTTCTTGTCATCCCTAACTAGGATTCTTTTTTGGGCAGAATCCGTCCATTTCTTTAGATGAAGAATTGTCTTTTTATATTCTTTATGGGTGAACCCTCATTATACTCACTGCCATGTGTGCCTTTTTTTATATGGGTGCCACTAGCCTACAATTGCTGGGGAGATTCAATCGCCAATGGGTGTTGCCTCTGTTGAATTCATTGATCCGAGGGAACCTGTGGTGGTAAGTTTTCATGTAGGCGACTTTCCCACAGAAAATATGACATTGACATGTTTATTTGTCTCTTGTGAAAATTAGTGCTTGTGGTTTTCTCGTAAGGGGGTAGATTTTGAGTTGGTTGGTTCAATCCATTCTTGGGTGCCCCACGTTGCCCGTGCATTCTTCACCCATATTTGCCCAATATTGATGAAAATACCAGAGGACAGGACCTTGTTTTCTCCATTCCATTACTATGGGCAACAGCAACTGACATTGGGGTATTTATTCTCTTTTGCAGGTTATTCCAATCTTAAGAGCTGGTCTTGCTCTTGTTGAATATGCATCATCAATCTTACCGGCGACAAAAACATATCATCTAGGTTTTCACACATCCCTATTTGCATTCTAAGGGCATTAAGAGGAGAGGATTTAGGTGCACCAGGTGGAGAGCCTGCAATGCATTCTCAGCCCGTTTTGCTGGCCACACACAGGACCTGCATGATCTAAGGGCAAGGAATGCATTGGGCGCACTTCACCCAGTGTTTTCTTCCTTTATATAGTGATCATTTTCACCTGTTGCTTAATAATTCTTCAAACCAATTGACAAGCCAATTCTTGGTTATTTAATGACTCGACTGTCTTGGGAGTGTTAGTGTCCTCCTACCCATTACTTATTTAAACTCTCATTGTCTTTTCATTTATCTTTTCATTTTTAGTTGATCATCTGTCTGTTTCCCATGAAATGGGTTCGGTGTTGGTTTCTTACATTAAGGATCGTGACTTTTATTTTCTGTAAATGAAGGCATCAGCAGAGATGAGGAAACACTTCAGCCAACTGTATATTTGAACAAGTAAGAATCCACTCAATATTTGTACTTTTTTGATCATTTAAGTTAGGAGGGAAAGGAGGGGAAAGCAAGAGAAAGTCGAGGGTGTATTTGCACTATATTTGCACTGTGTTTGGATGTGTATTGCTGAAAATGATGTAGGGAGATGAGCTTAGTTAGTGGAGTACAATATGCTTGTCATATTCATGTTTGAGAATGAAGTGGAGGGCACACGTGCATGAGAGGTTAAGGTCCCTTCATTTCCTTCCAACTCTATGAGAAAATGAAATGTGGGGCCAAAGGGAAACACTTCTTCCCACTTCCATTTTCTTCACTCTCATTTTATCTGGTCAAACAAAAGAAAAGTTTTCCTTGGGAAGCATTTCCTTCTGCCACTTTCCATTTTCCTTATGAACAGACAGGGTTGCAGTTCTTCTGTGTATCTCCTCTTTGTTGGTATTTGGACTTGTAATCATAACCTTGTGCATTGAAAAATCTGAAATTTACAGGTTTTGGTTGACAATCTCTCTGCTCTCAAATTATACCAAAGTGCTTATCAGCTGGTTCCATTATCTTCAACATCATTCTGATTCTTCCCCATTTTTTACTGTGTCCCAGGTTGCCTGATAAATTACCTGATGTTTCTCGAGTATTTGTGGTAGATCCGATGCTGGCAACAGGTATCCTATCCTATCTGTTCAAAGGGTCTTCTCTTGTTTTAGTAATTTCGGTGATATTTAGGTCATTTGATGATGTAATTGGCATTATCAAAGTGACCAATTCATATGTATCTGTATCAAATCTGGTGTTTATGGATATCTTATTAGAGCAAAATTTGTGTTTGGTCTGATGCAACTCACCTTTCTTTTGCAGGGGGCACAATAGTGGCAGCGCTTAATCTCTTGAAGGAACGTGGGGTTAACAGCAAGCAAATCAAAGTGGTAAGTATATGTAGTCCCCGTTCTGGGGTTAGATTCTCTGAGCCTTTAGTCATATTTCAAGTTGTTCATTAATGGACTGGTCGTGGAATTAGATTTATGCATTGTGATCAAAGCATATCAGATCATGCTGTTCATTGTTAGCTTTAGTTGGTGATGTACGATAAACATATTTTTTAAGGGCTTTCTCTTTATAACAGGTTTTCTAATTGAAGCTTAATTTTTCTCCGTCTAACTTTTCAAATTGTAAGATCACAGATTTACTTGGATGCACCGTAGGAGTTGTTTTGTTGGATTTTTAAGAAGGGTACAATGTGCTTGATGGATTATACAAGTTTCTAGGTAGTGATTGGCAAGTAATTGTTAGCCAAATGTGTGGAAAGAGCAGGCGCATTTTATGTGCTTGGACAGATGATTTTTAGTGAGAGCAGGAAAATCTGAATAAATAGTTCCCTTGTTGATTTGTGTTTTCCAAAGGTGGGAACAGAATCATTGTGGTGATTTAGCTGTTTTGTGTCATTCATTTAGTAAAAGGAGGATTGGTTTATTCCTGTCCGAGCTCTTTGTTATCTTCATGGTATAAAATCAATATATTGTGACTTGGAAGTATGAGGAGCGCAAAACTGCATATTTCAGTCAGAATAGAGATACATCTCAGGATCTTTCAACTTTACATATCATTAGAGATGACGTCATCGTGCTTTTAACATTGTCACTTCAAAATAATTAGGAGATTATGTCCTTGCAGATATCAGCCGTTGCTGCTCCTCCAGCTCTACAGAAGCTCAGTGAAAACTTCCCTGGGTAAAGATGTCGTTTTTTTGGTATCCGTAGCGGAAGTCTGTCTGTCTTAAAGGCTTTTGTAAAAGACAAGATTGACCAATGGTGTCTGGCTTTTACAGGCTTCATGTTTACACTGGAATCATTGATCCAAGAGTAAATGACAAGGGGTAAGAATCAGCTCTTTTTTTGACGTTCACACAATTTGGTACCATAGCCCAATACAACAATTTCTTTTCCTATTTCAGGTTCATAATTCCTGGACTTGGAGATGCAGGTGATCGTAGTTTTGGTACTTAGATTCACTTTTACTCATGGTTTAGCTGGATTTTGGGTTATTCCTTTGAAATTTTGACATGGTGTGCAATTAGATCATTGATTGAGAAATTTTGCTTGTTGGGTCAATCATTTGACTTGTACAAGAGGCGCCCAAATTGTGAGGCAGATTATTTATGTGGACAACAAAACGGTCGAAATGTATATACCATGAATATGCATTGATTTGATATGGGAAAGATTGTCATTTTGCATCGTGAACGATCGTTTATTAATGCCAATTTACAAACTCATGTTCGTGGATCAAAGCGATATTTCTTGAACGCTGAATGAAAATCTCATTTACTTGCGATTATTGGTTAGGATAGGGTGTTCTACACTGCCAACCATGAGGTTTGGAATGTGATCTGACTGCAGCTATAGTAGCACTAGTTATTACCAATCAGGTGGTTTGGTTCAATGATCCAAGACTTTCCCTAATCCGTCTTTCGTCTTGAGAAATCTTGGTCAGCCGGCGAAGGACGGCCGTGAGTTCAGATGTACTGCTGCTCAATAGGCAGTTAGTGCTTTGTCAGCGTCTTTAGATCCCCAATTCCGCCAAAACACTTTGGCAAGCAATAAAAGTAGCACTGTGTTTTGTTCCATCATAACTCAGGACACATCTAACTCCCCCTCTGGTATCACTTTCACCAGCTTCTGCATCTGGCTATCGGGACTATTGGGTATTTGCCTCCACTGCTATAGATGATTAATGCGGTGTTTCTTTTCTCTGAGACGCCTTTGCTACATGCCTAAATGCCGGTAGAGGCATTTGTTTGTGTCTGCCGCATAATTAGGATCAGCTAGCGTTGGCACGACCACCGCGCCTTGATAGAAACAATGCAGGCGGTGATTGCCTGCCACTTGCCCTGTGATATACTTGCGACCCACCTCGCATGAGTGAGGACAACTATGTTGCATTTTCGGAACAGCCTGTGCCATGCTGGGACTGGAACTCATGCTCTAACGTTTGAATAAAAAAAAACTAGATCAAATATTGGTCTTTAATGTTTCAAATGTATGAAAGTTTAATAAGTAGATAATAGTTTTAACCTATGATTTTCTTCACCGTCATATTACCAACTTCTAATAATCTTTTGTATCATTGGTAGATCCTGGACCAGCAGATGAGATAAAATAGAGTTGTGTATGTAACATATCAACAAAACCAAGTCTTCCATGGGATGAGGTCATTATGTAAGACAAAGTTAAGGGTCAAGATCGAAATGGAACAATATTTTTTTTAGGGGCATAACACAAAAAAAATTAAGATTCAGACAAATAACATAAGAGTCACTTTAACATTTTCAGAACAGCCAGTGCCATGCTTGGGCCGGAACTCGTGCTCTCTAACGTTTGAATCAAAACAACTAGATCAAACACTGGTCTTTAATGTTTCAAATGTATGAAAGTTTAATAAGTAGATAATAGTTTTAACCTATAATTTCTTAACTGTCATACTACCAACTTCTAATAATTTTTTTTTTTTATTAATTGACTTTTCTCAGGTACTGTTCACACATCCTCTCCAGCTGGGTGATCGGGTTATTGTGCCATTGGTCAATCTTCGCGCAATCTTAGGCGTTCCAGCCGATTGTTGGAGCTGGTTTTTGGAGGATAGCTTAGTTCTTCCTCCCTCTTCATCTCCACCGTAGCGTTTTCCTTGGATCGGCCTCCTCGGGTAATTATGCTCGACTCTATTTAGGGTTCTATGGGTTTCTTCTTCTCTGGTTCAACTGCACTGTAGCAGATCTGAACCATGGCTACACCTGCAACAATTGAGTGCCACACGGGCCCAGCTAAGGACCAACAATCTGCTACTAGTCAAATCCCTTTGGTTGCGGTAAGTGAAGGCCAGAAAGGCAAGGCCCAACTAGCTGTTGAGGAGATACGAGATTGAAGCCAGAGCAAGCATTCACCCGCTCATCCCAGGGCCCTTTCTCTATTGAGAAGGAAGACCAGGCGGGCCATAGCCAAGCCCATCAAAACGTTGTTGGTCGACAAGGGAGAAGTCGGGCCAAGCTCCTCGCCAATAGACCCCAAACCCGAGATCAACAAGTAAGGGCCTCAAAACCCCCTCCCCCAATTCGCTCTTAGGCGAATGTCGCCAAATCGACCATGAAAGGGTATAATCTCTTCTATATACCCCCTACCATTGTTAATAGCAAAGTTGTGGTAACTTTGTCTGAGGAAATCTTAGATGCAACGGACCCGAAATGGCATGAATGCCTGGTCGGGTATTATGTGGGCAAAAAGCTTCCCTTTAAGCTTACCGAAGCTGCCTTAAAACATGTTTAGGGTGCTAATCTTGCCGAAGTCTTGGCAAATGACGAAGGATTTTATTTTTTCCACGTCCCGAACCCGGATTTGCAAAGGAAAATTCTGGATGATGGGTCATTGACAGTGGCCAAGGTCCCGTTAATCTTGCAACAATGGCATCCGTTCCTTGAGCTAAAGAAAGATTGCCAAGCCTCTGTCCCAGTCTAGGTCAGGCTGAAGAATTTCCCTTTTGCCTTGTGGTTAGCCCCTAGGATAAGTGTGGTGGCAAGCTTCATCGAGAAGCCTCTCTATATTGATCTCAGAACAGAATAGATAAAAATGATCTCTTTTGCAAGAGTTTGCGTGGAGATATCCGCCAAACACTCTCGATGTGATTCGGTGGATGTTATCCTTAACAAGGAATCTCGTTCAGTGGCTGTTGAATACGAATGGAGGCCAATCTCCTATCCAACTTGCGGTACCTTTGGCCACAAATGCCCGACACAAGCGAATCTGCCTGCTCTAGCTGAAGCCCCTCAGATTGCGCCGATCCTTGATGCTTCCACCCAACGCCCTGGTCTTGCCCATGTCCCGAGTTCGGTTCTGGCCTCTAAGGATGGTAGGGAATAGGCTCGGCATCCCCCAACTAGTGATGGCTCCCCTACCCTTGACCAAGCACCCGCCCCTGCTCCGAACCTCTCTGAAGTCTTAGGGGCCCCTCAGACGGGTTGGAAACAGGTTGGGGGCAAAAAGAAAAAGCACCCCTTGGTGTCGAATGAGGCATTGAATCCTCAAGCTATGAATCCTAAGGAGGCAAACCAAACCTTAAAGTTGAGTGATCCCGCTCCGGCAGTGAAGCTTGCTATTGTAGCTCGGATGGCCCAAAAGGGACAGAAAGTGTAGCCAAAACTTGGTGATGCCCCTGCTCCCTCCGTCCATGCTAGCAAATTCAGTCAAGAGGGATCTAACCCCACACCCCATCTTCGAGCTTGGAGGATGATTTGGAGGATGTCGCAAGACTAGCTAGTAGCTCAAATGAGGACGATCAAGTCCTAGCATGCCTTCGGTCTCCGAAAACTAATCCTACTAGTAAGAAGCCAGTTTCATAGTAGGACAAGGCTCAGAACCCTTCCCTAGCTCCGCCGCCTACTACTCACTCCAAACCGGAGACTAGTCGGCAACGCTCAAGCAAGCGGAGGTAACCCTCAACCTGCCTTGTATTTATTATTTATATGTAAATAGGTATATGGAATATTATGGGGCTTGTGGATCCCTTTAAACAGGTTGAAGTCCGGAACTTTGTCTCTACAAATAATCTGTGTTTTGTTAGTTTGCTGGAAACCAAAGTTCGAATGTCACTGTTCCCAGCCATTTCTTCAAGTCTTCTATCAAGTTGGAACTGGTGGAACAACTACGATTACTCCCCTTGAGGGAGAATTTGGGTAGGATGGAATCATTTTCTTGTTAATTTTGAAGTCTCTTCGGTCAACGCCTAGGCAATTCATGGCAGGCTTAAGTATCGGAACTCCGGCTCGGATTGTGCAATCTCGGTTATTTACGTGGAGCATACCTTCATTTCTTGGCGATCGCTTTGGGAGGAGCTCATTAGATCAAGTGTCACCATGCTGGATTCAGCGTAGTTAGTGGCAAGGGACTTCAATACCATCAGGGACCCTTCAGACCGGGTAGGTGGCTCGGATACCTGGATACCCTCTTTTAATGAGTTTGGGCATTGCTTAGCCCAGGCAGAGTTAGAAGATTTAAGATACGTTGGCTATCGTTTTTCTTAGGCTTCTTCTTCGGGTGCCAACCGCAAGTTAAAGAAGATTGATAGAGCCATTGTCAATTCCAAATGGAGCCAAGGCTTCTCCTTCTCGGAAGCTTCCTTCCTTGCCCTGGGCATCTCCGATCATACTCCTATGGTTGTCAAAGTCTTGGCCCCTTCTCTCCAGAGAAAACCCTTTAAGATCTTCAATTTTTGGATGAAGCATCCAACTTTTTGTGCAATCGTTACTCAGGTATGGGAGAACCCGGGTGAAGTTGTTCCCATGTACAAGCTGGTTTGTAAACTAAAGACCCTTAAAGGCCACCTTAAGCAGCTCAATAGTGAATCTTTCTCTAACATCTCGGCCAGGACAACAGAGGCAAGGAATGCTTTGCGGGTCACCCAAGATGCCCTCCAGCTAGACCCGACCAGCGTGTTGCTTGCAGAGCTTGAAAAGAACTAGCTGTGGACTTTCTCGGACCTTCGGATTCAAGAGGAATCCTTCTATAGGAAGACATCCAAGGTTAGGTGGCTCAAAGAAGAAGACTGGAACACCAAATTCTTCCATCATTCGGTCAACAAAAGGCATTTGAGGAATATAATCCTTTTGGTCCTAGACGCCTCTGGCAATTTGGTCACTGATCCAGGCTTGGTGCGGCAACTCTTTGTTAACCACTTCCAGGATCTTCTGGCGCCGTGGGAACTATCAATGCGGCCTACTATGCAGGACATTCGGGCAATTGTTCAACATACCCTCAATGATGAACAGGTAAGAGCTCTATCTCATCATGTTTATGATTTAGAGATCAGGGATACCATCTTCTCCCTTGCTCATAGTAAGGCTCCTGAGCTAGATGGTTTTAATGCTGAATTTTTCAAACTTAATTGGGAGGCTTTAGGACTGTCGGTTCTTGCAGCGGTTAAGGATTTCTTTATCTCTGGGAGATTGTTATGTGAGATAAACAACACTATCTTAGTCTTGGTACCAAAAGTTCTCAACGCTTCTACGGTCTCTAACTATAGATCCATTGCTTGCTATAATACAATATATAAATGCATCACCAAGCTCTTGGCTAATCGTGTTGCTGTTGTACTTCAAGATATAATCAACCCCCTCCCCCCCAAATGCCTTCGTCAAGGGCCGATGAATCATGGACAATATCCTCCTCGCTCAAGAGCTCTTTAGTGGTTTTCACCTCGACACATACTTGCCAAAGTGTGCTGTCAAAGTAGATTTCGAGAAAACCTATGATACTCTTGATTGGGATTTCTTGGAGATTACTCTCCGTGTATTTGGGTTTCCTAATCATTTGATCAAGCTTATCATGATTTGTGTCTGCACACATAAATTTTCCATTTCTATAAATGGGGAGTTGCACGGTTTCTTTTCAAATGGTCGTGAACTTCGCCAAGGAGATCTCTTGTCACCCTACTTATTTACTTTGGCTATGGAGATTTTTTCCGAGATACTCTACCTTCATTCCAGGCAACCAGGTTTCAAATTCTTTTGGAGGTGTAAGTCAACTTGTCTATCTTATTTATTCTTTGCAAATGATGTCTTCCTCTTCAGTGAAGCAAACATGGCCTCGGTGTCTCTCCTTAAGGAAGGCCTTGAAACCTTATCTTCTTGGAGTGGGCTGACACCCAACATAAACAAAAGTGAAGTTTACCTCGCTGGAGGGACAGCTTTTACTCGGACCCAAATACTTCGGACGTTTGGGTTCCAGGAAGGATTTCTACCTGTTCATTACTTGGGGGTTCCCATTATCTCAGCAAGGCTTGGTAAGGCTCATTGTAACACTCTTATCAACCATATAACTGCAAGGGTACAATTGTGGGCTCAGCACTTTCTATCCTTCGTAGGCCACTTGCAACTTATAAGGTCTGTCCTCCATGCAATACAAGCTTTTTGGGCTAGTGTTTTTATGCTACCTAGAGCTATTTTGGATCGCATTGAGCAAATTCTAAGACAATTCCTCTGGAAAGGTCCGAGCCTTGGAAGAGGAGGTGCGAAAGTCTCTTGGGAAGATGTATGCCTTTCAAAAGAAGAGGGGGGACTTGGCATACGCAGGTTGAGGGATTGTAACTCGGCAACCATGTTCAAACACATTTGGATCCTTTTCACTGACAATGAATCTTTATGGTGTAAGTGGATCCACTAAAATTTTTTAAAAAGGAAAAAATTCTGGGTTGCAAACAAGCCAGCCGTTTGTTCTTGGGCTTGGAAGAAGATACTCTAGCTTAGGAGAGATTTTCGCCAGTCATTCCATTGGAGTATCGGGGAGGGCCACTCTGTGTCCCTTTGGTTCGATCATTGGCATCCTAGAGGCCCCTTTAATCTGGTGTTCTCGGACACGTTCATCTACCAGTCAGGTTTACCCAGGCTGGCTTCAGTTGCGGATCTTTTTTCTGTAGAGGGCCAGGAGTTCAAAGCCATTTTGGAGTCGTGGGAGTTTCACCTCCCCGTCCTTTCGCAAATCTTGGACCATTTCCGTTGGACTGAGAGCACCTCAGGCACCTTCTTGGTTGCATCTGCATGGGAAACCATTTGACCGAAGAGAACCTTAGTACCTTGGTTCTTGTTTATCTGGAGCAACGCCCTCACACCGTAGTATCAATTCAACCTGTGACTCATTATTAAGAACCGGCTCCCTACCTGGGTTCTTTCACTTTCATATGGGAGGATTGAGGACGCCTCATGTGCCTTTTGCAATTCTAGGCCGGATTATATTGATCATTTATTTTTTGGATGTCGCATTACCTCCGGCCTTTTGTCTTTTTGGGCTGCTAGATGCAACCTGCCTTGGTAGGATAACCTCCAGTGGGCTTTAAAGTTTCTCTCAGGTAATGAATTCTATCAGTGCATGGCTCATTTCTCCTTTGGCGCCCTTTGCCGTGTGATCTAGAAAACACATAACAACATTCCTTTTCAGGAACAAGTTCTAATTTTACCGTCCTTGAAGAACCACCTCGTCAAAGTCGTCAAGGACAAAGCTTTGACTTTTCGTAATGTTGCAGACACTTCAAGAAATAGGAGGTTACAATGCAGCTGGGGTTTGGACCCGTCCATTTTCTCTCCTAGGACATCGGATGTTTCCCTGTAACTTCGAGTTGGTTGATGCCGTTGTTGCCTTCCCCGTCCTAGTTGAAGACGTGCTTCTTTTGGGTGTCATGTCTTCCTTGTTTTTCGTTTGAGGGTTGCCGTTGTCTGGGTTTCCCCTCTTTTCCTCTTGCTCAACACCTTTCCACTCGGTTTGACTTGTCTGTCTTCCTGAGTGCAAGTTTTGTTGGTGCCGAGTTTCTTGCTATAAAGCTTCTTGGTTAAAAGTCAATATATATCTTACCTTTATCAAAAAAAAAACGTCTAATAATTTCTTGTATCATTGGTAGATCCTACACCAGCAGATGAGATAAAATAGAGTTATTTCTGTAACATATCGACAAACCAAGTCTTCCATGGGATGAGGTCATTATGTAAGACAAAGCTAAGGGTCAAGATCGAAATGGAGCAATATGTTTTTTAGGGGTATAACACACGATAACTAAGAGATTCAGACAAATTACATAAGAGTCGCTTTAAAGCAAATTAGCTCTCCAGCGACGCTACGTGCATGCTCGATTGCTTTTCTGTACTTTACAATTGTAAGTGAACCATATGCTTTAACGAGGTATTAATGCATGGTTGAGCTCGATCCTGTCAGAAAACGAAGATGAAGGTATTCGCAGAAGACAGAACAAAGATGAAGAAACAATTGTCTTCCTTTTCATTAAATTGATTATGTACATGTAATACTGTATTTAATTACAAAGAAAAGAAATAATAAAGGAAGTTCAATATTTGCCTATCCTTTTCTATTCTAAGGTATATTTAATTTCCTAACAATATAGATTACAAGATCACAAAATCATATCTTCCAACACTCCCCCTCAAGCTGGTGGTCTGTATATGTCCAAGACACCTAGCTTGTGTAGAAGATATGTATGTTGTCTTTGACAAAGAGGTTTAGTGAATATATCAGCTGGCTGTTCTGAAGTTTTGATTCCTCTTGTCTCGACAATTCCTTCTTGAATCTTTTCCTGTGTAAAATGACAATCAACTTCTATATGCTTTGTCCTCTCATGTAGTACTGGATTTGCCGCAAGCTTTAGTGCTGAATCATTATCACAAAAGAGTAAAGTTGCCCCTTTTACAGGAGCTCCAAGATCAAGAAGTAGACCCCTCAACCAAACTATCTCACATACAGTCTTGGCCATAGACCGGTATTCAGCTTCGGCCGATGATAAAGATATAGTAGACTGTTTCTTTGTCTTCCATGAAAGCAGTGATTCCCCAAATTTAATGCAGAAACCAGTAATAGACCTTCTACTCATAGGGCATGTGGCATAATCTGCATCACAATAGGCTATCATCTCCATGTTGCATTGTCGGGAAAGAAGTATTCCCAAACCTGGACAGGTCTTTAAGTATTTCACAACCTTCAGAGCTGCATCCAAGTGAGACTGCTTTGGACTATGCATAAACTGACTAAGAGTCTGTACTGCATAACAAATATCTGGCCTAGTCATAGTGAGATATATCAGTTTTCCTACAAGTCTCTAATATCCTGAGGGATCTTGTAACAGAGGATCATCAGAAGAAGATGATACGCCAGTGTCATAGCTGACAGAAGTCAGTTTGGAATTTTGCTCAATAGGAATGATTGATGGTCTACAACCTGATAATCCTGCTTCTGATATTATTTCCATCACGAATTTCCGCTGACTTAATGAGATGCCCTGATCTAAGCGAGCTATTTCAATTCCAAGAAAGTACTTAGGTGATCCTAAGTCTTTGATATGGAAAGTCAAATGCAGATACTCTTTAAGCTTCTTTATAGCAGAATCATCATTTCCCATGATAAGAATATCATCAACATAGATCATCAAGTAAATAGATGACATACCTTTTGTACAGATGAATAAGGCATAGTCATACTTGGATTGCTTGAATCCAGCAGCCAAGAGTGCACTGGTGAATTTAGCATACCATTGTCTAGATGCTTGTTTCAAGCCATAAAGAGATTTGCGGAGACGACATACCTTCGACTCCCCCTGTCTCCGTAATCCTGGTGGAAGCTCCATATAGATTTCTTCATCCAGATCACCATGCAGGAATGCATTATGGACATCCATTTGATGTAATGGCCAGTCACAAAAGGCAGCAATAGATAAAAAAGTACGAACTGTGACATCCTTGGCTACAGGATAAAATGTTTTGTGATAGTCGAAACCTTCTCGCTGAGTGAAGCCTTTTGCCACCAATCGGGCTTTATATCTCTCCATAGAGCCATCTGCCCTATATTTGATCTTATAGACCCATTTACATCCAATGGGTTTTACGGTTATCAGGCATCGATACAACATCCCAAGTATGATTGTCCATCAACGCATGTAATTCAGATTCCATGGCCTTTTGCCAACGAGTATCATCTTTGGCTTCATTATAACTAGAAGGTTCTCGATCTTCAGAAATATGGCTTATGCAACATAGATGTTCAGGGGATAACCTATCAAAGGAGACATAAGATGAGATAGGATATCGAGCACCTGATGATTTGGAGAAACCGCATATGTAATCCTTCGTCCAAGTTGGTGGCCGAGTAGTTCGGTGAGAACGCCTCGGTGATACCTGTGGTGTGGCGGATAGTTCCTCAATAGCCGTTGTTTCTGAAGTATCTTCCAACCGTGTTGCATAAGGCGACCCTTCTATATATGGCTGCTCAATTGAATCTTCAGCAGGATTCACAGGGGATGTTGTAGGTAAGACATCAACTTGTCTAGGAAGAGTAGGGAGAATAAAAGTTTCGCCAGGTGATGAATCATCTTCCAATAAGAATTGGCGATTTGTCTTTCTTTCGTAGGCAAAGATGTTAATGAAAAAGGAAAAACATCTTCATGAAATACAACATCCCTGCTGATAAAGAAAGTCCCTATAGATGGTGCATAAAGCCTGTATCCCTTTTGTAAAGTCGGATACCCCATAAAGATGCATTGAGTAGCTCGTGGCGCCTTCTTATCTCTATGGCCCACTGTAGTGACATAGCATAAACACCCAAAAACTCTGAGATGGGATAAACTCGGTGTTTTTCCATATAGTAACTCAAAAGGTGTCTTTCCTTTTAAAATGTGGGATGGCATGCGATTGATCAGATATGCTGCAGTAAGCATGCATTCGCCCCAAAATTCTTCAGGAATTGAAGCTTGGAATTTAAGTGCACGTGCCACTTCTAGAAGATGGCGATGTTTTCTTTCGACAACGCCATTCTGTTGGGGCGTGTAAACACAAGAGCTCTCATGCAATATCCCATTGGTGTTGAACAAGGAAATACAGTCAGCATTAAAAAATTCTTTTCCATTATCAGTACGTATCCTACGGATTGGTTTCGGAAATTGAGTCTTTGATAAGGAAAGAAATGTCTTTAAATGAGAAAAGACCTGATTTTTGGATTGCATGAGAAAAATCCAAGTGGCACGGGAGTAGTCATCCACAATTGTGAGAAAGAATCTAGAGCCATCATGATTCGAAGTATGATAAGGCCCCCAAACGTCAGCATGAATAAGAGAAAAAATATCTTCTGTTCGAGAAGTGCTTTTCTGGAAAGGAGCACGTGTTTGTTTAGCCATAGGACAAATGGGACATTTAGGGTAAGGAAATAACACACTATGGCCCAAACGTTTATGATTAAGAAAATTAATGCCATTGGCAGTAGCATTACATAGAGATTTATTGAATTCAACAGGAGATAATTTAAGAAGTTGTGCAAAATCCAACCAAAAATATAATCCATGGCGACTCTACCCAAGCCCATCGGTTTGCCGGTCGAAAGGGCCCGAAAGAAACATTTATCGAATGGAAAAGAATGTGACATGAATTTTCTTCATGTGCTCTAGCAACTGAGATCAGATTGAAATGGAAATCGGGTACGTAAAGCACGTTTTTAATAGTTACAAGAGAACTAAGCTTTACGGTCCCAGTCATTGTGACTTTGGTGGTATTTCCGTTTGGAAGTTGTACTGATATAGGAAAAGATAATTTTGTAATATCTGAAAGTAAATTCCTATCACATACTATGTGATCACTAGCACCCGAATCAATAATCCATGCATCCTTTGAAATAGAGTTCATAAAACAATAGGATGTACCTGTGAAACTGCCTCCCTTATATGAAGGGTCTAATTTCTTCAAGGTCTCCATCAGCTCATGATATTTTTCATGGGTAATTGAATTTCCCAATTGCTGACCCGATACCTGAAAAACTGAGGAAAATTTCCCCTTTTCTTTTTCTCCTGGCTTTCCATGCAATTTCCAGCAACTTTCAATTGTATGATGTGGACGCTTGCAATAATCACAGTACAGCTTACCTCTTCCTTTTGGCCCATTTTTTGTATTTGAATTGGGCCTACTGTTGGATTGAAAAGCTTGGGCCAAAATAGGCCCATAGGAACCATCGGATCCTCCAAGGAATGGGCCGCGCGAGCCATCGAGCCCATCATTGCTGGTCGAGCGTGAGCCGTCCGATCCATTTAAGTACACATTTCGGGAGCCGTCGGATGAGCTTAAGCGGAAAGAGCGTGGGCCGTCGGATGCCGTAGAGATGAAGCCACGTGAGCCGTTCGATCCAGTTGCCCCTCGGAGAAAATGTGAGCCGTCCGATTGATGGATATAATCTCCACCGTCCGTGCCCTTCTTTAAAAACGATCTAGGGTTTTCGGTTTCAAAACCAAACCCTAGATCTGCCTCTCTCCTCCCCGAGCCTCTCTGTGCTGAGCGGAAATGGCTCTGGCTCTTCGCGCCGAGCAATTCCGTCTCCTCCTCTCCCATGGTCCGCGGATCTTTGTTGGCTCTCCTCCTGTATGGCGAGTTGATAGATCCGCCCGAGGCTTGGTAGTGGATCCATGGTAAGTATGTGAGATCGAAAAGAGAGGTACGCCTCGTTGAGGATGAGGAGAAATCTCATTGTTTTCTCCCTTTCTCGCATCTGTTTGTACTGCTGTTGAATGTGATCTGGCCAATCGAATTTTTCTTCGGCTGCCTCCATTTCATTCCACAGACTCGAGAGTTTATTATACATGGTCGCGATGCTCATGTTCCCCTGTTTCAGATCTAAAATTTGCTGTGTTAGATAAAAAATTCTCACTTGGTCAAGTTTTCCATACATCTCTCTTATGTTTTCCCAAATTTCCTTCGGATCCTCCGTCGGGGGAAGCCCGGCCGCGACCTCGGGCGCGATGCAATTTCCAACCCAGGTTCTTACCAGTTGGCTGCATCGCCTCCAGAGTCGTGCCATTCTCTCGTCGGTTGGAATTGGAAGCGATCCGTCGATGAAAACCTCTTTGCTTTTGGTTACGAGCACCCGCCGGAATTCGCGCGACCAACTGGAATAATTATCTGCACCTGTTAATTGCTGGCTTATAATCTTCAGTTCTGGGCCGTCGCTGTTTGTTGTATACAATGGGTCGCCAGGTTCCAGCCGGCTACTGGCAAGAAGAATTTGATACGGAAGAAAACCTAGTGGTGTAGGAGTCGGGTAGGGATTTGTTCCCTGACTTGAACCCCCATCCCGAATCTGTAATCTGCACTTTGGAATCCCGAATAGGGATTAGTTCCCTGACCTGGAATACTCGATCCGCCCTTCTGCTCCGGGCTGATGCCAGGATTTGCCCCGTCATTGGTCGGCGAACCCGCATTAGTCCCGCGCGCCGTGGTAGCCAGTGCAATGATGCATTGAGGATAGGCCCAAGATACCATGGATATGGCATCCATTGATAAGGGTGACTGCGAAAGGTTGCCCCGCAATTGCCTGAGCCTGTTGTTGCCATGGCACGTGCGCAGGTAAGCCTGGAATTTGTTGTTGTTGTTCTGGTGCAGGAATTATGGCTGCTGAATCTCGGTTTTCCAAAGCTTGTGTATTCCCTTCTGATGTAGATTCATTGACGGGAATAGAGGTAAGATCTTGTGCTGTTGACATGTTGAAAGAAATTGATTCCTCTGTCTCCTCTTTTGCAGATGTGGTTCCTTCAGGTAATCAATGTTTATGATTCCTTTGGCAACAAAAAAAACTGATACTCGAGGTTGATGCAGAAGGTAATCGAAAGCGGAAGCAAAATAGTTCAAAACCGGGATGGCTCTGATACCATGTCAGAAAACGAAGATGAAGGTATTCGCAGAAGACAGAACAAAGATGAAGAAGCAATTGTCTTCCTTTTCATTAAATTGATTCTGTACATGTAATACTGTATTTAATTACAAAGAAAAGAAATAATAAAGGAAGTTCAATATTTGCCTATCCTTTTCTATTCTAAGGTATATTTAATTTCCTAACAATATAGATTACAAGATCACAAAATCATATCTTCCAACAGATCCCTCCCATTGACAGTTTTCGCAATGTTTATGGATTTAGAACAGTCTGACGTACTTTCTGTCATATGTGTCTACACTTACTTTCAACGCTGCTATTCACGAACCAGCCCTCTCGCCCCACCCATGAACTGTAACATGGGGTCCCCCTGGAGTTTTTCAACCTTTGCAATTTTGTCCTTGGGACTGTCTCTTGTGCATTCAGGTTCTTGGGATCCTCTTTTCTTTCTTTTTAAGCTCGATATTCTCTCACTCTACCATAGTCATGTTAATATATGGATTCTTTCGCTTCCCACCTGTGAGATGCTTAAAATGCAACCAGTGTCCGCATGATGCAGCACGATGCTCGATTGATTCAAACCTTTCTTGCTTTTTGTTTTCATTGTGCAAATAAACTGCCTTATTCCATCAAATGTTACAGGGAAGCATTTGTGCTTTTGTAATTGCCATCTGCAAAAAGCTGATTTATATATGCAGACTCGCATAGTCATCAATCCTCACGTCGTCACAACCCTCATTTCACTTAGAGTGCTATTGTTCTCGTCCACTTTGTTATCTGTGATCCTTCTTCAGGCAACATGTCAGTCATGGGGTTCTTGATGATGAATTGAGATGTCCATATTTTGTCTTGAAATGGTGATGGAAGCTTTGAAATGGAAAGAAAATCTGCTCTCTTCGGTAGAAACAGAAGAAAACCGCTCTCTGCCTTTTCCTTCTCTCTTCCTTCACCAACAATGGGCGCCATTCGGGATTTTGAGCGCCTGCGGTCTCTCTCTCTCTCTCTCTCTCTGCCCTGGTATTACATCCGAAGCAATATTCCCCTTATTTTTCATAGCATCAATACTTGACGAGGATGCTGTGTTCTCTTAGCTGTGACTCTGGAAGCAACCAAGGGAGTGGATGAACATGAACATATCCATCTCACTGCATTTGCCGCACTTGAGCTATTTTGTCTATGCTTTTCTTGGGTAATCGTTTATCACCAGCGACGTGATAACACGATGATATACGTACTTCCTGATAAGACAAGCGTTTTTGTCTTAAATTGATGGGCAGCAACATGTCAATGCATCGCGCTCTATGTGATGTAGATGTTTTTACTCATTCTTTCAGCCGACTATGTCATATTAAAGCTATTAAACAGGTGAGTCGGGTCGGATTTGGATTGGGTCATTAATGGTCCGACCTAAATTGATCCATTAATCCATTTATGACCCATTTATGTTTAATGTAAATTTTCTGACCCATACCCGACTTGACTCATACCTAACCCATACTCGACCCAACCCATATTAATAAAATATTTAACCAAATTTAGAAAAACTTATTCCTATGTTTTTTTTTTTTTTTTTTTAAGATTATATTACTAAAATACTTCTAAGCTTATTTCTTATACATGTATATATATATATATATATATATAAATGATATTGCTAAAATAGTTTTATACAACACAAATTTAATGGACAATTTTTATAATTTTTAAAATAATTATTTTAAAAAATTGAATTTTAATTTTTTTATTTTTTAAAATTATTTTTATTTTTTAAATATAATTTTTTTTCTTTTTCTTTTTCTTTTTTCTTTTCTTCTTTTTCTTGGCTGGCCACGGGCGAGCCTCTAGCTTGCCGACACCGGCGAGGCCTTTAGCGAGCTCGAGGCTCACCAACATCAGGCGAGCTCGAGCTCGCCCGCGCAAATCCCGAGCTCGAGGCTCGCCCGGCCTGGCCACCGGCCCGTCGCTGTGTTGGCCACCGGAGGAAGAAGAAAGAAAAAAGAAAAAGGAAAGAAAAAAGAAAAGAAAAAGAAAATAAAAAAATAATTATAATTTTACCACCTGGTAGACTAAATAGTGGATAATTTTAATAGGTTGGTAAATGGGTCTTAAATGGGTACAAAGTAGACCCCATTTAAGACCCATATATTTTAGTCATTTTATTTTTAAAACCCATCATAAATGTCTTGGGAAATAATATCTAACCCATTAACGATCCATTTAAGCAAACATGAGTCCATAAATGGGTTGTGCAACCCACTTAATATCTCTAATAGTGGATAATTTTAATGGATTGCTAAATGGGTCTTAAATGGGTACAGAGTAGACCCATTTAAGATACATATATTTTAGTCTTTTTACTTTTAAAACCCATCATGGATGTCTCGGGAAATAAGACCTGACTCATTAACGACCCATTTAAGCAAATATGAGTACATAAATGGGTTGTGCAACCCATTTAACACCTCTACGTCTTATCAAGATTGGGAAAAGTGGTCAAACGCAGGGCAATCCTGCTTTCCGATGTTCAAGTACGACTCAGCTCATCATCCTCTTTGCCGTATCCATGCATAAACTGCAGAATGCACGCGCACAGACTTTTCAATTTTATAGGATTTGTCTTTTAGCTATTGCAACGAGAAAATGTCGGCAGTAAAAGGATTAACCTTACATTAAGTAAGAAACAGTAGAAAATCATCATTTTGATGAAAGGATGCCAAGTTGTTTACGGGAAAATTATTCAAAAAATCTTAAACTGTTTCATATTTTACCACTTGAATCCATCCAACTAATTTTTGTTAGAAATAGCTAATATAAACACAAGTCATCTTACATAGCATGGTTGATATTGACATTAATAATTTTAATGATATTTTAATATTTTTTAAATTTTTTCATTTTTCTTTTCTTTTTTTCTTTTTTACTTTTTTTTTTTTTTTTTTTTTTTAATTGTTTAGGGTTGGCAGGGAGTCGCCGGCCAAGGCCCAACAACCCTCACCAACCATTAGGTGAGGGTCCGTGAGCCCTCACTAGTTGTAGGCAAGGGCAACGAGCCCTTGCCAGCCAATGGGCGAGGGCTCACAACCCTTGCTAGCTAGGTGCGAGGGCTAGCGGCCCTCCCTCGAAGCTAGGTGAGGGCTCGCAGCCCTCACCGACTACTTGCTAAGGAAGCAGGCCCTTGCCCAACTAAGAGTGGGGGCTGGGAATCTCGCCCACGACCGACAAGGGCTCGCGTCACCTAACGGCGGGCGAGGGTTGCCGGCCCTTAACAATAAAAAAATTAAATAAAGGAGGAAAAAGTAAAAGAAAGAAAAGAAAAGAATAAAAAATAGAAAAAAATATTATTAAAAATTATCTAGTAAGCGATTTTCAATTAGCTTGATGGACTCAAGTGATAAAATATGAAAATTTTTAGGATTCAATTAACATAATTAAAAGGTTGAAGATTGAATTAACAAAAGTACAACAGGATTAAAATTTTTTGGACAATTTTCTCATTATTTACCCCTTGACGTTGGTATGTGCATTCCTTACATTAATGAGAAAAAGAATTGTTAATCCTACTCACAAATAATCTGAAATGGGAAATTTGGAAATCCCTAAATCCCATGTTAGCTGATATAAAAAGGAGCAATTCTTGGAAATTCTATCAATGTTTTCTTTTTCCTTTGTCTTCATTGCCTAATCAGCAAGATTGACAAAAGATCTCTGTCTCTCTCTCTCATACACACATAATCATGCAAGGCGTATTGACACAAATCATGGATTTGCGAGCTCTCGTTGTTCTTGCGATCACCATGATGAGTGTCTCTTTTCACTCAGTCGAGGGCGAGATCGGTCCACTCGGATCTGTTGTAACAAGCATCAAGGTAAGTTCAGGAAGTCTCTTGCCTTTAGAATCTCCTCTTCTGGTGATGCCTGTGATGTCCATGGATGTTTTCTTGATTTAAATTCTAGACTGAGATTGGAGATGTGCACGATTATCTGGACACCTACAGCCAACCCAGCTTAAATCATCCTGCACTTAAAGATCTCAACATTCAGAAAGGAAGTTAGCAGGTTTGGATTTTCATTTTTCCCGTTGGCATCCTAATTGCTTCCATTGGTTCACCATGATTAATAAGCAGGTCATGTTCAAGTTCAATCCATGTAACCTAAAATTCACCCGTCCGATAAATTGACCTTTTCTTATTAAATGAGCTTTGTTTTCTATTTTTTTACAACCAATGGTTATTATATAAGTGAAATTGACATTTTAATCACTGTATGCTTCGACAATTTTTTTAAATATAAAAACTTTTAAACACATCAAATTTAAAGGGGAAAAAATCTTTAAACACATCAAGTTTAAATTTCATCTCAAAGATGCTACTCATGTGGTGGTGTGACTTTCAATTTTGAGTGACCCTATTTGACCAAATATTAAGGGTCATGCAAGTCATGTTCAGGTCACCTATTTAACAAGCGGTTAATGTTTTGTTTGACATGATTAGTAAATGAGCCTTGCCTGGGTTTCCTATTTATTAAAATAGTCTTAAGTTGAAACGACACGAACAAGATGTGTCAACATAATTTTTTTTCAATTATATAAATATTAATCAAAGCCTGAAAGAGGAATTGCGATTTAGTCATTAGAGATTCACATTACTATCGAATTATAATCTTTCCCTCATTTGACATTATATCATTATGATTTACTCAATATAATGTATATGCTTTTCTTGAAACTTATCGGTGAAAATTTTGAGATTGAAACTATTTTGAGGGTTCATTCAATCATATAAAATAATAGCTATAAACTTGCCTTTGTCCACTTTTACTTTATCCATGTCCATGCATCTGATGAACAAAAGAAAACAATCAGATTTACTTCTGACATAGTTAAGTAAAATAACGATTTTTGGCAGAGACAACCTAGCAAGTAATTAAGAGAGATGATGGCCCAAGATCTCGAGATTGAATTGCCTGATGGAGTCCAATGTGCTACGCTCGAATCCGTGGGAATTCGTTGCCCTGAAGGGTCATTTCCAGTCTTAAGGGTGAACAGACAAAATCCATCTGCAGTTCACCCATTGTCGACAAAGGACATCATCCTTGTTCCTCATTATTTGTTGGAGGTCTTGAAGTAAGTTTTTTTTTATCACGCCCATGAGACATCTGATCTTGAAACCTTCTTAGAGACGATGTTTGTACAGATTGGGAAAATACGGGCATGAGCGAATGCCAAGGATGCGATGCTTGTCAAGTATTGTTAAGTTCAAGCAAGACTTCGGTTTGCAGTGCTGGAATTCTCACCCTGAAGAGTCCTGAAAGACAGTACCTCGGAACAGCGGCGCAACTCAACATCTACAATCCGGCAGTTACTTTGCCTCACCAATATAGCTCAGCTGCCATTTCTCTAGAAGCCGGAAATCTGCCTAGTCTAAGTCAAATACAAGTTGGGTGGATAGTAAGAATGTCTGAAAACATCGCGCGCTGGATTCCCAGAATTCCTTCACATAACAACATATTTATACACATGTGAATTGCTGCATTCAATTAATAACTCGGGACATTCACCTTGACAGGTGAATCAGGATTTGTACTGCAGCAGTCAGACTCATTGGTACTTGTCATGGACGGTGAGCGGCCCTAAATTTGTGTAACCCTAATAATCAGAAGGTCGAAAGCATATAAAAAAAGAAATTAAGGGCTATTTACAAGTTGGTTTTGTGTTGTTCTTGCTTGCATGTGGATCAGTATGATAATCACAAATCCACAGGATGCTATGACGTCGATTGCCCAGGCTTTGTGTACCTGAGTCGTCAAGTGTCACTTGGATCCTATTTTAGTAACATCTCGGTCTACGACAGGATTCAGAATGTAGTGCAATTTTCCATTAGGCAGGAACACATCTCCATTTACCACTACTCCACTTCCTTTCTGTTCAGCTACTGCTTTTACTGATGTGAGGAGGCTAATACATTTGACGAAACCCTAGAAGCTAAACCCTAGTTTCACCTACTTCGTGAAGTTTCCTAGTACTGAAAGATGCTTGAAATGCTTTGCTTAATCTTCATGTTGAGTCCTTGCCAGAGCAATATATGATTACTCCTCCATTTTAACGTGTTCATCTCAAGTTCTTACTTGTGGATATTTGGACGAATGCAATTTTTTCAGGACCCGATATCAAAAGCATGGTACTTGTACATGAACAAGATCCAAGATTCAGTTGGTCACTGGCTGAAGGAGATCATGGGAGTCGCCAACACCGTGAGATGGGGCAGATGTGTGTTCTCCCTGCCGTACGACAAATCTACTCCTCCCATCAGAAGCGGCCATTTCGAAAACAGCATGTACCAGATGACATGCTTCATGGCGCAGATCACCACCGTTAATGGCACCCAAGATGTGGTTTACCACGATACTGCATACATCGGACGAGCAGAGTCACGCTGTTATCTAGAAGGCCATAACTCACTGAAATCAGATCTGCTCAATCAATGTAGCTTTGTGTTTGGGGGACTTGGTGGAAATCAATGTTGAAACGAATGGAACGTAAATTTTGAGATATTGTCCTAAAGAATACACAATCAAGGCGATATATTGTCCTAAAGCCACGATTCAAGGATCATCCATGCCGAAGGATTGAGCAATGACCGGGACTAATAAAAATCTGCATAGTCAAACTCAAAACAGTTCATCAAACTTCTCATTCTGTTTTTTTTTTTTTTTTTTTTGGGTCAAGATGTTATTTTTTTAACTTCCAACTTAATTATTAAAGTGAATTACTAAACCCGAGCATAGCACCAACATGAATGAATATGAAATTTTTGGTATTCACGATCAGTTCTGCTTGCCATACCATTCATTGCCGGATTGAATTTGAGACCATTTTGAGAAGCATAATTGGTTGGAAGTCCAAAAACGAGAAAAACCAAAATGAGGAAGAGGAAGAGGAGAATGAATGTTCCTACTTTCAGTAGGAAAAAAGAAGGAAAAACCGAAAAGGATGGTATTAGACCACACCGGCATAGCCACCATCGCAGCTGCAGCTGGCGCTTCCGCCGCCGGTGTTGCCTTGCCGGGGAGGTTTGGTGCTGAGACAGCAACACATGAGGCCAATCAGCAGCATGAATCCCCATGCAGAGGCCAGAGCTTGTAACCATTCCCTCATCTCCTCCCTTTGCTCTTGTTTAATTGAACCGATGCTGGTCTCGAGCGAAACTGTTTCTAGCTCGCAGCTTTTATGTGCGCCTCTTTCGTGGATGGGATTTCAGGTCGCACGGTTCTTTGCTGCTAATGGAACGATGGCATCTTTTCTTTTGAAAAAGAGAATAATCGCATCTCAAAATAGAGAGAGGTGAGCACAAGATTTTCAAAGAGTCTGATGCCGATATTGAATGGACCTTCCTGTACCATTAATAGCATGCGTAGAGTGGCAAAAGGTTGCTACGAACAACTTCATTAGACAGGCCCAGGTCGAATTAATTGAAAAGCGAAAAGAGAACACCACCAAAAACAAGAGGCAAGAAAAAGGAGCACGTATGTGGGAATTTGTGGAAAGGGGTTGAAGGTGGACCCTTCCACACATGGAATTTGAAAGCTGAAAGAATGAGGAATCGAAAAAAAAGGCATTGAATGATAGAGCAACCAAAAGGAAGAAACCCACGTTGTAAAGAAAGCGGGGCAAAAGGCAAAAGAGTACTTTCAATTCATCAGGAAGAGCCACACGTACAGCCAACAGATCCTCTCTGCTTTCTTTTTCCTTTTCCATTTGCGTACAAAAGTTCCTCTCGCATATGCATCAGACATGTATCATTTCTGAATCTCCGTCGGTTCGAGAAGAGCTTCAATTATTGGCGACCGTGAACACCATGGTGTTGCGCCACCAAATTGCAATTACAGCCAGTCGACTGTTAAGAGTCAGTACGTAAATGATGAAAAAAGCTTCTCCAAGATTGTGAACTCAACCATCACATGAGAAGCTAATTGCTGCCACAATGCATCAATGCATGCATTCAAGAATAGACATATGCATGAGCAAACATGCAGTCCCTGACGACATCTTAATCAGTATTTATTTTGGTTCGATACAGTATGCCGCAAAAAGAGAGTCAATAGCCGAAGATGTGTATTATCAGAGATCATCCATGTCATCCATGCTGTAATAACTAAATCAGAGTAAAACTGAGACTTGGATTCTAAGAAAAGCATACACTAGTCACTCACTCCAGACACCATCCAATTGATCAGCAGGAAAATAACTTGGATGCAACCGCATTTTCCGCCTAACATCATAAGCTGAACAGAAGAACCATATTCAACATTTCTTTTCTTCTTTTAGTGGGAAGAATCACAAATAAGCAGCCACCTCAAGCATAGTCCATGAACCAGGTTTCCATTACCATATCAAATCTGCAAGAACTCTAACAATGAATTGCACTTGTTATTGTTTTTCTGATAATAATGCCAGAGGACTAGTTTTCTTTACAGGACAAAGTTCTTACAATTTACATTCCTTCCATTATCAGCTAGAGTCAACAGCCTTCACCTGACAATTCCAGACTCCAATAACCTGAAGCTGTTAAGAGCAGTAGGTGCCGTCTCAGCAGTTCCCCAGTTTGGAGTAAAACCCTATTACCGGACTGGCTTGTTGGAAGCTGTTAAAAAACGAAAGTAAAGCAATATTGATCAACTTTAGCAACTCAAATTCGAGTTAAATATAAAAACAACTTAAAATGAGAAGGGGAGCAGCTTATATCCATGGATGCCTTAAAAAACATTGAAGAATGTAAGCTACATAGCTGTTGAATCACAACTGCATAAGACTGCAAAAGGGTCGTGATAGAGTAATTAGAGACATACATACAGAAAAATCAGCAACCCATTTCCCAGTTACTCTGCTTCATTAAAGGTCGCTGTAATTGCGCCAAACTGCACGAAACTCTTCACGAAATGTATTTAGGCGTGCTTTCAGGTTTGGTGTTCTGAAACTTGCGTGAAGGACAGTGGCTGAAAGAAAAAAGGGGAATGCAACAAAAGCAAATTCGAATAAAAATGAGAAGATGCTAGAGGCCAAATCTGTGCTAGAGAGAGAGAGAGAGAGAGAGAGAAAGAGAGCGAGAGGGACGCACCAAGGAGTCCAATGGCGAAAGCCCAGAGGACAGTCAAGATTCCACAGGAAATATACCAAAGCACAAGACTTGCTGAGGAGAATAAGAATTGGAAGGGATAAAAAAACGGAAAAAGGAAAATGCAGTCACTATATGCACAAAATCCAAAAAATAAAGATATAATTGATCACTAAAAATGCTGATCATAGGTTAGCACCAACCAGAGCCAAATATCAAGACAAACACCCGGCGAGGCTGGCCACAGATATGGATTGATCTTTTTGCTGATGGACGTCCACGAATAACAGGTCTGCAGAAGAATGTATAGAACTAAGTACAGCTCTGAATTTTTTTTTTTTGTAGGTACAATCAGTAAGCACTTCACTTACATATGAGAGGGCCTCAATTTGGCAGCAAAATGTGGTGAAAGCTGCCTCACAGTCCTTGTTATCTTCTCACTGAAAGTGCCTGCAAAGCTGTACTAGAATCCTTAGCATCTAGATAATGCTGAAAGACATATACCAAGTACAAGAAAACAAACAAACCAAGTATGACACATTACTGACCATCAAAGAAACTACTATAAAGTATCCTTCTATTTTTCCAGAGATCATCAAATAACTCCCATCATAAGGCCCTAAGCCCCAGTCCAAATATAAACATTTGGACAAAGTATGGAGATACAGGAATTACACAGAGCACCTTCAATTTATCAATGAATTAAATATGCAGACAATTAGAATCAAGTTGAGCACACCAAAAGTAGAGGACAACCACCTGGAGAATAGATTTTGAGCAACAAGAGAGAATTAAATTAGTGGTGCTCTGTTAACTATATATTTATATCCTTTCTAATTTCAATTGAGGGACATAATGGCAGAGTTGCAGCCTGCAAAATACTGTAGCTGCCATTATGGTACCACTAGCCATTATGACAGCCACTTGGACCGTCAGCAATGCAATTTGTTAATTACACTGTTATAACAGACAGTGTTAGCCTTGGCACAAGCTGTTACTGCAGCATCAATGCCACAACCCACCGTAATCTAAATTAAAACGTTCAAAAAGGCCACTAATTTGAAATGACTAGGTGTTGTACGACTGTGCATATTGGACACAAATATATGGAACTAGCTTTTCTTTTTTCCAGAGAAAAAAAGGTGAAAATGCCATTAATGCAGCCATCAAGTTCAATGTGTTAAAGGTTTGACCTTCAAGACAAAGCAGTGGTGATGCATTTTCTAACAAATCAGAGAAGTATGGTACTGTGTGGATGTTTCCTGTAACTAATCCATAGCAGTTAGAGCTTTCAATAGCAGTACCACAGAATTCCTTAGGTATTTTGGCAAAAAACTCTCAACTGGCACGCCGCCCTTGTTAAGGTGCCTTACAGTAGATTCTAGAAAGATGTCATTCACCTTCAAGGTGCTTTAATGTCATAACATATATTCCCAATATATGAACTATATCACTAGCAGTGTTTTACAAGATCCTTTTATGTGACAAGTAGTTAGGGGAGTTCAGCATAAACAAATCAACCAGCCAATAGTACAACAGAAATCACATTTTATGAGGTTGACCAGCTTAACCCATTTTAATACGAATTGACCCATTTAAACTAACCTATTGCTTTTGAAAGAAAACTCAGTCAATAACTTATTGCAATTTTCAGTGTTGGTTAAATTTTACTTTATCAAAAATTAGCTGACTTAACCCTCAAACAGAAGAAATAAGAGGTTTATAATGCTCAATCTCAAATCCCAGCTACCAAACCACTCTCCCTCCCTCCCTCTCCTAAAGGCCTGCCGGGCCCATTTCAAGACAACCCTACCCAATCAAACTCTTCCATCTCATTGTCATCCTCCCTCCCGCAAAATCTCTCCTTTATGTCATCCTATGTCACTCGAATCACATCCTTTTAATTTCTTCTTCGGCATTACAAGAGTGGAGTGGGAGTGCTCAAAACTCAAATGCCTAAACTCTTCTCTAAACAAAGCTCTTTGCAACCAAACTGTGACTTTGAGATACAAACTAATGGAACCTTTAATATTAATTGGTGTAATACCTGATGTTGTATACTTGTTACTTCATGTCACATAGTCGTATCATTAAAATTTGACATGGTGACTGTCTAGTTGTCGTGTTAAGTTGTTACTAATTAGCATGTCAGGCGTGCCATTCCATGTGAAATGCTTCCTTACCCACGTCGAGTCTGTGATGAAGAAGTTTCATAGACTTAATACATGTATCATGTTCAAGTTAAGAAAACCTAAAATATGCTCCCATACTGGCACAAGATCATGGCAACACACAACATCAATCACCAGCACGGGACCTGCTTTGCGATAAATAATGCACCACGGATATATGATCATTACACTTCAATGGGTCATTCCATTCCACCTCTTAAAAAGGAAAGAACTTAGTCAACGTTAGTGATCCAACAACGTTGAGTGGAAGGCCCATTGCTTGATGGATAAGAGTTAATCTAGATACAAGAGATTGATCTTCACCAATGGATCCTTTACGTTAGAGTCTCGTTTGAAAAGATTATCCTTGTCTTTCTTAATGTCTCAAATGGGAACAAGTACTTCAATTTGTCTCCTATGTATCAGTAGACAATTTTCACAACATTTACAAACGGAGGCCCTTATTTTCATAGTTGTCATTCCTTTACTTAATTTTAATTGTTTTGATTTTTCACATGATTGATGATGTCCTAGTAAAATTATAACTATTCTATTTATATTGGGAAAAAATTGAAGCAAGTTTTGAATTGAAGGTTTCCCATAAAAATCTCTCATACGTAGGATACCAATAAGACATATACCACAGTTAACAAATGAAGGTAGATGGGTAGATATGGCACACATCACATCATCAGCAAAAGGACTCCACACAACATGCATTGGATGGCTCAGTAGCACATTAATAACACCCCCCAAAAAAAAAATAAATAAATAAATAAATAAATAAGGAAAAGAAAGATCATAAGCAGAGTGTAGGGAGGAGAAAGGAGGGTAAGATGGAGTACCTGTCATTAAGACATGCGGTACTGAGAGCTGTTAAAAGAGCAGCAACTATGGCAAGAGGCCTCCTAAGGAATCCCAATCCTGTAGTTGAGAATCAAATTTGACAAAAGGAAGAATTAATTATAAAATGAACAGGTAGTTATGAACCTTTGATTGCATGCATGCATACATGTGATGTGCAGAAAGAAACATAATAATCAAGTCGTTACCTCCACTCACCTAGAATAACCACGATCATGATGAAATAGTTGGTCCGATAGCTGCATTAGTATAAAAGGACATTATGGCCAAAAGGAAAAGAATCAGTATAGAGCCATGGCACTGGTATAGTGGAAGCAAAAATATCAGGAGTAATATCTAGGGGAAAAGAAATTCTCTACAATCAATCATTTCCTGCATGACAATTAATGGAATTATCTCTGGAATCTCAACACAAGCAGCTAACTCCAATATTTGCATCAAAATATATGGTCAGGATATCTCCAAAAATATGCAAAGACCAACTATTTCGCCAATAAATGATCACCTAAAACTCACAGATATGTTCCTATAAACATTTTGTCCAACACACGCGCCACTCCCCCCATTTGCAAACGGGTGGCTTATTCACCAATGTTACTTTACCCAAAACATGAGCTGAACAAACACAACCCATCAGGAGCATCGAACTGATTTCGACAGGACACCGTCGATCATGACAATGACGAAAACAATATGCCTCAAATGAATAGATACATACAATTCACGGAGCACTCAACAGAGAAACTCTGCAGGGAATTGACAGAAATGGCATAGAATGGCCTACTCAAGTCAATTTTATCATTTTGCTGATGAGAAAAGGTCAATTCTTATTATCATGCAGCGGCGAAATACAGTTGCCAACATCCAAAGAATCCTCGATTAAATAATAATAATAACAATCCACAAAAGACATTATAATCACATTTCTCAAATTCTGATGCAGCTAAATTCAGTAACAATCGTCAAATCCAGAAGCACAGAGCAACGCGAGATCAAGCGGAGAAGGTCGCGAGAGGGGAGACCGTACTAGTAGAGATTGCACTTGAGGCGGCTGCTCCACTTGGCGTACGACCTGGGGAGGGTGAACCTGGAGAAGAACTCGGCGAGAGGCCGGGGCGGGGACGACCATTCGACCTCGCGGAGCGCGTCCACCAGATCCTCCGCCGTCACTGCGCCCCAATCCATCAGCGCACGCGGTGGGATCGGCCGTCGATCGAGGCGGAGGCGGACCGGCGGTGGCTCGAGAGGCGGGAGATGGAAACCCTAGAGAAGACGGGCGAGAGGGCAGCGATCGGAGGGGTAGAGAGAGAGAGAGAGAGAGAGAGAGGGACTGAATTCGCGAAGACCTGTGTGCGAAGCGTCCGATTGGGCAAACGGATTTTGGAGGTTTTTCCGCCGGCACCTGTTGGAAATTACCGTTTGTCGAAGTTGCTGCAGTGGAAGTGGGGTCCGTTTCTCAAAATTTATACTTCATCTTGAAATCAAAGGTTAATATCCTAAAAAATTTCAAATTAATATATATGTGATAAATTTATCAAAGTAACTTTTAAGTCGCTTAAAATCAGCAACAAATGTCACACCCCAATCCATAAGAACGAGGGCATGACACAGTCGTCCTTTCACCGAAGGACGCAGCCTCAATATAATCAAGATTCAACCCGATATCAATATGTATACCTTTTGCAAAGACTAACTTATAAGCTTATCAATAAACAATAGGCTCGGGTTACTATTCACCATACGCTCCCAAGCTGGCGACTTCTTCACTGTTCCTACGTTTCTTGCGTGGCCGATTCCCAAAGTGTTGACCGTTGGTTGAGGTCAATTCTTGGTGACCTTTGGTGCCCTGCAAGCCTCTTCAAAACCCATACAAACTTGGCCTGGTACGTGCTCTTCTTTGGGGTGTGATGGCGACTTTGGCTAGGGTTTGTTCGCCCCTGTTTCTGCAATTTTGTTTCTCTGCTGCTATGGATCTCGAAGTGGCTCCGGCCCAAATTGTGGGGGTAGGGACTAGTCTTCGAAGCCCTTCCCTTCCTATTATTGGTTCTTCCTCTGCTAGTGGTCTTGTGAACGAGTTAGGTTCTCTCGCTTGCTAGTTCGAACAAAGCTTCGGCTTCGGCTCAGGCTTTTTGTGTTGATGAAGGGCCGAATGCTCGTGCTCCTCTTCCTCAAGAACTTGGCCATTCTACTCGAGATGGGTCTTCTAGAAAGGATAACGGGCGACGTCCTTCAACTTCCCCTAACTTGAACAAGACAGACAATTTGCGACCTGCTCGTGCCCCTGCTAGTTTGTGTGAGAAGAGTAGAGGCAGGTCCTGATTGAAGCACCCTCAGCGTACAGGAGAGTCCAACAATCCTAAGAATCGTACTTGGGCGGTTGTGGCTAAAGTCGCAAGTAAAGGATATGATTTAGAATTTTCCCCTCCCACCTTTGTTAATGTTAAACCTGTGGTTGAGATGTCTGACATTGATCTTCAAGCTGCGGATCCCAAACTCCATGAGTGTTTGATCGGATACTTTCTAGGCAAGAGACTACCCTTTAAGGTTACTGAGGAAGCTCTTAAAAAGGCTTGGAGCTCAAACCTTACAACAGTAATGTCGAATGGATAGATTTTCTACTTGCTGCATATTCCAGATGCAGATTTTAGGAGGAAACTCCTTGAATGTGGTCCTATCACAATTGCGAAAGTCCCTTTGATTCTCCAACAATGGAAGCCTGCGCTTGAACTCAGGAAAGATACCCACTTGACTATTCCGATGTGGGTTAGGTTAAGAAATCTTCCTTTCTCATTCTGGTTGGCCCAAGCTATCGACAAAGTTGCAAGTACTGTCGATAAACCTTTATATGTTGATCAACGTACTGAATGTATGGAAATGCTAGCTTTTGCTCGTGTGTGCGTCGAAATCACTGCTAAACAACCCGCTTGTGAATTTATAGAGCTAGTTCATAATGGCAAATCTTGTGATGTTGCTGTGGAATACGAATGGCGACCACATGCTTGTTCTGGATGTGGCATTTTTTGTCACAACTGTAATCCTCATGCTACTCGTAATCCTAATGCTCGGTTCAATGCGAAGGAACCTATGTTTAAAGGTGTTGAGCCTCATGTTTCTACTACTCGCACCCAATTCCCCTGTGATAGGCCTTCTTCCCCTGTTTCCCCTGTTGTGGCTTTGGCTCCTACTTCTCACAAGGCTCAGATCTTAGAAAGAGTTGATGAGCCTTTTGGCTACTCAAAAACCTAGTGTTGAACATAATGATCCTCTTGCAGAATCTACTGGTCTAGCTCTTGCACCTCTTATAGCTGCGGACCATGGTTTACCTCCAAGTAACAATGTAGGTTGCTCTGAGATTGCAACTGTTCGCGAGGTGGCCCTTGCTCTCGCCTCGACTCCTTTTGTGACTCATCCTTCTTCAGTTGATAAGGGATGGCAACAAGTAAAAGGGAGGAAGAAAAAACAACCTCCACCTAATGAGGCTGCCTCATTTGGTCTTGCTTGACCTAGTGAAGGTGGGCAACAATTGAAGTTGAAGTCTTCTACTTCAGTTAAACCGCCTCTCCTTCCACCTTTGCGGATCTCTAAAGGCCTCTTGAAAGCCTCTTCCTTGGTGCCTCGGGGTGGCTTGGAGGATGAGATTGTAGCACCAAGTGCTTATGACAGATCTAATGATGATGACCTCCTTTCGGTTGGCGATCCTTCTCAGGCTTCTTCCCCTTCGATCCTTCCGACGGAAAGATTGCTGGATAAGCTTTTAAAGCTAATGCCTGATCCCCTTGGTGGTGATTCTCTTAAGTTGAACGAGGCTGTTTCTAATAAGGCAGCTGCTGCCACACTTGCTCGAAAATCTTAAGCTCCGTTGAAGAACACTTCAAACCTTGGTGAAGGACGTGCAACGATGGGGGTGGTGGTTGAACCTCCGTCCTTGGTGCATAATTCTAGCTTGAGTGATGAAATAACTAGCTATTTGGATGATGATGTACTGCTCTCTTTCTATCGTCCTTCTCCGAAAGCTCCAAAGCTCATTGGAAAGAAGAAATCCCTACAAGACAAACTTTTAAAGATGCATCCCGATCGGCTCCCTTCGGTATTGCCTCCCCGGCCTCTAGTCGGCGCAAGAAGAGGTAACTCTTCTCCCTTTCTATGTATATAGGTATATGGAATTTAAGGGGCCTAATGGGCACCATTAGACGTGCGGAAGTTTGGAAATTTGTTTCTTCAAATAATCTAAGCTTAGTTGGGTTGCCGGAGATGAAAGTTCTCGATTCCCTTTTCGATTCTATTTCCTTGTGCCTTTTAATGGGTTGAACTTGGGTTGCAAACTACGAGTATGCTCCTAGAGGTAGAATCTGTGTAGGATGGAACCCAGAGTTTGTTACATTTGAAGCTTTTTCTATTAATGCTCAAGCTATCCATGGCCACATGCGGTCTTTACTTTCGGGTCTTTCTTGTTGTATTTCGGTGGTTTATGGGGAGCATACCTTTATCCGTCGTCGGCCCCTATGGGACGACCTTGTACACATGAATAATATTATGCAGGACTCTACTTGGTTGGTTGCTGGGATTTCAATGCAATGAAAGATCCATCTAACCGAGTTGGGGGAACTTCCAATTGGATCCCTTGCTTTGACGAATTCCGGCTTTGTCTAGAACAAACTGAATTGAAGGACTTAAGGTATGTTGGACTTCGGTATACTTGGTCTACTTCCTCAGGTGCAGGAAGGAAAATGAGAAAAATTGATCAGGTCTTAATAAATGCGGAATGGAACCATGTCTTCTCCTTTTCCGAAGCTTCTTTTCTAAACTCGGGTATTTCTAACCACTCCCCCATGGTTGTCAGAGTTTTTAACTCGATTTTTAGAAAAAAAGCCTTTTAAATTCTTTGAGTTTTGGACGATGCACCCTGCTTTTACTTCCATTGTTCGGCAAGTTTGGGAAAGCCTGGTGGTGGGACATCCCATGTTCATACTTATACGCAAGTTAAAAATGTTGAAAGGGTGTCTCAAAGAGCTCAATAGAGAGGCTTATTCTAATATCTCTACGAGAACTACTACTGCTCGAGAGGCCCTTCGAGTTACGCAACTTGGCCTTCAGCAAGACCTAGGTAGTATCACCCTTGCTGAGTTGGAGAAATCTCAGCACCGTCAGTTTGTGGAGTTACGTTCTCACGAGGAGTCTTTTTACAAACAAAAATCAAGAGTGAGATGGCTCCAGTAAGGTGATCGAAACACCAAATTTTTTCATCATTCGGTTAAAAGAAGACAACTCAGAAAAAGGATTCTTTCGGTGAAGGATCCCACTGATTCTCTCATATCGGACCCTGCCTTGGTGCCTCCTGTCTTTGTTTCCTATTTCAGTAACCTCTTGATGCCTCAGATTGCCCTCTCAAAGCCCTCGTTGTCGGAGTTGAAGGCGTTCATTTGACGGCCTCTTTCCGTCGACCAGGTTGGGTTTCTTTCTCGCCCAATTATTGACACTGAGATCCACAATACTTTTTTTTCTCTAGCCCGTGGTAAAGCCCCTGGACCAGATGGTTTTACAGCTGAATTCTATAAGAGCAATTGGGATTTGGTGGGGCCTCTTGTAGTTGAGGTGGTGAAGGACTTCTTCTCCTCAGGCTGGTTGCTAAGAGAGATAAACAACACAATCTTAACCCCGATGCAAAAAATTTCTAATGCCTGTGGGGTTTTTGATTTCAGGCCCATAGCTTGTTGTAACACAATTTATAAAATCGTCACTAAGATATTGGCCAATCGCCTTGCTGCTGTATTGAATGACTTGATAAGCCCTCCTCAGAATGCCTTTGTGAAAGGTAGGAGAATCACGGATAATGTTCTCCTAGCTCAAGAGCTATTTGCATGTTTCCACCTCGACCCTTATCTTCCCAAATGTGCAATTAAGGTGGACTTCCAAAAGGCATATGACACAGTGGATTGGGACTTTCTGGAGTTTACTCTTTTAGCTTTTGGTTTTTCCAAAAGGATGATCAGACTCATCATGGTTTGTATTCGCACCCCCAAGTACTCCATAGCTATCAACGGCGAGCTCCATGGCTTCTTTTCAAGCGGACGAGGACTTCAGCAAGGGGACCCTATGTCCCCCTACCTTTTTACCCTAGTAATGGAGATTTTCTCGGGCATCTTGGTTTCTCACATAGCTCATAAGGATTTTAAATACTTTTGGAGGTGTAAACCTATGAAGCTTTCCCATCTCTTATTTGTCGATGATGTTTTCCTTTTTCCTGAGCTGATTGGGCTTCGGTGACTATACTCAAGAGATGATTTGATATCTTTTCCTCTTGGAGTGGCTTATTGCCTAACAAACAAGAGTGAAGTTTTTATGGCAGGAGGCTCTCCTACTTTGCAAAGGCATATTCTTCTAACCTTGGGTTTTCAGGAAGGGAAGCTTCCAGTACGCTATCTAGGAGTCCCAATTATTTCTTCAAGGCTTGGTAAAACGGACTGTATTGCACTTATTAACCTGATCACGACCAGAGTTCAGACTTGGACTCAACGGTTTCTTTCATTTGCTGGAAGACTCCAGTTGATCAAGTCAGTACTCCAGCCTATTCAGGTTTTCTAGGCTCTTGTGTTTACTCTTCCTACTTCAATTATTGATCGTATTGAATGTATTTTGAGACAATTCCTATAGAAAGGCACATCCCTAGGCCGGGGGGGAGCAAAAGTTTCTTGGGAGATGTTTGTGTTCCTAAGAAGGAAGGTGGTTTGGGTATTTGCAGATTAAAGGACTGTAATAAAGCCGCCATGGTTAAATATATTTGGATTTTGTTTATTGACAAAGAATCCATTTGGTGTCAGTGGATCCACACCAATTTCTTAAAAAGGGATCACTTTTGTGTTTCCTCCATTCCCACCGTATGTTCTTGGGCTTGGAGGAAAATTCTCCAACTGAGAAAAGACTTTAGGTTTTCCTTTTTGTGGAAACTGGGTGATGGTCATTCGATCTCACTTTGGTATGACAATTGGCATCAAGAAGGCCCTTGGAGCCTCATTTTTCTAGACTCTCTTATTGCTACCTCGAGACTTATTAGACAACCAACAATGGCAGATTTACTTTCGCCTGAGGGCCATGCTTTCAGGACTCTTTTGGAGTCTTGGGAGTTTGCCTTGTTGGTTCTCCCTCGGACCCCTGATCGTTTTTATTGGCGCAAGTCTTCTGATGGTGCTTTTTTAGTAGCCTCAGCTTGGGAGGCAATAAGGACCAAAAAGAATCGGGTTCCTTGGGCTCGTTTTACCTAGAATAATGCTATAGCCCCAAGGTTTCAATTCAACCTTTGGCTGATCATCAAGAACAGATTGCCTACTCAGGCTTTTCTCATTTCCATTGGAATGATTGATTTTGAATTATGTGCTTTTTGCAATCGTATTCCTGACTCTATTGATCATCTCTTTTTTTATTGTCATGTTCCTACGACACTTGCTTTCTTTTGGGCCAAAAGATGTAATCTTCCATGGCGTAACAGGACTTGGGCGGAAAATCTCCTCTGGGCATTGAATTTCCTATTAGGTAATGATTTCTTTCACTCTATCGCATGTTTTTCTTTTGGGGCCTTATGTCATCTTATTTGGAAGAAAAGAACAACATCATCCTCCGAGGTGAAGCCCTTGAGGTTGCAGCTTTGAAGAATTATCTCATCAAAATTGTGAAAGACAAAGCCCTCACCTTCAGTAGAGTATCGAACAACCCCAAGAATAGAAGGCTCCAACAAAGATGGGGATTTGACCCCTTTGTCTTCGTCGGTGGCCCTGCTGAGCATATGGACTGATGGCGGGTCGCTCCGGACTTATGGATGGTGCTATGGCTGCCGTTACTAAGTTGATCTTATTTGATCCCTGGCATTTGTCGTGGTGTTCTTGCCGGTTGTTTCGGCTGGACTTTTGTGTTCTTTTACATCGGCTCCCTTTCCATTCATTCTGCTTTTGCACTATGAGTGAAAGTTTTTGGCGCAGATTTTTTGTATAACTAGCTCTCCCTTAATATATTCTTACCTTTACCAAAAAAAACTTATAAGCTTATCAACTATTCACAAGTCATACCAAAAAGTTTCCACCATAAAAGTCCTCCCCGAACAAACGCTCACGCCTACTCGCGACTCATTGAAGAACCTGAAAAACAAGTAAATGAGAGGAGTGAACTACCATGGTTCAGTGAGTAACACATTTCTTCTAAGCGGATCGAGAAATCACTATGCACATTTAAAACACAATCGTAACTCACTTTATCATAATACATAATCATAACTTAATTACCAAAGATACCAATGGTCCAATCCATTAGTCAATCTCATAAAACATGTATCAGTGGTCTATTCCATTGATTAATCTCATCAAATCACATCGATGGTCCATTCCATCGACCAAACTCAAATCACACGTCAATGGTCCACTCCATTGACCAATTCATGCTCAAATGTCTAACCATGGTCACGCGTAACGCCCGTGACAAAACGACCAAGATTCCCTCATTGACAAGGTCTCCACCTATTATTAGCCGGTGGCTCAGCCCACAAGAATATCCTAGACTAGTATGCGCATACCCACATACCCCTAAGGGTCCACAGAGACATTGAGCACCAACCACCAATCATAATATCTAGTAATCCAACATAAAAAAGAAAGTCATATCACAACTCAAAATTTGATATATAGATATCAAAGCATTCTCCAAAACATTTCAAGATTCTTTCATAAACAATTTCACAAATCCTTTTCCAAATAACCATTCAAATTGAAGTCGAAATATAACTCCCTTCGAACAACAAAAATGACAGTAATAACTCGATCTTGTTTTATGCAACAAAATATGCTTTTTATTAACTCATTGAATATATAATCCACCACGTTTCTCAAAACATGAGTTTAAAATACAAAGAAGAAATAGTGTCACTCATCTGGGAAAAGTCAAAAATCAACTACGACGCATACTCGAACCACGCACTTGGATCCATAACAATTAACAGAAAAACAATATCAAAAGGCCAAGTAAAAAAAAAAATATTCTTATAATGACTCGCCTATACTAGGCCTATTTGTCGATAAAACGACACCTATGCGCCACAAAAGCTCACATTTAGTGGAAACCCATCATTTTTCGCTAGGCGCAGCCCATGCGCCAACTTTGTCACACCATAACTTCCTCCACAAAATTCCGTTTCAAGCCATCTTATAGTCTTTAGGAAACTCTCTTAACATACAACAACAACCCCGACTCAACCGCCCAAAAACAGTATCGAAAACAACAACAAAAAATAGGCTCGAAGCTACTGTTCGCTACAATTCCAAATTGCGCCCCCAACTGTAAAATTTCGTTATGGACAAACCGTAAACTCAAATCATGATCCGTAAGATGTTATAGCTTCACAACATCCCAAAGTACCATTTCTATGAAAATATACAGCTCAACAACTCAAAAATCGGGCTTCGCCACACAAATATCCAAGAAATCTGAATTTCAAGCCCTAATTACGGCGATTGCTTCAAATAGGTGATTAAAGGCTTCGATTTCTTACAGACGTTGCACAACACACTTGAGTCGACTTGATGAGACATCCGAATCACTAGCACGCCAAAATTTTTCCCCTTTTCCCTTTTTCCTTTCTCTTCTTTCTCTCTTCTCCCCTATTTCATTCTTTCCCCTGCTTATGCCCGTGCTCTTCTCTCTCTCTCTCTCTCTCTCTCTCTCTCACTCTCTCTCTCTCTTTAAAACAGTAGAAGGTTCCACAATTCTCCTTCAGCTTTCTTTTTTGACTTTTCAACCCTTTCTTTTCCTTTTTTTTTAAAGCCCATATATTACATTCTCCCCTCCTTAAAAAAAAAAAAAAAATCGCCCTCGCAATTTACAAGTACCTCAATCATGAAACAAGTGAGGGTATTTGTGCCTTGCCTCCTCCTCGAGTTCCCAAGTGACCTCCCTCTCCATGTGATTTTGCCACTAGATCTTCACATAAGGAATAGTGCGTCGTCATACACTTGATCCTTTTTGTTGATAATACAAACGGGCTGCTCTTCGTATGATAAGTTTTCTCTCAACTTCAATGGTGTAAAATCCAAAACGTGATCAAGACTTGACACATATTTCCGTAATAAGGACACATGGAACACATTATGGACTCCAGATAATGCTGGTGGTAAAGCCAGTTTAAAAGCAACTTCACCAATCTTTTCTAATATCAAGAATGGTCCCACATACCTTGGGTTTAATTTACCACGCATGCCAAATCTCATGACACATTTCATAGGAGAAACCTTCAAGAATACATGGTCTCCTACATTAAATTCTACTTTGTGCCTCTTAAGGTCCGCATAACTTTTCTGACGACTTTGTGCTGTTTTCAAATGCTCTCGAATGAGTATGATTTTCTCTTATGATTGTTGTATGTATTCAGGGTCGGTTAATCTTTTCTCACCAACATCATCCCAGCAAACAGGAGTCCTACATTTATGCCCATACAAAACTTCAAAAGGAGCCATCTTAATGCTGGAATGATAGCTGTTATCATAAGAAAACTCTGCCAAGTGTAAATGTTCGTCCCACAAACCACCAAAGTCAACAATGCACAATCGTAGCATATCCTCTAACGTCTGAATAGTTCTCTCTGACTGACCATCCATTTATGGGTGAAAAGCTATACTAAAATTGAGTTGAGTACCTAACGCCCCTTGTAAACTCTTCCAAAAGTTGGACACAAACCTGGGATCTCTATTAGAAACAATACTCACTGGAACTCCATGAAGTCTCACTATCTCATTAACGTATTGCTTCGCCATGTCTTCAAGTGAAAGACCAAATCGATAAGACAAAAAGTGTGTAGATTTAGTCAATCGATCAACAATCACCCATATGGCATTCTTACCACTAGGCGTCCTCGGTAAGCCGACTATGAAATCCATGGTAATATACTCCCACTTCCATTTAGGTACTTCAAGTGGGTGCAGCTAATCACCTGGTTTCTGATGCTCAATTTTCACTTGTTGGCAAATTAGACATTGGTCGACAAACTTCACGATATCTTTCTTCATATTGATCCACCAAAAATTTCCTCTCAAATCCCTGTACATCTTGGTGCTCCCTGGATGAATCGAGAATCTAGTGCTATGAGCTTCTTGTAATATCTCATTTTTCAATTCTAAATCATCGGGAACACATAACCAACCATGAAACCTCAATGATCCATCTACGTGGATACTAAAGTCATCTTGTTTCCTAGCTTCTACACCTTCTCTAATCTTTTCCAATTGAGGATCTTCATTTTGTTTAGCCTTGATTTTGTCAATCAATGTCGGTTGCACTCGAAAATTAGCTAATTGAGCACCAAGCCGATGGACCAAAACCTCCTGGTCCAGCTTTCTCATATCCTCAAGAATAGGCTTTTGAGAAGTGAGCAATGCTGCCATATTTCCAGAGGATTTGCGACTCAAGGCATTAGCTACCACATTGGCTTTACCTGGATGGTAATTGATGGATAAGTCATAATCCTTTAGAAGTTCTAGCCATCTCTTCTGCCCATGTTAAGTTCTTTCTGAGTAAAAATATATTTCAAACTTTTGTGATCAATAAAGACTTCGTATTTTTCACCATACAAGTAGTGCCGCCATATTTTTAAGGCAAACACAACCGCCACCAACTCTAGATCATGAGTAGGATAGCTCTTCTCATGAGCCTTCAACTGTCTAGAGTCATAAGCCACAACTTTACCATCCTGCATAAAAACACAACCTAAACCTTCCTTAGATGCATCGCAATAAATTGTAAAGCCACTAGTTCCTAAAGGCAAAGTTAATATAGGAGCTGACACCAATCGCCTCTTTAACTCTTGGAAACTGCGCTCACATTGATCTGACCACGCAAATTTAACTCCCTTCTGGGTTAGGTGAGTAAATGGACTGGCAATTTTAGAAAACCCTTCCATAAATCGCCTGTAATAACCTGCTAACCTAAGAAAACTTCTTACCTTCGGGACATTGGTAGGGCAGTTCCATTGAACAACTGCTTCAACTTTCTTTGGATCAACTGAGATACCATCCTTTGATATTACATGACCCAAGAATTCTATATGATCAAGCCAAAAGGCACACTTACTAAATTTAGCATACAACTTCTTTTCATGCAAAGTTTGTAAAACAACTCTCAAGTGTTGTTCATGTTCTCCCAAACTCCTCAAATACACCAAAATATCATTAATGAATACCACAATAAATCTGTCAAGAAATTACCTAAATACCCTGTTCATCAAATCCATAAAAGCCGTAGGTGCATTCATTAACCCAAAAGGCATGACAAGAAATTCATAATGCCCATACCTTGTTCTAAAAGCAATCTTTGGCACATCGTCAACTTTTATCTTCAACTAATAATACCCAGAACGAAGGTCGATCTTAGAAAATACTTGAGCCCCTTGAAGTTGATCAAATAAATCATCAATCTAGGGCAAATGATATTTATTTTTTGTCGTCACCTTGTTAAGTTCTCGATAATCTATGCAAAGTCGCATACTACCGTCTTTCTTCTTCACAAATAGAACATGATCTCCCCAAGGTGATACACTAGGCCTGATAAAACCCTTATCCAAAAGCTCCTGCAGTTGTGTTTTCAATTCACTCAATTCAGAAGGTGCCATCCGATATGGGTTCTTAGAGATAAGTGTTGTACCAGGCATTAAATCGATACAAAACTCTATCTCTCTATCAGGAGGCAAGCTAGGTAAATCTTTAGGAAATACATCAGGAAATTCTTTGACAACATGAACATTTTCTAGCTTTACCGGCTCCTTACTTGTGTCTTTTACCGGCTCCTAGTAGGAGAATCAAGTGCTGAGAAGATCCCTTTACATCATGATAGATCCCGAAATACTTGAAGCACCAGTTTCTCTTGCTCCATCTCCATCTTCTTCAACCCCTTCAGATTTTCGCATCTCAAATGCTTCTAAGATAGACTATCTCTATGAAGTCTCTCTTAGTGATGAAACTAAGATCTCTTAAATCCAACTCCCATCGATGAACCCCTATTCTGCTTTTGCTAAACCCACTTCGTCATTTTCTCCCATCCATTCCATTCGCCAACTCATTCGCCAAACCCCAAAGGAAGTAAAGGAGTACGTTCAGTCCTCCAAGTTCGACCAGCACCCCATTCCTACTACTGAGAAGGAGTACTTTGTTACCCTTCAAATCCCTCCAGAATTTCCCAGACAACGGATCCAACAAGGATATTCTCATGTTAATTACAGCACTGTTCGTCTTGCTCTTACATTCCATGGTCACAAAGGCTTGCCAGTTGCGGCAAGAATAGCATTGTTAAATACCCGATTCCTAGAATACTAGCATGCTTGTATTGGTACTGTCCAAACCACCTTAAATGCTAGAACAGTCTTCGTGACTTTATATTCAAATTTCAACATAGCTTTATCAGATCCACAGCTACTGAAAGTCTAGATCCAGCTCACTAAAGCACCCCAAACTGCTGACTCTATTACTGCCACACTGCACTACCAGAAGGTTTACAGAGTGCAAAACCATGCCCTTGATTTGAATTTCCACAATGGAAATGCAGATGCTTTATTCATTTCCATGCAAAATGATCAAGCATCCTGCATTCATGTTCCCAGACAAATCTCGAAGGAAAAGTTGGTCAAGCTCCTTCTAGAGACTTGGATTACCAACTATAAAAAGTTGCATAAGAATAACAAGCCTTTCCAGTCATCCGATTCCAAGTTTGTCAGAAAGAAAGATGGAACTATTTCCATCAAATTTGGCAAGGAAAAGGAAGAAGGTCCTCCTTCTATCTTCTAAACCCTCTTCATGATTGAACCATGTGTTCTTGAATCAATTTCCGAGCTAGATCCAAAGAAGCTTGTTCCACATTTTAATAGTGATGAACATCATATCCATTACTACAAAGACAAATATGGTCATTGTTTTTGGGACCATTTTTGTCAATGTTCCTATTGCATAAATTCTCCTGATGAAGTAGACCAAACTGCTCGACCTTGACGGAAGCATAAAAAGCCAAAGGACCCTTTGTACCAAAGGTACCTAAACAGAGACCCCTCTATTGATACCCTTGGTGAGTGTGATAAATTTCAGTTTATGGTTTCTTATGCACCACCACCCCCACTAGAGTACATAGTTCCACCCCCAGTTTCACCAACTCCACCTCCATCACCTCCTCCATCTCCTCCTCAGAAAAAACCAGCCATTTCCCCGTTCTACAAACCAATTCTAAAGTGGGCAAAGAAACATTCTTACCCACTTGAGGTTCCAACAAAAACACCACCCAGTTCTTCCATTGCTATGTTCCAGGAAACAGACTTTCCTCCTCTTGTTCGGGAAAATAATAAACTCTCATTTCCCGCTCCAAAAGAGTTTATAGATCCACAAGGCAGATATAGGCATGTTTCTAAGATACCTGCCCCCACCAATGTGGATGAGCATGGAAGACAGAAAAGAACTCCTATTGCTGAGGTAGTTCTAAATTGGCAATTGGAGACTTTTTTACTACATAACAATGCTTTTAAGACAATTGATTCCAAGATTGGGAATGTGCAACAAGATCTTCGAAGATATGATGAAACCATCAAGAAAATGCTTTTAGATTTCCAGAAGAGGCTTCATGCCTTGGAATTAGGATATTATCATCTTGAAAGTCCTCAAGCGGAAATAGAAAAACTTAAAAGGCAAATTCAGATCCTTGAAGAATGAAGACTTAACCCCTTTCCAACTACTTTGCGAACAGAGCCTCTCCCTCCTCCACCGCCTCAGACGTCTATCTTTGCTACTATCACAGATATTCCTGTCAAACAAGACAAGACAGATGTGACTATGATGAGAAATCGTCTCAAGGAACTAGATCGAATAAGGAAAGAAAAGGGAAAGAAGAAAAAGCCCGAAGAATCTTCGCTTGTCATAAGAGAAAGGCCAGATCAATTGATGCTGTCAAATCTATTAGAATCTTTTCTTAAAGATTTAGGCAATCAAGAACAACAGCCTAATTATGTTCCTCAAAACCCTGATCCTGTCATTCCGACAGACCAGATTCTATTTCCAGCAAAATCAGCTTTCCCGAATGTTTTTGATAATATGATTCGGTATCTCTTTCACCCTCATCATCCTTCTCAATCCCTACCATTGATTCTTTTCCCATAGCACCAGTAACTTCATCAATATTCATGGCTAATCCTCTAGACCATGATATGGAATCAAACCATTCTGAACCAGAGGTTATTCAGCCAAACAATTCCTCTCAGAATGTGTCCACTTCATCAAAACAGTTTTTCACTATTGATGATATTCCTTATCACAAATGGCTAAAAGACTTGAAGAATTTTATACTTGGCTAAATACCCAAGCCATTACCAACCAGGACAAGTATGATGTTCTTTTCAACTTTGTCACAAGGTTCACCGGTAGCCTCAAACTTTGGTGGCAATCTGTGTCAAAACAAAATCAGCTTCACTTTTTACTCTCGCCAAACTTTGGTCATGCCATTACCCTTCTATATCATTTCTTTGTGGGGAAACCTGTTGATCTCATAGAGCTCAAAAGAAGAGAATTTTTTGAAAGAAAATGCTACTCTCTTTAGAAAAAAAAACACCTTGATAAGCATTATCATGAAATGCTTAAGCTCTTCTACCAAATTGGAGCTGATGCGAATTTGAAGCATGTCTTCCTAACCTCTATTCCCAAATAATTATCTCAAATAGTATTCTTTGTTGTCGTTGACATAAGTCCGGATCATTTGCCTTTTGATATACAATTCTTCAAGGCACAAATGAATTTCTTGTTGGAGAAATCCAACAAGAAATCCATTTGTACGACAACAGAGAACTTGACGCGGCATGTTCTCGCCAGAGGTTAAAGATCAAATGCTCCAAGAAAGATTGTGATGGTTCTTGTGGAAAATCTTCCAGAAAAAAGAAACACTTCAAAAAGCTCTGGATAAACAAATCCAAGCATGACTCTAAGCACTTCCGAAGAAAGAAGAAATGGCAATACCTACGTAAAAGGAAAGATCGCTCAGGCCACAAGAAGTCAAATCGATGTTTCATTTGCAACCAAAAGTGACATTTTGCCAAAAACTGTCCTCAAGGGAAAAAATGTCAGAATCATTTGATACATTATATAGAGAACGAAACCGGTATTTCTCTTGAAAATGATGATATCAAATCTCTATTTTCTATGGATAAAGAATCATGTGAACAAACTCTTTGTGTCATTCCTTGTTATCAAACTCCTAGTGAAACGGATCCAAATTCAGATCATGAAGATATTTTTTCATATATCTCTGACCCCTTCAAACTCATTGTCCCCATTTTCCTGTGAAAATATTCACTTCAAAGTTTGCTAAGCCAATCACTGTCATTGCTCTTATAGACACTGGAGCAGCTTCTTCAATCTTAGATACTAAAGTACTTCCTGAAGAATATTGGACTTCTTGTGTTTGGTATTTTAATTCTACTTCAAGAAATACTTCCTCTACAAATGTGAGAACTACTCCAATAACTATCCAATTTTTTCCACAGTGTTCCATAACCACAAAAATCTTTGGCTCAAGTCTTCCTAACAAAGATTTGATCATCGGTTGGGATATTATGACTTAGATTTCTCAACTTCGCATCATTCCTAGAAAAGGTCTTAAGTATAAAGATCAATTTTCTGAATTTGTCAATATTCAAAGACTTTTTTTCATTCAAATGAGTCTGTTTGACCCAATCATGCAAATATTATTAGAATCCTGTTCAGAATCCCATTCTAAATTTGCTTAAAAATGTTCTCACCCTTTATGGCAAAATCCATAATTCTTTGTTCACCTTCCTTTTAAAAGAAATGAGCATATTAATCCAACTAGGGTGAGACACATGGGAATGAAGCCAGAACATTTGGTTTTGGCTCAAAGGGAATGTTCGGAATTATTGCAGCAAGGCCTTATTGAAATCTCCAATTCTCAATAGGCTTGTGAAGCATTCTATGTCAATAAGCGAGCCGAGCAAAACTGAGGAAAGATGAGATTGGTATTTAATTATCAACCTCTTAATATTTTCCTCCAAGACGACAAATTCCGTTTACCTTCTAGAAATTCCGTCTTTACTGGACTAACTAAAGCCCATATCTACTCCAAATTTGATCTTAAAGCCGGATTTTGGCAATTGGGCATTCATCCTAAAGACAGACCCAAGACAGGGTTCTGTATTCCAAATCAACACTTCCAATTGAAAATTCTTCCTTTTGGCCTAAAGGTTGCACCATCTCTTTTTCAAAAGGCCATGTGTTGAATTTTTCAACCAATACTGTCAAGTGCAGCAGTATACATCGATGATAGCTATATAGTCCTAATGAGCAGTCGCACTGTCAACTTCTTGAACAGTTCATAGATATAGTGAAGAAACATGGGATTATGCTTTCCCAAAGAAAAATGAATATCGCCTAGACAGAAATAGAATTTCTCGGTATGCACCTTAACAAAGGTACATATTATCCAAGGCCACACATTGCTCAAGAACTACTGAAATTCCCTGAAGAAAACTTCACAACAAAGCAAGTTCAGCAATTTCTTGGGATAATTAATTATCTCAAGGATTTTGTTCCAAATCTTGCAAAATTGCTGATTCCGTTGCAAACAATACTCAAGAAGCATCCCCACCCTGGGAAAAATCTCAGACTAAAGCAATCGCCAAACTTAAAGAGATCATGCAGACTCTTCCTCCATTAAGAATCCCATCAACTGGAAAGAGAATTGTCCAAACTAACGCCAATGATAAATACTAGGCCACTATCCTCTTTGAGGAAATTGATGGTAAGAGGCACATATGTGCCTACAATAGTGGAAAATTTTCTCAAGCAGAAATGCATTATCATTCCACTTTCAAAGAAATTTTAGCAATGAAAAATGGAATAAAAAAGTTCGAGTTTCATCTCATCGGCCATCACTTCCTAGTAGAACTGGATATGGCATCCTTTCCCCAAATGACCAAGTTCAAATAGAAGCAAGTTCCAAATTCCCAACTGCTTTGATGGGTTGAATGGTTCTTGCAATATTCTTTTGAGACCAAACACATTGCTGGGAAAAAGAATGTGCTTGCTAATTTCTTATCAAGACCAAAAGCCCAAGCAGAAATCAACATGTACATCATGAGGCATGCATTCCATACTTCTCATCACAATGAGAAGTATAAGATTGAGAGGATAAAAGATTGACCAAGCTGGCGATATCCCCAAGAGATCATTGAGCATATCCAGAATGACAGTCTCACTGAAAATCTGGATAAACTAATGTGGCAATGCCACACAGATCTGTTCAGATTTAATGGAAGTTCGATTCTTTATCCTTTTGGATTAAATTCAGATTATCCATTCATACATCCATTAATTTGGAAGGAAGATGATTTCCCTGACCCGCTTTGATGGTTATTATAGTACTTAACCAATAAGTACTTAATAGCTATTGAAATTCCAACCAAAAGGTTCATTGCCAACCTCACCAAGATATTTGGACTTGGGAGAGGAAACATTGAAAATGAGTGCAACAAAAATCTCTTAAACTTTCTCAACTGGTTCTATCCTCCCACTCACTGGAAATATCTCTTAGAAAAAGAATTGAGAACTACCCAACTAAACCCTAAAATCCACACCATTTTGTTTTTCCGACGTCCATGGGCTTTCTTGACAAATAATGGCAACATCATCAATGCCCCATGAGTATAGGTACCTCATCATACAAACCTGTTCCACATAGTGCAGAAGCTCGATTTCACAAGTCCTATCTAGGACCTGTCGGTTGCTATGAGCACCAATACCGAGAACTCCAAAGGGTTTTATGCCAAGAAAATAAAACCATTCCTGAAGATGTATGGAACTATAATGTACCCACTGCATGGGATCATTATAACCTGGCACCAAAAGCCAATGAAGCACTCGAGCAATACAGACAAGCTACATCATCACAAGAGCACGAAATGGCAGACACATATAACTTTGCTCAGTCCTCTCAGAATATACTGTCCTCTCAAGACCCCTATGCTAGATAGGGAGGTCCTCTTTCTCAAGACCCCTATGATCAATGACCTTTGTCCTTATCTCATGGCATGAACATATCCTTCTATGCACAACCATCTATTTGGCCTCAGCCAAGCATTCCTGCTGATACTACAGACACCGACAACATAAACTGGGCACAAGAGGAAACATCCACATCTGCACCATATCAGCTCAACCAAATCCTCTCACCAGAAGACCTCGAGGCACTTGAACAAAAATATGATGAACATCTTCTAGCAACGGTGCACAGCTCAGATGATTCGGACTATGACTACAATGCTCATGACAGACGAGACCGCTGAACAAGACCATTGTCCATACAATTCCACTGTAACCAAACTAATTTCTAGGTTATAAAAAACCCAAAATTGATATATTCATTAAGTATTTACCTCGTTAGTTTCGATCAAATTTTGTCGTGAAATTGCTTAACTGGACACATGATGATAACTAAATTCGACATGACAAGTTCATGTGGGGATCCACATCAATTTAGGGTAAACTTGTTACAAGTGTATCAATTTTGGGTTTTTGGGAATTTCACAATTAGTTTGGGGCAAATTTATCAAGGGTGTACCGATTTTGGGTTTTTCATGACATTAACCCTTGTCCTAAAATATTTTCTGACCTTCATTTGAACTCAATGATCTCAAGCTCAGCAACATTGGAAATCACGGTCGACAAATTATTGTGTGCTCAGGGGTATCAACAGTTCGATTAACTGAACTATTTGGAATTGCACTTGTTATGACTCGAATTGTCGGGTTGAGTCTTTCAAGTTTTCCTTTTCCTTTTTTTTTTTTTTTTTTGGTTATTTCAAACATATGCATCGATTGAGCATCAAGTTTTTCTAGACCTCCTCTAGCACATTTGATTTCATTATCTATGTTAATTTTGAGCTGATTTAAAACTGCTGGAGAAAGAAATTTAACAAGAAGCTAAATTGGCAGAATCTCATGGGAAGTTTAGTTTCTTGAAACATAAAAGCAAAGATATAAAGACATAATCAAAAGCATGATGACATATCGAAATAATGAAAGGCCAAGATCTCCCCATCCTTTGGTCTAACAAAACCAATATTTTCCAACTCATATTCAAACAATCTGCATAATGGCCAAAAGACCATATTAGCTAAATCTCAAGGAGAATCTTTCAAAAGACCAATTAATTATTGATACCGTGAATTTTCCAATCATAAGGAAAACATCAACATATGTTTTTCTAATGATACTTCAGTTTGCAAGGTATTTTATTTATGTTATGAACGGTAATTGTACAACTTGACTTGCTATTTTCGTCCTCAACTCTAAAAAATGAAAACACAGGATCGTGCAATTATTCGACAATAAAGCAATAGAGTATAAAACTTGTTTTCTAATCTCTTACACCAACAACACTTTCCTATAGTGAGACCTCATTTTTTATGAAGTGTAGTGTTTTCTTAGGATTCTTCAGAATGCAAATGAGAAGGGTAAGAAAAAAAAAACTGAAACCTCAGCCAAACTTGCTCAACTCGAACCGTCAAACTACCTGAATCGAATGAGACCTAAACCAAAAATAACCTAAATTTTCGGACCGGTTCTGTCAATTTGGTTCGACTGAGGTATTCTTAACACACCTAGTGCTCATCACATGCACGTTTTGCCCCTTTTCTGTGAGCAAGTCAGTCTAGTCTGACGAAACGCATTTCTGCCATGCCACTCACGTGCTCATAAAATATTAGAAAGGGCTAAGGTTGAAAAATGGAGATAGAGAATCACTGCAGATGTGAGAAGAAAACTGTAATAAGAAAAGCATGGACCAAAGCGAACCCGATTAGGTGCTTTCTTTGCATGCGAGAAATACACGGTAAGGTTAAAATTAAAATGCTCATAGGAAAGGCACAAAACATACATTTGACAAGCATGTCGTGACATCCCAGCCCGCCACGTTCTGACGCGAGTTACTACGATTTTTACTTATAGCACAAGCGAAAGTTAAAATTAAAACATTGGACAAACAATACAAAAATGGATGAACACAAAAGAAGAGCAACCACTAGATTTCATTTCTTGCTTTATTTATGAACACGGGTGTTTTCATCAGGACTACAACTAGGAGGTCAAAAAGGTATAGTGCTCTCACGTGGTAACTACATTGCCATTTCGACTGCACCCAAAAAGTTATCTACACCAGCTATCATCCAACTGCATCGGTCCTATCCCGGAAACTATCAAGATTGTGCCTCCAAAAATGGATCCCAGCCACAGCCCCTCCCTCGCCTACTATTCCCTACCGCCGCCGCCCTTGCTGCCGCTGCCATTCTCACCGCTGCTGTCCTCCAGGAATGGCAGAGGACCTATCAGGAGTCCTGGATCTTGGTGTAGATCGCCACGAAGCTGTATGCGACGTGGCTGACGGGCGAGCCTATGTCTACCTAAAGCATAGCAATATAACATACAAATACCACAAACAGAAAGGCGAGATCAGCGAGCATGTACAACCAGGGTGCTGTAGCAAGATAAAAGGGCTGCAGGTATCGCAACCATATCTATGATTTGAAAAATGTGAACATCAACAAGGGTGAGCTAATGTCCAGCAAATAAAATATCCAAAACACTATATCATTCGATCCACACATTACATGCATGAAAAATCTGCCTAAGATGCACAACTTACCCATCAACTATGACATAAACAGTACTATACAAAACTATGCTAAAGACAATTGGACTATAACAACAGGACTCAAGTATCATCTAGACTCATAATGTAAAACTTATTGACCTCGATGAACAACTTGATCATGCATACACATACAAAAATGACACGTTTTAGTTTTCACTTGAATCAATGTTTCCACTCCAAGACACATGATCAGTGTGCTCCAAACCACATAAGGAGGAATACACTCCCATCTAGCGGAATTCTAGTGCACCCTCCAATCCTCTGTGGTGTATGCAGGTACACTCTTTGGCTTGCATAGGCTTCGTGGTCCACTGACCATGGGATCCTTACTTCGAGGTATATAAGGCACACTCTCCTAGGTTTCCAGGGTACACTCTTCTTAGGCATCCCGTATTTCTCTCCGACTCCACGAGGCATCATCGGTATGCTCTCTGACGGTATTCATTACAAGGTATCTTAAACACACAATCCATGCACAATTATCTTATCATTAAACATGCAGACTTCACCACAAAAATGACTCATAATTAGGATTGACAATCTTAAGGACTCGATCCTAAAAGCACACCTACATCTATCAGATAATCTAAGACTAACTCGACTCAAAATTGATGACTACCAACGACACAACTCGATTACAGTGACCACATCACTTAGTTGAACCTATCTTGCACTTTGTTGCCACTATTTTACATCTAGAATCGTCAAGATTGACGCTACCAACACGCTAATCCCACCATGAACTAGCTGAACCTCTACTAAAGTTGCACCATCACATAATTCCAAACATAATGCACGACATCACTTGCAAAATTCATCAATCAAATGCACCATCACCTTAACCGCACCCACCTAAATTTCACCACCAAACACATCCAAAATTACTCCATAAAAATCTAATTAAATAATTGACAACTATGCGACCTCACAACACGACTCGTGCACTACTGGACCTCAAAATCAAACATCAATGACCCGCAATTACACCATGAACTTTACAACCGAATGTCTACAACCCACTATTACCGAACCTCCTAACCAAAATCTCACAAATTGAGTTATCCACATTTCGAGATCATCGAGCCCCACACCAAACCATCCGAGACCCATGACCACGAGCCTTGCACCAAACCCACCGAGACCTACCAAACCGAGCCTCATGCCGAACCATCCGAGATTCACGGTCACATGCAAAGCCAAAACTGAGCTCAAATCGACCAAATTATAGTTCTAATGATCCCTCAACATCCCGTGATGCATTGCATGTAATCTAGACCTCAATCAACCCATGGCAACAACACAATTCGACCCAATTTGATACAACCCAAGTCAAGACAGCACAAGACAAAAAAAACCCAGCACATCAAAAACAAGATTTGTTGATCCACACAATGAGCATATCAACATAACATAGGGAGTTGGAATTCCACTTGCCTCTTGAGCTAACCGAACCTAATTTCGCCGCAAAACTGAGCTTTAGTCCCTCGCCTTGGCTAGGCATGACCCTAAAAAGGAGGCAACGAGCAATTGAGAAAGAGAGAGTGATCGGCAAGAGTGAGCGAGAGGGGAGGGTCGAGAGAGAGAGAGAGAATGAGCCTTTCATTTCCCCTTATTGGTTCATGCGGTTGGCATGCCATGTGTCACAACTGAAATGCCATGTGGTGGGGGAAAGAGAGAAGAGAGAGAACCGAACGAGAGAGAAAGTGGGCGGTCCATGCAAGAAAATGAAACCGTATGTGTCTAATTTTCACGTACATTAGACACTATAGACCATAAACCAAATCTAGAATTTATCTCATGAATCCCAAAAATTACAATTCAAAAATTGTTATCCTTTAATCCCGCCATTAATACTTTTTTAACAGTGTCAATTCAACTTGCCTAATTATTGTTGCCAACTTCCGTGTATGGATGTCACACATGTAATCGTCAGTAATCATTTCTAGTGATCGATGAGCTCATCGAGGTTGTTTGGTCAAAATGATCAAGTTCATGGGACATTAAACAAAGTCAAGTCCGAAAGGAACTTTGAAAAATAGATCCCACTTCATGGGGTTTTGAATCAAAGTGATTTTACAAATTTTTCTTAAAAACAAAAATTAAATATAAGGATATGTCTGGATAGGTTATTACATTTTACTAAATCTATATGGATCATATTTCTACTCTTTTAGCACAAAACATATAAAATTTCTTGCATTATACAAATGTTGACATATAAATTTACTTGTGACTTTTTTTATTATTTTTTTAAATTCAAATAATAATTAAAATGTAGCCAAAGGTTTTTGTTTTAGTTTTTATATATATTAAAAAAAAAAAACACACAAACAAACAAGGTTCAGATCAAGCTTGGAACTCAATGGGATCGGATTGTTTAGGCAATCCCGAAGATACTTCATAATTAATTATGACCTAACACTTCTAGATGAACATGGAAGGATGATTGGCTTGGCATTGGACCTCTTTGCAATTTTTTTTCTATGGCCCCATTGTCCAAATGAGGAATTAAATGACCTTTTTTTTCTATAATTCAAAGGCAAAAGCATGAGAGCTCTATGTAACACTCCATAAGCCCCATAAATCTATTAAGCTCAGGCCTTTTAACTTCTATGAATGACCCCAACTCAGAGTAGTTTGCACACCATTAATGAGAATTGAACAAACGACCTCTAATTTCTAAGCTAAACTTATGCAATGCCTAATCAATCGTGCTAACCCTAAGGAATCGAGGAAGAAATCAATAACAAAGCTTTATAGGGAGGAAACCAATGCATCAATGCGATGCCAAATTTGGATGTGATCAAGATCAACAACCGCTCCTCTTTTTGCTCAAATAGCCAAGAATGGAGAACCCAACATGGGATTGGTAATTCTAATCACGTAGTCTATTATGATGTACCGTGTCCCCTTTGTTACATACAAATCAATAGTAAACTTGTTGTTTATGGACAATGGTTGATTATTTATGAAGCTTTGTGATTTACCCAAAACAAAAGGAGAGAGGATGATTGATTATGTTAAAGAGATTTTCCAATGTAGAATATTAAAATCCTAAGTTCTTAGGCCAAGTTATAAATATTCAAATTGTTTTGTGAGTTAAGATAACTACTTCACATTTTTAGCTGCCAAATCAATCATGGTAGCATGTAGTTATATAAATCATTGGAAAAGATGTTGGGTCGAAGATTGTCTGCATAGAACTAATTGAGCTTCATGTATTTTAACAAGGGCCTAGTTTTATTCAGAGAGCTCAAACTCAAGACATTCTAATAAATCGGGATAAGAACGCTTCAAGTGCCATAACTTGGCACAAATGGACACTTAAGTGCCATAACTTACGAAAGGTACACTTAAGTGCCACATTCGAAGAAAAATGGATCACTTAAGTGCCACTCCGGTCAAAGTCCGGCCAAAATGCCGACGTGGCATTTTTCCGACGAGGCGAGCCCAAAACGATGCCGTTTTGCTTGCCGACGTGGCCAAATAATACAAAAACGACGTCGTTTTGAGCCGACATGGTAAAAAAATTAATGAAAAATTTAATTAAATTAAATTAAAAATTAAATTTAGTTAAAATATTTAAAAATAATAATTTTAAAATTAAATTTAATTAAAATATTAAAAAATAATTATTTTAAAATTAGAAAAATTAAAAAAATTTAAAAAAAAAAGGGGTGTGGGGGAGGCGGCCGGGGATCGCCCTCGCCGCCTGCCGCCGCCCACCGCCGCCCGGGAAGGGCCGGCGACGGCGGGGAGGGTCGGCCGGGGTCGCCGACCGGCCGGCGGACGAGGGCTCGCGAGCCCGCCGATCCGGCTAGTGGCGAGGGCTCGCGAGCCCTCGCCCGGATCCAATGGCGAGGGCTCGCGGCCCTCGCCGGCCGGCCAAGGGCCGCCGCCGCCGGGCGACCCCGGGCGGCGACCCTTGGCCCGGCCGGCAGGGCCGCCAACCCTCGTCCAATCTGGGGGCGAGGGCTGCGACCCTCGCCCGATCGGGGCGAGGGCTCGTGAGCCCTCGCCGCCAATCGGCCGGGTCGCGGCCCCGGCCAAGGCCCGGCGACCCGGCCGACCCTCACCCCGCCGTCGTCGGCCCTTCCGGCAAGTGGCGGGGCGCGCGAGGGCCGATCCTCGCCCGCCTCCCCCACACCCCCCATTTTTTATTTTTTTTATTTTTTTATAATTTTTTTTAAACTTTTTAATTTTTTAATTTTTTAATTTTTCTAATTTTAAAATAATTATTTTTTAATATTTTAACTAAATTTAATTTTAAAATTATTATTTTTAAATATTTTAACTAAATTTAATTTTTAATTTAATTTAATTAATTTTTATTTTTATTTTTTTACCACATCAGCCCAAAACGACGCCGTTTTTGCATTATTTGGCCACATCAGCGAGCAAAACGATGTCGTTTTGGGCTCGCTTCGCCGGAAAAAAGCCACGTCAGCCTTTTGGCCGAACTTTGGCCGGATTGGCACATAAGTGATCCCTTTTACTCCGATTTTGGCACTTAAGTGTACCTTTCGTAAGTTATGGCACTTAAGTGTCCCTTTGTGCCAAGTTATGGCACTTGAGGGGTCCGCACGTCCTAATAAATCTCCACCTTAGTTTACTATTTAAGTCAAGTTAAAATCGAGACCTAAACTTTTCATTATTGTTGTCTCACAATCCTTTGTGGGCTTCTCAAATCACTACAAGCACCTTCCAAGCCCATATCACACTTAAATTTTGCCATAATAAGGGACTTAATCATAAAGTCAACTTGACCTCCACCTTTAGTTATTTCAAAAAAATATTAAGACACATCCTCCTCTATCACAGATGAAGCAAAACCAATAATGCATCCCTATATGTTAGGAGATCAAACTCGCACTCTATCTAATTTGGTAACTATAACAACTATTGGCTCTATAAGCTTCACCTCTCCATAAGCATCGTTTGTGTCAATTACCATGCTAGCTATGCTTCCTTAGAAGTTTATGGTTGCAAACTCCAACTTAAGTTGAACAAGGGTCATATACCTATAAGCACTTCCAAAATTACTTCTATCGAGTACTATTGGGACTCTTCAAATGTAACTTCCTTTCTAACAACATATAAATTTAATTCTGCATACAACAACAAATAGTCCTACTCATCTTGTATATGACCTAGGAACATGCACTTTCTTACCTTTCGATTGAGTTTACAATAGCTTAGTCAAATATATGGGCAACAAAAAATTGCAAAAGTAGAATAATTAACAATGCCATGTGACCACACTTTTTTAGGAATTTGACAACCTACAACAATTGATAGGTAGATTGACCTAGTAGCCATTGTATTAAATGCATTGTCAGGAATTTTTTAACTAAACCGCCACTAGAGAGCATTTCATGGGTTGTCTCTAATAACATTTTGCTCATCAACTTCGCAACTTATTGTAATCACTTACTTTATGTGGTGTCTCATATGTTCTCCTTATAGAATTCATGTATTAGCTCCAAAAAAATCTCCATGCTACTATTAATTTGCACATGCTTGATCATTTTAGTGGCCTCTATATTTGTTAAAGAGAGTAATTGCCAAATCCTAACAAAAGTATCAAACTTATGCTTCAACATAAACACCCAGGTTCTTGAGTAGTAACCCACAACTATTAACATAAATCAAGTACTCCTCCTTGACAAAAACTACAACTTGCGAACATTTAAGTAAATCAATTAGGCAATTTCTATGGTTTTTTAAACAGTCATACCGAACCGCACTTTTCATTGTTTGCTTAAGTTACAGCACTTGCATAAATTTGGTTTTTCAACCAAATACTGCAAAATAAATTCTTCTTCATCGAAACCTCCAAGCTTCTCTTCCTAGTGTACCCAAGATAGATATGCCAAAATTCACACTCTCAAATAAATCCATCTAACGACGAATTCCATTACCAACTTCGTTGAAGCAAATACAAGCAACTATGATAAATTCATTTCATTTTTTCCAAGGCACCTTGAATAACTTTAGTACTACATCTTTTGAAGTATATTGATAGTCGAATAAAATTAATGGTATTTTCTTCAACTCTACAATGTGGTTAACACAAGTCAATGTCATTGTATTATCATGCATTTTGATTTTGATATCACCCACACCCATAAGACCACACTCAATGTTATTCCACAACTACATCTTTTTGCTATCAATGCATTGATAAGTAGCAAACTGGTTCTTGTTCAATGTTGTATAAAAAAAAATTACTTGAATTCAAGAAACATCCTTCAAACAATGAACCATGACAAATTTAGCACTATCCAAAGTACTATTAGATATAACTACGACGTCATTTACAGACTCAATCTTAATTCCCTTACCTTTCTCATTTCTCAACTAAAGGAATCTATTCTGACAAGCCCCATTTTGCCACAATGCCAACAAACAACTCCACCAATCCTAAACTAACTATATTTGTTCGAGTTATGCTATTTTTGCTATCACTAGCACTAACATTTCCTCTATCTTCACCTACTAAAACAACAAGCATAGCTCCACCAAATTTTCTTCAATGGATATCCTCACTAAAAAGGATATTTGAAGGGGACAATAGACGTGGGTATAGTGTATCAAATGGACAACAATGGTAGTGAGACCACTAGTTTTGTGGATTCAGATCAATGCCGGTGACTTGGATGATCGCAGATCTTTAACAGGGCACGTGTTTACGCTAGTAGGTGGTGCAGTTAGTTGGAAAGTATCCTTACAAGATCACATTACCTTGTCTTCGACTGAGGCAGAGTACATGGTATTAACCTTTGTAGTGAAGGGGGTGATATGGTTACAAAGTTTGCTCTCGGACTTTGGGTTAGAACAGAAAAGTGTGGACATACACTATGATAACCAATGTACGATATATTTGGCGTATAATCCAGTTTATCACGAGAAAACGAAGCATATCAACATCATGTACCACTTCATTCGAAATGTCTTAGCTATAAGGGCAATGTTATTGTCAAAAAGATTGCTACAGTAGATAACCCGGCAGACATGATGATTAAGTATGTTCCTTTGGTGAAGCTCAAGCTCTACCTGAGCTTTATTGGCGTCTGTGGAGAGTGAGCGCTCGTCAGGGCATTAGGAGAGTAACATGGATAATAGGCACTATAATTTGGCTTCAAACATCGAGCCAATGCGAAAATTTGTTAAATTAGTGTCTTGAGTTTGAATTTGGATAACGATTTGTTGAACCGAATTTTATCGAGGAAGATTTTCCCAAGTGGATTACAAATCGGATGAAGAAATCTTTCTTCTTATTGAACTTTTTTTCGGACGTGCAAAATACACAAGGAAACAAAAGAAGAAAGTTCACCTATCACTACAAGACAAAAGAGGAAATAAATAAAAGATAAAGTAAGATTTCCTCCTTCTGCAAAAGCCTTCTCACATTGAAGGCTAAAGGTGGTGGTGGTGGGCCGAAGTCAAACTTTTGACCTTGGGCACATATATATAAAAAGCGGAAGTCTCCAGGAGGGGGCGGCTAAAGCCCTACGAGAGAGAAAGAAAAGGAGCCGCACGTAGAAGTCGCACACGTCAAGCTGAAAAGAGCTGCACGTGAATTCTTCGTTTCGGCATACGTAGAGCATTATACTTTGAGCTTGAACGTGTGATAATTTTGTGCAGTGAGTTTATGTTCAAGTGAGTTGTTTATTTATAAACACTTTGGATTAGGTATGGGAAATACTCGAGCATGTGAGCGGTTGTAAACTCAGATTTTCCGATTATATTAGATTATTTGTTGTTGGCTCTCCCCGTCGATGTAGGTACCGATATTCGGACCGAACCACGTAAATTTCCGGTGCCATTATTATTTCACATTTATCTCTCTGGAGTTTACGCGTTGATATAAGTTGCAAGATCCTGTCGTTTCCACATATTATGGGTGCGTTTGAGAAGACTTTTGGGGAAAGTTTATAAGAAAATGCAAAGATCTTTGAATTAAAGATGTTTTTCAAAATGCAAACTATGTTTGGTAAATTGTAGTTTGAAAGCCCTTTATGAAGTACCTTTGAGCGAAATAGTGTTTGGGGGACAAAGGACTTTTATAATAAATAAAAAAATTCCAAAAGAAAAATAAAAAAATTTGACCAACATGGGTCATAAATACAGACATTATGTACTTAAAATTTTAGTTAAATTCACATCAAAATAGTTTATAACTTATAACCTAAAATAAAATCCAAGTTTAGACTCTTTTTAATGAAATTCCAGTAAAAATCAAAGTTTTCTTTTGGTCATTTTCCCAAGTGTTGCACAATGCGCAGCTCCTTCTTCTACCCACCAGACTCGACCTAGACTCTCGTCGGCGATCCCCAACCTCACCGCCCCCATGCTACCGCTACCGCCACCGCTGGCCTCCGAGCTCCTATGGCACGCTGCCGCCGCCACTGGCTCGCCCTGACCCACTCCCTCCCCGTTGCCCGCTGGTACTCCAACGAGACCAGCTCTTGGACCCTCGACTACCCTCCCTTCTTCGCCTTCCTCGAGCTCCTCCTCTCCTTCCTCGCCCTCACCGTCAACCCCGTCATCGTCCACCTCCACCACGGCCTCGGCTACGGCGCCGCCTCGACCTCCGACGACCCTGGATCTGGGTCGCGCGCACATCGCGCGACGCTGCCTCAACCTTCAGCGGTCACACGACCCCGATCAGCCGTCGCCAAGGCTACGCAACCCTTGCCTAAGGTCGAGGGACCTCGGCGAGGGCCTCGCCTAAGTCGCACGACCTCGGCTGGGGTCGCGTGACCCTGATCGGCTGTCACAGACTCATATTTGAGCCATGAGGACCCAAATCTGGGTTGCCGCGACTCGCCGAGGTGGCCCCTTGCCCGACTCTCTGACAACGATCGCCTAGGTTGTCGCGACCACGCTGGCGTCCCTTTAGCCATCGCCGGCCCTTTGTAGTCAGGAAGAACCAAACTGGCCACCTTGATGGAGAAGATGAACAGTGTCAACTCACAAGGGCAAAAAACGTAAAAACAAATAGTTTGTAAGGACAATTCCATGAAAAAAAAAAAATTATGAACAGTGCCGCGCGAGCATGCCGAAAAAGCCGAAAAAGCCGAAAGCCCAAGGCAGGTGAGGACCTACCTTGGACTTTCAGCCTTCACAAGGCTGGCATTTGGAGAATGGGGGTTCAAAATTTTTTACCAAACACCCCTATACTTGGCCTAAAAGCCTTTAGCCCCCCAAAGCCCCTTCTAAAGCAATTTCCAAACGCACCCTATATTCCAACAACATTGATGTAGCAGGAAAACAATCCACAGCCAACCTTAGCGCTACTTTAGAAGGCAACGTTAGTGAGAGAGAGCATGATTATTTACCTTCGCAAATTCGCCACTTCTATAAAGTTTCAATGTGAACCAGAGAGTTACCGAGATGAAGGCTTCGATGTCGATGCTTTAGTTACGAACGAGTCTTTCGAGTGAACGAAGGAGAAAGAAAAGGAGAGCATAGGATTTTATATTATTGATAAAAGAAATCATATCCAACCTTATCCCACCCCTCTTCAACTTTTTAATCCAGGCTATATTCTCATTATATTTGACTTTATCCTATCCTAGACAATTACTAAACATGGATAGGATAAACATATCCTATCATGGCTTTATCTGGACGACCAAACGCAGCATTTATGGTTACTTCTTACATTTATTTAAAATATAAGGTAACTAAAGTTTTATAGAAATACGTTAGCTAGAATAAATGCAATAGAACAACTTTCCTAAGTTACGACCTTTATATATGGAAAGATAAATCTTCCATACAAAGAAAGAATGAGTTCGCCAATTTTGGAAACTTTTAATACACTTGTTAAGTTGCAACCTTTATACATGGAAAGATAAATCTTATAGAATGAGTTTGTCAATTTTGGAAAGTTTTAGTACGAGAATTGCCTAAATGATGTTGACTGAAAGCAATTTTTTAAATTTCTTTGCTGTAGAGAGACATTTTCCTCCAAGAGGCTGGTCGGCGGCGGAAGTCTTTGATCATTCGGCTCAACTAGTCAAAACCCTAGCTAAATTATTGGAGCTTGACCGTAACGTGCTCGTGTTCTTGTTAGGATCACTAGAAGACAACTCCTCCTTCAAGAATCGCACGAAACGAGCTAAGAGTGACTATGCTCCATTTTCTCGCTCGAAGCTACGAGCGTGAACCAACGTAAAATCTTTAGGGCCTCGCGGAGTTCGTATCCCCCTCGAGGCAGAGCTCGAGTACGAATGTCGAACAGGAACCATATAGACGACCAACCCCACTCGCTCCCATCGAAAACAAACAAGAACGAGAAACAGCAGGGGAACAAGCACCGCCCAAGCTGAGCGCTCTCTCCTCGCTTCATACTCCTCCGGCTCTTGGCCTTCTCTCATTGCTGCATAAACCTTCAAGAAATCCCCACCCAGATAGGACAAAAGATCAAGTGGGTGTTCTTCTTTCGCTTCTCATCTCCCTTCCCAGATCTCTTCTCGAGCTGGGTCGTCACCGAGGAGCTGCGAAGGGCGTCGCTTCGTCTTTCTAGTGAAAAGGGGTTAATCTTTCAAAGCTTTATCTGAAGAAGCTTTCTCAACATCGTCTGTTTCTAGTTGTCGGGTTTTGTTTACGATAGTTATTGGTTGCTAATTCGTCGACCCATCTAAATTTTATTGAGGGAGAGACATGGCGAGTTATTCGTCGATGGTTGCGGCATTGCAACTCGCGAGTTTGGAAAACAAACTTGTTATGAAGAGAGTTTATTCTTTCGAGTCGATGCCCGGTAATTATGTCCTCAAGCGGTCCGTAAATGAAGTAGCTTTGTTGCTTCATAGTAAGGCTAGTGTCCGTCGATGCTCTGTGGGGAAAGTGGAGAAGTTTGTGGTCATGATGAGTGTGTCGCAGCCACAGGGTGAGTCACAGTCTGTTGGTGCGGTTAACACCGGGATTTTCGAAGAAAAGGGAGCTAGCGGAGTAGCGGGGAAAAATGTTAATATTGTGGAAGATGACTATGAGTTGATGACAGATCACAACGGTAATGGCGGGGATGGTTTCAATGGTATTGGCGGCAATGGGGGATTCTCAAATGGGAGAGGTGGTGGCGGAAATGGTGATGACGGGAATGACAAGGAAGAGGAGGAGTTTGGGCCTATCATGAAGTTTGAGGAAGTGATGAGGGAAACCAAGGCTCGGGGGGTTACTCTTCCTCCGGATATGTTGGAGGCGGCAAAGAGTGTCGGGCTTCGCAAGGTTCTTCTGGAAAGATTCCTGGATTTGCAGGTAGATCTATCGAGGTTTCTTGTGCTCATTCATTGGTAACGGAAGTATCAGGCATAGATATTTTTTGGAAAGAAATTGTAGAAGGCACTACTCTTTCCCCTTATTTTGTTATTGTTGCTGCTAATTTTTGCCCCCTTTCTTATGCTTATTGTAGGGTTCCGTCTGGCCATTGGACTTTGCAATAAAGTCGTGTTCCATGCTTCGGAATCGAATGTTGGCTGATCCATCATTTCTTTTTAAAATTGGAACAGAGGTTTGTTACTTGCTTTAAGGAAGTGTCATCTCTGGAACCTGAATACCTTCTGTGTTGACTTTTTAACAGCTTTAACAAACTGCCTCTTAACTGCTCTCCTTGACTAAAAAGCTATGCCATTTTCACTGCATTACTGCACTGTGCTTTTGTTTTTGGTTAGTCATGTACCCTGTCATCTTCATATGGCCATGAAGCTATTATCATGGTTAAGAGACCCAAGGCAGAAATATTAGGGAAATTTTAATAACTAGTAATTCTTCTGGATCTCATACTATTATTCCTGTTGTTGCTCATGTTGGTATGGCATGAAAGCTCATCTATCCAATTTGTATTGTTTCCCCTGGCAATTAATTATTAATTCATAAATTGGCACAGATAGTTATTGATTCTTGTTGTGCGACAATTGCGGAAGTTCAAAAGAGGGGCAAAGACTTCTGGGCAGAATTTGAGCTGTATGTTGCAGATCTTTTGGTTGGGGTGGTGGTCAACATTGCTTTAGTTGGTATGCTAGCTCCTTATGCTAGGATTGGTCAACCTTCTTTTGCCAAGGGATTCCTCGGGCGCATGCAGCATGCATATGCAGCCCTTCCTAGCAGGTTCAGTTCATGCTTTCTCTTAATGAATTTTGAGTCCTTGAGTTTTTTCGGATTTTTCAATGTCACAGTAGAGTAGGCATAAGTTGCTACATTGCTTTGCATTAGTGATTTTTTCACTACTGCTAAAAAATTGTTGAGAAAAATGACTTATCATTCTGTTACATTTGTGAATCATAATCTTTCTTAGTGTATTTGAAGCTGAAAGACCAGGGTGTAGATTTTCTGTAAATCAGAGAGTAGGCACATACTTCTATAAGGTGAGCTTCTTTGGTGTAGATTGAATTTTAGTTTTTCATATAAACAAGTAGAGAGCTGTAATAGTTGGTTAATGTTTTTCATTCTCTACAACAATTACAGGGAGTCCTGTATGGTGCAGTTGGGTTCGCATGTGGTATCATAGGACAAGGAATCGCGAATCTGATCATGACAACAAAGCGGTAAAAATTTAATTTTGCATGTTTGGCATGATAATCACATCTTTTCGGTCATTGCTTTCAACTTTTTTCATGATTTTGCTCACAAGAAGAGCATGAGTGTCTGGATTTTTGCCTTCAGAGTTATAAGGAATATATCTAAACAATGTGGGATTGTGGAGGTGATTGGCGTTTTGTTGCATCTACACTGCTCATTATGCATTTCTTGCATCTCTGTCCCTTCATGTACTGTCTGTCATGTATGCCTTTTCCCTTGTCCATGGTGTTCCTAGATGATTTATTTTCATTTCAATCATCCTGAAGTAATTTAGAAGTGACTTAAGCATGGAAGCTGCAAAATAAGTCAAATGAGGTACATTCACTTTTTAGTAACTTTGAAGGTAAAAATCAATGTCTCCGACATGCCAAAATTTGAGGTTGGGCAATAAAAATCACAAAGCATTGGCATTTTGTGGCTCGAACCCTTACAATAGCACGCTATTTGTTCATCTGAATTGAAGCCAAAGGAAAAGCTGAATTACTTTTTTTTCTATAGGCGGAAGAACTGACTTCGAGAACATCTGTTATGTCCTCTAATTAAGTACTTGTAGAGGGATGGTCGGAAGTGACCTTTCTTTTTTACCTTCTTTGTCTTTGTGATTCCTATTGTTAATAACACGTGGCATGTTCAGAATCTGTTTGATGTAATGGTGCTTGCCTTTCCTTCTCCTCTGACTGTATGCTCATCCTTTACTTCCCATGTAACTTATGGAGTTCCTTAGAAGAACCAAATTCCACCTTGTGCAAATTATTTGTGCATATAAGCAAAAATGTATTGGATCTGAGCTACTTTTGTCCCTTCATTCTGACTATTCAATTGATTCGAATGTTTCTTGTTATATGTATCTTGTCCCAGACTTTCACTTTATTCTTCCATTTGCGTTTTTAGGAACATAAAAAAATCTGAAGAGGACATTCCAGTGCCACCTCTTCTGAAGAGTGCAGCTCTTTGGGGTAATTCTTAAGTTACAAATTATATTACTTATAGCATACTAAGCAAAATTTTGTAACATTCTGTTGATCTTACTGATTTGCCCATCTCTTCTTCACTGCTATGATATTTTGTGTTTCTCAGTCTCTCTTGATTACCTCAAGCTTTTGATCCGCATGCTTCCCTGATTCTTTACATGCTCTCAATATAGTTCCTTTGTTTCTCCTACCTTTTTTTCTACTCGAATTGTGGCGTTGTCTGTATGTTACGTGCCCCTTGTCAACAACATAATAGCTGTATCATCATGGTGGAACATGATTTTCCTTGCACAAATCTGCTGCATCAAACTTTTCACAATGATGATAGATGATAGTTTCTTCAGTTGTGACAATGTATTAAAATTTGAGTGGATATTGCCATATGAGAATGGTCTGAACCATCTCCTCGGCCAAAATACCAAATTATCTCTGTAGTTGTTGCTCTTATGAGTATTTAATATTGAATGATCCACTTGAAAATAAATTTCTTGTCTATCATGGCTACTTTCATGTTCATTATTTCCTGTTTCTTCTTCCACTTGTTACCTAGAGGAATGTAATATAAGCCTCAAGCAGTAACCGATGAGCTAATTAGGTGCTTGTCAACCTTCCAGGTGATCATTCAACCAGCCCCACTAATACCTTCTCCTTTGTTGATTTTGTATCTCAAAACTCGCAGGTGTTTTTCTTGCTGTCTCTTCCAACACCCGGTATCAGATAATCAACGGACTAGAGAGACTGGTGGAAGCATCGCCTCTTGCCAAGCGTATGCCACCCGTCGCAATGGCCTTCACGGTGGGGGTACGATTCGGAAACAACATATATGGTGGCATGCAATTTGTGGACTGGGCAAGGTTGAGTGGGGTGCAATAGTTATCTAATTTTTTCCCTTTCAGTCATCAGCTCATAGATTGTAAGTCTAGATGCTTCGGGCCATTTGGTTAGACTGCATCAGGGCATTTATCTCCCTGGAATAGGCGTCGAAATCTATATTAACGCTTGGTGATTTTTTAGGCTGGTTTCGAATTCCCACTTGGCCATAATGCAGAGATTGAGTGTTGCTCTTGACCTTAGGAAGTTTTTCTGCAGAAATGAATTTGTAACATTCTGTGAGAATAGCGCATCAAGTGTCAAAAGGCTAACTTGTTCACAGATCTGAAAAGATCGAATTTCTGTGGTCTGGTTTGTTGATATTTGTGATCAGCGTGGTCATTGTCCTGTGCATAGGGAGCTGCCAATGCTTGTTGCTGCCGGCGTAAACAGGCTGGGCCTTTCGATCCAGCATGAGCAGACCAGGTGCGGTTTTTCCGGCCTGGCTTGGAAGCTCAGTTCTGGATAAATGAATCAAGGACATTCCAGGCTAGTTTGGGCCAAACCTGATTTTATTATCACACATGTTTTTTCCAAAGTGTTATTTATCATCGATTTTGAAAAATTCAGCATATGGTTATCAGATAAGTAGGCCTAATTCCTTTAAAAAAATCCCCCAACTTTAAGGTTCAGTCCAAATTCTTAAAAAAAAAAAAAATCTAAACTTTAGGTTTATTCTCAAATCTATCTTGAATTTCTTTTTTTTTTAAAACAATAACCGACTTTCAATCTAGTCTCCAATATACTCCTTTAACCCTCCATCTTAGCAGACCCAAAAAAAAAAAAAAAAAAAAAACTCCATCTAAAAATGGTCATTAGTTGTTTCACATAGAATTTCCATGTTGGTAACCACATTAGCAAGATGACAAGAAAAATTATCTCCAAAATTGAAACTTTTTTTGAATATGAAAAGGGAAATTAAGGATGACTAACATCAATTTTTGGACGGAGATCTAAAGGGAGTGGATTTTGGACTAAATTTAAAGTTGGTGATTTTTTAAACACAAAAAAGCTTGACCAATGATTTTTTTTTACCAAAAAAAATTCAAGGCGGATTTGAAATGGACCTAAAATTGGGGGCATTTGTTAAGACAAAATAGAATTTAGGGTAGAATTGCAACTATAACTCAAATTTGGGGTTTTTTGAGAAAATTAACCCAAATGATTAAGATGATACGAGGCCATCAAGATTTCATTCAGAGCCCCATGATGCCAAGGGCCGAAGGAGGTGTAGGTGTCTAACGCCTCCTTCGGCCTAAATCCGTTAACCCTTTATATGTGTGTGTGTCTATATATATATATATATATATAAACTAGAATAAGAACTAAATAAAATCACGAGAATTAAAAATAATATAAAGACCAAAAGCAATATATAAAATATAAAGCAAAAGTATGCATAAACAAAAACCAACCATGAAGGTGGTATGAACTTGTATTGAATAAACTGAAAGTTTACAAGTATTGAAAGAACATGTATTTAAAGATGCAGAAATTTAAAGCATCAAGTCATCCACTAGGGCGGTAATCCGCACTCCAGGGATTATCAATGTTTGTATTACAAGCAATGGTTAACCAACTATGATGTAAGTTGGTAACCCTGTATAAACTATGCTAGATGTATTTGAAAACAAACTTACTTTGTAACAAGGGATACAAGGTAAGAGAGCTTGGAGATGGAAGAGATGGGGATGAGGATGGAAAGGATGATGGTTTACAAGGGGAAGAGGGGAGGAGAAGAGAGAGAGAGAAATCTGGACAATTTCGAGTCTCCTCTTCTTATGCCGGAAGAGTGTATTTATAGGGGTGCTACAGTGAAAGTGCTACAGTATTTGAACAGTATAAAGTGAACAATACTGTTTGAACAATGTAAAGTGAATAGTGAACAGTGTAAAGTGAACAGTGTATACTACGATGTGTAGCCTTTGCACCGCTCGCAACAGTGTCTGCATGTGATGTCTTGAATTTTAGTCTCTGTCTAGGTTGATCCCGTAGCAGTCGTCTTCATTGGTGTTTCCACTGTGATGTGACTGTGAGGATCCGTCTGTATTGTCTTGAGATTTGGAAGATCCACATTGTGATCCTTCCGCTTCTGATGGCATTGTCCCGAGGGTGTTGCAAAGTATTTCTCTCTCGGTTCGGACTGCAGCAAGTCTTTTGCACTTGCCATGGATTTCTCCCGTAAAAGGATGTATTTGATGGGACTGTGGTTATCATGTTTTTCTGGCTGTTTAGCCATATTCTAACCGCAGCTTCGGATCCTTGTTCAATGTATTTGAATCCATCCCACCATTTTGTTTTGTATTTTTGGATAAGGACTGGTACTCCAGGTTTTGTGGATGTATTGTATTCAAATTCCCATGCTGTTACCCAAGAGATTCTGAATATTATGAAGAAATGCATAAGGCATGGAAACCTTATATCATGTGGTGTTGGTATGAAGTATTGGCTAAAAACTTTGTAACCTTGTTTGACGTGGGATGTAGTATTATGTCCAAAGGACCAAAGAGATCCCACCAGAGTCAAACCAATTTGGTAAACTTTGTCTTGGGAAGTTATCTTTGAAAAATAACAACCAGTGTGTTGGAAATTTGTATTTTGTCGAAAAAAACATTCCACCAAGCTTGTTGGTAGTCCCAGTAGGTGTATGAGGTAGAATATGGTAGACTTTGGGTAAGTCTGGTTTGGAATTTTCTGGGTGTATGAGGTGAGGCTCCCCAGTGTGAGGGGTGTATGACTTTACTGATGGATATAGTGGAGTATAAAATGTTTTCTGAATTGTTTTTGTCAGCAAAATGGGTAAATATTGCTGATTCTGTCTCCACTAGAATTTGCTCATAATAAGCAAGGGTTTTGTTTGTATTGTGTGGTTTGAATAACCAGTTTTCTGGAAAGATGTTTTTGCAAATTTGATTGGATCTTTATCAAAAATCCATCTTCTACAGTTAGTATTTTTTGAAATGATGTTTTGGGGAAAAATTTTGATTTTTGAGATTGAGGGGTTGCCTGTGGCCTAATAACCACCTCATTAGAAATTCTTTTGTATTCTGCTGGTTTATGTGTAACCAGTGGGGAAGGATTGTTGCTTACCTCGATGGTATTGGATGGTTCTTTCTTTAAAGATTTGGCAAGTAAAAGTAGTGTTTCTTGGGGTAGTATGTCTCGCTAGCTGTTTGAGGGCGGATCTTTGAATCGGATGATAGGGGTTCTATTTTCAAAGGTGTATTTGTTGTTTGGTATTGTTGTAAGAATTGTTGGTTGTTTTCTGCCATTTGAAGCCATGTCTTGAGGGGTGTTAAGCCGGTTGGCTTTGGTGGTGTATTGGAGGTTTCGGCAATGACCTTGTCTTTGCCTTTGTCTTTTTTGTTTTTGGTTGATCTTGGCATGATGGTATCCCCGTAAAAATTCTCTTGTGAGAAAATCGGGTAATGAATTTGAAGAACCATTTATAAATTCAATGTCAAAATCAAATACTTAAAGTATGGCTTGCCATCTGGCAAAAATCTGTTTTGATGCAATGTTTAATACGTCTTTTTGTAAAACGTCTTTGGCTGATTTGCAATCAATTCTCAAGAGAAATTTTTGATTTAACAAATCTCCTTGGAATTTTGATATGGACAAAATTATAGCAAGTATTTCTTTTTTGATCGTTGAATAATTTTGTTGAGTAGAATTCCAATGTTTTGAAATAAACTGAACAACTTGTTCTTTGTTATTTTTGACTTGTTTAAGAATACCTCCATACCCTATTTCTGAGGCATCTGTTTCTACAATTTTGAATGTAGAAGGGTCAGCCAGGTGTAAGCAAGGTATATCTTTAACATGAGTCTTAATTTGTTTGACTATGTTAGTATGGACAGAAGTCCATGGTGGAGGATCTTTTTGCAATCTTTGGTGTAAGGGTTTACAAAGGATGTTTATATTAGGGAAGAAATCCAAAATGTAATTGAGACTTCCTAAGAAATTTTTGTAGTTGTGTTTTGTCTTTAATCTCATCCGGGAATTTATCAAGAAAGGAAATTGACCTTTCTATAGGAGTTATGGTGTTTAAATGAATGTAATGACCTAGGAATCTAATCTTGGTTTTAAAAAGTGCAATTTTGGTAGGAGAGACAACGAGGCCATTTTGTATGATTACTTTTATGAAAGTAGACAGATGTTTAAAGTGTTGTTCTATATTAGAGGAGAAAACAAGGATATCATCTATATAAACTATGATGTATTCAGAGTAGGGATTGAAGATGTCATTCATAATTCTTTGAAATTTGAAGGGGCATTTTTAAGGCCGAAGGGCATAACATTCCATTCGTATTGGCCAAAAGGAACTGTAAAGGCTGTCTTGTATTTATCTTTTCACCGATTTGTATTTGCCGGAATCCCGATTTCATGTCAAATTTAGAAAATATTTTTGACCTACATAATCTATTTAACAAATCTTTCTTGTTGGGTATTGGATATCTTATCCATCTAAGGGCTGTGTTTAAAGGTTTATAATTGATAACTAATCTAGGAACTCCTCTTTCTAGTTCAGCATTTTTGTTGACATAGAAAGCGGTAACAGCTCCATGGTGATTGGCTTTTTCTTATGAGTTTCTTATTTAAAAGATCATGTATTTCTGTTTGGCAAAATTTTAGAACTTCTTGGTTCATTTGTGTAGGACGAGCTTTTGTAGGTATTTTGTTTTCTGAAAAATCATGTTCATAAGGTAAATCAACAATATGCTTTTTTCTTTCCCAAAAGCATTGGGTAAAGTAGAGCATATGGTTTTTTCTATGTGTTTTTGTAGAGAATTTATTTTTTCTATAATATTTGGTTTTATAAGATGTTCTTCTATTCTTTTGAATTCTAAGTCTTCTTTTAAGAATTCAAGCTGGTTTTCTTTGTCTTTTATAAGGCAATTGATTTCAGAAATAGAATGTTCTTGTAAAATGTTTAAGCTCCTCTTTTGTGGTTTTGTTATGAAATTGAAGGTGATTTTTCTGTTTAAAGCATGAGTTTCAATACCTTCATTAGTAACTGAGAAAGGTTGGATTAGTTGTATGAAAGGTGTTCCAAGAATTACCTGTTATCTCATATTTTTGACTAAAAGAAAAGATGTTTTGTAGGACATTTGGTCTTTTATTATTAAGGCTTCAGGTAACTTGTATTGTATATTTAGCTTGTCTCCGAGGCTGATTTTAGGGATTCGATGTTTTATCAAAGTATCTAGTTGGAACAAGGCCTTCTTTAATACAATTGAGGTCCGCTCCCGTATCAAAGAGTGCTGTTGTTTCAATAGTAAACTCATTGTTGATTTTTATCAAAATATTAATGATCCATTTTCTAGATGTTATTTCTGTTAATAACATAAGAAAGGCTGGATCGGTAGACTCGGAAGTATTAGTGATTTCATTTTGATCTTCTAAAGTCTTTCCTTTTATAACGAGAGATTTTATAGCAGAAATTTCCTGTTTCATTTCTACCTGTGTTAATTTGAGGGCTTGTATTTCTAATTTTTGTTGTTTTATTTCATTTTGGAGATCATTAATGTTTATGGGTCTAGATAGGGTTTTTTGTTTCTATTAAGAATGTCTTTGAGATTGTAGGAAGTATTGGAATTAGTGACAATATTCATGGATGAATTAAGTCTATCTAGGTATTCTTTCTTGGCTTCGTGGTCGTGATCTTATCAAAGCGGTGCTAAGGAGAAATTCTTCTTCTTTTGTTAACATGTTTATTTCAGAACAGTTTTTTCTGGAGAAGTGTCTTCATAATCGAATCGAAAAGGAATCTATTTCATTAATCAAGACCTTCTTCCTCAAGAAGTTCATCGAAGAAGTATCACCATTTTCTATGAAGATGTTGTTTAACTGGTTAAGAGTATTGTCATCAAGAGAGAGTTCATTAAGTGTTTTATTAATCCTACAATATTTTGAAATATGACCTTTTCTACCACAAGAATAGCATTTAATGTCTTTAAAATTTTTCCTATCAGTATGGAGTTTATTTTGGTTATTCTGATGTTTTTGTTTATTCCTATGAGGCGGAGGTTTATTGTGATGTTTCTTTGTTTCTTTCTTGGGAGGACAAGTTCCTTTACATTTCGATTTTGTTTTTTCATTATAAGAAGGGTCGTATTGAGCACAAAAATCTCCTAGACTACGATTGGTGAGAGATTGTTCTTCCTTGAGCTGTCTTTGTAATTTGATAGTATTACACATTTGGGTACCTTGTCTGTAAACATAAGAGATTATTTCTCCATAAGAAAGGAGATCATAAGAAATTTGGCCACTATATTCTTCTCTAATTCTATCTCTAACTTGGTCACCTATGATCTGAGGTAAACCAGCTAAGAATTTTTCTTTCCAAAAGGGTTGGTTGCAGTCTGGTCTAACAAGAACCCTTTGAAGAAAGAGTTCTTTGTATTCTCTGAATCTTCCTAAGGATTTACAACGCATATTAGATAAGAGATCTTGGTTCCTATCTCTAATGTGTGAAGGGTCTCCTATGAAGTGTTGTGAAATGAAGTAAATAAGTGTGTTCACCGCATCTTGGATGAGACGTCATTGATCATCATCCATGCGTTGTCCAAAATCGTCTATTTTATAAGCAGTTAAAATTTGTATTTTTTGTTCTTCAGTCAAATAATTATCCCACCAACCTTTTAGTTGACTAGTAAAACCAGCTACTAAAAGATTAGCAACAGCATGATCAGAAACATCTTGTTGTGTTTTATAGGCATTAGCAAGCATTACCATATTGTTAAGAATATTCATGATATTGGTTTCGGCAACACCATCTATATTCCATTCATAAATGGCGTCTGGAGAGTATTTATTCTGTGTTTTTTGCAATGATTCTTCTTGGGCTATGTCGGGTGGGGTTGCTCTACTGTAATAAAGTTTTTGAGGATGTCTCCAGTTGAGTCTATTTACCTCAGGGACAGATTCATTGTCAGAGTCATTGGAGGGTTTGGTCAAGGTACTAATAGTAGGTTGATCAGGGGTGTCATTAATAATTAGTCCTTGAAATTTAGGAGTGTCTAGTATAGGAGCGGGTTCTAGCTTTGCTTTCCCTAGAAGTTTTTTCTTTTGTTCTATGGCTTTGGCAAACTCCGGACTAAGGTTTTTTGGAAATTCAAAAGCTTTGAAAATGGGTTTTTTGAGTGTGTCAACAGTTGGAGTGGTTACGTGGGTAGGATTTTGTATGGTGGATTCTATCCTGTTGAGTTGTTTTCCTATGGTTACTAGATGTTGATTAGTAAAATTGTTTTGTTCAATGACTTTATGGGTGTAAAGGGAGTCTCCTTTGTCTGGAACCCTAAAAGGAGTGGCAGTAACCTCACTTTCTCCATGTTGTATTTTTATTCTCCTAAGGGGTGGATGGTTGGATTCTATGATTTCACCGTTATCCAGTTTCCACTTATAATGATGGTCTAAAACAACAATTTCTTTTGGTTCAAGGAATTGTTCTTCTAACCAATCAAAGAAAAATATATGGACTTCATATTCGTATATGTAGTTGTAATATTTTTGCTTGATATCTTTTGCTTTACCAGTAAAGGTTTTGAAGAACCATTCTCTGATGTGTTTGTTGTTTTCAGAATTAAATTCTTTGTTAAGGAAAGCTCGGTGTGGTTCAAATTGTTTTTCTAAAACATTAAGCTCGGCGTCTATCATTTGGGAATAGGTGGGTGAATGATGAGGAGAATCTGTATTTTCTAGGACAGGTCCAGTTTGGTTTTGTTGGTAAACTGGCCTGGAAATTCCTGATCTATTATCTAAACCACTAATTTCAGGTTCAAGAGGTGACTCATTATTACTTCTACTGATGGAAGGAGGTAAAGGTGTTGCGTCACGTGTGGGAGTGTCTCTATGCACACTAGGAGAAGGAGTATTTCTATGAGTACTGGGAGGAATAGTGATTATAGGAGGAAGATTAGGATTAAGATCTATGGACCTTGTATAAGAATTTTGAAAAGAATGACTAGATCTAGAATCGAAAGATCTTCTAGGGAATCTAATGGTCACTCTTCCTTCTGGATGTTGAATGACATTAGTCGGATCTGTATTTTGAACAACCTGTTGGGGAATTTGGTTTTCTAATTCCCACTGTTCTGGTAAAGTAACCTGGTTCCAATTAATTGATCTGGGAATGGTCGTATTAGCTCTAGAAATGTCAGTTTGGAGAAGAAGTGTTTCTCCCCGAGGACTATGTTTGAAAGCATTTTCTCCAAAAGCGGATGCCATGGCTTTGTAATGAATCCTATAGACAAGGGCTAAAGGAATAGATCCATCTGCCACTTTGTAATTGTGAGTTTTAATTTGAAGTGTGAGGGCTCTAAGGATATTCTTATCTTTAAGAGAAACTGAGAAATTGGGGTAACAGTCAAAATGTATTGGTTCTTTACAGAGACTTGTCTCTACAGTACCGAGAATAGATTCATCATAGTTCAAGAGACGGGAATCCCTTAGGACTAAAAGAATGGATGTATTAAGGCCTTCTTTTGTAAGGGGTTTGATTCCTACTTGGACTAATCCTATATGAATGTAGTTATATTTTTATTTATGCTTATGGATGGACTCTTTATTAAGAAGATGTATTTTTTCATAAGAATTAGAAAGAGGAATATCTCTTTCTTCAGTAGTTATGACATAATCAGATTTTTTGAAAAACTTTAATTTGATTGTTTGTATATTTCTTTAAGCTGTGTTTTAGGAATCTCCCAATTTTCTATAGATTTGTTGAAATCTTCTATCCTTACTTCTTCTCTATGTATAGGACTTGGATCTCGAGTCCATTTGTGATAGAGAACTAGAGGAAGATGTGGATCTTCTAAGTAAGCTCATACTTAAGATCGGAACTAATCCTTCTTCAGAACCGTTACAGAGCTAAACCAACGGTCTCACAGCCACTCAGGGTCTTACGGCCTGGACCACTCTGTAGAAACAAGAAGGATGCCAACAAATGGCTCTCGATCTATGAGTATGTTCTTACAAAGACTATCTATACCTTCCCACTGGCTCTGATACCATAAAGGGGTTAGGATCGGAGTACTATATGAGAGAACAAGGAAGTATATGAGATTATCGAACAGCTCTATAAATATTGAAAGTGTATATAAACTAGAATAAGAACTAAATAAAATCGCGAGAATTAAAAAAAATAATATAAAGACCAAAAGCAATATATAAAATATAAAGTAAGAGTATGCATAAACAAAAACCAACCATGAAGGTGGTATGAACTTGTATTGAATAAACTGAAAGTTTACAAGTATTGAAAGAACATGTATTTAAATATATATATATATATATATATATATATATATATATATATATGTTTTGGGACATGCCTTAGCTTGGCCCTTAGACTGCATCATTTTTGGTGAAGTTTCCGTTTGATTATTAATCTCAACTTGGTTTTTGGCTTTACTGAATTTTTAAATACTTAGTTGTTTATTTCCTAACTTTTGTATTTCAAAACTCGAAACATATTTTCATATTTTTGGAATTATTTTAAATGGACTGACAGATGAACTAATTAGACTCAACCATCTCACTCTTGATAATCCATACCAAAACTAAGGAGAAAAACCATTCATCTATTCAATCAAAATTCATCTCGCAAATTTTGCTCTCAAGCGACCGCGGTCGCGATGAACGCCTTCCCTAAGCATGGCAAAAGCTTCGGGCCGGGACTCGCGTTTTGCCCGCCATGCGACGCCCTCGAAAGGGGCGATCCGTGTGAGCTCGGAGGTTCATCCGTCTAAAGCGAGATTCTCCTAACCATGCTTTGGCATCATTATCGAGCCGAAGGCGATGATGCCATCACCATCGATGGTGATGCTGCGAGATTCTGCACACTGACATTCTTAGCTCAGTCTTTTCCCGGTCAAAGACAGGAGGAGGAGAAGCCAGCCTGCTCTTCTCCCGCTCGACCAGATGGATGGAACGAACGGCAAAAGCTGCAAAGACGCAAAAGCAGTGCAAGCAAGCCCGGACGGGTTTTGACCGGGCTCACTCCCCAACCCCACCCCTCGTCCCCACTTTTGAACCGCCGTCCAATCGGCTCCCTACACGTGGCGAAAGCCCGCTTCGTCTCCCCCTCTCGCTGCCACGCAACGGCTACCCCCCGCCCCGCCCCCTCGGCAGCTTCCCGCCTCTTTTCTCACCTCTCTCTCTCTCTCCCTCCCGTCCATAAATTCACTCGCGTCTCCACCTTCGTCCGCCTCCAGTCGATCAAATTTTTGTTCTTTTTCGCGTCGAGAATCGACCGGACCCGGTTCTTGATTCGTTCTCCGCCGCGAGAAAGCCGCCCCACCATGACCAAGATCGACACCCTCCGTCGGTTCATCCTCCCTTGCTTCGCCCCTCCCTTGGCCGCCCCGCCAACCGCCGCCCCCGCCAAGAAGCGCATAAGCACCTCGCTTAGAGACTATATTTATGACGACCCCAAAGTTCAAGAACTCAATCTTGACCTTTATCGAGTTCGGAAGGGGAGCGACGATGTGGAAGACGACGGATTCCTGGGGGACGACGCCGGCTCGACGTCCCCGGTGGCCGTGGCGCCCCCGCGCCCCTCCAAGACCATGGTGATCGGGACCATCTTCGGCCCGCGCCGCGGGCACGTGTGGTTCTGCGTGCAGCACGACCGCCTCTCCACGAAGCCCTTCCTCCTCCTCGAGCTCTCGATCCCGACCCAGCAGCTCGTCAAGGAGATGCAGTCGAGCGAGCTCGTGCGCATCGCCCTTGAATGCTCGGCCGACTCGGAGCCCGGGCTCGGCTCTTGCCCCCTGCGGTCCGTGCCCGTGTGGACCCTCTCCTGCAACGGGCGGAAGCTCGGCTTCGCGACGAGGAGGAAGGCGAGCGAGCAGAACCGGTCGATGCTCAAGACGATGCAGTCGATGACGGTCGGCGCCGGCGTCATACCATCCGGGACCGGGTCCGCGCTCTCCGAGGAGATCATGTACATGCGGGCGAATTACGAGCACGTCGTGGGCAGCGCCGACTCGGAGTCCTTCCATCTGATCAACCCGGACGACGGCCCGGGTCAAGAACTCAGCTTGTTCTTGCTCAGGACCCGATAAATTATACGGAAGTTTCTGGGTTTCTTCCTAAGGTGCAGATGGAATCGATATCTTTTGAATCCCGACTTTGACAGAGCGCGAATTCAAGAATCTTCGTGCAAGTTGGCTTAGCCTAGTTCACTGATTTAGAGAGAGAGAGAGAAGTTGAACACAGATGTGATCTGCTTTTAGAACTGATGCTCAAAGAAGTTCTTGGTCTCCAAGAAAGTGCATCACTGAGAGGACATGTAACTTTATCTGGACATGTCCTCTTTCTTTTTCTTCCTTAGGATTTTCGTTTTGTTGACTGGTATACGTGGTAGGCTGGAAGAAGAAAAGCTTATTCAAGGGCAAAGAGAAAGTTCATTTTTTTAAGCGTCTTTTCGGTACTTTTCTGTAGTTTCCTGATTGATGCAGAGATTCTTCTCGGGATTCTTGTAAAACTTTGAACAGCGAGTGAAATGAAATACCAGAAGTCTTCTACATTTTTGTTCCCCAGGAGCCTTTCGAATTAGCCGTAACCTTTTGTTCAGATCGGTTTGCTCGTTTTAGTCAGAAAGAATCGCGTCGATTTGCGTTCTCGATGAGCAGATTTTTAGCATATCGTTAGTGGAAATTTTAGAACTCGCCTTCATTTTGATTTTTTTTGGCGTTTGCCCTTCCGGAAGCTAAACGATGTTGGATGAAACAAACTGGTAAATTCCTATTTGGGAACCCAGTATGACCTTGTTGGGGAAAACTGGAAAATAATTCACTGTGAACTAAACCATCCATGATCAATTTCTTCCCCAACTAAACCGACTAAATTTGACTCAGCCCTAGCAACAACTAGCAGTATGTTCTCACAAGACAACCTTAAAATAAGTAAATATAATGATAAAATGTTAAAGAAACATGAAAACAACATCAATTTTTTTCACGTGGAAAACCACTACTTAAAAAACTTCCATAAATCATCAAAAATAATAGAATACAAAAAAAGTTCTTCTTTAATCATAGAGGCTCCACATCCACAAGTACAACAATATCTTATCACCACAAAAGTTAGTTAACACAAAAAACAAGAAAGATTTAGACCAAAGATAACTTAGGGAAGTATTTCAACAAACAAAATCAACTAAATTGTAGACCTTGGTTGCACGAATAATATACTGAAATTTAAGCCAATTCCAACAATGTTTGACGGTCGAATCTTCGCCAGCCCTCCTTCCATGATCAATTTCTTCCCCAAAACTAAACCAACTAAAATCGACTCAACCCCGGCAACAACTAGCGTTATGTTCTCGCAAGACAACCTTAAAATAAGTAAATATAATGGTAAAATATTAAAGAAACATGAAAACAACATCAATTTTTTTCATATGGAAAACCACCACTTAAAGAACTTCCACTAATCACCAAAAATAATATGATACAAAAAGGTTCTTCTTTAATCATAGAGGCTCCATGTCCACAAGTATAACAATATTTTATCATCACAAAAGTTAGTTAACATAAGGAATAAGAAAGATTTAGACTAGAGATAACTTAGAAAGAATTTCAACAAACAAAACCCATTAACTTGTAGACCTTGGTCGCACGAACAATATACTGAAATTTGAGCCAATTCCAACAATGTTTGGCGGTTGAATCTTCACCAATGCTCCTTCCCTTTATCTTTGTGTGTTCTTCTAGATAAAAGCTCTCTCTCCCACTCTCCCCCCAACCCCCTATCGGGGAAAACCAGGTAATAATTCACCATGAACTAAACTTAATCCATGATCAATTTCTTCCCCAAAACTAAACTGACTAAAATCGACTCAGCCCCAACAACAACTAGCAGTATGTTCTCGCAAAACAACCTTAAAATAAGTAAATATAATGGTAAAATATTAAAGAAACATGAAAACAGCATCAATTTTTTTCACACGGAAAATCACTACTTAAAGAATTTCCATTAATCACCAAAAATAATAGGATACAAAAAGGTTCTTCTTTAGTCATAGAGGCTCCACATCCATAAGTACAACAATATTTTATCACCACAAAAGTTAGTTAAAACAAGGAACAAGAAAGATTTAGACCAGAAAACTTAGAGAAGAATTTCAACAAACAAAACCCATTAACTTGTAGATCTCGATCACATGAACAATATACCAAAATTTGAGCCAATTCCAATGATGTTTGGCCGTCGAATCTTCGCCAACCCTCCTTCCATTTATCTTTATGTACTCTTCTAGATGAAAGCTCTCTCTCTCCGTCCCCCACCCCCCCAGTGTGCAAGAGAGAGTTCCGTCACTTCATTTCTTTTCCTTGGAAACTTCCCTTTTTTTTCTCTTTCTTTTTATTAATATTGGGTTAGCTCTGGCCCCCATAAAGAGGCGGCTAGCCAATAAATCTCTGATTGTGCTGATATCTCAAATATTATAAGACTCAATTATTTTCATTAATCATGTATCGTCGACAGTATTTCAATCCAAATTAGCTTGTGGAAGGCCAAAAAGATGAACTTGAACTTACTGATCATCCCCTTTAAGCATCACTTTAGCGGCTCTTGTTGCAGCAGCATCACTGTGTAAGCGAATTCCAAATCCTTTTCGGCACTTTTATTTATAATGTCCCAAATACAGGGAAGTTGATTCTTTCTATAGATTCCTCACTTTGAGAAAAGGAATAAGCAAACATAAAAGGAGAAGGGAAAAAAAATAGAAATAAAAGGAAGGGCTAGAACCGTTTTGCATCAAACATGGACCACTTGCCATGAAGCAGAAAAACAAGAAGTTTCCAGCCACATTTTATATCTTCAAGCCTGCATTTGTTGTCCATAAACATTCCGAATTCTGTCTTTTACACGGGTGATCTTGGAGCCTATCGTAGTTCAAGTTGCAGTCGTGTTCCATGTGCGAACGTAGTCCAGGAACTTCACCCTGATTAACGACGAAAAGGTTGCATCCCTACATAAGAAACAGGCTCAGAGCAAGATATTTTTCAGTACCCCTTCGTGGAATTGAGCTGGAAGATTCTGAAACGCGCAAGTGTACTCAGCCACCACTCGTTGCTTCAATTTACTTATAGCATCCTGCTGTATAAATGTTGGCAATACCAGTTTACTCTCCTTGAAGGTTTTTTTTTTGTTTTATTCAATTGATACGAGGTTTCGGCGAGATGCTGGAGGGACGAGCCATAGTACGAGAGGCAGACATGGCAGAAGCGATGCGTAGCCATGTCATGGACTTAGCTTACCAAGCTCTGGACCTCCACGAGTCCTCCGATTTTCAGGCCATTGCTCATCATATCAAGCAGGTCATAAACCCACCTAGCAATATTCTCTGTTTAATCTGAATTAATCTTTTGGCGTTGGCATGCTGTCCTCTTCATCTGTGGAGAAACACTTACTCTCCTGCTCTCAAAATCAATAGCTGGCGAATTACTTTCTTTTTGGAGTATGAGTTGAGTTTTCTTCTCGAAACTAGATGGAATTTACAACAAAGTAGTGTGAGACAAGTGATGGATTATGGTTTCTATGGTAGTATGTCATAATTCTGCTGGAGGATCTTAATAGGATAATTGCACTGAGAAGGCACTAGCTTTGCTCTATCTTTGCACGGTTTGAGGGGTAACCATTATTATTGATTCAACCACTTGCTAAATACTCTGCTTCTTCTTTTCGCAAAGAACTTACAGGTAAAAGGTTCTCTTAGTCAGATTTCAGGTCCTTCTAATCTGCACCAGTTTTGCTGCAGCACCTATTTAGCTGGGGGGAAAAAAGGTCCTAAATTAACTGGGAAATTTTCATTAGGAATATTTCGTGTTCTATTTGCAATCTTACTTGATGAGTGCTGTCCTGCTGACTCGAAACTCAAGCTAGTTGTGAGGAGAGTGTGTTAACTCATCATATGAATGACAACAGAAATTTGATGAAGCTTACGGTTCGTCGTGGCACTGTGTGGTTGGGAAGGAGTTTGGGTCATGCATCACTCATTTATGCGGGTGCTTCATATTCTTCCACATCGATGCCATGGAGTTTCTCATCTTCAAGGACGGCAAGGACATCGCCGAAAGCAAGGAAGAGGCGGTTGGAGCCCTGCAAAGGAGCACAAGCAGTTCTTGAACTTTCTATATTTCTCAGGTCTCTTTCTTTGCCACCCCTAATAGTGCAATCAGGCATGATGTTAACTATAATATTCGCCAAATCTGTCTGGCATCTTCCAGGCAAGACGAGTGGGTTTAATATTATTCTTGGGCATATTCAAGCTCGCAGAAGAAAAAGATATGCTTTTCTTCGATTAGAAAGCTCCGTGTTATCCACGAAACGAGCCTCTCTAAATTGGTTGGTGGTGCTGCATTATCTGTCATTGTTGCTCTCCTATTTAGCTATTTCTCATCGCATAATCGAGGATGAAGTCGTGACGTATTATCCAATAAAGAATTCCTAGTGATCTCGATAACCGTTTGACGAAACTCGATAAAGTAAAGCTGAGAAATGACCGGTGAACCAACCATTAATTTATCCCCTCATAGGAGACACGTATCAAACAAGAGAAGCTCGCAAGTTCAAGCAGGTCGACCTTCATCACTGAAAATAGAAAAAGGAGATGAGTAATACCAACGCATGAGATTCTCTGTCGAGTAGAGACTCGAAATTCATGCCAATAATTTCAATACAACAAAACGAGAAAGAAAAAGGGTAGACAGTTTCTGTACTATGACTGTCTTACTCGAGATACAAAGGAATTCACCAGAAAGTGCAGCCAGTTTTGTCGGAGCGCAAAGACCACGGGAATCCATGCTGATAATGCCAATACAACAAGAGGAGACAGTTTCTGTACTATGATTATACCTGTTTTGCTCGAGATAGATATCTTACACAGAGGAAGTTACCAGAAAGTGCAGCTACTTTTGTCCGAGAGCACGAAGACAGGAAGAATTGCTCGATCCTTACAGGAGAAGAACAGAAAACCCCTCCAGCTCTTCATTATCGATAAGGAATAGATAATCCACATCCTGAGGATTAGATGCAATTGGTGAGATGATCCAAACCTCAGGATGCAGATTACCTGTTCCTCAGCCGATAGAAATCATCTCAGCTCATAGATCTATAACACAATATGGCATCGTTAGCAGATGGAGGATCAGAAAGAAAATTTTTACTAAGGAACCGCCTTCTACAAGGAAGGAATTTGAGGGTAATGAGCCTGAAGCTTGAGAATTTATACTGGATTTAAAGCTAACGTGATATGAAATATATATTAATTAACTAAGACGCATCAATGAGAGATTAGAAGGCTTGTGAATCTTAGCAATAAACCATGATAGGTTCTTGTTTTGATTCTTGTTCTTCCCATAGCCAATGATATGAGAAGAATTTCCTTTCCTCGGAAATGAAATTCGCTTGACCGCTCTTGATAGAGGATCGACTTAACTAATAAAGAAAACACTTAAATTCTCCCCTGAAATGATTATAACTGACCTTTTGGAGGACACAAGCAAGAAATTTAGAATCGTGAGCTAGTTTTGTCGATACAATTAGTGTGCTTGAAGCTATCTCAGTATAATTCACTTGGAAGAATCTGACAAAACTTTTATAGATACTTCTGTTCTATTGATATGATGTCTCGCAGCCGATGTCTCGCTTTCAGAAATGATAGAGTGTAAAAAAGGGAAAGAGGGGTCTCATCACTTCCTCAAATATAATCTGGTTTTTGTGGTCTCCATCTGCTTTCTAATCATATTCTTATTCCTAACTAGTTCTATGGCCACCACAAAGCTTGTGTTCTTGGAGGGATATATGCCGCCTACGTGGCTTGCGCGAGTCGATTCGCTCATTCAATGACCCGTTTTAGCATATCCCTACTACACTTCAACACGTGTCGGCATAAATATCATCCGATGCCCGCTCTTTCCAGGAGTGTGCTCATGCTGTCATGCTGTACTAAATCCTGCATGACATTGACATTTCCCAATCAATGCCAAACATCTTTCTCACAAGCTGGATTAGTGAGGTGCTCTAAGATACATCACTGGTTCACAGTACCAGTACAATGCGCCAAACCCAGCTTCCTATACTTCGGTAATTTCATTGGTATGTTCAACCATGCCGTGTTCACGGTGCTCCCAAGTGTAAAACTCTCCGATCCTTCACTTGAGCTGAACTTACTTCGCTCCATGCCACGCGTTGCACATTCATGTTACTAGCTAGTTCGACAGGTTTTGTCACAAGGAGGCCTATCGATATCATAATTCATCTCATTGAAAACATCATTAAGAAAGAATAACCGATCAAAGCATAGAAAAATCGGCAACACGACACAAGTTGGTATCAGCAGCTTTGCAAGTTGCAGAAGAAGTAGAGAGAGGAGGGAAAGCTCTGATGCAGATTGCAGCATTCGATTCTAGTTAGAATAGGCATAAGAGGAGGAAAAAATAAACGCAAAGCCAATCATGCATGGGTCCCTCGACAGCTAACGCAATCCTACGTCGTACCATTTGGAGAATCCAAGCCATGGCCCATTAAGCATTTCTCCCCAAAAAAAAAAAAGCAAAAAAGAAATAGAACATTCCTCATTTTCTCAAATCATTTTACCAGATCAAACTAATTCACGCTTCAAATAAATTACGTGTCTCGCATTAGATCTGACAAAAAAAATCTCAAATATGCGAAAATTGTCTATTACGATGTGATTGATTCTGTCCACTACAATATATATCGAATATGAATCCAAATCTAATATTCCTCATTTAGTTTATCTGCAATATACCAAGTTATCACGGATATTTGAGGACCTAAGTGCTTTTGATTGGAGCGTTTTAAGTCTATACTTCTCTCTTTGAATCATTGCATCCACGAAAAAGATTTGGCAGACGACCACGCACCAGGCTGAGACATGAACCACACCGAAAGCAGAGGCGATTCGAAGCAAACTTGGAAAAATGCCAACGCCAATCGTGTCCTAGACCCCACTCAATCCCTCATATAAAGTTGCCGACTTCTCTAGGTTTAGGTGCTTGGCCAAAATTCTAGGCAAAAGATGTACGGTAATCAGGGCATAAATTCTCCATACAAACTCTTTTAACACTCCAAAGCACTCCAATGGGTCCAGCCCCGATGCTAGACTCAGCGGGCAACAGCCAGTTCGAACCGCATGACCGACCATCCACGATCATATTAACAAAGCCAGAATTTGGAAGCAGGAAATAATATTCCAAGTTTTCGATCTTTTGACTTTATTCCCTCAGCGGCTCAGCCCACCTCATCTATGATGAGGCATCCACCCGAAAAGGCGCGAGCGATCCAAGTTATGATCTATCACAGTGCAACATCACCCCTTAAATTGTCAGACATGGGTTTCAGCCAAGACACAAAGCAAACAGTCTGAACAAGATAAAGTGCTCGGGCTCCAATCTGCTACGAGACATACGAGTGTATCGATGGAGATTATAAAGAGTTCAGTGTATCACACAATTCACATACTAGATGCAGGATAATAGTTCGGTCAATTTACAAATCCACATCGGATGATAGCAAACAAGGCCAAATCAGATCAATGACAAAACATAGGTAGTGCAAACTAGCCTCGTAATAAGGCACTATATGATATTAGAATTTTACATAACTGTCTCATCGACAAATGCATAGTCTGCCAAGCGGGTCACAAGAGCAAAAGACCAAATCTGTAGCCTCATGGTACTCTGATTCTCCTCCAAAGATAAAGATCTAATTAACCTCAACTCCGTACAACTTCCAAAAGGCGAGCTAATTATGAACAGAAAAATTTGACCTCAAAATCACGACGGTAACAGCAAAATTAACCGCCATGGAACTTCATCACAAATATTGTAGATTCTTTTTATCCTATCTATCTACTTGCTACCTTAAAATCAACTGAATGTTTTCTCTTTTTTCTCATTACAATTTTGATGGACTCATTGTCAGCACAAGAAAGTGGTACACGGCTAATCCGGAGTAGAAATTTGAGATAGAAGCATCTTCAGTGTATCGTAGGTCATGAAAACAATGCCCACACTAGGGACAACCTTGTAGTATTCTGGAAGTATCCCTCTATACAAGCCACGGAAGCCTTCTGTCCTTATTATGTGCCTGAACGTCCCAAACAAACCGCAATTGTAAATACGGGCTCGACCCCCAGCCCCTTCCAATTGCATCCTTCGTCTCACAAGATCCAGAGGAAATGTAGCTATAAGGGCAAAGCAAGAGGATTTTATGAAGACTTTAAGAATAAGAGATTATACTCAAGATAACTCCGTCTAGGCTTTCAATAACTCACTCAATAACTCAAATCATGAAAAAGAACTCAGCAACTAGCAACATGCTTGCAAAACGGGAAGATCTTTTCTAGGAAGCAAGATTTAAATGGAACTTCCCAATTACTAACCAGTTGATGATGCAATCCCTGAGAGACTGCCACAAGCCAGACTGACCATCACAGTTGCGTCATTCGGCCTAATGTTAAGACAAAGAAAGATATACACTCACAGTCCCAAAGAAACATCAGACAGAAACAAATAAAAAGGCAAAATTTTCACCTTTGACATTGCCAAAAAGATCTCAAGCTCTCGTACACAGAAAAACTTATTGCTATACTGGGTCCAACACCCTGCAAAACAGAAGATGCAGAGAAAACAGGTAAGTAGTAAGCAACTTCACGAATTTGAAGATACAGACACTTGAACCACAACTGTACCAATAACGTGGCTCCAAGCCCTTTATATAACCCCAAGAAGCCTTCCTCTCTACAAATGGTATGAAATGCGTGCCAAATACCTCTGTAGTACACTGTATTTCTCTGCAAAATCCACAAAGTGTGAAGACGAATTAAATGAAGAAAAATAGCCAAACATCACAAACCAAATCTAAAAGAACATGTATCTATCCCACAATCTATCTATATTAAGGGTAAGCGTGATTCCAAGGTAGAACCTGGAGCCTGAAACCGGACCGGTGAAAATCTGACTGGTTCCAAGTTCCAAGGTATGCAAAGTAGGTTTCAGATTCCAAAAATTATGGCACCTATTTTGATGGGTGGGTTTCAAGTTCTAGGTAGGTAGAACCTAGAACCTAGAACGTATAATCCGAAAAGTGAAATAAGTTTGTGTTTTTCTTGGTCTACATCTTTGCATGATCTTATGATATTGCATAACTTTCAATGATAAATATATAATCTGAAACCACTAATCTGAACTTTTATTTTATGATTGAAACTTTTATTTTGTTAATGTTTCATATTATTCGTCTGTCTAAATATAAGTTATAGTTAATAAATTATAACAGTAAATAGTGATCATTAAAGATAATGATTCACAGAAATCGTTCAATTAATAATACAGGTGGATTCTACGCAAAACCTGGAAACAACCCTAAAAACTGTGACAGGGAAGGTTTCAGGTTCCAAGGTATGCAAAACAGGTTTCATGTTTGAAAAATAAAAAACCTATTTTAGTGAGTAGGTTCCAGATTTCATGTGGAAACTGTACGCAAGCTAGAACTAGAACCTGGAAACACTCATCCCTAATCTATACGATCCATTGATACCTCTTGTTTTGACTTCCCCCACCCCAACTAAACAAGTAGATAAGTAAACAGAAAAAGGAGAAAAGAAAAACACTACCCTAACAGTGGGGGGAGCGAACACATGAGATGGACTTCAAAACAGTGTAATTTTTTAACACGTACACACTCACCTGTGCAGCGAGGCGTGTCCTAACAAGATCCAGAGGATAAGTTGCACTTGCAGCTGTTATTCCAGCCATTCCGCCACCTATGAAGTGTACACAAAGACCTGCACTGGCACTTCCTTTGCTATTTTCCCCAAGAATTGACTGTAACATCTGCAGAACTAAAAAAACACAATTAGGGACTCTCCACGATATCACTCTGCTCTAAGAACATCTTGGAATTGGCCAGAGTATTTTGTTACTGACACTTTTGTACCGTTCATAAGCATAAAAGCTGACTGAAGAGTAAGGAAGGCGATGAGCAATCGTAACCATATTTCCCTTCCAAAAGGCTCTAAACCCTTCTTCATTGACAATGCGTGATGCCTCACGCCATATGCTAGGCTTGCTCAGAGCTGCAACATCTGTGTGCATACCTTGCACCTTGGCACATCAAATAACATACAAGATTCAATATCAAGTGTAATTTGATCGAAATACAAACTGCCATGACCCACAATATCTCCACCCTCTCATACACAGGGGGAAACACCACCCCCACCACCCACATAAAAAACCTACTTTCTGCCGTGATTTTTATATAATCCACCTCAAAGAAAGATATCCCGGGAAAAAAAAGTCTTGTGCATCAATATCATGGGTTCAGATACCATCCAATTCCATTGTTAAAATAACAAAGACAATCACATCCAGTACTCCATCCTATTCTTCATATTAGCAGATAATTCTAAGAACTACGAAACTATTGATCTAATATCAATAGCTGATAAGAAGTTTCCCATTCGAAAATAAGCAGAGCCAGAAACCCACACAGATTTTAGTTTCTAACCATCATATTGCCTCCGTGCCATGAGGTCAATCTCTCCATAATAGGTTTTGTGGAAATCCAGCAAAAGAATAGGCTGGACCAAGAAGAAATTTCAAGCATTTCCAACTTCTATATGCCAACATCTGCCTTGTTTATTCTACCTATAATAAGCTCCACATAATATGTCCCGTCCCCGCCAGCACATTTCATCGTCAACAATTCTTCATCTCACATCACATAGCTTTCTTAAGTTCATCCATTCAGACAAAGCTTATATATGAGTCTGTAAGCAATAACTTAAGACCAAACTTAACACAAATCTGAACATTAACTTCAATAGAAATTCTTAGAACCAAAATCAATAACCGAGCACAGACCAAAGGAGACTCAACCGCAAAATACATCAATCAAGCAAATGAAACCCAACACAGATGTAACTAAAATCACAATAAACTGTTGAAGCACATTAGAAACCGCCAAAGTCAGCACTACATGAATTTGCGAAAGTTACAGGTAGTGACAGGTAGATAAGTGAAAAACAAAATATTTTCCTTTTCCATGTCAAATTCCAACTTCACTTTCAGTCTGGAAAGGGGAAATAACAGGAAAAAAAGTCACACAAGAAACCCACTTCCTAAAGCTCATCACAAGGCAAATCCCCGAATCAAACATTCATTTTAGGAAGCAAACATTCAGCTGAAAATTCCGTCGACCCTCGAATCAGAAAGGGCAAAAAACGATATCAAAAGAAATGGCTGAACCTGAAACAAGATGGTGAGGCGAGCAAGAGGCGCGGTACAAGTCTTGCTAAAAGCCCCGGCGACGCCGCCGGCCAAGAGCTGCTGCACGGTCCCAATCTGGGACTGGGGGTTCAAGCTCTGCTTCTTGAGCTGCTGCTGCTGCTGCTGCGGCGGCGAGGGCTGCTGCTGCTGAAGGAAGCTCCTCGGCCCACCGTCAAGAACGCCGCCGTGGGCAGAACTGAGAGCCCTCTGGCCGCCTTCCATGACGACCCCGACTCGGGCCTCCACGTTCATGGCTCGATCACACCGGTTCACCGCCGTATCAGGGTTCTCTCCGCGCGACCTGAGGAAGACACGACACGAGCATCGACGTGGGTGCGAGGTGGAGAGCGTGTTCAAGAACCATAGAATTCGAAAAACCAGGAAATGGGTGTCCTGTGGGTGCTGGAAAGGTTCTTCCTTTCTTGCGGAATTCTTCTGGGTAAGATGGTGGGGAGGTTTTTCGGGGTTTGATGGATGGAGGTGGGTGACAAAACCCTAGACCTTGCACTCCTTGAATTGCGACTGGAGGCTAATTTTTGATGGTGAACAAGGGTTTTAAATTATTTTTTTAAATTATATACATACATATACGTATTTATATATAAAAATATATATTGTAGGTTTTTTGTGGTATGAATTGGGTTAAAGTATGAAATTTTGGTATTTGGAATAAATTTGTATTTTTTCCGAGATAACAGGAGATTCCGCAAATGTCACCGTAATATTTCTACTCACTTGAAAAAAAAAGCATGGGTGGAAAATTTGGAGACCTATGACAAAACCTTAAACTTTAGAATTCTAAAATCGCAGGTGGGGACTAATTTTGATGTTGAAGGAGGATTTTAAATTATTTTTTTTAATTGACATACATACATACATATATATGTATGTACGTATTTGTATATATTTTTGGTTGGTTTTTTGTGGTGTGAATTGGGTTAAATTAGGAAAAGTTTGGTGTTTGGACTAAATTTTTTTTATTTTTTCTTGCATAGTGTATGGACTTTGGATTTTGCACCTGAAACTCATGTGAGAAAATCCTTTTTCTTTTGTTTTTTTCGGCTAATTCATTTTGATTTTTTCGTTTGTAGCGAGAGTTTTGCACCGCACCTCCGTGGATCCACTGAGAATATTCCCCCGAGAGATGCCAAAGCTGAGTTTAGGGTCTAGGGTTTTGTCTGGACGCATAAAAAAGAAAGTTAGGCGATGAAGAATATTATTTCAAAAGTGAGCTTTCTTGGGGCATTTTTGGGTTGGTCCGGCCAAGCAAAAATATATTTAAAAAAGAAAGTTAGGCGATGAAGAATATTATTTCAAAAGTGAGCTTTCTTGGGGCATTTTTGGGTTGGTCCGGCCAAGCAAAAATATATTTGCTTTCTGGAAAAGAGCACGCAACACAATCCCGAATAGTGAGATTCTATGTTAGATCAATTTAAATAATACCCCATTCACCATTTTCTTCATGATTAAAGTACAAGTACAACGATTTAACCGATCATGACTTTTTTTTTTGTCATTAAAACATTTCATTCATTACTATGTAGAAAATGTATCATAATGTTACGTTTAATCGTCTGAATTTCTAATCATGATAAAACTAGATATAATAGGATATGAAATTTATTGAATCTTATTATATTCTATCCACTTTTTGGTATTTGCAGTAATAAAATTGGATACATATTTGGTTAAAACGCCCTATCAATATAAATTAATCACAAATTTTACAAACAGATATGGTAAATATCTCTTGTAACACTCTTGTCAACTTGATTTTCTTTTTTATTTTTTTCCTCTATTTTTCAATTAATTATTTTTATTTCTTTCTTCCCCTTCCATCATTCTCTAATAAAATTTTATTAATAGAAAAATTTACTAATATACCTAAAATACGTAATAAATATAGATAAATATTTAAAAATAAATTTTATACTATAAGATATAATTAAATTTGAATATATAAGTAAAAATAAGATTAAATTAAAAAAATAAATTTTTATTTTTTTTGTTATTTTGAATTTCTTATATTATAATTCAAATATTATTTATATTGAAATATAGTTTTAATTTTTTTTTTATTTAAGAAGTTTTTTATTTGAGAAAAACTTTTTATTATGGATTTTAGAAATCATATACATATTTATCCCACATCTCTTATAGGATAATTTTATCCGACCTATATTCTCTTTATATCCGATTTTATCCTGTCTTAAATAAACACTAAATGCTGGATAGAATAAATTTTATTCTATTTTAAATTTTATCATGACCATCAAATACAATATGAGAGTTTCCATAATCATAACATAATAAAGACCAAAGAGAGAGAAGGGGTTTAATTAGCCAATCCATGCCAAGCGAGTTTTTTTTTTTTTTTTTTTGGTCAAAAGTAGATATTGCATTCATTCATGAAGATAAGCAAGACTTACAAGACAACGATGGATAAAATTCCAACATAGAATTTCCGAAAGGGAAAAGGGAGGAAAAGTCACCCAATTTGGAGAGAGAGTTTTGGTTTGGTGGGCTTTAGCTAACCAATCCGCCGCTCGGTTTGCCTCTCGTTGATAGTATACTACCCTTGTTAATTCGAGATGGGCTAATTTTCTTTACACAGTTCCACTATCTCCTTCAAATCCCATGGTGCTTTGGCCCAGCCCAGAACACTTTCAACCAAGCTTAACTGTCGCTTTCACACACCCATCTTCCACTTTGAGCTGTCTCTGTTCCCACGTGCCTTTCTTTTCTTCTTCTCAAGTACATCAACCCGTGCAATAGAGATAGGGCTTCTGCTTGCTGGGAAGAGGACGCCCGAACTTTTGTGGTGTAACCCTCGACGACGAGACCCGACGAATCTCGCAAAATACGAGCAGCTGAGCAAAGGAAATCGCCCAGAACCCATGAAGCATCAACGTTTAGCTTCAACTCGTTTCTCTCCAGCGACGTCCACCTAATCGATAAGCTTCGATTTATGGGTTTTGCCCTTTTTGGTTCTGCCATCTGCTGAAATTCTTCTGTTGTGCTTGTGCAAGATCTACAAGATTAATCGGTTTTTGGAGGCTTTGCTCGAAAAATAAAATTGTTGCGGGTCTTCCAAATGTTCCACAGAACAGCAGCAACTAGTTCTTTTTCGATAAATCTTCCCTTCCTTCAAACACTTCCATTAGCCACTTATCGAACCTTGTTATGTTGCATGAGTTCCTGTTGAGATTGATTTGTGGGTCTGCCCATATTTGTTTCGCCACTTGCATAGTAGAAATAGTCGTTCTATTGTTTCTAGATGGGTGGAGCACAACGGACAGAAGGGGTTGGGTAGAATTTTTCTTTTATACAAATTCTCCCTTGTTGGTATGGCGTCTTGACATAGACTCCAGAGGAAAGTTCTCTTTTTGGGGGGGATTGCTAGACTCCAAATTCTAGTCCAAAGAGTTCTTGAAGGCTTGAAAGAACATGAGGCTCTGTTTGGTTATGTTTTTGTGATGTGAGAATAGGCCATATTATAACTGATCTTCACAGTATATGTCCTTGATTTGTTATCTGTCCAAACTAGACAATCATTCTTTGGGCTTGGGCTAATGGTTATCACAAGTATCTCATTTGTTACTTGTTCTTCAAAAAGATTCAGGATTAAACTTTCCTTCCATTCCCACAAGTCTTCATTGATAAGCTCTGTCACCATAACTGGTTCATTTTGGTTGGTTAGGCCTCCAAGCACTCCAAACTTGAGCCATTTGTCTTCTCGTATGCTGATAGATTTGACATCCCCCACCGACCATTTAACCTCTGATTCTATAGCTTCTCTTCCTATTAAAATGCTTTGCCATCCCCAAGACGGTCGTTGCCCTTTTCTTGCCTTCCACAGGTCTCTATTTGGAAAGTAGATGCCTTTTAAGATTCTGCTCCACAATGTTGAATGGGAATCGCCAAGCTTGCTTGCCGAGCATTGCTCTGTTCAAATTAATCAAATCTTTGAACCCCAAACCTCCCTCATCATTTTAGGTTTTTAATACTTCCCATTTTTTCCAATGCAAGCCTCTTCTTGAGTCACTTTTCTGCCACCAGAATGAAGCAATTCTTTTTTCTATGGCTTTGCAAATAGAGATAGGCAATTTAAAAATTGACATCGCATAATAAGGGAGGGCTTATACAAAGCTTTTTATCAGAATTTCTTTACCTGCTTTGGATAGTAACTTTTCTTTTCATCCCTCTAGCTTCGAGTTTACTCTTGCTAGAATCCAAGTGAACATCTCTTTCGTTGAGTGACCCCAGTCTGTTGGTATTCCGAGGTATTTCCCTGTTTTGTCTATTATTGGGACTTTAAGCTCTTGTGCTAAGTTTCTTTTCAGAGATAAAGGACAATTGCTGCTGAAGCATACACCTGATTTGTTTAAATTTATAGCTTGGCCCGTTGCAAAGCAATACTGGTTGAGAATAGTTGCTAAGTTTTGGCATTCTACGATAGTCCCATCCAAAAAAAAATATGGCATCATCAGCAAAGAGTAAATAAGATACTGTAGGGCAGAACCTGTTTAACATTATACCCTTGAGGCTTCCATCTTCTAGGGCTTTGTTCATCATCCAAGACAAAACATTTGCTGTTAAGATGAATAGGTATGGGGAAAGAGGGTCATCTTGTCTAATTCCTCTTGAAGAGGTAAAGATTTGAGTTTGCTCCCCATTTATCTTCACACTTAGGGACACCGTCGAGACACATTACATGATTAAAGATATCCACCTCTCATAGAAACCTATTTTCATCATGCAATCTCTCAAAAAGTCCCATTCAATTCTGTCATAGGCTTTATGCATATCCAGTTTCAAGATCGCCGGAAACTTTTTCTTTCTTTTTGTTATTCTCAGCTGATGTAGGACTTCCTGAACTATTAAAATATTATCTTGGATTTGCCAACCTTGTACAAAGGTGCTCTGTTCAGGCGCTATAATATCTGGAAGCCATATCTTTAGTCTATTGGCAATGACTTTTGAGATGATTTTGTAGCTAAAATTGCACAAGCTGATAGGTTTGAATTGGCCTATACTTTCTGGGCTTTTTACTTTTGGTATCAAGGATATGTGCGTTTTGTTTAGGAGGGGGTCGAGGGTACCTGTTTCAAAAAAGTTCTACACAAGCTGGAACAAATCCAGCTTGATGTCCTCCCAAAACTATTGATAAAAAAGGCCATTTAGTCCGTCGGATCCTGGGGCTTTAATGAGCCCAGTTGGAAAACTGTATCTTTCACTTCTTCAAGGGTAATATTTGGCATCAAATATTCATTTATTTCCTCTTTTACTGGGCTGGGGCACTGGTTTAGGATTAGCTGATAGTTCCTAGGACCCACCGATTTGTATAGGTTACGATAAAAAGAACCTATGTGTTCTTTGAGTGCAGATGGTTCCCTACACCAACTTTGATCGTCCATTTGTAGCATCGTAATCCCGTTCTTCTACCTTCTCTGCACTGTAGTAGCATGGAAGAACTTAGTATTCCTATCTCCCCATTATAGCCAATTAATATGTGATCTCATCCCCCAAAATTTTTCCTCTTATTTCCAAAGCTTGTCAATTTGGTTGATAATGTTCTGGGATTCCTTCATGCTAGAATTTCCAGAATTCCTGTTAGTTATCTCTGTTAATTCCCTATTTAGCTCTCTAATATGACATGGTCCATTAGCGAACTTATCTTTGCTCCAATTTGCAAGCTCATTAGAGATTTCATTGACTTTCATTGAGAAACTCATGTGGCTTGATGGCGTTTTGTTCCATATTCTCTTGATAATCTCCCCACACTCTTGATCTTCTGACTAGTATGCTTCAAACTTAAATTCTCTCTTCCTTTTCTTACTTTCAGGATGCAACACAAGGAGGAGAGGGTTGTGGTCCAAGCCAATTGCTAGTAAAGCCTGTACTTCAATATTAGTAAAGGTAATTCTCCAGTCCATTGTACATAGAACTCTATCTAGTATTTTTTTTAACAAGAGCCTCAATTTCCTGGTTGTTTGCCCAGTGTAGGCACAACCTTTGCTGTCCATATCCATTAGGGAACATTCATTTAAAAGTTCTCGAAAAGCTGCTATTCGGCAATTATCGGCTTCTCTTTTCTCTACCTTCTCCCAAACATCTAAAATTTCATTAAAATCTCACATGCAAATCCATGGTAGTTGGTTTGGTGACTGGAAATCCTTCAGCTTTTGCCATAGCTTTAGTCTCTCCTCGAAGTTCGTCGATGCATGGAGGAAAGTTATCCTCATTTGATAGCCACTAGCCGGATCTTTGCACTCCAAGTCAATAAACTCTTTAGAGCTAGCATTTACCTTTAACTCCACTTCCCCACTCCATAAAATTGCTAAGCCTCCAGCAATTCCTTTCAGGTTTTCTAGGAACATATTTGGGAACTTAAGTCTTCTTTTTACACTTTCCACCATCGTTTCCTTGTTCTTTGTTTCCATTAAGAAGACCAGATTGGGCCTTTCAAGAACGACTAGAGCTCTTAGCTCGTGGAATGTCAGGGGATTGCCCAGCCCCTGACAATTCCAACTTATAATTTTCATGTCGTCTCTGGTAGTTATTAGGGCTAGCCACCAAAGCCCACTCATTTCCATCTTTGATTAACTGAATTAGAGTCTTCAAAAGCTCTGTATCATCGATCATAAGGGGAACAGGTTCTGCTAGAGTTTCTGCTTTTTCGCCCTCTGCACCTTGTTGACACCCAATTTTTTGTAAAAATATAAAAGATAAAAAAAAAAAAAAGACAAAAAAAAAATGAAAATGAAATGAAAAGATAAAAAAATAAAATAAAACAAGAAATAAAAAGAAAAGAAAAAGAGACCAAAATGAAAAGGGGGGCACGTGGATTCTCCCGACGATCTCTCTCTAGGGGGGTTCTTTCTCTCCGGGGGATTCTCTCTCTCTGGGGCGCTCACTCTCTTAGCCCCGAAGAAGATCTCTCTCACTCTCTGAGCCCTGGAGAAGATCGAAGGTGTCTCCTTCCGCCCTACAACCGGCGTTAGAAGGGCAAAACCCTAGGCCAAAAATCCCAATCTCTGGCGAGCCTTCGCCGTCCCGTTGTTTGTCGGAACTGGAATCGGTGCCTTGATTCGCTCGTGGCCATATTCTACTTTCGAGCCGAGATCAAACTCGAAGAAGGAGGAGGGAAAGAGGAAGCGTCGTCGGAGCGACACCAAATTGATCCAAAGTCGACCGGCGAAGATAGGTGACTGCAGTGTCCACGACAGCGAATCTAGTTTGGCGGATCACCCTTGGAAATCGAAGACTGATGGTTAGGGATCGCGAGGGAGATCTCAATCGCTCTCGGTTCTAGTGGTTCTAAGGGTTTCTCGGCGGATCTCTCTCGGTTTGGGGCAAAGATCAGCGACATCAATGATATCGGCCGCGGCGACGACGACAGCGAGCTTTCTCTGCTCACTCAACCCTTGGTCTTCTGGTGCAGAGGCTCGCCAAACCCGAACCTCTCTCGATCGAGCTCACCAGATCGGTGAGTTCTCTTTCTCTCTCGATTCGTTTAGTTGTTAGCTTTTGGTTTCCCAACCCGTTCACTTTCTCTGACTCGAACGATTTTCTCTCGATCACTCTGTCTTGCGCTAGTTCTGTCGCTCTCTCTCTCTCTTAGATCGTTATCTCTAGCTCGATCATGATCTATATCTGGAAAACCGCTAGGCTCTGTATATGGTGTTGAAGTAGATCCAGATTTCTGTTGTAGAGTAGAACTAGTTGTGATTGGATTTCATGGTCAAAATATAAGAGTAATGTTGCTGCAAATGTTAGTCGTGTGAGGGTAAAAGCTGAGGGTTTGAATAAACAAGTATGAATCATTAATTCAAAGGTGGAGATTTAAGAACTTTAGAATGAAAACAGCATCTTATTGTGGATATGCTATTGATTTGAGCCTGCTTGGATTATGATGTGGTCGTGTGATTTTAAGTTGCTGATTCGCCCTTTGTGCTTTGGCCACTAAGCTAAGATGCTTGCCATATGTTTGTGAAAATGCCTAAATGAATATATGCATAGTGTCTTCATCAGTCTATATGCAAGATGTGCATGGCTTACTTAAATCATGATGCCCATATTGATTTCATCTTGCTTACCGTTGATCCAATCAATCTAAGTAATTTTAGCATTATGGCATGCTTAAAACCTATGCTCATTGGCCTCGCTGACTTTGAATGATATTCGTTTCCACTTTGAATCAGATTGAGTTTTTAGAAAGTAAAAAATCTCTGTTCTGGTCTTGTTTTACTCAAATTTGGGAAGTTTTCTCGATCAAGCAGAGATCTGTTGATGGATGAAACTGATGGTTGAAGTTGGCAGATATAAATAGAAATTTGTAGAAATAAAAACATGGTTCATTACTTTTGTTGACCCTTTTAAGGTTGTAGGGTTTGCTGTGATTCGTTGTTAGAACTACTCTTTGTGCATTGTCTAGATGGTTTTATAAACCATTAGTTATGCATTATGTTCTAATTCATTTGTGGCTGTTAGTTTTCCTTGGCACGTATTGGCATTTAGCACCAGTTTTCTGGAAATTTGTTCTTACTTGTACTCTCTTTTGAATAACCTTCTGTGCAAATGACCTGATATGAGCTGGTTGCTATGGTTTTCTGTGTTTGATGTTTTCATGTGAGTTGAAGATGGTTTGACTAGCTTTCCAATGAGCTATAATACACCCTGATCTGATATCATTAGCCACATGAAATCTTCTTTAGAAGTTAGGAAGTAATTCTGGAAAATTGTTGTGTTCAGCTCTAATGTACAATTTCGTATATCTGATATTCCACTTTCTGTTTTGGCTGAAACGAGGTGCTAAATGAGGTTTTTTGACTTTGAGCCCTTTTAGACATACAAAATACACTTCTAGAGCTTTGATTTGATATGTCGCATGCTCTGAACAAACGTCATTTGGTCATCGAAAAACACCTACAAAATTTGTCAATTTTGCAGCAGTTTTAGATTGATTTGCTATTCTAACTTACTGTGATTTTCTATTTTAACTGGAATGAGCTAGTAGATGATGTTATTAGGACTTAATGTCTTCTAGAGATTTGTAATAGACTTCTAAAGCTTTCCATAGACATTATATGTGCAATTTGGCCATCATTTGCCCTACTTGATGCTTCTTGCAAAAAGCACTAATTTGCTGATGTGTTCTGCTTGTTATGATCTAATCTGACCACTTATACAAATGGCTTTGCTTGAGCTTGAAAAAGACCTAAATTGCAATTTTCACCTAATAGGAATTCGTAAAGGACACCTTGAGCTTTCTAACGATGCCTAGTTTGTCCAATTTGCCCATCATTTGCTCTGCTTTTCTTTTTTTTAGATCAAGTTTTGAAGTCTGAATTTGTCTTGACCTGCAAAGTGCTGTCTTGTCTCTATGAATCGACTGTCTACCAATTTTGTGTGATCTTATACATAATGATCTTGAGGATAAATTCTCAATGAAAGCTGTCCATAATATCCATATCCATCCCATGCTAAAATTTGAGAATTTTTAAGGTCAAGTAACCTTAGAATTCAAGTCGACATGGAGCAATTTAAATTGTTATGCATTTTGCTCCTAATGACAAGTCACATATCAATGTTAATGGATTTGTGTGGCCTTTTGCACATGGATTTAGGGTTAAATGTCTAAATCAAACTTTTTCTTCACATTTAACCCTACGTCATGTTCAAATTTCATGATTTTCATGCATTGATTAGGTGGCTTAACAAATCAGTTATTATGCATTGTTCTCTGATTTGCTTATGATTGATTTGCATGCTTTAGCAATTGTTGCTTTTCGGCCATGAATTTGACTTTACTTCCATTCATGAAAGTTGCTCTTCATAAATTGCTTGATTTCTGTGCTTTTTTCTTAGAGACCAATCATACATGGGTTCTACCCCAATTGCTTTGATCTTAGTTGTGATGATTGTTTCTTTCACTTGTATGCACCTAGTCATAAATTTCTTAGATTAGGTTTAGATTAGGACCAAAGATGGACTTTGGTGTGAAGACGATGGAAGTCGATGTCCATTCCGACTATTGTCATGTACCATTTGTTTTCCCGACATATGTCTCGGGTTCTATGCATTGTATAAAACCTGACGAGTTGCGGGTTTCCTTTCTTTCCCGATTTTTTTCTCTTTTATATTCTTTAGGATTGCATGATAGATTTACTGCTTTCCTTGATTGTCTACTTAATATCTTGCACTTTCAATTTCTCTGATTGATTCCTTTTATTGTTTTTTTTTTTAGAAATAGAATAGCATAAAAGTAATCCATCACGCATGATCACTTAGTTTAGAATTGATGATCCCGAAAATATAAAAAGAAATGCATGGACATGTTAGGAAAAACACAACATACTGTTAGGTACTGAAAGGGTGCTAATAGCTATATTAGCATAACCCTAAGTCCCCGAATATAGATATCTGGTTGCGTAGAATCAAGGGAACTCTCCCAACCCTCGATTGGATTTTCTAATCGACCCCAAAAAATATATAAGGCTAGTGGCGACTCCTGTATATTCTTAGGTTGTTAAATACCTAGATCATATAAATAAATTCGTTGTCACGCGGGGTATGAACTTGAGAGAGCTCATGATTTAATGATCAAGTATTCCTAATCCTGACCTTTCCCTCCTTTCGACACGAGGGTGGCGAGATCGGGTCGTAACACACCTTCATACTTTTCTTGCTGCAATTCCCAACCTTTGAGAGGATCAGCGTAGTAACTTCGAAGCACTCTATCTGCCATGATATGTATTCTTCACAAGGGTTTTTGTTGATTTTTCTGGTACCTCCTGCAAGCTTGAGCTTTCTGCCATTTTCTTATTACGATTTGGGACTACCCTAGTATTAATTTCATCTTTGGCCACTATGTCCATTTCAGAAGCTGTAGGAAGAATTTCTGGTGTTGTATCTTCATCAATAATTTCTTCTTCTAATCTGCCATAGAATGCTTCCCAGTGGGGGTTATGGTCTCGCACTTCCGCCTTAAGCCATGGGCCATATTTTCCTGCCTTGTTTTCAGCCCATTTTGTTTGCTCATAAGAAATTTCTTCACAATTAATAGCGTAATGACCAATTTTTCCACACGAATAGCAATAGTCCGGTAGACATTCATATTTAAATTCCACCCATAACTTATTGTTTCCTATATCCAGAATAGCACCTGATTTTAATGGAGCTAACAGATCCACTTCCATTCTCGCCTTCCGCCTTTCTGTGGTCCTTTTCCTTTTGAGTCCACTTGAATTTCCAGTACTTTGCCTACCTTTTTTTGCCAGATCAGTAAACACTTCTTCTAGTATCCACCCAGGGGGTATCCCTCCAATATGCACCCAAAAAAGCACATCGAAAATAATCATAACAATGCTCTAGGATTTCAAGTTCACATTGTTTGAGTACTAATAGATTACTGTCAAAAGACCAGGGTTCGGATTTCATGACTCTCTCTTTATCCTCCTCCGATTGAAAAACGAAAGAGAAAAAACTTGGTTCCTTTTGGGAGCAAACCACCGATTCTATTTTCCATGCTTTCTTCATTGTATTAAGAAAAGCTTGGAAGTTGACATTAAGTTTCGAGAATAACTTACCAAATAGGGTATGGTTGCATTCCTCCCTTTTTTTTTTTGGGGATTTCTTTGATCGCTTCTACTACATCATTCTCCAACCACAAGTGGCCCAGGCTTTTACATAAGGCAGCCATATGCATATCATTCTCCATTTTACCTTCCATACTTCTTTTATGTAGGTATGAGGTTTATTGATGGCTGTAATCTTCGCACAAGGCACCTAAGAGCAAGGGATTGGATCGAATTGTGTAGACGGGAAAGATTGCCGATTGGTTTATTCGAAGTTTTGGAGGTAAGTTGAGAGAAGAACAAATTGAAGGGAGCTCTGTGATGGAAATGGCAGGATCGCAAGGTTGCTTTGATAGATTGGTGGGCTAAACTATGGTGAGGATGAAAGTTTGTAGGTTATGTATCGAGCAAAAGGAAGGGATGGGTTGATTGCTATCGTCTATGGAGGTAGGGTTTTTTCCTGTGGGATTGTAATCATTGGAAAGGCTTGGGTTGTGAAGGGAAAACATCTTACCGTATCTGGAGTGTGGAGAAATCCTTGTGGGGAAGATGCCAGATGAGGATTATGGAGGTTTTAGGGTTTTATTTACTCTATCACCCATTGAAGGGATAGAAGGAAGCTCTGCCCAAAGGAGAGAGGGAAAGCTTTACTAGCGAGAGCAGTACTGTGCCAGGAGAGTTGGTCATGTGGGTTTTTGCCACCCAATCTATCATTCGGTTTGTTTCTTGGGAACAATAAGCAATGACTACACCATTTATATGGCCCATAAGTGTTCTTCATTCCAACATCACAGACCGAGTGGCCCAAGCAATTTCGATCTGATCCATTACTCAATTCATTGTGGTTGAATTGTCAGACACGAGCAACACCTACACTTTTGTACTTGTGGGGTTCCACTCACTTTTCTTAATGCACGTGAGCTCATTTTCCACGAATGTTAGTCCTTCCCACACTATAAGAGTTTTAATGGCAAGGGTCAATGGAGCATGAAATTTCTTGGTAAAACCACCAACGAGTAGCCCTCAAGGATCTCTACATACACTGGTGACAGCGCCCACCCTTAATCCGTTGCACCAATACCCATCGACATTCAATTTCTAGCAAGCCGCTGGTGGTGGTGTCCAACAATCGGGTGAGTCTTTGCATCCTTTAAGCCTCGCGTTGCTAGGGTTCCATTTTCCGCAGAGGTTTAGTGAGCTGATTGCTTCCTACACAATTTGCCTAGGTCTTGGTTTGCTGTTGCAAAATACCCACGCATTTCGTTGCTTCCAAATTAGCCAAAATGTCAGCAATGAGGGCTTTCGAGGACTAGCCATTTTCAGTGGGTGATGTACTCTAAAATCCACTTATCAATTCTAGTGATACATTTTGGGGAGGTGGCTAGATTTAAGCGCAAATCTAACTAAATCCACTTTGTCTACTCACACAGGACACGGAGATGCTTAATAGTTTCTAGGGCACTATGGCATACTGGGCAAAGCAGGTCAAGAACCATTTTCCTTTTATAAGTTTTCCTTCATTGGTAGTGCATTATTGCATACACTCCATAGGAAAAACCAAATCTTCGAGTGATTTTGAATCTGCCATATTGATGTCCATGGACTTCTAGGAGGCTGATATGATGGTGACGCCAGGGTGGCATTAGGTTTTATAGTCTTGAAACAAAGCCTATTATAGCCATTTTGAACTGAGTAGGAACCTTCAGTATTTCCTCTCTAAATAAGTTTATTGAGCGAGGGATGGAGGTGAGGGGAATAGACAGAATCTCTAGTACCACATCCTCATCAAAGAGCTCCCTCAACTTCTAGATTTGTCATCTTGAACGTCTTGGTTTATCAACACCTTGACATAAAGGGGGTTATTTTGATTTGTGGGTCGTCCGATTCAACCTCTAGGCAACCATATATCCTCCCTGACTTTAATTATTTTTCCATCTCCAACTAGCCATCTCACCTCAAGTTTAATCACTTCTCTCCTCGCCAACAAGCTTTGTCGTCTTAGGAGGGGCAATGGCTTCTATGGGCATTCCAAAACTCTCATTGTGGGTAGTAAAGGCCTTTCATGAGCTTACTCCCTAGGGCATTACGAGCTTGCATCAATCATTATACTTGTCTCCCAAGCATTGCCTTGTTGAAGGCAACTAGATCTTTAAATCCCAAGCCTCCTGCATCTTTCCTAGTCCTCAATGCCTTTGATTTCCTTCAGGGAATTCCTCTCTTTGTAGCATTCTGTTTCCACCAAAAGGATGCAATTTTTCTTGCAATTGATTTACAAATCAAGATAGGAATCTTGAAGAGGCATAGCCTGCATAACTATTTTAATGAGAACCTCCTTCCCCGCTTTGGTCATTAGATTCTTTTTCCATCCCTCCAATTTTGAGTTCATCCTAGCTAAAACCCATGAGAAAAGTTGTTTGTTTGATTGCCCCTAGTCTAACGAGATGCCTAGATATTTTCTAGTCTTGTCTATGATAGGAACTCTTAGCTCATTTGTAGTATTGGTTCATAACTGTCTTTGCTAAAGAAGATACATAGACTTTTTTAAAATTTATGGCCTGTCTAATGCATAGCAGTATTGGTTCAGAACATTAGCCACATTTTGGCATTCCCTAACCATGCCATATAGGAAAAAAATGGCATCATCAACAAATAATAAGTAGGATAGCGTGGGGCACCACATATTCAATTTAATTCATCTCAAGCTGCCATCCAATATTGCATTAATTATTAATGAAGATAACACGTTTGCCATGGTGATGAAAAGATGGGGCATTAATGGATTCCCTTGCCTTACACCCCAAGAGGGTTGGAAGTATTCAGAAAATCCCCATTAAATCTCACACTAAAGGAGACTATATTGTTTAAGAAGCTAGACCCAATTCTCACATAATCCCAATCTCTGCATACAGTCACATAAAAAGTCTCATTGTACTCTATCATATGCCTTTTGCATATCCAATTTAAGAATCGCCTAAAATTTCCTTTCCCTCTTTATAATGCGTAGTTGATGAAGCACTTTTTGAACTATTAGGATATTATCATATATCTATCTTCCACTCACGAACGCACTCTATTCAATTGCGATTATTTTGAGAATCCATGGCTTCAAGCGATTACCATTACTTTCAAAATAATTTTATAACTAAAATTGCACAAGCTAATAGGCTTGAACTAGGTGATGCTTTCTGGATTTGCTACCTTTAGAATAAGAACAATATGTGTCATATTTAAATTGGGATCAAGAGTACTTGTAGTGAAATTGGTAGTTCGAATTTGAGCCTAAATAGGAAAGTTGTTATTTTATCTGTGTAACGGATGTCCTCCGAAGTAGATATGTCCAGATAGGAAATCTGAGAGGAGGGTAGGATAAAGTTGAATTGGAAAAGAAAAAATTTATAAAAGAAAATTAACAAAATGAGAATTGTCATTTACTTCATTACTAATCAATAACGAATCACGAATCTTTCCAAACCAAACTTGTCGATATATACCTTCTATAAAAATCTGCGGGGTCAAATTCAAAAGTTTGAAATGGGATAGCCTGTGCAAAGACGAAACTTCCTAAGCAAATTTGGCAATGTCCTGTAAAATCCATGCTTGTCGTCCTAATGTTAGCTTCTCTCTTGTAAACAGAACTGCAATGTGGCCAGTGTAATAATATCTCAGGGAGTGCAGATCCATACGTGCTAGAACAGCTACAAAAGGTGACCATGTGGTTGATCGCAAGATCACCATCTGATCAAATTAACATGCCTTGAATGTGGAAGAAATCAAATAGACACTAACACATGACTTGCATACCGTATAAAATCGACTTTCCACCCAGAAAGTTTTTATTTTTATTTTTTTTAAGTCAAGTCACAAGCATCGATTCTTTTGTTTTTCTTGCTGGAGCAAAAGGCTCCAAGCTGATCTCAGTGCAATAGTGAAGCCATATGGTATTGATGTTACACTCGCATTAGAGACGGCTCAAACAAGCGGATACTAATGTAGTAGAGGAAGCCCTGAAGTAAGTGCCGCGGTTTTACTCATTTTTAGATCATTTTGGATTTGCGCCATCATGCGAAGGAGACGTTGGTGGTGGTCGTCTTCGATCGCAGCCACCATGTCGGTAGCGGTGGCCGTAACCTGGGTTCTAAGGTTTTTCATTTCATTCTTTTAATCTAATTAATATTTAAAATTTCAGTTTTTTAACACCATTGAATTTTTATTTTTCAGACTTACTTGAAGTGTACCAAACACTTGATAGGGTTAAATATGTCACGATATTATCCGGAGGATTTTTTATCCCACTTTATCCAATCATAGTTCTTGTCCTCACTACCAAACGCAATTCTTTGCATGTCATCAAAACTCTTGACATAAAATCCTTTGCATTTATGTAATGATATTTCCCACATGCATCCAAAGAGGATTAGTACATCACGGGCCATGGTGGACAGCATTGACAACGTTCTCGCATTCCCTTTCCATTATGTCAAAATAGCAAATTCTTGATAGTTTTGAACACTAGGTAACCTATATTGACATAATTCTTGCGTGTAGTTTTTTGTAAGTGATATCAAGCTCACAGAACAACTAGAAGAGGCTATGGAATGACAGTTTCGAGCACAAGGTTGAGTTTTACCTAGTATCCACGTCCGAAAGATATTTAATAGTCTTAACCCTGAATTGCATGAAGAGTTCTCTCAATTTTTGATACCTAAAGGGTGAAGATCTAATATGAGCAATCCACAATCTTGTAGTAGATGCGTTATCGTTCACCATATGCAACTCATCCTGCATGCATAAAATAACTTGGTGGCATATGCATTGGACATGAAAAAGTTGACATTATAAACAAGATTCATTTTTTACAGTAAATGTTAAGAAAAAAAATGCTTGGAGAAGCATTATTTCTAGTAATGAAAGACAATGTCGAAATCTTCAATGGTTTGAAGATATGAAACCACGCGAAAATTTTAAAATTCTCTGCTCTATAACCCAATTTGCCTCGATCCGTTGACCCGCAACACAACAGAATCCTAGATTGTCATTTTCAGTCCAAATATATCAGTAGAGCCAAGGAATTTCGATTTTTCGTCTCATCGTGGTTGGAAGATTTATGCTCGGGCTTGGCAGCGAGATATGAGAAATCGAGGAACTCGTCCACCAAAGGATAAGGACGGTTCAAGCCGATCCAACCAGAACCAATCATCAGTAATCACAATAATTATTCATAAAGAGAATGGACAGTTAGCACTTAAAACCGCTAAGTATAGCAAGAGAACAAGGATGGCACTTGAGATTGCGGGGTTGTGCGCATTGATATATTTTTCCATGGACTTGAGAGGGCGTTTAAATGGAAGGAAAAAGCTAGACTACATTGATATATTTTTCCATGGGAAGTTAAAATCCCAATTTAAGATTTTGAAAACTTTTTATGTCCATCAGTTATTGTGGATATTGATGGATGGGGCCGAAAGGGCAACCAAAACAATTTAATTTGGGCCCAAAAAGAAAAGGCCCTTTGGGCCAAAAATTGAGAAAAATAAATCAAGAAATTGGCCAGGATGAACCCGTTCCGTGCCTTGACATTCTAGAAGATTTATCAAGAGTGTTGGTTATTGCTCATTTACTTTCCGGTGCCTAGTAAAAAAACCATTTATAAGCATATTTCAAAAGATTTTATGGGGACTCATACATATGAAGTTTCATTTGAACTACGGAAAATGATCCATTTTCTAAGGAGAAGAGCTCACCGGATTCTAGCATGTCTTTATAACGAAAATAATTTTTGTTAATTCATTTCTTAAGTGATATAAACCATTGAAATTAGGAAAATCTTTTACAAATTATTTATTTTTAGCGAAACATACGAAGTTCCATTTGAACTATGGATAATGATCCATTTTCTAAGTGGAAGAGCTCACCAAATTCCGAGACATTTCTTTATAACGAAAATATTTTTTGTTTTACTCATTTTCTTAAGTGACAAAAGCCATCAAAATTAGAAAAATCTTTTCAGATTATTGATTTTTAGTGAACATACAAAGTTTCAGTTGAACAATGGAAATCCATTTGCTAAGTAGAAGGGCCCACCAGATTTCGATGCATTTCCTAGTAGCAAAAATATTTGTTGTCAACTCATTTTCCTAAGTGATGTAAACCATTAGAATTAGGAAAATCTTTTACAAATTATTGAGTTTTAGCCAAACATATGCACCCTAAATATCTATATCTTTGAATTAAAGCATTTGCCGGTTTTCCAGTGAATACATTAAATTGAGAACAAGTGCCAACTCTTCAAAAGCCATGTCATTGTTATATGGGCAGCATCTCAGCATAACTGCTAGCTTTGCGACAAAGTAAAGTGAACTCACCAATAAAAGAGAAGAAAAGGCGCTTTCCCACAAATAAAAAACAAAAGTATAAGGAGACGAGGGCATATATCATATATGGGAAACAAACTTTTTGAAATGAACTTTATACTACAATTAGTTTAGATGTGTTTCCTAAAAAGTTACCAACTGAACACCAAACTTGGCAATCAAGCACAGTGAATTGAATTGAGCTCACAATCAAAGTCACAATCTTGACAACATAATCACGATAAATTTACAAAAGCAGAAGTTTGGCAAAACAACAAACTCCACATATCTCAGTTTGACATTGTCATATTTTGGTATTGCCTAGCACCAAATACCAACCTTACAAAGAAAAGACTTTAAGTTAACTCTCTGGGCTCGCATCGTTACTAAATGTGTTCCATTACTCCTGTGCCCCTACTAGCACCGTCAAATCCCGATGCCAACGAGATAACATGTCATTCATGCCTATGAAAAGCTTGAAGTATGTAATGGGTTTTGTCTTCGTCATCTAATCAAAGGATAGTAGTCATGTGGACCTTCGTTACGTGATGTTTGCTCTTTTCTATTAAATTCCTTCATTCGCAACCAATGAGCAAAAACATCAGTAATGTATTCAAAAAGGGGTAATTATATCAATTCCTAAACTTTACATCAAGTTCAATAACGTAATCTTTCGGGCCAAAGTATACGGTAGCATTCTTTTTTCCTTTCCTTTTGATATTGGGATACAATGTGATGAATTTGGAAATAAAATATTCTGTGCGGCCTAGAAAAAGTGATTGGAATGTTGGGACAAGGCATATTTGGTAAGAAGAAGTCTTTCTTGACTCCCGGGATTCCAAAGTGCTCCAACCACTTGCCTTTGTTCTTGAAAATGACATCGAATCCTCATCTCGTGACAATATAGAAACAGTCAGGCGCACTGAAACAAAGGCATTTTGTCACAATCAGGACGACAAGTTGACGAAATAATTTAATATTTTCGCCTAACATTATATGATAAACTAAGCTACCTTTAACTTTAAGTGGTTAAGCATAAGATTACTTTAGGGACTAATGATGGTTTTGATATAGAAGAATCGGGATAGCTTATGATCAAAGTATTTCCAAAATTACTAATTGAAATGATGTATCATCCGTAATCTGCGGTATTAGTAAGTCTTTCATGTATAAATTACTCATCAAAACAAACTCCCCGTAATCACAGGAAGTTATTGAAGATGTTTCGAGATGTAAAAATCAATCGAGTGCACCTTTAGAGAAGCAAATTGATCTGCCAAGGCTTTTAGCTGGATTAGGGGGGACCTTTAGCAAGACTCGGATATTTTTTAAGAGAGGCAAAGCGAGGGACGATCTAAACAACTTCAGCAATGGTTGGGTGGTGAGAAGTGTACTTTGGAAAATAGGTTTGGGAAAGATATATATTTTGAGAATTTTTTTTTATAAGGACAAACTTTTCCAATAAACTAGAAAAAGGTCATACACGATAGGGATAAGTATAATTCTCGGATAAAATCGGGAACCAACCAAATCGGTTATAGGAATCGGTGCAATTCCAAGTTTTGGTGAAATCAGCTAGTTCATGAGTCCATATTTTTTGGAACATGTATTATGTGGTTCGGCTCTCGGTTTAGGGTGAGAACCGAATCCAACTAAACTAACAACCAAGAATCGGAGAATCGAATCAAGAACTAGACACAAAAAGGCTTGGTCTATGAATATGTTGCCCTAATGCCAGTAACTTTCATGCATGTGTCATGGGTTGATTGATTGGGATCGTAACCGTGCAGCGACTCAAGCTCTTTTGGATCGCCTAAGCCAAGCCTTGCTCGATCGCACACTTACTCACCCGGATCGTAAAGAGAGAAAGCTTCTAGAGAGAGGAGCTCTGGAAAGAAATGAACCTTTTATAAACTGAAATGGTTGGATGATTACAAATGAGGGGAAGGGCACCCATTCTTATACTTGAGGCCCTCTGATTACATCCGTTGATCTAGAATTTATCCGGCAGATGAGATCGCACCACCTCATCCACCGACACTTAATGACAACTACCAACTACCGACATAAATAACTGACACTTATGATAGGAGACTTCTAGAATACAACTCAATTACCATGTTGCCCGCCCTTGGAAAGTTCCGGAAGAAGACTTGTCGGGAATCCAAGCGATCGCAGGAGATCGTCCGCAGCAAGGCACAGCCCTTTAGTTACCAGAACCTCTTGGCCGTGATATTCTCCCCCACTCATTCGAGCGACGCCCTCGTCGCTCATAGCTCGACAGACGGCCTTTTTGGCACGAGCATAGGCTCTCTTCTTTTGGTTTTGCTTGGCTCGGACGCTCACGAACGAAAGACCACACCCTTCTATCTTCAACTCCAACTTTGGCTTGGGCATGGCATGCGGCGAGTACTCAACCTCGGGGAAGAGCACTTGGATCGGCATAGCATGTGTTGGAGTAGGATCCAACTCTTCATTCAACTTCTCCATGTGTGGCGGCTTGTGAAAGTGTTAGTATGAACACCTAGAGGGAGGGTGAATATGTGTTTAAACGAAACCTTGGTAAATATATGCAGAATAAAATAAAGTTTAGGGAAGAGAATAAGAACACAAAATTTATAGTGGTTCGGCTTAGATCAAGCCTACATCCACTCTCCCATGCTAACAGCCTTCTACTGGATTCCATTATGCAATCAACAAGAGATTACAACTTTGAGTGCAAACACTTAGTAGTAGATCACACTATCTCACTAAGTCACTCTTTTAGTATTTATCTCACGATCACGAATGTTTAAGCTCACCAAAGACAAGTGTATGATCGAAGTTGCTCAGACTTTGAAATTATAAATTCTACGCTCCGTCTCTTACTTACTCATCGGTCCTTGGTCTCCTTAAATACTCCTCCACTTCCAAACTAGCCGTTGGACAGCATCTAAAGGATCGTCTTCCAATCTACCCATTGGACAGATCCGTATCAAAAAAATTTGATAGCCGTTAAGTGATAGAAGTAGAATCACAAAATGATTCCAATCACCCATACAAACAGAATCTTGGTTTCCATAAGTAGAGCTTCTTCATATAGAAAGTTCTTGCCTTCAATATCCAATTGTCAATCAATTAGATTGAGTCAATCAAATCTATCTTGATGTGAAATCCAAACCAAATCACTAGCAATTATATGTTTGGGGCTTGTATTACGTTTTGTCTCGTTCTGGATGTAAAGTCTGAGAGCAATAAACTTTACAATCTGAGTCTGAGTGCGATAGACTTTACAATCTGAGTCTAAACAAATTCTGCTTCTAAACGAATTTAGCTTTAAGATTTGGACATAGTCTGAATAAGTTCAGTTTTAGCATAGAGTCCATCTTCTGGTTCTTCCAAGTATAGACTTTGATAATATCATTTACATATTCTGTCATCTACATAGTCTATTACTCAACCATCAAACATGTTAGTAACCTTTGATTTATTTTGTTATCTTCAAAACATCATAAGGGATTTCCTTAACAATCTCCCCATTTTTTATGAAGACAAAACAATCTCTGAATATGCAGATGTGTAATCACACTTTCTGAAATATTAATAAATCAGAGCAATGTAATTCAAATCAAAAGGATAAGATAGCAAATAGATTGAGCATAATTATATATAGAAAAATAATCACAACTCAATATTATGCAATATCAATCAATCTATACATATACATATTTATATTCTCTCCCCCTTTTTGTCATAATCAAAAAGTGATAACAATAAAAATAGTATCACGTAGAGAATATAAAATGATAACAAATATGTCTTGCATAATTTCCAAAAATCAGCTTTTATAAAGTAAATCGAATATTAAAGATATGCAATATAGTTCACTTCGATCATATATATCAACAAATATCCAATAAAAATCACGGATGCATTATAAAATTCACTTACCCTTTTTGTCATAATAACATGATAATATCAATAAAAGATTTGTTAATGACAAAACGTAATAAAAGATGCACTAACCGAATCTTGACAAATTCTGTCACATTTACCTTTTCCTTCCTTACACAATAGTCAAGATCACGATCAATTCAAAAAGATTTTTCCATAATTGGTCACTGCTCCCCCTCAATTTGTTGCCTTTTTGAGGAGATCATGATTCTTTCCTTTCTCTTGGATTCGCTTTCTCCCCCTTTCATACGACACATTTGGGATTTCCTCAACAATTTGCAAAAACTTTTTACAAGGAAGAGAATCTTTGAGCCTCTAGAAAATAGTATAGAATCTCCATGATTTTTTAAATGAGCTTTCCAAAATCCATATGGAATATTCTTTTACTACCTGCAAATTCTTGTATAACAAATAACAATCTTTGCAAAAATATCACATAATATCTTCCTTTGATTTGCGGAACAAACTTGCTAGATATAAGACATCTTCTAAGAATATAACAAGAATATCCATAAATACGCTATAACATATTTCGAGATCAAAGGGATTTCCTTGAGCATAAATCTCAAAAATATATTATTGATGCATTTCGCAAAAAAGAAAGTAGATATTTCTATCACGTGCCAAATCAAGTAAAAACTTGTAATGCCTTATATTTATGACAAAAGATATTTGCAATATAAATGTTAAGCAATCATCCAAAATCATGATAAATGCATGTAGAGATTTGTAAGGCGGGATGATAAAATATTCTCTTACCCAAGGTATATGCTTGAAATATACCATTGATAAAAAAATCATTATCAACCTTCGCATGAGATACCTCTTTGATTGCACCAAAATTTGCATAGATTCACGATCATTCTTCCCTTATAAAATTTCCTACAATCAACTCATTTCCTTTTTGGTATCCATCAATTTGGATCCGTCCATTTTGTTAGAGCAAAATATGAAATCTCCAAAGATAAGCAAATATTCTTTCTTAACTCATCATCAGATATTATTTAAGGAAAGAACATTATGCACAATAATATCTTGAAAAATAAATTCTCAATTAGTAGCATGATAAAATCAGAGATAATAAAATCCTTGAATATCTGAGAAAGAATATTTTGCATAATAAATTAATATCACGTAAAACAGGTTTCTACTATGCAAAACATGACAAAATTAGAGAGCATAAAATTAGACAAAAGAATCTAAATTATCTCAAATAATCACACGTATTAACTCAAATCTCAACTCACGAATCACAAAAATAAATCACTCGATTCTTCCTTCAATAAAACAAATCATAGAATATGATCATAATGAAATCTGAATCAATTGAGGCACAAAAAGAATATAAGTATAATGAGACTTTTTAAATTATGTACTCAAACCAAATTGAGAAAAGTACATTCCTTACCAAATTCTCTTTCTTCTTTTCCTGCAAAAAAACAACTCATATTTTCTTTGGTACCCATATTTTCTTAGATCCATGAGAGTTAGTAGAATATATTGTTTTTACCCAATCTTTCTTAATAGATCTCCAGACTTTAGGACATTCTTTCTCAAAGTTTTCCAAATCTCCACAATTTGAACACTTGAGGGCATTTCAACCAACAGGTTTTGTAAAAATCCTTTGAAAATGCTTTTTGTATGCAAGTCTAGGAGGTCTTTGTCTAAGTCTCTCCTTGACTTTAGGAAAATCTATTAGAGAATCACTTTCCTTATTGAAATCAAGTCCCGACTTATTATAGTAAGGTACTTGTATGGAAAAAAATATGTTCTAATATTTTTGAACCCTTTGAAAATTTTGTCAAAATATTTGAAGATTCTTTCTTTAAAGAATCATTTTCTTTTACAAGTAAATTCAACTTTCTTTTGTTTGTAGAAAATCTTTTTGCAAAATTTCAAACTTTTCTTTTTGAGAAAGATCTTGTTGCCTAAACCATGAATTCTCCTTTTTTAGTTCGGAGATCCTTTTAAGAGAAGATTTGAAATTTAAACAAAGATCATTTATATACTTTGAAACTTTGATAGGAATTTTCGAATGGCTTACCTCAATTTCCTCATCAGATTCTGAGTCTGTGTCTGAGGTAGACTCTGATTCTGAGTCTGTGTCTAAATCAGACTCTAATTCTGAATTTGAGTTTGAGTCTGAATGTGCCATCAAGCATATATTTACTTGCTTGTCATCTTCTTTCATTGTTCTTTTCTGTCCATTATGCTTGTATTGTCTTCTTCCACTAAATTTCCTTCCTTTTCTACTCACCTTTTTGAATTTCTTGATCATAAAGGCAAGTTCTTCATCGTCCATGTCATTTTCTGAGTCTGTATCATCAGAGTCAGCATTAGCTTTTAAAGCGATGGACTTCTTACCTTCGGGATCTTCATCAACGATTTGTTCCACTTCATAGGATTGAAGAGTGCCAATCAATTCATCAACAGAGAGTGGCATAATCCTCTGAGTTTCCCGGATTGAGGTCTTGACATGGTTCCAATCTTTTGAGAGACCTCGTAAGAGTTTGTTGACCTTCATTGGGGCAGAAATTGGATGACCTTGATATGCCAAACCATTTACAATTTCTGTAAAACGATCGAACATATCTCCAATCGACTCTCTTGACTTCATCTTGAATGATTCATATTGGCCAAGCATGAAGTTTACTTTTGTCTCTTTTACACGATCAGTCCCTTCATAAGTAACATGAAGTCTATCCCAAACTTCCTTAGCTGTTTCACATGAAGAAATTCTATTATATTCATCAGGAGACAATGCGCAATATAAAGAATAAATGGTTTTTGCATCAAGAGCTTCTCTTTTGGATAACTCCATCCAAGACATAGGAGCAGTTGTTTCTTTGTCTTTGCCATTCTTATTTGATGTAGATGCAGCAGTGAGATTGATTCTTTTTTCCACAACATCTCATTGCAAGGGATCTCTGAATCTTAGGAATGCTTTCATTTTGTTCTTCCACACGTTGTATTCCTTTCCATCAAAATATGGTGGCCTGGTGTTGCTTTGCCCTTCCATAAGTCCTTATGCCAAGATACTAGCCATAGAAGATCTTTAGCTCAAAAGTAAAAACACTTTTATAAAACGAGCACTTGGTTCTGATACCAATTGAAAGTGCTAGTATGAACACTTAGAGGGGGGTGAATAGATGTTTAAACGAAACCTTGGTAAATATATACGGAATAAAATAAAGTTTAGGGAAGAGAATAAGAATACAAAATTTATAGTGGTTCGGCTTAGATCAAGCCCACGTCCACTCTCCCATGCCAATAGCCTTCTGTTGGATTCCACTATGCAATCAACAAGAGATTACAACTTTGAGTGCAAACACTTAGTAGTAGATCACACTATCTCACTAAGTCACTCTTTTGGTATTTCTCTCACGATCACAAACGTTTAAGCTCACCAAAGACAAGTGTATGATCGAAGTTGCTCAGACTTTGGAAGTATAAATTCTACGCTCCGTCTCTTACTTGCTCATCAGTCCTTGGTCTCCTTAAATACTCCTCCACTTCCAAACTAGTCGTTGGACAACATCTAGAGGATCGTCTTCCAATCTACCCATTGAACAGATTTGTATCAAGAAAATTTGGTAACTGTTGAGTGATAGAAGTGGAATCCCAAAATGATTCCGATCGCCCATACAAACAGAATCTTGGTTTTTATAAGTAGAGCTTCTTCGTATAGAAAGTTATTGTCTTCAATATCCAATTGTCAATCAATTAGATTGAGTCAATCAAATATATCTTGATGTGAAATCCAAACCAGATCACTAGCCGTTATATGTTTGGGGCTTGTATTACGTTTTGTCTCGTTCTGAATATAAAGTCTAAGAGCAATAGACTTTACAATCTGAGTCTGAGTGCGATAGACTTTACAATTTGAGTTTGAACAAATTCTGCTTCTGAATGGATTTAGCTTTAAGGTCTGGACACAGTCTGAATAAATTCAATTTCAGCATAAAGTCCGTCTTCTGGTTCTTCCAAGTATAGACTTTGATAATATCCTTTACATATTCTGTCATCTGCATAGTCTATTACTCAACCATCAAACATGTTGGTAGCCTTTGATTTATTGTGTCATCTTCAAAACATCATAAGGGATTTCCCTAACAGCTTACTCATGCGCTTCTCGACCTTCAAGCTCTTGTCAAGACACTGGATCATTGTGATGGTCTTGGTGTCAACCACCCTTTTTATCATAGGGATCATCGTTGGACATTTTGGATCGAGGATCATGATACACTTGGTCCTCATGTCGATCATCGACCTCACAGTATGGAAAAACTACATTCCTAGAATAAGATCATAATCGTTGAGAGGAATTACCTCGAATGCTAGCTTGCCCTTCCATCCGCCGATTCAGACATCCACATCAGGAATTGACCTTACGCCCTTGAGCCCTTCTGAGTTCATGGCTTTGAACAAATTCCCAGTTGGCTCCACGCGAAGTCCCAAGGCTTTCGGCACTTCGGTTGACATGAACATGTTCGACGCACCCGTGTCGACCAAGGCGTATAGCGCTCGGCTGCACACTTCAACCTCCACGAAGAACATGTCCGAGTTCGAGGCAACTTCTTCTTCTTTGGACAGCGATCAAGCTTGGATGGTGTTGACAACCTTCACAGCTCCAAGTCGGATTTGCTGCTTCTCTTCTTTGGGCTCCTCCTCCTCTTCTTTGATGGCAAGGAGGGCATTGATTCTGCCCTTCTTTGGGCACTTTTGGGTCTAATGCAGACCTTTGCAAATGAAGTAAGGAAAAGGCGGGGTTTGATCGAACTTACTAGTCATGTAGTCCGTTTGCAATCAACCCCTTTGGAAGGACGACTTAGAAGTTCCTTCTCCCCATGTCTTGACTCGGCCACCTTGATCTTTCGACGCACGAGGAGTGCTTCCACCTTCATCCTCGGAGGATCAATCTGACCTCCAATCCCTTGTTCGATTCTTCAGTTCGACTTTGGTGAAGTCGATGAGGGACTCGGCCACGCTTAGCGCTCTCGCAAGATTGCTCACGTCCTGTCGCTTTAGCTCAAGCTGCGCCCACGGCTTCAATCCATCCATAAACGTTCCAAGAGCCTCCTCCTCTCCTAGGTTGTGGATTTGGAGTTTGAGCTCCGTGAACTCTCTCACGTACTCTCAGATCGTGCCCCTTTGTTTGAGGTGATGGAACTTGCTACGGGCTTCTTGTTGAGCAAATTCAGGGAAGAAGTAATCTCGGAACTCCCTTACGAAGTCATCCCATGAGTTCACGGGATTGGCGCCACGCTTCATCTCGTCACACCTATTTCACCACCAAAGCATTGCGGTATCAGTAAGGAACATCGAAGCAGTTCTTACCTTGATTGACTTGTCTTGGATGCTGACAGCGCCAAAATATTGCTCCATGCTCCACACGAAATTATCCACCTCTTTGGCGGATCGGTTGCCTTTGAACTCCTTAGGCTTTGGCACCTCCAGTTTGGGCACCGTTTGTGTGGGCATTGACCTATTGGTGATGCTCAGCTTGCATAGGGCAAGCTCAGTCTTGAGCTCTTGGATCTCCACCTTCATGGCTTCGACCTCATCCCTACAAGGGCTTTCTTCCTCGATCACTTGGATGCGCCCTTTCAACACATCGATCGATGCTTCAAGGGCTTCATCCTTGTTGTGCAGCGGGGTCGTTGCTTGGTTGAGACCAGTCGTGAAGTCTTCACGAAGCGAGCCCTCAACCTCTATGATGTGGTCTCTCACATCGTCTAGGCCTTCCATGAACTCGACCATGGCACTCCGGACCTTCGCGAGCTTCTCATCAATCGTAGCTACGGCATCCATCGAGGCTTCTCTCTTCTTCATTCGGCCGCGGGTCTCCTTAACTTGCACGGCCTCTCCATCCATAGCAGCTTCTTGGCTCGACATTCTCTCGAATAGTTGGCGCTCCTCAATCTCTGGAAATGAATCTCTCCTTTGCTCCGATACCACTTGTCACGGGCCAATTGACTGGGATCGTGACCGCACAATGACTCAGGCTCTTTTGGATCGCCTAAGCCAAGCCTTGCTCGATCGCACACTCACTCGCTCACTCGGATCGTAGAGAGAGAAAGCTTCTAGAGATACGAACTCTAGAAAGAAATGAACCTTTTATAAACTGAAATGGTTGGATGATTACAAATGAGGGGGAGGGCACCCCTTCTTATACTTAAGGCCCTCTGATTACATCCGTTGATCTAGAATTTATCCGGTGGACGAGATCGCACCACCTCATCTACCGACACTTAATGACAACTACCAAATACCGACATAAATGACTGACACTTATGACATGAGACTTCTAGAATACGGCTCAATTACCATATCGCCCGCCCTTGGAAAGTTCCGGAAGAAGACTTGTCGGGAATCCAAGTGATCGCGGGAGATCCTCCGCAACAAGGCACGGCCTTTTAGTTACCATAACCTCTTGGCCGTGACTCATGCATCTCTTTCTAGACGCGAGAAGGTGAAACTAAAATGCTCATGTAGTCTAGAGGTCCACACCAGACTTTAGCATATTTGTTTTGGTTCATTTTCATGCATGATCTGATTGGCAAAATGACCCTAAATTGAAAATCTGATGAACTGTTCTCTTCCAAGCCGAATGCGAGTGATCTAGTGATATGACTTCCCACTACTATGATCCATTCACTCCACAAGTTCAGTGGGCGTTCCTCTTCCCTATCTCATCATACTCAGGTTCCAACTTGCAATCAGTAGGAACACTCACTCATGGTGGAGTTCTGCTTTTCAAGACTGAAAACAGAGATTTTAAATATTTCGACATTGAATTCACATCGAGATGCGATTTTCCAATTGAATAGCTTCAACTTGTGTGAAATCTTCATCATCGTCTATGGGTTATAACACAATGTCTTCATCTTCCTAGATTCTCCGGCATCATGGACAAAAGGCATATGGGGAGGACATGATCTGACAGCCTGTGCAAGGTCTTCCATTATCTTAGGGGAAGGTTACTGCCAAAAGCATGCAACATAATCTGCGAAGAAAGATAAGCATATGTGGTGAGGTTTTCTAATGATTATTTTAGTTTAATTCATACTACTCTTAATTTTAAACTATTTTAAGTAATTAACTATTTTTTTTGTTTCTTTTTATCTCAAGTGGTTAGAATTTAGAGCAATTTTTTATGGATAATTTGAGGACTGAAGTTCCATAATTTAAGTCACATATAACGTGTTTTTAACTTTTTATTGTTTATTTATTTTACTTGTTCATCTTTTATGGACTGTTGCTATTGAAAAATGGGATTTTTGTTGTTGCATCCACTTTCATTTGACTTAATTGAAATTAAACAAAAAAAAAAAGGAAGAAAAAAATGAAACACAGAAAAAAAAAATGGCCAATTCTCTAGTAGACCCTAAAAACTATGAAACCGGTTCCCATAGAGTAGGTTCCAAGTGGAACCTAAATTGACCTTGGAACCACTCACGCCTAACACACGATTCGTGTGGTTTATGTTAGGTCTTATAAGTTCCGGCAAAGATTTTAAATATTCCAACATTGAATTCACATCAAGATGCGATTTTCCAATCGAATAGCTTCAACTTGTGTGAAATCTTCATCATCTTCTATACATTGCAACGCCCTGTCTTCCTCTGCCTAGATCCTTTGGCATCATAGAAAGAAGGTATATGAGGAGTGTTGGGAAAAATTACTTCGGGTTGAGAAGAAATTGTATCAGATTTTGAAACATGATAACACTCTTTAATAAATTATTTGCCCCACAACTATTGCTAATGGTTACTGACAAAAATCCTTCAAAATACAACAAAATCTCAGTTGAAAATATCATATAGCAATTATGATATATTTCCGGGAACTCTCAAATGGAAAGAATTGAAAGGAAGGCTGTATTTGTTTTTGGAAAGAAACTTCGACAAGATTTGACAATCATTGATACCATAAATCAACGTACTTGTCTCAATCTTTTTCAGCAAAGGTAGCCTTTCGGAAAATGTTGTAAAGTGAACAAATATGTTCTTAAATTTTACGTAGGAGAGGCATATTAAAAATTCAGAATAAAAATAACAACAAATAATAATATTTTTTTAATTCCAAATCATGCACCCGCATGCTAGGAAGCACCAACACTCTTTGGAAGCCTTCGGGTCGTGTCGAACACGCTTCGACATGTGTCTAACATGCTCCAACATACTGTCAAAATTTGACATGTGGTCACCTATACCAATACGCGAGTCCGAAATTTCGACACAAAATTCCCACACGTGCAAGTTAATTTTAAATTTTTTTAATAAATAAGGGGTTAAAATATAAATATTTAAAAAATAAAAATAATAAAGGGAAAAAGAAGTGATTAATTGTCAAATTGAAATAATGAATGATATTAATAGATGGTGAATTAATTTTTTTAGTGTAAATTCAATCTAGATTTCTTTTTTATTATTTATTCATTTGTGAATTTGAATCAAATTAATTTATCATGTATATATAAAAATAAAAATTTAATATATAACATATCCCAACGTGTTGGAATTCTCTATTTTTTTAGAAATGACGTGTCAACGTGTCAATATCGATGCTATTTAGCCCGCACGTGGGTATTATAAAGTCTAGCCAATATCCCATTGTCTTAATTTGAACAAGTTAGAAGATGTCTACACTTATATAATAGCCCACATACTTCCAACTTTCTTATGTGGGACAAGGAAAATCACTATTTTATTTGTTTTACAAACATTCGACATTCAATTCATATCAAGATGTGATCTTCCAATAGAACAACTTCAACTTATGTGAAATCTTCATCATCGTCCATAGATTACAACAATTTGCCTTCCCTTCCTAAATTCTCCAGCATCATGGAAAGAAGGTATTGGGGAGAACATGATGAGATAAGAGAGCCTGTGCAAGGTCTTCCATTTTCTTGAGGAAAGGTTATTGCAAAAAGCATGCAAATTAATCTACGAAGAAAGAAAAATATATACAGTGAGATTTTATGATGATTATTTTAGTTTAATTAATAATACTTTTAACTTAAAAATATTTTTAAGTAAGTAATTATGTTTGTTGTTTTTATTTATTTATTTAGGGTGAATAGAATTTAGTACAATTATTTCATGGATAATTAAGGACTAAAGTTATATAATTTAGGTTATTTGTCACATTTTTGAACTTTTTATTATTTAGTTTATTTTACGTGTTCGCTTTTATGGATTGTTGTTATTGATAAATGGGGATTTTTGTTGCTGCATTCACTTTCATTTAGCTTAATTAAAAATGAAAAAAAAAAATGGCCAATTCCCTAGTAGATCTTGGAATTGATTGATAGGATAAGTTTCAGATTCTATGATATGTGGGGTAAATTTTAAGTTCCAAAATCTGGAGAACTTGTCCTAATAAGGTAAATTCTAGTTGGAGCTAGACTATCCTTGGAACTGCTCACCCCTAACACATGGTTGATCTGTTTATTTTAGGTCTTATTAGTTTTGGCCAGAAATGATAGTAACTTTCATATAAATTACTTGTAGTTTGGTAGTATTTCTTAGTGGAACCGACATACATTTTGTCTAATACCGAAGAACTATCGGAGTAATTTACTTTTCTAATTTTCCAAGACAAGTCAAATAGTTTCGATACATTAAAATTGGAATATCTATACTTGGCACGATCGGTTTTGTTCACCATTGTTATATGTAAAAAAAAAAAAAAAAAGATCTACAGATTACAAGTACATTTTTTAAGTCTACATGTCATATTCATGAAATGAATTGCATAACGAAATTAAAGAAGGCTAATGGATTACTAAGTCTGAAGACTTGGCGCGGACCCTCTCAAGTCCTACCAATCGCAACTTGATACTAATAAATTAACCCATTTAAAAATGTAATTATACTCAATTTGGAGCCGCCACTAACCAATTATGGTTGGTTAGAAACCCAAATAAAGTATGGGAGAATACTTTATTTTTGCGAACCAGAGATTCAATAAGTCCGGGGACATGGTTACATTAGATTAGGTCTAATGCCCTTTCGGTACCTTTTTATTTTAATTTCAAAAAATATTTTGCAAGCAGTATTGATTAATTTTAACCTAAGCTACTAATATACAAATGGTGGTCATGCGGGTGCACAATCAATGAAATAGCATTCAATAAACCAAAATGCTAGATTCACCACAACTTTATTAAAGTCTATCCTTTAAAAAACATTTACAAAAATGATAATAAAAATGCATGCCCTAAACATGATTTTCTAAATAACATGATATCTAATTAAATGTAATCTTAATTTAAATTTGATATGCATGAATTTTACTTTAATGATATGTGAGATGCAATTCATATGGCATAACTTGAACTATCACTATATGTATGCAATCTAATTTATATAATCCTAAATATGCATGAGCTTCATGATATGGGACGAATGACATAATAATTTTATATGCATGTTCTTTTTATGATTTTTCTAATGATTCTTTTTTAATGTATGCAATCTACACTAAACAATGATGACATAAAATGGGATTAACTATGAGCTAACCTATTAACTAACCAAATAAATGACCTTTTGTGTTTTTTCTTTTTCTCTTTTTTTAAAATTACTTAATAATTCTTATTAAAAAAGAAAACAACATAATGATGTAATTAAAAAAACTACAAGATGGGATTACTAAAACATAATAACATGATGCAATCCTAATTTACTAAGCCTAAAAAAAACTCTAATGCAAGATTTAGGTTTTTTTATACTTTTTTGATTTTTTTAAAAATGCGTAATTATGAAATATTAAACCTAAATAATCAACATAATCAACCAACAAAGGATTAAAATAATCGAAAAAATAACATGTTGTCTCACAGGTCAAATTAACGATTATTATAACCTTAATTATCACAATAAGGAAATCAAAATAATTAAAAATCTGATTTGAAGTCTTACAGACCAAATTAAATAATTATTGTGATTTAACAATTGAAATTCTACCAATAAGCCCGGAAATTAATATAATTAAAAAAATGATCCGATGTCTCTCGAATCAAATTAATAACTATAATAATTTCGAACAAAATCCCTACGAATAATACCTACAAGATTCATGAAAACTAACATTCAATATTACAACTTAAATAACTAAACTAAAAATGCTATCAAATGAAATAAACAGAAAAATAACATAAAATATAAAGAGATAACCTAAACTACAAAGAAATGAAAAATAAAAGTAAAAAATAAAACTACCTAGGGGGTAAATCGACGGGGACAGGAGGGCAGCGTTGGGAGGTCGTCGGAGATGGAGGGGGCAGCAAGCGGTGTCCGGTGCAAGGGCGGCGGAAAAGGGCGGAGCAGCAATGATGGAGGCGCGGCGGTGTCGCAACTGTCGGGCCGAAGAAGACACGGCACCGGTGATCGATTCGAGCTGCTGCAAAGGGAGCAGCGGTGTCCGATTAAGGTAGAGTACGGCAAGGATGGGGGATGGGTGTCGGCTTGCTAGGTCGCAGCTCGAAGAGGGGACCACCAGGCGTTAGACCAGAAGCGGAGGAGTGCGGCGTCATTTTGGAGTCAGATTGCAGTGGCAGCCTCGCAGGAGCAGCGGAGGCTTCGCGAGCGTCGGTCTGGGTTGCAGCGAGAGAGATAGAGGCGCTGTAATTGGAGTGGGCTCATCAGGGGCGGCTCGGTGTCGACTCGGGACCCAACCGGCTATCGGGGTATGCAGTGGACGGCGGTGGATCACCGCGACGAGCTTCGCGAGGGGAGACCGATGAAGCGGCAGCGGCGGAAATGCAGCGGCAAAGGCATGTGGTGCTCAGGCAAACACTGGTCACCGGTGTGGGGTGTCGGGTGAAGGTCTGCCGAGTCGCGGGCTGCTGAGCAACGATGGAGATAAACTGCGGGTGATCTGAGGCGCGCTCACTGGATGTCGGGTGCAGAGGTGATGGTGCAAGCAGGGATCGAACAGGAGATGTTGGTGTGGTGGCCGGCGCAAAATCGGCGATTGCGGGGGCAGGCGCAGCGGTGCAGGCATGGAGCTCCAACGAAGGGTGTTTGCGAAGAAGACGAACAGTAGGCGTTCCTATTTTTCCCCTTTTTTTTTCTTTCTTTTTTCCTTTCTCTCTCCTCTGCTTTCCCCCTTCTCTGTTCACACGTCCCACTCACCGGTCCTCTCTCTATCTTCGTACTCTCTCTTTCTTTTTCACTTTTTTTTTACTTTTCTGTTCTTTTTTCTTCCGCAAAGAGAAACCCCGCCCCCCTCACCTTTTTTTACTTTTCCCTCACAAAAAATCTATCCCCTTTTGTGAATGCTTCGAAAACTCATCCCAAAAGCCCTCCATTAAACCTCACCATAGTTTGCCAAATTCTCTCACCATGAAAACACACGAACCCTTTTTGCCAATTTTTCTCCCCCCTTGGTTCCGAAGCCTCGCATTTCATTTATAGTAAAAAAAAAAACAAAGTTGTTGAAGATCTCCCAATATATTTGCACATATTCACTTAACCACTCAACAATAAAAAGGCTCCAAAAACAAACAACAACTGCATTTTTTGAATTTCGAAATGAAGATATATTTTCGAAATGAAGATATATTTTCCACAAGAAAGATTTTCAAAACCAAATTTTTTATTTTATTTATTATTTTTTAAAAATATTGGTGTCAATAGCTACCCCTCTTTGAAGGGAAGCTCATAAAGGTTTCCTTCAAAGATAAATGACACCTAAATTTAAATCATGCAAAATGAAATATGAAATGAATATGCAAATGTTAATGATTTTTTTTTTAAATGGACTCAAATAATTTAATCTCTTTTGAAATGCAATGTAATGCCATGATTTTGTCAGGAACATAGATCTCAATGTGTCTATGCCCAATGAAATACAAATGCAAAGAAGAACATGCACCTGTCTTGCTTGTCTAGGGATTTAAAAGAGTATTATTAAGTGTGAAATGATTTTTGAGACCTGACAAACATCTGGAACTCCCTTCAAATAATTGAAAGGCTCAAAGTCTTCAAGGATCTAGAACTCTCATCAAATTCTAAGCACCTGGAAATTACATCAAGTACTTGAAATTTCAAAGATCTGATTCTTATGTCGGACATTTGAAAACACTTACTAAACATCTGGAAATTACATCAGATGTTTGAAAGGACAAACACTTGGAAGTCACATTAAGCATTTATAGGTTCAAACATCTGCAACTCACACTAGACATTTGAAACATTTTATAAATGGGTACATGGAATTCTCATCAAGTACCAAGATGACTAAACAAACTTAGGGTTTCAAAGACAATTTTTTGGTTTTTGAGAAAAAATTCAATGAAGGTCCATGCATAATGGCTTTATCAAGCTTTCATCGGAAAAAATATCACTAGGACAATTTTAGTTATAGCGTGAATCTCTTGAACATGCTAAATGAGATACTTTTGGTGTGAAAGGGCTTTTCACTCACTCTCATTTAGGAGGGGTTATTTGTCCCGACCATTGATGCGGGAATCTTATCATCATCTTGTCGACAAGAGTTCGAATTTTCTTGCAAGCGGTACGACCCTACCAATTTGAGAGGTCTTTGACAAGGACGTAATGTGGGCTTGGTCAATGGCTTAACAAAGGGACTCTTCGAGTCAAGGCAATTGAAAGAACAATTCTGTAATCATCTTTGGGTTTACAAGTCAAGAACCTTGCAAATTGAGAAAGAAATAATCTTGCTCGCACTTCTTCAAGCAATGCTTAAAACATGTGAACTCCTATGTTAATTCAAGTGTCATAATGTGAAGAGACTTTGTAAGGGACGTAACATAGGCTGGGTTCATGGGTTGAGAAACGAAAGGATTGTTCGGCTCAAAGATGTGTTTAGGGGACAAAGTTGATGATCATCTAGGCATTTTGCCGGTCTTCTCTTTCGCCAGGGATACGCCATTGATCTTGACTCTTTGAGTACTGCTCCATTGAGATACAACCTTTTGTAACCGATAGTCACCTATCATGACTTTTCTTTTTCTTTTTCATTGGCCTTGCTTCTACTAGGCACATCACTTTTTATGCCCCAAATTTTCATGCATTTTTTCTTCATTTCTTTTTCATGGGCATTGGCCTTGCTTTTACCAGGCACACTACTTTTTCATGCCCTTTAGTTCTATTTTGATTTCAATTCTTGCGCACAGTGCATGCGTCAAGGAATTACACTTTGAATAACATTTGAACTTTCAAGGATCTGCATCTGTCTTTTGCCTTGCCCCAGTGTAAAGGATGATTATCAACTAGGTTTAAAAGAAATGAAATTGCAGGCTCAAGTGAGCTATGCAAAGGCTATGAGTGTGTAGGATAATGAAAGAAATACTCTTCGTCATCCTAAGGCACTTAAATTACCACATGAATTCAATGTAATAGCATGACTTGAAGATTGATGCAAGTGAGAGTAAGAAAATTTCAATTCATTTTCTTCACTTCATGATGTCATTTTATCTCCCAGTTGCCCCGATGTGGGGTGATTCTTGACAGGGGTAATTTGAAAAGAATATCTATAAGTGTATGGGCTCAAAAGAGTTAAGCAATAGATCATCTGTAGTGTTTGGGATAGAGAAATGAACTGCCTCTCGTCATTTCAGCTGTCGTACTTTTCGCAAGAAAACTCTTCACCTTGGAATATAAAATGTTTCCATACTCACCTCACAATGTACAGACAAAGGATTGTATATGGGATAAGGCTTGCCTTTCACGCCTCATTTAGCATGTTCAAGTAACTCGACATCTTCCATTTTGATAAATTTCAAGTGGAATTGACGAATTGCACAATATCATGTGAAAGCATTCTACAATGACAAAGAGGCCATGCTCTATTCTTGCACCTCGGATCATAAAGTCAAAACTATTAGGTGTCCATGTCTTGCCCCCTCTTTGTAAGGGAGCTCATGTGCGCAGGGCTGCACCTGAAATATAAAGCAGATAATTAAAAGAAACAAACAAGGTAAATTAGATGCATGCTGGAAAATTATATTTATTTTGAAAAAATTTTCAAAGGGAACATGAAGAAGCCCAACCTTCAGAATTAGCTCATTGCCGTTTTCTTTTTGGTAGGATTTCATCACAGGGCTAGTTTGGTGTACTTCAACATGCCCTTAAAACATGAAAATCTCCATGTATTTTATTGGATGAAAAGCGAATTATATTATTGAAATGAGAAAATTCTAGAATTGAAAATCCTAATGCAAATTAAGGAAAGCAATAAAAACTCCTGTGCAAAGGAGTGTGCAAATAATTAAAATTCTCCTACTCTCGAACTTCGTCAATGGCAAACACTAAATTCTCTTCGAACAATTCAGTCATTCCTTCGAGTGCGTCGTCCTTTCCAGTGGATCGAATGGTGTCTGCAACCGGCTTGTCTCCCCATCCAATAGGAATAACATCAACATCAACATCTAAAGGCTTGGAGTATTGAACACAGGTATCGATAGCCCCTTCTTCCTCATGCATCATCTGAAACATGGTGGGCTCTTTTGCATCTAAATAATATCTAGCTCGAACTAAGCCATTATAAACATCGTCTACATGCACTTTCAAGCTCTTTTTTCTATCAACATCAAAACTAAAAATAGCATTCACAACTTTTGGGTGGTCAGGGAGTGGGTTATTCTGGATGTTTGGCTGTGCGTCATGGAATGAGACCACCTTGGCATCCAAAAGATTTTGGATTTTGTGTCGTAGCGTATAATAATCATCAACAGAATGCCCTACTTCCCCCATATGGTAAGCACATGTCTTGGACGGATCATAGTTGGGGAAATGCTCGGGATTAGATCGCTTAGGTTACTTAGCGAGCAATCCTCTTTTCTGAAGGGTCGGCAAGATCTTGGACAAGGGCTTAAGAAGTGGCGTAAATTGACGCCTGAAAGAGTTTTTCTGCTGGCCAAAGAATGGTCATGCTCCTCTCTGTTAGGTGTTCGGGGTAAGGCGAGGTGGTTGAATATAAGCTGTAGTAACCTCCACTACAAGTTCTTTATCCTTCTTGGTTGAGACTCTCCCATATGAGTTGGTTTGATTAGACGCCCATCCATCTCGCAATGCTACTTCAATTCGCTCGCCAACATGGATTAGCTGATTGAATGACTCGGTAGTCAAACCCAACATTCGATTTCGATACTCAGGTGGGAGTGTCTTCATGAACAAATCCATTAGCTCCTTTTCAGTCAGCTCCGGAGTAATTTGAGCAGCTATGGTCCTTCATCTCGTGACATAGGCCTTGAAAGATTCCGTCCTCTTCTTCTCAGTGCGAAGTAAATTCTCTCGAGATGGAATGACATCAATATTATACTTATATTGCTTGAAGAATGTATCAGTCAAATGCTCCCAAGTCTCTAGCAAAATTAATTTTCTTCATAATGTACCATTGAAGCGCCAGTCCTGTCAAGCTTGCTTGAAATTATTGAATCATCAAGGGGATGTTATCAACATATTGGGTCATCCTGACCACATAAGTTTGCAGATGGATTTTCGAGCAGGAGGTGCTATCATACTTTTCAAAGTCTGACATTTTGAACTTCTTTGATATCTTGATCTTCGCATAATGGGAGAGATCAGTTGGGCCTTGGCTAAATGAACCCTGCAGCTGCTTGAGTTTCTTCACGATTTTTGCTATGCGTTTTTCTTGCTCCGTTTTCGGTACAGCTGAGTGTATCACTTGTACCTCCTCATCAACAACAATTTGAGGCACACCAATAATTTTCTCCTTGGAGACATCATTAGAGCTTGATGGGCCACTTGTGAATATACTCTTGCCTTTATCTCTCAAATCAGCTATGGGAACATGTTGTGATAACACCACTTCAACTTGTGGAGCTGATGGAGGAGCGTTTGTTTGGAGAGAATCGATTTGTTTAGAGAGCTACTCAAGAACATTCAGGACTTGCTTCATCTCTAATTCGAGAGCAACGATGCGAGTTTGTTCAGTGACACGCATTTGTTCGGCGTCATCAGCCATTATTACTCTAGAACGAGTATGGATTGGCGATCTTGGGTGAGCCGTGTTGTTACCTAAGAGAAAATAGATAATGTAAGAAACGATAACAAGATAAGAAAATCGTCCATGACAATGGCTAATCGCCTCATTTTATTTGAAATTTGAACCAAGTTCCCTAACAATGAACTAAAAATTGAAATTCAAAGTCCTAAACATTTGAACTAAAAATTGAAAGCACTGAAATCAAGGTCCCTAAACATTGAACTAAAAAACCAAAAAAACTCATTTTATATGCTTTCGGAAACCCAACGCCTTACGAAGCTTTTTATTTTCAGCTTCGATCATTTCCACTTTCCACATAAGATGCTCAATTTGTGCTCGTTGAGTAGGCTTCTCGGTCACATCAAGGACCACTACACGCAAGGCAGTAGGAATCCTGTGTTGCTGGACGTAGAACGCGGATGCATGGTGAATCTCCTCCTCACCCTTTAGTCTCTTGGGCGCCAAAATCTCCTCTAGGTGGCAGTCATTCCATGCGACAATGATCATCGGAATCTCGTTAAAGTAGTCATAATCCTTACGAATGAAATGAACTTGGAACAATTCTGTCTTAAGCGGCGGAGGAATTTCTTGAAGAACTTTGTACTGACGGGCCACCCTATGTGGGTAATAAGAAGTCGCACCAGAAAAGCCCAGCAATGGGATTGGCTCATCATGCTTGTGTGAGAAACGAGCCTCCTCAACTCGAAACCATTTAGTATGCCATAGGAATGCCTTAGGATTGGGGTCTTTTAAAAATTAATCCAACAGGCGTACTGTTTATTTCGGGAAAAATGTTCTAGGACCACAAATTTTTGTATGGGGTGCCTAAAATCATCAATCTTAAATTGTTTCATAAGGTGCCCAAATCCTCTTATGTGGGAGAAAAACCATATTTGCAAAATTTCAGGGAGGGCATGCATGGTCTTTTCCTCATTTTGTTTGAAACAAGTTAATGACAAAAATGTTTCAGCTAAAATCATATTGACATAATTTAACCCATCGCAAACACGATTAACCACCCATGAAATTGAAGGATTAATAGCATTTTTTCGATAAGGAAAAATGATCCGTCCAAAAAATGCTAACATAAAAATCCTAACTTTTGAAATCATTAGTTGGTTTGCAAAACACTCTTTCAAAATGAAAATGGGCATGCATAGCAATTGGCTTTAACAACCTTCCTTACCGCTTCAGCCTCGATTTTTAAAAATTATGATAATTCGGAAATGGAATCAATACCGATAGACGGCCTAATAAGTTCCTTCTCCAGGGGCATTCCAATGGCAACACTATATTCCTCTAGTGTTGGGGTTAGCTCATACTCACCAAACATGAAGGTTGAAGTTTGTGGACACCATAAATGGGGCAGCGCCTATATAACACCGGAGTGGATGCTGATATCTAACAATGGGAGAAGTCGGGCGATCCTGGCTTTCACATATCTCTGGCCGTCTTGATCTAACGGGTCCAGCCACATTTTGAGCTCTTTTTTGGGAGTGGAAATGAATTGTACGTCGGTTTTCCCCATTGCATATAAAACAAGACTAACGACGAAATCTATTGTCATGGACCGACAAAATTGCAATAAAGTAAGTAAATTGCAAAATAAGAGTTTAGACAACTTACTTTTACCAGAAAAGGATGGCAATTACATAAACACACGCATGAAATGTGTGGCTCGATTTCTATCTAGATGGCTTAACAAAATGGAGCTAAGGGGATGATCTGACCGTTGCAGTCTCGCGTTAACGTGTCAGGTCCCCCTAACTCCAACTCGGTCGAAGGGAATGTCCAATAATCATGCAGTCTCGCGAATATGGACAGACACATTCGACACCATGAAAGAAATTTCGGGGAAGAGAATGTCAACCTCTACATAGCAATCTCGCTTTTGAGGAAGTATCCTTCTCAACACCATCCTAGAAATCCTATCGCAACCCAGGTCCGGCCACAGGTCGTGTGTGCAATAGTGTAGTGCTAAAAGTAATAAAACATGCACAACAGTTTAAATACAAACAACACTTCTAATTAGGGAAAAATAAATCATTCATCCTTACACCCTCCTGCAAGACAAGGATTAGCAAAGACTACTCCCCTTATACCTCCCATCTACAAGAACATTTAACACTTTAGAAATGTTAGTGACAGACCTAGTGTCCTTGCTGCCAAACAAAAATATTTTTAAAAAAAAACAGGCCTATGTCCACTATGAGTTTTAACTCGGTCCCCAGCGGAGTCGCCAAACTGTCGCGACCTAATTTTCGAGGGTGAATTACTTAAAGAAGGTTAATGGATTACTAAGTCCGAAAACTTGGCGCGGACCCTCCCAAATCCTACCAATCGCAACTTGATGCTAATGAATTAACTCATTTAAACATGTAATTATACTCAATTTGGAGCCGCCACTAACCAATTTGGGTTGGTTAGACACCCAAATAAAGTATAGGAGATTACTTTATTTTTGCGAACCAGAGATTCAATAAGTCCGGGGACATGATTACGCTAGATTAGATCTAACGCCCTTTCGGTACCTTTTTATTTTAATTTCAAAAAATATTTTGCAAGCAATGTTGATTAATTTTAACCTAAGCTACTAACATGCAAATGGTGGTCATTAAGTGCACAATCAATGAAATAGCATTCAATAAATCGAAATGCTAGATTCACCACAACCTTATTAAAGTCTATCCTTTAAAAAACATTTACAAAAATGTTAATAAAAATGCATGCCCTAAACATGATTTTCTAAATGACATGATATCTAATTAAATGTAATCTCAATTTAAATTTGATATGCATGAATTTTACTTTAATGATATGTGAGATGCAATTCATATGGCATAACTTGAACTATCACTATATGTATGCAATCTAATTTATATAATCCTAAATATGCATGAGCTTCATGATATGGGACGAATGACATAATAATTCTATATTGCATGTTCTTTTTATGATTTTTTTTTTAATGATTCTTTTTTAATGTATGCAATCTACACTAAACAATGATGACATAAAATGGGATTAATTATGAGCTAACCTATTAACTAACCAAATAAATGACCTTTTGTGTTTTTTCTTTTTCTCTTTTTTTAAAATTACTTAATAATTCTTATTAAAAAAGAAAACAACATAATGATGTAATTGAAAAAACTACACAATGGGATTACTAAAACATAATAACATGATGCGATCCTAATTTACTAAGCCTAAAAAAAAACCTCTAATGCAAGATTTAGGTTTTTTTATACTTTTTTTGATTTTTTAAAAAATGCGTAATTATGAAATATTAAACCTAAATAATCAACATAATCAACCAACAAAGGATTAAAATAATCGAAAAAATAACATGTTGTCTTACAGGTCAAATTAACGATTATTCTAACCCTAATTATCACAATAAGGAAATCAAAATAATTAAAAATCTTATCCGAAGTCTTACGGATCAAATTAAATAATTATTGTGATTTAACGACTGCGGGGGCGGGCACGGCAGTGCGGGCGTAAAGCTCCGGCAAAGGGTGTTCACGAAGGAGACGAACAGCGTTCCTATTTTTCCCTTTTTTTTTTCTTGCTTTTTCTTTTTCTCTCTCCTCTGCTTTCCCCCTTCTCTGTTCACACGTCCCATTCACCGGTCCTCTCTCTGTCTTCGTACTCTCTCTTTCTTTCTCACTTTTTTTTTTTACTTTTCTGTTCTTTTTTCTTCTACAAAGAGAAACCCCCACTCTCACCTTTTTCGACTTTTCTCTCACAAAATATCTATCCCCTTTTGTGAATGCTTCGAAAACTCATCCCAAAAGCCCTCCATTAAACCTCACCATAGTTTGCCAAATTCTCTCACCATGAAAACACACGAACACTTTTTGCCAATTTTTTCTCCCCCCTCAGTTCCGAAGCCTTGCATTTCATTTATAGTAAAAAAAAAAAAAAAAAAAAACAAAGTTGTTGAAGATTTCCCAATATATTTGCACATATTCACTTAACCACTCAACAATAAAAAGGCTCCAAAAACAAACAACTGAATTTTTTTGAATTTCGAAATGATGATATATTTTCCACAAGAAAGATTTTCAAAACCGAATTTTTTATTTTATTTATTATTTTTTAAAAATAATGGGTGTCAACACATAACGAAATTAAAAATTTCGAAAATTATATGATACCAAAAGCAAAATCTGACAATATTGTGGAGAAATTGACCTAAGGTATGAGATTGAGTGTTAAGCTCATTTTCGTCCTTCTTGCCTAAAATTTCGTTTCCCAGAGGCACATCAACCAAATTTTCTTGGGAATGTCCACGGCCATTGACTTTTTAAGTCAAACTTGCAATTATCGACCGTACATCCGCAAAAGAGGATGATTCCTATTAATAAGTGCCTCCAGAGTGTTAAAATTACTTATGAGAAAATTACTCGATTGTTGAGATATTAATTATACATATTACAAGAAAAGGCGATGCATTCAATACAATAATAGTTTATCATTTGGTATCAATCCCCAATTTTCAGTTTTTGCAATCTCATCAAGTAATTTGGCCGTTTCTTCCATGTTCATTTGGGTAGGAAAAATGATGTTATCATAGCACCAACTTTGGTAACAATTATTTAAGGCCACAACTTTTAAAAAGTGATCACTTAAGTGGCTCCAACATGAAAAAAGACTCTAATGTGGTATTATTTTACAAATAAAAATCATTCTATTCACTTAAATGAACAATTTTTAGCAGTCTTGGCACTAATGTGATATTTTAGAGGGTTTTGACATTAAATTTAGGTGCCACACTATCTTCATACTTAAAATGGCCATAACACTCTTTAACTTGTTGAGTTGACGAAAATAATCTCAAAATAATTAATTAGTCACAATAACAAATGGAAATGATGAAAGTTGCTATTTATTGAAAAGGCAAAAGTTGCACATCATCACGAACATACAAAAAAAGAATGTTCATACTATTAATCAAATTTTTAGTTGATCATCTTGTGTTATTTTCTTCGTTTGTTCATATGCAAACTTCATTTTCCATATCCTACTTAGTAATGTACTTACGATTGATTTTTATGAAGGGTTTCTTTTCTAAGGAGCTAAAATTTTATAGGTAATCTTTGTTAATTCACATATCTTAAGTATAATTTATGATAGTCCACAACTTTAACCGAAGAAACACCTAAAAAAATTTGAACTAAAAAAAGTTGTACATTACAAGAAGTTGTTCAATTGAACCTTTTTTTTTTTGGTCGGATGTTTTTTTTTTTTGGTCAATCCTACTCTATTCCTATTCTACACTCACTCTCAGACTTTTTGCCCGCTCTCTTTGCGGGCGTGGGAGTCAAAACCCACTTCAAACTTACGCGTCCCCACCCCATCCCCCGAGAAGGTGGGGATTTGAACCTCTCACCTCCCCTTCCATGTTGGAAGGGTACACTAGGCGAATCCCAGGTGGTTTTTGGTCGGATGTTAAATTGAACTTTAGAGAGGCATTGTATATTAATATAGTTAATTAATATTCCGTTAAATTAAAATCCCGATCATTAAATTTATTAAAATAATTGAATTTTAGATGATTCTCGTAAAAAGCAACGAACGTGTAAGCTTCTCCAATTTGAACACAAAAGAAGAAGAAACAACCGTTTAGACTAGGTGAATTCAAAATCATTAAATCAATTAATCTACATTAAATGTACATTTTTCTTCTTTCATCAATTTTACCATTAATGAGACCATTTAAAGATATAAATGTGTCTTTGACCTTAAAAAAAAGTTTAGAATGTGACTTAAAGTATTTTTAGAGGTGGCGCTAAACTCCATAAATTTAGAAATTTGACAAAAAGATGTCATGAGTTAGAAGTAAAATCAATTCTTATCTTGCCATCATTATTCTTTACGATGATCAACTCAGTCCCGTTGCATTACAAGCGATCACTCTAGTGCTTAGACTTTTTGAATTGTCCATTTAATTAACTCGATGAGTTTTAATTATTAAAATGAGATTTTGTTAATTTTTTCAGTGCTAGAGGCACTTGTTTCTTTTCTCTTTTTTTTTTTCCTTAAAGTCATGACACTTGCCCAAGTGAATGTTGTACGTAGTTTTGATGTCAATATTGCCATTGCCCCCAATACTATTTTAGCCTTAAATTTTGCGAATTTTGTAAAACCATGAGGATCTTACTATGGAGAGAATATGCACATTTGCACTTTTTGCCAAGGACATCTAGAGATAAAGGGTGAGTATCATATGGTTCAAATCATCGAAACAAACTAAACAAAATTATTTTTGTGGTTCGGTATGATTTTGGAGGGGGTGATCTTTAGAAAACATTGATAAATAGTGTATTTTTTATATTGCGCAATTTAAATGATAAACTGTTCTCGATTATAATGATGTTTTCTTATTTAAGATTCATTCAATTGATTGAGATTCGTTTGAATATATATGATAGAAATTCTTAAAAGTCCTTGCTATGCGAATAACGTGGATTTCGTAAGGAATTCACGTGATTGCAAGAACGAGATTGGGTCGAGAGTTGCTTTCGCGGGTACAATTCCAAATCCACTTTTGCTGCCTCGTCATTTAAATCTCTTCCCCGCTGACGTCAGCCACCTTCCCAACCCAAACCTCCTCGAACAGAAAAGCCACGACACGTAAGCGTGCCCCTGCCCGCACGCCACGTCCACGTGTGTACCTTCCACTGAATTCGAACGACTGATGTCCATCCGTTTATCTTCTCAGGGCTAATCGTACGTCACTGAAACAACTTCCCTCTCTTGACTGCAGTTTTTTAGGCCTTCTTCGGATGGAATAAAACCGGATAAAATGTGGAATAAGAAATTCACCGTAAGAGGTAGAATAATAGAATTTTAAAAATTAACAATAATTCTATGCATAAAAAGAATCCCACCTTAAGTCAAATTCACTGCTCTTGGCATTTCTCACAAGTGGCACCCCATCACCATTTTGGTGTCCTCGAATATCATCATCAATACTGACTTACTTAGAAGGTTAGGGCTCATGACCTCATTCGTTATTCACTTTCTTTCTCAGTCGATTTTCTAGTTTTCACCATCACCAAACGTGTTTAATGAAACACTAGAAAGAGGTCCTCCTTGAATTTTGCTTAATGAAATAGGTCATATCTATTGAAGGTCGTCAAGCTCTTGAGATCGATTTCTTGGAGATTGCTTGTCGACGAAAATGGTCGAGAGAGTTTGAGTAGTCAAGTACATGAGGAGCCCATCAAAGATGAGATTTTTCATAGATTTTCAAAATATAAGGATTTTAAAGGATTTTTAATCCAATCTTACATTACAGATTTTCAAAGATTTCGAAATCTTATCTTAGATTACACTAAACATTTGATTTGATATTTCTACAATCCGAAGGATGTTTGGAGGATGTTGAATACCATTTATCTTATTCTATCTCAATTCGAATCTAAAAAACTAAACACAGCCAATATCAACAAGTTAAAGTCGAAATAATTTACTTCTCAAGCCGATTCACTTCGTCAAAAATAAAATAAAATAAATTAAACTTAGCTTTCGACTCGCTTCCCCCCCATGTGCACATACTAATCTAGCATTTGAGACGTTGATGTTGGTGGGGTTTTGTATAAGGTCCACACCACCTGGAGTCGGGACCGATTAGCCCCACATGCACCCGATGCATTCAAGATCGTCTCTTCGGATTACTGGAGAGATCCCCTCCACGTGCGTACTTCCCTACAAAACCACCTTTGTTTGTCCATTTACCATCGAAGACCTTCTCTCTTAGAGAGAGAAAGAGACATACGTCCAATGTCACAGAACCTTCTCCCTATTTTTTCCTAATTAATGCTTTTCTTTATCGCTAATTAATTATTATAATATTCCAGCTCACCAATACACGGCGGGCCCCACAGATCGATCCTCCTCCATAAGACTCTTCCTTTCTCCGTCGCTAATTGCCCGTCCCATTGCTCTCGTCTTTCCACTTTCCTCCATTCTTCACTGTCTCTCTCGCTCGCTCGCTCTCTCTCTCTCTCTCTCTCTAATGGGGGCGCTCGCTTCACCTTCGCGACAATGGCGGTTCCTCCTCCACCCCCTCCTCTTCACGACCATCTCCCTACTCGCCTCCTTCGCGCGCGCCGGCCTCCCGGGCACGTGGGAGCTGCTGGTGGCGGACGCCGGCATCGCCTCCATGCACACCGCCGTCACCCGCTTCAACACCGTCGTCCTCCTCGACCGCACCAACATCGGCCCCAGCCGCCTCCGCCTCCCCCGCGGCCGCTGCCGGCGCTACCCCCGGGACGCCGTCCTCATGCGCGACTGCTACGCCCACTCCGCGGTCCTCGACCTCGCCACCAACCGGATCCGCCCCCTCACCATCCTCACGGACACCTGGTGCTCCTCCGGCCAGTTCCTCCCCGACGGCTCCCTCCTCCAGACGGGCGGCGACCTCGACGGCCTCCGCAAGATCCGCCGCTTCGAACCCTGCGACTCCGCCGGCGGCTGCGACTGGGTCGAGCTCGACCACGTGGAGCTCGCCGACGGCCGCTGGTACGGGACGAACCAGATCCTCCCTGACGGGTCGGTGATCGTCGTCGGCGGCCGCGCAGCGAACACCGTCGAATATTACCCGCCGCGGGAGGGAGGCGCCGTGTTCTTCCCGTTCCTCGCCGACGCCGGGGACAAGCAGATGGACAATCTGTACCCGTACGTCCACTTGCTGCCCGACGGCCACCTCTTTGTCTTCGCCAACGACAGGGCGGTCTCCTTCGACCACGAGCTCGCTCGGGTGGTCCGGCAGTACCCGCCCCTGGAGGGCGGCCCCCGCAATTATCCCTCGGCCGGCTCGTCCGCGATGCTCGCCCTCGACGGCGCCTACGACACCGCCGTGATCGTGGTCTGTGGCGGGGCCCCGTATGGCGCGTTCATCGAGCGGAACACGGACGAGCCGGCCCGCGGCAGCTGCGGCCGGATCGTGGCGACGGCGGCCGAGCCTTCCTGGGAATTGGAGGACATGCCGTTCGGCCGGATAATGGGCGACATGGTAATGCTCCCCACCGGCGAAGTCCTGATCGTCAACGGAGCTCAGGCCGGCACGCAGGGGTTCGAGCTGGCCTCCGACCCGTGCCTCTACCCGCTCCTCTACAGGCCCGACCAGCCCGCGGGGCTACGGTTCATGACGCTGACCCCAACCACTATCCCCAGATTGTACCACTCCACGGCGAACCTGTTGCCGGACGGGCGGGTCTTGATCGCCGGGAGCAACCCGCACTACTTCTACAAATTCAACGCCGAATTCCCGACGGAGCTGCGCATCGAGGCGTTCTCCCCGGAGTACCTGTCGCCGGACCGGGCGAACCTTCGGCCCGCGCTGGACGACATCCCGGCCACGGTCCGTTACGGGGAGGCCTTCGACGTGTACGTGTCCGTCCCGTTGCCGGTGGTGGGGATCGTGGAGGTGAACTTGAACAGCGCGCCCTTCGCGACGCACTCGTTCTCCCAGGGTCAGAGGCTGGTCAAACTGGCCGTGACGTCGGCGGTCCCAGACGGCAGCGGCCGGTACAGGATCGGGTGCACTGCGCCGCCGAACGCGGTGGTTGCGCCGCCCGGTTACTACATGGCGTTCGCGGTGAACCAAGGCGTGCCGAGCGTGGCACGCTGGGTGCAGTTGGCAGCATAGTCTCTTTTGGCGGGACCTATTAAATCCCCACGTCATGTCATCATTTTTTCATATTTTTCTTGTTTTAATCGATGGTCGAAAGGGGTAATGGACAGGATCTTTGGCATCTCCAGTATATTTAAGTTCAATTTTTTTTTTTTTATTTGAGAAATAGCAAGGGCTTTTTGTTTCTGCCTTCAAGGCAAAAGTGAATGCTTTGCAATCTGGCCCTTGACACTATTGATCGGCGATTGATTGCGAATTTTACCGTCTTGTCGTGGCACAAGGCACTGCTTGAAGTCCTTTCGATTGGGAGCGTTGGACGAGCCTGCCCACCGACGGTCGGCAATAATTATCAACTATAAGATATTCTTTTAAGTTAAAAATAATTAGAATCAACTTAAATATGACACATGGCAATAATTTCGCACCACTTTTATATGTCACATGGATTCATCGAATTGTCTAAATCTTGAAGCGAAAGGTACCTTCATGGACCCTTTCGTACTCTCATCATTGACTAGACACACCCACTAAAATGTGTCTTTATCTTAAAGTTTCGTTTAAGAATGTCATGATTTCCAAAGGCGGAGCCTTTTGAGAAGTGGTGTGTAATGAAGGGTCCATTCGTTTCGCGGAAAATGCCCATTTTCGGAAAATATTTTCTCGTAAGTCATTTTCCGGAAAATAACAATATTTTCGATATTAAATTTAAAACTCGAAAATGTTTCGGAAAATATTTTCCTAGGTGTTCGAGTAAGGAAAATATTTTCGACTCACTTAGATTGGCGGCGCAAGTTTGAGATCGACGAGCTTAAGGTTCACTTGGTCGACGAGTAACCAAGAAAGAAAAAGATGGGAAACAAAAAAAAAAAAAAAGATAAAAAGATGAAGGAAAGAAAAAGGAAATTAAAAATAATTTGAATTAAAAAAAGAAAAAGAAAATTAAAAAATAATTCGAATGAAAAAAGAAAAGAAGAAAAAGAAAGGGGATGAAGAAGTCGGGATTTGTAAAGCTGTGAGATAAGAGAGATCAGTGAGGAAAATGTTTTCCACTTTTGAAAAGTAGAAAACATTTTCCTTTACTTTAGAAGACTTTTAGGAAAACATTTTCCTTTGATGGAAAACATTTTCCTTAAAGAATTCATTTTCCGTGAAACGAACGCCGGAAAATCCGGAAAATATTTTCCCGGAAATTATTTTCCGCGAAACGAACGGACACGAAGTCTATTGAAGAAGGGTCAAAGCATATATAACTTATATGACGTCACCCAATGAATTCATATTTTTTTCCCATTAAAGTTCTTATCAATCCATTTGTTTTTACAGTTTTTTTTTTCCATTAAAGCTCTATCTTTTTGTATTTTTATGGAATATGGAAAATTGTGCGAGAAATGCCGAAGAAGTAATCATTAATTAGTCAAACAACGAAAGTAAATAAATCAGGCACATGGGTTGAATTTTCATTAAATTGATATTGGTACATATTACAACGCTATATGCGAGCTAAAATGAAGAGAATAGGCCATTAAAAGTGTGATTACTTTTATATAGCACACTTTAATGCAAAAAGTTTTCGTTGGATTATTTCAATGTCACTTTGGTTTAAAAAAAAAAAACAAACAAACAAACACTTAAGTGCAAATTTTAATTTGGGATGTCAAAAATATGGCGTGTCGATATTTTAACGGTCTTTCTAGCCAACATGGCTGGTTGAATATTCAATGTCCCAAAATTCAATGAAAAAACCCTAAAACGACATTGTTATACATGAAACCCAAATTAACATAATTGGGGACAAATCCCCTCTCAATCTTGCCCTCTTCTTCGACACCTTTTCAGAACAATGATTTTGTGGCAAATTAGGAGCTGAATTTATACTACTCTCTTGAATCAGTTCCTACTCAAGAATCAAAAATTGGACTGTTAGGACCGGTTTCCCATTCTCTCAAATCGGCAACTGGACCAAACCAACTTATCAGTTGGTCTGGTACCCATATGGGTAAAATTTTCCTTGATATCAATTGCATCATGGTCTAAAAAGTAGCCCTTTTCCTAGAAAGCCAAGGGGAAAAATTTTCCTTGGTTGTCCTCAAAGTCTCAGTGTCGATCATATTGATACTTTTATCAACAACTACCTCTCCCACTCCATATTATATTAACAAAAACCTCTATAAATTCCTTCAAACTTCTCCTCTAAGTTAAGAAACGATTTAGCGTAGCCGAGGACTTCATTATGCATTGCTCAAGTTGTAAAGGAAGTAAGGATTAGATTCAATTTTTTAGTGTTTTATAGATATGTAATAAAATTACATAAACATTAAAAAAAACTAGTCCAGTTCGGTCCTGTCCGGGTGGTCCAAGTGGGCGATTTTACCCCTAGAATAGGGAATTGAGCCAAAATTCACCGATTCATTTTAATGGAACTAGGAACTAGACTGGTGACCTATGAATTGCGACCGGTTCGGTCAGGTCCAGATGATTCATTTTGCTCACCCCTGCAAGCAACTCAAGTTCGTGTCAAGAAAGCCTATGAAAATAAGCTGCTCATAAAGTCCAGCAGTCGTAGATGAAGGTCAGGGAGTAAAAATGGAGGAGATGAGCTCGATTGACGGGGGAAGAACCTGGGAAGAATCTCAAAATAGGTGCTGGCCATCAGCAGAAAAGGAAAACCGATAATCCAGGAGCGGAAGATGAAGGTGAAGGAGCAAGATCCTGAAGATGGTTCGATGGTGAAGATGAAAAGGAGGATGAATCTGGAAATGGAAAGGAAATCTCGGGAAAAAAAAATGATCATTTCCTCCACGGCCGAACGAAGAACCAGCATCAAGAAGATGAAAATGTAGATCCTTCCCCAAAATCCAGGGGGCTCCGTTCTCTATTTTTGTCTGAATCATGGAGAAGAAGAACGGGCAGGAGCGAGAGGAAGCTAAATTTGAAGTTTGGGGCGTCGTTTTGTTATGAATGGTCACCTCATTGTTCACGTTAAACTTATTTTTAAAAAAATAAAAACACGTGTATAAATAACATTTTATTAAAAAAGCCATGCAAGACTTTTTACAGGAAATTATCTTCGGAAGCATAAGTGGTCATTTTTTTCTCCTGATGTAGCACTAAGGTGATCTTGAGAAAAGTTTCAATATTAAAGTGAACGCCATACAAAAGTTATGATAATTCTAGTGTCATTTTTCTAAAAAATGGGAATTGGTGTAAATAGAGAACACTTCATAAGATAGAGAAAGAACAAAGAGATGAATGCCAATACTGCACAACCAATAAATATCACCAAATGAAAATTTATTAATTTATATCAATGATATTACGACGGACAATTTGTATTATACCGTTACATTCATATGGACTATTTGCTTCATTTCACTTTGTTATAAAACATTGTGATGTGATTGCAAACTATTGTTTAGTAAAATGGATGACACGTGTCATTTACTTGTCAATGATCAATTTTGAAATCATTATGCCGTAGTGGTAGTCGAATTTGTATTTCCCGGTAAATATCCATGTTGTGTTTGAATTGTGTTTAGATATCGTTGTAAGAATTATTAAACCTAAATGAGATATAGTAAAATGGGCACGTTAAAACCTATTTTGATAGGTAGAAATTCCCCGATCTATATTTTTTGCACAAAATTATAAGATAAATTTTGAACAGCTTTCAAAATCCTCGCAATACACGATGGTCTAAAATTGATCATGATTGGAACTCATTTACCATAATTAGATGTTAAGATAAGTATATTAGGAGTCTTGAAAATTGTCACAAAAGAACAACTTATTTTTTAAAATTTTCAAAAAGTGTAATCAAATTGTAAAACTTATCAAATTGGTACAATTAAATCTTTTCCTTAATTCTATTCATTTTGGCTAGCTGTCGCGACCCATTTTTTCGGGTTTACCACCTAAAACTAGGTTGATGGACTACTAAGTCTTTAAGCTTAGCTCGGGCTCTCCCAAGCCCATACCAAATCGCGACTTAGGGTTTTAACATGCAAAATATTATTATCTAGGAGTCGCCACTAATCGGTTTAAGGTAGGTCGATTAGACACCTAAGTAAAATAATTAGAGTATTATTTTACTCTTATGAACTAGAGATTTTGGGTACGGGGACTTGGTTACACTAGACTATCCTAATGCTCTTTCAGTACCATTTCTTTTTAATTTTAAAGATGTTTTGTAGGCAGCTTGATTTAATTTTAATTCACTTTCCTAACATGTGAGGTGATCATGTGGGTGCGCATACCACTAATTTAACACATCAAGAAAGCAATTAAATAATGCAAAACATACCTTAAAGAATTTAAAAGATCTGGATGTTAAATCGAATTCACATCAACAATCCAGATATGATTCCTAATTAACAAGCAATCAATTTTTTTGTTTTCACTTTATTTAATGAAAATCATGACTTATGCAATGCATGTCACTATTCTAGTATGACATGACGACATGACCTAAACTATATGACATGAAGAAATGCAATAATTAAATGCAATCTAAATGATCTAATTATAATGACGTGCAATGCGATGCAATGACATATAAAATTATTTAAACTAAAATGACATGCCTTATGCAATTTAATATGCAAGCTATATGTCACGCGACATTTATTAAATGATTAGTCTAATGACGAGAAAGTTCTAATTAAATGAACTTAATGAAAACTAAATGATGTGCATTTGATGTTTCTATTTTTTAAAAATGCAATCTATCCTAAAAATTGAAATTAACTTATGCAAAGACAAATTTTGTATTTTTCTTTCATGAAATTTGAATGCAAAAATGATCTAGCTAGATTGAAATTCTATCTAATTTAAAATGAGGATTAGGTCATATTAAATCCTAATTTAAATTAAGACATTATCTTAACCTAATATGCAATCTATTTAATATGCAATGACGTGCGGAGCATGCCCTAATTCTACATGACATATGCATGATATTTTTTTATTTTTAACAATATTCGAAATTTAAAATTGCCATGTAATTAAACATGCAACTTAAATTAAACAAAAACTAAAATCCTAAATGAATGCATTTTTTGTTTTATAATATTTTTTACAATCTAAAATAAAATTTATATTCTAGATGTGCGAAATAACAAGAAATATTATAAAACCAATTGAAATCCTAATTCAAACATCTTTTTGATTTTTCTTAGTGATTTTCCGAAACAAGCGATTATCAACTAAATCTTAAATCTAAACAAACAAGATATTCAACAAATAAAGGACTAAAATAAACGAAAAAATAACCCTTTATCTCACGGGTCAAATTAACGATTACTTTTAATCCTAAACATCACGACAAGAAATTCAAAATAATTAAAAATCGATCCGAAATCTTACGGATCGATTAATAATTAAATTAATTCAACAATTAATATATTATAAAAAAACCCAAAAATTATCATAATTAAAAAAAAAAAAAAACGACCCGACGTCTTACAGGTCAAATTAAATAATTATAATAACTTTAGGGACAATTCCTATGGATAATGCCTATAAGAATTATAACCTAAAAGTCACCTCACAATATTCAACTTAAATAATAATAATAAAACTAACTAAAAGTAAAGTAAAATAACATAAAATAAAAAAAATAAAAATAAAAGAAAAACAACCTAAGGAAAATAGGGGCAGCCAAATAGTCGACACCGGTAAGGGGAGTTGCCGACGAGGAACTCCGGCGATGGATCGGGATCGAACGGTGGGCGGCTCGGGGTCGAGCAGCGCGGAGCAGGGGCTTCGGGTGCTTGGTGACGGAGGCGATTTCGCGAGCGGAGCAGGGTGCGGTGGCGCGGCTGGGCTGGTCTCTCGGAGGCAACAAGCGAGGCGTCCGGTGGGCCAAGCGTCGTGAGGAGACTCGAGCGGCTGCTAAAGGCTCCGGTGGCTTCGCAAACAGGGGCAGATCTGGGCGGTGGGGTGCAGGCACGGTGCGGGAGGAGATGGCAGACGGATGCTGGTGCTCACGGCTGCTAGCGTCGGGCTGAGCTTCGGGATCTGGTGGCGTGCAGGGGCTGCGCAACGGTTGCGGCTGTCTTTGGGGCTCCTGGGTACGAGAGCAACAATGGCGAAGCGACGATTCGGGCGTTGCAGAGGCGCGGGGGGGCGACTCGTCGCTCGCGGCTGCTGGCGGAGGCGAGCGATCGCAGGCGGAGGCTGAGCAAAACTAGCCTCGATCGAAAGCGGGCAAGCAGCGCGGCGTCACTCGACAAGGGAGATCGGCGCGGCGTCGATGGGCTCAGGCGGATCTGGGTGACTGCCGACAGGGTGGACGAATAACTGCGAAGGAGGCGGGCGGGCGATTGGCTCGGATCTGCGAGCGTCGGGGCGCGCAAGTTGCAAGTCGCTTGGGCTCGGGGGCAGCTCGGCGATGTGGCTGGCTTCGGGCGGCAAGCGGCGCGGTGTTGGGCGTCGGGTGGCCAATGGCGATGTGGGTCTCCAGCGTGGGTGAGCAGCCAGGGGGGAGACTCACCGGAGAAGAAGCATAGTGCTTCCTCTTTCCTTTCACTGTTTCACTTTCACTTTTTTACTTTTGCTTTTTGCTCCTTCTCCACGCACGGACGGCTTCAATCTCCTTTCTTACTTTTTGACTTTTTTGTTCTTTTTCCTTTTGATTCCCCAGAAAACCAAACCACCCGCCCCCCCAATTGAACTACCGTACACGGCACCTTTTATAGCCAAACAAAATGCGATCCCAATCAAATATTTCAAAAATTGCCTATAACCTCCGAATCACAAAAATCCTAATCTCATCAATATTCTCCGCCGATTTCATCATCTATGATAAAGATAGGATTAAAAATGCGATTTTCTTAATTTTCAAAATATCATAATATCGCACCAAATCTTTATTTAAATAATTTTTGTCATTTAAAAAAAAAAAACGGGCGCCAATTTTTCTCATTTTTTGAGGCAGTCTGCGCACTGTTAATTTAAACTCAAAAACAATTGATTCGAAGCCATTGACCACGGGTCCTAAAAAAATAAAAATGCAAAACATGTAAATTAAAATTAAATGCACATAAAATTATATGCTATGCAATTGAATTATAATATTTTCAAATATAAAATTAACCCCTAATGACTAAATGAGCCGTCAAAATTTAGGTGTCAACACTAGTGGAAAAAATATTGATGTGACTTTTTTCTTAAGACACATGACGTAGTGCAATCAAATGTTGATTTGACTTTTTAAAGAATTATGAAAAAAAATGTAAAAAGAAAAGAAAAAATTGCATAAGAAAGTAGAAAATTAATAAATAAAAAATGAAAAAATAAAAGGTAAGACCATTCTCTGCATTAATCAAACTCATTGTCTGATCTCGAGTTTGACATGGTGGTCGAGTTGGCTTTCAAGTTGGTCCCTAATCGACCCTAGGCTACCATGAACAAATCCAACCCGACTCACCATTACAACATCCTCCCGAGGCTACTGTTGACTTTTGAATGGCATATGCAAAAGTCTAAAGAAAATTTAGTTCTAGATGTGAGGTTTGACTTCCATACTCTATAAGAAAGCATAGTAAAAGTCTAAGAGAGAGGAAGAGTTACAGTGGATAAAACAAAAAAAAAAAAAAAAAAAAATCAAGTAGGGGCGACTGAGGACTGATTACTGCTACTACCATGGAATTGATAAGAGCAACAAGAAAATATTCAGTGATTTGCGAGTGTTATGTCACTAGCTCATGTGGCAACTATTTTTTTTTCTTAAATAGATTCACTTACAATTTGACACTTGTCTCAAATAAAAGAAAACCTATCTTTCTCTGTCTTCCTCCTCCATCTGGTCACCGCCTTGCCTGAGCTCCGCGCTTCCCTCGGCCGTCACCACCTGTCTTCGTGGTCGGCTTTGTCTTTCTAAGAATGACCCCTATTACGCTGTTTCTCTTTTTGGATTTTGAGTTCGCAATGCTGCCCATCACAGTGGCTCGTCCATGGCATCTCGACCTCGCCGTCAAGACTGGCCATTGATGAGCACCATCGCTATGCTCCAGATCCGGAAGTTCGGCTCTGTTTGCGGTCTTACATCACAAATTTTGTGGTGAGCTTTGTCAAGGGTCTTCACCAAATCTGGAAGTTTTTGGGTCTGTCTAATATTGTGGATATTGCGGCCTCTATGGTCGGCTCCGTCAAGGGTCGCAATCATCGTGGCAGCCTTCGTCAAGCCGAGCCATTCCCTCTATTTTTCCGTCAAGCTCATGGTCTCCGCTAGAGCCGTCCTGACCAGAACTCGAGGGAGGTGCCGCAACGAAAAAACTTGTGCTAGGTGCAACAATCACAACACGTCAATGGGCGTCGAGGATGGAGGTTGCGAAGACTTGTGCGGTGGAGATGGCTGAGCCGGATTCTCAGGTGGCTGGGCAGATTAGTGCTACTGCCATGGAATTAATCAAAGCTACTCATGATGGGTGACGACAGCACAAACTGGCGAGCGTTACCTTGATGTAAATCTTCAACTATTCATACTCTAAACTGTGAAGACTGATGTCACGGAAGCAGGTAATTACAGTGCACTTTACTCGGTACTCAGTATTCATATTCCGGTCAGGTCCAGAATATCAACATGCGAATCAGCTCCCATACCGTACCGATGTATAGGTAATCATAACTGAGATGCGAAGTGATCACCTGTGAGAAATTGATGACCTCATGGTCCAAAAAGTGCCCGCCACACTTACGTTTCAAGAGTTCAGACTACAAAAAGAACCAAGCATTATATAAAACATCGACTACTCGCAATGTCGAAAGAGCATGAAGGCGGCTCAGGAAATTAAAGCAGATAGGGAACAAGTTTCTTCTCTCGATATAAACTTTGAGTAAATAGTTCCTGCTGTCAATGGAGTTTCTTCACCAATAAAGCAGATGTGGAGCGTTAATGATCCTTTGTTATCAGCAGATCAACATGTTCAGAAACGTTCGAGCATCATCTCCCTATGTATGAAGCAACAACATGAAACCCACGTTCCAGCCACACGACTGAAGACACATACATGAGATGCCCAAAGAGATGGACCAGACAGTAATTTTGAAACTAAAAAAAAGAGTAGTTCAAGCAACAGATAAAATAGTGGAGGTTGCATCCTTGGAGCATGCATTGCAGAGCATGGGCAAAGACAAACAATACAAAAAGAGAAATGAATTTGCAATGGCAAGTCACGAAATCTGAAGGTAACTTGCATCGATGCCTGATGCCTCCATGAGAAGAAATACAGGTGAAAGTTGCAGATCAGTAATTCACTATAATACGTTCTCACAGGAGATGTTCCACAACTCATTGATTTCTCCAGAAAAGCATATACCAGAAAGTCGAATTGTAAGCAATGGATAGTTTCATGCAGTCCTAGCACAGCTTAAATCATGAGAAAACTGTCATCTGAATTCAGCCAGAATGCAAGTGAATCAGATGGGAAAAAGGCTTCATGGGAAAGCTCAGGACAACTTGTGCCAAAGTGATGACTGTAATAATCCATCATTCAAATTTCCAGAGCAATCACAAAGTAAATTTGGCTGTCGCAGGAACAAAACTGGATATGCTCAGTTGATTTTGCTGGAAAAGCTAAAGTTTGACAAGGCTATGCTTACTTTCCCCCCCAAGTCCCATACTAGCATATCCCGATCCTTGCGGGTATCTTGTTCAGTCGCACATAAAAGGGGGATAGACTAAGAATTTATCAGATCTTATGTCCAAGCGACGAAAGAAAAACTGAAACCTTTATTCCTCTCAATATTGTCCTTAAACCAGCAAGAGAGAAAGTAGGAACCAATCCAATAGCAAGACTGGCTAAACTTCTTGAGGAAATAACATAGGTACCAACAGAATATGTAAGCCTACCAAGGATGTTTCTCTCTCGCAAATCCACACAACAGTCAATGAGTAGAGCTAATAACAGACCAACTTGAAAGTGAAATTCACAGCAGCTAGTTTAAACAAGTCATCTTCAGTCTGCATAGCCCATGATAAACCATAGTCGATGCATCATGAAGCTAGTTCAGACATGTAATGTGGTCTCTTGGCTTCTGAACCTATGACAATTCCACTATTGCATCCAATATACAAATGAGAAGGCCAATGTACAGAAAGAGATAACTAACAACTATAAGCCTAATATATTTGCACATCTTGAAGTGATGAGTGATTTCTACCTGACCATCCTCCAGATACGCTTCTTCCATCACAGGGTTGCTCAACCATCCGTCAGCTCCGTTGCCAATCAGGCAAAGTCTTATTACCAGACAGACATTTTATGCCTCACCAATTTCAATCTCCTAGGCCCCAAAATTCAAATGATATGACCTACAGAGAGCTCACAGCCCGTAACTTCCATCTCGATGCAAACTCATATCATAAACTTCTGAAACCGAGTCCCTTGGCTTCTTCATGCCATCAATTATTTCGCCGATCCTACTGCCACGACCTCGACTGGAGTAACTCTCACCTCTCTTCTTCTGATCAGTCCCAACTCTCCTATAATCCTTCCCATTTGATCCACCATGGTCCCTCCTCCTATCACCTCCCTTCCTCAAGCCGACACCGACTTCCCTCTCGTTCTTCACTGCCGCCACGCCACTCCATTCCACAGAGCCCTGAGAACTCATGTTCTCCCCATCGGAGTCGACCGAATCAGAACCCGAATGCCCATCTGCCCCAATCATTCCCCTCCGGCGTGCCCGGCGAGATTTCCTCCCCCGGTAACCGCCACTCCATTGAGCCATTGCCTTGCCACTGCTATTCCCCGGACCACCATCCGATTCGTCCTCTTTGCCATCACCGATTCTCCCATAAGGCTTCACGCTGTGCACGACCCCTTTGGGGAAAAACCTGGCGGAAGGAAGCTCCGCCTCCGCCCCGCCGAACACCTGCGGCCCGTCCCTATCGGTCCACATGTCAAACCCCCCGGGCCGCTGGAACCGGTCGGCGAGCGCCTTCAGCTGGTCGTCGGCGCCGACGGAGAACAGCCGGGGGGCCTTCTCGACGGCCTCCCACGGCCTCTCGAGCTCGGAGACGGCGGCCTTGAGCTCGGCCCGCTTGCGCATCTCGTAAATCTGGCGCTCCCGGCAGAGGCGGGCCTTGAGGAGCTGCTTGGCCTTGTTCTTCTGCATGCGCTTCCACTGCCACTTGGAGACGCCGCCCGGGAAGGTCCTCGGCCCCCCGCCCATCCGTATGGGCGGCGCCGTCCCGGGGGCGCGGCGGAGGGAGAGGTGGGAGAGCTCGGTGCGGAGGAGGACGACCTGGGCATTGGGAGAAGCCAGGGTTCTCGAGAAGGAGAGGGTCTGCCGAGGGGTCGGGAGGAGGAGAGACATCCGCAGGGTGGACATTCCGTTCGTCTTCCTTGTTCTGCAGCTCGAGACGTGACCGGAGCGAGGAGCGGCCGCCGGGAAATTTGGGTGGTGGCGAGGGATGAAGATGATAACGGGGCTTTTGCGGTTGTGGGTCAGATGCGGCTTGCGATCTTTTTCATCGCCATGGTCGTCGTGTCCGATCGCTCTAGCTTACGCGACGGCGAGATAAGATCGAACGGATGGTCCAGGGATGGATGATGGGAAGAGAGGGCCTCCGTGAAAATCTTTGAATTTAGAGATTGTTCCAAGACCCAACTCTTTCTTTCCGGCCCAACATGTCTGTCTGCTTGCTTTGGTTTTTGGGCTTTGTAGGATTGTTGTTTCAATGTTCATCTTTTTGAGCTTCTGTAATTTCTTGAATTTCCAGGCTCTTGTTCATTTTCGTTACAACAACTAGCGCGTGCATCGGGCCAGGTCCCCTCTAAGAATCGGACTGGACCGAATTGAATTGGACACTTTTGATTGACTTCACTGTCCGGTCTTGTTCCAAGACTAGGTGGGTCGGTTCCTAGTTTCATAAACCGAGATCCAATCTCACCTAGTCTGATTCCAAATTTTAGGGTAGAATCGACCAATTTTGAAATCAATCATCCATAATAATAAGATAACAACTGGAATGACTTCATTGCTTTGTCAATATTTTAAGATGTTATCGACATCATTACTTCTTAATCTTGATTGGATGATGATGACAACGACGATGATGTCATCAACTTGGATTTTGATTTGACGGACACTCTCTCTTAGAGGTACAGACACTTGGAATGCCAAAACTTGGCATGAAGAGACACTTAGGATCTACATAGTAACATTTTGCTTTTTCCGGATTTGTTCTTTTGTTAACTAAAAAAAAAAGAATGTAAACCGTTAAAAACATTTCTTCCAGGAACAATTTCTCTATTTTTTGTTCCCGAGAATAGATTTTGAGCAGAAATGAGAAAAAAAAAAAGTTGTTTCTTGTTCCTGGGAACAATTTTTAGAAATAAGACAATTTTCTTTTTCTTTTTTCTTTTGTTCCTCTCTCTTGCCGTGGCCACCTCCAACCGCTCGCCACCCGTTGCCCGCCCGCCGCTTGCCGCCGCTGCTGCACAACCACCGCCCACCGACCACTGCCGCATAGCCCATCGGCTGCCCCCACCCGCCACTGCCTCCGCCCGCCGCCTCCGCTCGCCCGCCGCCACCGTTAGTAATCGACGGCCGACGGTCGTCTACGGCCGATGGGCTATGCGGTGGTGGTCGACGGTGACGGTTGGTGGGCGCGGTTATGTAGCGGTGACGGCGAGCAGCAAGCGACGACGAGCAGCAGCGGTTGGCGATTGGCGATCCGTGAGCAATAATATATACAAAAAAGAAATTATTAGATTACCAAACGCATTTTTATTCTTTTTCTATTCCAATAGTAGAAATTTTGTGTAGTTACCAAATGCTTTCTTTTACTCATAAATTATTCCTCGGAAAGAAATAAAAAGAACTAGTTTTTTAAAAAAACTCTTCCCCAAAACCCAAGAAGCGTTGTCATGCACACCCTTAAGTGCCAAAATTTTGGAAAGTGACACTTAAGTGCCAAAATCAAAGCAAAATGAATCACTTAAGTGCCACTCCGACCAAAATCCGGCCAAAATGCCGACGTGGCGATTTTACAACAAAGAAAGTGCAAAACAACGCCATTTTGGTGCCGACATGGTAAAAAAATTAATATTAAAATTAATAAAATTAAATTTAAAACTAAATTTATTTAAAACATTTAAAAATAAAATAAAAACTTTTTAAAAACTATTTTTTTTTAAAAAGGAAAGGGGGGTGGGGGAGGCAGTTGAGGGCGAGCCCTCACGCTACCGCCTCCTCGCCGCCGTCGGAAGGGCCGGCGACGGCTGGCAGCGAAGGGGGGAGGGTCCGCCGGGGTCGCTAGGCCCTAGCCAGGGGCCGGCCGACTGGCGGTGAGGGCTCACGAGCCCTCGCCCAGCTCAGGTGAGGGTCGGCGGCCCTCACTCGACCGCGCCAAGGGCCGCCGCCGCTGGGGTCGGCGACGACAGCGCCAATTTCGACAAGATCGAAGAGGGTGGAGCCGCATCTGGGTCCGCATGCGGCTGACCATCGTTGACGGCTCGAGGACTAGGTTCGCTCGATGAGTCTCTGGAAACTCGATCGCTAGTGAATTTTTCTAATTTTCCTTCCTCGATGATGATGATTCAAAGTGGAAATAAGGACTTCCCCAAGAAGATGCCACTCAAAGAAGTGAGAGCAAGGTTGTTTTATCTCATCTTAAGGTTTCTTGACTTGTAAACCTAACGAAGATGTCAATCGGTGATTAATTCATTTCATAGCCAATGATGCTTATCCATTGCTAAAACCATGACCAAACCTACATTACGGTCCTTCTAAAAGACCTTTTAGATTCGTCAATGTGTACTTATTGCAAATGATTCAAAGCCTTGCACACCGGAAGAGTGAGATTGAGTGATCAATTTATTTCCCACATGAATAGATGGGATCAAACAGCCCTTTCTTTGAGAATATGCAAGAAGCCCTTTCTGACTAGGGGTCCTTGCTCGGCATTCTTAACAGACCTTTCTCATAAGTCCAGGTCATTTCGACAAGGACTTTTCTCCCAAGAGAATTTGACGATTAATGATATCTTCCGAGCATGATGATAGTTTTGCGAGTTTGTCAAGTGGTTGGAATTAGTTTGATTTGTTTATGCAATCATTGCCTTCTCATTACCGATACACTTTTACTATTGTTTCCAATGACATGTGCTGAAATTGATTTCATCTAGTATGCTTTCGCTACTATAATACTTATTATAATGAATTTTATTTGATGTGTAGTACCCATTTCTAAATATTCTCAAATAACAGGTTTCTCCACTGAAACCACACAATTTCAAAGAGTTCATGGGTCAACCTTAAACCATGCATTTTCATGAGATTCTTGGTCATCCTTTAAACCTTGCAATTTTAAAGGGTTCATAGGTTAGCCTTAAACCATGTACTTTCAAGAGGTTCTTCACTACCCTTAAACTACACAATTCCAAAGAGTTTATGGGTTAGCCTTAAACCATGTATTTTCAAGAGGTTCTTGGTCATCCTTAAACCACACAATTTCAAAGGGTTCATGGATTACCCTTAAACTACGCAATTCCAAAGGGTTTATAGGTTAGCCTTAAACCACGTATTTTCAAGAGGTTCTTGGTCACCGTTAAACCACATAATTCAAAGGGTTCATGGATTACCCTTAAACCATGCATTTCCAAAGGGTTCATGGGTTAACCTTAAACCATGGACTTTCAAGAGGTTCTTGGTTATCCTTATACCACGCAATTCCAAAGGGTTCATGGGTTAGCCTTAAACCATGCATTTTCAAGAGGTTCTTGATCATCCTTAAATCATACAATACACACGGTTAGTGGGACTACCTTAAACCACATGGTAAGTGGGACTGCCTTAAACTACAAGGTTAGTGGGTTTGCCTTAAACCACACGGTTTGTAAAATATGGGTTTTGACCCAGTAAAAAAAAAAAAGGAGAAAGAAGAAGGAGAGAGACTGAGAGTCTTCGGGAAAGAAGAAGAAAAGGAAGAGAGAGAGAAGGAAAGAAAAGAAAGAAAGAAAAATAAAAGAAAAGAAAAGAAAAAGGGGGAAAAGGAGGAGATAAAAGTAAAAAAGAGAAAGAAAAAGAGGAGAGAGAGAGAGAGAGAAAGGGAGACCAGAGAGCTCTTGCTCAAAGAAAGGAAGAGGAAGAGAAGAAGAAGAAGAAAGAGGGTTTCGTGTGTTCTCATCATCGAAGCTACGCCAAGCCACCTTAACTATGTAATGCAATACCCAATAAGCGCTCGTGTCGCATGTTCATTCAATTGGAGTAATTTTGGACCTAGGGCTTGAAATTCAGAATTTTGGAAAAATCGAGCGGTGAAGTATAATTTTTGAGCCGTTGAGCTGTGTATTTTTGTAGAAATGATAGCTTGGGATGTTGTAAAGCTGTAGAATTTTACGTATGTGATTTGAGCTTACAGTTTGCCCGAAATAAAAATTTTTAAGTTTATCGCGTGTGATGAACAATACGCGACCAGGACTTTGGGGCCATATTTTGTTGATTTTCGGCTTGATTTAGGGTTGGCTAAATTAGGCTTCTTGTAGTATGTTGGATGGGCTTTCCATTGACTATAAGTACGCTCGAAACGAAGTTCGGTGGAGAAAGTTATGGCATGACAAAAATTTCGCGCTTAAGCTTCACGCTATGGACAGATTCGAGAAATTGCTTTGGGTGAGCGATTTGTTGGCGCATGGGAGTCGTTTTGCAAGCATTCAAGCTTAGTTGAGTCGAATTGTAGTTGAGGTAGCGTTTTACATGATTGTAACGTTGCTTCTCGCTTATTTGATAGGATCGCAAGTTCGACAATTCGAGTAAAGCTTGTTATTTGATCTTAAGTTTTCCAAGGTGAGTGGTGCTATCTCTTCTAAGAATTTATAAACTCATGTCTTCAAAATTATAAAGATTTGGTATTTTATGAGTTATGAATAAGCATGTTTGTTGCATAAAAGTTGGATCGAGCATTTGCTACACTTTGATATTTGAAAATAGTGTAAGAACTTTTTGATGAATATATATTCTGTTTGATGAACGAAGTTGAGAAATATTACATGTTTTGGGTTTGTGAAACCTATTCATGAAAAGCTCAACTTTGAGATGATTTATGGAATGTTATGTAGATATTGATTTGTGATAAGCTTTTTAAAATGTATTTGATTTGATTCAGATTGTAAAATTGATTTATGAGGTGAGTCTTGAAATTATTTGAGAATATTTTATGAAAAGTATTTTTGGCGAATAAGTTGAGTTGCGAAATCTTTTAGTGATATATGATATGATTTATGGATTTGGTTTTATGGATTGTGGATGGTATTGTTTTGAATTGGTATTGATGCTCAATATCGCTGTGAACCCAGTAAAGGGTTTATGGGTATGTGCATACTATTCTAGGATATCCTTGTGGGCCGAGCCACTGGCTAATAATAGGTGGAGACTTTGCCAAGGGGGGAATCCCGGTCGCTTTGTCACTAGGCGTTGTATCGTGACCATGGTTTGATATTGAGCAACGGATTGGTCAATGGAGTGGATCATTGACATTTGATATGAATTTGGTCAATGAAGTGGACCATTGACATGTGATTTGAGTTTAGTCATTGAAATGGACCATCGACGTGTGGTTTCATATGAGATTGATCAATGGAATAGACCATTGATGTGTGGCATGAGATTAATTAATGGAATGGACCATTGGCGTGTGACTTAATGAGATTGATCAATGGATTTAACCATTGACATTTGTTTTGATGTTATTGTGAAATGAATGTAGCTATTCTTAAGTACATGTAACTTATATTCTTTTAGTTTATGTTTGTTATATCCTGGATTTGAGTTAAAAGAGTTGTGGTTTTGTTTTGTAAATATGCATCGTGGGTGTTCAATCTACTTAGAAGAGATGCACTATTCACTGAGCTGTGGTTGCTCACTCCTCTATTTGCCAATCTTTTTCAGGTTCATCGGCTAATGATGAGTAGTATGAGAGTGATATCGACGAGCGGACTTTTAGGAATTGGATTTTGGGAGCTCTAAGGCTGCGTCCTTTGAGTGGAAGGACGATCGTGTCACCCCCATTTTATGATGGTTTCGGGGTAAGACATGGCTAGTGGGACAGCCTTAAACCACACGGTTAGTGGGATAATCTCAAACCACACAATTAATGGGACAACCTCAAACCACACGGTTAGTGGGACTACCTCAAACCACATGATTAATGGGATTGCCTTAAACCATAAGGTCAGTAGAACTGCCTTAAATCACATGGTTAGTGGGTTTGCCTTAAACCACACTTTTCAAAGTATTCATAGGTACATCGTTAATGTCACACCTCGAAAACTATAGGGATGGGGGTGACACGGCCATCCTTCCATCCAAAGGACATAGCCTCAAAACATACCCAAAGTTTACTTCCAAAAGTCTCCATCGATAACACTCTCGTTTGGTGCCAAGTGTTCACAGAAAATGATCAAAAGTGTGGGCTATAAAGTCGAACCATCACAAACCTTCCCAACGCCATAACTCCCGAGAATGAGTTGAGGGTTTTGCTCCCTTGCGGACCACCAAACAGCGCCATTGACATGAATGCAAAATTACAACGTACAAAGCAACGACAGCAGGGTAAATCCAAGAAAACCATATCAATGACCAACAAAACAAACATCAGATGCAAGCTGTACTAAAATGCCTTTGGACATGGCAAAAAAGGTGTTGCTTTATCAGACCCATCTCAGCGTTCAAAAAAGAAAGACGCATCTAAGGGCTAAAAGGAATCAAGAATCAACAAACAATGTTCAAGACTAACGAAAACGACTCATTCCGACATGGCACGCAAATGAACCGGAAATGGCGGGACACAGGGCAAAGCAAGAGGGAAGGCTTCGGGGGAATGAGCTTTGCTCGTAAAAATCCCTACCTGGAATGAGGGGGAGCTATGGACAACCGCTTCGAGATGTGACAATGTCGGCCAGAGACCGCCGAATAACGACGGTGGAGGCGGCTAGTTGGGCGAGATCGAGGGGTGAGGGTTGGTCCGGTTGAGAGCAACGGAAAATAGCCACATTTGTTTTTCCTCTGTTTTCCCTTCTTGTTTCCTCTTTCGTTTTGGCACCACCTGCTCTGTGGATCGTCACGTCGTGCCCCCTGGACGCACCTCCTTCTACAGGTGCATTTCATAGTTGTTTTCGTGAGACCACGTATCCGGTCTGTCGATTTCTCTATCTGCATTGATGAACGGCTGGGGTTTCCCACTCAATCTTGGTGCCGATCGGGTGTGGCACTCTTTTGAGTGACTTCCGTGAGCTCGTGAATCGTAGGCATCGGTTTCCCCATCTGCAACCCAAGAGAAAAATGGAAGGCCGTGGACGCTGGGCTGGTTTGTGCAAACCGAAGGGGAAGTAGCCAAACTTTTAATAAATTAATTAATTTTTGAAATTGCCTATATATCTATTTTTCGTCTATTTTTTTGTTGCCTATGCTACCTTACCCCTTTATATATTTTTCTAACGAAATTTTACCTGATTGACAAAATCAAGTGTCGACATAATATTATATAATTCTCGAGACCCAAAGAACCTAGCCCAAGCTTAGGTCCAGTCGACTTGGTTCTCGGGCTGATCAAGCCTTCCCCCACAATGAGCCCACTTTCTATTATAAAGTTCCTTTGGATATCCAATGAAGCAACCTCCTTCAAAAGTTGTTTGTCTTCAACTTATTTGATATACCAATACTGTCGATACTTTCAAGATTGCACGTATCTTGCACAAATGTTGCACGTATATTGCATGCATATCTCCCTTCACTTGAATCTTAGTTGTAGTCTCACTGTTGCCATGGTTGTGGGGCTTAGGCTTGAAATTAGAGCTCAAGGTTAAAGCAGCCAAAATGTGTTTGAAAATTAATTTTTATTCTTCAAAAAATTAGACGACGGTGGGGACTTGTATATTCCTTATTGTTCTACTTTGACAGCAACCTCTCCACGCTTAACATTGGAATTTCAATACTAAATGTTTGCTGTTGCATTTTATAGATAACTCTTATGAGTTAATTCCAACTGCACATGTATAATCCATGAACTCTCCCCTTTGTTCATTGCACAATTCAATTTATTTTTACCCCTTCACCAGCCTAGAAGTCTACCGAAAGCTGCTCCTACTGTGGCCCCTCTAGCTCCGATGATCACTCCCACTAAGTCATTGCACCTAGTGTTTTTCTACGTGTTGACACCTAAATTTTTGCATAATTTTTGGAGTTAGTTTTTACTAAATATAGAAAGATTTTATTTTTTGTTATATTTTATTAAGATATTTAGGTAATATATACTGGGGGATGCATTTTGCGCAAATAGGGAATTTTTTTATGGAATATGCGAAAAATATTTCAGCGATATATTTAGAGGTATCATGCGCAAACAAGAAAGGAAAAAAAAAAAAAAAAAAAAGATGTCTCGCGAAGATACATTTTTGGCTTATAAAAGACATGGTGAGTGAGTTAATGGGGTGTGCTTCTTCGTCGAGTGAAAAAAAAGAAGACAAAAAAAAAAGACAAAAGGTGAAAAGTGAAAAGTGCAGCAGAAGAGAGAGAGAGAGCAGAGAGTAGACGTGAGGTGAGAGATAGAGAAAAAATCCCCTTCTCTCGTTCTTCTGACAATTTGCAGAAAGAAAAGAGGAGAAGTCAGCAAAAAGAAAAAGTCACGTAGAGAGAGAGGAGGGAGAGAGAAAAACTAAAAAAAAGAAAAGGAAAGAGGTGTGCACTGCTCATCTCTTTCGTGGATTTCTTCTCCGCGAAGCCCCCCCCCACGCCGCTTCGTTGCAGCCCACGCCGCCACGCCCCTGCGCCCCTACGCCGTCAACGCCCGACTCCTCCGCAATCGGTAACCCCGACGCTCCATTGCCTCCGCAAGCAATGCCGTTGCCGTCTTGAGCCGTGCCGAGCCGCCTAAGCCCACGCTGCGACGACCCGCGGCTTTCGATCCGCTCCTGCTTCAGCTGCTTCTGCACATCGCTGCTGCCCTGCCACCAGATCTAAAGATCGAGCTGCTTCCGCCTCTTGTGACGACTGAATCGAGCCGCCCCCGAAGGCCCATCGTGCCTGCTCCCGCCTCCGCCCGCGCTTTGCATCTCCGCCGACACCCGCAGATCTCGCGACCCAGCGTCCCCTGCTGCTTGAAGCCATCCGGACCCGCGCCGCAAACCCATCATCTCCGGTGATCGACGACGACCAAGCTACCACACGAGCTGCCAAGTCGTAAAAAGGAAAAGCAAAAAAAAAAAGAAAAGCAAAAAAGGAAAGAAAACAATTTAGGTAGTTCTTTTTCTTTTATTTATCTTTTTTTATTTTTTGTTACTTTTGTTATTTTACTTTATCTGTTCTTTTAGTATAATTATTCTTTAGTGTAAGGATGAAATTGCATGATATGAAATTGCCTTGAAATTAGTGATTGTTAATCCGATTTTCGCGTCCGAAATCCGACTTGCAATTACTTAAAAATTGCCAATCTGATCTCCCGCCCGAGATCCGATTCGTGATTTATGTGAAAAATTGGCCAACCCGATCTCATGCGAGAGATATGGTTCGTCAATCTGGGTATTAATGTTGCTTGATTTTTTGTGGTGTTATTTGAATTAATTTTCTTTAAAAAAAATTAAAAAAAAATGTAGTTTTAGGGTTTCTCATTTTTTTAAATAATAAAAATGTCAAAAAAAAATCAATTGACTTAGTTTGTTAGTTTTTTTTTTTTAATTGCATGTTTAATTATTAGGCAATTGTTAATTTCGAAAATTAAAAAAAAAAAAAAAAAGGAAATTGAATTAGGATTAGGTTTGTTTTAGAATATTCCTAGTCTTAGGATTATCTTGCATATTTAGAATTGCAATCTTATTTCGAATTTTTAAATAAAAAACAAAAAGAAAGCATATTCATTTAGAATGTTAGTTTTTTATTATTTGATTTGCATGTTAAATTTTAATTTCGAAATTAATAAAAAAACAAAAAAACATCATGCATAATTTATGTAGAATTAAGGCCTTCTTTGCATGTCATTGCATTTTAGAGTAAGATTGCACGTAATTTAATTCTAGATAATAGCTTTTAATTCATTATAAGTTTAGATACAAAATTTTAAGTAGATTGCATTTTAGTTAGGGATTTCTAAGTTAGGATAACATTCTAGTTTAAATTAGGATTTGACATAACTTCATTCCTAATTCGAATTAGATGACATTTAATTTAGGTAGATAATTTCCACATTTTTATAATTTCGAATTTAAAAGGAAATACCAAAAAATGCCTTAGAATAAATTGGTTTCTTTTTTTTAGATAGACCGCATCTAGGATTAGAGATTGCTAAGTTAAGACAACATCTTAGTTTAAATTAGAGTTTAGCATAACATAATCCTTAATATAAATTAGATAGAATCTTAATCTAGCTAGGTTACTTTCACATTTACCTAATTTCGAATTTCATAAAAAATCCAAAAAATGTCTTAGGATAAATTACTTCCATTTTTTAGGATAAATTGCATTTTTTTAGGAAAAAGAAAAAGAAAAATGTCATGAACATGTCATTTAGGATTAGATTAAATGAAATGCACGTCATTTAGTTTTTTTTTTAGGCCCATTTAATTAGAAATTGCATGTCAATAGAATTAGGTCATTTAGATTGCATTTAATTATTGCATTTCTTTAGGATTTACTCTATTCATGTCATGTAATTTAGATCATATTGCCATGTCATGTAATTTAGGTCATGTTGCCATGTCATATTAGATTACTAGCATGCATTGCATATAGATTAAGTTCCCATTAAATAAAGTGAAAACAAAAAAAGAAATTACGTGTTAATTAGAAATCATATCTAGGGTTGATGATGTGAATTTTAATCTAACAACGCAGATGCTTTCGTTGCTTTGAGGTAAGTTTACAATTTATTCATTGCTTTCTTGGGTGTTAAATTGATGGATTGCGCACCCGCATGATTGCCTCATATATATGTTAGGGAAATAGATTTAAAATCAATTCAAGCTGCTTGCCAAACATTTTTGAAAATAAAAGAATGGTACCGAAAGGGCATTAGAGAAATCTAATGTAACCAAGTCCCCGTACCCATAGTCTCTGGTTCGTAGGAGTAAAATAAACCTCCCGTTACTTTACTTGGGTTTCTAATCGACCCACCAAAAATAGATTAGTGGCGACTCCTAATTAAAAAATCATTTGCACGTTAAAAATTTGAACCTAAGTCGCGAATTGGTATGGGCTTGAGAGAGCCCGAGTTAGGTCTAGGCTTAACGATCCACTAGCCAAATCCTAGGTGGTTCACATCCGAAAAATTGGTCGCGACACTACGTTATTTAGAAAATTTATGGATAAATTTTTAAGTATTATATAGAAAACCTTTAACATAAATATGCGTCATAAACTTTTATTTTTGTTGTACATATTTCCATCTAACTCTTTTTTATTATTTTTCTTTTATAATATTATACATATAATGGAACGATTGGATGATGTGTGTGTCTATATATATAAGAACCTTCTAAGATACTCCAAAAACAAAATCACAGTTATATTCCTCAACGTAACACTTTAAAAGATGCGATAAATCAAAGCTTTTGGAAACATAAGAATGTTTTTAAAAAGCCAGTGAAACTTCATTCATTTTGGTTGACAAAAAATTATTTCATTTAAGAAGTGTTCACTGAAAAATATCAAGATACCTCAATATGTATAATTTTTTTTTCGCATCAATAATTTTAGTGTATTTCTAGATACTCCGGTAACATCTTACATGCTATGTGTGAAAGTGTCTCACCAATAATAAAAAAAAAAAAACACAAAATTTTATACAGAAACTAAAAAGACTTGATTTTTTAAGACTAATGAAATAAAAATAAAAATAATAAAATCATTAGGAAGGTGAGCTTTTGAGATAGGAAGAACGAAGAAGAGATAAGTTATTATGAGAGTAATGATGAAGAAGAGACTATTTTTTAATCAAATAGCAACAAGTTTAAATTTAACGGAGAACCACTAAAACAAAAACAAAAAAACTAAGTTAAAGCAAACTGTGCTGATATGAAAATCATTATGGTCGGTTTTGTCTATTTAGTAAAAATGACTAGATTTAATCATATATGGGTATAAAACACCCACCTTGATTTTTGTTTGTGTTCTCATCTTTCAAATAAAAAATGCCGTAGAAGATTAGAAGCTTCTACTCATGACGACTTCACGAATACATAATTATCTGCATTTTTTTTTGTTCAAATAGGTTGGGTGAAATCGTGAATGTGACCGACTTTGACATTAGCCAGAGTAAAGTTGCAGGTCCTTTCTTCAACTTATTCTGAAATGCAAAATGAGGTTCAAACTCTAGTCACGCCTTTTTCATTTGCAAACTCACATTGTTTTATAGAGGAATCTCTTGAGCATCTTTATCCATAAGATATGAGACTAAGATTGGTATCGACTACTTTCTATAGGATAGAATAGTATGAGAAGCTCCTTTTTTTTTTTTTTTTTCTTTTTTGTATGTGTTTATCTTTGGTTAATATTTACATATAATTTAAAAATGAGGAGGTAACGACGTCATAAGTACCTGAACTTTTGTGCTTTTTAAATTAAGGCTTTGTCTGTTTAACGTAATATTTTCCGAGAAAACATTTTCCTCTTTTTTCCATGTTTATTTTGCATAGAAATTGAGTCAATTGAAAATGTTTTCCTAGTCAATAGAAAACCTATGCCTAAATTCAAGAAAATGATGTCCTTTTTGAAAAATCGAAAATCACTTTTCAAAATATGACAATGTATCAACATTTAGCCTGAAACTTTATGCTTAGGCACAAAAACCCCAACATTAGTTCCCGAAACCCCGACATCTAGGACTAGCTATCTAGTGCCTAAGCTTGGGTCCATCAAGGCTGGGCTCCTAACCTTGGTGCTTGTGCCTAGATCCTCAATAATATTGCTTGGGTCTATCAAGGCAAATCCGAGACCCCGTGCTTGCGCTTAGGCCCTTAACACCCTTGCCTAGGTCCATTGAGACCGGGCGCAATACCCTAGTGCTCGTGCTCAATTCCCGAACACCCAAGATAGGATCCACAAAGGATGAGCGCAAGAATCCTAGTATCCGAGCGCATGTCCACAAAGGTCATGCCGAGGTCCATTGAGGCTAGGCCGAGACCTTGGTGCCCATTCTTGGGTCCATCGAGGTTGGGCACAGGGACCTAGGTGCCCATGCCTCGATCCCCAGTGCCTGTGTCCTGATCCCAAGTGCTTGTATTTGAGTCCACCAAACCTAGGACTCTAGTGCTTATACTTGATTCCTATAACTTACTCGCACTCAAATAGTACATGTCTATTTTGGAAAATCAAATCAATTTTTCCATTTCAAACGACAAAAACATATTTTTGATTTCATTTTCAAGTTTTAGAAAAATATCCGAAAATTTTGTCATTTTTCTAAATATAATTTTCTAGAAAATATTTTCCAAAAATATCACATTTTCCGTAAAACAACTAGAACATAAGCACCTAATTTTTTTTTTTCAATAAGTACTAAAACTTTTCAAATTTGGCTCAACATGAGATTTCTATTTGATAAATTGCCATGTCATGCAATTTTGTTGTCATGGCTTCTTTTTTTTTGTGGTCAAAGTCATGGCTCGTTTAGTAAGCAAAAGTTAAATGCATTTGCTGACATGGCTTGCTTACTTAACAGAGATTATGCTATTCCCAAGATGTTTTAAAATGCGCAATCGCATCATTTTTGTAGGCGAAGATGAACAATCAACCATCAAATACATTATTCGATTTATAGCCTAGTGTAAGGAAGTAAGGACGAATGAGTTTTTAAGACTTAAATTGTTTCATTTGTCTTTGTCAAAAATTGCTTTTACCTGGTATACTAATTTGGTCACACCCCAAAACCATAAAAAGAAAAAAAAAAATTGGGGATGACATAACTATCCTTTCATTTGAAGGACATAGCCTAAAATCACCAAATCCAAATCCCAAAAGTCCTCATCAATATCGCTCTTAGTCTACTTGATGCTAATCGAGGACTTGAAAACATGAAAGATGAGTGCAATGAGCAATCACAGTTCAATAAGTAATACATATCATCTAAGTAAATCGAGTAACATGATGCATGTATACAAAGCAATACCAGAACTTCATAACTCAAACTCAAAGTTTAAAATACATATTGAATCATATATGAGTTGTTTTTTTTTTATCAATGAGGGTTTATACTAATATGAAAAATTCATTGAAACCATTATCACAACTCAAGCATTAATGGTCAAATCTATTGATTAATTTCTATCAAAAACCACACGTCAATGTACATCCATTGACCAATCTATTATTCAATATCCTACCATGGCTACGATATAATACCTAGTGAAAAGCAACCAAGAGTCCTCTCTTGGCAAGGTTTCCACTCACAAAATCGATGACTTGACCTAGAAGAATATCCTAAACTGGTATGCATACCTCCAAAAACCCCTCACTGGTTTTACAGTCATATTGAGCATAAAAAACCATCCTTCAATACTAGTAATCTAATTCAGAAATTAATCTCATAAATCAAGCAAATAACTTTTCGCAACATAGCCATTTGTCATTTTTCAATCATTTCTCAAGTCATTCATAAACCCTTTCACCAAGCAATACATATACATAAATTATCATGATACATTTCATAATATGTTTCTCAAACCGTTCTCAAATAACTCAAAGGTAGTGAATAATCAATCCCGCTTTATGCAACACAAATGTTCATTTTAGTTCAATACATAGTACCACTCACCTTGTCACTTACAACCAAACAATAAATAGTACTTATATTGTTGAACTCGTGGTTCTAACAAATAAGCGATGAATAATGTTAAAATCAAATAAAACTTTATCTTAACTATGAAATGAATAAACTATGTCTAAACGCTAATATTTTGCTCATCCGAAGCGATTACTCGACTTTAATCTCAATGCGAAACTCGAATGCAAAACCCTAAAATTTCACTCAACTAATCCATTGCTTGAAAACAACTCTCGACAAACCCTATGGCTCCACGATGCCATTAACCGCCATTTTCATGAAATCCCAAAGCTCCACAACAACAAAAATTGGACTTCGCAGCTCGATTCTCACAAAACTTCGAACTTGAGCCCTAAACCTAAAAACTAGTCCGATCGGACAAACGAGGGGCGCGACCACTTATCGGGCATTGCATTACGTAGTTAAGTTGGCTTGACGAGGTCTCGTTGGTGTGCACATGTGAAACCCCATTCCTCTTCTTCCCCTTTCCTTCTTCTTTCTTCTTACTTGCCTCGCTCTTTTCCCGAACTACTTTGGCCCCTTTAAAAGGATGAGCGGCTCACTTTGTTTTCTCCTTTTCTTTGACTTTTCAATCCTCTTTTCTCCTATTAATACAATGAGTTGATCGATCAATTTGTTGCACGATTTAAAGAAGGCTAGGAATAAATACCTTATTTCACTCTTAGAAAAAGATTTCACAAATTTAGCTTTTGATGGATTGAAATTTAATTTAGGAGAAAAGTTCAAAAGCCAGGACTTTGATGATTTACTTCAATTGGCAACAAGAGTATTTAAATATGAACAACATCTTAAAGATAGAGATAAAAGACCACATGAAATCTTTGCACAAAACATGCCTTTAATGGAAAATTGCGAGTAAGAGTATAAATCTGACTCGAATGAAAACTTTGAAATAAATGTGGCAAATACAATGCCCGACAAGCCTTACTCTATCGATCCTTAAAGCCTGCCAAAATAAAAGGAAAAAGAATGCCTAGGGTTAAATACACTCAAGGTTTTTTCTTTTTTCGTTTGACATTAACAAGATGGACAAAATATTCTATTTGCTCTTAAAATATGGCTTGATAAAATTAATGGAAAGCCAAATTATCTGAGCAAAGAAGATTTAACAAACAAAAATATTGCAAGTGGCATCACTCATGAAGTCACAATATAGTAAATTGCATTGTTTTCAAGAAAAAAATTCAAGAGCCAATTTAGCAGGGAAAAAACAAATTTGCTAATGACAACAGAGTATATGATGACTCTTGATTATCCAATTTTTTTATAAAAAAAAAAAAATCGAATGATCGGTGTATTATTCATATCTGTTAAATCGATAAAAAATGAGCGACTTTTGATTATAATCAACAGCCAACAAACTTAGTTGATAATAGTAGAGTCTTGTGAGCAACATAAATCATTGATAATGGAACAATCAACAACTTGAAGAGTATTGACAACTCACTAAGAAAGTTATCGACCGCTTGATGGAGATGAAGTCATCAATATGCTGCATAGCGACATTTTTGGATTTGTAACTTTGTTACTAGATAATAAGAAATTGTGCATAATATAACTTTTTGTAACCACATATAGGATTAAGAATTTAGTTGTTAATGAAGATAAGATTAAGTTTTTTTTTTTTTTTTTTTAAAATTCAAAAATCATTTGTAACCATCAATTTTGAGCTTTAAATAGCCACATCAAATAGCCACATCTGCTCTTTGTAAAACTTCCAATCAATCAATTAACCACTGGGGTTTGCTCCAGTGGCCACCTTTCCAGCTTGGAATGGGGAGGTGGGAGGTTCGAATCCCCACCTTCTCAATGAGGGTTGGGGTGGGGACGCTGTAATTTCAGGAGTGGGTTTCGACTTTTACGCCCTGCATGGAGGCAGGGCAAAAATCTGAGAGTGAGCGTTATAATAGGAATAGAGTATGATTGAAAAAAAAACTTCCAATCAATTAAAGAACTCTTTTATCTTAATTTCATGCAATTTAAATGGTTGACTATGATTGTCTCCAGTTTTCGTATCTTTAAATTTCCTATCATTTACTTTCCTATCCAAAAGCAACAAAGAACCCTTTGTAATTTTGCTGATTCATATCAATCCATCCGCATTCATGAAAAAAAAAAAATTCATCAAGACTTTTCGGTAAAATAGACAAGATCTAGGAATAAAAAAAGTAGATAACAATCGCTTGATTATACTTGCACTCTAATCTCACAAAAGAAGTGTTTGTCTGTCTCATATAATGTTTGTAATGGATTAGAGGTCAACCCAAACCTTAAAAAACATCTTTCTAAAATCTGCAGATCGTGCTCCATATCAACAGTCGGGTGCATGCCCAAAGCACCTCGGGTGCCTTCTTATTGCTATGAAATGGGCAGTGGATATCTCGGGTGCCCGTAATTCTGGGCCGAGCCCATGACTATGTGACCTAGAGCTCGGCTAGTGGGCCAGGCGTGGCAGAGAATCTCTGCCACTGGCCCCGCCACTTGTCCCGGCACCCGACCACTCGATTGCCGACTCGGTGGGTGGCCCAACAAGTGGCTCGGGCACTCGGCCAGTGGCCTGGCCACCTAAGCCCAAGTGCCTGGCCAGGTGATCCCTTTTCCCGGACGCCTAACAGAATTTCTGGTTACCGTCATCGTGTTCCGCTCCCACAGTTTGGCATCCGGGCCCATGCCAATTCTCCGGTCGTCCTCAAAAACCTAGAAACGCGCTTTCACCCCAAGTCAAAGGAGTACATCTTGAGCCACAGATAATAGGCCATATTTAGCATCCAATTATAGTTCGTATCACTTAATATATCAAAATTTATTGACCGATTCTAATATGTTTAGCATTTGTGGGGAGGAATCCACTGCACTCTTCGCTCCATATTGATCAAGGCCTTGCTGGCTAGAGGCTGTCTCTGTCAGGGGGACTCAGTGCACGTGCGAGCCGGCCAACCATGGAGTTTGACCACCACCCGCCCATGAGCTGGCACCTTCAGGATCTCCAGCAAACCCTTCGTTTTTTATTTTTATCAAATGTGACTTAGCGAACCTTACAATCGCTCATCTTACTATCATATATTATTCTCCGGATCAAATGGCAGTTTGTAACGTTATTCGTAGAGAGATGGAGACAGCGACAGACGCAGAACTCATTAATCAAATCTTATCTTTGCATTGGTCTGGTCACTTCAAGCTGCCACGGAACCTTCATTGTTTCCCACATAAAGGGCATCTCCTGCCTCTCTGTTTGCTTGCAAGAATGGTTTATTCTATGCGAAAATGGTGTTATATAAGCTTTGGAGAATTAAAAAAGCCTGTACGGTGTCTCTAGTTTTCTTGGCACTCTTCACCAAGAAGGTAGGCTGCAGATTCCAATTTGAAAAATATAAGGGCCTTAATTACAGATAAAAGAAATGATAATGGGTTTCATAGTGTTTTTGGACCTAGAGTAGAAGATCATGTGGGGGTTAATACATATATGTTCAGACAAATTATTCCTGGTTTAGAATATGCTTGTTCCTTGTATATCGTGCTGGTTCTACCGGCATTGGGACAAGCTGAGATTTGTATTCATTTGGTTCAACCAGCATTGGAATAAGTTTATGATGGGGTGGACACCAGTGTCGCTCCCTGCTAATGTTATTTCGTACAAAAGATGGCACCTATAGCTACTCTTCAGGATGAGATGTATTCCACAGACAAATTGTACATAGTTTAGCCAAGCGTCGATTAGCATAAGATCAGTCTGATATGCCGGGAAAATGTGTTACGATATAGGAAAGAGGTGGTGAGATGAACAAAAAGATAAACTTATGTTTTAGTAATGCGGAGATTAGTGAAATGGCGAGGCCTTTGCTAGTCTGTCTCAAGAAGTGGAATGTCCCGAGTTTGGATCCCCTTCATTGATTGCTCACAAGATCTGCATGAGTTTGTAATTGTTGATGCCCCCAGCCCCCCACCTCACCCCACAACACACACATCTCTCTATCACATGCGCGCGATGACCATTTATGATTGTAAACATCGATTAATTTTTGTCATCGTCCCTCCAAAATGCCGTTGTGCATTATTCACCTCTCTCTCGCTCATTGGAGACTCGTATTTATTTACCATAAGGAGAATTTCAAGCATCGAAAGGGTAAATGTGATCAATTAAAGTGAGGTTGATTGTATGCTCTAAAAATTTATCTGTTTCTAAATTAGGTGATAACAAACTATGACCCGATGCACATGATACCACCAATTATTTTCTTCTACAGACGTGAATGATTTGGTCAGAGCCACCCATGGACAAAAGACAGACTCCTAACCATCCTATGCTCCCCCCAACCCCCCAAAAACAAATTGCAAGGCGTGCATGGCTTTTGTCCTCCTTATGCCACCAATGCACCAAACGAATCAATACGATTAGGGAACGATGATCTCTTCATCATTGCATGTCACATGCTCTAAGCAAGAACTAGCCACATGATATCTTCCGTTAACCAATCTTTAGAAGCGAAATTATTCGTCCAGCCGAAGATTAATTAACGGGTTGAGCTATAACAAATGCATTTAGACCACTAAATGATTTGTGTTTTTAGGATGCATCTATTTCACTGAAAATTCCATGACATAGGAAAATATATTCAATGGAAATCATTTTTAAGGAAAATGTTTAGCTATCATTTATTTGGTAATTAAGGGAAAGTGATTTCAATATTGGACCTTGGACATATAATAGTTCCGAATCGAATCTCTTTAGAAAGATCTTTTTTTTATCATAAGGGGAAGTTATCTTCTCTCAATCTTTGTTTCCAGTTTATGAAAAACGATTTCCGGAAATTGATTAGTTTTTCATTATTCAAATAACAATAAGTCGAAAAAAAATTTTAAAAATATTTTTCTTTTAAAAAATAGACCCTTAAACTTTGTAAAAGTTTATCAACCCGATCTTTATATAGTTAACATAATAATACTGACTGGGACGGACACACCACACTGTATAGTGGACATTAATTTCACATTTTGAAGTCTGGCATGTCCTTTCTTTGAAGAGAGATGCAAAATTCATAACTTTTATTTTCGAAATTCTTCATAGAGTAAAACATCCTAACGGAACAAAATCATGAGATGTCTGTCTTTATTCGATGAGAAAACATTAAACTAATCATGAAACGAACAACACCCCTCCCCGCCCCCGGTCTTCAGGCCCCCAATAGAAGTACTAACTTATGAACCATTCATTAGGACCTATTCCAACCCATGTAGCATGGAAAAATTACCATAAAAGTCCTAAATTTATCGTATAGATACCATTCAATGTAAAACTTTCCAATTTAGTCAATTTAATACTAAACATTCTGACGATTTGCCAATGTAGTTATTCTGGCCAATTTTTGCTAACAAATTATTGATACGGCACTTTTTGCAATTGTTCAAATTTTTTCTAAATTTTGTAACTTTTTATTTTGTTTTCTTTTCTTTTTATTCCATTGTTCGCTGACAAGGGTCATTGGACCCAATTGTAGAAAAGAAAAGAAAAGAGAAACATCAAACAATTTATTAAAAAAATCTATAAATTAAAAAAAAATGCAAAAATTGTTTATGTCAATAACAATTGTACCATATAGGACAGTCAAAGTCCACAATTGAGATTTCTGGCCAAACTTGGCTTAAAGGACTATATTGGCAAATCTTAAAAATGTTTAGAACTAATTTGGTCAAATTGAAAAGTTTATAACTGAATTTGTATTCGCAAAATAAGTTTAGAATTTTTTTTTTATAATTATCTCCACATAGCACATAGGTTGTCACAAACTACTAAATTTAAAGAACTAACATCCTCGTCAATGTTAGTTTGTAGAATTCAATGTGTGGTTAGGTACAGTCCAATCTCTTTTGTCGTCTTAAAAATATTCTACAAGCTGCATCAGGCACTAATCTTGTGATACTAGCTCTAATACCATCTATAACAATGACCCGGCTCATTCCATGAAGAACTAGCCCCAAATGGCATACTCTGAGTAACCAGTGACCATTTGAAGGTTGGTGTTAACATATGAATAACTTTAGAGGGTCTCTTCCAATTGATATGAGGTTGAAGATGTTGCATAACAATTTCAAAAGGTTTAGAATTTGATGAAACCAAAATAAAGTCCAGGGACAATAACAAAGTTTAAGGACTATGATATATGATCCCTCTACCACTAGCCCATTTCTCACCATTACTTTGCCCTAAAAAATGAGTTGACTAACTCTCGTTCGTGCATGATTTAAAAAAACATATGTTATCTATTGTGTGTATAAATTCGTTAAAGATGAAAACAAGCATGTATATTTCTTTACACGCAAACTGTGGGTGCATTTTTTTTTTTTCCTAGCAAAAAGAAAGAGAGAAAAGAGAAAAAGGCCGTCGACATTTGTAAATGCAAAAGACATGTAAAAATTCGAAAGATGACTACTCTGCTTGGAAATGTTACCAATTACTAAAAGCAGACTCTTTTTCGGATAATTATCTCTTTACACGTACCATTTCTTTAAATAATTAATCGGACATTCAGAGAATCAGTGAGACCTAATTCACAGATCTGAAGAACAAAAGGTGAAGGATGTAGACAGAGTTCGACGTAAAAACGAAGTGAAGGTTAGCGAAATTAAATGCTCTTGCAGTGCTAAGTGAATTTGTAACTTCCTATCACCTTCTCTGATCTCAAGAAAATTCAAAAATTTTGCGTTAAACAAAAGCTTGAATGGGGTCATCGATGCCTTCCATTTTTCTTAATTTAATCTCTTGTTAGCTTCTTTACCAATAAACATAGTATCCTTAGTTGTATCCCTAATTAACTTATACCCTACACGTGTATCTCCCTCAATTTCTCCTATTCCACAGACAACTCCATTAATACAAAAGTTAAAATAATCAATAAACAAGTCGTGCGGTGTCTCAAAGGGGAGGAAATTTCCATCGTACCGCACGATTGGGCAATCCCTTCTACAACGCAACGCTGCCTGAGGACTATATATAAGGATCAGAGCTCTAGCCAAATCTATCAATTTCCTCCACAACAGCTTCAGCCCAAAAAGAGAAAAAGCATCGCTTATCACAAAGAGCAATGGCAAGATCTCTCCTCCTTTTCTTCATTATGGCTGATGCTTTTTTGGTTTTCGCGACGGCAGATTTGAAGTCAGACTCTCCCGATTCTTCTTCGACTTCAGCTGTCCGCGGCGCAACGCTGACAGCGGCCCAAGAGATGACGAATCGGAAGCTTGGGAGACATCAAATGAGACTTGAGATGGCCTTCGGAGGGCCAAGCGCAAGCCCGTCTCGTGCCCTGGCTCAGAGCGAGACGAGCTCTTCTGATCTGTCGCCGACTTCGTCGGTCAAGCAAGAGCTCCTTTTGGCGAAACAGAAGCGTCACTCGTCAGTGGATAAGTCTGTGGCCGGTGGCGGGGTCATACTTGGCGGCCTCGCCACGACATTCTTGGTGGCAGTGTTCTGCTACATAAGAGCGACGGGAAGACATAAATCGGAGGCTGCTAGTAACACGGCTGATAATGCCTAGATTCGCTTCCTCTGGATCTTATTTCGCACGTAAATTGCATATAGTCAGAGAGAATACAAGCCACCTTATTGATCAATCTGTAAAGGGTTTATTCAATAGATATTTCCAATTTTGTTCCTTCGCAAAGTGATTGCGCCATGCACGAAAGCTTCCCATTCTCTCTCTGTCTCGCTCCCCTCTGAAGCGACCTGTGAAATGATTAATCAAAGCTCCTCTGAACCTGGTCATGAAAATATGGCTACGGTCTGTTTCGCGTACAGCAAGCCTCCAAAGAAAGTACTCAAGCGATCATATAAGATGGTGACGATTTGGAAATGGATTTTGAGTGTCAATCGTTCTAGAAAGCCTCTCCCGCTTACAGTATTTGCGTCGTCGTCAGCAGCGGCTCATATAGCCTACCTATGTTCCCCCAATATGAAGGGTGATTAAGTCCATTCCCGGCCCTTTACCGTCCTAAAAGTCTGTTGCGAGTCACGTCATGTCCTAACTCTCACTACTTATAAACGCTCGTCATATCGGCTGGGGCCTAAACTGTCCTCTATTTGTCGAAACCAAGTCATGCACTGATATTATCCGTGTTGGGATCGGTCGGATCCCGAAAAACCGGATTCGGCACCTAAACCGAACCCCTAAATCATATGCGGAAGATAAGCCCGGGAATGTCACGTATCACCGATCAAAAGCACACCACGGATTCGAGCGTACCTTGTTGCCACAGATTAGACACCGACGCCGCAAAGAGGAAGAGAATTTTGGTCCCGTTCGATCCGATGTCGAAGATTCACCGTTTTAGGGATGACGGAGTCGCTTCTTCGTCTTGGAGAGAAAGAGAAATATGAACGTACTAAATGCGAAAAGGTGTGTTCATTCTCTTTCTCATCCCTTTTATAGGTTCCCTTTTCCACGGGCCTAATTCCCGTGGGCCGGGCCCTTAGGCCCATCGTGGCCGGGTCCCACTCGCACATGGTGGTTCAAAAAAACCAGCATGGGCGGATAGGCCCAACTTAGGCCCATCAACTGAAAATCCTCTATTCCTCTTTCAACATTCATACCGATGAATAATCCGTGCGACCAAAGATACTTTGAGAGCTCGTTGCTATACATCTATTAGGAATATATAGCAGCTCATAATGGGCATTATTTTCCGAGTAAAAAATAGTATGCAGTACCCTAGATCGATCGATCACATTTATATCTCTCTTAATCTCATTTAAACAATGATATATTTATTGTATTCACAATTATGATTATCCCAAAGACAGTCATAATTGGTCGACCGTGAATACAAAACCACAATGTGATTCTACAAATCCGATCTTCCTCTTTCCTTCAAACTCTCAATTTCAATTCAACTTGCTTTTCTAGAAATGTCCCATTAGATCGAATCAACTCATGACCATTGGCAACACTCTAAGATAGCAAACACTAAATAGAAATCTTGAGAATAAGTAAGAGTCATGAGGGCACTAAAATTGAGGAACTCTATTCCTTAAGAGTCTCACACGTCATAAAAGTTGAGATCAAACTTTTGCCACTCTTATAGGTCGTCTAATGCATACGTAGTATGAAATACGTATTACGGTATTAACTCCTTTCCCATGGAGCGTATGTCTTCACCATCAATACCGTACAGATGATAGTTCGGACACACCCAATGTCTAACCCGAGTTCACGTATTGACTCATTCATAAAATTCATCGAACTCGCATCATCGGCATCTTAGACAGATAAAGTAAAATGTGTGGGTTATTTTACTTACGGACATCGTGTGTACTATGTCCTCATCTTAACACTCAGTTAAGGCGACATACGTATTTTAAGCTTGAGTTCTCGATTATCACTTAGATAATAAGCTTAAAAACAGTCTCATCTCTATCTATCACATAGTAAATAGAGGCGATTACCCGTGTGAGTGGGTTAATCTCTTATCTGTCCGACATACTTTCTCAACATAATATAATGCACTAAGCATTAAGATGCATAAAGATCAAACAAAGATACATAGGCATTAATAATGAAACAACACTAGTTCATACATGTGAACAACTCGGGAAATTACAATCCAAGACATCGACTCTACGCAATCCTAGAGATTCCACATGACCACAAAACACATCTCTAGGTATTGGCTTTGTCATAGGATCTGCTACCATTCTATGCGTAGATATGTACCGCAAGTTCACATCCTTTCGTGCAACCATATCTTTTACAAAGTTATACTTGGTATTTACATGTTTGGTCTTGCCATGATATTTTGGATCTTTAGTGTATGCTATAGCTGCTTGGCTATCACAGTTAACCAATAACGGATATGCAGCTTTCTCAACAATACCTAAATGATCCAAAAATCTCTTAAGCCATACTCCTTCTTGTACGCTGCGATAATGCCACGAACTCAGCTTCCATCGTGGATAAGGCTATACACGTTTGCTTCTTACCGCTCCATGATATGGCACCATTGTTCAATAAGAAAGCAAAACCAGAGGTAGATTTCCTTTCATCTAAATCTCCTCCCCAATCAGCATCAGAATAGCCTTCAAGTCGCAGATCCTTTCCTTGATAATTCAACTTGAAATCAGCAGTTCCCTTCAGATACCTTAGTATTCTCTTTACAGCTTCCCAATGTGCTGGACCTGGATTGGATTGGTATCTACTCACCATTCCAACTGCAAAACATATGTCGGGTCTTGTACACATCATAGCGTACATCAAGCTCCCAACTGCACTAGCATAAGGAACATGTTTCATTTGTTCCTTCTCTTGTGGAGTCCTCGGACACAGTCTATGGCTCAATCCTTCACCTTTTGCAATAGGAGTGTCTATGGGTTTGCAATCTTGCATACGAAATCGTTCAAGAACTTTATTTATATATGTTTCTTATGAAAGAGACAACGATCTCTTCGAACGATCTCTTGAAATCTTAACTCCAAGAATGTATGCAGCATCACCCATATCCTTCATCTCAAAATTGGAAGATAACCAACTCTTGACAGTATGAACAAACTCCATATTACTTCCGGCAATCAGTATATCATCAACATATAATGATATGATTACAAATTGATTCTTGGATCTTTTGATATATACGCAATGATCCTCATCAATCATTTTAAAATCATATGCCATTATGGCATTATGAAAATGTATATACCATTGTCTCGATGATCGTTAAGGCCGTATATCGACCTCAAAAGTCGACATACCTTTTCTTCTTGGCCTTTCACTATGAAACCAGTAGGTTGTTCCATGTATATTTCTTCCTCTAATTCTCCATTGAGGAAAGCAGTCTTTACATCCATCTGATGTAACTCAAGATCCATACTAGATACTATTGCCAGAATAATGCGAATTGAGATAAATCTCACTACAGGAGAAAATGTATCTTCATAATCAATTCCTTCCTGTTGATTATACCCCTTCGCAACAAGGCGAGCCTTATGCCTTTCTATCGAGCCATCAGCCTTTCGCTTTATTTGAAGAACCCACTTGTTCCCAATAGCTCTGCGTCCTTTTGGAAGATCAACCAGTTCCCAAACTTGGTTTGATTTCATTGACTCCATTTCCTCTTCCATTGCATGAATCCATTTTTCCTTACTAGGGCAATTCAGAGCCTCATTAATATTTCTAGGCTCATCCTCATCTTGTGAAGCAACCATAAAAGTTTCCCCTTCAATGTCAAAACGTCGACGGGGAATACTTTGGCGACTTGTTCGCCGTATGGGAGATTGTATACTTTGCACATCATTTCCCATTATGCTCCCACTGGAATTAGATAATGATGTCGTCTCATCATGTGGTTGCAATTGAGAATGAGTTGAATTCAATTCATCACTTCTCATATTACTCCCACTTGGACGAACTCCACTAAGATCATTATCTTGATCCGAGATTTCAAATAGGGTGTTGTCTTCCCCTATTTCGCCCTTCTTAGGAAATTCATTCTCTAAGAATGTGACATCCCGTGATTCAAATTCAGTTATACTCCCACTTTCCTGCTCACCTATGAACACATACCCTTTTGAGTGTTCCGAGTATCTTATAAAAATACTCTTCTTTCCTCTGGGACCCAATTTCCCAAACTTGTGAGAGGACTCATGTGTATAGGCAGCACAACCCCATGGCTTAAGAAAACTTAAGTCCGGTTTTCTACCTGTCCATAACTCATATGGAGTGGAAGTAACTCGATTTGGAAGGCACACGGTTAAGTATATAGGCAGCAATTAACAATGCATCACTCCAAAAAGTGATAGGTAAGTTAGCATGTGCCATCATGGACCTAACCATTTCCAGTAGGGTTCTATTTCTTCTTTCCGCAATACCATTTTGTTGAGGAATATATGGAATAGATAACTGTCTTTCTATTCCTTTTTCATCACACAATTTTCTGAACTCATCAGATAAATATTCTCGACCTCGATCGGATCTCAATGCTTTTATTTTCTTGTCTAATTGATTATCTACCAGATTCATGAATCTTTTGAAACAACTTATTGCTTCAGATTTGTGAGAAATCAAATAGACATATCCGAAACGAGTATAATCATCTATAAAAGTGATGAAATAAACAGCCTCATGCCTTCCTCTCACATTCATTGGACCACAGACATCAGAATGGATTAAGTGCAAAGGAAATTCAGCTCTTTTACCTTTTCCAAATGGTTTCCTTGTCGTTTTCCCTTCTAGGCAATGCTTACAGATGGGCAAATCGACTTTTTCAATATTGCCCAACAAGCCCTCTTTGGCTAGTCTATTCATACGCTATTGGCCAATGTGACCAAGTCTAGCATGCCATACATTCACATCATTATCATATGTATTGTGAGACGTGAGAAGGGAATAACAAACATTTGCATTAACATAATCAATATCTAATACAATGAAACCATCCAGAAAATAACCATGACCATAGTAGTTTGTATCCAAATACAAATCTACACCTCTATTATGGAAGTTCAACTTAAAACCTAATTTAACCAACACTAAAACAGACACTAAATTCCGACGAATCTCCGGAGCATACAACACATCATGAAGGAACAAGGTGCGTCCACCACGCATATTCAGTTGGCATGTGCCAATTCCTTTCACTTCAGCTCTGGAGTTGTTTCCCACATAGATCCACTTAGTTCCGGTTGGTACTGTCGGAATTCCACGAAGGATCCTCTATCCTTCGCTACATGGTCTGTCGCTCCCGAATCCACAATCCACGAGAGGATTAGATTCAGTCAAGAATACAGAACTTGACACATATGCAAAGTTCCCAATTGTACCAAGGGTGTGTACCTTCTTTGGCTCGCGACAATTGCGGGCATAGTGACCCCCTTCCGGTCACAGTTGTAACACTTCACCCTTGAGATATTCTTCACATGGGGACGTTTTCCTCTATTTTGTTGGTTAATTCTTGGTTTCTTGCAAGAAGGACTTGATCCCTTGCATTTCCACATATTGAACGAATCAATGCGCTTGCGCTTAGAGCATGAAGCCCCTTCGAGCTAACAAAGCAACACGTAGAAAATATCTGTTTCCCGCTCTAATGCCTTGAGGCGATGATCGCCTAGCTCAAGGTGGCGCATAGCATCCTCTAGATCTTTCATAACATGGTCAAGAGCTATTAGTGCTTTTTGCTTTTCCAGCACATATTGAATTTTCATTTGCCAAAATTCATAATTGTCACCATTGAGCTTTTCACCTTTGTTCAGCTCGGCAACTATGCTCTTTGTGGCTGAAGCCATTGATCTGAACACATCAGACATATATGCACGAGTTATTAATGCCTATCACTTATGCATCTATTTTGCACAAACCCATCATATTAATTAATAATTTTAAGTAAGGTTTCAAAATCAAAAGGTCATTATGTTTCCAATCATCCTCCAAAAATCCTAACTTAAAACTATCATTAATATGATTGTCATATGCAAAATAAATTCTATGAAGCTACAAAAACTTCTATTACTACCCACTGCCTAACTACCCCAAAGAACAAAGCAATTAACAGAAAGTGACAGATAATTGACATACAATAATATGATAATACTTTCAGTTAATACAACAAGCATATAGGTCGTTACAATAACAACAATCAGGTAGATAACATTACATAGGATGTTCACATAGCACACTCAACAAAAAAAAAAAGCTAATACATTTTACAAATAACCTTCACACGAACTAGGAAAGATCCTCTTTTGGTCAATTTCTTGACCTTTTCCCTTGCAACAATGCAGTAATATTCGTTTACAAAATCTATCACAATTTTCTTATATGAAGCAGCACCGTTGACATCCCATATGCGATTCAACACATCTTGCCATTTCGATGGAAGAGTGTTAATGAAAAATCGCACCATCTCTCGATCGCGACATGGGATGACCATTCCATATGACCTGTTGAATCTTCCCGTTGACTTCAAGAACATGATCAATTAAGTCACCTTTCTCCCATCGATAATCGGTCCAACTCGGCCTATCAACTTAGAAAGCTTTGCCTTTTGTTTATCGGTAATCACGCGAATAGGCGTACGTAATCGAATGGGAGGCATTGTTCCCGCAACAAATGCAAAACAATATTGGATTACATATAATCCACATAGACATAATTGAAAAAAAAGAAACAAATTCCTTCTTCTTTTTTTTTTTGGGTCAACGGTCAACAGTCAACGGTCGTTGGTCAACGGTCAACGGTCACGGTCAACGGTCAAAGTCGGGCCGATCGGACCGGTCGGACCGGTCGCGCCGGTCGGAACGGTCGGACCGACCGACCGCACGTGCCGCGCGCGTGCGCAGGCTGACGTCACGCAGACGTCAGCCTGCACGGGCTGCGCGCGTGCCAGGCGGGTCGGGTCGGGTCGCCGGCCGGTGACCGTCCGGCCAAACGAACCGATGCTGACGTCAGCTATGACGTCACCCCGGCGGTTACCGACCGTTGGGTGACGTCATGCTAACGTCACCACGCGTCGGTCCGTGGACCGGCGCGTGCCGGTTCGCCGGCCAGCGGTTCGCAGGCGCCGGTTCGCCACCGGCGCGTGTCCCGCACTCGCTGGACAAACCAACGCGTCTGGGCGCGTCGCGCCCACGCGCAGCGGCTTCTGGCCGCGCGTGGGCGCGTGCGGCGTCCCCCGGCGGCGCACGACATCTCTCCGGACTCGTCTCGACGTTGCCTTCCTCCCTATGCCATTAGATTTTGGTTTCGACTTACGAAAAATCGAAAAAATATGCGAACAACTCTCGGGTGTCGGGATTCCTTGCCCCGATCCGTACGGCCGAAGTTCATTTGCGAAAAAAATCAATCATAAAACATCATACAACATCATAAAACATCATACAAGTCGGGAAAACGCTAACACGGGCTCGATACCAATGTTGGGATCGGTCGGATCCCGAAAATCGGATTCGGCACCTAAACCGAACCCCTAAATCATATGCGGAAGATAAGCCCGAGAATGTCAAGTATCACCGATCAAAAGCACACCACGGATTCGAGCGTACCTTGTTGGCCACAGATTAGACACCGACGCCGCAAAGAGGAAGAGAATTTTGGTCCCGTTCGATCCGATGTCGAAGATTCGCCGTTTAGGGATGACGGAGTCGCTTCTTCGTCTTGGAGAGAAAGAGAAATATGAACGTACTAAATGCGAAAAGGTGCGTTCATTCTCTTTCTCATCCCTTTTATAGGTTCCCTTTTCCACGGGCCTAATTCCCGTGGGCCGAGCCCTTAGGCCCATCGTGGCCGGGCCGACTTAGGCCCATGAATAAATCCTTCAATCCGTGATGGTCAGGCTAGTTCCACGGGAGCCAAGCTCCAAAAGCCTTAGAGGGAGTAGCACTTCAAGGTCTCTCCCATCTGATGCGGGGGCTCGGTATATCAAAAAATAAGCAGAGATGTACAAATGCGAAATGATGTGAGTCTTGATTTTATCCGCATATTTTGACAGTGCATTACGTTAGATAGTTATCCAAGAGCCCCAACCCCTCCACATTCCCCGCCGCCCCGCCCCACCACCCCCCGTGGCACCGCCGCCACCAGCGCCCCGGCCTGGCTGCTGTTCCACATGTGGTGCCCTGCTGATATAGGGGATGGAGGCTATGAAGAGGACGGTGATCGAGGGCCGGGCGTTTGGTGCACGATCAGTGCGTCGGAACACGAACTCGAGAGAAAAGAAAAGAACGAAAAACGAGACTATGGACATATTGGGATTTGTTTCAAAAAAGAAGACCATATGAATAGGTAAAAATGAATAAAAACGATTTGCAACGAAAGCAAAAAATCCGTGCGAGTATTTCCTCAACATTATTTGTGCATTTTAATAAAAGCACGTAGAAATGAGGAGTCTAATCATATTACCCTTGGTCCTTGCTCAAAAGGATTGGTTCTGACGTTCTTCATATTCTAACTACGAACATTTAGTCTTCTTGTAACGTTGGTTTCGACGTTCTTCTGATGTGTTCGGATCCAAACCGCAAACGCGTGGTATCTTTGTAGCATTGGTTCTAATGTTCTTTGGATTCTAACTATGAATGTTTGATCTTCTCGTGGCGCAAGTTCTTACTCACTCTGGTTTTGATATTCTTCAGTTCTAACCCCACAGATGTCGAACATCTAGTTCAAACACACTACCAACTTACGTTGAATGATAGAGAGAAACTTAAGAGAGCTCACCACCACAATTATACTAACAATTGCTTTTGTGTGTGACTATTTAATTAATCACTATTATCACTCGATTATTGTCGACATCATTTCATCTTCTCTCTCAATCCCATTTTATAATCAGTCTCTTATCACATTTAATTCGGCTCATCAACTCTAAAACTGTTTTAGAGAATTTATTCGGTTGTAACATCTAAGCTCGCTTTAGGCGTTGAGTGTAGACGTAAGTTTTGAAACCATTTCAAACACTAATTTGGGCATTAATTCTGTAACCATTATAAAATATTATTCTAGACATTAATTTATAACTGTTGCAAGACTTTATTTTGGGCATTAATTTTTTAACCATTACAAAACCTTAATTTGATCATTATATTTGAAATCTTTTCAGAACACCAATTAGTCATTTGAATTTGAAACCATTTTAGATCATGAAAGGGCCCATTGATTTTGAAACCATTTCAAATCATTAATATGAATATTAAGTCTGAAACCATTTAGATATTTAATTTAGCCATTGAGTCTGAAATCATTTCAGATAATTAATATAACCGTTAAATCTAAAACCGTTTCAGATATTTAATTTAGTCGTTAAGTCTAAAACCGTTTCAAAACATTAATATTACCGTTAAATCTGAAACCGTTTTAGATCTTTAATTTAGTCTTTAGTCTAAAACTGTTTCAAGACATTAATTTGGTTATTGATTATAAATTCACTTTAAATCATCAATACAACCATTAATTTTGAACTTATTCAAATCATTAATATGGCTATTGATTCTAAACTCAATTCAGATCATTGATACGACTATTAATTCTGAATTTAATTTAGACAAATAATTCGGTCATTGAATTTAAACTCATTTTAGATCTTTGATTCGACTATAAAGGCTGGAGCTCGCTTCAGATCTTTAATTCAACCGTAAAGTCTAAAACCATTTCAAAGCTTAGATTTTCAGCTCAACTTACTCTAATTGCCTCAATTGCAAACACATGTGTAATATGTTGGATGAAATTTCTTAAAGTATTTTGAAGTTGACAAAACATTTTTATCAGTCTAGTCTGAAGACTTACAGACTCTATTGACAAAGTCTGAAGATCAAAGTCTGAAGCTAGCAAGACTCAAGACTTATATTTCAAAGTCTACTCACATGGACAGTTTCCGGGACGACGTTTATTCGATCTTATATGATCTTTATTATAACGACTAGTGGATATCTTTCTACTGGATTCAGCTCTAAACGTTCTTACTTTCATATGGAATATGTTTAGATTCTCTAAAGATTTCGCAACTTATATTTGGAAGGATCTACTTATGGAAACCGAGATCCTGATTATATGGGCGAGCAGGATTGATGGGCTATCAACACTTACCTTAAAGAGCTTGAGATCTCTAATTGATTCTGTCCAACGGGTTGATTGGAAGAACTTCTTTGGAAGGTGCCAACGGTATTGAAGGCATAAAGAAGTATATAAGAGAGATGCTCTAGTTGTTGAAGGGTGCGGATAGAAGAATTCCAAAGTCGAATCTCCTTTTCTATTTTGCGACATCATTCTTCGAGCGATATTTGTAATCAAAAGAGAGATCATATTATAGTGAGACCTTGAGGAAGTGTAGTAGAGTTTTCTACACTGTGGACTCAAGAGCGTGAGACCGTAATCACTCTTATTGATTCTTAGTGAAATCCAGCCGAAGGGCTGTCCGTGCGGGAGAGTGGACGTAGGCTTGATCTAAGCCGAACCACTATAAATTTGGAGTCTTGATTCTCTATCCCTAATCCTTTATATCGTTAACTGTTTTCATTTGCTGCAATTGTTGGTTTTAAGTTATTAATATCTCATTCGGATTTAATTTATTAAAATTGCTTTAAACACCTATTCACCCCCCCTCTAGGTGCTAATTCTAGTCCTAACAATTGGTATCAAAGCTTGTGTACTTGCTTATAAGAAGTGTCTTTACTTCTAAGTAAAAGATCTATGGCTAGTATGTTGCATACAGGGTTGGTTGAAGGTCAAAGCAATACCAGACCTCCATACTTTGATGGAAAAGACTACAGCATATGGAAAAATAAGATGAAGGCATTCCTAAGATCAAAAGATCCTTTGGAATGGGAAGTGGTTGATAAGGGAATCATTCATGCTGCTGCGTCAGAATCAGAGAGAGGAAAAGAAACTGATGTTCCTACTCGTCTGACTCAAGAAGAAATCACCAAGAGACAGACTCTTGACGCCAAAGCTATTTACTCTTTATATTGTGCTTTATCCCCTACGAGTATAATAGAATATCTTCTTGTGATACAGCAAAAGAAGTATGGGATAGGCTTCACATTACCTATGAAGGAACCGATCGTGTGAAAGAAACGAGGATCAACATTCTCTTGGGACAATATGAAGTCTTTAAGATGAGATCGGGAGAATCAATAACTGACATGTTTAGTCGCTTTACTGAAATTGTGAATGGTCTTGAATATCAGGGACATCCAATCTCAGGACATATGAAGGTCAACAAACTCCTTCGAGGACTCTCAAAAGACTGGAATTATATAAAAACCTCAATAAGAGAGACACAGAGGATTGCTCCACTTTCTGTAGACGAATTGGTTGGGACTCTTCAATCTTATGAAGTAGAACAGACCAACGAAGAGGAAGACTCAAAAGGTAAGAAATCTATTGCCTTAAAGTCTAATGACTATTCTGATGCTACAGACTCTGAAGAATATCTAGATGATGAAGAACTGGCACTCATGATAAAGAGATTCAAAAAGTTGAACAGAAAAGGAAGGAAATTTAATTGGAAGAAACAAAATTCTCAAAGGTTTCAAAACAGGTCGACAGAGGAAGATGATTCTAACAAAGAAGTGACTTGCTTTGAATGCAAGAAAAGGGACACATCGACCCAACCGTCCTCTCGTTAAAGAAGAGAAAAGGAAAGACCGAGAAAAACACGAAGGCACTCAAAGCGAGAGACTTGGAGTGATACTCGAATGTGAAGAAAGTGACGATGATTATGCCAATATCCGTTTAATGGCAAAATCGACTCAGACTCAGACCTTGATTCGAGATACGACTGCATAAAGCGAACTCGAGGTTAGTAACTTGAAAATTCCTGTTAAAGTTTCTAAATATATTGATGAACTTTGTCTTAGTCCGAAAACCTCTTAAGAGGATCTCCGAATTGAAAAGGGAATATTCTACATTGAAGCAACAGGATAAACTTATGAAAGAAAAGTTTGAAAAGCTGGAAAAAGATTTTGTTGCTGTAAAAGAAAACTCAGACATTATTTCAAATGAAAATAGTCTTTTGAAAAATGATATTACAAATATATCAAAAAGATTTTCAAATGGTTCTGAAAAGTTGGATAAGATTCTTCAATACAAAGACCATACTTTGATAAGTTAGGTCTTGGTATGACTTGAAACTATTCCACTAATTGATTTCCCAAAGGTAAAGGAAAGAATCGACAGAGACCAGCCAAAGCTGTCTATAAGAATCATTTTCAGAAAGTCTTTGTAAAACCGTTGGCGAAATGCCTTGAAATGTTCCAAGTGTAAAAGCTCGAACATTTTGAGAAAGAATGTTCTTTGGTTTGGAGACTCGTTAAGAAGAGCCGGGCCGAGACTGTCTATTGTTCTAACACTTCGGGACCCAAGATGGTATAGGTACCAAAAAGAGCTTGATTTCGTTAATTGCAGGTTACTATCAAAAAGAAGATTAAATGGTATCTTGATAGTGGCTGCTCAAGACATATGACAGAGACTCAAGCCGCTTCATAAGACTTATCCAGATAGACGGAGGAAAAGTTTCTTTTGGTGGTAACAACAAAGGAAGGATTACTGGTCATGAACAAGTAAAGATTGGAAGTTTGTCTATCAATAATGTTTCCTTAGTTGAAGGATTAAACTACAACTTGCTTAGCATAAGTCGGTTGTGTGATTTTGGTTTCAAGATCAACTTTCGGGAAGAAACGTGCTCGGAATCGCAAAGACTTTACTCAATCTTTTACTGGTCGAAGACATGGAAATATCTATCTTCTGGATGTGAATCAAGAAAGATCACAATGCTTAATATCAGTACAAGATGAAGCAAATCTATGGCACAAAAAGCTAGGCCATATCAATATGAAGCAAATCAACAAGATCTCTTCAAAGAAACTTGTTCGAGGATTGCCTATTCTCAATTTCTCAAAGTCTCGATCTTTGTACACCATGTGTACTTGGGTAAACAGGTAAGAAACTCTTACAAATCAATAAATAAAGTTTCCACTAATCATGTATTGCAGCTTTTGCACATGGACTTGTTTGGACCTACCGAACTAAAAGCATTTGTGGTAAAAGGTTACGTCCGGTAATAGTGGATGACTATTCACGATTCACTTGGGTCTACTTTCTTTCAAGTAAGTCGAGACCTTTCTCTCTTTTCAAAATTTGCTAAAAAGGTGCAGAATGAGAAATGTCACACTATCTCAAGCATTCGTACAGACCATGGAGGTGAGTTTGAAAATCAAGACTTTGCTAAATTTTGTGATGAATTTGGTTTTCAACATAAATTCTCCTCTCCATATACACCAGAACAGAATGGGGTTGTGGAAAGGAAGAATAGGTCTTTACAAGAAATGGCAAGAACACTTTTAATTGGAAATCAAATTTCTTCAAGGTTTTGGGCAAGAGGTCAAGTTTCAACCGCTTGCTATATTATAAACCGAGTGTTTTTAAGGTCAATTCTTGAGAAAACCCTTATGAAATTTTTAAAGGAAAGAAACCAATAGTTTCTTATTTTCAAGTATTTGGTTGTAAATGCTTTATTCTAAAGAATGCTAATGATCGTGTTGGTAAGTTTCAAGAGAAATCGATGAAGGATTTTTCTTGGTTACTCAACTACAAGCAAGGCCTACAGAGTTTTCAACAAGAAGACTCAGACTGTGGAAGAATCAATAAATGTCAAATTTCAAGACTCTCCACAAGTTCAGCAGATACAGAATGAAGATTCAGAATCTGCTCCAGACACTGATAGATTTAACTCCACTGAAGCAGTTACTAAATCAAAATCAGTACAACAAGCTACTGATGAAGAATCTACTCAAGTAGAAGATCAACAATCTATCGACTAACAAGAATCTTGGAAGCACAAGTCTAGTCATCTGAAGAACTCATTATTGGGAACATTAATGAGGGAATTCGAACAAGATCAAAAGGCGAGAAGAGTCTAGTGCTGTTGCTCTTATTTGAAATAGAACCCAAAAATATTGAAGAAGCTTTAGCGATGAAAGCTGGATTGAAGCAATGTAAGAAGAGCTCAGACAATTTAGTATTAACGACGTATGAGAATTGACTCACAAACCAAAAGGTAAATCAGTTATTGGAGCTAAATGGGTTTTCAGGAACAAAGTTGACGAAAAGGGCAAAGTAACAAGAAACAAAGCAAGACTCGTGGATTAAGGATACACGCAAGAAGAAGGGATAGACTATGATGAGACTTACGCTCCAGTAGCAAGGTTAGAAGCAATCAGATTATTACTTGCTTTTGCTTGCTATAAGAATTTCAGGTTATTTCAAATGGATGTCAAAAGCGCTTTCCTGAATGGATTTATTCAAGAAGAAGTCTACGTGGAACAACCTCATGGATTTGAAGATTCAAAGAAACCAGACTCTATGTTCAGACTGAAGAAAGCTTTATATGGATTGAAACAAGCTCCTCGAGCTTGGTATGAAAGGCTAAGTAATTTCTTAATTCATAGTGGTTTTTCTAAAGGAAAGGTAGACACTACTTTGTTCATTAAAAAGGAAGGTAAAAACTTTCTACTTGTTCAGATTTATGTTAATGACATCATATTCGGATCATCTAATGAGACTTTGTGCAAAAAATTTTCTAAGTCTATGCAGGATGAATTCGAGATGAGCATGATGGGTGAACTATCCTTTTTCCTTGGTCTACAAGTCAAACAACTCAAGGAGGGAATATTCATTCATCAAGAGAAATATGCAAAAGAACTTGTTAAAAAGTTCGGTCCGGAAAATTGCAAAAAGACCGACATACCAATGTCAAGTTCCTTGAAGATAGACAAAGATGAAGCAGGGAAGAAAATTGACCAAAAGTTATACAGAGTATCATTGGTTCACTTCTTTATCTTACCGCATCCGGACGACATATTATTTAGTGTTTGCATATGCGCTAGGTTTCAATCTGATCCTAGAGAATCTCATCTAAGTGCTGTTAAACGTATTATTAAATATGTTGCTACCACTACTAAGATCGATCTTTGGTATCCCAAAGAAGGAGACTTTACACTTCTTGGCTATTCAGACGCAGATCTTGCAGGTTGTAGAGTTGAAAGAAAAAGCACTTCAGGTACTTGTCAATTGCTTGAAAACGGGCGTATCTTGGTTTTCAAGGAAACAAAGTACGTGGCTCTTTCAACGGCTGAAGCGAATACGTAGCCCTTGGAAGTTGCTGTTCTCAAATACCGTGGATAAAACAACAACCGCAAGACTTTGGCATTGAAGACTCTTGCACGAAATAAGATGTGACAACACCGGCGCAATCAATCTTACAAAGAATCCTATCCTACATTCAAAAGCAAAACATATTGAGATTCGACATCACTTTATAAGATATCATGTTCAGAACAAAGAAGTCTTGATACAGTTTATAGACTCAAAGAATCAACTGGTAGACATCTTCACAAAGCCACTTGAGAAAAGCTTGTTTGAGTCTATTCGCTCAAAACTCAATATTTTATCTCTTGAAGAATGCTGAAGCTCAGACTCAGTAACTAAAGTCTGACAGAGCATCAGACTCAAAGGGTAAAGTCTGAGAATACAAATCGACACGACTATAAGTTCATTTACCGAAACCTGTCTTATTGATAAGGTAAGATTATCTGTCTATTTTAAGGCGGTTATATTTAAAAAAAGTGGTTATCGATTTATTAAGGCAGTTATTTTTCAAAAAGGAAATTTTAAGATTTCCAAAATATACGACGATTGGTTTTTCCCCCGTATCTGTTATCTTTTATACAACTCTCCTTCTCCTTCGTTTTTACATTACCTAGAAACCCTAGATCAAAAGCTTTTCACGCTCGTATTTTCTCTCCAAAACTTCTTCGTTTCAAAATTCTCAACTTTATTGCGACACAAGTGAGAAAGCTTCTCCAAAGAAAGCACAATGTCGTATCAAAGGAAGTCATCCGAATAGCAAACAGGGGACCACAAGGATCTAGTGAGGGGCCTACGCACTTCGATCCGCGAAGAAAGCGACTTTCCTTCCGAGCAAACTCCTCAACGATCTCAACTGCGGTCTTCCCAACTAGACCTCAAGAACTTCGTCCTCAAAATGCAGAAATAGTTTTTGAAGATATTGAACCAAGTAAGAACTCTTAAGCCTGCCTTTGTTTATAGGCTCTACTCTGTATTAAAGGAAGGAGGTTCTGCGATGACTTTCATTGATGAGTTTCTGAAAGAGAAGGGTTATAGAAACGAGACGCACTTTCTTACTGTCATGGAAAGGTCTGGAGTTATGCATGAGGGAACGGCTGCAAAAGCATTTGCAAATTTTCCTAGTGACCCTAGGTTTGGTAGTATGAATCAGCCTGAGGGAAAGGATGATGACGAAAAGATGTTCATACACTTTAAACCATGGATGGGTGTGGCTGCAAACCTTCGAGGGAAGAAGGATGAACTGTTCCGCTCAGACGGACACAGAAAGAAGTATGAAAAATTGCTGAAGCGTGGGGTGATGAACCCACGGACTGTGGATTTCGATTTTCTGGACCTATTGAGCATAAATCTGCGAGAGAAATTTGAAAAACTGCAACTTTATCAGTTCTGCACAGACTGTGACATGGCTCATTCTGAATTAACGGCGTATTTCTATTCCAATCTCAGTTTCATTAATGCAAACAGCTTTTCTTTCAGCGTGAGGGATAAAGAGTATGTCGTTGATAAGGACATTTTGGCTGATGTACTTTGTATAGAAAGAGGGGCTTTCCAATCAATCGGTGTGTCTCGTAAGCCATGCTACTCTTGAACTAGCAAGGGACGAATTGCAGAAGGTTGACTCTCCTACTCAGAATGAATGCAACAAATACTTTGTTGCACAAGATTGTGATCAACTGTCGAGACCCAAATCGACATCCAAGACAAGATGTATCAATTTGAAGCTAAGTTGATGTTTGCCATCAAGATCGGTCTAAACTTCTCTTTGCCGCATACCATCATATTTCACATGTACAGATGCATGGCAAAGGACAAAGGAAAACTTCCTTATGCTGCTCTCATTACTCGTCTCTTCGACATCTAAACATTCAACCTCCTCATATTCTCACAGTCAAGACTATTGATAAAATGGTCATCGGGTTGAGGATGATTACCAAGATGCGTCCGAAAGAGCTTAGCAAGAAGTAGCAATTCAAGGAAAAGACTCCTATCAAGCTCAGATCAGACTCATCAGCAGCCAAAAGGAAAGGGAAAGAACCTGTGGTTAGTTCTACCAAGAAGAGAAGGGCAATCATCCTGGAAGATGAAGATGATGAGGATGCTATACCTATCTCTACTCTGGTTTCTCAATTTGCTGCATCTATTCCAACTATTCCAGAACATCAAGTTGCAGAGGAAGAGAAAGAAGCAGAGGAAGAGAAAGAGGAAGAGAAAGAAGAAGAGAAGACAGAGGAAGAAGGAAAAGAAGAAAAGGCAGATGAACCAGAACGAACAGATTCTCCAGCAGAAAAGGAGGATCTACAACAGCCTGTCACTGAGGACACTCCTCAGAAAGAAGAGTTCTTTTCTCCTCCAGAAGACATGAAAACAGGGGGAGATAAAGAAAGAGAACACACACCTCTTCTGCTGACTTTTAGATAAGAGGATGCACAAACAGGTGTTAGTTGATCACCTTCTGATGCTGAGGATATTCATGCTGCACAGTTTCTAAAGTAGAGGCATCATCTCCACACACCGAACTTCCCGCCGACATTCATGCGGCTTGACTCCACCATCGACCGAGCTGAAACAAGCACTCGACCGACAACTCTGGAGATTTTCAAAGGCTGCTTGAGATCATCTTGGAACTCAAAGGCCAAATTTATGCCATGGGATATGAATTTCAGAACCTGCAGAATGAAAATCATGCAATGTTCATCACTTTGCATGATCAGCTTAAAGATGTTCAGCGTCAGATTCATGATACTGCAAAAGGCACTACTCTCACCCAAGTACAGGAAGATTTGAGGAAGTTGGAAGACACTGTCAAGTCTATGGAGGACTTTCAACTTGTTCGCATTCCTCGAGCTCCATGATTTTTTTTATGCTGACAAAAAGGGGGAGAAGACTTTGCAGATTTTCGAAATTTTCGAAGATTTTCTGTTTTCAAAACAAACCAAATCTTATCTTTTTATATTTTTTGCTATCTTGACCTTTGACTTGAGTTTTTAACGTGTGCAGTTTTTGAATGTGTGATCAATATGGCAATACTTTAAGCTTCGTAAATTAGATAGTACTGTCTGTTTATGACTAATGAGGTTTCGGTGAATGCAGATCTATGTACAGGGAAAGTCTGTGTACAGGATATCTGTGTACAAGATAACTTCTACTATCTTATTTAAATCTTTTATGATGCTTGCTTAAAGGTTGTATTGCGGGCGATAATATTCAAATCTGCGGGAAAGTTTTGTCACCATCAAAAAGGGGGAGATTGTTGGATGAAATTTCTTAAAGTATTTTGAAGTTGACAAAACATTTTTATCGTCTAGTCGAAGACTTACGACTCTATTGACAAAGTCCGAAGATCAAAGTCCGAAGCTAGCAAGACTCAAGACTTATATTTCAAAGTCTACTCACATGGACAGTTTCCGGGACGACGTTTATTCTGATCTTATATGATCTTTATTATAACGACTAGTGGATATCTTTCTTTGGATTCAGCTCTAAACGTTCTTACTTTCATATGGAATATGTTTAGATTCTCTAAAGATTTCGCAACTTATATTTGGAAGGATCTACTTATGGAAACCGAGATCCTGATTGTATGGGCGAGTAGGATTGATGGGCTATCAACACTTACCTTAAAGAGCTCGAGATCTCTCTAATTGATTCTGTCCAACGGGTTGATTGGAAGAACTTCTTTGGAAGGTGCCAACGGTATTGAAGGCATAAATAAGTATATAAGAGAGATGCTCTAGTTGTTGAAGGGTGCGGATAGAAGAATTCCAAAGTCTGAATCTCCTTTTCTATTTTGCGACATCATTCTTCGAGCGATATTTGTAATCAAAAGAGAGATCATATTGTAGTGAGACCTTGAGGAAGTGTAGTAGAGTTTTCTACACTGTGGACTCAAGAGCGTGAGACTGTAATCACTCTTATTGATTCTTAGTGAATCCAGCCGAAGGGGGCTGTCCGTGCGGGAGAGTGGATGTAGGCTTGATCTAAGCCGAACCACTATAAATCTGGAGTCTTGATTCTCTATCCCTAATCCTTTATATCGTTAACTGTTTTCATTTGCTGCAATTGTTGGTTTTAAGTTATTAATAGCTCATTCGGATTTAATTTATTAAAATTGCTTTAAACACCTATTCACCCCCCCTCTAGGTGCTAATTCTAGTCCTAACATAATATTCTCTCTCTCATTCTAACGTCATTCTAAATTGGTTATTACATGTGATATCCTTAAGTTCATCACTGAGTTGACCTATAGATTTATACTAACATATTAACACAACCAAGAGAACTGATTATCACAATCAATCTCTAATTCCTATAAATCATGAGTAACATCTAGCAATATATCATGGCTACCCAAATAGTATAAAATATTTCAAGAGCATAATAGACCTATCAGCTTTGACGATTGTGTAATTCGATTATTTTATCTCACTATGTCCCGATCAAACAATGACCATGAAATTGGTCAAGCCACCAATTCGATCATATACCCGAACTAATTGACATGTATTCTTCGAGACATGAACCATTCATTATCGGTTACAACTTCAGTTGAGAATTTCAATATAATATCATGATTAGATCGCATAGGACACTAATCTTCTATATATATCTCAAGAAGACAGATTCTATATTACGCTTGCATGTGCCTTCTTATATAAACAAATTATGACCATCAAGTATAGAGATGGTTCGATAAAGCATCAATATGCGCACTTGTGAACCATAACCATCCAACACACAAGTCAACATTGTGATGTCCTAGAACATCACTCGTGACACCTGTCCTTTTTATATTATTATTTTAGCATTTGGAAGCTTAATAAAAAATTTCTCTTTTCTCAACCAAAACCCCAGTACAAGAAGTCACACAAGTAAATATATATTATTTTCAATATATATACAATTGTAATACAACTTTAACATACCATTCAAACAAATACAAAATACAAAAGTTATGTGAAAGGGTTCGGCCAACTAGCATCTCTACTTCCATCCTATTCCATAAACAAGCCACCATCTAACTCAAGGATTAATCGTTTTGGGCATTGTCTCATCCCTTCAATTGCAATAATCCAATGACTGTCCTACAACTTAAAAGTGAGGGATAAGCCGAAGTCTAGTAAATGAAATTTCTAATTTTAAGTTAGAAAAATCTTCTTACTACTTCACTTGGTACAAGCAAAGAATATGTATGACAATCAAATAAGTGTGACAAGAATATGAGTAGACTTTACTTTTCACATTTTCATATATCACGGTAATCATCATCCAACAATGTTTTCATCCAGACTCATGCATATGGGATATCATGTTTCGACATTAGGTAATCAATTAAACATCATATAATTCTATAATGCACATAAGCATGCATTATATTCATTTAAGTTTTCCTCCCGAACTCTCTTAGGGCATCCTAACCATTAGGAAATCGTAATTTCGAGGCATCCTACAAACTTCCACCACAGGGGCATCTCGACTCCCAAGGTATCCTAAAACACTCCCCGGAGCATCCTAATATGGAAAACTTCCACCATGGGGAATCGTCACACACCATTATGTGGGTGTAGGAATCACATTATTTTCATGCACCATGCACATGTTAACGTTGATCTTTCTTGCATCGATAATGAGATAAATAACCATTACAACAATCAATATCTAGTACATAACTACTTTTCACGTATAACCTTGCCTTGCCCTTTTTATAATCACATAAGTGAAAGATGAGGATTATAACCTTATCTCACCTCCTTCCTCATCGTACCTTTTAATGTGCGCATCATAATAGCATGTTTATCCTTTTATTTTATAAAGACAAGCAAACATATACATGCATTCCAATGCTCATACCATCTTCTTACTTTATCACATGTTTCCCAAAGAAACGAAATGCATTAGTCACATGATTAGGTAAGAAGCAACTTGTGATCATACTCAGAATGTGAATATGTTATTTGATAATCTGTCATTTTAAGGAAAGCCAAATCCAAAAAGCAAATCAAATCAAGAAAGTAATCATATTCAAATTGAGTAAAAGTATATATTGAGACTTAGAAGGTAAAGGTGCTTAGACTCAGAAGGAATTTGATCCGATAAGATGAATGCATTCAAATTCAATAAAATCTAATCGAACAAATGAACGTGTTAAGACTCAGTAAAATTTGATAATACAAATGAACATGTCCAGACTTAATAAAATTTAATCGTACAATTGAAAAGGCCTATATTCAATCAAATCTGATTGTATAAATAAACACATCCATACCTAGTAAAATATGACTATATAAAGAAACAGGTTCACTTCAGTAAAATCTGATTATATAAATAATTATGTTCAAACCCAGTAAAATCTAATTGTATAAAAAAACACATTCAAACTTCAACGAAATCTAATTGTATAAATATATACGTTCAGACTCCGTAAAATTTGATTGTATGAAGAAAGTGCAGTAAAATATGATAAGATGAAAAATATGTTTAGACCAATAAAATTTTATTGTACAAGGAAACAGGCTTAGACTTAAGTAAAATCTGATTATATAAATAAATATGTTTAGAGCCAGTAAAATCTAATGTATAAATGAACATGTCCAGATGGAGTAACATCTTATGTATAAATGAATATTTCCAAACTGAGTAAAATCTAATCGTATAAATGAATAGATTACAGCCGTTAAAGTCTGGACAATCAAATGGGTACATTGAAACTCAATGAAAATGATAGAATAGAAGAGCAAATTTACAAATGGACAAACTCAGACTTAGTAAAAATCCAATAGAACAAACAAACATATTTTGACTCAATAAATTCTACTAGAACGAACGAACGGATTCTAACTATCCAGAATGAAACACAACGAAGCAAAACGAACATGCAATAAGTCATTAAGACAAGTATAGCAGAATGAACAGATTTTGACAATTCAGAATGAAATGGAACAAAGCAGAACAAATAGATTCTGACTATTCAGAACGAAACAGATCGATGCAGAATGAACAGAATTCTGACTAGTTAAGTTATAGCAGAACCAGCAAAACTAGTAGAAAGAATAGATTTTGTCTAGATAAATTCTGACAGAACGAACATGCAATATAATTCTTCGAGATTTTAACTCAATATTTTCACTTACCATTTCAACACAAATTAAGTAAATCGATCATACTCATTTAAACATGCACGAGACAATCAAGCCTATTTAATAACCACCATACCCATAACATGCACATCAAAGTTTCACCTCATAGCCAACCAGTCAAGTTAAAGTTTTAAGGAGATTGAACCAACTTAATGTCTAAAAACTTCACTTATCTCAAACCATCTCTTGACTCGCAAAAACTAAGATCCAAAGGAGAACTTGCTTCTAAAGGTTGAAGATGGCATGATACATTTGGGTAGACTTTTATTCTCCTCTTTTCTCTAAAGTTAAGAGAGTGCTTTTATTGAAGGGTGCATTAGTTCTTCCTTCTACATGTGGCATGCCTAATCTTAAGATAAGAACAAGTGTCATGGAGTTTGCATATAATGGAGATAACTAACCAAAATGAAATTATGGTTTATGGTAGGCGTCTTGTTTTACAAAGTCTAATTCTATATGTGACCAAAGAGGAAAATAAGAGAGGGTGACTCATTTGAGGGGAAATCATGGCTTAAGTCTAAGGTGTGAAGCTTGGCCATGAGAGATCTTCTTGAGAGGACACTTGCGCATGCATGAGACATTGCAAAAATATGTGGGTATTATGTGGTAAGAGAAATAATTTGAGAAGGACACTTGTGTTAAGAAAACTCCCACCAAAGTTTTGAAGTTGACAAAACTTTCCAGTTGTTACTTTTATATCAAGTACATATTGCAATTAAAATTGCTTTTGAGGTCCTTTTGAAGACTTTTACTAGAGTCTACACTTCCCCGGAAGCACTTCCCACTCTGATGTAGTCTAGAATGAGATTGTATCTAGAATGAGGAAGAAAACAGATTTAGACTTATCAATTTTGCCATACAGATTCAGGATAAATTTATTAGGAATTTATTCTATAACGTCTAGTTCTTTGGCGAAGGATTTTACTTATCTTTTATAAATTCGTTTATGGAATCAATCACGAATTGATGAAATCAATCTTGAAAACAAATTCCTTTTTGGGAAGCATCTACTTATGGAAACCAAGATTTCAATTATATGGGCGACCAGAATCAAGTAAAAATTTTATTCCTAACTTCAATAGCCACAAGATTCCTTTAATTGATTCTATCCAACGGCTTGATTGGAAGAAAATTCCTCCGGAGATTGCCAACGGCTAGTATGGCATGAAGGAGTATATAAAGGAGTTCATTCGGCCTAAAAGAGTGTGGGAACGTGAATTCGAGATTCCAAAGTCTGAGACTACTCGCATTTTCCTAGTCTTCTTCTGAGAGCTTTACAAAGTGTGATCTAGAGAGAAAATACAAAAGAGTATCTTAGTGACTTTGAGAGTTCTATCACTAAGTGTGTGCTCTCCAAGTTGTGATCTCTTGATTGATCATACAGTGGAATCCAGCTAGTAGGCTGCCAGCGTGAGAGAGTGGATGTAAGTTTAATCTAAGTCAAACCACTATAAAATTCATGTGCACAATTTTCTCTCTGTCTCCTTCATTTAAAGTCTGTTGCACATTTTCTATATTTCGTAGAAGTCTAGAATCTCGTGTTTATGATCTTCATCTAGACTCTAGCAAGCAATTTATTTTGATCAGTTCTTATTTGTTGAGATTTCTTTCAATCGCCTATTCACCCCCCCCCCTCTAGATGTTAAATCTAGCTTTTCAATTGGTATCAAAGCTTGTGTGCTCGTTTTCTGAAGTGTTTTTTTACTTCTGAACTAAAGATCTGCACCAGGTCGTGGAAGGACAAAGCAACACTAAGCCATCATATTTTGATGAAAAGGAACATAATGTGTGGAAAAATAAGATGAAGGCATTCCTTAAATCCAAAGATCCTCTAAAATGGGATGTCGTGGAAAAAGGGATCAATTCAAAGGCTGGTTCCGTCTTAGAAAAAGGAAAAGGAGTCATAGACAAGGACGCCGAAGAATCTGAACAAGCAGAAATTATCAAGAGATGGGCTCTTGATACAAAAGTTATGTATTCCTTGTATTGTTCATTGTCTCCTACTGAGTATAATAGAATCTCTTCATATGAAACAGTTAAAGAAGTCTGGATAGACTCCATGTTACCTATGAAGGGACTAACCATGTAAAAGAGACCAAGGTGAACATTCTGCTTGGCCAATATGAGCCCTTCGAGATGAAGCCAAGAGAGACAATTGGAGATATGTTCAATCGCTTTACGAAGATAGTAAATGGTCTAGCATATCAACGACAACTAATTTTGGGTCCAATGAAAGTCAACAAACTTCTGCGAGAACTATCAAAGGATTGGAATCATATCAAGACCTCAATTTGAGAGATGCAAAGAATTATGCCTCTCTTAGGGTCCATTTGTTTCGTGGAAAATGGGCCATTTCCGGAAAACATTTTCCCAGAAATCATTTTCCAAGAAAATGACAATATTTTTCGGTGTTCGGCTAAAACCTGAAAATGTTTCGGAAAATATTTTCCGATATTCGGCTAAAACTTGAAAATGTTTCGGAAAATGTTTTCCGGTGTTCAGTAAGGAAAATATTTTCTACCGGAAAACATTTTTTAAGATTTCACCACTTAGGTAATTCTCTTGAACATCGTTTGGAGGTGTTACTTGGATCTCCCAACAGATGTGTTGCACCAGACGATGACGGAGTCGGAGGCCGAGAGCCTCCTGGATGAGGCCGAGAAGTGCCGGTTGAAGGAGGAGATGCCGAACGTGTTGAGTTCCCAGATTGAAGAGACCGTCACTTTGCTAAGGGGCGCCGCAAGGCCGCTGATCGTGTTCAAGAAAGGTGCGGCCTTTGCGAGGGCGGAGGACGAGTTGAAGAAGCTGGTGGGGGTGAGCGGGATCCCGTTCTTGCCGACCCCGATATGGAAGGGCCTTCTACTCGACACACACGAGCTGGCGGTGACCGCGGCGAGGTTGCTCGCGATTGGGAAGTGCGACATTGCGCTCGTCGTCGGGGTGTGGCTCAATTGGCTATTGCATTTCGAGGAGCCGCCCAAGTGGTCTCCCGATGTGAAGTTCATTTTGGTTGATGTGAGCAAAGAGGAGATTGAGTTGAGGAAGCCGTTCTTGGGTTTGGTGGGTGATGCTAAGAGGGTGTTGGAATTGATCAACAAGGAGATCAAGGATGACCCGTTTTGCTTGGGGAGGTCTCATCCCTAGGCCGAGGCGATTTCGAAGAAGTCGAAGGAGAATGTGTCGAGGATGAAGGCTCAGTTGGCGAAGGAAGTCGTGCCCTTTAAAGAATTCACAGAATTGCACAGAATTCAACACCACGCAATTAGGCAGATAAGCCCAGAAAGAGCAAGTCAAACATCATCCACGGTTTTCTCCCACCAATAGTTGGGTAAACAATTACAAGCACCACTCTACTAGATGAGAGTGACTACATTACTCAGTTTCGGATCGGATGTCATGCATGGGTATAGGCCCTCTTTCCTCCGACCAAATTGGGTACAAACTACCGAAACGAATATCATGACAACATCAGAGTTGAGCTTCCCACATCTTACACCAGATCCTGAGAGGGAAGCAACAGCTACAAACTACCCATTATCCCACAAAAACAAACAAACGCAATCAAAAATGTTCTTACATCCTGAGAAGAAATCTTTGAGCCAGCTCAAAGGAGTCCTCTTGTAGGGCAGAGCAAAAGCTGAAATACCCTTACTACCAAGTATCAAGAAAACCCACAAATGAGGGACAACCAGAAACAAAAACAGAGTTAGCAAAACTTGCTTATGGAATGCAAACACAAGAGCACGTACTAAAAATAAAGGCAAAAAGTAAGCATTCAAAAATTCTACAAACCAAATGGCGTCTTTCACAACAATGCAGCAAGATTCAGACGCAAGGCTCAAAAGGGGTTCCTCAAAATCAATCAAATTCTAAATAAACTCAGTTTCCAAACTATCGGGCATCGAGATATCCTCAAAACAGGGGGCGAAACAGCAGGAATTCAGTTGGCAAACACTAAAAAGACCACAGCTTTCTCCTAAAGCGAGAGAGCAGAAAAGCAATCCTCACGCCAACCAAACAGTTTAGTACCAAGTTAACCAATCAAATTAGCGCTTCACTAAAACCAACCATATTCGGGCACTCTCAACTCAATCATAATCAGTTGAATCTGCAATAATCACAAGCCAAAAAGACGGCACCTTTCACAACAATGCGGCGGGATTCAAACGCAAGGCTCAAAAGGGGTTCCTCAAAATCCAATTGAATTCTAAACAAACTCAGTTTCCGAACTATCGGGCACCAAGATATTTTCAAAATACGGGGTGAACACTAAAAAATCCACACCACATTCTAGTAACCATTCTATATCATCAAACGAAAGAGGCATATGCATCCCGAAGACACAATCTCCTCCTGTCCAGACACCATCATCTCTGCACCTCCCAACAACACAATCTCGAAAATCCAAAAAAAACGAAAACGCATCCACTGTCCAGAGACATTCCATGCATTTAGGAAACACCTAAGCCGGTGCGACTCAGACCACAATCGCCACCGAGATCAAAGAACAGCACAATAGCAAAATCACATTCGCAAACAATTTCCGCAACACGAGTAAATTGAGAATCCGAAACATCCGGGCAAAGGAAAGAAGTGAAAACAGAGTAGAGACACGAAGTCAAACACCGGTGATTCACGCGGCCAGGGGGAAAACCATCCAGCGGCCGAAGCGAGAGGCACGTACCTGGATCGCGGATATTCTTTGCTTCCGGTGAGGGGAAACCGTCCAAGACGAGTGTGCAACTCAGCAGAGTTCGTTGATTGCGCGATGAGGGGATGCTCCGAAGGTGGAGGAGATGAGATCAGAGAAACCCTAGGGAAAGAAGCGCAGGAGAGCCCATGCGTAAGGGAAAATGATTTCCTCCACGCAAGAGGCCTTGCGTGAAGGAAAATGATTTCCTCTTTTGAAAAGGGGAAATCATTTTCCACAATGTTACGAAGAGATTTTCTGTTGACCATAAAACATTTTCTTTGACCGTCTATTTTCCACCCACCCGAACACCGGAAATTCCGGAAAATATTTTCCCGGAAGTTGTTTTCCTCGAAACGAACGGACCCTTAGTTAATGAACTTGTTGGCACCCTTCAATCCTATGAAGTAGAACAAATCAATGATGGAGATGACTCAAAAGGTAAAAAGTCTATTGCACTTAAATCTAATGCCGATTCTGATTATGCAAACTCAGAAGATGATTTGGACGACAAAGAACTTGCTCTCCTGATCAAGAAATTCATAAAGCTGAATAAGAAGGGAAAGAAGTTCAACTGGAAAAAACAAAACAAACAAAATTCTCAAAAAAGGCCAATGGCAGAAGATGAATCCGATAAGGATGTGATATGCCATGAGTGCAAGAAAAATGGGTCAGGCCAAACTATCCATTGCTAAAAAAAGAAGAAAGGGAAATACGAAAAGTACAAGAAGGCGCTAAAAGCATAAACCTAGAGTGACAGAATGTGAGGAAAGTGACGAGAAGTATGCAAACATCTGTCTGATAGCTAAATTTGCTCCAAACTTAGAATTAGAATCTGACTCTGACTCGGACTCTTGATTCGATAAGGAGATTGAGGTAAGTTAATCTAATATTCTAATTAAAGTTTCTAAGTACATTGATAAGCTTTATTTGAACCTTAAATCTTCTTTTAAAAGGATCTCTGAACTAAAGAGGGAGAATTCTATACTTAAACAGAAAGAAAATTATTGGAAAGAGAAGTTTGGGGATTTGAAAAACAATTTTGATGATTTGAAGGAAAATCGTGATTCGCTTGCTAAAGAAAATGAATCTTTAAAAAAGGACTGATCAAAAGTTTTCACAAAATTTTCAAAAGGTTCAAAAATTTTAGAACGCATTCTTTCCATTCAAATTCCTTATTACAATAAATCTTGTTTGGGTTTTAATAAAGAAAGTAATGTTTTGATTGATTTCCCAAAAGTCAAGAAAAGACTCAGATAGAGACCTTCTAGATTTGTTTACAAAAATCATTTCCAAAAGGTTTTTACAAAACATGTTGGTTGAAGTGCTCTTAAATGTTCAAAGTGTGGAGATTTAGAACACTTTGAGAATGAATATCCTAAAGTCTAGAGACCTATTAAGAAAGATTGGACAAACACTGTTTTTATCGCTATTCCTCAGGACCCAAGAAAATTCGGGTACCAAAGAAAGCTTGAGATCTTCTTTTGATTGCATGTTACCATTAAGAGGAAGAGCAAATAGTATTTGGACAATGGATATTCTTGGCATATGAAGAGAGACTCTAGTAGCTTTGTCAAAATGGAAAAACAAAAAGGTGGAGGTGTTTCCTTTGGTGGAAATAACAAGGGAAAAATTGTAGGACAATGAACTGTGAAAATTGGCAACTTGATTATCAACAATGTTTCCTTGGCAAGAGGTCTCAATTACAATCTTCTAAGTATCAGCCGACTATGCGATATAGGGTCAGAATTAACTTTCAAGAGAATATTTGTTCTAGAGTGAGTTAGGACTTCTCTCATGTTTTCATCGGATGAAGGCATGACAACATAAACCTTCTGGATATAAATCTAGAAAATTCTCAATGCCTTATTTCAATTCAAGATGAGGCAAATTTGTGGCATCGTAAGCTTGGACATGTAAGCATGAAGCAAATCACCAAATTATCTACTAAGAAGTTGGTTCATAGCCTTCCAAGAATAGTTTACCAAAATTCTGAACTTTGCACCGCATGCACTTTAAGAAAACAGGTAAGAAATTCATTTAGATCTATAAACCATGTCTCTATTAATCGTATCTTGCAACTTCTTCACATGGATCTTTTTGGACCAACAAGAACCTTAAGCATTGGAGGTAAGAAATACTATCGATAATCGTAGATGATTACTCAAGGTTCAAATAGGTGTTCTTTTTGGCAAATAAAGTAGAAGCCTTTTCCTATTTTACAAAATTTACTAAAAAGATTCAAAATGAGAAATGTTATGTTATTTTAAGCATCAAAACAAACCATGAATCAAGATCTTACAAGTTTTTGTGATGAAAATGGTTTTCAATATATGTTCTCCTCTCCCTACACTCCAGAACAAAATGGAGTTCTAAAAAAGAAAAATCGGTATTTATAGGAAATAGCCAGAACTCTATTAATTGAAAGTAGAGTCTCTTCTCATTTCTGAGTAGAAGCAGTCTCCACTACTTGCTATATAATTAACAGAGTGTTTTTTAGACCCATCCTAAAGAAAACCCCTATGAAATTTATAGAGGTAGAAAAACCAAGTATTTCCTATTTTTATGTGCTTGGTTGCAAGTGTTTTATTTTAAAAAACGAAAATGATCGTCCCGATAAGTTCGATGACAAGTCAAACGAAAGAATTTTTCTTGGTTATTCCACCACAAGCAAGGCATATAGAGTCTTCAACAAAAATACCTAGACTATGAAAGAATCAATAAACGTCAAATTTCAAGAAGTCAACCAGAATCAACAAGATTGGACTCAACTTGAAGAATCTGAGTTGGTCTCAAATTTAACTAAGTCTGAACCCCCTAAACAAAACCAGCCTCCTGACGAAATTGTCCAAGTAGAAGAAAAGTCAGAGGAACCTTCTCTGAACCAGCAGACTCCTGATAGAAAGGAAAAATTCAATAAAAGTTGGAAACACAAGACAAGCCATCCTCAAGATCTCATTATTGGAAATATAGAAGAAGGAGCCCACACCAAATCCAAGGGTAAAGAAAATTCAGAAGCATTGGGACTTATTTCAGAAGTAGAACTTAAAGAAGTAGAAGAGGCATTCTCTGATGAAAGTTGGATAGATGCTATGCAAGAAGAACTTTAGCAGTTTGAAATCAATGATGTTTGGAAATTAGTTCCCAAACTAAAAGAAAAATCAACAATTGGAATTAAGTGGGTGTTCAGAAACAAGATGGATGAAAAAGGCAAGGTGACCAAAAACAAAGTAAGGCTCGTGGCAAAAGGTTACACGCAAAAAGAAGGGATAAACGATAATGATACATATGTACCAGTAGCCAGGTTGAAAGCTATAAGACTATTGCTTACTTATGCATATTCTTATAACTTTAAGCTTTTTCAAATGGACATCAAAAGTGTTTTCCTCAATGGATTCATCCCAAAAGAAGTCTATGTTGAATAACCACTAGGTTTTAAACATCCCAGAAAATCAGACTTTATCTATTGATTGAGGAAAGCCCTATACGATCTGAAGCAAGCACCACGTGCCCGGTATGAGCGACTAAGTAAGTTTCTAGTAAGTAATAGTTTCAAAAAAGGTATGGTTGACACCACATTGTTTATCAAGAAAGAAGGAAAAGATTTCTTACTCATTCAAATATATGGAAATGATATTATCTTTGATTCTTCTAATGAACTTCTATGTAAGAAATTTTCTAAATCTATGCAGGAAGAGTTCAAGATGAGCATGATAGGTGAATTGACATTCTTTTTAGATCTACAAGTCAAACAATCTAAAGAAAGAACCTTCATCTATCAAGAAAAATATGCTAAAGATGTCATTAAGAAATTTGGAATGGTGAATTGTAAGAAAACTGAAAACCCTATGTCAAGTTCTTCCAAACTTGATAAGGATGAAGATGGGAAGAAAGTGGACCAAAAGACTTATAGAAGTATGATCAGCTCTCTTCTATATCTTCCTACTTCTCGTCCTAACATCTTATTCAGTGTGTGCATGTGTGTCAAGTTCCAAACTGATCCTAGAGAATCACACCTTAATGTTGTTAAACGCATTATCAAGTATGTTGCTACTAATCCAAAGTTAGGTCTGTAGTATCCGAAAGTAGACTTTTCTCTATTGGGATACTCAAAAGCTGACCTGACTAGTTATAAAGTCAACAAGGAAAGTACTTCTAGAACGAACATATAATGAGTCATCAAGACAAATATAATAGAATGACCAGATTTTAACTACCTAGAATGAGGCAAGAAAAAAGCAAAACGAACATGTAATGGATCACGAAGATAAAGATGATAGAATGGCCAATTTTAACTATCCAAAATGAGGCAGAAAGAAGGAGAATGAACGTGTAAAAAATTATCAAAGCCACTTAACAACCACTATACCCATATCAAGACTTCACCTTTCACCCAACCAACCAATATAGAAGTAACTAGGTAGATTTAAGCTAACTAAACACTAGAAACTTCACTTACCTCAACACAACCGCAAATCACAAGCTATCAATTGCTTTCCCCACCTTAGTAACTCTTGCATATAAAGTTTGCTCTCCAAATTCTTGGATTAAAAAATGGAATTAACACATGCAATTTCTATTTGAGTTTTGAAAGAACGAAAATAAGTTCTTTGGCAAAATAGAATGAGTTTTGTTAAAATTAATTAAGATAATTTGATTTTCTATCATTGATAGGCATAAATTTGCATGATAATTTTCAGCCTGATGTGACACAAATGCAAAACAAAACCCTTGCACGTGACCAAGGAAATTATAAGAAAAAAATGAGTTATCTTGAAATAATCATTACTTAGTTTAGGTAAAAAAGGAATTAACCACAAAATATTTTGTTGTAAGAATACATGGCAATGTAATACATAATATGAGGACTAGTGACACTTAAAATTCCAATTAATAAGTCTTGCAAAGAAAATGTAGCAAGCAGAATGTAATCTTCCTCTTCTAGCATAACTAACACAAGTTATTCACTATCATTATTAATCAACTAAAACTTATACAATTAATATAAATCGTCACTACTAAGATTACAATAAATTAATTAATACCACCGTAAAATTAGCATACGCATGATTCAATTCACATGCCGGACTTGGGACAACGTATGTTTATGAAAATTACCCGTTGCGTCTTCCAAAATTTGCGATTCAACTAAAACTTTCATGTACTCGTCCGAATATTAAGACAAATAATACTTCGCTTAAAATTTAAGCATTATTATCACGTACAAGAATTTTCGAATCTTACATATTATAAATATGGAAATTTCGGATGTCACAAATAGCATCACCAAAATAAAAAATAGTTCATAATTTAATTGATGTATAATTGGTAAATTATTATAAATTAGGTCATTAATCTCTAAGAAAATGTGACAAATTTAAGAATTTGGTAATAGAAGCAAATAAAAATTGACAACTCAATAGAAAAACTGGTGAATTAGATAGGATAAAAAGCTCTTCTAATCTTTGCCTTACTGTAGCCTTCACAATATCTTCTATATTATAATCAGTATGAACAGAACTAGAAAATGTATCCTTTCACTGAAGTATTTTCTTCCTTTTTATTTTCTAGTTATACCCATCAGGTAATAATAGAGCCAATTAGCGATTTTACATTTAGGTTCAATTTATTTCACGAAAAATAAATGATTAGGAAAATTCCTAATAATGATCGCTTGTATCGCTTGAAATGATTAATTAATAAAAAATTCATTAACGACAACAATTTATGTCCAAAAAATTTCGCAAGCTATAAAAATATTTTTCATTCATTCAATTTGTAAACAATACAAGTGAATTTTTAGAAAAATATTTTTTAAACTATTCATTTTCCGCAAAACAAACAAAGCCTTATCCTATCATCATTTTATTTGTCAAAGTACTTATGTGTCTTTCTCCTATAATGGAAAGAATAAGTAAGTGATACAGCTTGAGTTCGCTCTTACTCCATATTAGCAACAACCACTTGCCTATGGCAACTCAATTCTTATCATGAGGATCGTTAATCATATTGTGAATAGTGGAAATTAATCTTTTAAATGCAAATATGGTCGCCTTGTTTGATATTCTCTTCTATTGTTACTTTTAAGGGTGATCGATTCCAAACTGGATAACTTTCAAATGTGAAACCTAGAACTTGCGAACCGATTCCTAGTTTTTGAAACCCGGTGTTTGCCTTGAAATCAATCCCAAAACCTACATTGCTCTTTCAATCTAGTTCCAGGGTTTACCTAAGAACTTGTTTTTTCATTTGTTCTTATATTTTATTTCATCTTTAACAGTAAAATAATATGAGTAACAAAACAGTTCAAAGTAAAATATGAAAAACTGGTGAATGAGTGAAGGCAAGTTGAGAGAGAGAGAGAGAGTCATAAAGTTGCGGAGTGAATTTGGAGAAAATAGAGAAAGAGAGAGATGAAGAAAAAGATGTTAACAGAAGAGTTAGGGTTTTTAAATTTTATGAAATCAATTTCAAATTTGATTTGACCGATTCGATTTTTGGGTAATTCTTCACTTGGAACTAGGAACCAGACCTGTTCCCATCAGTTTTAAATTCCAATGGGAACTAGGAACTAGGAACTAGACTGGTTTTTAGGTCATCTGAATTGATCCAATTCCCTAGTAGAATCCATCCAGATGCACAACTCTTTTGTTTTTCTATACAAATATTTCTTAAATAAGTAGGCAAAGCAATTGAGAAAGCCACATTAAATACCACTAAATCATGACATGGATCTGGGTGGCAAATTACTAATTTTTTTTGCAATCCCTCCTCAAGAAACCAATGATAGTATTTAAGAACAATGGCACCAGTGATCCTGTTATTTTTACTAGATGTTTGAAACCATCCCCTTTACTCTCTTTTTTTCAAATTGTCCTCGTACTATTTAAAATGTTACACCGTTTGTTCTTTCCTTCCGAGGACGAGATTTGCCGACGTATATTTAACAACTTTAAATAATTATTGACGGGGGTTCATTTTGCTGTAGACATTTTGTTGTTTATATTATTCACTAACTTATACTTAACTTTTCCACCTTTAATTTACCATTTATTGAATGAAATTAACAACCTTTATTTAATGAATTACCAATTTTGTTCCCGATTAAATAATGCAATAAAAAAATTTTAATTTAAAAAAATCAGATAATTGGTAACCCAAACTAGTTGATAAAAAGTAAGAAAAAAAGTTGATAAAATCCCTTAAATTAGAGTTAGTATTCTCATATAAGAATCAACATCTATTCAAACTTAGGTGTGAATTAATTCAACGGTATTTATTAATTTTATATTTTTATTTCCAGCAAAAGAAAGGGTTAGTGAATATGTAAACCGAATCAAATATTATAATCATTAAAAAAATCAATCCAAGGTGGCTCAAATCGGCAGGAATGTGAGATGTTCGAGTACAAATCGACCCGCGGATTGGTTCTCGACATCATGTGGTGTCTCGTGTTCAAATGAATCGGAGTAGACCTGAAATAAAATGGACGACACATGACATGAAACTAAGATCAGCCACACATGGAAGATAATTGAAAATCGATTCAGGGCGAATCGAATGAAATCTGTCTACCATTTGTACATGAACTGCTCTATACGTTGGGCTTTGAACTGTCTTTTTGGCTGACGAGCCGGCCCTCGATTCTATCGAGGTATGGTTGATTCTCCCCCATCAACAAGAAGGCATAGGAGTGTGGTAAGTGAGCAGCGGTCCGGGGATCATCCCATGGGCATCTTAGGGGGCAACACCCCCGAGACACCATAGGAATTTTAAAGTTTCGGCCTGTATTTTATCAGTAGTTTAAATTTGAATTCATAAATAGCTACTGATTTGCGCCTCCTATATAAAGCTTATTTCTCTTATAACTAAGAGTTGTAATGGAGAGGTAAGAGGTGCTTATTATAGTAGAATTATCGGCTAGACGTAACCCTAATTTAAGTACGAATCAAGATAAATCTTGTGTTTCAATTTTCTCTTTCTTGCGTTCGCTCCCTGTTTTGTTGTGTTTGTGTCTAAGTCTAACGGATTCGAAGTTTGGTACTCCCTTGATACCTTGCAATGAACATGAATCAAGACGCCAAAATCTCATTTGGTGGTTTCGCAAGTGAACATGAAGGACAAGGGCCTCGGAACGAAGTGTATACCTGGTTTTAAAGTTGCTGAGCCAGTCATGAACTGATCCCATAAAGCAAACCTTTGAGAGTGGAATACCTATCTCACAATCTTCACCGTACAAACAATAGTTGAGTTTCATAGTGCAGTCCTCAAAAATTGCGGCACGATACGCCAATGAACCGGTGCGCACTCAGCGGTTTCATGAGGTTGCGCACTGGAGTCACAATTTCTCCTCGAGCCTCGAGCGCTGTCTCTTTTTTTTCCATTAAATCCCACTTTATTTTCTGGACCTAAAGTCCCTCAACAAAAACCCATCAATTCCTTACTCGAGTGACAAAAAATCAACTCTCATCTCTTGCCATATTGCTGAAATGCAGCAACCCCTTTCTAGGCTGAGTCGATCCCTTGCCTTGAGTAGGAGATGTGTAAACTTTCTTCCACTTCGGAACTTGAGGCTGGCTTCAATAATGTGATGAATGTGGCAAGGCATCATGCCACATTTAGCCACAGGAAGAGAGGAGGAGGGTCACATGAGCCCCTTTGTTCCAGCCACCGGCCTAGCCTTGCTATGGACTGCCCGTAGCCAGTCCTACTGGGTCTCCAAATGGACTGGCTATGCCTCATCCTGGTTCCTTAGTTCCTGTTTAGTTTGTTTGGACTCAAAAAAGGATCGACGCAAGATATTTTCAATTTCGTCACTAATCCAATGTTGGGAAGGAGAAAACTAAAATGCCTCTAGTTTCTAAATGCGGAAGAACATATATAAAAAATGGATGTAGAGATATGTAGTTCTTTTTTTTTTTTTTTTTTTTTTTTTTTTTGTCGGAAACGGGCATATATTAGCATAGTAAAAGATCAAGTGGGAAACAAAGAACTGCCCATGAGGAGGGCATCGTTACATAGCATGTCAAGAACTATTGGGGGGCGAGATGGCCCGGTTATACGGAAGGGATCCTCGTCCATGGGCTTTAGAGGCCCGATGCGCGGAGCATTGGCTTCGCGGCGACAATGGAGAACCCTAGCGTCGCCGAAAGCCGTTCGGCAGTCGCGACCGGCGAAGAGAGCGCGACACTCCCACGGTGGCGAACGGCTGTGATTAACGGTTTCAACGAGGATGAGGCAGTCAGATTCCAACAACAGGTGAGAGCTTGTCTTGTTATTGCTGATCAATTCCTTCAAAGCATGGATGAGCGCGAGAATCTCTGTTTCCAGGGCAGATGATGCGGGGACAGTGCGGGAGGATCCTCCAAGCAAGCAGCCCGTATGATCGCGGGTAACGCTCGCTGTAGCGCCCTGGTGAGGGGCAATCGGAAAGGCGCCGTCCACATTTACTTTCAAAGTACCCTGCGGGGGCGGGAGCCAAGTGCGAGCAGAGGTCAGCCATGCGGAGTGTCCTTTCGGGTCTGGTGGGCGAGCCTAAGACCGGAGTTTGGCAAAGGCAGAGGCTTTCTCGACAAGGAGCTCCGGGGATGTGCGCTGTTGACGAAATACAAACTGATTCCGAGATTTCCAGAGCTCCCATAAGAGGCTCGCGGTGAATTCGAACGGAGGCACAGCCCTCGTCTGGGTAAGTACTTCAGATATCCACGCATCCATCCTATTAGTGTTGTAAGCAAACCCTGTCAATCGAACGTTTGGATGGTTCCGCACCGCTTGAGTCCTTGGGCATTGTAAGAGAAGATGTTCGGTGGTTTCGATGGAGGTATCACAAAGAGGACAAAGAGGGTTGTCGATTAGATGCCTGCGAAATAGGTTGGCTTTAGTTGGGAGAGCGTTCTGGCAGATGGCCCAGAGAAAATAGCGGATTTTGGGGGCCGTTTTAGCTTTCCAAATCTGCTTCCAAACTGACTTAGGCGTCTGGAAGGAAGAGGAGGCTTGGGGTAAGGGTTGTGGGGTAACTGTCTGCTGGATAAAATGATAGCCACTCTTCACTGTGTATATGCCATCCTGGGTAGCTGTCCACATCAGTCGATCCTTTGTTGTTGTAGGCCAAATTTTCAACTGCAGTATTTGCTGGACAATGGATTCATCAAAGAATCGATGCAGAAGGGAGACATCCCGGGAATGGAGTTCGGCCCGAGAAGACCGGATACGCCGAGGTTCGTTCGGTAGCCTAGGGCCGCCAAGGATTCCGAGAGGTAACCATTTATCTTCTCTAATGTTGATTGAAGTGCCATCCCCCACGAGACCATTGAAGTTGAGGTTTAATAGAATCTCGCCGGCGGGATGCCGAGCCAACCCCAGGATGGTCGATGTCCTCGCCCGGCATGCCGGGAAGGTGGTTGAGTGGAAATAAAGGGCTTTGAAAACTCGTTGCGGAGCGAGGAGGGATCTTGGAAGAGTCGCCAAGCCCGCTTGCCGAGGAGAGCCTTGTTGAAAGCAAGTAAGTCCCGGAATCCCAGCCCTCCCGCCGCTTTGTTTTGTTTCGTAGATCCCAATTGCGCCCAGTGTATGCCGGATTTGTTGCTGTTGTTTCTCCACCAAAACCTGGAGATTTGCTGTTCAATAGCTCTACAAATAGAGACAGGGATCTTGAATATGGACATCGCATGCTGTGGTAATGCTTGGATAATAGACTTAAGCAAAATTTCCTTGCCCCCTTTGGAAAGAAAATTTTCTTTCCAACCTTCTAATTTTGAGTGAACTCGGTCTAGGACCCAAGCAAACAATGCTTTTAGAGGAGCCCCAATCGGAAGGCGGCCGAGATACTTACCTGTTTTTGCTAGGATCGGCACCCTTAGTTCACTTGCCAAATTCTGTTTCACTGTCGTGTGGGCAAAGTGTTGTCCTAGGAAGAGGCCGATTTGTTTCGTTAATTTCTTTGGCCGCAGCGAGACAATGCGGTTGAGTAGGTTCGCTAGATTTTGACACTCGAAATACAGCCCTTCATAAAGAAGATGGCATCGTCAAGCAAATAGAAGATGGGATAAGACGGGACTCCATCGTTGAGTTTAATGCCCTGCAGTGGACCCCATAGCGACGCAGCTTGGTGGATAAGAGTAGAGAGCATATTTGCCACTAGGATGAATAAATAGGGGGATAGAGGGTCGCCCTGTCGAAGCCCTCGAGTTGGGTGGAAGTAAGGTAGTTGTTCTCCATTGAGCTTGATACTAAGGGAAGTGGTGGTCACGCAATGCATAATTCTCTGGACCCAAGTAGCATGGAATCCTAATTGACGGAGATAAGCGTCTAAGAAATCCCATTCCACCCTGTCGTAGGCTTTCAGCATGTCCAATTTCAAGATCGCTTGAAAGTTCTTCTTGTTTGTTTTTGTTCTGAGCTGATGTAAAACCTCCTGAACTATAAGAATGTTGTCTTGGATTTGCCTGCCTGATACAAAAGCACTTTGCATAGAGATATGTAGTTCGAATGCTTTTTTTTATTAGTGGTCAAATGGTGACAACGAATTTAATCCCTTATTTTCTAAGATGTTACTGACAGCCTTCAAAGCGAAAAAATCATGTGTAAACAATTCATGTTGCTTTTATTCTCATTCGGCGCTCATTTGTTGTAGCTTCAAGTTTCTTTGCTTCCTTCTTTTTTCGGCTCCAAAATCGCACCTCCCACTAAGTTGTGAGCGCAGACTTTTTTTTTTTTTTGGTTGGTCCTACTCTACTCCTATTCTAACACTCACTCTCAGACTTTTGTCATGCCTCTTTGCAGGGCGTGGGAGTCAAAACCCACTCCTGAAACTTAATTCGTCTCCATCTCAACCCCCCTGAAAATGTAGGGATTCAAACCCCCAACATCCCCCTTCCAAGTTGAAGGGTAGCCACTGAGGTAAACCAAGTTGAGGAGAAAGTCAAACGACTAGGTTTGGTTAAAGCATGCCAAAAATGTTAAACTGAGAAGAAAGTAACAAAAGTGGATTTTGGCGAGCCGTTTAAATTTTGCAAATATTTATTAAAGCTTATAGGTCAGAAACTTTGACAATTTTGTAGCCTGCCATCACACCTGCAGATTTTAAATATTTTTCATTTGAGGAGAAAGGATTTTAAATATTTTTCATTTGAGGAGAAAGTCAGATGACTGGGTTTCTTTAAAAAGCATGCCAGAAATGTAAAACTGAAAAGAAATACACGTGAATTTTAAATTACAGTCCTTGAACTTTGACTTAAATGTGTACTTTGATCCCTAATTTTTTAATTTATTCAATGTGGTCCATAAACTTTAACCAAATATGCATTATAGTTCTTAAACTTTTAATTTATTCAATGTGGTTCTTGAATTTTTTATACGTGTTCAATATAGTTCTTGAACTGTATGAAAATATTTATTGTAGCCACTTCAGGGACTATAAAAGTTCATGGATTACATTAAACAAATTAAAAATTCAAAGATCATATTGTACATTTGGCTAAAGTTTATAAACCACATTACAAATTAAAAGTTTACAAACCAAATTATACATTTGCCAAAGTTCATGAAATGTTTGTGTCATTTTTTCTTTTAAATTTCTTTTTTATTTGATGCCACATAGTCATGTCACTCTTAAATGAATCTGACTAGTAATTGACAAAGCTCGCCACATAAGTTAATGATATGCTATTATGACATCATTGAATATACTCCTTTCCGACGCTCCTCCGTGACTAAATAGTAATTGACAAAGTGTGACCGTGGGCCCCACTCTTTGAGCTTTCCTTTACCCCTTTCATGTGGGTATCATTCACTCTTTCTTATACATTCTCCAAAAATTGTCCTTAGGCCTAGCTGAACGTGGGCCTTTTGGTGGGCTCCCAAAAATATATGGATCGAGAATATTGTCATGATCCAATTAGATGTACAAAGGAGTTTTACAAATTACCTAAACATCACAATTAGGATCTAAATTGAATTTGATGAGTTTCAGCACATAACTGAGTTGAGATTTCCTTCTTGTTTTATTTTTTCCAAGTGCAATTTTCTCATAAAATTACCAAGTCATGGTCGACGTAGCTTTGGCTACGGTTTGACATGTTCGAGATTGGATTGGTCAATTGTGATGGTGCCAACATAGAGTGAGAAACGTTGAGATATTTAGGCCGCGACCATAGAATCTCAAGATGTGGCATAACTGGACATGTGACATACAAGATCAGCAATGCACGTTCGCAGTTGGTATGTGCCTAATCGGCTAAAGTCATATTAAAATATGAGAACGGTTATCTCCATTTTAATATATAAAAGGTCCCTTAGTTATTTTCCATTTCCTACACTCCAGGGCCATTTTAGTAATTTGATATTAAATTTGAGACATCAACTAATTATGCTTTGATTTATTAGATTTTTCAAAAGATTCAATGTTATCGGTTGAAGCTTATTTTGTACATTATGTACAAGACTACCCTGTGATGTATATGAGAAAGTAAGATCAATCGTATTATGAGAATTATGTAAATTAGTATACTATCTTAGTCATTAATAATTAATTTTGGAGATGGTGCATGTGTATTGCACGGGTCCTCAACTAGTAATGAGAGATACAAGGGAGGCCTGGATATAAATTAGTTATTTCCTACACTTGATCCATATGAGCCCATATCACATCCACCGTTACGTCAGGTTTATTGCATATGGGCCTATCACATCTAACGGTGGATGTTAGCCTGACTCACATGTCTCGCGACATTAACTAATAGAAAAATACTGCATACTCTCCTTACTTTTTTTTTTTATTACCATTTTTAACCCTCTATTTCTAAAAATACCGCCATGCAGCTCAGGACAAAACCCACAAACTAAAGGGTCAAATTACCCAACCACTGGGGTACCCTAGTGGCCACCCTTCCAATATGGAAAATGAATGTGGGGGGTTCGAATCCCCACATTCTCAGGAGAGGTTGGGGTGGAGACGAATTAGTTTTAAGAGTAGGTTTCAACTCACACCCTGCAAGGAGGCAGGGCAAAAGTTTGAGAGTGAAAATTAAAATAGGAATAGAGTAGAACCGATCAAAAAAAAGAAAAAAGGTCAAATTACCCTCCCTTCTACAAAACGCCAAGCACAAGAACCCTACCCCTCAATTCCCAATTCTCAGCAATTAACTTGTACATTAACTTTTACACTGACAATGGACCTAATGACATTAAGAAAACTCAAAGTCAGGACATGGAAGTTTTAATTTTGTACATGCATACCGCAATCTTGCTTTCATCGACCATTTGACCAATAAAATGTTTAAATAGTTGATTTGTATATTTAGAGTGCAACGTATCAAATAACATTTTGAACTCGAACTCCGAATATCAACTAAATGAACCTATTGAGATCTTGCTGAGTAAGAATTGAGATTCTGAGTAATTCAAGGGTAGATATAATCAAATTCGAGATTTAGTGATTAATAATTGAATCGAGCAAGTCAAATTTAAACTTGAGCAAACGGGATAATTGCATCGAGACAAAAAAAAAAAGGCTTACGAGTGCATCTTTGACTTCCGGTTGTTGGTCTCCCGCACCAAACATCAAGCGCTCCCTAGATTTGAAACTCAACATACGACATGCTACAATAAACTTAAGATTTCGACTTGCCTCTAATTCGTGCAACATATCATATGACCTAATCATTTATTAAAAAGAAAGGAATCATCTAGTGAACCAGAATAATCGATGATGGGAGTAGGGAGAGGTTTGTTGTGCGGTGTGGTGAGGGCGTTCAACCACCTAGAAAAGTCAATTTACCGTGTGAAAATCTATTGGAATGTTCGTTACATGTTTCTAGACAATCACTTGGTAGGATGGCACTTCACCAAGTATTTTTCTATGTTTCAACAACTTTTTTCCGCCATTGCATGGTTGTAGACGTTAGCGTTATAGCAAGTAGTTTTATAATGTCTAATAGGTAATGATGCTGATTTTAGGCATCCCTAGGATCCTCTTGTTTCACAAAAAACTCACGATTTGAAATATATTTTTCTAAATATAATTCCTTGTATCATTTAAAAAATATATGAATAAAAAATATTTGCATCATTCACGAAAAAGGTTTAGGCATAAATTATTATTGATAATGAAAATATTTTTTGTTCTTTAATCATTTCAAGCAAGATAACTAATTATTTTTTAAAAAATATTTTTTAGATCATTCATTCTTCAAGGAAATCACCCTTAACTACGAATTTGTGCTCCTCAGTCCTCACTATGCCGCAAACACGAGGGACTAATTTACCATGGAATTTAAAAAAAAAAAAAATGCTTGTGAGGCACATAATAAGAAGTATTAATTATGCCTTGAAAGTCGTGTACTTTATTGTGGCGTACTAAGAAGAGAATAGATATCAAAATTCAAAGTTATTTAATGTGCATTGAAAATTGCTATTTCCATCTCTAAATTATTACTATTACCTGCTTGAGACTTACGGATATGTTAATCCCGTCTTGTCTTGAAGCTCAAGTTCATTTCTGGCGCATGGACCTTCCACCCCTTTTTAATCCCGAATGCACAGAGCATGACATAAAAGGTTTGGCCTTGTTAAAAGGGATATCTTGCTATTGGCACTCAACATATTTTTTCGCTGAGCTAAGGAAGAAGTGGCGGATTAGCTGAAGGAAGGGGGCAATCACGTGTGCTTGCAATAAGTAAAGGGCTCATTAAGGGGATAATAGTCCAAAACATCCTAAACATATTGTATGGTGATCATAAATTTTTTTAATTTAACCAATTTAATCCTATATCTTTTAACAATTTGTTAATGTAATCCTTCCAATAAATTTTGGCCAAAAACCACTAATGTGGAAGCTAGCCATCCTATGTAGCAAAGTTAGCCATCCTACATAGATAATTGACACTAACATGGACAATTTTTACAATTTTTAAGTCCCTACCACAATTGAAAAATAAAAGAAAAAACATTATACAAAACTCATATAATTTTAAAAAATTGTAAAAATTATCCATATTAGCACCAACCGAGTCAGCGATTTCTTGTCAAAATTTGCCTCGAGGACTATATTAGAAAATTTTCAAAAGATTTTAGATCAATTTGGTCAAAATTAAAAAAAAAAAAAATTTAGGTTGAAATTGATTCTCATATAATATATTTAATATTTTTTAGATAATTTTCTCCCGATCAAGTGATATCAGGAGTGGAACCCTTGCTCACTCTACTTCAGCTCCAAATAGGGAGCTAAATTTGCTGACTCCAACTTAGATTAGAAAACTCATGTTACATTTTCCCATGGGGATACTAAGTACAATTTGGACTTTCTTTGAGTCACGTCTGAGAGTTGAGCATGCTAGGTCAGGTTTCCCCACACTTTCGGCTTCAACATTGAGACGTAATTTTGACAGAAGCCATAACTTTCGGCTTGCAAACCGAGTTCGTCAACTACTGTTGTGGCGCCAAGTAAAAAAGTTAAAACTTCTAGAAAATTGATAATGGTCATATGGAATTTTTTATATAATAACAAAGCAAGTGTCTCTAAGTTTAAGCTTGTTGGAATTACTTACATAAACTTAGCATAGTATTAAAATAGGAGAAGATGCATTCAAATATTTCCAAGGCCCCTTATATACCTCTCCCATTATGTTTATTCCGAAGCAGCCAAACTCCAACTTATGTGTGAAAGGAAGTGACAAATTGTTCAAAAATTTGACTATGCCTTTGCATAACAGCTCAAATTTTGATAGTTTGTGTTGGTTCCAATAACCTTCTAAACTCATTGAGGTTCTATAGATATCGCGACTAATATGGCAAAATACAGGGGAAAAGTACCAAAAAAGTCCTAAACATATAGCATTTGTACCAATTTAATTTTTAACCTTTTAATTGAACCAATTCAATCCTAAACCTTTTCATTTTTGTACCAATTCAGTCCATTTACCCGACTAGCTAATGCTGAATTTTTTTTTCTTTTTTTCTTTTTTTTTTCCTTTTCCTTTTCTTTTTCCTCTTCTTCCTCTTGACCTTTTTCTCCTATAGTGGTGGGCAAACCTCCAGCAACTCACCGACCACTAGGCGAGGGCTACAAAGCCCTCACCAACCGCAGGTGATGGCCACGGCCCTCGCGGAAGGCTGCGGGCGAGGCTAGCCTCCTCGTGGCCTTGCCACGGGCGAAGGCGGCCTCGCCCACAACTAGCGAGGCCATGGCGACCTTCACTTGGGCCTTGGTGAACACCACCGTGGCCTCGCCAACCGTTGGCAAGGCCACGACGAGGCTAAGCGAGGGCCGCAACCCTTGCCGACAGCCAACGAGGGATTCATGACCCTTGCCCGATGGTTAGTGAGCCGTCGGAGGCTTGTTGGCCAATGCTGGAGAAGAAGACCAAGAGAAAGAAGAGGAAAAAGAAAAGGAAAAGGAAAAAATTAAAAATTGTCACATTAGCATTCACCAGCCAACTAATATCCACATCAGTGCCAGCCAGCCAAATTTGGCCAGATGGATTGAATTAGTACTAATGTGAAAAGATTTAAGATTAAATTAGTCCAACTGAAAAATTTATGACTAAATTAGTACCAATGTCATAAGTTTAGAACTTTTTTGATACTTTTCCTAAAATAAAGGGAAATACAGCTACGAACGTCATATATGTATTTTGCTCATGTCTAGGTTGTCACAAACGTACATAGGTCATTCACAACATCAAATAAGTATGACACATTTTTAACTGATGCAAATGCGAGGGAGCCGTGACCAAAGCATATAATATAACATTGGTGATGGGCTCGAAGGGCTGCCTGCCGACGGTGTTTAACATATTCCATCAATAGATGAGTCTCCGCGACTGTGCCAGGCGGGCGAGCCGTCATCAAAACGGATAATATCACTACCAGCTTGGATCCATTTCGAGACTTGGCACACCTCTTCCGCACTGTCAAAACGTAAGACTAAAGTTAGAAGGAACAAGCAATTTCCGCGAAAAGCGCTGAGATTGCATCCAAGACTTCCGAATCCCGCCACGGGAGACTAACTAAACGCCGATTTCACTAGCGGTGAAAACAACGACAGACGACTTGAGTCAAGATCCGGTGGATTCCGCCACTAAATCGACGACGAATATCGTTTCGATTTTAACCTTGTCTTTCTAAGTGTAGACAAGAAGGGACAGCCGAGGGGTCCCCCGCCTACCTTTGCGAGCACTACACATGAAGCTTCCGCTCAAGTCCTTGCGAAAGCCCCATGTAAACGCAAGGAAAGCGAAAACGTGTTGCACGACGACTCCACCATCTGGTCTAGAAGCCCATCCCCGACCACGTAACCTTCGTCCTTCTAGAAATCAATAATTGTTTAAAGGAAAATCTTCGAACAAGGGCTCCCCAATTGAGGACTTTGGAGAAGAATTTATTTAAATAATAAACTTAAATGTCATTATTTTTTAAATAAAGACTTGAAGTGTCATTATTTTTTAAATAAAGATATGAAGTAATTATATCAATCTCAAAAAAAAAGCCTAAACTCACCAAGTGATCAAGGACTTTTTCATCATTTATTTATTTTATTTTTTATATTTTCTTTCATTTTTTTGTTTTTTTTTTTTTTCTTTTTTTCTTTCCAAAAAAACTCAAAAAGGAAAAAGAAAAGGCTAAAAATTTATCCCAAAAAGAAAAACCCAAGAGGTAGGACCGGCCCCAGCCTTTCACTTTTGTGGCTGCCGCACCACCGATGTGTCGACAACCTCGCCTATGGTTCTTTTTTTATTTTTATAAGTTTTAGTCAGAAAAATAAAGAAAATAATATATACAAGACAGAAATACTTTTGACTAGCCAATGGGTTTCGTTCTTATTTGAGATTAATACGACCACTCTGGGTCTTATTTAAAATGACATTCAACTCAGTCTTTATTTTTAAAAAAAATGAGGATGGTCTGAATCCTTATTTAAAAGTTTTCCTTATTTAATTGAAGCCGTATTGAACTGTTTCTCGACTGGTATTTGATTTTAAAAAGTGAATGTTAAAAGAAGGTGCTTTTCACAAGGTACACGCCTTCCAGCATATAAAACCCACCTCCCCCCTTCGGAGCGAGAGGCAGGCAAACCAGACGCGCAACTGGGGAAGTTCTCGCGGACAAGAAGAGAAGAGCGATGGGTGTGTCCAAGCCTTCTTCTCTGCTCCTGCTGTGGCTTCTGGTCGCCGCCTCTGCGTCCGAGGTCGCGCAGCTCGTCGAATCGAGGACATTGCCGAGCTTCCCATCTCAGCAACCTGGTAAGAACCTCCTTCCGGATTCCGCGGTCTCGGTTCTACCCCCCTTCGAATTGGTTCCCGTCCATCCCTACTGATTGAATTCTGTTGCCATCGACTCGCAGGGTACTCGAAGATCCTGGCGACGCTCGGAGTCGTCTGCAAGTGTTGCGACGGCGGCGGAGAGTGTACAGTTACGTGGGAAGGGTCTTGCTCCAAGCTCCAATGCCTACCGTGGAAACTAGGCTGAGGCGCATGCCCCCTTTTTCTATCTTTCTCTTCGGTACATAGTTTGGATACATCCCACTCGTAGAGTTAGACCGACCGCATGTATAAAAACACCTCAATTTTGATACAGCTAGAGATGTTCCAAGCTAAGTACCAAGATGCAATTTGATCGTGAATAAATATAAACAGAGTTAGAGCGAGCTCCGATGAAGCGTCCGGCAACACTAGCTTTTCCGGACACTACAGTTCCCTCGCTGTTGTCATGATCAGTTTGCCTCTTTATAAATAGAAACCTTTGATTCACGCCATGACTTGTGTTCAAGCAGAGTAGTGCCTCTGTTTAATTAACCGAATCCCCTCGGAGGAGTTCGTAGGTAATTTCTTTTACATATACCTGTTCGAACCACGACTTCATCATCGATCGGGACGGCCTAGTGGGGCGGGATTTTAATTTGCGAATGCGAGGTCAAGAGGCCGAAATCATCAGCAGCGCTAGCATATGTGTATATCTACTTTCTGTGCATATGGGTTCTGGACATTTAACGTTCTTGTGCGAGCGAAATTACAAGTTTCATCTTGTTCAAATCTTCCCAGGAACCGGGAGTTATTTGTTCAACTAACATATTAGGGTCACCTGAATTTCGTCGAGATAAACGGCAGTTCCTTTGTTAACGTTGTGGCGAAACGGGGGACTACCTTCGATGATGCAGCGAGTCGAGTTGCTCCTGCAGAGTCGGTATGTCTGCATTGATGATGAAACTGAGTTTCCAAGAGCTGTGAATCGCGCGTCCGATTGACATGATAGCCGACCTAAAATTCTTGCCTTGCGAGTACGAGGTTGGAAGGCTTGAGTGGATTCGTCCTCTAAACTTAGTAGCGTGCACGCGTGGTCGAGGCCCAAAAGCAAACGACCTGGCAACGACCGAGAAATTAGGTTAACAATCAAAGCGAAAAGCCGAAGACATCACATCGTGGTTCGTCTATCCTCCTATGTTTAGAGGCCAAGGAGTTGTTTCGCAGTATTGATAAAGAAGTAATTGCCAGTAGAACTCCCCTACTCATAGAGTCCCCATTTATAAGAATAATCTTTAAGAAACAAACACAAACAAAAAGTATTGGGAGCGCACGGTAGAAGTCCGATACCTTCTTCCTGGGAGACCGCTAAGAGGGAATTGAAATTCGAGCCCGTCTAATTGGATCCACCTTCACTCACAAGTTTAAGCCAATAAATTATAGGCCAATTAGGATATAATAATTACTTTACGCCACATTAATTCTTCGATGTGGATTTATTTGGAATTTATCTAACACAACTCACTCACATGTGCATTCTAACAATCTCCCACCACAATTCTCTGATGTGGGATTCTTCGGGATTCCTCTAATATAATTCACTCATACATAGGAGTGTCATGGTCCGAGCGAGTGGTTCCCGACCTAAAAACCCCCCACTCGCTAAGGACCGATTCCAAAAAATGGGCAAGGGATACACTGTTTCGTTTGTTGCGTGGATCACTAGGGAAGCGGGCGGGCGGTCCGGTCGCCCGGTTCCGGGTGGATCCATGGAACCGATCTTGACGTGAAACAATTTCGGTTTTCAACATAGAATGACTATGTGACATCAAAGCAAGCCAAAGAAAGAAAAACCAAATTTAAGTACGTGGAACAAAGATTCATTTGTTGCAACTATAAATGTATCTCGTAGATAAAAAAAACGCGGAACAGACGGAATGCAACATTCTCCCATTTCTTGCTTGCAAGTAACCACAGATGGCTAAATTTTCTTTGACCAAAGGTAAAGGTTCCCAATTGTCCTACTTCCTTGTTTGTTTTGTCTAGAGACACCAGTCTTTCTCCCTGCTAGAACGTCCATTAGGTTCTAATGAGTGACAGAGGAATGTTCATCATACACGTTCAAAGAATGGATGAGTGACCGAGTCCTCCTCCAACTCCGACTCCTGAATAACAGGATATGCAACCAATGAAGGAATGGATGTGCGTAAGTTGATATAGAGGCGGAGAGAGTACTAAGTGTTCAAGAAATATGGGTCTCTCTTAACGTTATGAACTGGACATATCCCTCATCAAGTTCAGCAAAATATCACAAGTCGCACAGACAAATCAAAGGAGGTGAAATGAGGCACCATCCAAACACAGGAAAACAAAGGAAGTCCAACTAAACAAGACTTTATTAAATACATCACCTTCATTATATCAATAAATAAACTAAACAACCAAAAAGCATAAGAATTCCCCCAATATTCAGCTTTGTATTCATCCATGAGATTTAGGTTTGTTTTAGTAATTTTATTTTTTAATAGTAAAAGGGAACCTGTCCAGTCCGAGAGGGCGGGCGGGCGGATCCGCCCATGGAACCGAGAACCGAACCGGTACCCACCGGTTCCCATAAATTGGAACCGGGAACCGAACCGATTCCCTCAAGAACTACCGGTTCCGGGTGGTTCCAGTTCGGTTCCAGGCGGTCCGGCGGATCCTCGTTCTTTTGCACACCCCTTCTCATACGTGCATTTTAACAAACTTCCCCTCAAATGTAAACTCAGTGTTCACTCCACTCCCCCTTAATTTGGGCATCCTTCTACATCAACTTCCTACGGGTCCGTATTGCTACACCACAATGCCCACTTGCCCAAATCACAACCATGGGCGTTAATACCAATTGTTGGGAAGGCACAATAGATGTCTGACACATTTTTTCATGGAAATCGCCAAGCGGAAGCTCAAGTTCAAGCCCATCAATATATCCAGTTAAATCCATATTTACTTAAAAGCTTAAACCAATGAGTTATTGACCAACTAAGATATATTAATTGTTCTACACCACATCAACTCTCTAATATGGATATAGTAAACACTCGTCAATTTATCTAGTTAGATCCACATTTATTCGATGAGTTATTGGCCAATTAAAATATATTAATTACTCTGCACTACATTAATTTTACAATATGGAATTCTTCAAGATTTCTTTAACACAACTCACTCACATGTGCATTCCAACAAAAAGTGATCTTGGATTTTACAAAGCAAGAAAAGGCCAAACACTTCAATAAGATTTTCTTGACAAATTGTAGAAGATTAGCAAATTTTAAAAAAATTGTCCAATCAATCATAAAACTATTCTGTGATTGTCAATTCAATCTTTCTAATTGCCAATTTAATAGTAAGCATTTGTGCAAAATTCCTATATAGTAATTTCAGTCAATTTTTGTCAAAAATTACTAATGTAGCATCATATTGCATAAGGTGAATAAGCCAGCAATGATCGAACCCCCACATTAGCAAAGGATGCATATGTCAAAATAGAAGAATTGAAGTAGTGAGGGGGAGATATTTTTTATATTTAACCCAATCGCAAAGCAATTGTGTTAGTCGAGAGTCTCTCCTTCATCAGCTGAGATCAAGAGTTCAAAATCCGCGGTTGCTAATATGTTGTAAGTAGGGGGCCATAGTGTTGGGGTCCTATGCTAGTCTCCTCCGAGGTATAGTCATCGTTAAAGTCCGAATGTGCCATTTCATGTGAGCTGGAGGATCTTGTGACCCCGAATAGCGCAAGTAGAAGGGGCTTAGGTGAATCCTCGATTACAAAAAAACCAAAAAAAAAAAAAAAAAAACAAAACAAAACAAGGGTGCACGTGAATTTCTCAGCCTAAGGGCCAATAAAGTTCCCAGCTTAGCGCACATCACAGAAAAGCTCAGACCCATAAATTGGCAGCATCACATAAAATTACGGGGGTATAACAAGTTTCTTTTTTTCTTTTTGTACGTATCTTCCCTGAATGTTCTGGCAAGTTGAGATGATTGGTCAATTTTGTTGGTATTCTATGATCGCGATCGGCCGCCCCCACCTTCTAGAACGGGTTGGGACCTCCCTTTTGTCGTCATTAGGAAAGGATGTGAGTGGATTTGACTCTGTTCAAACTCTTATCGCACGATGGAAATAACGAAAAGGAAAAAAAGATGAAGAAAACTATAGAATAATAAATATTATAAACTGCGAATGCGTGCGCATGTGGTTCGTGGAAGGACCACGACAATTCGTTAAGCTGTTCGATGGGGACGTTAACAGGTTCGATGGATGGCACGAATTGAATACGCGTGGAAGAGGAAAAAGGGGGTATCAGAAGTCAAGGGGGGAAGAGGCATTTCACATCGAGGTCACATCGTATGTGCAAAGAGAAACGACGTATCTAGAAGGAAAGACTACTAAGATTATTAACGATTTTACGCATTCCAAGGTTCGTATGTCTGAGGAAAAATTATTGAATCGATCTTAAATTTATTTTGCATATATTAATTCAATACTAAATTTTTCAATTTGACTAATTTAATTTAAAATTTTAATACAAAAATTCAATATAATCATTTCGACTCTTTTTTGGATAAGTAGTCCAAAACTCTGATTATGAAGCTTTCGAATAGTGTAGTCATCTCTTAAAGTTGTTATCAAGGTCCAATTAAGTGCTTTCTTGAGCTAATAGAAATTTCAAAGTGTTATGTATGTAAGTTGATTTGGGTCGCGGTCACTTACATAGACCAAAATGTCTGGATTTTACAGATTCATGGGACTTAAAAAGTATTTCAAGGGCCTTCAGATAGTTGAGTATTTATGCTCTCCCAAGTTATCAAAAATAAATATCACAATCTTTCACATATCTAGAAGTTTTTCGAATGGTACAACTTTATCAATTTAGTAATTTGGGTAGGTGACGGACGTATGTTTTTGGATTCAAGTTGTCGAGGATGTAAGAAAAAATTTATTGGAGATTCTCCATGTATAAATAAGGAGGAAGGAGACTTGTATTTACAGTGACAATAACCATCTAGTATGGTTGTACAATTTTTAAATCTAAGTATGCAAGTCTTCAAATCATGTGATTAGGACCTATCATTTCTAAGATCAAGAAATGTTAAGAAAGAATCTTCGCATCAAGATCCTCTTTTTAATGGAGCATACAAGCCAAAGTTGGAGTACTAAACCCATTTCATATTTAGGGTGTGTTTGTTTGGGTAAAAAAAAATTTCGAGAATTAATTTTCTAAACTTTCAAACGTCCGATTCAGCTAAAATGATCGGTCATTGAAAAACTGGTCACAGTCAAAGAAAATATGCATGTTTGAAGTTAAAAAAAAATAAATTTCCTAACTTGAAAAAGAGAAAAGATTTCAAGAAAATAACTTTTGCCTGAAAGTATTTTCTTTTATCATGAAGTATTCTCCATAACAAACACAAACTTAGTTCGGTTTGGATTTGATTTTAATAGTAATTTTTCCAAAGACAAAACCTTCTAGCTCCAAGTCTTTGCAAGTGAATAACTTAGGAAAACTACCTAGTCAACCTTAAACCTATTTTACAAATGCCAATTTAATCATAAACCTTTATTTGAAATTCAAATATAATTTTCTGGTCAATTTTCATCAGAAATCATTAATATGATGGTCTAGAAATTGTCAATCATATTATGTGGCACATCGCCACGTGAGTGATTTGATGAAAATTAATCGGAAGTACTACATTGTAATAATACGCAAAAATGTATAACTAAATTGGTAAATTGGAAAAATTTTAAAACCAAACAGGTCTTTGTATAATAAATTTAGGATTGATGGGACAATTTCTCCATAGTCAATAATGATGTCGAGCTTTTTTTTTTTTTTTTTTTGGTCGGTGATGTCGAGCTTTAATGAGATTTGGGGTGGGAGACTCCTGTCTAAGTCCACACACCCCAACACTACCCCAACACTTGCTGGACCCGGCAAAGACTCAAGCTACCGGGCTAAGCACATTATATGGGGCAAGGAGACTCTCATCTATATGAGTCAATACTCGAGCGCAATGAGTTCATTAAAGCATCATGCTGATGTTAGGGAAGACCCGTCAAGGTCGATGGCTGAGACGACTGATTTCACAGGAATGAACTCGATGTACATCGCAGTTCTTCTATATCATTCGCTATTTATGGCTACTCTTTGTACGTTGCGCGAGCCGCCAACCCCTCCTAAACCTCCGGCGCCTTACTTAGTCTACGTGCCTGGGCAGCAACAAAAGCAACAGTGATATGTCTTTGAGAACTCTCAGAAAGTTCAAATTGCTCAAATATTGTCTTTATCCAGTAGGCAAAAACAATGCAGCACCGGGATATGCCTATCTTTCCAGCATAATTTTGATGTCTGAGCGTCCACAGAAAGAGAATACAAGCATAGTAATTCCAAGATGGATGATTTCAACCTATCTTTAGTAGTACCTTCCGTTGGCTCATGTTTTCACTTCTGTTATTAGCGCTCAGCGTTTCAACTCATCTACCCGTAAAGCAGTAAATTGCATGTCGGTCCTTAAAGAAGAGGGTCTGCAATTCTATATGCATTGCGCCATATGCAACTCAATCTCAAGGGAATTGCTGTCGCGATGGAGATTTGTAATTACAATCCCCAGATGGCCTTTAAGGTACAATGTAGTAGCATGAGCAGTCAGGCCTCAGCTTATACAAAAGACGTCACAAGTAGCAGCATGATCTAAACAAACCTAGGACCTGTATATGTGTATACATCTAGTACAGGAGGGAATAGTTCAGAGCACTGACATTGGCAAATCAAATTGAGAAGCCCTCTTGGTTGTTCCTTATTTGGCATGTAAATCTTCCCTCACGCGGAGCTTACCTTTGTCATAATCAGAGATTACAACACTTGGAGATGCAGTTGCTTCGATGCCAACATTCGACAATGCATCTGCCTCCTCATTCAGCTTGCCAGGGTCCTTTCCTTTTGTGTCCATGGCAATATAATCTGTCAAAGCCTTTTTTTCGCCTAAACCACGTTGCTGAAGCTTGCCGCTGGCAATGAAAGGAGATCTCTCGCCCCTCATGGGGCTGAAGAGACATGCCGGAGAGAAGCTTGGTGTGGAGAAAGCCGACTTATATGGAGTGCCCGAGAGGGGCATGGTGTATGGGATCGGAATGCTCTTGTGCGCAATCAAACTTACCTTGGAGATTGAAGGGACATTGTCGGAGTGCTTTGTCAAGTCGTCTACATAGAGTAAATCATCAATGCGAGCCACAATGTTGAATGCCAAGCTTTCTAGTACTCTCGAATAGCTCTCCAGAATGGATTTGCCCACATCCTACAGTTGAAATGCAAAGTGGATCACTCTACTGATACATCTATATGGAAACTAAACCTAGAACACTTAAGATACTTTCCAGAGTATGAATCTTTAATATTATTAATTTGTCACCCATCACCAATCATTAGTCCCAACAAAAAGATTACTTGGATCTATGTTGTCAGGGTTTTCTTATGATTTTTCACAAGGGACTGAACTAATTGGAAAAACCAAAAATTGCCCACAACAAATGAAGGAGAGAGTCCTAGATATTTTACCTTGTTGTATTGAATCTTGCTCATGTCCAAGGTGGTCTGAGGCAAGCCAGGAAACCATTGCCTCAAGCACAGCAGGAGGCTTTCTGCTCTGTCTGCAAGAAATTCTCTCTTTTCTGCGTCGACCATAAGCTCCTTTACCAATCCCCATGATGACTTTGAATTAGATCTGCTAGTGCTATTGACAGGTTTTGAATGAGTTCTTTTACGCCAAACATATATTGAGGCCTCGACACGGTTGGCAATTTCTATAGCTTGGTGTTCAGATGTAAGGTCCAGGCAATCTAGCAGACATTCAGGAGAAAACTGATCCGAGGTAATGTAGCGATATATAATATCACCTAAGCATGCTCGTCCATTCTGTAATCAGTTGAAGAAGAACTCTTAGAGACTAAATAAATTGCATTCATATGCCCCATATATACATGACTGTTATATGTGCTTCATACCTTAGGAAGAGTTTCCAAGTATGAATCAGGGACTTCCATATCAGCTAAGGCAATGCTATTGATTGCCATGGCAGCTTTTAATATCTGGTTGGTGCAATCGCGTTTGTGTTGTAAATGCTTTCGAGAATCTTCACTGAGACCTCCAGGATGGACTCGAGGTACGGGAAGCCACCATTTTTCCTCTTGGCGCTGAAGGGCTCGTCGGAAAGAGGCTGATCCATCGGCCTCCAATGCCAAAATCCCTTGATCCACGTACCAAAACTCTGTGTCTTCAAAGCTGTCTAATATTTCCTGATAAAGACAAGTCATGATCCTCAGTTTTCCTTTCCCTGACTAAAAACATAGACCACTTAACCACTTGGAAGAAACCTTACAAGAAGCATATTGTCTAGCTTTCGGAGAGCCGGGAGATTCATATAAAGATCAGACCTTGGTCTGCATGTCATGACCTGAAACCCAGACAAAGAATTGAAGAAATGACTTTTGAGAAAACTCAAATCCAATTGGTCCATCAATTTTTTTCATTTCTAATCCACCAGCAAGTAGTATGAAATCATCTTGCCAAGTTGTTTACCTGAAGTGAAGCTAGCAATCACCTATTTCAAAGTGTTCATGAATTGAGACTATTTTACATGTATGGTTCTATAGCAACAATTATTGCTGTCGTTTGCAGTTCTTCCTTAACCATGGATCTCTAAGTGCACATGTTCTTAACAACCACAGTGATTCTTATGCCCACAGAACACTGAAGCAGCTAAAGCAAAAAAAAATCATCCCCATCATGTCAGAGTGGAGAATTCTAGCGCTAATCAAGACTTACAACTCGCTAGAGAAATGGGATGGCAAGAAACAGGCTTTTATATGTCAAAGGATGCAATTTCATAGGTGCAATCTAATAAGCAAATGGCCTTACCTCAAGCTTGCTTCCATCCGGGAATGTCTGCCATGTCGGAGTGAACTCAACAATGTGATCACTAACACAAAGAAGCCATTCCATCTCTCTTCGCCACATCACTTTCTTCTCCAGAGGAATAGGTTCTAACCTCCAAAGTTGCCCAAACAGGGTGGCTTCACAAATGCAGTTACGAAACAAAAGATCGAACATCAGAAACGCAGGTGGAAAAACCGCCATTAGTTGAAGCATACAACAAGAGATCCATATATGAAAACTAGTTTCGCCATTTTATGTTTCAAACAACCAGTCGTCCTTCAATCAGCAATGCAGGTGGAAACCTTACTTTCTAAAACAAGCTGGAGCAATCAAATTCGATGTTTAACCCAATACGCCACAGCAATGAAGAAGTTGGTAACAAATTCCAAATAGGCAACATACCACAAAGATTAGTAATGGCATTTGATATGGCCAATGCCGTGCAGACCCCATTTCCGGAACCCGACATGTCCTCTCCAAGAAGCAATTTTGAGAATCTTTCCTTCATCATCTCAACCTCTGCATCCCCCATCAACCAAACAGTAATCAGTAATAACATCAAGATAAACAAAATTTATTACATAAATTTCAGCTTCGGTTTTGTCTTGGTTCAAACCTGAAATTGCAGAGCCGTGTTTCTCCAACTTTTTGTCACTGGAGTGGAATTTCTCCGCATCTTCCACGACGCCATTCTCACTGGCACAGTCCGACGCCGGAGCTTTGTCCACCGACCAATGCAGTACAGGAGGCGGCGAGTACGACACCTCGGAGCTGTTCTGACTCTGCTCTTCATCCCCCGTCGCTTCCGATGTCAAAAAAGCAGAGCTTGAGCTGCTCTCCCGCCTCTCTTCCTCGATCAAATCCGCAAAAATCCCAACTTCACCAACTTTCCCGCAAAACCCATCTCTCCTTCCCTCAGTGCCTTCGCTCTTGACACTCGAACCCTCCATTTCAGGACCCTCTTCTTCTTCTGCTTCGACACGACCAGGAGAAGCATGAAACACGGAGTTGTTCACTACCATGCCATTGTAGCCAAGCCTCTTCGAGCGTGACCCACTTGAGAAGCGAGCCCAGGAATGCAGCCTCCGGAGGAACTTCAAGACCAGGAGGCCGAGAGGAGATGGAGAGGTGGAGTTATGGAGCGCTCTGGGCTTTGGCAGGGGCAGGCAAAACTTGAGTTGGTGGTGCGGAGTGGGAGGGTTTCTGCGTTCGGTTCCTTCTCTATCTTCTCCTTGTTGGTCGAAAGCGCCACCCATGAGATTACAACAAAGACATTTGTCTAGTAAAAAAAAAATAAAAATAAAAAATTGGGGAAAAGACAAGGTAATTTTGGAAAGGCCAGGGACAAAAGGGAAAAAGAAAAAGTCAATTTTGGGTGTTCAGGGTTTTTTTTAGTTGGGGCGGGGGAGCTTTGCTTATTTATGTTGGCAAGGCCAGGCCAGGCATGTCATGATTAGGGAAGCTTGGTTCAAACACTAGGTCTCTCATCATGAGAGTCATATGAAAATGGATCGATGGAGGAGCCTATGCTGGTCCCTTCAGATGCTTCTAAGTCAATCATCATTTCCATTTCTTTAGACTATAAAATTTCTGCTTTTGAGCGAGGCAACAGTGAGAATTGCCTAAGTATCTGCATATTGTTTGATAATGTATAGGATTAATATCACGAAAAATTTCGAAATAATATACATGCGACAACAAATTGATACATTATCATAAATTTATTCCAAAATTAATTTTTGATCATCAAAAACCTTAAACCGGTATATTTATGATAAATTTACCCTTCGTTAGTTTCTATTAAGTTGGATTAATACCATGAAAAATTACAAATTAATACACATGTGACAAACAAAGCGTAAAACCCTTAAAGCAGTACACTCGTCATATATCATTTAATTCAACAATTTGACGGTAAAATTTTACAGAAATTAACGGCGTGTAAATTTGTCAAAGGTGTACTAATTTTAGATTTTTCGTAATCAAAAAAATTGGTTTTGAATAAATTTGGTACAAACGTTCATAATAAAATTCTAATAAATATGTTTTTTTCAAATTTTCGTGAGTTGGAATCTGATGAAGAAGCTCTCATGATGTGCAATGATGCTCCAGCTATGACGATCTTGTAGTTGTAACACGTAATAAAAGTCGAAGTATCTCTTTTCACGTGTATAATTGTTACTGAAAAGTCGTATGCCAAACATCTGCAGAATCGCCGCTCTCTTCTTTGCTTAAACAAGGTCTCTACGTCGTAGGCAATTATATCATCCAAGAATACAATAATAAAGTAATCTAGTGAAATCGTGGAAGCAACGGATCTGCTTTGAATGATGTCTTGAAATGAAACTGGCGGCGTTTTCGAGGTGGAGGATGCCCCCTTGTTTGGTCCACCAAAAAAGTTTACTAGCTTTGGTCGCTTAAGATTTTAAAGTTCTCTCTCTCTCTCTCTCTACATACACATATATTCATATATATGTATATATAGTGTCGGTCTCACTTTTGCTTCGCTTTTTATCGACTCCACCTTTATCTATTTTCCTTTTTGGCCAATCTCCACCATCATTTATTATGAAAGCTCCAAAATAGAAGTTCAATTATTTAGTGAAGTAGGCAAGCACCTCATGCTCTCAAATTGCAAATCTTATGGGTGTTCAAAAGATTCTCAACACGTAAGATTGTGAGAGCATTCAATAATCTACAATTGTCGCCGACTTCAGATCGAAGGCTGACAATGGTCACAGCACCAGCAAAGCTCAATCGAGGTCAAGGTCGAGGTCAATCATGTAACCTCAATCTAGTGGCAATGGCCATGTAGCCAATCTTTACTACAAAACTTGCATGGCTAGCCAGCCTGTTGTAGAGGCTCGCGGCCAGCCATGGCCCTCAAAAACTCGAGGTTGACTTTGCATGCCCTCATTGACCTCGAGTTGTCGCTTAGGCCAAGCTCATGTGGCCTAGCCATGAGCTTGGCCAGGCCAGGCCAAGATCGGCATCAGGGTCTAGCTATGGTGTCCAACGATGACGTCTAGCGATGAGTTGACACTGTGTGGCTCTTGATGTTGTTGTGATATTACTTTTGTTGTTGTGTATGAGAAGAGAGAAATGATAGGGTGAGAGAGCAAGAGAGGAGGTTAGGTTGTAGATTTTGAATGCAAGTTTGAGGCGATGCAAAATGTGAATTTTGAAATATGAAGGATAACACTTGATACCAAAAGCAAAGCTAAGGATGGATCTTGCAATTATCCCTCTATAATAAAATCCTTGTTAATCTCACTCGTAAATTGTGGGTCATTAGCAGTTCGTTGCACGGGCAAATTGATAAATAATGGCATAATAAAAACATCTTTTAAAGTAGGTAAATGAGGGTGATTGGAGAATGCGAGAGAGTTCATGAAAAAATAATTGATGGTTACTTAATGATTGAAAAGGCCTCATCATGCGATAGAAAACTTAAGTTATGTTTGAGGTGATGAATTTAAAATTCCAGCTCTTTTGATTCAATTTTACCATTTAGGAGAAGGAACAATATTTTTATTTTAGATCACGTCAACTAGTGCCTTGGGGACAATGTAAAGTACAATTAATTCAAAAATAGTTCAATTTTCACAATGACGATTGCACATGTTACGAGAACACTTGGTATATTCCAAACTGTAAAATTTCCTTAATTAATTTTTTTTCCAACCATGGCTCTTAATCAATTATGTAAGAAGTGCCTTGAGGTACTCTTTAATAAACGAAATTAGTGCTCAAATACATAGTTGTTCTTTTTTATTAAATTTTTTGGCAAAGTTCCAATAAACTTTTTTGACTCTTTCGAGATTGTTTGCTACTTGGAGTGGCATAAAAAGATGCATTTTGTCACCTTTTCGAGCAAGTATTTCATGAATTTAGTACATATGATAAATTCAATTCGGACTGCCATATTCAATGAGATTCGGATGAGATCCTATAAAAGCCATCTTCTTTCGTGGTTTAGATTTGGTTTGGTACATACAATTGCAATCATATAATAATTTTTCCTCCCCTTCAAAGTTCAGATTTCATGGCACTATCGACATCCGACCAAAAAATTAAATAGCACTATCGACAGAAAACAAAAAAACAAAAAAAAGAAGGAAAATCTCTTTCTATCCAATAAAGTATGAAAATTGAAAAAGCAATAAAGTCAAAGAACAAAAATGCAAACGAAAGCGACGAAGAACCTTGGGTCTCGAGCATTGCGCTCCTCGCCTTGACCTTCACAAACTTTTTCATCGTTCGGTAAATATAAACTTTTTTTTTTATTTGGCCAAAGACAAACGTGCTACCGAGGATGCACTTCCACCAACCTACACAGCAAAAAGGTAGAAAAGCAATCGCATTCTATTGCATTAAATAAATAAAATAAATGAATGAATGAATAAAGAATGACTGACCAAGTTAGGGTATCATGAAGATTGAAATTGGCAAATCAAAACAATTTTATAAACCAAATTTAAAATTGATGCAGTAGAAAAAAGGATGACATAAAAAAAAAAAAAAAAAACATGAACCAATTATATCTATGCTATTTCTTATGGTTTCTTTATAAGATAAGTTATATACATACAATCTTCTTCTACCTAATAACATAAACTTGTAGAGTTGTACTAATAATATCTAACATGATGTGATGATCTACTCTCACATCTTTCATGACACAATTTTCATATATTCCGTGCATATTCTTTTTAATCTTATGTTTGCAAGTTTTCACATTAACCTTATATGCAAGCAATCTTCCTTCAACTAAAATTTTAATGGCATGATAATAATCTTGCAGGAAGACAAATGTCTTCCACCTAGTATTTTAGAGCTTTTGGGTACTATTTCTCTCATGTATTCTAAAGCAGCCTAATTTATTAGTTTTCCTTCATTAAAACATACGTGTCTACATATATATATATATACTTAATGTATATATTCATGAAGCAAATCAGTCGTTCGAATAATAATAACCCTTTGATCATTTTGGGCAAAATAATTTGAATATATATATATATATATATACTTGACTTAGCTCTAAAATTTTCTTGAAGGAAGATTCTTAATGACCAAGTCACATAGATGATTAACAGAAAGGTAATTATGAAGCTAGCCTGACCTAGATTCTCTCAAATGAAATTTTAAATCGATATACTGATCATGTTTTGCATAATGACATTACATACAAGCTATTATGAACATAAAGTACTAAGTGACCATGAAATTACATTGATGAAAAAGGGGGAGTTGCGGTTGAGATCCAATAATGGCCGGACCATATAAACCCTCAAGCTCTTCTTTTAGCTTCCCTCGCAAGTGTCCAATAATTGTGCTGGTTGTTCTAACTGACACGAAAATGACGGCAATCGCATCATCAACTTCTGATAGCTTGCGATGTGGACCGCTGATTTGAAGCAACAGAAGAATGGAGCCAAAGCTTACAACTTCAGGAACTTCACCCGACAGAGACAAGAGACAAACGTTGTTTGACATTACCTGCTTTTTCAGACTTACGTTATGATTCATATATAGAATATGCAAAGGATGAGAAAAGAGGGAATGAAAGTGACATAGGCGAAATTTGTTTAGGGTTTTTAGTCTTTAGGCATGCGCTTGTAAAATTTTGCTTTACGGTAACGATCTCATATTGATGATGCAATTTCTAAAGTCCAACCTACCATTTTACCGATTCGAATTCACACATGATCATTCATGGAAAAAGATCACTTGAATGAAACTCTACATGAACTGAGTATATGTTTGAAATGCGATTATATTACCACTTCGTATCAGCATCAAAAGAAATAAAAGGACAATATAGGAGAGAAAAGGGGAAATTATTAAAAAATATCATAAATCTATTGCAATTATGTCAATTCAATTATAAATATTTTTTTTCACTTGAGTCATAAACATTTTGTATTTGTATCAATCCAGGTTTATTCTACCAACTTTGACAAAAAAATCACCAACATTGACACTAACCATCTTATGTGACATGGCCAACATTGACGTGCATATTTTTAATGATATTTTAACATTCTTTCTAATTTTATTTATTTGTATATTCTTTTCTTTTCTTTCTTTCTCTTTCTTTTTTTTTATTCTACTTCCATTCCTTCTTCCTCTAGCCAGTTGCTAGACTCATCAACCGGCCAGGACGGCAAGGTTGGCCTTGACAATGGCCAACAAGATCAACCTCACCTGCCCTTATCTCTAGTCAGTCGCTGAGGACCAACAACAAATTCGAGTAAGAAGGAAAGGAAGAAGAAGGGAAAAAAAACATAAAACAAAGAGAAAGAAAAGAAAAATAAATAAATAAATAATTCTAAAAAATATTAAAGAAATATAATATATACACACACGTCAACATCTGCCGCGCCACATAAGACGACCAATGTCCACCTCAACGATTCTAGCTAAAATTGGCTGAATAAACCGAACTGACACAAATATAAAAAATTTAGGACTTAATTGACTCAAAAAGAAGATTTAGGACTGCATATTTTTATAATTCTCCCGAGAGAAAAATGATGGCGAAACTAGGAATTAGGGGATTATTTATTGTTTCATTTTTCTCGAAGGTTGAGTGATATCCTACATAAATATATTGTGCAGCATTTTTTCCTAATAGTTTAAGATTTTTAAGAAAAAAATTTGCCTAACACGTTATTAGAGCATGGACCGATGCAATTCCAATCTCTCTCTCTCTCTCCCCATAAAACTGGAAACCGCCTGCTAAGGATCGGTTCCAAAAAGTTTGAATCAAGAACCACCCATTAATTATATGGATCCACCCAAGAACTAGACTGCCAATCCGATTTGATTCCTGGATGGATCCATAGAACCCGTCTCACCAAAAACTGTTTAATAATTATACAAAGTGTTGCCGATAAAATTGTCTCAAATTATGACCAATGATTTTCTAAGTCTCACAAGCTCAACAGCCCTTTGGAAATAAAGTGTAGTTATTAGAACTAGCAATCAAAGGAAAATTACTTCTAATAACTATGCCAATGTAAGTTGGGCATTTGATATTCAGAAGAGAGAGAGCCAAGAAGCATTAATACAATGAATTGATATATTGTCACCATATGGTGACAATATAGTAACAGTATGAATAGACTGCATTGCACTTGGCTATAGCTATCTCTTTTCTTCTGACCAATACATTAAACTCAACCTCAAAACTATCAACCCATGCTTCCAAGTTATGCCACTGTAACGAAGTGAACATAAGAATTGATGATGTGATCTTTAGGATGAAGTTAATAATATAGATATAAACTAACATTTTCATAAAGGTTGAAAGCACAAGCTCTTCCTTAAGGTTAATTTTTTTAATATTAAAAATTTATATAGTATTATAACATAACCAATCTGGTCCGGGTGGGCGGATCCACCCATGGAATGGGGGATCGGACCAGTACCCACCAGTTCCCATAAATTGGAACCGGGAATTGAATCAATTTCCTCAAGAACCACCAGTTCCGAGCAATTTCAGTCCGGTCTCAGGCGGTTTGAGCGAATCCTAGTTCCTTTGCACACCGGTAGTTATATTCACATCTCCCGCTCCGCGTGTAAGGACTGATTTTATATGCAAAGGGAACGTGAAGTCATATGTTCAATGTTCGTTCTCGACCACTTGCTTAATCGTTAAAATCACTTGAAGAAACGACTTGCCGAAATGAGGGCTGCAATAAACGGGCCTTGTTGGACTCAAATTCTTTCTGTTTCTCCACTCTCATTTTGTCATGACCAGGTGTGTGGCAGTCAAAAAATGAAATCGACCCACCAAATTACTCATGCGGTGATCTTGCATTCTTTTGTCAAAGCTTGGAAACATTGGACACCGGTGTCATCAATGTCCAGCCCAACTTCATTGGACAATGTTTCGAATCGTTTTCATTCACTTCGGGCTTCGCCAAAGAATTCGGCCCGATCATAAGCCTTGGATATCGGTATCATCAACGTCCAGTCCAACTTCATTGGATAATGTTTCGAATCATTATCATTCACTTCGGGCTTCACCGAAGAATTCAGCCCGATTATAAGCCCAAAGGATCCGACCCAACGTTAAGGGATGAGGATTGACCTAGAAATGGTCCTTTTTATGTGATAGTCCAAATTATATAATATAAACATTTAAAAAAAGAAGAAGAAGATTATGAGGACGACAACGAAAGCGAAATAAGGGCAGATCAAATCATTCTCTGAGCACCATTGAACCGGGCCATAGCTGAAACAAGGAAGGTAACCAAGGTTCGCTAGAATATTGAAGTTAGATCAGACAAGTTTATTTCCTGGCAGCAACTTTTCTAATTTGGGTTTCTTATGAGTCGTGACATCGTGACTTTAACCCACTTTCGAAACCAACATTTGAGGATGCACCGTGCACTGACGGACGTTGTCTAAGTGAACTGTTGGCCTCTTTGGCACACTTGACAGTTGGTGTCAAAATTGGATTGAACCCATAAATTAGTGATCCTCTGGGAAATTTGGCCTATAATTTGGCTATCAGTTTAAGGTGGAAGGGGGACTCTTTTCATGGGATTGCGTATCCATGCCTTTATTGAATCATGGCAATTCCTCAATCCGTCCGCGGTCCAGCATCCGTCATTTTGGGCGATCAGGAATCCCAAGAGCAGAGGAAATTCACTTTGACGTCAGCCAGGCCCATCTTTTGTGTCATGTAAAACATGTCACGGCCTGTCTCATCTAAGATATCAATACATCCCAATTGAGTTATTAAGACACTAGTGAATGTAAGGTTGAGATTTGATTCCTTATTTGAAATGTCAAGAAGCCAAAGCCCATGGACCCTCCGTTTGATAATAGAAGATTGCTTAGGCCTTTCGGCCAAATTAAAAGGGTTATCGGTGATCCATTATCCAAGAGAGGATAATCTTTGTGCAGATTAGATTCCAAAATCCCACAGATTAGGGTCCCTCCCTGCTAATTGGCTCTCTAAGCCCCCTCAACTCCTTTGAGATTTATTATGTTTAGACATTAATCGGTGTTTTTCTCCTTTTTTTTCTGCTAGTTAAATGAAATCTGGTTCGTTCCCACCCAAAAAAAAAAAAACTATCTTACAAATCATACTAATGTTTCAAGACCAATGCATAATATAATTCAAAGAATCATGGGGCGTCATTCCAAATGAGCCAAGTAGATATATTAATTGCTCTATTCCAGATTCATTATCTAATATGCGGTCCTGTTTTACTAACACCCTTACACATGAATTTAAAAGAAGAATCTCCCAAATGATCAATCGGCAAGCGAAGTATGGCATCGCAATTAGATCTAGAGGAGAACGCCGGAGAGAGAGAGAGAGGCACATAAAGAAAAAGGGTTGCTGGGTTTGATGTGTCATCATATTCTAGCCTTAATGTGACAATAGGTGTAAAAAGTTTGCACTAGTCGGCATCACATTCCGCAAGAAGAAAAGGGAGGTTCCTGTTGAGATATTCTTTTCGGGGCACAATATAAAAGCTAGCCTTGTAGTGAGGGGACTGATCTTAACATGACAAGCTCAACCATGATGCCCCGTTTGGCAATACGAATTAGGTAATCGGAACGAGAAGAGAAATTATTGCATCTGGTGATGCATCGGAAATGCAATACATGATGGTTTCATTTGGATGCTCGTGTGACAGGAGCGAAAGTAAATCCGCCATCGGGATTTGTTTCTATAGTGATCTTCTTTATAATTTATTTGCTTGACTGTCTGAGTGAAATTAAATTGTTTTAAACATATTATATGTTTGGACTTTCGCCTCTCTTTTCTGATCTCCTTTCCTATTTAAAAATGGAACTTTGATGCCTCAAACAAAATACACCTCTCTCAATCTGGTCGAAGTCAAGCGATCGACGACGGGACTAGAGAATTTACAAAGAATTACTTCTTAATGACCTAATTCCAGAAAACAGTGTTAAGGAGGAATTAAACTCGAAATCTCATAGTACCTCCCGAGCAAAATCCCCGTGGTGTTCAGTACTTGACCAACCTCTCAGAATTGGATTTCGTGATTTTCATCCAAAGAAAAGTATTTCAAGAAGACTTTGAAATTGCTCGGTACAATTTTATTACGGCAACTTTAGTTGTGAAATGGGATTACTGTAACATGGCTACGGTATACTCTATAAGCCTATATATCTGGCGATTACTTTAACGTGACCATGGCTCGATAGAGTCCTTTTTCGCCAATACTTGTAAAGGTTCGATACATAAGCTTTTGTAATATGTATCGGCTCAACACTGCAAATCAAATCTACTTAACAATCCCTCTATCTCAGGAAAGCATATACATGTTTCTGCAATTCATAAAAATGGCGAGCCCTACCCAAGAACAGAAAGCATGGCTAGAAGAAATACATTGATTTCATATATGAGTAAATTGTGTATCAATAAGATCTGGTATGACAAAGGTAGTTATTCATTAGCAGGAAAATTTGAAAAAAAAAAAAAAGAGGCTGGAATAAAAGATTAAAGAGAAACACTTGAGACAGATCCTCTTCCTCAGGAGACCTCCTGGTCAAGGTGATGACAATCAGATCTTGTTGAAGCCGGGTTCTTTGACGACGGTCACAGGACAAGGGGCGTGATTGGCCACGTAGCTGGTCACACTCCCTAATATTATCCTGCATTCAGAATCGCCACCCAACCCATTTAATGCCTTGCTTTATCTACGATCGCAGCATTCAATAATGACCAAACCAAAATAAAAAAAAAAAAACAAACAACCGAATGTGATGTACTTGGTATGGTCAAGAGATTGTTTTGTACTACAGTTCAGCGTGCGTGAAATTAGTTTTGCATAAACAATTTATGTCATTTTCGTGAGATGAAATTACCGATGGTTGTGTACCATCATAACTTTTTCTCTTTTTTGTCACAGCCAACATGACTTGACTAGTCATGCGGTAAACAAAGAAATGTAAAACGTCAATTATGTCATTGTAAAAAATGAAACTGGCCGGAACAGCTCCATCCGGTTCCATTCGTTGGAACCAATATCTAGCTGGTAAGTTCTAGATTCCGGTCTCACAATCGGCCTACCTCAAATTCAATTACCCCTAAAAATTATTCCAATTAAATTATCTCTACCTAATCGAAGGCACCTTTTCAACCCCATTCTTCATCTAGAAACTTCATGCTGGCACGTATACATCGTTTAAAGTTTAATTATAATAACATATTGCAGCAAAGTGGACAGTTGTACCTAATTAGCTAAAGTAATTGGCAAGTGGTCTTATAAATTTCTCGGATTTCAAGTTTTAGTTTCTAAATATATCTTTTTCTATGACTATCTAAATTCATTTCCCGAATAATCTGAATTAAAACATTATCTGTTTCTTCATATCTTTATTGAGAGAGAGAGAGAGAGAGAGAGAGAGAGAGAGTTGCCTTTTGAGGGTGCCAAGTCCCCTGCTTCCCATGACCAGAGAGTCCAGCTTCAGATCGTCAATCGCCTGAAGCAGCTTCTCCCTCGCATCCCCCCAGTACAGCTTCGTCACGATTTTCACCTGCAATATCATCGTCGCAATTGACAATCTGATCGGATTCGACGAATTCGAACTCGATGAACAAAGGATTTTACCTCTTTCTGTCGCGAGGCCGTGTCGAGCATATCCAAAACTTCCATGTCGGTCGGAACATCGTACTTCTTCATGAGATGCGGCTCTCGGAACTCCGACAATGGAATCAGAGCTGCAACACGATCACGGTCGAACAAGTTCAGATATCTATGAAAAGAACACTAACCGCGAACTCCTTAACACGTCCACTTACGTGCGCCGGATTTAGACCAGAGCTGATCGCGGGACTCGTCGTTGGAGTTGGTCTTGATGTGGATGATATAGAGGGTGTCGCCCTTGTCGGCGAGGTTGTCGAGGGCCCATTGCAGCGCGCACTTGCTGCTCTTGGAGAAGTCCATGGCCACGCCGAGCTGTCGATCTCTCCCCATCTTCTTGATCTGCTGATCGATCTGCTCCAAGCCGGTTCTTGAACGGATGCCGAACGGAAAAGGGCCGAAAGGAAACGCGAATGGCGTGTGAACGGTCGAGAATAAAGGCAAGAATCTATGCTGCTTTCGCGACGGGTTCTTGGGCTCTTTTTGTGATATGCTTTGGCATGAAGCTGATTGGGAAGCTAGTGGCCTTTTATAGAAGGATGGAAAGATGGAGGTGGCAGACAAGAATGAGAAATTGGATGCTTTCGTCTTGGGTTCAATCTACGACCGGGCAAATGGCATTTATTCGCGCTTCAAGACTTTTCTACAAATCATAGTAAACGAATAACTAGAAATATAAAAATTGATTTACTAAACAGTATTTAGAGGAACTCATGCATATGTGGATGTTGATATATATTTTATGTTGTTTATGTTATCTAGAGAAGTATTATATATTTTATTTTGTATATCCCAAGTACGTTCAATTCTTGTATTATTTTATTGTTGTACGATTGTTACTTGCAAAAGGAAAAGAAAAATATTATTAAAGGAGGAGTTACAAATAAAGTGATGACAAAAAAATGAGAGTGAAAGAAGGAAAAGAAAATAACGTGCCCATTAATGTTAGAGAGATTAGTCCTAAATCTTGTCACCAAAATGCAATTGAGCTTTAAATTATTTTTTTAAATTGTAATTAAGTCATAAATTTTGTCAAATTTGTACAATAAGGTCCTTTCATAAATCCCGTCTAATTTGGCTAATGAAAAATACTGACATGATTTATTTATTATTTTCTCTCTCTCTCCCGTGGCGCTAACTTGGCTAAAATATGAAACATGAGACTAAAATGATGATGTTTTGATCCAAGTCTGATTTTTTAACCTAAATTTTATTTAAATTAAATTGGAAAAAAAAAAAAAAAGCTAAAATCACAACAACAAAAAAATCATTGAGCCTCGATCAATGGCTAGCGACCCTTGAGCCAAGCCGCTAGATCTTGATGAAACTTGGCCAGATTTGGTGGCACTCGGCCAAATTTAATATGAATTACCCGTTAATTGCATCATATTTCATGTGATAATTCCTCTAAATAAAGGCCAAATTCTTAGTTCGAGAACCGTTAGAAAATTCCTAATTATTGTTGTTATATGAGTAAGAAAAATTTATATGTAATCAAAAACATAATTGCACTATTGACAGAAAATAAAAGAAAAAATCTTTCAACAAAACACTTAATAGGAAGAATTACATGAGCATTAGAATTTCCAATAAAATGCCTGATTGGAAACAGGTAAACTCCTTGTCGGAAGCAAAAATGAGCGGAGAAAATTATCGATCTTTTGCAAATTAGAGTTCTATGTATCACTCTTAGAGACAATCTTATAGGAAGAGCTTGCTATAATGTATTTATAAAGATATAGAAAAAGGGTCCATTAAAATGGTGGGTCGGTGACATTTCTGTTGTGTGTCCGCATAAGAGATTTGGAACGGTCGCGTGCAAGAAATTTCCTGAGTCCCACTCAATTGTGCGCACCCTATTCGCGTGATCAATCGCTCAACAGCTAACAATCGGAATTGGAGGTACATCCCTTCTTCGAAAATAATTTTCGAGTCCTTTATTTTCCGCAAAATAGAGGCACCCTAAATAAGACTAGACTATTTATAGGATTTTGGATTAAATTTTTTTGTCAATTAAAAAGTAGAACATATGTATTCTATCTCGCGCACGTAGGGGGAACATTATCCAAATAGTCTAAACCTATTGCACGGATACCAATTTAATCCTAAACCTCTAATTGTGCCTATTTAGTCCTAAATCTTTTATGTATTTGTCAATTTAGTCCAAACTTTTCAATTGTACCATTTCAATTCTAAACATTTTGATAATTTGCAGATATAATCTTTCCAAATAATAGGTGTATGACTAAATTGGCAAATATTTAATAGATTTAGGACTAAATTGATACAATTAAAAGGTTTAAGATTAAATTGACAAATTATTAAAAGGTTTATGACTAAATTTATATAATTGAAAGATTTAGACTTGAATTGATAGTACATGTTTGCAAAGCATTTTGTGCAAAACGACGGATGAATAATCCAAAATGACAGCGCATTAGGTTCTTTGCTGATGCACGCAGCCCCTTTTGTACTTTTAGAATGCCAATTCAGGGAGTCTCACTTATGCATTCAACAACCATAAAATTATTTATCGAGTATGAATCTTTGCATGCGCATTGACTTCGTAAAATCCGAAACACTTAAAAAATTTCATAAAATGCAAATATTAACATGTAAATTTACATATATGTTTTTATCTTAACCTTTTAGAATTTGTATAATATTTTTAGATTCTAATAGGAAAATCATGCTGAATCGTAAACAAACAAGCCTTAAGTATCAAGAGTGTCTTATATAAAGCAGATGAATCTCCAATAAGAGCCTCGCGGCAAACATCGTACCTAACGAGACAAAGTAGCTCGAAATTCAGAATGAAAATACTAACAGACTTGGTTTCCGAATAATGTAAATGGGGAAATTCGAAACAACATTATGAAATACGAACATCAATGATTCAAATATTTCTAGACATCTTCATTGTGTCTAACATTCATGGCATATCTAGCAACATTGGGTGGCACGGCACGCCCTCATAATTATTATCATCAATATGGGCTGCTGTACTGTGATTCTCTCATGCAATTTGTGATACGCAATTGAGAGAGGGTGCAATCAAATGCGTTTGTTTCTTTTATTAGGTTCACACGATTTTACGTGATTGCAAATATCATCTGTTTTCAAATGCAATTCGTACTTTACTTCTAAATTACATGACAAAAAACTATTAGCATATTATTTCAAGCTCTTCTGCTATAGCGATAGCTGAACTTTTGTACTTCATTAGCCTTTAGAAAATTCGCTGGACGTTAATTTGGTTTGATCAAAGCGTTGAAACTTTGAAAACGAGGAATATTATTACCAAACGTTCCAAGGATACAATTCTCCGTTATCGTGGGAGACGTACTTTGCATCTCAAGTAGTCATCAAACTCAAAACCATTTGGGAGATCCTCGCGAGAAATCTTAGGAGACTAAAGACTTTTCATCGAAATTTTGTTTACTAAGTAGTTTGGCATGATTGCTCAAGCTTTGAGGATGATCATGATTCAATCTTAGGAGACTTAAGACTTTTCATCAAAAGTCTCACGACCGAATCTCTTAGTATAACCTAACAGCTAACCACGACCAAGCACATCATGTACCACCATCCATTCCCGCTAGACATGCAGGTCAACCTCGGCTCGTGTCCACATCATCTTGCAAACGATAAGTCGAACCATCCGTGATCATCCTATACGAAGCATCTCGAGCTGCTTTGAAAAATCGCGGGTCTTCCTTAATTCCAAGAACTGCAGAAGACGATATAATTGAATGTTGAAGTTTCTCGCGCGCGTAGCGAAATCGAGCTTTGAACAAGTATGATTCCATTTTGCAATCCATGGACGACGCAGTCCCGCGTGACGGATGTCCCGATCTCAACCCATCATTCCATCTCAGCCTCTCGTTCTGGTAAAAGATCAGATATCATGTCGTTCCAGCCATCGGTCTTTCGAGTCCGAGTCCAAATTTTTGTTCACGTGTCGCGGGGCTAGGCTGCCTTCGATTCTCCTAACAGCACGGTGCGGAGATGGGCTATACTTGCTGTCAGATCAGAACAAGCCTCGAATTCAAAATGCATTTAAAATTTCTGGAGATAAAGCTAGAATCGAAACAGGGATAGAGAACCTGAAAAGGGGGGAGAGAAGAAGTTGCTAGGAAACTTCCTCTTGGATGTCTGTTTGTCAATGATTTATATCGTATGGGACCACAAATTCCCCCGGCCATTCCATTCCCTTCACTGGAGCGGAGCCTCGCTAATAAAAGCCAACATTGCAGGAGATGTATGGGCATCAAAAGAGGAAGTGTTTGATGGCCACTTTGTCTTGACTACATTGATCACCCACGCCCTTTTGGTACGTACATATAAATTTGGATATATGACGAACCTAGGAAAGTCTTGAATGCGACCGGTGCAGATCGCATCGAGCGGAGAAGAACCCATGTGTGCAAAGTTAAAGAGGCTAAAGAAGCTAGAAGGTTCCCGGTAATTATGGGAACTAATTCGAGTTTGAAATTAAAGGTGATTGGGAATGGTGATAGCTACTTCATTACTTCTTCAAAAGCCAAACACTCGGTGTCACATAGAAGGTCTAGTACATAATCACAACCATTGATTATGCGTGACTTATGAGATCAGCTGGTATGATGGATTCGGTCTGTATGGACTCAAATTTAGACAAAAGATTATCTATGAAAGGGGTTTTCATTCCTCGGAGGTCTTTTATGGAGGCACTAACAGCATAGACCTCACCAAAGCAAGCCCACTTCAAGAGCCCAGCTGAGCCATGTCTCACTTCATACCTCCGGTTCTATGCAAATCTAAAAGTTGGGTACTTTCTTGAATAAGGTGTAACGGGCTTAAGCTTATCAACCGGGTGAATTGGGTTAAATTTGGGGGTTGAAATTTAATTCTATCCAAATTGACCCATTTTTAAGTAATATAAGTTGTAGCAACTTATACCAACCCAATCGGGCTTTAATTCTTAGCATTTTTCCCCTTAAATATTAGAAATAGCATGCTAGGGAAAAATAATTTAGAGAGTAAGATATTACTAAAAAAATTGATGAATCAAGTTCTTAGAGAACATATTTTTGGTGCTAGAAATATGTTCTAATTAAGCAAAAGAGTCCACGCCTATAAAGATATATGCGACATAAATTTCCATTCTCGTAAGCGCTAAAAGAGCTGAAAACATTCAATTCCATGAAGATCTGTAACATGAAAAGGGATGATAAGGAAACTGTCATTTGTAACAATAAATGTAATTGGCGTCCTCTACCTTTCCAAACCCTAACCCAGCGTCCACGACCCGAAAGCGGAGGTTCCAAACTTGGAAACTGTCATCTCCTGGCCCGCCCAGATCCGGTGAAGGCGCCGCTCCATGACACGACCCAGCACCTCTCCCCCAAGCTCGATGGCAACACCCGCCAGGACCTCTTTCCCCCGTCCGCCCGCTAAAAAATTGTAAGCTACCTAGGGAGTGTGCAAGTTGATTTTCTAACTTTTAGCTACATGATGAAGTTCTAAATATGGGAAGTGGCATAATTAAATAGATTAAGAGTGACCCGAAGGCCCGCTAGTCGCATCCTTTATTAGATCCTTTCCAATCCACCCTTTAAATCTTAGGCAGCCCATATATCAACAAATTCATTAAATATGAGTCAAAATACGACGGACGACCCATGTCGCCACCTCTAACCGGGCTCCGTCGCTGGCGTTAAGGTCACGAGCTCATTCTCCAATTCGCTGGTCTCTCTCGTCAGGTCATGGCCTGGACAATCGGACTCTGAAATGAACGGATCGAATCGAATTCCATTTGGTCTGCCCAAATCTAATCCTGACCCAAAAATCAGCCCCGACAATGGCCATCGTGGCCAACGGCCCAGCGTATCAAAAGCTCCAGCGAGCCAAAAATAAAAAGCAGAAAGCAGTGCTCGTCGTCATTACCTGGTTTGTTCTTTTACAAGAGAGGGTATTCATTTCTGGCGGTTCAACTAATCTCCATGAATGCACCGGCATCAATGTTACCCACGCGCATCAAGCGAAGGGTTCTCACCTATCTGAGCATGAGACCCGCACACATTCAAATCAAGCGCTTAACCACTCAGCTAATTTCTCGAGAGTGAATGTCCATGTTAAATCTGTACAGAAAACTTTAATGAATGTTTCGATATGGACAGAACCCAAATAAGAAGAGCATAAGAGTCAGCACGTCGAGGTCCACATGAATCTCGGGCTTGAATGAGATCAAAAGCACCGGAAATATTCTCTCCATCAAAGTAACAACGAAACCCATATTCAAAGAGTGAACTCTGAACTTAACAAGCACTAATATATCGAATAAGGTGCAATATTCGAATTATGAATTTATTTATAGGTCGGTAGGGAGTTCTTATTCGTCTAAATGGCACATTAGATGCACTTCTGACCGTGCCAGTAGATCCAACTTTCCATCCCCCTTACAGCAGAAGTGATTAATGGTTGGGCCCCCCATCATTTGGTCGATAACAGCATAATTGGCGATTCAGCGGCAGATCTAATAACCAATTCACCGTTCGAGAATTCCGTTTCGTTCTCTTCTTTCTATATTCTCGCGTCGTGCTGGATTGTCTTGTCCGAGAGAGCTGTTCGCCAAGGTGGCAAGGGGGGTGCGAGGCGCTGCGGGTCAAAGAGGGAGGGGAACAGTGGGGACAGATTGTCAAGCTCTCGGGCCCAAAAGGGAATCTGCCATGACAAAACCTGTGGACGGACAGTGCGACAATCAGCCCGCAGCATCATCCACGACCGACCGACGACGACAGCTTTTTCGGACAGCCCCATGTAATTAAAGGAAGCCTTTTGCCAGTTCCCCGCTAATTAAGGCGACAAGCTGTTCTTCTTCCCTCTCCCCTCCCCCAAATTCTTCGAATGCTGTCTTCCACTCTTTAGAACCCCACACGCGCCCCGCTTTTGATTATCTCCTAATGATGGTTTCTCGTTGGGCATGCTTTCATGGGCTTTAAAGGAGCAATAAAGAATGTTATCCTGGTGGTGGGTTCACTCCATTTGTGGCTTAATTCGTGTTAATGGGATTTATTGTGTAAACGACGCATCTGAGTGGGTCGCTGCTTGAACGTTTTATGCGCGCTTGTCACGGCCGAAAAGAGACCAGGAAACCGAACTGCACAAAGTATTACACATTACTTTATGCATGCTTGATCTTCTTACCGGTTTGCGTTTTGATAAAAGGTTCTGTGCATTGTCCGAGTATGACGATCCAAGCAACCCCGTGCCTTGGCATAAGATCCGACCTGCTTCGTCGTGAATGAGAAATGGTCTGCACAATTGCTAGCACGAATGTGGCGCTCTTCCTTTTTAAAAATAAAATAAAAATAAAAAAAGGTCTCCGTACGTGTAAATGAAGTTTTGCGGCAACCCTATTTCGTATGATCCTTATGCATTTTTTCGCGAAGATGCTTGCAATATTCAATTGTATACTCGCACGCCCACGTAGCGCATTTTAGGGCAATCAACATAATGTGATCTATGTAATTTTTAATAAAACACGGGTGCATCTCTCTTTTACAAAGTTGAATTAAATGAACCATGTGACCTTTTAGTTTTTGATAATCTAGATGTATAGGCATATAGATTCGAGTATCTGGAGATTCATAAAACATCTTGTGAATCTCTCAAGGCCCTTATTAGTTAATTAAGATCATACCCTTGATATGCGCGAGTGATCTAAATTTGTTCATAATTTGTGAGATTCGAAAAGCTAAAAATCCTCCAAATGCCCGAAGCCAGCTACGCAAATTCTGAGGTGTACTGATGTGACACAACAGGGGCCCTTTTTGTTAATCATCAATGCATCGACAACTTCGAATTCAAGCTACTTCAAATCGAATTCATAGGATCTCCACATCCATTTCGGAGATTATATTCCCCCTTATCTAGCAGCGTCATCATCCACCAAGCATCCCACGTCCAGAATTTGACTAAAGACGTGACTCTGATCCAAAGTCCCGTCCACTGAACATGCCGAACATAACGAACGGAAAACCTAAGATCATGCACGCATGATGCGCACGCATTGCCCTAAAGTCTAGCCGTAATTCCTCCGGGGACATGCACGCACGCAACAGTGCGTGCGCACCGCGATTGGGAATCATTGGAGCTTGTGGACGGGGTAACCTGCTCATCATTTGCCCGAGCTGGCCGATACGCGCTTCCCTGCTAATGTCAGAGGTAATCATATGGGAAAAGCATGATCTTAGTGATAATTGTATAGATAAATGCTGTCGTGCCCGTGGAGTGAAAAATACCCATTTGCGACGAGAATTTAAGGATCATTATAGAATAGGATAATCGCAAAAATAGTAGGGGTTAATACCACAAAACACTAAACTAGTATGTGTATAATAAATTCACCCTGAACTAATTTTTTTCCAAAAAAAACCCTAAATTTGTACACTTGCGATAACTTTAGCCTCTATTTACTTCCGTTAAAATTATATTAATACCAAAAAAAATCACAAAATTGACAAATGGAGGGTAAAACTCCATCAACTACCAGTTGACGAGTGTATTAGTTTGAAGTTTTTAGTTTAGAATTTTACCTTCCGTTTGTCACAAATGTATTAATTTATAATTTTTCGTGATATTAATCCCATTTGGATAGAAACGGAGGGTGAATTCGTCACAAATATATTAATTTTGGGTTTTTGATAGTCAAAAAATTAATTTGTGATAACTTTGTTACAAGTATACCAGTTCGAAATTTTCCGTGATATTAACTCAAAGAAAAATGCAAAAAAAAATTGAAAGGTGGGATATAAACTATAATCATCGACAGAGATTATAGCTACCTTTCCCTAAGATGTTTTCCTTAAGTCGCCGTATATTACGAAACCGCACGATTCCATCGGATTTCTTTATTTAATATGGGTATAACCTACACCAATTATGTTGGGGACAACGTAGGTCGTGATCAGGGTTGTTTTGCGCCATATTCAGGAGAACCTGGCGTGTACGGATCCTATCGCCGGAAGTGTTAAAATTAACTCAGTTTTGTCCAATTGAAATCGTGGCATCTTACGTGAGGAGAAGCTAGGGTTTGAATATTTAAATACACGATATGTAAGTTTTCCAGGAGCATTCACCGCTCGCCATTCGCCCTTCAGTGACGAATGAATACCGAGAGAGAGAGAGAGGGAAATCAAAATTTGGATCGGTTCTGATGAATGTGACCTTTCCCTCTTAGGGGGCTTACTTGTGGTGTAGAGGCAACACATTCGGATTACTCTAGTCCATGATGAATTAAGTGATCTCAATCACCCAACACATGAGGTAAGCTGAATTTAGTAATTGGGAACATGTCAATCAATGACAAACTAAGTCGGGTAAGGGGGAAATTACCTAATGAGTCCGAATCATTACCCAATTAATCTTGAACCTATTATATATATATATATATATATATATCAATTCAATTATGCATTTTTTTTTTTAATTTTGCCAATTTAGTTCTGAATTTTTGTGCAAAATTCCAATATAGTCATTTCGGGACTGAATTGACATCCATACAATAGGTTTAGGACATATTGGATAAATTTCCCAGATTTTGTGCACATATAGCTAAAGACTATCTCTTCCTTTAGGTTAGACAAATTGCATAGGGTTCCAAATAATGAGAGATATTTGAAAAGCAAGTCCAATTATCCTATTCCTATAGTGTACTTATACTATATTAATCAACACTTTCGGCAAGAGAAAATTAAGAGAGAGCGTCAAAATTCAAACCCTCAAAACCCACATAACGATGCCATATTATATTAAGCTTTTTTTCCTTTTTTTTAAATTTTAATCTGTTAGGAAACAAGTGAACAATATATTCACAATAAATTATTACTCGCACACTTTCGATTTCCCCGACACTACCTAATGGTGGGAGAAGACTTTTTGTTCTTTTTTATACATGTCTGGTAGAATGTCTTTAGATTTGGGGAAAGGGGTCCAATCTAATCTTAAGGAGATAGCTTTTCGGATTCTAATCGTCCAAAGTGACTTCTGGTGTGGTATCTATCGCATTTTGGGATTCACAAATCAAAAAAAAAAAAAAATCTATCCTTTCCACCTCAGCTCCGTACTGATCGAACCCATCTTTTACTTTATTCTTCACATACAACCCTAAAATTTTTGGACCTATATGATCTGCCAAGGGCTTCTAGGTGGACGAATTGTTCAATTTCAAGAGCAGATCTGATGTAATTTCAAGGACTTCCTAACAGATCAATTGTCTTCACTCGCCCGAAAATAAACTTCCACCGGAAGTTACCACGATATGTCATCATTAATTTTGTCACGTCATCGCTCCATACATCGTAACTTTAATTGAAATGATTTGTTCTCCTACCATTAGTATATTTCAAGAAAATGTAGCTAGATTCGAGCATGACGTTCGAGATGGGGATGTCGATTCTTGATGCGAGACAAGAATACAACTCAAAACTTAGATTAAGTAAGAAAAATTTGAACCGGGCACGATGTAAACATTGGCAACTCAAAATCGACACGAACTCAACGCGTTCTGATTCGGCTTAGTGATGAGCAATTAGTTATTACATCGAAACAGGTCTATATAATCGAGTCAATATCACGAAAAGCCCCAAACTGGTATACATATAATAAATTTATCTTAAACTAATTTTTTAACCACCAAAAACCCTAAACTGATATACATAAAACAAATTTACTTTCTATTAATTTCTGTTAAATTTTATTGTCAAATTATTGAATTAGAAAATACATGACAATACACGAGTGTATCAATTTAGAGTTTTATCCTCCATTTGTCGTAGGTATATGAGTTTGCAATTTTTCGTAATATTAATTCAATTTAATAGAAATTAACAATATATATATATATCAATTTTGGGATTTTTGTGATCAAAAAATTAATTTAGTGTAAATTCATCGTAGGTATATCAATTTGAAATTTTTTATAATCAAAAGTTTAATTTAAAATAAATTTATTATAAATATATCGATTTAATTTTTTTTATGATATTAATTCTATATAAATATAATTGACATGACGACACTCATAAAACGACACCCCAACTTCCAGCGGGCGAGACCAGAGCACTTCCATGGTTTCATGTGCTTTGTACTCTGGTCAAAAGGATGAGGAGGTGACGTCATAATCTCTCTCTTTCTCTCTCTCTCTCTCTTTCGGCGGGGAAGGATGAAGATTAATTTACGGAGAAAACAAGATTCGAGGAGGAGCATCAGGCAATCAAATCAGTCCGACGTGAGCGAGGTTCCTTTCCACACAAGGAAACCCTTGTTCGCACAGAAGAGAAAAATCAATAGAGGGAAGTCGGAAAGATCCTCCTCCTCCACTTTTCGCCTGCTCATCGACTCATCGCTCTTCTTCCCTTTTTTCCTCGCTTTGCCATTCCTTTGAATCGAAGCCATGTTGCTGTCCTGGCGACCCTTTGCCCCGTTGCAGCAAGTGCTTCCTTTCCACGTCGCTGCCTATCGTTTTGCTCATCTCGATTTCATCCCTTTTCCGAGAAGGAATTGCCATCGCATCTGCACCTCGGACGGAAGATGTGATGCCGGTTTTCCTTTTTCTTTTTTCGATCGAGGTTGGCTTGATAGTTAAGGAACAACATTCGTGAGCGTGGGTAACTTAGTCGAGTGGTACGGATTCAATTTGCCACACCATCGAATACGAGGAGATTCCATATTTAGATCGTACGGTACTGATGTGCCTCTTAATTATTGTGTTATGTTAATGAGGTGTTTTGCAATTACCAAGAGGAAATTGCCAGCACATCTTATGACATAAGCTTCCCAAATTTACACCTCAAACAGAACATGTGAAGCCCTTTTTTTTTTCCATTGGAAGTGGTTTAGTAGTTAAGAAACAAATTTCTAAGTGCAGATTAGATATGTGGTACTAATTCGATTCCTCACCTATGAAAAACAATAAATTCCATATTTAGACTGTTCATTTGGATATTGACGCATGTCTTACCTAACGCATTATATTAATGAGGTGCTTCCCAATTTCCAAGAAGAAATTGCCATCATATTTTATGATATTGGCATTCCAATTTACACCTTAAATGGAAGATGTGAAGCAATTTTTATAATTGGAAATGGTTTAGTAGTTAAAGAACGAATTATAATGTGAGGATTAGTTATGTAGTATACTCGATTCATCACTCCAATCAATGAGGTGTTTCTGGAGACTAAAGTGTACCTACAAAAGGTGAGTCTTATGAAATTTGTCTAGACTCATTAATTGCTTCTTCTTTTTTTAAAATAAACCCTTATTTAAGGAATAGAACTTTCTTCAAATGTAGTTTTTCTTTTTCTAATGCATTCTTATAATAAAAGCATTTTATGTGTCTATTTTAAGTTATTTTACTTTAATCACTTTGATTTGTTATTTGTTATTTTTGTAATTTTTTTTTTATCTTGAACTTACTTTTAAAAATGTTGGGTTCATATATATTTAAATTTTTTTCCATTAATTTGCTTTTACTTTACTTTTATCTTTTGTTACATTGATTTTTTTTTTTTTTGCAATCCACAAAAATATTACATTTGAGGATATGATTTCACTTGAATTCAAAAAAATTTATTATATATCCATTTTTTTTAGTTAACATTGATTATTTATTCATTGTTCAAAATTTGATTTTGTGTAGAATTTTTCAAATTCCATTTGATGTCCTTTTTATGTATAATATGCACGGAGCAACAAAATCAATATCTATTTGCATAGGTAATTAATGAATATGAAAATAAAATTTTTGGTGAGTGAAGGACTCATGAACATATCATTGCATTTATTAGTGTTTCACAAGGTCATAAGATCTATGGGAGACCCACGGGCCAACTTTCCCAGGAAAGAACGTTCTTCACAACGATTTACTAAAGGTTTTGCTGCAAGGGCTTACCCTTCCTTAAGTCTAGTTGGCCACATAATCAACAATAGTTATGACTCAAGGGTGCGTTTGGTAATTATTTTTTCCCTAGAATAATCTATGCTCAAAAATGGTTTTTTTATTATTATTCTATTCTCTATACGACTTTCTAAATATTCGAAGGCATTTAATAACTGTACAAAAATCATACTCTTATAATAGAAATGCGTTTGGTACAACTCTTAAATACTTTTATAATTTAGAATTTCTTTTTAATTTTTTAATAATTTTAGTGCATTTTTCTTTTTCTTTTTTTCTTTTTTCTTATTTTTTTTCCTTCTTCTTCCTTTTGCCAATTGCCAGCCTCAGCCATGACCAACAACCTTGCCACCCAAGCCTCACCAGCAATTGGGCAAGCTCAACCTTACCAAATTTAGGTGAGGTCGACCCTTGCCCAGCCACTAGCGAGGTCATTAGACCTCATTTGGCCGGTTGCTTGCCATCACTGTGGTCGACAACTAGCTAGGAAAAGAAGAAGAGGAAGAGAAAAATAAAATTAAAAGAGAAATAAAAGAAAATGGTTTAGCTTTGAATCCTAAAAACAAAGAAGCGACTTTTTTTTTACTTTTGAATTCTATTCCAAATCTGTTTATAGGATAAAAAAAAGTTACCAAATGGTTTGGCACATTACTAAACAGGCTCTAAATAAACATTCAACAAGTATGAAACTCCTATTATAATACACTAAAACTTGACCGGAATTGCAATAGCAAGTCGACCCCTTCTTCATCCACAAAACAAGTACATCTACTATATATTTTGAGACCTTTATGAAATGGCTTGCTTTACTATGTTTCTCAAGTTAAATTTATCGTGCTCTCGTTATTATTTTTAGAAAATAGCCTAAACATAAAAATCAAAGAAAATCAAAGAACTGTATTAAAAGAAGATGATTTTTTTGCGGGGAAGCGTTGGATATTTTTCTACTTCTATGTATGATAAAGTCATTGGATAATGAATAGTAATGAGATGATGCGTTTTCTTTGAGAATTTCCATGGCTTTTATTTTTTTTCCAAACAATTTTTTTTTTTACCAATGTTCGTTTATTTATTTTCTCCCTACCTTAAATCTATTATTTGTATCCAGTATTTTATTGTAAATAAATGGAACAAATAGTAAACATGAGTACAAGATGATGTTTTGTTGAGGTCTTTTGATGATTTTTCATTTTTTTTCTTCAAAACTAACATTTCTGTGGATTCTTATTTTCCAAATGAAGTCGATCAAAAAAAAAATTTAATAGTAAAGGGAGAATTGGGTATTCGAGAATTCTTAATTAGGTAATTTTTTCCTCAATCCTCACTTTGCTTTGGTATTTTATTTTATTTTTGTTCTCACTCTTGGTTTAACAATAATTATGATCATACCTTATAGTAATATTTAGAAAATGTAGCACTGATTAAAAATTTTGTTGAGTGTGCATAATGGTGATAAATAAAGTGAATCAGCAATGTTCACGGGGTTATTGCAATTTAAAATTTAAAATTGCAAAAGTTGTCCATCCTCAACATTCAGAAAATAAAGTTTGTTGTACATCATAGAAATATATTGGATGGCTCCATTCATAGGATCCCAAGTACCTCGATCAATCGAAAGTTCGACTTAAAAATCTTATCCCGAATGACTTGGAAAGGCTGAGTTCCCACTCACGACCCATGTAACAAGCTACCTAGTGACCTTTTTCCTATGTCCTAATGTTCCTCGATTTTGCTATTTTAAAAAAGCTACTTTCCCTACTTTTGAAATAATACAAAAAATATATACTAGTGAATAAACTTAAAAGGTCCTATGTAGCCGCACAAGTTAGATTCGCGTGTATGCTAAAGTGATTGGGAAGGATTACTAATTGAGTGACACGGGCACTTTTGTCGAATTCTAGAGTCAGTAATTTTCAGTGGACGGCCATATCATGGGTGTTAGATTCGAACTTTTTCCTGTTTGGCTTGACCAAAGCAACCTCTCCTTTTCTTTATCTTTTTTTGGTTCGCCGAATTAGTAAATTCACACGCATCATCTTAACCCTCCTCATCGGAAAGTTCAATTATACATTCAAACATGAAATCAAGTATTCCAAAAGAATAAATTATTTTTCTCCATATATACATACGTATATATTTTTGGTATTTCCTCTGGGGACAAAATAATGAGAGGCGGACGGCTCGGTCCGACTACGAAAGCGAAGTCGAGGCCGTCTGTAACGTGTGTACGAGACGGAGGGAGGGGCAGCGCCGTCCAGCGCCGGCTGCCGCCCCACACAGTCAAGCGGGAAAACGACGCGCCGTAGGGGTGGTGGGGGCCGGGGGTGGGGGAAAGCTGCAGAGCCGACAGGACAGCGACAGCGACGCGCCGTTAAATCGGACGGAAAGCGGTGGCCTTTTTGACCGGAGGGACAGGTAAGACGGTTGAGCTGCCGACTGACGATCGAGTATTGAGCCCCCCTCGATGAGTGCCACGTCGGAGATTCTGCGGGATTCCCTTCCTGCTTTTCAGCCTCCTCGCTGGCCATCTCGTCAAATCGACTTTGCTTTTATTTTCGCGGTTTGGACGGAAGTGAGTGCGGGCATGTTTCATGGTTCGCATTCGCGCGTCCCGCGGCTCATCATCCCGCGACAGAAGAATGCGTCTCCCGTGCCATGAATTCAGTCGTGAAGACGACTTTTGATTGTATATGAAGAAGGCAAAAGGCACCCGAAACTCTAATGGAAATCGGTTTGCAAAATAGAGGATTAAATCTTAAATTAATATATTTTGCCAACCGTCACGTATTATGTAACTCGGTAATTTGACGATAAAATTTAAGTGGAATTAACGGAAAGTAAATTTATCGCGGTTTATCAGTTTTTGATTTTTTATAGTCAAAAAATTAATTTTAAATAAATTTGTTACAATTATACTATTTTGGGGTTTTTCTGTGATATTAACTCTTTGAATGTTACATGTTATCCAACTCGGTAAATTTACAGTAAAATTTAATAGAAACTAACGGAGGATAAATTTATCACAGATGTATTAGTTTTGAATTTTTTTTAGGCAAAAATATTTTTTTAGGTAAATTTGTTATAAGTATACTAGTTTTGGATTTTCTGTAATATTAAATCTTCTTTTTTTCCTTCCTTCTTCGTCTTCATTGTCGTCATCGCTACCCCTCTTACTATCGCTACCGCCGCCGTTCTCGTCATCGTCAAACCAATTAAGAAAACGAAGGAGTAAGTTGAAAGAAAAGGAAAAAGAAAATGAGGATTTCTTTTCATTTGAAAAAAAAAAAAAATACAATGAGTTGACATACTTTTGCCACTCGAGCACCACATCAACACTGTTTACTTTGTGTCATCCATGTAGGCAGCCACATAAGATCTTTGGGATATTTGTTAATGAAATTTTGATAAAGGGTAAATATATTATACGAGTACAAGTTTATGATAAATGTTTAGGTTTTTTATGTCATAAAAAAAATTAGATAAATGTGTCACATAAATATAAATTTAGGGTTTACAATGTCATAAAAAAAAATTATGATAAATTTGTTTAATAGACATAATTTTTTATTTGTAATGTCATCTACTCTAGCAAAGATGAAAATGTACCTCACACAGTCCATTTTGTAAGAAAAAGATTCCCCAAATCAAATACCATGTCGAAGACATGAATTATCCTCTTCATTATGCTTGCAGCACAATATCTCATAGGGTACTTAATTCTATCAAAACTTAGCCGAAAGGCAAGTGAGAATGGCATGAAAAGCTTGTACACAAATTAAGGGAGATTTGTTATTAGGAATAGTAAATTTAATAAAGCGAATGAACTGAATCACACGTCAAATAGACAAGATATCATTAAGTAATACAATCCGATATTAATAATTTCCGTGACATCTCAAATCTCACGTGATATGAAGATGACTAGGGACTTGATTTGAAAGTGCAATTAACCCCAAATGATCAATTTAATCAATGCGAGTCCTTCTGGTGACTTGGGCCATAGGACATATCAGACCATGTGCAGTGCATGTGCAACTCTCACACTTGATTGGACACTAAATAAAAGTGAGGAATTTCCGTTAAAAAAAAGGGAGGAATTTACCCTCGTTGATGTGATCGGACATGAAGCTGACATAGAATGTTCAATATGCGGTCAAATATGGGCGGTGATCCAATTTAAGAATGTTTATTTTTTACGAGATCACATATATATATATATATATATATATGTAAAAAGTATATAAAACATTGCAATCAAGAGATGTGGAATATTTAACATTCCCCTAGTATGTAAGTTGGATTAAAAATAACACATGAAATTTGACGAACATGTGAGATAAATTGGGACAAAACCTAAGGGTGTGTTTGTTTCGTGGAATACATTTTCGGGAAAATATTTTCCTCATTTTCCGGCGTTTGGTTCACTTAGGAAAATGAGTAAACGGAAAAATTTTTCCTAATCAACAGAAAACATTTTCCTAACAAAACTTAAATTCAGGAAAATGATTTCCCTTTTAAAAGGACTGGAAAACATTTTCCGAATCTACCAAAGCTTAGATTTAATACTTGGTTTACAAACAATTATTCTTATAGAGATATATTTTTAAATTTTATAATTCTTTGTAAAATATTTTTAAAAATCGAATTTTTAATTTTTTAATATAATTTTTATTTATTTTTTAAAATATAATTTTTAATTATTTTTATTTTTTAAAAAATATAATTTTTAATTTTTAATAATTATTTTTTCTTTTTCTCTTTTATTTTTTGTTCTTATTTGGCCAGCCGCCGGTCACGACGACAACCGGTGACCGGCCACAGGCGAGATCGAGCTCGCTTGATGTCGATGAGCTCAAGTCTCACCAAATTCGATGAGGCTCGAGCCTCGTCAATCGTCGGCAACCTGCTGGCAAGCTCAAGCCTCGCCTCGCCTATCACCAGCCGTTGCCTTGCCGGCCGTCGGCTAAGGAAGGAAGAAAAAGAAAAAAGAAAAAAAATTGAAATATGAAAAATAATTATAATTTCGATTTTTTATAAACAAAAATATTTTTATAAAGTTAAAAAAGGTGATTAAATCAACAAATTAATTTGGAAGTAAGAGGCACATTATTGTCAATTGTTAGGTCAAATGTCATTCAATCATTTTTCAAATGCGATTCAAACACCATAAAATACTTTCATATCACCAAACAAAGTTAAAAACTAACCATTTTCCCGAAAAATGGTTTAGAAAAACATTTTTAAAAAAACGTTACATTTTTCGTCGAAACAAACACATCCTAAATATGATATAATTTAAGAATACTCGATCCCAAAGCTCGAGTTGTTAAAGTGGTGGCTTTAGTATGGTAGCTCACGAGGGCGAGATGAGGAATTTGACAAAATTTACGCCAAGGGGGAGTGTAACTATGATTATAACAACTACCCTAATCTTTTGGTAGAATTTTCCCACATGGTTAGCTCTAAAAAGGGGACCCCACAACTTTTTTATAAGGTGTTCTACAGAAAATTTTCAATTATAGCAGCTTACATCGACTTTTGAAAACCCTCTTACTTAACTGTAAAATGACAAACTTAAAATTTAGCAAAGTCGCAGTATAATTGCAGCTATCCTAAACAAACTCTAAATTGTTCGCGATGAGGCGTGAACACTGCCCGCAACTCCATGCGATCATGGCTTTTATACGTGAGGCATGAACATTGTTCGCGACTCCATGCCTCATGCTTTCATAAATTTCTTTCTTTTTTTTTCTCAAAATCAATAAATGGCATATTGCTCATTAATGCTTAATCCAGTCTTGTCCACTCATCAAATACCCATTTGTATAATATAGATATTCATATCCAATCCATGCTATATTTAGACATTTACTGAACAATGTATAGAATAGCACGAATCTTACCCTATTTTTATACCATTAGGGATTTATCGATAGGTGAAAATGTCTAGACGATGAAACACAACTAAGTAAATTTCACAAAATTGAGATGTCTAAGCAAATACAATTATCTAAATCCAATTGTTTATTTTCCATGGTGCAGATTGTTAATAAAGCAAAATCAAATTTTCATAAACAGATTTGAAATTGTAACTGGACCGAGAAAAAAAAAACATTAGAAGCGGGTGTGACTTGTCGCTTGATGCTATTTTTGTGATGCTTTTCAAATTCAGAGGTATCGATTGTTTTTTTTTTTTTTTCTGGGGTTAGAAGAGGCATAAATTTTTAAATTGCATTATTTTATGATGGGGGCATTTGAAATTTGAATTTTAACAAATTTCGGAAAAACAGTACGAGCATGATCTCCTCTGAAAAAGATAAAGCCACGTGTACAGCTGCGATTTCTGATAGCAAGTGCAGGAAATATCTAGGGTCCAGTAGGATGTTTGGTGGACCGATCCCGTACAAAATTGGACCACTGGATTTAAAGTACAAAATCTCAATTAATTTTGAAAAGGGATACTGATATACTGATATCTAAACTTTAATTGAATATATAATATCATTTCTGAACTTTTATGTGGTTCTAATGTTCAATCTAATCACTAGATTATATAAAAATATTTAATGTTATCCTTCAATTAAAACTAAATTGAACATGTATCAGAAGTTTGAATATTACATTGAATAAATAAAAAATCTGAGGATGACAATGTTTATTGGGTTAAAGTTTAGAGATTACATTGAACAAGTTAAAAGTTTAAGAAAAACATTGCATATTTAATGGTAGGTTACATTTTCTCAGTATAAGTTATAATCATTAAGACCTTCAAGCTTATGAGAACTCAAGAAAATTTACTGTCTCTAAAGATAGATTACTAATCATCAGTTGTCACTTACATAGATTTACAGGAATTTATGATTATTGAGGTCAAACGTTAATTATTAGCTATCTCTCACAATAATTTAAGGTGAAATACTGCCCCATCATTTAATTACTAAGAGATGGGAATTTCATGTTACCAAATTTGTAGCTAAATTACTATGTGAAAAGGGAAAGTATTAGTTATAGGTGCAATTGAGATCACGACAACTTTCTGCAAGTCAAGGTATAATTACAAAGATCAAGAAACATAAGTTATGACCTATTGGGGATAATTACAATATGATAAGATAATTACCGAGTGATTTCTATCATCAAGTTACGAAGTGAAAAGGGTGAGTTATCATCAATGATGAAAATTATCAATCACAATGAACTACCAAATATGACCATTTCAAGAAAATTATAGTATTATTGGATAATTACTGATGACGATGCCCTCAAATTATGATGTGTAAAAAGATTGATCAACCCAGATTTAGAGATTTTAAATCATCTAATTTGCTCATAATTGTGGTAATTTTGATTCTAGGAGAACTTTACGAAGTAGTATCTTTCTCGGGGAGAAATTGCTTTTAGCTATAGGTCAAAATGAATATTTACCTTCAAGGCAATAAAACTCCTTAAGAGGAAGTAATTACATTATTGGAAGCAATTGAAAGTCGTGATTTGGTTTATAAGATGTAATTTGCTTTTAAAGTAATAATTTCCCTTGTAAATAGTCAATTGAGTATGTGTTAATTCCCAATGATTGTATTATATTGACTAATGCGGGAACATCCATTTCCATCGATTAACTCTAAAACTTAACCCACATTTCATCGATTAATCCAGCCTAATCCTTACTTTTGCAAGAAAAGGTAAATTTCAGCTAAAATCTTGTTCGATGGATTCAAGTTTGAAGATGTCAATTCCATAAGCTAGTTTCCACTCGCAAGACTAGTTGTGATCAGCTACCTAGATGTTAATTTACAAGTTTGACATTGACTCAAAAGCTGCTAATTAAGTATGTGTTAATTACCTAGATTTCCTTTGTCGTTTGGTGATCTTCCAGGGTCTCTACTTGACTGGCCATTTGGAGGATCAAGTCACAATGCATCTAATCTTAGTTAAATGCATTTATTCATAATTATTATTATTTGATATTGATCATTATCCTTTTATCATGAATCCCATTATCACTCAAAATGCATTCCCCATCCTGTATACACATAGCTTACTCTTAGTATATTGTTGCCAAAATCTCATGGCAATAGCATAGCAACGGGGTGTTAGTAAGTTATATTTTATTTTAATTGGATATAGAATAAAAAAATTGTGCACATCCAAATGAGACTGCTAGAACCAAGGAGGGAAAACTAATCTTTTGCTTTTTTTTTTTTTTTTTTTAATTCAATGCAAGAAGGATCATTAGCAACTCGTTGACTAGTTAATCATTTTGTTTAAAGAAAATGTAAATCCTGAATGCGTACCAAAGAATACTGGGAAGAGACAAAAAGTTGTTAAGTGTTCTTACCCCACAGTTATTTAGTTGGATGATTTCACATAATTAATCCTCAATTTGAGTAAAGAAGAATCTTTGATAAGACATGATTGCTGCACATCACTATAAGTTGAGCAATCAATTAATGCAATTGGCTCTAGGATTTAGTTGGTACGTCATAACAATCATAGATACCTAAAAGTGTATTGTAGTAAATTTGTGGGTGGAAACCGAATTAAAAAAGGTTATCTTGGTGCTATAGATTAGTACTCACCACATATTTTGAGAGTGGACTAAGTGTTTATCTTCCTTCTTTGAAGGGCAACTTAAAATGAATAAAATATTCATTGAGTTTACATCGATAACCTTATGTGAGCAAAAGACTGCTAGTCCTAGATCTAGAATTGGGCCAAGGCTTGCGCTACATTTGTCGGCGAAGTTGAGTGACAATGCATGAAAAGAAAGCGAGTGGTTATATTTCAAGGGAGCGTGTAGCCATGAAGTGGATCTTCTGGAGGTGACCGCCCATTTCGAAAAACATTGCCTATATAAATTATTATTTATAATTTCGTTGTTGTAAGAATCATGGAAACCTTAATGATATTTTACTAAAGTTGCCATCATATACTAAATTTAAAAATTTTCTTTATTGATAGAATTAGAGGTGCGCATACGAAGTGAAAAAGGTAAGTAGGTACTAAATAAAATGGACGAAAGCGGGTGATTACTCAATGTAGCTTGAGAACAACCGGTGAGGTGACATAGCACTCAATGACTTAGTCAGCAATTTAGAACTAATCCCAAAGTACTTTTCTCTTATTTTCACTCAACATGACCATTCTCTCTACGGAGAGAAAACCAAAACAATCTTTGCATGGTGTAAAGGAGATTTTTGAACTATTAGTGTAACAACAAAATGATAAAATGCAACCCACCGGTGGACAGTTGCTCTGGTTGAGCTTTACTACCTCAGCGTTGAGGGAATGAGTTCGAATATCCGCGTTGATAATACATTTTAAGTGGAGGGTCATGGTGATGGGATCCTATGCTAGCCTTCTTTTAGGTATAGTCGGTGTGTTCCATTGGGCCTGTTGGGCCTGCAGCGGCCGTGGGCACCCGTAAGGTGTGCCAAGCCGGATCCTGGATATAAAAAAAAATGATAAAATGCAAGGGTATAATGATAAATTGGATATAAATTGTTGTCAATAATAATTTTTTTTACACAATTTAATTATTTTAAACAATACGAGCGATTATTAATTTCATTTATTTCACGAAAATTGAATAATTTGAAAAATATTTTTCTAAAATTTTTATTTTTAATAATTAGTTAATGAAATTTTTTTTATTACCAACAATAATTTGTATTTAAATATTTTTCGTTGATGATAAAAATGTTATTTATTTATTTTACAAGCAATATAAGTGAATATATGAAAATAATTATTTTCGTAAAATAAATTGAGCGAGAGTAGATGGTATAGATACAATAAGAATCCGAAAGTGGAGGGGGCTGTTAAAATTATTGCAGCCGTCAAACGTGCACATGTCAGGCTTTTGCTTGTGCAAGATGATAATGTATTTGGCTGGATATGAGCAATGAAATAAGAGATCGAAGTGAAACAAAATTATAACCAACACAGAAAATAATCATTATTTTTTCAATTGGAAAAACGAAGGAAATAATAAAATAAAAAATAAAAATTGGTCGTTGTCGCTGTGGATAGGAATTTGGATGCTTTGGAGATTCAGATATTTTTTTGGGTGGAGGTGGTGGGGGGAACGCCTGCACCGAAATAGCTGGCGGGGGTGCATTTCCCGCTTTGCCTTTGTTTTGGACCCACTCGCATATGTGTGAACATGCCACCTGTCAAACACTCCAGAATTGTTAAAAAAAAAAAAATCCCCTACGCTCAGTTATTGTAATAATAATTATTATTATTTTATAATGATATATTATAAATACACTGAAAATTCCAAAATTGATCATTGAGGTGTAATTGGGTACTAAGACTATTAAAAAAAGCAATTAAGTTCATAAACTTGTCACGAATGCAATCGAATTTTAAAACTACAAAAAAATACAATTAAGTCTTAAAACTTATCATGAATATGTAATTGAGTCTGCAATCAACACGATAATTTGATTGGACCGGTTTGAAATTGATTGCATTTTTTGAAAATTTTAAAACATAATTGCATTTTTTGTAACAAATTTTAAGAATTGATCGTACTTTTTAAAAATTTTAAGATTTGATTGCACTTTCGTGATAAGTTATAAGAGTTGATTGCACTTTTTGAAAATTTTATAACTCTATTACATTTTCATAGTAAATTTTAAAACTTCTAATAAACTTATCTCTATTTTATACTAATGAACTCAGGCAAGTGCATCGATCAAGTGAAGATCCATGAAGCACCCCACGAATTTCGCAAACAGTTCAAGTCCCGATGGCTGACCTATGCAGGTGGCTGCCCCACGGAGTAGCTTACACATGCTTTACGGGACTCGAATAGAAGGCCATCTCTAAGTTTCACGAACCGAGAATCCCCCGTCATCCCTACTACCCAACCAACTGCGTCAACTTCAATTTAGTAGACCATGTCCATCACATGTCGAACAATTATAAACTCGCGGCTGATTAAGTCGAATGCGCGGACTGTTTAGTTGAAGACCCGTGATGTGCCCTACAAAATTCACGGGACGTTTCAAATACGTGAGCGATTCTAGCATAGAATTGGCGAGATCTGAACATGTGATTTTTCTATTCGTGAGTTAGAAATCCTATGTGACTACATTGGTCCTATCAATCGCAATTCTATTCCATCGCTGTCAAATGATAATACAATTCAAATTTAATTGCGATAAACCGTACAAGCATTATTATTCTCGATTGATTTTGCTTGTCATGTCATCGAGGTACAACGGGGTGTCGCCATTGTTTAGATCAAAGAAAAAGAAAAAAATTAAGAAAAGGAAAGAGAAAAAGAACAGGAGAATGCAAAATAGCTGACAAGGATAATAATGGTATTTGCCAATATGCCGGTCGCTTGACAGCAAAGCATGGGGACAGAGAGCTGCCAAATGGAGCTCCGGGTCAGCACAGATGTGCGGTCCGCCTCCCCCAGTTGCCGACGCCACCACTGAGGGACGGCGGTGCGTGCGCCGTGGGGCCCGCCCCCCTCCACCGCGGCCGTGATTTGCCACTTTTTCTCGCGATCGGGTCCCTATAGAACGTCTTGTCAAGGCGGTCGCAACCCCGTCTTTCATTTCTCTCCTTCAGTCTCCTCTGTTTAACTCCCAACATAAATTTCGGTTATTGATGGATTTAGGCAACGAATTTATAACGTGGCTTGGAATTTTGATGGCAGGAGAAGAGAATTTTGACAAAAAAATAAAATTATAATGACTCGAGATATTCTCTTGTGTATTTGAAATATGAAATTAAAAATAAGGATATGATAGGAGAAAAAGAAGGAAAATCTGTTTGAAATTAGAAAATGCCGCGGCATTCGATAGGATCCGAAGGAATTTAAAACAATGATTATTGTTAGGTTAGCCGTTTGGGGTTGGAAATTGTTTTATTTGCACTTTTATGTGTTCTATATTTAATAATGATCGTGTAAATTATTTCTCACATCGACAGCGGAGAGTTAGAGTAGGAAAAATGAAAAAAGAAAAAACACGATGTAAGACCAAGATGAGTTGGATAATGATGACTTTTATCACTCATCCACTATATCAAGTAAGTTCATTTTTCGGAAAATGAGTAATTTGAAAAATATTTTCCAAAGAATGATTGCCTATATCGTTTAGAAAAGTTAATCAATTGAAAATGTTTTCATCATCGATTATAGTTTACTAACTCTTTTTGTGGGCGATAAAAAAAATTTCCATTAATTTATTTTAGTAAGCAATATAAGCGAATATTTTTTGAAAAATATTTTTCAAATAAATCATTTTCCACGAAACGAACGCACTCTAAATTTGCGGTTTCGTTTATTTCGCGAAAAAATGAATGATTTTGAAAATTGAGTTTAAACGCTTTTCACTAAAGATAAAAATATTTTTTGTCTATTGATTTTTATAAGTTATCAGTAAAACTTCCAGAAACAAATATCATCGCTCCGTCCACTACCTCGTCCCCTAAACCCCAAGCCTCTCTCGTCTCTCTCTCTCTGCTTCAGCACACTATTAAGGTTCGAATTAATACTTGCCCAATAATTTGTGGATTAAATAAGGATGTTCAACATATTATGTTATGTCGAGTTAGGGCTCAAGATGAACTATTAATAAAAACCTTTGTAAATATTTGAGAATCTTCAACAGAGGGAGAAAGAACTTATAAAGACTACATTTTTACTCAATTGACTTCACTTACCACAACATTAGCATAGGTTATTGATACCCGAATAACATGCATAAACTGATTTCACTTTACATGTTATCATAAGAGGATATTTATACCCGAATAACAACGAAATATCAAATAATATCTAATGATATCTCTAATTACATTTTACAATAGAGTCATCAATCTCAAAGCCCTCCGGCACGAAATATATCGGCCCAAAAAAATCTTTGTAAATTCCACGGAAATGTACTTAGAAAAATACGACAAGAAATATGAATTAGGCAATCGGCACGACTTTCGACCCCCACTGATTTACTGTTCACCACTGGACCGATGCTCACCTTTTCCTTTTTATTTTTCAAAAAAGCGAAAAGAAGATATTCAAAACCCCCCCCCCGCCCGGGGCGGGCCCCACTGCCCTCACATGCCGCAACCCTCCCTCCCTCCCTCCCATCCTCCCATCTTACCTGGCAGCAACTCGGCAAACCCGGGCCCCACCAGAAACGAAAAACCTCTTCCCCGCTCTCTCCCCGCGCGCGTGTCTCCCACGCGCGGGTCTCGTCTCTAGGGAGAGCGTTCCACCTCAGAGGGACGTTCCATCTCCCCCCGCCCTCCCCCGCGCACGCGTGCCGCACGCGCGCTTCCCCCACTTCCCCACTTCGAGTCCGCCCTTTATAATTGAGCCCCCACCGCCCTCTTCCCCCATTTTCTTTGCCTTCCTCTTCAAAGCGGGAGTTTGCCTTCAAATCGCTCTCCGCCCTAATCTCTGCAGAAGCCTTCGCCCGCAAGCGAAAAAGATAAAGCCCCTTTCGAGCACCGACCCGCGACTGCTCACTGCGCTCGCTCGCTCGCTCGCTCGCACCCTTAACCATGGCGGAGAGCATAGACGACGGCGAGTTCTGGCTCCCTCCCCAGTTCCTCTCCGACGCCGACGACGACGACGACCTCCTCGTCTTCCCGGAGCGGCGCTTCACCGCCGCCACCGGCGGGAGGAGCGCCGCGGCGGCGCGGCGGCGGCGTTCCCGCCCCTCGAGCCGGCGCGGGGGCCCGGCCGGTCGTCGGATCTCGGCTCCCCGGTGGAGTCGGTGGTGGGGTCGACGGAGGAGTGGAGCGACGAGGAGGTGCACATCGCCGATTTGACAAGGAAGGTCGCGCAGTCGACGCTCGAAGACGACTTCGAGTACACGAAGGTAGTTTCCGACTTCCACCCCCTCCTCCCTTTTTTCAAAATTTTCTTTCTTTTTTCCCATTTTCGGCGCCGTCGCTGATTAGGGTTATCTTTTTTTTTTGGGTGCTTTGCTTGGTCAGGGTTTGTTCTTGTCGGGCTCGCCGAAATCGACGCTGTGCGGGCTCCGGAGCGGCTGCGGCTGCGGCCAGGGCTCGAGCCGCGGCAGCAGCCCGAACGGCCCGTCGCAGCCCGCGTCGCCTCCGGGCACGCTGAACCTCCTCCGCGAGGCCGCCGGCCGGGTGGCTCACCTGGGGATCAACGACGAGGAGCTCTACGGCCTCGGCCGCTTCCCGAAGCACCACAGCAGATACGACGCCGCGCCCTACTCTTACCAGTCGATCTCGCAGCCCCAGCCGTTTCGGGCCGCCGCCGCCGCCGCTCCTCCGGTTAGTTCTAATTCCACGAGCAGGTTCACCAGGCTTTCGAGTCTCCGGCAGTCTCGAGCCATCGCTGATGTTTTTCTTTTTCGTTTGCTCTGCCGGCAGTTTCAGCACGTGAAGTCGATGCCTCAAAACCCGTTCCAAGGCGTGAGGAACAACGATTTGGCGGGCGTCGGGAACGGACGGTTCGTCGGCGCGGCGGCCCCCTCGTGGCCGACTCTGCAGCAGGCGCATCGACAGTCGGAGCTCCTGACCCACCACCACCACCACCACCTTAACGGGTCGGGTACGAGGGCGGTGTTCCTCGGATCTGCCGGGCTCAAGAGGGAATCGACGGGGACCGGCGTGTTCTTGCCTCGACGGGCAGGCCTTGAGCCCGAACCACGCAAGAAGACAGGTCAGGAAATAGATCTCTTAAGCTCTGTGGTGTGGTGATCCTTCGAAGTGATTTTTGACGTTTTCCCTAGTTCGTTTTTACTCTGTTCTCCCCTGGCGGGGGAATTTTGACTGGTTTCGTGTGGATTTCGTGGGGGAGGGAGCGTGGGGGCAGGGGAAGAATAAAAACCTCTGTAGTTAGTGCGAATTTTCCGCCTCCGTCCATGTTCTGTTTTTTGGTCGTTTTGGATGACTAGTTCGATCTTTGCTCCGTCCTGATTTCGGGTGTTTCGATTCAGGTTCGACGGTGTTGATCCCTGCAAAGGTAGTGCAGGCCCTGAACCTGAACCTGGACGACGCAGGATCCCAGCCCCAGCTTCAGTCTCGTCATAACGTCTGCTTCACGCCTGAGAGCGGTGAGTCTTGGTTTAGTCATGATGCTACTCCGTGGTCCCCCCAAAAAGTTACATCGGCTCGAGTGTCGTGGAGTGTGATTTGCCAAAACCCAAATACAAGCTTGCGGAGATTTCCACTCCGTCAACACTAGAATAAAAATGGGTTCTTTTCACACGAGTCTTGTTCTTTCGTTCTGTGCGAATCTGGTTCTGTTTCTTTTTATCGAAATCTTTACTGAATTGTTCTTTCTGTTTCTCTCTGTTTTGGGTTTTGTGCAGATGGAGCGTGGAGATTCAGAAGCAACCGGCCTCATCAAGTCCAACAGAGAGGCAATCACCACCACCACCACCACCACCACCACCGGCGGTCACCGGCGATGAGCAACGAGATCAGGCTTCCTCAGGAGTGGACTTACTAACCTCCGCATCTCTGACCGACCGGCGCCGTCTCGAGCGGCGTCTTTTTTCATTAGGGTATTAAAGATGAAAGGTTTTAGGCTATTACTACAGGTTCTTTTAGCGGGGAAAGAGATTTTAGTTGGGTTAGACCATTGAAACAAGCGTCGAAGAAAACAGAGTTCTTTTTGTGAGGGGGGATTAGGGTTTTCGTTCCTAGGGAAGGAAGGAAGAAGAAACAGCAGGAAAGCAAATAATGTTGCATCGAAGGGAAGCGAATGACGCAGAAACCAAGCACGCAACGACACAATTATGGCCAGCTTTTTCCATGTCTCGGGCACGGAGGACGAGGTTGCGGTGAATGGCATTCTGGGTAATAAACGATGTGCTTTTTTTTTTTTTTTATAGATTTAGCGGAAAGGAGTGAAAGATTTGTTTTTTAATTTTTGTTTTTGAAGTTTTTGCTATTTTTATATTGTCGGAATGGAGTGAAGAGAGGATTGAAGTTTGGAGGGTCGACCGTGGGTCCGTGTTTTGGGAAAAAAGAGGAAGTTTCAATCCTCCGATTTTTCTCGCTGTGTTTTTTGTATCTGGGATTCCGTCCCAGACAGCCTGTCCAACCCCCCTCATATATTCTATAATAATAATAATAATAATAAAATGATATGAATGATAATTTGTTTTTATTTTAACGTTTTAATTGAATGTTTTGACTACCTAGTATTGTGGTCCACGGAATCTACGATTTGGTCTTGTACCTCGGAAAGACATTATTGTAATATTTTGTTGTGCCTGGAAGCGGAGGCGTTGAACTGCTTTTGCTTCCATATGGATTCTTATCGAAACTCCCCCACTCCTTAGTCTTTCTAATTTAATAATTTCCGGTGACCCTGTCCTGGGAAATTGTAATGCCGACTGCTAATTTAAATCTATTTTTTACCAATTAAATGATAAATAAGGAGCTTCATGTCCTTGTAGTCCACAAGAGTATCTAGATATTACTTTATGTTATTTTAAAGACGAAAACGATTAATTTTAGAAAAAAATATTTTTTAAATTATTCATTTTTCAAGAATCGAGTGAAGTCTTAGGTATTGGTTCTCGGGGAAGTTTTTTATTTATTTTAAATGTGACATTGGGTGAGTGGATAATAGGTGGGGGGTCACTCGACCAAGTTGCAATAATGCCACATGATTGTGGCTTTTATTATAGTAAAATGCGATTTTGGATCGAGGAGAACATGCCTGGGGTATGCTCTTTGCCGTAACTTATGAAGAAAGTAATGTCGTGAGCATATGACTAATGTCGTGTCAAGCTTGATGTTATTGGACCACTCCAAGCGCGTTTTTGCTTTTGCAATTTCTGTTCTCATTTCCCTTTTAGCGGGGCCTGTAAGTTGTAACTTGTACCTTTGGTAACCAGCGAGGTGGCCGGTCGAGGTCTTTTTAAGGTCTGCTTGCTGCTTGGGTTTGAAATCTCCCAGTTTAGCTTTTCGATCTTAGCAAAATTCTAGGTAAGGGGAAGTATCTACTATCCAGTATAGATCACTCTTCTCGACTCTTTATATCCAAACAAAATCAACTGTATCGCTGTAATTTTCTTGACATTCAAATTCGAGAATATTGGATTGAGCTATGTTGGAAATGTGCGGTAGAAGTCCAAAACTTTAACTTGGGGAGATAGTCAAGAGAGGGCTCAAATGAGAGCCCATCGATATATCTAATTAAATCCACCTTTATTCAAAAGCTTAAACCAATGAATTATAAGTCAATTATGAATTATAATATATTAATTGCTCAATGGGTGTGAGCTTAACATTAGGTTTGCTCTCCTTTAATTCAAGTATGTATCAATTTCGCATTGCTATGCCACAATGCTCATATGCTCGGAAACTGGAACCATCGCCCCTGATGTCATTGTTGGGAATGCGCAGCATAAGTCCGATATTAAATCAATGTGTTATGAGCCAACTATGTTATATTAATTGTTCTATACTACATCAATTATCCGATATAGAGATTATCTAGCACAATTCAGTCACACGTATATCCTAACAAGCTAGTCGTGAATCTAACTTGTGCAATTCATAGCAGGGTTATGAAAATCCATGAGAAGCGACTAGGTGCCACGAACCCTCTTGAAAGGGAGGTGTGCCTTAGTAGCCACCGAGTGGGTGGATCGGATCAATTAAGATTCACTACTTTGTGATTTGGGTGCTCCTCAGCTTTGAGTTCGTATATCCCAGTAGTGTGTTTTTCGATCTTAGGAAATGTTAGCTGGTGCGTGCATTGGTTTAGCTTGTGGCAAACGTAGGACTAACAACGGCATTGCATTTGGTGGTGCGATGAAGATGGAGCCAGCTTAAATTGAATATTCCGATTGCGGGTCTAGAGAGGTCATCCGTGCCGACTGCCCTTCCGGGCCTTTTTTTTATCTGGACAGAACAAGACAATTCATTGTACGATTCTATGCAAGGCAGAAGGTATCTGCAACTTAACATTGCAGGTGCACTATGTCATCGTGCTTTCTATTGATAGCGCAAATACCATTCTGACATTAATGTCGAGTTAGGCCGTATGAGGAAAATAAGGAAAAGAAACAGAGCAGAGGACTGTTTTGCTCTCGGCAGGATGTCCTGCTGGCCCGTGGCCGGGCTCCGCCACCTGGCAGCCGCCGTGGCCGGCGGTGATGTGACCCCCACGATGCGAATGACACGATAAAGTGGGCAAGAACATGGGGGGGGGGCTGGAAATTCGAGCTGTGTTGGGGGGTAAAGAACGGTTCGGTCGGTTGGATGATGTGTCGTGTAGCGGGCCACACGTTGCTGAAAGGTACGCGAGCTTTTGACTCGGTCGCGCTCGCACTTAAAACTCGGACGGCAATACGTTCTTCGGATTCCCCGGTCGCTTTTCCCCACTTTGATTCTCCCTCATGTTTGTTCCCTTTCTCACTCTTGCCGGCCCTCCCCGGCCGATTCTCCGTCCCCATTCCCATCCCCATCCTTATCCCCATCCACAATCCGACGGAATAGAAAAATAATGTAGAGGAAGTCAAGATTAGGTTCAGCTATTGGCATTGGGCAATAGTAGGCACTGATTGAGCGGTTTTCTTGTATTGATTAGGTTTTGTTGGGACGACCAAGCCTATTCGATTCTTTTGACTCCACCTATCCCTGTGGACGTATGCCAAATCGCTTATTCACGTGTATTGAGTGAGATTTTAAATTGGAAGCGTGTTTTGAAGTTGTTTGGAATAATGTACGTTGAAATACTTTTCTATCTCATCTAATTAATTGTTTCATAATGTATCGTATGGCGTCCTTTCAGTTTTGAACTTTTCAATTTAGTTATTATTTGTGTGAAATCATTGATGTTGATGTTGGCTGTCTTAAATGACATGTCAATATTTTGCAACTTTTTAAAACAATTTTTTTATTTTTATTTTTCTTTTCTTTTTTTTTCTTCTTTGTTTTGACTGTGACCAATTTTGAGATGGTCAACAACTAGCCAAAAGTGAGGGCTGTGCTCACCTAAACCTAGGCCAGGGTGACCCTCGCCTATGGCCACCTCGCCTATGGCCAATGAGGGCCAATGAGGGCCGCGATGCCCTCGCCTAGGTTTAGTTGAGTGTGGCCTTTGCTGGTTCGCACCTATGCTTGGTCGCTCGACCATTGCTAAGACTAGCCACTGGTGAAAAGGAAAAGAAAGAAAAGATAAAAAAGTACGGAAAATTTAAAACAAATTGCAAAAATTGCCCATATCTGTGTGTGTAAAGGAAAAGAAGAAAAAGAAAAGAAAGAAAAGATAAAAAAGTATGGAAAATTTAAAACAAATTGCAAAAATTGCCCATATCTGTGCGCGCGCGTGTGAGACTAAATCTCTTAAATTGTGCTCATTGTGATACCAATACCCTAAATTTTTATCACACTAATATGAGTTTAGGATATTAGTGATATGAAAAAAGAAGTCTAGAGTATTAGTGTCATGGTTGGCGGAAATTAGGAATTTTTGTGGTAGGTGGAGGGTAATTGTCACAATAGTACAAGAATTATTTTGGGTATTGATGTGGTAATGGGTATAATTGAGGATTTGTAATTGTAAGTTCCCAAATAAGGAAAACTCGAACGGTGAAAAAGGAAAACTCGAATAATTACAAGACTTTAATTTATTATCACAGTTAATAATTGAGTTTTGCAACTGCTTTGTGTTATTTGACGAGGTATAAAGTAAAAATATATATATATATATATATATATATATATATATATTTGCTTTTGTAAGTATGATATGATATAATCATAGTTTGACATTATATATTATCTGACTAATAAAATAAGTTAGCAATTGAAGTATTTTTTTAATCCCTGCATAATGTAGCACATGTTTTATATGTGGATTATTCATTCAATCCCAAAATAACGAGTATATATACATGAACTCAATAAATATGCGAGAGACCGAAGTTTTATCGAAAAAAAATGTTTTTCCGATTAGTTACTTAGCATTCCCAATACCCTTTTACTACATATATATAATAATAATAGCCTTGTTCACTTTCATTTCTTGCCCTCGATTGCCAATTATTTCAGGCAAAGTTTTGCAAGAGAGAGGATCACATTTTTGACCACGTAACCTATTAATAGACATTGATGGCTGACATACTAATGCGAATATTGACTAATACTAGAATCTCATTTCGTTATAAGCTACATTTAGGGGATTAGGTACCATGACATGGGACGCTGATCCCGCTTTCGGACAGTCGGTCCATCTGCGGCAGTGAGTCACCTACGTATCGGGAAATGAAATCTTGACAATTAATGCTTTTTTTTTCCCAAATATGTAAGCTAACTAAATATATCGAGGGTCAACATATCTAATACGGATGTTGACTTTTTGCCAAGACTGCGTTGGGTTTTCATATTTAAACATTTATGTAGATGCACTTTTTTCATTTATTTTTGAAAGAGATAATCGATCTTTTTTAAGAAAATATTTTTCAAATCATTCATTTTTTGCATCATAAACGCACCCTTGGAATTTAAGAGAATATATAATCCCTCATCTCTCATTTGTGTAGTTCTCTTTCCAATTAAATTTAGATAATATTATAATTTTGATGGAAAAATTAAAACTAGCCTTTAGCTTTTGCTTATAGAAAAGACTAATGGAGCAGCCCCTCCAGATTTTGATGAAAATACATATGATTACATCGTTAAATTATCTGAGTATATTGTTTTCATTACATCTAGAGTCTGACATATTATGCACGTACCATGTTTACATACTCAATAAACACATGCTTTTTAGAGTTTGAATCGAATCCTTGTTATGAAATTTCTATTACAAATCGATGCATTAGAATAACCCAAGATGTGTATCTTGAGTTAAATATTTCATGACGATGAGGATTAATTTTCTTCCAACCACGCTTATAATTTATGGTGTACAAATTATGTATGTTATGCACATGCAATCTCAATTAAATACAAATGTATGTAATGTTCATATCTGTAAATCAAAGAACTTCCTTCACCTGCAGATATGGGGAAAAGTATGATCCTAACAGTAGTATGCATAATATATCCATGGATTGTTTTTATGCACTAGAAGGAAAACTCCTCTTGGACTAGATTGTTACATTAGCAATTTTCAACAAAAATTGGCTAGAAGGGTTACATTAGAATTTCGCGCAAAATTTAGGGCTGAATTGATAAAATGAAAATGTTTATGACTGAATTGACATCTGCACAATAGATGCACGATTGTTTAGGTAATTTTCTCATTTTAGGGAAATTATGGCCTTTTTTTATAAATCCGATGCAGGACTAGGACCTCAAATTAGCGTGGGCTTTGGAGCTCTTTTATGGGCCTTGAAGCTCAGCCATTGACCTATTTATCTACCCACAAACGAAGGCGGCCCGCGGCTGATGATCCACATGGATCTCTAAGGCCTTCTTTATGTGTTTTTACCAGACCGACTTGCAAAATTGATTAATTAAGAACGCGCTTGATAATCCCGTTAATACCCGGAAATTTTAAATTGTGGGCTTTTAAGATATCGAGTTTGTTTTGTACCCTTTAGCCATATATATAACTCACTCGAGTAGTTTTAGGGGGAAAGGGAAATGGTTAATTAGTGGTAGTAGAATAACATAAACCTCGAGTGGCGGCAGTGATGGCAGAGCGATACTCGGTGATATAATTTGAGGTCATTATCTAATACAATAGTAATGGTCATGATGGTCTAATAGTGAAGTGAAGTGGTGGCCCGGTATTGGCCAAATTGAAAATGAAGAGGCGTTAAAAGGGAGCGGCCCCGGTGGCGACAACCACCTAATCATAATCATTAATCGATCATTTTAATTGAGTTCTCTTATGAATATCGAACAATATCAGCTAGTTTAACTTAATCGTTGTGGAAGTTTTAATGAGGGATGGATTTTGTCCTATAGAATTTTTTTCTTTCCCCGATCAGAATAGCAATTATTATTATTATTATTATTATCTCCTCTACTCTTTTGTCTATCCAGTTAAAATACTCAATTGACTCATTTTTTATTCCTTTCGAAACAACCATGCATAAAATAAAGAAAAACTGACTATATAGAAAAAGTCGGAGCTAAGATGTTGTTTACTCTTATGTTTGCCACTTGATATATCGACTTTATCTCAGCGATTGCCGTGCACCAAGTGCAAGCAGCATGGCGTAGTTACACACTATGGCTCATTTTTGACTTATTAGCATTTATATAGTGATTTTTCACTTGTTTAGACTCCGGTCACATATTACATTAAAATTTAAAATAAATAAAGGGAGAGCATCTTCAAAACTATTATTGAAAAATGTTCCTATTAGATACTATTATTCTAAACTATTTGTCCCTTCCAATTCATCTCATTTTTAAATTTGAAGAAAGCTAATCTTTTATATGATATATCCATTTCATTTGAAATTAAGTCAAAAAGAAAATATATCTTTGCTCCTAAATGATATCCATAATTTGAAGTATAACACATTTTAATTATGTGAAATAAATGCATTGTTTGTCCGTTCAGCTTAACACAGGGTGTAGCTTATGTAAAACATACATGTTTGTTTATATTAGATTTAGATTAATCTCCTTCTTCTAGAATTCACTTATTCTAGAACAGCTTACATCACTCGAAGCAAATTTGTTAAGCAAAAGATGAAAATGAAATAATTTTATCGAAAATTCACTACATTCGAAATCGACACAATTTGAAAAAAAAAAAATGATATAAAAGATTAAGTTCAGTTACAAGGGTCCAAGCTACCCTTTTTCTCCTCCTTTTTGTAACCAAGTGGCTTGTCTCTTAATATCGACAGCCGAATGTCGGAAGTCAGTTTCGAAATTTCGCGGACACGAGCGGCTCGACTTGTAAATGTCCGTCGGAGATTCTAGGCAACTTTGAGGCTGTTATGAGCGGTTGATATTTCTTGCTTGATCAGTCCTTGGTTTGCTCGAAATGTTTTGACGACTTTCAGTTTTTTGCACATTCGCGATTTCGCCTTTCGTGTTTTGAGTTCGCGCTAGGGTGGAGATATAAAATCGTCCCGCCGGGGCGATGATTAATCTTCTTGTAGGCGAGGAGACGAATCTGGTGAGCATCGTTGCGGGTTTCGTTTCGCTTCCTCGTCGGAGGCGGCTTTGCTCTTGTCCTCTACGCGTGCCTGCCAACTGTTTGATACTTTGCGGCCCTGGCCGCCCATATATTGCAATTTGAACTTGTCTGGATTTTGGGATGTGTGCGATGAAGGTATGGTCCGGTAGTGTTTTTTGCCATGCTGTCGCCTTGTCATTTGGTTTCAAGGAATTGGTTTTGAGGCTAATCTTTGATTCATGATGATGGCTATAAAACTGTGAGAAATGACAAGGTGATCATCTTCCCTTATGTAGACATTACTCCACTGGCCAGCCTCCGTACACTATTTTGAAGGACTCAGAGAGCACACGGTTGCTTTTTGATTTTTAAGTGGGAATTTATTGGTAACGCACGGAATCGATGTTGATGGGAAGTATCCGAGGTTAGACCTTGGATAGCACACAATAGGTTTCTGCTTGTAGAAAGTGGGAGCTTGTGAGTTATATGAGGTGGTAGATGTTTGCGTGAAGAAAGCTCTTGGTTTCGCAAAAGAAAAAGAAGCAATCTAATTTGTGGTAGATTACTAATGTGAAGAGATATTTGACTTGATTATGTTACAATCTGTCATGAAGGGATGTATGCTTAATGTTCAGCTATGGCAATTCTTGGTATCATCTGAAGTTGTCTCAAGCATTGTTTTCAAAATCCTGGGTCATTCTAAATTTTAAATTTGATGGTTTATCTCAACTGGAAGGAAAATTTGTAAAATGATAGAATTGGCATGAACTTTTCATTGGAGCTCCAAAACTAGTGTAATTTTCTCCAAGATAAAGTTCTGAACTTTAGTAGAAGCTACAAGAATGTCACTAGTAAATGTGTGCAAATCGGACAGTTGAGAGTTCTTTCATTCTAAAAGCCACATTGACCTGCAGACTAGTATCTCATCCATCATCTGTCTCCCACTGTGTCTCCTTTTATGTTTCCTGAATATCAATCCTCAATATTTGTTAGCTTTCCTTTCGTTCCTCTCTCAAGAAGAATGTCCGATTGGTGTTTCATTCCTTTATTTTCATTCGTTTTGCCCTTAAACCGATTCACGTAATTTAATAGGATGGCACAAAATTGACGAGATTATATTTGTTTTGAACTGTTTTCTTCTGCAGCTTCCATAACAAATAAGGTCCAAAATGGAGTGTGAAGATTGGGATGGCTTGTCAAGTGACTCTGAGTTATTGGAACAAGACTTGAAGGATGAAAAGGAATATAACTACACATCCAACTCTTCGTCCAAGTTGCAATTCAGGTCAGTTACTCTAAGACATGGCTTTTCCTTGATACTATTGAGGATGCTTTTGAATTGATATAACAATCCATGAAGGCGTGTTTTGCAGGAAAGTAACTTCAGTAGCTCGGTGGAATAGTAGGGTTAGAATGGCTGAGGTGGTGGAAAGGAAGGGTCAGTTATGGACAACAACTGGCATTGTCCGTAGCGGGAAGCTGTACTGCTCAATTGACTTTGTAGGTGATGCATAATGCGTTGTCAATTTACGTTGCTTTGGTTGATCCGTGATTTTTTACTTTTCTATTCCACATTGGAGAGACTTGAGTTTTTCCTCTTGTCAACTAAGTGGTCTTTTAAACTAGAAATTTTGATTTTTAGATTCATAGACACCTATTGAGTAACACACATTTGCATAATTAAGAAGTAGATTTTCCCAGATAACTTGATGTACTATTGATTGATTATTTCTCCTTATTATTTTGTAGGTTCTTGATGGAAATAGGGGCTTTGCTTCTTTTGAGTGAGAATGATGAATCCATCTCCTTGGAAACTATGTATCAGCAACTAGCAGAGGAGAAGGATGGATGCTTTTGGGAACTTCATGAGGTCTATAGACACCTAAAGTCGCTTGGTTACATTGTTGGTCGGCATGGCATTCCTTGGTCTTTGAAGAGTGTCAAGAGAAACACTGGCACAGTTTCTTCTGAAGGTACTTCAGAAAGCCTAGAAGTGCAATCACCTCATGACTGCAATTCTATAATTGAAAGACTTATAAAGATGGACTTGAATGAACTGAAGCAGGTGTTTGATGTTTATCTCCCAAATGGAAAGTTCAGAAAATCTTCACCTGGTGATCCAAGCTACGTGCTTAGCTTGATCAGGTAATAATTTATTAAATTTCTGTAACTCTCATCTTTTTCTTGGGAAGGCCCCGCATAAAGCTACGTGCATTTGAGTGTTCTCTCTGGAATTTAAGTAGATAATTGAAATTTCTCATTGCGTTGATTGCCAATGCAAAATATTTAAATTCAATATGCTATTCTAGGACCTGAGTTCCTCATTCCTGGGTTTGGTAGCTGATGTTTCCATTAATGTAAGTTGAGATTATACCTAAGTCCCAAATTCTGCAGGGAAATATATGGTATCTGGGGAATTTGTTTTCAGTTAAGTGAATCAATGTGGTTGAATTGGCTTATCTTAAGAAAAGAATGTGAAATTTTGCTAAATCTTGATGTGCACGCTTGTGTAAGAACAGTGTTGATCAGTATATCGTGTGAATAACTTTTAGGGTATTTTCAATGCTTCCATTTCAATCTTTTGCAAATTGGCTACTTGCAGGGGCCAACCACCATCTAAAATAGAAATTGAGGCTATTGAAAGACAATGTGGAGGCATTCCACTGAAATTTTGCCTTGTGGAGCACGGGCGTGTCAGTTTCTATTCCTTCAGCAAAGTGGAGCTTCCTGTCCTGCCCTGATAAATGCCCGTGCGTGCATCTCCAAAGACTTAATTCATTGGATTTTTTTGACGCACTTCCAGAAAGAAGGATTTCTAGATTCTAGGCTTTAAATGGAGGTGAATGCTTGTTTCTTTTCTATCAAGCTTGGAGTAATTTTCTGTGATTGCTCTACTCTTGATAGTTATTAGCATCATTCTTGCAGAAACCGGTGCATAATTTGACAGAACGAATGTGGTCATTCTAGCAGCAGGACAACATTTTGTAAAGAATTGCCGAATTATTGATTATTCAGATCACTTCCTCATTCTGTTTCTGCTTTCATTTTCCCCAAGAATTTGCTGGTCCTGTTTGAACTTTGAATTACAAGGCTGATATATTTCCTCTTCCTATACTTTCATTTGATTGACCTTGCCATGTTATGCATTATATATCTGTCTAGTAATTTTGTGAAAGGAACAAATGCCACCAGTTGGTAAAATTTATTTGGCTATTGATTTTCTTGGTTACATGATGACATGGAATGTCATATAACTCTCTTTGATAACATCTTTAAGGGAATATTAATAATTTGTTTTTTAAGGTTCATAAGGGTGTGCGTTTTTCTTTCTTGTCTTGTTTTCCCAGAAAACCATTTTTCGCCATAGACCTACCCTGTTCTACTTTAAATGTTTAGAAAGAATAAAGGATAAGTCTATGTTATTTCCAGATCTACAATTATATTTATCTTGAATGGCTTCTTTTAAGTGGAAAAACAAAATTATTTAAAAACCTCAAGGTAAATCGGGTCTGAATGTATTTGAATTTAAGCTATGGTTTGACTCATGGCACCCTCATGGTCCTTTATTGGACAAGTTTCTTGGAAGGGATTGTGTGTAATTCAAGATAAATCGGGTTTGAATTGTTCTCCGGAAACCAAACAGACCCTTAATCGCACTTTCTGACATCTTTTTGTTCAAAACAACTATTACCTATCATGTTACCAAAAATTTCTTGGAAAATCTAATTGTTTTTTTAAAAAAAGGGCAAGCCATCCGCGATCGCTAAAATTTGACTGCACGAAATCGTTGTAGTAAACACTTGTAAATTCATTTAATGATAATCGCATCAATTTGATACTCATCTTCAAAATTTCCTATTCTAAATTTTGCGACCATGCAATTTATTTTTTCCTGCTCAGTGATGTATATATTGTCTTTGTATAGAAGTTAAATCCTGACAATATTCTATTAACGGGAGCATAATGGTGAGAGCTTGACCGGTCGTTCAGTTTTCTATCTTTCCTCCGTATGTAAGAGACTTGTCGGTGCAGGTGCATGATGATGCAAAAAATAATTTAGATTGATCTTGGTATTAAATTTTGAAGTACAATATTTTATTCCTATGACGTCTGGCGCGTGATTTAGAAACATCCTTGACGACAATCTTATAATCCAAAAGCCTAGGACAAATCACGACTGAGACTTTTTATGATTATTTGAATACTTATGGAGAGGTAGTTGTCTGAATTCGTTCCATTGGATAAGTAATATGAGAATGAATCTATATTAAATCTCAATAAAAACACAAGCTTTTATATAATTTCTATAATGTGATTGATTTTTGTTCTTCAAATCACTTATACAGTAAGTTCATATAAAATGCTCTCTCCTCCACTAATTATGATTTATCATTAATGCGGAAAAAAAAAGGACAAATGGAGAATATCTATCTAGAGATGTGAGCGATGAAAGAGTCCAACTCGGCCCGAGAAACTCCGCCCTCATCCATGGACCCCCGGACGGCCGCCCCTAACTCAGCTGCCCTCTTCCTCGCCTCCTCCCCTTCCTCCGACGCCATGAGTGCCTTCACGGCGCCTTCGATAGCGGAGGACTTCACAACGTCGTCTTGGCTCATCCAGTCCTTGACGATAAGTCCAATCTTGAGGACTTGTGCGATCAAGACTGCATTATGGGGCTGATCCGAATGCATCGACCATGCGAGGATCGGCACTCCCATGCTGATGCTCTCCATGCAAGAGTTCCATCCGCAGTGGCTCGAGAACCCACCGGTCGCGGGGTGCCCCAAGATCTCGAGCTGCGCGCCCAGTCCCTCACCACCACCCCTAGCTCTCGAGCCGCCCCCATCTCTTCGAACCCCTGGGGCATTTCGATTTTCCTCGCCTCTCCTCCTCCGCCGAAAATGTCCGCCTTATCAGCTTCCCTCAATACCCAGATGAACTTCTGTCCACTACGTTCCAACCCTATTGGCGATCTCGCGGATCTGCTCGTCGCTCAGCACCGTCGTGGTGCCGAATGACACGTATATCACTGAGCTCGGTGCTTGCTTGTCGGGCCACTCCATGCACCCGTGAGCCGATCTTCTCGAACTCTTTTCGGGTACTTTGACCGGGTTGAACGGCCCGATTTCCCAGTGCTTGATCGCGGTGCCGTTCGCTATTGCACTGGCGAATAAGTCTACGAAACGGCCTTCGACGACCCTGCAGGTGTTGTGGATGCACCCCGAGTTGAACTTCTTGCACTTTGTCTGCGACGTCACGAACTTCAAGAACTCGTTGGGGCAGGAGTCCAGGAGGGACGGGAAGCCCTTGGAGGAGATGAGCTCCGCAATGTCGACCTCCACCTCCGGCGGGGGCGCCATCCCTATGCTCTCCCAGGTAAACCAACAGAAAGTGAACGCGGAAGAAGGTTTGAAGACATAAATCTCGGCGTTGGGGACCGAGGCAGCGTCCTGGACCACAGACGCCATCAGCGAGTCGTAGACCACTACGACCCGCCTCGACACTGAGGACAGGGAGCGGACGAGGGAGGCGACGGGGCCGCGAAGCGACGAAGTGGCGTCAAACACGGGCTGGAGGTGGGAGGGGAACTTGTGAGGGGAATTAAGGCTGGGGGGGGGAGGGGATAGGCGGGGTTGGAAAATCGTGGAAGCGGATGTCGCTGGGCACGGACGAGGGCGGGACGTGGGAGCGGAGCTTGGCCTGGCGGTTGTGGGAGGAGGAGCCGGCGTAGTGGACGGGGACGCCGCAGGAGGCGACGAGGTGGGCGAGCTGGTTGAGGTGGCCTTGCGCCGGAAGAGGCACCATGATCACCGCCACTGATCCCGAGACGTCTTTCATTTTCGGTCCGTTCGGTTGTTTTTGGACATAGTTTGAGTCTTGTTGGTGTTGGTGTTGGTGGGAGGACATTATTTTTCTTTCGAAATTTGGCTTAAAGAGAGAGTTAAGAAATGAATCAAATAGGGGTGGGGCTCAAGAGTCAAAGTTTGGTTTGGGGTTTGTTTGAGGGGTTAGCTTTAGGTCTTTATAAATAGGGAATGGAATCCGAAGACAGGATCATTTTTACCTTTTCTATTAGTTTCTTATTTTTCACTTCTTCATATTTCATGTAGAATTATTTAGGATGGCATAATTTCCATTCTCTATATGAATAAATTCACCCGGTTTTCACTAAAAAGACAAAATTATACTTAAATTATTCAATAGAGATTTAAAGTGGTAGTCCCAAATTAATTTCTTTTTTTTTTTTTTTGGGCCTTTCTGTATTTAATAATTAAGAATTTCACATGTTTAGTGTTTGTTTCTTATAAATTTCCCACATATATTAAAGATATTATATATATATTTTTTTCTATTGTTAGATTTTACTTCCATAAAAGTTTGTTTGATGGAAAAGAGAAATTTTCGAAAATCCTAGTGCATGCAAATTTATGGTTCCAAATTTACTTTACTTTTATTTTATTTTTCTATATCTATAAGACCCACTTACCATAATTAGGAATTTCACACGTATATTTTTTGTTTCTTGTAGTTTTTCCATGTATATTAAAAGGCATTATTTTTTTTTTCCATCATTAGATTTTACTTCCATGAAAGTTTGCTTCGTTAAAAAGAGAAATTGTCAAGAAACTTAGTTCTTTTCTATGTCGTTGAGCATTTATGAATAAATTGTAAATTAAAGTACATAACAAATTGAAATAGATAAATTTTTGACGCATTTTGTTTATATATTTCCGATTTTTTTCATGTATATCACCATCAAACCCATTCTTGGCGATTATCTTTTACATACATATACAAATAATGGGGGAGAAGTACACCAAAAGTGCCTTAACTTGTGTACACCGCTCACTTTGGTGCCACAACTTTTTGTCGGTTCACTTAAGTGTCACATTTAAAAAAAAATGATTATGTAAATGCCAACTCCAATATAAGTCGTCGAAAATCCGACTTGACAATATTTTTGTAATTTCTCAATCTGACATGGCTTGCCGACGTGCCCGGCGAGCATATAATCTTTAAATGACATCATGTAGTAAGTTAAAAAAGTGATCACTTTAGTGCTGGTGTTGAAAAAAAGGATCACTGCAGTGTCAATCATATCTCTAGATAACTTCTCTCCCTTGTTCTTGTTCTGTTGTTAGCACCAAAGATGTATCTTAGCCCACGGAATATAAAGAGAACATATTATATAGGGAAAATTCCAAATAAGGATACGAAGTGGACTAATACCCAAAATTAACTTTGTGTTAGATAAAGACCTAAAGTGGATCGATTGTCTCAAATAAGGACTTGAAGTGGTTGAATCAATTCCAAATAAGAACTTGAGCTTGCTGGTTAGCCAAATATTCGTCGGCTATCAAGCATGTGACATTTCTGATGACTGAAGTTTGGGCATTTTTGTCCAAAAAAAATATAAGGAAAATTAACAAATCCTAAAACATAAAAAAAAAAAAAAACCCTAGGTTTTCTACGGTCTCCCTATTCCTTGTACTCGTCTCATGCAAAGTCAAAGACCGAAGTTCTCCCCATTTCTTGTACCCATCCTCCGCAAAGTCGAAGACCCAAATTCTTCGCTGGTTGAGGCACGAATTAAAAAACAAGAAGAAAACCATAGGCTTCTTTCTTTGTTAGCGGAGACCCAAATTCTCCGTCGGTCGAGCAAGGCAAGGAGTGACGAGAATCGAGTCACGACGACGACCGGGCATCGATTTGGTTGAGGAACAGCGAGGGAGAAGAAAGAAGAAAACGTAAACATTTAAATGGATAACCTAAGCTTAATTAATTTAGAATTTTCCATTTTTTCCAATCACAAATTTTTGACAAAATTGCCCCTATTTGAATTGATGGAAAATGTCTGCCGGCGAGCTAAGGTCCTTAATAGAGATTAACTTGATCACTTTGGGTTCTTATTTGACACAAAATTCATTTCAGGTCCTTCTTTGAAACAATGGGTCCACTTCGGGTCCTTATTTGATACAAAGTTCACTTTGGGTCTTTATTTGAGAAAATAGATTCACTTCGGGTCTTTATTTGGAATTTTCCCTTACTTCCATGAAAGTTTGTTTTGTTAAAAAGAGAAATTGTCAAGAAACTTAGTTCTTTTCTATGTCATTGAGCATTTATGAATAAATTGTAAATTAGAGTACATAACAAATTGAAATAGATAACTTTTTAACGCATTTCATTTATATATTTCTGATTTTTTTCATGTATATCACCATCAAAGCCATTCTTGGCAATTATCTTTTACATACATATACAAATAATGGGGGAGGAGTACACCAAAAGTGCTTTAACTTATGTACGGCACTTACTTTGGTGTCACAGCTTTTTGTCGGCTCACTTAAGTGTCACATTTAAAAAAAAATGATCACGTAAATGCCAACTTCAATATGAGTCATCAAAAATCTGACTCGACAATATTTTTGTAATTTCTCAATCCCACGTGGCTTGCCAACGTGCCCAGTGAGTATATAATCTTTAAACGACATCGTGTAGTAAGTTAAAAAAGTGATCACTTTAGTATTAGTGTTGAAAAAAAGGATCACTATAGTGTCAATTATTGTTAAAAATGATCACTTTAGTACCAATTTTAATGAAAAAGTGACCACTTCAGTGTCAAAAAACCCCTAAACAATGTCATATAGCAAGTTAAGAAGTAATCACTTTAGTGCCAGTCATTGTAAAGAAATGATCACTTCAGTGCCAATCATTGCTAAATAGTGATCATCTTAGTGCCAATCTTAATAAAAAAGTGATTATTTTAGTGCCAAAAAGTGCCATGTCAGATAACATTATTAATTATAAAAGCCACGTAATTTCTTTAGTTAGAATTTTTTGTCGGAGGCACTTAATTGATCATTTTTCTCCAATTTTGACACTTAAGTGAGTTGTCAAAAAGTTGTGGCACTAAAGTGAGTACCATATACAAGTTAATGCACTTCTGATATATTTCTCCCAAATAATAGGATGATCAAATAGATAAAATAAAAAAACCTCTTTGATGGTTTTTTAGAATAAAATCACAATACATACTTTAATGTGAAACTTTAGAAGATAAATTTAATTAAATCGAAACATTGCAAAAAATAAGAATTTCGCTTAAAATGTTAGTTAAATATCATTATTTGGATTGACAAAGATTAATTACATCCATAAACACTTCATGAAAAAATATCAAGATGTTTCCCTGTGCATAATATTTTAAGTGTATTTTTAAATATTCCTCTAACTTATACATTTTTTGTGTAAAGGTATCTTGCCAATATAGTAAGGAAAAAAGATAAATCCATGAAAATAGTAAATATAGAGACTTGTTATATATTTTAGACTAATGAAATTAAAAACTAAGAAGTTCACCAAGAAAGTGAACTTTTGAGATAAGATGGACAAAGGATAGATAAGTTGTTATGGGATCAATGATGAACAAGACTTTTCAATTTTTTACCATACGAAAGAATATCTTTTTTCCTTACTATTGACGATATAATTTTATACGAAACTTATAAAATGCCATAGGAATATTAAGAATGAACTTTTTCTCTAATACACTAAAAAACAAAAATAGTGAAATGCTTAATCAGGTAACTAGATCTAAATAGAACAAGGAAAATAGAAAAAAAGGAGCGAGGCCATCATTTTAAATTGTAATTGGAAGAGTGGGAACATCTTTGTTATTTTAGTGTAAATGGGGTGGATTTAATTATTTATGTGGTGGAAATAGTGCCGGCCAGTTGTCCATGGAAATGTGTTATGGGGTGGCTCTAAATTCACTCCTGAATTGTCTTCATCCACCCCCTTACTTTAAGATGGAAAGAAACGAAATTATTAAACTTGTGGATCTCATTCCTCACCTTCGTTGATCTCCACCTGCTCACCTTTATTTTGTTTCTTTATATCCTTCTCCTAATGGCAGGAAAGGGGCCCTCTCCCTTTTTGTTTTGCTTTAAAATACTAAACCAAAGTGCATGATCAACAAAACCGTGTTTGGGAGCCGATGTTGAGCCTCTTCACTGATGGAGGAATTAGCCTGACAAAATCCAATAAAAAGAGGAGAATAAAATTTGGACAAGAAAATAAGTGTCTTTTTGGAGCTCGTCGCTCGAGGAGAGAGGAGTGATGTCTTGCCACAGAGTGAGGAAGAGGTACACGAATAAGTTCGTGAAAGCCGAACAGGCATTCTCGGTTTTGCAATTCATGTAGCTCCGAACGCTGCATGTATCGAGAACACAACTTGTCCTATTAGATACGAAGAGACGGATATCTCTTTGACTAGATACGAAGTATTAAATCAAGTTAATCATATATTAAGAATATAAAATGAATTTATATTGAACTTCACTAAAAACAAAAACTCTTATATATTTTTTGTATTGCAATTGACTTTTCTTCATCAAATCAATCATACAATAACTTTATATAAAATGTTCTCTTTCTTTCCTCCACTCATTATGATTTGTCATTGATGCGTAAAAAGAAAAGAACAACGACAATGGAGAAAATCTAACTAGAGATGTGAGCAATGAAAGAGTCCACCGCCCTCATCCATCGACCTGGACGGCTGCCCCTAACTCGGCCGCCCTCTTCCTCGCCTCCTCCCCTTCCTCTGTCACCATGAGCGTCTTCACAGCGCCTTCGATGGAGGACTTCACGACGTCATCTTGGCTCATCCAATCCTTGACGATAAGTCCAATCTTTAGGACTCGTGTGATCAAGACTGCATTCCGGGCTGATCCGGGTGCATAGGCCATGCGAGGATCGGCACTCCCATGCTGATGCTCCCCATGCAAGAGTTCCAACCGCAGTGGCTCAAGAACCTGCCGGTTGCAGGGTGCCCCAAGATCTTGAGTTGCGGTGCCCAGTCCCTCACCACCACGCCTGAATCTCGAGCCTTTGCCATCTCTTCGAACCCTGGGGCTGTTCGATCTTCCTCGCCTCTCCTCCTCCGCCGAAAATGTCCGCCTTATCAGCTTCCCTCAATACCCAGATGAACTTCTGTCCACTACGTTCCAACCTGTTTGCGATCTCACGGATCTGCTCGTCGCTTAGTGCCGTCGTGCTGCCGAACGACACGTTTATCACTGAGATTCAGGTGCCGTCGATGTGAAGCAAAGCAAATGTCTAGATACGTCAGAAGCAACTTCGTGATAATTGGGTTCTACAGCTTGGTAGTTTTCAGCTGTTGGGCTGCTGTATTGGGGCCAATAGCATAAGCATATTTGCCTTTTTTGCTTGTAATCCTTTTATGAGGAGTAATGGTATGCGAATGATCTGATTTGATCCTATTTGTGGACTAAAGTGCATAGATTGAAATGATCCGAAACCAATACCAACCAACTTGGTGATTGAGCCAAGACCTCGAAATCCCATGCCTATGCACTCCAGGTTGGGGGAAAAAATCACCACTTAGGACTCTGGACTTTGTAAGTAGCTTCGACCAAATAGCTTGCACGCAATTAGTAAATAAGAATAGAAAACTTTAGTTTCTGAATTAGAAATCCCACAACCTTCCAACAAATCTCAGCAACCGTTCTTTTAATTTTTTTTTCCATATTCAAGATATTTTCATATCATGCGTAATTACTAAAGTGCGAGATCGTGTCCACACGCATATTTAGGGATTTAAGTATACACTACTAACTATGCAACAAAGAACTTTCCACGAGTGGCTCGATTTGGGGTTTAGCTATCCACTCTCTCACTAACCATCTAATTAGGGGTCGATCAGATAGCTTATGGAATTCTTTGCACAAGGATGTTATATGATATAATTAAACTTTATGTAATTATAGAAAAAAATACCGGATACTTGGAGTGCCAAAACTTAGCACGAAAAGATATTTAAATGCAAAAAGTTAGGAAAGTAATACTTAAGTACCAAAATTTGCGCAAAATGGATTACTTAAGTGCCAATGGCGAGAAAATTCAGCCAAAAGACTAACGTGGCAATTTTCTGATCATTTTGCACGTTGACGTGGTTAGGCAAGTGCAAAAACAATGTCATTTTATTGCTGATGTGAATAAATAATTAATATAAAAATTAATTAAATTAAATTTAAAACTAAATTTATTTAAAAAGACAGAGAGAGAGAGAGAGAGAGAGAGAGAGAGAGAGAGAGAGAGAGAGAGAGAGAGAGAGATGGAGATCCTTGTCACCTCCTCCTCGCCGTTGTTGTGAAGGGCTGGTGATGCTAGGGCTCAACGACCCCGGCCGGCCCTCCCGTCCACTGTGATCGGCCCTTCCCAACGGCAGTGGGGAGGCGATGGCGGCAACGAGAGCATAGCCCTTTGCCGCTTGCAACTATCTTCCTTCCCCCCCTGTCTCTATTTTGTGTAGTTACCAAACGGGTTCTTTTACTCAGAAATTATTCCCCGGAATAGAAATAGAAAAGAACTATTTCTGAAAAAAAACTCTTCTCCAGCCGAGAAGTGTTGTCATGCGTAGCCTAGCTTGCCCACTGGTTGGCCGGGCTCCTGCCTGGCCGAGCTCCTGCCTGGTGGTCTGGCTCATCTGAGCGCCAAGCAAGCTGCCCTTCTTCATATTTGATCGTCCATTTTCGTCTCTTAGCTTATGTTGATTCCTAATGAGAGAAATTAACTTTGCCCCATGATTAACTCTTAATATACGAGCGGATTGGTATCCATCTAAGGGTGGGTGGCATTTAAGAACCTCTCGAATCTCAATTTAGGGAGGAATCCATATTTTCAATTTGGCATTAAAATAAGCCATCGCATCCTTTTTTTAGCATATGATTTCACCTATATTATGAATTCATGTGATAAGAGTGTAGTCATGAGCAACTCTGAATCCAGGTAAATATTCAATTTGGTGATAGGTTTGGCAAGAAATTGTTGCACTTAGAGATAACTAATTTCTCTTGGCAATAAACTAACTCCTCCAATTTCAACTATTAGATCACTCCTGTAATGTTATAGTTGGTCAAGTCAAATCACCCATAAATGGAAAAGGTCTTCATATGCACATTATTACAGAGGAATTCGATAGATTACATAGGTGGAGAAACTACTAACAAGTGACAAGCAACCAGACTTAAACTTTAGCAGCAACGCTGGCGGCAGAGGAACTAGCTGCGGCTGCTTTATTTGCCGTGGCCAGAGCCCGACTCTTGACTAGAAAGAAGCCGAAAGCATGGCCGATCACAGCCACGATAAATACCCCGACGTTGAAGGACATGAGGGAGAGCATCACCATATAGGCCAAGGCCATCTTCAACCCATATACGGCAGCCTGCACTGCGCCGCCGACGAGCGGGTTCATGCCGTTCTTAATGTTGGGAGAGACGGACAAAACCTCCACTGCCAAGGCCAGGATGAAGACGAAGAAGAGAGCCAGCACGTACATGCTGAGCTGCTGCTCCGGCCAACCGGAGAAGAGGATGATGGCGTCCTTGCCCCAGTAGAAGCTCATGTGCATCATCATCTTCATGTTCATGCCATCGTAGCCGCTCGAGGATGAGTTGCTTATCGACATGGAACCAGGAGTCATGTTCATTCCTCCATGATCGCCCCGAGACATTTTTCTCAGCCGAGAGGTTAGGAACTTGGGAGAAAGTAACAAGGTGGCTTTTGGCTTGGTAAGGTTTTCTTGGTTGGAGCTAAAGATGATGCATATAAAGGAGATGTGACCAATGAAAAGGTAGTGGCGGAGGTGGCTGACGAGGATTGAGAGTCACCTGATCAGATTTAAAGCATAGATTCTTTCAATTCATTGCTTTTTGGTAAAACAGTAGATTTTTCAGAAATCTTGTAGTTGATTTGATAATGCATTTGGGGGTGTTAAAAGATCACTTTCGCCTTGTGAAATCGGGTATAAACATAATCTATGATAAAAATAAGGAACATGGAAAATATACAAACAGAATAATCATAATAAAAAATTGTTAAGATTACCAAGGAGTATTGTTAAGACTTTATTATCGTAGGTGAAATGAAGATGAGATAAGAGCGTCATAATTTGAATTCCTAATATGCGATCCGTGCTGTACGTCATACTTTTGTCTGAGATATGAAAAAGAAAATGAATTGAATTACTAAGGTACTACAATATGCATATTGATTTATAGTCGACGGCGATGGTGATTTGCTAGCATGCTCAATCCCATATTAAAGTGTTTCGGTCGAAGGTTACGTATAAGTTGATATAGATGGAATTCGCTCAAAGTATTGAATATTTAACTGTGGAGCTTCAAAAGAGACTCTTACTAATCCATATTTTTGGAATACTGTTAGTTACTCGTAGCCTATGTCAGCCAACTTCATAGGAACTGTTAGATCTTGTAGAACTCAAAATGATTTAACAACTCATGTGAATTGGATTAACGAAGGTTGGGAGAATCCCCGGAAAAAGAAAACCTCAAAAAAAAAGAAAAGAAAACACCGTGTTTCCTAGTCCTCTATTGACAAACCATGTATCCAGCTCACAAAATTGTTAAAAAAGAGAGAGAAACACCGAAACCAACCAAATGACAAGTCGCAGGTGAAGACAAAGGAGGGGAGGGGGAGACAGTAAAATACGATCTTGTGGTCTTTTCATACACGAGCCAGCTACAGTTGTGTTCTGTTTCTATAATTAGTTTTTTGGCCAGGTATTGGTTGTTTTATGTCATTAACTTCGTGTTCTAAGTGTTGTCAATCTTTCATGACGACTGCGGAGTTGGAGGAGCATACCTGCTCTCTCTCCGGACGCTGTGGTCTGATAACGATGGGGACTTGTACAGTTTCAAATTAATTGACGAGTTCGATGTCTGCATCGGCAGGTGATTTTCATTGTTGTCCTTGTGCTTCCGTGACTCCTAGGCATGTATATTTAGAAATATCCGGACTCTTTGCCAAAAAATTATAAAATAAAAATTTAAATTTTTATATAATGATCAATTCAATTCTAAATCTTTCGATTTTATCAATTTAATTTTAAATTTTTTACGATTTGTCAATTTAGGTTGCATTTGAGAACTGCTTTCCCAAGTATCTTTGAACACCTAAAGGCCTTTTAGCCAAGTATTAGGTGTTTGGGAAGAATTTTAAAAATCCCATTGAGCCAAAGTCAACCTTCTGATGGCTGAAAGCCCAATTACCTTGGGCTTTCAGCTTTGGCTTTGGCTTTGTTTTTGCCCTACTTTCTATTGTTCATCTTCTTCACGTTCGGATCGGTAGGGTTGTTGAGGGCGGGCAAAGGACTAGCGAGAGGTCGGTGACGATCATGGCGACCATCGCTGGTGGGTCACACCAACTGTCACCGATGGGTCATGCGACCTTCGGCGAGTATTTAGGCCTCGTGACCTCGCGGCGACCAAATCTGGGTCTCCGAAGGTCACGACCTCTCGGCAACCAGATTTGGGTCACGTTGACGGCGGAGGACGTGCACCCTCAGGTGCGACCCAAATCTGCTCGCGGCGACCAGATCTGGGTTGCACTGGCACCGGAGGTCGCGCGATCTCAGGCGTGACCCAAATCTAGTCGCCGCGAGGTCGCACTACCTCTAGTGGACCCAGATTTGGGTCGGGCGACCTCCGTGAAGGGCCGCCGGGGGTCACCCGACCCTAGGCGGCCCTCGTCGATCGTCTCCAGGAGCTACTTAAGGCCGTTGGCGGCCGCTTGCCTCGTTAGCTAACTTTTTATATTATATTTTTTTCTTTTCTTTTTTTGTTAATCACCAAAGTCATTTGTAAATTTATCTCTCCAAACACTATTTCACACAAAGGTATTTCACAATGAACTTTCAAACTACAATTTACCAAATACAATTTGCATTTTGGAAAACTCCTTCAACTCAAAATTCTTTGCATTTTTCCAAATGCTTTCTCCAAAACTTCAACCAAACGCATCCTTAGTCCTAAATCTTTCAATTTGTCAATTTAATCATAAAATTTAATAATCTAATAATTTAGTTCTAGACTTTTTGATGATTTGACATGTAGTCATTTTGCCTAATACCCAAATAATAGGTAGAACTGAATTAGAAAATTTTCAGAAGGTTTAAGATTAATTTTACACATTCAAATTGTCAAAAGGTTAATCGTACAGAAGGTTTAGAAATTTTGAACAGTTATCCAGACTTTTACGCACGTATTTCTGAAGAGGATGATTGCAACCTAATTATACTAACGGATAATTTTGGCCAATTGAACATTTTATACACCAAGTTTTTGAATTGAATTTTTTAATATTATTAGAGCAAATTTGAGCTCGCAACAAACATGCAAAATCTAATAACGGGGAGATCATCACTAGGCAATCCAAGATCCATTTGTATCTAAATTCACTCAAACAGAAGTTATATCTATAGCCATGAAACAAACAGGGATATTCATTTCATTTGAAGTGGGTTTCTTCATTACATTCGCACCTCACTCACGAAATTAGAGACTAGAGCTGGGCCGTAGAGCCCAGTCTGATAATGGGCTGCGACTGGTTCTTAGGAAACCGGGCTCGTGGACACAATTGGGGCCCTCTTGTACCCCTAGCCCCTTTCACTAAAATAGACCCAGCCCATACTAAAAACCTCTTTTCTTTGAAAGCTATTATTCCTGGCCCAACTTAAAAAATACCTAAACTAAATCAAGCCCAAATTCACTAACAAGAGACAAGCAAGAGCCCACGCCAACTTTCTTTCTCTCTTCCGCACGTCCAGATGGTCGTCTTCTCCGAGTAACCACAGCCAACCCAGAAGCTCCAACATCCCATATCAATCTCGGAATACAACAAATTTAACAACAACGCCACTCATTATCTCATTTTAAATCAAGAATAACATATTTCATCACCAAGCGTCACCAAACTTCAGCCATCAGAACCGAAGCAACGTGGCATGGAAGGTCCAGAAGATGAAGAGGTCAAACAAATGGAGAGAGAGAGAGAGAGAGAGAGAGAGAGAGAGAGACTAAGAGTTTTCAAATAGAAGATGATGTGGTCGCGTCCGTATTTGGGGAGATCCCAACCGCGGTATGAAACAAACATTTTCGAAAATAAGATGATCTTTTCTTTCGTTTCGTTTTCTACTATTAATTGTATTTTACTCCAGACGAACACCATCACCATCACCATCACCATTCACCGGACGCTACCACCGGACTGTCACTGGTGCCCACAAAGAAGGAAGCACAAAGCAAAGTAAATGGTGGTGCAGAAAAGCATTTGATCGTGGGAATGAGTTGAGGCTCGATTAACACTCTCGGATGACAAAAGGAAATTAATAACTTTCGCAGAGATTTTCATGAACATTTTGTCAAACAGGTTATGTGCGACCGGCTGAGAACAATTGGAACCATCTAAAGATGAGATTCAGGGGTTGACTCAGACAAAAACATCAAACCAAACACGAGATCAGTGAGAGAAACATCTCATCCCCGTCCAAAACACGTGTTAACGTACAGAGCTACATCTAGACTTCAATTTCAACAAGAACCGAATGGGGCAAAAGAGGTCCGTAGGAACAAACGTTTAATCGTGGAGACCCCTACCGGCTTGGAGACGGCAGTTATGGGGTGAGCTCGAGACGAGCTGAGCTATGGCCGACCGCCTCATGATGTCCCTGAGCCGAGATCTTGGGGCAAGGGATGTTCGGACCGAAAAGACACTTACTGGAGACGCGGATACGGGGAAAGCGAGGACGGGACGACGAGGATAACAGTCGGGGTCGTCAAACGGGAATCAAGCGTGGCCGAGCGATCGGAGAACTCCTTCTCACTCTCAGTCTCTCTCTCTCTCGCGATTTTTCTCTTTGCTGATCTCTCTGTATCTCAAGTGAGTCCCCCCACCCCCTCCCTTTTTCTCTTAATTTCTCTCCCTTTTTAAGCTCATCGGCGCGCATGGCTTCCTGCGACGCTAGTTGTCACTGCTCATCTGCGCCCGACCAGACGTCGCGACGTTCCCTGTGGGCCGTGGCATGTCCTGTCCCCTGTACCTTGTCCTTTGCCGCGTTCTTACTGCGAGCGTGAAGATAAGGGGAAGGAGGAAGGGAAAATGACACAAACAGACGTGCAATATAGTTCTTGATTTTTTAATTTATTTAATGTAATCCATGAACTTTAGTCTAATATACAATGTGATCCATAAACTTTTAATTTATTCACTGTGATCCTTGAACTTTTCACTATATGAATACATTCAATATTGTCTTTGCATCAATTCAAGATTAAGGACCACATTGAATATTTTCATACAGTCTAGAGAATTTATTGGACATGTACAAAAAGTTTAAGCACTATAATAGGCATATTAAAAATTCACGAACTATATTGAATATTAAGTTAAAATTCAAGGATTATATTAAACAAATAAAAAGTTTAGGGACATATTACATATTGGGTTAAAGTTTAGGGACCATTTGTGTCATTATCCCAAGAAGGAAGAAGGACGGAGGCCGGGCCGGAAGGAAGAGAGGAGACGGGCTAGGCTGGCCTAGAGGGGAAAGAAGAAAAAGGGAAATGAGAAAAGTCTAAGCTAGGCCCAAAGAAGGGCCCTCGCTTTTTTTTTTTTTTAATTGATTAGTTAAGTTTTTCTTTTTATTTTTTCTTAAATATTCTTCTAATAAATTATATTAATATTAATGCAATTCTTCTAACATCTATAGCTATGCAATTTAGTGAAAATTAATTTTGTTTAGGGGTTAAAAATTAATTCATATTTTTCTATGTAATTAAATCCTAAATAGGTAGTCAAAGGTGTTAACAATAATCTCTTTTGAGAAGTGTATAAGTGTCATAGTTATGCTTGAGATTTGATAGTGTGATCTATTAGCTTAAAGTTGAAGCATCATGGGCTATGTCATAACTTCTCAAAGAGTTACTAGTGGATTCTAAATTGTTGGTGGCTGTGATTAGAGAGGATGTAGGCTTGGTCTAAGTTGAATCATAATCTCTTTCTATTTTTTTTTTCATATTTATTTGATAGAAGAATACTGCACTAACTTACCCTTGCATATTAATTGTTTCCGCATATATCAAACTTGATTTTAATAATTTCACAAAATCTATCAAGTTTTAATTATTGACCTATTCATCCCCTTTTAGATTTCTTATAAAAACCACAACAGTTGTTAGTTATTTGACAACTGTACATTTGTGAAGGTATGAAGATGGGTTGAATGCCACTACAACATAGGTATTGTCTTGAATATATTGTAGGTGCAAGTTCTTTTATTGAGGTCGCTATGAATCACACAAGGGACGATGCATGAGATTGATGTCCATGTCGTCAATGTATGAATTTTATTGATTGCAAGATGCTTCTCTTCGTCCATGATATCAATGGGTCTTACAAAAAGTTGGACTCGTGATGATGAAAGTAAGAGTTTTAGTGATGTGATTAGTGCTTATTTCCAAAGGAGTCTAGCTTTCTTGGAAAAGTTAGGGGATAGTGTAGAAGATAGGGAAATATTGCATGACATGCATCCAACCTTATTTTACCCAACATCACATGGATGGACATTGGAACGGCCCTTTGCACGCTGACATTGTATTGATTAGGTTTTGTTTGGATGACAAAGCCTGTTCGATTCTTTTGACTCCACTTGTCCTTGTGAATGTTATGCCAAATCACTTATTCACATGTATTCAGTGAAATTTCAAATTAAATGCGCATTTTGAAATTGTTTTGAATAATGTACGTTGAAACACACGTTTTGTCACATCTAATTAATTGCTCCATATTTCGATAGTTGTTTAGTTCTAAACCTCTTGTACAACATCATTCAATTTTAAACTTTTCAATTTAGTTAATATTGGCGTAAAATCGCTGACGTAGATATCTACCGTCTTTAGTGGCATGGCTAATGCTTGACGATATTTTGCTATTTTTCAAATAACTTTCTAAAGTTTTTAATTTTCTTCTTTATTTTGTCTGCGGCTAATTTTACTATGGTTGGCAACTAGCCACAAGTGAAGGTTGCGCTCACCTAAACTCAAGTGAGAATGACCCTCGCCTGTGGCCATTGAGGCTGTGGTGCCTTCACCCGGGTCTAGTTGAGTGAGCCTTTGCTAGTTCTCAACTGTGATTAGGGGTGTCAAAAAAACTTGTGGTGGTCCTACCTTAAAATTTAGGGTATTTTGGGGTCGGGTCATAGTCTTCTTCGCGTATGGACTTTTAGATGTTGGTATTGCTAGGGTTGGGGTTGGACCGGTGCGGGCTTTTTGACATCCTTATAGCATAGTGCAATGAGGATAAAACCTTTGATTTGAGCCTAGTTGATCGGCGTTCGTTTTTTTGGGTATATGATATTCGAGTCTTGGGCAAGTTGGAATGGTTTAATCGCACCCCTATAGGGTTTCAAGTCAGGTTGGGTATCATTAAAACTTGGCCTGACCCAACCCCTTGATGCCCTACCTGTGATTGGCTGCTAGCCATTGTTGAGACCAGCCACAGGGTGAAAAGGAAAAGAAGAAAAAGAAAAGAAAAGGAAAAAAGAAGAAGAAAAGTTTTGGAAAATGCAAAACAAATTATATAAATTGCTCATGTCAGCGATTATTCGCCAAAAAGAATAGAAGGATTACATTAGAAAATAAAAAAAAAGTTTGGAACTTGTTTGGCTATTGTGCAATAGGTTTAGGACTTTTTGGACAATTTTTTTTTTTTTGGTATGTGACCAAAACTCCTAAACTGTGTTCATTATGATACTAATACCTTAAACTTTCATCACACTAATATGAGTTTAAGGTATTAGTGACATGAAGAAAAAAAAAAGTTTAGTGTACTAGCGTCATGGTTGGTAGAATTTAGAATTTTTTTGTGGTAGGCGGAGTGTAATTGTCACAACGGTACAAGACTTCTTTTCGGCATTGATGTGGTAGTGGGTATAATTGAGGATTTGTAATTGTAATTTCCCAAATAAGGAAAACTCATATATTAAAAAAGAAAAACTCAAATAATTACAAGATTTTAACTTATAATCATAGTTAAAAATTAAGTTTTGTAACTGCTCTTTGCTATTTGATGAGGTATAGAGTAAATATATATTTCCTCTTGTAAGTTTGATATTACATAATCATAGTTTGACATTATTAGCTGACTAATAAAATAACTTAGCAATTGAAGTATCTTTATCACTGTATAATATAGCATGTGTTTTATATGTGGATCATCCGTTTGATCCCAAAATAACGGGTATGTATACACGAACTGAATAAATGTGTGAGAGACGGAAGTTTTATTGAAAAAAAAAGAAAGGTTTTCCGCTTAGTGACTTAGCACTCCCAATGCCTTTATACTACATATATAATAGCCATGGTCACTTTCATTTCTTGCCCTCGACTGCCAAAATGTTATTTCAGGCAAAGTCTTGCAAGAGAGAGGATCACATTTTTAACCACGTAACCTATTAATAAACATTGACGGCTGACATACGAATAGTGACTAATCCTAGAATCCCATTTCATTATAAGCTACATTAGGGGGATTTAGGTACCATGACATGGGACGCCAAGCTCCTTTTCAGACAGTCGGTCCATCGATGGCAGTGAGTCGCCATGTACCAAGAAATGAAATCTAGATAATATGTGCTTTTTTTTTTCACTATATAACCTACCAAATATATTGAGTGTCAACATATCTAATACGAATGTTGACCTTTTTCAAGACTGCCTTGGGTTATAAGCTGTCGAGGATGAAACTATGTTGTCATCCAAAAGTCCCACCTGCGAAGGACGGCCAAATTCGACCAAAAAAAAGAAAAAAAGGACGGCCAAAAAGTTGGCCAAAGTCAAAATATGAAAATCAAACTAATTTTTGTAAGTCTTACATATCGATAATTTTATATTTTTGAGAAGTTTCAAGCGCAGAGTCGAATTGCTTGAGTCGTTGAATTTGAAAAACATTGTAATATTAAAAGTGAAGCTGTAGACTCTATCGGCTAAAAAGGAAAGAAAAAATGTTTATAAAAAGCTGATTGTCATTAGGGCTTCGTTTATTTAAAAAAAATGAATAATTAGAAAAATATTTTTCTAAAAATGATCGCTTGTATATCTTAAAAAAATTGGTCAATATTTTTTTGTTATCAACATTTTTGTAGACAAATTTTTTCATTTATTTTTTAAAGAGATACAATTGATCTTTTTCAGGAAAGTATTTTTCAAATCATTTATTTTTTGCATAACAATGCACCCTAGGAATTTAAGGAAATATATAATATAATCCCTCGTCTCTCATATATCGTGACTACTATGGTTCTCTTTCCATTTAAATTTGGATAATATCTTAGTTTTGATGGAAAAATAAAAACTAACTTTTGCTTATAGAAAAGTCGAATGCATAGCCCCTCTAGATTTTGATAAGAATACATATGATCACATCGTTACAATTATCTGAGTATATTGTTTTCATTAGAACTAGAGTCTAATATATTATGCACGTACCAAGGTTTACATACTCAATAAACACATGCTTTTTAGAGTTTGAATCAACTATGTGTCATGAAATTTCTATTAAGAATTGATGCATTAGAAAAACCCAAGGCATGTATCTTGAGTGAAATATTTCACAACAATGAGGATTAAATTTTCTTCAGACCATGCTTCTAATCGGTGATTTACAAGTTATGTACATGATGCACATGCAGCCTCAATTAAATTCAAATGTAGGTAACGTCCATATCTGTAGTTCAAAGCACTTCCTTCATCTGCAGATATGGGAAATGTATGAGCCTAATAGTATGCATAATATATCCAATGCATTGTTTTTATGTGCTGGAAGAAAAATCATTTGAGGATTAGATCGCTACATCAGTGATTTTAGATAAAAAAATGGTCGGAATGATTATATTGAAATTCACACAAAAGTTTAGGATTAAATTGATGACATTGAAATGCTTAGGACTTAATTGACGTCGTATGATAGGTGCACAACTGTTTCGGTAATTTCCGCATTTTAGGGAAATTAAGGCTTTCTTTTATAAAGCTGATTTAGGACTAGGACCTCAAATAAGCGTGGGCTTTGGAGCTCTTTTATGGGCCCGGAAAATCGGCCGTTGACCTATTTGTCAACCCACAAACGAAGGGGGCCTGCGGCTGATGATCCATATGGATCTCTAAGGCCTTCTTATTATGTGTTTTTGCTAGACCGACTTGTAAAATTGATTAATTAAGAATGCGCTTGATAATCCCATTAAATACCTGGAAATTTTTAATTATGGGTTTTTAAGACATCGAGTTTGTTTTATAGCCTTTAGCTTATAGCCTTTAGCTATGTATATAACTCACTCGAGTAGTTCGAGGGGAGAAGAAAACCGTTAACTGGTGGTGATAGAATAGCATAAACCAGGAATGGTGGTGGCGGTGGCGGTGGCGGTGGCAAAGTGATTGTCAGTGATATAATTTGAGGTTATTAAGTAGGGTGAATACTATAAAAACCTTAAACTAGTGCTCAGGTGACAAATTTACTCAAAATTAATTTTTTAACCATAAAAAATCGTAAACTAATACAATAGTTTTGGTCGTGATGATCTGATGGTGTAGCAGCGGCTTGGTACTGGCCAAAAGAAGTGGTAAAACAATCGAAATTGAATTAGTTTTAAAAGGTGATGGCGGCGGCAACGGCAGCAACCACCGAAGTTGCACAAGTTGTAATGAGCGATGGATTTGGAAGAGAATTCAATAGATTTTGAGATCAACCTAGTATGAAATAAACTCAACTCGTGTTAAATTCTTTAAAACAAGCCAGTGATGTTTATTTAATTAGAATATTAAGCCGAAATAATGCTATGTAGTACTGGAGATATTTTTACTAGGTTCACTTAATAATTTTTTGTTATATTGTCGACGGATTAACTAACAGGAATAAAAAAAATACAATTGTCGTGTTCTCTTGAGAAAACATTCTGGGAGTATTTAAAGTAAAAATGTAACAGGAAGTCAAGTCACTTAGACTATATGGAATGATTGGGTTATATTATTTTAGGAAATTATTTTTACTAAAGCTCACATACCGTTACCAGTGTTCATTCATTCATGTAGTGCTCTCACCTTTATTTGTCGGAGTTCCATGCTCAACTATATTGTAACTTTAAAAGGTTATCTATTGAGTTAATTCCAGTTTTTCATAAATACAAAACTATTTCCCTTTGTTCATCAAGTTATTTAGTTTATTTTCTTTTGCCATCCTAGAAACTAGTTAAGGGTTAAATCTAGTTTGAGTCTTCTTGCTTTGACGATCACTCATCATTTTGGTCGAGCTACATCGTTGTTAAAGGCAATAATATCGTGAATGCTCTGTCTTTTTCTGAAAAGTAAAAAGAGTGGAGAGGGGCAACCGGTGTAATTACTAGTGTGGCTACCCACTCGGGTATTACCATGGGGATCCTAAATTATCTATGAAATGTCTGATTTGAATCATAATTACTTAGTTCGCTTGTAAGTATACGAGCTTGTAACTGGAACCCCATCGACATGTTAGAATTAAGAAGTCTCTTCACATGAAATAGCATAGGCCCCGAATATAAATTGATAAGAGTTTTGCTCACAACATGTTCTCTCTGTTTTTCCCTTTGATGTTATAGCATCTTCTTCTATTAAGGCTGAATGTAGGCAAAAAACTAGACATGCTTGACTAATTTTAAATTGGAAGGGAAAACGATTAGCAAAATTGGGTTAGCTTGGCTCGTGATTCCTATCAAACCGCCAAGGCTGGGTGGTTTTGCACAGACGCGAAAAGTGTCACCACTTATATTGGTCCGACATGAGTTCGTCCGATGATCGGTTCAATTAATTTACAGTAGCTCCAAAAAGTCGAAACATCCTTAAATAAAGTCCTAATGCTAACGGAAGGAAATTTAGACACGCAGACTATATACCCTCTCAATCGTGGGACTTGGATCATGTCTCAATCTTTGAGCAAATTGACACCCACACACGCTCATTTACGCATTGGATTTGGATACTTTTAGGTTGCGCATGATAAAATTTCTGAAACATAAATTGATTTCTGGCCAGAAATTAATTTCTCAATTTCTATTAGGACAAGTTTCGAGCGAAAAGTTAAACCCGTTTGATGACTCAAAATTTTATTTTTGAAACAAAAATCCGTTTGATAACATAATAAAATTTCTATTTCTAGGAATAGAAATTGATTAGATAATAACATAAGAAATCCTCAAATACAAAATACTAGTCGAAATAATACTAAAACAACATAGGAAATTCTCAAATACAAAATAATAATCGAAATAATACTAATACATTACAAAAGTTAAAAATACAATTTCATGAAATTTCCGACATATTATTATCCCTTGCCATTTTATTGGCAATGATTTTTCTAAGCGTATTTATTTGATTTCCCTCCTTGGTCAATGTATCATTTGCAAGCTCATCTTACATAGGTTCAGACAAGTACTGCGAAAGCATGAATATAGGTGCCATCAATGGTGCATATACAACCTTATCATTTTATCAAAGACTAGTATTATACAAGATTATCAACAAAATAAAATTGATGGTGTAAATGAATATATGAGAATTCTACCTTGAAGTAACATTTATGGTTAGGAACCAATCGGGAGAAGGTCGGTTTATTTTGATTCTCGAATTAAATCAGTCTAGTTGCTCATCCCTAATTTCTTTATTGTTGCTCAATGAACCTTTAATGGCCATTGCATAGCAAAGAGAGAGATTCTCTTGAATCTCTTGCCTTCAAACTAAAATTCAAGATTATGTAACAATTTAATTATTTTGATTTTACAAGAATTTTGAATCCGTAAAGAAATGAGGTTAAATTTCTAGGCACGTTTTTTATTAATCTATTACGTAAGAACTTTTTCTTCAACTGGCCATGCGTGTGCCTATTCTAGGAGGAAAGAGCCCAATTGTTTTTAAGTAAGCATTTGAAAAATTTGGTCGTTTTTTAAAATTGGAGACCCATTCGATTGCCTTTCATCCTAAAGAGAAAGTTATCAAAAAAAAAAAAAGAAAAAAAATGAAAAAAAAAACACGAGCAAAATAAGAAAAAGAAAATTAACAATAATTTGTGAAGTTGTGGTTATAAGTGAATTAAGTTAGCAAGAAAGCGCAAGGTTCTTTTATATGGTTTGATTTCGGTTTCCGATTTCTATTTGAAGCGAGAAGTTAAAAATTTCAGCTTTTGATTTCTTCAATTTTTCTATTTCGGAATAGAAATCTATTGTAGAAATAGAGAAATCAAATGCGTTACCAAACGGATTTTGTTCCAAACCCGAGCTTCCGAGGAATAGAGAAACAGAGAAATCGAGAAAAACGAAATTTTGTCATGCGCACCCTTAGGGCCCGTTTGGTTTGGTTTTGGGGAAATGCTATTGGGAGAATGCAAATACATTTAAGGTAAATGAGTTTTCCGAAATGCTATACTATTTGAGAAATTATAGTCTCAAATAGCTTTGAAATGTAACTTTAACATAAACATTGTTTGACAAAACTAACATTTGTAATGGTTTTTTTTTTTTTTTTTTTTATTAAATCTGAAATCAACTCCGGCCGGCGGTTAGTTGGCCAACCGCTAGACGACCGGGATAGGGCCAAATGCGGGCGTCCGACGGCCCAGATTTGGTTGCCGGGAGGCGCGACCTCAGGCGCCTGAGGTCACAGCGGCGGCCAGATATGGCCGCCTGAGGTCGTAGAGGCCAGATTTGGCGGCTTGAGGCTGTGCGGACCCTAGGCGGCGTCGCCTAAGGTCGGCGCGCCAGGCGACGCTGCCTAGGGTCCGCGCGGCCTCAAACGGTGTCACTTGAGGTCCACGAGCGCTAAGCGACGCTGCTTAGGGTCTGCGCGGCCTTAGGCGGCGTCGCCTGAGGTCCACGAGCGCCAGGCGACGCTGCCTGGGTCGTGGGTTGCGCCACCCCCAGGTGGTGGTCACCAGGGACGCGCAACCCTCAGGCGGCGATGGTGGCTGCCAGAGAAGCTTGATGGGCAGCGAAGAAGAAGATGAACAAGGAAGAAGAGGGGCAGGGAAGAAGAAGACGAAGGGGAAGAGAAGATGAATAGTGACGGTTGCATTTCCAAAATGCCCAAAGCTCCTCTACCCTAGCATTTAGCTTTCAACATTGGCAAATGGGCATTCAAAAGTTTCGCCAAAAACAAAATTTTTTTCCCCAAGAGGCTTTGGGGGCCTAAAACCCCTTGGGAAATGTTACTACGAAGGTGGAAGCGTGAACGAATCAAGGGGATTTGATAAGAAATTGCAGAATTAACCTTGAACCCGATCGAGTTATGTGGTTTTGCGGTATGACCCCTTCATGGGGAGAGTTCAATGAAATTTTTTCTAAAATCTTAAGTTGTTAAATAAAAGTATGGTTTAGTATTTAATTATTTTAACTATTCTAAAATCTTAAGCTGTGAGATGAAAGCGTGATTTAATATTTAATTATTCTAACTCTCATCTTTAGGCTTAATCTGATCTTTTTATTTAGTACTAAGTAGGGGTGTCAAAAAAATTCGACCCGAACACGAAACAAGTATAATACATGTTTTGGGTCTTAATATTATTCAAATAACATATATAAAACAAATAAAAAAATATGTTTTGGATCGGGTCAGGTGGAACATTGTTCGATCCGAAATACATCAAGTCCAAATTCCAAATAAGCCAACAAATACCAACACGTTCTGATGTTTACCCCCAAACAGTCAAATACATGCCTCGTCGGCTCCGCCTTCTTCTCCGATCACTGCGCCTTCTCGTGGATTCGGCTGCTGCCCTCCGATCGACGCGCCTTCGCCTCGCCGTCGCCGTCGCCACCCCTCGTCTCAACGCTGGAACCCTAGCCGCCGCCGAATCAGTCGATCGTCGCCGTCCGTTGCCGAAAACCCCTCCCCTTCCCCTTCCCCTTCCCAAATCCCTTCCACTCCGGTTCGTCCTCCTCGGCTGGCTCTGCAGCGCAGTCTCCGCGCTCTCTCTCTCCAAGCTCGTCCCCCGGATCGGCAAACTCTCCTCGTCGGCGAGGTCAGTGCTGCACACCTTCGATTCTGTGGTTTTCCATCTTCCTCCGAGTATCGAGTTTGTGGAGTTGATCGCTTTGTGCTTTTCTTTTTTTGGCAGACGTATTTGGGGAACCAGAGATTCAGGTTTTACTTCCAATGCACCGAGTGCTCTGCTGAGCTCGCGATCAAAAGCGGTTCTTGGAGGTGGGTCTGCCGTCGTTCATGGAACGCTTCTTGGAACTTGAACCGGGTCTGTTCTGGGAAGTGCAGAGTATGAAGGGCTTGGAAGGGAGGGAGTGGCTCGTGGGTTGGGCGAGCTTGAGGGGTTGGAGGAGGAATGGAGTGGAGGCGATGGACGGAAAGAGTGTGGCCGTGGCGGCCATGACTCTTGGAGAGGAAAGTGGAACCGATTGCGGGAAGAGGAAGAACCGGTCCCTATTCCGGAATGGCCCCCTTTTACCCTCCGAACTTCAGTAAATTGACGCACTTTTTAGCATGTTTAAGCATCAAATGAGAGAAAAAAACTGGTTATTTAACCCTCTTTGAGAGAAATCACCACCCTTCAAGAGGCAATTGTTAGGCAGATGATTTTAGGGAAAATGGCATGAATGGTTCATGAACTTTGACTCAATGTGTTGTTGTTGATGTCTATGCCATTTTCGGTTATGTGCTCATATAATTTCAACTATTAGCTGGTATTTATCATGAATGTATGAGGCATATATTTGTATTTATCCTGTTTTCCTGGGTTTTATCCGTTTAGCGTTTCATGAAACCTGCATGTGTACTTTAAGTTGGAAATGACTGATTTGGTTGTTGAAGCTGTGAATATGCGTATGTCTGTATGATTGTCTTCACCATTATCATTGAACATCTCTCTTGTATTGATTTTCTAGGAGTTGGGTATAACTTCTGATGAAGCATTGAGCTTGGAGGACTTACCAAAGCGTGCTGTGGTGCTTGGAGGAGGGTCTGTCATAATATCCAAAATTTCTTGTTACATGATGTTCAGTCTATTAGTATTTTAAATGTTTGGAACTGTTCTTCCTCTGGACCATTCAGGTACATTGCAGTGGAATTTGCTTTAATATGGCGTGGATTGGGTGCCACTGTGGATCTGTTTTTCAGAAAAGAGCTCCCACTGAGGTTCAAATGCTGACTCTGCTTCTAAAAAATTGTAGCCTTCTCTTTTTTTTGTGCTGCTGTGTTTAAATTTGTCATGGATATGTGGGATCGCACTTTGCAAACCAGATTTGCAGTACTGTTTACTTGGATACCATGTACAACTCATAATACCAACTGCCATTTTAATTATGGTGCCTGCCACATCTTCTAAACATGATGAAGAGTTAGTTTTGTCAATATCCTTGGTTAGATAGCTACTGTGTTATGCTAATACTCTCACTTGGCAAATTTTTAGAGGTTTTGACGACGAAATGAGGGCAGTTGTTGAAAGAAATCTTGACGGCAGGGGAATTAATTTCCATCCAAGGACAAACTTGACAGAGGTACTTCATCCTGCTTGTTAGGTCATGAAGTTGTAGATTGCTTATTTCTCTCGTTTTTGTCTCACTGTAGTTTTTAGACCTTTTGTCATTAGTGTCTTGCCTTTCATTAACTGAATTATTACACTAAACATGAATTTGCAATTGCAGTTGATTAAAACGGAGGATGGCATAAAAGTTATCACAGACCATGGGGAAGAGTTGCATGCAGATGTTGTACTCTTTGCCACCGGTAATTAATATATAAGAGATATACTTAATGTTCAATTGGGCTTGTTCCAATTATTTTATGGGCTAAAACTATTATCAGCACTTTTTTCTCATCAGTACAATGATAAGCAACTCATTAGATAGGTAACAAAGGTTCTTTTATTTTTGTGGGATCTGGTTCTGTCATTTGAAGTATTAAATTTGAAAACATACATTCCAACCCAAACCCCAGAGAAAAGAAAGGTGAAAAAAAAAAGAAAAGTGGGAAACCCGAACCGACCTGAATTTTCGAGGTGAGTCTAATGTGTTTCGGGTCGGGTCATAGTGTGTGACCCTTGTGATTTGGGTCGGGTCGGATAACAACAAAACCCGACCCGACCTGACCCATTGACACCCGTAGTACTAAGGGTCGACATGTTTAACTGGGGAAACAATTGGGGCCCGATAGGATTTGAACTCAGGACTTCCTATTTTTATACAATGTTAGATTTTATGGGGTTGCAGTCAACTGTTTTAAAAGTTTAAACTGTTAGATGAAAGCGTGGTTTAAATTATTTTAACAACGCTCGTACTAAAGTGTTTTCCAATCCTAGATACAGCAATATTCACAATAATTAATCAATTCAAAAGGAGTTTTCCACGTTATCAACTCTCTTGGATAATGGTTCTCGAAGGCTTTGCATTGTTTCTAACTTTTCCTACAAAATTAACTTAAAAACAGCATTTAAGATGAAGCACATGGATCTGGTCTAAATTGAGGGCTAGGCGCATGCTTTAAGTAGGCGTGGGTACTCGGCTACTGCGCTAATCCGGGCGCCTGGGTACTGCTTTGAATAGTGCCACAGCTACTGGGACTAGTCCGGTGTATTATATGTCTCGAATTTAAGCCCCCGGACAAAAGCGGATTCAAAATGAATTATTATTATTTTATGGATGCTAAAAGATATATCATGGACGTCCGGATTCTTTGTTTTGGCGTTAAAGAATCCAAGTTGGATAAGGATTTCAAGAAAAGACAGAGAAAGGAGACAAAAGGACATCATTATTATCGATAAGCATTGGAGTCGTTGGGTTCAATTGGAAAGGGGATTTTGATTTTGACCTTGACTCGGTCAATGCGTCAGATGTGGAAAGAAAACAACCAAAAACGAATTTTCTTTCCTTCTCCAACTAGGTGATGACTCCTTTGACCAATCAAATTTTGGGGCTTTCTCTGCGGGCGTGCTTCTGCTTGCGTAGCGGCGCCGTTGTTGAAAGAGGAGTTGATCTTGAAGCGCGGTTTTTCAATAAGTGCTTGGCATTAGTTTCGTTTGTTATTCAGTGTTCAAGTCAATTAAATCTTACGAGTTCAAGATTTATTTTATTCTTTTGTGAGATTGAAAGATTATTTCACGAGGAATTTCGAGGCTAAACATTGCATGCGTTATTGGGTGTGTCTGGAGTTTGGGAAACACTGAGAGTGTTTGAGTGACTCGAGCATGTAATCTCCATTGTATCACTTAATCTATAGTGTAATCTCCGTTGTATCGTTAATCTATAGTGAAATTTGTCACCGCTTTCTCCATGGAAGTAGGTTACCACGATCGAACCACGTTAATCCGGTGTTCATTTTTTTTTTTTGTTCTATCTATTTTATTATTCGATCGCTCGCATTCCGCAACATGGTACTTGGTCTTGGTTAGTAGCCTAACCATTGGTTGGCCAAGCTCCTGCCCAATGGTTTGGTCCATCGAGGCGCCAAGTGAGCCGTCGTTCTTCATATTCAATTGCCCATCTCCGTCTCTCTCTACGTCTACATGCCCCCTTTCAAGTTTCAAAATCATGCACTTTGTTGATTCCAAATGAAAGAAATTAACTTTGCCCATGATTAATACTAAAAATATGAGCGAATTGGTACCCATCCATGTGTAGCATTTATAAACCTCTCGAATCTCAATTTAGGGAGGAACTCGTATTTTCGATTTGGCATTAAAACAAGGGATCATCCTTTTAGCATTCAATTTCAGCTATCTTATGCATTCACATGATAAGAGTATAGTCACGAGCAACTCCGACTCTAGTAAGTATTCAATTTGGGGATAGGTTTGTAAAGAAATTGTTGCGCTTAGAAGTAACTAACTTCTCTTGGCAAGAAACCAACTCCTCTAATTTCACCTACTAAATTACTCCTGTAATGTTATGGTTGGTCAAGTCAAGTCACCCATAAATGGAAAAGGTCTTCATATGCACATTATTACAAAGAAATTCGATAGATCATATAGGGGGAGAAACTACTAACAAGTGACAAGCAACCAGACTTAAACTTTAGCAGCAGCGCTGGCGGCAGAGGAACTAGCTGCGGCCGCTTTATTCGCTGCCGCCAGAGCCCGACTCTTGACTAGAAAGAAGCCAAAAGCATACGATGAAGACCCCGACGTTGAAGGACATGAGGGAGAGCATCACCATATAGGCCAAGGCCATCTTCAACCCATATATCGCTGCCTGGATCGTGGCACCCGCGATAGGGTTCGTGTGGGTCCTAATGTTGGGACAGACGGACAAAGCCTCCACTGTCAAGGCCAGGACGAAGACGAAGAAGAGAGCCAGCACGTACATGCCGAGCTGCTGCTCCGGCCAACCGGAGAAGAGGATAATGGCGTCCTTGCCCCAATAGAAGCTCATGTGCATCATCTTCGTGTTCATGCTGTCGTAGCCGTTGGAGGATGAGTTGCTCATCGACATTGAACCAGGAGTCATGTTCATTCCTCCATGATCGCCCTGAGACATTTTGCTCAGTTGAGAGAGAGAGAGAGAGAGAGAGAGGTTAGGAACTTGGGAGAAAGTAACAAGGTGGCTTTTGTGCTTGGGAAGGTTATCTTGGCTGGAGTTAAAGATGGTGAATTTAAAGGAGATATGACCAATGAGGGGGGCTGGTCGAGGTGGGTGACGAGGATCGAGCGTCACCTCATCAGATTTAAAGCATAGATTCTTTCAATTCATTGCTTTTTGGTGAATATAGAAAAGGTAGACTTTTCAATATTTTTGTAGTTGATTTGATAATGCATTCAGAGGTGTTAAGATAGCGAAATCGGGTGTAAACATAATTTATGGTATAAATAAGGATCATGGAAAATATATGAATAGAATAGTCACAATAAAAAATTGTTGAGATTGCTGAGGAGTATGTAAGACTCAATAATGAAGATGAGATAAAAGTGTCACAATCCAAATTTCGAATATGCGATATGTGCTGTACATTAGAGATTTGTCCAAGATGGGGAAAAGAAAATGAATGAAATTACTAAGGTACTACAACATGCGTATTGATTGACGGTTGACTGTGATGGTGATTATTAGCACGCTCAATCCCATATTAAATTATTTATGTCAAAGGTCTTCTATGGGTTGATATGGATAGAATTTGTTCAAAGCATTGAAATTTTGATTGTAAAGCTTCACCGACCGAAAAAAGAAGAAGGAGGAAAAACCGTAAAGCTTCAAAAGAGATTCTCCACTAATTAGCATTTTGGACCTCAAAAGGGGAAACTATTAGTTACTCGTAACCTATGTAAGCACACTTCATAGGAACAATTAGACCTTGTAGCACCTAGAAAAGGGAAAATTATTTAAAAAGTCCTAAATCTATTGCATTTTTGTCAATTCGGTCATAAACCTTTTAATTTTGTCAATTGAGTCCTAAACATTTTCACTTTTGCTAATTGAGTCAATTTGACCAAATTTGGCTGGAATTTACTGACATGGATAAATTTTATAAATTTTTAATATTTTTTTGAAAATTTAATTATTTTTATATGTTTTTAATTTCTATTTTTCTTTTTTCTATTTTTTTCCTTTGGTTGATAGCCTAGCCTCCAGCGACGGGCCAGAGGCCACAATTGGTGAGGGTTGGCTTTGCCTAGATTTAGCGAGGGGCAACCTCACCGACTACGAGTGAGGCTCGCCCTCGCTAGATCTTGACGAGGGCGACCTCTCCTGAGGCTCGCGAGGTCGACCTTCGCTAGCCTCTAGCGAGGGTGACCCTCGCCTGAGGACGGCGATGTTGCCCCTCACCAGATCCTCATGAGGGCGACCTTGCTTGAGGCGGCAAGGTTGACTCTCATCGGTCGTGGCCTTTGGTTGGTTCTTTGAAGGCTAGGCAACCGCCCAAAGGAAGAAAATGAAGAAAAAGAAACAAATTTAAAAAGTAAAAATAATTAAAGAAAATTCAAAAAATATTAAAAAATAAAAAAATTTGTCCACATCGCACCTCGTGTCACATAGGATGGCAGGTGTCCACGTCAGTGAATTCTGGCCAAAATTGGTCAGATAGACTCAATATATAAAATGTTGAAAGATTTATAACTCAATTGGTAAATTTAAAAGATTCATAACCGAATTGATAAAAGTGTAATAGGTTTATGACTTTCTGGATAATTTTTCCCTCAAAATGATTAGAAATGAGTTAAAGTAGGTTGCGGGTACCAAAATAAAAAAAACCTCAAAAGAAAACACCATGTTTCCTAGTCCTCTGTCGAGAAACCACGCATGCAGCTCACAGAATTGTTAAAAAAGAGAGAAGAACACCGAAGCCAACCAGACGAGAAGCCACGGGTGAAGACAAAGGAGGGGAGACATGATAAATTACGATCTTGGAGTCTTTTCGAACATGAGCCGGCCATGGTTTGGTTCTGTTTCTATAATCAGCTTTTTGGCCATGTGTTGGCTGTTTTATGTCATTAGTTTTATACTCTACACATTGTCAATCTGTCGTGACACCGCAGAGTTGGGGGGGCGCACCTGCTCTCTCTCCGGACTCTGTTCTCTGATAATGACCGGGACTTGTCCAGTTACGAGTTAATTGACGAATTCAATGTCCGCATCGGCGGATCATTTTCATCGTTGTCCCTATGCGTCCCTGGCTCCTAGGCACGAAAATTTAGATATGTCCAGATTCTTAATGGAAAATCCTCCAAAAAGTTTTAAATTTATATACAACGACTCATTCAGTCATAAATCTTTCGATTATGTTAATTTAATTTTGAATCTTTTTACGATTTGCCAATTTAATTTTAAATCTTTCAATTATGCTCATTCGGTTATAAACATTTGGATAATTTGTCAATTTAATCCTAAATCTTTTAACGATTTGAATTAAATTAGCAAATATTCAGAAGGTTTAGGACTAGATTAACACATTCAAATTGTGAAAAGATTTAGTATTGAATTGATTATTGTAAAATAAATTTAGGACTTTTTTGGACAATTATTTTGATTCTTATGCATGTATGTATTCCTATATCTGGTTTTCTTGAAGAGGATGATTGGCAAGCTAATCATACTACCGGATGATTTTGGCCAATCGAACATTTTCTATACCAAGTTTTTGAATTGAATTTCTTAACATTATTAAAGCTTAGAGAGTTTTGAGCTCGCAACAAACATGGAATACCTAATAACGGGGAGATCATCACTAAGCAATCCAATATCCAGCTGTATCTAAATTCACTCAAAAACAGAAGTTGTATCTATAGTTATGAAACAAACAAGGATATTCATTAACATTTGAAGTGGGTTTCTTCATTATATTCGCACCTCACACACCGAATGTCGATGCACATTGGGCGCCATTCACTCAGCTACTTGCACCGACATCGTCTGTGGGATGTGTTTCAAGAGCCCAAAGCCTGATCGCCACAAGGAAATTACCAAGAGAAGTACAAATCTGAGCCCCCGACGAATTTAGTTGGGACCAACTCTCACCGCAAAAGACAAAAATCACCTAGTGAGCCAACTAATTATGCCAACTGTTTGGAAAAGAATATATATTATTTATATTATACCACATCAACTATATTATCCAGATTGGTCTTAGGGCGCGCATGGCAAAATTTCTGTTCAAGAAATTGATTTTTGGCCAATTTCTATTCCTCGGACAAGTTTTCGAGCAAAGAAACCCGTTTGATAATGACTCAAAATTTCTATTTCTGGAACAGAAATCCGTTTGATAACAAAATAAAATTTCTATTTCTAGGAATAGAAATTGATTAGATAACAACATATGAAATCCTCAAATACGAAATAATAGTCGAAATAATATTAAAACGACATATGAAACCCTCAAATACAAAATAATAGTCGAAATAATACTAATACATTACAAAAGTTGAAAATGCAATTTCATGGAATTTCCTATTACATGTGCTTACGTTTCCTATGACGTAATATTTTCTTTCAAAAAATAAACGTGACAAAAAAAAATCAATTGAAATTCAATTGTAGTGAATATGTCGTTATGTTTTTGCCGAAATTGATTTCACATTAATCAAATAAGTCTAATGATAGCCATGATTATAATAGTCTAATCTCCTAAAAAAAAAAAAAATCCTAACTTCAAGTCTAATTCCAATTTCTTTCCAAATTTTGTTAAAAAAATCATCACCATGTTTAAAAATCGTCACCAGTTTTTTTCAAATTTATCAACACTAGGATTATTTAAAAATTTATTATCAAAATCTGTATTTTCATTAACATTCTTACAAGAACAATCCTTATTAGATCTCTTTGTACTCACGTCTTGATAAGTGAGGACACTATAAAAGAAAAATTGGATGAAACCCTAATGATTTGACCCCTTTTTACCGCTTCATTATGAAGTTTATGATTAAAAAGATAGTTAGCTAGATAGAGCCGTTGTCTGGTGTACTATGGAAGAGTAGGTGAAGAAAGACTCGTTAGATATGAATATGGCAAGTTGACTATTATCATACGTGGAATCTCTTGCGTGCAACAAATGAAGCTTTGTTCAATCAATTCCCACCATCTGGCCCAATGATTAAGATTTTCAATCAATATTGATTGAAATGATTATATTAAAAAATCATTAAAATATTTTGGACTAAATTATTTTTTGAACAGGGACTAAATTAACTAAATTGATAAGTTGAGAAAAAAAATTTCTATTTCTATTTCAAAAACTGAGAAGTTAAAAATTTTAGCTTCTGATTTCTTCAATTTTTCTATTTCTGGAATAGAAATCTGTTTTAGAAATAGAGAAATCAAATTGCGTTACCAAATGGATTTCTGTTCCAAACCTGTACCGGGGAACAGAGAAACAGAGAAATTGAGAAACATAAATTTTATCATGTGCACCTTTAATTACTTATATTTCTGTACAATTGGGATCTATTAAATAGGCCAACTATTTCTGGCAAACATGGAAGAAAAATAGTTTCTGCCTGTGGTGTTCATGTTCCTTCTTAAATAAACATGACCGTACTAGGTTTTGTACACAATCTTGAATGAGAGATGCTAGCATGACGGTACCATCACTTTTATATAGTAACAGGATAAGAAGAATCACTCACTTCACTTTGTGCGGGTGGGCTCCACTTTATTTCTCTCTTTCCTTTTCTATAAGTAGAAAGAACAATGTATTAATGAGAAGCAGAAATAACTCCGTCACTTTATTAAAAATGACCGAGTTGTCGCATAAGCATTTCTCATCTTGAATTGTTCTCGGTGGACATTTTAAAGACTTTCTACATTGAGATGCATTTTTGTGGTTGAAGATTTTTTTTGTTTGCATAATTCCTTTCGTTGTCTGAGTATATACTGGACAAGAAGTACGGTTACTATTTGCTTTTCCATTTCCAGCTCGTGTATCTGAAGAACTCAGAGGAAATGTTGCCCAAGTTTCTTTGAAAATAAAAGAGTGAGTGACAAGGTAATTCTTTCTTGCTCCTAAATGGGATAGGGCCACTACCCTTTAGATTAATTACATTAAGCATAAGTGCACTACTCAATTTGGATAGTTGTTGTTTCTAGGTAAACCTCTTATGACATTTTTAAGTTGATTAAATTATTTGGAATATCAATATTTGATAAATGCAGATGCTGTGCATTTCAGAATGAACTAATACAAGGGGGGCTTTATAACCAATGATGGAATCTAAAGTACATAGTGAAAATTTGACGATGGCTGGGTGGACCTTACTGGAGGTGAACCAGTCAGAGAACAGGAAGGTCATGGAAACTTGATGATATTGAGACAAGGTGAATAGTTCATATCTTCTTGGTTATACTTTGGAAGATGAAGTGGAAGGTAGCATGTAAGTCAATTACTAGTGGGACGCCTCGATAGACTCACGCGTTGCCGATAGAAGTAGTTCCTTATATTACCCGATAAGAATGTGCTTGTCACAAGATTATGCATTATGATTTGAAGATCTAGATTTTCTATCGACCATCAATCTAAGTCTCAAGGAATATCGATGGCTTGCCACAAGCTTGGAACTCCGGAAAATGAAACATGAAGGAGAATTGTATCAATTGTCAATCAATTTAGTGGAAATGATTATTTCTTAATGTAAGCAACACTATTTGTGGAAACCACACTGTTGGTAACAAGATTTGATTGTATGGGCGACTAGATCTCCTAGTGATTGTGTAGTTTATTTTCAACAGCTAAATTGATCATCTTGAAGATTATCTAAAGGTTAGCTTGGCTTTGGAAGACTATATAAGAAGATTAAAACATGATGAAGATGATACAAATCGTGAGGACAACTACAATTGAGAAAACTTTAGTCTTCGATACACTTATACTCTTGTGAAAAATTGTCCAAAAAGTCCTAAATCTATTGTACTTTTTCCAATTCAGTCATAAATCTTTCAATTTTGCCAAATGAGTCCTAAACCTTTTAATCTTTTGCCAATTGAGTCTATTCGACTAATTTTGGCCGTAAATTGCTAACGTGAAGGGTTGGCACTGATATGGCACTTCTTAAAAATAATATTTTAATGATATTTCAATAATTTTTTGAATTTTTATGCTTTTTTTTTTAGGGTTTTGGAGAGAGGGATGGTGAGGGTGGCCGACAAACCCTCATTGGCCATAGGTGAGGGCCGATTGACCCTCATTGGCCTTGGTCGAGGGCGTCAGGGCCCTCATTGGCCAAAGCGAGGGCATGCGAGCCATCTCCTAGAATTGGTGAGGACTCACGCATAATCGCTTTGGCCATTGAGGGTGTTGCGACCCTCACCCAAAGCTGTCGAGGGGCCTCATGCCCTTCCTTGAGGTCAGCAAGGGTCAGCTGGCCACCTTCGTCAGGCCTGCCTCCCAAACCCTATAAAAAAAAAAGAAAAGTAAAAAAAAAAAGCATAGAAATTCAAAAAAATTGTCAAAATATCATTAAAAAAGCTATGTCAGCGGCCAGCTGTCTACGTTAGCAATTTTCGGTCAAAATTGGCCAAATGGACTCAATTAGTAAAAAGTGAAAAGGTTTACCACTTATTCGGCAAAACTAAAAGGTTAATGATTGAATTGACAAAAGTGCAATAGATGTAAGATTTTTTTGGACAATTTTCCCTATACTCTTGTTATTGAGTGAGAAATTCATTTATTGAGAATGCTTCACTGTTGTAATCTCTTTTGAGAAGTGTATGAGTGTCATAGTTGTTCTTGAGATTTGATAGAGTGATCTATCGGCTTTGAGTAGAAGCATCATGGGTTATGTCGTAACCTTTCAAAGAGTTACAAGTGGAGTCCAGCCTGTTCTATTAGTGGAGTCTACGTAGGCTTGGTTTAAGCTGAACCACCATCTCTTTCTATTTATTTCCATATTTAGTTGATAGAAGAATACTACACTTGATATTATCAGCTTACTCTTCCACATATTAAATTGGCTGCATATATCAAACTTGATTTTTATAATTCCGCAAAATCTATCAAATTTCAATTATCAACCTATTCATCCCCCTTTAGATTTTTTTTATACAAACCATAACGGTTGTAAGTTATTTGACAACGGTACGTTCATGAAGGTATGAAGAGGGGTTGAATGCCACTGCAACATAGATTTTGTCCTGAGTATATTCTAGGTGTAAGTTCTTTTATTGAGGTTGCTATGAATCACATAGGTACAATGGAAAATATTGTTGTTCATGCTGTGAATGTATGAATTTTATTGATTGCAAGATGCTCCTCTTTGCCCATCATATCAATAGGTCTTACAAAAGTTGGACTCATGATGGTGAAAGTAAGAGTTTTAGTGACGTGATCAATGCTGATTTCCAAAGGAGTCTAGCTTTCTTGGAAGAATTAGGGAATGGTGTAGAAGATAGGGAAATATTGCATGACTTGCATCCAACCTTATTTTACCCAACATCACATGAATGGACATCGGAACAGCCCTTTGCATGTGAACGTTGTACCTTCGATGATTGAGAATGACTACTTTGAGATGTTGTTCAAGAATGCATGAGGTGAAGTTTATCCCGATAACACGACTAATAAGTAATTCTGTTCTTAGATGTTATATGATAGTATGCAACTGTTACTTTTGTTCTTTTCTAATAAACATTATAAATTGTGCCATGGAACATGGGGTAACTTTACTAGAAGTGCCAAAAGTTGTGTGCTACACTCACTTTGATGCTAAAAGTTTATTTTGAATAACTTAAGTGTAAAAAATTTTAAAAAATGATAATTTCAGTGCCAACGCCGATCTAGTTGGTTGGAAGTCCGACGTGGCAGTTTTTTATTAATTTTTGAAGCCGACGTAGCTCGCCAGAGAGTACAATCAGCATGCAAACAACAAAACGATGCCATTTGGCATCTTCCCCCCAAGTAATAACCCTAAATCCGAAAATCGAAAGAGAACCGGAAGTTCAAAACACTAAATCCCCAATCTAAGCGCTTACTTCAATTTTCTCCCAAAATTATTAGTTCGCTCTTGTAAATAGAAGGCAGAAGCTTCAGCAGCAGCTCACATTTGTGCCAAAAAGATGAATTACATGGTAAGTGTTACTATTATTACAGGTTACTAAGTCTGAGAAGAACATTTGAGACTTGGTTGAATCCCGGGAGAAGATTCCATGGGTGCGGTAGTTATAGAGAAGGCTCGAAATGTAAATATTTCAAATGAGTTGATGCAAAATTCGTTGGTCAAGCGATAGAGATGATCTTGAAGTTACTTGAAGCCCGACATCAACCTCTACCTATATTGATGGATGAGTTGGAGGATGTCGACTCAATGCAAACTCAAATAAAAGGTTTAACATCTCTGGTCGACCATTTGAAGAGGGAGGTTTCAAGGCTGAAAATTGAAAAAAAACTTTTATTGAGCGTTGATTGTGTTGTTATTCTCTTATGTAGTTTATTCAAATGTGAAGAGAGTAATGAGAAGAAGTTTGTATATCTACCATAGTCAAAGACGTGGAATATGTACTTGTATTGGGTTATTTGTAAGTAAAGTGTGTTATTGGTTTACTGCAATTTTTGTATGGAGTTTCAATTTATGGTAGAAATGGAAAGCTAGAGTTGGAATCCATCAGTTGTGAGCACTTAAAATTTTTCTTGCTTAGTTATATATTGTCAATGTTTGTTTTACTTAGTTTTTACTTCAAATGTAATAGTTTACTGCATTTTTTGTTTGGTAATGGTTTTTTGGTTTGCTGGTTTGCTGCAACTATTACTGCAACTATTACTATAAACCATGGCGAAATTAAGGGATGGTGGTAAATTCACGATTGACTATTTTAGTGCCGTAAGTTATAAATAGCGATTACTTGAATGCCAAGTTTTTATAATAGTAATCATTTAAGTGCCAATCACGGTTAAAAACTGATCACTTGTGTTGCACAAGTTTTAAGAAAAGAACATGTTAGTTTCAAATGTCACTTGGCTTGCACTAGTCGTGGTGTATCTTGTTGTACCAGTTAGGTTATTGGTGCATCTTGTTCTTACACCAGCTCATATAAGTGTTGATACAACAAAATACACCAGTACAAGTGTTGATGTAACAAGATGAACCGGCACAAGTGTTGATGCATCGAATTGCTTATGTAAGAAGATGCAGCATCCACAACTACACCAAGATGTGTTGGTGCATTTTGTTCCTGCACTAGCACATATAACCAGAACTCACAAATTCATTAGCACCCACATTTTAACCGGTAACAATATAAGCACACATAGCTTCTAAAAGCAACATCAGCTTGATAATAATATTCCACTAGCAATAAAAAATTTGTACAATATAACTATCCGACTTACCAGCATTATTAGCCGAAAACAAGACAAGAGAAAATAACAAAAACAACCTTTGCCATTGACATTAATTGATTCTTTACAAAGGAAAAACATATATGATTTCACTCCCTAATCACTGAAGGTTCAATACCCTCCTAAAAAAAACAATGGCAATATGCACCATTCTGAAAAAATAATGGCAGCAACTCTCATCAATAAAGATAAAATATCCAGTACGTTCCTAAAAAAACAAAGCATAAAAAGATACAATGTCCAACATCCTCCCATTAGTCAATATGCATAATGCCCCCACCTCATTTTTTCTTTTGAAGCTTTGAATTGATTCATACTTAGAGTACTCTCTTTCGAACTGGATGTGCAAATTCTTTAACTGGCTTTTATGTCACATCTTTTTCCTTGTTCTTGGTAGCGGCTATTTTTTTTCCTAACAAATGTCATGTGTTGGTTTGTAGAATTACTATTGCTCTCATGATCAGTCGATTGAGATGGAACTGGTGTTGGGTTCTTTTTTGGTGGTTGTTTTGGAGTTGTATCTACTGTCTTCTTCTTTGGAACACTCTTTTTTGGCTGCGCCTTTGATTCTCGAGTTGGCCCACCTTGAGAGATAAGTATCTTCGAAGTTCTCTCAAGCTACAAGAACATATCAATATTATCAACCAAATGAATTCAAGTACAACAAACTAAATACATAAGCCCTACAAATCTTATTTTCAATAGTCATTCCAATATATTCATTTGTGTAAATCCCATAACCAAAATTGTATCTACTGTCTTCAAGAGCCCTATTGTTCGCTATGGTGCATCACTTTCAGCAGCAACCAATAAAGGGACCAACCCGTGCAACTTGTGTAATTGCTCGCCTTCTCACCTAAGAAACATATACCAAAATTAAATTTCAGCCCACAAAAGACAAATACAGTGATGTACGACTTATAGCATTTTTTTTCTCATTTATTCAACAGTGAACTCAGTTGTTGTTCTTGCTGTCCTATCTGTACCAATCCTTATCCCTTCACTTGGGCCTATAATAGGGTTTTTTTTTTTTTTTTGTCCATTCAATAGGCCTTACAATAGTGCACTGTATCAGAACTATGACCAACTAGAACAAATTATTAGACATCTATTCATTTTCAAGGTGCAAATAAATGGACAAAACTTCTCAAATTAATTATAGGTGCATGATAGAGGAAAATGAAAAGAGAAGCCAGTGCATGGTCAACTATCAAACTCTATCGAATATGAATTGAAAAGTTACCGAGGTAAAGAAGATACTCACGTCACAACACGGTTTTCTGTTTGCCTTTCAGTAGGCATTACAGCAGGATCTTCTGTCCTCCCTTCAGTAGGCCTAATAATAAGCTCTTCAGTAGGTCCTACTCCTGACCCCTAATCAGCCCTTGCATCTTGCTGTTTATGTTACTTTTTCAGCTCACAACGTTTCTTATTGTACCATTCCATGTAGCAATAAGAGCATTTCATCTTTACCCCAGTCTTATTCATCCTCTAACTTGATGCCTCTTTCTACTACATTCATTCTTCTTCTCATTTTTGATTTTCTTATTTGCTTCTTCAGTGGCAAAGTTAGAGGGCCTTCATGATTTGTTGGCTCCTAAAATTTGCTACTTCTGATAGGTTGTATCATGAATTGGTACAAAGCAAGGCATGTGTTTTTTTTTTTTTTTTTTGTACTAATCATCTATGTAATTCTCTTGGTTTTTTTGCTTTATCCGAATGGCACAAATGGCATGGGCATATGGAATTCCATTTAGTAGTCAGGCTTAGCATGAATACTTTATTTTATCTAGGTTGACAATATATTTATTATAATTTTCAATGATCTCATATCCATTATCTCCATTCCAAATTGGATGATAGAATCCACTAATAGTAACGGTTGCATCAAATCTCTTCACAATCCTAAGACCATAGTCTCTAGTCCACTTTGTAACCTCATCTCTTTACCTATGTAGTCTAGTTATGACCATAACTCGAATATAATCAAGTATGCTGATGAATGGCTTGCACCTGGCCTCTAAAATTCTGCCATTGAAAGCTTCATTGAGGTTGTTATAAATGACATCACATTTGAACTCTTTACTAAAGAAGGCCTAACACCAATGCTTCACTTTTGTCTAAAAGAGTGTATCAAAACATTCTTTTGTCAGTTGTAATAACCCATGTTTGGCTAATTTAAAATAAATCATGTTGGTACTCTTCGCTATATGCTGGAATTGCTTTTGCAACTTATCTCCTTTGAAGTTTTTTTGACTAGTTTGCATATATGTGCCTGGCGCACATTCTATGCTTAGCATATGTTATCAACTCAACTAATGCAGGAATAAGTCCCTACAAAAGTTCAAAGCAACAAATACAAGTTAGAAAAAATATGTAAGTAATTAATGTTAAAAGTGAATTAATTGACAATGGTATTTCCTTCTGTTGGTCGCTCATGAATGCCTATTCTCCTTTATCAGTTATCTCAAGGTTGGCCATTAAATTTTTGAAGAACCAGGACCAAGTATCATTGTTCACTATCTTCATCACCGCCTAAGCTATCGTAAATATTTGATTGTTGGCATCTCTCCCCATAGTAGCCAACGCTACCCCCTGCATAAACTCTTTAGAAAGTATCCATCCAATCATATAACTCTTCTACAACAAGCCAAAAAGCCTCATTTGCATGTATCAAAATAGACATAAAATTTATTAAATCTAGGCTCAAAATCATGTAGTGGCCTCTTCACAACCTCTATAAATACCTTACTAGATGGGTTTTGAAGCATGCATTCGCCAACATAATTCCATACCTGTGCATATTCTTCATTAACCGACCCATCAATATTTTTATCACCCTCAACTTAGCTCTCTTGTATTGATTCCTTGACACATTAATATCTAATTGCTCATTCACTAATAGCTGAAACTGAGGATTCTTGATCTCGGGTATTACTTTGATAGTATTGAAAAAAATGCTTCAATAACCACATATTTGTTACTCTTCTATTATCAAATATAATTGGACAAGTATGCTCTTCCTGGAAGGATCTAATCTGGAATGACCCCTTTCTACTTAGCGCGCCATAGAGCTTCCATGGAAAATTGGGTTGTGAACACTTAGTTCTCACAAATTCCTTCATATTTCTAATTAATTCAATGCTCATCTTTTTAGTAATGAAGCTCTTGGCAACAGTTTCTTTTAATTGTTTGGCATCGTCAAATTTCATGCCCATAGAGAAAAAAGATTTATCAACAATTAGATTGTAGCAAGGGTACTTACTTTTTCTTCTACGTGTAGGTTCTTTATCATCATTGCTAAGCTCATTATTCGAATCAGCAGTTTTATCATCGCAACTTTCTTCATCTTCACTTCTATTACCTTCAGTTGGAGCTTTATCCTTATTTACTGGCTTGGGCCTTTTTTTTTTTTTTTTTTTTAAATTGTAAAATTTTTTCTAAGAAATTCTCTTTGCTTTTGTCTTGATTGTGCGGGTTCATCATTATTTTGTCACTTGGGAAACTTACTATTGCAAAACATTCATATTCCGATTCACTAGATAGAGCAACTTCCCTTTCTAATCCAATGAAGTCTTCATCGCCCACATCTTCACCTGAGATTGAGGACATCTCCCTATTTACTTATCTATGTCAATATGACTTGTCTCCCTCTTCTCCCTCACTTGCCTTTCATTTTGCCCTCCATCTAACATAAACTCATCCCTAACCTGATTGAGATCCTCACTTCTCCTCTTTTAGTTGTCTGCTCATCCTCACTATACTCATAATCACTATAATACTTAACATATACCCTAACTTTGTTGCAGTGAAGATAATGATAAATGATATCCTTAATACCATTATTATCATTAAAAAAATTTCAAACCATCATTCAATTCATTCCCAGGAACAAAATAGCGCAGTTTTTGCAATTTGCATTGTGAAAAATACACCAAATCCCTCACAAAATCAATATATGATGGCTTTCCAACATTGACATAGATGGTACCTTCATTTCTACTGACATATTCCTAGTTCTCGGCGCTAATAAAAAACTTTCCACTATAGCAAACAATGACACATACATGATCCTCGTCCATATCAATGCTACACCCAAGGAGGAAAAAAAATCATTAGTTTTTTGGGACCACATAACAGAATCAGTAACTTCACATGTAAGTCCTTGTCGTTTTATCAAAAGAAACCAAGACAATCAATTTATTCAATTCGGTCCCCTTACAGAAACAAAGGAAGCTGAATTGAATAAATAAAGTGAGGTCTCCACCACCAATTTTTCAATTCAATCCCATTTAGTCCCCATAGAAGCACTCTAACTAATTAAACAAAGTGAGGCCTCACAACTATTTCCCTCCAAGCCAGCCCTCATTTTTCACTTAGTGCCCTAATTTTCTATTCAATCCCCACAAAAGAAAGCAAATAATGTTAGTAAACAAAAGTGAGGTCCCTACCACTTTCCCTGGCACTTTCCCTCCGAGCCGAGCCCTCAATTTGCCATTCGTGTCCTAATTCTTCCGTTGGAACCCTAAATTTTTCACCCAATTGATCCATGGAGAGAACATAATAAATATGAGTGAGTGAGAGTTGGGGACACAGTTACCAAACGACAGCAAATGATGGCACAACTATGACGGTGGCCGAGCGACAGCATGCAAGCGATAGTGGGGGAGCAAGTGACGGTGGGTGAGCAAGCTACGGTTGGCATTAGGCGAGGATCATTGTCACGCCTCGAACCTCGGGCACGCACCCATCCTTTACCTAGTCGATATAATAGCGATGTGTGACATTCGGATTTCGCTGGACCTTGAATACGTAACGGTCCGTGACGGGTCGACGAGTATGTCGTCGGACTACGTCGTTGACACCAATTATGACCCCACTTCATCACCACACTCGCCATAATGAAACATCATGTTTTGTCATGTTCTCGTGATAGCTCCCTGTCTAATTTTCTCGCTTAACGCGGTTGGCTATGAAGACACGTCAACCCCAAGCGGCCTCACAAATCAATGGAGTTGAAGACCTTGATTTCGTACCACCTCGCCACCACCGTCCTTTTTCTTAGACGGCCTCATCGATGACCATGCATGAAGGACCATGCAACCACGATAAATTGCTTTCCCATGCAACCATGTGAGTCCATGCATTTTCATGCAATGGATGAAGATCTTGACCGCATCAAGTCACGCCACGTCCGTCTCTCTCTTGGGCAGCAAATGAAGACAACCGATTGTCACGATCTCACGCATGCATTTCCTTTTCAAGGAAACGACCATACCGTCACGCCAATCTCTTCCCATGCATGCGATATGTTGAGACGCCCATGCACATGCGACAATTGAAGGCCACGTTTATAGGAGTCAACCGAGAGACATTTGCTAACCCATGTAGCTATATTTGCATGCAAGAACTGCTTACGAAGAAGTCACGCCCCACAATGGTCAACAAACGAAGAGTTGTTGTTTGAGGGGAACCGAATGGCAGCCACGTTTTCTACCCTACTCAGCAAGCTGAAGAAGTCTCATGAATACCACGTCCTCCTCCAGCTGTCGACGTGTGCACGCTCCTCTTCTCCTTCGGCCAGCACACCGAAGGCTTGAGCAATGGACTGGCACGTCCCTGCATGAGGCATGCATGGTGTTCCACGCACGGGCTGCCACCAAGTCCTATTTAGTTGACTATAGGGGTTAACTAACACGTATCTATATGGAGAATCATGTTGTCTCGGCAAGGAGAGAAATCGGCATGCAAGGAGCACACAAGGTGGCGTGTGTGGCGATTTTGCTGGTGACACGCCCCTTCCACCCGTCCTCACCTCCTTCTACCGCCGAAGCCTTCATTTTGTTGATTGGTTTTTGTCAAAACTGAGAAAGAGAGAGAGACCGGCAAGTGAGAGAGAGAAACCGAGAGAGAGAATAGTGAGCGAGAGAGTGAGCAACGAGAGAAAGAAAGGGATCATCCCCTTCGCTGTGCACATGCAGCCGCCATTCACTGCCGCGCCGGTCCAGACGCCTTAGCCGCGTCCGTAACTCGCGAGCTCCCCGATCTCTCGCCGTCAACATCTTTGGACCTAAGGCAAGTTAGAGTCTACTAACCTATATCGTGTAGTGCTGTTGTTGTTTGAGGAAGTGCTATTATATTGCAATGGTTTGAATGCTAATGTTGGATAGTGACTTCTAGAATGACCGAATCGATTTGAGGCTAGAAAATTGAGAAGTTTTTGTGAGTACCTCGGTTTAGGCCATCGATTTTTACACCAAATGTTGAGGTGGTAGCACCTTGAGACTTTTGTTCGCAAATCGTTTTAGAAAATCTCTTGATTTGCATCAAAATTTATGGTAACTGTGGCACCGTACCCGAATGTTTTGAGAAATGTTTTATATTTTAAAGACTTCTGAAATTTTTATAGAAAACATCCCAAACCATTGGAGTTGGGATTGAGATTTGAAATTTATTGCCGTGCCGATTTCAAATGTATTTATAGATTTCGATAAATTATTTTGTTCCAAGCCGGGAAGGGTAATTTCCATTCAAATTTCTTTATACTGATTCGAAAACAATTGGAAAAGTATTTGCAAAAGTGGGACTTTCGAGGAAAAATCCAAGGGATTTCCGTATGAAAATGTTTTAGCATCGAAATGATTTAATTATTACACCATGGTTGGTGTGTTATTGCTGCCATTGGACCCTTGGGTCAATGATACCCCGAGAGTTGGGATGCCTAGAGGTGAGACATGACACGCTCTGGATACCTGGGGACCGGTGAGCCCCAGAGGTTCCCCGGGAGTGTTGGGATGCCCAGATGTACTCTGGAGGGTAACCATTCATGTGGCGAGCCCTGGAGACTCTTCGTGATGCTAGGTGAGGTGTGAGATGCCTAAGAGGTGTGACGTTACACGCTCTGGATGCCCGGTGACTGAAATATGGAACCGGAGGTTTTTGCAACACTAGGTTGGGTGCAAATGCCCGGAGGGACGCAAACATTGGTCCTCCGGGAGAAAAATCTTTTGAGTTTTAAAATTGATTGTGTTGCTGAGTTGCGCTTGATCATGGGACAAAATTGTGTGGCACAGTATGTGATATGTCATAATAGTTTGGTCTTATAATCGAGGCTCATGTGATTGAAATGATGTGTTCTGGTTTCTAAATTGCACTTGCCATTACTTTGAAAAGTTCTATTGATTTGATACATACGTATTTCTTTGGTTATGTGTTTTGTGAATTTTGCATGAAATCATATGGTGATGGTTCTGCATAATATAGTTTAGTAGATCTTTAGCTACTGGGTGGTTGTACTCACCTCTTGTGGGGACTAACATTTTAGATTAAGAACAATGTTTCTGCTGCTCGCACCTCCCGATACATTCTATGGGATCCTGACTGACTTACAATGGGAGCAGTCGGAATTCCAGGACCCTAACATGCGGGGACTGACATTCATATGGGTGGGAGTAATCATAACGTTCGACACCAGTCTTCCCTCCGGCCCTATACTCCAGCAATATGTCGTCTTATTCGCCCGTCGGAATAGGCAAACTCTAGGGCCGCTACCACCGCCACCAGAAGACGACAACGAGGAACTGAGTGGTGTGGAGTGACCACAATGGGGAGGATAGTAGAGTGAGAATTTTTGGATGCCAGCACTGAAGGATGGACTCTAAGCAAATGGTTGCTGAAGACGTCGAATAACTTTTGAAGTATCGCCGAGTATAGGAAACTACGGCATTTTGGATGTATCGACAAACAATGTCCATCTAGTAGATATGTGTAAATAAAAGTGTCCGACTATTATCTATAAACATGATTAGTGTGTGCATCATTTCAGTGTGTAGGGAAAAGGGGAGTTGTTGGATACGCTTCCGCCATATACATTGCACAGGGACCAAAAGACTCCCACATGACTTCTCTGAAGTCCATTGATTAAAATAAAAAGGACATCTAGGATGAGAAAAGAAGTGTGGCGACCCTAACGAATCGGGGGCCATCGGGGGGTGCCACACGATGTTTCAGGATGCATCGCCGACCCTTTCATTTTAATACGCAAGCGGAAACACAGACAATAAAATAATGTAATAAGAAAGTAGGACTAAAAATTTGAAACTGGAAACAACCACACACTTATATACAATGCAAACCATTATGCATATATATACAAGGCAGACTACTCAGTGGGTTTCTATTCAAGCCAGTTCAACAACAAGAAGTTGGAAAACAAGGGTGGGGGTCTCAATCTTCGTTAGGGCCATCCTCTAGGTCCTCCTCTGGATCCTCATCTGGGTCCTCGAGCTCCAGATCCTCCTCTGGGTCCTCCCTGATGATCTCTTCTTCTTCCATGCTTTAGCAAAAGCCCACTGCTGAGTACATTGAAGAGTCAGTCCTTAGGATCTGCTGTCCCATTCTCGAACGCTACCTTTAAAATGTACAGAGGTACATCATATTCCGACACAGGACCCTCCCTTCACCCATTATGATAGTCATGATACCACACTCGGTACTCATGGGGTACCTTATTGGCTCCACCGACATCAACCCAGACCGTGGATTTCACCAGTACATATTCCAAACCTTCAGGTGGGGTGTATCGGAATATGATAACCTATCTCAGTGATCTTCTCCGGTATACCAAAATGTTCGGGAGGAGGTGGAGGCGCTGCCATCTATAGACATGAAATGTTATCTTATAACGGGGTGAGACGACGTCTCAGCGAGTTCTACCCCCTAAGACCGATTAGGAAGCCAATACGCCATAAAGGTTGCCTAAGCATAGCACGGGTCAGAGGACTTACCTTGGCCTCAGTTCCATCCTGCAAATCAATATCATTTATAGATATCTCGAATCACATCAATCAATCAAGTCGCAACATCAGATTAAATCATTGATCAATTGACCAAGTCAATTACATGTTACCATGACCTTCCCCTAGTCGGTACATTCAATACTATCTCTAAAGTCCGACCATAGTTTAGGACTACTCACCCAAAGCTGAAAATAGACACTATAGCTCGCTTAAAGCTGATAATATAATATACTATATATATGCTTGCCCAAAGTTGATAATTTAGAGTCCCCTGGTCGAAATAGTATACTATATATGTATACGCGCCTAAAGCTGGTAATTTAGGTATACTGCTCACCCAAAGTTGACATATTGTCCGTAGGCCGATATAGTATACTATCCCAACTATCCAATATTTCCATCTTTTTTATCAAACCTGATAAAATATCGTGTGTGGGTACACGGTCGGCTTCAGCCAAAATATAATAATTTCACTTTTGATCCTCCCACTTCTTTCAACGATCCAAAATTAGATTTTTGGCGCTGTAGACCGACGCCTGGTAATTTTTCCACTTAATTACCAAAGTTATTTAATTTAGGAATAAATTCCTAAAATCACAATTAAATCAATTCAGCATAATTTAGCACTCAAATAAATAAATAGATTGCACCACGATAATCAGTATAAAATCTTGGTCACCGACTATCCTGGTCTAATTTCCGGAAAATAATTAATTAATTAAATAATTACGAAAAATATTAAATAAATGCCAATAAATCCAACTTAGGCCCGTAATGCCTAATTAGACACTGAAACGGACCCGGAAAATTTCCAAATCACTCTAGATAAATACTAGAGCTTGTCTAGGCCCTAATTGCACTATCTATCCACCTAACATGCATTGGTAAAGCACTAAATTAATTACTCTAATCTAATCTATCCACCTAATCACACTTAATTAAACATAATCAATCTTTAAGCATCATTAGCCTATTAAGCGAGGGTTAGCGAGTTAAAATCACTTGTTTTGCGAGCCTGTTGGTTCAAATCAATGGGGACGCAACGAGGCTCAACTTTCCTCAAAGCGGGCCAAGCAACCGAGGTCCGGAACCACCTCAAAACGGGCAAAAATAGTGTTGGAATACCCACTGTTTTGCTCTTTGTTCTTGGCTACAAAAGAGTGGAAACGGGCTGGGTAAGGTGAGACACGGTTGGTGATGGATTGGCGGAGACTTCGGCGGCTCGGAGGAGCGGTTTCGGGCTTTGGAGGCCCCACATGGTGGCTGGACATCCTCTTGGACGGCGGCACAACCTGTTGGATGACAAACTGGACTTGGTGGAGGCGGAGACACACGCGGCTAGGCGCGACGGTGCGCAAGGTAGCATTTTGGCGACGACGGCGGCGTGAGGGGCTGCTCTGGTGGCTTCCTTGGTTGCTGGTGGTCTTCGAACAGAAAGAACAAGGGGGAAGAGGGCAGTGGACGGCAGGTGAGGGGGAGAGAGAAGAGATATGAGGCAAGAGGGGGGGGGGCACATGGTCACATTTTCTCTTCCAATGTCCCCTTGACCCAACCTCCACCACATGCTGTCTTCCTTGGCCACCATTCAGCCACCCACACTCATCTTTGGACACTTGAAATGGTCCAAAGCCATAGACAAAGGGGGAGCTACGAATTTCAAGGAATTTGGCTTCAATTGGAGACACATTCCTTCATGACTCAATCCAATTTGGCCCTCATAATTTCAATTAGCACCTCAATGATCAAATTGATATTTTTCCTCACCAACTGATCCCACTTGCTTCCCAATTGCGTGATTGAAACAGTCCTTGACTTTTTCTGGGCAAAAACGACCCTAGGACGACTTTTTCCCAAGAAGTCTTAGGTTGCAGAAAAATCTTCTGAGACTGAGTCGACGCTCCCAGAATTAATTGTGACATGATAGAATTTTCAATTTATGAAATCTGACCCAAATTCACGGTTAATTTCCATTCGCCTCGTTTTTAGCGTAACCTAGGTTACCATGTAACTTTCAAAAATTTTTAATGCAAATGACCCGTGGTTGATTTTTTTCAAGCCACAATGAACCCACTCAACACATTGGCGACTCTCGGTTGTCGTAAAAATCTCAAGGATTCAAATACGGACATAGGGTACCAAAACGATAGAAAAATCAGTCTAGTGCCGGCCGACGAGAATTTTTCAATTTAGTGGTGTCACCCACAATTAGTCACACATCTTAGTCAAACCGACCTATCTCTAATTTCTAATCAATTTTTAACTGTGTCATAATGGCCTTTAAAGATGAGCACAGTCGAATAGCTGATTCCTGGTCGAATTCTCAAGTTTATTTTCCATAAAATTGTTAATGGTTTCCCCAGATAGTCTAGTTATCTCGAGAATGATTAGCTTTGAGAACAGCCCTATAGGCGCGTTAATGAAATGCCCAATTTGTTCAGTAGAAAACAGAATTAAAAATTTGGGATGTCACAATCGTAGTTTGTAAATGCCGTTGATGAACACCATTTCACTCCCCCTTCAGCGACGCTGTTTTGGCCATGTGAGATATGCGATGTCATTTTTGTAAGGGAGTCCATGTATGATAGCAAAATGACGTCGTTTCTTAGGGAGAAAGGAAAATGGCGTCGTTTATGCCATTCCACTTGGATGGCCTTGTTAAATTTTTTCCACATCATTTTTTTTTTTTTTAAATATAAAAGCCACGTAATCAATTTGGCTAGAATTTCTCGCCAGTGGTATCAAAGTGATCGTTTTTTCTCTGATTTAGAATTTAAGTGATCTAGCGGAAATTTTTGGCACCAAAGTGAGCGCCTTACATAACTTTTGGCATTTCTAGGGTACTTACTCCCATGGAACACACAGTCTGAAGATGAACATCTCTTGTTGGTGTATCGGGGTATGCTCGAAAGGTTGCTGCACTGTGATGTTTATCTTTTTGGATTTGATTATGTTTCTCGAAGGAAGACTTGCAACATTATTTGTGTTATGGATTTGGGATGTTTATGGTATTTTTTTAGTCAATGCCAATGCTGTTTGTAAAAGATGTTTAAGGATTTGTTTTTTTTTTCTAGACAGTTTTTAATGTTTATGCATCTGTTTCTAGTTTCAGTGATGCACGACAATAGGGGGACAATTACCTAATTAGTTTCAAACCTATTGCGTTGATGTCAACTTAATTCTAAAATTTTCAATTTTTCTATATTAATTCTAAACTTTTGTGCAACATTTCAATGTAGTCCTTTGAGACGATTTTGTCGGAAATTGTTACCTTAGAGAGCGATTGATTCATAGTTTAACTTTTGATTTTTTGTATAAAGTTATGCAATACTCGCATTTTAATAATTATTTAAAGGAAAATACTTGAAAAATTTCAAAATATCCCAAACAATGGATTGGTAAAGAAGGGGATAATAGGAGAGGAGTTGAAAGGACGAAATGATGAGAAGATCTTGTGTTCCCAAAAGGTAATCTAACAAGATATGCGAAGATGATTAGAGACAAGATCCAAATATCAATACCCTTTGTGGTCAATGCCATACCCAAGAAAACAAGATTGATGAGCATGAGGTTTTAACTTTGTGCATTCATTTGGAAGAAGATAGACAAAACAACAGTTGCCAAAGACTTGAAGAAGGTTGTAATTAAGAACACTACCATACAAGCACTATAAGGAGAAATATTACCTATAGTAGGCGATGGAATACAATTGATAGTATATATGGCAATATGCGAAGCCTCTCTACATAACTGTTTTGGACAAGAGGTTGAGATTAGAATAGTGTGTGCAACATCTAACATGTGTCTATATTTATACTCTATTTGACTAATTTGTTGGGAAGTTTTCGGACAAGAATATCCCTTTCCACTATTGCTGCATTCCTAACCGCTTCCTTGTTGTGGCTACATGTCCTAATCGAAAAGAACTCATCTCAAATGGTCCATTTCTATCTTGTGTGACAACATTACAGAGCGAGTGGCTCTTCTAGGTGGGCAGTTGTGTGACGACACTATAGAGAAAGCAGCGCTTTTATGTAACATGCTGTGGTCTCAACGCCCTTTAGAGGTAGTGATGAGTTTCACGTGCTCTAAGCCTGGCCCGCGCACGGTTTCTGACATAAAACCTTGTTCTTGTTGTTGCCACTAGACCAGTACAAACCCTCTTGTTCAAACTAGCTGTCCTCAAACCAATCATACAATATCCAGTATTATTACCTATGATAATCTTCTTCGAAGTGAGAGAAATGAAAACAACGTAATCTCCGATCGAAGAATACATGGTTGGTTATTGAGTTTAGTAGTTATTGAGTTTAGTAAATAGAATGTCAAGCAAAACCAGGGTATTTGTCCTATAAGAGGAGGTCGTCTTAGATTACGGTTATTGGTTATTGAGTTTATCCTGAAAATGCTACGTCGATCTAAATGATAAGGAAATCAAAGTGCTTGAAAATTGAAGTTGTAAAGATTGAAGTTAAAGGAAAGAATTGTAACTAGAGCAATGAACATTTAAGTCATCAGGCTCATGACCTGAAGATTGCAAGTTCGAATCCTGCCCCTGCTTAATCAGTAGAACATTGTTCATCGGGATAGAAGGCTAGTCCCAACTTGTCTACAAAATGGGGCTAGTGTTTAGTTTTGGTTGGTTGATTCTAGCTCAATTACAGTACCAATTCCTTCCTTAGTCCTAACATAGCCCCATAGCCAATAATGTTGTTTTAAAGAATAATTCTAAGAAACTCTGTCTCTATATTCATGGCTTTATTAATACAAAAAATATTAATGTTTGAGAAAATTGTATTTTTCATCCTGGAAACAAAATCAAGTAAACAAGTTCAGATCGATTTTTCATAAAGTAAAGTCATGAATGACGAGAATGAGCATAAAAAATATCACAAAATAGTGAGACCTCCCATAGTGGGAGTAGGAGATTGCCCTTAAATGTTGGAAATTAATTAGATAAAAGGGAGCATAAGAAACATGTTCACTAAGATCAAATGTAAAGCATGATGTTTTTCCATCTTACATGGCAACCAATGAAAATATTTAATTACAGCAAGACCTAAATGACCACTACATTAATATAAGAAAAAAAGCATGACTCAAACGAGAATGTTAAGTTTTAGATGATACCATGGCAGCACAACTAGCAAGAGCGTTTGGAAGCTTTAAGGAGATGAGTTCAAATAAGCATTGCACTTGATATCTTGTCCCAATTATCTGTCCCGTCTGTGGAATTTGTACACAACAACAATTTGAAGAGAAGTGAATGCTAAGACCAAGTTCACACAATGTCCAATAGATATCAACTTTAAGGATAGTTTAAGAACCAATAAAATATAAAGTAATGGCAATGTGGATATCAAAATGTTTTTGGTATGACTAACTATCATTTGTGTGAATAGTATGTACTTGTGAAGGTAATGACTTTGACTTAGGTAAATTGGAGTTGGAAGTCCTATGATTGCAACAGGCATAATAAAAAAACCATGAATCAGAAGCATCTGAGTTCACAAATAGAGCAAAAGTGTTAGGGAAAGAGGAGTTAGATGTACTAGATTCTTGTATAATAAAGTGTAGATCGTCTAAAGATAGAGTAATAGATGAGTTGTTAAGGGAACCCTCAATGACAACAACTGTGGTGGATGAGTGTGCAGATGGACCTCTGTATTAGGATTGGTTGTTTCTCCTTGCAGGTTGTCTATGTCGGCAATAGCAATTGGATGAAAGGTGACCATTTGACGGTAGTATGTATAATATAGTTGGCATGGATGAAGCTAGGTGGCAAGCACTACGCTTGTAAGAGATCACGATGAAGAAATGAAGCTTCTACAGGTTCAGAGTCATCATTAAGTGCTATTAGAAATTGTATAACACACATATGATCATGATAAACTTGTGAGCATCAACAACCACTCCCAATTGCAACTTAGTTAAGGCTAGTTGATACCAAATAGCATGCGTAGAGGACAAAAAATCGTTGATAGATTGACCTGTCTCATAATGCATTTTATGTAGATTTCCTAATAATTGATATTGATGGGTAATATTCAAGGTGGAATATCAGTTGGCAAGCAAATCCCATGATTCCCTCTATCGCATGTAGGCGATCAAACTAAAGCTCGATAGATGGAATCGAAGTGTTTGGAAACCACATTAAAATCTGATTTTTTTGCTGTCCCACTTCTATAAACATTCAAAAAAATTTTCTCTAGTTTCTTTAGCAATCCTAGTAGGCACACTAATTTACCTAGTGATGTATCCAATGTTTGCATTCTCTTAGAAAACTTGACATTTCTTGAGCCTATAAAATATTGTTTGATCCATTCAAAACAATTTGAATGCGTATTGGCACATCCATTTTATTCATTGAATGTACTTAGTAGTTTAAAATTAGTAAGTTGTATAAGAAATACCAAAAAACTAGCATCTGGAGTTCAGATATGGAGAAAAAAAAACATGAAAAATGGAACCAAAATGTTGAAATACATTAAGACCTAATTGGTCACTTTTGGTCAACAGTCAAGGATGATGTGACGATGGTGACGTGGCAGACGATATGGTAGCTAACGAGACTTGATGATATCAGTAGTGACTTCAACATATCACATTCGAATCTCCTGTCACATGCGCTGCACGTGTGCGCAAATTTATGTGCATAGGTTGTCATTATTGGAGAAACATTTCTAAGTGATTTTGATAATGTCCAAACTATCCTTAGTATAATGTTTTCTATGGTATATGTAGATGTTTTTGATAGAAAGGACTGCACAATATCCATGGTGTGATTTAGTGGATGGGTGACTCAGTGGATGGAAGTACGCAACAAGTCCAGAAACAGTTTTTCCATAAATGGTTCTAGTGGACGTAAAGATTAGTTGATAGGCAATGTCTATATTGTTGCTACAAATATCAGGTGGTTGGTGCCGTGGCAACCGCGAACATTTGGTGAAGTTCGTTGGGTCAACAAACTAGCCATTATGGCTAAGAATTCGCACGGTAGTAGAATTTAGTTAGAACCGATAATCGAGAAACTAGGTCATTTGATAGGTCTGTCAAAGACTGCAGTGAAGGGAAAATAGCAGATGATGTTCTTATGTAGACAGCAAAAATTCATGAAAAAGGATTGTATAGGTAGTTCTATCCTTGGGCAGCAGCTAAAAGGCAACTCCAATGATTCTTTGGTTCTTTAATCGTCTTCCCATTGATAGATTGAAGATGGATATAAAAGAAAAGGCCTAAGAAGCCAAGTAGAGAGTGAGAACAACATTATTTAAGGATCGACATTCAGCTGTGTCATAAGTGATACGTTTTCTTTCAATTGTTTCATTGAGTATTGTATTCATGCTCTTTGAGTAATTGTGCTGTAGTGTACTAGAGTAAGAGCAGCAGCTGAGTCGTGATAGTGTGATTTATCTTGAATAAGATTAGTGCTTGCTTATTGTAACTTTATGAGTAGATTACTAGTGCAATCTAGCCCAACTTGTGGCCGTTAGTCTAAAGAGTGGATGCAGGCTTGGATATAAAGCCGAATTATTATATATCGTTGTGTGCCATTGTTTTACTCTCTTTACTCTCACAAGCACATATTACGATCACGAGCTTTTGAAATATCATCTTGACTTGATCTTAACTTAGCGTAAGCTAATTTCCACGAAAGATTGTCAAGTTCTCTAAAATAACCTATTTACCTTCCCTTTAGGTTGTATTGTTAGCCCCCAATAGTCATTGAAGCGTGAGGCGCGTGTGATGTCGATTTGTGGTGCCATTTGGCTGGTTGGACATTCGGAGATAGTAAACCTGGTGGTGGTGTTTTTAATTTTAAAACAATCAGCTAAAATCATCAGAAAAACACTTACAGGCAAACGAGCTTCAATGGGTCGGAGACATGGCGCTGGTGTGGCGGCGTTCATTGCCCATTCAACAAAATTTTAGGATTTGATTCGTCTGAGGACGGTGAGTTTGGTGGTGGCGTTCGTTTCCCGAAATGAGTAGTGAAGAAGTCTTGGAGAACAACTGAAGCTATGGACTTGGCGGCAAAACATGAGTGATGGATCGGTTCAGCTGGCGTCGCAATGACTGGCCGAAATGAACTTGATAAGCGCTTCCTCAAAGATGACGGCTTGGATGGCAAGTTAAGAATCATTAGCAAAATATATTTGGGGGCTTTTCTTTATATTTCGATATACATAATGAAGAGTACATGGGTTTATTTATAAGTTTTGTATAAAGTAACTGAATATAACAATATCAGTTACAATTAATCAGCATAATATCCAAAATATCCAAAATATCTCTGATGATTCAAGTTTCGTGTATAAACCAAAGGGGCAGTATAGGGCTCTCAGAATAATATATAATTCATTCGTGATGTGGATGAGGTATATATCAACAGTTGAGATCAATGTTTTTCAAGTGGGACTGCTCATAAGAACCAGCTTGGCCTCCGGTTTCGAGGTCAACTAATTCGACCGCCGGGTCAATGAATTGAACATTTTACAAACAAAGAGCATTGGTGCTCAACTAGTATGGGCTATTGACGAAAGCCAGATTGGGCCATGGTCCGGTTCTCAACCAAACCGGTTGAATCTTCTTGTTTGTGTGTGTGTGTTTTTGGGGTCTTCAAACCGCTTGAATTAGCTGCCTTGGCCCAGGTTCGAAATCATCGATTAAAATTGACCGACACTTTGAGAGAAGCACTTGGGAAGAGAGGATCCACATCCCTAGTTGTGCCTTGAGCGCTATTTATGGCTTTAGCGCGCAATGGGCACAAAGTACCATTGACAAACCTGTTAAGATGTGTAAAGGCCCACACGAATTTTTCTCGCTCTCATTTTGATCTATTTTGTCTGCTATTGACTCATAAATGTAGCCCAGCGACTTAGTAGGTGGACAAGATAAATCGTGTTCATGCGTCATGATTATGACAAACATTCTTGTAGTCACACCAACTCGTTTATTAATCATGTCATAACCTTAACACACCGAACGTGATAAGTTTATTAAACGAATTACACGACTTGACAATTTAACACGTTTAAGGCATGGACTCTTATATATAAACTTGTATGAATGTGTTTAGACATGTATAAATATATTCAAACGTATCACAATGTCTCTTAACATGTTATGTTAATACAAAAATGACATCTTAGCCTATAAAACTAAATGTGTTTAGGCGTGTCATGGACGGATTAAGATGGTCAGCCCGATCATGCCATGTTTTTCCATTATTGTATAAAGGAGTTAAATTGTTAAATTATGAACCGACGTTTAAACTTGACAAAAACAAGCTTAAATATGTGTCGTGTATGTAATATGTAGATGGGTGTGTGCCAAAAATTGTTAAGACTTGTTCCAAGGTCTTCATAATTAGCTCGCTCCATTTGTAAGAAGGCTTATCTAATAATCCAAACAATAAACATGAACTTTTCACTAAAAGAGTCCTTCATCAATTGCCATCGGAACGCAAGGTCCCTCATTAAAAATCATGTAAAGAATCACTCAAGCTCTTATCGCATTAGTTCATCCATACGGCTAAAAAATTTAGACATGGGCAAGATCAGCCGGCTTCTAACCCAGACCTCACTCGTGGTCCCACTTACCGAACAGCCGACTCCGGAAAATCAAGAAACCCACCGCGTGCCCGCTGACTGCGGCCAAGAATATGCCGCCATTGTACGACACGACCGCAAGCATCACCATGTAGCTCACCGCCAAACGCACCATGTAAAGCTCGGTCTTGAAAAGGCATGCCCTGACTTTGGTCGTATCCGGCTTGGTGTACTCAAAACCAAGGAGGAATATGATGAGGAAAGCAAGGCAGAAGACGAAGATGATGGCCAACGAGAACATGGCAGAGTCGTTCCCAGGCCAGTGGTCGGTGAGGATGACCGTGTCGTGTCCCCAGCTCATGTGCATCGCCATCAACCGGTTCCCGTGATGGACGTGAGGATTGTTGAGCTCGGTGTTGTGTGACGTTATTCTGTCCGCCATAGCTGTTTCTGCGACTGAGTTCTCTTGCTCTTGGTGGTGATGAAGTAATGTGGAGCATGGAGGTTTTAACCCTTGGACAGCTTGACAGACAATGCAGGATTTCCCTTTTCCCATTAGATTGTTTTCGCCTTTTGCTTTTTTGCTTTTGGCTTTTGCGAATTCCATTTTCTTGTTTTTTTGTTAGTAAATTTGATCCTACAGACAGACCAGGTAACATTTGCAACACTTAAATATTAAACAGCGTTTGCGTATAATATCTATATTTTATATGCAATCAAGAGTTTAGATATTTTCAGATTGTTCATTTATCTTTTCATTTATATTTTACTTTCAAATAATATTTACTATGTTTCAATTTTAATCAAAATCAAGCTCATTTATGAGACCAAGCACTATGACATTGAAATATTGAATCACGTCTTTATTTAACGTTTGAAAAAACCAACAACAGTGTCACGAAATCATACAAAAGTAAGAGACGGCCAAGCAGTTCATGCAAATGATGTGCTGCTACCACTTATCCACGCTGGATCACATAAAACTTATCTTAAAAGAAAAGGTAAAACGCAAGCTACATGCCACTACAAGAGATTTTCAGTTGGTGATGTGGAGTATTGAATTTGTTTGCCCAATGCCTAATCTACACAAGTGTTTTCTTGTTTTGAAATTCTCCACCTCCACATTTAAAAAAAATAAAAATAAAAAACAAAAAACATTGGGTGATCTCGGAACATATGTTTTTGTTACTTTAGGAATGAACTTCTTGTTTGTCTGGACCATATACATATATTGAATGATTGAGAAGATCCCTTAATTGGAATGCACGAATTATGTTGGGAGGTGTTTGGATTGCATGAGGGAATGGACATGTGTTTTTCCTCATTTTGACTTCGAGAAAAAATATGTGTAAAAATATGTTCATTGTCTTAGCAAAAATAAAAAAAATAGAAGTATGCATTAAATGTTCTGATGAGTCATATGCAAGCGATTCTACTGGAGGAGACAGGTATAAAGCTCGACACTTTAGCTTTAGCTCTGCCGGGACAGTTTTCTTATTCCACAATTCCCGAATGAAGTTTTTGTCGTGTTTTCGCATTTCAGATCGCTCCATCACGTAAGATGGCAATTGATGATCAACTCAAGGCAGCATGATCTGTCTAAAATAATGTTGCAAGAAAAATCATAAACATAAACATAAACAATTCGAACGTAAAACACTGAAGAAAAGCTAATGTGTCTTTGGATTTATTTTTTGGAATTCGGCTTTTTTTTTATTCATTTATAAATGGAAAAATTGATAGTAAAAAGGTCATAATTTTCACATAGTGCTCACTTTAGCATCACAATTTTCAAGCGATTACTTGAGTGCCATTTTTTTAATTAAAATTCGGATTACTTATATATCATTGTCAATTCATGTGATCAGAAAATTTAATGTGGGAATTTTTTAATATAATCTGCCAGACGTGGCTAGCGGTGAAGTGAGTTAACATAATTGGTGCTAAATGATGTAGTTTAACACATTTATTTGTCCCCAGTTAAGGAGTTGGGGGTCAAATAAAAAATGTCCTTCAAACCTCACCCTAAGTTGATCCAACCTTTACTTTAGAGGAAACAGCATTTCGAGAAGGTAGAGAGAATCTGAACATTTTCTCGGACAAGAGAGAATTTTAATCTTTTCTTTAAATCCAAACCATTGCTTCAGATCAAAGAGGAACACCCAACAACAAATCAGATTGTCTTCTTTCCTCTGAAACCATAATACCAGCAGCAAAGAGAGAGGCGATGCTCGCTGAGTTTTCTCGAGATTTGGACTTGCTCTCCTTTTCTCGGAAGGGAGAGACGAATGCTAGAAAATTTTGGGCTCATGACATGAGGAGCATCTTCTCACAGTTGCATCAGTGTTTCCACTACTAGCAGTAGGAGTTCCAATAAAGATGAAGGGCAAATTGAGAGGATCGAGGATAGAGGGAGAGCTGCATTGTTTGTTTCTTCTTCGTTCCAGTATGTTAAGGACATAAAGAGTAAAAAGTAAGAAACAAAATTCAAGACATAAAAGGTATATCTCGATTCACTCTTAAATTAGGGATACATTATGTAGGGAATTCCACTATTATTAATACATCTCATCTTTTTGTTTCATCCTTCAATTACTAGAGAAAGAAATTATATATACTCAATAGCTATTAATGGGTCCAAACTCAATTTACTAATAAAATATGAGCTCAAATTAAAAAAAGCCTTTGGCGACTTAGGGGCTTTGTCTTTGCAACCCCACCGAGGTTGCCTTGGGACTCCTACCTGCTCACTGGGGAATAGTACCCCAATGCCATCCTATCGATGGAGAGTATGAATCCCCCAACATAGTTAAGAAGATGAAGATGAAAACCAAGAAAAAGAAGGAGAAGAGAAGGCATATTTGCTTAAATATTTTGCTAGGTCATCTTGTCGTTTGTTCATATTGGAGTTACAATTTTTTTAAAAGACACGTTGGAATTAAAATCTCATCAAAATAATCACATTAGACAAATTGCCAAAATCTATTGCTAGAGGCATTTGAGTGATTGTTTTTCTACCAATGTCGCACTTAGTGATTGCATGAAAATTTTGATTTTAAAGTGAACGTCGTATGAAAATTATGGTACTTATAATTGTTAGTGCTAGTATGAACACCTAGAGGGGGTGAATAGGTGTGAAAATAATTTTTTGCAAAGAACAGTGAAAATATTTTACTTTAGAAACTGAGTCTGAAGAACAACAGATTTTGAGTTAGTTCAGACTTTAGCAGTTAAATAGGAATACGAACAAAATAAAGAAGTTCAGGGAAGAGAATATGAACACAAAATTTATAGTGGTTCGGTTTAGATCAAGCCTACGTCCACTTTCCCATGCTGACAGCCTTCTAGTTAGATTCCAATATGAATCAAAAGAAAATTTACAATCTTGCGATCTCAACTTCACAGTGAAGAGTATCTACTACTCTTTCACGAAGTCACATTATAAGTTTCTCTCTTTTGAATACAACTTTGAGCTCGGTATATGAAATAACAAGAAACTGGGAAGCTTCGAACTTTGGAATTTCTTTTCCATGCATTCTCTTGAACAACTAGAGAGCCCTCTTTAAATACTCCTTCATGCTTTCTCGACTGTTTGCACTTTTCAAAGGAATTCTTTCAATCAACCCGTTGGACAGAATCAATCAAGGATATCTTGAGTCGTTTAAAGATTGTGATGAAAGCCCGTCAATCCTGTTCACCCATCTTGGTTTCCATAAGTAAATTTTTTCCAAAATTACTTGCCTTCCAAAAAGATTTAATGTATCCAAATTGATTCTAATGAAGATACTGAATCTTGTAGGTGATATTTCCAACCATAAGTCCATATATAATCCATACGAACCAAATCCTTGAAGAAAGAAAGATAATCCTTTATTTGGAAATGTCATCATCCTTCACTTTCATTCAGTCTAGAATTTATCAGAGTGGACAGACTTTGACATAAAGTCTAGGAGTCTTCAGACTTTGACACAGAGTCTAGGCGTCTTCAGACTTTGACATAAAATTTGGAATTCTTCAGAATAGACTAAGGTTAATTGCAAATGGAGAACAATGATCAATCATGTCAACAAGTTTATTTGAAACTTTACCAGGTATTTTAATTAATAGGAGAGGATCTTTTGAGTACTTTTCGGATGTATCTCCTTACTCAAGGTTATATTTTTTTTCCTTGAAAAAAGTTCATGTAGAGATGATTTTGTTCTCTTTGCTTGTGATAAGGGAGTTATATATATATATATAGAAAGGTCATATAGAGATAAATTTGTTCTTCTTGGTTGTGATAGGAGAGGTAATTATTGTCATCTACATAATATTTTTATTGCATGTTATAGAAGAAAGATTAGAACTTGTTTGATTGACTATCCTTTTGAACTATGTTGGTATAAAAACCCAAGTGGATTGTGGTCACTCAAAATATTGAATGCATCACACGATCATGACCCTTTGAGATATGTTCAAATATCCTATCGTCGTTGCTTTTTTGAATTTGAAGCTTTGCATGTGAAAGAGGTGTCTAAAGCCGGTATACCTTCTCGCCAAATTCTTTCTTTCTTAAGACAAAGTAATCCCAATGGTCATGCTATTGTTAAAACTATTTACAGCATGAAGGCGAAATTCTCACATGAATATTTGAATCGTCACACTATGGTGCAATTTTTATTGGAAGAACTTAGTGCAGGCGAATTCATTTACAATTTTAAACATTATGTTGAGTGTCACCTAACGCATTTATTCTTTTCTCATCCTATATCCATGGCACTAACAAAGAGCTTCTCAAGTGTATTTATAATGTATTGCACTTGTAAGGCTAATAGATACAAAATGCCTTTGTTGGACATTATTGTAGTTTCTAGTTTTAATGCTCCTTTCTACTCATAGGAAGAAGAGGAAGATTATGTTTAGGCTTTGACAATGTTTAGCAACATATTGGATGTTGATTGTCAATCTTCAGCTATTGTCACAAATAGAAAGTTGGATTGTACCTACACCACACCGATTCTTTGATGTGAGATTTTTTTAACACAACTTACTCACACATGCATATTAACAATCTCCTCCTCACATGTAAGCTCAATATTGGGTCTACTCTGCTTTAATTCAAGTATTCTTTTGCATCAACTTATCTCAAGTTGAATCTCTATCAATGCCGAACTTCATCTTAATGGGCCCACGTTGCTACATCATAATGTCCACCTATCAGGAAGCAATTGTCGCTTTGATATTATGTTAAATTTTGTGTGATCACTGTCAATTATTCTAAGACCTTAAATTTTTTAATGAAGACTTGGTTTAATACTTAAATATTCTAAAATTTACTTAGCTTCGTAATATGTAGAGGGAAGTATTTCCCCCTTTGGCAAGTTCTCTTTCCCCGAATTCAAGTAACCAATCGAATGAATTAATAGACTATTTTCTAAGTGTTTTAACTAGTAACAACCTAATGACAGTGCTTAGCTATCGTAATTTTATCTTAGAATGCAAACGTTAGATTAAATGTGCAAATGAGGTAATAAGTAATATACGATCTATATGAGCCTAAATATCCAATTAGAGTCCTTATGTATGACACATATCATGGCAGCTTTAGTATGCAAATATCATGTAAATCCTAGTTTATGCAATACAAATATACCTAAATTTGAATTTTTTTTCTATCTATGCAAATCCTAGATATATCTAAATACTCTGAAATAAATTCCCAAACATATCTAAAGATGCAAATTCCTAAATATATAAAGATGAGCATATTCTCAGTCATGTGTAACTGCTAAATACGGAAACTTTTTTTTGTTCCTTTTCTTAAGTGCAAAATGGAGATGCAAACTCCTAATTAATTTGTAGACAAAAAAAAAGCTCCTAATAAATAACAAATGCAAAATTATATGGATTAAACCGTAAAACCTAACATAAAAATTTACCATACGAACACATGCAAATTAACCTAGCAGGCGTGGAAAATGACTTCATAATGAATAAACACAATAAAATTGTCAAACGTCTTAAAAGTTATCAAATAATGCGAAGCCCAAAAATAAAACCTAGCATGCTAAGTATGGAAATTCAAAATTTGGATAACCAAGATTCACAGTTTAAAATGCTAGGAAAAAACAAACGAAAAGAAAAAAACTCGACAAATGGGGATAGGCTACATCGGACCGAGCGCTGGCCATTACATGAAATAGGGTCGGCTGGCATGTTGGCCGGACCACTTTAGTTATCGCATTTCCGCTTTATCAAAACATTACTTCTTATGCACACAGCCCATGGACACGTTGCACCGGGATGCACCAGGCACATGGTGACTAGGTCAAAATCCGATTGTACCCGGGTTAGAATTAAGAAGGCGTGTAATAAATAATCTGAAAAGAAATTGGCCGCGCACCAGGGCACGATGGCTGGGCCGAAGAAAAAGGCTTTGGGCCACGATTTGTATGGTGCACAATTCACTAGTCCAACTTCGGGCTTTGATAAGGTTCGGACATATTTGGAGAAGTTTGGTGCTGAAGGAGGATAAGAACTCTATAAATGTCATATTTTTCGACATTTATTTAAGTGTCATAATTTTTTCTTGCTCACTTAAGTGTCACATCTTTTAAAAACCATTCATTTGAGTGCCGTTGATGATTTGTCTTGTTTGAAAATGATGACATTAAATTAATTATGTTATGGCCGATGTAACTCACTGATAAGATGAAGCCAGCAAGGAAGAAGTTAAATGACGTCGTTTAGAGATCTATTAGTGAAGAACCTAACTGAAAAAGAAACTCTCTCTAGAGTCGCCATTGCAATCTCAAAAAGCATTTTCAATTCTTTGCGCATTTCATTTCTTTGTAAATTTCTTTCAATGCCCTTCGATTTCCTCACAATTTACATTTTATTGAACTTGGATTCATAAATCTCTCTTCATTCAAGCCCTATTCGCGTATTCTGTGTTTGAATGTGAAGCTAACTAGAGATTTCTATCGCTCCCCAATCATCTAAAGTCGGTTGGCCCTGACGCACGTCAGTTTTCGCCTTCACCTTCGACATGCCGCATATTGATTTTCAGTGACAATATGGCACGGAAATTCAGTATTTACTCTTTCTTGAAATGCACGACGAAGGTATCACAAGTTCAAAATGTGGGAATAATAATGGAGCTAAAGAAAATGTAAGTCTTCTCCGAATTAATAAAGAGAAAAAGAATAACCTTTAGATTTAGCTGGTAAATCATGTGGTTTGCAGAACTAACTACAATAACAGTGTAAATTTTTAAGGAAAAAAATGATATTCTTTTAGCAAGACCCGTTATGCATTATGAATTCTTAATATGTAAATGATTTAAATTATTACAAGACATCATTTTGACAACAACAAAAGACCCCTCCTACTTACCGAACAGCCCGGCTCCGGAAAATCAAGAAACCCACCGCGTGCCCGCCGACTGCAGCCAAGAATATGCCGCCATTGTACGACACGACAGCAAGCATCACCATGTAGCTCAACGCGGCACGCACCATGTAAAGCCCGGTCCTGAAAAGGCAAAACCCGACTTTGGTTGCGCCCGGCTTGGCGAACTCGAAGCCGATGAGGAGCTCAACGAGGAAAGCGAGGCAGAAGACAAAGATGATGGCCGATGCGTACATGGCGGGGTCGTTCCCGGGCCAGTGGTCAAAGAGGATGACGGTGTTGTGTCCCCAGTAGAAGCTCATGCGCCTCACCATCAAATGGTTCGCGTGATGGATGGGAATGCCGTTGTGCGACGTTGTTCTGAACGCCATAGCTGTTTCTTTCCACGACAGAGTTCTATTGCTCTTGGAAGTGATGAAGCAATGTTGAGTATGGTGGTTATAAAACCTCTTGGAAAGCCGGACAGAGTGTGGGATTCTCACCAATGACTCCCGTCAGATTGTGTACGCTTGCTTTTGCTTTTTCGCTTTTGTGAAATTCTTTGTTTTCTTGTTTCTCTTTATGGTTAGTAAATTTGATCTTATAAACAAACCTTGTAACTTTTACATCATGACGTTAAATCGCATATTTATCGAAGCAGAAGAAAGTTTAAATCTTTTCAGGTTTTTTATCTATCTTTTCAATTATATTTTACAACAACATTCAAATATCAATACACGTCTTCATACAACCTTTAAAACAACTTAGTGACATCACAACATTCTATATAAAGTAAGAGACGAACATGGGAAATTACTAAAGAAGTCTCAAATCTATTTTGCTTGTGCCAATTCATTCTTATTCCTTCAATTTGACCAATTTTTGTCATAAAGCTTCTAATGATTTATTTAGTTCTAAACCTTTTAATGATTTGTCAATTTAATCATTCTAGCTAATTTTGACGGAAAATCACTGCTTTGGTGGTGCGTTCAATGTTGGCAATCCTACATGGCATGCTTGACACGTATGTGAATAATTTTTGTAATTTTTTTGGATTTTTTTTATTATTTTGTTTTCTTTTCTCGTCCTTTTTTCCTCTTTCCCTTATTCTGTCCATTGGCCTTAGGCGAAGGTCACCCTTGCCTGGTGAGGGTCAAGTTTTGCCGGCCATCGTTGAGGCCTAAATATGGTTGGTGGAGTGAGAATGGAAAAAGGAAAAAAAAAGGAAAAAAAAATAGAAAATTAAAAATTAAAAATGTAAAAATCATTCACGCTGCAATTTCTGATCAAAATTAATCAAAAAGACTAAATTGGCAAATCGTTGAAAGGTTTAAGACTAAATTAACACAATTAAAAAATTTATAATGAAGTTGGTAAATTGTCCCAAGGTTGAGGAATAACTTGGCTAAATTGAGATATTTAGGACTAAAATGGTATAAATGCAATAAGTTTATAATTTTGACATTTTGTTTTTGTTTTTGGTGACATGGAGTAGCGGATTTTTTTTTCTATGCGTAATCCACAGAAGTTTTTATTTTCTTTTTAATATTCTCGACATCCACACTTCGTAAATAGCAAAAAGAAAATAATTTGGGTGCTCTCGGAGTATATGTTTTTGTCACTCCAGGAATGATCTTGTTTGTCGAGACCCTTTAAAAGATCGAGAGGATCCCCTTTTCCGGAATACACCGAATTTTGTCGGGAGGTGTTTGAATTGCGTAAGGGAATGGACATGTGTTTTCCTCTTTTTGGTTTTGAGTACATAAAAGTTTCATGTTTGAGCAAAAATAGAAAAACAAAAGTATGTATTAAATGTTCTGATGAGTCATATGCAAGTGATTCCATTGGTGGAGACAGGCATAAAGTTTGACACTTTAGCTTTAGCTCTGCCGATCAGATCGCTCCATCACGTAAGATGGCAATTGCAAATCCACTCAAGGCGGCATAATCTGTCTAGAATAAGGTTGCAAGAGAAATCACAAATGTAATCAATTGGAACATGAAACATTAAAGAGTACGGATTTATTTCTTTTGGAATTTGGCTTTGCTTCCATGCCTTTATAAAGCCAGAAGTTGCGCAATCTAGAAGGCAATGACATGAGAAAGTGATTTTCGAAGAACGGATAAGACTTAGACGGAGCAAATCTTTCAAAAATTAACCAATGAGAGAGCTGTTAGAGGAAGTTTCATCTAGCTTGGATTGATGGAAGACATAGCCCGATCATAAATATGCGCACGACAAGGATTTGGGCGCGCAAGTTAGGATTGTTTTGCGGCTGTGTCCACAAGTGATGGCAAGGAGAGATAAATCTCCAAAGCGCAAGCAAGAGATCAAAGTGTAAGGGTTCAAGAGGCATAATTGTCATTGAAGATTTCAAGTATCTTCTATGAAAATAATTTATCGCATTTGTACAAATTTAGTCTATTTGCCCAATTTTAGTCAAAAATTACTAATGTGGATATTGATTGTCCATATGTGGCATTTAAGTCTTGATGCGAACATTTTAATAACATTTAATATTTTTCAAAATTATTTATTTATTTTATTGTTTTTTTTTCTCTTTCTTTTTTCTTCTTCTTCCATTCCATCTTCATCTAATCAATCACCAGACTTCGGCAACTAGCAAGAGGCAAGGGTTGGTAAGGGTTGGCAAGGGCTGGCAAGGGCTTACTTGGCCATGGCGAGGCCAACCTCCCAAGTGAGAGCTTGCCTAGCCATGGCGAGATTGAGCCTTGCCCAAAGATGGCAAGGTCAACCTTGCCGGCCCTAGCCTCTGGTTGGTTGCCAAGGTTTGGTGATTGATTGGAGGAAGCAATATATGACCAAAAACATAGAAAAAGACTAGAGGAAGCGACCGACTAGACTAGAGGAAGAAGGAAGGGAAAAAGAAAAGAAAAGAAAAAAAAATCCAAAAAAATAAAAATATTATTAAAAATGTCTCGTCAACGCTAGTTGTGCTATATAGGGAAGACAACATTTTATCAATGAACCTATCAAAATTAGTCAAATGGGCTGAATTGGCAAAAACACAAAAGATTTAGAACTTAATTGGTAAAAGAAAAAAAGAATAATGACTAAATTGACATAATTATAATAGGTTTAAAATTATTTTTGTAATTTATCCAACATCTTCCGACTCAGGATTTTCAACAAAGGCATGTCCTTGGAAATCTAGACTTCTACCTCTCATAAAGGAGAATGAATCTTTTTATCAAAGAAAGAGAAAAATAACAAGTCTTGATCTAAAGATGTTTGGGACATATGTGATCCTAATGCATCATGGCGCTAAAATAACAGATGTTCCATACGAAACCCACCGATATCAAAGGCTTACATTGATTGGGCTGGTCTGCAATTTGCTCGTATATTTCCCAAAGATCTAGACACTTCAGCAGAGCCTGGACATCTTTGCATCAAAAGGCCAGGCCCGAGTTTGGTTGTCCTCGTTTTGCTTCTCTCCACTTTTCACGGTGTACGAGGAAGAAAAGATGGTTCAGCTACGCATCCCTTCCACGGACAAGTCTCAAAAGCACAAGCATATCGCCAGCTTGCCACTAACGAAAGGAAGAAGAAGATTGTGGAAGCTCGTAGACATGACAAGAGTGCTAACCCCCCCCATTACAGAGACCCAGAAGAGCCTCGGAACTTCAAGCAACCCAAGAAGCACCCTCAAATCAAAATCCATCTCCGATCTCTGTGACCATCCCGTAGCAAGGAAATAACACGGATATAAAAAAAAAAAAAACTCTGACAAGAAGCACCGAAGGTTGTTACTTCATATCCCACAAAACCGACGACAATGTCTCTGACCCCAAGCCGCTGGTCACCCAGCCTCAGGTCCAAAGATGAATTGTCGACCTTCGCGAGCCTGTAGGTCGACTGGAAGGAGACGCCGGACGCCCACGTGTTCAAAGCCGACCTGCCGGGCCTCAAGAAGGAGGAGGTGAAGGTGGAAATAGAAGAGGGAAGAGTTCTTCAGATCAGCGGAGAGAGAAGCGTCGAGAAGGAGGAGAAGGGTGAGAAATGGCACCGGGTCGAGAGAGGCCGCGGAAGTTCCTCCGGAGGTTCCGGCTGCCGGAGAACGCTGAGGCCGACGAGGTGAAAGCGTCGATGGAGAATGGCGTCCTGACCGTAACTGTCCCCAAGCTGCCGGAGAAGAAGCCAGGGGTGAAGTCCGTCCAGATCACCGGCTGAGAACGTTGTGTTATGTTGGTTCGAGCGGCTTTTAATCCGACATCGGTGCGAGGAAGATGATACAAGTCCGAGAGAAGTTTGGATCATGAGTCGTTTTGTACGATGTCGTGTGTGTCCAGTGTGCTGTCTTAAGTCTTTCGGCCGAGATCGAGGATCGTAATCCGGCCAGCACGCTAAAAAAATATGCTTTTATTGCACATAAATAATGATTTTGCTCCGTTGTTTCGCCAAAAGTGTGACAAAGCACATTTCAAGCGTGGATTGATATGGGAATTGAGAAGGACTGCAAGCGTCCTTTGACAATTTTTGGGTAGGAAACATAAATTAACGAGAAAATTAAAGGAATGAAGAGTGGGGACGATTACCGTAACCATGTAAAAGGGAATTGGAAGATAAAGAACATAAAGATAAATATGAAGTTTAATCATTATTGATTGATTGGTTATCTTTTAGTCGAATTATCATAATGCTTATAGTTACTAGCGAGGGGTAACAATAATTACTTAAAAAGGAAATTAAGTCGTATGCAACACTTAAAACTTAGCAATATGTATTTTCAAATAATTATTAAGGACGTGCATGATAAAATTTTTGGAATAGAAATTAATTTCTATTCCCTAAACAAGTTTTTGAATAAAGAAATGTGTTTGATAACTACTCAAAATTTGTGTTTTTAGAATAGAAATTTATTTGATAACCCAACAAAAAAAAAAAAAAATCTATTTCTAAGGGGTAGCGATTATTGTCTAGTGGCGGGTTTTTGGCGATCAGCAGTGGGTGTCCAGCGATCAGCAGCGGGCGTCTAGTGGTCAGCAACGGGTGTTTGGCATCCCACAGACAACGAGTGGGCGGTAAGTGGTGACAGGAGGGAATGATGAGAAGAGTTTTCATTTTTCACTTTTGTTCTAGAAATAAAAAAGCTAAAAATTTTAACTTTTAATTTATGCTCAAAATCTACTTTTGGACTATAAATCTGTTCTAGAGATAGAAAAGTACAATTACGTTACCAAATGTATTTCTATTCCAAACCCATTCCGAAGAATAAAAAACAAAGAAATAGAGAAATAAGAATTTTGTCATGTGCGCCCTAAAAGATCCATTACTCAATGATCATTACCACTTCACTTTTCTTATATCGATAATTAAGTATATTAGAAATTTTAAAACTTGACGTAAAAGTGTAATTTAATCCTAAACTTTTTAAAAAGTACAATCAAATTTTAAAACTTGTAAACTTGGTGCAAACAAGTTCTTTCAATAACTCTGTTCAATATGACTTGACAAAAAATGATATTTGTATGCTAGCCCATAAAAGTGAGATAGAAGAGCCATGCAATGGGCACTTGATGATGGCATGTGCATGGCATGTGACCAAGCATGTGGGCGTGAATTTGAAAGACTGGGATTGAACGATTCCTTGTTTACACCTAATCCGATCTGTCCTAAACCTAGTCCATTTCCACAATTTCGGAATGTGAGGTTACAAATATTGTACCCCGGATCTCCTCACAAAATTACCTCAACCACCTTGGAACATGCTCGGTGCATCTGAACCCAAAAAAGAAGAAGAAGAAAACAAATGCTCGATGTGAGGACGATTAATCTAAATATTATGATATCCTAAATGCAAAGATAAGTAACCCAAATTATGTGTAGGGTTGTGGGAGTGTAAAAGGCCAATATGTATGTGTGTGTAAGACAAGAGAGTGGCAAGAGATTTAAGGGAAAGGTCAACAAAATGGAGAGCTGTTGTGGGTATTACAAGAGTAAGTTGTTCGTCCTCAAGCGTACAACAAGAAGACAGAGCACTAATGCCTATATGTAGGCTATTTTCCACCAACTCAGCACAAAAGGAGTGCCCCACAAGAGGTCAATGTGGACTCTCCTATAATTACAAGTTTTAACTACTCTCAATGATTTTTATCCACTCATTTCAACTAACACTAAGGAATTTCAACACCACAAATACTAACTACCTATTGTAGATATTTAGTTCCCAATTCTCCCCTTCATTGACTATTCTCTCTTAGCATAGACCTCGCGATCATATCAAGTTCACTTCAAAACTCTTTGAAGTTTGCAGCTCTGAGGCCTTTGGTGAAAATCTCAATAACTTGATAATTTGTCTTGGAATATTTCATCTTTATCTTGCCTCGTAATACTCTTTCCCTAAAGAAGTGATAATGTATTTGTCGCAACCAAATTTTCAGGCGAACTATCTAGGATTTGGCTAATGGATTACTAAGCCTAAACTTAGCTCGGGCTCTCCTAAGCCCATACCAATTCGTGACTTAGGTTCAAGTTCTTAACATGTCATTGATTTTTCAATTAAGAGTCGCCACTAATCTATTTTTGGTGGGTCGATTAAAACACAAGTAAAGTAATGGGAGATTCACTTTACTTCTACGAACTAGAGATTGTGAGTTCGGGGACTTGGTTACACTAGATTTCTCTAACGCTCTTTCAATACATTTCTCTTTTATTTTTAAATAAATAAATAAATAAATATATATATATTTATTTAAAAAAAAAAATATTTTGGCAAGCGGCTTGAATTGATTTCAATCTATTTCCCTAACATGTGAGGTGTTCATGCGGGTACGTAAACCACCAATTTAACATCCAGATAAAACAGTGAATAAATTGCAGGACTTATTTAGGGCAACGAAAGCATCTGCAATGTTAGATCAAAATTCACATCGACAATCCTAGATATGATTTCTAGTTAACACGCAATTTCTTTTTTTGTTTTCACTTGTTTAACAAGAATCATGCTTTATGCAATGCGTGCTACTAATCTAATATGAAATGATATGACATGATAACATGACCTAAACTATATGACATAAATAAAATGCAATCTGTCCTAAAGAATGAAATTGATTTATTCTAAAACAATTTTTTTTTTTTTTTTTTGTATTTTCCACGAAATTCGAAATTAAGGAACTAAGATCTAAATGTGCAATCTAAATTAATCAAATGACTTAATTCTAATGACTAACAATTTCTAATTAAATGAACCTAGCAACAACCATTAGATGACAGGCATGTCATGAGCCTAATCCTACATGACATGTGCATGATTTTTTTTTTTGTATTTTTTTAATGAAAATTCGTAATAAAAATTGCTAAAAATAAAAATCTAACTAAAGTGAGATATTATCTATTTTAAGTTAGGAAATAGACTAATCCGAGTCCTATCTTAACTTAGAAATTTATCTTAACATGCAATTTAATTCAAAGAAATTATCTAACCTAGATACCATCCAAACATGCATTTAAAAAAAAAAAAATCTAACCATTCTATCATGCAACTTTATCTAGGAAAATCAATTCTAATCTATATGGAATGCAAATGCAATTTTTGTATTTTTTGGGATAAATAAAGCAATTAAAAGATAAGCACAAAATCATTCACGGTAATCAAAGATATTATCCATTATTCAAATTTGGAAGTGATATCTAATCAAACCTGATTATTTCACTAATAAAATCAATAAATTGATCTTAAGCCTTAAAGATCAAGATATCAATTTTATTCTTGCGTGATTAATTATTCCATCTAAAGCCTTATAGATGGAATAAAAAATTGTGTGTGGTTGTGAATTAGGTAATAAACCATAATTGGGAATACACCGATAATTCAAATATTCACATAAGATATTGAAAAACATGCTTTAGGCAATAAAAATATCTAAATCAAATTTAGATATGACAATTACCTAATTCCGCAAATGATATTACCAAATTTGGACCGAGCGGAATCCGCTCAACCGGTGATTGGCGGTGCGTGGTGGTGCTTGGCCTCGGTTCATGGCGCGGTGTGGATTGGGTCTTTGCGACTCATGGACATATAGGATGGTTCGGCATTAGTGCCTCGCTGGAAAATCTGCAAAAAAAGAAATCTTCAGCAATTGTGTTCTCCGTGGATGTCTCTTCCTTTGGATGGGTTCTTCTTTGCTTGGACCAATGTTTATTATATCGTGCGTGTACCATCTTTGGAGAACAAGAATTTTGAGAAGCTTTTATGAATTTTGATCAAGGAGAAAGATTAAGTGCACCCCTTTTACACTTCTTGCAAAGAATAAAGACCAGCTCATAAGTCTCCTTCTGTACAAGTGGTGGAGGTCAATAAGCTTTTCGGAGTCCAAGCGGTGATGGAATCTTGACCGAGTTCTCCATCACAATTCGGTCGTGATATAATCTTTAACTGATTTCCATGCACAATCACGATGGACCTCCCTGAAATTTGACTAAAGAACACCAGCAATAAGACAAATTCAAGGGTGACAACGTCAAAAGCTCTATGAAGAATGATCTCGGATGTGGGGGTTTAGCAGTTGCAGGGGCGTGATGTTAGGATTACAGGCAAGGCTCATCCGCAGGGCTCGGACAGCAGAGCGGCGGGGCTACAATGTCAAGGTCTCGAACAGGGAGCAGCGTCAACTGTCGTGTTAGTTGGGCCCAATTTCTATTCGTATGAAGATGTCGTAGCTATGCAGGGCTTCTCGTGGCATCAACGGTGATGGTTCACGGATGATCAATGAGATCACGTAAGGACTCGCGGCTCGGGATAGCAATTGGTGGCACAAAATCTTGGCCTTGTCGAGCAGTGATTGGACTTTGTTGATGATTGCTTTCTGGACAGAAGCCTCGCTTGGAATTGTTGGGACTTAGAGCATCGAAATAGGTTCAGCGGTGGCTCGAACTTGTGACCCTCACGATTGTTACAACCAAACGTGGGGCGATGGAAGAGTTTGGCTTGATGGGGGTGCTTCTCGGCGAGACTCGCAGATCCACGTTGGCTTCAGCTTGGATTAGTGATCGAAGACAAGCTTCTGAGGACTTGCGAAACAGAACACAGCGATGCTTGGTTGGGTTTCTTGGTGCTGTTCGTGAGTCATGGTGCTATAGGGGACAATTATTTGATTAGTCAAAGCTAGGTGCCCTGTGAAGAAAGAAGACCAACGGCAACAATGGTTTAGATTAATGCAAACTGGATAGGTACGTCGCCTAGCATGACAATGAGAATTAACGGCCTCAATAGGAATCTCTTTCGGACGTGATGCGCTGTTAAGCTGCAGTCGTCGCTCGGCTTACTACGAAGATGCTAGGAGGCATGGTGAGGGGTTGCCACGGCTGGACGTTGCTGAAAAAACCTACAATCACAACCTAAAAGAAACTCGTAATATTTGGTGTTGCAAGTGGCCGTGACTCCACTCTCTCTATTGCGCTCTTCTCGATGAGGCAGTGTCTATTCGATTGTGCGAGGAAGATTGTGTGGCCTCGTGGTCGGAAGCTACATGAACTAATTTGGGCGTCCGTTGGAACTTCTTCATTGGGGCAAGCCGAGGTGACAAACGACATGGACAAGACATTAATGGACACAAGAGGATAGAGGTTCAGCGTTGGGTGGGAGCAGCGGTTTCACGTTTGGATGGGGACGGCATCGGGATTTTGAGCGAAGCAAGAGCTTGGGCTGACGTCGCTGTTAGAAGCTTGGCGAGGCACATTGGCAGCGGGTGATGATGAAGCTTGAGCGTGGGCTCTCCCTTGCAACAGGTCCTCTCATGATCCTCTCCTTTTCATGAAACTTTGGCCGTATATTTAATGTGTGGCCCCCCGAAACCCTATGCGAACAACCTATTTATAGGCCAAGGATTAGGGTTTTAAATTTTTCCAAATTGATATCCACGAAGATTTCTTTTCCAAACGCAATATTTGCTTTTCCGAACACAATATTTGCTCACACTTGCCCTATCCGAACATATCCCGGAAAAGTGTCAAATCTCTAATTTTCATGAGATAATCTTCGATTATTAAAAAAAACAGGCTTGGGCCAATTTGCTCGCTTCATGGACTTAGTCTGGCGCGCCAAGTTAAAGTTCAGAATCACTAATTTCAGCACATTTGCCACCAGTCAAATGCAGAAAATGTAAATTAAAAACAAATGCACCTAAATTTATATGCTATGCAATTAATATTTTTTCAGGGATAAAATTAACCCCTAATTTTCTATGCAATAAATAAATGACTAGATCGCCAAAATTTAGGTGTCAACAGTACTTCTACATGCTTAGTCCTTACAGAGAATATAGGATTCTTTGCTAAACTTATGGCCAATAGATTGTCACAATATAGCCGTGTTGAGTAGTCTATCGGTTGATGGAGATCCTCCATTAACTGTACTAGCCACATACTCTCCTGAGTTGCCATCACTATTGCTTTAAAGTCAATTTCCATTGTAGACAATGACATGGTTGGTTGTCTTTTATCACATCATGATACTACTAATAATCCGAGATTAAATGTGTACCCAACAACTGATCATCGTGTGTCATGATCTCCAGCAAAATCAGCACTGCAATGGCCTACTAACTCACATGATGCTTCTTTCTTGTCCAAGAGTCCAAACTCAAATGTACCAATTGCATACCTTAGTATACACTTGATTGCATCCAAGTGAGGTTTTCGTGGTTTCTCCGTGAATCAACTCGATACTCCCATTGTGAAGGCAATGTCAGGCCGTGTTATGGTTAAGTAAATGAGGCTATCCACCAGCTGCCTATATATAGTTGAGCCTTCCAATTCTCGTCATTCATTTGCACATAAATTTACAATTCCATCCGTTGGAGCAATATAGGTTTGTAATCAAGCATTTGAAACTTTTCTAGGAAATCCCGTGCATACTTTTGCTAACATAGGAATATTCATTCCTTGGTCTTCTCAACCCCGAGTCCTAGAGAATGTTTTAGTTCTCCATGATCTTTCATTTGAAACCGCATTGAGGGGTTGGCTCTGATTTGGCATATTTCCTCTTCATTATATCCAATGATGATTAGATCATCCATGTGGATAAATGCTATTGCAAGCTAGCCATCTTTTGCCTTCTTAAATAAGCTTGAGTTTGTCAGGTCTATTGAGTAACCATTTTGCACCAAGAATGTAGGAAATTTCCCATGCCATGCTCTTGAGGCTTGCTTTAAGCCATAGAGGGCTTTCTTTAACTTGCAGACTTAGTCTGGATAAATCTTACTCTAAAAACCATCTAGCTCAAGTCCTAGAAAGAGTTTTGGTTCTCCAAGCTCTTTCATTTGAAACCACATTGAGAGGTTGGCTCTAATTTAGCATATCTCCTCTTCATTATCTCCATTGATGATTAGATTATCCACGTGAATTAATACTATTGCAATCTTGCCATCTTTTGTCTTTGCAACAAGTTCAAGTTTGTTGGGCTATGGAGTAACCACTTTGCACCAAGAATTTAGCAATCTTCCCATGCCATGCTCTCAGGACTTACTTTAAGTCATAGAGGTTTTATATATATCTGTGTGTGTGTGTGTGTGTGTGTGTGTGTGTGTGTGTATCTATGTATATATATGTGTATATATATGTGTATATATGGGCAAAAGAACTTTTCAAGTGTCATAACTTGGCACAAAGGGACACTTAAGTGCCATAACTTACGAAAGGTATACTTAAGTGCCACATTAGAAGAAAAACAGATCACTTAAGTGCCACTCAGACTAAAGTCCGGCCAAAAGGCCGACGTGGCATTTTTCCGGCGAAGCGAGCCCAAAACAACGCCGTTTTGCACACCGATGTGGCCAAATAATGCAAAAACAGCGTTATTTTGGGCTGATGTGGTAAAAAAATAATATAAAAATTAATTAAATTTAATTAAAATTAAAATTAGTTAAAATATTAAAAAAAATTTTAAAATTAAATTTAGTTAAAATATTAAAAAATAATAATTTTAAAATTAAAAAAAAAAAAAAAAAAAAAAAAAAAATGGGGGACAGCGGCTAAGGGCTTAATTTTAAAAATATTTTTTTAATATTTTAACTAAATTTAATTTTAAAATTATTATTTAATATTTTAATTAAATTAAATTTTTATATATTTTTTTATCATGTTAGCCCAAAATGCCGTTTTTGTATTATTTGGCCACGTTAGCGTCCAAAACGGCGTTGTTTTGGGCTCGCTTGCCGGAAAAATGCCACGTCAACCTTTTGGCCGGATTGGCACTCAAGTGATCCATTTTACTTCGTTTTGGCACTTAAGTGTCCCCTTCTGCCAAGTTATGGCACTCCAAGGGTCCGCATGTCTATATATATGTGTGTGTGTGTGTGTGTGTGTGTGTGTGATGGCACTCCAGGGGTCCGCATGTCTATATATGTGTGTGTGTGTGTGTTTGTGTGTGTGTATAACTTGTAGACTTAGTCTGGGTGAGTTTTACTCAAAACCATTTGGCTGCTCCATGTATATATCTCAATCTATTTCTCCATGTAAGAAGGCATTCTTCATGTCCATTTGCCATAATTTCCATAACTTGCTTGCTGCAAGGGCTAGTAGGACTTGAACTATAGTAACCTTTGCTATTAGGCTAAAGGTCTCATCATAATTTATGCCATAATTTTAAGACAATTTTCAAGCAAATAATCGTGCCTTACATCTTTCTATCGATTGTTTTGGTCAAATTGTAAGTTTGTAAACCCATTTACAAGATTTAGGATGTACCTCTTCAGTTTTCGGCACTAGATCTCATGTCTCATTCTTTTTTAGTGCTTGGATCTCTTCTTCCATGGCCTTCCTCCATTCCACACCTTGTGAGGCTTCTTCGAATGTAGGCTGCTCAAATATTCTGACATCTTCGATTAATGCTGCATTGGCATATTTGGGATTTGATTTTCTTTACCTTGTTGATCTCCTAAGTTGAGGTTTTTGCTCTTCATATTCTTCCATTTGAATTGGTTGGAGCTCTTTTGTTATTCTTAGACGTACATTAGTTCGCCATGGGCTCTTGGATTTTTTTTAGTGACTATACTCCAACTTCTTCTTTTCCAACTTTGAGATCATTTCCTTATTCAATTGGCTAGCCCTTATCAAGCTTGTCATTGTCATTTTCTTCCATTCTTTCAAGAATATCTTTGTCAATTTGTTTTGAATTTGGTTGTTTAAGAGCTTGGGATAACCATCACGATGAAAGTTCATCAAACACCACATTTTTGGAAGTGTGACACTTCCCTGTTGTAGGATCAAAACACTTCCACCATTTCCTTTGATTGTTGTAGCCCACAAATATGCAGCGAACCATCTTTTATCAAACTTACTGCATAGATGGTTTGGCACAAGTGCATAGTGTACACATCCAAATACTTTAAAATGATTTACTATGAACTTATAGTTCCATAGCTTCTTCCATGGTAATACAAAGCCAAGCTTTGCTTGAAGTAGTCCGTTGATCATGTGCACTACTATCTTCCTACATTTGGCCCAAAACTTGGGTGGTCCATTTTTGCATGCAACATACTCCTGCAAGTCTCCACCAAATGCAAATTCTTTCTTTTGGCAACTTCGTTTTGTTGTGGCATATTCACGCAGGTAAATTGTTGACATATCTTCCATTCTTGAATATACTTTTTAAACTCATATGATGTATATTTTCCCTTGTTGTCCATATGGAAGCATAATATGTTCTTACTGCATTATCTACTTTTGCTTTAAACTCCTTAACTTGTTTAATACCTCAAATTTTTCATTCATAAAGTCGACCGAGACGTACCTAGAGAAGTCATTGATGAATATTATCACATACTTTGATCCTCTAACAAACGGTTGATTCATTGGTCCATATACATATGAGTAGATGATTTTCAAAGGCATCTTAGCTTTGAATGTGGACTCCTCATATGGAAGCTAATATGTCTTCTTGTACTGACATCTAACACTAATTATGTCTCTTAAACTTCCAAGTAAGGAATCCTCTCACGCCTTGATCCTCCAAGTGTATACCCATCCCTTGGTAGTCGATTAAATTGTGACGTCTCAGGACACGATGTCGGCCCATTCATTTTAATGCGCATGCGGAAGCGAATAAATAAATCCCAAAAAAAAAAAAAAAAAAAGAAATGTGGGATAGAAAAGCAGGACCACAAAATTTTCAAACCATAACACACTTATATAAACATCATACTAAGTCATATACAATATTAGCCGATATGTACAAGGTCTACAAAAAGGGGGGTAGAGTGCTACGGATCCTCTAAGCATTCGAGTCTTCAACTGATTACTTCGGGGACCTTGGATCCGATAGACTCGGGTCCACCACTGAACCACCAAGAGGGTTAGCCGTACCCTCACCAAAAGCTATCTCTAGCATCGACCTATGGATCTTAGACTCTAGAAAGGGGCCTTCTCTAGGTCCATCTCGCTTATAACGATACCACAATATGAATTAATGGGGTACCTTATGAGGTAAACCTGCATCAACCCAAATAGTGGATCTCACAAGTTCGTAGACCTAGGCTCCTTAGCTCATAGGGAGAGGAATCTGAGTGTGTTACTCGGTGACCTTCTTTGGTTGGCCAAAACGCTCAAGACGTACAACCATCTAAAGACCTGTAAATGTTATCCCACAACGGGATGAGATGATGTCTCAGCGAGTTCACCCCCTAAACTCCGACTAGGAAGGAAATACGCCTAAAGGCTACCTATGCACACAAAGATAGGTGACTTACCTTTGCCTCAGTTCCTTCCTGCAAGTCAGTACGATTTATATAACCAACAAATCACTTCAATTCGAATCACATCACCAAATCAAATCGAGTCATCGATGAATCGATCCAATCAATTCCATACATCAATACTATCTATAAAGTCCGATCACATCAATGACTGCTCACCCTAAGCTGTAAATAGAGAGTATAGCTCGCTAAAAGCTGATAACAGAGTATACTGCTCACCTTAAGCTGACATATCAAGGCCCGCAGGCTGATATATTATAATGCTCACCAAAGTTGTGCGATACTTAATATGCTCACCAAAAGCTGCTAGAGTATACTGCTCACCAAAAGATGACATATCAAACCCCGTAGGCTGATATAGTATACTATTCTCATTCATTGACAATTTCACCATTTTGTCATACCCGATAAAATTGATCGTGTGTGAGTACACGATTGGCTTTAGCCAAAATACAATAATTTCCCTTTTTAAAAATCTCACCATTTAATATAGTCCACAAGAATATTTTTGGCGCTGTAAATCGACGCCCGGCATTTTCTAATTAAACTACCGAAATTATCCAATTTTGGAATAAATTCCCAAAATTACAAACATCACTCAAATAACACAAATTATCATCCAAATAAATAAATCAACCACACTATTGCAATCACCACAAAATTTCGATCATCGACTATCCTGGTATAATTTTCGGAAAATAATAATTAATTAAATAATTACCAAAATTAATTAAATAAATACCGATAAATGCCATAAATGCAAACTTAGGCCGGAAAAGCCTAATTAAATACAAAAACGAGCCCGGAAAATTTCCAAACCTATCTAGATATATACTACAACTTATCTAGTCTCATTACGCTACTCTAACCATCTAACATGCATAAACAACTAATTAAATCACTAATCCATTCTAACTAAGTACCTAATCCCTAATTAGCCTAAACTAATAAACCCTTAAGCATAGTTATCTCCCTAAGTAGAGTTTAGTGAGTAAACTCATTGGTTTTGAAATTTGATAATTTCACAACGACAAGGATGCAAGGGCGGGCAACAAAACTCTAAAGCGGGGGCACCAAGCAAGGCTAGGAAGGGCTTGGAAATGGGCCTCGAAGCCCACGGCTTCTTGCTGGGTTTAGTTTCTGGACGGTGGGTCGAGGGAGAGAATAAGTGGCTGGTTCGCCAAGATAGGATCAGCAAAGCTGCTACGGCCTAGGCGGGTGACTCCGGTTGCTGGATGGCAGTGGCATGGCTCCAACGGTGGCCTGAGAAGGCTCGGGATGGAAGGGGACACGAGCAGGAGGCTTGAACGCAGGCGGAATGGCGGGATGATGCGCGACGAGCAGGTGGGCTTGTGGCTGGGCGCGACGGCAACACGGCGGGGGCAAGGATGTCTGGTGGTGTGCGACGGCCAATGGGGTCTCTCCTCTGGTTTTTCTGCAACTTTTGAGCTGCAATTGGCTTAGAAATGGAGAAAGTGGTCGGCTGAGATAGAAGAAAGGGGACAACAAGGCCTTGAGGATCTCTTCAAACTTAATTCTATCCTTTTGTCCCCTAGAAGAGGTCCCACCGATTTGCTGGCTTCCTCAACACACTTGCAGACCACAAAATTTCCTTGGGAAGTCTTGGAAGTGGTTCAAAAGTGTGGAGGACCATGGGCTTCGAGTTTTGAAGTGCTCCCCTCCAAATTCAACCAAATCCCCTTCAAATTAAGCCAATTTGACGGACCGTAAATTCCACCATCAATTCCTCGATCAAATTGACATTTTTCCTCGCCAATAGAACCAACTTGCATCCCAAAAACGTGATAAAAAACGGTCCCTTGAATTTTCCGGACAAAAACGGCCCTATTTTGACTTTTCGCAAAAATCTCGGTTTGTAGAAAATCTTCGGAGGATGAGTCGATGTTCCTAAAATGACGTGTGACATGATAGAACTTCAATTTTTGAAATCGGATTTCAATTCACGATTAATTTCAATCTGGCGTGATTTTAGTGTGACCTAGCCGACCGGGTAGCTTTTAGAAATTTTTTGTGCAATTGACCCGTGATCATTTTATTTCGAGTCACAATGTACATCTTCGACACATTGGCGACCATTGATTGTCATGAAAATCTCGAGGCTTCAAATATGAACACAAGGTATCAAAATAATAGAAAAATCGATCTAGTGCCGATCGATGAGAATTTTGCGATCTGGTGGCATCACCCACACTTTGATCACTTATCTAAGTCGAAACGGCATATCTCTGATCTTTGATCAATTTTTAATTGTGCCATAATGATCTCTACAGATGAGCATGGTCGAGTAATCGATTCCCGGTCGAATTTTCAAGTCTATTGCATTAAAATTCCTTAATGGCTTCCCTAGATAGTATACTTATCTCATGAGTGATCAGCTCAGAGAATAGCACTATAGACACGTTGATGAAATGCCCTGATTTATTTAATTGAAAACAGGACTGAAATTTCAGGATATCACAATTCTTCCCCCTTATAAAAATTTCATCCTCGACATTTAAACCATTACAATGTTTAAACAAAAAGGCGGAGGTACAATCGTCTCTTTGATTCTTCACTTTCCTAGGTTGCTCTATTAGTGCCTATGGTGTTGTTAGACCACTTTAACCAACATGATCGTCTTAGTACACAGAATCTGCTATTTACGATCTACAATCTAAATCGAGCTTTCTACGTAGGACACTCTATCGTCTACGTCCAATTCCTCAAAATTAAACATGTGGGTCGAGTCAGGCTCATACTCCCTCAACATCGACACGTGAAAGACGTCGTGCACTTGCGCCAGCCTTGGCAGTAATTCAAGACGATACGCTAGGATCCCGATCCTCTCTAGAATCTCAAAGGACCTACGTACCTCGGATTCAGTTTTCCCTTCTTGCCAAAGCACAAAGTACCCATAATTGGTGACATCTTTAAAAAACGTGATCATTAACTTGGAATTTCAAAGGCCTTTGATGCTTATTTGCGTAGCTTGTTGGCGGCTTTGAGCGGTCTTTAACCTATCCCTGATGATTGCAACTGCATCCACTGACTGCTAAACCAACTCTGGGCCTGTGATCTTTCATTCCCCGACTTCATCCCAACACATTGGCGTTCTGCACGCTCTGCCATACAACGCTTCGAAAGGAGCCATCTGAATGCTCTGCTGGTAGTTGTTGTTGTAGGCAAACTCGACAAGATGAAGCTATTCCTCCCAACTTCCTTTGAAATCTAGCATGCAAGCTCACAACATGTCTTCGAGGGTTTGAATCGTCCTCTCAAACTGGCTATCCGTCTGAGGATGATATGCCGTATTGTACACAACTTCGTTCCTAAGGCAGCCTGCAAACTCTTCCAAAAAGCAATTGTGAATCTCGGGTCTCGATTTGAAGTAATCATCATCGGCACTCCATGCAGTTGAACAATCTAACGCATTTACAACTCCGTGTGCCTATACAAATCAAGGTTCTTAAGTACTGTGATGGAGCGATTTGACTTCGTCAGTCTATCGACCATTACCCAAATGGAATCATTACTTCTCTGACTCCTCGGTAAACCTGTCACAAAATCCATTGTGATGTGCTCCCATTTCCACTCTAGGATCTCGAGAGATTGTAGAAGTCCTCCCAACTTACAATGATGTGCCTTCACTTGCTGACACGTTAGACACTTGGCGACATGCTTGGCGATGTCTGCCTTCATACCTGACCACCAGTAGTGTTGACACAGATTCAGATACGTTTTATACTGCCAAGATGGATGCTGTAACTGTTACAATGAGCTTATGATAATATCTCCTCTTAAATCTCTGCATTGTCAGGTACACACAATCGTCTTCAGCACCTCAATGTTCCATCCTCAAAAATCTAAAAATCAGCATTTCTCTTATCAGTATCCTCTTGTAGAATCTTCTAAACATCTGGGTCTGTCAATTGAAGAATTTTGATCTTGATCTAAACATCTGGCTCAATTCCGAGGGTGGCCATAAGATTCGAAAGGTGGCCTACTTCAAACTTGAACACCGATTCTCGAGCTCTTTCGAGTAAAACCCATTCCTTAACTATCATCTGTGCGACTGAACACTTCTGACTTAAAGCGTCGGCGACCTTATTTGCCTTTCCCGGGTGATACATCGCAATTGTAGTCTTTCAGAAGTTCCATCCAGCGACGCTGTCTCATATTCAACTCCTTCTAAGAGACTAGGCACTTGAGACTTTAATGGTCAGTGAAGATCTGGAATCTTTCTCCACATAAATAATGTCACCAAATTTTCAAAGCGAAAATGATTGCTGCGAGTTCCAAGTCATGTGTTGAGTAATTCAACTCATGAGGTCTCAACTGATGAGAGGCGTATGCAACAATCCTACCATGTTGCATTCAACACGCAACCCAATCCTCTTAACGAAATATCACTATAAATCTCGTATCCTCCAGGACCAGATGGAATGGTCAGCACAGGTGCGGTAGTCAGCTTCTGCTTAAGCTCTTGGAAACTATGTTAGCACTTGTCTGTCCACACAAACTTCTCTTCCTTCTTCAATAGGCGAGTCAACGGCAACGCCAAAGCTGAAAATCCTTCCACGAACCTTCTGTAGTAACTTGCCAAACCCAGAAAACTTTTTATCTCTGTTACTGTAGTCGGTCTCGGCCAGTTGATCACTGCTTCAATCTTGGATGGGTCTACGGAGATTCCTTCGCTTGAAATCATGTGACCTAGGAAAGCAACACGAGTTAACCAAAACTCACACTTGCTAAACTTAGCATACAATCCATGAATCCTCAGGGTCTAGAGTACCATTCTCAGATGACTCTCATGCTCTTCATCACTCCTTAAATACACCAGAATGTCATCGATGAACACGATCACGAACTGATCCAGATATTCTTTGAACACTCGGTTCATCAGATCCATAAAAGCAATCGGGGCATTCATCAAACCGAATGGCATTATAGTGAACTCATAATGGCCGTATCGAGTACGAAACGCTAACTTCGGTATATCCTCCTTTCTGATCCTCAGCTGATGATATCCTATCCTTAAGTCGATTTTTGAAAATATCAATGCTCCTTGTAACTGATCAAACAAGTTGTCGATCCTCGGCAGTGGACACTTATTCTTCATTGGCACTTGATTGAGTTGACGATAATCGATGCACAGACACAACGAACCATCTTTCTTCTTCACGAACAGAACTGGTGCTCCCTAAGGTGATGCATTAGGATGTATGAATTCTTTATCCAACAATTCTTGCATTTGCACATTTAGTTCTTTCAACTCAGACAACGACATCCGGTAAGGAGCCTTAGAGATTGGCTCTGTCCCAAGTGCTAACTCAATCACAAACTCGATCTCTCTCTCTCTTGGCGGCAGGCTTGGCAATTCCTTCGAGAATACATCTGGAAATTCTTGCACCACTAAGATATCTTCGATCTTCAGCTCCTCAATTGTCGTATCCACGATAGTTGCCAGGTAACCTTGACAACCTTTGTCTAACAAATAGGTCGCCTCAAGCAATGAGATCAATGTAATCGAGGGTTCTCCTCGACTTCCAACAAACTCGAAACTCTCACCCTCTAACGGGTCAAACTGAATCGCTTTATGATAGCAGTCCATCTTAGCCCGTTACTTGGTGAGCCAGTCCATGCCAATTATCAAATCAAAGTCATACATGGATAGGACTAACAAGTCTATCTTCCCCTCTCACTCACTAATCACTAACTTGCAACCAGTACAACCCAATGTAGCTAACACCTTATCCTTTAACGGTGTAGATATACTAACCACTGACTTCAACAATTCATGACTTATACCTATCAGCTTAACATATTGCTCAGCACTAAAAGAATGAGTCGCGCTAGGGTCGAATAAAGCATAAGCAGCATGGTTGTTCAGCAAAACCGTACCTATAATTACATTAGGCGCGTCCTCTGCCTGACCTATTGTGATGGCATATACTGTCCCTTGAGCAGGGGATCTGTTTTGTCCACCCTGCGGTACAAACTATGGCACTACACCCCTTATCTGACCCATCGATGGCGATAGCGGTAACTGTTGTTGTCCCCTCAGTCTTCTGGGACAATCTTGAACCTGGTGACCTTGTTGGCAACATTCAAAACAAGCGTCCATTCTCCAAAGGCACAAGGTCAAACCATGTCACTTTCCACAGAAGTGATATACTCCGTTCTGATTTGGCGTTAACTTTCCAATTCCACTCTTCTTATTGTACGGAACATGGAACCTTCCTCCAGTCATGGGCCTCTTCCCATACCGGTTCTCATCTCTGTTCGAATTAAACCTCGATCTAGACGAGGCGGCTTGTTCATTCAAATTTCTCTCTATCAGCTGAGCTCGGTTGTACACCTCATGATAGTCCTTCATATCTAGCGGCATTAGGGGATTCTTCAGTTCTAGTCGAAGGCCATTCCTGAACCTTCGAGCCTTGTCTTCTGGATCCTCTATCAACCTCAGAGCATACTGAGAAAGCTTTGTGAACTTGACCTCATATTGGTAACTGTCATCATTCCTTGGCGGAGGTGTTGAAATCTCTCCATCTTCTATTCTGAGCGTTACCCGAAAAGTACTATCATTGAAGGTTCTGAAGAAAATGTTCCACATTGGGATTACGCCTTTCGGAAATATTGTACCTCTGGCGACCCTCCACTAGGTATTTGCATTACCCTGCATTTAATATACTTCCAGGACAATTTTCTCTACCTCGGTGCACATCAGCAGTGCAAAGGCCTTCTCTAGATCTTAAATCCAAAGTGATGCAGTCTCCGGATCTTTGACATCGGTGAACCTCGACGGGTTCAACTTTAGAAACTACTCTACCAACTTATGGATTGGTCTCTCCCTCTCCATAACTATGTTCCCAGCTGGAATTTCGGCAGGTGCGGCAATGATGGTGGCAACGGCAGTAGTAGCAGCAACTTGAGCGGCTGCAGCAGTGGCGGCGGCTTGATTCTGGGCTTGTTACCCCATTAGATCTCTCATTGCTTCAAGCGCCTACATGATCCCTTCAAACTTGGGATCACAAGGGTTGCTACCCTAGCACCAATAGGAGGTGGTGTTACTCCACTAGCACTAGCCTGAGCTGGCGCTCGACCACGACCTCCTTGGGTACTAACCCTCGTCGGCGTCCTACCCGGAGTAACAGGCCCGATGGTCCTTTTTCTAGGAGTCCTCTACTCCTGATCACTCATCTCGCTGGGTCTTTAAAGAAATCTACTTTCCAATTCTACACAAAATTAGAAGCTGAGTAATCACAAACAAACAATCTATCAACTAACTATTACAGACATGCACCAACATGAAATAAAGGTATTTCCTACTAATTATCCCATAAACTTATCACACCTTATTACTCCAACTATCGACCAGCTCTGATACCACTCCGGGTGGGGATGTCACGCCCCAATCCTCCGAGCGCAATCCCTCGGTGGTCGATTAAATTACGACGTCCAGGACGCATCGCCGACCCATTCATTTTAATGCTCATGCGGAAGCGAATAAATAAATCCTTAGACAATAGAAAGGTGGGATAGAAAAAGCAGGACCACAAATTTTTCAAACCACAACACACTTATATAAACATCATACTAAGTCATATACAATATTAGCCAATATGTACAAGGTCTACAAAAGGGGGGTAGAGTGCTATAGATCCTCTAAGCATTCGAGTCTTGAACTGAATACTTTGAGGACCCTGGATCCGACAAACTCGGGTTCCAAGACTGAACCACCAAGAGGGTTAGCCATACCCTCGCCAAAAGCTATCTCTAGCATTGACCTAGGGATCTTAGACTCTAGAAGGGGGCCTTCTTTAGGTCCATCTCATCCATAACGATACCATAATCTAAATTGATGGGGTACCTTTTGAGGTAAACTCACATCAAACTAGACAGTGGATCCCACGAGTTTCAAGACCCAGGCTCCCTAGCTCCCAGGGAGAGGAATCTGAGTGTGCTTCTTGGTGACCTTCTTCGGCTAGCCAAAATGCTCAAGAGGTACAGCCATCTAAAGACCTGTAAATGTTATCCCACAACGGGGTGAGACGATGTCTCAGCGAGTTCACCCCCTAAACTCCGACTAGGAAGGAAATACGCCTAAAGGCTACCTATGCACACAAAGATAGATGACTTACCTTTGCCTCAATTCCTTATTACAAGTCAGTACGATTTATATAACCAACAAATCACTTCAATTCGAATCACATCATCAAATCAAATCAAGTCATCGATCAATCGATCCAATCAATTCCATACCATTAATACCATCTCTCAGTTAACCCATTCAATACTATCTATAAAGTCCGATCACATCAAGGACTGCTCACCTTAAGCTGTAGATAAATAGTATAGCTCACCAAAAGCTGATAAATAATATAGCTCGCCAAATGCTGATAACAGAGTATACTGCTCAACCTAAACTGACATATCAAGGCCCGCAGGTTGATATAGTATACTCATAATGCTCACCAAACATGTACGATACTTAATATGCTCACCAAAAGATGTTAGAGTATACTGCTCACCAAAAGTTGACATATCAAAGCCCGTAAGCTAATATAGTATACTATTCTCATTCACTAACAATTTCACCATTTTTGTCATACCCGATAAAAGTAATCGTGTGTGGGTACTTGGTCGGCCTTAGCCAAAATACAATAATTTCCCTTTTTAAAAATCCCACCATTTAATATAGTCCACAAGAATATTTTTGGCACTGTAAACCAACGCCCGGTATTTTCTAATTAAAATACCGAAATTATCCAATTTTGGAATAAATTCCCAAAATTACAAACATCACTTAAATAGCACAAATTATCGTCTAGATAAATAAACCAATCACATCATTGCAATAAGCACGAAATTCCGATCACTGGCTATCCCGGTATAATTTCTGGAAAATAATAAGTAATTAAATAAGTAACAAAATTAATTAAATAAATACCAATAAATGCCATAAATGCAAACTTAGGCTAGAAAAACCTAATTAATTACCGAAATGGGTCCGGAAAATTTCCAAACCTATCTAGATAAATACTACAGCTTATCTAGTCTCTAATTACGCTACTCTAACCACCTAACATGCATAAACGACTAATTAAATCACTAATTCGTTCTAACTAACCACCTAATTCCTAATTAGCCTAAACTAATCAACCCTTAAGCATAATTAACTTCCTAAGTAGAGTTTAGTGAGTAAACTCACTGGTTTTGAATTTCGATAATTTCACAATGATGGGGATGTGAGGGTAGGCAACAAACTCCAAAGTGGGGGCATCAAGCGAGGCCGAGAAGGGCTTGGAAATAGGCCTTGAAGCCCACAGCTTCTTGCTGGGTTCGATTTTTGGACGGTGGGCCAAGGGACAGAAACCGAGTGGCTAGTTCGGCAAGATAGGACTAGCGAAGCTACTGCGGCCTAGGCGGGTGACTCCGACGGTTGGACGGCGGTGGCACGGCCGATGGTGGCCTGAGAAGGCTCGAGATGGCAAGGGACACAAGCAAGAGGCTCGAACGTAGGTGGAACGAGGCGGGATGATGCGTGGCGAGCCGGAGGGATGACGCACGGCGAGCTAGTGGGATGACGCGTGGCGAGCAAGCGGGCTCACGGTTGGGCACGACGGCAACACGGTGGGGGTAGGGGTGTTGATGGTGTGCGACAGCCAAGGGGGACTCTCCTCTTATTTTTCTGCAACTTTTGAGCTTCAATTGGCTTAGAAATGGAGAAAGTGGTCGGCTAAGGTAGAAGAAAGGGGACAACAAGGCCTTGAGGGTCCCTTTAAGCTTCATTCTATCCTTTTGTCCCCCTAGAAGAGGTCCCATCGATTTGCTGGCTTCCTCAACACACTTGCAGCCCACAAAGCGTCCTTGGGAAGTCTTGGAAGTGGTTCAAAAGTGTGGAGGACCATGGGCTACGAATTTTGAAGTGCCCCCCTCCAAATTGAACCAAATCCCCTTCAAATTAAGCCAATTTGATGACCGTAAATTCCACCATCAATTCCTCGATCAAATTGACATTTTTCGTCGCCAACAAAACCAACTTGCATCCCAAAAACATGATAAAAAACGGTCCCTTGAATTTTCCGGACAAAAACGGCCTTATTTCAACTTTTTGCCAAAAAGCTCATTTTGCAGAAAAATCTTCGGAGGATGAATCGACGTTCCTAAAATGACTCTTGACATGAAAGAACTTTCAAATTTTGAAATTGAATTTAAATTCGTGGTTAATTTTAATCTGGCGTGATTTTTGCGTGACCTAGTCAATTAGGTAGTTTTTAGAAATTTTTGGTGCAATCGACTCTTGATCGATTTATTTCGAGTCACAATGTATATCTTTGACACATTGGCGACTCTCAATTGTTATGGAATCTCAAGATTTTAAATATAGACACAGGGTACCAAAACGACAGAAAAATCGATCTAGTGTCGATCAACAAGAATTTTGTGATCTTGTGGCATCACTCATACTTTGATCACCTATCTCAGTTGAAACGGCCTATCTCTAATCTCTGATTGATTTTTAACTATGCCGTAATGATTTCTGCAAATGAGCACGGTTAATTAGTTGAATTCTCAAGTCTATTGTATTAAAATTCTTTAATGGCTTTCCCAGATAGTCTAGTTATCTCATGAGTGATCAGCTTAGAGAATAACACTATAGACACGTCGATGAAATGTCCGATTTATTTAATTGAAAACATGACTGAAATTTTGAGATGTCACAAATACCTTTCAGCATACCTTTATTCATCATCACCTTTAATTTATGGTAACTTACATGCCTGAGTTGTGCTTGCCATAAATCAGGCATATCACTCTTTTGAGTTTTGTCCATATATTCTATTTGAGCTGACATCGTGTAGACAAACTCTAGTTGATGCCCCTCCATGTTTGGTGTACTAGTAGGTTTCAAATTATGGCTCACCTTAACATCTTTTGGACCGAACAATTGATTGAGTCTGTGAATTATGACATGGACAATAGGTTTTTCTTCATTTTCCAATGTGTGATATACACAATCCCTAGCAAAGTGGCCCATTTTACCACATCTGTAACACCTCCCATCACGCCTTATGTTACTCTTATCTTCATTATCATCCTTGTCGCGATCTTGGGGAGTTCCTCTTTGGTTGAGGTCCCATCCCTACTAGTCGCTTTCCCTATTCTTAGTGACTTTTTCTATGTTGGTCATCTCTAATGCTTGCACCATTTCTATTTTGACCCATGAACCTTCTTTTATTACTAAATATGGCACTTTCATTTTTCTTAACTGAGACCTTAGACATTTGTCTATCTAAGGCCTCTTGATTAACCAATATATTCTCCAACTTGGTTAGAGTTGGCTCATTTGCCCATCTACACGTGACCATAACGATATTGTCATACTCTGGCCTTGACTCATGAATAATAATTTTTCTCATCCTTGTCTTGGAGATGGCATTATGAGGATCTAATTCGGAAATTTCTTCAAAATATATTTCACTTTGGAGAAGAATTGACTCACTGTCATATTTTGCTACAACATCGATAATAGCTCATTCTCCAACCTTCGCAACTTGGCATCATTTGTCCTCGCAAAAAGCACCACCAAGTTATCCCATGCCCCCTTCGAGGTCTTCATGCTCTTTATATGCTGCAATAATTCATCTTCAAGAGCCACAACAAGAACGTAAAGTGCCTTACCCACTTTGATGTTCCATTCTCTTAATTCGTCATAATTTATGGGTGGTATATTGGGGTGTCATTGGTTCGAGTCGATTTGGATTTTTAGGAAATCCGAACCAATTCGAACTAAACTGAACTGTTTTGATGTGTGCTTGCTCTGAACAGAAACGGAATATGAACTGAGCCGAAAACATTGTTCGGATTAGTTCACTTTTCAGTTTTTATATACTTCTTTTTTAGTGCTTTTTTTTTTCCCTTCGGACACTCCGCTTCTTGAGCGACATGGCTACATTGTTGCGACCTCATTGTAGCCGCGAGCTTCCTCAAGTATGAGGCGGTGGTGGCGGCTGAGAAGTTCGATGCGACAGTATAGCTTTGAGCAAATGGTAGAGAAGAAGCCAGGGGCCAAGAAGAAGCTCCCAAAGGAGGAGGCCGATGACAAGGAGTGGGTGGAGAGGAGGGTCAAGGCGTACGAGATCTGGAGGAAGGCCATGGGCATCATGAACAATTCATCAACGAGAAGCAAACCATCACTTCCTCGTCTAATTTGGTTCAACATGACTAATGACTCTTCGCCACAAGAAAACCTTAATCCAAAAGGGGAGTATGTAATCTCGCTTCCATCTATCCATCCATCTCTGGTCGCACCTTTGCCTCCAACTCTTTCCTCGCTCGCCAAAGAAGAAAACCCCCAAATAAGCGCCCCCACCCTCCCTTCTCCTCGGAACCCTGAGCTTAATGGCGGAGGGGCTAATTCTCAAGGGCACGGTGAGGGACCACACCGAAATGGATTTGTGTCTTGTCAATATTTGGAGATGAAATTTGTGTCTTGTCACTTCTGCAGGAAGAGATAGAATAAAGCAAAAAATAGAAAGAGAAGGAAAGTGAGGAAGAGGACATCAGAACAGTGAGCGTGCGAAGATAAAGAAAGAGAGAGAAGGGAGGAGGGGGCAGAGCAATAATGAATAATGAATTAGTGAACAGTAAGAGCGAGGGAACAAAAAACAAGAGAAACTGAAATCTGATCCGAATTGAACTGAACCATCAAACTAACCAAATTCCTTTATTTATTATCCAAATCAAAGCTGGACCAAACTGAAAATGCACAAATTTTTTTCAGTTTGGTTTAATTCGGTTTTGGACACCCCTAGTAGTATGGCATTGCTACTATCCGTAATATCTCACAAATCTTGACCCACCAAGTAGTATTGCGTCAGTACTCCAATTATTATAATCGGAGTTGTTGAGCTTCTCGACGTCGTTCACTGAACTCAAAAAATCCAGTACCGTGACTTGATTGTAATGCCCAGGACTCTATGAAGTAAGCCTAGTCTTAGACCAATCAACTTCACAATCTCAAATTGTGCATAGTTAGAACTCTAGCGTATTCTCCTTCTTCACTCGACGATCTCAACCGATAGGTTTACAATCCTTGACCGCCTAATTCTGATACCACTTATAGGATTGTGGATGTGTAAAATTCTAACATGTGTATGTGCGTAAGACAAGACCGTGGCAAGAGAGTTAAGTGAAGGAGCAACAAAAGGCAAAGGAAGAGCTGTTATGTATATTACAAGAGTGGGTTGTTTGTCCTCAAGCACCGACTCAGCACAAAAGAAGTGCTTCACAAGAGGTCAATGTGGACTCTCCTAGAATTACAAGTTTTAACTACTCTCAGTGATTTTCATCCACACATTTCAATTGGGGAACTTCAACACCACAAATACTAACTACTTGTTGTAGAAATTTGATTCTAGATAAATCTAGACAAGAGGGAAGAGAGAGAGAGAGGGAGGGGGAGAGAGAGAGACTCCTCATTATGAGATCCTAAATGCAAAGATACGCGATATAAAATGTAAGTACAAACATGCAAAAAAGAAGAAGAAGATATTACTATTTAGGGGTTGAATATGACCCGTCATTTTCTTATGAAATACATGACAAGACTAAGAGCAAGTCCTAAAAAATTGTCAATTTTGTGAACTGAATTTCTAAAACTTTAATTTCACGCATTTAATTCCCAAAATTTATAACTTTTGGCGTAATTGAGTTCTTTTGTCAATGGAAGCGACGATTTAATATGTACCGCAGTTGCAAGTTTTAGTACTTGAACTTATGAAATGAGAACTGTAGGATTTAAAGTGCATGGAATTGACCAGTAATAGGATATGCCTATTAGAGTCCAAAGCGGGTTTGCCCAGCCAGTCTAGAATCTAGATCATTGGGCATAATGGTGGTCTTCCGTTCTCATACGTTTGTTTCTAGACAAATCCAAATTGCCCACCTCGATCAACGATAATGGAGGACCCGTGACTGAACTTTATGATCATCCGCTCCTGTCCTTTCTCATCTCCATTCCATTCTCATCCACTCTCCAGACAAGCCACCCTGCGCAAAAGGATCCACAACACCGCAGAGATGGAGGAGCCACGTGAGCCCCACGTGCTCGTCCTTCCGTTCCCGGCGCAGGGCCACATCAAGCCCATGCTCTGCCTCGCGAAGCTCCTCGCCGCTGCTGGCCTCCGTGTCACCTTCCTCAACACCCACCACAACCACCGCCGCATCCTCCCCCGCGACCCCTCCTGTCCTCCCTCCTCCCTCCTCCGCTTCGAGTCCATCTCTGATGGCTTGCCCGATGACCACCCACGAAGCTTGGAACGGATTGAAGAGCTTCTCCTCTCGATCAAGACGGCGATGAAAGCTCCCTTGAGGGAGTTTCTGGTTTCCAAAAGTGCAGAGCCTCCGGTGACCTGCGTTATAGCGGACGGGATCATGTCGATCGGGATTGACGTCGCGGAGGAGCTCAGCATTCCGGCAATCTCGTTCCGGACATTCAGCGCTTGCTGCTTGTGGACTTACTTCTGCATTCCCACCTTCATACATGAGGGCAAGCTTCCATTTCCTGGTAATTCGGTCAAAAAGGCCAAAGGATATCCTTATTTTGTTATTCTTACGGGCCTCGTTTATTCTTGACATGTCTCGAAACGAAAATACAAATGAATGATGATTTATGGATACATGTACGTAATCTGTTCTGTTCAGGGGTGTAGAGATTCTTGAGCTTCGAAATTAAAATGGATTTGAACATATAATTATCTAATGAAAAAATGAGTCCAGCAATCCAAGGAAACGCAATGCTCGCTTTGACAAGTGTTCCTGGCCGCCCCTCTAATCTTTCCAAGGAAATACATTTCTTTCAAAAGGAAAATACGAAAAAAAAAATATCTCGAATTTCCACTACGAGTATCGTTTTGCCTCTTCTATTTTCAAAGTTACAAAAATTTAGACTCTTAGCTTTTCCAATATGCCCCACAATCCCTCGCACGCCAAACCTGCTTTTACCAACTTGCCATTTCTTCCCTAACATACCCAGGCACTTTGCTATGGCTACAAGTCACCCTGAAATCCTAGATCCATTTCCTAAAATTCTCAACCTAGCAGCAGCCGCTGTCGCGGAGCGCCCCCCACACAATTGTGCACCAACCTCGAACCAAGGTCGTCGGTCTGTTTCAGGCCATGGACGACCATGGTGGGCTGTGACCTCGAAAATGTAATAAAGAGGTTGCAGGCCATGGCAGGGGGCATGGATGTCCATGGCCCAGGCGCAGCACGTGATGAGAGAGAGTTAGGTAGATGTGAGTGAAGATGTGAGTATTAGGTTGATGCGAGTGTAGGGTAGTGGGGCTTCAGTTGGCGATTGAAGGTCGTGGGAAGACTAGGGTTCTTGGGGGTAGATGGATTTACGGATAGTAGAGCTAAGTTTATTTTTTTCTTTGGTCGAGGATGTAAAGATGTATTTCTGAAAACAGACAATGCAAAGCGGGAAAGCTACAAGATTTGAAGACTGTATTATGTATTTAGAGGACCAAGATAGGATATTTCCGTACATATAGAAGAGTTTAGCAAAATGATTGAACAAACACATGTAAAAATAGGCCAGTGATCATGGGAAAAATGAGGTGAATCTATTCCCTTTAGTTTTCATCTTTCTGACGAAATTTGGCAGATGATGATCTGGACAAGGAGTTCCATGGCTTGCTGGGAGCTGAAGGCCTTCTGCGACGGAGAGACCTACCAAGAATTTGCAGATCACCGATCGATATCAATTTATATCGCTATTTTATCGACGAAACCATTGCCATGACCCGAGCTTGCGCTCTCATACTCAACACATTCGATGCCCTCGAAGCACCGACGCTCTCTCATCTCGCCACCATCTTTACCGATATCTACACGATTGGGCCCCTCCATGCCCTGGCCGTCAAATCCCATGTTGGGCATTTTTCGGGGCGTTCTGAATCTGTAGGCAGTCTTCGGATGGAAGACCGAAGTTGCATGGTGTGGCTTGATTCGCAAGCATCGAGATCGGTCGTCTATGTGTCATTCGGGAGCTTGGTGAAGATCACGGTCGATCAATTGATGGAATTTTGGCACGGCCTGGTCAATTGCGGGAGACCGTTCTTATGGGTCTTAAGGGAGGATGCGATTTTGGGAGAGAACGAGGAGAAAGCGAGATCACTACTTTCAGAACTGAAAGTTGTTAGTGAAAGGCGGCGCGTCGTGGATTGGGCGCCACAAGAAGAGGTGCTCGCCCACCCTGCCGTGGGGGGTTTCTTGACGCACAGCGGGTGGAACTCGACCTTGGAGGGCATAGTGGCAGGAATCCCCATGATTTGTTGGCCTCAAATTGCAGATCAACAAATTAATAGTAGGTGGGTTAGTGAAGTATGGAAAATTGGGCTTGACATGAAGGATACCTGTGATAGATCGACGGTCGAGACAATGGTCAGATTATTGATGGATGACAAGAAAGAGGAGATCATGAAATCGATGGCAAGGATTTCGGCAGTGAGTTCGGATAGTGTTGGCCCGGAGGGATCTTCGTCGAAGAACTTGGAAAGGCTAGTTAAAAATATAAGGAAGATTGGTCGAACGAGTTGAGTTATTAGAATATAATTCAATTTGAATCTCCCAAACCGCATAATTTTTCTATTTGATAGGGGATGATGCTTGTTTCGTATAATTTTCTTTTCTTTGGCCATGATGATTTGTATTCATAAAGCATTGATCACAGAAGGGTTACTAAATACTGCTGGTATCTACTATATTAATTGAGTGAGCGGTGCCTTGATGTCACAGTTCTTTGTGAATACCATGATTCATGCCAGGAGCATTGTCAATGGCCACTTGGGTCAAGCACGTGTCAATATAGTGTAGAGGTACTTTAGATATTCCATAAGTTTTCTATTTTTGGTAATTTCTAAATGATGCTATCTCAAATACCGGGAATGTCTACTCGTGCAAAAATGTATAATGTTTGCAAAGCCCTTTAGGGGGTCAACAACTAAACTTTTCGATCAATAGTCTCTTAATGTCCATTGCTTATGCCGTTAATAATACAACTAAGTAGTTCATTTTCTCATGACCTAGTTCTATTATTTCTTTCTTGCAAGGGATCCTACGACTTGTGTGTGGGCCTTTATATTGGGGACTTGTGTGCTTGAGTCAATTAGGATACCACTTGTGACGAGATACGACACATCATAGGATCTTTTGAGCTGAGACAGTGGCCCAGATCACCACAACTGACTGCCTATTCTTTTGGTTGTTTGCGAAGTGAACGTGATAATTGTCAAAAAAGTCCTAAATTTATAATACGACAATCAAATTTAATTATAAACTTTTCAATTTAATCAATTTAATTCTAAATATTTTGACAATTTGTCAATGTCCATATCTTGGCCAATTCATAGGTAAGGGTGTCTCAGCTCTCATCGGGCTTGGGCAAGGGATGCAACACCCTTTTTGGTCATTGCCAAGGCCCCGACGACTGGCAAAGGAAAATAGGAAAAATGAAAAAAAAGAAAAATAAAAAAAGAAATGGGAAAAAGTGGAACAAAGAAAAAAAAAGAAAAAAATCAGAAAATATTAAAAAGTAGCAAAAAATCATCAACGTCACCAATTTTCGACAAAAATTGATCAAAAATACTACATTGACAATTTGTCACAAGGCATATGACTAAATGGGAAAATTTAGGACTGAATTGACTGCTATACAATAAATTTAGGATTGTTTGGACAATTTTCCCCAAAGTGAACCGATGTATTTTGTTTATGATAAATGGGACTCCCTCTAATTTCATAACTAGGAAGAGAGCCTCTTTTGCTTCTTTAAGGATAAAATCGTTATCGATGACGGGTATATATTTATCAAAACAATACTAGTAGCATATTCATGCGTTGCACATCATGAAATTCCACGGTCGTGTAAAACTAAAATGTGTTTTAGTATAAACTATTAGTCAAGTTGTATTACATTTCGTATAAATCTTCTTCTTTTGATCAAAGTTAAGTCATTCTTAGTTTATTAATCTAAACTATAGGAACTTAATAAAAATTAGAAAATTCCTAATTGTCATTATTATATGACGTTGGAAAACTTTAAATTGAGAGAAAATAACAAAAAAAATGTTAATACCATGAAAAACCCCAAGTAGGTATATTTGTAATAAATTTACCACAAACTAATATTTTGCCAATCAAAATCTCCAGATACATATGTAACAAATTTACCTTTCGTTAATTTTCCTTAAATTTTATTATTAAATTTCTAATTTAGATAACACATGACAGTTGATAGATATATTAATTTAGGGTTTTACTCTCCGTTTCTAATAAGTGTACTAGTTTGTGATTTTTGTGGTGGTAATTTATTTTAATGGAAATTAACAAAGAGTAAATTTATAAAAAAATTACCAGTATAGATTTTTTGTGGTTAAAAAATTAATTTGGATTAACAAAGGGTACCAATTTAATATTCTTTGCAGTCAAAAAAATAATTTAAGATAAATTTGTTACAAGTATACCAATTTGAGATTTTTCGTTATATTAATCTTAAAAAATTCCAAGAAAATACATAATAAGAAGAGTTACTAAAAAGGCTAAAATTTTCAATAATTTCTAATTTAAAACATTAAAATGAATGCTTCTTTTGTTTGATAAAACTCATGGTATTTTATGGTGAACCTCCTGAGATAAACCTTGGGTTTAATGGATTGGTAGATGAGCACTTGTAACTCTTTTGTGAGGTGGTGTTTAAGGTTTGTACGGGCTCTCTTAAACCCCTCCGACCTCAACTCGATTGTTTACTTATTGTTTTTAGGAATGAGACTAGACTCACCCACTAACCTATATTAGGCCAGTTAGAAGCCGAGTAAGGTGCCGAAGATCGCCTTATTTTTGCGGTCTAGAGAGTTTGGATTTGAGGACTTAGTTTCACCAATTTCGTGTAATGCCCACCATTGCTACCTATTTCTCCTTTAAGAAAACGTTGTTTTAAGAAATAGCTTTTTGTTTTTATTTTACCCAATCGTGCAAATCTAAATGTCCATGTAAAGGTACACTATCAATAAAGCGAGAGATCGGCAAAAATTGAAGTACGAAAAAAGAGAGACACGACTCACATCCAACAAAGTTAACACAAGACCATGTTATAATACCCTGACTGGGTTCTTGTGAGCTATGCATAAAAAAGTAAGCTTGCACTAATCTAAGAAAATAAAATCTCCCAAATTATTTGATGAGAAATTAATTCTTACTGAATTACGATAAAACTAGTAACAAAAAGCTAATCTAATCCTATCATAAAATGCAAGAAATTTGTCATATGCACACGTTTTCTTCATCACAAATCACATGTCATAAATTAGAAAATCTAAGAAAAAGAACATCTTGCATGCTAGTAATTTTAGTTCCATTTTCAATGAAAAAAAATCAAAAAAATATAAATGGGGCTCCCTTTAGGGAAATATTCATTTGCACATTCATGTAATATAAATATATTCATTCTCTTAGTGTTGCATTGCGTTTTATAGTTCATTATTTTAAAATTTATATCATGTTTAATAGCTGATTTTAGGAAAATAATCTATTTGATAGATATATGTGCATGGCATATCACTTGTCCATATTCACTTTTCTTTTATAGTTTGGTTTAATTTAGAAACCTGCATGAATATTTTTGGACTTTCCATTTATCCACTCACAGGGGTCCTATGTCAACTCTCAAGGCGTAACAAAGAGGCTATGCTTAATTATTGCCCAGATGGCTTAGGTTGATTTCGTTGCTTTCATGTTGCCTAGGATAGATCGGATTGAATCTATTTATTTATCATGTATTTAACATATTTTTGTGTCGAGTGTTTCATTACATTGATTGTAAGGCATGATCATTTAAGCTTCCATGGTTAGGAAATAGAATCAATTAAGGTTGCATGTAAAGGTTTTCCTAAAACAAAAGGTGCCAATAATGGGTGTTAGTTTAATCTAATATAACCAAGTCTCTATATCCAAATTATCTACTTTGCAATTGTAAAATGATCTCCTATAATTTATTGAGCTCCTAACCTACTTGGCCAATTATTTGGTAGCACTTCTAAGGCAATCATGAATTGATGAAAGTGTGAAATTTTGTGAGACCACTATCAATTGTTTTAAAAGTTTAAATTGTTAGATGAATGTATGATTTAAAATTTAATTATTCTAACAGTTTCCCTCACACTTAGTCTTTTTGTCCAGTATTAAGTGTGGAAATTTAATTGATGAGGCAAATGAGGCCTAGTAAGATTTGAATTTAGGATCTCCAACTCCGATACCATGTTAAAATGGTAAAAGAGGGTTGAATAGAAGAAGAAGATTTAGGCACAATGTTGCCTTGTATTTTCTCAATATTTCAAAAGAATATCTTCTATACACATTTTTGCTACACAACACAATGAATATATATATATATATATATATATATATATATATATATTTCCCTCACACTTAGTCTTTTTGTCCAGTATTAAGTATGGAAATTTAATTGATGAGGCAAATGAGGCCTAGTAAGATTTGAATTTAGGATCTCCAACTCCGATACCATGTTAAAATGGTAAAAGAGGGTTGAATAGAAGAAGAAGATTTAGGCACAATGTTGCCTTATATTTTCTCAATATTTCAAAAGAATATCTTCTATACACATTTTTGCTACACAACACAATGAATATATATAGGCTAAGCACTAGACTTACAAGAGACGTGATTCTGTGGATACAATCTCTATAGAATGATCTATCTTGAGGAGCAAGTCATGGAGGAATTGTGGGTGTATTCTTGGAAGGAAATGATCAGACTTGATGACCAAGTCATGGAGGAATTATAGCAGTTCCACAACCAACATTGTTGGGATTTCTTTCCTTTAACACCCACCCTCCGCAAGCTGATGGGGCGGCAGTCACGGTAAGCTTCGCCTGAAGGAGGTGGAACTGAGATCCTGTAAGAGCTTTGGTGAATATATTCGCCGGTTGGTCCGTCGAAGAGATATACTAAACATGTAATTGGCATTGATGAGTCTGCTTGTGAACAAAATTATAGTCAATCTCCACATGTTTCGTCCAAGCATGAAAAATAGGATTGCCATAGAGGTAGATAGTTGAAATATTATCACACTATATTATTGGGGACCCTTGCAGGGTGACTCTTAAATTAGAAAGTAAAGCTTGAATCCATATGATCTTAGTAGTGGTGTTAGCAGGACATTTGAATTCTGCCTCGGTACTTGAACGAGCAACCATTCTTTGCTTTCGAGAACTTCAGGAGATTAAATTAGAACCAAGAAAAATGGCATAACCACCCATAGAACATATAGTATCGTGGTCACCAGCCCATCCTGCATCGAAAAAAGCAGGAAGGGAATCCCGAGATCCTCTGGTGAAGAGGATGCTGTGACTAAGAGTGCTAAAGACGAAGCATAAAATTTGTTAGACAAATTGTCAATGGGCTTTTGTAAGGGCATGCATGAACTGACAAGTAGTATCCACAGCATAAGCAAGGTCTCGTCGAGTAATGGTGAGATATTGTAATGCACCCACCGTGCTATGATATAATGCAGGATTATGAAACAGGGCATCTTGATGAAGAGAACGAGGATTCGAACTGGTCAGGTGTGTGGTATAGCTACAGCTCGTGCTTTGTCCATGTTGGCCTTCTTAAGAATTTCAGCGGCATATTTCCCTTGATACAAAAGAAGGCCAGAGGCAATGTGTTGTAGTTCAATCCCCAAAAAAATAGTGGAGATCACCAAGATCTTTGATAGCGAACTCCTGTTGTAGAGATGCAATTAAAGTGGATAATGGTGCCTAGGGAGAGCTGTAAGGATGATATCATCCACATATACAAGGAGAAATACATTGTATGCTGTTGTATGTAGGACAAATAAGGAAGAATCAGCACGAGAAACATGAAAACCAATAGATAATAGGAAAAAACTTAGCCTTTGATGCCAAGCTCGTGGTGCTTGCTTTAATCCATAAAGCAACCATTGAAGTTTGCAAACATAGTCGGGATGATTAGCATCAACAAAACTTGGTGGTTGTTGCATATAAGAGTACGTTTGGTAACGTTTCTATTCAAAAATTGTTTAGGGAATAGAAATAGAAAAAACTATTTATATTCCGAGGAACAATTTTTGAAGAAGAACGCGTTTGATAAACTTGTTCCTGAAATAAAAAAATAATAGAAACACGTTTGGTAAATTTGTGTTCTTTTTTGTTTCTTTTAATTTTTTTATATTTTTATTTTATTTTTCCTTTTTTTCTTTCTTTTTCTTTTTTTCTTCCTTTTGGCCGGTCGCCGGCCTTGGCTATGGCCGGCGATCGACCGACAAGGGCCGGTGGCCTCGCCTTAGCCGGGCGAGCTCGGCCTTGCCGGATCTAGGCAAGCCCGAGCTCACCCAGCCAAGGCAAAGCCAAGCCTCGCCAGGGGCCGGCGACGCTCCGGCGAGGTTGCCGGCCCTCGATGGCCGGTCGCCAGTCATGGCCAAGGTCGGCGACCGGCCAAAGAAAAAAGAAGAAGAAAAGAAAGAGAAGAAAAAAATGAGGAGAGAGAAAATTTGTTTCTCAAAAGTGTTCAGAAACAAGAAACAAGTTTTTTTTTTTCTTCTTTTCTGTTCTTTTTTTTTCCAGGAACAAAAATAAATTTTGAACAAAAACACAAACAAATGCGTTTCTGTTCTTTTTTTGTTCCCCAAAACAAAAAAAAAAAAAAAAAAAACAGGAATTGTGTTCATAAATAGAAATAAAGAACACAAACAAACAGGGCCTAAATCTCCTCGGTAAAGTTGTTGTGAAGGAATGCGTTCTTAACATCAAATTGTCAAAGTGTCCAACCCTAACTGTAGGCAAGTGAAATCATTGTATGGATAGGTACATGCTTTACAATGGGACTAAAAGTCTCATGGAAATCAACTCATTCCTGTTGATTATATCCCTTGGTCATGAATCTCACTCTATACCGTTCAAGTGAGCCATTTGCATGATATTTGATGTGAAACACCCATTTGCATCCAATTACTTTAAATTGTGAGGAACGAGGGACTAGAACCCAGGTTTGATTATTCATAAGGGCTGTATATTCTGTGGCCATGGCAGCCCTCCATGTAGGATTTGTAACTGCTTGACTGAAGCAAGTTGGAGTGGGTATCAGTTGCACCATAGAATGAAGGGTGTATGTGTGGTCTTTAGTGAGATAACATTGGGCCAAAGTATCGTCTCCAAGTTGCATGACCATGGGCTATGTAGGAGCCATGGGTGAACTAGGAGAGGGCTCTGACCAAGCCAAAGAGTTGATGGCCTGGTTAGTAGAGGGACTGGACTAATCAGTGGAGCACACGATAAAATATGTGGAATTAGATTAAACAATTTTTATTGATGGTGCGATAACACATAGTGCTGTTGATTTAGTAAAAGAGTTCTGCGAAATTGAGGTGGAATGATTTTGATTTGGAGAGGCCATGAGTGGACTGATAGGGACGGAAATACCACCTGGCTAGGGGTAAAATTTTGAATCTATTAATAAATCAAGAGATGGGCCAGCATGAATTGATGATGCAGCAGAAATAAAAGGAAATAAGTCTTCATAAAAAATAGCATCAGTGGTAATATAGAATCAATTATCCTTGAGAGAGTAACATGGATAACCATGGAAGCTAGGAGGATAACCCAGAAAAATGCAGCAATGAGATCGATGTTGTAGTTTGTTCTTTGCGTAAGGTCGAAGGTTCGGATAGATAGTGCAGCCAAAGACGCATAGGTGATGAATTGAGGGTGTAACATTATAGAGAACCTCCCAAGGTGACTTATGGTTGAGCACTGCTAAAGGTAACCTAGTAATGTTATGAACAACACTTTCGAATGCAAGATCCCCAAAGTGAGCTGGAACTAAGGCATGGTTGAGCATCAACAATACCACCTCTACAATGTGTCAATGCTTTCTTTCAGCAGTACCATTTTGGTGATGAATTGTCGGACAAGAGGTATGGTGGTGGATTCCTCGCTCCTGCAAGAGTTTGCGGAAAGGAGCAGACTAGTCTCCCCTACATTGTCACTTTGAATGGCTTTTATCATAGTGTTAAGTTGATATTCTACCAAATTTAAAAATGCTATGAAAATGGAAAGAAATTGATTAAGGAATTGAAAAAGATGTATCTAGGAAAACTGAGAGAAATCATCAGTGGAGCATATATAATAAGGGTTGTCCAAAAAGGATGTCACTAGAATTGGTCCCCATACATAAAAGTGGACTAATTGTAGGGGGCCAAAGACTTATTTTGGAGAGTGGGTAAGCATGACTATGACTCTTGCTGGAGAGGCATGCAAGACAAGGAGAAATAGAAACTATAGATTTATTTAATACTTAACCGACTGAGTTGTAGGAGGCTTGAGCTAGACGAAAATGCCATTTGTGGATGGAATCTATCTTATACACTGGAAAAGCAAGTGGTGATGATGAACACAAGGTTAAAGACGTGGGAGTGGAGTAAAGACCATGATCCAGATCTTCTTGAAGTATGATTCTCCCTGGATGGCAACACTTCACAATTAAAGAAGTAGGTGAGAATATGAAATCACAATTGTTCTCTTCAAAGAATTGATGAATTAATAAGAGATTCTTTTTAATGGAAAGAACAACTAAGATATGATACATACAAAAATTTGGGGAAATATAACCTATGAAGCACGGACACGTTGCCCGTGCTTCTGTGTCGTGTCCAACACGTGTCAGAGCGTATCGGACACGTTGACACACTTAGACACGGTCGGACACGCAGTCAACGCGTGTCGGATTTTCCGACACGTGGTCAAATTTTCTTGACATGCGTGTCCGAGGGAGAGATTGTTGAAGAAGACGATAAATGGTGGAGGTGAGGCCGAGGGAGCGGAGGTGAGGCCGCAACGGCGAGGGAGGGCCAGAGGAAGAGCATAAACTGAGGCGACGCTGCGATGGAGGGCCGGCAGTGAGGCTATAGCTATGAAGGAGGAAGGGCCGGAGGCGAGGCCGCGAGCGACTGCGATGAGGCGACCGAGAGAGTTGAGAGGATCGTGCGATGAGGAGGAAGAAGAGGCCGTCGTTAGGGTTTTAGCAAGAAGAGAGGCAAGGTGGTGGGGGACGACGGAAAGAAACCGGGGGTGGAGAGGGGGTGGATGGGGTGGCGTGGGGGGGGGGGAGAGAGAAATCAGGTAAATGGCAGGTGCTCTTGGGGGTGGGGAAGAAACTGAGGGGGTGGGGGAGATGGTGGTGGCGTGGGGGAAGGGGAGGGGGAGAGAGAGAGAGCAGGGAAGAAATTGATGGGGGCGGGGAGCAGGTGGTGGCGTGAGGGAAGGGGAGGGGGAGGGGGGAGAGAAAGAGCAGGGAAGAACAAGGATGGAGGTGATTGATGGGGGCAGGGGAGCAGGTGGTGGCGTGGGGGAAGGGGAGGGGGAGAGAGAGGTAGAGAGAGAGAGGAGAAAAGGGGAAGAAACCGAGGGGCGGGGGAGCAGAGCAGGGATGGGGTGATTGATGGGGGCCAGGGGGCAGGTGGTGGCGTGGGGGAAGGGGATGGGAGAGAGAGTAGGGGAAGAAATCGAGGGGAGAATTTTGGGGTGGCGTGGGGACAGGGGGAGAGAGAAATGAGGAGGGGGCGATAAAGTTTTTTTTGTTAAAAAAATAAATAAACGAGTTAAAAAGTAATTTCAAAAAATAAAAATATTGAATGTTAAATAATGATAAATTTTAATTATTATAGAAAATCATAGATTTAGTTAAATAAATTTTTTTTTTTTTTTGGTCGCGTGTCAGTGCTACTTAGAATATAACTACCTATATGAGTGATGGGTAAGCAAGATCCATTACCTATGGTGACCTAATTATTACCATGATAGTGCTGAATATCAGATAGCTAAAAGGTATTGTTTGTCATGTAATGAGTAGTACCCAAATCTAGGTACCATGACTCTAAGGAGAAAACAAACGGCGAAAGAGGAATTTCCGCCAAATTGAGCTGTGATGATGTACGGGATTGCTCATGTTGCTGCTGCAAATATCTTTCCCTACAAACATTGGCTCTGTGGCCAAATTTGTTGCAAATTTGACATCTGTTACCACCATTGCCACGCCTAAAATTGCGAATGTTTGAGAATCTGTTGCCATTTTGTGGGCTAGCACCACGTGTACTATTATCATGTACACGCCCAGAGAACTGATTAGAATTTGATCTATAGAAGTGGTCCATACCAAATTGTGGAGATCGTGTTGAGTGTGGAGGAAAGACATCATTGGCCTTCCCTACAAAAGTAGCCGAACCTTGCACTACAGGTTCCATGAGCTTGAGCTGAGCCTTTCGAGATGAAGCAAACGTGGGGTGTCTCAGGGGTCACGTCTTGATACTGACATTGAACTGAAATAGAGATTGCAAGATTTTGATATTATGGACCCAACCCACGAAAGACATGGGTTCGGTGTTCTTGAGGAGAGATGACTTCATTAATGGAGGAGAACTGATCTACAATTGCTATTGTTTGTTGAAGAAATTATGTAACCGTTTGGTTACCTTTATGAAGAGTTTGCAGCTACATCCGAAGTTGAGCTACTCAGGCATGATTTTGTGCTGCATAGGATGTGGCTATAAATCGCCATGCGTCTGTTGAAGAGGTGAATGTTGAGAGCCGTCCGACAATTGCGTCAGCTGAGGTGTTAAGAATCCATTTGAGGGTAACTTGATCATGTGTTGACCATTCTTCATAGGTAGGATTCGAAACAATTGTAGTAGTTCCATCTGCACTTATTTGTGTGATATGAGTTGGAGGACAAGAAGAGGTACCTTCAACAATGGGCAAAAGTTTGTTTGCCCGAAGAAGTGGAAGCAGCCTTGCTTTCCATACAACATAGTTATTACCATTAAGCTTTACTCCAATGGCTAGAAGGGTAATGATGTGGGATTGATTTCCTAGAGTAGATTGTGGAATTGCCATGATTGGTAAGGATGCCGGAGCTGATTCAGAGACTCCAACTGGTTCAGAAGCTGTGACTGATGAATCTTCTTTGGAGATTTCAAAAAAGACGATATTGAGAGGTTGTGTTTGCTTTCGCAGTGGTATACTCTAATATCATGTGAAATTTTATGGGATTACCGTCAACTGTTCTAAAAGCTTAAATTATTAGATGAAAACGTGATTTAATATTTAATTATTCTAACAGAGAGAAAACATGTTGAAATTGATAAGGCTTGGAAGAGTTTGTGCAAAGTATGGGCACACCTCAAAAAGGATTGTTTGCCGTTTAGTAATCTATTAGCTTCCTCAAGATTCACTTCAAGAGGTTCGTGATCAAAATCAATGGACTTGATCAAATGATCACAATTTCAACAACAAAGCACAAGGTATGAACATCTGGAGTGCCAAAACTTGGCACGGAGGAACATTTAAGTGTCAGAAGTTAGGAAAGTGACACTTAAGTGCCAAAATCGGAGCAAAATGGATCATTTAAGTGCCATTCCGGCCAAAATCCGACCAAAATGCCGACGTGATGATTGTCCGGCGAATGAAGTGCAAAACAACGCCATTTTGCATGCGACGTGGCTAGACAATACAAAAATGACATCGTTTTGGTGCGACGTGGTAAAAAAATTAATATAAAATTTAATTAAATTAAATTTAAAACTAAATTTATTCAAAACATTTAAAAAAAATTAAAAATTAAAAAAATTAAAAATAAAATAAAATAAAGGCAGGGTAGGCGGCTAAGGGCTGAGCTCTCGCCGCCGCCGCCACCGGAAGGGCGGCAATAGAGGGGAAGGGTCACCAGGGTCACCGGCGGCGAGACCTGCGAGCCCTCGCCCAGATTTGGGTGAGGGTCATGACCCTCGCTCGACCAGGCCAAGGGCCACCGCCAACACCAACCTTCATCGGATGGGCAAGAGCTCACGGGCCCTCGTTGCCGGTTGGCCGAGGTCGCCAACCCCTAGCTAGGGCCCGGCAACCTCGGGCGACCCTCCCCCTCCAACGTTGGCCCTTCGGCGGCGGCGAGGAGGCGGCGGCGGCGAGGGCTTAGCCCTCGGCCGCCTACCCCGCCCCCGCCCAATCCCTTTTTATTTTTTTAATATTTTAAATAAATTTAGTTTTAAATTAAATTATATTATTTTTTATATTATTTTTTTTACCACATCAGCACTAAAACGACATCATTTTTGTATTATCTAACCATGTCAACGTGCAAAACGGCGTTGTTTTGCACTTCATTCACCAGAAAATCGCCACGTCGGCATTTTGGCCGGAGTGGCACTTAAGTGATTCATTTTGCTCCGATTTTAGTACTTAAGTGTCCCTCCATGCCAAGTTTTGACACTTGGGAAGTACTTTGTCCACAAAGCACAAATATTCTCATTTATTTATTTATTTAGTTTTTTTTGCCAACATATTTCTCGTTACTTCTTAAACTAAACTATATGCAATCTTAGAGAATAAGTCCAGAAGAAAAAAAAAAGACTTAAGGTTTTGGATGTTGGTGAATTGAGGACTTAAGGATTTTAAAAAAAAAAGAAAAAAAGATCAGATCTCGACCTCACCATTGATAGTAATCAAATGTCAGATATGAAACGTAGTAAGTGACCAAATATTCCACATGAGGGCGTCGTTGATATTTTGACGCTTGAATTTCATCGACGGCGAGATTGAACACTAATTGGGCCTTTTTGAAAATCTTAATCCGCAATTGACCAAAATAAAATCATAACTTCTTCAGTGACTAACGGCTAAGACGTTAAATCCCGTTCCTACACTTCATCTGGCATTCTTAGTATATCTACACTTTTCGTAACGGTATTGCAAGAGGCCTTTTCCTTTTTTTCTCGGGGTACCGCTTTTCCTTTTTAACTTTGATCTTTGCTTCTTTTTCTGTTGTTAACATCTCGCCTTTGCTAAAGCAAAAATGACGAGCCGAAATGCTTTTCTTATTTCAGAGAAAAAGTATGGCTACGAGAGCAAAAGATCCACGCCCAGATTTGGAACTAGACTAGCCTCTAAAGTATGATCTCGATGGCTGGTTATTTGCCCTATGCCCAAGAGCTTTATTCCCCACGGTGTTCGTGGACTTGGGTATTATATGACGGTCTCTTATGAAATAAAAAAAAAAAAAAAAAATAGTACTAATGCCCATTTTTGCTCTTTATTTTGACTCGGAAAGACCGAAGCTAATACTTCTTGGCAAAATAACTACGACCACCTCGCTTACCATTTGATAGGATGCCGAAAACCATTTATGGAGTGAGATGTGTTTTGTCGGAGTGACATTCCAAAGTCTCGTATTGTATTGCCATGGACCTCATTAAGTTATTCATAAGACCCAAGCCAGAGTCAGAGGGTCACCATAGTTGTGTGGTTACGATTGAGTATTCCCTTCGGTATGCCGACCCACATTGAAATCGGCCGAATTATTGGTAATCTTATCAAAGGCAGACTCCCCCTGGTGGATGTGTGATTCATGTATGGAGTAGACCCGTACATTGATTTGATGAGAGCAAAGTAATAGCTAGGCGAGATAGCTTGAACATGCGGCTTCTAACAGACTTTTTACGTGGTTTAGAGGGTAGGAACTAATCTAATCAACCCTCCAGTAAACAGCGCAATTGGTAAGTTCTCCCTCTTCCCACTGTAGGATCGGGAGTTCGAATCTTCTCGTTGCTAGCATCTTAAGTGGGGGCTTTAGTGGTGGGTTCCTGGGCCATCTCCCCTCCAGGTATAGTCGGTGGTCGCCGTTGGGCCTGTCAGGTCCTTGGAGGCCATGAGCACCCGCAAGGTTGTGCCAGGTCGGATCCTGAATATCAAAAAAAAAAAAAAAATTAATCTGATTAGGCATTGCATTAAAGTAGTATTGCAGGTGATATGGAGTAACGCTAATGAAGACGTCACTTATTGGATGAAAAACCTCTCTGTTAAATTATTCATCTTCTCAGGGAGATTGGGGTGGGGACGAATTAGTTTTAGGAATGGGTTTCGACTCCCACACCTTGCAAGGAAGTAGGGCAAAAGTCTAAGAGTGAGAGTTAGAGTAAGAATAAAATATGACTAATCAAAAATAAAAAAAAAATAAAAATGATTCATAAGGCACGATCTCATATGGTCACAATTTTGTGTGGGTGGTTTGGTTATAATTTGATCTTGTGATCCATCAGACGTTGTCCTGCGTACATCCTCATGCTCTGTAAAATGCAAGTTCCCATATATTGTATCAGAGTGAATGTTGTGCCGTCCAGAGAGTACTAAGTGAAATTTAAGCTTTCTAGTAACTTTAAGTACAAGGTATAAGACTATCATTTCCACTTTCTCTTGATACATTTGGTCTGGAGATATCATAGGATGTCCCATATTTTATTCAGAACCTTTCTGTCATTACATTCGAGGACTAACCTAAGTTGTAATTTCCAATCGATCCATGAAAAGTAAAGGCCCCCGCTCAGCTCAAATCATATCGAACAGAGCAAACGTACGAAAAGGAAAAAGAAAAAGGGAAAGGTTTAGCTACAGTTGGGAAGCAGCGTCTGCCCGATTAATCGTTCTTGAAATTTGTAATATGAACAGAGTATTTCTTTTATAAGTGAAATGTTGCATAACATGTGCTGAAAGTCCGTACACAACACCTGGTTTAGTTGTCTTGCACCTCTAGGTAATAGACCACGATGAGTATTTTGTGAACAAGAATCATATGTCTGCAGCTAGGCCTCCTAGACGCGGTGTCCGGCGACCTAAAAATCCATAGAACATTATGCAAACCCCATGAATCGGTTAATTTTAGACGTTTGATCTTAGTAGATTTGGTGTAAGAAACCAGATATTTTAAACCAATGTAAAAGGATCCCTTCCCATCTTAAGATGAAATATTGATGGAACACATAATATCTCTTGTTAAATTAGCGCTTGAATAATGTTTGATTTGGTGACTCGGACTTCTTTATGCTCTTCATTTTTATGATCATTCCCTAGTGATTTGGAGCAAAATGCATGAGGGCTCACTTGATAAAAATTGAAAAACTAAGCACTGAATTTCAAGTGTTGAAATTAGAAATTTAAAGTTGTTTGATATTAAGTAAAAATTGATGACTGAATATTGTTAAATGCTTCTCATACAAGGCATTGTGATCATTACCGACATGCTTTAGCAATACAATTGGTAGGATTTTAATTGCCATCAATTACTTTATCAACTTAATCGAATCCTTAAGTCATCGTTAGTTATGATAATCAAAACAAATTTAATATCATGAAATACCGAATTTTCAATTTTCATGGCATGATTGGATTATCAAACAGTATCAATCATGTTCTTGGGGGGAGTTTAGTTTCCATCTCCATTTCTTTGCCCTCTCAGTTCCACAGCTGATGAACATATGGGAACGAATATATCTTCACCAATCCTTTTGATTTGGGACCATAGTGTCATTCAATTTCTGGCTATTATACCCATTCTGTGATTATTCATCTGTACGACACATTCAAAAGAGATAAATGCTTTGTGTGGTCGACAAACCTTAGGACATTCCTTTCTCTCGGCTTACTCTAGACTTTGGGCCTGTTATAGTTTTGGCCGCTACCACCGGTAGGTCGGCTGTCACATTAATGTCTGGTACAATGTTTGACAAGGAAATTTATGACCAAATTATTTCCATGAACCAATTCTTGTCTTCGTTTGACAACGAAGACAAGTGCAGCATTGGAATTTTGTGAGTTTACAGATTCTTTTGTGGAGCCAAAGGAGGTCGTCCCATGTGCTTTAAATACACCTGGTAACTATTTGAAAGCCCAAGTCCAAACTACTAATAAAATATCAGCTTAAATTATGAAAGTCCTTTAGTGGCTCGAGAGCATTGCTCTCGTGACCTCGCCAAGGTGACCTCCAACCCTCGCCCACTCATCGGCTAGCAAGTACCGACACTTTTTAAGAGTCTTTGTATTGTGTTGGATATTGCAACACATTTCCAACATTTCAACACGTGTACGACACTCTTCGATACTTTTCAATACTCAGTCAATACATGTTAGAAAATTTAACACATGATCAACTCTCCCAACACTCTCCAACACGCAAGTTTGGGATTCTGATATGCGAGTTTGGAATTCCGACACGTGATTCTAACATACATGAGGTCAATTTCAAAAAATTCCAATAAATGAGATTTCAAAAAATTTCAATAAATAAGGAGTCAAAATGTAAATATATAATAAAATAAAAAATAGTCAAAATAATAAGAGGGGAAAGAAGAAAAATCTAATCTTCTCTTCTCTTTCAACTCTCATTCCTATGACACACGATTCACTCCCAAGTTTGTGTTTTCTTTTTTCTTCCGACACGCTCTGATATGTGAGTCCAAAATGTAGATTACTTTTTTTTTTTCCTGAATTTTATGGATTATTGGAGTGGAGTTGAATTTATCAAATTGAAATAATGAATAATATTAACAAATGTTGGATTAATGTTTTTAATGTAAATTTATTCTAAACTCCTTTTCTATTATTTATTTTTTTGTGAATTGAATCAAATTAATTTGATCATAATAATCATATAAAATATACATTTAATTTTGAGTATCCTAACGTATCAGAATTCTCTATTTTTTAAGAAACGATATATCGGGGTATCGTGTCATATCGTGTCGTATGTCATGTGTCGGTATCGGTGTTACTTATTTCATCGGAAAGTGAGATTTCCGTGTTTTCCGATCGATAAGGAGTATAAACCATGACCTGACATAGCCATAAATCTATCGCACCTTATAACTCCACCACATATTGTTCCTCCATAACAGCCTAGCCCCGATACCTTGTAAGATCCAAACCCGAGTTCCGGCAATAATGAACCTCGAGAATAGACCTAGACTTCTACTACTCATGTTTCAGTGGAAGTGTTGACGAGTAAAGCTTAAGCGCGAGGACTATCCTTCCAAACAGAACCTTCAGCTTTAAAATATTAAACACCACAAACAGTGCACGAAAACCTGTACATGGTCGATCCAAGCACGGCACGTAGGCCCTGCCACTTTCAATATGGACATGACAGTCATATGCCCACACACGGAATGGGCAACCCATTGGCTCCTTACATCATATGCATATATGTCGTACTAATTTATGTCAAAATTTGTCATAGAATACGCAACATCAAAATTAGAGATAGACAACAATATATAGATAGGTGGGCCTAACAATTCTTTGTGGGCAATGTCATAAGAATCGCACATCCACCAAGAACTTTTTAAATTGAGTCATAACTACTCCGCATCACTAGTGACTCGAAAATCTGCAGTTGGCAAATATAATGCAATCAATTCAAAAATTCGCTCACCATCGTGATCTCATGAAAAATAGTTGACCCACTTATCACTACATCGAATGTCGTGGTGGATCCCAGGCAACATATACACGCGTGCGCCAAACTTTATCATCCTCAATCGCATATTTGAGAATCTGTATTATAGCGAGACCGGAAATTCTGGTGCGAGACATGTCAAATGTGCAAAATAGAAAACAAAGGATGGCATGTCGATCCAACGCAGGCCCACCAGGTTTGTCCTCCAAGTTGAATTTAAGTATGCATGCCAGATTCCTGTATTGCTTTCTCATGGCTAAGGAGAGAGAAAATCATTAGGGAGCTTTTAGGTCGGCCCCGCCACCACAGCCAAGCATCGGGATTCGCCGGAGGACAGAAGTCTCCATGAACGGACCCACGTCCCCGAAAGGCGCACTCCTTCCCTCTCTCTAGCTGCTGAATTTGTCTTTGCCGGTTCCTTTTCTTGGCAGTGCTGACTGGAGTTGATGCAGAGAGTCAAAAAGAGGGAGAGCCGAGATCCATCTTCTTTGCCACTGATGTCTCTGCTTTTGCTTCCCACAAATGATTTTTTCATATACTTAAATGGGTTGATCATTCTCGACTGCCCTCGTTTTTGGGTAATGTGGATTGCTCTGAATTCCTTTCTTTGCTTATAATCTACGTAGCTTCTTGCTTGGTCTGCCGCTCTCTTTTTTGTTCTGATCGGTGGAAAAGATCGATGATAGCGATCGTCTCCTTTGGCGTTATTATAAGAGTCTCGCGACCGATAAGAAACGCTCCGTTTCGAGTCCTGTACTCCGCTCTCTCCGTTCCTTCTTTTTACCGGGTTTATCACCACTGTGATTATCTTCAGTTCATCTTCATCGGGATTGGAGGGGCCGCGGATTCTCTGGGTTTTCCTCGTACCCGTACGTTCTCTCAACTCCAAGCGAGCTCTAAAGCTTTTCTTGGTAACCCCATTTGTCTGTTTCCCTTAGTCTTGATGCTCTGCTGTCTTGGTATGGTGGCTTGGTCCCCCATTAATAGCTTTGGCATTTACTCTTCTTGGATGGAAAGCAAAGCAAAGCAAAGCAAAGCACAGCACTTCTTGTGTTATCTTATCTTCCCCACCGTGTGGCTAAGAACTGGTTCGTTGGTGTTTTTGGCGAGAACTTGGGATCGGTTTGTGTCATTTTCAGTGTCTAGGATGACCTTAGATCTGAGCAGGAGAGGGAGGAAGGTGAACAGTGAAAATCTGCAGGAAATCTTTTTTTGGCACCTCAAAATTTAAAGTGAAGTTGCTTCGGAGTAAGCATGTTTAGAGGAAAGTATTGTATAATCATCGGCATTGCATTGTTTCGTTCATCGGTGTTTTCCACAACTGAAAGTTGAAGTCTTGAGGTTAACAATTGCAGCACACAGAACTCAGAAGCAGGGCTTATTTGGGTGGAACTCCATGCTCCATTCCATTAACCGTGTAACTTCTACTTGTCCATGTACAGTGAAGATGGTTCTACTCGAGCTGTCCTAACCAGAATGAATGATTTCTTTGCAGTTTGCATAAGCTGATAGATTGATAAAAGTGTTGCCTGGGGAACTGCTGGTGAAGACAAAGAACCTTGATTTTGCTTTTCCTTCTATGTTTTCGTCGCTTGCAGCTAACATCTTAACTGGTAATCCTGAATCTGCTTTTGCACCGAAACCATGTTCCTTCTCCTTATTGGAATTTTGTGAGTTTTCATGTCAAATTGACAATGTTTGTGGTCATTCCACTTCAAGGTTGCAGTGGCAATTGACAAAGACCTGCATTATATGTATAACCACTTCATTGTTTCATCGAAAATTTTCAGATGAAATGCTAATATTATTTTGTTTTCAATTCTTAGCATAGTGTTGAGGAGATTCAGACTACTTATAACAATGATGCTGATGAAGAATGATCTGAACCGTTTTTTGCAGTGACAATGGGTGGTGAAAGCAACTGAAGCCATGGCGTCTGATGTTCCATCAAAGCATGAAGTCTTCCCTCCTCACAGGGATAGGAAATCCAACTCATTGGTCAGAAAGAGTCTAAAGCCACACCAGAACTCCAAGAAAGTGAACGAGAGTGTCAGGAAGCCACGATGGTCCGATCGGATTGGATATCCAGAGAGATCAATGGTACAAAGTTGTCAGGGTCAACCAACCTTAAAGCAGGGTTACCCAGGGGAGAAGTATGCGAATGCCCATGCTGTTCAGCTGAAATCCTCCACAGATCAACAGAGACAGCGTGCTAGCGGGGAGATTGTTAAAGAAGATGAGCTTGTCAGGCACATGACCAATTTGCCTGATTATCTCCAGCGTGTCGAAACCAGAGGAAACCTCCAGGGGAAAGCTCTGAACTTTGGAGTCCTGGACTGGAGTCGTCTAGAGAATTTCACTCGCAACTGTAATACCAGAACTTGTAATCATCAAAGTGAGCAGGGGGCATCTCTTTGTCCTAGCTCTAGTTATTGCGAGATAGATGGGATTTCTCGACGTGTCAAGCCAAATGCTTGCAAAGTTGTGCTCTCTCAAGATGTTGAAAGTGCTTCTAAGAGTATGTTGGAGGGGCACGAAAAGATAAATAGAACTTACAGATCTTCGAGAAAAGAGTGTACAGACATTGCGCTCCAGAAGGACGACAGGAACTCATTGAATCAGATGATTGTATCGGAGTTAGGTGGTTCATTGGACTTGCGTAGTAAGAGTAAGAGGAGAGTTTCCAGTGGCGAAGGAAATATCAGAGTGGGGAAAATGGCTGAATCAGGCACCGGAGGAAATAATAGAGAACAGAAATGCATGTCCGTGGCTGGAACTTCATCATCAAAGCTGAGTATCGATGCCGGATCAATCAGTTTAAAGGAGATGATTACTGCTGAGAATGACGAGAGCGAGAAAAAAGTTGAAAAGTCATTAAATAGAGAAACATCCAACAAACGATCTTCGTGGAATAAAGCAACCTTAGCTCTACTTTCTACCAGCAAACGTCCACATAGTAGCTCAATGGATGCATCCCAGAAAAGTGACACCAGAAAATTGTTTGATCACAGTTTGACGGATGCGACTCGGAATTATTTCCCAGATGTGTTATTTTCCGAGGAGCTTCGCTCAAGAGAACCATGCTCGGAATTACCACACTCATGTCCAATGTCGTTGAAAGTTGATTCCCAGAGAGAGACTGCTAGGAGAGGTTCAGAGCTCGAATTTGACGAATCTTCAATTTTCTCTGGCGGCAGCAGCTCAGGGGATGACCTGTCTAGCAGTAAAATTTCAAATATGAGAAAGCCAAATGATAGTGACGAGACTAGAAATTCGAGCAGAAGGGAGGGTATGGGAAGTCTGACTCAAGAAGCTGTTAACTCTGCAGGCAAGAAAAGTAGGCATCCATCACCCAGCCACCGGTTCAGCTTCAGTTTCAGTAGGATAAGCAGAAGTCTCAGTTTCAGAGAAAGTACTTCTGCTCCTCTCTGTAGCTCAGCATCTGTGACTGATAGATCTGGTCCGATGGCTTCAGAGGATTTTCCTTGCGGTGGCAGTCTCACTAAAGAGAAGCCCGACGTTGCTAGCAAAGTTAGGTCCGGCATTAGAAGATTACTAGACCCACTTCTGAGGTCCAAGTCATCAATTTCATACCATCGCTCCGAAAGCATTCGGCAACCAGAACAGAGCGTAGCTTCCCTGAGCTCGAGCCATGAATATTCCACTGAATCACTTCAAATTGGTAACCATGAGGTATCAACACTTGAAGCTCTTCTCCAAGTTACTAGTGCTGACGGACTCCCCTTATTCAAATTTGTGGTTGGCAAGAACGGCCACATTGTTGCTGCTGCCACCAAAGATGCGACACTATCTGGAAAGAGCAATTGTGCGAGAAAATACACGATCTATTCTGTGGATGAAACGATAAAGAAGAGCAACGGCTGGATTGGACAAGGAAGTAAGACGAGAAGTGGCGGCTCTGTGCACAATGTAGTTGGTCAGTTGACATGTCGTGATGCTTGTTCAGACCACTGCAATGAGCTGACCGTTGAGAGAGAATATGTTTTATCGGGACCCGGATTGAGTCGAGCTGACAAGGAATTACCGTATCCACCAATGAACAGGGAACTTGCCGCCATCATCTTCAAGATTCCTATGGACATGCCTAGCATCTGCGAAGCACAGGCTACTAATCATAAATTTTTAAGAGTGGATTTGCAAGGGTCCAAACTTTCAAATGAAGATAAAAATCATCTAATGGTTATACTTCCAGGGGGTGATCATAGTATGCCGAGTAACGGAGAACCGTCATCGTTGATCAACAGATGGAGATCTGGTGGATCATGTGATTGTGGAGGTTGGGATGTCGGTTGCAAATTGCGCATTCTTTCTCCCCTAAAGGACTTCTATGAAACATCAAGTGTTTGCTCGATGTCAGATCACCTTGAACTTTTTGCTCAGGTGTGTATGTATCCTTCATCTTTTCAGGTAATTGCATTGTGTACTTAATGCTTCTGGTTTCACCTAATATTTTCTTGTTTACAGGGAGAAGCTCAACAAGAGAATGCCATTTTCAGCTTGAAACTATATAGAACAGGAATCTACCTGGTCAAATTCAATCCTACAATCTCGTCATTACAAGCATTTGCCATTTGCATAGCTGTAATAAGCTGCCAGATGTCTTCCGAGCCCTCTGATCGGTGTCAACTTTCCAAATCTAGAACTTCACGGGGACATTCAATAAACGGAAATGATGTGAATCTGCCAAACATGACGCCGCATTTTGAAGTTCCCCCAAAATATCCTCCTTTCTCGCCGCTCGATAGAGTTTAATTCAGGGGCAAGGGTGCTTTGATTTTGCAGGCAGATGGTTAAAATCCTTGATTACCAAGAGGATTGGCGGCAAAGTCCTGATAGAACCTGGATATTGCAATGAACTGCATGCCCTTCAAAGGGGTTAGTTCCACGGCAGATGACTCAGGTTGTTATGGGTATTGTATTGACTAGCTGCAGTACCAGAACATAGAAAATGGTGTTTGCATTATGAAAAACCTGAAAAGTTCGGTCCAATCTCTTTCACTGGGGCAAACCAGGGGAAATTAACAGTATGCAAACTACGTTTTCCTTGTACTGTGATGTTGGCATCTTATTACCCTCAAGTTTGAAGATGTGGATGAACGATAGTTACAATACAATATTAAAACTATCGTCACAATTTTATGATTGCATACGATTAAAGGTGGGAGGTAACCATGAAAGTTAAGTCTAATCTTATGCTTTTTGCCTTCTGTCATCTTTCAAATTTGCTTTCTCTGAGTTGTAGGGCTGAAGTTCACCATTCTCAGACCGTTCCAAGGTTTTATCCTTCTTCATTTGGCATGTTAACCACTAGGTTGCTAGATTGAATTAGAATCATGGGAAACTTGTTTTGTCTGAGCTGGATATACTCTTGATAGCAGTTAATACGACAGGTTCACATCCAAGTTTCATGGTCGAGAACAGTTTTCTGGCCAAAAATTGGCTAAGTGATTGATGTTGCACAGGCTATTCCCATGTGCAAGAGGAATTAACTTTGGATATTGATGTACCAAGAATGTTCTCGCTTTTGGAGGGCTAAATAGTTTCCTGCCATAGTTCTAATTTTTGGCTTTTCCAGTCCGCGACAAACAGTCTAGGACAAGTCTACTAGCTTGTTTCCTCATACACAAAAGGCATATTTTAAGTCCTACTAATTGCAGCGATAACGAGGACAAAAACATTGACATTCTCAAGGCGACGGATGCTTCTACCATTGTTGCAGATTCAACAAAACTCAAACAGAACCGGAAACCAGGAGCATGCCGAAGAGCCAGTAAGAGATGGCAAACCTAGAAGAAGAGCATCGATATGCAGGCAAATTTGCAGTCTTTCAATCTCCTTGCAAAGTAAACTACGTTATCTGATGTTTTATGTGACAGCAGACCATAATACTTTGTCGTTAGAACGAGTTACGTAGGTGCTTAACCTGTAAGTGCGCTTATATTTCTGATGGAAGCCAACTTGAGTGGGGACGAATCCAAAGAAACGAGCTTAACCTGAACTTTAGTCAACCTGAAAATTAATTAGATTAAAAATCTTAAACAAAACACGCATTAATATGGCCCAATTCTGCGGCAAAAATATATATTTCTATTCTAATTTTCATTAAATTTGAAAATGGGTAGAAGATACAAATTTCCGAATAATTGTTTGCAGGATTCTCAAAAATTAAACTCATCGTGTTTCTAATGAAATTATTAAAAAAGTAATAAATAAAGTACTCGATTTGAGCTTTTATATTATGAGAGTAAAATAACAAAAAATTTGGGCATAATTAAATTATATCGAATAGGTTGGCCATTGGACTTTTTGCTAATGACATTTTCAATAGAAAAGAACCGAAAACCTTCCTCTAATGATAAGAAATATAACCGACGTTCAACGCAATCCGAAAGATTGCACCGGTAATTCCGTAAGTTAACATGTCTCGCTCGACTGGCAGCAACCATCGCCTTACTAAGAAGGCAATTGGACCGACCTCCGAGACCTGCCCCAACCCCACTCCTATCTCTTCTAAAAAGACAAGCTTAACTCGTTTTGTCATTACATATGGAATGGAAATTTACACATATTTATAAACTATATAATTAAATATAATATTATTAATATATTTGTTTAATTTTATATTATAGTTATAAGTATATAATCCTAGGCCGGTTCGGTATGGAATGAACTCGGTGGGTGTGGAATTGTGTCCCCTGGCCACGGTGGTAGATGGAGACGGTGTTTAGAAGCAACCACCCTTGAAAGAATGCACTCAACTCATTAGGGTACCGCATAGTTACGTTTTTGTTATTTTATTTTTCTATTCTTTTACTTTTCGGAATAGAAAAAGAATATAAATCCGTTTAATAGTTTCATTAATTTTTCTGTTCCCCGGAATAGAGAAGTGATTGAGGAATAGATTTGTAATAAAAATAAAAAATATAAAAAAGTAACTTCTTGTTCTTGAGAGTAATTTCTAGAAATAAGTTTTTTTTTTCTTCTTCTTCCTCGCCATATCGCCATCGCCAGGTGGCTATTGGCCGGCGGCAGGCATCAGCGGACGGTGGCGGCAAGGAAGAAGAAAAGAAAAGAAAATTAAAAAAGAAAAAAAAAATCTACGTTACAAAATTTATGGATCATATCAAACACAATCATGTTCTTTTTTCTTTTGAAAATAAAAATTTTATGTAGTTATCAAAAATGTTCTTTTACTGAAAAATTATTTCAGGGAGTAAAAATAGAAAAATACTATTCATGAAAAGAAATTTTTCTCCCCAAATATAAAATATTACTAAACACATCCTAGAACAACTCAAAAGGTGAGTTGAAACATTAGACCATGTTTAGTCATAAAGACAAGATAAGGATAGAGTTGGAAAATAAAACAAGAAATCCCCTCGGATTCTTTATATCTTAGAACTTCTTCACTGCTTGATTGACTATAAGAATGGACATTGAAATAAAAAGGACATTAAATTGAAAAGACATAAAAGAAAAGTTTATATATATATGGCAACATAGACCTCCCTCAATCACGGCCAAGTGACTACTGCAAATGGCATCTTAGGGGGTGGCAACCACCACCTGTGGCCGTACAAGAGCAGCAGCCACACTATATGTAAAAATTTTGTGATATTACTATTAAATATTGTTTTCTTTTTTGATCGAAAACTGCCAACCATTCAAAACATTTGCATATTTATATTTAAAATGTAGTTTAATATGTAAGTAATCTAACACTCTCTCTCAACGATAGGCTAGGCTTTAACTTAATATTAAGTTGTTCTATCACAATAATTGTTTTAAAAGTTTAAACTATTAAATAAAAAAGTGGCATACTATTTAAACATTACAACAATATGGCGGTTGACTTCGCTAGAGAACGGTTGATCTTTCGGACAAGTCCTCAATCGTGTTTTCTTGTGGCTATCTATGATGGAGATTGTCGCTGGGCCAATGACCATAGCACGATGGTTGCCTTAGCGTGGTGACCACTATGTTGTAATCACTAGGCTAGTAGCTCCCTTGTGGCCGTTGTGTCATATATTTGAATCAAGAGATGGAGACATGGTAGAACTTCCCAAATTTTAAATTCGAATCAGGAGAGAGAAGGCCAACCATTGTGGTGGTCACCAATTTTATTCTGTTGACCACGAGAAATTGGTACTATTGTCACCATCACCTATCCACACAGCTCACCCAATGGACCTAGCGTTACAAATCCAGATTTATCCACTCTGAAAAATGTCACTAAACACTAGATAAAATATTTTGTATGTTATTGGGGCTGCCATTCATGGCCCAAGAAAGAATAGCCTAGGAATGTATCAAGTCACATGTTTGGGCTCAAAGGTAGTCCGTCTTTGGGCTTCATATAATTTTTTTAAGGGAGTTTTTGGCTTGTCTCTGGACTTATGTATATAAAACAAATCAACAAGATTATACGGCCTCACACACCATTTTGAAATGAATCAACTCACTTTAAGAATCACAAAATCAAATTATAAGCCACTCAACTCTTCCATAAGAAAAAAAAAAAACTCTTCCATAAGAATATCACTACATTCGGTGACTACGTTGATATGCGCAGACCCTCTTTACAGATAAGACGAGAGTTTAAATCTCTAGATTCGCATACTGCACATTCATTAGTGGACTTAAGTGCGGCGTTTTAGTGGTGAGTCCTATGCTAGCGTTGTTCCAGATTTATGCCACTGGCTAGTGGCTGTACGGTGGTTCCTAGGTATCAAAAAAAAAAAAAAACTCTTCCATAAGAATTTGACATGGCAGTTTATCAAAATCAATTATATTGACTAGACTTGGATACTTCTACTATTCCATGAAAGGCGTCTAGAGGGTCCCCGTGTTGCTAGATTTCGAAATTTATCCTCTCTTTTTTTTTTTTTTCCTCAAAATTCTCTTCATTTTATCCCTCTTTATCATTTACACTCATACTCTCGCTTAAATCTTTCTATGTATATCTTATTTCCCATACATTTATTTCTTCGATTCATAAAATTTAGAATATAATCTACCAAATTATGACAAATACCATGACTCCTCAACAAACAAACCCGTGTAAGGAGTGATTTGCTAATTTTATTTTTTTCTTTTAATTTTTCAGATTTAATAATCCGATTTCATATAATATCGAATGTCGAAGATAATCCAAAATAAGTGATCATTAGATGTAGATTCATCGAGAATTCAATGTATTTTAAACCTGAAATACTCCCCTCTAAATAGTTGATGCATTAGCAACCTAACAAGAATTAAAATCACATCCCTCGCGTAATCATAAACAGCCCCCACATTTTCAAAAATTACGCATAACCCCGCCGGCGCCCCACAAAAAAAAAAAAAACCTAACCCTGATGTCAAATGGGCCCGGTCGGCCTGGGCGCGTCAGAACACTTTTTGTTAGTGAGATGGGCCCATTTCATGTCAAGCCTTTTCTAGGCCTTTTTGGTCATTTTTGTGATTTTTTGGACCCAAAGAGCCTTTAGGCCTTGAACAGTGTTACCAACCTGTCCAGTGGCCATTACCTAAGTAGCACCGACACTGACACGCGATACGCGACACGACACGTCATTTATAAAAAAAAATAGAGAATCCGACGCCGACACGTTATATATTAAATATATATTTTTATATATACATAATAAATTATCATTTTTATAAATTCATAAATAAATAATTAATTAAAAAGCCTAGAATGAATATACACTAAAAACATTAATCCGCCAATATTAATATCATTCATTATTTTAATTTGATAATTTCAATAATTCATAAAACTTGGAGAAAAAACAAGCGATCCATATTCTAGACTTGCATGTTAGATATGTTGGAAGATGAGAAAAAAAACCTTAAGGGATGAATTGTGTATTACGGGCAATGGGATTTAGAAGAGAAGAGAAGATTGAGTTTTTCATATTTTTTCTTTTATTATTTTTATTATTGTATTTTATTTTTTCATATATATATATATATATATATATATTGACATCTCATTTATTGAATTTTTAAAATTAATCTCGATATCGGAATTACGTGTCGGAAACTTGTATGTCAGAATTCCGACTCAAGTATCGAGAAAATTAACTACGTGTCGGATTTTTAGACACGTGTTAACAGAGTGTCAAAAAGTGTTCGAGAGTGTCGAAGAGTCCGACACGACACGAAGACTCTTGGAGAGTGTCGGTGCTTCGTAGGCCATTACCAAAAAATTGGAGGGCTCGAACTTGAGCTCAGGTTTTGGCCAGGGCATGGCACGGCGAGGTCAACCCATTTATCACCTCTAGTTGGGGTAGTTGGAGTCGGCGACAACAAAGCTCCTAGGTACAATGAAGGAGAACATCGAGGATGAGGAAGAAGGAGAAGGAGGACGATTCCCCTGTTTCGTGCATGTAAAATCATAAATCTTTTCCACAATTGTAGATTCTCAAAAACACCAGTAAGAGATGGATCTTGTCGGTAGCAAAAAGTCAATTCTTCACCTGCCCGGTTTGTCACTTGTTAGTAACTTACCAATACTCCTAGAAAGGTATTGGAATTATTTGATTCCACCAGCCATTTCAAAGTTTTATTAACATTCATTTAAAGAGTAATCAACGCATTAAAGGTTCTAATTTTTATATGAAGTTAGTAACTTTTTAATTGTCTATTCGATTTTTGAAGGGAATCATCATCTTTGCAAACTCGGCATTGAATTGATGGACGATTTGTCTGGTGAGGAAACAGATCGGGACATATTGTGGTCTTCTTCCTTTTCCACAAGAAAATAAAAGGGTAAAATAAACAGAGAAATAAACTCAATATTGAGTGAACAAGAAAGGGACCGTGATCGATGTAATAAATGTGAATCTCACCATTATAGGGAGAGACATGTTTGCTGGAACAGGAAAGAGACTAACATGGTCTAATTGACCGATTGATGTTGAGAACGTCTACGTTCACGCATTCGATTCACGACATAGCATGTGAGCAAGTCTTGTTTGTTCTTTTTTGCATTTTTCTCGTTAATGTGTCGGTCGGTTGGAGTAACTTATGTGCTCCTTTGTCTGCACTTCACAAGAATTATTGTCCCCATGTTCATTTAATACGAGGAACAAGACAATTCAATATCTCATGATTTCATATTATTATTTTTTTCCCTCTAGACTCTAAAATATTTTATCTTGCATCACATGCGTGCACGCCCTGGTCGCTCTTTCTTACATGGACATCCAAACACAATTGCAATAATGTTACTATGATAGAAAGCATAGATCTTAGATATGGCGAGGGTTCAAAACGACGGATTATTTAGATTAACATGGTTCAAATCTAGTATAGTTCTCTATTAAATTACTCGATATGATGGATATATGTGTTTATTTTTGTTTAAATGTGTGTCTTCGAGATATATAACATCGATAATCAATGGATCGAAAGTCCCACATGATTGTCAGCTGACCAGTCGAAGGTATATTATGTTGGAATGTCTTGTGATGGATTGTTGGACATCCGCCCCGGGGGGGCGGGGGGAGGAAAACACGAGCGCAGACATCATTAAATGACATTTTACGTAGCGGAATTAATGGCGAACACATTACATCTATGCCGTGTTGGGTACCGAGCAAGTGTGCAGCAAGGTCATTCAATCGAGTTAGGGCCATTTATTGTTCAATAATATCTTCATGGCGAACACACTACATCTACGCCGTATTCATTTATTTGAGCCACCGCCGATAGTGGCGTAACGCGTTGGATGATGCCGACAAGATAGTGTTTGTACAGTCGATGGTGGCAACTAGCCGTGCCAGCGTTGTTCTCAATAATAATTTTCGCCCTTCGGAGACAAAAATAAAAATTGTGTTAGAGAAATGTTGGACCGGGTCTCACGTGTATTTTGTGCGAAGCGGGGGAGGGCAAGCTCCAACTTCACACTTGGTTCGGCCCAAGCTCAGTCCAACACATTTTTCTTGTTATTACTAAACTAATATGGTGAACTTACTAATATGGATATTAAGAGAGAGCTTGTTAAGCAATGCGTGGAAAGGAAAAGGGGAACAAGCTTTTTGAAATGCTTTTCTACAACAATTACTTGCATACTTCTAAAATATTTATCAAAGTATAGAAGGAATTAAAACTATTTTCACATCGGACGGCAATGTATCGAATCCGGCATCTTTTGGACTATGACCCGACATAGAAAAATGAGACTTCACTTACAGACCCAATGGTGAAACTAATAGCTTCCTTGAAGCAAGGATTCTTATCGGAAGCAAAATTTCTCATTAATCACATTACCCATCCACAGTTTCAAATGTAAAAGAAACTAAACAAAAATTGGAAAAATTATCTGTGTTAGTGTTCAGCCATACCAAGTAAAACAACCAATATCCATGTTAATGATTTTCGATCAAATTTTGCCAGAAAAACTAAATTAATGAATTATCAAAATGTTTAGGACTATTGACATAATTAAAATGTTCAAGACTAAATTGACTTATTTATAATAGGTCCAAGACTTTTTAAACAAATTTTCTGATGAAAATACTTAGAACACTACTAAAAAATATGTGTACTTGAACTAAAAGGAATTGATGGGGCGTACATGATGTTTTATGTTATCTATTGTCATAATATTTAATGATGAACTTATATTAAGTTGCTCGGAATATTTTACTGCATATACATTTATTCCTCACGTCCAGTCTTTTCATATTTCATTATCTTATTTAATTTCTCCTGAAAAAGTTCATTTATTATTATCTAAAGACTTACACATAAAAGAACTAAACAATTTAAGGTAACATTTATATTCCAATATCGATGTGGATAAAATTAACTGGGCTGATGTTCCACTTAAGGCCCATTTAGATAAACCCAATTCCTAAATTATTATACTTTGTGGATACAATCTGTCGATGTGGGGTCCAAAGCTGGAAACCAACTCCTTGCAAAGGCATGGGCCAGAAACCCTAGTTCACTTTTACATCGAGGGATTCTCCTAAGGTAAAATTTAGAAGGACTACTTGTCTTTGTGGTGCTCAGATCCGATCACAGGAGCTTGTCGCGTCAAACATTGCCGACCAAATCGCGCATCAAAAAGCATGATATCGATCAAATATGCATCTACAGATTAGTTGTTTCAAATTTCATATTGTTCATGTACTTGTATATCTAATCGTCACTAATCCACACAATGCAAAAAGAAGAGCTGCCATGTTACATACTTAATGTAAGATTATCAAAACGATCAATCTCAAAGCTAGAATACCAAAATAATAAACATTTTTTTTGGTCAGAAAATAATACACATTTCAATTGATGGAGTTTACATGTGTACATTAAATCATAAGATTGAAGTTGTGCACAAATTCAAGCCTGAAAAGGAAAAGTTATTGTATGCGTTCAGTGCAATAATTCGAGGCATGTGATCCATTGAATCTTGTGAGTCCTACATGAGGTTCACACTGTCTAAACCGTTGCGGTGAGTACGCATATGTGATCTGAATATAGCTAATAGTTTTCTCCCAAAAGAGATGTATGTAGGTGGCATGTATTTGAAGAATCGACAAGATAGCTTTTATTCCCAAGTTAGGTCTCAAAGGTTGTTTTATTTCCTGACTTAGAATGCCTTCAGAAAAGTAAGAATGGGACAGATTTTGTCCCTAGGACATGAACGTGTACAACGTAGCTTCTTTTCCAGGCACAGACATGTGGTGTGCCCTCTTTTTCGGTTCTTGACCCGCTCCATCCAAGCTGTACATCAAAACAAAGGGAAGTTCATGATTTTATAGTTGACTAAATTACTTCTCATGCATGCACTAATTTCTCTCTCTAAATCGTCGATATACACATTCCTCCGACAGTTCTACCAAAATTTATTGTCGGCACTGCACCACCACGTAAGTCGAATTCACGTGAATCATCAAATTCGACGGAGCCATATGATATGACAGCTCAAATGGATTGCAAGTCGAGTTCATGCAAGTACTGCCTACTCTTATAGCAATCTTACTATAGGCACCTTACATCTACACTATGGGACAATCAAACTTTTTGTACCAATTTATCCTCATGAAAGCATGTAAATCATTTTATTCACGGTTATTATGTAAATCTCCATCATAGAGAAGTAAGTGTGACTCCTAAGATTATTCTAAGTGGCTGTTGCAGATATCTTTGAGTTTGAGTTGTTGAGGTGCCTGTGTGAAGAGGCTTTAAATCTCGTATTGTGGAATGTTACTACATTTTAGTTTGGTCATAACTTATTAGCTTGAACTTTTGAATATATGTTAATTCAATTAGATATGTTAATGTGGCCAAACTAGGGCTCTCTCTTAAGTGGAAGTAGGCTAACATAGGAACAACTCACAAGTGAAGATGAGGTTGTCAAGGTATACGTTTGAGCGATACTCAACAAGTCCCACATTGTAGAATTGATATGGTGTGGGATAATTGATAAATCGTAATTGGCCAAAAAATTATTAGCTTAAAAGTTTTTAAAGGGAAGAAATATCAAACCAAATATATTCAAGGACTAAGACATTAACTCTCTCTGGAAAAATTCCAAATAAGAACCTAAAGTGAATCTATTTTCTTAAATAAAGATTCAAAGTGAACTTTGTATCAAATAAGGACCCGAAGTGGACCCGTTGTTTCAAATAAGGACCCGAAGCGAATTTTGTATCAAATAAGGATCTGAAGTGATCAAGTTAATCTATAGTGAGGACCTTAACTCGTCAGCAGACATTTTCCGGTGATTAAAATATGGGCAATTTTGTCAGAAATTTGTGATTGGAAAAAAAGGGAAAATTCTAAATTAATTAAGTTTAGGTTATTCATTTAGATGTTTACATTTTCTTCTTTCTTCTCCTCTACTGATTCTCAACCAAATCGTTGCCCGGTCATCGTCGAGACTCGATTCTCATCGCTCCTCGCCTTGCTCGACCGACGGAGAATTTGGGTCTCCACAAATAAATAAAGAAGCATATAGTTTTATTCTTGTTTTTGAATTCGTGCCTCAACCGGCAGAGAATTTGGGTCTTCGACTTTGCGAAGGATGGATACAAGGAATGGGGAGATCGTAGGAAACCTAGGGTTTTTTTTGTTTCTGTTTTAGGATTTATTAATTTTCCCTAGATTTTTTTTTTTTTTTTGACAAAATTGCCTAAACTTCGGTCATTGGAAATGTTACATGCTTGATAGCTGGTGAATATTTGGCTGACCAACAAGCTCAGGTCCTTATTTGGAATTGATTCAACTACTTCAGGTCCTAATTTTAGACAATGGGTCAACTTTAAGTTTTTATTTGACATAAAGTTCATTTCGGATCCTTATTTGAGAAAATTGATCCACTTCGGATCCTTATTTGGAATTTTCCCACTCTCTCTTAATGGTCTCTCTATGATGCTGGAATTCAACTTCAATTATATTTACACGAAATTTGTCATGTCGACATTAAATGTCTAACTACTTAGCCAACTCCTTGGGGAAAATTGAAAGTAGTTTTTCTCTAGCGAATTATTCAAATACAAAATATATATTGGAACAAAATATCAAAACTTTTGAATTGAAAATTCGCGATTAATACACACAAAATGCCATGTCCCCGCGCATAAAATGAAACTCAATTCACTGGGTAAGAGGCACAGTAATGCTGTTATTTTGACTAGAAAACGTCATGACTTGAATCAAGTAAGAAATCACTCAACCACTCGATCTAATTAATATTATACATTGATTTTAGATTTTATTAATGAGTGTCTGTCAAACATGCTTAATGAGTAACTATAAGATTTTTTTTGACATATTGGTCGTTCATATCACAAGGACAATTACAGTTGTATTTGGCTACTTAACGAGTACTCTGCCCATGGTACTTTCTAACCAAATGCTCACTCAGGCTCTGTTCGTTTTACGGAAAATAATTTTCGGGAAAATGTTTTTCGCAATTTCTTACGTTCATTTCACGAAAAATGAATTCATTGAAGAAAACGTTTTCTATGAAAGGAAAAAAGTCTTCAAAATTAGGGGAAAATGTTTTCCACTTTTGAGAAATGAAAAGCATTTTCCTCACTTGATCTCTTTTATTTCACATCTCTACAAGTCCTCACTTCCTCCTCCCCTTTCTTCTTCTTCTTTTTTTTTTATTTGAATTATTTTTTATTTTTCTTTTTCTTTTTTAAATCGAATTATTTTTAATTTCCTTTTTCTTTTATAATTCGAATTATTTTTAATTTCATTTTCTTTTCTATTTCTTTTCTATTTCTTTTCTCTTTTATTTTCTCTTTCTTTTCTTTGTTTCCCACCTTCTTCTTTCTTGGCTAGTCGCCGACCGTCGCCAAGCAAACCTCAAGCTCGTCGATCTCAAACTCGCGCTCATCGATCTGGCGAGCCTCGAGCTCGACGCTCACGCTCGCCAATCTAGTGAGCGACGAGTCTCGAGGCTCGCCAATGACCCACTCCGAGTGGTCAAGCTGAAGCAGCTACTTTCGAAGTAACAGAAAGAAAAGCAACGACTGGAGTGGGAGAGTGCGGGCCATCGCCATGGCCGATGACCGGCCAAGAAAGAAGGAGATGGAAAACAAAGAAAAAAGAAGAAAAAAAATTAATAATAGATTTTAAAAATTAAAAATCGATTTTTAAAAAATATGAAAAATCCATTTTAAAATATAAAATAAATAAAAAGAGTATATGGAGGAAAATATTTTCCTTACCAAACAACGAAAAATATTTTCTATTTCATTTTCAAGTTTCATCCGAACACCGGAAAATAATTACATTTTCCTGGAAAATGACTTTCTGGAATATATTTTCCACAAACTTCACATTTTCTAGCTTTAAAGTGAACCACTTGTTTATTGTACCTATTCATGGCCACCATAAAATCGGATCGAGAATTAAATGCCAAAGAGGAACTGTCTTCTGGATTTGTTTCCCTCCATGGGATGCAGACCCATTAGCTGTAATACAGCTAATTGTTGCCCGGCCTGTGGGATCATTTCCAGGGAGAACAACATATAATCGTTGTGTTGCCACGCTTCGTAACAAAAAGGAGGTCCCCCAGCCAGATTGCGAAGTAGGGCAGGCTTTTATTCCGCGAGGCAAAGAGAGAAAATTCGAAAGAAAATTGAAAAAAAAAAAATAGATCTTGTCGTCAATAAAAATTTCAATGTTCCCTGTTGCTATCATCATGCTAAGCTGACATTCTTGTGCTAATAAAGTCGGTCATTGATAGATGGAAAATATGGTGGTCACCAGTCCTTTCAAGGCCAGAGCAGAGCTAATTCTTTAAGCGGCGTTCACACGTTAGGGAAGTTTTAACTCGAGTGTTTTCAGAAATTCTACGAACGGGCGATGCGAAGTGTATGCTTTCGGACACACGCTTCAGGGGCGTAGACGGGACCGAAAACGACGTGTGGAGTCTCGAGCAGGATGAATACGCCAAAAGGCGACACGCGAGGCAGATCCCGGGGGGCTAAGACACGATAAATAATGTTGGCGGAAATCGTGGTGGTGGTAAAGTCGGTCAATAAAGATGGAAAGTTGTGTGGGGTTTTATGATAGGGGGGGAGAGGGGGAATATCGTGATCATGAGACGAGGCATGCCTATGTCTTGGAGGAGGGAGAGGGGGAGGCTTTGCCTTTTGCATGCTCCCCCTCCCATCCTTTTCCCCTTGTGAAAAAGTGGGATTGGGGGGAAAGAGGAGGGGGAGGAAGGGGGGGGCCTCTTGACCCCTGTTGAGGTGGTAGCAATTATGACTCACATTCTTGCCCCCATCCTTCTCTCATCATCTCCCCCCCCTCCCTCTCCTTAATTCCTTATTGCAATGATGCTACGTGCGTTTTAGTGAAGGATAATGCTAAACATTGTTAATAGAGGAAAATGAGAGGAAAAGGGTTTGTCCTTCGATATGGGTTTTATTATTATTAGGGTTTTTGTTCACAAGTGTTTCGACTCAGGATACTTGCTGTATAATTCGTTAGGAGAAATTTATAAATTGTAGGAGGTTTTTTTTTAGGGTTAATACCCTTAAAAAAACCCAAACTGATACATTTGTGACAAATTTACTCCAAACTATTTTTTTTTACCACCAAAAACCCCAAACTGATATACCTGTGACAAATTTACCCCAAACTGATATACTTGTGACAAATTTACTATATGTTAGTTTTCGTTAAATTTTATTGTCAAATTATTAAATTAAATGACATGTGACAGTTGATTTGTATAATTTTACGTTCCGTTTGTTACAATTTAAAACTTTTGTGATTTTTTTGTGATATTAATCAAATTTAGCGAAGAGTATATTTGTCACAAATTTACCAATTTGGAGTTTTTTACGGTCGAATAAATTAGTTTGGGGTAAATTTGTCATAAATGTACCAATTTATGGTTTTTTATAATTATTCGGGATAAATTTGTCATAGATGTACCAGTTTGGGGTTTTTCATGGTAAAAAAAATAGTTTTTGGTAAATTTGTCACAGATGTACCAGTTTGGGATTTTTCATGGTATTAATCCTTTTTTTTTTATTAAGAAGTATGTTTGATAGGTTTGTCAAGGGCACTATAAGAAGGGCACTATAAGCAAGAGACCCATTATTAAGTGGCCTAATGACTTTCAAAGTAAATTAAATTCTAAGGATTAGTATATCGAAAATTTTAAAACTTGTCACGAAAATATAATTGAGTGACAAGACTCTCAAAAAGTGCACTTAAGTCGCCAAACATGTCAAATGGGTGCATGCAATCGAGTCAATTTATCAACTCCATCTAACTAGGCTAACAAAAAAAAATGATAATGTGGCTTATTTTCATTAATTTCTTCGGTGATTCAGTTGCACGCGACAGGGACAATTCGAAACGTCACTTGTGTGGAGGAAGCTTGACAAAGCTCCAGTTGCCCATGGCCAAGCTCAACAAAACTCGAGTGACCGCGACCACTAGCTTGACAAAGCTTGATTGGCCATGATCGAACTCAATAAAGCTTGAGCAGCCATGGTTGTGAGCTCAAGGAAGCTCCATTTGCTATGATTGCGAGCTCCACTTTGTTTCGCTCCCCAGGTTCAATGAAGATCAAGTAGCCATGACCATGGGTTCGAAGAAGCTCTCCCTCCACGAGCACAGTGAAGCTCATGCTGCTATATTTGATTATCCATCTCAGTTCATCTTGTGAATGCTTTGATTTGTGTATGGAACTACTGATTTGTCATTTATTGATTTTCTGAGCTCCCGATGGAATCACTAAGGTGTAGACCTAGGACTCGCAGACAAGATCACTGATCCTTCCTATGGGAGCATCGGCGATTATGTCCTAACTAAACTTAAGCATTGGAAATAGTAGCGGCTATATTAGTTGGATTATAATTATATATAATGCATACTTAATTTACTTGGCCTACGATGTGTAGTATTTGTTTGTTCAAACTAATGTTATATGGCTGGTTTTCAAAGCTGTTGGTGAGCCGTGGAATTCGTGTCCGAATCTCGTGCATTTGATTGATGACGATGGTCCATGGTGATGGTACGACAAATGACAACAGGCGCATGAGAACTATGGAAAAAAAATATATTATCTGAGTTCCATCAGGCTCGTAGTGGAGAGAAGGAAATTTGGAGCTCCCAGACATGACAGCTGAAGCTCTTTATTTTTTTAATTCTCATTCTTTTTCTTTCATCCTCTTTTTTCTTTTGCTTTTTAAAATTTCTTTATCTTTTTTTTTTTCGAGTTATTTTTTTCTCAGCTCGGTAGGTGCGACATAGGTGTCATGTGTCTTGAAAAACTAATAAAAAAATCGAGTCAATTTCTTCGAGAGCCTAATTGGACGGGATTAATTGAGAGACTTTATTACATTTTTAAAAATTTCAAAATTCAACTGTACTTTTTGGATAAGTTTCAGGACTTCATTTATCCCTTAGAAAGAAAATAGAAAGTTAGTGTGCCTTGGCATTGAACGGAAAATAAGGATCTTGTGTGGGCACTTCTTTTTTTTTTTTTTTTTTTTTTTTTTTGGGTCGGTCCTACGCTAATCCTACTCTAACACTTACTCGACTTTTCACGTACGCCGTGCAGTGCGTGGAAGTCAAAACTCACTCCTGAAAAGAAATTGTCTTTACCACAATCCCCTTTGAGAAGGTGGGGATTTAAACCTCCAACCTCCCCCTTTCAAGATGGAATGATGGCCACTAGGACGACTCCCAGTGATTGTGTGGATACTTTTCTGGCCATTAAAAACCGCATATATTTAGAACATAGAATTTACATCACGCGAAACGACAGGACGTAGCATGCATAGAGTAGGTGGCGTTGATTGGGGGAGTGATTCTTGTGAAGGAAAAGCGACCTTTGCCGAAGCTAGAAAGTGACCCTCGGTCCTCGGTCAGGTCATGTTGAAATCGACTCTTTCACGAGGAGAACGCCAACAGCATTTAGGAAGAAACATGCTTTTACCATTTGGAGGATGGAGGGCAGGCATGCAATCCACCCCCCGCCCATCAGCAGAATGTTTGACTTCTGATGTGGACATGGAGACTTTCTAAAAAGAGTTCGGATTAGCAAAAATTGGAAAGGCGGGCTCAAGATAAGAAGAATTCACGTAATCTCGAGTAAAGATGTCCTAACTTTTTGTCCCATAAAAGTTACGGGTCCGTCATATCCAGAGGTGGGCAATATTAGTCTAAGATCCATCTTTTAAATCATATTTTGATGGGTTGGATCATAAATAGTTGCATAAATTCTAAAACGGGTCGAAATTGGCTCGAAAAAAAAAAAAATGTCTAACTGCATATGAGTCTTAATGTGTTGGGAACATAAACCCATTTTGAATCCATTTTTCATCTTGAATTACCCCCAACCTTTCTTTTCGGTCGGTGATTACCCCCAACTTATCTGCCAATAGAAACTTGGTTTTAGTCTAACAATATGATTTGCAAGTAGACATATTTACACGAGACTAAATACTCCTGGATGACCGACCCATAGCGAAGTAGTATTGTCAGGGAACGGTGAAAAGAACCCCCTACAACAACATGAGAATTCACTTTTTCAATTTCTTTCATATTTTCTTCAAAAAAATAAAACTTCTTTCATATTTGTATTTTATTTAATTTTATGAAGCTTCGGTATGCGTCCTCAAATATCAAAATAAAAACACATTTTTTTTTCTTTTTCTTTTTTCATTATTATAGTGTAGTAAACATTTTGTTTTGTGTTTTTCTAATAAGTAAAAGAACAGCATTCTTTTAGAAAAAAAAAATTAGATAAAATTTTTAGAACCGGTGAAGTAACAAAAGATTTGTTCTAGCATCTTGATTCATTAAAAGGATTAGTAATATCTTATTCGCCAATCTTTTGCGAGTTTAACTTTTTTAGTTGATTAGTTTCTATTTTCCATGTTTAAGAGGAAAAATGGCCAAGAATTGGAACTTGGATTGTATTGGGTATCAATTTAGTTCAGGTTAAGTTGAGTCGAAAATGAATTACTAAAATTATATTAAAGAAAAATGATTGGTATGGATCAAATGAGTCAGTTGGGGTTCGACCACATTTCAACCCACACAAACTCGATCCTATTGACCCGTTCAACAACTCTTCATACCAAATGGTAAACTTGTTTTATCGAACCAAACAAAATGAAACCATTTTTCTTTTGGCCTCAAACCCATTTCTGTCATTGCCTTAATTTCAATTTTTTTTTTATTTTTTTTTAGTTTCTACTCGTGGGTGAGATATTTAATGTGATTCTAGATTTGTTTTGTGCTCATTCCAACACTACGTCCGCCCTCACGTTTAACAATTTGACATGCTAACAACCTAATGTCTTTGGTCCTTTTTCGGTCTCCCCAGCCAGACCGTGCTAACAAACTTCATTATCTATTCATGGGAATAACGTTAACAATTCAAACAAGGCTGATGTTGAGTCGTTGTCAAACTTGATTAGGACATGTCTACACACGTAATTAATATTTAACCTAATCCGATAACAGTGCCGCTTTACCTGACCCTCAGGCAGTGCGATAGTTAATTAACTGTTTTCTTTTTGGGTTTCCTTTGACTTTGACAGAATGTGGAATTCTTCCACGCCCTCCCTATTCATTACCAAAACGCACTCAAACTAATAATTTGGACCGACAAGAATTTCCACGTCGGCAAGTTCAATTTAGCTAGATCATTCCCGAACTTATGGGCATTCAGATCTAATCATGGGTAATAATGAAAATGCCTGATGTGCTAAGACTAATTCGTTTAAATTGATGAAGTGAAGGGTCGATACCGATTGTAAATCTTATAATTGGTACTCACCCGACATAGATGTCCCGGAATTAGTTTTTGCTGTGCAAAATTTCTCAAGCATGCTTAGAGCAAATTGATTTTCCTTCTCGAAAAGACTCCCAACCCGATTACCCATAAAACCCGATTCTACCCTCCACTAAAATGCGAACATTGTAATTTTTTATATATACATCATTTGGTTGCTTAATTTGGGATTGTTTTTTTGGCAAGAAGTAAATTTGTGCGGGAGTAAATATATCACGAGATATCAAATTAAAATATTTAGTAGTACGGCCCTAAGGAGAAATGACAACCATTTATTTATATTTCCATTTACAACCCATGATAATATACTAAATTTGCTGATGAGGCCCATCACGGGTCTACATGCACACCCATCAGTCTCTCTCTCGGTGGCGAAATGAAACCTTGATTCGAGACACGGAGAGGGAATGATGGGAACTGCAGAAAGGAAGGAAACACTCACACACACACACACACACACAAAAATTAAAGAAAAGCTGAAATCAGAAAGGGTTGAAAAAGGTGAAATTAGAAAAGATGAGGGGCTTTTATAAAAAACCCTTTTTTTTGTTCTTTTTGCTTTTGAGGCCCTTTTTGAAACAAACACGCATGATGTTGGAGACACAAACCCGAACAATAATGTGTCCTCCAATGATAAAGTAATATTATTATTAGCCGAACAGCACCACCTCCCACCACCACCACCACCGCCACCATCACCACGCTTCGCTTCGCTCTCATTTCATTGTCGACACAGCAAGCGCAAGAGATAGAGATAGATAGAGAGAGAGAATAGCCGTTGGATCGCCATTGCTGCTCTGCTCTCTCTGCTCTGCTCTCTTCTCTTCTCGCCACTGAAACAAGCGCAGCAGTCTCTCTGCAACTGGTCAGCCTCCGGTTCCTCCTCGGAGCGGCAATGCGCGCCGTCTGATCGTTTGACCTCCCCTGCCCCTGCTCTCCCCGCCGCTTGATCTCTCTTTCCCTCCCTCTCTCTCTCTCTTCTTCTCTTTGTTTCTGACGATGGGAGCTCGCTGCTCCAAATTCTCTCTCTGCTGGTTCCACTCACACCTCAAGCCGTCCGTTCTTGAATCCTCCGATCTCGGTACTCTCTCTTTCCGTCACTGTGCGGGTTTTTGAAGGTGGGTTTTTTCGTGGAGTGTGATCGAGTGGCGTTTTCGAATGTTGGGTTTGTTCTGTTGTTGGTGGTGGCAGAGAACGGGGACAGGAAGGAGAGCTCGTGGCCCAGCTTCACCGAGTACAGCTTCGACCAGCTGAAGGCCGCCACGGGGGGGTTCTCCCCCGACAACATCGTCTCCGAGCACGGCCTCAAGGCCCCCAACATCGTCTACAAGGGCCAGCTCGACACCGGCCGCTGCATCGCCGTCAAGCGCTTCAACCGCCTCGCCTGGCCCGACAATCGCCAGTTCCTCGTGCGTCCCGTCGTCCTCCTCCGCCGGTCTAAATGATCCGGCCGAATCGAAATGCTCTTCTTTTGCGGAGGCCTTGTTGATCGCTTTTGATCGGAATAATGTGTGGTTGCAGGAGGAGGCGAGATCCGTCGGGAGCCTGCGGAGCGAGCGGCTGGCGAATCTGATCGGGTGTTGCTGCGAGGGAGATGAGAGGTTGCTGGTGGCGGAGTTCATGTCGAATGAGACGCTTGCGAAGCATCTCTTTCACTGTATGCAGCCATTTTTTTATTTATTTAATTCTACTAATTCGATGCCTGAATTTCTCGAGCTTGGTAATGACGGCGATGGTATTATGTCGTAATTCGGATTCAAAGGTAATGAAAAGGTTTTGGAAGAGTGAAATGCTGATGATCTATATGTTGAGTCTCGACAGTAAGTCGTACTTCTGTCGTTTTAGGACAAGCCAGTGGATGGGTACTGCTAATTGCATTGAGCATGCATTTTAGGCTCGATGTATCTATCCCATTGTAATTTCTTATTTTTGGATTGCCTTGAGTGTTCATAACAACTTGGTAATCGCAATTTCTGTTTTCGTCAATGAGGGATTGGATCTGGCTCCCGGAAATTGGTGTTAAAGATATTAGTGGTTGCTTCAGAGCTGTTATTTTTCTTTCTTTGCACATTGGCACTTCAAAAAATGCTGTTGAACCGTGCCAAGTTAAAAAAAAAATCACAGGCATGGACGAATTCAATGCGGTATTTGGTGTAGATGGAACACTTGCATTGTACAAATTTTGAATTTTTAACCTATTTTGCTGTTTGTTCTAACTTGAATTTTTTTTTTTTTTGGGTTGATTCCAGGGGAGAACCAGCCTATGAAGTGGGCAATGAGACTGAGAGTAGCATTTTACTTGGCCCAAGCACTGGATTACTGCAGCAGTAAAGGCCGGGCTTTATATCATGATCTCAATGCTTACAGAGTCTTGTTTGATCAGGTACAGCCCTTCACAATTCTATTCTTCTTGGTTCTCCTGTGAGCATTTTTGACTTTGATCTTCTCGACAGGATGCAAATCCACGTCTGTCTTCTTTTGGCCTTATGAAAAACAGTAGAGACGGCAAGAGTTACAGTACCAACTTAGCCTTCACACCTCCAGAATACTTGAGGACAGGTATATGCATTTCTCCTCACGAGTCTGCAATTGCTGTGAGGACATGTGATTGTAGCTTGAGTTTGATGAGTTGTGCACATTAATGGCAACTAAAAAATTTCATGCTGTCGAACTGTGTGAAAAAGAATATTCTCTCCCAAACCCTCTCTTCTCATACTGGTTTGGAACTTTGGAAGGTCTCCTTATGCCCAATTGTTTATGCTTGTTTAAACTTCTTCCTTGAGATGATGTGGTCTCCAAATTGCAAACTTAAACTGTATTTCGTTGAATGGTCCAAAAACACCCTAGACTTAAGTGGGAAAGAAAATTGTGCTAAATGAAGGCCCTTTAGTTGATGTGATAAATGTGTCTTCCTCCATGCTCTTGGTCTGCAAATAGCTTGGATTTAGCTGGCAATCTAGATTGGTGTTAGCACTTCTTTCTGATTTCTGAATAAAGCCTTCAGCTTGTCTTCTTAATGGATATTTAAGAAATATGTATGTTGTCCTTTTGCCCAATCTCAGTTTCCATGTTCATTGATTATACTGAGAGGGTTTACAAGCACATAAACAATCTGAACAACAAACATATCTTCAGTGCAGTTATATCATTTAATTATACTGCCGGCATTCTGAAAGATATGTCCAAGATTGGATAATGTTAATTCTCTGTTCCTGTTGTAATCTGAATAATTTCGAATTACCATTCATCTTTTTACGTTTCGCAGGCAGAGTGACAGCAGAAAGTGTGGTTTACAGTTTTGGGACTATGTTACTTGATCTTCTAAGTGGCAAACATATACCCCCAAGCCACGTAAGTTTAGAATAAGCTGGTTATGCTGTGTCTCAAGAACTAATCTTTAAATATCTTTTGCTATCACATCTGATATGTCATTGTGTTGTGGTTGCTTTGTCGATGATATACTTGATCCTACTGTTTTTTTGAAGCGATAGTTATGTCTGGTTTTGACTCTGGACTCTAGTGTCAGGGTTCATTTTATGACCACCTTCATCTCAGTATCAAAATGGTCAACATTTGGGACAAAGTAGATGAGTTAGTACTAGGTTTTGATCCTCACGATATTGATTCCTTGATGTAACAAAATGAGAAAAAAAAAAAGAAAAAAAAGACTTCCTGCACAAATTTCAAGAATTTCTCTCTTCCAGGGTTGGAAATTTGTGTTACAAGAATGGGCCATGGCATTTGGTGAATCTGTTCACATTATTTTCCTGCTCTCCTCCTCCTCCTCCTCGCCATCCACTAGGATTCTGCTTAATCTTTCTTATTGCTGCTTCTGTTCCGTTGTTTTTTAAGCATGATACTCCCAAAAATGAGCTTACTGACATAGAGCCTAATTTTAGGCACTCGATCTGATTCGTGGCAAAAATTTCCTGATGCTGATGGATTCTGCTTTAGAGGGTCACTTTTCCAATGATGATGGGACTGAGCTAGTTCGTTTAGCTTCCCGCTGTTTGCAATATGAAGCTCGGGAGAGGCCAAATGCAAAGTCCCTTGTCACAGCCCTTATGTCGCTACAGAAGGAAACAGAGGTATGATTGATTGCACACTGTCTTTCACTTTTAATCATTTCTTTTTCAGTACCAAGAAGGTTCTTCTATGTTTATGTTGAAATCTTTCATACACATGTTACCTGCATTAGACAACAGTTTTTGCTTGTGCAAAAATTGCTGTTTGTTGCTTTAAGCACAAGCAAAAACGAAGTCTCCACCCTGGCCCAACAGCTGCTGGTCTGAGCATCCTGTGGCTATGCTAATAGTATAGCAATATGTCCCATGATCTTCTCTTTTTTTTTTTGTTTTTTTCTCTGTTTGGCCAAAATATGTCCCACGATCTTTTATTTGCCTCACTAAGAGACTTGACTTCAGTTTTAAACAAAAAAAGTTGATCACTCCCTGTCTATGCACAAGCTGTCTCTCATTCCAAGAGTTTTCCAGCAGGTTCCATCACATGTGCTTATGGGTATCCAAAGGGAGACCCAGTCTCCTGCACAACCATTGTCACTGACACCATTTGGTGAAGCTTGCTTGAGAATGGATCTCACTGCAATTCATGAGATATTGGACAAGATTGGATACAAGGACGATGAAGGAATTGCCAATGAGGTAAATCCCTGTTTTTTTGTATCAACTTTCTCTTAATTCCTGCATGAATTATGTTCCTTGATGACACTGAACACAATTTTCACCATACGTCTGTGTCTGTCTGGAAAGAATGGTATAGCTTCCTATTTTGACCTAATCTAGAAAAGGGTGTGCTTGAGGCAACCCGGCTGTAGTTCTCAGTAGTTCTAAAGAGAGTCATTGATTCATGCAAGTGTTTATTGTGCTCTCCAGAACTTAGTTGAAGCATCCAACACTTGTGTGCTTGCTTCAGGTTGTCTTATTATGTTTCATCTATTTGGTGTCATCTGGTTGCCGTTTTAGAAAAATCCCCTGTCCTGCTTATCAATTTCAGGTGGCTCAAACACATTCCCTGCAAAATGAACATAACCAACCACACATTAGTAGGAATTGTGTAATCATTTCTTGTGGGGATTAATGACCTAGATTTCGATTTTGAGAACTTTTCCCCCAAGTGTGTTCTGTTCAGTTATAACTTTATGTTTATTTTTTTTCAACAACATAAAGATAAAAGCTCCAAGCAAATCATTTTTCTCCAACTGTCTGTCGACAACTTCCAACTCTTTTCTTTTTTTGGATGGATAACAACTTCCAACTCTGAGATGCCTAGTTCTGTCCTGCAGCTGTCTTTTCAAATGTGGACCAATCAAATGCAGGAGACTTTGAATTCAAAGAAGCATGGTGATACTGCTTTTCGGGCAAAGGATTTTGGAACTGCTATTGATTGCTATAGCCAAGTAAGTATTCTGATACCGAACCTTGTTACTTATAATATTGTTAGTAGACCCATCGATGTAGATAGACCGCTAAGGGTTGGAATAAAAAGAATCAGATCTATTTCTGGTGATAACTTACAAAATGAGATAACAACTTGAAAGAGAAAGCAACTTCCCAGTTTAGACCTTTGTTTCTTCTTGTCCCGGAGAAATGAAAAGAAAAAGGAATGGGCCCAACTGCAGAATAAGCATGTTGCAAGACAGTTACTTTAAGCTATGTTTCAACTGCACTTTGTCTGGGAAGGCAGGGATAGCTCCTCTTTCCGACAGAAAATGGTCCGACCTCATGTTGTCTCTTTGTTTGTAGTTCGTCGATTGCGGGACCATGGTTTCGCCGACCGTGTATGCTAGGCGGTGCTTATCGTACTTGATAAGTGAGATGGCCCAAGAAGCTCTCGGGGACGCGATGCAAGCCCTGGTGGTGTCTCCTGAGTGGCCCACGGCTTTGTATCTTCAAGCAGCCTGCCTGTTCATCCTCGGCATGGAAAACGAAGCGCAGGAGTCTCTCAAGGACGCCACAAGCTTAGAAACAAAAAGGACCAAACATTAAAGAAATGTATAGCTTTTTCTTCTTTTTCGCCTTTCCTACCTACTTTTCTTCCCCGGCCACCTCGCTCGAGCCCCTTTGCTTCCTTCCGTGGTAATGCTTGTCTTCCTGTATTTATTTACTCTGATTTCGATCGGAGCGACCGACTATGAGATTCTTTCTTCTTCCTTTTTGCCCCTTTTTCTTTTTGGAAAAATCTTGATTGCTTTGCATTTTTGTAATGTATGAAAGTTCTCTGATTTCGATCGGAGCGACCGACTATTGCCATCTTTCCTCACGCAAAATCTACTATGCCCTTCATAACCGGGTCTCGGCCAGTCCTCTTACCCGAAGAGCTAATCCTGCCGGACTCGCTTGTGCTTGTCGTTCATGTCAAGCACCTGTTCAGACATCATCCATTCTCGTCGAATTCCCCGTTCTAATGTTTCATCTCACTTCTCTTGACAGTCAACACCCCCGTTCTAAACGCTATTAGCTCAACAGACTTGTCTATTTAAAAGGGAGAATTACCAAAAATCTTAAACATATTGCAATTGTGCCAATTCAGTCATAAACTTTTTGTTTTAGTCAATTTAGTCTAAATCTTTTTCAATTGTGCTAATTCAGTCCATCCGACTAAAGCCGGCCAACACGACATGGACGCCGCCAGGATGACATTGGCGCGAATGCGATGTGGCAATTTTTAAATATTTTTTAAATTTTTTTTTTTGAATTTTTTAATATTTTTTTGAATCTTTTTTTTTTTTTTTTTTTCCCTTTTTCTCCTTCCTCTGACCGGCCGGCAAGGTCAGCCTCACCAGCCACTAGCGAAGGCGAGCCTTGCCCAACGACGGTAGTTTTGCCGGCCATCGTTAGATCTGGTGACGGTGAGGCCGCCTCACCGTCACCATCGGGCGATGGCCGCCTCACGGTCACTGGGCGAGGCTTGCCTTCACCAATGGCCGGCGAGATTGACCTTGCCGGCCCTCACCTCTGGCTGATGCGCGCCGGCCGGCCAAAAGAAGGAGAAAAAAAGAAAAAAAAAAAAAAAAATTCAAAAATTCAAAAAATTAAAATAAAAAATTACCACATCAGCGTTGGCTACCCGGTGTCCACGTTAGCACCGGCCGGCCAATTTTGGCCGGATGAACTGAATTGACACAATTGTAAAAGGTTTAGGATTAAATTGGTCGAAAAAAAAAAAGTTTTAAAACTGAATTTGCATAATTGCAATAGATTTAGGACTTTTTTTAGTAATTCTCCTTATTTGAACTAGCCGATTCCAATGCAACGCGACTAACAGCTCGAAAGTTTTCAAGTGAAACCTCTAAAAAGCATATTTCCAAGACGATGATTTGGGGAAGGGCGATATGCGTGTATGTCGGACCCGAAGGTGTCGAATATAAATTTTCAGGTCATCTGTCTGACCCCATCTTGGCAATAGATAAAATAGGTATAAAGCTCATGAGAGGTCTGGTCAGCTTTGGGACAAAGTCATGCATCTCCTTAGCAGGAGTTGTGGGAAGGTTGTAACTGCTCTTTGGCAAAGGATCTATCTGCACAAGCATCCGATGTAGCTGTGATGTGTGTCTAGTTGGCAGACTAGTAACTTATAATTGGTAAATAATTCAAATTAGGATTGGTAATTTTCATATATACTTGGTAACTTGAAGATTCGCGAATCAATGTTGGTGAATCATTTGAGGCAATCAATAATTTTCGACGGTGTCGATGGTTTTCATGTAAAATTTGGTCACTTTAACCCATCGTAAACTCCATGATTGTTGATAAGTTATTGGAAAAGTGGGTTCTTTTGAAACAATAAGAAATAAGTGCGTAAGTAATTGGAAATAGTTCGTGATTAAAAAATAAAAAATCAAATAAAAGTTAGTAGCTGAAACAAATAAGAGTTGCTAGTTTCGTATAAGAAATGACAACTTAAAATTTTGGTAACATTTTTGTTTTTTTGAACAGTTTTTGTTTAGAAAAACTTTTTTATTTCTATTCTCGCGAACTATTTCTGGGCAACTTAAGGTGTTTGGTAACTTGCATAAAATTTTTATTTTAGGAATAGAAATGCGTTTGGTATGATCCCAAATATTTTTGTGACTTAAATTTTTTAAATATTTTATTACATTTTTATTTTGTTCTTTTTCTTCTCCTTTCTAAAGCTAGTCATTGGCCTTGGCCATGGCCAACTAGCAATAGGCCAGGCGAGGGCCAACGAGGTTGCCGGCCTGGGAGCCTTGCCGTGGCTCGGCGAGGCTCAACCTCGCCCTAGTTGGGCGAGGAGACCTCACCCAGATTTGGTGAGGAGTCGCCTAGTCATGGCAAGGTTTAGGGGATCTTGCCGATGGCTGGTGAGCTCGAGGCAACCTTGCTGGTGGTTGGAGACCAAGCTAAGGGGAAGAAGAGAGGAAGAGAAAAAGAAGAAAATAAAAAAGAGAATGTTTTTTCTTGAGTTGTTTCTAGAAACAACAAGCAACTTTTTTTTGTTCCTTATTTCTATTCCAAAACTTTGTTCCCAGGAACAAAAAAATATCAAATGCGTTTATGTTCTATTTCTGTTCCCGAGAACAAAAAAACAAAAATAGTTATTTTCGGGAGTGTTATCAAACGCACCCTTAGGGCCCCGCAAAACATGTTAGTAAATTATTGTAATAGCAAGTAGTTATGGAAAGAGTTGATAATTTCTTATGGAAGTTTGCCACTTTAATTAGTTGGTAACTTGGTAATATACATTGGTAACTTAAGCTCCGCAAATGAATGTTGGTAGATCATTATACAATTGATACTTTTTAGTAGTCAAATAAGCGTTATTAGTAATTTTAACACGCTGGTACTGCTAAAATCCAAAATTATCTATCGGTAGATATTGAAATAGATATTAAGGGTTGGTAAGTTGGATATCTACCCAAATACGAGTAAATGATAGTAGTTTTTAATACAATCAAATATAAGTTGGTAAGTGACTTACATAAGAGCTCATATAAATAAACTTATTTGGTAACTCATCAAAGATAAGTTGGTAAAAAAACTCAAACTACGGTTGGCAATTTCCTGTAAATGATCAGTAACTTTAACATATTGTAAGCTCCAAAAATAAATATTAGTAAATCGTGATAATGGTTAGTTGAAATAATCAAATAAAAGTTGCTAAGTGACTCAATAATGTTGGCTAAAATTAAATTAACCGATGACTTAATGGGAGGAATATTAATCAATAATTCAAATTGAATTTGGTAATTTTATATAAAAGTAAGTAATGTTAACGTTTTGGTAAGCTACTAAACTACATGTCCATAAATTATTACAACAGTTGGTAATGTTGGAAGTGCAAATATATGTTGGTACTCTTCGAAAACCTATTGAACCTACTAACTCGTTACAGACTCAATAAGTTGTCTATCGAAATTTAGTTAACCACGTATTTGAAAAGTTACCAATAATCTCACTAATTTACCACCCTAGCCTAGAACAATGTTCCCTGTTATGTCTCGGGGAACGCCAACAATCTGCTTAAAAATCAAAGAACCGAGTTGAATTGAAGCAGAATATGGAACCAGATGAGGGCCATATTTGTTTCTTAGAAAATGAATGATTTTAAAAAACACTTTCTTAAAAAAGATTGCCCATGTATTTTGAAATAATCAGTTAATAAAAAATATTTTTGTTATAAATAATAATTTATGTCTAAGTATTTCCATGCACGGTAAAAAAAAAAATTTATTCATTCATTTTTGTAAGTGATATAAACGATTATTTTGAGAAGAATATTTTCTAATTCATTCATTTCTCACAAAATAAACAGAAATCAGAATAACATTGAAATGTGTATTACCAAACAAATCAATCAAAACACTTAGGAGCAGAATTAAGTACAGCGCAGCTGCAATTTTGGCAATTTATCAAGAGTTGATCAGGAATGTTTTTAATTTCGAGTGGAACGAAAAAAGAAAAGCAGGAAACAAAATATTAGTGTGGATCAAGCTTTGATTTTTCCTAGCTTGAACCTTCTTTTGGGTCGGCGACTTTGTCCTACGGGGCACCAGCGTGCATAAACAATCCTGCTTGTATGCACGGTTCCTTGAAAGAAGGGATTTTCTAGCCTCCTCTTTTGAGGTGCTTGGGCCATTATACGTATATTGCCTTTGTTTCTCGAGTCCATGAGCCAAGGGTGCGCTTGCTAATAATTTTTTTTGAGAAATAATTTTTATTCAAATAATTTTTTCTAATTTTGTTTCCTGGACGAGTTTATGCATAAAAGAACGTACTTGATTACTGCATAAAATCCATATTCCTAGAATAGAAAAAGAATAAAAATGCATTTGCTACGGCCCTAAAAAATTTCTATTCCCAATTTTTTTCACTGAATTATAAAAATATTAGTGGAGACTTAACAATTCATGTTTAGAAAATCCAGAACAATAATTAGTTAGAGATGGATGGCTAGAAATGACTAGAGATCTTAAAGGATGCCTCCAATAGAATCTTGAGAGAAGAAGACTGAAATCATCAAGCTTTCGCGACCTAGCATTGTCTTTAAAAGAAAATGGCCCTAAAAAAATCATCTAGTGAAGCACTAAAAGCTTATTCAATTTTAAATTCAATTTTCATCAAAAGATTCACATTTTTTCATGCTAACTTAATTCTAAACTAGAATTAACACTAAAATCATGTAAAACTACTCAAAATCTAATTTCTAATCTTATCCTAAATTTCTGATTTTTTAATTATTTTTTATTTTTTATTTTGAAAAACAGGGACTTGGATTGAGTCAAGAAACCGGACCTAGTGTTGATTGTGTAAAGACACACATTAAGTTACATTGAGCATTTTTTTTTTCTAAAATGATCAAATGACCTTATTTCTTTTCTTATTTCCTAGAACCAAAAAAAAAAAAAAAAATTTTTTCTCTTTTTTGTTTCTATTCCAAATTCATTCCCTGGCCACTTTTTTATTATCAGAAATTAAAAAATTAGCTGACATAATTAAACAGATTTTTTTTTTTCTATTCTGAGAAATAAAGTTATTAAATAGACCTTAAATCTCACTTCTTTCGTAGCCTTGTGTTCTTATCATCATAAGGACAATAAAAAAACACTTAGCTTAAACCTTTTGGTCAATACATCTCTTCGTTAATAAGTATGAACTTATGATGGAGCAAAAATATTTTAAGGCTGTCAATTGATTCCTACACGTCAAAATGGCGTCGTGTACAATTTACGTACGATAGGCACAACACGTTTATTAATTGTATTACCTTTGAAATTTAAACGCAACACAATTATTAAATCCAAGTTGGAATTTCTACATTTGAACATCTCTTTAAATATTTTACATTAATCTCAAACACATAATTTCAACTAGAGATAAATTATTTCTAAGCTGATTAATCTAGCCACACATTATTATTCTACTGCTTTGATTGAAAGAAAGAAGACATCATAGTACATACGACAGAAAATATTCGCAATAAATGGCTTATAAAAAAGGGGCTAAGACTTTACAACAGCGATTCAATGATGATAAGACATCATCAAAAGGCACTACCAGAGAAATAATGGACATATACAGTTGCACGCTTCCTTTCCCTCTCAACAAGGAAACTCCATTTTAGTGCCAAACCACGTGTAATGTCAAAGGCAAGGAAGGAAGAAAAACAATAAGCTCGTGTGCTCTTGAATCATGAGAAAACACTCCCATAAACATGCACGTCCGATTGTCCATGGAGGAACACACTAAAAATGCACAAAACAACTCCATATGTAAATTGCTTTGAAGATGAGGTAAATGGAAAAATTCCCTACTTTCCCTTTTCACTTTCTGTAAATTTTACTTGTAAAAAGCGACTGCTACTACATTGCTTGATTTTTTTTTACGTGTGAAGAGAATGCGGCGGCGGCGACCCGAGTCTCTACGATGATGGCATGTTGAAGTGGAAGAGCCAGGATATGACAAACGCAAATACCATGCAAGCTAGCAGCAAATTCAAGAAGCGGTGGCCCTGCCAGAAGTTCCGGGTCTCCGAGGGCAATGTTGGGGTGGCTGGGATGGCCGACGGGGCTGGGGGAATGTCAATCTCATTGGTCGGCTGCTCGGCAGACTCTACCTCATTGACACCAGCAATGTTCCGCGCAACGGAGTTACAGATCTCACAGGTCCTAGAAAGTCAAGGAGATCAAAATAAATCCAATCAAAGAAGATCCGAAAATAGAGGAGAGAGTATGTCATGTATAGTCTTAAAGAGTACGTTATGTAGATGGCTCTAACTGGGCAGCAGAAAGAGATTAAAGAGTTATGTTAATGTCTATTGGAAAGAGAAGAAGCTGGTTTTTCTATCACGAAGGCCATTTGTGCAGTACTGTAAACATTGGGGAGCATAGATGTACACCATGATTTTCGAAATCAACCCTAATGAAAGATCCCATTAAGTTGAATTGAATTGCATCAATGTATCTAACAAATGGGGAACTACTCTCAACTCAAAAATCCAAAATTTGAATTGATGTCCTTTCATCTTTTTCTTCTGCTGAATCATTGTAGTGATTAAATTCCATCAACCCATGGATTAAATAGACTTCACTGCTAATTGGCAAAGCTCTTCAAAAGGTTACAGGCCAGATGTAGCATCTCACCAACCCACAGAAACAGAAGTAAATGAAAGCTCAAGCACTTAAAGTTAAACTAGCAGCTTTAGAGTCCTGCATCTCTAGTTCCACAGCTTTTACATTTAAAGATTTCTTTAGACCTCTATAGTATTTGAACATGAAGTATCAGTGAAAGTTCTTCAGCCTAGAAGAAACTAATTTATCCTTAATAATATAACTCCTCAACCATAGCATAATAAAGTACAAATGAGCACTAAAGTCATTGAATTGAAGCCGCAGAACATGCTGAAGCTTCAAGACTCAAGAGGAGTGACACATAGAAAAGACTGAAAGATGCATCATCAACAAAGATGAGAGTGACGTGTTAACACATCCCACATCTTTAAACAAGAGAACAAAGAATCATATCATGATATGATGCCTGCAAAAAACTCAAAACTTAGAATATCCAAGCCAGAAACATCATTTTCAAGGACCATGTGAATAACTGGAATCTACACAACGAACAAGTGACGTGATGTTATTGATCAAATCTGTTAAGAACAACAATCTTCAGCCATGGGAAAATGACCAAATCACATGGGGTCCTCCACTTTTATAAAAGCAGCAGAATCTGGAGAGAGCAACAGAGTAGAGACTATAAGGACTTCTAACTATGAAAATAAGAACAAAAGCACAATGGGGCGGTGCCGTTGGACACGCAATCTGGTCGCTCCGATGCTTTAATCTTTCATCTTCTACCTTTCTTTTTCCCCTTTTGTTCCTTTTCATATTTATATCCCTCCCGTTTTTCTTTTGGCTAAGAGGATTTGTAGTTTCTATAATCAGAGCAAGAGAACTTTTGATTGTCCCACTTACAAGAGCAGTGCCCCTTTTGACGTGTTTGCCTACTGGTATCATGGCAAAGGATGACATCCCCATTCCTAATCCATCCATATCATCAGATTCAACTGCTATATTTCTCGGAATCTCTTTAAGATCCTAAGGGAACCGCTCTTAAAGCAATAATAATCATTTGATCATGAATGAATTTATTCATGTACTTATAAGTCAGGACACTCAAAATTGATATTAAAGTTAATCACACTGGCATACGACGTTCTATGACCTGGAATGATCCCTAAACGGGAATATTGTGAAGCCCAAATTCAAAATGCATGAGAATCAATCAATTATCAAGAATTTCCAACTCCATAAATTTCTAGTTATTACCCTGTTAGACTTGCTAGAAGATGAAACGGATAAATTCAACTTGCATTAAGAACGACTCCAGATACAGAACAAACAGCAATCAGAAAACATTATGAAGCCTCTATATCTTTAAATTTTTTGGCTCTTCGTGTCACTTTTCTTTTGTGGGTACTTACTTGTTTCCCTTGATCTTGAACCAGGCCTCTGCACAATTCTTGTGGGCAGCACCCAAATCGCCCTTGCAAGAACAGCCCAATTGGATCGGGGCCCCGGACTCGTGGCTGCTGCTCTCCAACCCCAAATGGCAAATCCTGCAATCCCTCTCTCTCTCCACTCTCGCCAAATGCACCTTCACCACCCTCCCTCCTCCCTCCGCCACCACCGAGTAGTCCGACGCCGACGACGGCCTTCCCGACCCGCCCTCGGCGTCGTAGTCCAAGTCCAGCACGCCGGAGAAGGCGTACTCGTCGTAGGACCCCCCGGCGGTGGAGTAGAACTGGGAGTAGCACGAGCCGCTGCCGTCGTCGGCGTCGGAGAAGCACACGCTCTCGTCGTCGTCGTCGTCGCTGCCCCCGACATCGTGGTGACGGTGGCGGTGGTGTTCGTGGGCCTCGCCCCGCTCCAAATCGACGTGGGAAATTTCAAGGGAGGCCATTATGGGGCATACCCAGAAGCTCAAGAACGGTTTCTCGAGCACGAAGAATCCCGGGGAGGCCCAAAGTTCGGGACTTTCGGAGATTCAAGAAGGAGACGGGCGAGCTCCGGACAGCTTGAGAAGCAGCGTCCACGGAACCCGTCGATTTAAAGAGGAGGGGGAGAGAGACTGTTGGGTTCGGATGGATTAGGTGGCATTCCCTCTACTCCACTGCGAACTCCATCAGAGCATTCGGCGAAAATGAAAAGAAAAGAATCGGTAAAATCTCAGTGGGGTTTGGGATTGACGAGGAGGAGGAGAATAATGTCAGAAAGAGAGAGAGAGAGAGAGAGGAACAGAGAGACAGAATAAGAACAGCGACACGAAGAAGGAAGGAAAGAAACTGTCTTTTGAGAAGGGGGGCCGCTTTTGCTTTTTGGCAGAGGGACCGGGTCACAGTGGGGGGGAACGAGGAAACTTGCACGGGTCGGATTCATTCAGTTCGCCTCGCTCGCTCGCTCGCTCGCGTTCGGAGAAGTTTTCAGCTGGATTCCTGGTTTATTATATTCCTGACAGGACGAGGGGAGATCGTACAGTGCGACGCGGTTCGGCAGAGTCCCCGAATCATTGACGATCTGTCGTGCGTCGGATGGTACGCGGCTCGGGCCCCCTCTCGTGCGCTTTTCGGACGTGGAGCATGGATCGTCATCGTGATCGTCTAGGAGGGTCGAGGTGGCGTGTGGACTCCGGACCGAGATCGGTCAATGGGGGCAGAATTTCTTGCACGGATTTTACTCGGTCCGTTTCCTTTGGCTTTCCATGTCTTTGCCTTTATTTTAACATAAAGAAAGACTTGCTCTTTTCAGTGAAAAGACGGGAGAGCCCCCCGGCTTTTTCCCCACAAGGAGCTCGGCCGGGGCGGCGCGGGAGGGGTAGGGATGTCAAATGGGTGACCCTGTGTGCTCGGAATGCATAAGGGGTCGCATTGGATGGATTTTGCTCGAGTAATTTACTTGGTTTTAAAAGGAATCAACTCAAAGCTTGGGTTGAGTATCCAAAGTGGTTTTCACCCACTTTAACGATCTTAAAGACCCTTTTTTTTTTACCCCCTTTTGCTATGTTGTGATGTGAAATAGTAAAAGAATTGGGAACGTATGATTTACGGAGAAAAAGCTTATAGTAGGATTGGGGCCCCAAAAAGAAAAGAAAACTTCGTGATAGAATGTTTCAGATATGCTCCACGATCATATAAATGGAAATAAAGGGTGCGCTATTTTTAAGGGACCATAATCATTTTTTTCCTTTCCCTTTGTACCTTCCGCTAGCTAATTTTAGGAATTTTTCTGTTTATGGGCAGCTGCATAAATTAATAATTCTATTTCCGTAATTCAGTTTCAAAATTTGACCTTTTCTATCTTCTAAGAATTTCACCAAAAATTTCAAATCTTAAAATATCTTCTCTCTACATATATATACATGTCCATACAAAGTCTGTATATTGCCTCAGTAATTGCTTTCCATTTTTCTTCATGATAAAGTGATTTTGCAAAAACACTTAACACTAATTTTTTTATTTATTTTTGCATAAATGCAATATACACTGTTTCTAGTCTTCTTTTGTTGAAAACACTTTTAAATTGCTCCTAATTTTTCCATTTGGTTAGTTTAAAAAGAAGGGCTATCATACTTCCGGTGAAGTCTGAATTCTACAATCAGTGAAATAAATTCATAATTTTTACTTAATTGATTAAGTTGCCGGAAATAATTAGATTCACTTATTTTAAGAAGGAGCTTCTTTTTGCTCTTTCGTCTTTACTTCCGCAATGAAAAATTTCATTTTTCTTCAATTGAAGTTTGATTACTTTTACGCTTTTGGCTTAAAAGAAAATTTTGGGTAATTTATCCTTAATATTAGTTTTGGTCAAGAATAACAATGGCATTTTTTTTGTATATATGCGTGGAAGTTATTCTTACATCCCAATCTCACCTAAAATTTACTCTCTATTTTCAACACCGTAATAGTACACAACAATCTCCAAAAGATTTTATAAAATTTCAAATGGGATAATTGTCCAAAAAGTTCTTAACTAATTATATGACAATTAGTTATGTTCTAAATCTTTCAATTGTACCAATTTAGTTGTAAACATTATGATCATTTGCCAATTTAGTTCTAAACATTTTAAAGATTTGTCAATTTAGCCCTAAACGTATTATTTGGATAATTGACTTGAAGAATTACGTTAGCAAGCCATCAAAAGATTTAGGATTATATTAACAAATCGTCAAATGATTTAAGACTAAATTGACATAATTAAAAGGTTTAAGATTGAATTGATTGTCATACAATAAGTTTAGGATTTTTTTGACAATTTTCTCAATTTCGATGAGTAATTACATCTCTATGTTCATATACCTACACAAATAATTGAACAAAGGACAAAGAATTTCACAAGCTTGGCCCAACTGTAGTCTACCTCTAAATTGCTATAACTTACATTATGAATAAAAAAAATTGACAAGGCCGAGTCAATATAAGAGCATTAAAGTTAATAAATTTGAAATGGGGGCCGTACAAGTGGTGGAGCATATTGTCAATTATTGTTCAATCATGGTTCTTTCAGAAAAAAACAAATCGGTAATTTGAAAAAAAAAAAGGAAATTATATAAAAATGTCCATAAATCACATAATTGTTAACATGCAAAAATTTATCCGAAAAAGAATTCTTCTCTAAGAAATGTACAAGGACCTACAGCTGTTCACAAAAATACTATTGTGGGCTATAACAATTATTACCGTACACGAAAGCTCTATTATAAGGAATGTTGTGATGCTTCAGAATGTGACACGAGATATGTGTCCTTTCCATTTATACTCATACACATGTGGAAGCACAATAAAATTTTCCAAACATCCATTATAAGACAATCGCACGAGTTTAATAATACACATGTCTTCAACTTTATACAAAATTGGTAGTTATTATCACAACAAAATAAAAATTGACCCAAGAAATGGAATGCTTAAATAAAATTACCTAACAAATTATGACATTACTTATTGTGATTAGAATCACCATCTTTACATGTACTAGACACTGATAGCAAATATGATTAGGATCAAGGTAAGAAATCGATGAAATTATAGAGAATTTTAAAATTTAAATAATCGCATGCTTATAAAGATTTATGAGAACAAATATCAAATGTTGGGCACATAAATGAAAAACGCTGACACAAAAATTAGAGGCCCTATGATTTATAAGGTTACATACTATTGAAAGGAATTAAAGGGCATCACGCTTCTCAAGCTATGGTAATTAAATTGGGTTCATACTATTGAAACTTCCAAACTAATCTACCCTCGCATCATTAGCCTCAAATTGATTTTCATGTCACAAAAAATCCTATATCGATATCCTAATAACAAATCTACCATCCGTTACTTCTTGTACAATATTATGTAAATTGTTGATAGGGAAATACACTTGACAAACGACTCGAATGATCAGTATTTGACATGACTCTGGCATGGAAGTTTAATATAAATGCGTCTTTTAAATGACGTTTTTCAAAAAAAAAAAAAAATGACCTCATTTTGAGAAACTAGATCCAAAAAAAAAAAGAATGGAGATGGGAAAATTTGCTTTTTTGGTTCTAAGAGCTTTTTTATGTCTAAAAAATCTGCTAAAATTCCTATTTCCCCCAATTTATCTTAATATTTTGGTAAATTTATTATGAATACATTAGTTTAGTTTGGGACTTTTGCGACATGAAATCTATTTGATAAAGTGTAATACATGTTTAGCAATTTAAAATTTTTGGTGGCGTTAATCTTAGTATAAGAAAATGTAAGAAAAATATTCTCCAAACTTAGGTGATTCGCCCATATTTTATTTGGGTTAATACCCTGAAAAATCCCAAATTGGTATGCCTGTGACAAATTTACCATAAACTATTTTTTTGACAATGAAAAACCTAAAACTAGTACACCTATGATAAATTTACTCCGACTGATTATAAAAAATTATAAACTGGTACATTTATGTCAAATTTATCATAAACTAATTTATTCGACCGCAAAAAACCCTAAACTGGTAAATCTGTGATAAATATACCCTCCGCTAAATTGGATTAATACCACAAAAAAATCCTAAAATTTGTAAATTGTGACGAACAAAGCATAAAATCTCAAATTGTATATCGGTTAACTGTCATGTGTCATTTAATTTAATAATTTGACAGTAAAATTTAATAAAAACTAATAGAAAGTAAATTTGTCAAAAGTGGGGTGTGCAATCGGACCGAGTATACCCGATTCCCGGACCCGCCCACCCGAAAAACAAGGTTGGGAACCGGTTCCCATTGAAACCGGTCCAGGAACGGGTTCCCAAAATTTGGAACCTATTCAAATCGGTTCGAGAACAGGTTTCGAGTAATTACCCACCCGGAAACTGGTTCCTGGACCGATTTTGGAACCGGTTCCTGGACCGGTTTTGGAATTGATTCTTGGATCGGTTTTGTAAGTAGAGGTCCAAAACCTTTTTTTTTTTTCTCTTGATTTCTATTCTTACTTCCGCAATCACACGATATTTTTTCTTTTGGCTCTCTCAAACACGCACAACACTCCTCCTTTATCATTCCTCTTCTCACTTGCTTCCCTCCCTCACCAACTCCCTCTCGCACCGTCTGATGGACGGACAATGTTTGTTGCCACTAAATTCTTGTGTTTCACGTGAATTGGCTCGTCTAATTTCCCTTTTGTAGGAGTTGTTATGCTTGCATAAATGAGTAGCTTCATGTAGTAGTTATGGGAATAAAATTAATATTATACCCATATTTGTTGCTAATTTTTTGCCTTATAATTTTATATATTATAATTAGTCATATGGATCCTTAATTTTTCGTTTAGTCAAAAAGTTCATGTATTAATTTATTACTGGTGCTTAATGTTTCAATATAAATTAGGAGGATTACGTTATTTTCTCGCTTATTAATATAAAATTCGAAGTCGTATAGAATATCGGGAGATTGCAAAATAAATTCCAGTGAAAACATGATTGATTCTGGAACTGGATCAGAAAAATAGGATGGGTCGGGTATAGGGTCCAATATAAATAGGGTTGAGTATAGGGTTCAAAAAATGAGAACTGGTTATAACAGGATCGGGTACAGGTTCAAATCTAGATCCTACTCACCCTAGATCTGATCATCCCTATTAGTTTAGGATTTTTTATAGTCAAAAAAATAATTTGGGTAAATTTGTCGTGGGAGTATAGTTTGGGATTTTTAAATCGCCCAAACTCAAACACAACGTCAGGCTCGCGCGGCTCAACTCTCTCTCTCTCTCTCTCTCTCTCAGTCTCACGCAGCGGCGACCGCGCTAGCCGTCCGTCCGCCCGCCGCCGCCGCCGCCGCCGCCGCCGGGCGAGCTCCCACGCCGTCCGCCGTCGGCACCTCCCTCGTGGTGCAACCTCCCGCCGCCACCCCGCGAGGAAAGCGCAACCTCTCTCCGTCGGCCCTCGACCCGCGAGCAACCTCCCTCAGTCCATCTCTCTCTCTCTCTCGCTCGCTCTGGAACTGAAGAAGTCCTCCATTCTCCGTCCCTCTCCTAGGGTTTCTCCCTTCTCCGCACTCGGGTCCTCGCTCCTCCCCCCGAGCTCGAAGCCGCCATGCCTCGGTACGTCCGACGCGTCCCATTCGCTCGCGTCTTCTCGTATCCGACGTCGCGCATTGCTTAGTTTCTGCTGACCTCTGTCTTTTCTTGGCGATGATTGGCAGGTACTACTGTGACTACTGCGATACCTACTTGACGCACGACTCTGTAAGCCTGCTTGCTTCGCCAATTTCGCTCCTTTCGTTAGCAAAGCTTCGGTTCTTTACGATTGGCGAGTGGTGTTGGTGGCGTCGGGGTCTTTTCTTTTGGTTTTTTTTTCGTGTTGTCAATCGAATTCTTAATCCTATCGGCATTGTGCTGTATGTAATTTGCAATCTCGACTGGTGTATGAGTTTGGTTGGGAGTGTTAAGTACTTGGGGACAAGAAAGAAAGGGCTTTGAAATGATATGCTATGATGCTGCCTGCTTCTCCAAGTTGCTCAGGGACCTTGTAGTTATTAGCTCTAGGTAATGACTATCTTGTTGAAGGTGTGTATAATGACATCTGCCTTTTGACCCTCTATTCATGAGATGGGGTTCATTTCACTTGAGATAACTACATGCCATGTTTAATTTCATTAACTTTCTTCGTAAACTATAATCATGATTAGCATGCACTAGACTTTTAATCCCTTAGAGGCTTAGAATGTTGAAAGATTTTTGTCCCTAATTGTGTCTTTTGATACTTCAGCCGTCAGTCAGAAAGCAGCACAATGCAGGGTACAAGCACAAGGTACTTTATCTTACCAGCACCTGCTTCGTGTTCCTTTGTTTCCATTCTTGGTTGTAACATTTTGAATGGGCTCCAAGTTTTTACCACGTTGCCTTTCGGTGCATTCATCTTTGGTTTTTTGAAGAAGCCATGTTCTTAATTTCGGGTTTGAACTTGAATTGGCAACTGGTTTTAGGCAAATGTGCGTATTTACTATCAGCAATTTGAGGAGCAGCAAACTCAAAGTTTAATTGATCAAAGGATTAAGGAACATTTGGGGCAAGCAGCAGCTTTCCAACATGTTGGTGCTGCATATAATCAACATCTTATGGCTCAGAGGCCGCGGTTACCCGTACTACCAACGCCTATGATGCCCATGGGACCAAATATGCAATTGGCTCCTGGAATGCGGCCACCTGTCTTGCCAAGGCCACCGCCCGGTGCACCAGGTATTATGTTGATATCCAAACTGGCTAATACATGATTTCTGATACATACTTTGAGCAAATAGCTTCCATGTGTTTTGCTATATTGATTGACTAGGGGCTGCAATTTGTCATTTCTGTGTCCGGGCTTTGTTAAAGTATTGAATTTTATGGTGGAATTTTTTAGCGTGAGTTTGTTGTAGATTTTTTGGCTAAATAATATGGAGATGCTTTGTACCCATAGTGAGCAATGAGAGTTTACTTGTGTATATGCAGAACTGAGATCTAGATGTTACTTGCACTTTCTCTGAATGATAAAGAAAGTTCTATTTAAAAAGGTGCTGTGGGGTATTGCCCCCATGCAGAACGGCTTCACAAGGGAAGCCAAAAATTATGCCAATACGATTGTTTTGAACATTTCCAGCAAAAGATAAGTATGAAAATCGAAGTTTCCTACAATACCAAAAGTGAGAGGCATATAATTAGTTATCCCTAAAAGAATCCCAGGGGATCTACTTTTTGAAATGCCTATTCTTTCTTTTTCTTTTTTGCCGTCATTGATAATCATCAGCCAGCTTTGCTAATCATGAACAAATACAAGTGAAATGTGTGTACAACCCCAATGAACTAGCAAACCTACAGCTCAAATGATGTAGGACAATCTGATTGGTCGAATCAGATCTAGAAGTACTGTTTCAAGGCAGTGAACAATGCGGGGTTTTTATCAGTCGATAAGTGAATAATAGAGAAATTGGTAAGAGTTTGGGTGATGTTTTAAGAAAGGTTAAGAGAGAAAAAAAAATGCTTTAGGCTTTACTTCCAAAGTGCCTGAGCTCACACCTAGGGGAGAATTGCCTTGCACAAGTCTCAGCAAAGAAATGCTGAAATTGTATTTACTCATTAGATAGATTCACAGATAGATACATCATAAGCCAAAGGAAGACCATTTTAAAAGACTCATATAGTCTCTATTCTAAATGGGAAATAGAAAAGGACAAATAATATCCTAGAAACTAGAAACTTAAAGTTCCATTTGCTCAACGATTCTAAACACTCAAGAGGTTCTTAATCTAATAAGGCAAATTAAGCAGATTATCATCTAACACTAAATCTTCATTTGGCACACCTTTTGCAAGTCTGGTTGTTGCCATAGTCCTCCATCATCAAATATACAACCAACTGCAGTAACAGTTGGTATAGCTCTACAACCCAGACAAGTAACAACACTCTTAGATCAGAGAAGACACAAAACTCTGATACAAAACTTCAAAGATACAACAGTTCCAAAGAATGCCTCCAAGAACAAAAAGCTGCCTATGACGTGCCTATTGTTTCTTTGGAATGAGCTGAAATATGAAGAGAGGAACTATCTGAGTTACTTTCTTCTTTCCAACAGAGAATTTAATGGTCCCTCTCCAAGCCCAACATTCACTTTGCACTGTGCCTAAAGTGATTCACTTTGCTTCGGAAACTGTAAAATTCATAGTCCTAACTTGTCTTCTCCAGTGACAATGTAGCAATAAGTGATTCACACTCTCTTCTTCATTCTTGCATTAAAACATCTATTACCAATGTTTTCCTTTCTTTGAAGATTATCTCAATTGAGATTATGTCTCTGAGCTGCTTCCATAGAGAAAAAGAAACCTTTACTTTCCCAAGTGGAGAATGTGTTCCGTTGTACTTGCAGTTGACTAGAGACGAGATTAGAGTAGTAGAATTTGATAGATTAGTTTCTACATGCACAAAACTTTCAACCATAGACTATCGTCCTCTCCCACACCTGGCGCCATCTAAGCTAGTAGCTCAAAAAAGTTAAGAGAAAGCATTGAGCTGCTTATCTTGAGTCCCATGTAAAAATTCCACCTTCCACCCCATATGTCTACTATATCTCTGCCAATGGACCTGCATGAACTGTCATGATCCTTGTAATGCAAACCAATTCGGAAAATATATCGTTTAAGGCATCATCTCCCCACCATCTGTCATCCAATGACATAGTTTTCCTATAATTGCCTGCTTTAAATTTCTGCTACTGAAGTTATCTCACCCTTGCATTTTTTGCTTTGAAAGCCAAATCTTGTGTGCCGCTCAGTTAGACATTGTTCTTCACCATACATCTTCCAAAACCAATTTTGGAACTATACGCTTCTTCACAAACTATCTTTCTCCATATCAAAGCTTTACAGCCATTCCCAAGAAAAGCCTTACTGAAAGAATGCCTATCCACTCAGTTTCTATGCCTTCTATGCTTCATCATCTCATTTTGTGAATGGTATAAGAAAGCCTATCTTTTATAGACACTTTGTCTGAACATAGATTGGCAGATAATGTAGTAAATGGTTAACATCCACTGTGGATAACACAACATTTCATAAAATTGTTAGTATTGTTCACTAGATTGCCTAATTTTCTTGTTAGATCTTCCAAATCAAACACATACCGTCTTGGACACTGAAATTTTTCTTTCGTTCCTTTTGTCTACTGTCAATTTTTCGGTATTTTCATGCTCCCATATGAAAAAATAAATAGGCTAAAGATCTTTTAAACATTGATTGTGTGGATGTTGCTATGAGTTGAGTAAATATCCTTGTGGAAGTGTTCTTGTTAACATGGATAAGACAGGGTGTAGAAGACATGGTAGGATAAATGCTGCATGCTATGTAATGGCATAGATGGATACATGATGCTGACTTCTTGTGTTTTCTCTTTCGTTATTTCTTTAACTCAACCATGTAAATGGTTACTTCTGAGAGGCAAGGACAAATACGCATAAAGTTAATTCACTCTGAATTGTTTCTAATGGTGACAGTTGTCAAATCATAGTCATTATTTGGCGGGAAAAGACATTCTGTCATACTTAATTAGTCCTTATTCTAGGCACAAACTTCACATATTTCATATGGTGCCATGTTTCTTTTATAAGCTTGAGTTTTGGTTTGCTTTTCTCCTCTTCTTTTCCCTTCAGATTCGTGATAGTGCGCGAAAGGGGACTGACTTTTTCTTTTGGACGTTGTAAATCTAGCGGGCAGTATGTTTCATGTATATTCTTATCTATTTATTGAGAGAGCCTGCTGCCTTCTACTGATGTCTTTTATTTCCTCACATAGTAGATGGCTATCAGAGTAGAAACATGGACCTAATTTTATTGGTTGAAATTTTTTTGGCAGGCTACATTCCTCCTCCAGGGATGCCAGCAATGGCGCCAGCCCCTGGTGCTCCCTCTATGCCTCAGATGAATGGCATGCCAAGGCCTCCTACATTGAATGTCCCTCCTTCAGGTCCTGGAAGTGCACTGAATCTAACCTCTTCTGGTAGTGCCCCTCAATGCTTCCACCTCCTGCCTATCAAATGAATCCAGCAGGACCGACTAGTGGAGGCTTTGACAATTTTAATGCTAATGCTAAAGCTCTTGATGCTAATCATTAGTTTTTCTCTGGTACGTATTTTTCCTTCTTAAATTGCAGTTTTTCCTTTTGATAGTAAAGAAATATATCTTTTATTATTCTTTAGGCTATATCATCTATTATAATTGCACCAGAGGTGGTTCATTCTTGTATGAAATGAAGTTTCTGACTGTGGGATGAATGCGGGAGTGTCTCGAATAATAGAGGGGTTGGATACACAGAAAATTAGTTCAAACCTTAAAGAGTTCATCTACAAGAGAGATTTTGTAATGACTATCAAAGATTTGCTTCTTTAAACATCTTTCTGGTATTTCAAAAGTATTTAGTTTTCAAACATATATGTCTCTAAATTTGTCAATAGAATACAGATAATTTGTCTTCAAAAGCCTTCTTTTCCTCTATTTGTGAAGTTGCCACTATATGAATTTATAGACTCTCTCTTATAGAATAAGACTTCTGTGGTTTGCTAGCCCACTCTTGCTCATCATACCTGCCATGACCCCATTTCATCCCTGTAGATGAAAAGAATGATCAAATTTGCCATGTCTAGGAGCAGTGATTTGTGCAAATTTTCAGTACTCTTACCTCCAAGTTTAAGGTTGTCTTAAGTGAGAGTACTTAGCCACTCTTCCTCTAATGAACATCAATAATAAACTGCTAGTGGATAAATGTACCTTGACCATAGCAGGCATGGTTCTTGAACTGATTGGAATTTGTCTTGCATGGCATAGTCTGAGAATTCATTGGAATTAGGATGCTAATTAGATATTGCCACATATTGCGATCCTCAGTTCCATTTCCCTGCATGTGGGGGTCCTTTCTGATTTCATTTGTGGTTTGACAGGGTACTTACAAGTATATTCTTGAAAAAGGATTTGTGTTCATGCTGTGTCCAATGGGTGCCCTTTGGATTATAGGGGTGCTTTTATGGTGCTGAAGTATAAGCTCGCTTAGCTATCACTTTGTAGACAATGATTATCATCTAAATTATCTTCTTCCAATTGGTAACTTGTTATTGGATCATGGTTTTGTTGATTTCGTCCAATTAGACTAACATAAAATACTAATGTGGATTTTTTTTTTTTTTATAATTATTTTCTCTCTCCTATGTGTTGCATTGACCCGATGAAAGCATGTAATATAAGACTAAAACAACGTTGTTTATGCCCAAATCCTAATTTTTAACCGAAATATTAATTAAATTAGAAAAGAAAATTTGAAAGCTAATTTTTTATTTTTTAAGAAAGAACTCAAAAAGGAAAAAAAAGAAAAAGAAATGCAAGGGCGGTGAGGGCTTGCTATCGACCCGCTATCATCAGAAAGGGCCGACAGGGGCTCAAAGAGGGTCTTTGACCCTCGCTGATCGTAGGTGAGGGCTTGACAACCCTCGCCCATATCTAGGTAGAAGTCTTCGGGCCCTTGTTTGCAATGGGCATGGGTCGATAGCCCTTGCTGAGTGCTCGCTAACCTTTTCCAACGATGGTGGGGGGGCGGCGGCGGCAATGACCTGTTGCCCTTGCCTTTATTTATTTATTTAAATTACCTTTTTTAATCTAATATAATTAAAATTTTGGTTAAAAAATTAGGATTTAGGAAAAAATAAAAAACGGTTTTAGTCTTATAATTTATGTTTTACTATGGTCAATGCCTCATTGGAGAGAAAATAATAAAAAAGTCACATGGAGAGAGAAAATAATAAAAAATTATGTCGGCATTATCTATTAGTCTCTAATTAGACAAAGTTAATGGAAGGACTCGATCAAAATAGTTTGATAAGTTTTGGGAATAAATTACACTTTTGTTAAGTTTTAGGATTAAATTGCACTTTCATAATGAGTTTTAAGACTCCTAATATACTTATCTCCACTTAATAATAAGATGGAGAGATGGAAATTGATTGGCCATGAGTTAAAGTGGTCACCAAAGTCAAAACGTCACGAGTTCGGTTCATGCATTAAGCAAACCTCTGAACAGCTTGTGCTGTGCCCCCTAATTGAGTCATACTGAAAGACTTTTTGACTACTAGTGTCTTATTGGGCTGGATGATGAGCTTGCCAGCTTTGAGATTTTGAGTTGTGAGTTATACGAAATAGTGATGACTCAAATACAACATATTGTAGCAAGTGTGATGCCCCTAGGGCAACGCTTAGTGGAGATTACTAGTGCTAATCTCCCCATTTCTCTTTGAACTAATAAAATAACTAAAAATGAGGGAGAGACAGAAGGAGAGAGAAAAAATTGTTACATTAGTGTAATATATGTACTAAACTAAAATTGGCCTGTTAAAACCGGTAAGTCCTATGTGAATCCCACATGGTTTCAATCATATCTAACCGTTCAAATTTACTTTTGTACGTACACTAGGTCCGCTGAACTTCTGTTTCATATTCGATTGTTGTATACCGTTATTGTACTAGTTTCAAAAAAAATAAATGAAAATGCAACTTCAAGTCAAATCCGCGCTACTTATGTCCACACTAAAGATAATTAAGATTAGATGAATCTGTGAGTTTTATCTTGTAATTTAGTTTGGTCCGTCACCTAATAGAGCCAACCAATACGCGTTCATGCATTATGCACGAGCATGGGGAAGAGAGACAAAGGAGTGCAATGGTGCAAACGGTGGCTTTTGCTCTCAAGGAGGCCTTGTCCTAAACCGGTCAAACGGTTGGCCCATTCCTGCTTGGGAATTGGGTTTTGTCCTATGTGATCATTCTCATTATTTTTTTTGCTGAAGTGGCAATGATGATACCTGTGGATTTGGTTCTAACTACTCCTAAGACAGGGTTTAGGTATGACAACTCTTCTTTAACCAAGTGATTTATGTTTCACCTTCAATTAACCCAAATGAACCAAGTCAATTTCGTAGTCAGAGATAGTGATAGTTCTGACCCTGGACCGAGTCTAAGCTTCTAAACGACATTGTTTAATGCCACATGCTCGTATAGAATGTCAGCTACCAAAAACACCGAAGGATTAAGTTCGAGAGGTGTACCTGTTCGCCTTTCTCGCTCGAGGCTCTGAGCTCAAAGAATCACAATGAAGCAGATAAAATACAAACCTTCTTGTCGTGATAATTGCTGAGTGGAAATGCGACTTAAGGATTCATTGGATGTTCATCATTTGCTCGAAAAAACCACGGACACCCCCTTTGTTAGGGGAAGAAACCCTACAAAGTCATGACAATAAAATCAAGAGACATATATATTCTGGTAGGGAAAATCATCTCCATGTTGCTCTTAGCTAATATTTAGCGGGGGAACTTTCATACGGTGTTCATTTGAGTGTCAAAACTTATGTACGGTGCTTATATGAGTGCAATAATATTTTTTCTGATTACTTGAGTGTTATATAACTTTTTAATTGATTACTTGAGTGTTATAACCTTTTAAAAACGTCTATCATAAGTGCTATGCTACGTAGGATTTTCAATACTTGGGTGAACGTTTTAAAATTTTTTTGGCATTTAAGTGACCGATTGAAAGTTATGACACTCAAGTGAATATTTTTTTTTTTAATAAAAATTATGGCATTTTAAGCGGTAAAAAAAAGTTACAGCCCTTAAATAAGCGCCGTATGAAAGTTATGATACTTGTATAGCACAACTGAAAAGTCAAATCATTCTAACCTTGACCAGAAAATGTCATTAATTAACTGAATACTACAAAATTCAGGAGGAAAAGATAGAAGAGCATGCAATGTGAATAGAGGGGGAATTTACATATCAGTGCCTATTGACTTGGTTAGGGCTAGTTGTTTGGTAGAGGCTTGAAAAGTGACAACCAAGTGAGGATTAGGAGGCGGCGTCTTATGCTCTCATAACCGACGAAGTCACGAAGGCCCCTAAAAAAGGGCTGAGAAGAAGTCAAACAGTCTTCGTAGCAAACAAAGACGAATTCTAGTCAACTGCTTTTTTCTTTCACTTTTTTATTTGGGTTGCTTAAATTAGTGAAAAATATTAGGAAAGCAATGACACACTTCCCTCTTTAAAGTTTCAACCTAGGAAGGACTCATCGCCATTAATTTAATCTTCTAGCAAGGTTACATGACTAAGGTTGGTCCCTGCTCGATATATATCGAAATTTTGAAGATTTAAGATGTAGGATTTTGTGAAGCTACTGCTAATTGTATAAAAAATTTAAGCCGTTATATGAAAACATGATTTCATATTTAAATATTCTAATATTCCTCCACATTTTAGACTAAATTTTGGCCTAAGGGCTTCCTATTCTGATACTATATGAGATTTTTTGAGGTCACTGTCAACTATTAAAAATACTTAAGCAATTAGATTAAGACGTACTTTAATATAAGATACTCTACATATACATAATCAATAACGGACGTAAATTCAATGCAATGCACGCTGTCACAATAAGCCAGTCTGAATTAAAAAGCTGTGATGATCTTTAGCCCTGCTCGCTTCAAATTCCTCTGTTTTCCTTAATTAAGTTTCTTTGAGAAACGTGACTTTCGACAGAGACGAGGTGGCGCTTGTGGAATGTTCAATTGTATTGACTCCCTCGGGGCTTCTGATGAGGCGGTGACCTCACCACAAGAATAGATCTCTCACCAACCATGTAATAAAAAAGAAAGATGTCCATTTTTTCCATCTGCTAGACAAGTTACCGAATCTTATAGAAAGATATCTTATATTTGTTATAAGTATCTGTCAAATGCTATTTAGCTCCATTTGTTTTATGAAAAATATATGATCTGGAAAATGCTTTTCTAAAAATAATTATATCATCTGCAAAAATATTTAGACATAAATTATTGTCAATAATGAAACATGTTTCATTGATCAATTATTCAAGCGATATAAGTAATTATTTTTAAGAAAATATTTTAAAATTATTTATTTACCACGAAACAAATGGTGCCTTTTTTTATTGTGAAAAGCTTCATTTGTGGTAAACAAGCTTGTGACTGGTACAAAGTCTGATTTACGGTAATCGAACACATGAGTTGCAGCACTCCTGAATTAAACGCCTCCAAATCACACACCGATTGACCAAAGTCAATAAAAACAAAATCTAAAAATGAGGAAAAAATTAAACGAAAAGATTAAGAAACACCAAAGTAAAATAAAATTAAAACATTTATTTAAAAATATCATCTATCAAGAACGACCTTCATATACCATGATTAGCTTGCATTCACGGAGAACAAGTCATTTTTGCAATAGTGATGAATTAATTTATCCATGGTAACATATATATGGCAAATTTCATTCATTCATGGTAAATATTCAAATAAAACTTAAAGTAAGTTTTTTGATTGTTTAATGAAGGTCATCATAGTCAATGATGTTAAGTTATTTTTTTCGTAACAAATCAGAAAAAGAAAATCTCATATTTAATAAGTACAAGCTATGTTTACCACAAACATCTTGTATGTACAAACAACTTATGTTTACCAAGAATAACTCGTACTGACCAAGAACAATTTGCGTTCACTGAGAAGAACATGCATTTACCAAGGAAAAGTTACTTTTGCTTGGGTGAACAATGAGTTACTTTTACATTAAATAGTTGTAAATTTTATTTATTGTTGACAAATTCAACTTGTTCTTCGTAAAGAATGAGGTGTTTGTGGTGAAATTAACTTGTACTTGGAAAATATAATTGTTCTTCTTCTTGTTTCTCACAAAATATAATTTAACATTTCTAATGATGACTCTTATTGAGTAAAAAAATTAAAGCTATGTTTACTTGAAATGACAAACTAGAAAGTTAAGAATTTTGTCTTTAGCGTTTGAAATTAATTTTAAATAAGAAAATCAATCATCTAGAAATAGAAAAAAAAAGGATATTAGAAGTGTCATAACTTTTGCACAATACTCACTTTGGTGCCAAAATTTTAGATTAGATCAATTAATTGTTACTTTTTCTATAACTTAAGTGCCGACTCCGATTTGGAACGTTATCAATCTATTGTGGTAATATTCTAACATTTCTACCAACTTGACATGGCTTGCTAGCATGTCTAGTTAGCATTAATAGCCCTAAACGACGTTGTTTAACATGCATTTGCCCTAAATTCAACTGTTCTTCAAATCCTTACCTCACAATAGATGATATGGGGAAAAATTCATCCTTTTCCTCAAACCTAACCTTAAAATCGTGGATCTGGGGCAAAATTAATAATTGAAACTTGCAATAGAGGTTTGCTACTTCATTTGTGTAATCTTGTATCATTGGAATTGCAATTTTTCTAGGGGGCTTCATGGCCCTCGCCTAGTGGCTATGGGCCCTATGAAAAAAAGGAATAAAAAAAAGGAAAAGATAGAAAAGAAAAGAAAAAGAAAAAAATCAATAAAAAATTGGAATTCTTTTAAAGAAATTATAAATTTGTCAACATCAGCATTGGCCAAGCTATATAGGACGTCTAATGCTGACTGAACTGCAACGTCAATAATTTCCAATCGAAAAAGGTTCGAGACTAAATTGGTAAATTCTCAAAAGGTTTACACGAAATTCATACAATTGAAAGATTTAGGTCTGAATGAGAAAATTGTTAAAAGGTTTGATAAATTGACAAAATTGAAAGGTTCATTATTGAATGGGTCGCCAAGCAATTGATTTAAGATTTTTTGGACAATTTTTCCGTTAAAAGAGAGTCACCTTCAATCGAGTTATTAGTTAACTTGGGAACATTCAGCTTCTTTTCTTTAGAAATCTCGTAAGTGATTTGATTTCGTAATGAATGACTTCAGTGAAGCGTGCTAAGAGCACAGAAGCTATTCACGCTATGTTTCGAGTTTGACTCTTGACTTGTTCTATGGCGAGGATTCCATGTGAAATACGAGTACTTTAGGTCTGATTTCTATGAGATTATATAAATATAAGAAACATGTCAATGAATCCATTAAATGTAAGCGGGATTTGGTAAGTCTATCTCCATAGACTTAGGTTATACCAACCTATAAACAAAGTGAATATGTCGTGTGATTTTAGTTTTGCGACTCGACATCAGAAATGTACTTTATCAATTCTTTTCTTCTGTACCACTTTTTCCTTTTTTGGGATCCATTGCTTGCATCTTTGCTTTAGCTCTTTTGTAGTTTAGCATGCAGCGGAAATGTTCCATTAAGCAAGTTATCATGTGTAAAATATGTTTAAAACATTTAATTGGCAGTGCCGCAGCAAAAACCACTATTTTTTTTTTTTCAGTTCCTCACATAACATGCCATGAATCGTAGACCAAATTAATTTACTATCACAAATAGGTCGTGCCTTTACTTTTGGGAATGGCAAGAAGCTAAAGACATAGCTATAACTATGAGAGTGGTGCATCTAGGTAATCGATCAAGCAATCCGCATACATGATAAAAGAGCATTCCTGCCCTATTGTACTTATCCACTGACATTGAAGGAGAAGATGCACAACGTATTGCTCATATGAAGAAACTTGAATGATCACACAAAGCGTAAGAAAATTGAATAAGCGAAATGATTGATTTTTTTGCCATTCACGTGCCGTGACACTTCACGACCGCAACATCATCTCCCATTAGGTTTTAAAGTAGGGCCAATATGAATGAATGTACATATAGTTTAACAAAGGATTTTGATAGCATAATAATTTTTTGGCCACTATGAGAGTAACGATATGTTGAAAGCAACAAATTCTTAAAAAAAGTAAATCTTATAATAATTTCTCATTATTCGTCATTTATCTTTTTGTGGCTTAGAGATTAATGATAGTTACATAAACATTTCTTTCTAATAAATTGCTTGCATGTAATGAAAAAAATGTTCAATATCATGTTGTGAAAATTGAAAAAGTTGGGGAACCCCGTATTATTATCCCCTCAAAATATTTTTAGCGATGGTTGTCAATAGTAATGGAAAATCCTCATACAGGGATCCCGAATGGCAAATAGAAATGTGTAAGGACAAGCTTCAACTTTTTGACATGGCTCACTCATCTATACCCCGCCAAGCAACTATGAGATCTCGTCAGCCATTAACAAAACCACATTCAAAGTTAGAGAACTATAGCATAAATCCAATGCTTCTCTTCTCCTCATTCGCTTACTTTATCTATTTTATTTGTTTAGTTTTCCGTTTACTAAGTCATCATTTTACAGAAGCTTTTTGAACTGAAAGACAGCGAAGCTTGTCCTACCGCCGCCATTAGGAATTCACGCTCAGGACTCGTTCTCCATATAGTTAGTGTCCTATCACAGTCGCGCGAGAGGTTAAGAATAAGTCCACGATCTGCATTTCCATTCTCACCGCTGAAGTTTCGCAATCACGGCAAAGTTTTCATCGAGATAAGATATGGATGTGCACTCTCTCGTTCCCCAGATGAAACCTAACGATGGCTTGCGATTTAAGTACGAACGCTTCCTCTCTGTTTCATCCATCGTCGAAACACTCCATGCCCTTCGAAAAAGCTTGCACGGAACGATGGTGCGACAAGAAGTTGCCCTTCTGCTTGCATCGGCTTTTGCTCTTGTAATTATGTCCTCAGTGGCTTCAGCTGCGGTCGTGGAACACACGTTCAATGTGATATGCTCACTTCCTTTTAGTGCTTCTGTTTGACTTGTACTAGGGTTTATGGGTCGACCCGTTTTGTGTTCTTGTTCCGTCAATGGTTTTCATGGCATAACGTGATTTTGTCATACATGCAAGACCTTATTTGATTGCTCATTTATCTATCTTTTAGTTCTCTGGGAAAGAACTATATTGAAATTGCGTTCTCAGGCGATGGAGATTACTGTCGTATAGTCTCACTTTCGATTACCAAGCATTTAACTCAGCCAAAAAAGGGAAAGCAGCACGGGAATAATTCTCCCCCTCGTATTCACGACTAATTTTGTTCATCACGATACATAGGCAACATGGAAATAATTGAATAAGATTGCGCGATTATGTCTTTTATTCAGAATTAACTTTCCTCTCAGTCAACCACTTTAAGTGTTATTAATATACAATGCGATGCTTTGTTTCAGGTGGAAAACGTGACGGTGAGGAAATTATGCTACGAGCGTGTGATCACCGCAGTGAACGGAGCTCTTCCTGGCCCGACGATTCGAGTCACGGAGGGAGACACCCTCGTTGTTCATGTCTTCAACAAGTCCCCATACAACGTCACTATTCACTGGTAATTAAGTTTAACTGTAGAACTAACATAAAAGAAAAAACAACTGACATATGCATAGGAAGTTTGATTTTGACAAAGTCCAACGTTATGTTTTTCTTTTTTGTTGTTTTCTTTTTCATGACCATCCAGTTGTTCTTTTTTTTGTATCTTTAACAAGATAAAAAATGATGGAAAGAGGAATTGCTGTTTGACCATTCACTAATGACGGCATGCGATTGTGAGGCCTCACCTCACCCACGAATTTGTCAACCCCATTTGCATCAAACAAATGAAAATTTGAAAATTGGGAAGGAAAAATACATTGTCCTGATGAACTTCCCAAGTGCCTACTTTGGGAAATGTTTATTTGTCTTCAATATTTATTTTTTACCTAGAAATCACTAAGGATGACACTCAGTTCGATCATGCAGGCACGGAGTGTTCCAACTATTGAGTGGCTGGGCAGATGGACCTAATTATATTACGCAATGTCCGATACGTCCTGGACATAGTTATACCTATAAATTTACTATCACTAAGCAGGAAGGCACGCTTTGGTGGCATGCTCATGTCTCGTTTCTACGTGCCACCGTTTATGGTGCCCTCGTCATTGTCCCCAAGTCCGGTCACTACCCATTTCCCATGCCCCACAAACAATTTCCCGTCATTCTAGGTATCACTCTTCACCTGATATCAAATGTATATGTCTTATTACATTGTTGAATGGATCTACAGAATGCGAATTCCTTGAACCTATGATTTGTCAACATGGTGATCAAATTAAGTTTGCTAGACTCAATTATGCTGTAATTACTCTCTCTGCATAGAAACTTGACAAGCTCTTAAATGAATTACGTCATATTGCAGGAGAGTGGTGGAATGGGAATGTGATCGATATTCAGAATCAATCACAGGAGCTCGGCACGGTGCCTAACAATTCAAATGCATACACAATTAATGGAAGGCCTGGAGATCTCTATCCTTGCTCCAAAAAACGTAAGCAACCACCAACGACACACTGCATCCTCTCCTTCATATCGCCTTGATGAATTTAATTTTATGAATAATTCAACCGAAACTAATTTCGGAGAAATTTTAATTTTTGGGTTTATTGATGATACTTAGGCACTTTCTTTTTCCGTGCAGATACCTACAAGCTAAAGGTGGTACAAGGAAAGACCTACATGCTTCGCATAATCAATGCTGCACTCAATAGCCAACTTTTCTTCAAAATAGCCAAACACAAGTTCACCGTGGTTGCAGTCGACGCCTCGTACACCGACCCTTACGTCACCGATGTCGTCCTCCTTGGCCCAGGCCAAACGGCCGACGTGCTCCTCATCACGGACCAGACCCCGCGGGCCTACTACATGGCGGCCCGCCCGTATGTTAGCGCCCAAAACGCTCCGCCACCTGATAACACCACCACGACCGGGATCCTCATTTACGAAAAGCTGCCCTACACGAGCCCAATCAGGCCTCGCTTGCCGGCCCTCAACGACACCCCGACGGCCCACAAATTCTCCACCTCCTTGACCAGCCTCGCGTGGAGCCCGAATTGGAAGCCGGTGCCGACTAAGGTGGACGAGGAAATGTTCGTGACCATCGGATTGAGTGTCTCCCCGTGTGGGCCCACCAACACGTGTACCGGCGTCCCCAATAACCCTGCCTTCCGGCTGTCGGCAAACATGAACAACGCGTCGTTCGTGCCCCCCAAGAGCCTGTCCATCTTGCAATCACACTTCTTCAACGTGAAAGGAATCTACACACCCGATTTCCCCGATCAGCCGCCGCTGGAATTCAATTACACGAACCCCGCCAACTTCAACAGCACAGCGTTGTCATTCGCTTTCCAGAACACAAGGGTGAAGCAAGTGAAGTACAACGCGACGGTCGAGATCGTGTTCCAGGACACAACGATCATCGGCGCGGAGAATCACCCCATGCACTTGCACGGCTACAACTTCCACGTGGTGGGGCAAGGGTTCGGGAACTTCGATCCGGTTGAGGATCGGAAGAAGTTCAATCTCTTCAACCCGGTAATACGTAACACAGTCGGCGTGCCCGTGGGGGGTTGGGCTGCCATCAGATTCCAAGCAAACAATCCAGGTAATATTATTCTTTCATATTGTTAGTTATGAGAGCATAAACTACATAGAATCATTCTGTTGTATTCTAAACAAGATACGGGGAGACAAAATCAATCATTCTATTGTATTCTAAAAAGGTATTTATTACTTCTTGAAGTATGATTGCCTAGAGTTTAGAAAAAAGACTTGACATAATTATCGTAATTGATAATTATATAGGGTTTAATCTAAGCATGATTATTTCCTAGCCAAAAAAGAAGATAATCTAAGTGCGATCAATGATCACTTGCAAGTGTAGCGAATACACAGAACCATTTCTTGTGATAAATTAAGCAAGAAAAGAGGGATTAAGTCCACGAAACATCGGGCAATCTGACCATTATCTTTAAGTTAACTCGTCAACCATATGCATTCTAGAATTACATGTAACATATCATCCCATTGTTCGTGTCCTTTACCAATTCCTACGTGCTGTTCACATGTTGATATCATGTGGCTTGAACTCGAACTTTTGTATTTGCGAGAGTGACTGTTTCTCAGGGGAGCATGGTCAGGTAAAAAATAAAAAAATAAATTCGGTATTTAGATGGACCGAGTTGAAGGATAGTGACACCGCAACAAATCCTTCAGACCGATGAATTCAAAATGTAACATATTGGAAATTGATGGTTAGTTTATAACCCCAAACAAAAAGACTAATGTAACTCTTAACTTTTTTTTTTTTCGTATATTTTGCAGGTGCATGGATATTGCACTGCCACCTGGACGCCCACTTGACTTTTGGACTAGCGACGGTCATCATCGTCGAGAACGGGCCGACTCCATCGTCGATGTTGCCTCCACCTCCTCCTGATTTGCCTCAGTGTTAGGACTGAGAGCACAAAAACACTCTTCGCCTTTTTGTTCTTTCTGGATGCAACCCCATTATGATGCACAGCCATTCATCGCTTCATCCCTTCGACAATGCCGATACAATAAAGAGAATTCATGTTTTCCCGTCCTTCGGTTCAAATACATCCTCCGCCTTTGGCCATTGATTTTGTGTCTTTAATATGGCTGAATGTCCACCTGTTTTCATCTATTTATGTAAAAATATACTAAGGAAGGATATAAAAAGAAGAGTCTCTTGTGTCCACCTAAATTGTGACTTTGCAAATATATATTTCAATATCTTGCAATAAAATAACTTAATGGTTTCATATTAAAAAAACAAGTTATTAAAGGAATTACAGTGAAGTTAAGATATAATGGAAAGAAACCGTATTTTTCTGATAAAACATGCAAGCTGAAGAAATTTTAGGAATGACATTTGTTGTTTGGACGGAGGAACCAAAACCAAATGGATCTGGTGAGGCATTATGGTAGGAAGGAAAAGGTTGAGGTAGCAATGAAAGTGGCGATGTACGGTAAGGAATGGAAGTTTGCTTGTGTGGTGGCCTGATAGGAGAAAGTGTTTGGACACCCCGAACTTTGTCAGATCTTTGAAAAGTGAAATTGGGTCGCAAAACGGCTCCTCTCTCGACTATGTATGTAGAATTTCTTTTACTTCCATGGTAGTTCCATTTGCATAAACCCTAATTTTTCCTGTTTGTATCCTTGTCCCTCTTCGTCACGGTTAAAAATAATTAGAAGTATTCTCTAGGATATTTTCCTATATTACAGATAATTAGAATATTCTGTTTGTATTTCATATATTTTAACATCGTGCAATATCTCCTTTAATTGTGCATATCTTGATTGATATGTCTTACATTTGATGGTCTCTCATAAAACCTATATAAATAGGCTAATCTACTTTATTATGATATATCGAAATATATATAAATGTCTCAATTTTAATTTTCTGCATTCTTACATTTAAGTTGGTATCAGATCTAGTCAATCTTGAAGTGCATTGGGTGTGCTCACACTTGTTGCACACCCAAGGGCGTTTCCAAAGCTAATATTGTTTCTTGTCATTTCTTTTCCAATAAATTCTAATATCCTCCAGTCAAGTTGTTTTCAACAATATTGATCTCATCCAGTCGCCAACATACTTTTGTCGCATAGTCTGCAGAGCCCCTCATATGAGAAAGCACCTTGTCGAGTCCATCATGATGGTCATGTTTCAATGCCAATTGCACCGGTCGCATCACCCAATCAAGCCTTTCACGGAGGTGGCTTTTCTTTCGATGCCAATTGCGTAGGCCGCATTCGCTTATTAATTATTTTTCCAAGCGAGCTAGATAGGGCACTTGATGCCATAACGCCAGTCATATAGGCTATGTTGCTTAGTTACTATTTTGCAAGTCAGCTGCATGAGATGCTTGCTATTTCCTCGCCAGTTCACAATGTTTTGCATGTCATTTCGAGAAGCAATATCACCATAGACTCACCAACCTTAGACTAGGTAGATTTGGAAGTTTTGCCATGAGCAGCTGTAGAATGCCACCTCATTTGCTATGACTTAATTGTTGGACACTATTAAGACTCATATTCAAACTCAAGTTGACATATTCAATGCGTCTTGAGTTTGAGGGAGAATGTTAGAGATAATTAAGATAATTCTCTAGGATATTTTCCTATATTATATATTAGAATATTTTTGTTAGTTTTATTTATCTCAAGATTGTGCAATATCTCATTTGATTGTTTATATTTTGATTGATATATGTCACCTGTAATCTAAGTAGCATCGACACTGACACACGACACGCGACTCGACACGACACGACACGACATGCCAACACATCATTTCTCAAAAAACAAAAAATTCCGACACGTTGGGACACGTTGTATATTAAATATATATTTTTATATATACATAATAATTTATCATTTTTATGATTATTTCAATCAAATTAATTTAATACAAATTCATAAATAAATAAATAATAAAAAAGTCTAGAATGAATTTACACTAAAAATATTAATCCACAATTTATTAATATCATTCATTATTTCAATTTGACAAATTCAACCATATTTCAATAATTTATAAAACTTGAAGAAAAAACAAGTGATCCATATTCTAGACTCACATGTTAGATATGTTGGAAGAGGAGACAAAAAATTAATGAGTGAATTATATATCACGGGAAGTGGGAGTCAGAAGAGAAGAAAATACTAGGTTTTTTTTTTTTTTTTTTCCATTTATTATTTTTATTATTGTGTTTATATTTTGACATCTCATTTATTGAATTTTTAAAATTAACCTTGATATTAGAATCACGTTTCGAAAATTCATATATCAGAATTCTGACTCGAGTATCAGAAAAGCTGACCAAGTGTCAGATTTTCTGACATGTGTTGATCGAGTATCGGAGAGTGTTGGAGAGTGTCTAAGAGTGTCGGACATGTGTTGAGGTATCCAACACGACACGAAAGCTTTTGAAAAGTGTTGGTGCTTCATAGTCTGTAATTGTCTCTCATAAAATCTATATATAGACTAATCTACTCTATTCCCCAATTTCACTTTTCCGCATTCTTACATTTAACTATCATCATTCCCACCATACAATTTGTGTTGGAGTTTTCTTAGCCCACAAAAGATGAAACAAGGCTCGACTTTTACCATTCCATAAAAAAATAGATCACTATGTTTTTCCACAAGAAACTACCCATTATCCGTTGAAAGTTGGACCTGTTCCCTAGAATATACTTGTCTAGAACGACTCACCAACCAGAGATTTGTTCTCTGTTAGGCATTAAAACCTAAATTTTCGTCGCCTTGTAATAAACCCTACCCATGAAATCTGATTCCCCTCGATACTCCATCGACTCCAGAGCCCCCCCTTTTCCACTGTCCTTTTACTCCGATTTATGCACTTAGCAGTACGCAATTTCTTCCCTTGGAGTTGCTGTTACTGAAGCATCTCTCTTCCAATCCATATGGAAGAAACTGAGGAAGGAAAAGCTCACCTGGCTTTGCTCTGCAAAAGTTTAGGTCGATTATGGTCAGAAGAGGAGATTGAAGTATGCGATGATGCAGCGCCAAAGAAAAAACTTGAGGAATGCCAACTTATTTTAGTGGGTTTGCTCCTGTCCAACCCTTCCATCAACTTTCAAGCCTTTACGATGAAAAGGGCTTGGAAAGTTGTTATTGATATCACATGACGTGAGTCTGGTTTATATGTGTTTAAATTTAGAAAGAAAAGAGAGAAAAGTAGGGTTTTGGAGAGTAACCCTTGGCTCTTTTTAAATCACCAATTGATTCTGAAACCTTGGATTCCCATTACCCCCTTCAAACTTATGACTTTATAAGCATTTTGGGTCCAAGTTTATGTTTTGCCCTTTGGAAAGGTCACTCAGGAGGCTATTTGTGGAGCCGTTTGAGAGTTGGGAAAAGTTATAGAGGTGAAGGTGGAAACAAAAGATGGCGGGGGAAGCCAAAAAAGAAATCAACTTACAGGAATAACTAAAATCCGGTAAGCTGATCAAGTTGGAAGGGAAGAATACATAATTTGGATTTACAGTATGAAAAATTATTACATTTTTGTTTTTTATGTGGGAAATTGGGACACTATGTAGTCTATTGAAAAGAGATATACCTTTTGATGAAGATAAATTGGAAAGAAAAGAGGAGATGTGCTTTGGTCAATGGCGGAAAATATAGCCTATATTGGATAGTTTTTTCTTTTTTTAATGGGAAACAAGAGAAAGTAGAGGAAAATGATGAAATTATCCTTGAAACACTAGGATCTCAATTCGATATTTTTGAGCCACCTTGCAATAACAAAGACAAAGAGATTGTGGAGGTGATGGAGGTAGCGATGGTGGATGTAGCACCTGGTATACTGAGTAAACGTCACCAGGATAGAGAGACGATAGGATATGGGGGTATTACTCCCTTGTCACCAATATTAGCTTAGAATCAGGGAAGGGAAAGGGAGAGGGTTTGGCAAAGGTCAAGAAACTGAAGCTTACAGGTATGGAGTCAATGGCATCATCTAGTAAAAAATTAACCACTATAATCCTTATGAACCGAGAGAAAATCTATAGGATGGGATTGATGAGACTCAACTGTTAGACACCCTGATTCTTGAGGTGCGGGGTTAGGAAGATAAGCTTTGATGGCTTGTCCTAATAAGCTACCAAGTAACAAATGAAGCTCATTAGTTGGAACTGTAAGGGTCTGAGCAATTTCTTGACAGTCTAAGCACTAAGAGCCCTTGTGGTTCAAGAAAAGCTCAATGTAGTGTTCTTAATGAAAAAAGAACCAAGAGATGGTGATCCAAAGAATAAAGAAGAGGTTGAAATTTCCATATTGTTATGTAGTGAATCCCAAAGGCTTAGCAAAGGGGCTAGCGATGGTGTGGAATGATAAGGTATCTTTGAATATGAATGCATGGTTGAGGAGTTTACAGATATGATTTGTGAGGAGATGGATAGTAGAAAAAATATGTGCATCGCGTGCCTTACTGCGTTGACTATGTACCAAATAAGATTACAACTCTAGGAGGAATTACAATAGATGAGTTCTTCAAATTTTCTTCCGTGGGTATGTTTTGGGGATTTCAATGAATTATTTTATCGTTGGAAGAAAGTAGGTAAGAGGATAGTTGAAACTTGTAGAATGAATGCTTTAAATAGAGCTCCTAAATGACCAGTTCCTAGATGGGCTTGGACAATAAGGGTTGCACATTCCCTTGGGCAAACAATAGGAAAAGATGATTTTGTGAAGAAAATGCTAGATAGGGTGGTTTGTACAACGGAATGGAGACTGCTGTTCTTAGGGATTAGTACACTAGAAGTATTAAAAGTTGTGTATATTTGATTCACAAATTAATAAAAATTGCCATGTTAGATTCCTGGCCAATCAAATTGGAGTTGGCACAAAAAAATTGTTTTTCAAAAAAATTAACACTTAACTGATAAAAAAAAATTGGCACAAAAGTGAGCATTGTACATAACTTTTGGCACTTTCGGTATACTTATCCACTATTCCCACAAGCTAAAGTTTTTGTGCTACTTACTATCTAATATGACCATAGTTCGATGCTATTATCTTTAGAGGCAGATCGAGTGAAAAGAAAAAGGAATTTAAGTTTGAAGCATTCTAGATGGAAGATGAAGAGTGTCGAATTGTGCTTATCAATTCTTGGGAATCTCCTATTTTATAAGAGACAAATCTTTCTAGAAATTATTTGCAATGTCCCTTGCACTTGCCAAATGGAGTAGGAAAAGATTTTTTAATGGGCATCAAAAGATCAATTAGTTGAAACAGGAACTTCAATAGCTTATAAATAGAAGCAATGACTTTGATGATAGGAAGCGGGTAATGTCATTTACAAGGGAAGATTGGAAAATTGTGGAAGTAAGAGGAAATGTACTGAGGAATGAGATCCAAAATTAATTGGCTTAAACTCGGTGAAATTACTAAATTCTTTCATACAACCACTATCCAACAGAGGTTGAGAAAGAGGATCATAGTATTGTAGAACTTGGATGGTGATTAGATCGAGGACCAGTTGAAGAATATGGCTGTATATAATTTTGAATATTTGTATCAATTAGTTGGGTTTTGAGACTTCGAGCCCATGTCGAATTAGTGGCCCCATGTGGTGTTAATAGAGATGAATTGTACAAGTAATTTAACCATAGCTAATATCAATCAAAACCTTATGTATAGAAAGCCATCTCTACTTTCACTGCGCACTCTGATCCGATCCTTACTAGTGATCTTCAAAAGCGTTAACCTAATGCCCCCAAACTCCTAACTTGACAAATTTGTAAAATATATGGGGGGTGAGCCTAAGCTCAATAAATGAACTCTCTAGGTCTAAGGTAAAAGATCATCCCACTACTCGACTCATAGATGATGCCATATTCTTCTTAGATGGGAAAGTCTGGGAATGTGAAAATCTTGCCAACATTCTGAACCAATATTATCTAGTTACGGACAGGCAGTAAATCAGAATAAATCAGGTATTTTTTTTTTTTCAGTAAAGCTTGCCCTAGTAGTCTAAAAGGAAACCTAGTGAATGAATTTCGAGTCCTTGTGCTAGATAAGACGGGTAAATACCTAGGAATCCAGTCAGATTGGGGACGTTCCAAACGAGATATGTTTGCCTAGATTTTGGGGATAGTTAACACCAAACTTGACGGATGGAAACAAAATCTTATATCGAAGGGTGGGAAAGAGATTCTCATCAAGACTATTGTTCAGGCGATCCCACAATACGCCATGTCCATTTTTAAAATTCCCGTGTCACTATGTCATTCCATTGAAAAGAAGATAGCGAGATTTTGGTGGTAGAATGATAGTCGCAAGCCGGGTTTTCATTGGAAAAATTGGGAATTACTAAAGAACAAGAAGGAAAAGGGAGGCCTCGGATTTCGAGATCTCATTGCTTTCAATAAAGCAATGCTTGGCAAACAAACTTGGCGCTTAATCCAGCAACCTTTATCTCTGTGGAACAAACTCTTTAAGGGTCTATATTTCCATTCACAAGATTTTAGATACGCTCCCAAAGGTGCTTGACCCTCCTGGGGTTGGTAGAGCCTACTGGAAGGGCGGGACTCCATTTTACCAAAGATTCAATGGTCGGTCGGCGACAGGAAAAAGATCAGAATTCGAGAAGATCGATGGCTACCTAGAGGAACACTAGGCGGACCTGTTGCTAGAGATGAACCAAAGATTGTATCTGATTTGATTGTATTGAATCACAACCAATGGAATGTTCCATTACTATAACGCTTCTTTGATGCCGAGACAACAAAAGAAATCCTTAACATCCCGATATGGCCTAATTATGCAGCAGATCAACTTATTTGGACAGCTACTACTCAAGGTCAGTATACAGTGAAAAGCGGCTACCATACTATCGACATGCAACCCCTAGATCTAATGATAATAGAGCCTTGTCTTCCTTTCAAACACCTTAGCTCCATTGGAAAAGTATATGGAAACTGAAACTTGCACCCAAATTTCAGATTTTCCTTTGGTCTATCTGCCATAATGCTCTGCCCACCAAAGACAACCTTTATCACAGACGCATTAGCTTAGAGCTGATATGCCACTTATGCACCACCAGAAACGATGGAATACCTCTTTCTACTGTGTCCATGGACTTTCAGAATCTGGTCTCACCCACAGATTGGCATTCACATTTTATCCACAGAAGTACAACGCATGGATGCTTGGCTTGCAAATAGATTTGCACACAAGAGGATCTCACCTGATATGGAGACCGTCGTCGCAATCTTGTGGCAGACATGGAAGGTGCACAACAAGTTCATTTTCTGTCACCAAAGCCCTGATCCATCCTATGTCGTGAATGCAGTCCTCGCCCAAGCTCGTACTACTCAGTACTCCTCTTCCAACGCGGCGGGATCAGGGCGAACTCCTTTAGATCTAGGCTCATTCTGGCGGCCCCTGGATCCAGGTGTCCTAACGATCAACATCGATGGGGCTTTTCAGATGGATAGTACTACTGGTTCAATGGCATATATTTTCCGTAATCATACAGGTAGAATGATAGAGGGCTTTACTAGAGACGTAGCCGCTTCCTCGGCTCTGCAAGTTGAGACTCAGGCGCTAAGTATCACTCTGCACCATCTTCTGTAGCACGGCAAGACTTAAGATCCACTTCTACTCAAATCGTACTGCCTTATGTTGGTTGAAGTCGTGAAAGATCCTCAAGCGACGCCATGGGAGGTTCGATCCTTGCTTGTTGAAGTCACTGCACTCCTCCCCTGTTTCTCTCGACTTCAAGTTAGGTTTTGTAGGCGTGAGGCTAACTTTGCTGCGGATTGGGCTGCTAAGGCCCATAGCAGTGGCTCTTTGTCTCCGGATTGGGCCGCTTTTGCCCCCTCTCTCTTGTTGGATCTTATTTACTTGGACGCTATAACAGCGGGTTGTAATGTTCCTTTAACCTGAATGAAGTTTTATCTTTTCGACCAAAAAAAAAAAAAACATTTCGTATTTTATGAGCATGCGTCATAGTGTATATCAAAATCTACATTTGCAACCACAAATTCCATTGCACGTCACTTTCCCACTTTAGTAGCAATGATATTGATAGAATAACGTGAGTTCAAGATAGCAACAAGGCAATTATGTTCGACGAGTGAGGAAGCAAATACACTGCCTTTCCTATCGTTGATGAAATCATTAAAAATATTGCATAAGATATTCATTTAAATGCAAACATATGACATTATCAAATTGAGGGAAAACAGTCCAATTTAAACGCAATCCAATAATTTTCTATTGGCCTAATTACTTGTTGACACGAAAATTATTGGACTCACATCATGGGATCATGTGCTTCAATTTTCTTGGCTAATTCAGACAATTTTAAATTATTTCTTGCTCAAACTTGTAAATTAATTGAAATTAAATTCAGTTGAAATTGTAAGGCACCTGTTGGATTAATTGCCCATACCTAGGGTGACTCATTACATCCAAATTGACCTTGAATTGATGGCACGGTTTTTATGCTAAAACTAAATCAAGGTTTAATGGTTAAATTAAGCCTCAATTCTCGAAATTGGACCTTAATCTCAAATGGGTCAATTTGAATTTCATCAATCGGACTTCACTAGCTTGGTTTTCTTATGTTCAAGAAGGCTAAATTTCTCAAATTGAGAAATTCCCGAATGAATTTCCCAAAATGGACATCGGATTCGAACTTATCTTACAAAAATGAGCGGAATGGAAGTGCTTGTTCGCAAATCATGTAGAATCAATCTGGACCCCCAATTAGGACAAAAAAGGATAATACATATTTTGAGAAGACTAATCTCAAAATTGATTAAATGAGTGAATGGGTAACGATCTCTATGTCAAATGTCATAAAGGAATTAAGCCTAATTATGACTAGAATAAGAGTAATTTTATTTTTGGCCAATTTTGAACCTATAACCGAAAAATTCAGAAAACAAGGTTCTTAATCGATTTTTGTAAAATTTCTAATGCAAAAGTCAAATTGAGACAGAAACGAAGTTATTCATGGATTTTTGTGTTTTCTAATTTTTTGGTCAAAAGTGCTAAAGGGTTGATTTTGTGATTAAATCTTTGAAATTTTTAAAAACTAATGTCACTCAAGTGTTATTAGACTAAAAAGGATTTTTTTAATGCAAAAAGTCAACTTTTGATTAAAGAATTGACCAAAAAAGCCAACTTAAAAGTCAACCGTTGGCTTTTCTAATTTTTGTTAAAAATGAATGGGAAATTGTTTAATAATGACAACACAAAAGAAATAAATGAAAAATGACGTTTTTTGTTCGAGAAATGAGTTTCATCTCGATCGAAAATCCTAAGCTCAAGTTTTTACCTTTACGGACGCGTCGGGTAAAAATCAAGTATCAATAGCTATCCTTCTTTGAGTAGGAGTTCGGAGAGGTTGCACTCAAAAATTAATTTATTCATGTAATTTTTAGTCAATTCCATTTGGGGAAATAAAAGAAAATGAAAGGAAATGACATATGAGCAGAAACAAACCTGGGTATGTAACGTCATTTTTTGGAAATATTTGGAATGAAATATAATTTTTATGAGAGGTATGGTTTAAGGATGACCACTAACCTAAGACAAGATCTAAAAGTGAGGGCAAGGTTTAAGAACAACCTAAAACCAAAGACAAGGTTTAAGGATAATTTAGAATTTGAGGAAAAAATCTAAAAATAAGGACAATGTTTAAGGATAACCTAAAACTGGAGACATAGTTTAAGGATGACTTGAAACCAGAGGACAACGTTTAAGAATAACCTAGAACCAAAGGATGAGGTCTAAGGTTGACTAATAACCTAAAGATGAGGTTAAGGTTGGCCAGGAACATAAAGACAAGGTTAAAGTTGACTAGGAACCTAAAGACGAGGAAAATAAAGAATATGATTTAAGATGACAAAAAATTGAAAGCAAGGTGTATGGTTTAAGATGACCAAAAATCGATCCACTGAGGAAACATATATTTTGAAAAAAGGGTTTTGAGATTGCTTGGAGGCTAATCTAACGGAATCATTCAAACATATATTGGTAAATGATACTAATTGTCAAATTCCTTTCAGAGGAAATTTTAACAAAATGACATTTGATTAACCTTCTAAGGTTAGATCAATATACCAAACTAGAAAAATATAATCAAAAAGATTTTTCACTCTAGCTCTCAAATAAGGCTTTGATTCCCATCCATTGATGAGGGAAAGGTATTTTGTCCTTACTGGGGAGGTTTCACATAACCTACATTGAAGGTTTTTGGAAACATTGACAGTGAATACAAGTTTATTGATCAAAAAGGTTTTTTAAAAGGATTGTAGTGTAGGTTTCATCATGGGCTTACACAAAGGATTGGTTGCTTTGAGGTAAAAAAGAAAAGAATATTCAATCAATATCTTTATTGGGTTTATAAGTCAAAAATCTTGAAGACAAGATAAGATAGGATTGCTCCCACTCCTTCTAGCAAAAAGGATCTTTTTATGCAAAAAGTCAACTCTTAACCTAAGGTTAACTTGTTGTTGAAGGATTGATAAAAAAAAGTCAATTCAAAAGTCAATCGTTTGACTTTTTGAGGTTTTTAATAAAAATGAATGGGAAATTGCTTAACAATGACAAGATAAAAGAAAGAAATGAAAAAAAGATACATTTTATTCAAGAAATGGGCTCCGTCGTGATTGGAACCCTAGCCTCAAGTTTTTAACTTTATCGACATATCGACTAAAAATCATGTATCAACAGCTCTACTATGCGAGTTAGGTGTAGCAATGTTCCTACACATACTTGTCCATCATGTCAAATATCGTGTCATCAAGTTCAAATTTATGAGGTTTGGATAGACAATAAGTAGGTATTTTAACCTAGTTTTGAGTGCAGTGATAAGAATACGTAGTATGCTTCTTCTCTCACCTGAATTAGTTCCAAAGGAATATATTGATGAGAGATGGAAATGGCTTAAAGTATGTTTGCTATGCTATTACATGGATTAATTTAATGCTTTAAAGATAAGGTTATTTCAATAATTTAATGTTTCTAGGGTTGCTTAGGAGCATTAGATGACACATATATTTGGGTTTATGTTCTGGAGGTTAATAAACCAAGGTACTTGAAATAGAAAGGGTGCGACAACAACCAATGTGTTAGGAGTTGTTCACGTGACAAAAGATTTGTTTATGTTTTATCGAGATGGGAGGGCTCCATAGCAGATTGTAGAGTGCTTTGAGATGTTTTAATTAAACCCAATGGTCTAAAGATTCCTATTGGTTATATAAGCCTCTATCAATACGTTGCATTCTTTGTCATGTAGGTTTTAATGATTCTAAAACAATTAATAATGTTATTTGTTATTAGGTAATCATTATCTTGTCGATGCTGGATACACAAATGGGGAGGGCTTTTTTGTTCCTTAAAAAGGTATTCGATGCCACCTATCCGAGAGGACAAAAGAATGTACACCAAATTCCCTTGAGTCAAGCTAGAAATATTATAGAAAGATGCTTCGATCTACTTAAGTTATGATGGGCTATTCTTAGAAGTCCATCTTTTAATCCAATTAGAATGCAAGGTCACTTATACACAACTTGATAAGAAGAGAAATGACTATTGATCCATTTGAGGCACAGTTAGATGAAGTTGTTAACACCATTCGAAGATGTGGAAACAATTGATGTTGTTGAGCTGTCGCATCATTGTTGACATGGAGGGCAAAATTTGGTAATACAAATTGTTAATGAATGGAATGCAAGTCAAGGACATGGAGGAGTTGTATGATTTGAATCATTTGTTTCCCATTGTTGCAAGACTTGTGTTGTAATATGTTTCTATTTTCTTGTTTCTATTAGATCATGGCTATTGCCATTCGAATAGGCTACGACGAAATTTGGCTCATTATCCATTCGTATTGCTGATGCTCTTGTGTCAGTATTAATTCACTCATCTCATATTAGCATACGCAACATTACCTTTTGAAAGGAAAAAAAGACTGATGTACGTAATTCAACAAACACAAAGTCGAGTTGATTACTATCATAATGAATAGAATATCAGGCTTGTATTCCTATGTCAATCATGAGGATTGTTTCACTTGTAAAAGCACCTCGGGGGGAAATTTTGAAGCTATCTTGATTTAAATTCCAGTAGATGCAAATTTCTACAAGTAGATATCTAGGCTATTACTTCAAGAAATCCCCCCCTCCCTTTTTTTCTGCATTGATAAACTAAACATGAGCGTGAGGTTGCGTTGGTTCTTTATGCATTTCGCATATTATGCATAATCATGGATTAATTTGATGAGAGTTCATGAGAATCTATTGATTTGAAAAAATAATAATAATTCCATTTTGGATGATTTTGCTATTATCTGATTTGTTACCTTGTGCTTTCTTAATTTGTTATTATTTTTTCAAAGTATATAATTGTTCATGAAAATATTTGACTTTAAATTTGCAATTCACCAAACAACATATAGGATGGGATATGAGAATTTTTGACTTTAAATCTATGGTTCACCAAGTAGTGGATATGATATGAAGAAATCTAAGGATTTTTTATTTTATCCTATCTAGTCTTATCTTGTTTAGAAATCAGAACAACTAAATGCAGTTCTAGGGGTTGGCTAATGGATTACTAAACTTACACCTAGCTTGGGCTCTCCCAAGTTGATGCTAATTCGTAACTTAGATTCAAGTTATTTAATAAGCAAGGTCATTTTCATTTAGGAATCACCACTAGGGATAAGCATGGTTTAGGTGGTTCAGTTCCCATCCTATAAGTAGGAACCGCTCACTAAGGATCAGTTTTGAAAAAACTAACACCAGCAACTGCCCGTTGGTTCCATGGATCCACCCGATCCGATCCGGTTCTCGGTGAATTCATGGAATTGGTCCCACCATGCTTCACACGGTCCGAAATTCTCAGGTGAATTCATGAAATCAGTCCTATCACGCTTCACACACTTAGTGCAACATTTTCTAGCAAGCCAAAGTAAAGCAAAAAACAAAGAACTTCCATATTCCATATTCTTAGTTGCAATATTAGTAAAAAAATTGAACTCATATTAAAAGTTGAGTCAAGGCCATGAGTCGATGGGTGTTGAGTTCCAAATTTGGGGTTTTAGGGTTTTCATTTTTTTAAAATTATTTTTGATTAAAATTTTTCTAAATAAATTAAATATATATTTATATATTACCAGTCCGGTCCGGGTGAACGGTTCCACACCTAGAACTAAGAACTGGACCGGTACCCACCAGTTCCAATAAATTCGAACTGAGAACCGAATCATCTCTTTTGAGAAACACCAATTCTGCTTTGGTCTAGTTTAGTTTGACTGGTCGGGACGGTTCTCGATTCTTTTCTACACCCCCAATGACCACTAATGTATTTTTTGGTAGGTCGATTCGAAATCTAATTAAAGCATTGAGAGAATTACTTTACTTCTGCGAACTATAGATTATGGAGTCCAAGACTTAATTACATTAGACTACTCTAATGCTTTTTTGGTAACAATTCTTCTTTATGAAAAATGATTTGCAAGCAGCTTGAATTGATTTTAACCTAGCCACTAATATATGAGGTGTTCATGTGGCTGTGCAACCATTAATGTAACATTCAATAGAGCAAAACAATAAATATATTGCAAGGATAGGGAAGAATTTACTTACCTTGAAGCAAAAGCGATATGCAACAATGTTAATTAAAAACACATTCAACTTAAATATGGTTTCTAATTAGCATAAAATTGCAATTAATTCTTTTTCAGATTTTCTTTTATTTAAATGAAATATAAGCTATATGGTATACAATGTGTGGAATGCTAGCTCAATTAAAACGCAATGACATTTAAATTGTTATCAATTCTAACATGGTACGTATCCAACTATATAACCTAATTCTAACAGCGGGTAATAAGTGATATGCAATACTTCAATATCACAAGAAATTCTAATTAAATGAACTAGGCATGCCATTAATAAATGGCATACAAGTATTAAGCTACATGATGACATGCAATCTTAATCAATTAGATGAACCTAATTTGCAGGCTATATGAAATGTGAGTTGATGCCATGACATAGCAGAGTGACATGGTGATGACGTGGCACACATGATGACATGGAGAGATGGCAGGATGAAGTTGAATACATGGCATGCAAGCACGATGATATGGCATCTGACATGTCGACAATAGTATAAATATATATGTGGTTTTGATTCCATCTAACCTAACGACACCATTATGATGAATTTGGAACATTGCTTGAATGACCATAAATCAAACCGGGGTAAATGTATTATAAATCTAAATTTAATAGGGATAAGTGTATTAGAAGTACAAAACTGATTATGAAAGTGCAATTGAGTTTTAAAATTTATAAAAAGTGCAACTAAGTCCTTCTGTTCTTTGTGTTCAATTTGGTTAATGAAAAATATTGAAGTTGCTTGTTGTAATATTTTCTCTCTTCTACATGGTAATGATAGCTAAAACTTGAATTATAAGGCTTAGCTGATATCATTTTTGGTTTAAATATGACTTTTAGTACAAATTTTAATTAAATTAAATTTAAAAAATAAGAAAAATTTTAAAGAAAAAACGAGGGATGAGAAACTAGGAGGTTGAGGGCTGCAAGCCATTGTCGCTATTGTGCCACCATCGTTAGGAAGGGCTGGCAAGGGTAGGGGATAACAATCAAAAGTAGCCAAGCCTTGGCTAGTGGTTGCCGACCCTTGTTGACCACAAGTGTGGGCCTATAGGTCCTAGCCCAATTTGAAGAGGGCTACTTGCTTGGATTTGGGCGAGGGTCATGGTCCTCCAAGATGGGGCAAGGGTCGTCGACCCTAACCTTCACCCACAACCAGTAAGGCTATGATGGTGTGACTCTCCCCTGTGGTTGGTGAGGGTCATCGGTTAATGGCCAAGGTTTGGCAAACCCCAATGGCGATCCCACAGCCTCATCGACCCTTCTTGATGATAGTGGGGTTGCGACGACAAGGGTTTGCAGGCCTCAGTTGCCCGGTTTCTCACCCCTTTTCTTTTTGTAGAATTCAACTCATTTTTTAATTTAATTTAAATAAAATTTGTAGATTGGGACCAAAATGATATCATTTTAGTCATGTCATTGCCATATAAGGTAAATAAATAATAAAAGAAAAAGTCACGATGAAATTTTTCTTAGTCAAATTGGGTGGAATTAAAGGAATGGCTTGATTTTTTTTTTTTTTATAAGTTTTAAGAATCAATTACACTTTCATAAAAAGTTTTAACACTTTTAGTACACTTATCCTAATCTTATATTATGGTAGATGGCCAACTGTAATTATAAAAAAAAGCCATGAGATGATAAGATGTATTCTTTATTAATTTGAATTTTTATAGCAAAAGTATACCTTAAATGCCAAAACTTGACACAGGCAGACACATAATTGCCAAAATTTCTAAAAATATTATTTAAGTGTCACTTTTTTTAGAAAATTGGATACTTAAGTACGAACTCCGACAAGGCTTGCGGAAAATTCGACATGGTATTATTTTCATAATAAAAGTGGTTGATGTGACTCGCTAGAATGTCCACTCAGCAATTAATGTGCAAAATGATGTCATTTTGCCTCCAAATTCATTAATTAAATTAAATTAAAAAAAGGAGGCCTCCACAGCTCTCGTCATTGTTGTCCCATCATTGCAAGAAAAGGCTAGCAACAATGGGGCGAGGGGCGGCCGAGGTCACCGGGTGCCAGCCAGTGGCTAGTGACCTTGGCCAACTACAAGCATGGGCCTACAAGCCCTCGCCTAATTGGGCCTAGGGTCGCCACTAGCTATGGTGGGGGCTAGGCGACCCTTGGCCTGATTGGGTAAGGGCCGATGACCCTTCACCCAAGATCTAGGCGAGGCTTGTAGGCTCTTGCCTGCGGTCGGCCAGGGTTGTTGGCCACTAACCAAGGCTTGGTTGTGATATTCGGACCTCACTTGAACATCGAATAATTAACAGTCCATGCCGCGTTGATAAGCTTGTCATCGGACTATGCTGTTGGCGCCACTCATGGCCACCATATCGCCACCACCGTTATCTCACCGAACCATCACCTCATCACGTCCCTATGACACCACCCCATCGCCACGTCTCCGTCGCACCATGACAACTTGACCGCCACCTAGTCCACTACCTCACTAAATTTCTTCTTCATGAAATGCCACGAGTGAGATTAATGTGACCTCAAAGATTGACCACAACCATGAGATGTTCAAAAAGAATTAATTCAAGATCGGCCACATCTCCTCTCCCACCAATGTTACTTTCTTCATTACGTTGCCAAGCTGGTTCTCTCATGTAAATTCTCCTTCATCCCCATGTATCCGTGCAACTTGTCAAAGAGAGGAGCAGAGAACTCCCACCATCACCCATGTCCACCCCCATCCACTTCCTCCTCAGCTTGCCACAAATGAAGACTTTGACCATAGAATTCAGCCACGTTTCTATGATTTTCTCAAAGTGGCAATGAGGATTACTGCTAATGGCCACGTCCACTCCACACGTCTCTCCTTTGGACTGCCACAGAACTAAGAAATGTTGACCAAGATAGTCAAAGCAGGCGGAGAAGTCGAAGCATAGAAGAAGACCGTTCTCTCTTTCCCCTCACCTCATAATTTCCTTCGTTCATCAACGTCTTCAGTGAAGAATCATCTTCATCAAGACTATCACAGCTGTGTTCCTTTCTTGCTACTCGATGCCGGCCGCTTGCACCACCTCGCCGCACCACCATCGAATTTATTCTCGCCTCTAACCAGAAACCTCATAGCTTCACCTTCGTTCTGCTCGTGTCGTCTCACCGCTTCGCTACCAGCCCGCACAATCGAGGAAACAAGCCAAGTGGAAGTCCTATACTACTATATTATGTGGTGCTGCCGTTACTTGAGTTTCCATTATAGAAATCTACGAATTTGGACTTGAATGCGTCAAGTTGCTGTTGTATCATGGTTTGCTTCTTGTCGATTAAGCTGAGTTCAATCTTGACTCATATAGTCATGTGCCGCAATGACCATTGGCACGGTCAACGTTGGTTTCGGGTTGTAAGGCTGTGAGCCGCAACGACCGTTGGAGAAGTTAGCATCGGTCTTCAATAGGTTGTAATGTCGTGGCTCGGTCTGGTCTAGGTGCGGATCCTTTTCGGACCCGAGGAGATTTGCATTGATATGGTACGGGATTAGTCAAGGCCATGGTCGATTAGTGAGACATGTGGCCACGCAAGGTTCAAGTCGTATTAGATGTGTACCGTTGTGCTAGGACAACTCTACATGTTTTGTCTAGTGTTTCGTGTGTTAGAACTCCTTAGACGAATCAATAAAACTAAGTCGATTTCAAAATAGTGCGGGTTTGGATAGGTTGATGGCCATAGGCTTACGCTCAATGGGGTCGAGACAAAAAGAGATCACTATTTTCCTAAGGAGTGGATGGTTGGTCTAGTTATGCTTCGATGACTTCAAATAGTGTGACATCCCAGATTTTTAGTCCTGTTTTCTACTGAATAAATCGGACATTTCATTGACGCGCCTATAGGGCTGTTCTCGGAGCTGATCACTCTTGAGATAACTAGACTATTCAGGGAAGCCATTAAGGAATTTTAATGCAATAGACTTGAGAATTTGACCAGGAATTGGTTTATTGACTGTGCTCATCTTTAGAGGCCATTACGGCACAATATAAAAATTGATTTGAAATTAGAGATAGATTGGTTTAACTGAGATGTGTGGTTAATTGTGGGTGATACCACTAAATTGGAAAATTCTCGTCGACTGGCATTAGACTAATTTTCCTATCATTTTGGTACCTTGTGTTCGTATTTGAATCATCAAGATTTTCACGATAACCGAGAGTCGCCAATGAGTTGAGTGGGTTCATTGTGGCTCGAAGAAAATCGACCACGGGTCATTTGCACTAAAAGTTTTTGAAAGTTACTCGGTAGCCTAGATCATCCTAAAAACACGTCGAATGGAAATTAACTGCGAATTCAAGTCCGATTTCAGAATTTGAATATTCTGTCATGTCACAATAAATTCTAGGAGTATCAACTCAGTCTCAGAAGATTTTTCTGCAACCTAAGACTTTTTGGGAAAAAGTCGTCTTAGAGCCGTTTTTGTCCAGAAAAAGGTTGGGATAGTTTTTGGTCGCAAAATTGGGATGTAAGATGGATCCAGTAGTGAGGAAAAATACCAATTTGTCAATTGAGGTACTAACGGAATTTATTGAGGCCAAATGAGGTTGACTTGAGAAGAAACAAATGTCCAATTGAAGCCATTCCTTTGCAAATTCGTATGCCCCCCATTCCCTATGGTTTTGGACCATTTCAAGGTTGCAAGGGGGTGCCTTGGTGGCCTAACAAGAGCCAAGGAAGACTTGCTTGGCTATGGATGAAGAGTGGGGGACAAAGGAGAAGAAAAACAAGGCATGTGGCCCCCTCTTCCCTCTCTCTCCTTCCTCTCTCCCCCTCACCTGCTGTGCACCATCCTCTCTCTCCCCTCCTTGTTGTGCGAAGACCACAATAGCCGAAGAAGCTGCCGGAGCAAGCTAGAGTAGTTGTGAGCCGCTTGTCGCTGTTGCCAACCTCATATGCCACCACCGCTCCCGCGCGTTGCTCCGCACTCAATCGCCTAGTCCGACGCCCTTTCTTGCCGTCCTAGTGGCTGTTCTGTGACTGGTGGAGCCAAGCCGAAGCTGTCCAGCCACTGTGGACTGCCGTGCACCCCCGTCTCAGCCCGCCGGAGCTCCGCCTAGCTGTTGCCGACCTTTGCTCGCCATTTCAGCCACCGAAACCGCACCAACCAGCCCAAAACAGAAGCTTTCTTGGTGGGTTTCCAGCACTATGTTGGGCCCGTTTTGAGGTGGTTCCAAGCCTCCAAACCTATGTTAGCTTTGGAGAAAGTCGGCCCCCATCGCGTTCCCGTTGAAAATTGAACCGAACGGTTCGATAAACAAGTGAGTTTAACTCACTAATCCTTGCTTAGTAGACTAATTATGCTTAGGGGTTGATTATATTTAATTAAGTGTAATTAGGTGGATAGATTAGAGTAGGGTAAATAAATTAGTGCCTTAGCAATGCATGTTAGGTAAATGGTCAGTGATATTAGCAAGTAGACTTATGTTATTATTTATTGAACGGGTCTTGGAAATTTTCCGAGTCTATCTCAGCTTCCATTTAGGCATTACGGGCCTAAACTGGATTTATTGCATTTACTTAATATTTTATGTACTTAATTAATTAATTAATTAATTAATTTCCGGAAATTAGACCAGATAGCCGGTGACCAGAATCTCGTGCTGATTATAGTAGTACTCTCTGTTTATTTATTTGAGTACCTGATTGTGCAAATTGAATGAAATTGTGTTGGTTTACATTTTATTCCAAAAATGAATAAATTTGGTAATTAATTGGAGAATTACTGAGCGTCGGTCTACAGCGCCAAAAGGCTATTTTGGGACTGCTGAAAATAGTGGGAGATTCAAAAGTGAAAATCTTGTATTTTGGCTAAGGCCGACCGTGTATCCACACGTGTGTATTTTTATTGGGCATGATAAAAATGGCAAATTGTTTGTACAATCGAAATAATATACATTATCGGCTCGATGACACTATATGTCGTCTTGGAGAAAGAACGGTATGTTGAAGAAAATGGTAAATTGATTGTACGATCGGAATAGGGTATTATACCGGCTCGATAACTCTATATATCGTTTTGGAGAAAGAACGGTATGCAATATCAGCTCGGTGACTCTATATGTCATCTTGAAGAATGGACGGTATGTCATAATGGCTCGGTGACCCAATATGTCGCCTTGGAGAATGGAAGCTATGATGGATATACTCGATGACTCTATATGTCATCTCGGAGAATGAATATTATAATATACTAGCTTGGTAACTCGATAAGTTATCTTGGAGAATGAATAGTATATTATAGTGGTTAGGTGACTTAGGATGTCATCTCGGAGAATGAATCGTATAATATACTAGCTCAGTAATTTGATAGGTTATCTTGGAGAATGGACAGTATTGAGTGGAATGACCGGGGAATGGTCTGATTGACATGTAATCAACTAAGTCGATTGATCAATGTTTCGATCTGTGGTGATTGATTGGGTGTCTAGTTGAACTATGTTGAATTGCAGGTGGAAACTGAGGCCAAGGTAAGTCCTCTGACCCTTGTTGTGCATAGGCAGCCCTTATGGCATATTGGTTTCCTAATCGGGTATTAGGGGGTAGAACTCGCTGAGACGTAATCTCACTGGTTATTGTATAACCATTTTCAGGTCCTTAGATGGTGTTGGTGAAGGACCGGGAACCCCGGAGTATGGGAAGATGAAGATCAAAGGATCGGTGAACGTGTTCGACCAGTGGGTCGTAGGACAGTTCCCTTTTGTTATTAAGCCGATATTTTGTAAATAGCCTGATATTGTATATAAACCTGTTTGTTTATAAAAGGCCGTTTTGGTTGGAAAATTTGTAGTCCTACTTTTCTATCCCATTGTTTTATTGTCTGGGGATTCTATATCAGCTTCTGCATGCGTATTATAAATGAAAGGGTCGGCAATGCATCATAGGACGTTGCTATTAATCGACTAGGTAAGGAATGGGTGCGTGCCCGAGGATTGGGGCGTGATAAATAGAATTCTTAGATTGTTGCTCCATGGTTTGAGTTGATGGATATCGTCGGTCCACTGTGGCGACGATGCCCCGGGTGTTAGGATGCCTGGAGGGGTGTGACATAATGCCCTCTAGATGCCTTTTGGGGGGGGGGGGATATAATTGGGCCTTAGAGGTCCTCGCGATGCCAGTCGGGATGCGAGATGCTTGGAGGGGCATAACATGACGCTCTTCGGATGCCCAGGAAATAAGGACCCCAGAGGTCCTCGTGATGCCAGTTGGGGTGCGAGATGCTTGGAGGGGCGCAACGCGGTTCCCTTTAGAGGATGGTGGCAGCTAGATCCAGACTAGATATGATTATTGAAATTCTCAAAATATCTATTTACTCCCTGGTGTGTTGTCTCCGTGAAGTTCCTTTAGAGTCATTGCAAATTGAGTTGTTTCAATCTCGTATATTTTATATTTAGGATTTCGTCGGATGGGTAGTGGTAGACTCATGGAGTATACTCTAATAGGCTTTTACTTGTTAAGTGGTTGTACTTACCCCTTGTGGACTATATTTTTTCAGACACATAAGTATGCCTCTGCAACCCACGTCCTCCATGATGCTCTACGGCGTCCCCACCAATCTCACGTGGGACCAAGTGGAGCAAGTCGACCCCAATTTTCCTGAGGTTACATTCATTTGGATCATTGTGATCTTGATTGTGGACGCTGGTCTTCCATCGGGCCTTGTACTGATGGGGTTTGTCGCACTCTACGCCCGGGTCAATGGGCATATGGTGGGACCACTCCCACTTCCAAACGGTGACGAGGATGGTGACAGCGGGGTCGAGTAGAAGGAGGGATTGGGGGATGGGGGTAGCATTTTTGGCAAGACTAGGACGTGTTACGCAGGCGGCCGTGTAAATGGGTAGTAGGATGCTTGGGGCAGTATTTTGGATGTAGCCAGAAGAAGTAACTTTTTTGATCCTAATGTACCGACCTAGGTCGTCTATAATCTATAAATAAATAAAAGTGCCTGGTTCTATAGTTTTGGTGTGCATCAATTTAAAGTATAATTGAGTTGTCATTATACGCTTCCGCGTAAAAATAATAATAACCATGGGGCGTCACGGTAACCATAACATGCTGGGGTCGTCACATTGGTGACCTCGGTCAACCCTCGCCCCACTATCATTGGTCCTTTCCAACGATTGGGGAGCTAGTGGCGGTGAGTGCTGTCGAATCCCTCGTTGAATGATGCCTTGTCTTTTACTTCTTTTTCAATTTAGTTTTGTTAATTTAATTTAATTAATATGTGTACTAAAAGTCAAATTTAGGGGCAAAACGACATCGGTTTACGCTTATAGTCACGTGGTCAGTAAAAAAACCTAATTGGAAAAAGTCACGTCAGTAGTTTGGTGGGAAATTCTTGTCATTAGCACTTAAGTATTCATTTCTTTTCCGATTTTGACACTTAAGTATGCCTTTTTTAGGTTTTAGTACTTATGTGTCCATCCATGCCAAGTTTTGGTATTTGAGGTGTCCGATGCTCGATTTTTTAGATTTCCTATTTTTTCTTATCTACTTGTTGAAAATAATAAAAAAGTGGGATTTGGTTAATGTGTGCCATCCCACGCAAGTGGCTTTTGATGCTGCAAGCTAAAAGCTGGACACAGGTGTCGTCCAGTGTTCTGTATAAAATGAGTGGTGGCTAAGGCTCGGTCACTCTACGGAGATTGACGGGGCCATTATCTACTCTTTTTCCTTCTATAAATCGCGGAAGCGCGTTTCAAAGAAACGATGAGAATGTAACTTCAAATCAAATCTGCGCTTTTTGCGTCCACACTAAAGATCATTTTAATAAGATGGATTTGTGAGATCTTACCTCGTAATTTAGTTTGGTCCGTCACCAAATAGAGCCAAAGGATACGCGTTAATGCATCATGCATGAGCATAGGGAAGATAGAAAAGAAAAAGAAAAAGAGTGCAATTGTGCAAAGAGCTGCTTCGGCCCTCAGGCAGTCCTTGTCCAAAACCGGTCAGACGTTTGGTCCATTCCCACTTAGGAATTGGGTTTTGTCCTACGTAGTTACTATCATTATCTATTGCTAAGATGTCAATTATCATAATTGGAGATTTGGTTCTAACTACTCTAAAGATTCGTTCAGGTATCATAACCCTTTTTAACCAATTAATTAAAATTTCAAACTTAACTAACCCAAACTTCATAGTCAGACGGATAGTGATAGTTTAACCCTCGACCGAGTCTAATGCTTCTAAATGACATTGGTTAATACTACATGCTCATATAGAATATCAGTTACAAGAAACGCCGAAGGGTTAAATTCAAGGGGTATGCCTGTCCGCCCATCTCTCTCAAGGCCTTGAGTTCAAAACATCACAATAAAATACTCTCCAGAGGACACCACAAAACTTACTGTTGTGATAGTTGCCGAATGCAAATGCGACTGAAGGATCCATTCGTGATTCATGATTTGCTTTAAAAAAAAACTAGAAACCCCATTGTCGGGGGAAGAAATCCTAGACAGTAATGACAATAAAATCAAGAGACATACATATTTCTTTTAGCTAAATATGACATAAGGGGCACTCAAAAGTAATATCATTCTGATCTTGGGCAGAGAATGAGATTAATTAGCTGCATATTACAAAATTCAGGAGGAAATAGATACGAGTGCGTGCAAGGTGAATATATGGGGAATTTACATATCAATGACTAGTCACTCGTTTAGGCGAGATACATGGTAGAGACTTGGAAGGTGGCAACAAATAGAGGATTAGGAGGCGACCTCTTATGCTCTCATTACCAATGAAGTCGTGTACAACGGCCGGCGATAATTGATATTACCTCAAACTATCTTGAAGAAAAGAAAGCAAGTGAGACTCTTGATCACTTTTATTTTTATAATGCTGGTGATTACTCAATGATAAAGACACAAAGGCCAGGGGCCACGCAAGATTGGAAGTCAAACTTCAAGCCCAAGGTAGGTGGCCAAGTTCATATAAATACGTAAAGGCGGATGTTCTAGTCAACTTTTTTTTCTTTTTCTATTTGGGCACCTACTTTCTTGAAAAGTATTAGGAAAGCGTCTTAAAAGTTTCAACCAAGGAAGGACTTATCGCCATTTATTTAATCGCCTAGTTAGTTTACATGACTAAGATTGGTCCCAGATAAAGCTCGTATGTGTGTCAAAATCTTGATGATTCAATATGTTAAATCTTGTGAGATCATTACTAAATATTTTAAAAGAAGATCAAGATGTTAAAGAAATGTGTGATCTAAATAAATATTCTAACATTTGTTAGCGCTCATTGGATCTAGCAAGAGCTTGCCTTGCCAATGGTTGGGCAAGGTCGAGCCTTGCCAGGGGTAGGCAAGGGCATTGGCCAGTGGTGAGGCGAGATTGGCAATCAGCCCTCACCTTTGGCCGGTTGCCTCAGTCCAACGACTCGTCAGAGGAAAAAAAAAAAGTAAAAAAAATTCAAAAATTCAATTTTTAAAAAAAATTATAAAAAAAATTGTTCACTTTAGTTTTTGCTGGATGACTGGTGCCAGTTAGCCAAGTTTGGCTAGATGGACCGAATTAGCATAATTACAAAATGTTTAAAACTGAACTGGTAAAAAAAAAAAGTTTAGGACTGAATTGACATAATTATAATAGGTTAAAAATTATTATTTTTAAGTAATTCTCCCTTTATAAAAATATCACATGCGACTCCACCGTTTTCCTTAATAAATTACTTTAAGAGACATGACTTTCGATAGAGATAAAGGAAACTTGTGTAATGTTTATTCTATCGACTGCCTGGGGCTTCTAACTATATGATGACCTCATGATGACATTAGATTTCACACCAACCATAAAATAAAAAGAAAAATATCCATTTTCCCCATCTCTTAAACAAGCTACCCACTTATATAGAAAATTGTATCTTATATATATGTTACAAGAACCAGTTAAACAAGCTCGTGACTGATAAAAAAAATCTCATTCCGATAATCAAACACATACTTTTGAATCAAACGCATCCAAATCACACACTAAAGGCGCGCTTGGTAACGATTTCGTTCCCGACAATAATTTTTGATCAGAAATGATTTTTGTTTATGTTCTTGGGAACAATTTCTAAGTAAAAGAACATACTTGGTAACTGCACAAAATTTTTATTCCTGGGATGGAAATGCATTTAGTAAAATTGTATAATTTTGTTGTTCCTTTTAATTTTTAAATATTTTTATTATATTTTTCCTTTTTTCCTTTTTTCTTTTTTCTTTTCTATCATTCTTCCTCTTTTGTGGCCGGTCGCGGGCCACGGTAGTGTCTGGCGATTGACTGGGTGAGGGTCGGCGAGCTCGCTAGAGGCTCGCTTGGCCACTGCGAGGCTTGGCCTCGCCAAGCCTACGTGAGGTTGGCCTTGCCTTGGCCTAGTGAAGCTCGGCCTTGCTGAGCCACCGTCAACGCCGACCTGGTGGTGGCCTGGCAAGGCTGAGCCTCACCCAGCCACGGCGAGGTTCAGGTCGATGAGCCTCGCCGTGGCTTGGCGTCGCCACCATGGCCGAGGCCAATGATAGGCTAAAAGGAAGAAGAAAGAAAGGAAAGAGAAGAAGAGAAAAGAGAAAGTAAAAGAAGAGAAGAGAAAATTTGTTCCCGGAAACAAGAAGCTACTTTTTTTTCTATTTCTTGTTTATATTCCAAATTTATTCGGAAAAAAAAAAAAGATTTTTTGTTCTTGGGAACAAAAAAATTTACCAAACATGTTTCTATTTTTTTTTTTTCTTTCTCGGAACAAAAGAACATAAATAGTTGTTCCGGTGGAATATAAATTATTTTTGCCAAACAGGCCCCAACTGACCAAAGTAGATAAAAAAAAAAAAGCAAAAAATTAAACGAAAAAAATTAAGAAACAATAAACTAAAAAATTTCATGTAGCAAGAATGACATTCATTTACAAGGAAAATATATTTTTTTCTTGGGTAAACAATGACTTATTTTTAAAGTAACGGTCTATTTTGTTTCGCTGAAAATGTTCTATTTCTAGCAGGAAAATGACTTTATTTTTCAATATTTAGCTGAAACCTAAAAGAGAATCAAAAAGTACTTTCCATTGTTTAGTAAAAAAAATTGATGGGGAAAATTATAAAAGAATTGTATTTTTAATATTTTTATATGTATTCTTTTCTTTATTTTATATTTGCTTCTTCCTCATCCGATAGCCGACCATGGTGAGGGTCAGCATAGTCACATGCAAACTTGAGCCTTACTAGATCAGCAAGCTTTGAGTTTGCCATAGGTTGGCGAGGCTCAAGGCCTGCCAAATCGGCGAGCTTGAGCCTTGCCATAGGTCGATGAGCTCAAGCTCACCAACCTGTGGCGCACTGCCAAGTGAGATGGAAAAAAGCTTTTGATGCTTGGATTTACTTAAATAATTATTATCTATTATTATTATATAATGTTCCTAATATAAGATACTCAAATAAAATCAAAACGATTGTATAAGATATTACTAATATACGAAGTATGAATTGTACATTTTTTTTTATTTCAAAATAAAGCAACACAAAAAAAAAAAAAAAAAGATACCAAAAAACAGAAAATGAAAGCAATTTAAAAGTTTAATTTCTCTTTCATGAAAGTCTGTGTCAGCATGCGCGCAGAGAGGGGTTTGGTAAAATGATTTTTTCTATTAACGATGGAGAAATCATTTTCCTCAATTTAAATGTGATTATTTCCATGACTCTGAATTTCCCTTGATTATCTACTTTCGGGGAACCAACCACATGAAAATTTGAATAGTCATTTCATGAATATCTTTTTCAAAAAACAAACACGTCGTTCGGATGCTTTATATTTTTTCCAAAATGGAATTTGAAAAAATTTCAAGCTTTTAAGGCTTCATAGATTTTTTCAAAATGTCAATTTTTCTTGTTTGTTATTGAAAAGATCATGAGATCTATTGACCATCAATATGTGCACATAAATTAAATCATCGATTTACATGAGATCAACTCATTTCAATTGATCCATAATGTTAAAGTATCTTGTATCGTCAATGAGGTTTATATATTCTTTATATTCTCATTGTTTTCTTGTAATTATACACTTACAAATTTAGGTTTGACCTTTCAACAATAGCATCAGAATCAGGTTTTGCCCAATTTATATGGTGTGTGGGGGGGCCCCACGAGGGGGCTATTAAAGTAATACTCTTTTTTTTTTTTTTTTTTTTGTCGTAAAGTAATACTCCTTTTGAGTTTAAATTTCTACTAAGTCACCGCCAGGGAAATTCGGAGGAAGCTATTGAAATACTTGTAAAGTAAAAAAATGTTGAAGAATGGCTAGTATTGAAGTCATAATTATAATAGGAGAACGAACGAGATGGGGCTCACTCCCCACGGTCTTCACCCGACCAAGATGTTCTGTAGTAGAAAGAGAGTAATTTTCAATCGAGTTATAAGCTAACTTGTGAATATTCGGCTTCTTTTCTTTAGTAAGCTTATATGTGATTTGATTTCGTAATGAATGACATCAGTAAAGCTTGCAAAAGAGCGTAAAAGCTATTCAAACTGTGTTCCAAGTTTGACCCATGATTTGATCAAATAGCGAGGATTCTATGTAAACTATGAGTATTTTAGGTCTAATTTCTGTGAGATCATATTAAAATAAGAAGATTGCCTATGAATTTATTATATGCAATCGAGATTTGGAAAACCTCTCTTCATGAATATACTGTGCGATTTTAGTTTCATGACTTATGGTGTTTGGTAGGTTTGACTTGACAACAGAAATGCACTCTATCATATATTTTCCTTGCTTTCCTCCCTTTTTTCTTGTTTTTTTTTTTTTTGGTCAGTTCCCATTTTTCTTGTTTAGCTTGAGGATTAATGAAAGATCTTCCCTAACTAACCGCTTTTGACTGACAATTTCATGAGTCCATCACTACCTCAGTTTCATGCATGAATGAGCACCGAAAGCAACTTTATATGATAGCCTCCCACCAACTGTACGACATGTATTTAGGTCGCTATCTGTATTGTGGACCCATTCCTTACATCTTCGCTTTAGCTTGATCCTATCTTCCAAGAATATGGATTTCTAATTTAGCATGCATAGGAAATATTTCATTAAACAAGTTATTAATGTTTAAAATATTAAATTGGTAGTAACGTGGCAAGAACCACTAATTCTCTTTATTCCCCACAAAACATGCCGTGAATCGCAAACGGAATTAATTTGCTTGTGCTATCAAGAATTGGTTGTCCCTTTACTATACTTTCAGGGATGGCAAGACTCGAAAGAGAGAGGTATGGCTATCAGACTAAAGCACTCCTGCCCTAGTGTACTTATCCACTCACATTAGAGGAGGAGAATGACAAGATAATTAGTAGGCCACCGAGAATTCGGTCGCAAGGCAGTTAGATGCCTTCTAAAGAGTAATGGAAGTGTGCAAAGGTAAATCGTATATTAATTTGTGTTTAGGAGGAAATTGGCGAAAATTGACGTGTATTTCTTGAAGAACATTGGACGATCAAACTGAGCTCAAGAAAATTGAATAACCAAATGGACTGATTTATGGCCACGCAGGGTGCAGTGACTGTTAACAACCATGACACCATTTTTCGCTGGGTTTTAAAGTATTGCCAATATGAGCAAACCAACAAATAGTCATCGAGCGAGAGGCTGAGAATAAGTCCACGATCCGCATTATTATTATTCTAGACAGGACACCGAAAAACATATCACTATCGAATCATCTTAATCACGACAAAGTCTTATCAAAATAAATTATGGATGTGCTCTTCTCGTTCCCTAGAAGAAACGTAGGAGGGTTTTCTATTTAAATACGAGCACATCATCGAGACACTCCACGACCTGCGAACAGCTTGCGCCGGACAATGGCGCGACAACAAGCCGTGTTTCTGCTTGCATGGGCTCTTGCTCTTGGAGTTATGTCTTCAGTGGCTTCAGCCGCAATCGTGGAACACGTATTCAATGTAACGTGCTTTGCTTTCCTCCTTTGAAAGCTTCTTTTCCAACCATGTACATGCCATACAAAGCTTTTATGCACCGACCCATTTTTTGTTCTTGTTCTATCCAATCCTAGTCATGCACAATGTGATTTTCCCATGCATGCAAGACCTAATTTGATTGCTCACTTATCTATCTCTTAGATCTCCGGGAATGAACTATATTGAAGTAGCATTCGGAGTCTGTATAGTCTCATTTTTCATGGATTAAACTGCAAGAAAACAAGGATTAAACTTGGATGCACGGCATGGGATTAATCCGCTCCCTTTTAATGATCGATTTTGTTCATCACATTAATGCTCCTTTATCTAGAATTAGCTTTCCTCTCGTTTATTCACTTAAGGGTGGATGCAATGTTTTGTTCCAGGTAGAGAATGTGACAGTGAGAAAATTATGCCACGACCATGTGATCACTGCAGTGAATGGAGCTCTTCCTGGCCCGACGATTCAAGTTACGGAGGGAGACACCCTCGTCGTTCACGTCTTCAACAAGTCTCCATACAACGTAACTATTCACTGGTAATTAATAATAACTACATCAAAAGACTGACATACGCATAGGAAGTTCGACTTTGATTAGGACAACGTTAGGTTTTTCCATTTTGTTGTTTTATTTTTCCATGACCTTCCAGCTGTATTTTTTTAAACAAAAGAAGGAAAGATGGAATGAACAATTGCTTTTTGACCCAAGATTGATGATGGCATGCGATCATGAGACCTCACCTCCCCCATGAGTTTGTCAACTACGTTTGCTTACGACAAACGAAAATTTTAAAAAAGGGAGAAAAAGACGTTGACTTTGGTGAACTTCTCAAGTGCCAACTTTGGGAATTTTTTAATTTCCTCGTTATTTGTCTCGTTACATGTTTCTTTCCCCTATAGTCACTAAGGATGACACTCAATTGATTTTATGTAGGCATGGGGTGTTTCAACTATTGAGTAGTTGGGCAGATGGACCAAGTTATATTACGCAATGCCCAATACGTCCGGGAGCCAAATACACCTACAACTTTACTATCACTACACAGGAAGGCACACTCTGGTGGCATGCTCATGTCTCGTTTCTCCGCGCCACCGTCTACGGTGCTCTCATCATCCTCCCTAAGTCGGGTCACTACCCATTTCCTACACCTTACAAAGAATTTCCCATCATTCTAGGTATCACTCTTCACCCAATTTCCAACGTATTATATATCCCAATCTTAGTAAATATCTTTCTGTCTTTGAATGGATACGTGAGTCATTAATCAACCAGCCCAGACTAGTCATGGAACCCGAATTCCATGACCCAATGATTTGTCAATATGCTAATCAAATTTAAGTTCGCTACATTCAATTATCCCGCAATTAATCTCTCTTAACAGAAATTCGACCAAGCTGTTAAATGATTTACGTTGTACTGCAGGAGAGTGGTGGAACGCAAATGTGATGAATTTACAGAAGCAGGCACAAGCGCTTGGCGCGGGGCCTAACAATTCAGATGCATACACCATTAATGGAAGACCCGGAGATCTCTATCCTTGCTCAAAAAACCGTAAGCAACCACCAACGACATACTGCGCCTTTCTCCTTCATATCACCTCGATGATTTTGTTTATAAAGAATAATTTCAACTTGAACGAAGGTCAGAGAAATTTCAATGGGTGGTTTGATAATATTCGATACTTAGGCTTTCTTTTTTCTCCATGCAGGAACCTACAAGCTAAATGCGGTGCACGGACAGACCTACATGCTTCGCTTAATCAACGCTGCACTCAATAGCCAACTTTTCTTCAAAATAGCCAATCACAAGTTCACTGTCGTCGCCGTCGACGCCTCATACACCAACCCCTATGTCACCGACGTTGCTGTCCTCGCCCCAGGCCAAACGGTTGACGTGCTCCTCACCACCGACCAAACTCCAGGGGCCTACTACATGGCAGCCCGCCCGTATTTTAGCGCCCAGAATGCTCCGCCGCCCGACAACACCACCACGACTGGTATCCTCATTTACGACGAGCTGCCCTACACGAGCCCAATGATGCCGCTCTTGCCAGCCCTCAACGACACCCCGACAGCCCACAAGTTCTCCTCTTCCTTGACCAGCCTCGTGGGGAGCCCGAATTGGAGGCCGGTGCCGACTAAGCTGGACGAGCAATTGCTCTGGACTGTCGGATTGAGTGTATCCCCATGCGGCCCCCCCAACGCCTGTACGGGCGTCCCCAATATCCCTACGCTCCGGCTGTCCGCGAGCATAAATAACGCTTCGTTCCAATTCCCCACGAGCCTGTCCATCTTGCAAGCACACTTCTTCAACGTGACAGGGATCTACACCGCCGATCTCCCCGACCAGCCACCGCTGAAATTCGATTACACGAACCCCGTCAACAGCAACAACTCAGCGTTGGCGTTCGCGTTCAAGAGCACAAGGGTTAAGCAAGTGAAGTACAACGCGACCGTCGAGATCGTGTTCCAGGACACGACCATCATCGGTGCAGAGAATCACCCTATGCACTTGCACGGCTACAACTTCCACGTGGTGGGACAAGGGTTCGGGAACTTCGATCCGGTCAATGATCCGAAGAAATACAATCTATTCAACCCGGTGATACGCAACACGATCGGTGTGCCCGTGGGAGGTTGGGCTACCATCAGGTTCCAAGCAAATAATCCAGGTAATATTGTTTTTTTTTTTTTTTTTGTATGTATGCTAGTATTATTAATCAGATGAAGTACAGAAGCGTTGGGGTATCTCAGCATTACAAATAAAATTAATAATGCAAGAAATTGGAAATAAAAAATCTCCATATAGTAGCCAATACAACATTTGCTTAGGAAAGTCTACAATTTTAGTAAAGTGAAGTTCTATCTCTTATGATTTTATGGCCCTTAGCCAAAATAATGTGGTTATCAATTTACTTAAATTGAATTGTCCACATTTATGCTCTATCCAAATAGATTATATAGTCATTAGGAAAGATATCTTGAGGAGCCTTGCCACCGTGTCTTTGCCCTTAATAGCCTCAATCAACTATTGAAGTTCATCAGTCTAGCCTCTTAAAGAATGCTAGATCCCATATTGTGCAAAGATATTACACCATATAGTTCTAGTCCAGTTGCACTGGAAGAACAAATGAATTTTGTTTTCGATACCAGCCATACAAATATTACACTAAATATCAACTAGAAGCATCCACCGTCATATGGCTTCTATTGTCGGTAGTCTATCCCTACAAACAAGCCAGCCTTGTCTTCTCTGTTTCATATCATATATTATGATAGTAAATATTATAGAGAATCAATCTATTGCATTCTAACATCAAGATATGCGGAAACAAAACCAATCATAATGTTAGATTATTATTATTGAAGTCTCAAGTGGGGTTTATTGTTTCTTAAAATATGATTGACTAGGGTTTGGAGAAAAGACTAGATATGATTATCTTTTTACAAAAAACAATACATGAGTAGGCGATTCTTCTGTTGAAGTCCAATGTAATTCGTAATTGAGTAATCATATAGGGCTTAATCTAAGCATGATTATTTCTAGCCAAAAAAGAAGATAATCTAAGTACGATCAACGATCACTTGCAAGCGTAGCAAACATGCAGACCCATTTCTTGTGATTATTTAAGCAAGATAAAAGGGACTAAGTCCACAAATCATCGGGAAATCTGATCATTATCTTTAAGCAAACTCGTCAACCATATGCATTCTATAATCCCTTTACTTTTTGTCGTTGTTATCATGTGGCTTGAACTCACACTTTTCTATTTGCAAGCGTGAATTTTCTCAGGGGAGGGAGTTAGGTACAGGAATGGGTTTGGAATTTAGATGGAACGAATTGAAGGATAGCGACAGGGCAACAAATCCTTTAGACCATTTCGATGATGAACTCAAAATATGACATTTTGGAAATAGACGATCAGTATATCACCCCAAACAAAAAGATTATTGTATCTCATTGTTTTTTCATACACATTTTACAGGTGCATGGATATTGCACTGCCACCTGGACGCCCACTTGACGATGGGACTAGCGACGGTCATCGTCGTCGATAATGGGCCGACCCCGTCATCGACGTTGCCTCCACCTCCTCCTGATCTGCCTCAGTGTTAGGACAGACAGCACACGAAATGCGCTTTGTCTATTTATTCTTTCTGGATGCAACCCCATTATAATACTCAGTCATCCATTGCTTCATTCCTTCGACAATGCCGATTCAAAGGAGAGAGTTCATGTTTTCCTGTCCTTCGGTTCACAAACATCCCCCGCCTTTGGCCGGCGATTTCATGTCTTTAATATATCTGAATGTCTACCTGTTTACATCTGTTGATGTATAAACATAATAAAAGAAGAAATAAAGAGAAGTCTCTTGTGTCGACCTTGGTTGTGACTTAGCAAATGTATGTTTCAATATCTTGCAATACAATAATCTAAGTGGGTTCATATGTGGTACCAAAGAAGGAAAAAAAGTGAATAAGGAAACAAGTAATTAAAGGAATTACAATGAAGTTAAGATAATGGAAAGAAACTGTATTTTTCTAACAAAACATGCCAGCTGAAGACTAATTTAGGAATAACATTTGTACTTTGCATTAGAGTTTTTCCAATGTAGGCCACATTAATTGAGATTAAAATTTATTGTTGTACGGAATTAGTCTAATAAGGTAAGATATAAAGATTCTTAATTAGTCTAATATGAGACTGGCTTGTGTATGCCGAATAAAGTTCAGCCTATAATGAGAGGGCCCATAGCCAAAATATCTATAAATAGTGTTTAAATTTTTTTCTCTAACCCTGATGTACAAATAACCTCACATAAAGAACAGTTACTTAATGTAATTCGTTATAGGCAATTTCATTGAGCCTAGTGATACAAAACGCAATATAGGAGATGCACTTGAGCTCTAAATCATCGCTATTCCATATCAAGAACGATGAATTCTAAATCAGATGCATAAATCTCTTTTTATTACATTAACTTGTTCTAAATTCTAGTTATGGAGATTTTGGGGTGTTGTCTTCACGACTTACATATTGGATTAGAGCAGCCATAGTCTAGGTTTGGAACTTTTGGGTTTGGTAAAGTGTCGAGTCCAAGCACCACAAGTAGTTATATTTTTGAAAACATTTTCCGGTTCTTTTCAAGGGGAAATTTTTTTCCTAAATTTAAATTTTGATAGGAAAAATTTTTCCATTAACTAGGAATACATTTTCTGTTGACTCATTTTCTTAAACGAATTAAGTGCTGAAAATGAGGAAAACGTTTTTTCTGATTTTTTTTTTTTTTTTGTGAAATAAACAAACCAAAAGTTGAATATTTCCATAAGTTTAGTAGAATACGGATGCCAAGTCGGGGCCGGGATCAATGACCCCAAGCTTGTCCCTTGCACCCCAACAACCTGCCCCATCCCTCGCTCACCCCTCGTGCAATTATATCATATTCCCCGTCTCAAGATTGCCTTAATTGGAGTAGGGCAGAGCTGGCCCTATGAGTTGAGGTAACATTGCCATTGTAATGATTTGGTCCAATTAGGGTGGGCAGTGTTTGTTGAGATAGGGGGCCCGGACAAAAAAAGATCTTGATAGGTTTCTAAGATGACGAAAAAAAGGTACGAATGAACTGAATTATTCACAAAATAAGGGGGGTGCACTCTTTATATAAATATGTAAAACTGAAATTAATTAATAGAACACACCTTTTTGATGTAGTGATGATGCTTAACATTGGAAGCATTCTTGGGTGAGATTACTATTGAGATAGGCGACCTCTTGGAAAAGTACCATAAATGCCAAAGGTAAAACTACGAGACTTGGAATGTGATGGATCAAAGAGAATAATACCTCGAATGAGTTAATCCAAATGTATTGCAACCATCCTCGGTAAAGAAAGAAATCTATATTCAGACAATCAAATATAACCTAAATAGTAAGAGGGAGAGACAAAATATGATTGGCCACGAGTTAAAATGGTCACCTATTGTTTACAAGATCAAGAATTCAATCTACGTTGTTAGCAAATCTTTGGATGGCTCATGTTGTGTGGGTTCAACCGCGTCATACCTCGCTTGCGTACATTTTCTGATCGCTAGTATTCTAGTGGGCTGTGGTGATAAGCTTGCTCATCTTGGAACTTTTGTGAGTGGTGAAGAAGTAATAACGGCTCAAACCAAATGCACGATAACGGGTGTGATACCATTATGACAATGCTCGACGGGTGTCACTTGCGCTTATCGCCCCTCCTTCCCTTTGAACTTATAAAAGAAGGAAAAGAAGAGAGTGGGAGAGACAGGAGGAGCGAGAGAGTGGCTTGGAGGGCCGAAGTCACGTTAGGAAAGTTCATTTGGGCTTGTGATAGTACCTTCTAGAGGTGATAAATGGGTTGCACAACCCATTTATGGACCCATGTTTGCTTAAATGGATCATTGATGGGTTAGGCCTTATTTCCCAAGATATCCATGATGAGTTTTAAAAATAAAAAGACTAAAATATATTAGTCTTAAATGGGTTTACTCTGTATTCATTTAAGACCCATTTACCAATCCATTAAAAATACCTACTATCTAGTCTACCCTATTAGAGGTGGTAAAATTATAATTATTTTTTATTTTTCTTTTCTTTTTCTTTCCTTTTTTTTTTTTTTTTTTTTTTTCTTTCTTCTTCCTTTGGTGGTTGGCATGGCGACCGACTAGGCGAGCCTCGAGCTCGCCGGATCTGGCGAGGAGGAGGCCTCGCCGACGCTTGGCGAGACTCGAACTCGCCGGCGTCGCGAGGCTCGAGGCTCGCCTAATGCCGGTGAGCCTCGAGCTCGCCGGATCTGGCGAGGCGGAGGTCTTGCCGACGTTCGACGAGGCTCGAGTCTCACCGATCCGGCAAGACTCAAGCTCGCGGCGTTGGGGAAGCTCAAGCCTCGCCGATCCGGCGAGCCTCAAGCTCGCCGGCGTTAGTGAGTCGGGCGAGCTCGAGGCTCGCCCGTGGCCGGTCGTCGGCCATCGTCGTGGTCGGCGGCCAGCCAAGAAGAAGAAGAACAAAAAAAAGAAAAAAAAAAAAGAAAAAGAAAAAGTATATTTAAAAATAAAAAAAAAAATAATTAAAATTTTAATTTTAAAAAAATAATAAAAAATAATTTTTTTTAAAAAAATAAAAAATAATTAAAATTCAATTTTTTAAAATATTTATTTTAAAAATTATAAAAATCGTCCATTAAATTTGTGTTCTATAAAACTATTTTAGCAATACCATTTATATATATATATATATATATATATATATATATATATATATATATATACACGAAATAAGTTTAGAAGTATTTTAGTAATATAATCTTAAAAAAAAAAAAACATAAGAATAAGTTTTTCTAAATTTGATTAAATATGAAAATATTTTATTAATATGGGTTGGGTTGGGTATGGGTTGAGTATGGGTCGGGTTGGGTATGGATCGAAAAATTTACTTTATGCATAAATGGGCATAAATGAGTTAATATGTCAATTTGGGTCGGACCATTAATGACCCGATCCAAATCGGACCTGACCCACCCGTTTAATAGCTCTACTTATACCCAAACTGTATGGGTGGGCTTTGCTTTTACCTTTTTCTGCAGAGGGACCAGGCCTCCCTCGACCCTCCTGCATTCGTGAGTGCTCCGGGGGTTAAGTTATTTAGGTTCGGTATGAAACGAACAACTCACACGTGGCGTCTTCACATCAAACAATTTCTTTCGTTTTACTCATTTCATACAAAGATTGTTAAATGGGTGTAGTATATATACTAAACTGGATTTAAACCAATGGAAATGATGAACCCTTTGTGGATTTTATGTAGATTTCTTTAAAACATTTTATCATATTTGACGGTTCATATTCAGTTTAGTGTATGCACTGATTCATTTAATAGTTTTTCCATTTTATATTCAACCCTTGTAGGGTATTATTCTATTAATTGCAGAAGTGGGTTTCGAGAAATCAATGGTAATGCAACTTCATGTCAAATCTGCATTTTTTTTTAGTCCACACTGAAGATTTAGATTAGATGGATCTGCGAGATTTTAGGCCGTAAAATAGTTTAGTCCGTCCAGAGCCAACCGATATGCTTTGACTTATCATGCCGGAGCACGGGGGAAGAGAAGAAACGAGTACAATTGCGCAAAAAGTGGCTTTTGCTCGCAAGCAGTCTCTGTCCGAATGCACCAAGCCAACTTCATACTCGGGCAGAGAGTGATAAAGTTCTGACCTGCACCAAATATTAGCTCCTAAACAGCATCATTTAACCACTGGGATTCGCCCTAGTGGCCACCCTTCCAACGTGGAAGGGGGAGGTGAGGGGTTCAAATCCCCACCTTCTCAGGGGGATGGGGTGGGGACGCGTAAGTTTCAAGAGTGGGTTTCGACTCCCACGCCCTGCAAGAGGCAGGGCAAAAGTCTAAGAGTGAGTGTAGAATATGAATAGAATAGGACTGACAAAAAAAAAAAAAAAAAAACAGCATCATTTAATGTCAGATACAAAATCGGCGAAAGGACTTAGTTCGAGGGGCAGGCGTGCCTGCCTTTCTTGGTCGAGGTTTCGAGTTCAAAAATCACGACGACGTACTTTTACAAGGGACACCATAAAAATTACAAACCTGATTTGTCGTGATAATTGTTGTGTGTATACGCGACCGAAGGATCCCCTGGGAATTCACCATTTGCTTGTAAAGACCATGGAGACATGGAGACATATACATCTCTTTACGGTGAATTATCTCCATATTGCTCTCTTAGCTGATATAAAGTAGGGGGCACTCAAAAGTCAAACTCATTTTGACATTGGCCGGAGAATAACATTAAGGGCGCGTTTAGTAACAATTCTGTTCCGAGAAACAATTTCTTATCAGAATTGATTCTTTTTTATTCTGTTTTCAAGAATAATTTCTAAGCAAAAGATCGTGTTTTGTAACTACACAAAATTTCTTATTCTAGAATAGAGAAAGAACAAAAATACGTTTAGTAACTACATTTTTAACCATGTCCATGAAGAAGTCATGAAGTCTCGAAGAAAAAAACAAGTGACGCTCTTGATAACTCGTTTTTCTTGTTATCATGGTGATTACTCAATATCCCATCTATGAATGCCGACCCAAAAGATATATCGTTAACCGTGTCCATGCAAGATTAGAAGTAAACCTTCGAGCCCAAGGCAAGGCAAGGCAAGGGGAAAAGTTCATGTTTAAATATATACGCAAATGTCGTAGCAAATAAAGATTATTTCTAGTCAACTGGTCGTCTTTTCTTTTCGGGTACCTAATTTCGTGGAAAATACTAGGAAAGCCTTAAAACAGTTCCTCTTGAAGGTTTCAACCTTGGAAGGACGCATCACCATTAATTTAATAATCTAGATTCTCTACACATGTACCTGAAATAGCATGAAAAACTTGACACGAATGCAATGACGTGCATGCAATCACAAAAAAGGGTGACTCCTTTCGGTCAGAGCTATTGTCACACCCCGATTCTTCGAGCGCATGCCCATCCCTCGATGGTCGATTAAATAACGACGTCCTAGGACGCATCACTGACCTATATCATTTTAATGCGCATACAGAAGCAAATAAATAAATTCCCAGACAACAACAAAATGTGATAGAAAAGCAGAATCACAAATTTTTGAAAATCAAATCACACTTTTATACATATCAAACTAATTCATATACATTACTAGCCGATATCTACAAAGTCTACAAAAAGGTCGATCCTCAAAACAAGCTGTCCTATGACCAGTTAGTCCGACTCATTTGCCGATTCTTCAGTGTCCACAGGAGCCGGGCAGGACGGCGGGTTCTCCACTATGCCATCAAGAGGGTTAATTGGGTCCTCATCCAAAGCAACATCAATTACCACAGCGGGGATATCAAAAGTCCTAAGGGGACCTAGTCTAACATCATTGGGAGCGTAGCAGAACCACGTTCCAAATCAATTAGGTATCTCTTGATGTAGAACCTCTTCAACCTAGACAGTGGTTACAACAAGCTCATAGACCCAAAAACTTCCGAGATCGGGGTAACTAGAAACCCACTCGGTAACCCTCATGGGATGACCATGACACTTAGGGGAATTCGTCATCTAAGAACCTAAAAATTTAAGCCCACGACAGGGTGAGACAACGTCTCAGCAAGTTCATCCCTTAAACTCCGACTAGAAAGGAAATACGTCTAAAGGCTACCTATGCACATAAGAGATAGGTGACTTACATTTGCCTCAATTCCTTCCTGCAAGTCAATACAATTCTTAAATCTCAACCAATCAATCATTCAATACCAACGATTGCTCAATCCAACAATCGATCGATCCAAACAATACTAGCTATCAATCCACTACTATCTACTTGATACCGTGAACATAAACCATGCTCACACAAGCTAAAAAGGATAGATAGTAGCTTGCACAAGATGATATAGATAGATAGTAGCTCCCACAAGCTGATATATGGATCGTTGCTCTTACAAGCTGATAAACGATCATTGCTCACACAAGCTGATAAAGTATACTGCTCTCACAAGTTGATATATCAAACACTTATAGGCTGATATAGCATATCGCTCTCACAAGCTGAACACCCAATGCTCACACAAATTGAACTACGATAAACTCACCCCGGCCAAGAACTTTGTGCCTTGCACACCAATCCCTCACTTAAATAACGAACTTGGCCTAATTTTATCATGTTAAAATATACTTGATGAAAATAATCGTGTGTGGGTACACGATAGGCCTCAACCAAAAGTATAATATCTTTATTTCATAAAATCCCACTAATTATATAGTCGAATAACATATTTTTGGCGCGGTAAACTGACGCCCGGTAATTTTAATTAAATACTGAAAATACTAAATTTTGGGATGAGTACTTAAAATTACAATTAACACTCAATTTGCACCATTTAGCACTCAATCAAATAAACCACTCATACCATTGCAATCAACACAAAATTCCAGTCACCGGCTATCCCGGTCTAATTTCCGAAAAATAATAAATACTTAAATAATTACCAAAATTAATTAATAAATACCAATAAATGCAACTTAGGTCGGAAAATCCTAATTAAATACCGAAACGGACCCGGAAAATTTCCGAACCTATCTAGATAAATATTACAGCTTATCTAGTCTCTAATTATGCTACTCTAACCATCTAACATGCATAAACAAATCATTAAATTGCTAATCCATTTTAACTAACCACATAATCCATACTTAACCTAAACTAATCAACCCTTAAGCATAATTAACTCCATAAGCGGAGATTAGTGAGTAAACTCATTGGTTTTGAAATCTGATGAGTCCACGACGTCGGCAAGGCGGAGATGAACGACAAACTCAGAAGCAAGGACACCAAGCAGGGCTCGAAAATGGCCCGAAATGGGCCCCGAAGGCCCACGGCTGGCTGGACTACTCGATTTTGTCCAAGAACTAAGCTTGTTGGCCTAGGGCTAGAATGACAATTGGAGGAGGTCCGGCGGCTAGGCGGGCAAATAGGCGGATTGGCAGCGTTGGACAACGGCGGAGGCGAGCTCAAATGGCGGCCAGGGCTTCGACGGTGTCCAGGGAAGGCTCAAGGACACGAGAATGGGCGCAACTAGAGCGGAACGGCGAGCGGGACTTGGCTGGCGTGTGATGGGGGTGCAACACCGACGTGGCGATCCTGGCTGTTCGGGGCGGACGTGCGACGGCTAGGAGGCAATTGGGTCGGTTTTTCTGCAACTTTTGGGAGCTTCAAAACACTGAAAATGGAGAAAGCAATCTCTAAAGAAGAAGATGAAGCTAACTACACAAATGGAGGGACCCCCTTAGCTAAAATATCCTCTATTTGATCATTAGATGGCCCCCCACCTTGTCTGTCCCATCCTTAGCCAAATAGCAGCCACCAAGCTTCCCTTAGAAGCCAAGGAAGTGGTCCAAAAGTGGTGGTGGCCATGGCATACGAATTTGGGCACAAATTCTCCCAAATTGAACCAATTTCTCTTCAATTGGACTCAAATCGGTCCCCATAAATTCCACCAAGGTGTCCTTGATCAAATTGACATTTTTTCTCACAAATATAATCAACTTGCATCCCAAAAACGCAATAAAAAAATGGCCATATTTTGAATTTTCGCCAAAAATCTCAGTTTGCAGAAAAATCTTTGGAGGATGAGTTGACGTTCCTAAAATGACTCATGACATGACGGAACTTTCAATTTCTGAAATCGAATTCAAATTTGCTGTTAGTTTCAATTTGACACGATTTTAGCTTGACCTAGTCCATCGAGTAGCTTTCTAGAATTTTTAGTGCAATTGGCATGTTATCGATTTATTTCGAGTCATGATGTACATCTTCAACACATTGACGACCCTCTGTAATCGTGAAAATCTCCAAATTTCAAATACGGACACAGGGTACCCAAAACGACAAAAAAACCAATTTAGTGTCAATTGATGAGAATTTTGCAATCGGGTGGAATCACCCACACTTTGATTACGTATCTCAGCCAAATCGACCTATCCCTAATCTCTGGTCGATTTTGACAATGCTGTAATGACCCTAGCAGATTAGCACGGTCGAGTAGTCGATTCCTGATCGAATTCTCAAGTCTATTGCATTAAAATCCCTTAACGGTTAGTTATTTTGTGAGTAGCCAACTCAGAGAAAAGAACTATAGACATGTCGATAAAAAGCCCAACTTATCCAATCAAAATCAAAACCTGAAAATCAGGATGTCACAGCTATGAAGCTCATGCTGTCCGCACAATGATTGTGAAACAAAATCGATTTTTGAATTTGTTTGTTGGATTTCACGCATGCCTTTGATCCTTGAGGAAAAAGCTTGCGGAGATCTTTTTTCCTTTTGGATAATAAAGGAGCGAAACAATCAACTTATTGATATGGGAAGACCTAAAAGTTTCTTCCAATGTATCCTTACCAAAAAAAAAAAAAAAGATTCTTCCAATGTATCATTTATGAGTTCAATAGAATTCATAGGTATAAGAAGTTCTGTCAAATAGAGATTTCTTCTTTCAATCATATTTTGATTGTTGATACAATATATAAGGACTGCTATCACAAGTAACACTACACTCTTGATCATGAAATACCAACCCATGAATTGCATTGAAGTAGGATACTCCAAATTCAAGGGTCTAAGAGATTTAGAAAATGTTATTAGTGGAAAAAAATGTGAATAAAAGATCACATGGAATTGAATTGTGTCTATGAATCTAAAAAATCTAGGATTTGAATAGATATCCTTTCATCAATTTCTCCTAAAGATTTCATTTCGATTGATTAGATATAGTCTACTATGCCGGTAGATTAGTCTTTTGCAAGTTTAACCTAGCATGCCACGTTTGAATTTTGCAGTAATTGCACTATTATCACTTGTAGACTTCACCTTAACTCATTTATCCTTGTACTTCAGACAAGCTCTCCAATAATGCCCTACTTCTTTGTGGTGATAACATCCATGATTCCTAAATTGGACCTCAATTTAGAGTAGCTCTTCCATTGGCTAACTCTAGATCCTTGACATTTGTCTCTATTTTGGATAAGCAAACTCTATGCCATATTCTCCACTAGGTATCCTGGTCTATGCTAAGAAAACAAGGCCAGCTGTATCTCTTAATTGTAGGGAGTCCCTATATCAATGAATCAATAGAGTACTCAAAAGAATCTGATAAAGATTCCGCCAACATCGTGCCTTGTTCCTCATCAAGAAAGGCTTCATTGACATTCTTCAAACCTACAATGAATTTGCTAAACTCATCTAAATGAGCTTTGATAGATGTATCTTCAACAAGTCTGAATTAAAAGATCTTTTTCGGCATATACAAGCGATCATTCAAACCCTCCATTGTATAGACCGACTCAAATTTTGCTTGCAATATTCCAACATCTTTCTCTTTGGTCACTTCAATCAACACCTCACCAATGGATTCAACAGGACTATGCTTTTTGCATTCTTCATCAACCTACCATGCTTGGATCTTTCATCATTTCCAACTATTTATCCTTGCCATCCAATGTCTTGGCCAAATCTTGATAAAAATGAACCGAATTTGACTCGCTCCCCATGGTTTTCACCCTGCCGAGAAGACGTTTTATAATTCAAAGAGTCATTTTCAATCGAGGTATTAGTCAACTTGTGAATATTCAGCTTCTTTTCTTTAGCAAGCCTAGTTGTGATTTGATTTGGTAAAAAATGACACATCGGTAAAGCGTGCAAAGACCATAAAGGTGAGTTTTGAGTCTTACTTGGTCTATAGCGGCGGTTCTATACAATATGTGTTTGATCGGCTTGGCTTCACAAAAAAAATGTACTCTCTCTTCTTCTTTTTTTCAATTCTTTCCCCTCTTTTTTATTGTTTTGCTTGAGGATTTGTAGAAGATATTTTCGGTTAAGGCCAAGATTAGGGAAAGGTATTCCCTAGCTAAACTTTTGATTGACCATTCGATGTATCCATCACTATATTTTTTTATACATGCGTGCTTTCAATGCATGAATGAACAACTGTATTCCATCATTCTTATTTAACGGAAGGTCAATGATCTACATGAGCTTTCAATGCAACTTACTATGACAGCCTCCTACCAACTATAAAATACATATTTATTTAGGTTGACATCCTTTTTGTGGGCCTATGACTTACATCTCTTGATGGAGCTTGATGATCACGCGGATGTGCCATGACGAACGACCGCAGCAGCGGCAGGGCAATTGGTCGCTTGTGGTGGTCTTGGATGACATTTCTAAGAGAGGAAATCACAAAGAGAAGGGAGAGGGGAAATAGATATTATATTAACATTTTTTTTATCGTCTCTGTTTTTTATCATTAATATTCGAATTTAAAAAAAAAATACATCATTTGGTTTTTAGAGGGATAAGTATGCTAAAGAGGAAAAAATATTAACTTGAATTTTAAAGATAAATGATTATGTGACATTCTTTAATATTCTGTGAAAATAATAGTGTATTTTGGAGCATAAAAATCAAATAACAAATAATTATAACTTATTATGAGTTCATTCTTTCAATAATTTGTGACTCATAACAAACTGTTACCTATATTAGTCTAAGGATTATTATGCTAGTAAAGCCCCATTATATATATGTGGCTTGAGGCCACATTTGGAGAAGACCAAAAGGGGGAAAAAAGAAGAAGCAAAAATGTAAAGGAAAAAGCCAAAAATGAAGCTTCTCTAGCATCCTTTTCCCTAATAGGTTAGTTGAAACGAGATACTTCGAAATTTAATGAAAACATAAGCACCGATGATTTTGGATAGTTGGGGTCTATTTTCCCTTTCTTTTCCTTGTTTTTCCTCTTCTTCTCCATTCTCTTCAAATGTTATCAAGCTCTAATACCCTCGCCTACTGGCTTGCCCCCAGTCATCGCCAGTTTCGCTAGCTTGACAATTAGCTGCCGTCACCGCCCCCGTCTCAATTGACGGCAAAGGAGGGTCGAGGCCATCTTTAGTTGAGTGGCAAGGGTCTACAACCCTTGCTGTTGATCGAGTGGTGCCATTTGAGTTTTTGATTGCTATGTACGCGCCATGTTTCTACCATGTGGGCTTTCTGACACTAAAGGACTATGACCCTATTATCCATTGGATTTCAAGGGGGGCCAACAGGAACAAACATATAGTTCAATAAATCAATTGCACATATAGAAAAGAAAAATTGAAGGAACGACATTGTCCCAAATTACAAAAAGTTGAGAACCCCATATCATTATCCCTTCAAAATAATTTCTTCCTTAAAATGGTCGTCAATAGTCATGATCATCCTCGTATTGAAATCTCCAACTCCAAATGGGAATGTGTGTGGGGGGATAAGCCTCAACTTTTCAACATGGCTCCCACATCTGTACATCCACCAGGCCACTATGAGATCTCATCCTCCATTCAAGAAAATCGATAAAAAAAAAAAAGAAAAGAAAGAAAGAAAGGGGGAAACAGCTTAATTAACCAAATTATTGCATCCGAACCTTCGAATGAACTAAAACAGAATGACAAAATTGGAACTCGGAGGTTCTTTAGTCGTAGTTGAATTAAACAATTCAAAGGGCCGGCTCTGCCAAGAAATTATAACAGGAGTTCCTTGCTTCTCTACTTATCCATTTATTCATCTATCTTCTTTGCTTATATTACTATATTCTAATTTATTATCATGTGATAGAAGCCATTTAAACCGCTAGACAGCGAAGCTTGCGCTGTCGCTTTGCAAAACCTACCCTCAGGGACCCTTTCTTCGTTTAATATAATGTTCCTCACGCAATCGTGCGAGGGATTGAGAATAAGTCCTACGATCCGCATTACATCATACTTCCCGAAAAAAGAAGTAGAGAGAAAAATCGCCAACGAAGCTTCACGATCCCACCACAGTCCGATTGATATAAAATAAGGATCCGCGCTTCCCGCCCCCCGAAAGAAACCTAAGAACAGAACTGCGGTTTAAATACGGGCGTGTCCTCTGTGTTTCGTGCACCGTCGAAGCAAATTCCAAGACCTTTGAAAAGCTTGCGCCAAGCGATGGGGGGACGACAAGCCCGGATTCTGCTTGTGTGGGCTTTTGCCCTTGTAGCTACGTCTGCGATGGCTGCGGCTGCAACTGTGGAACACACATTCAATGTAACGTGCTTTCCTCCTTCTTGTGCTGCTTTCCGACCACACGCAACTCGTACTTTAACGTACGATGGTTTTAGGCGTCGGGGCGCGTTTTATGTTCCTGTCCTGGCCGGTGGTTTTCATGGAAAACGTGATCTGTTTCAGGTGGAAAACGTGACGGTGAGTAAATTATGCCAGAAGCATGTGATCACGGCAGTGAACGGAACTCTGCCAGGCCCGATGATTCGAGTCACGGAGGGCGACACCCTCGTCGTTCATGTCCTCAACAAGTCCCCATACAACGTTACTATTCACTGGTGATTAATCCTGACCATTGAACTGCATAAAAAAAAAAAAAAAAAAAACTAAAATTAAAAAAACTAAAATTCGCATAGGAAGGTTGACTTTTACATGGTACAACGACGAGATTTTCTTTCCTTCGTTGTTTTCTTACATGCCCATACAAGCTGTTTTAAATAGTTAAACAAGATGCAATAAGCAATTGCTGCTTGACCAATTATTGATGATGGCATGCGATTATGAGCCCTCACCTCGCCAACGAATTTGTCAACTACATGTGCTTAAATTAAATGAAAATTACAAAAATGGGAAGAAAAAAAAACTTTGTCGTGATGAACTTGCCAAGTGCTACTTTCCGAAATTTCGTTTATTTTCATTATTTGTCCCCCCCCCCCTAAAGTCGCTAATGATGACACGTAGCTCAATTCATGTAGGCATGGGATATTTCAACTATTGAGTGGTTGGGCAGATGGGCCGAGCTACATTACGCAGTGCCCCATACGTCCTGGACATAGTTATACATATAGATTTACTATCACTAAGCAGGAAGGCACGCTTTGGTGGCATGCTCACTTCTCCTTGCTCCGCGCCACCGTCCACGGTGCTCTCATCATCCTCCCCAAGTCGGGTCGCTACCCATTTCCCACGCCTCACAAACAGTTTCCTATCATCTTAGGTATCCCTCTTCTCCAAATTTCTAATGTATATATCCCAAAAAGTAGTTTTTATCTAAGTAATGCCTTTCTATATCATTAAATGGATCTGCAAGAACCGTTAAAACCATTTACTGTAGATACTCTTTAAGCTGTAAAATGATTTGCGTGGGCACTGCAGGAGAGTGGTGGAACGGAAATGTGATCGATATGGAGACGCAGGCAGAAGCGCTCGGCGTGCCAACTAACATATCAGATGCATTCACCATCAATGGACGGCCCGGAGATCTCTATCCTTGCTCCAAAAAGCGTAAGCAATTACAACAACATACTGCGATTTTTCCTTCATATTACAACGATGGCTTTCTTTTAATGAATTAGTTCAACTCGAATCAGAGGAAATTCGATATTTTTTATTGCTTTGGTCATTGTTGGTCTGTTGACATTCGATACTTTTCTTTTATCTCGGCGCAGATCCCTACAAGCTAAAGGTGGTGTATGGAAAGACCTACATGCTTCGCATCATCAATGCTGCACTCAATGGCCAACTTTTCTTCAAGATAGCCAATCATAAGTTCACTGTGGTCGCTGTCGACGCCTCATACACTAAACCCTACATCACCGATGTTGTCGTCCTCGCCCCGGGCCACACGGTCGATGTGCTCCTCACCACAGACCAGACCCCGGGGGCCTACTACATGGCGGCCCGCCCGTACGTTAGCGCCCAGAATGCTCCGCCGCCAGACAACACCACCACAACCGGGATCCTCATGTATGACAAGCTGCCCTACACGAGTCCGATCATGCCTCTCTTGCCGGCCCTCAACGACACCCCCACGGCCCACAAGTTCTACTCCTCCTTGACCAGCCTCGTGGGCAGCCCGAGTTGGATTCCGGTGCCGACCAAGCTGGACGAGCAGATGCTCGTGACCATCGGATTGAGCGTCTCCCCGTGCGGACCCAACGCCACTTGCAGGGCCGTCCCCAACATTACTACCCTCCGGTTGTCCGCAAACATGAACAACGCGTCGTTCCAATTCCCCACGAGACTGTCCCTCTTGCAAGCGCACTTCTCCAACGTGAAAGGGATCTACACCACCGATTTCCCCAACCAGCCGCCGCTGAAATTCGATTACACGAACCCCGCCAACAGCAACAACACGGCATTGTCGTTCGTGCTCAAGAGCACAAGTGTGAAGCAAGTGAAGTACAACGCGACGGTCGAGATCGTGTTCCAGGACACGACCATCATCGGCGCAGAGAATCACCCCATGCACTTGCACGGCTTCAATTTTCATGTGGTGGGACAAGGGTTCGGGAATTTTGACCCGGTCAAGGATCCGAAAAAGTACAATCTCTTCAACCCGGTGATCCGTAACACGGTCGCCGTGCCTGTGGGAGGTTGGGCTGCCATCAGATTCCGAGCAAATAATCCGGGTAATTTTATTCTCTCTCTTTCATATTATGAACTATGAAAGTAAATACCATATTGAGTAGAATTTATTGTATCTTAAGAGTATGATTGACTAGTGTTTGGAAAAAAAAGACTAGAAATAGCAATCTTTATTGAGTAATTATATAGGATTTAGTCCAAACATGATCAACGATCACTTGCAAGTGTAACTAACACAGAGCAATTAAGCAAGATAGAAGGGACAAAGTCCACGAAACATCAAGCAATCTAATCATTATCTTTAAGTTAACTCGTGAACCATATGCATCCTACAATCACATGTAACATATGATATCATGTGGCTTGAACTTCTACATTTTTGTGTTTGCAAGCATGGACGTTTCTCAGGGGAGGAAGTAGGCAAAGGAATGTGTTTGGTACATTAGATGGAATGAGTTGAAGGATAGTGACAGTGCAACAAATCCTTTAGACCATTTCAATGATGAATTCAAAATATAACATACTGAATATAATTATATTTTATCACCCCGAACAAAAAGGTCATTGTATCTCAATTTTCTTTTTTGTTTGTACATTATACAGGTGTATGGATATTGCACTGCCACCTGGACGCCCACTTGCCGCTGGGGCTGGCGACGGCTTTTGTTGTCGAGAACGGGCCGACTCCATCGTCGACGTTGCCTCCACCTCCTCCTGATCTGCCTCAGTGTTAGGACCGAAAGTACTTGGAGCACGCTTTGTCTATTTGTTATGTATTGAGTTTAATTTTTCCATTCTTTCTTCATGCAAACCCATTGTGATGCACGGTCGTCCGTAGCTTCATTCCTTCGACGATGCCAATTTCCCAACCTTTGATTCAAATTACATCCCTTAATTCACCCCGCCACCGCCTTTGGCTGATGATTTCTGGTCTTTTATATATCTGAAAGTCTACCCGTTTCCCATCTATTTATGTAACAACATAATAAAAGAGGAAGTGAAATGAAGAATGTCTTGCGTCCACCTTGGTTGTAATTTTGTAAGTGATTGAAATCCGAACTGTAAATTTTAATATCTTCCAATACATACCCCGGTAGGAAAGAAGAGGTTGAGGTGGCATGGAAAGTGGCGATGTACGGGAAGGAAATGAAGCTTGCTTGTGTAGTAGATTGGCAGGAGCAAATGTTTGGACACCCAATGAGCTTTGCCAGGTCTTTGAAAAGTGATCTTGGGTTGCAAATCAATCGTAAAATAAACTCCAATTTTTATCAATTTTCGTATTGAAACAAGACCTTATTCTTCAAAATTTATTAGAAAGGACATAGGGTTGGACTTTTATAGATTAGCATCATTTCTTAAGCCCATCAAAATTGGTCTTCACGCCAACCAACCTGTCAAGCCCATCAAGGTACAAGCGCATGGGAAGGACTAGTACAGAGTACAGTCATACAAATGACTTTCCATTTGTCGCTCCTTGGTTAATATTCAAGCTGTCTGTTGGATGGAAATTTTCCTATTTTTTGGCATTTGAATTATTTAGAAAAATGAGTCAACCGAAAACTTATGCAAAAATTCAGAAAAATACTTTCCTCTTTTAAGAATAAAAAAAAAAATCCCAAAATATGACCATACATTGGCACTTACATCAAAGACCTCAACGCTTGGGCATAAGGACTTTACCCTTAGGTATGAGAATACCGATGCCCATGCCTGGTGTTGAGATATATCACGAATTTGAGTCTAGAAAGGGAAATTTCTTCATTCAAGTAGGTCTCAAAATTAGAGTGATTTCCTAGCTTGACTAGGACTCTTAATAGGAATTTCATATTTTTTATCCAATTCTTTTCTATATAAGTGTATTTGTTGTGAAGAGCATTCAAGAGGCTGCTTCTTCATGAATTACATCATGAAGAAATCCAAAGTATTGCAACCAATGAATCTTGTGGAAAAATTTATGATTTTCTTATATGATTGAGAGAATATTTTGAAAGCTATTATGAAGGCAAAATATTGTGTGAGTTATTGAGTATAATTGGGGTTTATGAAATACTAAGAGTATATGAATGACTTGAACATGATATAATATCTATTATATCACTTGAGAATTCAATATGCTCTTCTCATGTATTAGGTTCTACCAATCAAACCACATAACTATGATGTCCAATTTTTTTGTTTATTTTATTATTTGCCCTTGTCTTTTGCAATAGAGGCCATCAATTTTGTTATTTTTGTACTGATTTCTATGTTGATTTCCAGAGGAACTTTCCTTCATAAAAGGTGTTCATAATTGTGTGGAAAATGCATTGTAATCTTTTTCGGAATTTTTGGATGTGTTTAACTAGATCAAAATCTCTTAGATTTGAACATAGGATGATCTGCCCTACACTATTCCAAATTGCACTTTGGTAAAATTAAGTCTATAAATAAGTTTGTTTGGTCTCACAACCTTCATGAAAGATGGAATACCTATTGTATGTGTTCAATTGATGCATGATTTGCAAATTTTTGATATTGTTTAGTGTGTTGATTGCATGAGGTAATGTGAAAATGTGCTACAGTAACATATAACTTAAATATGCATGTCTATTTTATCATTTTTTCCATAACTCATGTGATTTTATCTAGGTCCTGGACTATTAACAAAAAATACTCATCATTTTATGTTCTATATGTGAGATTTTTTGTTAGATTTTTACAAGTCTTTAGATAATAGAAATCATGCTCGCTCTGTGATATTGAGATTAGAGCAAAACCTTACATATATGTACCTTGCCATGCTTGTTTGGGTCTTTTAGAGATCAAATATTGCAATAATGCCTCTTGACACTTAAACTACATATTACAAGGTTTGAGTACATATTCACGTCATTACATTTGATTGTCATTTTGTATGTTAAATTTGTGTCACAAAAGTGGATGTTCACCTAGAAACCCTCAAACAATTTCATCATGAATCTTAAGTCATCTCGTATTATCATCGAATTGTAAGACATTTTCTCATGTCGACTTAGGGTTAGATGATCTCCCCAATTATTTGTCGCATCCAATTCTAAGTTCCATGTAATTTTTTTATGCTATTTATGCATTACTTGAATAGTTTTGAGATTTATTAATGCATGTTTATGTTCTGATTTTTAGCTATTAATATGCGCACTTTTAAAGATCTCGATCTTAGGATATCAAATTGACTTAGTTTGGATTCAAGCCCTTCCAAGAAGTCATAAGGCACACTTATAGGTTTCCAATGCTGTGAATTTCGCACAAATTGATTATCATTTAGACCACTTTATATTTTTTTCAAAACTAAATCAGAATCGAGACATGAGATTAAATTTAGACCCCTGTTCTAACCCCTGTTTGGACAGACTTTTGGCATTTTTGTTCTATTTTTCTATAATGATTTTGTACTTGATCCCTAATGAAGCTTATTTGTCATTATGTTGGCTATATTGTGTGAAAATATGGTGATTTTTAGACTTGTTTTGATAGGACAAATCCTCACAATATTGACTAAATGTCCTGTTGTTTCGATAATTTTCTAACATGCTATTACTTGTTGTCTAATTTTTGTAAAATCATGTTGTAACTCGTTTAGGAAAACTTTCTTCACAAAAGTTATTCATTATCATGTCATGCATGATAGGGAATATTTTCATTGCCAAATTGTCATTAGGCATTGCCTAAGTTTACTGTATTTATATGCTTGTTCTGAAATTTCCTAACGTGAGCTTAATGGTGATTGTTTAGATAAACTTCCTAGGTTAGTTTGTGCATGAATTGAGGTCATTCCATTTTCATAAAATTTACTTTAAATGCCTCGATATTCCTTGTTAAATGATTTTCGATGAGTATTCTTTTCAAATTAACTTTAAAATGCTTTGGTACATATGATGTTTCTGAAAACCATTTATTGATAAATTCTATTCCAAAGCTTCATTTGACTTAAGGAAAAGTCACGGTTCTCGTCATATTCAAACTGCCTATGATGCTTATGAATGCATTTATATGAGTCACAAGTTAGCATTGGCAATTGAATGTATTTCATTATCTAGATATTTTTTAATCTGAAATATTTTCAAACCTTTTTAAATCATGATTTGACATTGTGGAAAGTCACAGTTTGAATTGTATTCAAAATGCCTGCGATGCTTGTGTGTGCATTTATGCGAGCCTTGGTCTAGCCTCAGTAATTGAATGCCTTTCATAGTCGAGATATTCATTTTGTCTCAAAACTTTTTATTGATGATTTTCAAAAGACGTCTTTGGAATATCACATGTGCTCCCTATGCATACAATCACGTCATTTATTTAGAAAATGCCTATGTTTGCGATTTGCACATGCCTTTAGTAATAAGTGATTTACCAACAGTTCACTTATTTATTTGATTGATAGAGAAATAAGGTCTAAAAGACCTGCATGCATGTTTACTTCTCGCAAATGCATGTGATTTCTAAATGAATAGTAGGGTCGATGCATGATACTGAGGGACTTACAAATGTTATTGGCCATAAGGGAACACAATTGGTCAATAATAACTATAAGTCACAAAAATAGATTGAGTAGGTGTCTTAGAGAGACCTGCATATGAATTACAAAGGCCAACCCCAAGGCCAAAACATTGTTTTTGAATTGAACTCCTTTTAAGAGATTGATTTAAGAATGATGTTGTGCTTTTGTTTGTTTTGACATGTATGCCCGTTTCTTTTGATTGTATGTATCTAGTTATAGATTTCCTAGACTAAATATAGATTAGGACCCTGAAGATGGAGAAGACATGAAGACGGTGGAGGTTGATGTCCATTTCGACTATTATTCAATACCATTCATCCTCGATATATGTCTCAGGTTCTCATTGTTTATATAAAGGCTCGAGGAGTTGCAGGTTCTCTTTTTCTCTTATCTTATTCAATTGTGTTTCTCTTTTATATTTTCTAGAATTGCATGATATATTTATAGCTTTTCTTGATTGTTTACTTACTACTTCACAATTTTCAATTCAATTAGGTGTTTCCTTTTCACTTTCTTTAGAAATATAATAGCATGAAAACGGCCAACCACACATGACCGCTTAGTTTAGGACTAACGATCCCAAAAATGTAAAAAGAAATGCAAAGACACGTTAAGTAAACACAACATATTGTTTAGATACCGAAATGACGCTAATAGAAATATTGGCGTAATCCAAGTCCCTAGACCTAGATATATAGTTGCTTAGGAATCTAGGGAATACTCTCAACTCTCGATTAGGTTTCTAGCCGACCCCCAAAAAATGAGGCTAGTGGCAACTCTCATCTTATTTTTAAGTTATCCTAAATAACTAGACCGTATAAATGAACCCGTCGCATGGGGTACGGGCCTTGATAAGACTCACCATGGTTTAGCATACCTATATGTGGAAAATTCCTAACAAATGAAGTGACACCATCCTTAAGAATAAGTACTAGAGGGAAGGCTATCATGGTAAATGTACCCTTAAATTCGATATCCACACCCAACCTCCTCTCTCGAGGTGTGTCGCCTGTGTGGGTATGGGTCACAACACTCTACTGTCACGCAGGATACAAGTTTAGGAGAACTTGTGACCTCGTGAAGGGAATTCATAAGAGATTCGTCCTTAGAGAAGTCGTAAGGAAACTTTCGTGATCAAGTACTCCTAAATCTAACCTTCCCCCTTTCCTCTCCTGGTGAGAAGGATCGGGTGGCGAGATTGGGTCACAACAGTCATGTATATGCATCTTATATTTGGATTAGAGTGATATCATAAGTCATGTATTGTTTATGTTATGTAAATGCATGATAGCATTACTTGTGTGATTGGAAATGGTCTGGGGTACATCGCGTGTTCATACTTGTGTGCTTGCTTGCTTGAATATTAGTCTTGTCCTAGGAATTAAAATACAATTAGATTAAGTGGTTTATGAGTCTGCTATTTCCCTTGTTAAGCATTAGCTGACTCTTGTTATTTTTATAGATCCCTAGAGTAGCCTATGTGGGTAGGATGGAGTAGAGGAGATAGGTTGGAGGTAGGGAACCATTTTTGGCGACATGGTTGTCACCTTGTGGGATCGGATTGTGCAACTAGTGATGAGTGATATTAATAGCCTCGGGCTCATTATGTCGCTTGTGTGGATAACTGATAGGAGTAGACACCTTTTTGACCTCCCAATGTAGCCTTGTTAATCACCCATATGTATAAATTAAGATGATGAAATGAAAGATTGTTGCCCATTCTTCATCCATTTTGCTATTATGGTGTTTTGATTCTTATGCTCACTTCCGCTTGTGTAATAAACAAAAATATTAAATAACTTGCTTTAGTAAGGTCGCATATTGGGATGTCATAGCCTAGTTTTATGGTATCAAAGCTTAATGCCCTTCAATAGGTGTGCCGTTTAGGAATGAACTAGGCAAAAGCTGATGGGCCTATAATGACCTGGTCCGATGAAGGCGAGAAGTAGTTGCCGAGGCCAGAGTGTCTAGACAAGAAGCGGCTCTTGATAGGCTTTTGGGATGACGAAAGATGTAAGAATGAACTAAACTATGCACCGAATAGGAGAAGAGCTTTAAGTTATGACTTAGAGTGATAAGGCACTCTAATGGTGGAGGCGAATAGGGTGAACACATTTGTCTAAAACACTAAGTGCATGTGTTTGTCTTGCTTTGAAAAAAAACAAGTAATGTATGTTACTTATACCGGTAATGGATATTACTCATACCGGTAATGGATATTACTCGTTCTATTGTGTTAGTAATGGCTCATTACTTATTGCTATGTGAGAAGAACATTACTGATTAGGTAGTTGACGGCACATCAGTTACTTATGCTATGATAACAGTAACGAATGTTACTTATTAGGTAGTTGACGGCACATTGAATTGTCAATGTGTAGAAGCTTGTAGGACAAAATGAAGAGGTTGGGTGAATCAACTTCTGGAATGGATCCTCAAATGGAGGGGATTCTCAAGAATTTGTGAACGTGAGAGTTTTTTTAGAAAGATAAGTTCAATAGCAAACAGGTGGTAAATGTCATACCTAAGGTTTGGTAGAACAAATTTTGAAATTGAAGCCTCCTAAGTTTATTGGAATAGGAGATCACAAGGAGGCTGAGCAATGGATCGATGGTATGGAAAGAACCTTTAGACTTTTAGATTGTAATGATGCTGAAAAGTTGACATCGGTAGATTATCAATTGGAAGGGAATGCCAAGCATTGGTGGAGAGCATATAAGGACACAATGTTCCTAGCTGATGCAGTAATAAATTGGGAGACTTTTGTTAGGGCATTTCTTGGTAAGCATTCTCTAACTGCACTGAGGATAAAAAGATGACGAAGTTTATGCAGTTAAGTCAGAATTTCCAAGAATGCTCCTAGTTGATAGAAAATAGAGATGATAAGGTTAAGATATTTCTAAAAGGTCTAAAGACAGACATAAGGTAGCAACTAGTGCCTTTAAAAATAAAGGACTATGACGAACTCTATGAGCAAGCTCAACTCATAGAGTAGGAGTTAATGAGTAAAGGACTTGAAAGGGTGACTCAAGTAAGGTTAGGTCACTAAGCTGCTCATGCCAATATTGGATGGGATAAGAGGCCTAACCAATTAAGGAGACAACCCTTTAACCCCAATAAGAAGCATAATTTTGGAAACTATGAAGGAGCTAAAAGTAGTCAAATGGTAGGACAGATGCACTACTCAAATGGTCATTATCATCGGTGTAATAGATTTCATGGAAACGCGCTTTGTATGGTGCGGAGGGGATGTTATGGCTGTGGGTAGCAAGGTCATATACTTAAGGATTGTCCTCGAGAGAGATAATAGTAGCCACGTACTATGCCAGCACAACAACCCTCTTTAGGTGGAGCACCACAACATGGAAACCAACAAAGACCACTAGCTCAAGAATGAGTGTATGCAGTTACTTAGGAGGAAGCTGAGGCTTTGAAGACTGTCGTTTCAAATAATCTTTCCTTATGTGACTATGTTGATTGAAACCTAAGTTGATGGAAGTACCCTTAAGTGTCACTATGCCTTTAAAGGATGTTGTTCTATCTACCCTAACTAGTTTGGATCATAAGATTACTATAGTAGGATGAAGTCAGATGGTAGACTTGATGGTGCTAGCTATATATGACTTCGACATTATTACGGGGATGTATTGACTTCATAAGCAACTGTTGGAGACTTAAGGATGTTAGTATCAATTGAATTGCTTTGTGACAAGAAAATATTTTAGAAGTGTTAACTATTAGCTCTAGGCTCTAATGATAATTATAATCTTTTGGAGTGCTTAGATATTCACAAGGTTATAGGCAATTATTATATCATATCAAGTCTTAATGGATAAACTTTGATTATTGTTGGCATAGATGGATTAATATTACAAAGCTTAAGATGTGAATTATGGAGAGCGAGTTATGAATTTGAGGATTAAGTTATAATCATTTGAGCTAGGTTATGATTTCCTATTAGAAAATCTCATTGAAGTTTTGATGCATTACATGGAGGTATTTAGTATGTAAGAATTGATCTTAGAAGGTATGAGTTTGAATTGTCAGATGAGACATGAAATTACTTATGGTTTATATGTTGGAGTAATAGGTTTAATCAATGGTGATCAACTTCTAATTTTAGGTGACAATCTTAGTTTAAAAGGTTCTGTGGAATTAAGATATGATCAATTGTGGTTACTCTTTCTAAGGTGAAATGGTGAAAGTTTAAGTTGTGGATTTGATGAATGCTTAGTCTAAGTGATGATCTCTCATGTTGGGAACTTCGGGAGTACTTTGTGAAAACTAGACAAATTCTTACATTGGTGAATTGTCCATCTTTCAATAAAATAAATCTTGGTGGATTGTTGATCTTTGAACCAAATGAATGGTGTCAGATTTTAGGCTTGAATCTATGTTGCGGCAAAGGCGTTGTAAATGTCTTGATTAGACTAAGCTAGATGAGTTGTTAGTGGTGTCGATTTTGATGGTTTTAGTCTTGAATTTATGGCAACGAAGGTGTAGGGATAATTCGGCTAGATTGTGTGTTTAGTTGAGCCAAGAGGTGGAATCATTGGGCTCAAATTTGTGTGATGGCTACACTTAGGATAGAACTTGAAATTATACAAAGGATTAAGGTATTAGAAGGGAAAAAGTCAGATTTTTAAATTATGGGTGAAGGAATTGTAAGATTTCATGGACGCATAAGTGTACCTGACAATGAGGAGTCAAAGAAGGAAATTTTTTCAGAAGCACATAAAAGTAAGTATGGTATCCACCCTAGAAATACGAAAATGCATCGGAACCTTCATCAACATTTCTGGTGGAATGGGATAAAGGTAGATATCGCGAAGCATGTAGCATAATGTTTAAGCTGTCAACAGGTAAACGCTAAACATCGTAAGTAGTAGAAATGTTAAGACCTTTCGAAATTCCTGAAAGGAAATGGGAGCATATAATTATGGATTCTGTCTAAGGATTACTTAGGACATCAAGTAGTTACGACGCTATTTGGGTAATAGTGAATTGTTTGACCAAGTCTGCCAATTTTTTGGCCATACGAGCAAATTACTCACTAGACAGGTATGTAGAATTTTACATATGGCATGTAGTAAGATAACATGGAGTCCGATTGACGGTAATTTTGGATTGAGACTCGAGATTTATGTCTAACTTTTTGGCAAAGTCTCCAAGAAGCATTAGGGACTAAACTTCATTTTGGCACAACTTTTCACCCACAAACAGATGGACAAACAAAAAGAGTAATTCAAATATTAGAAAACATATTAGGAGCATGTGTAATCGATTTCAAGGGTAGTTGAGAAAAAAAAACTTGGAATTTGCGTACAACAATAGCTTCCAATAGAGTATAGTGATGGCTTCATTTAAGGCACTATATGGACGAGCATGTAAGACTCCTATATGTTGGAATGAAGTAGGCGAAAGAAAGTTGACTAGGCCTGAATTGGTACAACTAACATTAGATACAGTGAAGCTTATTAGTGATAGACTTAGAACTACCCAAAGCCGAAGAAAAGTTACGCCGATAGATGATGGCCCCATTTGGTTCGGTTTTGGGGGAATGTCCTTAGGGAAATGCAAAGGCCTTTAGTCTAAGGGGATTTGGTGAAATGCAAATACTGTTTGATAAACAAAATTGAAAAGATGCATTGAGATGCAACATGGGGAAAATGCTATTTGGTAAACACATTACATTTGGAAAGTCATTTCATGTGCCAATTTTAAAATTTTGCAACTTTAATTTGTTTAAAATCAAAAAACAAAAATCAATAACCTTAACTTTTATATATTTTTTTCAAGTTAAGAATAATGTATAAGAAACATATTAATAAAATTTTAAATAAAAAATCACATCAAACTCAATTAAAAATAGAGTAATTTCATTACAATAAACATGACAACAACATATGTCCGAAAGAAAGAAATAAGTTATAGTTAAATATTACAAACGTCATTAACTATTTATCAAGTTCATAGCTATTTCATCACGTAAATGTGCCATGTTAGGTAATGCATTATCATTTGAAGCACTTGTCCCCTCATTTACAACATCATGGTCGACTGAATATCCATACTCAGGATCCAAATTTGCCGTTTCAAAATCCGTATCAATTATGACATTTTTTCTTATAAAATTGTGTAAAGCCATTGTAGCTATGACAATTTGCACTTGCTTTTCATAAGGATAACTTGACATAGTAGTTAAAATCTTCCACTTTATTTTTAATACACCAAAGGCTCGTTCAATTTCTGAACGAAGTGATGAATGTGCACGGTTGAACACTTCTCGATGACTCGTAGGTGTAGGATCTTGTCGAAATTCTGTCAAATGATATCTATCTTCTCTATATGGCCCAAAATAACCAATGAGATTTGGATATCCAGCATCTACTAAATAATATTTACCTACACAAATATAATATAAATTTAATTAACATATACCACATAAATATATATATATATAAATATATATATGCATAAACCATTAATTAACCAACCTAGAGGTAGATGGGGAAATTGTGCATCACGTCTTCGAATGGCATCATAGAAGATATGAGTATCATGAGCTTGTCCCTCCTAACCGGCACAAATGTAATAAATTCTACATTAAAATTACATACAGCCAACACAATTTGAGTAGTCTTTCCTTTTTCGACCAATAAAGTGAATTTGATCATACGCCAGTAACACTTCTGGAATATGTGTACCATCCATAGCTCCAATGCAATCCTAAAACAAATAATACAAATATTACATGATTTAAATTTAGTTTTTCGTTTTTATCATACAATCGTAACTTACCTTAAAATATGGATAAAATCGTCAATCTTTTTTAATCTTCTCTTGAACTTCCCGAAATTGTCGATCAATTGGTTGGATCAAATCTTTTCCCATATTGCATACTTTATTTAAAACTAAACTAAAATGCCTACTTATGGTTTCCCTAGAGCATTGAAAGTGCTCTTGTGCTACCCTATTACCTATACCATGTCCCAACATATAAAGAAACATTCCAACCATTTTTTCAACATTAGTATTCCTAGATCCTTTAAGGCCATAGCATGTTACAAAGTCACGTGTTAAATTATTAAATACATCTCTATGCATTTTGAACATATTATAGCATCTTATTGGATTAGTATCTTCGGCCATCAACTCTCTCATCCATGTATGACTAATATATGATGAGATTATAGAAGGTTGTTTGCTAAGGTACATTGCTTGATAAGCAATTGAAGCATTAGCAATTGAAAGCAAATCTAGGAATTCATCTTCCTCTTGTTCACAATTTTTCTTTTCTTGAGAATCATCCATAATTGCCTAACGTAACAAAATATAAAGTTAGAATAAGAAAAATAATGAATAATCTTGACAACCCATTAAGAAAAATAATAGTATCAATCAACATATATATGCAAAGTCAACCACATAAAGAGAACCCCAATTAAAAACAATTCTCACATTAAAAACATTAATATAAATTAGGTCCATACATAATTTAAATAGAGTTTGCATATAAAAATATGCTATTCAAGAATTCAAATAAGAAGCTATGACAACATCTTAGTCATGATTAAGTTCTTCCATCTCAAGCTTGAGATACTTCACTCTTAGGGCATCGATACTCAAGCTCATGAAGACCTACCTATTGTCCACCATTTCCTTAAAATGTTTGATTGCAAAAAAGTACAGCTTTTCATCTTGCACAATCTCTGATATGGCATCCAACATAGATATGAGGTCCTTGTAAGGACCAAATCCCTCATATGCTCGAGAGGCAACAACATCAGCACTCCTACTTTCAACAGCAAAACAAAGCCTGTTAATTTGGCTTCCAAGCAATTGTGCCGGGCTCAAATTCTTGTCTTTCTTTCCTCGAGTTTGCCTCGTTGAAGTCTACACTACTCTTTTACGAGCCTGAGTTTGAATTGGTTCATCAATATTTTCACCCACATCACATTCCAAATTATCATCAGTAGATCCTACAGCATCATCAATATTGGGTTATGTGGCATCAACATTCTCATCAACACATAAACCTTGTGTAGGATTCCAAGTGATTCCTCCAGTAGCAACCGTATCCCTGAACATTCTATCTAGCAACACTTCAAGATCAGGAGGTATGCCTTTCGTCCTAAAAACCTTAACCTTATGATTGGCCTATTATAAAAAGCATTTGAGTAAGTTGTATATAATTGAAAATGAGAACTTAATCGAAAAGTAAAAGAACAAATGATAAACACTTGGATTTTGCTCTCCCACCATTCATCACTCGCATCGATGGTTTTCTTTCTTGGATCCCATCCTAATCTCGTTTCACTATAAACCAATGTCCTCCATCTTTTCCATTATTCCTTAAGATTATCCCACTTACTCTTCATTTTAGTTTTACCGTACTTTTTGCCCCTCAACTCCTCAAACTTGTTAATTATGACAGTCCATCCATCTCTCTTGTTGGTTGTAGGATAATTACCCTTATTGATTTGTTCAACACACAACTTACAAAATGTTTCCACATCTTTGGCGGTCCAATATGTCTTTTCCTTTATTGAACTCACCATCTTCCAACAATATGAGCATGAATAGATTTGAGAGACATATAATAAAGAAAAAATTCAACAATTGAATTAAAGCCAATACAATTAAAAACAACTAACAGAGAGTTTTCACATTGTAAAAGGAGAACAAGCATGTCACTCTACAACTAGCAAACGTCACAAAATTTCCAAAAGAATAATATCTTCAATGTGTTAATAATATGTAGGGGTGTAATTGACCACATTTCGTATGAAAACATGAACGTTAAAAGATTTGAAACTGCTTCACATCTCTTCACACCAAAAAAAATATTGACCAAGCCCCAACATTAAAAATTGAAATAGACAACATAGCCTTGAAACCAAATTTCTGAAACTTAGACGATAAGAATGAAGTCACTACCGCCATAAAAGTAGGAAATGGAATTCGGGAGAGCGAAAGTGCGAGATCAGAAGGCAAATGTATATGTCTAGCAAAAGCAAAATAACTTGAATTCATAATTGGCTCAAAATAACCAATCAACCACTAAACTCCCATCAAATTCAGAATTTTTTAACGTTCAGAATGGTAAACTTCTTTATCCTTGACCGAGGGTGACGTGTTCCTTTATGCCTGGGTGGTGAATTGGGTTCTTTATCCTAGGCTGAGGTATGATTCATTAAGCTGCGAATGTGAACTTCATCTATCCCAATTTCATTTTCCACTCATACACACCAATATAAAACCCTTCTATCTACCATTTCCAAAAAACTCATACCAAACATTTATCCTAGAAAACCAAATTCCTAATCTCTCAATTCAATCATGCATCAAATAAGAATGATAGTCGAAAAATCTCATACCCACAACAAACACCACAAGGAGTTTCATGCTATAAGAGCAAGCTATAGGTTTTGCTCATAAAACAAATCCACCTTTAACAGATTGAGCATAGTTCCAAATGAATTCACACAAAATATTATCAATAATTCAAGTAAAGGCCAAACTTTTTGACTCATTAGAACACAGTACAACATATCTCATCTTTGAGAAGACGAGCATTTACAACATAATGTAGCACCCATAGTAACTCTAACAAAGTTATACAAAGAAGGTTCAGTGTAGTTCACCTTAGATAGGAATCATATAAATCCTTCGTGTCCAGCTTGCGAGGCACTCCGTAACTTCTATTGGACAATCCTAGAACAAGCACATTCAGTAGCATCATTCATTAAGGTCAAAACATAACCTGAAACAAAGAATAGCATGTTCTTCCTCACCCGGACTAGAATAACCACTTAAAATAATAAAATAGCAATGGAAGCAGCCCTAAACTTAGCAAAGAACGAATCTGAATTCATCCAACGCATGCGTCTATCATGAACTAGCATATTGAGCATAAGGCATAGGTGTGGAGATTTGATAATATCCGTGCCGAACATCCATACACCCATAAAAAACACCGATTGAAAAATAGGATAGCCAAATTAAGTTGAGGCAACGAACAATCACAATACACATAAGTGCAATAAGTGTGAAAGCGAACGAAACTCGACAATTAGCAATTGACCAAAAAACAAAGGGCGAACTAAAGCCAACCTGAGGCCATAGCATCGTAAGGCAGCAGCTCCGAGGAAATCTTACCTGGAGAGTTGAGTACGAGAGCAGAACGATGGGAGCCGATCTTCGAGGTTAGGATGGCTGATCTCGGATGGACACTGGAGAGTAGCTCGCGAAGGAGACGGTGCGAGACGACGACGGAATCTTCAGTGGCGACCGTGAAATCGGACGAACGAGCGATGGAATCGAAGCTTCCAAGCTTACCCAACTACCCTGCTGCGAGCACAAAGTGAGCGCAAGAGCAGAATAGCGGGAGGCGATCTTCGAGGTTGGGATGGGTGATCTCGGATGGACATCGGATAGTAGCTTGCGAAGGAGACGGTGAGGGATGACGGAGAGAGGCGTGAGAGTGCAGAGGAGGCATGAGGCTACGGGAGGCTTTTAGGGTTCTTTATTTAGAAAAGAGCAAAAACGGATTTTGGTTAATAAATGAGGATAAAATGGGCAACTGACACATTTTCATTAAACAAAAGCCCCAGTATTCCGAAAATGCTACTCTCAAATACACATTGGACCCTCCATTCCCCTAAAGCCCTTTGAAGCCCCTTGGAGATGCAATTGCATCTCCCCAAAGTCCTCGAAAAATTGAACCAAACACCACTCGCTTTTGCCCAAACCCCTTTAGAGCCCCAAAGCCCCTTCCACATGCTTAACCAAACCGGGCCGATGTAGACCCTTCGAATTTAATGTGGTAGACCACATGTTTTTAAAAGTATCACCAATGAAGGGTATATCAAGGATTAGAAGGAAAAGGAAAATTGAACCCAACATTCATCAAACCTTTTGAGATGCTAGAAAGAATAGGAGAATTGGCATATAGGTTGGCATTTCCAACAAAGTTGTATAATGTGCATAATGTCTTTCATGTGTCAATGTTGAGAAAATGTCAACCCGACCCTACCTATGTTTTGGACTTCGAAACAATTGAGGTAGATGAGCAAGTAAAGTTTGTTGAGGGGGCCCAATGCAAATAACGAATAGTAGCAAACAAATTTCAGGAATAAGGTTGTTCGTCTCATCAAAGTATTATGGCAACATCAAGATATGGAAGAAGCGACGTGGAATAGTGAGGACACCATGACAAATCGTTATCCTTATCTCTTTGAATGAACATATACGAACTAAAATTTTGAGAACAAAAATTTCTTAAGAGGGGAATATTTGTGACATCTAGATTTTCGTTCACTAGATTAGTAATTTAAGTACCAATAATTAGGTTATGCCAATGGGCATAAATTAGAATTTAATTAATTATAGAATTTTAGAATAATGGTCTTGGCCCTTATATTAGCAAATAAATTTTATTCTATTTTATTTTTAAAAGAGTCGAGAGTGCGATACTCAATCGTAGATATTTATTCTATGCAAAAATTAATGACAATCAGTCCGAACATTCCTCTATGGCTGCGACTGTCTCTCTCTCTTCCTCTTTCCTTCCTCCTCACACTAGACCGCCACCCTTTGTCTCCCCCTCTTCTCCTTCTCCCCTGCCAAGTGGCACCGAAGATGGGCCAAATGGCACCATCTTCTCCCCCACCAATCCTATTTCATGCAAGGTCACATCCCCAAGACTACTCATCATGACTCTCTCTCTCTCTCTCTTCCCTCTTATTTCCTTGGCCCTCATTTTCCCCTTCCATCTCTCTCATTTCCCTGTCAATTTCTCTCGGCTCTCTTTCTTTCATCTTTCTCTTGAATGTCTTCCTCTTGCCCGACCTTCTCTCTCACCGAGCTCTCTTTCACTCTCTTTCGTAGCCACACCTCTCTTCATCTTCTCCAAGCTGTGATTCTATTTGGCTTGGATAAATGGCCAGCGAGATAAAGAGACACAGCCAACTCGATCAAGGAAGCAAGGCAAGGAGAAACAGCATTCTTCAAAACCCTTTAATATCTTTAAGGCTTAATTTTGTAGAATATGGAATATTGTTGTTGTTCTTGGTGTTTGTTTGTGTTTATGGCATTGCATGTGTTCTGTGATGGTAAGAAATGGTTGCCGAGATGTTTTGGTAGTAGGATTTAAAGGAAGGAGGGACATGCATGTTGTTGTTGTAGCTCGAATTGTGTTGCATGTAAGCTTCGGTTCTTGTACTCGACTTGTAGAAGTTTTTTTATGATGTATGATCGAAGACCTCTATTGCATGTTCTCTCAAATGTCTGGTCTTGGTGTATTCTTGGGATGTGTACTCATGTGTTCATAATAATAAGCCATTTGGAGCCTCAGTTTGCTAAACCTCTTGGGTTTGTTAATTTTGTGGAGTTTTGTGGGATTCGGATTTGAGGAGATTTCCTTCATTAAAGTTATACAAAATATCTTGAAGTATAACATATTTTAATTTTGGAATTTTCTAAGATGATATGGATGGTACAATGGACTTCTCTTTAATCGTGCTTGATCTATCCAATGCAATAGGAATAGTGACCCCATTTGCCTTTCTGAATTTTTATAAAGTTTTCCTTTTAGATTTTGGATTGCTTCCTCATAAAAGTTGTAGAGGACATTTTTATCTATAACATATCCAAAATTCAAGATGTTTCGACATGTTTAAGGCAGTGAGATGTGTATAATTTGAGGTTTGCTTACTCTATTCCAATCACTAGATTTTGCATGACTTCGTGCAATTTGCTGCTCTTTACACAGATTGTTTTAGACAGTCTTCTACATTAAAAATTTTTAAGGTCTTTTCTATAATATACTAAAGTTTTAGAATTTTTCGAGTTTATTTACTATGGTTGTGGCTTCTATTTCCGCGACTAGGTAATTGTGGTCGGTTCCGTCATTTGGTCCGAATTTAGTTAAATTTTATAGGAAGATGATGGAATCTTAAATTTTGGTCTACTAATGGTAGAAATTACATTAATTTGGCTAGTGTATTTGGTTTTAATCTAATATCATTTACTTGTGGAAATTTAAGGTATAGTGTGAGCACAGATTTTGAAATTTGAGCCTTATATGACGTGAAAATCGACCGGTGACTTGCTATCTTGTAAATGCTGTGAGCATTAGCTCCATTTGTGATTCTGAATTGCATGAGTGTTCAACATATTAGTGTGATGTAATTAATTCAATGTGTGGAAGTGCGAACTATGCGAAATGAAAAGAATATAAAAGATATCCATTGGCTAGTGACCCGATGTTGCCCCAGAGAAGTCAGAATGGCCAAGACCAGCGACCCTTAAATGCCCTGGATAATAAATCGAGATGCCCTAGGAGAGTCGTGATGCCTAAGGTTGGTGGCCCTTAGACGCATCGACTATTTGATATCGAGATGCCTCAAAGTAAGATACCCAAGACCAGTTCCCATGGAAATTTCGGAAGTGACTTAAGCAAACTGGCCAGCAACCCAGTGTAAATTCAACTCAAAAGTGGACAATGTGATCACATGAGATTACTATATAACTTATATGGCGTATGGGTTTATGTGTGAATGTATAGTTTTGTGTGGTAATTGCATTGTGAATTCCTATGTGTGGTGATGAAAGTGCATGAAGGCATTATGCCTCGATCAATTGATAAAGTGTGCTATGCCTTATTGATAATGTATGAGTGTTGCTGCATTTGCTAAATTAATGGTATATGACTTACTTTGTTTATTGTTCTGTGATTGGATTACACATGAAATGATGTGTGTAGCAATCATGGTCATGTATATGTATCTCATATTCAGATTAGAGTGATATCATAGGTCTTGAATGCATGCCGACACTATTTGTGTGACTGAAAATGGTTCGCTGTATATTGTGTACTAGTGTGCTTGCTTGCTTGCTTACTTGAATATTAGTCTTGTCCTAGGAATCAAGAGTCAATTATATCAAGTGGTTTATGAGTTTGTTATTTCCCTTATTGAGCATTAACTTACTCCTATTTTTTTTATAGATCATTAGCCATGCCGGTGCGGGTGGTATGGAGTAGAGGAGATAGGTTGGAGGTAGGGAACCATTTTTGGAGACACGGTTGTCACTTTGTGGGATTGGATTGTGTAGCTGGTGATGGGTGATGTTGATAACCGTGGGCTCATTATGTCACTTGTATGGATAGCTAATGAGAGTAGACATCCTTTTGACCTCCCAATGTAATTCCATTAATCACCCATAAGTATAAATATGATAATGAAATGAAAGCTTATTGCATGTTCTGCTTTTGTGTTCATCCATTGTTGTTGTTATGATGGTTTGATTATTATGCTTGCTTCCGTTTGTGCAAAAAGTGAAAAGATTAAATAACTCGCATTAGTGAGGTCACATACCAGGACATTACATCTCGAGTGCATAGAGACTAGATTTAGGCCTCTAAGGCCATGCTCGAGTACTTGGCTCTTGCCTTTGCCTCCAAGTCACTTGTACCTTAGTTAGGTCCATCAAGACCAGCTCAGAGTCCATAAAGGTTTAGCCTAAGACCCTAATGCTTGTGCATAGATTCCTAGTGGTTGTACTTGGCTCTTTCACCCATGTCACCAATGATTGGGCCTCGGCCCACAAAGGTTAGGCCAAAGACCTCGGTGTCTATGCCTAGGTCCTCAATGGTCATGCTTGGAAACCCGATGTGGTGCTTCGGTCCATGGCAACCACGCCCGCTACTTGGCACCTACACCCAAGTCACCATTGCTTGGGCCTGAGTCCACAAAGGTTGGAAACTTAAGTCTCTCGAGGCCAAGCCCAAGACCCTAGTGCTCATGCCAAAGTCTTAGGAGGCCGTCTCTCGATATTCGGTTCGCATGCATTAGTCACTAGTGCCCATACCAAGGCCGTTGAGGTTGGGCTCAAGTTTTCAGAGGTTGATCTTGGAACTCTAGTTTCATGACTGAGTCTCCACGGCCATGTTGGGATACCTAGCTCCCATCTTCAAGTCACAAACACTCAAGTCCACGTTTATTGAGACCGAGTAGGAAAAGCCTAGGCCTTAGACCCTAGAAAATTACCAAAAAGTTTATATTATAATGACACCAATTCAGTCATAAATCTTTCAATTGAATCAATTTAGTCTAAAATCATTTCACATTCCTACCAATTCAGTCCATTTGGTCAATTTAAGCTAAAAATTGCTAAAGTGGATGTCAGCCATCCTATGTAACACGGTTGACACTAACATTGACAATTACATGAACTTTTTATTAATTTTTTTATTTTATTTCCCTTCCTTTCTTTTTTTCCCTTTTTTTTCTTTCTCATTTTCCCTCCACCAGCCTCTATGATGGCCAACAAAGGCGTGTGGCTAGGGCGAGGGCCAAAATGCCCTCACAACCCTTACTAGCCTTTGACGATGGCCAACGGGGGCTAAGCAAGGGTGCCCCCCGCTAGACCTAGTCAGGTCTCACGCCATCTACATTAGGTTGCTCCCCAACGACCTTTGGCAAGGGCTTGGTGAAGGGCTGCCTTATTTAGGCAAGCAAGCCTCTAGGGATGGCAAACGCGTCTTAGCCCTTGTTAGCCTCTAGCAAGGGTTGGACGAGGGTACCCACATTAGATTTAGCGAGTGATAGCCTCACCTAGATGGCGTGAGGTAGGCGAGAGGCAGCCTCCTCAACCTGCCTTATGCCAACCCTCGTGGGCCCTTACCAGTGACTAGCAAGCCCCCTCCCAAGCAATCAACAACCTTCTTCGACCATCACAGAGGCTAGTGAAGGGAAAAAGAAGAAAGAGAAAGCAAAAAAAAAGTAGCAAAAAAAAGAAAAGAAGGAAAAGAAAAAAATAATATATTTTTTAAAAGTATTAAAAAAATAAATTGTCCATGTCAGTGTTAGTTGATATTACCACGTAGCATGGCCTGCGTCCATATCAACAATTTCCAACCTAAATTGGCTGGATGGACTAATTGGTACTAATGTAAAAAGGTTTAGGACTAAATTAATCCAATTGAAAGGTTTATAATTAAATTGGTACCAATGTAATAGGTATATAAATTTATGGTTCTTTGCCCCCAAGACCCTAATGCCTGTGTCCAGTTCCTTGGTGGCTATACTCAACTATTGTACCTAAGTCACAACACTCGTGCCTTGGTCCACAAAGGTGGGCTCGGGTGTCTTGAGGCTAAGGTCAAGGCCTCGATGCTCGTGCTAGGGTAAGTGACTACCGCATCCAAGGCAATGGACCTAGGTTGGGTCCACAAAGATTGGATGAGGTTCCTCAAGGCTAGGCCCAAGACCTTGGTGCCCATGCTCAAGTCCTTGGTGACCTTGTTGAGATTCCAACTCTCGCGCCCAAGTGACCAATGCCTAAGCTTCTGTCTAGAAAGGCCAAGCATGGTTCTTTCATGCCCAGCCTTTCTAGACTAGGTCTGGGACCCTGATACTTGTGACTAGGTACCCAACCCTACATCCAAGTTGCTAGTGTCAAGGCCCAGTTCCTCTACGACAAAGCCCAAGTTCACAAAGGTTGGGCCCAAGGAATCTTAACTAATAGTGCATGTCCTTTTAGTTAAATAAAAATAAGCTTTCCATTCCAATTGAAGGAAAATTTTCAATTCATTTTCAAATTTCAATGAAACATCAAAAAGCATTATCATTCTTTTGAAAAATGGCTTATCGGAAAACATTTTCGAAAAATGTCAAAGTTCTTTGTGAAACAAACTTGAGCATAAGTGTGTTTGGATTTTTTTTTTTTTTTTTTTTTTTTTTTGGTAAAAAGTGTGTTTGGATTTTTCTAACCCATTTGGTTTAACAAACCGATCTAATTGTCCAATTCAAATAAGGTTTTATCCACGAGCTCGAAAATAGAGTTCAATAGAACCCCATCTCATTATCCCTTCAAAATAATCTTTTTTTTTTTTTTTTTTTGGGACAAGCATCAACTTTTCAACATGGCTCCCCCCTCAATATTCACCAAACCTCTATGAGATCTCATCAGCTATTCGGAAGAATGAAAAGAGAATTAACTTAGGGTCCGTTCGTTTCATGGAAAATATCACATTTACGGAAAACATTTTCTTGGAAGTCATTTTTCAAGAAAATGACTATTTTCCGGTGTTCGACCAAAACCTAAAATTTGAATGGAAAATATTTTCCACCGTTCGTTAGCTCATTTAATTGTTTAAGAAAAATTATCAAAATTTGAATTTTAAAATTTTTAATTGACAAAAAAATAATTTTATTTTTTATATTTTTTAAAAAATGAATTTTTAATTATATATATTTTTAAAATCGAAATTTTTATTTTTTTATTTTTCTTTCTGTTTCTTTTTCTTCTCCTTCCTCCTTCCTCCTCCTCCTTCCTACGCGCCGCCTCCTTCCTCCTCCTTCCGCCGCCGCCGCCGCCGCCTCCTTCCCGCCCGACGATGGCGGCACAGTGGCCGATCCGTGAGCTCGAGGCTCGGCCGTCTCGCCCGAGCTCGCCGCGAGCCGCCGGGCTCGGCGAGCCGCGAGCTCGCCGGATCGCGCGAGCTCGGGCTCGCCCGGATCGGGAGCCCGAGCTCCGCCGCCAGATCCGGCGAGCTCGCGGCTCGCGCAGAGCCCGGCGAGCTCGCGGCGAGCTCGGGCGAGGCCCGAGCCCCGCCCAGCTCGCCGGATCTCGGCGAGCCGCGAGCTCCACCCAGCCGGCAAGAGCTCCGCCTCGCCGGCCGGGGGCGAGGCCGGCGAGGTCGTCGGCCGCCGGCTTGCGGCCGGCCGCGGCTGGTCGCCGGACGCCGCCGTGGCCGGTCGGCCCAAAGAAGAAGAAGATGAATAGGAAAGAAATAAAAGAAAAAAGAAAAGAAAAGAAATTAAAAACTCAATTTAAAAAAATAAAGCATAAAAATAAAATGAAAATGTATTAATAAAAAAAAGTAAGAGGGAAGAAGTCATGGAAAATGTTTTCCACTTTTCAAAAGTGGAAAACATTTTCCTCACTTTAAAGGTTGTTTTTTCCAATGATGGAAAACATTTTCCTTGACTAGTTCATTTTCCGTAAAACAAACACCGGAAAATTCGGAAAACATTTTCCCGGAAGTCATTTTCCGCGAAACGAACGGACCCTTAGTGAACCAAACTATTGCATCCGAACCTTCGAATGAACTGAATTTTGGTACAACTAGAACTCCGAGGTTGCTTAGTCGTAGTTGGATTAACCAATTCCAAGGACCGACTATGTTACGAAAAAAATGACATAAAGTTCCATGCCTCTCTTCTACCTATACACTTTTTAATCTATTTTCTTCGTTTCTTTTTATAATAGAAGCCATTTGAACTGCAGGACAGCGAAGTTTGTCCTACCGTCGTTGAGAAAACACCCTCATGGACCATTTTTCCAATTCAATTAATGTCCTCACGCAATCATGTCCGAGCTTACGAATAAGTCCATGATCTGCATTACATCATTCTTGACAAAAAAACGAAAAAAAAATCACCATCGAAGGTTCCCAATTGCAACAAAGTTCTATTGATATAAAATTTATTGATGTGCACTTCTCGTTCCCTAGAAGAAACGTAGGAGGGCTTGTGATTTAAATATGAGCAAATCGTCGAGACATTCCCCAACCTACAAACAGCTTGCACCGAACGATGGCGCGACGACATGAACAAACTGGGTTTCTGCGTGCATGGGCTTTTGCTCTTGGAGTTATGTCTTCAATGGCTTCAGCTGCAATCGTGGAGCACATATTCAATGTAACGGGCTTTGGTTTACTCTTTTTAAAGCTTCTTTTCCAACTATGTACATACCATGCAAGGGTTTTACGCACCGACCCGTTCTATGTTCTTGTTCTATCCCAGACTTTTTCGTCTGCAGCATGATTCTGTTTTGCATGCAAGACCTAATTCGATTGCTCACCTAATTCAATCGCTCATTTATCTATCTCTTGGTTCTCCAGGAAAGAACTGTATTGGAGTAGCGTTAGGACTCTGCATAGTCTCAATTTTCGTGGATTAAACTGCAAAAGCATGGATTAAACTCCAGTGCACGGCATGGGATTAATCATCTTCCTTTTAATGATCCATTCAGGTGGAGAACGCGACGGTGAGGAGATTATGCCACGACCGTGTGATCACTGCAGTGAACGGAGCTCTTCCTGGGCCGACGATTCAAGTCACGGAAGGCGACACACTTGTCGTTTACGTCTTCAACAAGTCCCCATACAACGTCACTATTCACTGGTAAGTAGGGGACCATAGAAATACATAAGATAAACTGAAGATGCATGGGGAAGTTGACTTTGACAAATTGCAAGGATAGTTTTTTCATTTCTGTTGTTTTCTTTCACAGCTGTTTAGAATGGTTAACACGACAAAGAAAGATAAAATGAGCACATGCTTTTTGACTAGGTATTGCTGATGGCTTGCGAACATGAGATGAGATTTCACCTCACCCACAAATTGGTCAACTATTCGCTTGAAAAACCCAACTTTGTCCCATTGAACTTCCCAAGTGGCTACTTTGCGATGTCTTTTTATCTTCATTTTTTCCCCTAAAGTTGCTAATGACGACACTTAGCGTGATTTGTACAGGCACGGAGTGCTACAACTATTGAGTGGCTGGGCAGATGGACCAAATTACATTACGCAGTGTCCAATACGTCCTGGACATAGTTATATCCAGAAATTTACTATCACTAAACAAGAAGGCACACTTTGGTGGCACGCTCACGTCTCATTGCTCCGCACCACCGTCTATGGCGCTCTCATCATCCGTCCCAAGTCGGGTCACTACCCATTTCCCACACCCCACAAAGAATTTCCTATTATTCTAGGTATCACTCTTCACCCAATTAGAACCAGTAAAACAGTTTCTTCATTCATGAGTGTTGGGCCCGTACCCGAAATACTAATCAACCGGACTAGACTAATCAAAGAAGGCGGATCCCGTCACCATAAAATTGTCAACATGATAATCAAACGATTTAGGTGGTACTGCAGGAGAGTGGTGGAACGGAAATGTGATTGATATGCAGAACCAGGCACAAGCGCTCGGCGTGCCACCTGCTAATTCAGATGCATACACCATTAATGGACGGCCCGGAGATCTCTATCCTTGCTCCAGAAAGCGTAAGCAAAACCACCAACAACAAACTGCACCTTTCTTCTTCGTAACACCTTGATGACTAGGAATTATTGCACAAAGTTCAGAGAGATCTTGAAATGGAACAAAGGTCAGAGAAATTTCAACTGGTAGTTTATCGATAATTAAATACTTAAGGCACTTTTTTTCCTGCGTAGATACCTACAAGCTAAAGGTGGTGCAGAGAAGGATCTACATGCTTCGCATCATCAATGCCGCACTCAATAACCAACTTTTCTTCAAGATAGCCAATCACAAGTTCACTGTCATCGCCGTCGACGCCTCATACACTAACCCCTATATCACCGACGTCGTCGTCCTTGCCCCAGGCCACACGGTCGATGTGCTCCTCACCACGGACCAGACCCCGGGGGCCTACTACATGGCAGCCCGCCCATACGTTAGCGCCCAGAATGCTCCACCGCCTGACAACACCACCACGACCGGGATCCTCATTTATGACAAGCTGCCCTACACGAGCCCAATCATGCCTCTCTTGCCGGTTCTCAACGACACCCCCACGGCCCACAAGTTCTCCTCCTCCTTGACCAGCCTCGTCGGGAGCCCGAATTGGATGCCGGTGCCAACTAAGGTGGATGAGCAAATGTTTGTGACCATCGGACTGAGCCTCTCCCCGTGCGGGTCGACAGCCACGTGTAAGGCAATCCCCAATATCCCCTCCCTCCGGTTGTCTGCAAACATGAACAATGCGTCGTTCCAATTTCCCACAAGGCTGTCCCTCTTGCAAGCGCACTACTTCAACGTGAAAGGGATCTACACCCCCGATTTCCCGGACCAGCCGCCGCTAAAATTCGATTACACGAACCCCGCCAACAGCAACAACACAGCGTTCGCGTTCGCGCCTCAGAGCACGAGGGTGAAGCAAGTGAAGTACAACGCGACGGTCGAGATCGTGTTCCAGGACACAACGATCATCGGCGCAGAGAATCACCCCATGCACTTGCACGGCTACAACTTCCACGTGGTGGGGCAAGGGTTCGGGAACTTCCACCCGGTCAAGGATCGGAAGAAGTTCAATCTCTTCAACCCGGTGATACGTAACACGATCGGTGTGCCCGTGGGAGGTTGGGCTGCCATCAGATTCCAAGCAAATAATCCAGGTAATGTTTTTCGCTCTTTCATTGTATTAATTATGATATTGTACACCACAAAATCGTATTGCTAGAATATCATTGGGGTCTAAAGTGGGATTTATCTTTTGTTAAAGTATGATTGGCTAGTGTTTGAAAACAAAACATGAGTTGGTGCATCTTTTTAAAAAGTTCAATATAGTTCGTAATTGAGTGATTATATAGTGTCTAATCTAAGCATGATTATTTCCTAGCCAAAAAAGAAGATAACCTAAGTATAATGAACGATCAGTTGCAAGTTTAGCGGATACATAGAACCTTTTCTTGGGAGTAAGTAAGCAAGATGAAAGGGATTAAATCCACTTAACATCGGGCAATCTAATCATTATCTTTAAGTTAACTAGTCAAAACATTGCTTTTTGTCCTTTATAGTGACGGTTCATACGTTGATATCATTTGGCTTGGACTTGCATTTTTGTATATGCGAGCATGAATGTTTTTCAAGGGAGGGAGTAAGAAGAAGGAATGAGTTTGGCATATTAGACGGAACGACGTGAATGGATAGCGACGGTTCAACAAATCCTTTAGACAAGTTCGATGATAAGCTCAATTTATAACATACTGAAAAATAATGATTATTTTATCACTCTAAGCAAGATGATTAATGTATCTCAACTTTTCTGTGTATTCTGTAGGTGTATGGATATTGCACTGTCACCTGGACAGCCACTTGACGATGGGACTAGCGATGGCTTTCGTCGTAGAGAATGGGCCCACCCTATCGTCGACATTGCCTCCGCCTCCTCCCGATCTGCCTCAGTGTTAGGACCAAGAGCACGCAATACACTCTTCCAACTTGTCCGGGCAGTTAGGCTATCCTTTTCCATTCTTTCTTACTTGCAACCCCATTGTGATTAGTCATCTGTTGCTTCGTTTCTTTGAAAACGCGGTTATGATGAAGAGAGTTCATGTTTTCCCATCCTTCGGTCCAAATACCTTTGGCTTAAGTAAAAACACTGCAAAATAGGAAGCAAAGATAAGAGTCTCTTGCATCCATCTTGGTTGTAACTCTGTACGTATTTAAATTCTGATGTAGATGTATCGCAAGATCTTCTACAGCAGCCTGGTGGCTTCATTGGTTGTGCCAAAAGAAAAGAAAAGTAAAGCAGGGAACAAGACTGAAATGAATCGTCGAGACGCCAGTATTAAAACTGGGGATGTACGGAAATGAAATGGAGTTTTGCATGTGTGGTAGGAGCAAGTGATTGGACCCCATGGGCTTTGCCAGATCATCGAAAAGTGATCATGGGTTGCAAACCAATCGTAAAATGAACTCCAATTTTTGTGAATTCTTCATCGAAACGAGACCTGGTCAGATAGAAGGTTTATACACGACTACCATTTAAATCGGTCTTCTCACCTGGCAAGCTGTCGAGACCGTCAAGCTACTAGGCCCACGGGAAGGTCTGATCACAAAGTAATGTCATGAACTGGGAATCGGATCAAAATTCACCAGTTTCAATTTTATGAAACTGGGTCAAGCCGGTATTCTTAGAAACTACTTAAAACCAACCGATTCAATCTGGTTCAAGCGATTCCCAATCTAGGCAATTCTTTTTGCTCACCTCAAGTTCGGGCATTGCCCACCTAAGCGATGTCCATTTGCATTGCTGGAGATATGCAAGATCAATTATGGATTATGACTAATCATTTTGATCATAATTGATCATATGAATCTGAGATTGGATTTGATTTCGTGTATCATATTTTAATATTTCCTTGAATTGTTCATACATTGTATTATAAATAGTGCCCATACATGTAATCAAGACAAGTTGAATCAATGCAAAAGTACATTCTCTTCCTTTTCACTTTGTTTTATGGTATCAAAGCTTTCACACTCCTGGCCTAGCTTTCGCTATTTTCTGATCTAGCCTCAGCCTCTCTACTGATTGCCTCCCGTTTCTTCTCCTTCTATCCTTGTTCTTGCAGAAAATACTAATTGACAAAACAATGTTAGCACACAGGTGTAGGAATCAGTATTTGAGCAAATAAACACAAAGTCCATTTTCTTTTACTGATACCATGCAAAAAGACCAATCACCATCGAAAGAAATTAGAATTCCCGGAAGATCAAAACTGGAGGACCTACCTCACTCGCCTACACAGTCGAAGCACCAAACTGAAGTGGCACAGGAGCAAAGATCTGGGCCCCAAGCACAGCCCATCCAATGTTTTCCTATCCAAACCCAGTTGAAACAAGGGTAGCTCATTCCGGGCCAGCCCATCTAATGGCTGCCTATCCAAGCCACTCCCAATGCATAGATATATCGACCAGCCCAGTCCAATCCATGGCTCATTTCTCAAGGGCCGATGAATTAGGCCCATGGCGAACACACCCAACCCAAGGAGAGTCCAACAGCCACTAATAGAGCAAGCCCGTCCTTCAGGCCTGGGTGGTTTCATCCGGGTCAGGTGTCCAAACTGGGTACCACAGGTCTAGGAACGAATCCGTACCTGATTCCTCAACTCAGATTCATGCCATGCCCATTTTCCGCTGTGAGCGTTCGCCCAAAGCCCAGCAACCCGCTATACACCTCTATCACCGACGGACTGGAGCTGCGTCTCATCACCAGTAACTCGCTGGCACAAAGAACTACTGGACATGGTCTCAAGAGTTTCGCCAGGCGTTGGTGACGAAGGATAAGGATGGTTGCCATGATGGAACCGTCCCGATCCCGACCAACAATCACCTGGTGCAATTCCAGAAGAAGTGCAACTAGCCCCTCCGAATGTGGATAAGCAATTTTATCTCTCCAGAGGTTGCGGCCAAGCTTCCTCTTATAGAAGACTCAAAATCTATGTGGGATAACATAAATGAGACATACAAGAAACTAGATCAAGCGAAGATTTTGTCTTACCCAAGCTTTATTCGAATTCAAGCAAAGGAATTTATCCATCACTGCTTGCTTCAATAAGCTTTCAAGCCTCTAGAACAAACTAGAGGCTGCTGGAGAAAAACTTGAAGGACCTGACCACACATTATAGCAATACAAAATTATCAATGAATGCGAGAAGGTAACTTGTTTCCTTTTGATATTGAACGAAACTTACTTGCCATTTAGATCTCAAATCCTCGCCATGGATCCGTTGTCGTTGCTCGGACACATCTATCAACTTGCAATTCAAGAAGAAAGTCAGTAACTCACCCCACTGAAACATGCAAGGTCAGGAAGGGGTTGCTTCTCGCCACTCAGGCAAGCTGGGGCCGAAGCAAGGAGGTGGCAAAAGGGGCTAATGTTTTCTGAGGAAAACTTAAGAGACTTCACGAAAGGAATGAATGATCCAATTCAAAAAACACGATCGGACGGCTCATGGGTGATCTTTCCAACGCCTGGATCGGATGGCTCACAGACAAACTTCCCAATGGATGGATCAGACGGCTCACACGCAGTCTTCCTAGAACCTAGATTGGACACTCCACATGATGCCATGTGGGCCCCAATGTACAAATCCAGCAGTTTTTCTTCATCACATCGACGAAATGGACCAAATTCAAAGGGAGAGGGTAAAATGTACTATGATTATTGCAAGCGTTCACGTCATCAATAGACACTTGTTGGAAATTATTTGGAAGGCCCGAGGAGAAATGAAAAAAGGAAAGGGAATATTCTGCTTACTAAGTCACTAAACAAAGCAATCAATCAATTACCCATGATCAATACCAGTAGCTTATGAAAGTCCTGAAGCAATTGGACATTTCCGACAAGAAAGCAAGTTTTTCAAGTACTTCTTACTACTTTAACTCTATTTCACATGATGCATAGATAATTAATTCAAGTTCAAGTGACCACATTATCTATGATAAAGGTTTCTTTTCCTATACTCACAAAAATATTCAATTGCCCATTTTTGTGCGTCTCCCGAATTGAGATACAACCTATTTCATGAGCATTGGGACCGTAAATCTTAGTCCTTCCATTACACTCCATAATGTCCTTTATGTGCCTCAATTCCAATTCAATCTTATTTCGATCTCAAAAGTCTGTGAGGACAATTCTTGTCCTATCATTTTCAATTATGATAATTGTTTCTTTCAAGCCCTTTTGACTAGCAAACTAATGAGCTTGGTAGTTTTTTTATAAGGGTTGTATTTTTGGACCAACTTTCGCAAAAACTTTGAATTGTCATGTATTTCCATGAATAAAAATTCAATGTATAATGTTGCTATCAATGATAAAATTATTCTCACTTATCAACGTTTGAGACATAGTGCGTCCCTTTTCTCATCCTCAGGGTTGAATTTGCCCTTTAGCAAAACAATCTTGTTCACCCTTTCCCACAAGCAAATTAGGTGCTATGGACATTTTCTCACTAATACATGCTAACATTTAGGGCCCTTATCACACCCTGCATCGTGATGGATCAAGGTTCTTCCTTACAATTGTTGATAATCACTCTCGTGCCACATGGGTTTTTCTTATGCAATCAAAGGGTTAAGTTTTTTTCTCATTAAAAGAATTTTTTCACCTTATCGCAAAATCAATTTGGAAAGTTTGTTCAACGCATGCGAATAGATAATGAGAAAGAATTCTTTAGTCATGAATGTAAACACCTCCTCTTCCCTTGGTATTCTCTATGAAATTTCGTGCACTTACATAACTCAACAAAATGGGACAGTTGAGCGTAAACACCGTCATCTTTTAAAAGTTGCAAGTACCCTTAAATTTCAAGTAGCCATTCCTAAAACCTTTTAGGAGATTGTGTGGTCACGGCAGCTTACCTGATCGATTGCATTGTGACTAGATTTCTTGGCAAATGGACGCCTTTTAAGATGCTTTTCGGGAAGAAGCCTGAAATAGATCACTTGAGAATTTTCGGTTGCTTGTGCAATTTCAATACTATGGGTTCTCAAGACAAAATGAGTCCTCGTGCTTGGCGATGTATTTTTATGGGATACCCAACTCTCCAAAAGGGGTATTGTGTTTCCAAGCCATCAAAATGTAACTTTTTTGTGAGTAGAGATATTGATTGTCATGAAGACATATTTCCATTTGAAGATAAATTACTATCAACCAAGCAGTCTGAATCCAATCGTCATGGGCAATTTTTATCTGAAGAAGTCTTATCACCTACTCCACAATACAAGCTTATTACACCTTCGGATGTTCCAACATCTTCTCTAATAATGGAGAACAATACAAATCATCCATTCAGGACATTCAAGACATTTAGGACATTTAGGACATTCAGCTGAGGAACTAGTCCCACTATTGGAAGAGACTTTTGCTTCATCTTTATGAATATCATCTCCATAATTTATGGTAGATGAGTCATCACCTCCTATGCCTGAGCATGTCCCCCACAATGTTTAGTTCGTATTACTCGTCCATCTACATGGACTAAGGATTATATTTGCGCTTCTCTCAACTCATCAGGTACTCCATATCTTATTTCCTCCTATTTTAGAGCAACTATCTTCCTAATATATGTGCTCCATTAGTCATATATTCGAGGAGAGAGAATCATCTTCTCAAAGTGAAGCTGTTCATGATCCATGTTGGCAAAAGGCCGTGAGACAAAACTAAATGCCTTATTGGAAAATCAAAGTTAGGTAATAGTACCATTGTCTCCCTATCATAAACTTATTAAATGCAAGTGGGTATATAAAATCAAGTATGGGATCAATGGATCTACTGAACAATACAAGGCTCGATTGGTAGCCAAGGGCTTTACGCAATGAGAAAGGGTTTGACTACCACGAAACATTTTCTCCAGTAGCCAAAAATGTCATTATTTGGTCTTTTTAATCTAGTGTTGCTTTCTAAAATTGGCAATTACATTAAACGAATGTTCACAATGCTTTTCTCCATGGTGATTTGGATGAGGAAATATACATGGATCTTCCACAAGAATTACGATGATAGGGGGAGTGTAAGGTATGTCATCTCTATAAATTTCTTGATGGTCTCAAACAAGCTTCCTAATAATGGTATGCAAAATTCACTATAGCTCTCACAACCGCTATTTTCACACAGTCCAGGCACAACTATGCCCTATTCACATGGACAAAAGGTATGTCGTTAATCTATTTAATAATGTGTGTTGATCACATACTCATTATGGGAAATGATAAATTAGCTGTTAAGAGTCTTAAGGAATACCTACATTCTGCTTTCCATATTAAAGATTTGGGGCCTCCCAAATATTTTCTTGGGATTGAGATCACTTGTTCATACATAGGAATTTCCCTCAGTCAATGGAAATTTGTTCTAGAAATCATATCAAAAGCAGGATTGTCGGGATGCAAGACAGCTATTATCCCTATTGAACAAAATGCAAAATTAACCACCGTTGATTATGATATGGAATCGTCGTCTAAAATTGATGACCCACTTCTTGAAGATCCATCCAGTTATCAGTGGTTCATAAGAAAACTTATATACCTAATGACTAGATTGGAAATATGCTACGTAATACAACCACTTAGTCAATTCATGTATAATCCAAAGGAATCTCACATGAATGCAACTTTGAAAGTCATAAAGTCTTTGAAGAAATGCCTAGGGTTTAGTATATTTCTTTCTTGAGATTGCAATTTGGAAATGATTGCTTATTGCGATACGGATTATGCCACATGTCCCATGAGCGGAAGACCCACCACTAACTTTTGTATTAAGCTAGAAAAATCTTTACTTTCATGGAAAACAAAAGGGCGGTCCATTGTATTGTTGTCATCAACCGAAACTAAATATCGAGCCATGGCCAAAACCGTCTGTGAGATAGTTTGGATGCGAGGTCTATTTTTAGATTGGTGTACAAGTTAAAGGGCCAACCAATTTATTTTGTGACAACAACACAGCACTTAAGCTCGCACAAATCCCATAGTCCATGAAAGAATGAAGTATATAGAAGTTGATTATCACTTCACTCGAGACAAAATTTAAGAAGGGATTCACCAAGCCACTATGCCAAAGGCAACATGTAGATCTATTGAAAAAACTTGGCATCTTGGATATATACTAGCTCAAAAGCTTGAGGGAGGGTGTTGGAGATATGCAATATCAATTATGGACAATGACTAATCATTTTGATCATAATTGACCATCTGAATCAATCCAAGATTGGCTTTGATTTCATTTGATTTCACGTATCATATTGTATTATTTCCTTGAATTGCTCATACGTTATAGTATAAATAGTGCCCATACACATAATCAAGACAAGTTGAATCAATACAAAAATAGATTCTCTTCTTTTTCACTTTGTTACATGCATAATACCGGTATTCGTTGGCTGAGCCATTCAAGAAAACATTGCCTACATTCGGTGGAAAAAAGCTAGAAAGGGCATTGACTTAAAGAGATGGGAGCTTCTTGCAGAAAAGAAATACTCTTTATCTATCTTGCACTGAAGTTCTTATATAATCTTCACAACATCGAATGTGACTTGTGTTAGGACTAGAATTAGCACCTAGAGGGGGGTGAATAGGTGTTTAAAGCGATTTTAATAAATTAAACCGAATGAGATATAAGTAACATAAAACCAACAATTGCAGCAAATGAAAACAGTTAACGATATAAAGGATTAGGGATAGAGAATCAAGACTCCAGATTTATAGTGGTTCGGCTTAGATCAAGCCTACGTCCACTCTCCCGCACGGACAGCCCTTCTGGCTGGATTTCACTAAGAATTAATAAGAGTGATTACAGTCTCACGCTCTTGAGTCCACAGTGTAGAAAACTCTACTACACTTCCTCAAGGTCTCACTACAATATGATCTCTCTTTTGATTACAAATATCGCTCGAAGAATGATATCGCAAAATAGAAAAAGGAGATTCAGACTTTGGAATTCTTCTATCCGCACCCTTCAACAACTAGAGCATCTCTCTTATATACTTCTTTATGCCTTCAATACCGTTGGCACCTTCCAAAGAAGTTCTTCCAATCAACCCGTTGGACAGAATCAATTAGAGAGATCTCGAGCTCTTTAAGGTAAGTGTTGATAGCCCATCAATCTTGCTCGCCCATACAATCAGGATCTCGGTTTCCATAAGTAGATCCTTCCAAATATAAGTTGCGAAATCTTTAGAGAATCTAAACATATTCCATATGAAAGTAAGATCGTTTAGTGCTGAATCCAGTAGAAAGATATCCACTAGTCGTTAGAATAAAGATCATATAAGATCAGAATAAACGTCGTCCGGAAACTGTCCATGTGAGTAGACTTTGAAATATAAGTCTTGAGTCTTGCTAGCTTCAGACTTTGATCTTCAGACTTTGTCAATAGAGTCTGTAAGTCTTCAGACTAGACTGATAAAAATGTTTTGTTAACTTCAAAATACTTTAAGAGATTTCATCCAACAACTTGGGCCAAGGCCAGCAAACCAACTATTTTTTTTTTTTTTTTTTTTAATTTCACATTGAAAGCTAAAAGGAGTCGCTTTCCCCCCATTTTCCTCTTCCACTTCAATTGGTGCCATTGAATGTTGCATCAATTTCTCCAACAAGGACATATCCTCTCACCTCTTTACAACCTGCAATAAATTACTAGTTTGGTCCATTTGACATCGGCCCATCTTTTTTGGAGTCTAAGTTGAGGTTATAAAGAGAAAATATTAGGTAGAGTTGAGATTGGGTAACAAATATCGCCCCAGCCCATTGGAAGCCAGAAGACTTCTCTCTCTTAATCTCAATTTCACGCTCTTCTCTCACTCTCTCACTCTCTCTCTCCTCTCTCTCCCGTTCATGCTTCTCTCTCACACTATGCTCTTTCTTCCTCCCACTCATGCAATTGTTCCAACTCACAACAAAGCCCATTGTTTGATGAACCATGCTGTTGCCTCAACATCCACGCTGCAAACCCTCGCAAGATCCGACAAGGATGACCCTCACCCTAGCCACGAGAGTTGAGCCCTTGCCAAAAGCAACGAAAGCGACCCTCACCTATGGCCGACAAGTGCTACAACACCCTCACCGATGTCGTCACCTCCCAAACCCTCACAAGATCCAGTAAGGGCAACCCTTACTTGTGGTTGACAACCGGCCACAAGTCAAAGGGAAAGAAAAGGAAAAAGGAGGGAAAAGACAAAGAAATGGTGAAGAAGAGAGAGACGCGGAATTAACTTGGTGAATTTGCTGAGGTGGCTAACCTAACTCGACTCCCTTGCAAATTCACAGCCCTCAATCTCTAGTTGTCTTGCCCTACCCATTTTTTCTTTATATAAAATGAGGTATATAATATGTGTCATGCTACCATATCCTCCCACACTTCTACATGTAAAATGAGCATGAGTTGAAGATAGTTATGCTGGCAAAAAATGAAAAAGCGAAAAAGATATATAAAAAATAATAATAATAATAATAATAATTGTAAACATAGCCGAGTGCACTATTTAACTAAGACATACGTGGTAGCGTTACGTAAAAGAATATATATAATCACCACATAATTTGACCTTTTTTTATGTGCATCATTGCGAGGTTCACCAGGAAACGAGGAAAGGGCTGGAAACTGGAGTCATAGACTCAAACTCCCAAACTTAAATGGTTTTAGTGATCGGTGACTGTAGTTTGCAGAAATCACAAAGGACTTAAAGTGATCAAGAGTTCTACAAATCGAAACTCTAGCTTGAAACCCTCAAACCAGTTCGAAATAGAAGGAGAAAAAACTTGTACCCGGAAAGTGAACTATCCAAACCTGAGTTAGTCTTTGACCGAAGAAGGACGACCACTTTAAGAGGTCAACCAGTTAATGGAGGATGGCTGACTGCTGAATTTACAGGTTAGTAGTGTTGCTGGCTGGGCTGCCAAAGCCCACCAAGAAAGCATAGTCTTCCAACTGGGCCTTGTAATTAACACAGGCTTTTTGGATCTGATTGTGTAAAGATACACGTAATGCACTTTCTCCTGCCACTAGGGGTGAGCGCGGTTCCCGGGTAGAACCGGGAACCGGAGAACCGAACCGGAGGTTCCGGTTCGGTTCCCGGTTCTTAAAGGACCGGTTCCGGTTCCCGGTTCCATTTTTCCGGGAACCGGAACTGGAACCGGAACCGGAACCGGTCGTGGAACCGGAACCGGAACCGGTCGCGGAACCGGTTTCGGAACCGGTTTTGGAACCCCTCCCTGCTCACCTCACATCTATTGCTCTACTCTTGACTCTTGAGTCCCGACTCCCGAGTCCCGACCCTCTAAAACTCTCGCCGGACGCCGCTCGCCCTGAAGGCCGCCGTCGTCGGACGCCAATCGCGGAACCGGTTAGGGTTCCAAAAGGAACCCCCTCCCCTGCTCACCTCACATCTATTGCTCTGCTCTTGACTCTTGAGTCCCGACTCCCGAGTCCCGACCCGAGACGCCCTCCCCGTATGTTATAGTTTTTTTGGTAATGTGTGCATACGTTATAGTTTTTTTTTTGGTAATGTGCGTGTACGTTATATTTTTTTTTTTTTTGGTAACATGCACGTACGTTATAGTTTTTTTTTGGTAATATGCACGTACATTATATTTTTTTTTTGGTAACGTGCGCATACGTTATAGTTTTTTTTTGGTAACATGCGTGTACGTTATATATATATATATATATATATATATATATATATATATATATATATATATATATTGGTAACGTGCGCGTACGTTATAGTTTTGTTTTGGTAACGTGCGCGTACGTTATAGTTTTTTTTTGTAACGTGCGTGTACGTTATTTATTTATTTATTTATTTTGATAACGTGCGTGTACGTTATAGTTTAAATATGAAAAAATAAAAAAAAAAAAAAAAAAGAACCTGTTGGAACCTGGAAGCGACCACGGAACCCGTGACGGGGGTAGGGTCCAGGTTCCGTTCTAATGGGGTAGGTTCCAGGGTTCCTCATTTTGAGGAACCCGTGCCCGAGGGTAGGTTCCAGGTTCCAGACGGAACCGAACCGGAACCTGGAACCGCTCACCCCTACCTGCCACTAAGCCAAATAAAGAGTTCTTTTTTCGGGACCAAAAGGAAAATTTTGATGGCAGCGTTTAGGACTTTATTGGCAAACAAGCACTGCTAGCTAGTGCGGTATCGCAGAATTAGCGGATACTTCATCAAACATGAGTGAGAAAGAGCATAAGTGAACCAATACTCTACATTAAGACTCAAGGTAATTTTGACACTCTTATTATGTCTCAGTACGTGGATAATTTCGTATATACAAATAACAATGAGAACATAGCCTGAGAATTCAAATATGACATGATGATAAAGACGTTCGGGACAACGGACTTGGGTTGATGCATCACTTCCTTGCATAGAGATCAACCAAAATGAACAAGGAGTTTTCATCTCACGAAAGTGTTGGGAAAACATCCCTATGGAAATTTGGTGATTTCAAAACCTATCATGGGAATAATATCCACTATAATAAAATGCAAATGTTTGTGGTGGTATCAAGATAGACAGTGATGACATCGATGGTCTCTACGAGTTCATAGAAGACCAAGACAAAGATTTTGACAGGAGGAGAACAAGTCAAATGTGATAAAGTGTTCATGGTATGTCACAAATGGGAAATAAGGACACTAAAAGTGTCATAACTTTCATGCATCGCTCATTTAAGTGCCATAATTTTTGTTCGGCCACTTAGTGCCATGACTTCTAAAAAATGTTCATTTAATTGTCATAACCTTAATTGATCACATGAGTGCCATAACTTTTTTAAAACGTTTATCCAAGTGTCGAAAATCTGCTGTAACATAACACTCGTGGATAATGTTTTTAAAAAATTATGGCATTCAAGCGAGCGATTGAAAAGTGTATATAGCACTCAAATAATTGAAAAAAAAAAAAAACTCATGATGCTCAAATGAACAACATACGTAAACGATAACACTCAAGTGAAAAAAAAAAGGGGGTTATGGCACCTAAATAACCGTCGAAAGTTATGAAACTTATTGTGTCATTTTCCCAAATATATACTAGATCCATTGTAGAATTTCTGTTTTTATCAATTAGTAATTTCCCAGGATTAATTATAGATAGATATACATCCTGTTTAACCATCTGTTACAAAACCCACGATAATCACTATTGACCAAGAAGTTGGTCGCTCTTTGGAATTAAATTTGCCCATATTGATGGCGATGAGAATGGATTGTGTTGCAAGTAGTTTATTTAGAGGACAAAACTACTAAAAAGCTCTAAACTTATTAAAATTATGCCAATTTAGTCTTAAATATTTAAATTTTGCCTATTGAATTATAAACATCTTCACATTTTATCAATTAAATTCATCCAATCAATTTTGATCGAAAAACATTAAAGTGAATGCAAGTCATCATACTAGCGTTGACATGAACATTTTTAATAATATATTTTATATTTTTTAGTCTTTTTCTTTTTCTTTTCTTTATTTTTTCTGTTGAGGGCCGGCACTCAACCCTCACTAGGATGCCTTTGCCGACCATGGGCAAGGGCATCCTGACCCTTGCCAGATTAAGGCGAAGATTGCAATGCCCTCATCAATTTGGGCAACACCCTCACTTGGCCCAAATCTAGTAAGGGAGTCGTGGCCCTCACTAAATCTAGGTTAGTGGCAACAACGCTCTCACTACTTGGATTTGGTAAGGGCTACGACACCCTAAGTAGCACAGACACGCGACACGAACACGTAACACGACACGACACGACACGACATGACACGCCGACACGTCATTTCTAAAAAATAGAGAATTCCTACACATTGGAACACATTATTATTAAATAAATTTTTTATTTTAAATTAATTTCATTTGACTTACAAATAAATAAATAGAACTTACAATGAATTTACACTAATAATAGTAATAAATCTATTCATAAAAAAATTGAAAGACATATTCATAGTTAATGCGTACCCATATTTGGTAACATGTTTTTAGCTTTAACAAAAATTATGGATGAGACTAATGACTAACAAAAAAAAATAGAACCAACTTTATTTAAATAAATCTATGATCTTCTATAATCATCAAAATTTATTTTTATTTAACATTCAATATTTTTATTTTTCAAAATCACTTTTTAACTCATTTATTTATTTTTATAACAAATATAACTTTGCCGCTCAAAAGTTATTCCCCTCAAAAATCTCCCAAAAATTATTTCCCTATCTTTTTTCTCTCTAAACTCTCATGCCCAAGAATCATTTCCCTCCCCCATTTCTCTCTCCCCCTATCCCCGATGCCACCCCACGCCACCCCCAAAATCCCCCTTGGTTTCTTCCCTTCTCTCTCTCTCTCTCCCCCTTCCCCTCCCCCACGACAACACCAGCTCCCCACCCCCATCAATCATCCCCAACCCACGCCACCATCTGCTCCCCCACCCCCATCAATCACCCCCACCCCTGCTCCCCCGCCCTCTCGATTTCTCCCCCCACCCCTTCCCCCTCAATTTGTCTCTCCCCCACCACACACCAATGACGCCAGCCCCCTCTCCGGCCCTGGTTTTTCCATCATCCCCCATCACCCTTCCTCTCTTCTTGCTAAAACTCCAACCATGGCCTCTTCTTCCTCCTTGTCGCATAGCTCTCTCCCAATCGCCTCATTGCAGTCGCTCGCCAGAGGGCCTCTAGCCCTTCCTCTTTCGTGGTTGCAGCCTTGCCGCCGACTCTCCATCGCAATGTCGCAATCGCGGCTGCCTCAGTCTATGCTCTTCCTCTGGCCTTCCCTCGTCGTCACAACCTTGCCTCTACTCCCTCGGCCTCGCCTCCACTCTCCATCATTCCTCTTTCTCGAACACGCACGTCGGAACATGTCGTGAAAGGTTGACCACGTGTCAGAAAATCCCACACGTGTTGACCACATGTCCGAATGTATCCGAGCATGTTGGACACATCGACACGTGTCATACATGACATGAAAGCTCCAGCAACGTGTCCGTGCTTCATAGGTGACACCCTTGCTATGGCTGATGAGGGCATTGGGCAAGGGCCATCATGCCCAGCGAGGGCCCGTGAGCTCTTGCTATGGCCAATGAGGGCATGGCAACCCTCATTTAAAGCCAATGAGGAACGCACCGACCTCGCCTAGTGCCAGCTAGGGCGTCTCGGCCTCACCTATGGCCAGCAACCCTTTTCAACCCTCAATCAATAAAAGAGTAATTAAAGAAAAGCGCAAAAAATTTAAAATATTAAAATATTATTAACAAAGTCCATGTGTGTCAACCATACTACATAGGTCGGCAAGTGTCCACGTCAATGATTTTTAGTAAAAATTAGTCCAATGAACTCAATTAGCAAAATGTGATAAAAGTTTATTACTCAATTAGCATAATTGAAAGATTTATAAATGAGTTGGCACAAATGCAATAGATTTATAACTTTTTCTAGTAGCTTTCCTAGTTTTTAGGCAATTTATATACACAATAATAATCCATTTCCTAATTGTTCATGTTTTGAGCAATCATAAGTTGAATTTTTCATCGGCTTCGTGCCACGGCATGATCGTGAGCTCTTAGCTTCCATTGCAAAAGCAACTAAAATCACTCGAATTCCAAATTGATCTATCTAATCCCACCTCAATCATAATATTTTGGGGGCGAGGGCTCATAGATCTTGATATCTTCTGTAAAGTTGAGATCATAATTCATGTAACTTATGATGTTAGGAAAATAGGAATCAATATACAAATCTCTTGTAAACTTCTCTAGTCAACCCAATTTTCAATTTTGACTAACTTGCTCTAAACATGCCACAAAAGTACATCACAAGGAGGATACTTTAAGTACCAAAACTTCTGAAAGATACGCTTAAGTGGCACTTAATAGAACTTTTTTCTTAAAAATAGGACACTTAAAGCGGGTTTGGTAACCATTCTAAATTGAGGAACAATTTTTGATGAGAAATGATTTTTTCTGTTTCTGTTATTGGGAACAATTTCCAAGCAAAAGAACGTGTTTGGTAACTTATCAAAATTTCTAGTCTCAGGATATAAATATGTTTGGTAAATTCTTAGATTTTTTTTTAATTCTTATAATTTTTTAAGTCTTTTATTATTTTTTATTATTATTTCCTCTTTTCTTTTGCCTTTTTCTTTTTCCTTCTTCTTTTTTCTCTTTGGCCGGTCCCCAGCCACCATTGTGGCTGACGACCAGCTGGGCAACGTCCGGCATGCTCGCCGGAGCCTCGTCAAGCCACCGGCAAGGCTTGGCATCACCCTAGCGATGCGAGGTCGGCCTCACCTTGGCCTAGCGAAGCCTAGCCTCGTGACGGCTACGGAGGCCGAGCCTCACATGGCCACACGAGGCTCAGCCTCACTTGGGCTAGGCAAGGTCAACCTCGCCTAGATCTGGCAAGGCCGAGCTCGCCCAGCCACCGGCGAGGCTCGACCTTACCGAGCCACCGCCAGGCAATGCCGTCTTAGAGGTGGCTCGATGAGGCCAAGCCTCACGCGGCCATGGTGAGGCTCAAGCCGACAAGACTCGCCATGGCTCGACATCTCTGAGGGCCGACGATGCTCCGACAAGGTCACTAGCCCTCGTTTGGCCAGTCACCAACGTCGGCCATGGCCAAGGCCGACGACTAGCAAAAGGAAGAAGAAGAAGAAAAGAGAAGAAAAAAGAAGAAAGAGAAAAATTGATTTTAGAAATTGTTCTCGGGAACAAGAAGTTACTTTTTTCTACTTCTTGTTTCTATTCCAAATCTATTCTTGGGAACAAAAGTTTTACTAAACACATTTCTATTCTTTTTTTGTTTCTTAAAACAAAAGAATAGAAATTTTTGTTCTGGGGAATAGAAATTGTTTTTAACAAACAGGCCCTTAAGTGCCAACTCCAACAAGGGTAACCAAAAATCCAACCTGGCATTATTTTAAAAATAAATGTGGTCTACGTGGCTCACCAAAGTTGCCTACTCAACAATGAATGTGTAAAATGACGTCGTTTTGCCCCAAAATTGATTTTTAATATAAATATTAATTAAATTAAATTAAATTAAAAAAGGGGTTACCACAAAGCAGCCCTTGCTACTATCACCTCAACGACCTTGGCCAACCCTCGCCCCACCGTCACTAGCCTTTTCCAATGATGGTGGGGGCAGCGGCGGTTGCGGCGAGCCCTTGCCGCTTTACTGCAATCCCTTTTATAATTTAGTTTTATAATTTAATTTAATTAATATTTATATTAAAAATCAATTTGAGGGCAAAACGATGTCATTTTTGGACAAGCTAGCCACGTAGATAATTTTTTTAAAATAATTACCATCTTGGTAAAAAAAATGTTACTAGAAAATGTCACGTCAACATTTTGACCGAAAATTCTCATTGTTAATACTTAAATGTCCATTTCTTCTCCGATTTAATACTTAAGTGTCCCTTTTGGAAGTTTTAACACTTAAATATCCATTCGTGTCAACTTTTGGCGCCTGGGATGTCCAGTACTCTTAAACATCCCTTATTTGCCATTGCCACAACATCACAACCAATCTCATTTCCCTTATTCACTAGGAAGTCTCGCGCGTGGCAAGTCTTTATTTATTTATCCATTTATAATCATAACAGAAAAAAAAAATATATGGGGGAGATAAAAATAACTGAAAATGATACTCAAGCCCCACCCAAATACAAAGAATTTAGAGTAGGCACCTCTCTTCCTTCTCTACTTGGCTCATAATTCCTCTTCTCCATCTAAGATAGAAACAACGAAAGACAACGAATAATATCACCCACCAACAAAGTGAAGACTGGCTTAATTACATCGATAGATTACATGGGCGACATAGCCGGAGCAACGGCCGTGATGTCCGAGGACTCGCTACCCACCGGACTGGCAGCTGCACCCGAGCTCATCAGCACCATCATCGCACGGTGTGGATTGGTCCGTTGCACCTCGCACAGCTCCGGCAAAAACACTCCTGCAAAATCATTTCGATGCAAGAAAAACATAAGTCGACCCTTCTATTTTCTTAAATTTGTGAAGGGTAACTTCTTCACAAAAGGAAAATCTTTAAAAAAAAAAAGGATTGAATTTGGTCAAAGACCACGATTGAGTACCCAAAAGAAAATTCCTTGGGTCAAACAGAAGGATCGAATAAGGAATGTTTCAATTTTTCCGTGGCGAAAGCAAAAGGGACTAAGCACAAACTCTTTCTATGGCCTTTTTATGCCTCTGACGTTGATGGTGAATCACATGTTCATACCTTCTCCGGCAGCCAAATTGAAGTAGAGGTCGATGATGTTGGGGCATCTGCGGTAACACGCCGGGGAGCAAAGCTTGGCGGTGAACTGTGGCTCGAGGAGCGCGTCCGAGGAGATGCCGACGGCATCCCTATCGACCCCGCAGGCGCGCACACACTCGTCAGTCTCAATGTACCCGCCCATCCTCTCCACTATGACCTCTGACGTCCGGCACTGGTACTCGACCCCACCACTCTGGTTCGCGTATGTCTCCAGCGAGCATCTCTTCCCCGAAGACGCGATCGAGAACGCGCACAGATCCTTCGGCAACTCCTCGCACACAATCTCAGCTGCAAAGAATTCCAGTCTCGACAGGATCAACGCGAGCAACGAACGAACATGGGAGAAACAATCAAGGGTTTCGAAAACCAAAACATAAATATGAGATATGTTGCTTTACCTAATGTTGCATGGAGGAAGAGGGAAGAGAGGAGGAGAACCAAAGTCAATTTGCTTGAGGAAGAAGCCATTGGAGCTTGCCAATCAAAGTAGGGTCTTGTTTGGTGAATAGAGAGAATCGAGGAGGATCGGTTTTGTGTCCTTGAATGTTCCGTTTGGTGCCGCAAGATCTAAGAACGTACGAGGCGAACATGGCCTTTTATAGACGGACGTGTGCTTAGGTCATCCATTTGCATTGGTCGCCGGTAACCGGAACGCGTCTTTGACGCCAAAATGCTGACGTTTCGGTCGCGGAGGGACGGGTTGGAGAGGCCTTCCTTGCCACTACGTCAACGTTAATTCGTAATTCAGTATTTAATTTCTGCTTACCGAGTCAATCGTGGAAAATTAAGAAATTGGGTTTGTCGCTCGTGTCGATGACGACAAGAGAAGAAAACGAATTATTAGGCAATGTCGTTTGTTGACCGAGGATTGACCGTGTGTTTTACGGGTGCCAAAGCAAGAAAAATTGGGGAGTCTCCTAGTTGTGGAAGATGGTTTTATGTGGAGGAAGACCGAATTTGGCCGCCAATGGTCGTCTCAGAAAATAAAATGGCAATTGACGTTTACCTGGTCGCATCTAACCTTCGGGGAAGCATAGGATTTGGACCCATATGCCCTTTGTTGGATCAACATGGCTCGTAAGAATATGGAAGTGCACCATCAATTTTTCTAACGTGATGCACTCGAACCGTCGACTCAACTGATCTCTATGTATTGGCGGGAGCTATCACATCCACATACATCGAATAAGACTTCTCCCATAAGGTGATAGCGCGCCTCTTGAAATATGAACTCGGAATCTGTGTAATTAATCAATTTTTCGTTGTATTATTGATTTTTATTAAAATGCGGTCCATGTTGGGCGACAGAAACAAAACGTGCCATCACATTCACGGCTTGAGCATACATAGGGAAGGAGCGTGGGAGGAGCTAACCAAAGCAGCTGTCAACGTTGACCACCCAAAAAAGAATAATAATAAGTAGAATTGGGAAAAGGGCATGAAACCTTTGCGCTAAGTTTAAGTTACGAGTTGATTCGTTGGCCTAATGAGAACGCAAATTACGCGAAACGTCGCATTCGAATTGGCCGTGTTGCAAAAGTTGCAAAAGTCTACCCTTTGTGAAACGTGGAAATCAAAGGCGGTAGGCTGGCGGTTTGGAGAGAGCCAGAGAAGGTTCCATTCATTCATGTGGTCCTGGAATTGCCGAGGGCTTTTCCTTTTTACTCAAAAGTTTCAAGAAAACGTAAGTTATAAGTTCTAATCGGAATAGGTTAATTAAATTGTTCCAAATCACACCCAATCCACATCTACCACGTGTGTGAGCTCCAGCTGTTTAGAGATAAGCTCTCCCTTAATCCTTGGATCCTTCTACAATAACATGTCTTTACTTGAACCTCCAAATTGTGCACATCAACCACCATCAATTGCCAACTTGAACTACGTTGTCGTTGCGGTAACCCAACGTCTCACTTCGCTAGACGGACTCTCCAAGGTCTCTTCTCGTTAGACCGACTCTTAAGGCAATTTCCACCGGAAGCTAAATTGATTGTGGGCCTTTCAATCAATCATCGGCCAGCTGTTGTGAAAACAAGCGATCAGAAGTAAAGCACAACACGAGATTTTATTATAAATCAAGGAGATACAATGAGATTACAACCACACTCAAGCCTCTCTATTCTTGAGGTGTTTTGCAATCCCCAATTAGGGACAACAATCTAGATAATTATCTAAAAAGTTTTAAACCTAATGTTTTGCAGTAAACTCAGTTCCAAATTTTTCAATTGTGTTATTTTAGTTCTAAACCTTTTAACGATTTATCAATTTTACCTTAAACCTTTCAATTATATCAATTTAATCATAAACTTTTTGAAAATTTGTCAATTTAGTGCTCAACTTATTATTTGGATATTTGGCGAAATTATTATAATAACAAATCATTAAAATATTTATGACTAAATTGATACAAATAAAATGTTTAGAACTAAATTGATAAATTATCAAAATAATTATGACTAAATTGATATAATTGAAAGGTGTAAAATTGAATTGGCCTCTGTACAATAGGTTTAGAACTTTTTGGGTAATTTCTCTAAAAAATTATCAAAATGTTTAAAACCAAAATGTATAGCCCCACCTAATTTCACACAAAAGAAAATCACTTAATCTCACAAAAGAAGTGCATCGTGCAAACTACAATTAGCTCCGGGATAGAATTTGTACACGCCTCTTTAATCTCGCGCCTCCAACTTTAATGCACACATAGGCAAGTTTACGGCGGCTAGCAATAGAACACAAAAATGCATCATGCCTAAGAAGGCTAGCAACAGTAGGTTGGGGAATCAGCACAAAATGGGATTGATGATCGCTCGATTCGTTTGCTTGTATGAGAGACGTACATGACAACGGATTCAAGGATAAAGCAATCGGTAGTAGGTGTTCCTCTTTCTAGTACGGGATAGAACACAGCTTCACGTCGAGTTCAAATCGGCGCATCATGCAATGTTATGACATATCGTCGTATTTAAGTACAAAAATGCTACAACATGCTGTAAAATTGTCTTCCTACCGCATGACTTATCATCACGACCGAACGTCCAAAAGACCGTACATCTCTGTATTTAAGCAATTCCCCATCGATCTCTTCGATGCGTTTGTCCTGCTTGTCTTGTTGCATGTTTTTTTTTTTTTTTTTTTTGGTCCTACTCTAATCATATTCTAACACTCGCTCTCAGACTTTTGCCCTGCCTCCTTGCAGAGCGTGGGAGTTGAAACCCACTCCTGAAATGAAATCGTCCCTACCCCCAATCCCCCCGAGAAGGTGGGGATTTGAACCCCCCACCTCCCCCTTCCAAGTAGGAAGGGTGGCCACTAGGGCGAACCCCCAGTGATTGTCTTGTTGCGTGTTTGGATGAAAGAAAATGCGCTAACTCTTACGAATATCTGGAAATTAGTCACCGGCTAAATTAGCAAAACTGTTGCGACGCCGATCTTTCTTGTCTTGTCAGAGGAATTCTATTGTTGAGTGACCCCCATCCTAGAACCTATAGTAGCCGTTAAAGTGGTTGTGTGTGTGTTTGCCGTTGAACGTGATAAGCACATTAATCCAAAGGATGTTGTTTCCACTCAAACAAAACGCTTGCCCTAAAAATCAGGAAATCGATTTTCTAATTCAAATAAGAGAGACAATATTATTAGTTAAATTTCACGTTGTTTCATGTCACAAAATACATAAAAGAACTTCCATCAAGCTTAAAGCATCAATAAATCTCTCTCTCTCTCTCTCTCTCTCTCTCTAAAATAATACTTTCCATCAGTGCTCCTTTTGTGGCTGAAATGGGAAGCACAAAAGGCATTTATTCAAATGTCAAAGTTGGTGTACCGACCATTTCACTACTTTCCTACGATAATTTTGGAACCAGCGAAAAAGAAGAAGGAGACTGAATACTTTTATGTATGTCCGCGTTTGTAGGCTTTTTAGATCCTTTTTCAATATTTGCTTTTTAAAAGATTTTATTTGGAAATTCACCAATCTTTAATCACTCATTTGATGTTTTTCGTGCCAACAATTGCGAATTCATAACTTCATATTTCATCACATAGTATAATTTCCTTTATATAGTTTAATAGCACTATGTAAAGAAAAATATTTTAAGAAATGAAAATTTCAAACTTGAAAAAACTACTTCGCTTTCATTTTCAACCCTGAATTTTAGGTAAATCATTTCCTTAAACATAAGTCTTTTTTCATTGAATAAACACATCCCCATAGAGAAGAAAATCATACAATGTTCGAGTAACATGGTGCCGAGACACAATGGAGATTCTCCAAAAATTGCAAGCAAGTGTTCTTTGAGATCGAGAAGCATATTTGTTGCGAACGTACGCGTGTCAATTCAAGTGGGTGAGTACACTTTTGACTCGCATGGAACAAACTCAAGTTCTTTGAGATGTAAGGTATGATTCTGTTGACCCTGTCATCGAAATCAAAGCACGCCGATCGTCTCCCATTCTTCGTTTGGATCCGTTACATGTTACATTGAAATGTTTAAGGTATTCTTGACATCTTCAAAGGAAAGTATCAAAAAGGTTTTAAACTTATTACATTCCTATAAATTTATATTAACAATTTCCAGCCTAAATTAGCCTAACGGATTGAATTGGTATCAATGTGAAAAAAGTTTAAGACTAAATTAATTTAATTGAAAGGATTATGACTAAATTGGTATTAATATAATAAGTTTAAATCCTTTTTGTACTTTTATTTATCTTGAAAGTGTCACATCCCCAACCTAGCAAGAATAAAGGTGATGATACAACTGTCATTTCCCCAAAGGACACAACTAACTATAACTCGATATCAAAATACAACTCATGACTCAATGAGTACTACATATATTCTAAGTGGATCAAAAATTCAATTTGCACTTTTATATATCAATAGCATCAATTCCTAGTCCAATATACACTATACATAACATATCAAACATGGATCACACTATTGCATATAAGTTAAATCAACACTATCAACCATTTATGATTTATTTCATTGATAAATTTTAATCGAGTCAATGTCAATGGTTCATTTCATTGACTAATCTAATGCTCAACATCTTATGATAGTCACATTTAGCGCCCATGAAAAAGGCAACTAAGTTTACCCCCTTAGCTAGATTTATTGTTTATATCATTGATTGTTCGGCCTAGAAAGGTGTCCCGAAATAGTATGCATACTACCCCCTCAATGAGTTCTAATTATAGCAATATGAGTATAGTTCATCGACCTCAATCTCTAATAACTCAACGAAAATCAAAAACCACATCAAACTCAGGTTTACCAATCAATACACAACTTTTCACGATTCAATATATATATATATACACACACGTTACCTTTCATAAACCACATTCATATGATATAAATTTTTCATAATTCTTTCATAAAAAGTTTCCTAAACCATTTATAGCAATCAACTCGAACTGTAATCAACAAGTTCATTTCAAATAAACAAAATGTAGCAAAAGTCTAATCCAATTCGGTGCAAGAAACATGCTCCTTTATAACTAATACGATATTAAATCTCTATCTCTTTCAAAATATGAGTTTGTAAATTCCTAAAAAAGATACTACCACTCATCTGGAAAATTCGAAAACCAACCTCTAGTAATTACTCAAGCCGATACACTTGAACTCCTATCAATTATTCAAAAAGTGATATCAAAAATCAAGTAACACACTATCCTTACAAATGACTCGACTAATTGCACTTATTCTTTTATAAAACAACACCCACGCACAAACAAATAAACTCGTCATAGCAAACATTCATATTGGGAGGCTCATTACTTCAATTCAGTTGATATAATGAAAAATCATCTCACGTTTTTAGTTGTTTCTGTCCGTAAGCGTAACTCGCGCAAAATTTCAAAATTTCGTTCCATCTAAACCATACTTAAGAATCAATCTTCGTCAAACCTAAAAACTCCATGACACCCTTATTTACCATCCACATAGTTCAAAACTAACCACACTTCAAATTTTTGCCCTAATGTCAAAAAAAATTTGATGAAACAAATGATAGGCTTGAAAACTTATCCGATGTTGCAATTCACCATTTGTCAAGGTGTCTGAATCATGAATACAAGAAGATTTTCTTTCTTTCCTCCTTTTTCCTCTTTTCTTCTTCACCGTCGACCCCTTCTCCACGAATGCACCTCTTCGTGCGATCTGTGCCGATTTCCTCTTCAATAGATGAAGAGGAAATGAAATGTTGAGCTGAGTTTTAGAGAAATAAGTTGGGCTTTGGGCAATACTAATGGAATAATGGGCTTTGAGCCCATCTATTACAATCTAGCCTTCTAAAAGAAATTCATCCTTGAAATTTAAACATGTCTCAATATCAACAATTTCCAATCCACTATATCATTTACGTAACATATCAAACTTGGACCACACTTTTTCAACAACCCTTTTGCATATAAGTTAAATCAACAATATTGACTATCAATGGTCTATTCTATTCCATTAATTAATTTCAATCAAATCAACATCAAATGTCTATTTCATTAATTAATTTCAATCAAATCAACATCAAATGTCTATTTCATTAACTAATATAATGCTCAACATCCAACTATGGTTACATTTAACGTTCGTGAGAAAGGCGACCAAGTTTACCTCGTTGACTAGATGCACCACCTATATCAACTGATGGTTCGACTTAGAAGGTCATCCCGAAACATTATACATATCACCCCCTTAGTGGGTTCTAATCATAGCGATATGAGCATAGTCTATCAACCTCAATCTCCAATAACTCAACCAAAATTAGAAACCATGTTCATAAGTCGTAAACTTTCCATGATTCTTTCATAAAAGATTTTGCAAACCATTTAGAACAACCAACTCAAATTGTAATCAATAGGTGCTTTCTCATTTCAAATAAACAAAATGATAGTAAAAGTCCAATTCAATTTATGCAAGAAATGTGCTTCTTTATAACTCATACTATATTAAATCTCTACCACTTTCAATGTATGAGCTTATAAATTCATTGAAGAGATAATATCACTCACGTGGAAAAGCCAAAAACCAACCTAGGGTAATTTCTCAAGCCGACGCACTCAAATTCCTATTAATCATTCAAAGGAAATAAAAAATCGAGTAATACACAATCTCGACGAATGACTCAACTAATTACACTTATTCTTCGATAAAATGATACCCACGTGGGCTGACAAGTACTTGTCTACAGTATACGTTTGTTTTCGTTCATAATGCTTATTATTAGAACGCGTAACTCATGAACGAAACTTCATAATTTTGTTCCAACCAAACCATATTTCGGAATCTGTTTTCGTTAAACCCTATAGCTCCACAATGCCCTCATTTACCATTTTCATTTGAATCTAAAGCTCAATAGCTCCTCAATCAAATCTCATAGTTGAAATCGACATAACTTCAAATTTGTACCATAACTTCAAATATTACTTCAATTAAAAGAATAATATGAATAAGTACATATCCAGCATTGCAATTCACCGTTGATTCGGCTAGTCGAGGTGTCCAGATTGTGAACATGCAAAGATTATCCCTCTTTCCTACTCTTTCCTCTTTTCTTCTTCGCGGTGGACCCCTTCTCAGCGAATGCACCTCTTCTTCTTGGTTTCTCCACAAAAAGGAAATGAAATGTTGGGCCGAGCTTTTAGAGTAATGGGTTGGGCTTTGGGCAATACTAACAAAAAAATGGGGATGATAATGGGCTTTGAGCCCATTTATTACGCCAGAAAGAAAAATCGGCATGATCCGAATATACTAGTTATGTTCTTTGTACTGAACTCATACATCTTGATTAGTAACGTTTATATTTCTTCCAAATAAAAAAAGAAAGGGTTGAGAGGGATTGATAAGCCTGAAGGTACAGAGCCGAGTTTCACAGCGGGGGAACCACGATCACAGAAAACGCAACGCAAGCCAATGCCGAAGGATAAGCGGGTCCCGAGGTTAACAGAAGTCGTCGCTGGCCTCACATTCCCCTCCATCAATGCTCCACTCAATCTCACCAAATTCACTTCGTTCCATCGGCGGAGCCAAGGAAAAAATATCGTCAGCAGGAAGACGAAGCAGCAGCAGCGAGAACAACGCGTCGCAGAGACACCCAAGAGAGAGACTCGTAGAAGAAGCCTGAAGCCATGGTCTCGGCAGCCACGTCAGCGGCGGCGCCTCACCGGCTCTTCTCCAACCCGTCCTGCTCCCCCTCCAGCCTCTCCTCCTTCAAGCTGTGCACGCTAGACTCCAGGGCGCTCGTCTCGTTGAAGAAGAGACATGTCGGAGCTGCCGGAGCTGCCGGAGGCGGAGTGAAGTGCATGGCGGTGGCGACCGAGACGGCCGGGACGGCGAAGAAGAAGAGCGGGTACGATATCCTGACGCTGACGACATGGCTGCTGCAGCAGGAGAAGGAAGGGGTGATCGACGCCGAGCTGACCATTGTGCTGTCGAGCATCTCGATGGCGTGCAAGCAGATTGCATCGCTGGTCCAGCGGGCAGGCATTTCGAACCTGACGGGGGTGCAGGGGGCTGTCAACATCCAGGGCGAGGACCAAAAGAAGCTTGACGTCGTCTCTAATGAGGTAACATCGCCGCCATCTCTCGGTCTCGGCCTCTGGCTTAGCATTTAAAACATTGACAGCAATGCTGAAATGAATTTCATGTCCGTGCGTTCGATTTAGGTAGAGATGACAACGACATGTATGCCTAATCTACACAAACTTGTCAGTCTCTTTAACCGCTAAGCCAAGCATTACTTGAATTTGGTTAGATAGACAGATGCTTTGGGCTTCACTCTGAATTTTGTCCAAGATGACTAGCAAGACTCGCAAAACTGGCTATACCGGTGGTGATAATGAGCTCTTTGATGGAGTCTCGAGCGATAATATCGCTCTGTGTCTACGTCTGTGCTTATTCATTGGTTTGTAAATTTGCACAGGTGTTCTCAAGCTGCCTGAGATCGAGCGGGAGGACTGGGATAATAGCCTCCGAAGAGGAGGACGTGCCGGTGGCCGTGGAGGAGAGCTTCTCCGGCAACTACATTGTGGTGTTCGACCCACTTGATGGATCATCCAACATCGATGCTGCTGTTTCCACTGGCTCCATCTTCGGGATCTATAGCCCCAATGATGAGTGCCTAGCCGACATCGGCGACGACGAGAACGTAAGCCTCCCCTTTCCCTTCAACGGAAATATTTTGCCCATGACACTCATAGATAACAGCCAATCTCTCTAACTGTTTAATTGATTAGTCCTGTAATAAGTTAGAAATACTGTTAGATACCCTGAAAGACTGACTACTTCTTCCCAAGATAGAATATTATCAAATTGGCGATCACAATGACCTGATTCAGCCTACACTGTATTTTCTCATGTATGCCGTGATCACTCGAACAGCTCGACAATGCAGAGCAGAGGTGCGTGGTGAATGTGTGCCAGCCGGGGGACAACCTCCTGGCAGCGGGCTACTGCATGTACTCGAGCTCCATCATCTTCGTCCTCACCATTGGCAAAGGTGTCTACGCCTTCACCCTCGACCCGATGTATGGCGAATTCGTGCTCACCCAGGAGAACGTCCAGATCCCAAAGGCCGGCAAGATCTACTCCTTCAACGAGGGAAACTACCAGCTGTGGGACGACAATCTGAAGAAGTACATCGATGACCTCAAGGACCCCGGCCCGACCGGTAAGCCTTACTCGGCCCGGTACATTGGGAGCCTCGTGGGGGACTTCCACAGGACCCTGTTGTACGGCGGCATTTATGGGTACCCGAGGGACAAGAAGAGCAAGAACGGGAAGCTGAGGCTGTTGTACGAGTGTGCCCCGATGAGCTTCATCGTGGAGCAGGCCGGAGGGAAGGGATCGGATGGTCACCAGCGGATCCTAGACATTCAACCCGTCGAGGTTAGTGACTTGACGTGCTATCTGCAGGGTGTTTCTTGAGTAGATTGCAGCGGATGTATAACAGGCTCTGCTTTTCATGGGCTTTTTGACAGATTCATCAGCGAGTGCCGTTGTACATTGGGAGCGTGGAGGAAGTTGAGAAACTGGAAAAGTATCTTGCTTAGCAATTGAACTACCGGAAGAACAGAGTAATTTTTGCTGTAAAATGACATTTCCATATAGTGAACCCCCGCTCTAAAAGTGTAGAAAGAATTTAAAGCGAAGTCACACGATTCTGCGCATCTTCTCTCTCTCTCTCATTGTTTATGACATTGTATGTTAACAGGCGCGCGGCCCTGCTGTTGGGGGGTGGGACCGGAGAGTATAGGTTCGAATTCAATCCCCATAAACAACAGCGTACACATGTACATAGAAGAGATGAGTAAGACAAAAAATCAAAAGAAGACTGACATGTATGTATTCCTCATGTTTTGCAACTGCATTAAATTTGTGAACATGTGGTTTTCCCTTTTTCAAGAATACATCTGCAACAAGTTTCCCTATAATTGACAGAATCATAACAATTCATGACTGAGAAATTTAGGAAGTGACGTACTCTTGAAAAGTAAGCCGGAGGGCTGGTGCCTAATAACTAATGGACCTTGAGCGCAAGACACAGTGCCTCGAGGCCAGGCTGGGGCCTCCCGGCCTCGAGGACGCGACCAAGGGCCTAGGGGAACGGACTGTGATCCCTGTGAGTAGCACTCGGAACTTGGCACCTAGAATCAAGGATCATGCTTTACGAACCTAGTGTCATGAGTCCGACTGCCTATGGAACCGGTCTGTCCGCCAAACGTCCAGTCCATATTCCAGGGTCCATGTCCAAGAGCTGCATATTGGAGTCCTACGCTTGCAATTTCGTGTTTGGGCATCGAAGTCCCCCGTCCATGCCCCAAGGTCCCAAATTACGATCTCAGTCCCGAGTCGAGGCACAGGCATTCTTAGACTAGCCCCTTAGGTGCTAGGTCCATGGGAGAGGGTCTCAAGTCCACCCTCGTGTTTTGTCCATCGAATTTTCGAATCTAGAATTATGGTATATTTAATAACTATTCTGTCCTCGAAAATATTTTTTATTCAAAAATGATTTTTTTTATTCTATTTCCGAAAATAATTTCTGAGCTTTTGGAAGCGTTTAATAACTGTTTAAAATTTTTATTCTATAAATAGAAATGCATTTGATGGGACTCTTATATTTTTTTTAATACTTTTATTATATTTTTCTTACTTTTTTTCTTTTTTCTTTTTCTTTTTTTCCTTTTCTCTTCTTCTTCCTCCTTTGGCGAGGCGCTAGCAAGCTCACCAGAGACTCACCTAGCCATCGCAAGCCTCGGCCTCGCCTAGCCACCGGCGATAGCTTTGCCTAGCCACCAGCGAGACTCGACCTCACCCAATTGGTGCGAGGTCGGCCAAGCCTTGGCTTGGCAAGGCCTAGCCTCACAATGGCTAGTGAGACCGAGCCTCGCCAATGGCAAGGCGAGGCATGAGGCGGGCCTCGCCAAGCAAAGATGAAGCCGACCTCATGCCACCTCGCGCAAGGTCAAGCCTTGCTGGTGGCTAGGCGAGGCTCGCTTAGCCACCAGCAAGGCTCAACCTCAACCAAGGGCGAGGCTTGCAGTGGCCTGGCAAGGTTTCGGCAAGCTCGCAGCACCTTGCCCAACTAATTATATTAGAATGCATATTTAGATTATATCTAGGTTAGATATTATCTTTGAATTAAATTGCATGTTGAGATAAGTTTCTAAGTTAACATAGGATTTGGATTAGTTTATTTCCTAACTTGAAATAGATAATATCTCACTTTGAGTAGATTTTTTTAGTGATTTTTAATTATGAATTTCAATGAAAAAACATGCAAAAAATATCATACGCGTGTCACATAAGATTAGTTCATTCATTGCATGTAATTTGGTAAATTGTATGTTTAGGGTCATTTAAGTTAAAACGCATGACATGTTAAAATAGTTGCATTTTGCCCATCATTAGATTAGGTTACTTAATTAATGTTGTGTGACATATAGTTTTCATGATAGGTTGCATGTTGCATGAATTAGACATTTTTTGTACGTTATTGCATTGCATGTGGATCAAGAAGCTTCACTTAAATAAGAAAACCCAAAAAGAGATTTGAGTGGAATTTTATGATAATTAGGAATCATATTTATGTTAAATATGTGTTTCTAATTAATATTTGTTGCAGATGCTTGCTTTGCATCAAGCTAAGTATTTCCTCCCCATGTTTGGAATTTATTTGTTGCATTGTTTTGTTGAGTGTTCAATAATGGTTGTGCACCCACATGATCACCTTGTTTGTTAGAGGATAGGTTAAAATTAACCCAAGCTGCCTGTATTGAAAATAAAAGAGAAAATATACTAAAAAGGCATTAGAGTAATCCAACCTAATCAAGTCTCCAAACTCATTTAATCTCTTATTTGTAGAAGTGAGGTAATTCTCCCGTAATTCAATTTGGATCTCTAATCGACCAATCAAAAATAGATTAGTGGCGACTTCTAATTGAAAAATCATTCGTATACTAAGAACATGAACCTAAGTTGCAAATTGGTATGAGTTTGGGAAAATTCGAGTGAAGTTTAAGCTTAATAATCTATTAGTCAAACCCTTAGATAGTTCACCTAAAGTTACGTCGCAACAATTAGTGTAACCAAGCTTTATAACCACAATTTGAATACCAAATGTCGCGCGGGGTATCCATCGTTTAGGCAATACCTCTAAACCTATTATTCTTTCTCCCGAGGGGTAGGTCACAACACTGGGCAAAGCCCCATAAATGGAAGCATTTGAGAGAGTTATGATATGGTCCTCCACTTGTGTCTTCGTTGTAATATGTTGCTTCAAATGATTCCAAGTTGGAAAGAAAGCCACTTGGGATCTGCCCTAAAGGTCAAGTAATTTAGTACTAATATCCAATACCTCAGGTTAGACTTAGGTTACTTGACATGTGGACCAGTAAGTGGAACGAAAAAGGGATCTTGGAAGTGCTCCTTGTCAAAAATGTGGTATGATGAGGGTGGACATTTTTATCCTATAATTAGGATAAGACCAGATTTTGTATTTACTATATAGATAATATAAACATTATAATGTGTTTCTAACATATCCAAACCACTAAGTTTCATGTTCAGACAAGATTATAATTATGTTTTTCGATAAAAAATATTTTAATGAAAAATATATGTTGGGAAGCAACAACAATTAGTGTGTTGGAATGGTTAGAATGCTCATGTTAGTATTTGGGTGTATTCACATTTCATAGGTTGCCTTGTGCACCTAGGAACTACGTGTTGTGAGAGAGACGAGTGCATGCATCTATCATATCTAATGATTGTGGGGAATCTAATCTATCAGTTTGGTTTTCAATTACAATGAAAAGAGAGTTTACATGTTCCTTTCATCTCATACATGCCATGTGAAAAACAAATGCCTGCATCTAGCATATCTAATGATAGTAAGGAATCTAATCTATCACTTTGGTTTTCAATTACAATAAAGAGAGTTTACGTGTTCTTTTCAATCAAAGTTCATGAAAGTGAAAGTCCAGGTATAACTTATTCACCAAGTCCACAGATAACTCCATGTTGAAGTCAATGTTTATGACTCTTCGCATGATCTTCAATTCCTTCATCTTTATAGTGAGTCTAATATTTTTTTCATTTTGGGATAAGTGCATTGAACAATGTAAAATTTGTTAAAAAAGTATAATTAAAGCCTAAAACATACAAAAGAGCAATCAAGTTATACAATCAAATCCTTTTGTTAAGTCTGACCAACTTGCTAATAGAAAATGGTGGCATGACTTTTTTATAATATTTCCACTCTCATAAGTTGGGATGACATGACAAAAATATAAAATATAAGGCTAAAACTATGTCAATTTTATTTATATTTTTAATACAAATTTATATTAAACGATGTCTGCAAGGACACCAAGTATCGGCGGATCCCTGGTCTGCTCCCCCGACGTCAGGTCCCGCATCCGAACCCCAGAAGACACCTGGAGAGACTCCGAACCGGATAGTTTCCATTCGAGTCAGCTAGCGGACGACGCTGCATTGTACGCTGAACCACAAAATCAACACACACGAAGCATCCTCCCGCCAGTTTGATTAAGAAAAAGAAAAACCGAAAAAGAGAATAAAAGAAACTATTCCTCTATCTACTGGCGTCCGTCCTATGGGAGAATTAATAAAACAAATCCTTTTTGTGTCACTTGTCTTCAAGCAACATATAGAGCATCAAAATTGATAAAAGATAATAGGACAAATGAAAATATAAGCGGCCTAGGATAGTGGAACAAACGTCGTAGAAAAAGAGCATATAATGCAGTGAAGATGCAACTAAAAGGGGAGAACAAGTGCTGCTCAAACAACATGGCCTAGAAAGGGAAATCGAAAGTCTTCATGTCTTATTTGATAGAACCATGTCAAACGGTCGGTGTTTTGAGTGCAAGAAAATTTGGGTTGGCGATTGCTATCTTGGGAATATCCTCTCTATCTTCTGGCTGGTTTGGAAAAAGCAAATAAAGCAAGCCGTTGAAGGAGAGGAGTCTTCAAACCCTTTTGTAATTTTTTCGTGACTGGTGCAAAACTAATGATTTTAGGATAATGGAATTAGCAGCAGATGCAAATGCATTGGTTGCTAATATATGCTTTCTCTCGTGATTAAGCTCTTTGGAATCTTGACCTCCTCCTGTATGTGGGTCTGTGCCTGTCTAGCACCCTACAGTGAATTTCTCTTTATCAATGAAAATGAGATTTCTTGCAATAGGCCCCCACAGAACCATACACACTATTCTCCTTTATTTAGCACCATATCCTCAGCAAGAGGCACAAATTTATAAAGCTTCTGGCATCATCTAGCCCCATTCGAATTTGAACCGCTTCCGCTTAGTTGCGGCGCCATCACAGGCACGGCTGCTCCAAGGATTTATCTTCTCCCCATTTGTTCGAGTCTCGAAATATATTGGGAAAGGATAGAATTCTTTCGTTCGTTGGATTATATTTGAATTCAAAAATGGGGGTGGGGTTCCTTTCTCACAAAAAGCTGGTGCACATTCATCTTAAACGTTGCTTTCCCAGTCTTTTTTTTTTTCTCTCTCTACTGACCAGGATGCTCTGGTCTAACGTCTTGTGCGTCAACGCCAGCACTGGACTCTGAATTCCCACCTCAATTTCCATTTTAAGGGGGCTTGATTTGGTCTGCACATTCATCTCTCTCTTTATAGCCCAAGGTTAAAGGTATTGGAGAAGGATGAATTCATCTAGAGTTTTGTTAAATGCAGAGCCTTCTTCCACTGAATTAGCAAACGTGGTTTCTTGCCCAGCTCGACAACGATGTGCTTCTTTATTTTCTATTCTTTCCCATGGAAATTATGTGCAGCCAGTGGTTTAAAACGACTTAAAAGAAAGAAAAAACAAGGGAAATTTCCCAAACAGAACCTTGTTTCACCGTGGCAATATGTTTAGAGCTGCTTCAAACCATCTCTTTAGTAGCAGAGGCGAATGTGCTAGACAGATCCACCATGTTCAGGTAAACATAACAATTTAAGATGGTGAATGCAGGTCAAGCTAAATTTGATTAGCAACCAGAATTTTATCTTTATGTGAGATTAAATTCAGATTCTATATAGTCGCTGAAAATACATAAGCTTCCACGCAAAACTCATCCTATCCAAACATTGAGAACCGGAACTATCCCCATTTTAAAAGGCAAATCAACGCCCTTCACCTGTAAATTCAGCTTCCGAAGGAAAAAAAAAAAAAGACCAAACTCAGCTTTAGGGGACCTGCTTTCTAGGTCTCGTCGTTTAAAAAGATACAAAATTTTCCATTTGTCAGTAGATTTCTGACTTAGTTGATAGATATTTAATACGGTTGGTAGAAAGAGTGTGACCTACCACTCAAATATCAAGTAAAGGAATTTCGGTGATTGAGGCACCCCGGCTCGAGGTATTTTTTTGTCAGAAGATCACCACATAGTAGAGGATTGCTAGCATAAATGGAAGGATTGTTGAGTGTCTGAATTTGATTTTCTTTTGGAATCTACCTTGTGAAGTTATTTTGTGACAAGTTGAGGTGGGCTAGGGATGTTAACGCTGAAATGCTATGTGGAATTGTCGTTGAGATGTGGTCATTTGAAAGATCAAGAGACTCGAGCGACTATCATGTTCCTAATGTCAATGGAAATATTTCTAGAGAGATGGTTATGAGACAAGTTCAAGCCATGTAATCCTGAGAGGAAAGAAAGTTCTTCGAGGATTGACCCGTTCAAAAAGTTACTAGAGAGATCCAAATTGACCACACATTGTAGAACAATTTTGGTATACTCGTTATATCTTCCCTTCATGATTTCAACCGTGTGCTCTCGATTTCATTGCAAATAATCGCCTCTATGTCAAAAGGAAATTATATCTTATATAGGAGCAACAGCCATTGAGCCAAATGGATTGCCTTGATTGAAGTTGATCATGTTGCTCATATTGCCAAGACAATATGGGATCGTTCCTGTCAAATTGTTCACTGCCATGTCCAATATTTTCATTTTGATAGCGAGCAGAGCTGCGAAGGGATGTTGCTAATAAACCTATTCTCTCGTAGACTCAAGATCAACAAGGACCGAAAGCTCTCGTCAAACCATGTCAAAATGCTTCTAGAGAAGTTATTCTCTCCAAAGTCTAAAATTACCAGACTTGTGCAATAGTCTAGGTATAGGTGTTCCATCTACGAAGCACACATCTATCCGATAAGATCATGCTTTAATTATCATTCATAATGATTTGACCCGCGACCCATTTTACGTGGGCCGTTTCTTTTTGCAACTCAACCTATTTTACTCGTGTCAAATCCTAAAATTCTTTCGAGAAAGTAAATAGAAATTCATGTCCAAATCCCTTCTTCTAAGAATTTACTTATTCTTATAATTGTTGTGGTGATGATGTGGGACCAATTTTCCCTCCCCGAGTTACTCAGTATCTAGCAGAAACCTCCACTTGACCGTTGCCGACCTCCTAGTCAGACAAAAGCATTTTGCAAGAATCAAAGAACGAATCGCACCGACGAATGACAGTCACACAAGTGCTAACCCTGGATAAGTCAGCAAGGGCAAAGCCTCCGCACAGAGAGAGAGAGAGAGAGAATGGCTCGTGCAGTTTCGACCTTCTCCTCGCACGTCCTCATCTCTCGTCACTTGATCTCCAATTCGATTCTCAAGCCGCACAACCCGAAGTCGCCGACTACTCCTTCTGCCGCCACCTTACGCACACGATGCGAGGCCACACAGTCAACGGTGACGCCGCAGCTCGGGGCTTCAACAACCACCCCAGCCGCAAAGACGAAGAAGAAGAGCAGCTATGAGATCGAGAACTTGACAACGTGGCTATTGAAGCAGGAGCAGGCAGGCCGCATCGATGCAGAGCTGACTATAGTGCTCTCAAGCATCTCCTTGGCGTGCAAACAGATCGCATCGCTGCTCCAGCGGTCGAGCATCGTCAACCTCACCGGAGCTCAGGGAACCATCAACATCCAAGGGGAAGATCAGAAGAAGCTCGACGTCGTGTCCAATGAGGTTCGTTTAACATTTTGGACACAATTCAATACTACATTCTATCTACGATGAGATCAGAGTTCGCTTATCGCTCATTTTCTCTGCGATTAGATCAAAGTTCGCGAATTCAATGGAGATTATATGTCAGATTTGTTGGAACACCTTTCCGAAATCTGTTTATCAAGTGATCTGCCGAAAGTTTGATACCCTGGCATTATTCAATGAGATATTGCACCCTGCATATGCAAATCGAGCCTCGTATGTTAGCTAGGGCACTTTTTAAACAGAACTTAACTGAAATTTAAATAGAAATTTTAGAACCCTTTTGAAAGTAAGAACATGACAGATCAATTTTTCTGGTGAGTTCCCTCGGAAGTTCAACTAATGTGGGCCAATGTTAAAGGTGTTCTGCAATTGCTTAAGGTCGAGTGGAAGGACGGGGATCATAGCATCGGAGGAGGAAGATGTACCCGTCGCCGTAGAAGAGACCTACTCAGGAAACTACATCGTCGTCTTTGACCCTATCGATGGATCTGCCAATATCGACACCGCATTGACCACAGGATCCATCTTTGGCATTTACGGCCCAGACAAGCAATGCCTCATCGCCGGTGAGGACGAGTTGCTGCCCACGGTAACTATCTTCCCCTGCCATTTCATTTTCGTTCCGTAACCAAAAGTCAGACATCTTCTCATGTATAGTTTCTGTGTCCTAGTTAGTAAACAGAACAGGCTATTCTTTCTTTTACATGAGCCTACAAGTATTGCTTTTTCATTCCTTATGCAAAATCAAAGACAGAAGAACAGCCCAAGTGCCATAACTTGACACGGAGGGACACTTAAGTGTCATAACTTCAAAATGGTATTGCACGGTTTGAGTTAAATGAAACACTTAAGTGCCACTCCGGCGAAAATCCGGCCAAATGGCGACGTGGCAACTTTCCGGCGAGTTTGGTCCAAAACGACGTCGTTTTGCACGCCGACGTGGCGAAGAGAATACAAAAACGACGTCGTTTCATGTAAATAATAATATAAAAATTAATTAAATTAGATTTAAACTTAATTTTATTTAAAATATTCAAAAAAGTTAAAAATTAAGAAAAATTTAAAAAATTTAAAAATTAAGAAAATTAAGAAAATTTAAAAATTAAGAAAAAAAGGGGGAGGTCGAACGGGCGGCCGAGGGCCGAGCCCTCGCCGTCGCCGCCCCCGCCGTCGTCGGGAAGGGCCGGCGACGGAGGGGGAGGGTCGGCCGGGTCGCCGCCCCGGCCGACGACGGCGAGGGCCGCGAGCCCTGGCCGGATTGCGGCGAGGGCCGCGACCCTCGCCCCAAATTGGGCGAGGGCTCGCGAGCCCTCGCCGCCTCCCCGCCGCCGCCGGAAGGGCCGCCGACGAAGTGGGGAGGGTCGACCGGGGTCGCCGAGCCCGGCCGGGGCGGCGAGGCCGGCCGACCGAGGCGAGGGCCCGTGAGCCCTCGCCCGGATCGGGGCGAGGGTCGCGCCCTCACCGCGATCCCAGGGCTCGGCCCTCACCGTTGGTCGGCCGGGGCGGCGACCCGGCCGACCCTACCCCCTCCGTCGCCGCCCTTCCCGACGACGGCGGGAGGCGGCGGCGGCGAGGGCTCAACCCTCGCCCACCCCGTTCGAACTCCCTCACCTTTTTTTTTTTTCTTAATTTTTTTTAAAATTTTTCTTCTTTTTTTAATTTTTGAATATTTTAAATAAAATTAAGTTTAAATCTAATTTAATTAATTTTTATATTATTATTTACACGTAGACACGAAATGGCGTCATTTTTGCATTTTCTCCGCCACGTCAGCGTGCAAAACGACGTCGTTTTGGACCAAACTTGCCGGAAAATTGCCACGTCAGCCATTTGGCCGGATTTTCACCGAAGTGGCACTTAAGTGTTCCATTTTACTCCGATATTGGCACTTAAGTGTACCATTTTGAAGTTATGGCACTTAAGTGTCCCTCCGTGCCAAGTTATGGCACTCCAGGTGTCCCATTGTCCAAAATCAAATAAGCTTATCCCGTACCCTGTCGGTGAGTCCCCGGCATCTTGGAAGCTACTCAGATCTTTAGTCTGCTTTAGAGTATGACAGATGCCCATCATATTGTAATTTGACCTCTTAATCCCGTCTGCTAAATTACTAAACACTGCTGTGGAACAGCTCGACCAAACTAAAGAGAGGTGCATCATCAGCGTCTGCCAACCAGGCAGCAACTTGCTGGCGGCCGGTTATTGCCTCTACTCCAGCTCGGTAGTCTTCACGCTCTCAATAGGGAACGGGGTGTATGTTTTCACTTTAGATCCTGCATACGGTGAATTTGTGCTGACACATGAGGACATCAAGATACCGAAAACAGGTAAAATCTACTCGTTCAATGAGGGGAACTATGACCTGTGGGATGGGAAATTGAAGAGCTACCTCAACCATCTCAAGCAGCCGGGCTCCAATGGCAAGCCCTACTCTGGCCGTTATGTCGGATGCCTTGTCGGAGAGATCCATCGGATGCTGCTAGTTGGTGGAATATACGGGAACCCCAAGAACAGTAATGCTAAGAATGGGAATCTGAGGCTTTTGTATGAGTGTGCACCAATGAGCTATCTGGTCGAACAAGCCGGAGGAAAAGCAACTGATGGTATCCAGAGAATACTCGACATCAAACCAGAAAAGGTAAGGATGTACCATGACAAATTCTTGCCACTGTAGACATTTGTTATAGCAGTTTCTTAGTCAAAAGACTCACTACATTACTTTTAACCCCATAAGCTCCGTCGTAAGATGTAGGCAGGAGCTCTGTTCTTTGAGCCCAGCAGAGCCAATACTTTGTTTCATCAGGAATCAATCAGCATAAAGCCACTTTATAGAAAGCTCATAATCATTTCATTCTGTTTCCTTCCATTGGCAGATCCACCAGCGGACACCAATATTCATTGGAAGCCCAGATGAAGTGGACAAATTGCAGAAATACTTGGCTTGAGTCAGCTGCCTCCCTTGTGGAATGTTATCATACAGACTCAGTTTGTCATTGATGGGGTTGGCATAAGATGTTGCATCATAAAGCAAGGAAGTCCAGGAACTATCTAGTGACGCCAAGTGCTAGAAGCAGTCTCGACAGGGATGAATTTCATCAAAGGTGGGAAGTCCTATAATTGTAAAAGTGAAGTGAGAGCCTTTTCCTACAAGAAAAGCAACACTTTGCCACCTCGACTACATTTCTCATTCAAGCTAGTTGGAAATGGCACACGCATAGGACATCATTCCGCTTCTGATGTACATGTAGATGTAGATAGTTGCAGCCACATGATCTTCAACCTCAGCATTTCAAGGCAAAAATGTATTATGTAGCCTGTCAAAATCAGACCTAAAATGTCGCGCTGACGATGAAAACTGTTTTCAAGATGTCAATTTTCACCAAGTTAATAACTAGGTCTGAAACTTTACCGCATGAATTTCACAAATTGCCAGAATGTCTAATAGGATTTCTTATGGATCCTTATCCAGGCATGTCACATTCACGGTGAATGTCACAAATCCTCACCAACATTGCTAACAAGCTACTCAGGTAAATGATCTTGTATTTCGCAATTGACAGATTGCGCCAGTCACCCTAGGAATATTATGCTGCACTAAACTGATGCAATAACTTCCAGCAACTTACAAGATGAATATGTCTTGACATCCCAAGATATTTGCCCATTTTCAAAAGAGCATGTTAGATTGGTAGATGAAAGACTCACTGTGCCATAATCAACTTGGAACTGTAGTGATCAGGAAAAGACACCCAGAGACATAGCTGAAAACGATAGTCAGTGCTCTACAGATAGCATCCAAAGTGTAATGTTTTTGTTAGTCAATCAAATGAGACTGATGAAATGCTGTAGAATAATCACTCAGAAGTTCAGCTCATCAGCTACAAAGAAAATGACTTTGTTTATGTTGGATCAAAGGATTAAGAAAATGGGCATGGAGGGGGCCACCCAATTAGGTTTATATCATTTCACAGTTAATACTGTAATTGCACCACATCTGCATATATGAAAGTTCTCCATGAGGAAGTTGGTGCTCGGCAGCACAATTCTCCAGGTCCATCTAAGCCTTAACTCTTAATAAGTTCAAAATTTAATATATACGGTCAAATTAAATATTGAAAGGCAAAATGTGGAACATGAGAAACTCAAAAGGAATTCCTTTGTCGTCAAAGATATTACTGTTGCAATGCTTATTTAGACCTGAAACAAATTTGCTCATGGGTCTTTTCCTGCATGCATTTTCACATCACATTATTGAAGGAAAATTTTGAAGTAGTCCAAACCTGAGAGATTCATGTCATTTCATAACAATTGCTGTCTCATTTGCTGGAGACTCTGAAGATGATGAGCTCCCAAGTTATTACCCTTTGAGTCATAAGAAGACGTGCAGACCACATGAAAAAGAAGGATACAAATTAACCTGTAGTTGGCTTGGCAAATTCAATATTCATAGTTTTTCAAACAGTATAGTTGATTATAAGTATTCCTACAAGTTTCTGGAACAATTACCAACGATGAGAACATGATCACTAGAAGAAAGCTTAGGAGATCCTGGAGTGGAAAACTCAGTTGAACTATTGCATTATTTGCATTCTATATTGGTAGTTTGTCGCCCTCTAACTTCATACAAACTGCTGGATATGAGGCAGCGATAGACTAGTCCCTCCATGAAGCCCTAGAGAATGCAAGACGAGACAAATAAAAGAAGTTATTTACCAGGTAAAGCTTCAGCACAATGCCCATGGTATTAAGCACAGAATACTCACATTGATAAGAATAACCACATAAGTTGACAAGCAGCTTCTGCGACAACTGATGACCAAACATATTATTAGGGGAACTTTGTAGGAAAATTCATGTGAATGACAAAATGAAAAAAAAATAGAAGAGCTAATGAAGTACAAAAGCCAATATAAGAACCACAATCATGAACATCCAGTATCATCCTCCACTTGTGAGTTATGTGCATATCTAATAAGTGACATCCAAGATGCATAAAAGCAGAAACTACAGTAACACTCCAGAACCTCCATATATTGTTTTAGCCCAAAGCCAAAGTGGTCAAAGTCTAGCCAAATAAAGTGACCTATTCTGTAGCCAATTGTCGATTCAAGGAAAACTGAAACCATTTTATCCTACAAACAGTCAAAACATGCACCTTAAGAGAATTCACCAAGCAAACACTTTTTCTATGCTCTTTGCCCTAACATGCGCATGCATGGTTACCATAGAAAGAGCATGATGATTGAGAAATATTTTTCAACCTGATCATCTATCGCCTCAGTGTGGAAACTGGCTGGTATCAGAAGGCTATTAATTCTACCATGACTATTTGCCATTTCTCCAATGAGTGCTTCAGCAGCAAGCCACCTCATTATCTGTAACAGCCCTTCAAGCCACTATCCAGTTGTCCTCAGACATTAATCAGTTCAAAAACCCAGTTTTGACCACTTCTTGCCTCTTTGTATCCACGGGGATACCATGCTCAAGTAATGAAATTCCCCATGGGTCACTCATTCCTCCATTTCATGCATTTCCGATCTCCCTTTAACTTGTTCTTTTCTAATAAAAGCAAGTACTAGAGGAGAATATAAAGGGATAGAGAAAAGTAAGCCAACCATAGTACAATGGCCTCAAACAACAGTTAGAGGGGTGTCAAAAGTACCTTCAGAGGTCACTGACTGACCAGACGTTGAGGATGCAGGAGATTAGTCCTGTTTTCTCTCCACTACCAGGACAATTACTTGGTGTACCCCAATGCAGGAACTCTTCAATATATAGTGAAACTGGAAACTCCAGGTAAAACCCCAATAGAGGTGTCTCAGGTTTCATTTCCCAATAATCTCTCCTTAGTTTGTCAATGTGTCAACATGCCAGCAGCACCTAGTGAGAGAAAACTCTAATGTTCAATAGAAACCTGAATGGAAGAAGTATTTTGGTCATGTTGTAAGGGTAAATAATAGGTCCACGTTCTTAGCCCAGCACCCCACTGCCACCCCTACCCTTTTGTCCCTGCCACCATGCTCCACCAAGTGGCCTGGAATAAGTATATCCCAAGATGCACGAGCCTTCTGACTCATATATCTTGGGTGATACAGTTCCCACAAGTGTCACCAGTGGTCTCCACAAGAGCACAATCCCTCCCTGAAGTGATGAAAACGATTCACATCTCTGACAATCATGACCCTCTTTGTGACCTTTGAGATAAGTTTCACAGCAGAGTGGCAATCATCACACATTCTTAGATTCTTAATGACACGCAAGGGTGCTCGTGATGGTGTTTTCATGAGACCATATGCTATGGCCAATTTTTCACTGTGGTAACTGAGATAGTCTTCCTTTTGCTCATCTTCCACGTCATGCAACACTCCAGCAATATCTGGGACATAACCCAACTCTTTAATCTTGGCCAACAGTTCCCCAACTTTCTCATATATCTGCAAATACTCGGGGTGTGAATTGTCATCTGAAACAAATACATGTGTTGTGTCTTTAATTTCTATCCAGCTGACACCAGGCTCTTTCTTGATACTCCTCTCTCTCATCAGCTTCCGAATGTTCACGACCCCATCCCACCTCTTTGCCTTGGCATACATATTAGATGCAAGTATGTATGTTCCAACATCAGTAGCATCCATTCTTATGACCATTTCTGCAACACGCAGGCCTAACCCATATTGCCGATGGACATGGCAAGCATTGAGCAACGTGCGCCAGGCAACAGTATCCCATTGTACAGGTGTAGACTTCATAAAATTTTCAGCTTTGTCAAGTGCACTGGCCTTGGTCAGAAGCCTAACAATGCAGGTGTAGTGCTCTACTCCAGGTTCTATCCCATACTGTTTCATGAGATGATATAAATAAAAAAGTGCCTCCTGCTCCAGACCCAAGTGAGCGCAAGCAGATAGAACTCCCACAAAAGTTACGTAGCTAGGAAGCTCCCTTGCGGCCATCATGTCTCCAAAAACTGTTAAAGCTTCCCTTCCAAGCCCATGTTGGGAATATCCACATATCATTGAATTCCAAGTAGCAAAGTCTCGATGCACCATGTTTGAGAAAACTTCACATGAGGCTTCAATGTCGCCACTCTTGGAATACATATTAATTAAAGCATTCCCAATGCTTGTGTAGTTTTTTAATCCCGACTTCTGCACTAACGCATGCAAAAGATGACCATGCCTTAATGTAGATAAAGCTGCACAGCAGTTTAACAAAACAACAAAGGTGTACTCATTTGGTGGAATATATTCATTCTCCATTTTCAGCAAGAGGTTAAGTGCTTCCTCAAAGAATCCATTTTGAAAGTAAGCGGTCATCATTGAAGTCCATGTCACAACGTTTCGAACCTGCAAACTGTTAAAGACCTTGCTTGCATTCATAACCTTGCCACATTTGCCGTACATGTCAATCAGTGTACTGCAAAAGAAATCATCACAATCCACTTGACTCTTCAACATCCGGCAATGAAGCAACAAACCCAGTTTCAAATCTTTGAGAGAAGCACTTAGCCCCAGAGCAGTAGAGTAAGTGGCACCATCCCAGGCTGCACGATCGAACACCATTCTAGCCAAAACTTCCAAAGCTTCCATTAAATTCCCATTTTCCATAAGTCCATTCAAAACCAAGTTATATGTGAAAATATCATATCCAGGTAAAGTGTCCAAAACCACAATTCCTGCCTTCACATCCCAGCACCTCAAGTACATGTTAAGAAGTGCATTCTTCACATACTGATGAAACTCTAACCCAGACTTGACCACATACCCATGACATTGCTTGCCTTCATTGACTCTTCTGTCATCTGAACAAGAAGACACAACTGTAGCAAGTATATACTCGTTAGGGGGAACACATTCCAAGGACAGCATAGACTTGAACAATTGTATAACTTCCGAAGGGAACCCACTGCGTAAGTATCCCGCCATCAGAGCCCCCCAAGAGACTTCATTTCTCTCGCGCATATCATCAAACAGCTTGCGTGCACTCGATATTTGACCACACTTTGAGTACAGATTGATCAGAGAGTTAGCTTCCACGATACTACCTCGTAAATTTTCATTGGATGCGATCAGCTGCGCGTGAATCATTTTGCCAACCCTTAAGTTCTCCGAATCAGCAGACAACTTCAAGAGCTTCGTGGTCGGCGTGTGAATGTTCCTTAAGGCTCTCGAAGTCATGGACATGGCTTTCCAACCTGGGAGTCACTAGATGGAGGACTAGATTACCTCTCAACATTTCGATGAAACGAAGACCGGGCAACAGTCCGTGCAGAGTCGTAACAGCGAAACTGTGCCATGGCACTAATCAGCCAGGCATGCACGAACCCAAGTGCACAAAGAACCGAAGGCAGCGTCAGACGCAACAGCGCCAATCCAGCCGACAGACCGAAGCAAATTTCGCCTTTTCGAAGGCCCACATCGTCAAGGCACCCTCTCTCTCTCTCTCTCTCTCTCTCTCTCCATACATTCTCTGTCTTGGGCATTGAATGCCTATCTCATTTGGGCAAGTGGAAACCTTTCCGCTTCGGGAACTCCGGGCCGTGTACTCCGGGCCATCCGTCACCGGCGGCGGAAGCGTCGACCGATCAACCTTCGAGCGATTCCGGGTTGTGGGTACGCTCCGTCCCCGGTCTGGTCGCCGTGGGAGGACGGCAAGGACTTGCTGACGAACGAGGTTGAGGCGTGCAAGAACCTCGGGAAGAAAACCTATGACCGTTCAAGCTGTCCACCTACGAACTGAAGCAGCAGCATTCCATGTTTCAGGGATTGTACGATGTGGCTAGAAACATGTATGGCTTGCTCTCGTTCGCTTCCCGTTTATCTTAAAGTTGAGTTGTTACTCGTTACTGTATTTTCGTCCAAGAATGAAAGATTCTAATATTGGGATAAATAAATCGGAAATACCAAACTTTATCATGTCACTACCTCCATATAAAATTCAAATAGTGCGATCAAGTTCTAACTTTAGCCAATTTGAGTTGACCGAAGATAATCTAATATCGCATTTGCTAGTATTTTCGAGAATATGTAAAGTTTTTTTTTTTTGGTCGGTGAATATGTAAAGTTGATGTGGTGTCAAGTATGTGCCAAATTATTATAAAAAAATCTGAAATTTTATATATTAAAAAAAATTGTAACGAGATGGTCGCTTTGCTCTGCTTCGATAGCCACCACACACTCTCCTTCTCTCTTTCTAACCTTCCTTTTTTTCTTTTTTTTTTCCCTGTATGTAATGTTGACAATTTTTTTTACATGACATCATTTAGAGTCACATCCACATCACATATTATCAAATTAAGCAGGTTCGTCAAAGTACTTCATGGGAACTTTTTGTCAAGTTCTGAACTTGATTCCAATAATTTGAACTGCACTTTTGCGATAAATTTTAAAATTTTGAATGTTCTTGTCCTATTCTCGCTATACAAGGAAATATCAAAAGATCCTTGTTTACCCAATTAGATATTTGATCATAGTAGGATATGAATCTTTTTTTTTTTATGCTTACACAATTTTTATGGCTAATGCTATTTCCATACCTCAAATAATTCTAAACACGCCATAAAATATAAGTTGTATAAAATAACCCTCATTAAAACCTCATTTACGGTATGATTAATGAAATAGGAAAAACATACATTTGATGAGGATCAATCGATTTTGGAATTTTTATCCATCTTTCCCTAACTATCGTTTCTTTTTCTTTTGGGTTTAAAATCATCAAAAAATTGGGTATTTTAATCAACTTAATGATTGGAGTTAGATTTTAAAAATAATGTCAATAAAGTAGTGGCATTCAGAACATTTATTTAGAATCTGTCTTTCGAGTTCAATATCTAACAACTCCCTCTCATATACAATTATTTTGTCCTTTTTTTTTTGTTTTTTTTTGGGGGGTAGAATTCTTTGGTTAAAGTTGTAAATCCTTTAAGATTATAATTGAAATCTGAGATATGTTAATTAACAAAGATTACCCATGTTTCAGACTCGTTGCAATAAAATCCCTCACAGAATTTAGCTTAAGCGCAATGATGAGTATATGAGAGGAAATGAAGTTTGTACAAAAACGAAAGGAAAAACACAGAAGGTGGTAGAATAAAAACATCCTTTTATCAGAGATTGAATTTTAAAGAGATTGTAAACAAATTTTCTAGACACCATAGCTTTTTTAGTATTCTTTTAATATGGAATTCCAATCATTAAGTTGATTAAAATACTCGAATTTTAGAGGATTCTCGTAAATGAAAAGGAATGAATCCAAACTTCTCATATATGAACACAAGAAAAAGGAAGAAACAATACTTAAGGAAAGGTGGATAAAGTTCCTAAAATTGATTGACCCATATCTAAATATGATTTTTTTTTCCCTTTTTATCATCTTACAATTAATGAATTTTTTAAGTAAGAAATCATGAAAAACCTCAAGTTGGTACATTTATAATAAATTTACCTCAAATTAATTTTTCTATCACAAACTAAAATACCTATGACAAACTTACCCTCCGCTAGTTTTTGTTAAACTTTACCATCAAATTACAAAGTTACATGATATGTGCTATCAATTTGAAATTTTATCTTCCATTTGTCATAGATCTACTAGTTTATATTAACCCAATTTAACAAAAACAAATGAATAATAAATTGATTGTTTGGAGTTTTTTGAGATTTTTCGTAATATTATGTGGTTAAAACCTATTTGAGGGATAAAGATAGGGTTAACCATTCTTATTTGGAAGAAAGTGAAAATTCCAAATAGTTTCCTCTTCAACCCTCGAGAGGGCGATGTCGTGGAAGAACACAGCCCACAATCACCACGACCACCCCCCACCGTTCGTCTCCTTCCTAATACAAAACCTCCAATCCCCTTCCCCAAGCAAAAACTCCCTCCACTGAAAACGCTCCCAGAATCTTATATAAATCTCCTTCATCTTCCTGATCCCTGCATCGAATCGATTCAAACTCTCGCTAAGATTCCCAGAATGGGCTCGGTTCTCGGCAAGATCTCCGTCGAGACCCCGAAATACCAGGTCCTCAGCTCCTCCGCCGAGTACGAGATCCGCCACTACGCCCCCGCCGTCGTCGCCGAGGTCACCTACACCCCCTCCCAGTTCGACGGCAGCCGCGACGGGGGCTTCAGAGTCCTCGCCGACTACATCGGCGCCCTGGGGAACCCCAAGAACGCCAAGCCCGAGAAGATCGCCATGACCGCCCCGGTGATCACCAAGAGCGAGAAGATCGCCATGACGGCCCCGGTGATCACCCAGGGGCCGCCCGGGGGCGGCGGCGGGGAGGAGGAGGCGGTGACGATGCGGTTCGTGCTGCCGGCGAAGTACGGGAGCGCGGAGGAGGCGCCGAAGCCGCTGGACGAGAGGGTGGTGGTGAGGGAGGAGGAGGGGAGGAAGTACGGGGTGGTGAGGTTCGGCGGGGTGGCGACGGAGGGGGTGGCGACGGAGAAGGCTGAGAGGCTGAGGGAGTGGCTGGAGAGGGACGGGCATAAGGTGTCGGGGGAGTTCGTGCTGGCCAGGTACAATCCGCCGTGGACGGTGCCTCCGTTCAGGACCAACGAGGTCATGATTCCGATCGAGTGAGGAGATGGAGTAGGGGTTTGGAATTTCTGGTGCTTTGTATTTTCTCTTATTTTTTCTCTTCTTTTTTTCGTTATTTTTCTTGTTCATTTTCTTATTCAAGTACAGAATGTCGAAAATTGTGTTTGGACGTGATTGGCATTTAACTTATGCTAAGTGATATCATATCTTAAGATCTCTTCACATTATAACTTCCGAAATTATGTGAAGAAATGATGCATTCGCGGTATAACAATCGAGAAGAAAAGGAAAGGTAAGGAAAAATACTGAGTGAGAGAAGAAGAAATGACAACTCCAATTTCATGTAGTCAGAATTTAATCGATGCATGCTTTGATGAATGGACTAGAATAAGTAAAGGGCCTCTAGCTTCGATCAAGAAATTAAAAAAAAAAAAATGAAAGCTTCCTGCAGGACAGTCTGAAGAATTTGGTATGTCAATCGCACGGTTGCCACGACGCAACTAATGAGTCGCACTGTCTATGACGAACGTCCCGACCAACTGTTGCATCTTCGAAACTCTCCCTTTTTATTGGTCAGTTGCAACCATGCGTCATAGCCATCAACCATCTCAAGGATGGGGTATTCGCTTGTCATTGTATACACATCGCACACTATTGACTAAAGGGTGAGCTATTACAAATTTCATATAGGTTTCATTTGAAATTTGGAATCTACCCATTGAAATAAATTCTTCCTTTTTGAATTTAGAATCGACTTTGCATATCCTAAAATATGGAATCTACCTTGTCGGTGGTTTCAAGATTGATTCTAGAATCTACAGAGGTTCCACCTATATTATTGAGGGTTAATATCCTGAAAAATCACAAACTAGTACATTTATAACAAATTTATCCCAACTGACCATAAACAACCCTAAACTAATATATTTATGATAAATTTATCCCAGACTAATTTATTCGACCGCAAAAAACCTTAAACTGGTAAATTTATGACAAATATACCATCCGCTAAATTGGATTAATACCGTAAAAAAAAATCAAAACTGTGACAAACGGAACGTAAAATCTCAAATTTGTATATCAGTTAACTGTCACATATCATTTAACTTAATAAATTGACAGTAAAATTTAACGAAAACTAACATAAAATAAATTTGTCACAAGTGTATAAGTTTTGAGTAAATTTGTCAAAAGGATATCAGTTTGGTGTTTTTTGTGGTCAAAAAAATAATTTGGGATAAATTTGTCACAGGTGTACCAGTTTGGGATTTTTCAGGGTATTAATCCTATTATTAATTGAACGATTGTAGTGAATTAAAATCTTTACTAACCATCATTTATTACTACAATTCACTTACCATAAAGACACATGAAAAATATGAACATTAATAAAGTAAAAGTCTTAGTCAAAAAATGGAAGCTCAAATTAATGCTTCCAAATTATATATTCATCATCGATTGGCATGAAATATCGGAAATTATGCAAAAACATGAACCAAGAAAGATATTAAAACTTGTTCTAGGTTCTAGATAAGAGGTTATAGGTTGCTAGTTCCTCCAATTAAGAACTTGGAACCTAACTGTCAAAATAAGTTAATCATTTTTTAGAATGTAAAACCTACTCTACATACTTTATAACCTGAAACCTACAGGTTCTTACTAATCCGATTCTCATATTTTAGGTTCTATTCTGAAACCATACTCACCCCTACTTTTGGCTATGTATATGGATTAATTATAAATTATCTCTTAAGTATTGCTTTAAATAAGGGTGTGTAAAAGAACCATGAACCTCTTGGACCACCCAAAACAAGCCCAAAACTAATAGTTTCCATAAGGATCAATCCACTTTTTGGTTTCAGGTGTGGAACCGCCCATCCAAACTAGATTGGCACACACGCCCGCGCGCGCGCACTCACACACACACACACACAATAATTTTCTTTTAATGTTAGCTCTCATATCTCACACCTTTAATGCTTTTTGTCGGTCCTCAAAAAAGAAAGGAAAGGAAGGAACCTTAGTCACTAATTAGTTCTTATCTCACTTCCTCTCACTCTCATGCCTCCAACTCTCGCAATTGTCTCATCTCGCTCTCAATCCATCAATCACCTCGCCTCTCAATGAATCAGCTAAGCTCTCAGGCTCACCTCCAACCCTCCATCACGACATCAAAGTCATGCCTTGCCTCTAACTCCCTCGTAGTCGGCCTCGCCTCCCACTGAAAGTCTTGCTCAAACTCACAAGTGTCACGCCTCATTCTTGCAGTCATAGCTGTTAACCAGGTAACGCCAATTGCTTTGCTCGATTTATTTTGTTAACATAGTCAACTAGAATGACCTCTTCTCTGATAATACTTAAATCAAGCATCTATTAAGTTGTACATTGGATTTTGGATAGTCTACGTTGATAGAGTTTAAGTTTAGTTGAAAATCTAAGCTTGCAATGTCTATATTATGTTCCTCAATTGGTTGTGTACAGCATGTTTGATAGAATACCTCCGAGAATACGAATCAAAATAGTTCAAACTACTATCTCAGTTAGAAAGTATGTAATGAAGAAAGGGTAGCTTATGTTGAGGCCTCCACAATTTATTGGCACACAAGAGTCACAACCTAGATGAGCAAACACCACTGGTGAAGTCCAGAAAAGAAGAGCCTCAAGCTTGCCAAGCTCTTTTGCAGAGTTGTAGTGGGAGACCTAATGGACGAAGAATGAATGAGAATTGAGGAGCCAACAAGAAAGGAGAGGGATGCAAACATTTACACACCAAACAGAACTTTTTTTATTCAATTAAAAAGAATTCTTCCATTGTGTTGACACCTAAATTTTGTCAACCTAGTCATTCATTTATTACATAAAATTAGGGATTAATTATTAACCTATTTAGTTTATATTATTTATAATTGTATTTGTATTGGACCGGCCGATGAGTTTTAATGGATGGTTTTGAGCCTAATTGAGCCCACAAGATTAAATGTTTCTCTAAGCCCATAGAATGATATGATGGCTGAAATTCATGTATAATATGCACGTGGGTGCTAAGCTTGGATAGATTATAAGAAGTAATTCGACAATTATAAGAAGTAAATTCCTTGTGTGCACAATTATTTGTGGATACCAAGATAAATAGGACGAATAAATCTAATAGTTGGTGAGTGTGGGCAAGATTCGGTCAAATAAACAAAATAAGCTAGCTAATTGAAAAGGGAAAGAAAAACATGGTGAGGGGGGCCTATATAAAGATGAATAGGTTCACAATAAAGGACAAGGTCAAGTCATACTTTCAAAGCATAGAGAGATACATGTGAGTAATAAAGAGAAAAGAGAGGGAAAGAGTCTTTGCAACTAATCCTTGGTCGAGACGCTCATCTTGCCATCCCAACCCGTCATCACACTGTTGTTGTCGCCACCATTTGCCACCCATCAAGACGTGGAGCCCCTTGGCAAACTTATTGCCCCCAACATGCCAAACCAATGTCAAGCCTCACTGCAATGTTGATGCTTGTTGCCCTTTGAGCCACATTGCCCTCGAAGTGCTCAAGCTGCGAAGGCCCAACAACGAGCTACTGCCTCCCTACACCATTGCCGAATTTTCAACGATGATCACTTGAGGGTCACTTATCAACAACTCTCTCCTATGGTTTTTCAATGTCCACAGCGTCACTTCAAGAGCAACCTTCATCTATATTTCCATTGACATCTGACTCGTGCACAACATCCAGTGAATCTTTTTAGGCTTCATCAGTTCTTTTGGACAATTCATTTTGAAATGACCATGTTCATTTTTATTTTATTTTTTGTAAAGATGAAATGACCATGTTCATTACAAATCAAGCAATCAGGAAATTGCTTGCCAGTAGATTTGTGAAATGTCTATCATAATGATACTTATAAAAATGTATAGGAGGTTTGTGTTTCAATCTATATTTGATTTTGCGAAAATGATTCTTCTCATTTTCATTCCCTCATATCCTAGACCACATTTGTTGTAGTGAAGGATTTGAATTGAGAGAATGTCCTTCAAGGTTTTTGAACCTAGTGAAAACTTGGTGCTAATGTTTGAAATTGTTTCTCTAAAATTCTCATTCTCGACTCAAAGAAGTTTTACTTCACCCACCTTGAGATCATATTCCTTCTTCAATTCGTTAATAAGAACTATACCAGCAAAGTTTTCAATGGTGAGATCATACACTTCCTTTTTCGAACCTGAAATTCTTTTTGAAGCTTTTTGGTGTCCTTCAAACATGTCCCTCAAAAAATCATGTAGTTCTTCATAGGTCAATTCAAAATCATTTACCTCATTTTCTTCATCGTGATCCGAATTGGCCATTAGATAAAGATTTGCTTTCTCTTCATCACTTGATTTACACTCGGTTTCATTTCATGATTCAGTCTTTAATGCTTTCTTCTTCTTTTCATATTTTCCTTTCTTTTTTTTTTTTTTTTTTTTTTTTTTTTTTTGAGATTTGGGTATTCTAGCTTTATGTGACCTAGTTTCTTGCATTCATAGCAAACACTATCCTTGCCTTTGGATTCCTCCTTGTTCCTTTAAGGCTTTTTGTCATCCAAGAGCTTCATTTGTCTTTTTTCCTTTATGGTTTCTACTCTCCTCAAGAATTTTTTTTTATCTTTTTTTCAATGGCTCCATGTCTTCATCAGTATCTTCTCTTTCTAAAGACATTTACTCACCTGCATCATCATGATCAACTTTAAGGCAATGGGTTTCTTACCTTTTGAGTTACTTTCCTCATTTAGGTGTTCAACTATATAGGACATAAATGTTTCTATTAGCTCATCCATTATAATTAATTGAATCCTCATTGTCTCGCATAGAGATGTCTCAACCGTGCTCCATTTCTTGGGCAAAGCTCTTAAAAGCTTGTTCACTTGTTCATTGGTGAACGTTTTTCCTTAATGTGCAAGTCCATTCATTATTTCAGTGAATCAAGTGAACATTTGTGTCACTGTTTCAACTAGCTTCATTTTGAATAGCTTGTAATTTCCAAGTAGGATGTTCATCATTTTTCTATCACCCTATTTGTTCCTTCAAATGTCAGTAGTAGACAATCCCAAATTTCCTTGGTTGTAACACAAAAGAAACTTTGTTAAATTCAGATAGTGACAAAGCACAATACAATGGGTGTTTAGCTTTGGTATTGAGAGCAACTCTTCTTTAAGATTCCTTCATGTTATGAGTAGCAGCTACTGAGCTTGAGGTTGAACAACAACAAGTGCTGGGGCTGGTATGTCCACACCATTCAACCACACTTCACATTTCAAGGGATGTAGCTTCAATGTATGATTGCATTATTTACTTCCAATATATATAGTTGCTTCCATCGAAGTAAGGTGGCTTATTAGGAGCTTGAGCATCATTGGTAAAGAAGCTACTAAAGTTAGCCATGATAGAAGATCTATTTCTTTAGCATGTTTTGTTTGGCAAAATCTCCTTCAAAATTTTTGCATAGCTAGGCATTTGCTTTAAGGTGTCTACATCAAGAAATTTAGAGAATTACTTATCTATTTTGTGATGCTGGAGTCACGGAGAGAATGGAATTGACATCCTAGCTTAGGATTATTTGGAGAAAAGTTTGCTCTTGCCTGCCCCCTTTGCATAAACCACAATAAACATTATACTAAGGATAGTTTGGACATCATCAAAATTACTTGGAGATATTTCTCCAACACCTTTTGTTTGGCAAAATCTCCTTCAAAAATTTCTCATAGCTAAGCATTTGCGCTAAGGTGTTTACAAAAGGAACGTTAATACGCAATTTTTTAAATACATCAAAAACTTTAGAAAATTTGTTATCTATTTTGTGATGCTAGAGTCGCAAAGAGAATGGAATTGGCAACACATCTAGCTTGGGATTATCTAGAAAAAAAGTTTGCTCTTGCCTACCCCCTTTACATAAACCACAATAAACATTAAATTAAAGATAGTTTTGGATTTCATCAAAAACACTTAGAGATATTTCTCCAACACCTTTTGTTTGGCAAAATTTGCTTCAAAAATTTTGCATAGCTAGGCATTTGCGCTAAGGTATCTACAAAAGGAATATTAATATGCAATTTTTTGAATACATTAAGAAATTTAGAGAATTGCTTATCTAAGTTGTGACATTGGAGTCATGGAGGGAATGGAATTTGTGACACATATGGCTTAGGATTATCTAGAAAAAGTTTGTTCTTGCTTGCCCCCTTTGCTTGTTTATTGACCTCCTCTTCTTTGTCTCTAGAAATCTCTTGTTTGACATCTTCTTCACCCACTTGTTTACCACTTATCAAGGTTATAGCTTTTACATTTTCAATTGGATTTTTCTTTGTGTTGCTAGGCAAAAAACCCCGTTGTCTCCTTGATATCATGTTTGCTAACTAACCCACTCGCATCTTCAGATTTCTTATTGAAGTCTCTTGATTTTGAAATCTCACATATGTGCTCTTGATGTCTTGAGTGGTATTAGCAAGTTTGGTGACTATATTTTCCAAATCGGTGATTGTTTGAATCTTGATGATATTCTTGTTACATTTACATGAAAAATTTGGATGATTGTGCCATTCAAGATTGTATGTGTAGGAGTAGGGATTATTCTATAACCTGTTAAAATTCCCAATGTTGGCATTTTCATTAGGTTGTGTAAAATGGTTTCCTACCATACACTCTATGCTAACATGTCCACCACCACAAAAATCACATACCATATTCTAAATTATCATGACTTAAACACTTATGTTGTCTATCTTTTTGTTGAATGTTTTAAATTATGCAATAATTGTAGTGAAAGCATCCACTTCATAAACTCTACTAGTTTTTCGCATTGGTAGCCTCTTAGTAGGCCGCTAATAACTATTAGATGTCATTTCCTCTTATAGGTCGTAGGGTTCTTTATGGTGTTTTATCATTCAAAGTTTCACCTGCAACTACATCAATCATAGAATGGAGACTTGTGCTAGACCCATTATAAAAATTTGTACCTACATTCATACAGATAGTCCATAATGTGGGCATCTCCTAAGAAACTCCTTGAATCTTTTCCATTCTTCAAATTATAATTCATTATCCATCCGCATAAAATTAATAATATCGTTATGCATTTTTGCAAACTTTGCAAGTGGAAAAAATTTACCAACAAATTTTTGGACTGTATCATTCCATGTAGTAATCGATCCTATATGAAGAGAAGATAGCCAACCGTTAGCTTTGTTTCTAAGGGAAAATGAAAATAATCTTAATCTAATAGCATCATCTGTAATCCATTATATTTAATGGTGTCATAGATTTCAAGAAAAGCATCGATGTGAGCATTTAAATCATTGCTTGGTAGCCCACTAAATAGCACTAATTGTTAAAGTATATGAATGAGTGATGATTTGATCTTAAAGTTGTTTACTTGAATTATAGGTCTCCCGATACTTGACGTGGTGCCCTAAACTATTAGCGCAACATAATCTCTCAAGTATTTACATGGATCTTCATCCTCATGAACTTGCTCCATCTTTTTAGCGTAATTTCTTTGTTTTCTTAGTCGCATTTTAAATGTACGCTTGATTACTAGATCAAACTCATCAAGTTTCTCGGCTATGTGTCATGCATCAATGTACACTCTAGAGAAAATGTAACGAAAGCTAGATTAAACTTAGAATTATCTGGTATCAATATTAACTAGTATTAAACAAAAAAATCCCTAACAACAATGCCAAAAACTTGTTGGTAAAATTATAAATGCAAACAAAAGTGTCGAAAAAAGTAGTATGATGATAAGCAATGATATCATCCCACAGAGATTGATGATTAATAAATCAATTAAATATTAAATATGTAATAATTCTAAAATTGATCTAACATGTCAAAATAAAATTGATAATAAATTAAAATTGACAATTTTAAAAGCAAAATTTCGAAACTGAATGCAATTAATCAATCATAAAAAATATATTAGAGTATCTGATTTTACTATAACCACTATATATGAATTTCAAATCATTACGCATACAAGAACGACGTTAAACATGTGATAACGGAATTTCCTAATCTATTTACTATCATATCTTTAAGTGTAGTAAACCTACTTAGTTTATCAATCCACTATCTATTTATGTAAATTTAAATAAACATAAATGTATTAAAATCTGTGAACATTCTCTCTTTATAATGAATCCTTTGGACCACCTTATCATATGGTATACTTCTATCCACATTTAATTCATGGTTATATAATATAATAAGTAATGTCATCACTTTTCTCAATATCAAACATGCACATCAGATCATTCAAATAGTGACTAATCACTAAAAAACATTAAGCAAAATAATATATAACTCACATAATTGAAATCACTTGCAAAACATAAGAAACATGAAATTCATATCATCATGGTCAGGTTACACCATACCCCTAACAAAAGAAAATTAGAACATAATAAAAGCATAAATGAAAATATAAATTAAATCTAGCATCTTGAATCAAAGATTAGAAATTTTGTCACCATTTTTTGTCTTCTCTTCAAAATATTTAAAAACTCTCAGAATAATAAAAAAAAATCTAAAAATAAAAATGTAGCTGTCTCCCAAGCTCTCAATGTTATCTTAATTATAGGATAAATCCAAGGCTCCAAATACAAGGTAATTACATATTTTTTACATAAAATTGGAAAATAAATCACATAATTCCTAATTCCTTCCAATGCTTCTATGGGTGGCATATTCATTTCTTTCTTTTTGCCATTTTTCCTTTATTTTCTCCATATCTTTTTTTTTTTTGTCAGAATTTTCTCCATATCTTATTATGTTACATACATAAGGAAAATCCAAATAGTTTCTCATAGATATTGCAATATATGTTTCCTAAAATAGGTGAAATAACTCTATTTTTATAAAGTTATCACTCTTCTTCAAAATTTCATGAACAAATGCCTCTAAAAGTCTTGTGCAGCTACCTACATAAATGACAAATTGCAAACAATGCTGACGTGGCACTCATGTAACAAAAATATGTCAACTATTGTATGTTTTTCTTTTTTCTTTTTCTTTTTTGTAACTTTCTCCTCCATTTTCTTCCTTGATTTGGCAACAGTGAAGATGGTGGCAACACGGCGGTGGCAAAGATAAAGAAGGAAAGGAAAAATCTTAACTAAGGATAAATGTGTGGCGTTGGTCTAAGTTTAGGATTTTTGGAATTATGAAAATAAGTTTGGGGTGATTTCTTATGGATATAAATTTGAGGTTTTTGTGTCACAAAAAAATTTGAGGTAAACATGTCACATGAATACAATTTTTGGGTAAATATATCAGACCAGTACAAGTTTGAAGTTTTGTTTGTTATAAAAAAAGTTTGAGAGTAAATGTGTCACGATTGACATAATTTAAAATTACTTGCGTCTTTTAACCCTTCGAATTGCACTTTTGAATTACATGTTAGGATTTTGGATGCACTTATTATATCCTCTCTAGATATAGATAAGCTTACCCAGGAGAAACTTCCAAGGATCCCCAAACAGATATTTGACCATGATAGGATATTAGTTTGTTTATTTTGCTTTTCAAATCTTTATTTGAAAAAAATTAAGGTTCCATGCAATATCCTCGTCAACTCTCAAGAGTGCGATGTCGTGAAAGAACACAGCCTGCAATCTTCACGACTAATTTAGTTAACTCCATCTAATTTGAGTAATGGAAGAAAAACTAAAATCATATTTGTTAAGCCAAGGCAGCATCATCCATTCTAACTCCTCTCCACACTCGCGTCTTCTCTCTTTCTAGCCTTTTTTTTTCTTTTAACTTTTAAGAATATTGACATTTTTTTAACATGACCTCCATTTCCGAAACTGTCATTAAATATCATTAAAAGTAAGCATAAAGATAAAAGGTTCTCAATTGTGCCTAATAAATTTTGAAACTTGATTGTAATGATAGGAACTTTTTCAAAATTCGACCACTGCACTTTTGAGGTAGGTGTTAGGATTTTGGATGCCATTATCCTATCCTCACTGGATATAGATAAGCTTACTATAGAAAAAGTTACAATGATCCCTATATTTGCCCAAACAGATATCCAACCATGGCGGGATATTCATGTCTTTATTTTGTAATTCAAATCTTTATTTGGAAAATAATGGAAGTTCCAAGCAATTTCCTCGTCAACCTTCTAGAGTGCGATGTCGTGGAAGAACCGAGCCCGCGATCTCCCACGACCAACCGCCGCCACTCGTCTCGTTCCGTGTACAAATCTTGAATTCCACCCCTTCTCCAAGCAAAACTCCCTTCACGAAACACTCCAGAACCCTACATATACCTCCTTCATCTTCTTGATTCCTGTATCGAGTCGAATCAACTCCCGCTAAGATTCACAAAATGGGCATGATTCTCGGCAAAATCTGCGTCGAGACCCCGAAATACCAAGTTCTCCGCTCCTGCGCCAACTATGAGATCCGCCACTACCCCCCGTCCGTCGTCGCCGAGCTCGCCTACACCCCCTCGCAGTTCAAGGGCGATCGCGACGGCGGCTTCACCGTCCTCGCCAACTACATCGGCGCCTTCGGCAACCCCCAGAACGCCAATCCCGAGAAGATCGCCATGACTGCCCCCGTGATCACCAAGAGCGAGAAGATTGCGATGACGGCCCCGGTGATCACCCAAGGACCGCCGAGGGGCGGGCGCGAGGGCAGCGGGGAGGAGGCGGTGACGATGCGGTTCGTGCTGCCGGCGAAGTACGGGAGGGCAGAGGAGGCGCCGAGGCCGCTGGACGAGAGGGTGGTGGTGAGGGAGGAGGAGGGGAGGAAGTACGGGGTGGTGAGGTTCAGCGGGGCGGCGACGGAGCGGGTGGCAACGGAGAAGGCAGAGAGGCTGAGGGAGTGGCTGGAGAGGGACGGGCATAAGGTGGCGGGGGAGTTCGTGCTGGCCAGGTACAATCCGCCGTGGACGTTGCCTCCGTTCAGGACCAACGAGGTCATGATTCCGATCGAGTGACGGGACGGAGTGGAATGGGCAAGATGAGGCAGCAGGGGTTTGGCTTTCTGGTGTCATGTGTTTTCTCTAATTTTCTGTCTTTTTCGTTATTTTTTCTTGCTCTTTTTCTCATTTCAATACAGAATGTCGAAAATAATCTCTAAACTTGATTGTCATTTGACTCAATAAAGAGTGAGCCTTAATGTATGCTTAGTGATTTCTATGTCTTGAATTTTTCGTGGAATAAACACACCATTGATTAGTCTAGTCGTACATTGAAAGTAAAATTGTCAAAAACAGGCCTTTGACCCACTTTCTAAGCTATTTTTATTCAACCGGCCCATCTATGGGTTTAGGCTACGAAGCCCATTCAAATATGAATTTTAATGGGCTCAAACTCAACCCACCTAAGTTACAAACTTCTTTCTATTCTCTTGCTTCTTCACTCTCCTTCATCTTCGTCTTCCTAGTTCACATGTCCCCTTTGATTCGACGACGGAGTCTCTCTCCGTCTTCATGCCGACATGGTGACGGCCATCGCCACCCCGATCGACAACTCCGACATGATCATCACCTCCTCCCTTGACAAGTCCATCATCCTCTGGCAGCTCAAGGACAAGGTCTGCGGCATCCCATGACGAGGCCTCGCTGGCCACGCCCATCTCGTTCAGGACGTTAGCTTCAAACCATTTCAGGCAAATGCTGTCCTCCTACGCCTTTGTCTCGCCAAACCTTTCTTCATTCGATATTCCTGTCTCTATCCTTCACTGAAAGCCTCAAACAACAAAGCAGTGTCTTTCCTCGAAAGCAAGAAACGACGGCGGCAGAAGATTCCGTCCCTCACGCTCCAAGAACATGTCTTCGACGTCAAAATGTTGCCTTTCGAGCAATGTCTCGTGCTCCCAAGAAAACCCAGATGACGATTCGTGCGGTGGCTAGAGCTCAACCCAGATTGTTGCACTTTTTAATTATTTTTTAATTATTTTTTCAAAATTTTAATTTTATTTTATTTTTTTTTTTTGCGGTTTGGGGTTAGAGCCAGCGAGGGTTACCAACTAACCCTCGTTGGCCTTGGGCGAGGACCGTGACGCCCTCATTGGATCTAGCCAGGTGTGAGCGGCAACTTCGCTAGCCACCCTCGCCAAGCCTAACCACAACCCCCAAAAAAAAAAAAAGTATAAAAAAAAACAAAAAAAAAAAGGAAAATGTCAAAAAATATTAAAAAGTATAACATCAACACCGATCAGCCACATCAGTAATTGTTGGCCAAAATTAACCAAATGAACTCCATTAAATATTTAGAAATGAATTGGTAAAATTGAAATGTTTAAGATTGAATTGACAAAAGTATAATAAGTTTAAAAAAAAAAAAAATTGGACAATTTTTTCTGGTAAGATTAGAATTGATCTGGAAAAAAAAATGTTCCCTCAAAAGAAAGCTCAAAAACTAAAGCAAGTTTGTCCTGGCTTGGGAGAAAGGCCTTTGTAAATGTTTTACCAACTTTAGTCCCTTGTGAAAAACATGCTTTTCCACCAACTTTTACATTTAAATGTCAAAAATATCTCTTCTTATTAGCCGGTTACCGAACAAAAAATGCTATTGTCATTGATCATCACACAAAAAATTATACACCTCTTCAAATGGCTAACTCGTGGCATAATCATATACTTTCCGCTATCTATATAGATATATAATATGAAATATTTCTTAAATATGTTGGATGATCTTAGGCTTCTCTTGTCCTAAAAGCTAACTTAAAGAGTAAGATTTTCTCTTACTTATAAACTGCCAGCCCATTCCACAATCAATGTGGGATAAACTCCAACAATTTTCCCATCACACATCGAGCCTAGGGGTAAGCGCGGTTCTCAAGTAGAACCGGGAATCGAAGAACCACACCGGAGGGTCCAGTTCGGTTCTCGGTTCTAAGGGGACCGGTTCCGGTTCCCGGTTTCGATTCCCAATTCCTTTTTTTCTGGGAACCGAAATCGGTTACGGAACTAGTTAGGTAAGATTAGATGATCTTGATTCTTCACGTTCACGACTCTTCATTTAGACCTCACAGTCACGCCACCGAACACCGCTCTAAGTCTCACCGCCGAACACCGCTCACCCTCGAGGCCGCTGCCGCCGGACGTCGCTGGACGCCAGTCACTAACGCCGCTCGCTCGAACCCTCACCACTCGACGCCAGTCACTGCCCAAATCTAGTTATGCTCGTTGCCGACGCCCTGCCTCTGCCTCTGCCCATCACCGACGCCACTCGCCCTCAACGCTGCCACCGAATGCCGCAGGCCATGCCACCACCGCTCGACGCCAGTTGCTGGACTCGTTTATCGAGAAGCCTGAGGGGGATACGTCGATTCCCGATTCCACCAGACGCCCTAACCCTCGACGCCACTCACCCACTCACCCCCGAGTCTCGACGCCCTTGGCTGAGCCTCCCCCAAAGCTGCTTGCCCAGCCGCATGCTCAGGGCAATTCGACGCCACTCACCCAGTCACCCCCGACGCCACTCGCCAAGCCTCCCCTGAAGCACCTCGCTTCTTGCACCTACCGCAAGTCTGATCCTTTCAAGATCGGTCTTTGAAATTGGTGAGTCGGATTTACCCCGAGCTTCACTTTCTTGGAACCTGTACGCTAGCACTTGGTGATTTGGCAGTTCGGTTTCCTAATTTACTAGAACCATGGATTGAAAATGTCTATGCTCGGTTATAGGATCCTTCTTTATCTGTTAGGAAGAATGCTGTTCTTGTGCTCTCCCATCTCATATTGAATGATATGATGAAGGTAAATGGACAGATCCTAGAATATCTACAATGATATAAGTATTATCAGATTCATCATGATTGGAAATGCCATTGCTTGTCCAGGTGAAAGGTTACATAAACAACTTGGTTGTTTTGGGTTTTGAATGAAATCCTGTAAATGTTGGATTGATTGCGCTTATCCCTACAACCTTACTTGCCACAACATGGATTTTGATCCCAATGAACACCCTGAACTTAGCTTCCCTCTATTAAAGCCTTCTATCTATTCTTGAAGTTTCATTTGTTATTGGCGAGATGAACTTGAACAATGAAGAGGATACATGATTCTATTTTAGTTTTGCATCAGCACAGGTTGCAGCACCAAAACCGCATGCTAGTCACTCTGTGTAATTCTTTAATGTATGCTGAGTATTGATAGTAATGAATAAGGGCGGCCTTTCAACCTTTCAGGGGCTGGTTACACAATGTTAAGCAAAAGTGAATTTTGGATATCGGCATGTCAATGTCCAACATAATCCTCACATTGAAGTAGGTTTTTCACATGTTGCATGATCTCTTTTGGGTCAATTTTGGAGATCCAAAAGTGTCATCTTTTGACCTCTCAATGTGGAAGCGATTTGGCAAGACAATCAAAGAAAAACTAACTTTTCAATGAACGAAAATTTTATCTCATCACTAGAATATTTGACATGTATCCTGAAGAATTGTCCATTAGAAGGTCCAAGGCAAAATGACATGAACTGTAGCAGGCAATAATCAAAAGCAACGGTTGCTTGTCAAAATAGATAAATGAATGTAACATTTCAACTTCCAACATGAACCAAATTTTAGCTTTTACATGGGATTGGGACATTGAGACATATGTTTGCTATTTGTTTTGAAATTTATAATTATATTCTATTATTGTTGTGTAGTGCGAAGTTAATGTATCAAGATAACACGTCAATGGAGGTGGAGGGACGTGAGGAGATGGCTTCGATTACGGAATTGGAGTTTTCTGGTGATGAAATTGAAGAAGAGGCACCCCCTACCATGAGTGCCACAAATAAGGTACCTAGTTCTCATCTTCCTCATGATAAGAAGTATACATCCGAATGCTGGAATCATTATTCAAGAATCAGTGATAAGGATGGAAAAATATATCAAGTGAAGTGCATTCATTGTGGGTCTGTGCTTAAGTACCGTGTTGCTAATGGTACTTCTGCAATGAGGAAGCACTTGACCACATGCAAGAGGTTTCCCTATAATGTAGATAAGAGGCATAAATTATTTGCACCACGTAATGTCAACATGGCTAGCAAGGCAGGAGGAGATTCTAGTACTGGTAGCGTATTATCGACATGGTCATTTAATCAAGAACGTTGTAGGCACATGCTTGCTCAGTTCATCATCCTTGATGAGCAACCTTTTATCATTGGTTGAGCAAGTTGAATTTCGTGAATATGTTACTGAGTTACAACCTCTTTTCAAACATTTATCACGTTTCACAGTGGTAAAGTATTGCATGAAGTTGTATTTATATGAAAGAACTTCTTTAAAGAATTATTTTGGAAAGATTAATTCTAGGATCGTACTCATGACTGATACATGGAGTTCCAATCAAAATCTGAATTATTTGTGTATCATTGCACATTTTATTGATGAAAATTAGAAGTTGCATAAAAGAATCATTAACTTTGTAGTTATGCATAGTCACAGGGGTAGGGAGATTGGGAAAATGGTGGAGAAATGCATTGAGGAGTGGGGAATTGAAAAAAATGTGTCCACAAATACCGTGGATAATGCTAGCTCGAATGATGTTACAATTGATTATTTGAGAGAAAAACTTTTGAAAAAAAAGGTCGTTAATATTATATAGTAGTGTTTTGCACATGAGGTGTACAACTCATATATTAAATTTGATTGTGAGAGATGACTTGACTATGGTACGTGACTCCATTGCACGTATCCGAAATGTGGTTAGGTATGTAAGGAGTTCTCCCACGAGAGCCAAAACATTTCAATCTTGCATTAAGAGAGAATTGATCACTTATAAGGGTTCTGTAGTTCTTGACGTTTCCACTAGATAGAACTCCAATTACCTCATGTTAGATACCGTCATAAAGTTCAGAAAAGCTTTCGAAAGAATGGAAGAAGACGATCTATCTTTTGTAAGTGAGTTTAATCATGAAATTCCTAGTGATGATAATTAAGACAATGCTATTATTCTTTCGAAATTTCTAAAAGTATTCTATGATGACACCAATTATATGTCTAGAAGTTTATATGTTACTTCAAATGATTATTTTGAATAAATAACTCTATTGTATAGATATTTGAAAAATGTGGCCGATTCTTTGGATCCTAAGCTTCATGGAGTATTATTGATATTAATTTTTTTTTCCTATGTCTTTACTTAGAATTTTGACTGATTTTCATCCATGTATTTGCAGGGTTTTGTTGTGCCAAAGGAATCACAGGGAAAGGATGCAAAGTTCACACTATGGAGTAGATGAAAATTTGAGATCTTGTTGGCACTTCTGGTTTTTCATCTCCTTAGTATATTTTGCTTCATCATCATCATTTTCATTTGACTCAGTTGATAAGGCATATGGCATATTGGTTTTGATTATGTATGTCCAAAATCTTGGCAGTTGGCATTGGTATGTTTGCTAAGATATGGGAAATTACCGTAGAGTATACGAGTATGTTATAGTTCAAATCTGAAAAAGAAAAAAAAAAAAAAAAAACCTGTTGGAACCTAGAACCGACCCTAGAACCTGTGACGGGGTAGATTTCAGGTTCTTGGTTCTAACAGGTAGGTTGCAAGTTCCAAAAAATGAGAAACTTATACCCGATGGTAGATTTCAGATTCCAGCCGGAACCGAACCAAAACCTGGAACTGCTCACCCCTAATCGAGCCCTAAATCGAAGTCGCAACAACCCATATCTCTTGAGTAATTGCTGCGTCTAGCCTTATCGCCCTAACACAGTAACACTCCTCTCAAATCTTCCTAGTGAGTTATTTGGTTGAAAGGTTTTATAGTCTTCATTCCAATCATTTCTACAAAAAAAGCACCATGAATTATTTGGTGATTAAAATATCATATTATTCGACATAATGCTTAGATATTTTTAAACAAATATTTTACAATAATACCCAACCGTGGTCTTCCGACAATCATTCGAGGAAGCTTACACCATCATATTGCAACTGTCGGTTGATACTTATTGTTAACCATTTTTTTAACTTTTGTAATAAATCTTTGAAAGGGAAAAGATACATATTCTATATTAATTCATTTGCCTATTGTATTTCTCTATATATCTTAAAATGATGAAAGAACACAGGAATCTCTTCTTCCAATGTCTAGTTGTACATTAGAAGAAGGAATAACTGCTTCGGCTCGCTTGGGCTGCAGGGAAAGAGCCATGAACTTGGATTGCCTCTCTTAGGATCTCAAGATCACTCAGATTCCGCAATTGCCTCCCAGTTAATAAGATTACACCGGATACCCAACAAATCAATCGATGTTTCCAGAGGATTTCGAGTGTGATCTGCCCATCTGTCTCCCAAAATACATAGTTTTCTTCGGACGTCTCTTGTATCCTCCACCGGCCATCCCCTTTTGTGGTTGTAATAATGCTTGAGGAGTCTCCAACGAGCAAGAAAGAGAGAGGGAAGAAAAATGGATATGATGTGACTTGCCTTTTAACACGTTGTCTCTGCCGAATCTCTATCTTTCCAATGCTGCATCTTACGTATGTGATCCAACATTGCTAGATTTAGATCAGCTTTTGTAGTGTTCGCTAAGGTCACGGTGACTCAAGTTGCATAGGTAATTAATGGAAAAATGTCATAAATGGTTCCTGAACTTTCATATAATGTTCAATTTCATCCCTGAACTTTTAATTTGCTCAATTTGATCATGAATTTTCATTTAATGTTCAATTTTATCCCTGAACTTTTGATTTACTCAATTTGGTCCATGAACTTTCATCTAATGTTCAATCTAGTCCCTAACTATTTGAAAATTGATCAATTTCCCTTTTTTTTTTTAATACCAAGCTTTTTTTTTATAAATAAAAAAAAAAATACCAAACTGGCTTTTATATATATATAATGTACAAAAGCTCACCAATCGATTTTTCCCTTTTCGGTGAAGTCCATAAAAAAATCGATTGATGGGCTTCTGTACATTATTCAAGTAATTTGCATACAAAAAAGAAATTAAAATGCAAGATTCACCTTTGTTTATTATTACTGTCCCTTTTTTCCATTTGTTTTTAATATGGAGAAAGGAAAGAAATATTGACCTTTATTACTTTGCATAAATGTGGTATTTTTTTCGAAAAACAAAAAAAAAAAAAAAACCCAGTTTGGTATTTTTTATTTATAAAAAAAAACATTTTGGTATTAAAAAAAGAAATTGGTTAATTTTCAAATAATTAGGGACTAGATGGAATATTATATGAAAGTTCATGGACCAAATTGAGCAAATCGAAAGCTTAGGGATAAAATTGAACATTAGATGAAATTTCAGAAACCAAATTGAGTAAATCGAAAACTTAAGAATGAAATTGAATATTAATAAAAATTCAGAGACCATTTGTGACATTTTCCCATAAATAATTACACTTTGTCGGAAGCAATAACAACACAATGTGCTAAATTTTTCGGACACAATGCTAGGAGTAGTGATGTCACCATAGTTCGAGCGCTAATGACCTCTCATAATATTCAATGTTGATCGGTCATTTTCGCATAAGTCGTCATTCAAGGGAGAACTCAAAGTAGTGATTGTATCAAAGTCCAAGCATCTAATGACCCAGCAGAACCCAACGATGATCAATCATTGACACATGGATTGCCACCGACAAAAGAATTAAAAGTAGTGTGAAGCTACACAAGTTTGAGCACCTACCAACCTTGCAAAATCCGACAATGATCGATCATTAACGCGTACATTTTCGATAAAGAGAGAATCCATGTCAACGGTACTTGGGGGAGAGTAATGGATGAGAGGGGGGCCTTTTAGAACGACAATGAAAAGGCTCTCTCATCACACATTCCATGTCCTATGATTTTTCGGTGATAAAGGAAACTTTTGAAGGCAGCTTTACAGATCACTTTCTGTTGCTGGCCGTTTAAAGTGACTCGGTATTAATTGCAGAAGAGAGAAGCACATGCATAACCGCTTGAATGTTCAACAACTAAAAGCAAATTCTCCATGTTGAAGGGCTGGGAATGTTTCACTTTATAGGCCGAAATGGATAATGAATACCTCTGGCATTGTCTCAACAATCTGAGAGTAGATTACACCAAATGCCTGAGACAGAGCAATGCAAGTCGGTACGTCAAGTGATCATCCTGGCGATGAGTATATTTACATAATCAATGAATATCCGTTGCTCAAACTTTAGTCAAATTGAAAAAATGTTTAGACAAAAGTAACAAACAGAAGACAGATGGTAGTGAAAAATAGAAATAAAACGTGCAAAATGATTCGCTATTATACATCCAGTGGAACTTACAATGTGTGAATGCAGCCAAATTCAGCTATTCCATCAAATTTACCATCGAATAGTCAAAAAATTATCAAACAAATGAACGAATTGGTGTGGTTTTTTCTACTCTTCGGTGACAGGGGGTTCCCTCTGTAACAGTGTATATACCTGTAACTTGCAATCTAAGCTAAACTGATCTATCCTCTACAGGTGACCCAGAATCGGAATTCATATTCCTCGAATCACTCGGCAGACTTGAAAGCTTCGGTTATTTTTTTAAGCACATGAGGAACGGCCTAGGAGATGACCCTCTCGTTTGCGTATAAATCTGCTCTTGATTAGGCCCTGAGCATTGCAGAGTCGTATCAACCTCAGCAAAGAGGTCCCACAGATTCTGGCAGTGAGTCGCCAACACAAATGACGGCCTCATAACCTACCTCTGCAACTTGACCTTTTTCTTTCTGTCATAGGAGTTCAGGCTCCTCATCTGCTCCTGCAGCTTGTTACACATGCACCCAGGAAGAGGATTTGCATAAAAGTTCTCCTCAATCCTCGGAGACTCCCCCGCTTGTCTGAGATAAGGCGCCCCGACCCTGTCTGAATGCAACCTCTTAACCTCCAAAGAGAAATCATCCCATGAAATATCTCCCCGTTCCAACTGATCCACCAGTTTAACATAAGTTTGTCTGCAAAGATCAAACAGGAAAGTGAATTACATTTCCAAAAAGAGTACTTGGAGTGATTCTAATGACAGGAACCATCACAAGCCAGCTGAGTAAAACATCACACAAATTTCAGGATTAAACAGCCACTTCCACAGATAACAAACTCTATTTAGCTCATAATGATGTTAGAATAAGCATGAAATCAGTGCAAACCTGTCAGGGTTAATTGTCTTCCGAAAACCTTCAAACCGCCTATGTCCTTGCACCGCCTTCGCCATGTTCCCATCGTAAGTGTAAACAAAAACATCACTTTCAAGGGCAACAATATAGTCCAACGCGGCAAGGCGGTTCTGATATAACTTGAAAGGTTCAAGCTCTTCCTCAGTTGCCAATGTGGAGTGAGAGAAGACATTTGGGTACTCTGACCTGAAGTCGTCCATGCTGTTGCTTCCATAGATCTCGCCCGCAACAATATAGATGGTTGTAGTGGAAGGATATCCCATAGCCTTAAGGAAAAGAGCGGCCTCACGAGGAGACATAGGGCACCCTCCTTGCAGACGGCGCGCCACACCATCTATTTCCTTCTCCTTCCAGTGCTTGACATCGTACCTCATAATCCGAAGCTCCTCCGCCTCTGATTCTGTGAGGTTGTGGCTGCAGCCAGTGAAAGCCAGCATGTCTTTCTCATACCTGCAAAAGATAGAATCAAGAATTGACTTTAGTCCTACTTGTATTAGGTCCCATTTGCCAAAAAAGCGAGCCCTTTTCAACAATGACTTTCTCATATCTGCAACCAAAATCAAGAATGACCCCTCATAGCTTAATCATGTTCCAGATTGAAAACAATGTCTCACTTGTGTTCTGTCCATTTGCCAAACGAAAAAAAAGGGATTCCACAAGTAAGGTTCACCAAAGCACGCAAAACTAAATTTTGCGAGACTAATCAGTCACTCAAAATATAATCATGTGCGTGCGGAAATGCGCAGTTCCTCTAGCATTTTAGATCATTTAACTTCTAATGCCCTCGATGTGACAGTACCTCAAATGTAGAGCAATGTATGGCTCGCTATTCTTCCTCAACCTGTCAACTAACGTCTTCCCAAGCTCCTCAATCTCCTTTGCATATCTAAGAGCTTCATAATTGGCTCGACATCTGAGTCTCTGAATGGAAGAAGCGAGGCCGTTATTAGCAAGGCGTGAATCAGTATGGGTGAACTGTACCACCTTGTGCCGCTTTAACAGCGAGAGTATCTCTCCTCTATAGTAACTGGCCTGTGAACGAACAAAAGAGGACTGTGAGATGCAATTCCAAGACACATAAAGCATGAAGAGTTTTGGAATGAGGAAAGAAGATCCACGTACCTTTGACCATGAAATAGGGGCCCTCACCAGGGGTTGCTTCATAGCATATTTGGGCGGTAGGGACTCGACAATCTCGATGTCGTCTTTCAGAACCTCTATGAAATGCTTCCAATCGAATATATCTTTGAAGTCACTGTAAAACCGAGATTGCCTTTAGTGAATTCCAGAACCAGCAAAAATGGGAGATTGATGCCAAACCATCCAAAATGGAGAAAAGATAATACCTAGGATCGGTCCAAAATGATTCATGATCGAGAGAAGGAAGGACCAGAGTGGCATTCATGATCTTTGCGACAGCAACCATATCGCAGATCTGGGTAGATAGAGATTTAAAGATGAAAATAAGATAAAGGAACCCATCATATGTTGCAAAATCTGTTCGGTGTCGATGATTTCAGAAACTTACTCCTGTCCTCATCTGATTCAAACCCCCATTAGCATGAACTAGCAGATAGCCATTGGTTTTCGCATCCGTTCCTGGATAAAAAACAGAGGATCAATTTCGACGCTGGCAAAGGAAATTCAATCACAGGAAAAAGCAATGCTAGAAAATTTAGTGGGAGGGCAAAATTAAACCGACTTATTCGATTCTTCGGCCGAGTGACGCACTTGTAGTAGTTATCACTGTTTGGCTTCATCCAAATTTCTGGAGTCTGTGAAATGCAGGAGACCCATCATCTTCGTTAGATCAGATCATCACAAAGATCGCAAGAATGCTATAAAAGTAACATTCAATTCAGCATTGCATTAGCCTCAGTTGGACATATAAATCCGCCAAGGAACACTCAACAAAGCCGAATAATATCCCAAAATCCCAAAAAGTTCATATTGAAATCACGGAAATCCGGTGACGATCAAGTAAATGTGGCAAAATAAATTTCTGTTCTGGAAAAAGAATTAGCTTTACCGTTCAAAGACGTGTCGTGCAGTAGTTGTCAAAGGGAAAAAGACGCCATTTTTTCTCAAACTTTGCCATGAAAAGGTCGGAAAATTCAACGGGAAACTTTCACTTACTGACAATTTCTCCAAAACGCGCTTCGGCATAGATTCACCGTCACCGCCACCGCCACCGACACCGCCACCGTTCTCGGCGGCGACGGCGCGCTGGGCGTATGACCAGTCGTCCTTGAACGTCTGCAACCGCAACAGCCCGTTGTCGGCCCTCCTCCCTCCCCCCGCTCCTCCGCCTCCGCCTCCGCCGTCGGCGACGTAGCCGCCGAAGAGCGACGCCTTGAGGAAGACCGAGAGCACGACGAGAAAGATCAGCCCGGCTAACACCTTGCGCCCGACGTGCCGCCGCGACCGCACCCCGTGCGCCGCCCACGCGGCGGCGTCCTCGATCCTGAGCGCCCAGGCGTCGGGGAGGACCTTCCGGCGGAGGAGCAGGTACCGCACGGCCGGGTGGTGGTAGTGGTGGTGGCCGTGGTGGTGGTAGATGATACTGCCGTTGTGGACGACGTGGGGCCCGCCCATCAGGGAGACGCCGACGCCGCCGCCGCCGCCGCCGCAGCAGCCGTCCTCCTCCTCGCCGGAGGAGTACGAGGCGGCGTCCGCGAACGGGTCGGCCACGCGCCGCCTCTGCGCGGCGGTGGGCCCCGCGTGCCTGGGGCTAGCGTTGCATGAGTTCGAGGGGCCACCCGACGCCGTCGACACCATGGCCCGTCGAAAGAGACGAAGAAAAAAAGAAAGATGCCAACTTTCTCGCTCTCGACCCTGCAAATTTTCTTCCTTCGTTTTTCCGGGAAAGAGCCGAGAATGGAGGAAGAGACGCTATTGGGGGGTGGTTTACACAGAATGACGAAGAGGGTCTCTCTCTCTCTCCCTCTCTCTCTCTCGCTCCCCGCGATGGATGGCGAGCGGACGCGTCGTCGATGGTTCTCTCTGAATTCTCCTTCTTCCCCGAGTTTATATATAGACTCTCTCTCTCTTTCTCTCACTTCTTTCTCTCTCTGCTTTCTCTCTCTTCAACAGGTCCATCCTTGTTTCGTAGCGGTGATGACGGGGCCGATGGGAAATGGACGGATTTGCCCTTCGAGATTCGAGGCGGGCACTCGTAAAGACACGATTTTTTTTCTAACCTTAGGGGCGGTAATGAATCCGAAGCGGCGTGTCGGATGGACAGAACAGGAAGTGTAAAAAGACATGGGGGGAACGAACGGGGGAGGCGATCGATTGGGTGGCGAGATTCTGTCGAATTCCGGGAGGAATGTTACGATCGGGATCCTGATTAAGGGGAGAGAGGCTCTTCTTTCGATCAGATTCATTGCATTAATCTAACCCAATTGCATGTATTGTGTATTATTGGATGGTAACATCGAATGGTTCCTCGGTTGGTGTGGTGGTGCGTCGTAAAGGTGCCTTGCACCTTCATAAAGGCGAGAGCTTTTAAACAAGCAAGTCTGTCCTCTCGAGGTAATTTAAATGTATGGTAAGATTCAATTCATGGTACATTATAGCCAAAAAAAAAGGGAGGGTCTATTATAAGGATTTTTCCGATTTTGGGTTTGATTAAATATGTCGGGTTGGAGAGGAGGAGCAGTCTAACGAAAAGGACCATAGATCAGTCAATGGACTTTCAAATCCACGTGGAGAACATCGTCCATGGTATCGACATATGAATGGAGCCCCTGAATTTTCATTATTATTTTTGAAAATCGAGATAACTTTGCAATTTATCCGCATCGAGTTCAATTGTATCCGCCCTCAAATTCGTGGATTTGTAGTTTTCTTTCGTTTTGTTTGTCAAAACGTTATTGTAAAATTACTCTAGCCTCTTTATGTGCAATCTCAGCACACACGTCACATGCATAATATCATCCAATAATAGATAAATCCAAGTCACTTAGCTAGTAATGTAGTGGATAAGTATTAAATAAACATGACCGTGACATTAAATTCGCTTTTTAAGTCAGTAGGGGTTTTGGGATTTGAATTAAAACCAAAATGGCAATACCATTTGGTCAAAGCTAGTAAGTTTAAAGAGAAGAAAAGTAAGTGCCTAACTACATTGCTGAAAACAGAAATAAAATAATTTAATGGTGGCAATTGAAAAGATATGGCTAAATTTTATCAATGCCTTACCAAATATGGAACAATGACAACTATTGATAGATTTTAGCAATACGAATGACCAGATTTGTTTGTTGCCGTCGATTATTTTTGCTACTGAATCCATCCCTAACTTGCCACATTTAAGTCGATTTTTTTACTTAATTGAGTTAAATTTGTTTTTGAATATGATTTAAATATTTTCTTCCAAACATGTCTCTTTCTTATTTCCAGTTTTTTTTTAGCTGTTTTGCTAGTTATAATAAGGAAAATGTCAATATGTGTAACTTGATACACTTTTGAAAGAGATGGGAAGGAAATTGTTCTAAGTTTAATATCTTCCAAAGGAGAGACTAGGTACATTTCTTAAACCGAGTTATGTCATTATATAGGTTAATTATATTTAATAAATAGATTTAGAATGGTAAAACCAAAAATAATATGAGTATTAAATTGGTCCACGAGTTATTTAAATTCAACCCACTTTTACAACTCTCTTGACTCTCTCTTCCCCTCACTCAATCTCACAATCGCTCGCTTCATGCTCTCACTTCAATTTTGAGTATAAGTTTTCCTAAATTGATTTAAAAAAGAAAGTGTTTTCGCAATGTGAATTGAGTCGAGTATGAATTGATTATAGGCCGTGTCGAATATAGGCCATCAAATTTATTACATAAAAATGGATTAAAATTGATTAAATTGATCAATTAAAGTCAGATCATTTTTTACTCAATCCAAATTCGAGCTCGCCCCCGCCTATTCGACGGATTTAGCAGGGGTTAAATGTGGTGTATTTTACTCAGTTTCAATGTACTGAAAAAGGCAGAAATAATACAATATTTTTAATTGAAAGGTCATTGGCGAGACGTCATGTATATGGAGTCAAACTTGGATGCCACGTATAAAAAGTACTTTGATATTCAAAGCGAATTGCTTTTTCCGTCTATGACCCTCTTACCCCATTCTAAAGTCGTGGAGCAGCCACTTTACTTATCAACCAGTCTTCAACGCATTCACGGCTCACGCTTTCAAGTACATACCGAATGCATTTGCCAAAATTAGATAAACTTGGGCTCCTGAAACACCCAATAGTCTCATGAATCGGTTAAAAAGCAGTGCCAAATCGAAATTTTCCTAAATTTGAAGACGTGAGAAATCGATCGAACTCGTGTCGTGCACTTACACTAGCATTTAAAGCCAGCACTCTATATGGGGTTGCGTGTTTGAAGTAGGGCCGCACAAGATCAATCTATTATAAATTGGTATATACACAAGTGACTCGCTCCTAATTCACGAATCAAAGCGTCTAAAGCCCACACTATATATGGGGTCGCGTGTTTGAAATAGAGCCATGCAAGATCTATCTGCATAATTGGTATAAAAACATGTGACTTACTCCCAATTTGTGAATCAATTAGTATGTCAATTTAAGCATATACCCAACAATTCTCTTCTACTTTAGCTATTTTCCATATAAGCACCTATTTACCCTCTTGAAACTAGATACAATCTTTTCGTGAGATTCTGCTATCGCGAGAATAAAAGTGATACAAAAGATCATGAAATTGGAGATAAAAATATCCTGATTAACTACAAGTGTAATTAAAGTTAGTGGACTCGTGTAAGCATCTGACACAAACCTGTTATGTTACTCTATAAATGTATTGAGTACATTAATTATGATTAGACCCATCAAAATAGGTTTTAAGTTGGGCTGTTAGATAAGTTAGTTATGTTTAATAAATGGGTCATGAAATGTTTAGAATTGTGAAGCTCAAAATAATATTGGTATTAAATGAGTCCATAATTTAATTAGACTCAACCAACTTCCATGACTTTCTCTTATCCTCAATCGACCTCGCACTCGCTCACTTCATATTTTCACCTTAATTTGGATATAAATTTTCCTAAATTATGTTTAAAATAGAAGTGTTTTAGTAATACATATTGGGTTAGATATAAGTTATTAGATTTGTATTGCACGAAAATTGATTAAAACGAGTTAAATTGATCGATTTAGGTTGAACCATTTTCAACTCGACCCGATCCGCCCATTTTAACTGTTCTACTAGTGATAAAAATGAAGGTTATAATCGAAGATATGGTTGAGCATATAGACGTCTTTAGTTACTACTTGGAGTGAAATGTGGTCCCACTCGCAAGTAACGCAAGCTCAGTGTTTGATGATTACTCGAGATCGACTTGCCAAATTCGAGCTCGAGCGACTCAAGGATTATTTCCAGTTGAGGTCGAGCGACACGCTTACCAAAATACTCGGCTCAACAGGCTCATGTGCCTAATGGGGTTCAATAATTTCTTCAAAAGTAGTTAATAGTTATGAAAATAGACCCATGCGTAAATCCTTAAAATTTAACAACATGCCCCATATATAAAAATGGAGAAAAATATTTGAACTCATCAATCTTGAGCTCAAGTCCTTTTTATAACTTGATTGTAATTTAGCTAAGCTAAGTCGAGGTCAAGTATCTTGATTTTCCATTAATTCGAGCTAAAGTAAGGAAATTTTATTTTCAATCAATTTTGACTTGATATCCGACTACCTAGCATGTGAATCGAGTCGAGTTTGATCTCAAACTCGACACCCATAAGGCTCGGGACGAATGCACCCTCACCCACCAGGGCCACAACCTATTAGGACATTTAACATCTTGCAACATCGATTGACTAACGCCTAAACAGAGTTACGAGCTCATGCTCTTTAGGGTTTAGCTTGCAATATGAAATGTACTTGCGCAGTACATTAAAAAGATAGGTAATTTAAAATTACTCTAATTAACTAGTAAACCTCTCTTAAATTTACGGGAAAGATAATTTAAGAGAAGATTATCGCGTCTCCACGAGAAGAATCTCGACGGCGAGTGTGAAATGAAATCCATGGGAGCACAAATTCGAACGTTCCTCGATCCTCTCGTCGGTTGTCTGAAATTGACAACCTCTTTGTTGTCATTGTCACCTCATCTTTGACCTTTAAAAAAAAAAAAACAAAAGAATTTTCAATAAATAAATAAATATATTTCTGAAACCTGCCGGTGCATATGTCATGACATTCCGCTTCCTCACACGGAGAGGGAGATCAGTTCAAATCAACGTCAACACGTGTCGCCCTCCCAGAGCGCTGGCGTCGCCTACCGTGATCCCCCTCGGCCGTCGCATTAATTTAGCTCTCCTTCCCAAAAAAAAAAGAAAAAAACGTGGGGTCCTCTCCCGAAACCCGCCGCCACGATCGTGGACCGTCGGATCGCCCACCGGATCAGATCTCCCGGCAGTGCGCTCTCCCACGTGGCGATGGCTCTCTGGAATCGACGTGCGATCGCCCGCACCCGATTGGCCCCCCGGCCACGCGGGCCTGCGATCGGTGCTGGCCCAGTCATATGGTGGGGGCGGGGCCCGCGTCGGGGAGGGAGTTGGCGGCTTCAACGCGGAGAATCGACGGGTACGTCACAGGCTGGCGCAATCGTCGGCGAGGCCCGTCCTCTTTTGAGCGCAATCATTTCGAGGGTTGAAAAAGGGGGGCAAAAAAGGTATGTCTCGTTTATATTTGAATAATGAATATTGAGTATTAATTTAGATATGAATCGGTATTTTCTTTTTTTTTTTCATTTGGGCTCGTATATTGTTTTGAGCATAGTTTCGTAAGCAGGTATATAGTTTATGGATTATTGTATTTGGGGTGTGTTTGTTTAAGTCAGCGTTGAAAAAAAAATTATTTGGGCTCGTATCTCATTCCAATCATAGTTTCCTAAGTCGTTATAGTTTATCGGTTATTGTATTTGGGGGTGTATTTGTTTAGGTTAGCGCTTTTTGGAAATTGCCCCTCTCAATTTTTTAATATTTTATTTTATTTTTCCTTCTTCATCCGCCGGGCCTTGACGCTGACTGGTGATGAGCCATAGGCACGGGCCATTCGTTGGGTCTTGACGATGGCCGGTGACAAGCCATAGGCGCGGGCAAACGAGGAAGAAGGAAAAATAAAATAAAATAATAATTAAAAATAATTATTGGGTGAGAACCAAACCGGGAATCAAGAACCATATAACTAAATTGGAAACCGATGAATTGGAGATTATATGTTGTAAGTGATGTAAATATAGTTTTCTATGAAAATTCCTCAGTATACATAATGAGTGAATGCTTTATTTAATCTATTTTATCTTCTTCATTTTTTAAAGATATGAATTATCTTAATAAGAAGATTATCATCGCCAGATAGAGTTTACGAGTAAAAGTGGAATAAACATATGTGATGAGGTTTTCTAATAATCATTTTAGTTTAATTAATAGTAATTTTAATTTAAAATTATTAAGTGATTTAATGTAAAGACCAAAGCGGCATTCCTTGACTAGAATCACATCTGGATGCTGAGATCGGAAAAGGTTCTCGTTCCCATGAATCTTGATCTGCCTCCTGGCATTAGCCTAAATTTCTAAGCTCAAGAGGTCAGTAGATGGCAATTGGAATGATATTAACTCCTATTTATTTATTATCTATGTTACGCCAAATGTTCTATGGAGAAAAGGCCTCATGTTGTAGGGATCAACTCTGGTTCTTATCGTCGAGGTATACTGTCTAGCTCTCCACCGTCAGAACCTTTGAGTTAACAGCAGGATATATCTAAATTTTGAATCAAGTGATTCATTAGATAATTCTTGAGTAGGTTTTATATTATGTGTTTAAATTTTTTTTTATTATATATTTTATTATGTGTTCATTGTTCATGGATTGTTGCTATTAAAATTTTTTGTTGTTGCTTAAAAAAAGAAGAAGAAATTGGCCGGTTCTCAAGTACACCCTAGAATTGATTGATAGGATAGATTTTAGGTTTCGTGATATGTAAAATATGTTTCTTGTTCTAAAAAAACTGAGAATTTAATTTCAATAAGGTAGATTTTAAGCTTCAAGTAAACACTGAACTGACCTTAGATGGCCCTAGAATCGCTCGCCCATGATGGCTATCTCAATCTTTTCTCCTATGTGGCATTCTGCTACATGGGTTCGGACGCCTCGTGATTTAACAGCTGAAGTAAGCACGACGCGCGTCCACACACGAGCTGTCCTTGGGTTTCTATGAATCCCCACCAACAATTTCGAACTCGACAGTATTACCATGGACCAACACATAGAGAACGTGCACAATGAGCAAAGCAAGTTTGGAACTTAGCCCACGACCCAAAAAAAAGGAACAAAAACGTGAACTCAGCTGTACTGTTATCCGGTCAAAACCAAACGAAAACCCCTCCATCTGACGTGAAGTTATGCGTGCGTCAAACGGGGAAAATTCCATTCACGACGTGTGGGCGATACAGCAGTGCTGCGGCTGCACGGAACGCGACCGCCTGTACTCCCTTGCGCTCATCACATCTCCCGGTTCCCGTGCGAACCCTTCGAAGCAAAGACGCCATACATGGTCCTCCACTAACCCCCGGTCAACCTTTCGACGTGTCGAAGGTATATCGGTGCCTTCTTGTCCCTCTAACCGAGAGCATCACATGAGTCTCGCTTCACCGAAAAAGGAAAGCCAGCATGATTGGAGCGCCATGATGAATGTCTGAACACAGGAATACGAGGTTTAGGTTCTTTCTGGGGTCGGTGTTTGCCGATCGGTACTTACTATACTATTATATTCAAAGGGGGCTTCGTCTTCGATCTGATTCCTTCGTGACTTGCCGACAGATTGCGCCATGATGCGCGACACTATCTGAGAGAAACTAGTCCTAAAGCTCCTCCCTTTTTCTTCTTTTGACTTGTCCTCGAGGCGTTTCCAATTCTCCCGTATTTTTATGGATTTACGGAGCGTGCACATACATCATGTTTCCAGAGCTCCACGCCTCTTCATCTTGTGAATGGACGAGCATTACTTTTCCCTACTTTCTTTTTCAATTTCCGGGTGTAGACTCGGATCATCCATTCCGTGAAGCTTTGTAGAATTGGATGACGTTCTTTTCGATTGTTTAGGTTCCGAAGAAGGCCGACCAATGTGATTAGATGGTAGATACATCAGCCTTTAAACACGGCCTCACGCTTCAGCTACTTCTTTAATAGTCACATGACTCGTGACCGGACCCTCGATCGCCCAGGTTCATTGATACTTACTGATTAGTGATCAGCCCGTGCGTGCATCAGGCGATCCTTATGCTGATATGGTAGCTCGCGGGTCATTCCAAATGACGATGGAGACGTCGCATCGATCGATAGTTTATGATTTTAATCCCTAGTAACTTACTCAACAAAAGCTGGTCCACGTCAAAACCTGAATCCCACGACGCTTGTTGCTATCCGAAGGCAAGGTGTGAATGCGCACTGGACTTTGGAACAACGTTGCAGTACACACTGTGACGAACGCTTTTTGTGCTTGCACAGTTTGTCATTTTTATTATTTTTTTTTTCAATGGGCTAACGCCAAATCCTTCACAAGTCTCGCTGGGCCACAAGCATCGACTTTCTCATGTGCCACCAATCCCAAGTTCTCATTTTTCGTCACGGAAGCATTGTCTTGAGGAGATCCCACCAATTTTATTCCTTGGGTAATCGACTCGCGAGTAACGATAGCACACACATCATCTAATGCGCAAAATTTTCTTGACTAGGGATCCAAATAAAGAAGCTGTTTCCGGACATCTCTTTGAACCGTAGCAGTAGGGACACGAATAAAGTAGCTGGCTGGATTGTTAAGGCCTGGAGGACTAATGACCATTCTTTTTCATTGGGTCTTGTACCCTCCTCCTAGGGGCTGTCAAAAAGGCTACCCGACACGGCCAACCTGAACACGAAAGATAGAGAATTTCAGGGTCAGGTCTTAATATGTTCGGGTAAACAATAATAAAATGGGTGGGTACTTGTTTCAGATTAGGTTAGGGCCTTCATACTGTTGGACCCCAAACATGTCACTTTAACTTGTCTCAGACTTCCTAGCCATGTTTGGATTTAATTTACTCTGAAGCTCTTAATATGTACCCGCAACTTTTTTCAGTGAATGGCAGCTACGTACTACCCACCAGAAAAAAAATATATATATTATCGATTAGCACAAGGCTGCGATGGAAATTGACATGAGAAAGAGAGAGAGAGAGAGAATTACACCCATTTCTTGAGTAACTAGTCGATTAATTTTTCCTATTGGTATTGCTCTTACGGCAGGTAGGTTTAACTTGGAATGCATTTGAAGGGGAAAAACCAAACCATTCAGGCATATAGGCCTCGTTGATTGCTCGACGTCCCCAGAATCCATGGGCATTCTTCTCATATCTTCTATATGAGCAAATCTTCAATTGCTCAAGGCGACCAGAGGCGGCGGCACTCTCAAAGGGAGTTTCTACGCAATTATGATGGTGGAGGACATTCCGCGTTAGCTCACTAACGCGACAACTTCCATTAACATCGGAAACATGACAGTAATCTTCACTCCAACATGCCAACCCCACCCACATGTTCTAAGCGCTTAAGCAAAACATGGGAACAACTCCAACCCAGAATGTAGAAGCAAGAAACTCAGTATTCTGATGCTCTTAAAGGGAAAAATTACACCGCACGCATGATGATACACATAAGCATCACACAAAATGTACGCCTCAAAAGCCTCGACCAGCCTAAAGACAAAAAGAAGGAAGCCAACATATATAGCAGTCTCTCTCAACGATGTCAAACTCGCTAAAGATCTTATTTGGCATATACAAGACACGAGTTCATAAAATATAAAGACCTTCATGCTTATAACTTCAGCCACTCCAAGCAAGGACAGAGTCCCCAGCAAAATCGAGCAGGATAGTAGTCCTTCAAATAGACCTCCCTGCTATATCCAATAATGTAGAAGCTGAAGGCCCTCTTATGATGGGTCATGGTTACGCGCGTCACTGGCACGACCGAGATCGTGTGCCTCTCGCATATCACCCTCGCGGTTGGAGGCACAGAAGCCCTCTCAGAGATCACTTCGGAAGAGAACTTATTGAGGAAGAACGAGTCTGCAAAGAAGGCTGGAGTGCACTGATGTGCTTGAGTGTTGCACAACTGGACCCCTTTCGCTCTGTGGAAAACCTCTTCTGGAACCGAAGCAGCACCACTTGTTGCGCTCACTTTTCGAGTTGATAGAGTCTTCCTGCAATGGCAGAATAGTATCTTAACCAATGTTTGTACCCTTTAAAGGATGCCTAAATCTTTGAGAGCTAGGAAAACCAATACACTTATTTGAAATACACACCTCACAATATGCTATCACAACTGAAAACATGAAAGCATGTTATCTAACACAATTCCCATGTTAAATTGAAGTAGGTACTCAAATTAGAGCATCTCCAGTTCCTGCACTTGTAAGGCTTCCATGATTGCTTTCATTGAACCCTTAATAAGGAACTATTTGTGCCTTAAGTTGCCATTATCATTCTAAGTTGCTGTTAAGATGCAAACTATATAGTCCAAGAGTGGAAGCAAGAGTCAACAACACTCTGGAGACATTGAAGGATTGCTTCCTACAGAAGAGGCATAGAGCTGTGATTGTGCAGTAACAGAGGGAGAGCAAGCAGGCGTTATACATATCTTTGTCAAAAAGTACAGTATCAAGACTTCTATGCGTTCAGTTAATTCACCCACTAGTTCTACAGTGTAGTAAAACTTTCAAAAGCACATGAGCGCGCATACCATTTGACAACACCAATGCCTCGTGAGAGAAGAGACCCACTTCCGAGACATGTTGTGCATTGAATAAGTCCACGAGACCCACAAGTTGCACAAGGAATATTCCCCTTGCCATTGCATTTGGCACATCTACAAAAATAGAATTATTAACACCACGTCATTCACAATAAACAATCAACATCCAGTCTTCCAGCGCAAGTATATATCAGGAACATCAGATGAACCAACCAACCAGTCGGCCGAAATCATCTTGCCCAACCTCATGGACTATGGTGATTATACTGAGATTTTGCTCCATAAATTTGAGGTTTAAAGACATTAAGCCCTAGTCTAGATGTAAAAGAATGCTGATGACCCGAGAACAAGATAAAGCTTAGAAAAATGTAATCAAATTGCAAGCTTCAGAGCAAAGATATTACATGGAATCAGATCCATCTCTATGAGCAATTAAACCCCTTCCATAACAACCAGGGCATGGTGCCATCTGATTTTCTTTATAAAATCCAGGTTCCTGATCTGCATTGCAAGTGGGACACACTCGATCTCCCCGTCCATCACAACCTGCACAGCTTTCCTCAAGTTATGCCAGTTCATAAACAAAGCCGCACATCACATGACTGATCATAATAATGACATAAATAGAACTTCATCTTTTATATCTTGTTCTTTAACTGCATGTAAAATGATTATCCTAGACTGCACCAAGCAGATAATAGAAAAACACTTCAGTGAAGAAGGATAAAGATGGGCAGTATCACGAATTAAAACATCCTTATATGAAAAGCTGTGAAAAAGATTATCCTCAAAACTACCTGGGCATTTCTCTATAGTTTCAGAAAGAGGAGCATCTGCCCGTGTCTCCTTGTAAGGAACAAAAAGGACAGGAAATTGAGACCTCAGATCCAATTCCCAAAGTCCCACCTCAGGACCCTTATCCTTTCCATCGATGTTACCACCACGGTGGGGTTCTGTTTCCCTTATAATTTCTCTCTCCTCTATAAAGGTATCTAAAGTTCCCACATAAACATTGCAATCTTCAACCGCATGAATTTTCCAAGTACGAGCAGGACGACTCCCCCAACAGCAGCGATGACCAACATGATCAATAAGCAACGCCCGTATCTCTACTTCATCCAGTATTTGCCTACATAAGGCGACACAGTCAATAAACCGTTGTTTCAGAATGCCATGGGCACAACCTTTCCGAAAAAATTATCACGGGGCATAAAACAAAGCATATTTGCAGTTACATGATGAAGTGTCATCAAAACAATGTCAAACATTGATGTCGTATGGAGAGCAATAAGAATACATTGCAACTTTTTCTAATCGAGTTTAATACAGGACGGCATTCCGTTGGCCTTACTAGAAGGTACTTGCTAGAGTTCCACACAGGGAATGGATGACATGCCAATGTTATCACTCTTGAAAATAATGTAAAGGCACAAAATATTCTGCACAAATTATGTACTTGGTCCACAATATTCTGATTTAACAGTGCAGCAAGGGACGTTGCATTTTCTTGACCAGTATAGTACCTAAACCCTGTTAGAAGTTCCATGAAAGGAAAAATCTCCATCTTTAACGTGATTTTTTTTGGATATACCAACTTTCGTGGAGTGACATAACAATGTGCTTTATTCCAGGATAAGTCAGAGACTTCACGGAATTTTGAAAGACCAAAAAAAAAAAAAAAAATTCCTATAGGAAGTGGAAAGCGAGAGTTGGTTATTCCTCAAGGATAACTGTAGCACTCCCAGTAAACCAAGCTTCCTATACAAATTTTACAAAAGTATTCTATTATCGCTATAAATGTACCGAGAGGCATCTGAAAATTGAAGAAACTACTTCATTAAATGCTTTCAAACCACAGAAGTATCACGATCCTGCAAGCTGATCGAATAAAAGGGCGAGAGCAACGGACAATGTTGCAAGATAAAGATGTTTCAGCTAAGCTGGAGGGACACTGAAGCTATAGCAACACCATAAGTAATTTCAAGTATGAAAGGCTGGAAGCACAAGAAAATGAATGAAACCTTTGTGTCGTAACTCCTAAGGGTATATGCTCTAGAATAGCAAAATGGTATCATCTAACGATTACACACATGCAAATGATCCTCAAGAAAAGTAAGGGCGACTCTAACAAATCGTACCTCAGAAACTCACCGGAGGGTCCGCCAATGTCCTCCCCATATCCACCTTCGTATAAAATTGCTTGCTCTGCAGAGCATAAAATTCTATTGTGACAAGAACTTAAGTTAACCAGAACCAGTCCTAAAGTTTCAGACTTTCCAGCATGAAGAGTCAAACCCAGAATCAATCAAGCCGAAAGATCACGCATTCCGCAGTTTTGCAAGGCATGCAACGATCACAATCACAACGTTCAGCAAGCAAAAGATCCGGCACCTAAATCTCATCAACCCAACCCGCACTCTTTCCAAATACGCTCGACCCAAAATCCAAAATTCGGAGATAGGCGACGCAGGACGTACTATCGAGATCGAGATCGGGCTCGGGCGAAGAGAGGAGGGCGGCGTGAATCGAGGGCGGGTAGCGGTCTGAGGCGGCGGCGGCGGACCGAATCTCGTCGACGCTGACCTCGGTGCCGGCCAAGGAAGCGGTGCCGGGCCTTCCCAGGGACTGGTACGAGCGCCACTTGTCAGTCTCCTTCTCCCCATTTTCGCTCCTTATCTCTTCAAGAAGACCCCCAAGAAAGTCACGAAACCGAGACCAAGACATTTCCCATCCGGGCAAGAACGAAACGGCGCGAACCCAGAAAGCGATCGATGCGTACCTGAGAGCAGCGGTTCCTCCATCATCTTCTCCTCGTCTCAGAGGGCAGTGACAGAGAGGGAGGGAGAGGTAGATGTTGAATATAAATGCGGGAAAAACCACTTTTTTCCTTAGCCAAGAAGGAAGAGGAGCCGCTACAGGAGGAAGGAAGCGGTTTTTGTCGAATTCGGGTCACAGCGAGATGGGAGAGGAGGGTCCACGCGTTTCGGGAGGGACGTGCCGACGTCCTGGGTGAAATCGCTTTCATGGGTTGTGACAGGATCGAGATGAGAAGGGCGCGCGACGAGAAGGATATATGCAAGAAAATATGCGTTGACTTTCTCTGTCCTCTCTCTCTCTCTCTTCTTGGGTCGATCCGCATGAGAGTGTCGCCAATTTTCAAGGCGCCTTCTACATGTCCCCGACATCAACAATTTGTTGAATCGCAAAACCAGGGATCGGATCTCGATGGTCGCGGATTTTTCAATGTTTGTAAAGTACGACATGTGATAAGGCGTCCTGAAATGCAGCTGGATACAGCATTTTTAAAAGGAAAAATACCACTAAAAATTCCAAACTTTATCCAAAGCAATAAATTTACCTCAATTTTTATTTTATGACATTAAAAACTTCGAATTTTGCCAATCGTGATACATTTACTTCAAACTTTTTTTCACGGCAAAAAAAACTTTGAACTTATATCCGTATAACATATTTACCCTAAATTATAGGGTATTTTGGTGTTTTTACTTTTTAAATTTTTTTTTTTTTATTCTTCTTCTCTCTTCCCTCCGCCGGCATCAGGCGAGGGCGGCCCTCGATTGGGTCGGGCAAGGACCTCCCTCACCAGATCTGGCTGGCTGGCGGACGGAAGAGAGAAGAAGGAGAAAAAAAAAGGAAAAATAGAAAAAATAAGATGAAAATGCCCCTGATGAGGTAAATGTATTACATTTTGCAAAGTTGAGGGTTTTCATGTTATAAAAAAAAGTTTGGGATAAATTTGTTACTTTGGGTAAAGTTTAGGGTTTTTGATAGTCTTTTCCTTATTTAAATGATGGATTGATTTCTAAAGAGACCATAAAATTTTTCCATTTTCTTACTCTAAAGATAGGCAAAAGAAAAAAGAGTAAAAATTTCTAAGGGAGAAAATATTGTAAAAATAATAAATGATTTACTTATTGCGATTGGCCTTTGAGAACAACCTTTGGATATGTTGTCGTGGTTGAATTGGAAAATGCATGAATATGGGGTCTATAGACAAGATCAACAAGGTTGATGGATAAAGACTTATCAAATAAATTAGAATGTGGGGATCTACTTCTTTATAGTTGGGTTCACATTACATATCAACTTCTCACCTAAAGAAGACTTAAAAAACTCCTACCTCACTACTCACTCTTTTGCTCTCGCACTGCCTTTCTCATCTTTACCAATGCCAGCTCAATCCATCCACATTAGAGCTAACCATAACTAGCTATTACCATGACCACCATCATTATCACCATGGATTGCCATCAATGCCGACATCTCCATTCTCTTTCTCTCTCTACTACTTGCTCTACATCTTTGTAATCCATGACTAGCTGTATCTTCATGGTCACTGCCCACTTAATCGAGATTGACCATAGTTGTCAACCTAACCTCAATTGGAGCCAATCGGTGTTCAAAATTGAGATTGAAAGCCCCAAATCATGCATGCGCGCACGCACAGAGAGAGAGTAATGACGGCTGATGCCAAGGAGACGATGATGATGGCCTCAAAGAGAGTGGCATATTACTTTTAAAAGGCATAATCGATACTAATGAGTAGAGAGTAAACATTTCGCACGTCTACCATCTAACATCTAACATCAAGTGATAAGCGATACCCATTCTAATAAGGGATGATAGATTCATTTTACAAATAGTGTGATTAGATTGATATTTTCTATGTTTGATAAACTCATCTGTCTTTATCTAAGATTCATAGAAAATTGCAATCAATTAGATTTTCGTGACTATAACTTCTCATGAGGAAGTATACGAAAATCTCTTGGCTTTCTTAGGGCCTGTGAGATTGAATCTAACTAGACAAAGAATGCTTGATTGATAAAAAAAAAACTCACTTATCATATATTCAAACATGGCCAATAGGTATGCGACTCTACTGGTGAAGAGATTGGTGGTGGGGCTAAAGAGTACTGGATTCGAGGTTTGATTCTTATGAGTATTGCAAGCACATGTGCATAAAAGAGAGGGCTGAGACCAATATGTATGTATGTATATGTATATTCAAACATGTTAATTAACAATGTTCGAACTATTATAGAATGAGGCCACTAATTATTATACCAAGCTTAAAAAAACTTGAAGTGAGAAAATAAAAATGGCATAAATCAAGTAGATATCATATAGATAAGTATGTAAATATTGTTAATTAACAAGTAGATATCATATAGATAAACATGTAAATATTCTTAATTAAAATGTGTCAATTTATACTTTTGTCCTCACGTCAATATTCTAGAAGTGATGAGTTGTTGAGGGCATTTTGGAAAGAAAAGAGATTTCCTTCAAAATATGAGTATCTTCTTTTCATTACTAGGGACGGTGATTTGTGTAATTGGTGTTATAATTATATAGAAAAATGATACAAATGGGCCCTACAATTTTTTTTGACAAAAGATTTCTTCAAGTGCCATAACTTAGCACAAAAGGGCACTTAAGTGTTATAACTTACGAAAGGTATACTTAAGTGCCACGTTTTGAGAAAAGTGAGACACCTGAGTGTCACCTCCGCGAAGCCGGCCGGAAATCATACGTGGCAATTAAATATTAATATTTCTCGCCGAGGTGGCTCGTCGGAGAGCTAACTCAGCTCTAATTCACCCAAAACGACGTCGTTTCTATAGTTAACCAAAATAGAGCCCTTAAATTGGCCAAAACGACGTCATTTTGGCATAATTTAAATTTTAATGTAATATAAAAATTAATTAAATTAAATTTAAAATAAAATAATAACAATATAGTTTATATTTATTAAAAAAAAAAACGGAGGAGAAGGAGGAAGGCAGCCGGTGGCTGAGGGTTGAGCCCTCGTCGCCGCCGCCTCCCCGCCATCGCCGGAAGGTGGGGGAGGGTCGGCCGAGGCCGCCCAGCCTTGGTCGAGGGCCTGCGTGCCCTCGCCACTAGATCTAGGCGAGGGTCGCCGACCCTCGGTCGGGCTTGGCGGCCCTAGCCCTCACCGTCGGTTGCCTCCCTCCTCCTCTTTCCTCCTCCTCAACCGTTGGCCGCCTCCCATCCTCCTCCTTCCCCCCTTGTCGGATCTGGGCGAGGGCAGCGAGCTGCCACCCGATGGGGGTCACCTTAGCGAGTGGTGGCCCTTGGCCCGGCCGAGCGAGGGCCATCGACCCTCGCCAAATCTGGGTGAGGGCCGTGACCTCGCCCGACCCTCCCCCTTTGTCACCGACCCTTCCTAGCGGCGGCGGGGAGGCGGCGGCGGTGGCTAAGGACTCGGCCCTCGCCTGCCTCCTTTTTCAAAATTTTTTAAAATTTTTAAAATTTTTAAAATTTTTAAAATTTTTAAATTTATTTTTTTTTAAATTTTATTTTTAAATATTTAAATAAAATTATTTTTATATTAAATTTAACTAATTTTTATATTAAATTATTTATCACGTTAGCATCAAAACGACGCCGTTTTGCACTCGCTTCACTGGAAAATTGACACGTTAGCATTTTTGCCTAATTGACACTCAAGTGATTCATTTTGCTTCGGTTTTGGCATTTAAGTGTATATTTTGTAAGTTATGTCACTTAAATATCCCTTTCTGCCAAGTTATGGCACTCCAAGGATCCGCATGTCCATTTTTTTTTTTTTTTTTGGTAAGGAAATGGGCCCTACATTTTAGCTCTATTTGCAATGTAATCATTGTAATAATTCAATGTGGTCCTTGAACTATTTTAAATGTTTGATTTAGTCCTTAAATTTCAATTTGTTTAATTTAGTCAAGTCAAGACTTTTCATAGTTACACCATTACCTAGATTTCATAGTATATTTGCATTTCAACCTATTTCCTAAATCAACAAAAAGTATGACTATCTTTTTTATTACCTTTATAACATTTTTTTTTTTTTCTCTTTGTAAATATTACGATAGTTTCATTTGAGTATATTTTAGCTTATAATTTCTATAATAATAAAGTAGAACATCATTTAGAGTTGCATTGAGTTGATATTCTTGTAGTTCTTATTTCCCAAATTATATATTTAACTAAATTTAATTAAGAAAACACAAAATACAAAAAATTAAGTATTTTATTTGCCTAAAAATTATGAGCAAGATTTATATCAATATAAAATAAAAAAATCTACAAATTAACTAATATCGTTATTAAATGTTGTGAAAGGGAAAAAAGTGTTTTGTATTATTAAATAAAGTTCAACATATACATCAAAATAAGCCCTAAAGATCCTAAAGACCACTTTATCCTTTATACTTCTAATATTCCCCCTTAAGCTGGAGTATAGATATTAATCATGCCCAGCTTATTACAAATATAATATATCCTTCCATTACCCTAGTAGTTAAGTAAAAATGTTTGCAAGTTGTTCGCAAGTTCAAATGTGTGACTGGGAATGATCAATCCACTTTGCAACTTCTCTTAAATAAAATGATAGTCAATCTCAATATATATTTTGTTCTTTCATGAAACATGTGGATAGAAGTTATATGCATTGCAACTTTATTATTACACCATAGAATCATGGGTACTGAAACTTTGAAGCCTAACTCAGTTAATAATTATTGAATCTACACTAATTCACATGCCACTTGTATCGTGACTCTATATTATGACTCAACACTAGAGCGGGCAACAACACTTTATTTGTTACTCTTATATGATACTAGATTTCCTCCAACCAAGGTACAATAGCTAGTGGTTGACCTTCAATTGTCTGAGACATTGCCCAATCAGCATTAGAAAATTATTCAACTCTATTATGACCATGGTTTTGGTAAACAATTCATTTTTTTGAGTCTTCTTTAAGTACCACAATATCCGAATAACTGCATCTCGATGAGATGTACGGGGGGAAGACAAAAACTAGCTTACCACACTAAAGGCAAAATTTGGACGAGTAATTGTGAGATAATTCGGCTTACCTATTAGTCTTCTATATTTCTCGGGATTATCAAGAATCTCTCCTTCCTTAATAGCTAATTTAACCCCTTGTTTCATGGGTGAATCAAGAGGCTTTGATCCCAATGTACCTATTTCAATAAGCAAATCCAAGACATATTTTCACTGTGACAAAACAATACCTTTTTGTAACTGTGCAATTTCAATTCCTAAGAAATACTTCAACTTTCTAAGTCTTTAGTCTAAAATTGTTTCTAAAGATAGATCTTTTGTTCATCTACACCAATCAAGTCATCTCTCGTGATGATAATATCATCAACATACACAATCAAGAACAATTTGCCTCCCTCTGACTATTTATAAAAAAGAAAGAATGATCATTTCCACATCTAAACAAACCAAAAGAAAGTATAGCCTTAGAAAATCTTCCAAATGATGCCCATGGGAATTGCTTCAAACCATACAAAGATTTTTTAAATTTGTAAACGAGTCTCCCATACTCCCCCTGAGCAACAAACCCCAAAAGTTGTTCCATGGTAACTTCCTCATTAAGAACTGTGCAAAAACGCATTCTCAACATCAAGCTAAAACAAGGGGCAGTTATATGTGGCAACAAGAGATATCAAAATTCGAACATATGTAAGTTTGGTAATAGGAAAAAGTATCCAAATAGTCAACTCCATACACCTAGGCATACCCTTTGACAAAAAGCCTTACTTTTAAACGAGCAAGAGAACATCAAGATTGACTTTCATAGCATATACCCATTGACAACCAATAACTATTTTGCCCGAAGAAAGAGGTACCAAATCCCAAGTTTGATTAATTTAAAGAGCCTATAATTCTTCTTCCATTGTTGTTCTACAGTTAGAACTTTGTAATGCCTCAGCTATAGACTTATGGACAAGATGTTGTTCAATAATAGGCAAACATAACCAAAAAGAAGGAGACATAGAAGAATATGAGATGAAGTATGCAGTAGAATGTTGAGTACAAGTATGTGTACCTTTGCAATGAGCAATAGAAAGATCAAGATCAGATACAGGAAAAGAGTCAATTTATGACAAATCTAAAGTAGAAGATGATGTAGTAGTGATAGGAGGAAGGGGGGAGTAGTAGCTACTAGAGGACTTCGAGTATAAGCCTAGAGAGGAGGTGGCCCAAACAATTAGAGCAGTTGATCAAATGGTGGTCTCATATAAATCTTCATCCAATTTAAACATAGTAATCGGAACATCATGATAAGAAATGGATTCAAAGAATGAAGTATTAGCAATTATAAAGTATTTTCTCAATGATGGAGAATAACAACAATATCCCTTTTGAGTAAGAGAATAACCCATAAACATACACTTGATGGCCCTGGGATCAAGTTTTGATACTCCACGTTGATGATCATGAATAAAACAAACAGAACAAAAAATTCAGGGTGGTAAGACAAATAGTGACTCATTTGGAAATAAAATAGAAAATAAAATGCCACCTCACAAAATAAAAGAAGGCATGCAATTAATGAGATGGCATGCAGTTAGAATAGTATCAGACCAAAAGGTTTTATGGACATTCATCTCAAATAACATGGATCTAGTAACTTCCAATAAATGTCTATTCTTCCTTTCAATAATACCACTCTATTGTGGTATATCATGACAAGAAGATTCATGAATTAGAAAAGGCCACAAAAAAGTACTCTTTAGCATCATCAAAACGCAAAACTTTAACATGCACACCAAATTGAGTATGAATTTCATATATAAATGCATGAAATATTGAAATTAATTCCGAACGATTTTTCATTAAATAAAACTAAGTGCCTCTGGAATAGTCATGGATGAAAGTAAACAAAATATCGGAAACCCAAATTGGAAGCCACATGACAAAACCCCAAATATCTAAATGAACTAACAAAAAAGGAGATGCTACTTGTTTAATGACTCCAGGTGGATAACTAATACGATGTAATTTGCCAAGTTGGCATGACTCATATTCTAGACTAGAAAGGGACCGAAAACTAGAATCTAACCTCCAAAGACTTTGTAAAGAAGGATGACCAAGACAACAATGAATCCGTTGTAGAGATGCAACACTGGAGCAAGTTTTTAAAGGAGCATCTTCAAGCACATAGAACCCCCGCCTCATGTACTCCACCAATCATCCTTTTCGAAGCCAGATCCTAGAAAATCAAGAATCATGGTAGAATGTCACCGAATATTGAAATTTTTTGGTTAATTTATTGATTGACATGAGATCAAATGGAAATTGTGGAAGATAAAGCATTGAGGACAATGACAATGAAGGAATTGGATGAATAGTGCCAACCCCTTTAACTTGTGTAGACGATCCATTAGCTAAGGTAAATGTGGATGACAATAGAGTAAGAAAGGAAAATATACACTTATTTTCTATTTCATATTTTATCAAAGCCAAGTTATTAACCCTAATTGATTGAGCAATCACTTGTTGTCGTTTACCACTCTCCGACGTTGATCACTCATCAAAACAAGTTACCTGCACTGTGACTTGCCTCTGAATCCTCACTTTTCTCTCACTCTCTCTAGCGCGACCAATCTCATGCGCAACTCGCCTTGCACGAGTCATATGAGTGACACAACCCTTTTGTGTGAGGTCACGCGATGGTATGAGATCTCCTTGGCTTTTTTGCCTTGCTCCTGTAAGGCTATGTGATAGAATTATTTGGCTTTATGGATCTTTCTACAAGGCTATGTGAGATTTTCTTGACTACCTAAGCCACTTTGCTTTGGCCAAGTCTAGATTTCATGGCTTTTTTAATCTATTGACTATGCGTTTTGAAATTGGTAACTTCTAGAATTATTCAATGAGAGTACAACACTTTTTTTTTTCCCCGATTTTGATTAGTGAAGGAATTACAGAGAAGTTCTTGGGTCGATGCTAGTGAAAGCAACATTGATGCTCTAATTTGTGGGTTGCCATTGAGTTAGCAACCCGAGAAAAAAAAAATTAGGTGGTCTCTTCTTTTGGGTGGTTGAAATTTTGGGTGCTGCAGAATTTTTCAAAATCTTGGATTATTTAATTGTTGAGGCTGAATTGTCGGAAGAAAATATCATGAAAACTTTCTTATTATTTCTTGGGAATGGCTAATCCTACGAAGAATAAAGCTGGGATGATCTTAAGAAAAATATCTCTATGATGATTGTAATGATTTTCTCATCATCTAATCGAATTACTGATAAAAAGCTTGAAGGTAGTTCTAACTTCCATCAATGGACGAAAATTGTGAAGCTTACTTTGACAGGTAGGAATCGGCATAGACATTTAACAAGTCTAAACCCAGAGATGATGCAACTTGGGATTTTATGACGCACGTATTTTTGGTTAGATGTTAAACTATGTGAAGAGTAATGTAGTTGATTTGTTAACTTATATTGACATAGTCAGAGAACTGTGAGAGTACTTGGATATGTTATATTCTGGCCAAAATAACCTGTCGCGGATTTAAGAGCTATCGCAGGAGTTTTACTGATCGAGAAGGAATGAACGTTCTATTACACAGTACTTTGTTGATTTTAAGAGAATGTACGAGGAATAGAATGATGTTCTCCCTATTTCAGCCAATGTTAAGCAAATACAACTTTAGAGAGAACAATTGGCTGTAATGGGATTCCTAGGAGGTCTTGGTTCCGAATATGAAACTATTGGATCTCAAATTCTTGGAGAAGAGACTATTGCATCACTCATAAATACATTTGCTCGAGTTCTTCGGGCATCTCGTGAGTCTTCTTAAAATACTTCACCATGGTAGATAGTTCAACTCTTGTATCCCAGACTTGAACTAGTAGTGGTAGTAGGAGTGATGGAGAAAACCGTGGAGGATATGGTGGACATGGTGGCTGAGAGAGAGGCTAAGCATAGAAATAGGGAGAGACCAAGGTCAATAGAATAATAATGAATGATCTTACATGTTTTATGATACTGACAGAAAATGTAATGGAGACTTGGAAGAAAGCTTTTTCTGTGTATATTCATTGTACTGATTTACATTACATTGGTAAATTTATAGTGTAAGAGACAAAGGAATAAAACAGGAAAAAATAATAAATGAATCTCTATTTTTCTATTTTCCTATTTACTAAAACTAATCGGAATCTTCAAGATACATTCAAGATACATTTCCAACACTCCCCCTCAAGCTGGTGGCCTGTAGATGTCAAGGATACCTAGCTTGCTTAATAGGTACTTGTGCTGTTTCGACATAACGCTTTAGTGAAGACGTCCGCGGGTTGCTCGGTTGTTCCTATCCCTTTTGTCACGAGAACTCCGTCTTTGATTCTATCCCGAGTGAAATGACAATCCACTTCTATGTGTTTTGTTCTTTCATGAAAAACTGGATTTGCCGCTAATTTGAGTGCAGCATCATTATCACAAAACAATTTAGTTGGTCCACTGACCTGTATTCCAAGGTCCAAGAGTAGTCCTCGTATCCGGACTATTTCAGCAGTCTTTGCCATAGCCCGATATTCGATTCTGCAGATGATAGTGAAACAGTTGCTCGCTTCTTTGTCTTCCAAGAAATCAATGACTTTCCCAACTTTATACAAAAACCAGTAATAGATCTTCTGGTCATTGGACAAGTAGCATAATCTGTGTCGCAGAAAGCCGTCATCTTCATATTGCAGTCACGAGATAGAAGTATACCAAGGCCTGGACATCCCTTTAGATACTTTACAACCTTTAATGCCGCATCCATATGTGATTGCTTTGGCATATGCATGAACTGACTGAGTATTTGTACGGCATATGATATATCAGGTCTTGTCATTGTGAGATATATCAACTTTCCGACAAGTCGCTGATATTCAGAAGGATCTTTGAGCACTGAGTCCTTAATGGTTGAAGGAGAACTAATGTCATATTCATGCGTCGTCAACTTGACATTCTGCTCAACTGGGATGACTGCTAGTTTGCATCCTGATAAACCTGCTTCAGAAACAATCTCTAAGATGAACTTCCTTTGACTGAGACAAATTCCTTCATTGGATCGAGCAATCTCGATGCCGAGAAAATATTTTGGTGGTCCCAAATCTTTGATGTGAAAAGTGGAGTGCAAATACCTTTTGAACTTGGCAACATCAGAATCATTGTTTCCCATAATCAGTATGTCATCAACATATATTAACAAATAAATTGATAAGTCTTTTGTAGTACGGGTAAACAAGGCATAATCATATTTAGAATGTTCAAAACCTGCATTGGTTAGTGCAGCAGTGAACTTGGCATACCATTGTCTAGATGCCTGTTTTAATCCATATAAGGATTTGCGAAGATGACATACCCGAGACTCCCCCTGTCTGCGTAATCCTTGTGGAATATCCATGTAGATTTCTTCATCTAGATCACCGTGGAGAAAAGCATTATGGACATCCATTTGATGGAGAGACCAATTCCGTATGGCTGCAACAGACAAGAAGGAACGTACCGTGACTTCTTTAGCTACTGGAGAAAAAGTCTCGTGGTAATCAAAGCCTTCTTTTTGAGTGAATCCCTTGGCAACTAATCAAGCCTTATAGCGCTCAATAGAACCATCTGCCTTGAATTTGATCTTATAAATCCACTTGCAGCCAATCGGTTTCCGTCTTGGAGGCAAAGGCACAATATCCCAGGTGTGATTTTCCATGAGAGCAGTAAGTTTGGATTCCATCGCGTGTCGCCATCTAGGATCTCGTCTTTGCCTCGGCGAATGAGGAGGGTTCTCGTTCTTCGGATATACGATCGATACAACACATATGTCCCGACAATAGCGATTAAATGACACATATGAGGTAATAGGATACCGTGTACCGAAGAACTTCTTGCAGAACATATGTAATCCTTAGTCCATGTAGGTGGACGAGTGTGCCGTCCATATCGTCGAGGCTGCTCAAGGATATGTCTTTGGAAGATTCGATGACTCGGAATAACCGATGAGACAGTTTGTTGGAGAATGAGATTGGGAAATGTCCTCAGATAAACTTGGCGATGTTGCTGCTGAAGGTGTAGATTCCATTAATACAGATGGAGATACAAATGGTCCTGATGATATGGGTGGTTCTAGTGCGATAAGATACTCTGGTGCTGAGGATAAAGATTCACTGGACAAAAAATCTCTTTCGTGCCCTGATGGTAAAGAGAACTGTGATGGAGAAACCATTTCCTGAAATGGAAATACATCTTCATGGAATACAACATCCTTGCTAACGAAAAAGGTCCCTGTAGAAATCTCCATAACTCGATTCCTTTCTGAAGAGGGGGATATCCCATAAAAACGCACTGAGTGGCACGAGGGCCCATTTTATCTCGAGGACCCACATTTGTTGTATAACATAAACAACCAAATACTTTAAGATGTTTATTATCAGGCTGTTTGTTGTAAAGCATCTCAAAAGGGGTCCTACCATTAAGAATTCTAGTTGGCATGCGATTGATCAAGTAAGCTGCTGTGACCACACAATCTCCCCAAAAATCTTCTGGAATGGAAGCTTGATATTTTAGAGCACGGGCAACTTCTAACAGATGCCTATGTTTGCGCTCAACGACTCCATTTTGTTATGGAGTGTAAGTGCAGGAATTTTCATGAAGTATACCATGGGAAGATAGCAATGTGTTGCAATCGGAAGTGAAAAATTCACGTCCATTATCTGTACGGATTTTTTGTACAGATTTACCAAACTGATTTTTAATTATGGAAATGAAACTTGATAAATGACCAAAAGTTTGGCTTTTCGATTGCATAAGATAAACCCATGTGGCTCAAGTGTAATCATCAACAATTGTAAGGAAGAATCGAGATCCGTCACGGTGAGGAGTATGATAAGGTCCCCAAATGTCCATATGAAGCAAAGAAAAAGAATCTGTTGCACGAGTTGTACTTTTCGGAAAAGGTGCTCGAGATTGTTTAGCTAAAGGACATATTGGACATTTTGGATGAGGAAAAGAAGCACTGTGACCCAATTGTTGATGAGAAAGGAGATTTTTATTTGAACTGATGGCATTACAAGAAACATGCTTATTTAATAATTCTAAATCTCCTGGGGAGTTGTTCCAGAAATAGAGTCCCTCTACCATATTACCCAAGGCCATCACTTTGCCAGTCAAATGGTCCTTAAAAAGACAATTGCCTGAATTGAATGTGGCATGGCAAGAGTTATCCTCACATACTCTTGAGACAGACAAAAGATTGAATTCAAATTATGGAATATATAAGACATTTTTCAGGAGTAAGTTTTGACCAAGGTGTACGGTGCCGGTTTTGGTAACATTTGTGATGTTTCCATTTGGAAGACGCACCGTGATAGGGAATTCTGGCATTTTATATGTGTGAGTAAATAGATTTTTGTTGCATACTATGTGATCACTAGCACTAGAATCGATAATCCATACATCAACTGAAAAAGAATTCTTGTATAGGAATTTACCTGAGAATCCTGCACCTTTATCGCTAGTTTTGAGTTGGTCTAGCATTTGTACAATATTCTAATATTGTTCTTGGGTGATCATCTGGTGAGGTGATCCATCTGCCTTTTGTGCAAAAACTTGAGAAACTATGGATTCTCTCTTTTTGTCTTTATCATTGGGCTTTCCATGTTGCTTCCAACACGTCTCAATCGTATGATGCGACGTTTACAGTAGTTGCAAAATTTATTTTTAAATCTGGGATTTTGCCCACCTGACCTTTCTTGATGACGTGGCACGATCCCAGCCGTCCGATTCTGTTGAAGCCGCGGATAAATGATGGCCGTCCGATCCAGCGCGTTGATCTCGTCCGTCCGTTCCAGCGCTGAGATTCCAGCCATCCGATCCAGCACATCGATCGCGTCCGTTCGTTCCAGCGTTGAGATTCCAGCCGTCGGATCCAGCGTTTCTATCTGAGCCGTCCATTCTAGATCGGCGATCCCAGCCATCCATTCCAAATCTTAGATTCGAGCCGTCAGATCGCAAAGACCTAGGGTTTCCTCCGGTTCTTCTCGCAGCGGCCGCAGCCACGACCTTTCTCTCCGGATCCGTGGGGGTTAGGGTTACGCTGGATCCATCGCTCGAGGGAAGAACGGCAAGGCTCATGCCTTCGCCTACCCGAGCGTGGTCGCGGCGGCCGTCCGATGATGCTCCTCTTGGACGGCCAACTGATAAATGCGGCCGAGCGGTGGTGGAGGGTCCATTGCGAGGATTTGCGACTGGAAAGCCGAGAAGGATTCATTGAGAATCAGTAAGAATCTCGTCGTCTTCTGTCTTTCTTTAATTTTGTGATACTGTTTGATGGTTTCTTCGGGCCCCTCGAGGTGTTCTTCGGCGGCCTCAAGTTCATTCCATAGGGCAAAGAGGCGGTTGAAGCAGGAGGTAACCGAGAGGTTCCCCTGCTTCAATTCTGACATGGCTTGAGTGATGGTGAACAGCTTCGCTCTGTCGAGGCGTCCATACATCTCGCGGATGCTGTCCTAGAGAACTCTGGAATCTTCGGTAGGCGGAAGTCCGGCTGCGATTTCTGGTGCAAGACAGTTGCCGAGCCATGTGCGAACCAGTTGGTTGCACTTGCGCCATTGCCGTTGAAGTCGCTCGTCGGTCGGAAAAGGAACGACTCCGTCAAGGAGGCCGTCCTTGTCTTTGGTGACAAGGGTGCGCCGGAAATCCCTAGCCCAAGCCGTGTAGTTCTCTGCGCCGGTAAGCTGGATCCCGATGATCTTCAATTCAGGTTCGTCGGCCGGCGATGTGTAGAGAGGGTCGCCGGATTCAAGCCAGCCGTCGCCGCCGCCAACCGGAAAGAACAACGGCGCATATCCGGGTTGAAATCCCGGGTAGGGATTCGTCCCTTGACCCGGGTTAGATCCGAATCCCTGACCCGGCGGCGCATATCCGGGTTGAAATCCCGAGTAGGGATTCGTCCCTTGACCCGAGATGGATCCGGTTCCTTGACCCGTAACGGATCCAGATTCTCGAGCCGGAATTGTCTGTCCCGATGCCTCTATTGGGCCTGTTACAGACGATGACGGCCCAATGGGATATTGAGGCCATACCTGTCCTGGTGACGGGCCAAACGGATACTGGGTCCATACCTGTCCATAAGCTGGAGGAAAAGTTGCGGGCCATTGGATTGGGCCGGATGTATGGCCCACCGTCAGAATCAATCTTGCAGAAAGAGTCTCTTCTGATGGTCGAATAGAGGTTCGGTCTTCGCCATCTGGGGTTGGTGTCTCCTCTGTTGATTAATTCTCAACATTATTTGTAATGACAAAAAAAAAATATGAATTCCTAACCGTTTTGCTAGTCTGTTTTGCAGATAAAGATGATGCAACAACAGGCCAGAAAAGGAACGGTGGCAATTCAAGAATATGCGGAAGCTAGACCAGAGTATCGCTCCGATACCATGACAGAAAATGTAATGGAGACTTGGAAGAAAGCTTTTTCTCGTGTATATTCATTGTACTGATTTACATTACATTGGTAAATTTATAGTGTAAGAGACAAAGGAATAAAACAGGAAAAAATAATAAATGAATCTCTGTTTTCCTATTTTCCTATTTACTAAAACTAATCGGAATCTTCAAGATACATTCAAGATACATTTCCAACAGATACCTCTAGGGTCACACGGACATGTCATTACTGTGGCAAACTTGGTCATATTTAGAAATTTTGTTGTAAGTTACATGAACCAAGGCGACAATAACAATTTGTGAATAATGCATCTGGTGCTGACTCTTCTCCAAATTCCTCTAAAGGTAAGGTAGTTGTTATGTCCAAGAAGGAATTTGCTGTGATACCATGTGCAAGGTAAAAAAGTGATTTGTGTTATTCAATAAATTTCAACATATACATCAAAATAAGCCCTAAAGGTCCAAAAGACTACTTTACCCTTTATACTTCTAACAAATGTTATTATGAAAACACTTATTTTTTAAATAAAAGAAATATAAATCATATGACTCAAAATGAAGTTACATTTTAACTATTATAGAAATCATATGTTAAAATGTATTTCAATGAAACTATCGTAATATTTATATAGAACAAAAAGGGGAAATATATTAAAAAGATAGAATATACTTGGTTGATTTAGGAAATGAATTGAAATGGAAAAATATTCTAAAATATGGGCAATAGAGTAATCAGGAAAACTTGTGAATAGTACTAAAAGATTAATTTGACTTTACATGGAAAGTTGAGGAATTAGATTGAACTAATTGAAAATTTTAGATACTATATTAAATATTTAGAAATAGTTCAAGAATCACATTAAAAGAATTAAAAGTCCATAAGTGACATGTATCATTGTCCCTAGTTATGTTTATTATTCGTTTCAATTTGCATCAACAACACATGAAAATGTGATTTAAAAAGTTAAAAATGTGTATTGTGGCTCGTGACAAAGACATGCCGAACTCATATCAATATACAAATTAGACACGTCATGTTACATCATATTTGAGTTTTTCTCTTCATATTTTTTATCTTTTCTCATATCATATTTCCCATGGGTACATGGAATGCGACTAACAATGCCATCTATATTCATTGCATATCACATGGCAACGAGTGTCCAATAGACACTTGCAGCATGTGATCTAAAAAATTTTACAATTTCCATGTCCATCTTTTCTCTTATTATATGTAATAAATACTTTCAAATTCAAGATATTTCATATTACTAAGTAAACAATCTTTTGAACAAAATTCACATTGTTGTACAATCCACATATAAACAAATAGATAAATAGATTTTTCCCGATCGAACCTAATTTGCCTCCTTAATCCCCATTCCGGTCTACATATGGCACGTTAACCCTATCATCCTTCCTCGAGATACTTATCATATACAAAGTTGGGTCGGGCCGGGCCATATGAAGCAAGGCTACTTCTTCATAAATGAGTATAAAAATGCCTTTAATTGCAATGGCAAAAATGTGATTTTTTTTTGGGGCGGCACTATTTCCATTCCCTAAATAACTAAATCCACCCCTATTTGTACTAAAAAGATAACATTGTCCTCAATCTTTCAATTGCAGTTTAAAACGATAGCCCCACTTCTTCTTTTTTCTATTTTTTCTTTTCTATTAAAGATAATTACCATAATTAAGCATTTCCCTTTTTTGTAGCTTATTAAAGAAATCTGCATTATCAAATATTCCTATAATGTTTTATATACTCCTTGTAAAATTATCTCACTAATAGTAATGAAAAAAAGACTTTTTTTGATATAGTATAAAATTGAAAATTATTTTCTTCATATTTATTTTATAATAATTATCTATTTTTTGTCCCTCTTATCTCAAAACTCACTTTCTTGGTAAAATTTTTATTAATTTCATTAGTCTAAAATATTTATCAAGTTTCTTTATTTACTATATCAAAGAATTTATCTTTTGTCCTTATTATATTGGCAAGATACTATTATACAAAGCATATAAGACATAGAGGAATATCTAGGAATACACTTCAAATATTGTGCACAATGAGGTATCTTGATATTTTTTTCATTAACAGTTCATAGATAATTTTGATTTTTGTCAATCCAAAATAATGACATGTAACTAGCATTTTCAAAACAAATTCTTACTTTATGCAATGTTTCAATTTAATAAAAGTTTATCTACTTAACAATTTATCTATAATTTTGATCGATTATGTAGAAAAGAACTAGATTTCTTGGAAATTTCTCCTTTCGACAAAACAAATCTTTATGGAAGTAATGTCTAACAATAAAAGGCATAATGCCTTTAATATACATGGATAATCTACAATAAACGAAAAACTAAATAGATAATATTCTTAATTATTATAGATAGATTTTACATAGATTTAGAAATACTAAAAAACGAAAAATTAAATAAATTTGGGACCACCAATTTAATTAAATGATAGAAAACAATTTTTCCTTTTCAGTAAAAATTGTGTGAATTTAGTCATACAAAGGGGTAGAAATAGCCTTGCTCTTTTTCTTTTTTTATGGTTTTGGTTTTAGGACCGTCTGGCCTCCCCTCTCTATTCTATTATGAAAAATTTGTCCCCTCCATCGTCGGTGGTGACTGGTGTTTAACCAAATAGTAATAATTGGGGCAGCGCTATTTTCACCTCCTATATGACTAAATCCACCCAATTTTCACTAAAAAGACAAAATTATCCTCTATCATTCAATTGCAATTTATATTAGTGGTCCCAAATTTATTTACTTTCATTTTTTTAGTATTATTATATTTATGTAAGATTTAATTAACATAATTAATAATTTCATATATTTTTTAGTATTTTTATATTTCTGTAAGATTTACTTCCACAATTAATAATTTCATATGTTTACTTTTTGTTTATTGTAGATTTTCATGTATGTTAAAGGCAATATTTCTTTTTATTGTTTGATATTACTTCCATGAGAATTTGGGCTGTCCAAAAGAGAAATTTCCAAGAAATCTAGTTTTTTTCTACGTTGTCAATTAAATTTATAGATAAATTTTTAAGTAGATGAAATTAACTAAATCAAAACATTGCATAAAGTCAAGATTTTTTTTTGAAAATTTCAGTGAAATATCATTAATTTGGATTGACAAAAATTAATATTATCTATGAACTATTTATGAAAAAATATAAAGTTATGTCATCGTGCACAATATTTTTAGTGTATTCCAAGATATTCTTCTAACATTTTACATGTATAAAAGTATCTCGTCAATATAATAAGGAGAAAAGATAAATTCTTTGATATAATTAATAAAAAGACTTTCTATATATGTTCGGCTAATGAAATTAATAAAATTTTCACCAAGAAAGTGAGCTTTTGGAATAAGAGGACCCAAAAAAAAAGTTGTTATAAGATCAATGATAAAGAAGAGACTTTTTAGTTTTATATTGTATTAAAATGTCTCTTTTCTTTACTATTAGCGAGATAATTTTACACGGAGCATACAAACGTTATAGGAATATCTTAGAATGCACTTTTTTTTTAATATGCTTAAAAAATATGAAATATTTAATCAAGATAATGTCCTGAATAAAAAAGGAAAAATAGAAAAAGGGGTGGGGCCATTATTTTAAACTAGAGTTAATACTTTGAAAAACCCCAAATTGGTACACCTATGATAATTTTCGACCATGAAAAATCCCAAACTAGTACCCTTATGACAAATTTACCTCAACTAACCATAAAGAATCATAAACTGGTACTCCAAAATAATTTATTCAACAGCAAAAAACCTCAAACTAGTAAATTTGTGACAAATATACCCTCCGCTAAATTGCATTAATACCACAAAAAATCACAAAAATTGTAAACTGTGACAAATAGAGCGTAAAATCCCAAAACTGTCACATGTCATTTAACTTAATAATTTGACAGTAAAATTTAATAAAACTAGCATATGGTAAATTTGTCACAAGTATACTAGTTTGGGGTAAATTTGTCAAAGGTATACCAGTTTCGGGTTTTTGGTAGTAAAAAAAATAGTTGGGTAAATTTGTCATAGATGTACCAGTTTGGGATTCTTCAAGATATTAACCCTTTAAACTATAATTGAAAGATTGAGGGTAATTTTATCTTTTTAGTATATATGGGAGTGAATATATTTATTTAGGCATTAAAATAGTGCCTCGTAATTAAAGGTAGAATATATATTTTTTTGATTTAAGAAATGAATTGAAATTAAAAGACATTATAATATCTAGGCAATAGTGTAATCATGAAAGCTTGTGAATAATTCGATTTTGCATGGAAAGTTGAAAAATTAGTTAGAACTAATTGAAAATTTTAAGTAATGTATTAAATATTTAGCAATAGTTCAAGAACCACATTAAAAAAATTAAAAGCCTATGAATGACATGTGTCATTGTCCCTAATTGTATTTGTAACTTGTTGCAATTTGTATCAATAACACATGAATATATTAGTTTTTTTTTTTTGTCAAAAACATGAGTATATTGATTAAAAAGGTACAAATGTGTATCATGGCTTGTCATATCAACTTATAAAATTAAGTATCTCATATCATGTCATATTTGATTTTTTTTTCTTAGTATTTTGCATCTTTCTTCGCGTCATATTCTCAAAAATGTGACTAACGTTATCATCTATATTCATTTATATTACACAATAACGAGTCCAATAGACACTTGCCAAGCATGTAATCTAAGAAAGTTTACAATTTTTATGTCCCGCTCTTCTCATATTATAAATAATAAATACTTTCAAAATCGAAATATTTCATATTACTAAATAAAATAGTCTTTTCCACAAAATCCATATCGTTAGTTGATGAAGTTGTTCAAAAAGTCTGGGCCGCTCTAGCTTCAATACCTTTCTTAAGCTTGACCCAGGGACCGAGAGAACTAAATAAAACCGGGATTGGGTTGCTAAAACCTAACAATGCTACTCTCTACCTCAGAATTGGGCCTCTAGCCCCCCATAATCTCTTTTGGATTTTATTTATTCTTAAGCCCATTTGGATTGTTCCTCTATATTATCTACATGAAATGAACGGTGGATTTTTTTTTGATAAAAAAAATACGATACACATATTGTTGGGGAGAGCTCGGATATAACAATTCACCACGGCCAAACGCAATCCAGGATCAATTTCTCCCCGATACTAAATCAACTTAAAATCTCTTAACCCCCAGCAACAACCAGCAATGTATAGCCTCACAAAATGCAAATATAATACTGAAATGATAAGTAGACAAAGAAATAACGACACCAGCAAGGATTTAACGTGGAAAACCCGTGCGGGAAAACCACGGACCGCCCAAAACATCCACTAATCACCAAGAATAAAGCAGGATACACAAAGTATTCTTCTCTAGTCACACACTGAGGTTCAACATCAACATTACAATCATCTTCTTTCACCACATGGGTGGATAAAAAGTTTTGAGCCAGCGAAAACCTTAACCGCAACCTGGCAATTCGGAGACGGTTCTCGACGAACAAAAACCATCAACTCGTAGCCCTCGGTCTCACGAACAACATACTGAAATTTGAGCTGATTCCGACAATATTTGGCCTTCGAATCAAAGCCGCAAAGTTGCAAGCTTTTTCTTTTCTTCTATTCTCCCTTCGGTGGTTTTTCTTCTCTCTCACTTTTCTTCTTCTGGATGCGCACACCCCACGTACGACAACTCCCTTCTTTTTGTTCTTTTTCTTTTCTTTTTGTTTTCTTTTTCTTTTTCTTTTAATGCTGGCTGGGCCCCACATGTAGGTGGACCCAGCCAACACATATAAACAAATGGATAAATCGACTTTCCTATCGAACGTAACACGGCTCCTTAATGCACGGTTTGATCCACCCATGGCAAGTTAACCCTATCCTCCCTCCTCAAGATATTTATCATATACGAAGTCGAATCAGGCTGGGCAGAATGATGCAAGGCCGCTTCATCATAATTAAGTATAAAAATGCCTTAATTATAATTGTGAAAATGTGAATTTTTTTAATGGTTTTGGTTTTAGGGACTGTCCGGCCTCCTCTCTTTATCCAATTCCGAAAAAATCCGCCCCCACCGTTGCTGGTGGTGGCACTGTTGTTCAACCCCAAAACCTTTCTATTGTAGGGTTTTTCTAAGAATTTGAACAGAAGTTCCTCCAAAATTTTGAACAGAAGTTCCTCCAAAAATTCTCGAAATCGCTAGGAATAATTTGATTTTACATGGAAAGTTGAGGAATTAGATTGAACTAATTGAAAATTTTAAGTATTATATTAAAATATTTAAAAATAGTTCAAGGACCACATAAAAAAAAAAAAAAATTAAAAGCCTATGAATGATATGTGTCATTATCCCTAATTGTATTTGTAACTTGTTGCAAGTTGTATCAATAACACATGGATATATTAGTCTTTTTTTGTCAAAAACATGAATATATTAGTTGAAAAGGTACATATGTGTATTGTGGCTTGTCATTTTAACTTATAAAATTAAGTATCTAATGTCATGTCATATTTAAATTTTTCTCTTCATATTTTGCATCTTTCTTCATGTCATATTTACAAGAATGTGACTAATGTTATCATCCATACTCATTGTATATTACACAATAACAAGTGTCCAATAGACACTTGCCAAGCATGTAATCTAAAAGAGTTTACAATTTCTGTGTCCTGCTCCTCATATTATACGTTATTAATACTTTCAAAATCAAAATATTTCATATTACTAAATAAAACAGTCTTTTCAACAAAATCCACATTGTTAGTCAACACAGTTGTTCAAAAAGGCCGGGCTACTCTTAACTCCAATGCCTTTCTTAAGCTTAACCCATGGACCAAGAAAACTAAATAAAATCGTGGATCGAATTGCTAAAGTCCAACTAGGCCACTCTCTACCCTCAGAATTGGGCCTCTAGCGCGCCCCCACCCCCTCCCCCTTCTTGTGTTATCTACTTGAAATGAAATTAGGATTTTTTCAATAAAAAAATAAAACACACGTATAAGCAAATGGATAAATCGGCTTTCTTGATTGAACCTAACACGTCTCCTTAGTCCACGGTTTGATCCACCTATGGCAAGTTAACCCTATCCTCCTTCCTTGAGATATTTATCATATACAAAGTTGGGTCAGCCTAGGTTGAATGAAGTGAGGCCGCTTCATCGTAATTAAGTATAAAATTGCCTTAATTGCAATTGTGAAATGTGATTTTTTTTTTAATGGTTTTGGTTTTAGGAGCTGTCCAGCCTCCTCTCTCTATCCAATTCCAAAAAAATCTGCCCCTACCATCGCCCGGTGGTGACATTGCTGTTCATCCCAAAACCTTTCAATTTCTAGGGTTTTTCCAAGAATTCGAACAAAAGTTCCTCCAAAAATTCTTGAAATCATCGGGAATAATTTGATTTTGCATGGAAATTTAAGGAATTAGATTAAACTAATTGAAATTTTTAAGTACTATATTAAATATTTAGAAATAACTCAATGACCATATTAAAAAAATTAAAAGCCTATGAATGATATGTGTCATTATCCCTAATTATATTTGTAAGTTGTTGCAATTTGTATTAATAACACACGAATATATTAGTTTTTTTTTGTCAAAAACATGAATATGTTAGTTAAAAAGGTACAAATGTGTATTGTGGCTTGTCATATCGACTTATAAAATTAAGTATCTCATGTCATGTCATATTTGAATTTTTCTCTTTATATTTTGCATCTTTCTTCACATTATATTCTTAAAAATGTGATTAACATGATTTTATCTATGCTTATTATATATTACACAATAATGAATGTTGAATAGACACTTGCCAAGCATGTAATCTAAAAAAGTTTACAATTTCCATGTCCTGATCTTCTCACATTATACGTAATAAATACTTTCAAAATCAAAATATTTCATATTACTAAATAAAACAGTTTTTTCAACAAAATCCACGTTGTTAGTCAACGAAATTGTTCCAAAAGGCCAAGCTATTCTAGCTTCAATACCTTTCTTAAGCTTGACTCATGGACTGAGAGAACTAAGTAAAATCACGGATTGATAAGGATTTTTTTCCGATTGAAAAATAAAATACCATACACATATAAACAAATGGATAAATCGACTTTCCTGATCGACCCTAACACGCCTCCTTAATCTATGGTCTAATGCACCTATGGCAAGTTAACCCCATCCTCATTCCTCGAGATATTAATCATACACAAAGTTGGGTCGGGTCAGGTCAAGCCGGATGAAGTGAGGCCGCTTTGTCGTAATTAAGTATAAAAATGCCTTAATTGCAATTGTGAAAATGTGAATTTTTTTTTTTGGTTTTATGGTTTTGGCTCTAGGGACCGTCCGGCCTTCTCTCTCTATCCAATTCCGAAAAAATCCGCCCCCGCCGTCGCCGGTGGTGACACCGTTGCCCACCCCCAAAACCTTTCAATTTCTAGGGTTTTTCCCGAGAATTCGAACAGAACTTCCTCCCAAAATTCTCGAAATCGCCGCGAAATCCGAGGTCGAGGAGGGAGGAGATTCGCGAGGTATTCCCGGCGGAAGATGCTTCAGATCCGATTGAAGAGGGACCCGATCGCCGATGGCGGCGGGGGCTGAAGCCGTCGCCCGCGGAGACCGTGACGGTCGCCTGCCCCGACCACCTCGTCCTCGCCGACCTCCCGGTGGCGAAGGGCCTCGGGTCCGCCGCCGCCACCTCCGTCGTGAAGCCCGTCGGCCGCAAGTCCCGCCGCCAGCTCGGGGAGCGCGTCCACTTCTGCGTCCGCTGCGACTTCCCGATCGCCATCTACGGGCGCCTGGTAATGCATTCCTCGTCGCTTGCATCGAACGGAGTTGGGGTTAACCGGTTGGGAATGATTAGATTGGCTGGCTCTGAGGAGTGTCAATGTAGGAAATTTGGGACAATGATTAGTAATTTCAGGATGCCTGTTCAATTGCTGTTCCTCAATGCACTTGTAGAATTTTTTAGACTGAGTGGATTTCAAGGACTGCGGCCGCCTTGCTAACGGGTTTCCACTTTGTTGTTTTGTTGGCAGAGCCCTTGTGAGCATGCCTTTTGTCTTGACTGTGCCAGGAGTGATTCGATCTGTTATCTGTAAGTACATCTTTCCTATGACCCTTGTGACTACAAAATGCATCTCCTTAAGCAGTGTTGGGTACACTTTCTGCTGTATGGTCGGTGTAATTATAGTGGATCCGGGGTTCTGAAAATGAAGACAAGTGCAAGCTCTGGCTTGATAGAGCGGCCTCCATGTATACATGAAACTTAAACTAACCCCCAATTAAACTTATTGTGAAACAAGGCCTGCTTTAAGAATTGTCGTTTTCTATCTTCGGCCATATCTTCCTCATCTCATAATACCACCCTGGAATTTATCTGTACCTGCCAAATTGGTTCTCCAACTGATCTCTATGTTTGATGCTGTAATGTTTCTCGATCATCTCGGAAAGACTAGAATTTTGATCTGAAATTGCATTAGCAAATGGTCTGTATGTGACGTTGACTATGGTAGATGTAGATTCTTGTGACTAACAAGTAAAGGCATAAGATAGAGAAAGAGAATGCACTAGGTATGAGAATTTGCCAGTGCAAACTGAGTTTTTGATATGCAAACTTTCTGTGTTTTGACCATGCAATGACAACATTTACTGGCTGAGGCTAACTCAAAATTCTTTTACTAGTCAGGATCTCTACAGCAAAGTGTACCATTCCTCTGTTGATCTGTTTGTGTCAGAATACCCAAATAGTTATTTAATGGCTGTGACAACTTACAATTTTTCTTTTGCTTGGGAGATTTTTATATTGATTTAAGCCAGGCTGGATGGTGTGTGACCTATTCTAAATGTTAGTTTCTTAGTGGATCCTATTTTCTAGTCAAGCAGCTGAAGTGGAGTGAACTGGAGAGTTTATTCATGAATGGAACATTCTCCGATTTGAACTTTTGTTTGCCCTTTTGGAGTTATGTACCCATACCCTGTCTGCCTTCTACATGAGAACAATGTTACAGCAGGTGATAACGATGTTGTGTGCAATTTAAGTTGGGTGCTGTAGTTGGTTCAATGCATTAGTCAATTATTTTCTTTGTTGAGATAGAAAATTAGGTCAGATATTATTGGTAAATTAGATTGTGGCTTTTGGGCCAGGCTGCCTGAGGGTATCGCTCTCTGCAATGATCTATTAGCAAAACATAACAGAATGAAAGGAAGTTAAATACTTGCAATGGGAAGACTAATGTAGTAAGCTAAATGCTTGCAATGGGAAGATTAATGTAGTAAGCTAAATGCTTGCAATGGGAAGATTAATGTTTACAAGAAGCAAATTGCTTTGTCTAAGGGTAGACTTATTGCTTCTTTGCTACCATTTGCAAGCTATAGGTGAATATAACAGAACAGGAGCAGGTTGAGTACGTGCAAAAGGGAAAATTGTTGAAGCAGATTGCTTTTGTGTAAGGGTAGACTGATGCTTCTTTGTTGCCATTAGCAAACCATTGGTGGTGGTATTTTTCACCTTTTTCTTAATTAAGAAGACATGGCAGCTGCAGATGTTATAGTCTTCATGGCAACGAACAGTAATTACCCTCTTATAGTGATCATTTCTAGCATTGACAACTTTATGAGATCTTATTGATGAGTGAGCTGAATAAATAGTTAATTCTTTGTGTGACACAGGTGTGATGAACGTATACAGAAAATCCAAACCATAAAGATGATGGAGGGACTCTTTATATGTGCAGCACCCCACTGCCTGAAGTCTTTTCTAAAGAAAAGTGAATTTGAATCTCATATACATGAGACCCATGTTGATCTTCTTCAGCCAAATGCAGAAAAGGAAGATGGAAATGAATCAGATGCACGCAGTACCAAACAATCTACTGCTTCTGAATCCACTGCACGAGCTCCACCAAGGCCTGTTATTTCTCCTGGTTCATCACAGCTTCATGATCGTGATGACAAGGCTCGCCATCAACATGGTAGAGAACAGCCTCCTCCAAGACCAATTATGCACCAGAAGCCACCAGCTTTCTTAGGGCAGGCCCAAAACAATCCTTCAGACTCGCAAGCAGACAACCGTCTTCCAGGGTTTGATAGGCGCTTCCATATGGATGTGCAGGGTGGACCACAACAAGAATCTAGCCATTTCCCAGAGAAACAGCCTGGAGTTTTATCAGATTCTCCCTTTCAAGAATACCCTCTGCATTCTATGCAACAACCAAACTTTGTTGTGCCATTACAGTCAAATCAAATGCTCACACCTCCACCTCCTTTCGGTTTCCCTCCTTTCCCCATTGAGGGAGCTCAGCCATTTTTCCCCACACCCTATGATACAGTGCGGCAGGATTCAGCTCCTGAAGGTGGTCCAGAGCCAGGTTCATTGCTGGGATTCCCACCAGGTCCACCTGGTGGTGTGAATTTCATGGCTGGCTATCCTCAGCCATGGAACACTGGGATGCCTGCACCATTTGAACCTCCGACAGGAGGCCAAGGAGCTGGAGATGCTTATGCAAATCCCGCAGATGTCCAAGGAAGAGTCCCATTATACCAGGGAGATTACATGCGAAATGCAGGAACATTGCCTTTGAATCCTCCTCCACCACCTCCTTTAGCAAGCAAGGGTATGGAAACACCTCGAGGGGGTAGCAGTGTCGATGTAAGAGACGGCAAGGGAATATTGGCACCACAACCCTTGCCACTTCCGCCGCCGCCGCCGCCGGGACCTCCATCTCATATGTCACAGATCCAGCGGGGCAAGTTCTATCCGGGTGACATGGGGCATGAGGGACAGGGTTATGGGTGGCAGCATGAGAACAGGGATGGCTTCGGGAGCAATCACGAGTAGAGAACCCAATTTTCCATACTCTTATGTATCCCTCTTTTTAATAGCTCCGAACTGATTTATGAAGCCTGATCTGTAATGCTGTTCGACGGTACTGATCCCCAGTCACTGTATTCTTGGCTTTGTTCTTTATTCTGCTTGGAAGCCACCCTCAAATGTCAAAGAGGGTTGCCCATCTAATACTTTCGCCCTTCTATTATTACCACGCTGACTGTTTATTTTCAACCATCGCTAACACCATGGGTTCCCATCGTGCCATGTCGTTTTCTTAAACACAATCTTTAAGATTTGATTGTCTCTAGGTTTCATATTGGGGAATGGCGGTGCTGCTATATAAACTGAGCTATAGAGCGTGCTTGTATTATATCCATTCGGGTAAATGACCACTAACATTGTACCGACTTACACAGTTAGAACAAGGCAATCATGTTATATAATGTCCTGGATCCTAAGGTGTCAAGGAGAATGTCCTGGGATCCTGGATAGGAATAGTTCATGCTACTGGAACGACCACGACCTTTGACAATTTGTGCTAGGATGTTTTCGTTTGCTTGAAACTTGAAGCCTCAAGCGATCATGCTATTTTCCAAAATGCTTCTTTGATCCTGCTCTTCTGTGATTGTTCAACATGACCGTTCGTTCGCCTCTGGTGGTGTTACAATTTCTCCACAAGTAATTCCAATTAAGGGTAAGGGAGGAAATGATAACAGAAATTAACTGTAGATCGCTTCTGGTTCACAATGTCTACGGCAGTTTGCCTACATTAACCATGACAAATAATCAATTCCAAGGATATTTACTTGCTCTCACACCATCCAACGTTCACACACCAGTTGATCAACCGCAAAAGCAATTTGGTCAATCAGATGATGCATTAAGAGTAAGAGAGGCACGAATGTATATCATACTTCAAGCCTAGCCCCAAAAGAAATTAAAATTTGTACGAATTGTGAGTACATGCATTAAGAGTAAGAGAAACACGAATGTATATCATAGTTCAAGCCTCGCCCCAAAAGAAATTAACATTTGTACAAATCATAAGTACATACAAGTTTCCTTTTTCAATTGTTCCGCGAACAAGGAGGATTCTCTCCAAATACCCACACAGCATTTTTGCCCCAGGTGAAAGCTACTGTAGGAGGACAGACTCATAACCCTGAAGCTCCAAATTCAGACTAAAACAAGATAAGCAAAACACTGTATTGACAAAAAAATAATATAGATTGACAAAAAAATAATATAGGCATATAAGGAAGAGGAAAAAAAAGCACTCAAAGCTCACTAATAAACCTGTCCACCCCCGCATCTTGGAAAAATGGAATGGAATGGGAGACGGAGGAGATGGAAAAGGAAGATACAGTGGTTACAGAGAAGACACAAAAAAAGGGAATAAAGGTGATAGATGTAGGACATCAACTCAGTTTTTTCTGCTCCGCAATCCATTGCTGAACTTTGCTTATATAACCCTCAGATAATTTGGAGTAGAACTGCACAGCGCTGCCATAACCTGCCATGACGTACTTATCAAAATGTTCTTCATACTTCTCATAGAGAGCTGGAACTGTGAGGGTGACAACAAGGCCTGCCATTTGGTAGGTACGAGATTTATATATTTCTTCTTGATTCTTAGATATCATCATATGACAGGAATAAATTGGTTAATACAATGCTATAGCAATATGCATTTTGAAATTCATTTTCTACTACTGATCACGGAAAAAGATAATGGAGATGAAACTTACTCGTGTATCCCAGTGTGAGGAAATCAGTCAGGCTGCCAACTACGGAAATCAGCAACAAGGATATAGCGACTTTAAAAAACATCCAGGTATCTTTACCCAAGGCAACATTTTGGAAAGCCAAGAGCACAGCATTTATATGAGTTCGAGCAAAAGCCGCCACATCGTTCATCATATCTTCTGATATGTGCATCTCTGGTAGGGGTGGAGAAGGCCTGCAAAAGAAAAATATAAACATAAATAAAACAGAGTATCAATTGAAAAAGATTTTGACGTCATCAGTGGCATACTTATGTAAATGTCATCAGTGGTTCATGCTCATATGTCATCAAGAAGGAGATACTACTAGCCAGCAATTTCATTCATATGGTAGATGTCACCAACAAGATAACTTGCGAAACAAATCTTCTCTGACTCATTGAATCGATAGCAAACAATGCCATTAGGAAGCTCTATCTTAGGTGCAACCTCAGCACATCAAATGTTCTAGACACAGAATAGACCATGCCAGCTGGTAACAATTAAATTACATGCCCAATGCCTTTCCTTATTCAAGATATTTTTTGTAGCTCAAACGTGCTGCTGAGCAAATCACATCGGCTCACTAAATGTCATCAGGATCCTGAATTAATAAATTTTGCAGCATGAAAATCAAACTAACCGGTAATCAAGTTGATTCATTTTCAACCAGTAAGCACCTTCTTCCTGGAGGACTTTAATACAGATTTGCAGGTTTAACACTTCTCCAATCACCAACTATAATTTAAACTGTAGAACTTAGAAGTAGAAGAGAGAGTACCAAGGTTTTGGTTCCTTAGAAATCTCCCAATTTTCAATTGATCAGTCCATCGTGCTGTCCAACCCTTACACCATTGAGCATCCGCTTTTCTCTTTCCTTTTTCATCTTTCTTTTAAATGATTAGTAGTTGGTAGTAAATGTGGTCCAGATTTATGGGGCTTAGACAGCAATATACTCAGATCAAAGACCATTATTGTGGTAGTGGATCACAAAGAGGAAACAGGGAATGGCACGATCCTAATTTTGCACTCTCAAACAGAATCAATGCACCACCAGAATCTTCTTAATCAACATCATTCAAGGTTGTAACTGTATATAGCAGACAAAGACAACAAGAGATTCACATCCGAGTGATTGCATAACTAATCCATTGCGAAAACACCAGAAGGAAAACCATGTTTCGGTCAGATGCAGTTTGATGAGCACCGAAGTATCAGACCACAACAAAAGTAATGTTCATTTCCTCTTAGTGCAGTTGACCAAGGCAATTTACAGAAGACTTACCTATTAAGTATGGCTGCCGATTTGGCCCAAAGAAAGAGAATAGTGGTGAGTAGGAGCAGAACACAGGAGGATAGCGATAATAGAGTATATCCAGATATTTCAAACACAACCCAAGCAGCTAGAGTCACTACCAGTATCCCCCATGTCAATTTGCTCCTCCTCCATAATATAACATCCGCAACTGTGCAACTCAGACCAAACAAAAAAGGGAAATCCACCATTAATTTCTCAAAACCAACGCGAAAACTCATGGATCGGAGGCATAATCCCCGATAGCCACAGCACATTCATGGGGTAAGTATTAATTGCAAAGAAAGATCGATGGTTGACGAAATCAAGAAGACCCATCAACGATACAACACTGCATTCAAAGTCAAGCGCGCTGATTACTAATGAAAAGAGGAAGAGGAAACTATCAGCAATTGGGCAAGATCGAAAGGCCGATGATCGGAAAGAAAGCAGAGACAGATTGGAAACGAGGAAAGAAGTAGTAAATCATACCAAGACCTCCACCAAGCACATCGTGGACAGTTCTCTGTCTGTTAAACAACCGATCAGACGAACCCATTTCCGAAGAAAGATCGGGTCGAATTCTTGGACACCCGTTGTCCTAAAACATCTGAGCGTGTAGGTCGGAGACCAGTTCAGGGGAGCAGCCGCAATCCCATGTCCTGGACTCTCTCTCTCTCTACGAAGTTTCTTACTTTTTATGTTTTCTATAAGAAACCAGTGACTTTGGTCGATATAGGATTAAAGTATTACTCGAAAATCTTAAAAGAACAGAAAACAGGGGATGGATGAATGTTCAAAGTTGTAATAGGTTGGTGGTCTCCCATTTCCAGCCTAAAAGCTAAAAAGAGCATCCTCGGTCATCATCACTCATTACTCATCACCTCTCTCAAGCTTTCAATCCATCCTCTCTCTCTTTTTCTCTTCCATTTCTTCCTGAGCAAACTAAGGAGAAGCGGTGCACTCATTGGGGCGATCATGATCATCTACATTCACATCCAACTTTTCATTTTTTTCCCTTTCTACCCATCAAAAATAAATGTCGAGATATCATTTCTAAACCCACCCATCCGTAAAAGACAATTTACATAGCTGTTATCGGATTCACAACAGATGATTATTCATCATCTCTAATTAAATTATTTCGCGTGCAAATTACTAGTGAGTTTTTTCAAACTACAAACTCCTAACAAAATTTCCACCAAAAAAATAGAAATTCCTAACAAAATTACTGAGGATAAGACAAGTGGGATCGTGCAATGGTCAGGTGGGGAGACAGCTTTCTCAATCAACGACATTTTCAACAGTTCATTTTATGGGACAGCTTGACATAGCTTCAAGATCGGGCAAAGAAGACCCCGCCAGACATCAATGCATCATTCGCCCGCTGAGGGCCACGACTACCTGGGAACCGCAGTAGAATAATGACGAAAGTACTAAAGGGTAATTCATTCCGAAGAGAGTGCTCTCTTGGTACGGACTCAGCTATTCCTCGACCAACTACGCTCGATATCAATTTGTCCCAACATAACAGACAGGGAAAACAGTCATACAGCCCATGGTACACGGATCGTTAGGGAACTCATGTAAGAACCTACAGGATCAACAGACATCGGAGTCTGAGTTCTTGGTAGCTTTTGGGTCTGTCCATGTTCAGTACTCTGCTAAGATGATACCAAAATTCACCCTCGCCCCCCTTGAATCACATTTTTTGGGGTAAGCTTCTTGTAATGAAATTGTCCGGGCATTTAGTATCAGGAGCTGCCTGAACTTAAAAGTATTTCCACAATTATGATTTAACTTTATGCCTCCCGAACTGCAATTTCTTTCAATTCTATATTGTTGAAATTTCGCAGTCTCTTCCAAAAAATTAAAAAGCCAAACAATCTTCTGCTCTATCTTGTTTCCTTCTCGGCTTGAGTGGTTGCAGCTTCACTCGCTTGAGGGGTCGCAGCGGGGGTGTCCATCAGGCTGGCAGCTATTGCAGCCTCCAATTCCTCGGCTTCCATGTCAGAAAGGGTATGATCAGTCTGACTTCTTTGAGGAGGAGGAGGAGGTTGCGTTGTATTGCAAGATTTTATTATTCTCTCGGCATCTTCAGGGGATAGCCACTGGCCGTAACCACTGGGGGCTTCCGATGACGAAATTGGGCACTCTCTTGGGAAATTCCCCCTCACTAGGAAAATGCTCCACCCAGAGCCTTTGAGAGAGTCCAAATAGGCAGAGAGATAGAACTTGGAGAGATACTGTGGCGCTGCATATAGGCTGTCAAAGTTATACCACTCTCCATTCACTCTCCTAATGCAGAACCAGTGGTCCTGCAAATGGCATATGAAGGCATTTTCCAGCTCCGGATCTATCTGCGCTGGCTCAGCGACTGGTGAGTTCAGGGGGATGACCTGCAAGTCCCACACCTCTAAAGCCTTTTCCAAAACCTGCAAACAAAGATTTGTGTAATAGTTACATACCATGCCCACGTTCAAGATTGATGTCAAGCGTACATTGTATAATATTGTCCAAACGAATAATCAAATGAGTCAAAACAACCTATGACTATTTACATACAAATCCTTTCCAAATTATCAGAACAGGTAAGCACATCTCCTTCAGAATCCAACCAGAATTTCAGGAGGAAAGAAAGAGCGGAGAAAGGAGTTTCCTAAAAAGAAAGGACAAAGTAAAGAAGAGGTGGGGTTCAACTTTAAATTTAAAAGGAGACACTGTAAAATCTTATTGTCTATAGGCAACTATGAAAAAATGACCTCTCATTAACTCTTTTGACAATCACTTTTAGAAACAACAAAGAGTGAGCAATGCAACTATTACCACTTTAACCTTCACATTCAATCACTCAAATGCAGAAATCTTCTTGGCAACATCGTCATCTTATGTACCTATCAGTAGATAGTCATATGCACTACCATTTCCCCAAATGTTACAACAAGAGAGAGAGAGAGAGAGAGAGAGAGAGAGGCATCGAACAAAATAACAGTATCTCAATTCCATCTATATCTTTTTTGTTCCTCTAATTGCCTCATGGTATAACTATACCTCCTAGCTCATTGATAAAAGAGCGAGCACTACTAATGGTACAATCTTTTCCTGAGCCCAAGGAAACAGAAAACAAGGATCACCATTATTATCTTAACAAAACATTTAATTCTTCCTTCTACAGCAACTCTCGGGATGCATTAACTAAAAACAAGAACTTGTCGGATACTTACGCATCAAATTACTGGTTCAAAAAGCTGCCCAAAGATACTATCATTGACTCAAAGCTAATATAGCGATGTCCACAGCAGTTTTTTACTAATATTCATTTAAAAAAAAATTGCATCAAATCTAAACCATATCAGAATCAAAGCACCAAGAATTCTTAATTGACATATCAAAGGTTGATGAAAACTAAGAATTCGTAGCAATAGTACGATCAAGCAGTTCAGAGTTAAATCACAAGTACAACTATACTAAGTCAAACAGGATGATCAGTCAGTCTATCCTGATTAAGAAAAAGGAAATTTTCTTTTATGTGCTAAGATTTCAAATGCTCTCTCTCTCTCTCTCGCGCGCGCGCGCGTGCGTATATTGGCACCTGTCTTTCCTCTATTCATGTAATTTGATAAATCACTTGTTTTCTTTTTCCAGGAAAGTAAACGGTCCTTTTCCTCTCAGATTGACTGATTAATCAGGAGCTCCCTGCACGAAACCCTCCCTCCCTACGCGCACACGCCTGCATATTGACACCTGTCTTTCCTCGCGATATTTATATAATTTGATAAATCGCTCATTTTCTTTTTCCAGGAAAGTAAACTGTCCCTTTTCTCTCAGACTGACTGACATTAATCAGGAGGTCCCCAATCTCCTGCACAAAATTCAGTGGCTTTTATATTCATACCCACAGCTTCTTCATGAGATGCACCACTTGAGTTTGTTAATACCATACAAATAAATATGCTTGACTACCGATATGTGTCTTCTCTTCTGATAATGTGGAACTTGGGCAAGCATTGTCATTAGCACTTCTTTTGCCCACAATATGTAGAAAATCTTATAGTTCAATAGAGGAAAAACTGGGGAAAGGACTCTTAAGATGCCCTGAACCACCTAACAAAACCATGTGATTAATTTCTGCAAATCTCTATCATGGAAGGATTGTTATTCTAACCGAAGCACAAAACTCTCGTCAACCTTACAAATGCCACATGCAATACAAACAGGGTAAAATTCAAGGAATAAAAAGGACGGCACATAAGTTGCATTCCAAAGAAAGACAAACGATCAATAATTTAGATCAAAATTGGGCAGGACGCGCAGCCTGCACAAGAGCAATCCATAAATAATCAAATAATGCTTTCTCATGCATATTAAATTATGTGCCTATTGGGGAACTAGAGCTATAAATTCCACAACCAAGTCATGCAGCAAGTAGTGACATCAATACACATTGCACGAAGTCAAATCCAAAGGCAGAGGTGCAGTTTATGTACACCTTCATGTTTGAACCATTGTACAAGAAAAATTGCCCTAATTGCAGGGCGAGGAAGCTCACACTTCCACTGGAAGTTGGAAGTGTACACTCTTAATACTTGACCCATATTCATGAATTCTTTCAAGTAGCAGAGCAATTCATATTTAAGCACTCAGGTGAACATTTTGCCGAACAATGGAAACAATTTCTACAATTTAATTACTTTCTAAGATTCTGTAACTGTAGTTTCTTCACAAAGTTTGATTTTTTCATCTTTTAGTCAACAGCTATTCGTGCAATGTAAATACAACTAAAAACAACCCTAAAGAGATTCAACAATGGGAAAGATTATCTATTAAGCCTTATGAACAAAAGATCAAATGTCAAGGCCCCATGTGCAATGATAACAAACAAATGCCTACTTACGTAATTGCACTACCCAAACCATGATGGTAGTCCACAATCAGTATCCATTGGACTCATCATTCTTCTTTGAGAGTCATAAGAAAACCCATTATCCATCAGACTCTTAAGCTATTTCTTGTCGGGTTCCAGCAAAAAACCTTACAGCCCCACTCAGTAAATTAGGATTTGGTTGGTTAAGCATCACATTAAACCCATGGCCCCAAAAGACTACAACTTTTCAGTCAATCTCTAGGGATTTACAAAGAAGTAGATGCCACTTTGGAATAATGCGAATTAGCATCCTCATGGATATTTGGACCCCCTCACATGCTCAGAGACTGTTCAATATATAGATTTTAGGTTTGCTGTAGTATATTTGTGATTTTAAAATCTTGTTTTTATTTTTTAGCCAGGACTACATGTAAATGAAAAGGAGTTGAAACAGCAAAATTCTAAAAAGTCAAAAGCCAGGCAGAGTGTTTTTACTGCTCTTGACAAACAACGTAAATAGATTAAGAGTATATCTTTAAAGCATCAAGTTCAGTGATGACGTGTTCTTTTCTGATTTATGTGAAAGGTCCAGTAGAAAAAATCATAAATTGGAACCAAAACTTGTAGATCGCTATCCCAAATCTAACCCATTTCAATTGATGAGTTGTCGCTCACAATTTCTTAGGCAATTTAAGTTAGTATTTCCTGAAAAGAATTCTCTGCTTTTCCCATGTTTACTTGTCAACAAACCTATATTTTCAAAGTGTGTCATCGTATACGCGTATAGGATAGTATATATTAAACATAGCCTATTAAACATATCCTCATGGATATTTGGACCCCCTCTCCCGTCTCTCCCAAACAAAGCCTAAATAAAATCTATAAGGTAAGGTAAAGTGTCATGCAATACCACGATTGCAATCAAGTTAGTTAGCTTTTATTCAACTCCTCCACCCCTATGGATGGATAAAAAATGAAAAGACAACATACACTTGTGTAGACTTCCCAAACAAAACTAAATTTTATTTTTTTCTTTGATTTGATAATCTTACAATTGCATGAGGAGCATTTAGATTTATGTACGGTCACATTGCAAAGAACAGACAGAAGCAGCTATAAAGCATTTAATGACCCAGAGGCCGCCATTTCTTGCTTTTTGGAAGTTCTTCGCATTATGCCGATACATTAAGGCGTACTCTTCCATCCAAAGACAGATCTTTTTGGTAGCCATCCTATACATGGCTTATTTCTGAATTAGTGAAGTTCACATTTCCAATTTTGCCTCAAAATCTATAACAGCGAGTGTATTAATGTCGTAACGGATCAGGATATTTCATCAGCGTGATTGTCAAATTTAGCACCCATTTCACTGATGCTGACAATTTTGTAGACTAGCTTACAAGCATTAGAAGAGCCCAACACACCACGTGCTCAATATAAATTAGTACTAGGATGATCCAAAAGATCCTAACTATCGACGTATAGGCGCATATGCAGATCAATCACCATGGACAATCACTCCACGCAGATGAAAACTAATTACTTGCCACAGGCCGACATCCACACGAACAATCACCACCATCACACTCATCCTACAGTCGAAGATCGAGAGCTCCCTCTATAGGGAAATGAGCACTAGCAAGGATTTCCCAATGCGACAACAAACCACTCCGTCATCCCTCACGGAGCGAGAGCTCCAATGAACACGACAACAACTCAACAGCGCCGCCGTACGAAGCCATCGGCGATCATTCCAAAAGCCCCTCTCAGAATTCAAGCTCCAAAGCAACTCAATTCCGAGAAGGGCGGGAGAGAGCGAACCTGGATACTGAAATCGCCGTCGAGGGAGACGTTGTGGGACTCCTGGGAGAGGAAGTCGCCGCCGCCGACGCCGCCGACGCCGGCGCCGGCGCCGGGGACGCCGGGGACGGGCATCATCATCATCTGGCGCTCCCTGCGGTCGAGATCGGAGGCGAGGGCGGCGAGGTCGAACTCGGAGAAGAAGGGGCCCTGGAGGACGGTGTTCACGCAGTGCACCGCGCACAGCTTCGACTCCTGCACCTCGTGGTACAGCATCCCCCCGTTGCTCGCTCCCTCCATCTCCGCAGCGGCCTCCCGGCTGATCGAAGACGGACTCGAAGAATCGAAGAATCGAAGAATCGAAGAATCGACGACGACGACGACGACGAAGAATCGAAACCCTAGCGGACTGGATTCAGGGGGAAGCTTTTCGAATGCGATTGACGCGAAGGAGATGGAAGATGTTTTTTTTGTTCTTTTTTTTTTTTTTTATATTTCGGGGGAAGGGAATATTTATCGTCAACGATCGATTTTGATTCGTTTCTTTCCCCAAATTTTCCCCCCCTCCCGGGACGTCGCGGCCGCGGGGGTCGGCGCGTGCCCGCCACGTGTCCGAGGCCACGTCATCGGTTGTTGCCTTTTGTTGTTGTTGTCGTCGTTTGCCCGGCCTACGTTCTTTTCCGAGGTGGGCCCCCAATTCTTTCCTTCTGTCTTTCTTTCTTCGTCTGTGAGTTTCGGTCGATTCCGTTGTTCGCCCTAAAGATGCCGATCTTACACGGGGTGGCGTACGATCGTGGATCGGGACGGCACCTGGTGCAATGATGGCGGGCCGGACGGTGGAATTTGAGCCGTCGAGGCAATAATGGTCTCTTTGGTCAATGGGAAGGACCTGATTAGGCTCGAGTCGCGCTCGCCCTGCCTAGCAAAATGTCATTTTAATTTGCAACGATGAGCAAGCCTGGATAAAAAAGTTATCGGGGAGTTTTTTTTTTTTTTTTTTTTTTAAGGATTAAAGTATGTCGGGAAGAAACGACTAACATTTTCAATGCACGACAAACAAATTTTCCAAAAATAAGCATTGAATCACCAACGAAAGATGAACAATATGACTTCACGTTAATCTAAATACGATCACGACGAAAATATTCATGTTCTACAGCATTAATGCCGATTTTCTTCTCAAAATAGTTAACATAAGCCTTTTGTTTATTCGTTTTTGATGGAGTGAGAGAGAGAAAGGAATAGTGTTCCTTTCTAAAACATTTTATTATCATCGGTCCGTTAAGTTATCCTTTTTTATACTCCCTTTAAAAGATAACTACTCATATCCATTCAAAAAGTACATTCTTAAACTTATCACATCAAAATGAACCGGTGTCTCTTAAACGCACCCTATCACGAACTAACCAACCTAATATAACATATTTTTTTTCCAATTTTGAAGGCGAATCTTGTTCGGAACAACATGGAGGTGAATCAAATTTTACCCGTCGGTTTAAATGCGATAATAATGTGACTAGGCTTCTCGAATTGCATGTGCTTAGGAAGAAATTAGAAACTAGGATCGAAACGAAGATAGCTGACGGAAGAAATTGAACTGACTTCAGGCATTTGAAAGATCAAAGCCTCTAGTTTGCTACTTGGCTAACACTCGTGCGAGATCAAAGTTCACGTTGCACAAAATCTTGGTGTTGGCTCTGTTCAGATTCAATCAAACTACTCTGCCTTTGGTTCTCCACTTGCGGCTTCCTCGTAGAGCAAGAAACAAGATTGTTCAGCTAGAGTTGGCATTACAGATAGGGTATATATCTCGGCAACTCCACCAAGCAATGGCCTAGGACCTGTCCCAACTGCGATATCGCCGGCAGAGAACCAGGTCCGGCCGGGATCTTCGCCCGGCCAAGACCCAAGTTTCCGAGTTGCCTGCGACAACTCCAACTCCGGCCCACAACACACTTCATCCTACGATCAGATGCTCGAGTGAAGTAAAAATTTCCGAACTAAAATCTCATCACAAGGACCTCCATCCGGGGCAAACCTAATATCATATCTTATTCCTGCTCGAACAAATCGAACACAGCATTAGGCATGCCATTGCATCAGAGCAAATCGAACAAGCCACCAGGAAGGTCCTTGGACTCCGCTATTTGCATTAGAGCTAGCTGCTACGATTCCACAAGACGATTCGATGAGCCAAAAATGAGGAAATGCAATTCAAATTGAGTTATAGAGATACCGCCGAGCCGGACTTCTCATCGCAGTCGCATTTAATCATCTGTGCTACAAAGACTATTTGCGACGCAGTAATCATCTACAAGATCTTGAAAAGTTCCAAGTCAATCCATGTTTAATCTTCATGCAAACTACATTCAATCTGTACAAAACTCAAATAAATGCAGATCATCCAAGAGGGAAAACAAACTAACTTTCTATTTTAAACACGGTGATATTTCACAGAAACTCGAGCTTCCAAGATAATCCGGGCCTCTTGGTCGAACGCTTTTGAGTTGAGGAGATCGGTTCGAAGGTTTTTCTCTCGGAGAGAAATCAATTTCCAGAATACATGTCGACGGAGGTCGAGGTGCAGATGCGGGGATTCCGAGCAAAAAATTACCTCGGCCTCTGTCTGTGCCAATCTTCCCTTTCATTTGAATAATCACAGACTCTGCTGTTGCATTAGAGCTAGCTGCTACAGTTCTACAAGACAAAAATCGAGTGAAATGAGTTGATGTCGACATTAAACCAAACTTCCGATCAGAATCAGATTCACTTCACCAATGATGAAATCGGATGTGCTTGTCTACGGTGGCCTGAATCATCCGTCCTGGAAGAATGCTTGAGCTTGACCCTCCCTCTCCATCAGGAGCATGTTTGGAGGAAAGACAAAAAGATCAGCGCAGAATGGACCAGATAAAATTCCAAGTCATTACCGATGTATTCTCAATTCCATGTTCAGAGACCTCAACTGATTTAGTTGAGTCTTCATACCAACTGCGTCTAAGCCACTGCTATAATTTATCATAGACATGAAGACCAACTATTGTAGTTTTTTCAGATATTGTTAGACGGGAGACTAACGAAACTATAGCTAATCTATTAAGTATCCCCCAACCGGTTTCGGCCTACCATGGCCATCGTCAGGAGAGTGGTATCAACTCTCAACCAGTTTTTTTTGTAAAATTTTTTAGTTGGATTGGGGTCCCTATTCACTTGAGATTAGGCATGGTAAAGCCAAAATCTCCGATACAAGCTAGTAACAACATTTGTAATGATAGGATGCTTTGTCATAAGAGGTGTTAACGACATACTTGCCTCACTACATACTTAAAAGGGTTCATGGAAAGATGATAAACTTAAAGGAGGCTCGAGAGATTTTCCTCAAAAAAAAAGGAGAAAGGGCGAGTTATCATCCACCTTATACCACTGTAGTTCTCTTTGCATTTCAAAAGCTGCTATTTGCATTTGAAAAGCTGCTCTCCGTTCCAGGTGAGTTCTACATCATCCCATGTAAAATTTTCCAACATTTCCAAACTTCACCGAAATAGAACAATCAGAAAGCATTACCCGCCCTGCACAATCCCTTCATACTCGCTCCACAAGCAATCATATCGGCATCGAATCCAATGCACAATATTTCGTTGACCAACCTAGTAGATTGTGCAATTCTACCCTCTTCACAGAACCCTTCCTTTAAAGTGAAGACGGCCATTCCACATTGTTCCAGTCGAAACTCGAACATTTTGCTCAAAACAGAGAACCCAAGATCAAGGCTGAAACTATAAAAGTCGCAACACATTCCAATCGAATCCATTCGATCCATCCTCACCGCAACCCCCGCCAGTCGGACAGAACCAAGAGCCCCAGGCAACAGCTGAACCGCAGCGATCTTGAAGCCACACGAAGTACCGTCGGCTTTCACCGAACCGCCGTGGTTGCAGTCGTTCATCGGAACGGCCGGAAATTCAAACCGGTTCATCGAATCGCTCAGTCCATCAGCAACAAAACGACTCGATGCGGAGACCAGAGAGGACGTGACACTGAGGGGGCTAGAGAGATGTGTACCAGACCTTGCTAAAGGAGACTGAAAGCAAGAGCGGAAGCAGTATTCGATCGACCAGATTTCATCAGGTCCGCCATCCTCAGCTGCCTCTTTAGATCTGATGAGGTGTTGTCAGGATGTGATGTCAAGCTATAACCTATTTATAGCAAAACCCTACTTGATGCGACGTCTGGCCGCCATTGGGAACTTTCTTTAAAAAATTTCATTATATGTTTTTTTTGTTTGGTCGAACTTAAATGGTATATTATTGCCAAATGGGAAAAATCCTAAGTTAAGGATGGCAAAGATAACCATCAATGGGTAATTTCATAAGTCTCTTTGAGTTTAGATTTAGTAAGAGAAAGATCCAATTCACTATATAGTTTCTCTTTCCTCATAATTTAGTAAAATTCGTTTTGATAGGTGTATCACAAGTTTTGAAGATGAGAGCATCATCATTTTAAGTTTTGATGTTAAAAAGAAAAACGGGCTTTGTAATTTCACAATTGTTCGCCACTATGGTACCATGGGACGCTCCACGTTGGCTGGCATCATGGGATGCACATGCGTCGCACGGGAATATGCTAGATGAAAGAAAATATTAAATATCCATGTAAAATGTGTCACGTTTCTAGTTGCAAATGATTCGCGACATTAGCGTTACTTTAGGGAAAAAACTAAAGGAGAAGCAAACATTATTGTCCTCTAAGGACATGTAGTGGACTGCAGACCTTACTATAGATAAATAAAAAAATTTGGGTTTGGGAACATGCAGATTAGTAAGGAAAAACTATGCTTCCCTTAACAATTTTGACTCCATGCTTAAAAATAAAGACGAACGTAAAATTATATAAAATCGAATAGTGACATTTTCTTTATGTAACGAAGCTTATCTGGCCGTCAGGATGCAAATGGGCCTTTCGCTAAGTAAAAATGGCACCATCTCATTTGACAATTCTCAATAAATGGCAGACTTGGAATTGAGATTCTAATCCTCAATAAATGGCACTTTACATGTAACTTAAACTCCAGTCAATTACCATCGTATTCTTTTTTTTTGGTCGGTAATTACTATCGTATTCATGCAATAGTTTCAGCTGCGCAAGTTCTCACTCTTTCTAGTGGTGATCGGGAGTTGAAGGTTTATCCTCTTTCTCTATTTCGGACAAAAGGGAAGGACAATCAAAGCTTCAAGAGCAATATAAAGTAGGGGTGTCAATGGATAGGATTGGATTTCCATGCTAACTGACCCGAATCATTAGGTTGCATGTTCGCTTTGACCCGAACCCAACTTGAATCGCATATGACCAAAAGCAAAACTCGGGTCAAATCAAGTAGGTCAGGTCAGGTTTTGGATTTCCTCTTTGTTTTCTTTTAACAATGTTATAATTGATAGGGGCAAGCAAAACGGACCGATTGTGTTTAGGCTACATTTACAATACGAGAGATACTGTCAACATTGGCTGCGATGGAAGATGTGAAAAGGAGAGGCGAATTTGAAGAGACGAAACTATCTACAGCGATGAACATCATATTATGTTCAATATGAAAACTTTGTCAGTCATGGACAAAAGTTTCACAAGAAACAAAAACAAGAGTACAAGACCATATGGCATCTCAATGAAGAGATGTTAGTTCGACGAGCTCCTTGTATTCATCCGAAACATACGAGTTCACCTTCATAGTGGGTTTTCCATCGGCCTTTCCTGGAGATGCTTTATGCCAATTACAGTGGCTAAACCTGCAACAAGATTGGCTAAGGATTAGGTTTACCATACTGCAGGGCAGGGATCACAGGGAGAACATCCCAGGTTTTGACAGTTTTATAAAGCATTTCTCACGTTTTGACTCAAACAGCAAGTAATCAATACATTAAAGAAGCAAACTTCTTTGTTGACTACATATCATGCCTATAACAATAGAGAGCAGCAAAAAATCTAGTTGCAGAATTTAACTCAGAACGATGAGGAAAGACACTTCTTGAGCACTGACAAACAACTTCAGCTAACGTAAGCCAAAATGAAAAGTTTTAGGCCCTGTTTGGTAACCACCCAAACAGGGCTAAATTCTTATTCTTTATTCCCGGGAGTAGTTTGAGAATAGAATCGCGTTTGGTAAAATTTTTGTTCCCGGGAACAGATTTGGAGTGGAATCAAGAATAAAAAAAAAAAGTTGATTCTTGTTTCGGGAACAAATTTGAGAATAAAAAAACCAACTATTTTTCTTCTTCCCTTCTGTCATCCCACGACCGCCGTCCACCACTACCCACCGCCGCCCGCCTCCGTCATCCGCCGCCACCGGTCCGACAGGATCGCTAGTCACCGCCCACCGGTCCGGCGAGCTCGCTAGAGGCTCGCCAGGCCAAGGCAAGATCCAACGAGCTCGCTGATGGCCAGGCTAGGTGAGCCTCACTAGCCCTCGTCTAGCCGGTTGCCAGTCCGAAGAAGAAGAAGAAGAAGAAGAAGAAGAAGAAGAAGAAGAAGAAGAAGAATAGGAGAAAAAGGAAAAAAAAAAAAAAATAGTAAAATAGTAAAAAAAAAAAATATTTAAAAATTAAAAGAAATTGATTTGGAACATAATCAATGAGTATGGTATCAAACATAATTCTATTCTAGAATTAGAAATTTTGGACAGTTACCAAACGCATTCTTTTACTCATAATCAGTTCCCAAGAACAGAATAAAAAATAATTATTTCTGATCAGAATTTGTTCCCCGGAACAGAATCGTTACCAAATGCGCCCTTAGCAATCAGAAAAGGCTTACAACTAAGATCAATTTGCGGTCCAAAATCATAACACGTAAGAAAGAGCGAGTCCTTCATAGAAAACATAATTAAAGATCAATAATCCCAACACAAATAAAAAATGGCAAGATTAGAACAACACAGATCTCTCCTGATTACAAGCATAAAGCTTTATCCGAAACCCAAGGTCAGATCCAAAGCCTAATAGAGACCCAGATGCCAAAAGCTGGACTTGACATCAAAGAGAAGCCAACCCAATAAAGCCACGACCAAGAGAACAAAAGGGTAAGAACGGAGAAGGTAATGTGAAAGAAAAGAAATACCAAATTCTTTCGAGTATCAGAAACTCCATGCGCTTATGCTTTGCTTCGGCAGCGAAAAGGAAGAGAAGGAATCAGTTGCTGCTAACAACTTGCTTTACAAACGAAGCAAGAAATGAAGAAGACAACAACCACGAAATCCAAGATATGAAAAAGTAAAATCACAGAAAAAATTAAAACATTAATTTAACAAGTACCAAGCTTCATCTTCATCAATCATCTAGAAAAATAGATATCGAGTCTGGCTCCACGGTTGTAGTTGGCAATTCTGCATTAAATTCACAATGAAAATGAGAATTAATGTATCCATTGAAATATAAAATTGTGTAAATATTCTACAACCATATTTTTCACCCGGCTCCAAGATTTTGAGTTTTTCTAAGTCCTCTTCAATCGAATGTGAAACAAAACGGATTGTGACCAATTTTGAGCACGTATAAGAGCCTCCACCATCCTCGGGGTCAAAGGATGCTACTGGCAAGGCATGACCAAAATACCTCAAGCAATGGAAAAGAGAATAAGACAATTCAGCATTTGTGGCTAGTAGTAGTGGTCGTGGTCGTGGAGGATTTTCCAATAGAGGTCGTGGTTTCGGGAGAGGTCGTAGTTGTGGTGGTGGACGTAGTGGACAAAGTTCTGATCGAGATAACCGTTAGGATATCTTGAAAAATTTACTTTCTACCAACTATATCAAAATTAGTGTTATAACGTTCATGTTCTTCTTCCAAATACTTGTTCAATTCAGATTTTTCTTCCAAATATTGCTGTTCACTTTGACTAAGATACTTTGCAGTCATGAAATTAGTATCAATCGTACCCTTTAATCTCAAGTTGCTTTGAGGGCATACACCAATGCAGTATTGCCCAAACAATGAGATGTTATTCTATCTCATAAAGTTTTTCGTCCAATTGGCTTCATAAACACCATTAATCACCCACTTTACATATGCCCACTTATGTCACAGGTCAAATATGCAAGCAATGAACAAAATGTTGTTCACATTGCCAAAATACTTATTGAACTTTATCTTCATTCTCTTAACCATTTCTTGCAAACTTTGGTCCTCATTCTCACAATATCCAAAGCAATTTCTTAATTGAATTTGTATTGCTGGAGAAACTTATCTACCAAGTCCTCCCAGCTATAGATTTTCTCCAAGTCGAGCTTGATGAACCAAGTCAGTGCAGGCCCAATTAGACTATCTAAAGTTGATTATTTTGCTCAAAACAGAGAACCCAAGATTAGATCTTCTAAATTGGCAGAGTCAACTTATCAAAGGCTGAAAACATAACGATCACTACATATTTCAATCGAATGCATCCGATACATCCTCACCGCAAACCCTGCCAGCTCGACAGAACCAAGAATTGAAGGCAACGGCTAAACCACAATAATCTTAAAGCGGCACAAAGTATCGTCGGCTTTCACCGACCCGCCATGTTTGCAGTCGTTCCTTGGAAAGGTGGGAACTTCAAACCCATTCATCAAATCGCTCACTCCAACAGGTGGAGAGTGAAGTGGGAGAATCACGTGGACGGGAGGGATGACGTCGCGACGAAGAGAATGAATCCATGCAGAGACGAGAGAGTGTGAGACTGAGAGATTTAGTGAGATTTACCATATGCATGTTGAAGAAGATGGAAAACAAGGGCAAAATGCAGGATTGGATCAACCCGATTTCATAGGGTTCGCCATTTTCAGCTGCAGCAGAAGCCCTCATTTGATGACCTGTTGTGCCATGCAACGTCGAGCTAACCTCCTTAAAGGAAAACCTCACTTGATGGGGTTGACGGGGAGTTGGGACATTGTTTTTTTTTTTTGGGTCTAAAAACGGATAATATATTACTAACGCAAATTAGAGGTAGTGTTTTGCATGATGTCAAAATACAACAGATCTCACAAAAACAAAGGAGGGTTGGACACCCAATTGGAAGGAAGTAAAGATGCCCGATGGGCCTTCACGGCCCGGTTTGCTACCATATTCGCTTCCTACTTGCAATGAGTTATCTAAAGATTAGGGCATCGGAGAAGCAGCGCCGTGGATTCTTAGATCAAAGGTCTAATCTCCCAAGGCCCCAAGTTAGGATTTTGAATGGCATCAACGAGAGATAAGCAATCGGTTTCTAGACTCATCCAATATGTGTCTTTTCCTTTCTATATCAAGAAGTGCAACGTGAAATTCAGCGCCATCGCCTCTGCTTGCAGGGCCGAGGAGGTAGCAACCGATTGTGCAAAACCATCGGTGACGATGTCGGAAGAATTTCGACTCATGCAGGCCACCGAAGCTTCACTGCGATCAGGTTGGTAAGCTACACCAATATTGATTTTTATCACTCCTTGATCCGGTGGACGCCAACACTGATCCTGTTCTGTTTGTTGCACGCTTCGTCTTGGTTTCTCCCGATCTGGGCTTCTATTGGATTTGGCGTTTGCTAAGGCTATCTACATGACCTGTTCAGAGTTAGGCTGCTGCTGGTGGAAGACGAAATTATTGCGGGCTTTCCAAATTTGCCAGAGAATGGATGCAGTTGTTTCCAAATCTGGTGAGTTGTCTCTGTGTTCTATTAGTTCAACCAACCATGATTCTATCCAATGAACTCCACTGGCCTGTTGCTTGATGTTGATTGCTAGATGGACCCATATATTTTGTGTCCATGGACATAGCAAGAACAGCAGGTTGGATCTAATATGATGTGTCGGTGGTAGAGATTTTCTCTAGTTGCCAAAGCGTTATTGCAAATTGACCAAAGGAAAGATCGAAGCTTGGGCATAGAATTCATTTTCCAAATTGCATTCCATAGTTTGCGAGGTACTTGAAAAGAGGAGGATGCATGATTTTGGCTATTTCTGATTTGTTGCGTTCTGATATCATTGTAGCAGCTTTTGACTATAAATGAACTATTCTGCTTGCCTTTCCAAATGAGCCTATCTTTAGTGCACTGAGGCCGAATTGGGATAGATGTGTTCTCTTCCACTGTTTGACTATCAAAGCTCTGTCATAGAAGGGGAGTGTTCCACTCATTTATGTTTAGAAATATTAAACCTGCTACTCTTTCGAGTTCTCCTCTAGGTGCAGGTCTACCAATAACTCCCTTAGCCAGCCATCTATCCTCTTGGATTTTAATACGTGTCCCATCCCCCACAGACCATTGTGTATTCTCTACAATAGAATCCCAGCCTTTCAGTATACTCTGCCATCCCCAGGAGAGTCTAGTTTCCTTCGATGCCGTCCAGAAGTCTTGATAGTGAAAATACAAGCCTTTTAATAATCTGCTATACAAAGATGAAGGTTGCTGAGATAGCCACCATGCCTGTTTGCCTAGTAAGACTGTATTGAAAGCAATAAGGTCACGAAAACCCAATCCCCCCTCATCTTTCCTGTTTTTAAGCACCTCCCACTTCATCCAATGTATACTAGATCCGTTGTTGCTAGATTTCCACCAGAATCTTGCTATTTTCTATCCTATTGTTTTACACAAAGACACTGGGATTTTAAAAATGGGCATTGCATAATGTGGGATTACTTGAACGACTGATTTTATCAAAACTTCCTTACCCCCTTTTGAAATGAGCTTCTCTTTCCATCCTTCTAGCTTGGATTGTACACGACCCAAGAGCCACACAAACATTTCCTTTTTAGATTTCCCCTAGTCTGAAGGTATTCCAAGATACTTACCGGTTTTGTCTAGCACTGGGACTCTAAGTTCTCTGGCCAAATTCGCTTGTAGGCTGAGAGGGCAGTCCTTACTGAAAAACATGCCTAATTTGTTGCGATTTACTGTTTGTCACGTTGCTAAATAATATTCGTTCAGCAAATTAGCTAAATTTTGACATTCTAGGACTTTCCCTTCTAGGAAGAAGATAGCATCATCTGCGAAAAATAAGTGAGATAAGGTAGGGCACCATCGGTTTAATTTGATACCTTTGAGATTTCCCATGACCACCGCTTCTTTGATGAGGGTAGATAAGGCATTGGCCATTAGTATAAACAGATATGGAGATAGAGGGTCGCCTTGCCTCAGACCCCTAGTCGGATGAAAATAGGGTAGAGATTCTCCGTTAAATTTGATACTCAAAGACACCGTTGAAATACATTGTAATATCCAATGAACCCATCAAGTGTGAAATCCGAGTTGTAGTAGGTAGTCGCTAAGAAAATCCCACTCCACCCTATCATAAGCCTTTTGCATATCTAACTTAAGCACCGCTCTAAACTGTTTGATCCTTTTCTTGGTCCTAATATGGTGAAGCACCTCTTGAACCACTATGATGTTGTCTTGAATTTGCCGCCCACTGATGAAAGTGCTTTGTTCTGGCTCTATCAACTCTGGTAACAATGGCTTGAGGCGATTAGCTAGGACCTTGGAAATAATTTTGTAGATAAAATTGCAAAGGCTGATTGGTCGGAACTGACCAAGCCTTTTCGGGTGAGATAGAGAGATATAAGTCCTATTATATTGAGGTTGCATCACCCCTATTTGAAAAAAATTGTTGCACAGCCATGTAAATATCATCATGTAATATATCCCAATGAGATTGATAAAACTGACCATTCAAACCATTAGGGCCCGAGGCTTTAACTTCACCTAATTGAAAAACTGCAAGCCAGACTTCGCCTCTAGTGACCTCTGTTACTAGCTTGTCATTCATCTCCGCTGTCACCACCGAACTACATTTTGCAATAGTTGGCCTGTAATCTTGATTCCCTACTAAAGTGTATAATTGCTTGAAAAAAAGTGAGGTCATCTCCTTGAGTTGGTGCTAATCGCGTACCCATCTAAGTTGATCATCCTGCAGCATGCTTATCATGTTGCATTGTCTTCGTTGAATGGTAGTAGCATGAAAAAACTTCATGTTCCTATCCCCCCACTTAAGCCGGTTAACTCTTGAACGCATAGCCCAGAATTATTCTTCCTACTGCCATAACTTTTGAATTTGCACTTTCAGGTTGATTATTGTATCCTGGGTATGATGACCATACAGCTAATTGGTTATAGCTTGAAGCTGATATTGAAGGAAATTTATTTGTTGTCTTGCATTGGCAAATTTAGAACGGCTCCATTTTGAAAGAACAGCAGAAACAACACTTAATTTTTGGGGTAAGCTCTTTGATCCAAGTTGATGAGAAGCTCAGGACTCAGCAATTACGGATTGACACTCCTTGTCCTGGAGCCAATAAGATTCAAAGTAAAAAGTTTGACGATTTCTAACTCAAGAAGCTTTAATAGATAATAGGAGTGGACTGTGATCGGATCCAATAGCTGGCAAAGCCAAGACTTCCGCATAAGGATAAATTAGTCTCCATTCCTCTATGCATAACATTTTTTCTAGCCTTTCTTTGATAATGTCTTCGCCATCTCTGTTGTTTATCCATGTGTAGGCGCAGCCTTTGCTACCCAGATCCATCAAGGAGCAATCATGGAGGAGTTCACGGAAAGAAAACATGCAATGTGGATTGGCGAGACGCTTTCCGACTTTCTCCCAAGGTTACAAAATGTTATTGAAATCACCTATGCACAGCTAAGGTAGATTATTACAACTATTGATTTGTCTTACTTCCTCCCATAACTGTTGTCTGAGATGATAAACTGCTAGAACATGTAAACAGGTTAGGCGCATTGCTACATCCAGGTCTAGATCCATGCTGACCAAGTCTAGTAAAGCCGAAGAGTGTTGAACCACTTTCAAAGACACCCGATCATTCCAAAAAATTGCTAAGCCACTTGCCAAACCTGCTGGATTTTCTATATAACTGTCTGAGTATCGCAGTCTTTTGAAAGTAAATAAGCTTCATTTCTAGATTTTTTTGTCTCCATTAAAAACAAAATGTTAGGCTTTTCCTGGGTCACTAAGACCCTAAGAGCTTTAACTGTCAAGGGATTGCCTAAATCCTGACAGTTCCAGCTTACTGGTTTCGTTGTTCAAATGGTGGCTTTTTAGGGCCAACCACCATGGCCCAACAAGCAAAATCAGATGCCGCCAAAATGGGAGCATCTTGTAGAAGGGATTCGTCAAGTCCTTCCTGAAGCTGAGTGCGTGTATCATGTGAATTGTGTCTTTTAGCTTTCTTGATTGGGCTTGATTTTGCACTCAAATGGGAATTTTTAACTCTCTTTGGCTTGAGAGAACTTGTTGCCTATTCATTGATTTTACCTTTTTTCGATGTGCTGGTAGCGTATCAGTGTCCTCATCTCTCTTGAAGATTCCTCGACCAGAGGTTGCCATCGAAGGGGTTCTGCAACTATTACTAATTGATTACAAACAGGTACCTCCATGATCCGTTTATCTTTTCTATGTTGTACTTGGTCCATAGAGGCCGAGGAGACATGATCCTGAGCAGCGATGATAGTAGATGGAGTTTGTGGGGTCTCCGGGATGGTCTCTTCATCAACTTCTGAAATGTGATGTGGCTCATAAAAGGTACGCCAATAGGGACTATGTTCCCTTACCTCTGCCCGGAGCCATGGGCCATAAAACATGCTGTCACTTCCTTCCATTTTACTTTCATCAAAAGGAAAGTCTTTACAATACGTAGCGTAGTGTCCCAATTTGCCACAAGAATAGCAGTAGTGAGATAGTATTTCGTATCGAAAGTCTAACTAGAGATTCTTCCCTTCCACCTTAATTAGAATCCCTATTTTAAGGGGCTGCTTGATGTCTAGTTCCACACAGGCCCTTCCTGCTCTAAGGCTAGAACCATCTCTATGCTTTATTTTGACGTCTAATACCCTGCTAATGTGACTAGCCACTTTGCTGATCATGGATTCAGTACATCGTTCAAGAGGTAGTCCAAAGACTTGAACCCAAAATGCACAGGAGTTAAAGTTGTAACAATGTAGCAGCGTATTTGGTACCCATGGTTTTAGGATGACCAGATGATTAGCAAATAACCAAGGTCTGTTATCTAAAACTCTCTGTTTTACTTCGTTTTGAATCGCGCAATATATAAACCAGCTTTGCCTTGGGATAATTCCACTTGATCAGTTCGCCACACCCTTTTCATAGTAGTTTGAAAAGCCTGGAAATTGACTGTTGGATTAGTCAGAATCTTACCTACTAAAATGAACCGGCATTCCTCTATTTTGTCGCTAAGAGCCGCCTCGTCCCGGACTTCAATTTGCTGCTCATACCAGAGGTGACCTATGCGACAGCATAGGGCAGCGAGGCAAGCCTCCTCTTCGTTGCCAGGGCGGTCCATTTCACAAAACGAACTAAATTCTATCTAGGTAGCAAACTTTGGTGTAAATAGACAATCCAGCGGCTCAGTTATGGCATTCCGCCCCTTTTTCTACCACCGAATAGAAGAGAATGGAGGTAACCCGAGCTTGACACCTTATGCTCAGATCGATTGAAACATGCAAGACTGGATGAGAAGGAGAGGCCAGACTAAATCTAACCGAGATGAGGTGGCGGAGACTACGGAGGTGGGATGGAGTTCTCAACTAGGTTAAAAGCCATAACAAGAATGGGCAAATTACTAGAATTAAAATGAAACGAAGGATTGCGAAGAACTTGAAAGAGGAATTTAGGGTTTCGAGGAAGAGAAGAAACTACCAAAACGTAGACAGAAGCTCTACATGTCGAGAGAAGAAGATGCCATGGAGTTGGGACATTATGCCTAGAAATTTGTAGGTTTATTTCGTTAAAAACAAATTATCGGAAAAATATATTTTTTAAGAATTTATCATTTGAGTCATTTATAAAAAATGAACAAATTAAAAAAATATATTTTTCCTAAAAATATTTAGACATAAATCATTACTGATAATATTTTTATTAACTAATTATTTCTAATGATCATTTTAAAAATATATATTTTTATTATTTATTTTTCATGAAATAAAGAAAATTTAAGCTCCTTTAAAAATTCATCAATTGAAAAGGTGTTGCAATCAATTACTTTCCGAAACAAAATGGAAAGTATTATCTGTATATTTTGGATGATGATGGTTTCGGTGAAAATAAGTTGAGAAAATATACCTCTCATATTCTTCTGCACATCAAATCAAAACTTACTTGGCAAAATTCAACTTTACACTTAAAGAAAACATAAAAACTTACGCTTGATGTCAAGGCGAATTTCAACGGTGTGTTATTGCAAACGAGATAAAATCATTAGTTAGGTAAGCTAAAGATAACCCTGAATATAATTTTATTAATCTCTTGAGTTTTGGTTTAATAATTTAATTCGTTTAGTAAAATGACTAAACTATTATAAAATACATGAATAGATGAAATACATGAATGAATATTCATTATATTCATCTTATCTAATGTACTTATTATGGTACATTTGTATCATACATTCTAAGTACATCTCCCTTATCTAGTTTATGTATCATTCGATACATTGATATTAATGATAAGTACATTCTTGTTCTCTTATAAATAGGAGTTTAGTTTTGATGCACAATCACTACTGTGAACAACGATTAGAATAAACAGTCACACCCTCTTCTCTAACTTTCTCTACTATCTCTGGTGTTCAATTGATTTCTCTTCTCAATCTCTTTTCTATTATATATTCACCACAACACAATATTTTACAACACGTTATCAGCACGAAGATCTACCGACTGAGTAAGTAATTTCTGCAAGCACGAAGATCTACCAACTGAGTAAGTAATTCTTGCAAGCACGAAGATCTACCGTGAGTAAGTAATTTTTGCAAGGTGGGTATTCATTTTATTAATCAACTTATACTTCATCTTCTTCTATCAATTCTTCATCTTTATATTTCTTGGCCCGAAGCCAAATTTTAAATCTAAAAGTATCATTTTGCTCTTGAAGTGGCGATGGATATTTGGAAATCCTTTTTAATTAATAAGGATTTATTTTTGCAAAGATTATGGCAAATATTGAAAAGCCCAAATTCCACGTCTTGGAAGTAAGTGGAAAGAATTATTTATCTTGGTGCTTTGACATGGAAATGCACCTCCAAGGGCAAGGTCTCGCTAATGCAATTACAGAGGATAGAACCTCAAATGAAAAGGATAAAGCAAATGCGTTGATTTTTATTCGCCGTCATTTGCATGAGAGCCTGTAAACTCAATATTTATCCATTTGAGACCCTCAAATCCTGTGGAGGAGGTTGAAGGATAGGTATGATTGTTATCCTTTCTCAAGCACAATATGATTGGCAAAATCTCAGACTGCAAGATTTTAAATCAGTGTCTGACTATAATTCTGCTTTATTTCTCGGCTTGAGTAATGCGGTATTAAACTTGCTGATGCTGAATTGTTAGAGAAAACTTTCTCCACCTTCAATGCTTTGAATATTGTATTGCAATAGCAATATTGGCAACGTCAGTTTGCCACATATTATGAATTAATTTCTGTGCTTCTTACTGCTGAGCAAACTAATAAATTGCTGCTCAAAAATCATGATCTTAGACCTCTTTGGCTCAAAAGCATTGCCTGAAGCACATGCTAACTTTGAGAAAAATACTGGCAATTTTAAGGGCTATAAGTGCAGGCAAGAACATAATCCTAGAAGGAATGGCAGGAAAATTAACTGCCCTATGAAATCAAACTTTTGCCTGAATCATGGCAAAGAAAAGAAGCTAAAGAAGGTGATTAATGAAAGTCTTTGTGATCGCTGTGGCATGACTGGGCATTGGTCACATACCTGTCGTACGCCAAAACATTTTGTTGACCTATACTAGACATCTTTGAAGAATACGGACAAGCGTGGTGAATCTCATGCCATTGAAATCAATCCTACTGCCATAACCACTGTTGAGGCCAACAATATCTCCGTTGGTGGGACTCCTCTTGCTCCTGAAGTAGCAAATGCATCATTGGATGTCTCTGATTTCTTTGAGGACCTTTGATTACTTTGATGAATAAGATTGGTGGTTTATGTTGTTTCGCTTTAAATGTATTACTTTTTATTGTTCTTTATGAAATGCTTATGAGCCTTACATAATGTTTATTTTTGAAATTTTATTCGACCACTTTTATGATACTTGACACCTGAAGTTGTCAATATAAATACAAATAGAAAATACCGAGAAAAAGGAAGATGTTTATTTGCTTGATAGTGCAACAACACATACTATATTTCGTAGTACACACTTTTTCTCGAGTATGACATTGTAGAAGGCACAAATCCATACAATATTAGGTCCTGTTCCGATTATTGATGGTTTTGGAAATGCCACAATTATTTTGCCAAATGGCACCATCCTACATATTGAAAATGCGTTTCTAAGCATTAGATCCAAATGGAATCTGCTCAGTTTCAAAGATGTACGCTATAATTGGTACCATATTGAAACTATTTATGAGCAAAATAAGGAATATATTGGCATTTCCTCTTATAAGATGGGCTTGAAGACCATCCATGAAAAACTAGAAGCTTCTTTTATATGTTTGTATTGTGTCATGATTAAGGCTGCTGAGACCTACACTACCATATCCTGGAGATTGGTAAGCTCTGATCAATTTGGACTGTGGCATGATCGCCTTGGTCATCTTGGTGCTTCAATGATGCGTAGGATAATTCAAAATATAAAGGGGCACCCTTTAAAAGATATAAAGGTATTGTTGTCCAAAGATTATAATTGTGAGGCTTGCTCACAAGAAAAGCTTATTATCAAACCTTCTATAATAAAGGTTAATCTTGAATCTCCTTTATTCTTACGAAGAATTCAGGGTGATATTTGTGGACCAATACAACCACCAAGTGGACCATCGATATTTTATGGTATTAGTGGACGCATCCTGTAGATGGTCCAATGTTTGCCTATTATCTACGCGCAATGACACATTTGCACGTTTATTTGCACTATTATTATATTCCAGCTGTAAATGCTTCAGCTAGGATAGCTGTTCCTGAATGACATGCTAAAATGGATCAAAATCCCCCACACTTAAAGTGTGGTAGACCGATAGGATCAAAAAAATACTGCTCCTCAAAAACGAAAGGGAAAGAATCAAGAATTCGCTCCAGAAGAGCCTGGCGTTGTGCTTGCTCCTGAAGAGCTTATTGCCCCTGAAAAGGCCCAAGCCCATGAAAAGAACACCAATCTCGGGAATACTGAGAATTCCATTATATATTATAATGAAATTTGGAATTAAAATGAAATCATCATTGGCGTTGTGCTTGCTCCTGAAGAGCTTATTGCCCCTAAAGAGGCGCAAGCCCATGAAAAGAACATCAATCCCGGGAATACTGAGAATTCCATTACATATTATAATGAAATTTGGGATCGAAATGAAATAATCATTGATGATGCTTTTGCATTCTCAATTGCTCATAAAATTATGGATAATGATTGTGAGCCGCAATCTATTATTGAATGTCGTCAAAGGCAAGATTGGCTTAAGTGGGAGGAAGCAATTAAGGCTGAATTAGCTTCCCTAACTAAACGAGAGGTTTTTGGACCTGTAACTCGTATCCCCGATAATGTAAAGCCCATTGGATATAAATGGGTATTTATCTGAAAATGAAATAAGAAAAACGAGGTTGTCAAGTATAAAGCCCGACTCGTTGCCCAATGATTCTCCCAGAGATCTAGGATTGATTATAATCAGACATATTCACCTGTGATGGATATGATTACATTTCGTTTTCTTATTAGCCTAGCAATCTTTGAAAGATTGGAAATGCGTCTTATGGATGTTGTGACGGCATATTTATATGGCTCATTAGATTATGATATTTATATGAAAATTCCCGAGGGATTCAAAATGCCTGAAGCATGCACTCCCCGCAATTTATTCTCAATAAAATTGCAAAGATCCTTATACGGGTTAAAGCAATCCGGTCGCATGTGGTATCAACGCCTAAGTGAGTACCTAATTAAGGAAATGTACAAGAATGATCCTATCTGCCCATGCGTGTTTATTAAGAAATCAGAAACCGGATTTGCTATTGTAGCAGTTTATGTCGACGATATAAATTTAATTGGAACTCCAGAAGAGTTAGCTGAAACTGCTGAATATTTGAAAAGGGAGTTTAAAGTTAAAGATTTGGGTAAAACCAAACTTTGTCTTGGTCTAGAGCTTAAGCATAAAGCAAATGGAATAATCGTTCATCAATCAGCATACGTTGAAAGATTGCTTAAACGCTTAAACGTAGACAAAGCTCACCCATTGAGCACCCCTATGATTGTAAGGTTTCTAGATCCCCAAAATGACCCATTTCGTCCTGGAGAATCAAATGAAGAGATACTTGGTCATGAAGTACCATATCTCAATGCAATTGGGGCTTTGATGTACTTGGCACAATGTACGAGACCAAATATCGCTTTTGCGGTAAATTTATTGGCACGATTTAGTTCTAAGCCAACTCGGAGACATTGGAATGGAATTAAACATATTTTCCGTTATCTTCAAGAAACCATAGATTTGGGATTATATTATTCCAAAGATTCCACTAACTCTGGTTTAGTTGAATATGCTGATCTTTGGATATAGATCCGATCCACATAAGGCTCGCTCTCAAACCGGGTATTTATTTTGTTATAACGGCACCGCTATTTCTTGGCGTTCTACTAAGCAATCGCTAGTAACTACATCTTCTAACCACTCTGAGATTATTGCTTTATATGAAGCTGGAAGAGAGTGTGTTTGGTTAAGATCCGTTATAACGCATATTCATAATTCTTGTTGTTTAATACCGGTTACAAATTCTCCCACTATAATTTATGAAGATAATGCTGCTTGTGTTGCACAAGTCAGGGGAGGATATATCAAAGATGATAGGACCAAGCATATCTCGCTGAAATTTTTCTATACTCATGAACTCCAAGAAAGTTGACAAATTGATGTTAAACAGATTCGATCCACAAATAATCTTGCAGATCTTTTTACCAAATCATTGCCAACATCAACTTTTGAGAAATTCGTATATGGCATTGGTATGCGACGAGTTCATAAGATGCAAGATTGATTAGCCCCAGAAGTGGCTATATGGCTCAATTGAGGGCGAGATATTATGAATTATGCATTGCAGCATTGATATGCGGCGAGTTCACAAGATGCAATATTGATTAGCCCCAGCAGTGGTTATATATGCATTGCACTCTTTTTTCTTTTTGTCCAGTTTTTTTCCCACAGGGTTTTTCCGGCTTAAAGTTTTTAATGAGGCAATTAATGCATCTATAAATGGGAGAGATCATAACATCTGTGCTCGCACTCTTTTTCCCTTTTGTCCGGTTTTTGTTCCACTGGGTTTTTCCGGCTTAAGGTTTTTAATGAGGCAAAAGTATCATTTGATGCACAATCATAATGAATACAATGAATATTCAAGGGGAGTGTTATAAAATACATGAATGGATGAAATACATGAATGAATATTCATTATATTCATCTTATCTAATGTACTTATTATGGTACATTTGTATCATACATTCTAAGTACATCTCCCTATACAATGAACGTTCATTTCCCTTATCTAGTACATGTATCATTCGATACATTGATATTAATGATAAGTACATTCTTGTTCTCCTATAAATAGGAGTTTAGTTTTGATGTACAATCACTACTGTGAACAACGATCAGAATAAACAGTCACACCCTCTTCTCTAGCTTTCTCTACTATCTCTACTATCTCTTCTCAATCTCTTTTCTATTATATATTCTCCACAACACAATATTTTACAACATAAACAATTATTTTGATTGGTTCACAAGGTTTCAAAGTGAGCACATCATCATTCTAATTTTAATGCTAAAAAGAAAGGCGGGCTCTTTAACTTCGCAATTGGATGCCGGCACGACATCGTTGGATGTTCAACGTCATACAAGACTACACTAAATGCGTATCCGCCATACAGAAACATGCAGCCCAAAGAAAAGTGATAAATAGTATTGTCAATTTGAAATTGAGTTTCTATTCTATGGATGAGTCCCATTTTATATGTAACTAAGTTTCATTCATTTGCTAGAGTACGAGTATTAGTTTGAGTTGCATGGAGAGACATAACCCAATAAATCATAAACTTATTGTACTGATGTAAATTTAATCCTAAACTTTTCAATTTTGTAAATTTAGTCATAAATCTTTACAAAATTCTAATGTAGTTTTTGACTTATTTTTGCCACAAATCGCTGATGTGACAATGTGCCACATAGGATGGCCGGCAATGATTGAACCATCACATAAGTGATTTTCAACGAAGATTGATTCAACTGCTTAGGACTAAATCGGCAAAATTTAAAAGTTTAGGATTGAATTGATATATGTATAATAAGTTTAAGATTGATTTGTTAAGTTTTTCTGTGTGGTGTGCAGGAGTTGATGCTCTTTCTTGTGGCGATCGTGCTGCAAAAGCAGGTACCAAGAACCAGTCAAGTTAACGGCAATTCTCCCATACTTTTTCTCACAACCTCTGCGCCTACAGTACAACGAAGAACCCTATAACTTATGGTTCTAGAAGATGATCAACTATCATCATTCTTATCTTCCGATCTTCAGTTTGACAGAAGTATGATATCTTTCGATTACATACCCAACCGAGATGCGCTACGCATGGACTGTTATGTGAATCGTACTCTTCACAGTCTATTCGAGAGAAGGGATCGAGAGGGAGGAGCAAGAATTCTAACGCTCAGTTTGGATGGAGTAATTAAGGGGTGCATGACAAACCAAAATTTCTGTTCTAGAAATAATTTTTTTATTTCAGACTTATTTCTAAAATAAAAATCCGTTTGATAAAATTATTTCATATTTTTATTTAAAATAGATTTTTGTTCAGAAATAGATTTGGAATAGAAATCAGAGATACAAATTTTTTACTTTTCTATTTCTAGAACAAAAATGAGAAACAAAAATTTTTCACATCGTTCGTTCTTGCTATGAATGGGTCATCCATCCATCACCGTCAACCACCGTTCGCCGATTGCCACCAGCCACTGCCGGTCGCCTGCTGCCACCGACCACCACCAGTCGCTGCCGTCCGAAAAAAAGAAATTTTGTATCGTTATCAAACGAATTTCTATTTTGAGAGTAGAAATTTTATATCATTATCAAACGAGTAATTTTACTTATAAACTCATCTAGATATAGAAATAGAAATAGAAAAATCTATTTCTCTTCCAAAAATCAATTTCTTGCCAAAATGGTTATCATGGAGGAGGAAGAAGAGATTCACATAATTTTGAGTAAAAAGGACGAAAAAAGATATGAAGGGATTGAGGTATGATGTAATTTGGAGAGCAGCGTGGGAAAAAAATTGGAAAAAATTTAATCGTAACACAAATATCGTTTTATGTACTTATAAATAGATGTAAAAGAAGGGAACGAGCGATAAAGAAGATAACAAATTACTGCTTAATACACGAATCCTGTCGAATTCCTCTATATTTGAAGAGATTCGAAGGAATGTGCATTAAATTGGCCGGACCAACCCTCCTAACAAAATATTCAAAAACCCTCCTAACAAAAGAAGTTCAAACTAATTAGCGGCCTGCGCAGTCATTACCGAATAAGCAAGTGGGATCGAGCTGCTCGGGTTAGCTTGTTGCTCAATTTACTGACAACTCATTTAAACAACTTGACATTATTTCTGAAAAGAAAGCACCCAGCATGGCATCATCCTCCATAACTCTGTACAAGCACGACAGTTTTCCCCTGCTTTTTTAGAGGATAATCTCTCTCTCTCTCTCTCTCTCTCTCTAATGAAGAGGTTCGCAATAGATACCCATTATGGACTGCGCAGTGCCCAAATAATAAAGCCTATTACTCCAACTTGTCGTTGAAAGGTGATCTCATTAAACATCAGAAAATCAGTTGGAGAACTCATGAATTACAATTTGCTTCCTAACCTGCAAAAGCCCAATTTTTTTTGGTAAAATCTGCGCAAGCTATGACTCGTACAGAATACTGAATCCCCCAGGCATCTGCATCACTTGGGTACTTTTTTTTCTGCTACAGTACAATAAGGCGGTAAAGATGCGCCTACCGGTAAGGAAACTCTTGTGAAGAGGATACCTGCTGGAATTCCAGCATAAATGAGTAGTTCAATCTCCTCAGGAAATGTTCAAGGTAAACTACAATTCCTGTGCAAGTTCAGCAAGAACCCGGCCTCCATTTCCTTATGTTATAGCCCGGAATCATGGGCAAATTTATGTCACTCTTCTTAGATGAGCAGATCATAGTGGTTTCTACCACTGTAGAGAAGCTTCACAACTTCCCTCTGTTTTCCCTTTCTTGAACCCTTCCGAAATTCTAATCCATACTCAGCAATGGGGATAAAACCCGAGCCCCATCCACCCCTTGTATGCTGTGGTATAGTCGAAAACACGTATCCGTCAAGATTGGCAAATAAAAAGCAATCATATCTTCTGTTACATAAAAATACTAGATAATGATTTCAACATCAGAGTATGCCATATAGTTTTTATCACTCAGATGAGTCCCGAACAATGTCATAAGCATCTTGAGATAAAACTTGAATCTTACCGTTCTAGGGCATTGCATCGTATCCGCCGATATACCAGTACACACATATTCAACACTCAATACGTCTATATACCATAACCAACTTAATTGAATTCTCTAAGTACGATTAATCCAGTCACAACAGAGGGACTGATTGGGGGTACAGCATGAAAACTATTAGAAATTACCATAATGGGAGCTGATTGTTTTGATAATCCCCTTCCACTATTATCAGGAACCAATTCACAAGTCCTCTACAAGGAACAGGGAACGTACTTGACTTATTTATCCATAATAAAGTTCAGGCAGCTGAAAAAGGCAGATTTAGTCACTTTTCAGTGTCAGTGAGATGAGTTCAAGCATTCTAGATTTTGGTGTTCCTATCTTAACCATTATATTACTTCCATGACAAATTAGAATACCAACTTACATTGATAAGTGCTTATTGCCATGACACTAATATTTTGCAATCTCCAATTAAAGGAGAATTTGGAAATGCAATTACTCTGTGGAAATTAATATAGTTCAGGAATTTTTTTGGTGATGTGTTTTCCAAATTCAATCTGCTATACAGTCCAACAAATGTGAAAGACCATGTAAGTTTAGAAAAATCTAACCTCATGCTCTGGAATATAAACAATGATTGGCTGCTTGCATAATTTTGAGATTACCTGTAATGTACATATGATTGGAACTAGTCAGCAGCTCAAGAAGAAATAAAGGGAGTGCTGTTAGCTAATGAAACTGTCAAAATGTAGAGAATAAGAAGACAACGCCAGCTCCAATTAGCAGTTGAGAAACCTAGAAGAATTTACAGACAATAAAGACTACTACAATTGTCCCTACATGATCAATGGTACTGTTCAACTTGAAACCATAGTCAACTCTAAATTCTACCCGCGAGAAAAGGAAGAAAAGAAGCACCCTATTATTTATGTCTTTACTAAGGACTTAGTTTACCAATTTGCGGTTCTATATACAATGAACAAAAAGGGGAGACAAATGTAGGCCACAGAGAGGAGTAAATTATGTTTAATCAGGATGGAAACAGTTTCTGACCAGCAGCTCTGACTCTCCACCCCAAAAATCATGTCGGTCAATTCGTTGGCAGTACCTAAAGAAGATTTGGAAAGCATCAATATTATCTCTGTAAAAATATGTGGCAAGACATCCATCAATCAAAACATACTAATTAAACACTTGGAAAGCTACTAAAAAGTGAGATGGAGCACCTTACCGCTTTAAAGACTCGTCCACGGTAATTGCCACCAATGCTTCTTCATATTGACGACGTTCTTCGCCAGAGTCGCATATAATTTCTTTGACAGCCATCCGTAATTCATCTGGAATTTGATGTTCATGTGATTGATATGCATTACCCACAATGACAACACGCAAAATAAAAGATCGAACATTGCTATTTTCTAAAGTTTGTAAGCACTTAAGTTTCCACCACTGAGCAAGCATACAACTTTCATCTCTACTACACAGCATTTGCAAGAAGAAACAGAGTTTTAATTTGTCCTCTGATTCAGTTTTTCTATTTCAAACCAATAAGTTGTATTACACAGCTTATCTCTCTGCTGGTTAGAATCAAGGATGTATTCCTTGATTCTAACCAGCAGAGAGATAAGCTCCTGTTTCAAGAAGTTGTAAAAGAATGGTCAATGAATCGAGTAATTTTGACATTCAGAAAGAAATGAGTAAGCAGGTTCAAACCCTATCCACAAGACTACAAGCAGTGGATTTTACATGACAATGCTCAATGAACTAGGACAACCATGCATAAAACCCAAAAAATAAAATAAAATCCCCAGCCAAGGTTTCAGGCAGTCAATTAATCAAATGTGACAGAGAGCAGATTTTTGTTCAACTTCTGCTAAGTAAATTGTACGATAACTGTTCAAGTACCGAGGTAAAAGAACTAGAACCATATCCTTGATCTTATTTGCAGGGAATCCATTTCATCAGGCTCCAACTACATACCATTCTTGCATTAACTCGACTTTAAGGAACTTGATTACTACAGAACAGCTAACCAAGTAGGCTTTATATACAGCATAAAAAAGTTTCTTTCTTGTGTTGACAGATCTTGCACCACAATGACCTAATCACAGTATGGCGACATCCAAGACAAGTAATCAAAATGACTATGGCTAAACCAGACAAAAGTCAGAAATTGGATCGGGGAAATGCTTGGCAGGAGGAAAAGGAATTGAAAATGTTTAAATAGAAAAGGAATTGTGATCCTGTTATTATTAAATCATGGTACGCCATAGGCTCGGTTCTGTTCCAGCATATAAATAATTGACAGATCTTGCACCACAATGACCTAATTACAGTATGATGACATCCAACACAAGTAATCGAGATAACTATGGCTAAACCAGACAAATGTCAGAAATTGAATCAGGGAAATGCTTCGCAGGAGGAAAAGGTATTGGAAATGTTTAAACAGAAAAAGAATTGTGATCCTGTTATTATTAAATTGTGGTATACCATAGGCTCTGTTCTATTCCAGCATATAAAGAGTTGACAGATCTTGCACCATAGTGACCTATCGACAGTATGACGACATCCAAGACAAGTAATCAAAATGTCTATGGCTAAACTAGACCAACGTCAGAAACTGAATCAGGGAAATGCTTGGCAGGACGAAAAGGCATTGGAAATGTTTGAACAGAAAAAGAGTTGCAATCCTGTTATTATTGAATCATGGTATCTCATATGTTCAGTTCTATTCCAGCATAGAAATAGTTCATGGTGGAGATAGACCATTGAGAAATGGTATCCTAAAAAATTAATATTGCTACTAGTACGATGAACATACCTGCATCTTCTCTCTCTTCTCGTGGGTTAAGAGATATTCCTTTGGTGAAGGCCATTCCCTTGACCTGATATTATCAGCAGCAGAAGTTATTTTGAGATGAGGTCAAATTCTTTTAGTCCAACATAAGTCAATTTATAAGATATGAGCAGAAACAACATTGGAGGAGACTGGAGAGGAAAGAGCACTTGAGTTATATAGCAGCTATGGTCCATGGGAATCATAATCACCAGTCAAAAAATATGGTTAAGGATACGATTGACTAATCTTCATGACTAGTAAGGCATTGCTTAGGTTGAATGCCAATGGACTCATATTGAAATTCTTTAACAAGAAAAAACCAGAAACTAATAACGTTCACAAGCTAGCTCAGAATCTTTTCGGCTGTTCTAGCAACACTTTAAGAAATATGGGTGGCCAATATCGGAAGAAACCTATTAGAATGCATGTCAGGCCAGGATGCACTTTAAAAATTATTTACCAAGTCCCAAGTGTCCTAAATGTTGGAGCAGATTGCTCAGTTCAATCAGTTGGACTATGCATTGGATTGAGATCTAACTTGGCCTAGATGATCCAACCTTTAATGGTTGAACAAAGGATTAAATCAACATTGACCCAATCAATTGAACCAGTCATATCAGAGACTTCAACCGGTCAACTTGGTTGCTTTTTCTAGAAGGAATTACAGTATGGTGACCATGTTTTGAACAGAAGATTTTAAAGCCCCAGGACATGCCACGGAGACTTAAGCACCACTGTGACGCAGTGGAATCAAGGTATTTACTGAGACCAACAGAAAACAGCAATTCAATTGAAGCTAAAAATGAGATAATCCAATCTCCAGCGTCTAGAAAGAACAATCTGTAGCAATCAACAAAAGAAGACAGTTTCCAATAGGGATCGAGGACTATTTACAAATGACAACTTATCAAACATCCACCGTGGATTCATCAGCCAATGCCCATACTGGTCCCTCGGATAAAGATATGTAGCCTTAGCTCTATAATGAGAAGGCGTTTCACTAGTAAACTACAGCCGAATTCTCAACGAACCATTCATTTGAAACACGACATGAAAGATAGCCGCGAGAACCCCATGAGAAGTCGAAATTACCAGGGCACGGAACATACAGCGCCCGTCTCCGGCGACTTTCTGCACCGAGTAATGCTCGATTTTCTTCGCCACCGCTGCCGGCGGTGATCCTCTTCCTCTGGAAAAAAGAAAAAAAAAAAACGGCACAATACGGCATGAATCACGGCATGACATGCGCAGCAGACTCAATCCTACACCCGACCGATTACGAAACAGGCGCGGATGCGAACGCTACAATCTCGACCCTATCAAAAGCCACAGTGCTAACCGAAACCGTACACGGACGACGCGATCCTCGCGAAGAACAGGCGGCCGCCGCGTCCGGCGAGCTCCAGAGGCGAAGCCGCGGGAAGGCCGGGGGCCGAGATCGAAGGGGCTGGCGAGGAGAGGAGCTCGAACTTCGCGGTGCCGTCTCTGAGCTGCTCGAGGATACTCTCTGGCCGCCAAACAAGAAACTCGATTCAGCCATGAGAAGAAGAGGAGAGGAGTTGACTCCGGTCGCCGGGAGATTGACCGGCGGACGAATCCTTGGAAGCGAGCTTCCGGCGAGAGAGAAGAGAGAGAGAGATTCACCGTTGAGAGGCATTTTCACCATGGAAGCGGGGCAGCTGCGAAGTGAAGAAGTGGATAACGCCGTTGCTGGTGCTTTGCCAACGTGAGAAGCCGTTCCGCTCCGAAATGGGGGCTTCAAGGAGGCTTAGGGTGGATTTGTTTAGCCAAAAACTGAAGATTTGAAAAATATATATATTTTTAAAATGATTATTTTTATAAATAAAAAATAATTGAATGAAAAAAAAAAATCTAGTATCCTTAAAAAGTTTAGATTTAAATTGTTATTAATATTGAAAATATTTTATTAAATAATTATTTTGAGGGATATAAGTAATTATTTTTAGGAAAATATTTTTCAAATCATTTTTTTTTGTGAAGCAAATGGAGTCTTAAATGTTTATTTTTATCATTTTTCATGCCCTTTTATTAGATTATCCTACTATAATATAAATTATATCATGCATCTTTGTTTTTTTAATCTCCCTTTTTCCATTTTAATATTTATTATATTTTTAAATAAATATTGAAGTCGTAAGTCAATTGTGACACGCGAATTCGTGGTTTCATATATAATCCATCAATTTGTGATATATATCTTTGTTCAGCTGGTATTTCTTTTATCATCACTAGGAATTTAATCTCCTCCAGAGTTTTTGAAATCTTCCTCAGTTCCTTTATGCATCTATAAGACTGTAACATATTTAAAAGAAGGTGTATAAATTTTCAAAATCTCACTCGTTATTAGAGGAATCAAAACACAAAAGATAAAGCTAATTATGAGCCTGGAGTCCCGATAAACCTACTCGAACTGGACTTGAAGGCGCTTTTTGGACACGCTTGGAAAAGGGCATTTGATGAGGAAATCTGGGCCTATTTGGAGATTAATGTAAACAAATTTGATGGGCCGACTTGGGTAAAAATTTAGGCCCGATCTTGAGGCCCTCCTCTGCCCAGTGAGTTCGCCTTTTTTTTTTTTTTTGGTCAGTCCTACTTTAATCTCTACTATAACACTCACTCTCAGACTTTTACAAGTAACGAGAGGACATAAACAGAGATTTTGTCCACCTTGGCGATAAGTTTTGCTTATGAGAATATTTTTTATGTGCTTCAAAAATCACGTCTTAAGGTTCGTTAGACAACTGGGGAAACATGCATAGACAGATGAAAGTTGATTCTCAAAGATAAGAGAAGAATCGGATGCTAGATACTCAATTTGGCTTGAGTTTGAACCCGACATTGAACTGGCGTAACGGAATATTTTTATGCTCCATTTTGGGTGTCAAATCGTGCAGTGATAATAAAAATACGAGTGATACGGGCTCCTTTTGTTTTACGTAAAACAAACTATTTGAAAAGTCAATGAAAAATATATTCATTATCAATTGTAATTTATGTCTAAACATTTGATGAATAATGAAAATATATTTTCTTTATTCATTTTTATATACAATACAAACAATCATTTTTTAAAAATACTTTTCAAATAAACTGCTAAAGTGTACCATTGGGGTTGTTACTTGTAGCATGATTAAGTTTTGGATGATTCCCCGTGCTTAGCATTTTATTTCTCAAATCAACCATTTTGGTCCAATCAACCATACAAAAAAAATGTTTCGCCGAAGTTTGCATTCGCAGCAAAATACCTTTCATTGAAAATGGTCTTTGGTTTTTAAGAAAAGAAGATAGATTATGTGGTGACTTCAGACATGAAATATCACAAATACATAAGGAAACCGGTAATTTCATTTCAAATAAAACAGAAAATATGTCTGAGGACATAAAGAAGCAACATTGAAGTTTAATTGACGACGAATTATTTGGGAATTACAGGCATAACTATAATGCAAAGATTTAAAGATAATCAAAAGATAATATCTTGTTTATGCGTTGTGTGAGGGGTCTCCGAAGAGTATAATGTTGTTAGTTGAATTCTATAGTCAGTTAGCAATAAAGGTTATAAGAGGCTATTGATGGTTATATTAACTCCACTATGTTGATATTTTCATCGACTCCACTATCTTGACAGCTTCTTTGACTTCACCATCTTGATGTTGCCTCATTCCACTACATTGATAGTAACTTATTTGATGGTTATGTATGAGAATGTGGACTCCACTTTTTTATCGATTCCTTCGAGCTATCAATTCATTAAGCTATTGATTTTTCAACTTGTCAATAATTGTGTTTATAAATAACCAAACTTTACTCTTATTGACTAAGTCTATTACATATCAATAATAATTAAAGATGGTTTTTTTTTTGGTGTAAATAGAGCCATATCCACAATTTGTGCAAGTAATGCCGTGATACATGAATTTAGTCTGTCTAAGAGCATTTTAAGGTGAGAACAAATGGTAGTACCTTTAAAAAAAACACAAGAATTAAGATTAACTTTCTTCAATTGCTCTTATTCATCTTCCTTCCCCCTGGCTCGGGTATCTTTGATTTTACGCTTAGTATTAATCTTTCATACTCAGGAATCTTCCATCCCTTACGATTGGAGAGTTCGTGCTCGAGATACTTAGCTTGGGACTCTCGGATAATTTGCACTCGGGAGTTTTCTATCTCACAGTTATCAAGATGATTTTTAGATGGAGGACCAATGGGGACAAATTTGAAATTCAAGTAAAAAGTTGGTGGTTTTTATGAAACAAAAAAAATATGATAGAATTTTTTTTTTTGTCAATCATATTCTATTCTTACTCTAACTCTCACTCTTAGATTTTTGCCTTACTATGGGAGTCGAAATCCACATTTGAAACTAAATCGTCCCAATCTTTTGAGAAAGTGGGAATTGAGATAAGATCTAAAGTCAGGATTTCTTATGTAGAATGGGGATAAAACTAAAATTGGTTTTTTTTTTCAAGGACATTAAGCCTAAAAATTGAAAGTTTTCTCTTTTGTAATATTAAAAAGCTACCAAATGATAAACTTCATCAAAATACTAAGAGCACCTCGAGCCCGAACCCAAGGTTCCGCTGTGACGGCCGGAACCAGCTGCGCTCTCGCGACGACTCGAATTTCGCCTCCGCTCCAATCAAAATCCCCCCCGCATAGGAAGTATCGAGACCCCCACTCTCTCTCTCTCTCTCTATCGCAGTCCCAAAATCGTCATCGGAATTTGACGATCTCCCCAATGCTCTCTCCCTCTCCGTCCCTTAGTTCTACTCTCTCCTTCTCTTTCTCTCTCTAGCAGCTCGTCTTCCACCTGGCCTTGCCCGGCGGCGACGCTCGCCTCCGACCTCCCGCGGCCGCCGCCCCGACCCGACCCGGCCGATCGCGTGAGGCAGTTGGGAGAATGGCTTCCCTGACCCGGCCGTCCGCGCCGCTCCCCGGGGCCGCGGCCTCCGATCTCTTCGGGAGCTCCGGCGGCGTCCGCGAGCTTTCGCTGAGGGCCCTGGGGAGGGCGCGGCTGGGCGCCGCGGGGACGAGGAGGGGCGCGGGAGCCGGGGCGGTGGTCGCGAAGCTCCGGAAGGTGAAGAAGCACGAGTACCCGTGGCCCGAGGATCCGGATCCGAACGTGAAGGGCGGGGTGCTCAGCCACCTCTCGCACTTCAAGCCGCTCAAGGAGAAGCCGAAGCCCGTCACTCTGGAGTTCGAGAAGCCGCTCATGCAGCTGGAGAAGAAGATCATCGACGTGAGTTGAGTTGATTCTCGTGTCGTGTGTGGGCGGGTGGTTTTTTGATTGAGTGACTGCCTCCTCGCCTTAAGCTGATTGCTTTGGAAAAAATTGCGAACTTCGGTCCCTTTGCAGGTGAGGAAAATGGCGAACGAAACTGGCTTGGACTTCAGCGATCAGATTGTCTTATTAGAGAACAAATATCGACAGGTTTGGCATCACTGCTCTTGTGTGGCATTCAATGGTAGTCCAGAATTTAGAACCTTTTCTACACGGTATCATGTAATTCACATTACTTTATTGATGTGTTCAGGGAGTTATGGCCATATGTTAGACTAACTCACTAGTATCAATCACCATACGGTTGATGACTATCAGTTATAACTGGTTTGGTTAGGAACCAGCGGTTCATGCGGGGATCACAATTTGGTTGTTTGCCTATAGCATAGAGTGCTTCTGCTGCTATCTGACCTGGATTTTCTTTTTTTCCTACTGCTTATAGCTTTGCAGGTTAAGAAATAGAATCTGAATCTAATCCTCACAATCTAATCTAAAATTAAATTGTCCTTGACGAACAATGGCCAAACAAACAGAGAGCTTCCCTGGATATACCATTTACAATTTTGGAAAACTTGGCCAACAATGTCAAAATTTCACCAGTTTGCTCTCTCTTGCACTATAAATTTGCACCACCAATCAGCTTGTTTGTATCTTATAAAGTAGCAACCTGGCTGGAGAATGGAAATGATTGATGAGAATTTTTGGTACTTGAACATGGAGTGGTGCAAAGAAAGATCAGGGGACTTGTCAAAACTTTTTCCTCCCATGTTTAGTGCTGTAAAAGTGGGTTTGTAGAATTAAAAAAAAATATGGTTGCTGTTGCTAATGGTTTATCAAGGATGGAGTAATCTTGCATGGACCGATAATAGATTCTAAAAACTCATTTAAAATGGGATGGACATGAAATTGAGTCTCTTGAACTGAAACTTGTTGGCAACGGGCGAGGGAGGATCTAAAAGTCAATATTGTGATTTATTACTAATGACATGGTTAGAAAACTTCATAGAAGGATCTGGAGCATGACTCACCTAAAGAGCACATTATGAACATAAAGGTTAAAAAAAAAAAGAAAAGAATTCAGGTGAACCAAACTTCCCACAAAAAGAGGGAGTTTTGCTTGTTTCTAGTGCTTTACAACGAGATTTTCTGAAAATTATCAATCTGAGCATAAGCCTAACCAGTCACCTTGGCTTGAAAATGAACGCTCAATTGTATGGCCTAGCTTAGGTTATATGCCCAGATGAGTTTTGGACTTGTCTTGATATGACCATGAAACGACTTTGGAAGCATACTGTATTTGTCTCCATGAGCTTTCAAGGAAGGAGAAAAGCTAAGTTCTTTTGCATTACCTATAGGCTGCACCTTAGATTACTTTTTCAGATGGGGTTTTTGTCAGATTTCTTGTTTGGTACAGTTAAGTGATATTGTATTTGACAGGGTGGGGGAAACCCAAAAGACATGAAAAGACTCTTTCAGATTGAATGCCCTACATTCTTTCTACTTATGTTACATAGATTCAGATGATTATGACCTATACCCCAGTTTTTGCCAATTGTTAGATTAAGTTCCATTAAAAATTGATTTTTTTTTAAATTGCTAATCTTTTGGATGCTACTAAAATGTTCTTTTCATGGTTTATTGCCTTGTGTACAGGCTTTGAAGGATTTGTATACTCATCTGACTCCTATCCAACGTGTGAATATTGCCCGACATCCCAATCGGCCAACCTTTCTTGACCATGTGTTTAGCATTACCGACAAGGTATTCATGCTCTGGCTTATCAATTGAAAATTGGCCTCATGCTTCTGTATATATGTTGCTTGATTCTATCCTGCAATGCTTACATACCACTCAGGACTTATGTCTTCTGCACCATCTTTTCACCAGTTTGTGGAGCTTCATGGAGACAGAGCTGGATATGATGATCCTGCCATTGTTACTGGTATAGGAACCATTGATGGAGAGAGGTACATGTTCATGGGCCACCAGAAGGGGAGAAACACAAAAGAAAACATTCAGCGCAATTTTGGAATGCCAACTCCTCACGGGTAATACCAATAAGATGGATATACCTTCAGTATACCACACAACCTTAGAGTAGATTTGGCATCTGGACAGTGCATTGTCACTTAGTTGTGTTTTACATTGGTAAAAGTTCAGAAACTAACATCTTGATGCTAAATCAAGTTGTTCTATTACTACAGTTACCGGAAGGCTCTACGGATGATGTATTATGCTGATCACCATGGATTCCCCATCATTACTTTCATTGATACACCTGGGGCCTATGCAGACCTTAAATCTGAGGAACTTGGCCAAGTAGGTGAAACAATACACTCTTATCCCAATTTGCACTGTTCACTTGCAAATATAACTGGAAAGATCTGTTTGCTTCATTTATGTGCAGGGTGAAGCCATTGCTCACAATCTGAGGACTATGTTTGGTCTGAAAGTACCTATTGTTTCTATTGTTATTGGAGAAGGTGGCTCTGGTGGTGCTCTTGCCATTGGCTGTGCAAATAAATTGTTAATGCTTGAAAATGCAGTTTTCTATGTTGCCAGGTAATTTGAGTATCATTGCTTCCATTGCAAATGGGAAATATATTCCATCACTTGATGTCCTTGCCCGCTTTCCTTTTCCTTGGTTAGATGGCTAAGAAATGTTAGTGGGTTGCTATGTCAATTTAAACATGCATATTTCTGTTTTTTGCAGCTCAATCTATGACAGAATTTTCTTTTGGAAGTATGTTCATCACATTATCATATGCATGAGTTTGTGATTATGTCCTCTATGGGCATATTCGGGGTCCCATATTTTAGCCATTCAATTTATGCTGTTCTCCTGTTTGCTTCTGCTATTCATCTATGCATTAAGGAACTCTGCATTTTGCCAATAACTAGTATGCTTTGGCTCCAGACAAATGAATGCAAAGTGTTCTTTTTTTTGTTTTTTTTTTTTTGGGGGGGGCGGTGTGGAATCTATTTATGCTGTTTTGAGCATGGAAGGCTTGTTTTAGTGTGAGGAGGGAAAAGAAAGGGGACAGAATGTGGAGAATGGAAAGTTAGATGAAAGAGTTGTTTTATGTTTCTTGGGATATGAGGGAAAAATGAAAGAGATATTCTGACAGAAATATTGTCTAGTGGGCACACCAGTTTTGTTCCCCACCAAAATGGAAAGAAGTTCCATTCGCCCATTTCGCCCTCTATTAATTTAGAAATTATGCACAATATATGCTTGCACAGATTATCTTTTGGAAGGTATTACTATAACTGACATTGTACGGCTTTATTCCTTTGTAACTTGTTCTTCACTTTTCATTCTTCTATCATATTTATCCAAACACAAACAGAGAAAGCAGGTGTCTATCTCTCTTCATTCTTGTCTCTCTTCTTCACCACCTCAACTTTCTTTCCTCCTCTACTAAATTCCCAAGAATAGCATAAGAGATGCCATTCATTGTGTTCAATCCTGAAGAAGAGATTATATCATGTAGCAAACAAAATTCACTATATATTTGCTTTTGAGATATGACCTCTAGACTTTTGGGATGACTAATTCTATGTAGTAAACTCATAAGTAAACATAAGAAACTGTTAAGACGTATTTCTTTCAGTCACCTTGGAAAACATATTTTCTGGTTAAGGAAGGAAATTGTCTAAATTTCTTTGTGGTGTTGTAGATTTCCATTCTTATAGTGCTGTTCTGGTTCATGGCAAGGCAGAAATCATGCAAAATTTTTTCCTTCATTCAACATTTACTCGCATTAGTTATGTATTCATGGAGACAAATTTGTGCATATGTAAATTGCATATGTGCGCGTATGTCCATCCATTATATAAGTGTATATACACATGCATATGCAGAGAGAGTAGGATGCTCATAACTAACATTAGCATGATCAATGACAAGGACTTTTGATATGTGTTTATTATCCCCAGAAGGTTGCCTAATGCTCATGTATGATCAATGCCCTAGACGATTTTGTTTGTCTCTATTCCTGAATGCCAGTATTTGAGCCTAAGTTGCTACAGTATGCTGTTGATTTTTTGAAATGCTGAAGCTGTATTCCTTTTGCATTTTTGCATTTATGTCTATCTGTTGCACCTAAGTGATTTGCTTTCCTAAAAGTACTTTGTCTGTCTCTCTCTCTCTGCTTTTCCCTTTAGTCCTGAAGCTTGTGCTGCAATCTTGTGGAAGAGTGCTAAAGCTTCTCCAAAGGTGATCGCAATGTATTTAGTGCTGAGTTTCTCTGCAAGCAAAGGTTTTATAGATGAATACTTAAATATCCCCTATCCTTCAGGCTGCTGAGAAGCTGAAGATCACAGCTACGGAGTTATGCAAGTTACAAATTGCTGATGGGATCATTCCAGTATGTCTCTTTACCCTATATAGTCTGCTTCTGTGAATCACTACAATTTGTTTTGGGTATCCTGAGGCCAATGGCTTTAGTCTCTAAAGCAGTGAGAATTGTGACTAAAAATTATGTGCAACATAAACTTGAAGAAAGATGCTTGTGAATATTTATGTCATGTCAGATTGGGTATCTTTTACAGAAAATCTCCAACTCCCCTTTCAATAAGGGGCTTCTGCAGAGCCTTCCGCTTCTCATCACTGCACCATTTTAATTTCATCTCCTCTTCATATTTCTTTTCCTTTCCTTTTATATTTCTTGCCAATAGATGAGCCAGCTGAAATTGGTGGTCCTCATACTTTTGCCTTCTCTTGGTTCTACTTTCATACCCTGTTAATTTAGGATGATCTTGTGAAGTGATCTTCAAAGAAAGCCTAATGTTCTTAAATTTTTTCACAAAGTTTCTTTAATGACCATATGGAGTTTTACCATGATACCTATACAATACATTTCTACAAGTATTTTTTGTACCACAATAGATCAATGCATCTAGGATGCGGCGTTGACCTCAAAATTAACAAAAAGATTTCAACACACAGTTGGTCCACCTATAACCTTGTCAGTTTTTACCACTGTACTAATAAAAACCAAAAGAATATGTTAGGGGCTTACCTGGCCCCCCATAAGTTATACAAATGTATTAAAATTATAAACAAACGGTGGTGTCTAGAAATTGTATAAACACACACGGGGACAGATCTAGAAATGTTCCTTAATTGGGGCAAAATTGCAATGATAATTTAGTATAGTTTTCGTACACTTAAAGATATGCCAAGATCAATACTATATAGGTTTTCTCTGTATATAGGAACTACATATTCATCAGTCTAGGATTTCTTTATTAAATTTCATTAACTAGTGGGGGCAAATTGAAATAAAAGTATTTACTATTGACTCAGTCATGTATTTTTTAATGGATGTATTGGAGGCAAAAGTTGTTTTCTAGGCCAAAACAATTTATATACACCTTTGAAACTTCAATGTATTTTTATTGTTTTGAAAAAAAAATAAGTGGGGGCTCTTATGAACATAGATCTGTCCTCTATAGACACCAAATAAAAACAAGCATATGTATCTACAACTTTAAATATGGATAATGTTATTACTCCTTTTCTGTTATCATCTTGGTGGTCTTGAATTTGCTTGACATGGTCGTTCGATTAAAAGAAACATGGTTGGAACATACCATTTTTTGTGGGGGGAGTTTTTACTTTCATAACATAGAAAAAAAGAAAAATTGCATACCTTTTCTGGATTGCTTAGTATTGATCCAATAATTAGTGCCAAAGAGATTTAGACCAAGTGGAAAATGGAAGATAGCGGATTTAATGTATGTTTTATTAGCAGAAATGATCTAAATGCCATGATACTTTGCCATTGCGTTTTATTTGATGATGGTAATTGATGCATTAATCAACGTGCTAAAAAATTTCGACAGTTATACGTACCATTTTTTGCTATCATTTCTTGTAATGATTTTATTGATCATTTTCGTATTCCAAAATCATTTTGAGTTAAGCAAGAAGTTGGTCAGATAGTTTAAATTAAATGGGTGGAGTGCTATTTCACTGATAAGTTGAACTTCTGGTGAATAATGTCACTTTTGCATGGAAAATAATTGCTTAAAGAGACAGAGGACCTAATGAACAAAAGTTGAAAGTAAATATGATCAAAAAATGTTTCTCAAAGGGAGACTCATAAAATATTTTATTAGAATGTCGCATAAAGAGCAAACGGTCAAGCTTTAATATTCACGCCATCCGGAGTCATGTCCTAATTTAATGAATATTATGATATTCTATTGCAGACATTTAATGAGGAAGAAAATTATTGAAGTCATCACCTTGTGTTGTTGGGACATCGTTAACTTACTTTGTGTGGATGTCATGACAAGAAGGTTTTACTCTTGGGTGTGGTTTAACAGGAGCCACTTGGAGGTGCCCATGCAGATCCATCTTGGACCTCGCAACAGATTAAAAATGCAGTGGTTGAAACTATGAATGTCAGTATCTCTTAGTCTTTTTGCATCATTATCCGAATGGGTACTAACTCCTTGATTTATTCAGGAGCTCAAGAAGATGGACACACAAGAGCTTCTGAAGCATCGCATGCTTAAGTTCCGAAAAATTGGTGGATTTCAAGAAGGCATCCCCGTGGATCCCAAGAGGAAGGTCAACATGAAGATGAAAGAAGAACCTCCACTAGGGACGCTTTCTGAAGCAGAACTGGAGAGTGAAGTGGAAAAGCTGAAAGAGAAGATTGTAAAAGCGAAGGAATCATCGGGTGAAGCTTCCGACAGTGGCCTGGATGAATTGATAGAAAAACTCAAAAAGGAAGTGGATCATGAGTACTCCGAGGCAGTTAAGGCCTTAGGCTTGGATGAAAGAATGTCAACATTGCGAGAAGAATTTGTGAAAGCTAAGCAACAGGAGCAACCCTTGCATCCTATTTTAATGGATAAGATTGATAAGCTGAATAAGGAGTTCAATGAAGGCTTGCCAGGAGCTCCCAATTATGAGAGCCTCAAGAGTAAGCTTGACATGTTGAATGAGTTGTCTAAAGTGAAAAATTCTGAAAAGGTTGCTTCACAGAAGGAAGAAATCAATAGGAAACTTAAAGAGGTATTAGAGCGTCCTGATTTGAAGGAGAAGGTTGAAGCTTTGAACGCTGAAATTGAAGACTCTGGGGCAACTTCTCCTGAGGATGTTGACCAAGGCCTGTTGGAAAAAATTGTCAATTTGAAGAAAGAGATAGACATGGAAATGGCTAATGTCCTCGAATCTTTTGGACTGCATGTTGAGGCCGTTAAACCCACCAGCAGTGATATTAGTCCACAAACTTCAGTCCCAGAATTTAGTGCTCAGTTGGGTAATCTAAATAAAGAAATAAACAACAAAATTGAAGAAGTTGTCCAATCAACTGACCTGAAAAATATGATGGAGATGCTGAAGATGGAGATCGTGAATGCAGGAAAGGCACCTGATCCGTTGTCGAAAAGTAAGATCGATGCTCTACAGCAGCAAATTAAGCAGAGGCTTTTTGAGGCAATAAATTCTACAGAACTAAGAAAGAAACATGAAGAGCTGACAGCGGAGATTTCTGAGTTTGTGGAATCTTCTGGAGGATCTAATGGAAGTTTGAAAAATTCCAGCGGTGAAGAAAGTCTCAAGCATGAGGAATCACGAATAGAGGCCAATGTGGGAGGAAATGGCAACTAGTTTAGGGTGAGCTTAAGTTTCTCCGGTCTCAATATACCATTACTTCTTACCTTTCAATAATTGTTTATTCATTTTTTACCTGCGTCGCTGCATGTTAATCTTTCAAATAGAAGAACAATCAAATGGTGTAATCATTCAGATTTTTTTTTTCAATGGAAAATAAAAATAATTTGGCATGGCATGAAGTGATAAACTGCTACTGTTTTAGTATCTTATCATGTAGTAGCAACGACCAGTTGTGAAAGTTTGATACTTGAAGGGTTTTCCTATTTCTATTCACTGTTCAAATTCCTTGATGACAACAGATAGCTTCCCTGTTCTCTAGTTGTCACAGCAATGTTGTTTCTGTGCAGCATCGTTTCCTTCCTCTGGATGCAACGGGGAAAGCGAGATAGGAACGGACATTGGTTTTCACCTGGGCAGTGACGCAGCACTTACTTGCAGGTTGAGTGCATTCAAATTTTCACTCCCTTATTAAGCATTTGATGCATCTCAGTCCTGCCACTGCACTTTTGCACGCACAGTACCAGGGACGAATTGGGCTTTTTCATTTAATCCGCCCGACTACTTCCCATTATTTTATGTCGAGACCATTTCTGGGTTTATTGGTAAGAGACCGTTCACCTTCTATCTGCAGTCAAGCAATCGAGAACTTTATTTTCCTTTCCATAAGATGACAGATAGAGAGAACTTTTGTATATGTTGTGCGAGTGGTGGTGATACTTAAAAACACTGCGCTCAATTCAATAAGATTTTTGTAAGTTGCCTTGTATAAAGAGAGTTGCGTCTTTCGTTCTCGTTTTGGTTTGTTTAGTTTCGAAAATGTAGTCTTGCCTTTTTTATGAGATGGAATGTATGCGCACAGTGGATGATGATGTACAGGGAAAATGATGAACATTGTTGGTCTCAGATCTAAAGTCAATAATAGTCCTTAAACTATTCTCATCTTTACAGACCCAAAAAAGATAAAAAGAAAAAAAAGAAAAAAAAAACTATTCTCATATTTTCAATGTAACTTAGAGTTTAAAGAATTTGCTGATGCGGGCTTCAATCCGTTGAGATGTCGAAATAATACATGTGGACTGTCTTAGGTGCAGAGGTGGCAAAATGGGTCATAAACTCATATTATGACCCATTTAACAAATATAGGTAAAAGAAAAATGGGTTTGAGAAAGTAAAGCACAAAAATAAATGGGTTATTAGTAATAACTCATTTAGACCCACTTTTAATCTATGGCCATGGCCTTCTTTAATTTTATAAAATGTTTTTTTTTAAATTGAAATTATAATTATTTTTTATATTTCAATTATTATTATTTTTTTCAAATTTTATAAAATGTTTTTTTTTAAATTGAAATTATAATTATTTTTTATATTTCAATTATTATTATTTTTTTTCTCATCCCTTAGTTGATGGCCAGCAGGGTGACGGTCGGCCGTCGGGCCAGGCAAGGCTTGAGCTTGTCAGCACCAAGCCTCGTTGGATCGGCTAGATTGAGCTCGTCGGCGTCGGGTGGGGCCTTGGCCTCGCCGCGAAAAGTGAGATCGGCCTCGCTCGATCTCGCCAGATCTAGCGAGGCTTGGCCTCGCCGATGATTGGTGAGACTTGAGCTTGTCGGCATCGGGTGGGGCTTCGGCCTCGTCGGTTTGGCGAGATCGAGCCCCGCCGACGCTAGCGAGCTCGATCTCGCCTGTGGTCGGTCGTCGTCATTGTTGTCGTGGCCGGCGGCGGCGAAGAAAAAGAAAAAGAAAAAGAAAAGAGAAAATAGAAAAGAGAAAAGAGAAAAAAAAAAATAATTATTAAAATTAAAAATTATATTTAAAAAAATAAAAATTATATTTTAAAATTAAAAATTATATTAAAAAATTAAAAATTCGATTTTTTTTTATTTTAAAAAGAATTATAAAAAATTTTCATTAAATTTGTATTGCATAAAAATTCTTAAAAAATTTATAGTGCATAAAAATGTTTTAACAATATTTTTTTTATAAAAAAATCATAAAAATGAGCGTTTTTAGGTTTAGTTAAAAAATTTTCATGTTAAAGCTTTTAGTTATTCAATGGTATGTTCACTTCAAATAAGAGAAGCATGTGCATAGTCTAATTCTTTATAAATATTTTAATTTATAGGTTTTTTTTTTTTTTTTTTTTTTTTTTTTTTTTTTTAATTTTATTTTATTTACTATTTTTAATTTAATTTGAAGTTTTAATCCAATTAACATATAGTAGAAGTTAGTTTTCCTAGAATATTAATAAGTTTTAGCAATACAGGTCGGGTCGGGTCGAGTATGGGTCGGGTTGGGTATGGGTCACTAGATTTACACTATAAGAATATGGGTCAAAACTGGTTAAATGGGTCGACCCATACCTGACCCGACCCACCCATTTGCCACCTCTACTTAAGTGTCATATTATCAGTTTATTTTGGGAAATTTTAATACACATGGATATTTCTCTCTTTCGTAACATAAGGAGAGAAAGCAGAAAAAAAGGAGTGGGATTTCATTATGAGACGAGATCCATCTCCGATTTCCTTAGGAGCACCTCCCGTGGTCTTGTCATCGTTACCGACGCCATGTGCATCAAGCGCCGTAGATCTGTCTCTTCTTCACTTTGAGAACACTTGGGTCCTAAGCGCAAGCATAGCATTTCACGCATGCTCACGCCAAGATCCGCATTGTCGTGGCCATCGGCCTTGACACACGAACCCCTCTTCCTGCATTCATGAGGCCATGAGCAAATCCATGTCTGAGGGAGAGGATGAAGCTTCGATTTTTTTGCAAATAGATTTCGTTTTTCCTGAAAGTACCCTAATTTTTGTCTCCTGAAGAATTGAAGAGATGGTCCAGAAGAAAAGCAGGAGCATATCACTGTCACGTCCTACTCAATTTATGACAGTCCGGCTCATCAATAAGGTTCTTCACTTGTGGCTCGATTTAATAGGACTCCATCGAGCATTCAAGAATAGTTTAGGGGCCCACATTAGATCGGTTGAAAGTCTAGTAATGACATTACAAGCTGGTTCAATGCTCGGAGATCATTTAAATCGCTTCGGTCCTGCAAACGCATCATGCCCATTCAAGAACTTTATAATTGTCGTTCGGTACAGACTCAGGTGACTCTTGACGGTCTGCTTGAACCAGGCCCAATCGGATAAAAGGGAAAGAAGGGGCGATCTTGGGCTGAACATATTTGAGTAACTGCATACATATTTGTATCCACTAGGGTAAATTCCAGGTGAGCTACCGCATACATGTTTGAGTTACCATGTTGATATGTGTCCTTTTACAAGTTTTATGTCCAAATCAAGCCCTTAATTATTCAGCGAAAGGCCACTTGATATGAAACCAAACCAAATACCAAACTGACAACTGTTTTTTTCCCGATTAATTGGCAAGTTGACATTGTTTTTTCTTTTTTTTTTTGGGTAAAAACTCTTTATTTGGTCCAAATTGTTAAAAACTTGACATTGTTTAAACTGCACGGTTGAATACTTTCTCCTGTTTAAGGGTTCTCTCTCCTTTACATTAACTTTTATTATCAATATTTCTTGAGACTTGATGACCTCATCTCAGATTTTTGTTAATTGATGACCTGAAATGCACAACGCATTGAGAAATAAAGGAGGAAAGAGAAAGTACCAGTGAAATGAGTGAAAACGTGCTTAAAAAGGCTCTCGATGCATTTATGACATAAATTCAACGTCGGCTTGTCTTGGGCGCCTACGTGGTATTTCAAATGTACCGTACGACAATACGACATATAATCATTAATAAGTATAGAAATATCCTAGTTTTAGGGCAAATTGTCAACCGAGCGTGAAATAGTTGTACAAAAAGTGAATGTACAATTGGTATATGATTGATCACAAGTCAAAATATGGTTAGGGTCCTTATGTGTCGTGAGTTGCCTAATAATTGACCGTTGAATCGTGTACAGAATAAATACGCTAGTGTACCTTGGAAACTTCCGACATGTTTGTTCAGAAAATTGGTGCACACATGGGATGCAGAAATAATTTAGCAGTTTCTGCCTTTGTTTATCCTGAATTTGGCTTACAAATGTGGTTATATAATGCAGTAGACTGGACATTGCTTAAACAAAATCTCATTAGTTGACCTACCCCTTACCTGTTACCTTTGACTGTTTTCTTCATTTGACTATCCTTTTGCGTGAACTTTGTGGCCAAAGCATGACTGTCATTGTCGTACCGACAGCAAATGCTGCATGGCGTTCAAGAACTTTTCTACGACGTTGGTAATGTGAAATCCTATTTGAAGTTCCCCTATGACAGCATCACGTGTTATAAAATCAAGTTATTGCATCGTAGCTCGTTAATTTGGTGGATTAAGTTGAATCGAAAATAGTTTGACCATAGTTGACTCATTTATATATAATATAAGTTGAGCGATTTATACCCAGACTCACGATTCATATTTAGCAATTTTTCTCCATAAATTGTTACTCTTGAAGAGTAGGTGGTTCTATAGACCAACTCATCGAGTTAGTGAAGGAATTTGGGAGGTCGGGTTATGGATGGGGGGCTATGAGGATGTTGGTGAAAGTTCGGCCGGGATATCCATAAATCAGGAAAGGGGTTCCAGCTTTGAGTTGGGTCTTCAAGATATAGATCTCGGAAATTTGTTCGGCAAGCGTATATCTTATCAATTAATCCAAACGCATTACATGTTGTGATAGTAAAGACAGACAATTGGCATATCTGGCTCAGTCATATAAGGTTCTGCAGAATTAGCAGGGAAGCAAAGTGCTACAGATGAACATGGAGTAAAAAGGACATGCCAGAACAAATTGCCTGCAACTCCATTTCATTGTCCAATAACCGATAAGCAAACTTCATTTCATTGTCATCCCTACGGATAACAGAAGAAATTTTTTCAAAGAGACTGGGAAATGTCAGTACAGAACAGCTGTCACACTTACAAATGACACCGTGTCATGTAAATTCAGGCACAAACAGGAACTTATAACTTTCAATTGAATAATTGTCGGCTCAAACCCCGCCATTGAAGACTGTAATTGCGAAATGACGAGAAATGGTTGCATCCATCAAGCACAATCACAAGTCGCAATGCTCGACAGACTTCGAGAATCCCAAAAACGTAAAATTACGCATCTTCGATCGAAACAAACGTCAATCGAATGCCAATAATAATCGAATTGCAATGTCGAAATAGATGGGTGGGTAAAAGGAAAAGATTTTGACCTTGAAGCGAGGACTGCAGGTTGGCGAGGCGGCATCACAAGAGATTTTTTGGATTACCCAAATAAGTTTACATTATTACCCATTTAAACTCATTTATTTTGGATTTTTATTTTTATTTTTTAATTTTTAAAATCCATTATGCTAGGACCATCAAATTCGAGGTGGTCCATATATGACTCATTTCAACAAATTTGGGTTGCCAACAAGAATGTGGCCTTATGCCAAGGGATTAGAGGGGTGGGGCCGGAGAGTATGAGGTTCAGGATTCGATTCCGTGAGCACTGCACATACATGCATATAGTAAATAGAAGCGATGAGCAAGACTAAAAAAAATTTGGATTAACAAATGCATTGGCAACCATATTTAGAAGATAGGAGTGAGACAAAAAAAGTATTGAGAGTTATAGGTAGCATAATGAATTCGCTTTATGCAGTTGGATTATGCGAAAGTGATTTAGAAAGTGAAGAAACAATAAAAAAGGGATGCCGAGACCGGTAATAATTATAATAGTTGGAAGGAAGGCCTTGAGCTTAAGTGCAAGGACATTGAATCATCTACCTCGGAAATTATTCAATGCCGGGTAGTTTAAAATGAAAGTGATATATAGTTGTGTGATCTAGAAAGAAAATTAAATGCAAACTCAATGGTACCATACCATTCTTCATGTCACCATAACATTAAAAATAAGCCACCTAAGTTGGCTCATAATAATTTCCATCAAGATATCAATCCATTACTTGACCAAGGATGAGTGTCGGCCGACCGATGATTCTTTGCCGACCAATGATTCTTTGCCAACCGAGCCATCGGCCTCTACGAACCAAGTGAAACATACACAAAGAAGTCCGATACTTATTCCATTCTTGTCCTTTTCTTTCTCCTCCTTTCTTCTCGGTGCGATCGAGCCATCCTGGACTTGAGCCCGAGACCTCGTCCTCATCGATGGTCAGCTTCCGATTGGGCCGACCACCATCCCTCCCTAACCGCTCCACCCCCCGCGGTCTCCTCGTCAGCTACGCAACGGCCACCTCGGACGAAGCCGGGCGCGCGTGCGGCATGCGCGAGCTCCTTTGCCAGCACGACGACGCCAACTCCAAACTACTCAACTTCGCATAAGAAGTATCGCCACCCGCCCAACGACAATCTCTTTCTCTCTCTCTCTCTCTCTCTCTCTCTCTCTCTCCAAATAGAAAACAACACCCCAAGAGTCATTCCCCCCGCGACGATCTCTCCAATGCTCCCTCCCTCCCGCATTCCCTCGTGATCCTCTCTTCCCCACCGCCACTACCCATTTCCCATTTCGTCTTTCTCCCTCAACTTCTCCCTCGGTATACTCTCTCTCTCTCTCTCTCTCTTATATAACTCTCTCCCCTCTTGCTCTTTTCAGAAATTTCTTTCTCTTGCTCCTGTTCTTGCTCCTGCAAGCGTGCTCGTCTTCTTGTGGGTCGAGCTGATGTGAATGCGGTTCTTGTCTGGCTTGGCAGCTTCGTGGGCAAGTTCTTGATTCGGTGGAGCTTGAGGCCCTGAGGAGTTGAGCGGGGGCGACAATGGCTTCTCTGATCCGGCCGTCGGTGTCCCTCGCCGGAGCCGCGGCTTCCGATCTTCTCGGGGGCGGCGACGGCGTCTCGCTGAGGGCCCTCGGGAGGGCGCGGCTCGGGACTAGAGGAGGGAGGAGGGGCGGCTTGGCGGTGGCCGCGAAGCTCCGGAAGGTGAAGAAGCACGAGTACCCGTGGCCCGAGGATCCGGATCCGAACGTGAAGGGCGGGGTGCTCAGCCACCTCTCCTCCTTCAAGCCGCTCAAGGGGAAGCCGAAGCCGGTCACGCTAGAGTTCGAGAAGCCGCTCATGTTGTTCGAGAAGAAGATCATGGACGTGAGTTGCTTGTTCTGTCGTGTCTTGTGTTTTTGGATTCGGGAATGCGTCTCTAATTGCTCGAAAATGCGAAATTTTTCTTTGCTTCCTCTTCAGGTGAGAAAGATGGCAGATGAAACTGGCCTGGACTTCACTGATCAGATTATATCATTGGAGACCAAGTATCAGCAGGTTTGGTATCATTGCTTTTTTCTAGCAGTAAATGGTAGCTGAGTTCGCAGAATCTCTTGCTTCTGATTCTCTGCACAGTATCATGTGCTTCGTGTCTCCCTCTCATGTTGATTGGTTCTGGTGATAATGTTCGTTAATTAGATTATCTTGCAAGCCCGTATCCATTCTTGAGTCAATTATATGGTAAATAGTTCTAGGGGAGCTTTTCCCCTTTTTTTTACATCCTAAACTTGGCTAATAACCAAGTTATAACATAATGGTCTCTCTCTCTCTTGTAGAACCTCTAGAGATAACACTGCAATCGGATCATTAGTATCTCCTTGAAAAGAAACTCTGTTCTTAAGGTGGAAAGATCCGGGTGATGCAAATGATTGATGTGATCATCGGTACTGGAACATGCAGTGATGTGAAGGAAAAAAAAAGAAACTATGGGATTTGTCTAATCTTTCTTTCCTTTCAATGCGACTACGCACCTAATGTAAATAGAATAAAGAACTTTTGCGTATTGGTGCATTAGGAATCTTTTTTGCTAGTTCCCTCGATTCAGTTCCTGTTCTGAATGTCATTTCAAATGCTGGCGTTGCAGAGTTTACCATGCATATCACCACAAGCACCTCTTGGCAATAGCACGTCTCCTTAATTTTGACACTGACTGTCGCTATTATGGGCGAGGCTTGTATTTTTCCAAAGCAAATTGGCACTTTGGTTAAAGGAAAAATTATTCACCTATATCTGGAGGTTGACTTATCTCTCGTTTTCTTTAAAAAGAAAAAATTGGGAATGATTCCCGCAAACAGTGCCATTCTTTTTCTTTGCGCGTGCGGTATACCAGAATTCTCTATGAAATCATCAATTCTACTACAAGCTCAAATTGGACATTTCTCTGACCAGACATCAGAACACCGACCATTGGGAAGAATCTTCTGCCCCTAATTCAAGATGAACTTTCAAGGCGAGAGAGATGATTATTTGTTTGCTGCAGACTAGACCTTAGATAACTTCTTTTCTTGACTGGCTACACTTTTTATCTTGATAGGGCACACCTCAAAAAGCATCTTTCATTTGTCTGGGTGATTTTTACCTGTTCTGTATATTAGAGGAATTGAAAACACGTTTAGTAGACTCTTGCAGGTCATATGCAATACTTTTTGTCTACTTGCCTAACAAATAATGAAAGTGAATTTATTCAGGATCTGACATATAAGACAACTTGATTGGACCCTGTTTCTCAAATTGGTAAAGCCAGCACTGCAGCTTCTAAGCCAATCTTTTGATTTTTGGTGTATTCAGGCTTTAAAGGATTTGTATACGCATCTGACTCCTATCCAGCGTGTGAATATTGCCCGACATCCCAATCGGCCTACATTTCTTGACCATGTATTTAACATTACTGACAAGGTAATCCATACTTTGACTTATTGAATTCAATTTGCCTTTTTGCTTGCTTGCTTAATTCTATCCAGGGCTGCTGACATGATTTGCAAAATATGTGCCTTCTGCATCATGTTGTTCGCTAGTTTGTGGAGCTTCATGGAGATAGGGCTGGTTATGATGATCCTGCTATTGTCACTGGTATTGGAACTATTGATGGTGAGAGATACATGTTCATGGGCCACCAGAAGGGGCGAAACACAAAAGAGAACATTCAGCGCAACTTTGGGATGCCAACTCCCCATGGGTATGCATAATGTTATGGATAATATCTTCAAAAACACCAACTACTGATTTTGCATCTCGATGGTGCCATTACCAAAAGTTCAGCAACTAAGTTTTAGTTCGTTTCGTAATGCAGTTACAGGAAGGCTCTACGAATGATGTACTATGCTGAGCATCATGGCTTCCCAATCATCACGTTCATTGATACACCTGGGGCCTTTGCAGACCTAAAATCTGAGGAACTTGGCCAAGTAAGCAAAACGCATAATGTTAGTTGCAATTTGTATGATGTACTTCCTGATCTTTGTGGTGATGTTTTTGCTTTATATATGTCCAGGGCGAAGCAATTGCTCACAATTTGAGGACCATGTTTGGTCTGAAAGTACCCATTGTTTCTATTGTTATGGGGGAAGGTGGTTCTGGCGGTGCTCTTGCCATTGGCTGTGCAAATAAGTTGTTAATGCTTGAAAATTCTGTCTTCTATGTCGCCAGGTAATTTAATTGCCGTCGCTTCCATTTCAACTATGTCAAAATACTTTGTTGTTTGGGGACTGAGCAATACTCTTTTAACATCAATGTTCTTTAAGAATATCATTCTCATATTGGGGACTGAGCAATCATTGGGCCTTTGCACTTTCCAAATTCTAGGGTAAAGTTTGTAATCTCAATTGTTTATGTTTGTCAAATTAAAACCGACTAATGAGATTATGTAACTACACTCAGCTCAGGGATGTGCCGTTTGTTTTGTCCTTTTCATTGGTATCTGATCAGGAAGCTCATTTGTAGATGGCCAACATGAGAGTAAGCAACTACAATGAGCGATGACCAGTGATCAGTCTCATTTGTTGAGTTGTCTTTTTCCCTGATATTAGTCAGATGGAGCAATTTGTCATGCTGAAAATATGAATATATGTCGCTTACATGCAGAATCAATGCATATAAAAGATCAGTGTTGTTGTTTCTGAATGTCAATATTACCCCAGAAGTGCAACTACATGCCTATCAAGCTTATCAAGTTGATTTTGTTAACTTTGGCATGTCCCGTTTATTTTGTGATTATTTCTAGTCCCAGCACTTTACTGATTTTTTCTTATCGTTGCTTTCTTTTTTAGTCCTGAAGCTTGTGCTGCAATCCTGTGGAAGAGTGCAAAAGCTTCTCCAAAGGTGACTACAATTACAACAATTTTGATTCTGAAGTTCTCTTTGAGCAGAGTTTTTATTTAATTGACACTTAAATTCCCTCATCCTCACAGGCAGCTGAAAAACTGAAGATTACAGCCACAGAGTTATGCAAGTTACAAATTGCTGATGGGATCATCCCAGTATGTTTTTTACTTCTACATGTTCTGCTTCTGTGTGTCATAACAGTATGTTTTAGGTATTGTGTGTTGTTATGCTTTAGATAATTCTGTGGTAGGGAGAATAGTTACTATAATTTCATATGGGCCATGAGTATTGAGATAGATACAATACAACAAACAAGAAAAACACTAAGCCTTATCCCATTGATTGGGATTGGATAGATAAACCCTTTTACACCATTGCACTCAATTCTGTGTCATATCTTCTGAAAGCTTTAATTGCTTCAGTCACTTTTTTTGTGCACTGTGCCCCTTTTAAGCCAAGTCTCAATCCCTCGATTGCAGTTCCTAGTTGAGCATTTGAAGGCCTTTGCTCGACCTGTCCAAACCATCTCTAATGAATTTCTCCACCTTGTTCTTGATTGGAGCCACACCCACTTCTTGGGATAGATTGATATGAACCACCTTTTCTCATATGTTTGCACATCCAATGAAGCATTCTCACCTCCACTACACTCATTTAGTGCAGATGTTGGTGTTTGACTGCCTAATATTGTGTGCCATGAATTATGCCGTGCAACAGAATTTTCCCTTGAGTGACGTTTGGCATTTGCACAAGATAACTACTTCTCTGAACCATCCTCTTTGTGCTTTACGGGAGACATGTTGATTCATTTTGTCAATTGTTTTGCAAAATAGACCCAAAATATGAAAAGCACTCCCTATTTTGGACTTCTTGCTCTCAAAATCTCGTCGAGATGTTAAACCATTCAGCTCTGTTCTTGTTGAACTTACACTTGGTAGGAAAACATGTGCCAGCTGTTGACTAGACCACCCCTCCCTTATTGCTTTATCTGCCCTTGGGATGAGTTGTGTGAGATCAATCCTACCAGAGTGAAGTGAATATCAAGACATGTGATATTCTCTACAGACAATTATGTAAGCCATTCGAGTGACAATGTAGGTTTTTGGCTGTCTCTATATGCTCTGTTGCAATCGTAAAATCCTGACATTAACTTTACTAACTTCAAATTGGCATTTTAAGTTGCATGTTGTGACCATTTGGTTTTCATTCTTGTATATGGTTTAACAGGAGCCACTTGGAGGTGCCCATGCAGATCCCTCTTGGACCTCCCAACAGATAAAAGCTGCAGTTGGTGAAGCAATGACTGTCAGTATTACTTTCTTTGTTTTCACCATAGAATTCTGAACCATTACTGACACAGTCCTTGATCTTTCAGGAGCTTAAGAAAATGGACACACAAGAGCTCCTGAAGCATCGCATGCTTAAGTTCCGAAAAATTGGTGGATTTCAAGAAGGAATCCCTGTGGATCCCAAGAGGAAGGTCAACATGAGGATGAAAGAAGAACCTCCACTAGGAACGATTTCCGAAGCAGAACTGGAGAGTGAAGTGGAAAAGCTGAAAGAGAAGATTGTAAAAGCGAAGGAATCATCGGGTGAAGCTTCCGACAGTGGCCTGGATGAATTGATAGAAAAACTCAAAAAGGAAGTGGATCATGAGTACTCCGAGGCAGTTAAGGCCTTAGGCTTGGATGAAAGAATGTCAACATTGCGAGAAGAATTTGTGAAAGCTAAGCAACAGGAGCAACCCTTGCATCCTATTTCAATGGATAAGATTGATAAGCTAAAGAAGGAGTTCAACCAAGGCTTGTCAGGAGCTCCCAATTATGAGAGCCTCAAGAGTAAGCTTGACATGTTGAATGAGTTGTCTAAAGTGAAGAATGCTGAAAGGATTGCTTCACAGAAGGAAGAACTCAATAGGAAACTGAAAGAGGTATTAGAACGGCCTGATCTGAAGGAGAAGGTTGAAGCCCTGAATGCAGAAATCGAAGACTCTGGGGTAACATCTGCTGAGGATGTAGATGAAGGCCTGATGGAGAAAATTGTCAATTTGAAGAAAGAGATAGACATGGAAATGGCCAGTGTCATTGAATCTTTTGGACTGCATGTTGAGGCCATTAAGCCTACCAGCATTGATACTAGTACGCAAACTTCAGTCTCAGAAGTTAGTGCTAAAATGGGTAATCTAAATAAAGAAATAAGCAACAAAATCGAAGAAGTGGTCAACTCATCTGACCTAAAGAGTATGATGGAGATGCTGCAGATGGAGATTGTAAAAGCAGGAAAAACGCCTGATTTGTCGTCAAAAAATAAGATTGATGCTCTGCAGCAGCAGATAAAGCAGAGGCTTTTTGAGGCAATAAATTCTTCTGAGCTTAGAAAGAAGCATGAAGAGCTGACATCTGAGATCTCTGAAGTCGTGGAATCTTATGGAGGGTCCAATGGAAGCTTGAAATATAATGACAGTGAAGAGAGTTCGAAGCATGAGGAATCAAGAGTAGAGGTCAACGTGGGAGGATATTGAAACTAGTTTCACTGTGAGTTCAACTTTCTCCCATCTCACGCTTATTACTTCCTTTTCAAAATCATCTTTTCATTTTTCTGCTGCATACAGCCGGGAATTTCGGATTCAATACTGATATTTTGGTGACAAATCGAATAAGTCTAAGTGTAATGGTTGGTGTATTGATCTTTTCTAGAAAGGAAGTGTGTGAGAAACTGATCCGATTCGGAGTTCCTTGTGCGAATCCTATTCCAATGGGAATGAGTTGATCCGCCTAAAAGTCTTTCTTTTACTGCTAAATTGGAATCTACTTCAATTGCTTCTCCACGTTAATCGATCTATCAATGGAGACCAATGAAACGGTACAGTTCAGTTCACAATGGTTTTTACTCTATAGTCATCATAAGATGCAGAAGTAATTGAGAAACCATAGAATCATAGCAGTTTGGTATCTCACAGTGAAATTTGCAACTACCAGTTTTGCATGTATTAATAATTCAAGATTTTCATGGTAATGCTGCATTTTCTTTTGTTTGCAGCTTTTTTCGTTTGTGGATGCCACTGGGAACATGAGACATATAGACAATGTGTTCTGCTCGAGGAGTAATCCTGCGGCGCTTTTGATTCTTAATTCCAATCTCTGTGCTGTCGTTAAGCATTTCACCCATCTCCTGCCATGCTTGTTATGCATGCCCCAGTACTAGGAACAAATTACAACATTTCTGCTTTATATGGTAAAATGCTTTAAGGTTTCAAGACGAGAGAACGTTTATTTATATCTACAGCCAATCAAGTACTTCAGGAGTTTATGTTTCCCCCTGTTTTTGTTGGTAGAGAACAGACACAGACGTTTTGTATATGTTACCGCGAAGCTCCGCATACTAGAAAATAAATGCAGATGACTGCATTAGTGTGTTGTCATAATGTCATTTACAGATCATTTTTCTTTGACAGAGTAGTTTGGTGATCTCCACTGTCCATCTCTTTTCCCTTCTTACTTTGCCTTACCTCATCATATGGATGGGAAACAAATTCCAAACGGATCCCAATCTAGCATAATACTGGTTGCTGGGCAACAAAATCTACTCATGATCGGCTCATTAATTAAATTAAAATATCGAAGTGTCTCATCGAGTTGATTTGAATGATGAGTATCTGAAATTGGTTCTTGTCTGGTATTCAATTTGACTCCATGTACTGCTCGTCTTTCTTTATACTAACTAGTCTTATAGTAAAGTACAAGGATAATTTAGGGTGTTGATGATAACCATTCTACTCTAAAAATTAATTTCTGATTAGAAATTGATTTTTTTTATTACTATTATTTGGACAAGTTTCTGAGCGAAAATACACATTTGATAACTTGATAATATAAAATTTATTTGATAACGAAACAAAATTTCTCCCTCTGGAGTGGTGGTGGGAGGCGTCTAGCGGGCGGTGGATGGTTGGTGGGCAATTGGCGATCGGTGGTCGGCAGCGAGTGGGCGGTGGTGAGAGTGAACGATAATAAGAGTTTTCATTTCTCACTTTTATTCTAGAAATAAAAAGTTAATTTCTGATTTCTAATTTAAATTTATTTTTGGAGTAAAAATTTGTTTTAAAAATAAAGAAAATGAAATTACGTTAGTAAACAGATTTATGTTCCAAAACTGTTTTTGGAAATAGAAAAAAAAAATTTGTAGAAAAACAAAATAGTTATAATGCACGCTCTTAATACCAAAGATGCCCCATGACAGACCCGATCTTTTCCCCAAGGTTTGGGTAAAATCGCTACACTTGTGTATTCTTTCAGGACTATCTTCAGGAATATAAATTGTTTGTCTTCGACAATCCCAGCACAATTCCGGTTGAGTGGGGTGGGGAATTGCTGCACCTAGTAAGGATTAGTTGGGTAATAAAAGCTCCAAACACTACTATTGGAAGAAGGGTTAAAATCCCGACCAAAAAAAAAACGGAAAAAAAGAAGAAGGGTAAATTGTAATTGAGTTAATGTGTTAATTAGAATACAAAAAAAACAATCTGGGCAAATTACATATACAACGTCTTCGACAGTTTCCTGGTTTCAAAACAACCGTGAATGAAAGTGCATGTAAATCCTATGACATGATTCGAGTGGCCTGTGATTTTCTCCTTCACCTTTTGAGTATGCGAAATTGAGAATTTCATACAAGACTGCTTACACACACCAAATGCTTCAAGGTGGCTCTTTCCTTTACGAAGATCGCTCACGTCAGTCATTCTTTCGCATGCATATTATCTTTTTCTTTTTTGTTTCTTCTTCTTCTTTTTTTTTTGATAAGACAGTTCACTTTTAAGTAAGTAAACTTAAGAGTCTCTAGAATAACTTATGGGCCTTGTTAATCAGGTAAGACATAAGTGTGATCCAAATCGTAAATTGTTTTGCTAATATAAAAGTCTTTGGGTTACTATATTGTTAGCCACAAATTCTTAAAAGAGTAGCCCCTCTAACAATTTTTTTTTTTATTTGTTATTATTTTTTTGTGGCTTAAAAGATTTTATTCTTATAGTAAATTAATGACGGTTACACGAGCATTTCTCAATCTTAAATTGGTATTTTGAAATTATTTGCCTAGTTCACACACATAAGTCCATTCCGTGTTTTGTAAATTAGGAAAAATTGTCTAAAAAGTTCTAAACTTATTGAACTTTTGCGAATTTAGTCATAAATCATTTAATTTTGTCAATTAAGTTTTAAACATTTTCACATTTTATTATTTGAGTTGATTTGGTGAATTTTGGAGAAATCGTTGATGTGGGTGTTGGCCGTCCTATGTGTTATGGTTGATGCCGATGTTGATAATTTTAATAAATTTTCGATTTTTTTTTATTGATTTTTAATTTAGTTTTAAGTTTTTTTTCCTTTTCTTTGCCCTTGCTTTTTTCTTACTCTGGTCGATGAGGGTTGTCAAGTCATGGGTGAGGGCCAGGACGTCCATGTTGACTGCAATCAAAAGGGTCATGGCCTTGCCCAAATCTAAGTAAGGCCATTGCTGCTGCAAGTGAGGCTAGCCTTGCCTCGGATCGGGCCTGTCGACGGCTATGATGGTTTGGGTGAGGGCAATCTCGCTAGCTGCCGGCAGTGTAGGCTGGCCCAAATCTAGGTGAGGCTGCTTAGACCATGATTTTAGCAAATTCGTGAAGGAGGAGGTTGTGGAAGAATACGTTTGGTTAAGGAATTTGGTCGACCAGGCAGTGCCTGAGATAGCTACAAAGTGGAGGATCTTGGTGAGGACCATGAGTGGCTATGGAGGTGGGAGCGAAGAGTGCAAACGTGGATCTCTATTAAGCCTTACTTGGAGAGGTAGGTCTCAGTGAGGGAACTCAAAGCTTGAGCCGCATAAGGCTCAAGCTCAGCCACAAGTTAGACTTGTTGAACTTGTTGCCAAGGTTTCTCCTCACCCGTGGACCTGTGGTTGGCAAGATTGGCCTCGCCTAGACCATCGCGGCTATAGGCAAGGCTGTCCTGCCTAGATCTAGATGAGGCTAGCCTTGCTCAAGGTAGCGATAGCCTTGCCCATATTTGGGTGAGGCCAAGCAAGGCTATTACCTCTAATTCGCAGCTAGCAAGGATGTCTAGGCCCTTGCCTGTGGCTAGTGATGGCCTAGCAACCCTCGCCCTATGGCCATAGACTATGAAGCCCAGACATGTTGCCGGAGCTTTCGTGTCGTGTTCGACACGTGTTGGAGTGTGTTGGACACCTTGACATGCTCGGACACGCGTTGACCGCGTGTCGGATTTTTCGACATGCGGTCAACTTTTCTCGACATGCGAGTCAGAGCATGTCCGAGGGAGAGGGATCGTTGAAGAAGATGGAGGGTGGAGGCGAGACCGGGGAGTAGAGGCAACGCCGTGATGGCGAGGGAGGGCCAGAGGAAGAGCAGGCGATCTAGAGGGCAGGGTGCAATTGCGACGTTGCGATGGAGGGCCGACGGCGATGCTTCAAAGATGTTCGAGTTTCATTGATCTGCTTGGATATCTTCTGATACTCCTCATCCACTTCATTCGCGACTGATCGAGGTCAGGCTCTTGCACGCCGGAGACGGAGTCGGGCCGGAGGTATCGTCGCCCTTGATTCTGCGACCCCCTTCTCCCCTAACGTGAGAGCGTGCGAAGGGAGAAGAAGACAGCTTGGGTGGTTGATTGATGGGGGCGGGAGAGCAAGTGGTGGCGTCGGTTGGGAATGATTGATGGGGGCGGGGCAGGGAGTAGGTGGTGGCATGGGTTGGGGATGATTGATGGGGGCGGGGCAAGGAGCAGGTGGTGTTGGGGGGGAGGGGAGAGAGAGAGTAGGGAAGAAACCGAAAGTGGGGAGAAAATATTGGAGAAAAGATTGGGTGTCCGGATTTTGGGGGTGGTGTGGGGGATTGGAGAGAGAGAAATGGGGGAGGGCAAATAATTCTTGGGGATGAGCGTATAGAGGGAAAAAAAGAGAGGAAAATAATTTTGAGAGGTTTTTGAGGATAATAACTTTTGAGCGGTAAAGTTATTTTGTTATAAAAATAAATAAATGAGTTAAAAAAGATTTCAAAAAATAAAAATATTGAATGTTAAATAATGATAAATTTTGATGATTATAAAAGATCATAGATTTATTTAAATAAAGCTGATTATATTTTTTTGTTAGTCATTAGTTTTATCAATAATTTTTGTTAAAGATAAAAATATGTTCTCAAATATGGTTAAGCATTAATTATGAATATATCTTTCAAATTTTCTATGAATATATCTATTAATAGTATTAGTGCAAATTCATTTTAAGTTCTTGTTATTTATTTATTTGTGAATTTGAATCAAATTAATTAAAACTAAAAATATTTATTCAATAATAACATGTTCCAACGTGTCGGAATTTTCTATTTTTGAGAAATGACGTGTCGGCGTGTTGTGTTGTGTTGTGTCGCGTGTCCGTGTCGTGTGTCCGTGCTACTTAGGCCATAGAGTGGTCTAGTGACCCTTACTGGCCATAGTAAATAATAATAATAATAAAAAGTTAGGGGGAAAAGAAGAAAAGGAAAAAAATTTAAAAATTTAAAACTTAGCAAAAAATTCAAAAATATTATTTAAAATTATTTACGTCAGTGCCAATCTTGCCACATAGTATGGCATGCATTCATGTTAATGATTTCTAACTTAAATTGGCTGGATGGATTTAATTGGGAAAATGGGAAAAAGGTTGAGGACTTGATTGGCAAAATCAAGAAGTTAAAGATTGAATTGATAAAAGTGCAATAAGTTTAAAATTTTTTGAACAATTTTCCCATGTAAATCAGCTTAAGGTAATTAAGAGCATTATTAGTCATAAAAGAGAGTGAGTCTTTGCACGGTTTCTTTTCGTGGTTATAGATATTCATGCTTGATTACAAGATAGATGTCTTATCAAGCAGGCCTTTCGCTCAAATTCTATCAACAAAGGGGTCCATAAAAGTATCTCAGTTTGTGCGGAATAAGTGGATGTCATCATACTCGAGTCTAACTCCGTTGTTGTTAAGAGAAAATACTTTGTCAAGGGCCAATTTGTAACTCAAAACAAAAATTCAACATTCTAGTTCAACCAACTTTTCTAGGATACCTTTGTACCATGAGACAAAAAAAGATGTGGTCTTATGCCCGAATGCCCTCGAGGCTTTCGAAGCATTGATTTTGCACACCATGAAAATAGCTAGAACATTGAAAATTACAGTATTTCTTTTAGTTAGTTTCCTAAAAATTGCCTGATCACACATCTTAACAAAGTTCAAAGAAAAATTAAAGGAGATTGATGGTGCCTAATTATGGACTAGGCTTAGCAATCTCGCAAGTTTAATTTGCACCACTCTTATGTGAGGTGGTAATTGTGTCCGAGAAAATACCGTCTTTCTTTGAAAATAATTTTGAGATCATTTGTAACCTGTGAAGACTCTAATTCAAAATGTGTCGTGATCGATGTATTTAGATTTGGATCGGATACCCGACTATGATTAAAGTAGTAAAGAGATAAGAGGACACTAGAGAGAACGTGGTTAGAAATCCACCTACCGACTCCATTTTGCTCGGACCATAAGCAAACCCGGAAATCAAAAGTGGCAGCTATGATTGCCATTTCTAGAATCGTAGGAATTTCAAAGAGAAAAAAGCTGGTAACGGTGAAAGGTGAAAGCGAAAAGGGATAAGAAAAAGGCCCAAAAATTAAACCGATCGTGATCACATCACCAAACATCAATAGTGCAACACGTAGACGTTGTACTTGACGACGGCGTCGCCAGTCTTCCGGTCGAACGTGTGGGTGGTTGCCTGCGCGTACCCGCGGGCGAACCGGAACAGCCCACAGCCGCTGATCACCGGCATCTCCCGCACCTTCTGGAGCACCGGGTTCCGCCCCAGCACGGTGATGCCGCTGCCGTTGTACTTCCCTGCCACGAAGGCGAAGTTCATGATCATCAGCAGGCCCACCTCCTCCTGCGACGCCGACGAGTACAGGCCCTGGGCGCGGCCGACGAGCTCGGACCCTGGGTTGGGGCGGAGGGTCAGGGGGTTATCGATCATGTTGACGAGACCGAAGAAGGTGGCCGAGGCGTTGGACGGCGGGGGCACGACGGTGACAGAGCTGGGGTGGGGGCCGCTCTGGACGTCGTGCCAGTAGAAGCGGAAGTGGCTGAGCTTCTCCTTCTCGAGGTTGATGCCCATAAGGCTTGGGTCGAGGGCGGTCGCAAAGGCGGAGGCGAGCGCCGGGCTGCCAGAGGAGAGGAGGAGGAGGAGGAGGAGGAGAGAGGAGATCGGACTGAGCGTGGCCATGAGGTGTTTCACAGTAGCTAGCCAGTTAAGGGGGACATTAGTGCGGGGCAGTCAAATATATAGTAGGCATCTCGAGTTGGGGGGCGAGGCAATGCTTGAAAAGCTCGTTATAAGTATTTTCGACATTAATAAATGTAGGTACATGTCACGCTCATGTAATAACTTACTAGCCTCATTGATCGGATGAGATGCGAGCTAAAATCTAAACAAGAGGCTCAAATAATCAAATTCTTTACACTTGCTTCCGGGGAAGATTGGACCGGACTTGTGTGGTGCCCTTGTCCAATGCACAAGTCCATTCCTTAATCACAAAGCCAGCCCCATAAGTTAAAAAGGGGAAAGGTTGCTCGCTTCGGGAGTCGAACTCAAGACCTCCCACTTCTGCACTAAACATGTTCATAACTTTGTAACGATAGGATGATATAAAATTGTACGACAAGAACTGATCGAAACGTTTGGCAGGACCGATAGGAGCCAAATGGACTCGTAAGAAGGTTAGGTAAGCTGCCATTAAGACGTTTTAGAAGAACGTTTTGCAGGTTGAAGATGGTTACTTCTCTGAGTTTAGTCTTCAAGGGTCATTTCAAGATTGAGAGGTAGTTGGCATTGAAGACGCTTCCTAGGCTGCCCTCTACTTTGGAGAAAATATTGGATGGTCCGGGAGCGCTATGTCAGCGTGATCTCCGACCACTCATGTGGCGCCACGTGGAAGCGTGGCCCCCCTTGCCGTCTTCTGCATTCTTCCTTTCTTTCTCCTCTCCCTAGCATTCTTTCCTATCCTCTCCTTGCTTGCTCACGTCCATTCTCCTCCTAGCCTGCACATTCTCTCTCATCTGCAGACCCTCTCCTTTCTTCACGCCTCTCCTCTCCCTTCCTTCTGTAAATTCAAAATTTCAGGCTCTCTCGTCTTCACTCTCTCCGACGCTTGATCGCTCTCTCCGGCGCTCGTGCTCGTGCTCGTGCTATATTTGAGCCGATGTCACTGGCTAGGCTCTGCTCCCATCGACGTCCGCTGCAAGCTCGCTTGACCGCACCTCCATCTTCACCATCACTCTTGGCCTCTCTCTCGCTCCTGCTCTCCCTCCTTCGATCTCCCCCGCCCTGTGCTGCCGTTCCGTTCAAGAACTCGAACCCCCCGAAGTTGGTGTTTCGGAGGACGGCCTCCCCAACTGGTGATGCGGTCGAGGGAGCTGAGAAGGAGGCTGCGGTGGAGTAGTTGAGGGACTTGACATCGACGCGGTGAAGCCCGAGCTCGGGGCTCTTGATGCGGAGAAGATGGGTGTGGAGGATGCATTGAAGAAATCTGAGGAGAAGGCAAAGGAGATGGAGTCGAAGCTGGTTGAATTGCAGAGGCAGTTGGAACAGGCAAAGAAGGTGATCAGTGGATTGAAAGACAAGGCGGCTGAGACCATCAATGGGAGGAGAGAGATCCTCGATGCGATTGAAGACAAAGGGCCGAAACTGCAATGGCCAGTCGTGGCAGCAGGGTCCACGGGAGCCATTGTTGTGGCAGCCGCAGTGGCCTATGTTTGCTACAGTTGCGCCAAAGCTAGGATTCTATGAAATAATGAGCAAGCAAGGAGGAAACGGGAGAGAGAAAAACAAAGAGCCTCAGAGTTTTCAAAACACTCTATGTTTCAGTTTTGTTAGATGCTACAGATTTTCTTGGCTTTGTTTTTTAGCCTACGAATTAACTCTATTCTGGTTTTTTGGGGTGTCTTGCTGTTTGTTTGATATCATATATGGTCTGTCCAGAAGCTGAACTGCTATTACAAGCTATTGAGTTAAGTAAAGTTTCCCTGACTTCCATATACTTAAGTGATCGCTCATGTTCCATGCTCATTGCTGTTGCCTTGAACTTGGATTGAGCATTCATAAGAGTTTTGATATTTTGGTTCTGATATCCCACTTCTTTCGTCACTGGCTGGCTGTTTCAACGGCATTATTTCTGCGGTTTCTGGATATGTTAGTTCGATGCTCTACTTAAGCATGTATAGGACTCCGGGTCCGAGCTTTTCGAGGAATCATCCCTCGGGAGGGTTGGGGAAATCAAGTTATATCCTGACGCAGGCATGGCAGCCTTAGTCAGCTCATTTCCCACCCAGGACTTTCCTTTGGGATCAATCTTCTTAAGTTGGTGCAGAACAAAGTAGCGATTCCACTTCCAGGAACGTGATAGTTGTCTAAACCTAAGTAAGAACCATCAGCACCATTACAGCTCGTTGCGCACCAGATTTCATGCTTCAAAGGACATGGCCTTTCATTTGCAGAAACACGCCTTCCTCATTAAGAAATTTGGTAGTAAGTTCATTCAGATTGTTGTCATCGGTTGATGAACTTGCGAATGTCTTGCGCCTAGTGTGCGCATAGCCCATTTGCTTTCGCCATCGCTGGGAGCCTGCAAGCGGCGGTTAATTTGCAAAGACACTCCCGAACCTTGGAGTATCAGAATCGCATTGAATTCGTTCGTGCTCTTCGTTGGAACTCGCCAGATGCCGCATTTCACATTCGGGTTAAAACCATCTAGTCTCTTCAATTACATTCAGCTAACAAAAATCTGAAAAGGGAGGGTACTAAATTTTGCAGGGAAAAGAATGCACGAATATATAATGTTCTGTTTTGTAAAGCTCTTTGATTAGCACTGACAATATAACAACTCTCGAAATCATTCAAAACAAACAAGAAGAGGAAGAACATCATCAACATCTCCAGCAGCTTTGACCTCGCCGCCCGTTTCTCAGGAAAATCACCAATTCTAGGACTCATCAAGTAGCACATCCTCGCGCTGTGCCGATCGGATTCTCTCCGAATTTTCTATAACGAGAAATGAAACAGCACGCCTTGACCCGTTTGAGACATCGTGCGAAAGCCAATGCGATAAACACACACGATCCATTTGGTCCCGCACGTCTGACCGGCAAAGACCTCGAACGATGACACAGGAACACATCAACCCCCCTCAGCGAGTGACCCGTACACTCTCGCATTCACTTGAACTCCGACTTTCGTGATACCTAAAGAAGATCCGACTGGCCCAATCACGTCCTCCGGACCCCGCCTCCGGAGCGATGACGTGGAGCTTGCCCACTTTGCCAAGCCGCTGCCTCGCCGCAACCAGAGGCGCAGCAGCAGCAAGTGCTTCATCTACGCCCTCGCCCCGATCGTCATCCCCCGCGCTGCTTTCCTCGAGTTCGCCCTCACCGTCCGTGTCAAGAGCCCTGAGCTCAGGCTTCGCTGCGTCGACGTCAAGTCCCTCGACTACTCCACCACGGCCTCCTTCTCAGCTCCCTCGATCGCGTCGCTGGTTGGGGAGGTCGTCCTCCGGAACACCAACTTTCGGGGGTTTTAGTTCTCGAATGGAATGGAAGCGCGGGGCGGGGGAAGATCGAAGGAGGGAGAGTAGGAGCGAGGGATAGCGGGAGCGAGGGAGGGGCTGAGAGTGATGGTGAAGATGGAGGTGAGGTCGAGCGAGCTTGTGGCGGACATCGACGGGAGCAGGAGCTTGGCCAGCGACATCGGCTCAAATATAGCACGAGCATGAGCACGAGCGCCGGAGAGAGCGAGTGAGCGCCGGAAAGAGCGAAGATGAGGGAACCTGCATTTTTGAATTTACATAAGGAAGGGAGAGGAGAGGCGTGAAGAAAGGAGAGGGTCTACAGATGAGAGAGAATGTGCAGGCTAGGAGGAGAGTGGACGTGTAGGAAAGAAGGTTAGGGAGAGGAGAAAGAAAGGAAAAATGCAAAAGACGGCAAGGGGGCCCATGCTTCCACATGGTGCCGCGTGAGTGGTTGGAGACCACGCTGACATGGCGCTCCCGGACTACCCAATATTTTCTCTCTACTTTGGCACTCTTACTTGTTCTTTGGGTATACTTGCCTTGTTTGTTTGTACTTTTTTTTTTATAAGAACGTGTGAAGCATTTTAATCTGTAGGGATAGTGTTCAAGTACAGTGAAAAATGCTACCATTACTAAAAAAATTATAAATTTATTGTATTTGTATCAAATCTTTTCACATTGTGCCAATTGAATCCATTTGATTAATTTGGACTGCAAATTGTTGATGTAAATACCGACCGTCCTACATGACATGATCGTTGTTGATGGGAATATTTTTTTAAAATATTTTGAATTTTTTAAATATTTTTTTGGTTTTTTTCTTTACTTTTTTTTGGGACAGAGTTATTAGCTAACCATCGCTAGCCACAAGTGAGAGGCCACTCGCCCTAGCTTTTTCGGGCAAGGCCATTGTGGCTCTTGCCCATGCCTTCATTTGCCATAGCAAGGGCTGCCATGCCCTTGCCTAGCGGCCGGTGAGGGTTGCCACGCCATCACCCATTGTTGTTAGCCCTTAGTCCCGAAATAGAAAAGTTTATATAAAGAAAAAGAAATTACAAAAAATTAAAAAATTATTAAAAAATTGTCCATTTTAGTGCCCGTCATGCCACATAGGAAGGTTGGCATCCATGCTAGTAATTTCCAGCCAAAATTCAGTGAATGAACTCAATTAGCAAAATGTGAAAAGATATATGATTGAATTGACACAATTGAAATGTTTAGAACTAAATTGACACAAATATGATAGATTTATGACTTTTTTTTTTTTTTTTTATAATTGTCCTGTTATTTATGAAGAAGTTTATGGTTTGATGAAATTGTTAATGTCTCAAGATTACTTAGTGGAGTCCAAAACTTTATTTGGGCCGTGAAAAGTTGAATCACCATAACCACTGGGGTTTGCTTCAGTGGTCACTTTCTCAAATGGGAAGGGGTTGTGAGGTTTGAATCTCTAAGATTAAGATAAAGACAATTTAGTTTCAGGTGTGAATTTCAATTGCCACGCTCTGCAAGAAGCGAGAAGGTGGATTAGGGTGGGGACAATTTAGCTTGAGGCGTAGGTTTTGACTCTCACGCTTTGCAAGGAGGCAGAACAAAAGTCTGAAAGTTAGAGTTAGAGTAAAAGCAGAGTAGGACCAACCTGTTGGAGAAAACTTTCTTGTTTGTTTTGAAGTTGACAAAATGTTTCCATCAGTTTAGTCTGAAGACTTGCAGACTCTTCCGTCAAAATCTGAAGACCACCAGACTCAAATTTTAAAGTCTGCCCTTATTGACAGTTTCTAGACCAACGAAGAAAACTTATCCAGAATCGAGTATTATTTAAGAATTTGATTTAAGCAGCTAAAGAAGTCTCTCATGGCTGGAGATAGCATGTTAAGATCTATTATTCGTTTTGAATTCAATACGAGTAATTTGGATTTGTTGATTGGTGATGTATATTTGGAACGTTCTGCTTATGGAAACCTAGATCTTGATTGTATGGGCGAGCATGATTGGTGGGCTATCATCACATTCTTTAAATAACTCGAGATATCTCTAATTGATTCTGTCCAACGGGTAGATTGGAAGAACTCCTTTGGAAGGTGCCACCGGATACGAATGCATGGAAGAGTATATAAGGAAGAAGCTCTAGTTATTTGAGTGCGTGCGTGATAGAAAAATTCCAAAGTTTGAAGCTCCTTGTTCTTTGTTGATTCAACTGTTGAGCGAAAAGTTGTACTCAAAGAAGAGTTTAGATACTTGTGAGACCTTGAGGAAGTGTAGTAGAGTCTCTACACTGTGGAATCAAGGACGTGATACCGTAACGACTCTTTTGATTCATAGTGAAATCCAGCCAGTGAGCTGTTAGTGCAGGAGAGTGGACGTAGGCTTGGATTAAGCTAAACCACTATAAACTTTGTATTTACTTTCTCTTATCCCTGAACTTCTTATTCATGCTTACTGGTTGTTCATTCATTTAAAGTTGTAATCTGTCATATGATCAATATCTTCTAAAATCAAAATATTCCTTTTGTTCTGCGAAAATTGTTACACGCACCTATTCATCCCCCTCTAGGTGCATTCACTAGCCCCTTTACAACCAAAAAAATAAAGAAAAGTTGAATCAGTATAAATGTGCTTGTTCATTGCTGTGGGAGCATCATTTGCGATTTTCTCCTCTCTTTTTCAATGATAATCACGTGTTATGCATATTGCACGATAATAAGGGAAAAGGGGAATATCTAATATTTTCTTAACGAATGTTTTAATATCTTAATTCAAGAATATCAAATTCGCTAATTATTATCGTTCTAAGTTTGAAAAGAAAACAAAATACTTTGATCAATCAATTGTTTTGAGAAAAAGTACAATCAAAGTTTTTTTTTTTTTGTATGGAATACAATTAGTTATGATCCTTTTTAGTAGTTCAATTAAGTCCTAAACTACAATCAAGTCCTTTCAATGAATTAATACATAAAATTACCTACGTGTCACTTAAAAGTTGGCTTGGTGGCATCTTGGAATTGCATAATTATTTGACTCTAAGTACTTAACTACATTTTCAAAAAAGGAAATTTAGGACTTTACCGAACCAATTAAAAGATTTATGATTAGATTGCATACATTGTCAAAATTTTATGACTTGATTGAACTGATTGTAAGGTTTAGAACTTGATTGTAATGAGTACATAAAGTTGGATTCAAATCTCGGTTGAATTATATGGCCTGACATTAACTCTAGCAGTGAATCACACATTCGTTTACTTAAATGGTATCAAATCATCGAGATTATGTTTTTTTTTTTTTTTTTTTTTTTTTTTTTTTTTTTTTTTTTGATGTCTAGGATTCGCCGAGCCCATCGGGCTTACGCTGAGCAGCCCACGGCCCGTAGAGTGTGCGGTGCACCCTCGACCAAGCGTCAATACTTGGGGGGAAGCTAGCACAGGATCCTACCACCATGTTCTCCCACTTAAGATGTGTTAGCAGCTGTGGAGTTTCGACCTTGGGACCTCTGCGATGAAGTGCCCAAAGCCGAATCAACTTAGCTGCCCACCGGTGGGTTTATGTTTATAATAACATTGGGCAAAAGAACACTTGGAGTGTCAAAACTTGGCATGGGGGAAACTAAAGTGCTAAAAATTACGAAAGTGACATTTAAGTACTAAAATTAGGGTAAAATAAATCAGTTAAGTGCTAATGGCGAGAAAATCTGGCCAAAATGCTGACATGGCAATTTTCCGGCGAGATAAGTGCTAAATGATGTTATTTTACACCCTAACGTGATTAGACAAGTGAAAAAACGATGTCGTTTTTATTGATTTATCTAGATAATTAATATAAATATTAAATAAAATAAATCAAAACTAAACTTATTTATATATTTAATTTTTTTTTAAAGGAAGAAGTTGAACATTGCAAGTGATTGAAGGATGAGCCCTCGCTGCCGCCTCTTTGCCGTTGTCGAAAGGGGCAGGGCTCGGCGACCTTGACCGATCGGCGACAAGGGCTTGTGAGCCCTCGTTAGATCTGGGGTGAGGTTCGTGGACCTCCCCCAAATCAGATGAGGGTCACCGGCCTTTGCTCGGCCAGGCCAAGGGTTGCTGCCCGCTGGGCCAAGGGCCTGGTGACCTCGGTTTATCCTTCCCCTACTGTTGTTGGCCCTTTCCGACGGTGGTGGGGAGGTGGCGGCGAGGGCTTAGCCCTCGCCTTTTGCCTCCTTTTTATTTTTTTAATGTATAAACATTTTAATTTAATTAATATTCATATTAACATTTTGAAAAAAAGAAGATAAAATGACGTCATTTTAGTTTTTGTTGCTAACTCAGCGTGCCACATAGGCAAGTTATATTAAAATTGTCATGTAGGATTTTCAGCTACCTTCATTGCACTTGGCACTCAAGTGTCCCATTTTTCAAAAACAATGGCATTTAAGTATCATTTTCTTAACTTTTGACACTTAAGTGTCTTCCGTGCCAAGTTTTAACACTCAAGGTATCTAGCTCCCAATAACATTGTTATTAGGTGCTCCTGTTGTGTACACAAATTATTTAGGGCTAAGTTATAACATAGAAAACTTATAATAGCGGATGAAATTTCAACTAGGATTTATTAGGGAGCTTTTATAACCATTGAAGAGAGCAAGTTGTTTTTACTTCAATAATGAGATGGATGATCACGTTTGGCATTCGAGCATGAGAAAGTTTTTCTCATAGATTATGCTAAAAAATTGTCGTGATTCCTATTTCTCTAGTACTTTCAATTGCGGGTAAACTACCACGAGTTTAGGTCACCTGCACATGCAAAAAGCCATAAACTTAATCAGTTTCCGGTCCTGTAAATGACCCCCGCCACCGGTACTTGGAGGTTGCCCCTACTTCACTTCTCTCAAAGTCTTAAACTAGCACTTTTCACTTACGGACTCTTGTGCAAGCAATTTAGTACACAATTTCCTCATTGCATACTTCCCCATGTGGATATCTCGCTCGGTCATTCAAACACACATATAGTTCACGCACGACGCTTTGTTATCTTCAAAACAAAAAGTAAGCTTTCCATGTTAGACGCAAATTGCACAACCCCAAGATCTCCATAACCAGAACAAGAACATGCATAATTGAGTAGAAAGATTAACGCACCCGTTTTGGAATTCATCATACATAAAGCGGAAGTAGAAAATGGATTTCCCACATATCAAGGGGATCCACGCATCAAGTCCTTCTCCTCTATTGCCCTCTGTATTACTGGCTCAATGAGGCGGCCCCCCTCACGTTTAGCGTTAGGTAAACGCCCCTTAGGTGAGGATACATGCGAGAATTAGGGTTAGAGGAGAGACTTTAACACTATTTATAGAGTTTCCAGCTAGGCCCCCTCATTACGGGCTAGGCTCAACTCGGCCCACACTAGCCAGCTCATATTAGACCAATTAAGAAACCTTCTATCTTACCTTAGACCAATCCCCGTAAAACGGTAAACGTTAAACGATAAATTACAATATCAATTAATGTAGTCCACATTAGGAAAACTCTTACATTCTCCCACTTGGACTATATTAATTGAAATCGTACTGTATGTGCGCACATTGGTCTAGAGATAATTCTTAATAGTCAATCCTATCCCATAAAGTCTTAAACACTGAATCATGGCGGTAACTGCATGTATACACACATAGTCTTCTATGGTCACGAGTGTTCTCAACTCTATTTATATGGATCCAGTATGATAGTGTGTCAAATGGATAACATCTCTCATAGAGATATCTCATTTGTCAGTCATCATTCTCTTACCTTAAGCGTCACAAAAAATTTATGCCACCAGAGAATGTCCATTCTCTTACCTTAAGTATCACAAAAAACTTGTGCCACTAGAGAATGTCTTTATGGTTCCATGAACCCACTTATGTCTTGTCCTAACGGTTAACATTTCTTTATGTATAACAAGACATATGGACAAGGCTAATAACCGGATGCCCCTAGCATTCACTCAAGGTTTATACAGTACCTTGAGACTTTATTAATATGTATTCAACATAATAACAACACATTCAAAAATACTTTATTGAATGCAAAAGTTGATACATATCAAACCGTTATCAAATGTAACGAACACAGATGAAACCTTTATCAAAGCCAAAAAGCCTAAAAATAGCTCCCAAAAAAAAAAAACAACAGTATCTCATGATACTCCTAGGCCCATGCTAATGACATGTCGCTCAAAATAAACATGGGCGTAAACCTTTAGTTAGTGGATTTGGAAATATGTTATATTAAAATGTCACATTTCTGTACCGTTTCCTTATGGTCAAAAGTTTTGACCATCATATATTTAGACCCCTTGAGACCTCTGTAGTAAATAAATAATACTACAGATTTGTTATCTCAATATAACCATATGGGTCTATCCATAAAGTTAAAACGATTAACTCTTTCATGAGGTTCTGGAGTCTAATAGCCCAAGTAACAGCCTAAAAAATGTTACTAACACTACTTTCATAGTAGAAGATAATATAGAACTTTATTTACTGCACTTCCTACTAACATAAATATTTATTCTGTTATTGATCTCATATCATCATAACAGCTAGCAAAGTTTACATCTAAATACCCTACTAGCTGTAAGAATTGAACATATCAACATATTAACATATAATCTCTTGTCCTCTTTAAGTACCTTAAAATCTTCTTGGTAGCAATGCAGTGATCACGTCTTGGATTTGACCAATATCTGCCTAGAAGTCCCGTCACAAAGACGATATTTAGTCTAGTGCAAATTCGAGCATACATTATACTTTTAAGTGCACTGACACAAGGTACATCATTTAATTAGATTTTCTCAATATCTAAATAAGGACAATGTGATAGATTCAGTCCATCACCCTTAACAACAGGAGCAATTCCTAGCTTGCAATAATGTATATTGAATATTTCCAATATACAATCAGTAAATGTCCTTCGAGAAAATCTAATATAATATGGCAAAAACAATCCTTACAGACCTTAGTACAAAAGATATAAGATGTCTCAAGGTCACAACTTGTAAGCAAAATATCATGTACATAGAGTATGAGAAAAAATAAATAAATTTCCTCCCATTGACCTTGCGGTAAATTGAATTACTTTGTTCTTAATTGAACAAAATAACAACACTATGAAATTTTAATAATATTGTCTAGAAACTTGCTTAAGACCATGAAGACTTTTCAATCTATACACAAGTTTACTTAAATCTGCTGCAAAATTCTCCAGTTGCACTTATAGATTTTGTATCTATTTGGCGTAACTCCATATAAAAATAAACTATCAATGCCACGTTCACTCTGAAAGAATCTATAAACAAAGAATTATTTCTTCACTAACTATCCACCCCTCTTTCAGAGTAAAAAAAATTATTATCCCTTTTTTTTTTATGGCATCTAATCACATACTTAATTAAGAACAAGAAACGACATTTATATAAGTTGCTAAAACAACCATGTAATGGATATTGTAATCATGCTCTCACAAATAGACTATATAGTCTGATGGTATAACTAATTGTCTTTCCCTAACAATTCTCCTTAATAAAGCTGCAACCACTTCATTCTACACTTGAGAGGTTTAAAAAATTTCATTATAAACTATATCAAGAATAATACCTTAAACCTCAACAAGTTTAGTCTATGGTATAGGAGATTCCATAATTATATGTATAGGTAAAGACAAAAAAACACAGTAACCCCCATCATACTATTATCTTTAATAGTCTGAGAGCAGCTATCCTCTACAATTACGTCGATCTTAAGAAACTTTAGAGTATATGATTCCATAATTCTTGTATCTTCTTTAGGGTCATAAGATCAATACCCCTTTAACAATCTGGATAAGATACAAAATAATATCGAGTGGATCTAAATTCCAACGTACTTAATATTGGATTAGATAACCTCACTCTTGCATGACACCTCTAAATTTAATATGATTCAATCAATTTACGTCCAGTCCATAACTCAAAAGAAGTTTATGAAATAACTTTGATAAGAAATACGTTTTGTATGTGAAAAAATTGCTTTCAAAATATCAACCCATAGTAGACCGATAAATTAGTCTTACTCATTACCATGTTAATTATGGTGCAATTATGCCTTTTGACAAATCTTTTTGTCAGGATTTTCAGGCATAGTAATTAAATTACCACCCCAGAATTTACCAAGTATTTGACAAATGACCATTTAAGCAATTCAGTATTGTCATACTTGCCAAAATACTTACCGCTACTATTAGGCCTAAGAACCTTTTAATCATATATGAGATATATATGTCATTAGGACTCAAACACAATCTTTGCATGTATGTCCTAATTTCAATATCATCAAGACATAATTTCAAGCAACTAAGGCTTTCATCATCTTATAGCAGTGCAATCCGCAAGCAAACCTCTTTTCAAGTGTTCCAGAATGGAACGCTTCATGGACAGTAAGCAAATTTTATTGTATTCTCAAGCAACAAATCATATCTCCACAACTTAAAATTTGAAGCAGTAAAAATCTCAATAACAGTGGAGTTATTAATTACATAAAATGTGACTAAAATAACAAGCAATGTATATAATTAGCATCATGTGAGCACTGTGTAACTTGACATACAAGTACACATCTAGAGAGTTACATGCAAAATCATATAATCACCTTTGGGCAGAATACATGACATGCAATTGTACACTCTCCACATGATAACGGTTATGAGATTTTATTCCAATTTTCGTGAATTCATCACCTTTGGGCATATGAACCACTAGGATCAGTCACTCCTCCACCATACCATCATGTATCCCTCCATGAACTGATACACAATCATCTCCTTTGGGAGTATGACTACACATTAGACTAGGAGACATCCCAATTAATATCCGAGACCGAAATTTCTCAAATCCAATCAAGTGTGTCACTTTGGCGGTCACTACTCAATTGAATCCTTGAAATTCTCTCATACCGGGGATATAAACTTTACTTCTCACATACACCATATACATGTGATTTTGACTTTAGTGATAGGGGCAGTAAATCACAAAAATCATATATTATGCTAATTACACTGCTTTATTCATTAATAAAAAAATTAATCATACACATATATAAATACACACACACACACACACATATATATATATATATATATATATATATATCTATAGCGAACCTGAAAAACAGATTCTAATGAGATCACCATTCACAGCAACACAAGAAACTTCTCATAACATAGAAGCAAGCATCTCTTGTGCACCCCGATTACTTATTACTAGAACAACATCAAAGAATGCTAATCTAGAATATCTCTCACAAATTAACATCAATAATAATACATGGTACACCAAATCGACAAGCTTGACGGCTGATCAATTATCACTCATGAGTTCATAAGGCAAAACATGACTCCAAGGCTAACATCTAATTAATTAGCCAATTTTTTAAGTAACAAAATTATCATTGTTATCAACTAGTAGCCTATTAATTGAGTCAAACTAGAGAACCAAATATCTAAAATTTAACAGTAGATACTATTGCTCTGCGTAAATGTTGTCATACTCCTTAACCATAAAAAAAAAATATTCAACTTAATAGACATTAACAAGTGACCAGATGAGTTCATGTACAATATGCAGTAACTTAATTGACATTCATTACCCACATTCAGCAGATGTGTTAATCAATACAATCAGTTTGGTCACGAGTTCTTAAGACGTCCATCATTCAAAGATTACCAGTGTGTAAAGGAGTATGCTTAAACAACAAAAATTTTATAATCAATACATAGCTCAATTACTATCCCATAATGGTTGTATCTCATTAAGCCAACTTCAGTTCACAATAAAGTTTAATTTTTTATTAATGAATCACACCATTATAATATTTATGTGATAACATACCTGTAACCCAACACTTATATTTCCAAAATCACAGAAAACATAAGAAAAATACGCAAAAATACACTAAAAATACACGTATTTAGGGTTCTGTATGTATTTTCACATCCATAAAATTATCAAACATGTAAAATAAATATACCAAAAGATAGAGGATGAAGATATGAGTTCAACGCCGTCGACCACCTATATATATATATATACACACACACACACACACACACACACACACACACACGCAAATACAAATCTTCACAAACCCCATTATCCTCGTCTCGAACGAATTCGACGTTGACTAGTAACTGCGGGCAAACTCGCCATGGCAATAGAACAAAACCGCCGAGAGGAGAAAGTCGATTTCGAAATCAGAGATGGACGAGCAAAAGAGTGCGCACGATGACCGACAGTTCATAATTCAAACAACACGACGTGACGCAAAGAGTGGAGAAGAAAAACGAAGGTAATGCTAAAATGTAACTTAAAATTCTAGAACTTTTTCTATGTATAAACCCTAGAATTTCAAATTTAAAATTTTCATTCAATTCTCAACAAAATTATTCAAATTATAAATGGTTGGAAAGATCTCGACATGTAGAACAAAAACCTCATGGTTTCAGGATCAATCGAGCAAAAAATCCACATGAAGAAATAATGATCTGGCGGCGCGTGGGGGCGCGTGCGGCCTTCTTCGGCGACGCGCCGCCCACGGATCTTCTCGTCTCGTTGAGCCCAATCCGAATTTGTGATTTAATTTTATTTTTATTGAACAAAAAATCTCGAAAATCACAAATTAGGGCAAAAAACTTATGCGTTCAAGTTCTACGGTTATGGAGGCTCTGATACCACATGTTAGATGCAAATTGCGCAACCCCAAGATCTCCATAACTAGAACAAGAACATGCATAATTGAGTAGAAAGATTAACGCACATGTTTTGGGATTCATCATACATAAAGCAGAAGTAGAAAATGGATTTCCCACATATCAAGGGGATCCACGCATCAAGTCCTTCTCCTCTATTGTCCTCCGTATCTTTGGCTCAATGAGGCGGCCCCCTCACGTTTAGTGTTAGGTAAACGCCCTTAGGTGAGGATACATGTAAGAATTAGGGTTAGAGGAGAGATTTTAGTACTATTTATAGAGTTTCCATTTAGGCCCTTCATTCTGGGCCGGGCTCAACTCGGCCCACACTAGCCAGCTCATATTAGACCAATTAAGAAACCTTCTATCTTACCTTAGACCAATCCCCATAAAACGGTAAATGTTAAACGGTAAATTACAATATTAATTAATATAGTCCACATTAGGAAAACTCTTACAGTTCACGCACGACGCTTTGTCATCTTCAAAACAAAAAGTGAGCTTTCCAAACATATGTTAAGCTTCCTCACCCACCCAGGGCTCAAGATTGTCCAACCACTTGAGTTTAACGATTTGGTATAATTATTATTAAGGTCAACCACTCTTCTCGCAAGATCAAGAACAAATGGGGCAGCTTTTTCTTGCCATATCTTGGCTTGACTCGTAACTCTTTTAGGCTCTTTTGAGTTCCTTTCCTCTTTAGACCGCATCGAGCCTTTCATGGACTAATTTGTCCATCTCTTTTGGAAGAGCATTTCCCCCTGCTGGTAGCAGCGTTGCTTTGATCGCTAGCCAAGAATTTCGTTAACAGGGTATAGAACTTTGCATTGCAAGGTACCATGTGAGTTATAAAGCCAGGAAGAAAGATCTAGCCTTCTACCGGGCACTTTTTTTTTTTTTTAAAATTTGAAATATTTTTTCAATTTTGCGTGAAAAGAGAAAAATGGAAAACTAAATTTGTTCAATGAAATATAGATATTCTTACTTATTAAGAATATTTATTGAAATTTTGTAAAAATATGAAAAATGCTTTTTCAAAGGACTATGGCCTTGATTGGAATCCTTTTAAGTATTAAAGATTTTTGTCTGAGATCTGGATGGAGCTTCACTGCAAGGTATTTTTGAAGTGAAAACAAAGAGGGTTGGGTATTGTTATGCCAACCTTGAAAGGTGGGATAAATTGGAAATTGAGATGAAAGGTGGGGGGTCATGACATAATCCCTGCAAAATAATCAAAAACCCCTAATTTAAAAGCCAAAAAATCAATACCAAAAAAAAAAAAAAAAAAAAAAAAAGCCAAAAAATCACCAAAACTCCTGCAGTGCCCCGTCGAGAACACTGGTCAGGCAACGACTTACGTTATATACCATAATAATCTGCGATTGTTTACTTTTGAGCCATAAAAATACGGTTTATTTTTAAGTCAAGAACGAGATGATTGCGTCCAAGTGGCAGAAATAATGAGAAATGGAACGTAAAGCAGTAGAGAGGAACTGGAAGCACCAGAAAGATATGCATTTCTCGTTCATGTTACAACCTAAGCCATGACCTAATTTGCCGGTCATGAACACCAGATTTGGACCTGACAGTGACGCGAGCAATGACAGCATCAAGCTACCCCTCCTGGAGCACTGCAGCGATATTGTTGGACTTCTGGCCTAAGCCCGTTCTAGAAGAGGGCCAGGATCGCCCTGAGAGAGAAGGGCGTGCACTTTGATCTGAGGGAGGAGTATCTTCCGAGCCACGAGAGCCCCCTCCTCTTGGAGATGAATCCGGTCCTCAAGAAAGCCCCTGTCCTCATCCACAATGGCAAGCCAGTTTGCGAGTCCCTGGTCGTTGCCCAGCACAATGGCAATTTCCTCGTTAAGTGCACTTAATGAAGCTCGTTAGGATCGGAAGGCAGGAGAGGGGACTCACGACCCCAGATCTCGTCAATGTGCTGGACTACGACGAGGGACTTGCAAACCGGCTCGCCGTCGTGGATGAGGACGGGGATTTTCTTGTGGACAGGGTTCATCTCCAAGAGCAAGGGGCTCTTGTTGCTCAGAAGATCCTCCTTCCTCAGATCAAAGTGCACGCCCTTGTCTATCAGGGCGATCCTGGCCCTCTTCTAGAACGGGCTTAGGCCAGAAGTCCTACAGTATCACTTCTTCTGCCATTGAAGCTTTGGTAATTTGAACTCAAAGGGTGCCTTTATTCTGGTGCGGTGAGACCAAATGCCGGTGCCACTTATAAAGAGGGAAAGTCAACATCGATGAGACTTTATTCCCTGCAATCCTTGAGATGCTTCTTACTGCCGTCATTGCACGCGTCACTGTCAAGTCCGAGTCTAGTCGCCAAGTCGGGCGGATTAGATCATGGCTTACGTATATAAAAGACGCATTCTTTTCTTCATTAACTATTGCTTAATTTTGCGCGGCCGTGTGGTTACACAGAACTCTTTATGAATCTTAATTGTGTTGAAATGGTGTTTATGAGTTATATTTTAATTCATCAATACAATAGATTGGATACTCGTGAAAGAGTCACCCATGTAAAGTTAGGGTGATTGGTTTAGAGTAGGTGGTTCTCATCTTGGAATAAAGAATCACTCATTAAGGACTAATTTCAGTAGTTGTGGGGTTGGGACCAACCTATTGATTCCTAGATCCCTCGGGAATCAGACCACTAGTCCAGTCCGGCTCTTGGATACATCCATAGAATGGGCCATCCAGTGAGCGAGGCTACGACTGGCGAGCATCGAGAGAGCGGCAAGAGTGAGCAGCAACCTACGAGAGTGAGCTGCGAGAGAGACTGAGAGAGTGCGAGCCTTGCAAAAAGCGTAAGACTCGGAGAGAGTGAGAGAGCGAGCAGTGAGACTGAGATGAGAGGAATTAGAGTTTGAGCCGTAAGAATGGGGAGCGCGAGAGTCTGAGAGAGAAACCTGCGAGACTAGGAGCTGGAGTGAGAGGCAATTGAGCACCAAGAGGATGGCGTCGTGGGAGACGGACTAGATGTTGGACTCAAAAACGGAGATGGCAATTTGGTGGGTGTCACAATACGGAGAGCTCGGATAGTGATGTGAGGATTGTTATAATTATGGTTAATGGATTAATGAAAGCTAACAAATTAAGATACGTCTTTTTTGTTCACATATCTATTGAATTCATGATTTCCTAGGTTCATGTATATTTTAGTTCATGTATTTATTGAGTTCACGAATTTCTTGAATTCACGTATCTCTGGATTCATGAATTTCATGGAAACATGCGTTTATTTAATTCATGTATCTCTTCTATACATGAACTAAAAATTCTATAAATAGATAGGAGCATAGAGCTTTATTATAGTCTTTTTTTCGACTCGATTCTAAAAGAGATTTGATATACTACTCTACTATTCTGATTTTTTTGGGTGTGTTGATTCAATTGAACAGTTCGACTGAGTCTTATTTGATAGTGCTAATTTAAACAGGTTTGAGGTGTTGTATCTTGTGAGGTATGGTTCATGAATCTGCGGAGCACCATTGGCAGGAACTAATTGATTTAAGGAGATTCGGATATCTGTACTTCACCTCCATTACATTGATATTCTGATTACGACATATAGTTTGTTTTCTCTGGATTATATTCCAACAAGATTCGCTGCCTGAGCTCAACCATGGCAAGGTGAGGTGACACCGAGGAGGAGGCGCCAAGGGCTGCATTGGCCGCTGGTGAGGAGTAGGATTGGGATGCCAAGATTGGGCGTGAGGCCGCAAGGCACAAGAGGATTTGAGGCCCGCGAGCTCATCGTAGCCGTTCAGCCAAATGTTGTAATATTAATGTGGAAACGACACGATCTTGTAAATTAAGTCAATGTAAAAATAATAGAAAAATAAATGAGAAATAATAATATACTAAAGATTTATGTGATTTGATTCGAGTATCGGTATCTACATCTACGTGGAAAGCTAGCGGCAAATAATTCATTATAGATAGAAAATTAGAATTACCACGATTCACACACCTAAATTTAAATCTAAAATATTTATAAATAAATAACTCAATTAGACATAAATTCACGGCACAAAATCGCTAAGCGTTGAAGTCCTCTATGTACGCTCGAAATAGAACTCAGTGCGTTGGTCTCCCTTTTTCCTTTTCTCGCTCATGTGGCCCTTCTCTCTCTCCATAAAAGACCCCTATTCGGCCACTACAAGTAAAGAAAAAAAGAAAACCTTGCTTCTTTGTTGGCTAAAGTTATTTTTGCCCTTGGATAAGAAAAAAATAACAAACTCTTCAACGGCAAGGCTACATATGCTAATCCATACTCTTGAAAATACAAATATCCACATATAATATATATATATATATATATATATATATATGTGTGTGTGTGTCTGTGTGTCTGTGTGTGTGTGCGCCCCTTATTTTGTCTTTTAATGCAAAACTTTTCCAAGTCAAACTTGGATTCATATTTCTGGGTGGATACGAAGAACCAATACCCAAGAGTAAGAAAACAGATCTTATTCGGATGGGAAATAACAAATTTTGAGCAAATCAATATCTTTTAACAGATCGGATCCGTGAGGACTCAAACTCAATACATTAATTTAACATCAAATGTCGGTTGGGATTGATTAGATAGAGTCAGAAGGGATGAGGCATCGATTCGCTATCATGGGATGAAGAGGTTTAACTGGGAGAGGACAATGCAGAGAGAGAGAGAGAGAGAGAGGGAGAGAGAGAGGTTGTAAAAGGAAGAGGTTGGAGATAATCGAGTGGAAAAGTGAGTAAAGAATTCACATGGAGAGATGAAACCGATGGCTTGTGGGTTGTGAGTTGAGGGGTGGAAAGGAATTAGGTTTTGGAAACTTCAATATATATATACCGATCCAGTTTGGATGGGTGATTCCATGTCTGGAATTGGGAAGCGGATAAGTCCTCATGAAAATCGCCGATTTTGAGCTGATTTGATTTTATTCTAGGTGATCCAGGTAGTTCCTGATTTGTTTGCATACCCCTAAAGCAAATAAAGCTAAATGCATAAAAATGTTCTCGTTTTACAATTTATGTGCTAAAGTAGTATGTACATGGTATCTTAGAAGTTGTTGGCCATGATGATTTTGGCTTTATAGATGAGCTTTTTTGGGTATTTGGAAGGGATAATGTTGTAGAAATGTCTTAGAATAAGTGCATCGAAAATCATACATGTTAAAAAATTGTAATTGAATATTAAAGCTTTTAAAATGTGCAATCAGATTATGAACTTATTAAATTAGTGTAATTATGTCATTCTATTCATTCCATTCAATAAGACTAGTGAAAAATGTTTACTTGAGTTTTTTTAATTACTACCCTAAGATATGTGGGGCCCTCAAGTGCCACGTCAAAAAAGAGGATAATAATAATTGTAATAATTTTTAAAAATTAAAAAGGATAAAACAACAAGAATAAGAATTAAAATATTAAAAAATTAAAAAAGAAAGGCAACAAGAGGTTTTAAAGCATCGAAGCAACTTTCAAATAAAGAATTCCCCGACGTTTTACCATTTAGATTCTCAACCGCCACCAGCTTACCAATTTTCCGAGCAATTATTCTTCCATTCCAGATATTATCAAACTCCAAACCATGAATCTGCATCCAGATGAGCATCTCAGAAAAACCAACATCCTCCGCATGCTGGCTTCCGACCTAAAATTGAGAGTTTTATTCTCTAACATTTTATTAAACTCCAAACCATAATTTAGGATTTGTCGAGCTCGATGTAACTGGAGCAGCCATGGCTAGAGGTTCGAGCTTGCAACCTATCATTGCCTAATGGCCAAGCTTGATGAAGGTCGAGTGACATTGGCCTTGAGCTTGACGAAGCTCCAGCTGCAATGGCCTCGAGTGGCCATGGCGGCGAGCACCAACTTTCTCCGTCTTAGTCCAAGGTGGGTGGCCTCTCTAAAGCTGGAATATTCTCATAGGACCACACGAGCACATCTTGCTTTTATAAAGACCAATCATCTGTTTTGCTTCAGCTTTAGAAAGACTCGCCCGATTTTGTTTTTTTTGTTTTGTTTTTATAATGTTTTCAGCATTACTGAGATTCACAATAATTGTTTGCTCAGCTGTCAAAGGTTTGGATTCCTCTTGGCGGATCCAATCTCGTTCAATATTTTTCTGATCCTCGTCATCATCCTTTTCGGATTCAGAAGAATTCTCAATGTGTAAATCCGAGTCACATATGTATCTTCTATGTTGATGCAGAATGATATGCCTGAGATGCAATTGAGAATGTTAGTATATCAAAAATAAATGTGATGAACGACCTTTTTGAAATGATTTTGGAAAGAAAAAAATTGATGAAAAAGTTTGGGAACTCGTCCTCATATCCTTGGACATTCTTGTTCCAAAAACTTTAAACTAGCAAGCGTGTGCAAGGGCCTCAAAGCATTATTATAGGATTAGTTTGGTACTTCTACATGTCCTTAATAAAATGTATACATGCTTTTATTGAAATGATAAGGCCATTTTACAAGATTCATAATCTTGGACCAATGGCTTAAAGTCCGGGATTTTGCTTACACCCAAAAGAAACAAATTGAAAAATGACAATCGGTTCCAGGCAAGGGTATGTATAAAAGACAGAAAATGAAATTAGGTGAGGAAAATCACTAAGGTTTGCTCCAGTGGCCATTCTTTCTCAAAAGGGGAAGTTGAGGGTTCGAATTCCCACATTCTCAGGAGGGCTGGGGTGAGAATGATTTAGTTTCAAATGTGGGTTTCGACTCCCACGCCTTGTAAGGAGGCAAGGCAAAAGTCCGAAAGTGAGAGTTAGAGTAGGAGTAGAGTAGGACCGACCAAAAAAATAAAATAAAAAATTAGGTAAGGAGCATTCCCACTCATGAGGGTTGGCAGGACTTGTTGAAGGCTTAGCCTCTTTACCATTTGTGATGGCACATATGAAATCTCCTTCAAATAGCTGGGTTAAGCCTACGATGATTCCTTCCTCCTCTTGCAGTAACCATGATGGTCCGGGAAAAGTTTCTTGCAACGAGGTAGGAAGTAATCATTGATGGCTTCCCCCTTTCAAATCGGCTTCCTTAGTTACCTCGGCCTCCCCAGCCTCTGCGATAACTTAGGCTTCCTCTTTTAATTCCTTTAAAAGCTTTGATAAGTTTTGTAATGCCTTGAGCATGTACTCGCAAAACTCTCCCAGGAGTATGGCCATGTTCGAGCAGCACCCTACTCAAAAGTTATCGAGGGTTTGCCATTTTTGGACCACTTAAAATAGCTCCAACAGGTACATATATCATTGATACTAACTTGAAAGTTTGATAACTTGACTTCTCTGTGATCTCATGTTCCACGTATGGATTTGCAGTATCATGGAAAACAATTGTAATGTCTAAGAGTGAGCAGCGGTCTAGGGTCGACCTTGGACTAACCCTGGATTGGCCCAACCTTGTTGGTCCTGGTCCGATTTCAAGGGGATGGGATTGGTCCTCGGTCCTAAGATTCCAGGACCGGTACTGTACGAGTTAGTCATCGGTCCAAGAAGTTTAGGGTCGGTCCAACCCGGACCAACCCTAATAAAATATTTATATATAATATATTTTAGATATTTAATATATAATATTTTTTTAATGTTTTTCTTATAAATAGCAAACCCAGCCAGCGTTATTCACTTGAACAACTTGAATGACGGCGTGAATGATGGCGTGAAACGGTGTGAATAACGCTGTGAAATGGCTTAAAATGTCCTCAGCCTCTTGCCTTATTCTTCCGTCTTTATCTTGTTCATTTTTCACTTAAAAATGTGAAGTTGTATATTCATAGTTTATATTAAGTATGTTGAACTTCTTATGGTTTAATTGTTCAGTTGCACTTTGCTTTTGAGTTTGTGTCAAATGGAAGATGTTTTTGAATAGTAGTATTGCCGTTGTTATGATGATGTGCTTGTCAAGTGGTGTGAAGCTTCATTATTGGTTGATTAGACTTTGTTTGATTGAGTGTATGAATCGTTTTTGAATTTGGTGTTACAAGTATTATTGATAGATGATTGCAGGAGAAGAAGCCTAGAAAACATTTTTTGGCCTAGAATTCTTTTCTCTTAAACTTCCCATCTCATCCCATTTCCCGAAGGAAAGAATGATTCAAAGAAAAATCAAAAGCAAGAAAATTATAGTATTCTTCAATGATGGAAACACTTTATCTCTATTAGCAATCTCGATCATTCGTATAGTTTGTTGTTTTTAACTAGTGTGAAATTTTAATGATCACCTTATCTTAAATTTATGTTGAATATGTACTTATATTTATAGTTTGGTTGCTCAACATCATATTGTTGATTGATATGTAATTTGAATTAATGAGTTTTGCTTTTTAAGGAATAAAAAAATGAAATAAAAAAATTATCGCTCGGTCCCGGGTTGACCCTGGAACCAGATCGAACCCATAGGGTCGGTCCGGTCCTTGGTCCCAGACTCGATCGGGTCAGTCCTTGGTCCCAAAAATTAGGGACCGACACTGTGTGGGTTGCTCCTAGAGTTAGGCGTCGGACCGGCCCAACTCGGACCATGATCACCCCTAGTAATGTCAATGTCTCTTGTCTTGATTGATCTCTATCTTTTCAAGCGTGGAATTTTAATACCTTGATATGTATCATCTCTGGGTCAAAAAAGGATATATCAAACTTTGATTCTGGGATCAAGCCTAGGCCCAAAGTGGGCTGAATTAGGGGTGTCCAAAAACCCGACCCGACCCGATCCGAACACGACCCAAACACGAACCAAACACTAAACAAGTTGAGTACATGTTTCAGGTCTTAAAATTGTTCGGGTAATTGTTATAAAACAAGAAAACAAACATGTTTTGGGTCGGGTTAGGGTCAAAACATTGTTTGACCCCAAACACATTATTGGCTTCATGTTTTGAAACAAACACATTCTCCTCTCACCAAAGTCCCAAACCCAAACACTATTTGGTCTTCTGAGAGAAGCCATGGTCACCGTTGCTGTCGATGCAGATGGTGGCGGTGACCGGAAGGACTGTGGTTGGAGGGGGCGGAGTTGCATTTTTGTTGCCTTTTTTCGTGGGCAACCCAGAAACCCGACCTGACCCGACCCGAATTTTTGATGCGTGTCTAATGTGTTTCGGGTCGGTTCGGGTCGAGTCATTGTATGTGACCCTTATGATTCGGGTGGGGTCGGGTAACATCAAAACCCGACCCGACCCGATCCATTGACACCCCTTGGCTGAATGGCCACGGCACAGATCTTTGTTCCATCTGCGGGCAGGCATCCCATTCTTGGTCTACTCCGAGCTTTCCTGAGTCGGGCTTTGACTTCTTCTCCCGGTGTAGTCAGTTATGGCATGCCATCCATATTTTATTCAGACTCGAATAGTTCATATTCAGACTCTTTATTAGTGTCTTCGGATCGATTTTTGGCAAGTTTCCACTTTGTCATATTCATTGCATTTAGGCGCGTTTATTCTTATGAATAAGCTCATCGAGGTTCTACCCCTGACGTAAATAACAAAGCCTTGTGTTAATATTACCCAAGACGGCCGAATTGGACTTTCTTTGCTTTACTTACTCAACGTTATTTCCTTAGTATTTGATGGTTTTTTATAAAGCATGTTGGGCCAAAACCTGGCCCATCTGCCCATGTTGGGCGAAAAACCCGACCCATGATGGAAGGGCCCATAAGAGAGTGAGTAGTTATTTTTATGTAAAATAACTACTGTATAAAAAGAAAATTGAAAGGAAAAACACAGAATGTACGTTCTTTTGGTTTTTGACGTTGATGAATTCTCTCTCAAGAAAGTAACTCAAAGGCTTCAATTGATCTCTCTTGAGACTGCAACAAATATTTAATTCGTGGCAAACAACGTATGTCCGTTTTGGTGATATGCCTTTTGATCAGTGTTACATATATCTTCGGATCCATTTCCGCATTTGTTTTTAATATTTGTTAGTTTGAGTATCTGTTCATTTTTAGGAATCCGTTTCCATAATTGGTATCGAAGTGTAGTGTTGTTGTTTCCTGATTGCTATTGTTGTTTGTGAGTGGTTTCATGATCGGAATTTGAGAAACGACACTGATGAACGTTCGGAGGCGGAAATCCTGACACCTGACGTAATGTTTGACTCCTCTATTCGATTTTTGTACATCAAAATTTGTTTTTGAAAGTGTAGGGTCGAAGTTCTCATTGAGACAAGAAAAAACAAATGGCAGCATGCCACTGGAGGTGGCTGACTCGTCGGTGTGTGCATTCCCCCAAGTGTGTGGCACATGTGTGGCATGCGCCTACATGGGCAATTCCCATTTTGTACTGTCATTTTTCTAAACATTATGATTTTGCCCCTCTCAATTGATTTTACAATTATGTCCTTTGCTTTTCGTTGATATTACTATTTTACCCCTTGGTTGACTTGTTGACCTGACCTGATCATCCGTTGATCATTGACCAAGGTTGATCGATCGTTGACTCTTGACCATAAAAAAAAAAAAAAGGTAGAAAATGTGTTTTTCAATTGTGTTCAAAGTAGAAAATGTGTTTTTCAATTGTATTCATAATGGATCATGTATAATCCCTTTTTGTTATGCATTTGTTGCAAGAACAATGCTGCATTTTGTACGCATGCCTATATTAGAACGGATGAATAAAAGGCAATGCTTAAAGGGCTAATAGCAAAATTAGCTAATTATCGATGGAATGACGGTGATACAGTGACACGTGTGGTTAGGATCGACAAGATGATACAAGAAATCATCTAGAATGGTCACCTTATCTCGGATTTTGAGAAGGTGTTGGTCCTACTGAATAGTCTTCCATCTGAGTGGTAAGTAGTGTTAGATCACCTATAGGAAATCAATATGATTTTGGATTATAAGAAGCTTGCAGTGGCTTTTATGAGGGAATACTATAGGATAGAGGCAATGAAGACTTCAACCCTCGAGTTGAATGTAACTTGGCACAAAATAAATGTGCCTTGGAGGAACCTTAAGGGATCTTCAAGGGTTTTTCCATGGTTGCCTAATGTGCCTTTAGAATTCTCAAAGGAATTTTCTAAGAAATTAGAATAGCTTTTTTTTTTTTTTTTTTTCCTGTTTATGAGATAGTTGAGTATCTTTGAATTTATTTATTTATTATTTTTCTTATATTGGTTTGAGATATCCTAGGTGTAAATATTTCTTTCATGTCGACGTTGATATCTTTCTACTGGACATATTGCTTTGTGTAAATGGCATACTTAGTTAATGAAAGTATATTGTTATTTGCTGTTGTAACTTATTATTTGAATTTACAATTATTTGTGGGAACTTCAATAAAGTTTTATGAACTTTGGCTAATGATTGGAAACATAGTGACCTTTCGACTCTAAAGTTTTATTTGATCTTATTCATTAAAATGATTAGTTTATGTAAAATAGATACTTAAATGTTGGGCATTAATAATTCATGCAAATATGTCTGAAATGTTCAGATATAATGGCTTCAGCTTTTAAGAATATAGTGGCTGAACTGGACAAAGAGATAAATCGAATGGCGAGAATTATGATATATTGAATATGAAAATTCAATACGTGCTAAAAAAGCAAGAAGTACTAAAAGCTCTTAATTATGTCATGGGAAAACTTGAGGATGCTATGCACCACCTTGAACTGGCAAAGGTCCACCTCCCGTTGGCTAAGTTGGAAACAAATATTTATTATGGTGGTTCTAGCTCACAAGAGGATTCAAACTCTAAGCGCAAGCGTCTTGATTCATTCAAAGGTGAAAGGGCAAGGAAGTGAGCTCTTCAAGTAAGAAACCAAGAGTTGACCAACATGAGAGATAAAAGTATCATCGTGTGAAGAGAATGTTAAGGGTGAAGTGTTACCACTATAGAAAGAAAGGTCACTATGCTCGTGACTATGGTGAGCCAAAGAAGATAAACACCCATTATATTCTAGAGCTTAAACTTTATATTTTTAATTAAATCTAATCTTTTGTGGGTTGTAGATTCAGAAGCAATAGACCATGTAGCGAATGATAGAAATATTTTCATGGAGTTCCAATGAGTTCTGACTAAAATGAAATGAATCTATGTAGAGAACAACTACAGAGCTGAAATAAAATGGATAGCACTTGCCAATTAAATATGCGTGATGGACGCATTTTGTTCCTACATAATGTATTATATGCTCCAGAACTTCGTTGGAATTTAGTGTCTGTATTAGAATTGGTTAAAACTTGGTTTCGATTTAAATTTTCATAATAGTAATGTTGATTTGTATTTGGATACAAATTACTTTGGTTGTGGTTATTTTTTAGATGATTTTACTGTGTTAGATATTGACTATAGTAATGTTAATGTTTATTATTCCCTCTTTATATCTTCTAATTCGTATGATGATGATGTGAATATATGACATGCTAGATTTGGTTATATTGACCAACAACGAATAAATATATTAGCCAAAGAGGGCTTGTTAGGTAATATTGAAAAAGTCGATTTGCTCAAATGCGAGCAATACCTAATGAAAAAAAAAGATAAGGAAACTATTTAAAAAATGTATAAGAGCTGAATTTCATTTGTATTTAATTCATTTTGACATATGTGGTCTAATAAATGTGAGAACAAATCATTGGTTATATATTTCATCACGTTTATAAATGATTATACTCGATTTAGACATGTTTATTTAATTTCTCATAAATATGAAGCATTAAATTATTTCAAGAAGTTTATGAGCTTAGTAGAAAATCAACTAGATAAGAAAATAAAAGTATTAAGATTCAATCGAGGTTGATGATATTTATCTGATAAGTTCATAAATTTATATGATGAAAAAGGAATAGAAAGATAAAAAGATAATTGTCTATTTCCTATACACCTTAATGAAATGGTGTCGTGGAAAGGAGAAATAGAACTCTACTAGAAATGGTTAGATCTAAGATAACACATGTTAATTTACCTATCACCTTTTGGGATGATGCTTTATTAACTGTTGCGTATATACTTAATCGTGTCTTCCAAATCAATTATTTCTACTATGTATGAGTTATGGACATGTACAAAACTTGACTTAAATTTTCTTAAACCATAGAGTTGCACTACTTGTACTCACAAATTATCTCACAAGTATGAGAAATTGGGTTCTAGAGGTAAAAATAGTATTTTGATAAAATACTCAGAATACCTGAAATGGTATGTGTTTATAAATGAGTAGGAAAATAAGAGTATAACTGAATTTGAATCATGGCCTATCATATTATTAGAGAATGAATTTCCTGAGAGAGGCAAAATAGGTGAGAACTATTCTATATTTGAAACTTTGGATCAAAATAATGAACTTAATGGATTTCGTCCAAGTGGATGAAATGTGAGAAGTGAGAAATTAAATTCAACTCAATCTGAATTATAGCCACTTGATTAGATGATATCGTCATTATTTAATCTGAGTGAGAGTATAATGGAGAATAATGAGCAAAGTATACAATCTCCAGTACGGCGAATAAGACGCAAAAGTATTTTTTGTTGATTTTGACATTAAATGGAAAACTTTCATGATTGCTTCACAAAATGAAGATGAGCCAATGAATGTAAATTAGGTTCTAAATTGCCCTAATAAGGAAAAATGGATACGTGCAATGGATGAGGATTGAGTCAATAAAGTCAAATCATGTTTGGGAACTGGTTGATCTTCTAAAAGGACGCAAAGTTATTGCGAACAAGTTGGTTCTCAAAACAAAGTGTAAAATTGATGGCTTTATAGAGAGATACAATGCTCACATTCTGGCAAAAAGGTATAATGAACAAAAAAGAAATGATTATGAAAAAATATTTTCTTCTATAATGAGATTTACCCCTATTTCCCTTATTGTGGCAATAGTGGCTAGTTTGATCTTAAACTACATCAAATTAATGTAAAGATTGTTTTTCTTAATGGAGAATTAGAAATAGAAATTTATATGGAATAATCCATTGGTTTCATTTCAAAAAGTTAAGAACAAAATGTATGTTGACTTTTGATATCAATATATGATTTTAAGTAGTTATCGAAACAATGATATATACATTTTCATAATACAATAATGACATGAATTTACAATGATTGATGAGAATCATTGTGTATATGTCAAAAGATCTAAAGATCAATTTGTGATCATATCATTATATGTTAATGATATATTGATTACTGGAAGCAATATAGAGTTTGTTAATATTGTTAAGAGTTGATTATCTTTCAATTTTAAAATGAAAGACATGAATGGGGTTGCATATATTCTCAGAGTTAAGATTTTAAGAGATCATCCAAAGTGATCATTATCTCTTTCGTAAGAGACATATATAAATAAGGTTCTTGAATGATTTTGTATGTAATACTGTAAATCCATAGATACTCTAAATTGCAAAAGATGAAAGATTGAATCATAAACTATGCCCAAAGACTTTACAAGATAAGAAACAAATGCAATGTGTTCTTTTTGCTAGTATATTGGAAGTTTAATGTATGTTATGATGTGTATAAGATTTGACATATGTTTTATAGTTGGAATGGTAAGTAGGTACCAATTCAATCCAGGTCAAGCACATTTGATAGCTGTCAAAAGAATATTGAGATATCTAAAGAGAACTGCTGATTATTTGTTAAGTTATCAAGGAAAAGATCTATGACTTAAAGGCTACTCAGATGCTAATTGGGAATGAGATTTAAATGAAAGGAAATGTGCCTCTAGATTTGTTTTCTTACTAAATAATAGTGCCATATCTTGAAACAGTAAGAAGTAAATGTGTATAGTCTTATCCACGATGAAGGCCAGCTATATAAGATGGTGTTTGGCTTAAGAGATTTTTTGGATCATTTACGTATTGCTAAGGATATTGCAAATTCATTGTTGGTTAATTGTGATAGCCAACTGGAGTTGAAGCTTCTTGTTGAGCTTCGAGAGGAAGTCATAGACCTTGTGCTGGTCGGGCAATGACTTGGCCACGCTCTCCCTTCGCATGCACCGCTTAGCCCATGCCACTAGCTTGGGGCACTCCTCTGTGACGCTACAATTGGCCAGTTTCTCCAAAGCATAGAACGAGTTATACAACGGTATCAGCGACACATCCACATACCTAAACCTCTCCCCTCCAAAGTAAGCCTTGTACCTAACCTCTCCCTCCAACGCCTTTAAGCCCCTAATGTACTCCTTCTAAGCCGCCTCCTGGGCCTCCCCTGTCAAAAGCCACGCGTTTCGCCACATTGGAAATATATGTGCCATCATTTCATGCCTCAATGTTAAGCACAACTTAATATGGACATGTTCAAAAGATCGGGCGTCATCGTCTTATCTTGTCCACATAGTCGCCCGAAAACCTAGCACAGGCACGCTCATGAGAATCAGAAGGCAAGAGAGGGGACTCGCAAACTACCTTGCCGTTGTAGATGAGGACGGGGATTTTCGTGTGGACCGGGTTCATCTGCAAGAGAAGGGGGCTCTTGTTGCTCAGAAGGCCCTCCTCCCTCAGATCAAAGTCACACCCTTCTCTCTCAGGGCAATCCTGGCCCTCATCCCGACCGGGCTCGACCAGAAGTCCAACAATATCACTTCCTCCGCCATTGAAGCTTTGGTAATTTGAACTCAAGAATGCTTTTTCGTGGTGAAATGATGCTGAAAGCTGGGGCCACTTCTGTAGCAGGAAAGAGAAACATTGACGAGACTTTTCCTAGTCGCTGCGATGTTTGAGAGGCTGCTTAATACCGTCATTGCTCGCGTCATTCTCGCGTCAGGTCCAAGTCTACGCTCAATGACCGCCCGATTAGGTTATTGAGGTTGTTGTGCATGGTATGACTTAATTGTCCAACGCTGGAATGAGTGGCTTAATTCTTTAGTTAGAAATTGGGACGGTGCAAAGGTATTTAGAGGTAGCCATATTTTTAAAAAAAAGCTAAATATTTTGTGCAAATATTTACACGAATGCCATTAAGGCCATAGTTCTTTAAAAAAAAAAAGCCAAAATTTCGTATTTTCTTTTTTATAAAAATTCAAAATTATTTTTAATATGTAAAAATAGCCATATTTTCGATAAAAAAAACCCAGTTTTTATTTTTATTTTTCTTGTGACAAATTTTAAATAATCTTTTCAAATAAATTTGAAAGGTAGATTTTTATTTTTTGGGCTATAACTCACATAGTGGGTCGCAAAGCAAAGTTCACACTCTATTAAAAAAATTCTTTGCTAGAGAGACGAACGTAATGTTGCTGCCGCAGAGAGACTAAACAATGATAGCCGAAAAAATGAGTACACTGGTTATCTGTTCAATTGTCCAATCCCTTTATGATGACTTCTCTTCGGCTATTTATAACTGAGTTGGGAGAATAACCGCCCTGATGGTGATTGTTTTAATTTCAGATCGCCCGTAAAACTTGGTGATTCGTCAATAACTATATCGTCTTATCCATGGTTGATACCGGGCACATCGGCAACTGGCCTCCTTCTCATCCTCTTACTTCCAAGCTGTAGTCGGCACCGGCCCATCGGTAACTATGACGGTGGCTCTATTCGGACTCCTGCGGGTCTGTTCAGCTATTTCGGGCTTGGTTGGCCTTATTGATCATCTACGGCCCGCTGAACCCTTTGTGGTGTTAACAAGAAGGCAATTTAAAACAGGGAGTGGAGCTCCTAAAGCCCAAGGAAAGAGTGATTAACCCTAAGGCTAAAAAGTCACTACCATTTATTGTGTCTGGTTTTTGCCTAAGGAAATATGGTCCGAATAAAAATATCACAAGTGGAGGTGGGATAAAGGTCAAGAAAATTTCTTATATCCATGTGTGAGAGCTAATTTTTTCTATTAACAAACTTCTCGATTCAATTAAATATAAATGATATATTAATTAAAAAATAAAATTATAAATAAAAATAACAACAATTTTCGTATTAATGATGAGAGGGGATAAAAATAAATAAATAAGAGCGAAAATAATAATAAAAACATGTTAATAAAATTGAAGTAGGATAACTCAATTTTAATGAAAAAATTCAAACTTGGAAAAGATCTTTCTAATTCTCAAAGGAGGGGCAATGAGACTTCTAAAAAAAAAAAAAAAAACCCTACTCCCACTCCCTTCTCCTCCATAACTCTAGTTCATGTTGAAGTTTCATAATTCCTATGTAATTCTTTAATTAACGTCAAAGCACCATGAAAATTGCTAGAGAGTCAAACCTCCTTCTTCTCCATAACTCTTTGGTTCAAGTCGAGTTTATGAAAGTAACAAGAGTGTCGAAACTCCCTCTCCAGTATAACTTTGTGGTTCATTTTGAAATTTCACGAAAGTGATGAGAGAGTTGAAGTACTATCATGATGGTGAATGATAACATTTTCTCTTTAATTAGATTCAACATTCGTTGGCTAATAATCATGAATTATTCAAAACATAATGCTGAATGGAAATTGTCGAAAGTGGAAAGAGGGAGCCTCAACCAGAGGAGAAGGGCTCTGAACAAAAGAGTAATGAGATGAGCATAATCAGACTCAGATTCTACAGGGGCTGAAGCTTCTTCTTGAGTACCAAGAGGAACTCATAGACCTTGTGCTGGTCCGGCAACGACTTGGCCACGCTCTCCCTCTGCATACACCGCTCAGCCCATTGCACCAGCTTGGGGCACTCCTCCGCGACGCTGCAGTTGGCCAGTTTCTCCAAAGCATAGAATGAGTTATACAACGGTATCAACGACACATCCACATACCCAAACCTCTCCCCTCCAAAGTAAGCCTTGTCCCCAAGCTCTCCCTCCAACGCCTTTAACCCCTGGATGTACTCCTCCTTCGCCGCCTCCTTGGTCTCCCCCGTAGACAGCCATGCAGCTCGCCCCACCGGAAATATCTGCGCCGTTATTTCATGCCACAATTTTAAGCGCACTTAATATGGGAAATGTTTGAAATATTGGGCATCATCGTCTTACCTTGTCCACATAGTCGGCCCAAAACCTGGCACGAGTGCGCTCGTAAGGATCAGAAGGCAAGAGAGGGGACTCGTGACCCCAAGTCTCATCGATATACTGGACGATGACGAGGGACTCGCAGATCGCCTTGCCTTTGTGGATGAGGACGGGGATTTTCTTGTGGACGGGGTTCGTCTCCAAGAGCAGGGGGCTCTTGTTGCTCAGAAGGTCCTCCTCCCTCAGATCAAAGTCCACGCCCTTCTCTCTCAGAGCAATCCGGGCCCTCATCCCAAACGGGCTCGGCCAGAAGTCCAACAATATCACTTCCTCCGCCATTGAAGCTTGGCAATTTGAGCTCAAGAATGCTTTTTTGTGGTGAAATGAGGCTAAAAGCAGGAGCCACTTATATAGAACGAAAGAGAACATTTGACGAGACTTTTTAGACGCTGCAATGTTTGAGAGGCTGCTCGATGCTGTCATTGCTCGCGTCACTCTTGCTTCAGGTCCAAGTCTACTCTCTTGACTCCATGTCCGTCTTAGATTATGGTGGTAGCTGTGCTGGTATGACTTAGCTGTCCAGTATTGTAAGGAGTGGCTTAATTCTTTAAAAAAAAAATTGGAAGGGTGCGAAGGTATTGAGGTGGTATAAACACGGAGTTGAGAAAGTTGGACTCATCAAACAGCTCGTGATGTGAGATGAAGACTTTGTTTTATTGAAGTTGGTAACACTTGTAAGTACTTTGATTGGAAGATTAACTAAGAAAACTACGAGGTTTTGATCGATATTGTTAATTTATACTTGCCATATGGTTTAATCCTAGGATAACACGAGAAACCAAAGACTCAAAAGAGTTGAGTAAGAGCATCAAAAGGTGATTTGAGTTCTAAAATAGTTGATTTGTTAGATGTGCAACAGTTTGAAAAGCATCATATTAAAACAAGAATAGTAGAGAGGTTTGATGAAGTAATGTATGACCCAATACGAGGACATGCCTATGACAACTCTCTGAGATCCCATTATGTTGGGTTATGTGTGTAGAGGTGTTTACAAACGTGTAAGCCAATGGACAACAAAAATCCCTATAATTTTTTTCTTCTTTACCACCATCCAAGTAAACTAATACTATAGACACATCCATCTGCACACCCCATTAAACCGTAGCCTAGGAGTAGAAAATTAAACTGCTCCAACCAAGGAGAATACTTCATCGATGTTAACTTCAGGGATAATTGCACAACTAAATTGATTGACACGAGCATGGTGGTGTTATTTGAAGAGGGGCCAGTAACAATCATAGGAACGCTAGTGTTTGAGGGATTCTCTTGCTATTGAAAAATAATAATAGAGATATACTAGTGAGCAGTAGGCTCGGATACCATGAAGAATTAGATAAGAAATACTTTACTCTTATTTCTTACATGTATATAAAGTACAAGGTAAATAATGATTTATGAAAAGACATTAGTTGGAATAAATGCAATAAATGTAACTTTCATGAGTATTGACCTCTATTCGTGGAAAGATCAAATAACAAAAGATAAAATGTGTGTCAAATTTGTAAACTCTTGTTGCACTTGCCAAAAGTACAAGAATTGCATGATTGTTCTTCTTGATTGGATCGAAAGGAAAATTTCTAAATTGCTGGACTGTCCAGAGATATTTTCTCCAATATTGTAAACATTGTTATGTTCAAGATTTCAGTTTCCGGTCCCTCCATAGCAATGCTCGATACTTGCAATGTTTCAATTTCTCTGCTTTAGCGAACTCATCCCTCCCCTGGAAAATAAGTTCCTCCGAGTTATCTCACCCAAAATGCATTAGGATTCTCCCTTCTCCGCTAATTTTCTTAGGCAAAGATGAATCAAAAGTATGGTAATCTTTTTGAATCGTAATACTTACTCATCCTATGCCCTAGTTAGCATTGTCCAGCTCTAGGATTGAATCTCCACCCAGAATTGAGCAATCAAGCATTTATATCATCGTACCAACCATTTACGAAATTTGGGATGCCATATGTGCAGAGCTGCCCTAGCCGCCGCCTTCAATATCTCGTGTTTCCTGTGTCGAATGCATGCTTCTTTCTTCTATTTTCCTCCAAGCCGTTGTTGTCCAGCCTAAGAAATTATCAGATATATCAACAGCCTCAATCACAATGACATCGCCTCCATGTAGCAATCACCTTGTTGCTGGTAAAATAGCGTGGAAAGTTTTGGCAAACTTTGTAACCGAAAGGAAAAACGGAAATCTGTATTATTTGCAGATTGGCAACAATGCTGTGGCCATTGGCAACGAGGTGGTCGTCGCCTTTGTCAAAGAGCAGCATCAACGTTGCAGTGGTCATTGTGTCTAGGTTTTCATCTGGCGAAGAGAAAGAGGGTGACGGAGAAGGTTGCGACGGCGGAAGAGGTGAAGTTCATGATGGGCATCACGATCTTGGTGCTTTGTTCGTCCTCTCGAGGCTAACCCTGAGGAGGACGCTGATGATGCTAATTGAGGCGATGTTGTTAGGTCTTGTTTTGTCCAATCGTAGTCTTGAGCAGATGAACTGCACCGTTTCTAGTGTATCCGGTGGTTGTTGCGTAGCAGTGGCAACAACAATGCCATGAATGTACAGGTCCGTGGAATCAAATGCTCCTAAATTTATTGTACGGAGTTTAGTCTTAAAATTTTTAATTTGTCCTATACCTTTGCCCGGAATTCTAATGTAGTTTTTTTTGATAAATTGTCACTAAAAATCGCTGACCTAACAATCCAGTTATCGCTGGCCATTCTACATGACACATAGCAATATTAGTGATTTGGGTAATAACTGTCCAAAATGGGGATAAGAACGCTTCAAGTGCCATAAATTGGCACAAATGGGACACTTAAGTGCCATAACTTACGAAATGTACACTTAAGTGCCATATTCGAAGAAAAACGGATCACTTAAGTGCCACTCCGGCCAAAGTCCGGCCAAAAGGCTGACGTGGTAAAAAAATAAATAAATAAATAAATAAATAAAATTTATTTAAAATATTTAAAAATAATAATTTTAAATTAAAAAAAAAAAAAAAAAAAAACAAAAACAAAAACAAAAAGGTGGGGAGGCGGTTGAGGGATCAGCCCTCAACCGCCGCTGCTGCCTCCCCGTCGTCGACGGGAAGGGTCGGCGACGGCGGGGGGAGGGTCGGCTGGGGTCGTCGGGCCCTAGCTAGGGCTCGGTGACCCGGCTAATCGGCGGTGAGGGCTTGCGAGCCTCGCTTAGATCTGGCCGGTGGCGAGGGCTCGCGGCCCTCGCCGGATCCAGCCGAGGGTTGGCGGCCCTCGCCCGCCGGGGCGACCCCCGCGGGCGGCGGCCCTTGGCCCCGGCCCGGCGAGGGCCGCCGACCCTCGTCGACCCGGGCGAGGGCTGCGACCCTCGCCCAGATCGGGCGAGGGCTCTCGAGCCCTTGCCGCCGTCGGCCGAGGTCGCGGCCCTTGGCCGTGGCCCGACGACCCCGACCGACCCTCCCCCGCCGTCGCCAGCCTTTCCCGGCGGCGGCAGCAGGCCGAGGGTTAATCCTCGCCCGCCTCCCCACCTTCCGTTTCTCTCTCTTTTTTTTTTTTTTTTTTTTTTTTTTAAAATTTAAAATTATTATTTTTTAAATATTATAAATAAATTTAATTTTAAATTAAATTAAATTATTTTTATATATTTTTTTTAACCACGTCAGCAAAAACGACGCCGTTTTTTTTCATTATTTGGCCACGTCGGCATGCAAAACGGCGTCATTTTGGGCTCGCTTCGTCGGAAAAAAGGCACGTCAGCTTTTTGGCCGGATTGGCACTCAAGTGATCCCTTTTACTCCGATTTTGGCACTTAAGTGTACCTTTCGTAAGTTATGGCACTTAAGTGTCCAATTCTGCCAAGTTATGGCACTTGAGGGGTCCGCACGTCCATTATGACTTCATTGGAATTCCATGCAAAAACTTAGAATTAAATTGACAAAATTAGAAAGTTAAGAACTGAATTAACTTTCATACAATGGGTTTAAGAATGATTAGACAATTTCCCCTAGTAGCCATGATGTCCTTTCTTGTTCTTTTAATTACCAATTTTTTTAGTTTGATTAAAATGGGTTTCATCCCAATCGATTAAAACCCTAGATGTCGTTTTTTGTCCTTTAATCGCCGATGTATTTTTACCTTCACTAAAATGGTTTGATTAAAATCAATTAATTGAGTTTAGTTTGATTAAAATGGGTTTGATTCGTATCTTTCTTGAAATATTTGACAAGGTTACTAATCAATTATTTAATTGAAATTGAGTAAAAAAAAAAATGATTCATGTGTCGATTTCAAATTAAATAACGTCATGCCCAAACATAAGAAGACAATATTAATTACTTCTTAAAGATCGTATAACACATATTGAGTTCAAGTTTTTTTCTCAAGAAATTGTTGTTGTTCTTGTCACTCCAAATATGTTCACTGATTTTGCTCAGCTGGATGAACGGTAGCCCGTACGACTCCAACTTCGGCTCGGGCATGAGCACTCGACCTCGGGGAAAAGTACTTGGATTGGCATATCACGAGTTGGAGTAGGAGGATCCAACTCTACCTTCGGCTTCTCCATGAATGGCGGCTTTGGTCGTGGCTTGATCATGTGCTTCTCAGCCTTCAAACTCTTATTGAGGCGTCGGATCGTGGCGATAGTCTTGGGGCTGATCACTCCTTTCATCATGGGGATCATCGCCAGGCATTGTGGATCGAGGATCATAATGGTCTTGGTCCTCATATTGATCATGGACCTCACACTATGGAAGAATTGCATGCCCACAATGAGATCATAGTCATCGAGAGGGATTACCTCGAAGGAGAGCTTGCCCTTCCATTCTCCGATCCAGACATCCACGTCAGGAGTTGTCCCTATGCTTGCGTGTAACGAGCTGTGACGTCCCAGGGCGTCACGTACTAAGCGCAAGCAGAAATTTACAATTATTATTATAATCTTGCCAAACCTGTGAACTCCATTTATTTATGTAGTGATCACTATTGAAGATTACCTCGAAGGAGAGCTTGCCCTTCCATTCTCCGATCCAGACATCCACGTCAGGAGTTGTCCCTATGCCTGCGTGTAACGAGCTGTGACGTCCCAGGGCGTCACGTACTAAGCGCAAGCAGAAATTTACAATTATTATTATAATCTTGCCAAACCTGTGAACTCCATTTATTTATGTAGTGATCACTATTGAAGGTTAGCATGTATAACATGGATTATTTAAAATCTATAGTTTATACTATGAAGTTATCCTGCAAACACTCTACCAATTATTAATATTGGCCAATTCATTCATGCACATAGACAAGATCACAAGAAACTTCATTTCTTCTTACCATCATCAGGGCCTACAAAATTTATCAACTTGGACTCTTTCCATGTTCATCGCCTATATATACAACATATACATAACAAAAGTAAGGCGTAACAAAAGCCAGGGATAAAGGGTGAGGGTGTCTACTCCACGAGTTCCCACACAAGCCCACGTTCAAAAGAAAACAAAAGATAGTCACCTTCTACATGATCAAAGACATCTAGGCGCCATCTGTCCTAGCTCCTGCTCCACCATCACTAAAGGGAATAGGGCCAAACATCGCTCTGTCGTGCTTGATAAACCATGCGACAAACTTCATAGGGATCATCTCAGCTCTACCATCATCCATCCACAACGTGGCCTCATATTTGGAGATGGTCAGCTCAACATCAGAGTCATACACATCAGTAAAAGTAACCTCAATGTTCGATACCACTCCATAACGAGCTAATGGCGGCACATCCATACTATCAATCTGAAAAATGTAAGGTATGAGCAAAACTATGCCTAGTAAAGAATGATAAGAGTCTAATTTAGACAATCCACAACCATCAAGTTTACAAAGGAATCATGACCAAACGATTGAAGATGCTAAGATAGAATTGTCACGAGTATAATCTAATGAATATTAATGCATCATATGTGTAACCTCTTGATATGAGACATACTAAATACAAATACATCCATAAATACCAAATATACTTACCACGTTCTCAATTTCTATATCAAGGTAAAATGCAACAATAATGAATGAACTCACTAGCCAAGTTTAATTATATTTAGTGTGCATATAATCCACCCTCGATCAGTCACTAACCGGAACTCTGCCGGCCCGATCGAGTCACTTCTGGAAGTTACCTTATCCGGACTTCCACAATATTTCTATTATGGGCATCTCACTCCGAGACATCCCGGCATCACTCAACCGAGGTCCTCCCAAGACCACTCAGCAAGGGGCATCTCACTCTGAGGCATCTCAGTATCACACAACTGAGGCATCCTTGATCACACACAAGGGCATCTCACTCCGAGGTATTCTGGTATCTCTCTAATGAGGCATCCAAGACCACTCAGCATGGGCATCCCAAACTTCCGGGGGCATCACCGGTATCTTTGTACCGATGGGTTCATTCACTCTCTTAAGCACACGTTTCACACCACTACACCTTTAATTAATGCATTTATCGTATGCAAAAGAAGAGACTCCAAGGTATCTAACTATATATCTAACTCTCATGAACCTAGCACACGTGCGCATCCAAATTATAAGATAAAACCCATTACGACATGTCCCATACCATGCCGAACAAATATTTATCCCATAATTAAGCACTATGCACCGCACTCATTGCACTCGCATGATATTATAAGTACCTACACCTCAAATGATGTATGAGACTTATTCTTACATGACTAGTATCTATTATGAGCTTATTAGACTCTATGTGCGTCATGCAAGTCTAATATAAAAGACACAACATCTATTATATGTTCTCGGGTTAAAACAGTTTACTAGTTAAATGTACAGTTTCGGTTTTGAACACAAAAGGTATACCGATTCTTGTCGAAATACTACTAAATTTTACTATGTTATATTAGAGATGTAGATTGACATTTTCCATGAAGAAAATTAAGTCTGAATCTCACTGTATTAAGAGTAACAATTGCTATAATCTTTACTAACACCCTGTACCGACGTCCAGATTTTATATCTACTAAGAAAATTGTTTTACTAGCCAATACTTATCCATTTTAATCTCAAATATTGACACGTTGTTCCTTAAGATGTGTTCTACAATTTTCATTAAGGATTCGAAGTCCAATTCTAACTAGGTAATTACAGAAAATTAATATAATCGACAAAGGTCAAACCGTTTCTTACAAAAACAGTTCACTGGTTTTGCTAAATTTACTTCCATCTCTATATTTTTATATTCGTATGGTTATAACTAGGTTTCTAATTCAATCTTATAGATGTTTTATCATGTAGAATAGTTCCTTTCTTATTTTCATTAACATGCATTAAGAAAATAACACAAAACAGAATACTCCTTAACCATATTCTTCTAGAACAGAATATATATACACGATCCCTCCACTTCTAGCCCGATTAAACCACTTATTATTCCATGAATCTCTTCTTCAGCACTTCAATACTTCATCACAGCATCTAAGAGTAACTTTAGCGAATTTTTCTCCACAAAGAATCCTTTCACAGCTTAGCTCAAACATATATCCACACATCTACTCACACATCATAATATTTACCTCATTACTTTTCTCGGCAATCACCTCTTCACTTCACTCAATCAAACAGCCGATTTTCATCAAGTTTTCGAGACATGCAAGACTTAAAAACAACATGCAATGACTTCTAGCTTCACTCTTGTGTTTCTCAAGCTCAAATTAACACAAAACAACCACTTCTCATCTAATCTTCCACCATTCGGCTAGATCCTCAAGATTCTTGACAAGAACAATGGATAATCTCTAGATTAGAAACTTATCTTTCCTTACCTTGCTTCAGCTACTAAACAACACAAAGATGCTTCAAAATCAACACCAAAATCTCGCATGCAAAAGGAGAAATCGCTGGTTTTGTTGCTGGTTCTTCATTGCTCGACCGAGAGAAAAGAGAAGAAGAAGATGAAGGTGGGTTTTCGGTCTTGAAGAGAGAGAGAGAGAGAGAGAGAGAGAGAGAGAGAGAGAGAGAGAGAGAGAATTTCGAAATTTATGAGGGAAATAGGTCTGCAAACTAATCCCTAGGCTAGACTAATGATGAGATTTGCTAATAATTATGTTCCTTGTTGATTGTTTTCGGTTTGTGGGGATCAAAACCGTGGGTGATGAGGAGAAACGAAGAGAAAAGGGAAGTGTCATGGCCTCCAAGTGTGATGTCCTTTGCCATTTGTCACTCAAATTTAATTAGTTTCTAATCCATGTCATTAGTCGGTTCATTAGTTTCTAATGTTTTTCAATTAATTTCCTTTTGTTTCTACTTGATTTCAATCCTTTCATAATTATACAAGGTCACAACATATCGACTAGTCAATGTTAGTCTATAAAGAATTCATCACGAAAAATGCTAAAGTTAGAAATTGCTATTAGCATTACAATCATTAATCAAATTATCATATCTATAATCTATAAACTTAATTAAAAAGAAAATCACTGGGCCTAAATATTCATCTTTGGCCCAACAGGCTTAATCTATAACAATCCGGCCCACTAAACTAAATTTACCAGTCTAACAATTCTAAGTCTTGGCCCGCTCTAAACTAAGCCCAAGCCCATAATCTTTCACTCGACTTTTCAAGTCCAAATCGTGTGGCCCGCTTACTTCTCAAGCCCACACATTTCTCATGATCCATTGGGTTCAATTTCTAGCCCAATCTAATTAATCTAAGTTCCTAATGATCTAATTACACTAATGAAGGTTGGTGAAATTTGGGATGTCACACTGCGAGTCCATCCGAGTTGACGGCCTTAAAGGATTTCTTGTTCGGCTCCACGCGAAGTCCTAAGGCTTTGGCTACCTTGGTCGACATGAACATGTTCGAAGCACTCGTGTCAATTAAGGCATATAGAGCTCGCCCACATACCTCGATCTCCATGAAGAACATGTTGGTGTTCGGGGTAGCTTCCTTCTTTTCGGACGGCGATGGGGCTTGGACGACATTGACGTACTTCACCGTTCCAAGCCGGATTTGCTGCTTCTCTTCTTTGGGCTCCTCCTCCACTTCTTCTATGGCAAGGAGGGTGTTGATCTTGTCCTTCTTCGGGCACTTTTGGGTCCAATGTGAACCTTTGTAAATAAAGCAAGGAGATGGCGAGGGTCGATCGAACTTTCTCGTGGGGTAGTCTGCTTGGGGTCGTCCCTTTTGGAAGGAGGACGGCTTGGACGTTCCTTCTCCCTATGACTTGACTCGGCTGCCTTGATCTTTCGGCGCATGGGGAGTGTCTCCACCTTCGTCCTCAAAGTGTCGATCTGACCTCCAATCCCTTGCTCAATTCTTCGATGAGTCGGCTTTGGTGAGGTCGACGAGGGATTCGACTACACTTAGCGCCCTTGCAAAACTCTTCATGTCCCGATGCTTGAGCTCGAGTTGCGCCCATGGCTTGAGTCCATCCATGAACGCTCCGAGAGCCTCCTCTTCTCCTAGATTGCGGATTTGGAGTTTGAGCTCGGTGAATTCCTTCACGTACTCTCGAATCGTCCCTCTTTGTTTGAGGCAATGGAGCTTCCTACGGGCTTCTTGTTGAGCAAACTCGGGGAAGAAGTAATCTTGAAACTCCCTCACAAAATCATCCCATGTGTCCACAAGATCGAAGCCACGCTTGGTCTCGTTGTACCTATTGCGCCACCAAAGCATTGCAATATCCATGAGGAACATGGAAGCGGTTCTTACCTTGATCGACTTGTCTTGGATTTGACGGCACCAAAATACTACTCCATGCTCCATATGAAGTTGTCCACCTCCTTGGCGGATTAGTTGCCTTTGAATTCCTTAGGCTTCGACACCTCTAGCTTAGGCACCGCTTGCATGGGCATCGACTCATTGGCAATGCTTAACTTACACAGGGCAAGCTTAGTCTTAAGCTCTTAGATCTCCACCTTCATGGCTTCGACCTCGTCCCTACGAGGACTTTCTTCCTCGATCACTTAGACTCGTTCCCTTAGTACATCGATCGATGCTTCAAGGGCTTCGTCCTTGTCGTTCAACAGGGCTATAGCTTGGTTGATGCTGTTCGTGAAGTCTTCATGGAGTGAGACCTCAACCTCCATGATGCGGTCTCTCATGTCATCGAGTCCTTCCATGAACTCGATCATAGCACTCCGTACCTTCGTGAGCTTCTCATCGAGCGTGGCTACGGCATCCATCAGGCTTCTCTTCTCTTGGTTCGTTCGTGAGTCTCCTTGACTTGGACAGCCTCTCCATCCATGACAGCTTCTTGGCTCGACATTCTCTCGAATAGTTGGTGCTCCTTGATCTCTCAAAATGAATCTCCCTTCTTGCTTTGATACCACTTGTCACGGGCTGATCGATTGGGATCGTGATCATGTGGTTAAGCTCTTTCGGATCGAATCAGATCGTTGAGGTGCCTAAGCCAAGCCTTGCTCGGATCAATCGCTCACTCGCTCACTTGCTCGCTCACTCAAATTGTAGAGAGAGAAAGTTTCCAGAGAAAGAAGCTCTGGAAGATAGAAATGAACTTTTGATTACTAAATGGTTGAATGGCTACAAATGAGGGAGATGGCACCCCTTCTTATACTAGAGACTCTCATATTACAACAATTGATCAAGATTTTATCTGGCGGACGAGATCGTACCGCCCAACCTACCAACTACCGACACTAATGGCAAGAGAGTTCTAAACCTCAGCGCAATTACCATATCACCCGCTCTTGGAACGTTCCATAAGCTTTCTTGTGGGAAACCCTAGCGATCTCAAGAGGTCTTCCTCGAAAAATGCACGGGCCTTTAGTTGCAGGAACCTCATGACTGTGACACATTCTTGTGTCTTATATTGGCTAAAACACTATTTCATGCTGCTGTACAGATTTAGGGAAGGTCCAATCGAAACCAACCGAACATTGGTTGAAGTTAGTCCACTCGCATGATGTACTGGTTGTTGGTAGTGCCCGAAACATGGAAATATATGTCGATATATGCAAGGGCAAACTCTCTTTCAATATAATTATGCTCAATGATTATGATTTTATCTTGGGTTTAGAATTGTTTGATAGTGTGAGGGCCATGATAGACATGAGAACCAAGTTGGTTACAATCATTGACCCACAATGCCCATCAGTGATACCTATGATCCATGGGTTGACGGAGACCAAGAACACCTCTGCGATACAATTTGTGGATGAAAGGTCGAGAGTTAAGGAGCTTGCAACCAAGTCAAGCACGCCACAATCTTTGGAAAAGCCAAAGGTAGAGTAGGAACGTCCTACGCCAACTTAACATGAGATGCCAATTCATGTGCTTTTTCCATAAGTGAAGAATTTGCTGAACAACATAGAGATAGCAGGGCCGAAGAAGGAGTTCCTTGAGGAACGAGTTGTGATTCAAGGGCCATGTAGCCGACAGGTTTCAAAACCAATGACGAAGTGACACCGAAAATTGGCGAATCACCAGCATCCAAAGAAACCGATGATCCAAGAGAAGGATGCGGCAGGCAAGCCAAACATACTGAGCCAAGAGCACGAAGGACATTGCTTGAATGAGTGGGGGAGAATGTTATGATCTCGATGTTTCCCATGAAGAAAGGATCATGTACGATCCAAGAAGACCGAATAAGTCTCCTATGGTTTTCTGAGTCATCTAGAATATTCCTAAGGATGGGTAATATGACACATCTACCATATTCTAGAGCATTCTTATCATAAATGTCGATAGTTGTTAGATGGGGAGATACAATTTCCACCATTAGATATCGAGAAAATTTATTGTTGTAATGTGAGGGACTCTCTCTCATTTGTATCCATCCAACACTTAAGCAATAGAAAGCATTATCTCCAAAGCTTCTTTCTCTAAACACTTTCTCTCTCTATGATCCAGATGAGTAAGCAGTCGATCCTTGGAAGAAGGCCTAGCTTAGGCGCTCCAATGATCCAAGAAGCCTAAGTTGTCGCACGATCTCAATCCTCAAGCATTGCTTGTGACACATGCATTTTTAGATTGGGGCTTAGCTCATGGGGTCGGTGTATATTCTTTATTCCACACCATATCGAGTTTGCCATTTCCAAGCTTCATTATCATTTTTTTTTAATCATGTTTGGATTATCACGTTGATCATATGAAGTTGAATGCTCTCATGCAAATTTGTGACCCATGGTCATTTAGATGGATGTGTCTAGGAATTAAATTGAATAAGATTGGATGGTCAAAACACTTATTAAATAATGAAAATCGGTACCGAGTTCCGGCACTTATAGATGTTAGCATGATTAAATCCTCATTCTCAAATCTCTAGTTCGCGAAAAGTAAAATGACCCCTTGCGTTTAGCTAGGCTTCTAACTAGCCTCAAATAGGTTAGTAATGACTCTTAAAGAGCAATAATAATCATAATCAACTGCATCAACTAAGGTTGCGTTTGACAGTCAAGATAAAATTCGGGATAGGATATGATAAATCATATTATACGTTTGGTGCTTGCTCAGGATAGGATAAAGTCGGAAATAGGTTGGATAAAATTATCCTATGGGGAGATGAGATAAAGGTGGATAGAATTTCTAATATGCATAATAAGAAAGTTATTTTTCTTGAATAAGAAACTTATTAAATTAACAAATTAAAATTACATTTCAATATAAATAATATTTAAATTCTAATTTAAGAAATTAAAAATTAAAAATTATTATTTTCATTTAATCTTATTTTAATTTATATATTCAACTTTAATTCTATCTTATAATAAACATTCAATCTATAAATTATATATCTATATTTATTATATATATTTTAGGTATTTTTGTATTTTACGCATGTTAGTACGGTTCACTATTTGATAAAATTTTATTAAAGAATGATGAAAGGGGAAAAAAGAAATAATAAAGAAAATAATTTTAAAAAGAGGAAAAATAAAAATAAAAATAAATTAAGAATAGTGTCACGAGAGATTTTTACCATATATGTTTATGAACTTTTAAATTCATTTACAATGATATGCCGTTTATATTAAAAAAAATATATATGATAAGATATGAATATATCCGACTTTAATACTGCAATTCACCAAACATTGGATAAGATATAGAAAAATTCCAAGCTTTCATATCCTATCCTATCCGGTCCTATCTTGATTAAAAATATGGACGACCAAACGTAGCCTAAATGTCTTCACAATGTAGGGTTTGGAAAAACCTGAGTTGAGTACTTTCTTGCAAGACAAACCGATCGCCCTCAGTTGGTTATTCATATACCATTCGAGGTGGCGCCCGCCCCTAAAAACACATGACCAAAGTGCCTTTGGGTGGGTCACAACATGCATAATATGTTACGATTGACTAAACCATGAGAAGCTGCCCATTATTCAGATCAAAGAGCAATCTGTGCATTGGGTATTCAGCCCGCTCTTGATCTACAAGTGTGCATGTAATTCTATCCTCTACAGGTACATTAAGTGAAATTCCATCCATAAGATGACTAATATGATCTTCAAATTTATTTAATTCAAGCTTCATTATGATTCGCATTGAAGAGTATTTGAATTTGCAAATATTTCATGCACTCGTTATTGACCTAAATATGTAATAAACTCAATACGTCATATCATATTCGTTGTGAACTATTATATCTAGATATTTCCGTTAAAGTAAAATTTGTAATGAACTTATATTGTTATAATAATTTATTTTTGCGCCATAAAACTACGATCTATTACAGCTTTCCGAGAAAGAACAAGCGACCACCATTATGAACGATAGTAATTATAATATGATAGCAATACATGTCTCGTTCTGCGACACCTAATCCATTATCTGATTGGCCGGACTGGAACTGTCAGTAACGCGAGCAATGACGGTATTCAGCGGCCTCTCAAACATCGCATCGACAGAAAAAAAAAGTCAACTCAATGTTCTCTTCCTGCTACATAAGTGGCTCATGCTTTTAGCCTCATTTCACCATAACAAAGCTTTCTTGTGTGCAGATTACCAAAGTTTCAATGGCAGAGGAAGTGCTATTGTTGGACTTCTGGCCGAGTCCGTTCGGGATGAGGACCAGGATCGCCCTCAGAGAGAAGGGCGTGCACTTTGAACAGAGGGAGGAGGAACTCAGCAACAAGAGCCCCCTTCTCTTGCAGATGAACCCAGTCCACAAGAAAATCCCCATCCTCATCCATAACGGCAAGCCGATTTGCGAGTCCCACATTATCGTCCAGTACATCGACGAGACCTGGGGTCCCGAGTCCCCTCTCTTGCCTTCTGATCCTCATGAGCGTGCCCGTGCCAGGTTCTGGGCCGACTACGTGGACAACAAGGTAAGACGGACAGCACCCAATCTTTGGATCGTTTTCTTGGTAAGTGCACTTAACATCAAAGTGACATGACATGACGGTGCAGATATTTCCCGCAGGGCTGATGATATGGTGGTCGACGGGGGAGGCCCATGAGGCAGGGAAGAATGATTTCATCGAGGGCTTGAAGGTGTTGGAGGGAGAGCTTGGGGACAAGGCTTACTTTGGAGGCGAGAGGTTTGGGTTTGTGGATGTGTCACTAATGCCATTCTATTGCTGGTTTTATGCTGTGGAGACATTCACCAGTTGTAGCATCGAGGAGGAGTGCCCCAAGTTGATGGGATGGGCCAAGCGGTGCATGCAGAGGGAGAGCGTGGCCAAATCGTTGCCGGACCATCACAAGGTCTATGACTTCATGGCGGAGGTCAGGAAGAAGCTTCAGGCGCAGTAACAACGCCATGGACTCATTATGGTCATTTCGTGACTGTTTTGTTCACAACTCCTCGCCTTTGGACGAGGCTTAGCTTTTTTTTTTTTTTTTTCTCCCTCATTTTCATGATTTCCTTCTTGTATTTTGAGTGTTTTTGGATCAGCTAAATAAACTATATAGACCATTTCATGAATACCATTTCACATTATGCTTTGTGTTATTCGCACGCGTGTACCTCGAGTAAGTGATGGAAATCGATCAATTCCATCTCAATCATATGATGTCTTGATTAGGGGTGAGCAACTGAATTGGTTTAAATTAGGAACCAAACGGACTAGCCTTAGCCGGCTGGTTCCAAGCGTGTTCACCAGGACCAGTTTGGATCTTTGTTCCCAACTTTAAATCAGTCAATTCTTGGGTACCCAATTCAAGGTCGGTTCTTGGTGCATTTGATTTTGAATCGGTTCAACATTATATCCTACTGAGTCAATTAATTGAGAAATTTTCATTAATGGGATTGAGTATGAGTTCACTCTTTTGCGTGCGGGTACAGAGACCCAAACATAATTAATTTAGCACATACATGAATAACTGAAGAGAGATGAATGTCAAGTGGACTTGATGCGACCTCTCACCAAAAGGTGGGGATTAGTTTTAGAGATATTACTCGAAAGACGGTCCAAATAGTCCATCGAATCAAATGATTCTAAGGATCCAAAATATTCTTTTAATAAAGATGCGGGCTCTCTAAAGTCTGTATCTCGGGTGATACTGAACATTTCATTTTAGAAATCTTTAACAATCTAATATTTCTAGGATTCGTCGCTAGCCATTTGGAGCTAGCTAAAAAGCAATCAAGAGGCGGGAAAGTTGTTTCAATTCTTGTGCAACTAGAATTTATAAGTTTTGGGACTTGTTTACACTAATGATCCTATTAGTGCTCTTTCGGGTATGTTATCTTAGTGGCTATTCACTCTTGGTTACTATTTATGATCCTAAAGGCATTAATTCACTAAGTGAGCAAGCAAATGTTTTTGTAGGGTTTATTATTACTATGTATCCTAATCATTCTAGAGAGAGAAATTAACATGGAAGTTATTGAAATGACTTTGAAGTAAACAATCAAATATTGAAAGCATTTAGGTAATTATATGAGAGATGAAAACCCGATACAAGTTGGGCAAAAAATACATGGCCTTGTTATGAGCCACAGGACATGACCCCTTCATAAGTTTGACATTAGAGACCAATCCTTGCTCCTAAAATTGAGTTAGATTAGAGCGTGCCTAATTCTACTTGTTTTGTTACATGACTAGACTAGCCTAAGCTAAAATAACCATTATTAAAGAAGATGATCGTGAGTCTAATTAGTTTTCTCACTAAACTAGAGTAAAACCTACACTAGTTTGATTATTAAAACCTAAGTTTATTAACCAAGTTGGCTTAATTAACACTAAACTAGATTAACGACCCTAATACTAGACACCTCCTTGAGTTGCCTCCGTAAATTGCCCTTCTTTATTGACTGCCGCCTTCATCTTGTCGGCCACTAGTTGTCAAAAACTGATTTGAAATCAACTCATATAAAACTCAAAGCAAGCATCAACAGGTTCACACAATTTAACTGATCAACAAAAATCAAGGTCCATGCAATTCAATTATCCCCATCACCTCCTAATTGATCTAAGGATTTATTAATTAAGGTTAATGATAATTAACACCTACTTGCGTTCGCAAAGCAGTAGGTTAACATCATTGACCCCAAACTGAATTCTAAACCCTGCCTAAAGAAATTTCTGAAGAACATGCATACGCAAAATGGAAAAGAAATGAAAGCATCCATGAGTAAGGACAATTAAACACTTAAATTTAAGCATACAAATCAGCTAGTGTTCAACAAAGCAAAAGCATGTAGTACACTAAGAAAACAAGACGTGGCCTTTTCCTAGCCAATTTTCTAATTTATTTTATTTTTTAATTTTCTTATTATTTTATTGATCTGATAAGATGGACTTGGACCGAGCCCTTGGACCGGACCCGAAGAAGGGCTGAACCTGGGCTAAGCCCAGTTCAGCCTAGGCCCCGTAAAATACTGAACTGAAGATTAGGCCCAACTTCCTATTCAGTACAGCCCAAACCCCTCGGCCTAAATTACACTACAACAAGACCAAGCCCAAGGCTTGGTCACCTATTTTAGCCAGCCCAATGCCCTAAATTGAATCCTGAGCTAAATTCACGGCTTAACTTCTATTTCGCCTAGCCCAAGCCCGAATCTCCCAAAAACTCTAAGCCTTAGCCAGCCCAGCCCAAAGGGGCCTTTAGCCGACCTCTCCTCCAACGAGGCCTGCATTCAGGCGGCCAGCCTCCAACGCTGATAACCCCGAGTTTTATCGATGACATCTTTCGTCAACCCTCAGAACGCTGCTCTTCGGCGACTGAGAAGATGCTTGGCCCATCACAAGAACGCTGCTCTCCCGCGACCAGGACGACGCTTGACCATCACTGGAACGGTGGCCATCAACTACCATAGCCAATCAGACGACCATGGAATATGGCCAACACGCGAGTTAGAAGGACAAACCCACAAAGTTACCCACGGAACTATGACTCTAGAGAGCGAGGCGACTTGTTGACTCACCATTAATTCTTGATGAACACCACCGAGATGATGACCATGGAAATATGACATACAAAGCAATGATGGCAATGAAAATCCACATGACCATGCCTAATGACCTTCAAATCAATCGATGAAATGCAAGCATGTTAAGGAATTCTCGGACTAGACAAAATAGGCGCTATTCTCACGGGCTCGCCTTATGGTCATCTCATAAACACACGATGAGCATCAATTGATGGTAAATGTTAGATTATTTCCGTAGTCTAAATTTTTAAAAAATTGCTTACCTCTTGTAAAAGAATAAGAGAAATGACCAAGAATAAAGGTTGAATCACCAGCACTTAATGAACGAATTTACAACTCGATAGTGGTTTGAATATGGTCCCAAGGAAAATATATTTGTTTCACAAGGCATATGTCAATTACCTTCTCAAAACAACAATGAAAGCCTTCATACAATGAGTTCTTTTTTCTTTTTTCTTTTTTTGGGCATGTCTTTTTAAAGGATAACATATGCCTCTTGTAGATAGCAGATCATGGGAATTTCTTTTCCTTCCCATAACGTGAATGAGATGGTGGGAGTCACGAATAAGACATTGGAAAGTTACAAATAAAAACTCTTCCGACCTTTCCCTATCATGGGCGAAAACTACTTCCACCTTTGCCCATCATGGGTGAAAACTGCTCAAAATGAAACATCTCCGACTTGAATATGTTGGGTTTGATAATGCCCTATCAAGAATATGTAAGGCATTCAACATTCATTTACTTTAGTAGCAATTCATGCGGATGACCAATGAGTATACGTACATTTGGAAGCTCAAACTATGCACCTTTTAGGGAAAATAAATAATGACTCACAGTGCCTCAAACGTATTTTGCTACATTGGTCTAAATATACCTATCTCTTAAAGATTATACTTAACTATTCTTAAATCACCATGTATCCATAATTTATACTCTTACATGTATTAGCATCTCTAAAGATTCTGCACATTCATCATTTACCTCTCGTTGGGCTTGCTGTATGTCTCCATGCAAGGGCCGTGCTCCAGGCAACAATCCTGAAAGTTGAGAAGCAGATTCCTTTGTCTCAGTAAAAATTACGGTACGGCCTCCACTAAAGAAAATCCAACCAGAGAAGAAAGTTTAAAAAGTGTATATTGTCAAGTAAATCTCATGACTAACAAAAGAGCATAGCATTGAAGAAATGAAAATGGAAACAACTAACCTGCTGTAACAACGTATTATGTCTGGGATAAGCTGAGGTCTAGCCGAGCTTGTACAAGGAATAACAATATGCCTAACATTGGTGCTAGCCTTCATTTTCTCATTACCTACTAGATCGATAGTTCTCTTGTTTTGTTTAAAAAACATAGAAGAAATCTGGAAATGCAAAGTCACGCCATCAGGAAAAGTTGGGTGAAGATGAGTTTGCACGAAAGCAAATAAGGAAAACCAAACATTGACAACCAAGATACAAATTCAGAACAACAAAACAATTTTGCCAGATTGAGTTACATAGACCCTTCACCCAGTCTGGTAAAGTAGCGCTAAAGAGCAGCGTCTAAACTTTACTTGTAACCTCCACCTTGCCTGCAAGAACCAAAAGAATTGAAGGATAAATATATCCACATCTATTAGCAATGTGGTTAAATCGAAAAAATCACATAATTGAGACAAAGATTCTCCAAATATCTCAGGAGATTATCGATTTTCAAACTGCAGCCTAGATAATGCCTTATGTAAACCTACTCAAACAAGCCTCAAGCAGAGGAATAGCAATATTGGTTTGAACCCCTCTCAATGTATGCACAATAAGTGATATGTTACGTGTAGTAGAGAATTTAAAAGGCACAAAGAAAATAAAGATCTTACTCTAAAAATAAGATTTAAAAATCTATTTTTTAAAAAGTTCTAAGCAGCTGCATGATACTGAAACTGAAAAACCTATTGTCAAATTTCAAAAAGTAACATCACTAATAATAATTGTAATTGCAAGAAATAAGTAAAGCATATTTCCACCAGAAACTTCATAGTGAAAAAAATTAGTACACATACACCAAGAATTAGCTCCACATCTTCAACAAAACCCATCCTTAGCATTTCATCAGCCTCATCAAGGACAAGAAGGTTAAAAAGCTCAAGTCAATATTTTCCCTCCCAATGTGGTCCTGCCACAAGATGTAACAACTGTGAACGTGCATTATTCCCAGCGGGTGAAAGAAGACCAAATAAGCTTCCAATTCAATAAATTACTTTCACATGGCCAGGTGTTCCAATCACTATATCGACCCCTCTCCTTGATTGGCTCTCCTAAGTATGATAAAGAGCTCCACCATACAAACAACATGATGTTAAGCCCACTACTCCACCATAAACTTCAAAATCATAAAACACCTAAAATGATAGAGTAAACGATGTCGGACATCTATCTTTGTAAAGAGATGAGATTATTTCCATAAGCTTGGTTGCAATACCTGCTTGGCCAATTCCCTAGTAGGTAAAAGCACCAAAATACTTGGTGGCCTACCATATCATATCTTCCTTGAGATTTTTGCAGGCCCATTCGTTAGAGAATCCAAAATGGGCAAGACAAAAGCCAGAGTTTTGCCCTGGTACAATTCACATAGTGAACAAGGTGATATCAATGCTAAAACGTAAAAACCCATCAACTACAGAAATGAGCAAATAGTTCGAAGACTCATGTTCCTAGCAGCCAATCATCCTTAGAAAACTTGAAATGCAGGTGCAGCCAAACAATCTTCATGCACTTTTGGTTTCTATATATCAAATAACACCAATGAACTAATGCACAGATGAATCTGCCACAAATTAGAAGATTTATTTAGCCGTAGGTTTTTTGGTCAAATTATCAGTTATAGGTTCGATGCCTGAAAAGATCAACTGGAATTTGTCTTTTACAATGACAATCAGGGATTTAGGACCGGAAATGCACGAAAGGCATTTCACAAACCAATTGCACTGTGCTACACTCTACACCATAATTGCTTTGTTGTGCCATTAATTAAAACAACATTCACCAAGCTCATACATCAACCATTCGTTGAGTAGATAAAACCTACTTCTCTTTTCAAATATGTCAGCTTCGTGACCCTTTTCCGCATCACACACTATCATTATTCCAACGTCTAGACCATTCACCTCTCTAACTTGTTAGTTAATTAGCAAATTTCAAACAAGCATGCGACCATTGACATGTCAATCCTGCGGAATTTAGATAAAAAGTTTTCATACCTGACCAGTGCGGGCACGGCTGACCAAATCAGTCCCATTGAGGATGATATCAAACGTCATGGCTTGAATGGGAAACAATGCCTCGATCCCATTGTCCTTCAACTTCAACCTCAAGCTGTCAAAGATCCTAAAATTCGACACATCATTGGGGTTCTCCTCCTGAGCCACCTCATCATTGACATCGCTCAACCTCGCCTTCTTCTTCTTCCCCTTCAAGTTCTCAGGGTCGACCAGCTCGGAGCTAGTTTCGCTCTTCTCTTCCTCGTCATCCTCACACAGCTCCAACGCCTTCCTTTTCTTCTGCTTCTTCGCATCCCCCTGATGCTCCAGGAGCTTTGGCTACTTGGATTCGGAGTCTTTGCTGCCTCTCTTCTTTTCCTTCTTGTGCTTCTTGTTCGACGCTGGAGACTCAAAGCCGTCGTCAACCTAGAGCTAGACCTTCGGCTTCATCTTCTTCTCTTTGCTCTTGCTTTTGGAGTTCTCAGGGGATTGACCTGAATGGAGCACAACTATCGAAGGCATCCATGAAGCTATCGGGAACAGTGAGAGGAGTTTAGGGGACAAGAGGGGAGGGAAGCGCGGTGGTTTTATCCTCTCTTCTCTTCTCCTCCTTGCTCGATCTCTGTGTTGGAAACAGTCGAAGGCGAAGGCGGAGGTGGAGGCGGAGGCGAAGGAGGCTCAGGACCTAGCTGCGATTGGCGAGGCTCTCGGGGGGCGATGTGCCAGCGGCAAATGACTGGCGATGCTTTTGGGGAGGCGGAGGAGGAGAAGAAGCACGAGGCCCTCAGGTCCCGACCATCGACCTTGAGGACATAGAGTTCAAAAACCTCTCGTCAGCTCGGAGTCGGAGCTGATGACACGTTCATTGGAGGGACGCAATTGGACGGAGGTCCAGAAGTTGCCGAGAGACCAACGTGAGCACAAACCTTGTGCTTGATCTCCGTGTTGGGAACAGTAAGAGGTGGAGGGGGTTGGGACCCGATTGTGACTAGTGAGGCTCTTAGAGGAGGCGACGTGCTAGAGACAGATGACCAGCGAGGCTTTTGGGGAGGCCGAGCCAATGGCGAAGGCAGAGGGGGTGGGATGTGCGAAAAAGGAAATAGAGGACGTCTCAATCGTCCTTGGACCGTCCTTGCGGCTACCGACGAGCCTCACCAGAGGCTCACTGGCCACTAGGTGAGGGCCGCGAAGCCCTCATTGGCATCAGGGAGGATAGCGGCCCTTGCCCAAGGCTGCGGGCGAGGTGGCTTCGCCCTGATCTAGGTGAAGGCGACCTCGCCAATGGCCGGCAAGGCCAACGTGGCCCTTGCCAGGCCTTACCATGGGCGAAGGCGGCCATCACTAGCACGCCGGCTTGGCGATGGCCGCTTCGCCTCGGCAAGGCCGGGCGAGGTTGGCCTCACCCAAATATGGGTGAGCCGCCTCACCCGTGACCTTAGGCGAGGCCGAGTGAGGGCCACTACCCTCACTAGTGATTGGCAAGGGCTTCGCAGGCCGGCGAGCCTCCAGCCTAAAAGCCCTCGCCTCCACCTTAGCGATGGTCGCCATGGCCTCACCAGCCACGAGTGAGGCTGCCTTCGCTTGCGGCAAGGCTAGGGCGAGGTTGGCCTCGCCTAGATCCAGGCAAAGCCACCTTGCCGGCAGCCTTAAGAGAGGCCGGGCGAGGGCCATAACCCTCACCGGCGGCAGGCGAGGGCTTCGCAGCCTTTGCCTAGTGGCCGGCAAGCCTCACTGAAGGCTCGCCAGCCACTGCCGAAACAATCCAAGGAGGAAGAAGGGAGAAAAGAAAAGGAAAAAGAAAAGAAAAAATTCAAAAAAATATTTAAAAATTACCATGTCAGCATTCGGCTACCGGTTGACGTCCACGTCGGTGCTGGCTGGATGGACTAAATTGGTACCAATGTAAAAATGTTTAGGACTGAATTGGTCTAATTGAAAAGTCTATGATTGAATTGGTACCAAATACAATAAGTTTATGACTTTTTTGATACTTTTTCCTATCATGGTATCCTTCTAATATAATGAGAAATCCACTAAGAGATTAGTTGGCAATCATCCTTTAAGAAAGTATTTCATAAAAGACATTAGACTTATTTAATTTAGATTTATTGTTGGCTACGGGTGAAAAAAAGAAGATGGCAATTCCATCTTCGTGGCAATTAACTAAAGGTATTTTCATTCCCAATGTAAAAAGCCAATCAAGTCTTTAATTATTATCATGCATGAATGGACATTCAACATAAATTGACAAAATAAATATTCCCAGAAAAAACATTTTTTCACATCATCACTGTACCCAAAATGATAATAATCTATCAAAAGTTAACTAGAACTCAGAGGCTAAACCCAAAATGAATAATAAATACACATAATAACTACAAGTAAGTGTAATTATGATTCTGAAAAACATCCTCTCAATATTAAATACGAATTACCAAAGAAAATCTCAACAATGCATGCTCGATGAAAATGTGTAACCAATTTCATTTTGCAATAAAATGATATTTGATAACTCTATCAAAAGTCATGCGTGAAAAAATAAAAATCAATCATTGCAAAAGTGACGTTACACTCTTCAGCCCGCGAATTTCGTGGCTATTATAAAGTATAAACCTATTTCACTATTTTAAACATAAGTCAAGTAGGAATCTGATAAATTCAGGAATAAGCTCACAATGTTTCACAAAAACAGTGTTCATGTAAAACTCATAGCAGACTTTTACTCTTTAAGCAACGTCCAGTGGTGATTGATAACGTGAAACATGGAAAATACATATATAGAGAATACCACAAAAAGGCAGGATGCAAAAAGCATACTCACGCAATTGTCAATGTCTATTATGCTAATCTAGCTAAAGAGGTGATTAAAGGCAATTAAAAAAGATACCACTTTAGCAAGCACAGGATGAGAGAATGCATGGGCAATAGGCTAAGTAGCACCAACACGCGACACGGACATGCGACACGACACATTATTTCTAAAAAATAGAGAATTCCAACACGCTGCGACACGTTGTATATTAAATGAATATTTTTATTTTTAATTAATTTGATTCAAATTCATAAATAATTAATTAATTAAAAAAGAGCCTATAATAAATTTACACTAATAATATTAATAAATCAATTCGTTTGAAATTTGAAAGATATATTTATAGTTAATGCGAAACATGTTTTTAACTTTAACAAAAGTTATTGATAAAACTAATAATTAATAAGAAATTAGAATCAATTTATTTAAATAAATCCATGATTTTCTACAATGACCAAAATTTATCATTATTCAAAAATCAATATTTTTATTTTTCAAAATTATTTTTTAATTTCATTTATTTAATTTTCCGATTTAAAAAAATCCCCAAAATCCATCCCTTCTCTTCCTTCATCCATTTCCCTCCACCCCAAATTTATTTTACTATTTTCCCTCCCCACCACTGACAAACAAGCTGTCAGACTTCACTTCCCCTCCCCCAAAGCTCAAAAGGCTCTGTTTGGTTCAGCTTTCCCAAGGGGCTTTCAGTCCCCAAAGCCCCTTGGGAAAAAAAATTTGGTGTTTGGTTTAGCATTTGGAGCCCCCATTCCCCAAATGTTGACATTTGGAATGCTAAAAGCCCAAAGCAGGTGGAGACCTGCTTTGGGCATTTCAACATTTTCGACATGCTGGTCTAGAGGATTAATGAATTTTTGCTGATTGCCTATTTTACCCTTAAAATTTTATTAAAAGTCCACTTTTACCCTATACTAAACAAAACCCTAACTCTTTCCACGTTTTCCTCTCTTCTGCAGCGTTCTCCATTGACGCGGCTCTCTTTTCGTCTCTCTCTCCCTGCAACTCGCACCACTCCATGCCGATTTGAATCCGAGCACCACTCCATCAAGGCCGAAGTTCGTCGCACGAGCGAGCGAGATCTGAGATCCGAGCAATTCGAGCACCACTCCATCCGGATCGTCTCTCACCCATTGTTGTGACCGGAGGTCCTCCTCTGGAGGATCAGTGACGGCTATGCTTCCTGCTCCTGCGACGGCTCCGGCTCCGGCTCTTCTTCCTGCTCCTACGACCGACCGTCTAACCCAATTGAAGGAATTCAAGTCCGAGCTCGCCCTCCTCCACATCGCCAAGGTCACCGATGGCGCCCCGAACAAACTCTCCAAGATGTACGTCCTGTTCTTACTTCATTTTTAGGCGAGTGACTCTAGGGTGTGCTGGGGGTGGGAATTGACGACCAGGGTTTTGGGTTTTTTGCCTTGGTTATTGATTGGGGGTTGCTTTTTTTTATTGTTGTTGTTGGAATTCTCATAAACACCGCCTCGCAACAAGGGCTCCCCTTATCAAGAGCATTCAAAGCGTTGTCCGAAGGAGGAGTAAACGTGTTCAGCTGCAATTCAACCCAAGTGAACGAAAGGATTCTTCACTCCATCAAAGCCGAGGTATCCCTAAGCCTCAATAATTATCCCTCAACGAATGCATATAATGCCAATACTTTTAGGGTTTCATTAGAAATTTCCTTTTAACCCACTAATTGATGAAGCTCCTGTCCTATATTGGGGTTATTTATGCAGGTAACCAAAGGAGGAAATGGCAATTTGTCTGAGTTGCAACATAAATTGATGAAGTCAACGACTTGATTATTCTCAGATTGGAGTGATTCCGTGAATCTTAGTTTTGTGAACCTTTCCTCTAGATGACATGAATCATGAGGATGTCTTTACATTCCGCAGGTCCTTCTTCCAGGCAATTTTGGCCAGGAGTTGGTAATGTTGGTGAAAATGCTTCATTAGAATATGTGAATATGATATATTAGGGTATGTTCGTTTCACGGAAAACAACTTCCGAGAAAATATTTTCCAGAATTTCCGGTGTTCGGGTGGGCATAAAATAGACGGTCAAAGAAAATATTTTCCGGTCAACAGAAAATCTCTTTGTAATATTGTGAAAAATGATTTCCTCTTTTGAAAAGAGGAAATCATTTTCTTTTACGCACGGGCTCTCGCGCGAAGGAAATCATTTTCTTTTACGCACGGGCTCTCGCGCGAAGGAAATCATTTTCCCCTACGCACAGGCTCTCGCGCGCTTCTTTCCCTAGGTTCCTCCTCCTTCGACGCCGCAGCGGTGGAGCAGCGCTTCTTCCCCTAGGGTTCCTCTCCTCCTTCGACGCCGCAGCGGTGGAGCATCCCTCATTGCGCAATCAATGGACTCTGTTAAGTCGCACACTCGCCTTGGATGATTTCCCCTCGCCGGAAGCAAAGAATATCTGCGATCCAGGTACGCGCCTCTCGCTTCGGCCGTCGGATGGTTTCCCTCAGCCGACCGCGTGAGTCAACCATCGCGCTTAGCATGCCGGCGTGAATCACCGGCGTTTGACTTCATGTCTCTGCTCTGTTTTCACTTCTTTCCTTTGCCCGGATGTTTTGGATTCTCGATTTACTCGTGCTGTGTAAATTGTTTGTGGATGTGATTTTGTTGTTGTGCTGTTCTTTGATCTCAGTGGCGATTGTGGTCTGAGCCGCGCTCGCCGAGGTGTTTCTTAAACGTGCAGAACAATTTGCTTTGCCTTGTCTGAGCATAATTTGTAATGTTTGCACTGTTCTGTAGTTCTTTTCGGTGGTTGGGTGTGGTGAAGAGCTGGGGAAATGGTTTTATTTGGCTTACATGTGTTCATCTTGTCTGCATTGCAGGGGAGGTCCTTGTTTTTAGTTGACTTCTAAATCAGCTCATGTACCGGCCTCATTTGTTTCCATCTGGGTTTGGAGACCGTGGGCCAATGCAAAAGCGATAGAGAACTTTCTGAGTAAGTGAAAGGTTTCTATATCGAATTTCTAGTCATTGATATAGCTATTCGATGTTGCATTCGACAAAGTTTGTAGCTATGCATAAAAACCCTTCAAACTTAGAACACGCTACATGCTCAAGTGAGATCTACTTTATGTTTGTGATGGAGCCGTTGTAGGTCTCTTCAACCTCAGTGTAGTAGTTCTTGTTTCTGTTAACTGCAGAGTTATCACATCAAGAAATTTGCATCTTTATTTTTTCTTCTCATGCATTTGTACCGTGCTTGTGGTTAGTTCTGAACTCTGATTCTATTTGTCTCGTAAAATATTCGAAATTTTTGTTGATAGTATTGGGAGATTCCTAGAAACAATAGAAAGAAAAGAGATCTTTGGATACTGGGTATTGAGATTCTTGAGCTCTTGAGATACTTCATGCCTGTGTTTGTTCTTGCACTGCAGTTTCAGAATTTTGCATGGCTCAGTTTCATCCCCTCAGCTCTTGGCAGGAACATTTGAAAATAGAGGGAAAATGACAATCTTTTTTCTGTTTTGGTTATCTGTGGTTATGTTTATTTCTTATATGTGCAAGTATGGTGAGATCCGCGTAGTAATGTTCGGGTTCCTCAGTCTATGATGCCATTGCCTTTGAGAATATGTAGTGAATGCACATGCAAAACAAAGAGCTTGAGTGACTTTTTTTAGCCTTTAAAGGGGATTCTGACTAGGTGTTTTGGCTATTTGTATTGCAGCAAGACCAATCAGAGGCCATTTATATTGTCCACTGAGAACTTTTGCTGCGGTCAAGTCGCCAAAGTTTCAGCCGCAGAAGAATTAAGCTTTCTATTTCCTAATCCAAACTAGCATGTCAAATGAAGTCCTTTACAAGAGTGTTTACTTGACATATTATGACCTTTCTAGCAGTCATTCAATTTGACAATGTGATTCAGATGTTGGGCCAATGATCTGTCTTTTCACTTTAACATTACAAGAATTGGTGGATATTTCAGCAACTATACTCGTTTGCATGATTAGTACATAAGTTCTATCAATTCAATGTCTTGGTATGTCGGTAGCAGCCCATCTAGGGAGGCTTCCACCATATCATAGATGGTAATGGTAGTATCTTTTTGTTGTTTTCAAGATACTTTTATCTCTTGGACTTTTGAGTTTAGTTAATGGTAGAATGTAAATGTTGGTTGCGCACCTGATTTTAGTGATTGGCCAGCAACTCAAAACTCTGTATATTGCAAGCTCCTTATGTAATAATCAGAAAATATCAGTACAAATATTTCTTCTCTTGATTGTGTTACTATTGAATCCAGGCTAAGCTTCCAACGTAGAAGGGTTTTTTCGTATTGCTTCTGCTGTGGATCTTAAGGCCTTGGGCCAGACTGCATGTTTAATGGCTGATAGGGTCTATTTAGCACACGAGAGTATAGGTTCTAAAGAGTATTGCCATTCTTGTATTTCACATGCATTTTGTGTTTAATGATTAATGTGTTCCAATATAGATGGATAACAAAATTCAAGCGGTGGTAACGGGTGCAGCTGCAGCGGTTATGACAGTTATCACATTAGTTATGGATGATTATGATCATTCGAAGAATCGCATACCAAAAGAGCCTCTTGTGAATCGAGATTATGAGAGAGAGTTATATATAAATCGTGTGTTATATAGTGGTGATACTCATTGTGTAGATCAAATACAGATTACGCCAAATGCTTTTTTAGAACTTTGTAAGGTACTTGGTGCAAGTAACTTGTTGCATTGTACTGTAAATGTTTCTATTATGGAGCAAGTTATGGTATTTTGTCATATCATTGGACATAATGTGAGGTTTAGAGTCATTGGGGGAAGATTTCATAGATCAATAGACACCGTCCATAGATATTTCAAAATCGTCCTGCAAGCGATTTTGAAATTATACAAGCATGTGGTGAAAGAACCGAGCAATTCCACTCCTCCTGAGATAAGTAATAGCCGAAGGTTTTATCCATATTTTAAGGTATGGAATTTGACAAAACAAGTCTATAAATTGCTTGAGAAGTTTCATTAGTATTTGGTTGGTAACTATATTGATTATTTTAGGATTGTGTTGGAGCAATAGATGGAACTCATGTACGTGCATCGGTTCCTCTTGAAATTCAAGGAAGATTTCGTGGTCGGAAGGATGGAACAACACAAAATATATTAGCTGCCGTTACATTTGACTTGAGATTCTCTTATGTATTAGTTGGTTGGGAAGGCACATCTCATGATTCACGTATTTTGTTTGATGCACTTTCAAGGCCGAATGGATTGAACATTCCTAGAGGTAAGAAAATGGAATTTACACACATTATTTGAATTAAGATTAGTAACTTGATAATAAACTTATTTATAACTTGTAGGAAAATATTATCTTGCTGATGCTGGTTATGGAATCCAAAATGGCATCATCTCTCCCTATCGTGGTGTTAGATACCATTTGAAGGAGTTTAGTGATCGCCCTACTGAAAACGAGAAGGAACTATTCAATTTGCGGCATTCATCTCTTAGAACTACTATTGAAAGAGCATTTGAAGTTCTAAAGAAGCGTTTTCGAGTATTGGGTTTAGAATCTTTTTGGTCATTTAGAACACAAGTCGATGTTGTCTTAGCTTGTTGTATCATTCACAATTTTATTATGAAAGCTGATCCCAATGACTCTATCATGGAAGAGATGAATAGACAAATGGAATCTCAAAGAGAAAATCCAAGAATCCAACTTTCTCAAAGGGAGGAAAAGGAGGAAAATAGGATATGGGCATCAAAGAAGGATAGGATTGCACATGCAATGTGGATTAGTTATTAGAATATTAGAAGAAGCCAATAGTTTTACTTTTATTTCTTTTGAGTGCTTTATTTTTAACATGTGCTTTTCATTTCTTTAATGATAATCATCTCTAAATATTTACTGTGTGTCCGTCTTCATCATATTTTTTTCTTATTCTACTGTTTAAAGTTGTTACGTAGTTATCATGATAGGTAAAAGTAAGGCAAACGATGAGAAGGTCAAGCAATTAAGATGGTCGAAGCCTATGGAACGTGTTTTACTTGAAATTCTCACTGATGAAGCTAGTAAATGAAACAAGCCTTCAAGTACATTCAAATCCTCTTCAATTACTCGAGTTGTCAATACAATAAATGAGAAGTTTGGTGTTTGTTGTGAGCCCGACCATGTTGAGAACCATTTGAAGACAATCAAAAGCAATTGGAAGACGATTCAAACTATGCGTGGCAAGAGTGGATTCAGTTGGGATGACAAGTTGAAGATGGTCATAGCTGGGAAAAATGAATTTGATCAATATGTGTCGGTAATTTTTCTCATCACTTGTTCCATACATTCTTTTAGCCAATGTTTCTCATCACTTGCTCAATACATTTAGTTGGGATGACAAGTTGAAGATGGCCATAGGTTATCGGATTTGTAGGTTCCTGTCTGTTTTTTTCCCTGTTCTATACAGAATGTTTCACCAAGCCATGATGTTGTACTTTAGTTTACACGGTCGATTATGAATATGCGAGCAATTCAATTAGGAGATTGATGTGTGTTGTATATAGATTATTTACATTGCTTTATGTAATTTTTCTCCGATACTTTTGGCTTATTGGTATAACTAATTGTAAGTTAAACATGCGCAAAGTCAGAAACAATGATGTTAACTCTTCACGCAGGTTATCTTATTCTTAGATTCTAGTTGAATAGTTATCATATTAGTTCTGTTATCAATATGTCCCGAGTTCAAGTCTGACTGAGGGCGGGACATTAGTGTAAGTGATACTTTTCTGCTTGGCTTATATAATTATAGATGCTGTGTGTCGGGATAATGTAAGATAAAGATGACATTGAGATTAAGTTGTGTTGAGGGTCTGTGATGGCTCTTCAAGAGACTAGAGTCGAGGTTTCTTGAGAATTGCGTGAAAAGCTTGTAAATGAGTTCATCAGATGCAATTACATCAATGACACACATGAAAACTTAACTCTAGAGGCTTAATTGTTTCAAACGTGTTTTTGTCATAGCTTGAAGCCTAAGTGTTGTCTGCTTAATAGCTTCTTTTCATATCTAACTGTGGAACTAATAATTGAATGAATGTTGTGCATTTACAGGTCCATCCTACTCATGAAAAGTATTTGAATAAAATGATTGACATGTATGATGAGATGGCTTTGGTGGTTTTTCACATATATAGCCACCGGAAGCTTTGCTAAGCAATTTGGGGACATCGATGCAACGGAAGTTGACTCCTCACCTGTCGACTTAGGCGATGATTTCGATGAGTTGATGAAGGGCTCAAGAACATCTTCCTCTACTATGCATTTAGAAAAGAGGTCTCACAAAAGGCGAAAATGTTCCAACAATGATGACAAGTATGTTGCACTTTCAACACAACTTGGAGAGATGGCCTCGGCAATTAAGTCATTGGCTCAAAGGGATGTCGATCACTCTCAAGTCTATTACTCTCAACTCTACAATGAGGTGATGAAAGTGGATAGATACGATGAAATTACCCTTGGATCAGTTTTTGACCATCTAATTGAAAATGAAAAAATTTGGATTAGCATTCATGGTGAAGAGTGCGACTCTTCGCAAAGTATGGGTTGATAAAGTTCTAAGCAAAGGATATCATCATTAGTGATATATTGTATTAAGCTTTACTAGCAAAAGACTCATGTTCTTTCTTTTTTTGTTGTTATTGTCAATGCTTCATGAGATGAAATTTGATATAAGGTTGTTTCTGCTTGTTGTCATAGTTACTCGGATTTTAGATGATGGGTAGAACTGTTTCTTGATTGAAGGAAACTGTGGTGGAGGGAGGGCTATGCGGCGTTGTTGACATGTTGTATTGGGATATGGATGTAGAATTTTTCAGTAGCAAGATGTTGTCTTGGACTTGTCTCTGGGTTTATGGTTGGTGATCATGATTGTGATGGTGATCGAGAACTCTTCCTTGATGCTCTGTTTCTCCTCCGGTGAGGCTTAGATGTTTGTTGGCACTTGTGAGATTGTATCCAGGAAGGACTTCGAGCTTCTGCAGCCTAGAAAAACCGTTCTTTGCACTGTGCAAGAATTGAGCGGCTCTAGATATTGGTTGACTGAATGCTGCAGAAGCAAGAGTCAATTCGCAAGTGTTTATTTGCCAAAAAACTCTATTTTAACGGCAGTAGATGCGAAAGATGAATCCAAGTTCAGTTGTTTGGTTTCCCAGAATAATTTTACATGGGTTCATTTCAAGTTGAACCCATGTCTTCGATTGATCAAGAAAACACCTAGAGGAAAAAAGGAAGCAACTTCCAAGCAAAAGGGTTAGAAAATATTTTCCTTACTGAACATCGGAAAACATTTTCCGAAACATTTTTAGGTTTTAGCCGAACACCGGAAAATATTTTCCGAAACATTTTCAGGTTTTGGCCGAACACCGGAAAATAGTCATTTTCTTGAAAAATGACTTCTGGAAAAATATTTTCCGGAAATGGCCTATTTTCCGCGAAACGAACGGACCCTTCATTTTTGCACATTCTTCCTGTACTCTACTGAGAGATGAGTAACATTGTTCTGCCGAGTTGGCTTTCATGTACAGTTTGCCTGCCTGATTGTATCACTTTGAATCTCGTACACCAGAAGTCTGGCGTCATGATTTTTATTAGCGATATATAAAAGTTAATGCATATGGTTGTTGTAAATGATAAGGCATCTGATCAGTGGTGTATAGCAGATATATATGATTCTCCATGTGCATCTGGTCATATTAGGATTTATATACATGCGAATATCTGAGATTGAAACACTATTTTTTTGAGAACTTCATCAGGATTTGAATATCAGGCTAATGTAACATTCATGGATTCTACTTCCTTCTTTGCAGCTGATTGAAATTGATAAACAGAAACGGTGAAGCATATATTCATGACATCTGATCTTATCGACCACAAGCATGCATCAGCATTAATGTTTACTTGTTTGGGTTCATTTGCTGGAATTGCATCATCAACTACTTGGGATAAATGAGGCGTTGTGCTGTAAATGCATGCTAAGACTTTGCTTTTGGGTAATGCTTTCTCTTAAAGGGAAAAAGAGACATTTTTTTTCCTATTAGCTCTTAGGAAGTGTGTATCACTTGCGTAGGACATATCACATGCCCGTGCATATGCATATTTTAGCAATTGATTTTATCTATTAGCATGGCGAATCTTGTACAGAAGCATCTTGGTAGAGAAATTGAAACAATCTTTCCACTGGAGTTGAAAAAATCTGTGTGCATCATCAGAAACCGAAATCATTATACACTGAACTTGTAGTCGTCAAAAGTATGATTGATGCGAGCAACAGACTCATATTATTTATTGAAATAGCTCGCCTCTATGGGAAATAGACATAAGTTTACAAGGTCGGTGCTTCAAATTCGTATACATCTCCGGACATGGCATGTTTACGTGATGAAATAGACATAAGTTTACAAAATCGTTGAGGTTTGTAATACTAAGTATAACGTATTTCTTTTTTCTGGACATATATAACCATGTTCACTATCATGAAATGACTCTTTCTAGTCAAATTTGTATGAGAGGAACTTAGTTTTATTTTTCTTAATGAGGACCTCCTTTTTTATATGCGATGCTTACTAAACAAAAATAGCATCCACAATCGCTTTATCATTCACCAAATAAGTTCACTTTTTTTTGCTATATCATTTTTATCTTTTGACAATCAATAGTCCAACTTTTTATTAATATACTAGAATGATCATTAATTATCGAAGATGATTAATACTATAATAATTAAAAAAAATTATTCAAAGTTGAAAACAAACCTAAAAGAACCCTTAGCCAAAAGTTGAGCTTTGCATCTAATCTATAATCAAATTCTTTTAATATAATTTTTAAATAAATTTTTAAAATATGTATCTTTTACATTACTCTCAACATGAAAATGTAAATGTTATATAGCCATTGTTTCTTTTTTTGCAATTTTAAAAATACTAAAACTAAAAAACTTAATTTGGTCACACCAAATGGCTTTTCAAATATATATTTACCAAATAGTCTTGCATTTCCCTAAAGCACTTTTTAGTTACAGTTTACCAAACAGTTTAGCATTTTAGCATTTTGGAAAACCTCTTTATCTCAAAGGTATTTGCATTCTCCTAAGGGCATTTCCCCAAAACTGAACCAAACAGGTCCAAAGTCACGCATCGTCCCACCCCCACTCCTTTTTTTTTTTTTTTTTTAATTCCCTCATAAACCCTAGTTACCTCCTTGTCCTTGTCCTTCTACCACTCACCGCACGACCCCTTCAGCCCTTCCTCTCCTCTTCCTCCTGATCTTCCTCCTCCTCCTCCTAGCCACACAACCACCTTCCTCTCTGCACGACCCCCTTCCTCTCCTCTTCCTCTTGATCCTTCTCCTCCTCCTCCTCGTTGCCGATCCATTGCAACAGTGGCGGCCCTCACCGCTCTCTCTAGCCATCTCTCGCCGTCGCGGTGGTCCGTTCGTGGCTTCGTCTCGCCGGCGGGAGCTTGCTTTCTCTCTCTTCTTTCTCTCTATTCGGCTTTTTCTCTAGCCGTCTCTCGCTGTCGCTCGCTGCCTCTGCTCCCTCGCCCTCCCTCGCCTCCACCCTCCATCAATTTGCCGGACACGCATCGACACGCGTGTCGAGAAAAGTTGACCGTGTGTTCGACCGTGTCCGACACGCTCCGACACGTGTCGGACACGACACGGAAGCACGGACGTGTCCGTGCTTCATAGGCAATAAGTATCTAACTGGCTGATGATACACCCTCAATATTTACCATATATATATATATATTTCAAGTTCAAAACTTTATCCTAAAATCCCTCTATCTTACCAAATTCAACATGAAAAGTTGCATTTAATCCTATTTTGCTTTCTATACTAAAAGAAATAGGGGCAGAAGCTGAAACTCAAGGATATGCAAATTTGTAAAGTCTAACGTGAGGGACAAAGCTATTCAATTTCAATAACGCACACTTAGACTCAATCAAGCACACATATACTAGTATAACCTTGTGACAAGATCACGTCTGAATTGAACTCAAATATCATCACATGTAGTTGTATATGGCAGTGAATGCTCTCGGCAACTTTCCAAAGCTAATGTATACAAACAAAGCCGTAATTTTCAGAATATTCTTTGATGCAAGATCAACTAAAGGTAAACATGAATCACGTAATGCCAAATTGACAGAAAATCTTGCTATTTCTTTTGACATCCGGCGTGGACACATCACAATAAAAATCAGTTTCAATCAACTTTATTGACTAATTACAAATAAAAACCAAGAGAAAAATAAATCACGATTTCTTATCTCTTCACTTAATAGTTAACACATGAATTAAAGCTCTGACTAACATAGTAATTTTTTATTTTTATTTTTTGGAGTGAACTGATCCAATAGACGATGATGAAAGAAAATAATGCATAGAGTGGGGGTTATACATTTGATCTAACGATCGCTAAGCTACGCGCATGGATGAGAGAGCCTTCTTGCACCTTCATGCTCTTATTGGGCATACACGTGCGAGCAATTACCAAACAATAAAAATAAAAAAACCTGCGAGCATATGCACAGTCATAGGTCCACACCGCAGTCCCAAGCAAGCACGACCAAGTCACGCCACCATTTGGTGGAACTTGCTCATAAATCAAGGAGAATAACGCCATTCGCAAACTACATAGAGACGGATCAAGGAGTCGAACTCATATTCGACATTAAGGATTAAGGTAAACTTAACTCTTCAAGCACATCATAGTCCTTCAGATCATCAGTCCATTTTCTTATTTTCAGTTAACATGACAAAAACATCCACAGCGTCATTGAAGCATGGTCTATTAGCAAAAACGAGAATTCAGTATAATAACAAAATAGAACATCCCAAGGCTCAATTAAAGGACATACATGATAACGGTGACAGCACAACTGGAGCGGCGGAGGTAGAGGTATCAATTGTGGCGGTGTCGGCAATGGCAATGGTGGTGGTGACAATTTCAGTTTGAGAATCTTTTAGCAATTACCCTAAAGATTATTGGAAAAATGTTAAATAATATGAAAAAAATAAAATAAGAATTGGTAAAAACTATTGAAAAAGATGAGAAAAATAGAATTAATTCACTGATATGTGCAAGCATTGGCCTTGAAGTACAAAACTCAGTGCAATAGACTCTAGCGGCTATCTTCCCAAAATACAACAAACCTTCTTCTTTATTTTACATTGAATAATAAAAGGAGCAAGAATAACGTTATGTGTATAACCTAGCAAGGAAGAAGAAAATAAGAAAATGATTTTTTCTTTTTTAAATTCATTGACACTTTTTCAATGTGGTTTGAAGTTTTGATTTTATATTCAAATAAAAGAGAAAGCCGTTAGGAAACCATTTTGATAATTATTGAAGAAGATGACTATTGTATAGCCGTTATAAAATAATGAAGAGTTTATGAGGGCCAAATAAATCACGTTAGAAATTCATTATGTCTTTTTTGTAAAACCTTTATAAAATTGATAGCTTTCATCGTGGTCATAACTTCTAACAAATATTTTTTAATTGCTAAAATATCCAAAAAAACTGCTCAAATATAACAGGAGGATATTATCTCATTTGAGACTCGAACTCACATCCAAATCCAAAAAAAAAACCAGGGAATGGTGAATCCCGGTCTCCAGTTGTACCAAAACAGGGAGGAGGCCTTACCTTGTATGTCATAGTCGCCGGTCGAGCCTTTACAAGGAGGGTTCGGCAAGCGTCGCGAGCAAGAGCGAGCATCGGCAACAGGAGTTTCACCATGAACTAATCACTTCGAGACCTTGGGACGTGGAGATGAGAGCCTCTTGGGGACAGCCTGACCGATTGTGACCAGAAGCGAGACGACACTGGAAATGTCCGGTGATCAAAAGGGCGTGAGGTCGTGTGAATGATCAGTGATTGAGCGAGGAGAGCTGAGAGCCAGCCGGAGAAAAAAAGGATCTCCGAAAATCGTCTCTCGCAATCTCTCTCGTGTGCACTTTGTCTTTTACGCCCCTTCCTCCTTGTGAAATCGTTGGCTGGTTTTCATTGGAGAGAAAAAAATCCCTTTCTCAAGCTCATTAAGCTCATTAGGGCCTGATTATTAACGTTTCTATTTCTTTGTAATTCTGTTCTTTTATTCCATGGAACAAAAAAAAAAAATAAAACAGAAATCCATTTGGTAATTTCAACTAATTTTCCTATTCCCTAAAATAGAAAAGTGGCCGAGCAATAGATTTAGAACGAAAATAAGAAGTAGGAAAAAAAATCTTCTTATTCCCAAAAACAATATCTAAAAATAAGTCTATTTTTTTTTTCTTCTTCCTCCTTGCTGCTCATGGCCACCCACTGCCGGCCGTCACCGGCCACCCGCCGACCGCCGTTGCCGAACACCTAATCCATGATCTAATCGGCTTATGGATAATAATAACAGGAAAATTGTCTATAAAGTCCTAAACCTATTGTACTTTTGCCAATTCAGTCCTAAACATTTTAACTTTGCCAATTGAATCCTAAACCTTTTCACTTTTTACCAATTCAGTCCATCCGGCCAATTTTGGCCAAAAAATACTGACGTGGATGCCGGCGGTGCCACATAGGACTATCGGTGCTGACGTGGACAATTTTTAATAATATTTTAATATTTTTTTTGAATTTAAAAAAAAAATTAAATTTTTCAAAATTTTTTTTTTTCTGTTTATTCCTTTTTTTTTTTTTTTTTTCTTTTTGGCCTTTTCCAGTGGCCGGCCACCGGCCACAGCCGACGGCTAGCCTCGCCCGCCACAAGCGAGGCTTAGCCGAGCGAGGAGGAGCACTGGCGAGGGGAGCCCTCGCCCAGGCACGGCCCGGCAAGGTCGCCTAGGTGAGGCCGACCCTCCCCTAGGCTAGGGCGACCTCGCCGGGCGTCAGCCAGGCAACGGCGATGCCGAGCGAGGTCGCCTTGGCCTCGGCGGGGGCCGGCCTCGCCAGATCTGGCGAGGGGAGCCCTTGCCGGGGCTCGCCCTTGCCCAGGCGAGCATTAGCCTCGCCCTTGGCTGGGCGGGCGATGGTCGGCCACGGGCCAACGCTCACCCGACCAGGGGCGAGGGCTGGCCTCACCAGATCCGGTCTAGGTGAGGCCGACGCTCGTCGGGCGAGGGTGAGCCCGGCGAGGGCTCCCCTCATTAGATTTGGCGAGGCCAGCCCTTGCCGGGGCCAAGGTGGCTTGCCTGGCGTCGCCGTCACTCGACTGACGCCCGACGAGGCCACCTTGGCCTGGGGGAGGGTCAGCCTCGCCCAGGCAACCCTTGCCGGGCCGTGCCTGGGCGAGGGCTCCCCTCACCGTGCTCCTCCTCGCCCGAGAGGCCAAGGCGCCGGCTTTGGCCAATGGCTGGCTGTTGCTTGTGGCCGGCCACCGGAAAAGGCCAAGAAAAAGCCAAAAAAAAGAAGAAGGAATAAACAGAAAAAATTAAAAAAATAAAATAAAATATTATTAAAAATTGTCAACGACAACGTCGGGCAGTCCTACGTGGCACCGTTGGCATCCACGTCAGCATTTTCCCACCAAAATTGGATGGATGGATTGAATTGGTAAAAAGTGAAAAGGTTGAGGACTCAATTGGCAAAGTTAAAAGGTTTATGACTGAATTGGCAAAAGTGCAATGAGTTTAGGACTTTTTGGACAATTTTCCCATATAATTACAATAGCAATAACAATAATAATAGTAGTAGTAGTAGTAGTAATAATAATAATAATAGTAGTAGTAGTAGTAGTAGTAGTAGTAGTAGTAGTAGTAGTAGTAATAATAATAATAATAATAATAATAATAATAATTTATTATTATTATATAATATAATATAATATAATATAATATAATATAATATAATATAATATAATAATAATAGCAGTAGTTTCGTTCACGTGACACCTAATCAATGATCTAATCGGGCGGACTTCGAGCATTGACTTGGACCGACAATGATGCGAGCAATGACGTTATTGAGGAGCCTCTCAAACATTGCAGCGACTAAGAGAAGTCTCTTCAATCTTGTCTTTCCCTCTACTTAAGTGGCTCCTGCTTTTATCTTTTCACCACAAAGAAACTTTCTTAAGGGCAAATTCTTCAATGGCAGAGGAAGTGATATTGTTGGACTTCTGGCCGAGCCCGTTCGGGATGAGGGCTAGGATCGCCCTCAGAGAGAAGGGCGTGCACTTTGATCTGAGGGAGGAGGAACTTCTGAGCAACAAGAGCCCCCTGCTCCTGCAGATGAACCCAGTCCACAAGAAAATTCCCGTCCTCATCCACAACGGCAAGCCAGTTTGCGAGTCCCACAACATCGTCCAGTACATCGACGAGACTTGGGGTCCCGAGTCCCCTCTCTTGCCTTCCGATCCTCACGAGCGCGCCCGTGCCAGATTCTGGGCCGACTACGTGGACAAGAAGGTAAGACAGATAGAACATCTTTCGATAATTTCCTTGGTAAGTGCGCTTAACATCAAGATATGACATGAGGGTGCAGATATCTCCTGCGGGACGGACGGCATGGAGATCGACAGGGGAGGCCCAAGAGGCGGCGAAGAAGGAGTTCATCGAGGGCCTAAAGGTGCTGGAGGGAGAGCTTGGGGATAAGGCTTACTTTGGAGGCGAGAGGTTTGGGTTTTTAGATGTGTCGCTAATACCGTTCTATACCTGGTTCTATGCTGTGGAGACGTTGACTGGTTGTAGCATCGAGGAGGAGTGCCCCAAGTTGGTGGGATGGGCCAAGCGGTGCATGCAGAGGGAGAGCGTGGCTAGGTCGTTGCCCGACCAGCACAAGGTCTATGACTTCATGTCGGAGGTCAGGAAGAAGGTTCAGGCGCAGTAATAATACTTTAGTCTCATTATGGTCATTTCATGACTCTTTTGTTCAAAACTCCTCTCCTTCGGATGAGGCTTAGCTCTTTCTACTTTCATGATTTACTTTTGGTATTTGAGTATTTCTGGATTAGCTAATAAACTATATACACCATTTCATGAATTCCGTTTCACATTATGCTTTGTGTTAGTCACGCACGTGCACCACAAGTGATGGAAATTGATCAATTCCGTTGTCAACCATATGTATTTGGGGATAAGCAATCAAATCAGTTGAAATCAGGAACCGAATTGACTAGCCTAACCCAGCCGATTTCAAGAGTGTTCACTAGTTTCCGTTTCCCAACTTGAAACCAATCAATTCTTAGGTGGAGGTCATTCTTGATGCATGCAGTTTTGAACTAGTTTATAATCAAGTCCTATGAGCCTTTGAATTGAGAAATTCATTAATGGGATTGAACATTATTTCTCTCCTATGCATGCGGGTAGGGGTGATCGACTTCAGGGTGGATGATTCTCACCCTAGAACCGGGAACCACCCACTAAAGAACAATTCCGAAAAATTGAAACTAGAAATTGTCCGTTAGTTCCATGGTCCCACCAAGTTTCAGACAATTACTGGTTTATTTTACAACAAGCCATGAACTTGTCCCACCAAGCTTCTTCTTCTTCTTTTTTTCCCAACAAAAAAGAATGCTCTATTTATCAATTGCCATGTTTGTAAAAAAAAAACATGCCTATTCTTTAATTGTTCTGCCCTCATAACAGAGCCAAGTACATGGAACAAGCCCATCCAACACAATAAATTAGACAACTTTGCAATAACACGAGAATCACAATAAGATTTGCCACAAACTTCACAACTTGTGAACCACAAGCTACACTTCGAATGCAACCCAAAGAGTTTCCTTTTAAACAAGTGCAAAGAATACTTCACTTTCCTCACAATACTTCGGATAGTGAGTACAATAACACAAGAATCACAACAAATTTACCAAAAAGTTTACTACTTGTGAAGCTGGTGAATCGTTGTTGACACCTAAATTTTGACAATCCAGTTGTTTATTCATTGCATAAAAACTAGGGATTAATTTTACCCCTAAAAAAAATAGAATTAAAATTACAACATATAGCTTTAGGAGCATCCATTTTATATTATTCCATTTTCGCATTGGACCGACGGCGATCGTTGATTTTTTTTACAACAGGGGATTTTTCACATATTCAGGCAATATACACTGAAAGATATATTTTTTGGTGGAAAGGAAAGTTTCAAGTGGAATATTAGAAAAAGATAAAGAGAATATTGCACGTGGGGGCATATATTGAGTAATATATTCTTTGATTCAAAATAAGAAATATTACATAATAAAAGGGAATTGTGCATAATTCAGTAAAGGAAAGTGGAAGTTTAATTTTTGTTTTGGAGCTTAATCTTCTCATGAATATAAAAGAAAGACAATGAGACGTCTTGAGGAAGGGGGCTACACATTGAACATACGGCCATATAGAAAATAGAGGTCTTTATTGATGTCTTCCGTAATCGCACATCCAGGGAGCGCATTGGCTTGTGAGGGAAGAGAGGGTCGGTTACGTTGAGAGAAAAACACACCAATACCAATCTAGAGGTGAAGAGAGAAAAGAAGAACGCGAGGAGGGGGAGCACTCATTAGAGGAAGAGAAGTCAAAAGGGAGCACTTCTCCGCAGGGTTTGACTGGTGCGTCCAGGGGCACCCACGAAATCCACATACGCACAAAGAGAAAATTTCTTTTTTCTCCAGTCACGCCCAACGACGAGTTGCTGTCCCGAAGAGCCTGCTACCACCCGAACACCAACCCGTGACGAATTTCTCTAGGCGATCAGCTCACCTTGCCACCATCGCAGCCTTTCCTTGGTGGAGAATTTGTGGTCAAAGTTTGAAAATTCAATGGGATCATTAGAAGATTAAAGGATCCCACGGAGCCAACAGTAAAAGACAAACCAATTAAAAAGGAAAAAAAAGAAAGATTGGTTGTGCTTTTGCCCAATCATCGACGAGTCCCAATCCCTGTTGAGCTTAAAAAATTTTGTTTCGTTGGTCTCGTGGAACCCATCGGGTGACTATCGACGAGCTTAGTGCAACCATGTCAAGTCGCAAGTCAGCCGTCCCCTTGATGATAACACCAACTGATCGAGCAGTACCTGCATCCCGAAGCCATAAATCTTTGTATCGCTCTCTGCAATTGGTGTCTTCACGTCCACAAACAATAGCCCCCGCCGTCTCTCTCTCTCCACAAGAGGAGATTATGACTTAATTAGGCGAGCGAAGCCAATCAAAATTTCTCCACTGTCTGGACCTTGAGGAGGGTACACGTAGCATGGGAATCTCCACTGAGTCATCATCCTCCACCATAGATCTTGGTGCATATATATAAAAAGAAAACAAAGAAAGGTTTACACCTGCTCCTAATCATCTTTGCAAGTTCCTAGTGTTGCAGGCATTTCGAGAAGTCTCTGCCGTAAGGCTGGGAGTTAGCCGTGCACCTCCCCACCGCCTCGTGAGCCATCACCTGTCTCAAATCATCGAGGCATCACCATGAGTCCACCATCTCGGCTGCTGTCCGAGCCAAACCACCGTATGCAGCGGATCGCCACCACGATCCACCGCTAGTTGCCATCCACCACCCTGTTGCCCGCCGATAGTGATCCCGATCCGATTGCACAAATTCCAAATTTGGAAATCAATATTCGGATTAGGTAAAAATTCCGTTTTATTTGATTTTCGAATATTTTGTTTCCTTATTTGAAATATCCATTGATGCACATGATGGAAATTCCCGATACGCTATGATATCCGTAATTTTGAGTAGCCTTTTTAAATTGGGAAATTTCGTAATCTCACACGTGCATATGATTGACAGTCCGATTTCACGCCCGAAATCCGACTCGCAATCGCATGAAAAATCGTCAATCCAATCTCACGCTCGAGATTCGATTCGCTATTTATTTAAAATTGACCAACTCGATCTCATGCGCGAGATATGGTTCATCAATTTTCGGATATCAATCTTATCTTGCTCTGATTTGCCGTCGTGTGGTTTGAGTCGATTTTGTTTTCGTAAAAAGGAAAAAATCCAAAAAAATCTGAGTTAGATTAGGTTCGTTTTAGAATATTCCTCATCTTAGGATTATCTTGCATATTTAGAATAGGAATTTTATTTCGAATTTTTTTTTGAAAAAATAAAAATCCAAAAAATGCATTCATTTAGGATGTTATTTTTTTTTTTGAATTGCACGTTTAATTATGTGTCAATTTTTAATTTCGAATTTCATAAAAAGAAAGAGAAAAAAATTAGAATTTGGGCATTCTTTACACGTCATTGCATATTAGGATAAGATTGCATTTTTTAATTAATTATAGGTTTGGATAATCTCTCTTAGATAGATTGCAAGTTAGAGTTTACCAAGTTAAGATAATATCCTAGTTTAAATTAGGTTTTGGCTTAACCCAATTCTTAATATAAGTTGGATAGAATCTTAATCTAGTTAGATAATTTTTGCACTTTTCTTAATTTCGAATTTCATGAAAAATACAAAAAAATTGTCTTAGAATAAATCAATTTTATCTTTTAGGATAGACCGCATGCTTATATTTTATTCATATCATGTAGTTTACGTCATATTGCCATACCATATCATTCCATGTTAGATTAGTAGCATGCATTGCATAAAGCATGATTCCCATTAAATAAGTGACAACAAAAAAGAAATTGTGTGTTAATTAGAAATCATATCTAGGACTGTCGATATGAATTCTGATCTAACATTGCAGATGCTTTCGTTGTTATGAGATAAGTTCTGCAATTTATTCATTGTTTATCTAGGTGTTAAATTGGTGGTTTGCGCACCTGCATGATCGCCTCACATGTTAGGAAAATAGATTTAAAATCAATTTAAGCTACCTGTAAAAGCATTTTTAAAAAATAAAAGAATGGTACCGAAAGGGCATTAGAGAAATCTAGTGTAACCAAGTCCCCGTACCTATAATCTCTGGTTCATAGGAATAAAGTAAAACTCCCGTTACTTTACTTGAGTTTCTAATCGACCCACCAAAAAATAGATTAGTGGCGACTCCTAGATAAAAATCATTTGCATGTTAAGAACTTGAACCTAAGTCGTGAATTGGTATGGACTTGGGAGAGCCCGAGCTAAGTCTAGGCTTAGTAATCCATTAGCCAAATCATAGGTGGTTCACACCCGAAAAATTGGTCGCGACAATCACAAGTTTCACTTCCAATGTAGCTCAAAGAATTTCCTTTTAAACATGTGTAAAGATTACTCCACTTTCCTCTCGTGCTTCGACCAGTGAGTAGATTGAAGAAATCAAAAAAGGGCAAATTGCGGGAATTAAGGTTTCCAACTTATGGTAAATGGAAGAGATTGAGAATGAGAGAAGGAGGTGAGGCCATGAGTCGTGTTTGTGAGGAATGGCCAGAGGCGCAGCCCTGAGTTAATAAGAGTTGGGATTAGAGGGACAGAAAGACCAAGAGATTTGCTTGAGAAAGTTGAGATGAGAGAAATCGAGATAAGACAAGACAACTAATAAGGGAGATTAGGGATTTACGGTTTTAATTTTTCTTAAAAATCAAAATATAAATTAATGGTCCAATTCGAGTAGACGGTTTCACACCTAGAACTGAGAATTGGACCAATACCTACTAGTTCTTATTATTGGAACCGAGTATTGAACCGATTCCTTGGGAACCATTAGTAATGGGCCAGTCCAATCCAGTTCTAGGCAGCTTCCAATTCTTTTGCATACTCTTCATGTGAGCACAGAGACATACACATAATTAATTTAACACATGCTAGGATAACTAAAGAGAAACAAATGTCAATTGGACTTGGCATGACTTCTTTCCAAAAGGTAGGGAATAGGTTTAGAGGTATTACTCAAAAGACGAGGTGCGGATACCTGGAGTGCCAAAACTTGGCACGGAGGGACACTTAAGTGCCAAAAGTTTGGAAAGTGACATTTAAGTGCCAAAATCGGAGCAAAACGGATCACTTAAGTGCCAATCCGGCCAAAATCTAGCCAAAATGCCGATGTGGCAATTTTCCGACGAAGCAAGTGCAAAACGGCGTCGTTTTGCACGCTGACATTGCTAGACAATATAAAAACGACGTCGTTTTGGTGTTGACGTGGTAAAAAAATTTATATAAAAATTAATTAAATTAAATTTATTTAAAACATTTAAATATTAAAAAATATTTAAAAACTAAAAATTAAAAAAATATATGTTAATATTTAGTTTTTTTAATATTTTTTATTTTATTTTTAAATTTTTAAATAAATTAGTTTTAAATTTAATTTAATTAATTTTTATATTAATTTTTTATCACGTCGCACCAAAATGGCGTCATTTTGCACTTCATTCATCGGAAAATCGCCACGTCGGCATTTTGGTAAGATTTTGACCGAATTGGCATTTAAGTGATTCATTTTGCTCCAATTTTGGCATTTAAGTGTCACTTTCCAAACTTTTTGCACTTAAATGTCCCTCCGTGCCAAGTTTTGGCACTTAGGGTGTACTTTGTCCCTCAAAAGACAATTCGAATGGTTCATCAAATCAAATTATTTTAAGGATCCAAAACGATCCATCAATTGGGATCGTGGGCTCTCCTAAACCCGTATCTTGCTCAACGTTGAATATTTCATATTAGTTATCTAACAACCTAATATTTCTAAGATTCCCTACTAGCCATTTAGAGTCAGCTAGAAATCAATTAAGACATGGGAGGGTCGTCTCAATTCCTACACAACCAAAATTTCTAATTTCTGGAACTTGTTTACACTAATAGTCCTATTAGCACTCTTTCGGTATCTAACTTGAAAATGTGCTATCTAAGAGGTTATTCACTCTTAATTACTATTTATTATCCTAAATGCATCAATCCACTAAGTGAGCAAGTAACCAATCATTCTAGAGAGAGAAATTGACAAACAAGTTATTGAAATGACTTTGATGTAAACATCTAGGTATTGAAAGCATTTAGGTAACTGTACGAGAAATGATAACCTAATACGAGTTGGACAAAGAATATCTATGGTCTCGTTGTAAATGTTAGGACACGAAACCCCCTCCCAATAAGCTTGACATTTTATATTAATACTAGTTCCTAAAATTGAGTTAGATTAGGGCGTGCATAATTATACTGGTTTTTATTACGCAACAAGACTAGCCTAAGCTCAACTAACCATTATTTAACAAGCTAATCATGAGTCTAATTGGTTTTTACTCACTAAACTAGACTAGAGCCTACGTTAGTTTAATCATTAAATCTAAGGCTGCGTTTGGTCGACCGGATAAAAACCGGGATAGGATATGTTTTATCCTATCCTGCATTTGGTAACTATCTAGGATAGGATAAGGTCGGATATAGACCGGATATAGACCGGATAAAAAAATCCGAGGGGGGGGTGGGATAAGGTCAGATAGGATTTCTTTTATCCGAAACATAAAACCCTAGGCTTTTTTTCTTTCTTCGTCGTTCATCCACAGACGACTCTCTGTTTCCAAAGTATCGACGTTGAAGCATTCTCCTCAATAGCTCTCCGATCCTCATCGAAGTTTTACGAAAGCGACAGATTTTCAAAGGTAAATAATCATTCTCTCTCCCTTTCCTCGCCCATCCAGCGACAGACGCTTCTTTGAGGGCTAGTTCTTCCATGTGCAGAGCAGAGGAGGCCACGACCTTCTTTGCAAACCCAAGGATCAACGTCCCCCGATCATCCCGAGCGATTCCGGCAACTGACCCCTCCAACGAATCGGCTAGCCAGGACCAAGAGCCATCGATTTTCATCTTCACGAAGCCCTTTCCCGGCAGCAGTGACCACGAACACAGTATGCTTCTCTTCTGACTTATTCTGGATTTTCCTTGAAGTGTTCGGTTTGATGAAATCCTTGCTCAGAATGATTGAAATACCCATTTGTATTTTGTGGCATTCCTTCCCGTGTAATTGGACCAAAGTCTCCTCGAACAGCTTCTTAACAAGAATAGACAAGTGGATTTACGAGCTTCTCATATTAGCTTTCGGAAACCGAATAAGTTAGATAAGAGGTTTGCCAAATGTTGAGTCGTTGTTGATGACGATGAAAATGTCGTGTGTTGTAGAAGAAAGGTGAAACATCAGAGTAGCTTTTAATCTTCTAATTGGGCAGACTCCTCTTGTTTCTTCTTTCTCGATGAACATCAAATTGGATGAATGGGTGTTGTGGGCCAGAGGGGAAGAGTGTACAAGTTATGGGTAGTTTTTTTATGGATCTGGATTTGATAGTTTGAATGTGCATGTAATGCAAATTATTCTAGAAGTATGTACAATTTATGGGTGGTTTTTTTATGAATCTGGATTGGAATTTTGAATGGGCATGTGCTGCAAATTATTCTAAAAGTTAGCTTCTTTTTCTTCATTCTAGCATTGATCGAAAAGTTTGCTCCTTACTCTTAGCTTGTGATAGATTCAATGTTTATCCAACCTTTGGTGTGAAAGAACGAAACCTTTTTTTTTTTTTTTTTTTTTGTGGTGGGGGTGGGAAGAGGGGGAGCTAGAGATTTGAGATAAGGAAAATAGAAAAGCTAAACATAACTCCTTTTGTAATAAAAGTTGGTGTGATTGTCATAACTTGAATTCCAATTTTCGTTTTTAAGAGCTTGAGATTCATGCTTGATTGCTTGAGTTTAAAAGGAAAATGATTAACAAAGAGAAGCACGCCATGGATGTGGGAAAAGCCCTGCTTATTAATCCCTTTCTATTCCCCTGCACTAGGAGAATTTATTGCCATCTTGAAGGTTTACTGTTCACAGTTAGTTCAATGCATTGCTTCTATGACCCTCCACTAAAAGATTGATTCTCAATGAGATTGATCTCTAATGCCCTAGGGTCTTTTTATTACACTAGGAATCAATTTGGCATATATCTGAAAGTTTCTTTGGTTATAATTTTTGCACACTCCTTTTGTTTGGGACCTTTTCATGTAGCATGTGCTGGAGTTCCATTATAAATTAATTTGGGAATAGATATATAAATGTATATGTATATAACTTGGCATTGATATTGAAAATATGACATTCAATGCTACATTGTTCTACTCTTTGGAGAATTAATCAAGATCATTGATAGATTATAGTGAGTTACTATTGATATCGCGTCGCCTGCGAGGGAAGGATATATCTTGTTGTGTGGGTTAAATATCGTGGCTGATTGAATGCTGAGTTAGTTTTCTGTTTCTCTGTTTTTTTGTTACTTTAAGAAATCTAGGAGTGGCTCAATCGACATAGATGCTGAGCTAGTTTTCTGTTTCTCTATCTCTATCATTAAATTTTCTTTACCATGTTATCTTCCATCATTAAATTTTCTGAAATTGCAATGAGATGTTTAGGAATGGAAGGTAGCAATTTCAGTCAAACTCAAGGAAGGGGAACAAAGAGAGACCGACGTATATGGACAATAGATGAAGAAAATGCACTTCTAGATGGTCTTCAAGAATTAGTTACGCGAGGAATGAAAGCCGATAACGGCTTCAAGAGTGGTTACATGGTTATGTTAGAGAGGTGGTTTGAAGAAAAGTTCCCTTGTTCTGGCATCAAGGGTAATCCTCACATAGAGTCGAAAATGAAAAACTTGAAAAAGTTGTATAATCAGATATATGACTTGAGGAATCAAAGTGGCTTTGGGTGGGACCATGAAAAGCATTGTGTTGATATTCATTCTAAGGATAGTTGGCAAAAATATTGCAAGGTTTGTGTCACTTCTTCTCATTTTTCTTCTTTATTAATTGTTTCATTTTTAACAAAATAATATAATTTTCTTTGTAGACCTATCCAGGAGCTGCTTCTTTGAGAGGGAAGTCCTTCCCTCAATATGATCGACTAGCAACCGTATTTGGAAAAGACCGTGCCAAGGGAAATCTCAGTGAAGACCCTTCAGAAGCTCATGCGGCTGTAGATCATGAGGAAGGTGAAAATCATGATAATATGGCAACCAACGGTGTAAGTCAAAACTCACCACCACTATCATCTTCTCAGACACAAAATGTTTCTGATTCTTCAAGAAGAAAAAGGGCTAAAGCAAGTGACAAATGGACTGCTGGCTTAGTTGAGATAGCAGGAACTTTTGGCTCATTCTTGGAAAAAACTAACGAGAGAATGGAGATGATTGCTAGCCGCATTGGACATGCCAAGGACTTGGATAATGACAAACGCAAAATCAATGAGGAGCTTCTTCAAATGTCTTTAGGTACTATGGATAGAATAAAATTATGCAGAAAAATTGTGAAGGATCCTGAAAATATTCATCTATTTTTGGGATTTCAAGGAGATGACAGGAAAGCATTTGTGGAATTACTTCTCCAAGAGATGAGAGAAGAGAATGAGTGATGATTGAGTTGTTTCTGAGTTTGTAGGAGATATGTTTACTCTCCATACTTTAATGTTATCTTTTTGGACCTTTCGGTTGTAGCCATGACTTGAAAAGAGGCGGATATGGCTTGAAACTTTTATCTCTATGTTCATTGCCAAGAAAACCATTATCTATAATATTCCTTGCCTCTGTCTTTTATTTTCATAAATAGTTTCTCTGTCTCTTTGGCAAAAAACCTAGCCATGAACTTAAAAGAAGCCTTGAGTCAAGATAGTTCGCATCTACTACTTTAGATGGACGTGAACATGAGTTTACTTTGGTCAAAATGCAGCTGGCCAATACTCAACAAATGTAATGTACTTTATAAATGTGAATTGTTCAAAGATCGTTCGTTAACGTGATTAACTCTCATTGCATCACGAGCGGGGATAAAAAAAAAAGCGAATGAACTTTGGACTTTATGCTTTGTTCTAATTGGGCATTTGTTTGATTTGGTATTTGACTTGTAACAAAATGGAAACAAATGAAAAACTTGTAAGAGAGAAAAAGAATTCATGTTTCGAAGTGAATATATTGAAATTGAGGTTATTCTAAAAACGTTTGATGTTGAAGGGGGTATCCAAAAGATTATTTCAAAAGAATGGAAAAGATTATTACGATGCGTAATCATGAAATTCGATGAAAATCTGTTAATTTGAAAAAAAGATATATTGTTTTGGATGATTTTGTGAATATTAAACCTGCAAATTTATACTTGCCTAATGTTATTGTTTTTAAAATATCTGAATTTAAATACGTAATTCACCAAACGTTAGATTGGATAGGATATGAGGATATTCGACTTTAAATCCGTAGTTCACCAAACAGTAGATTGGATAGGATATGATGATATCCGACTTTAAATCCGTAATTCACCAAACAGTTGATGGGATATGAAGAAATCCATGGATTTTTTATCCTATCCTATCCAGTCCTATCCCGTTTAGAAATCCGGACGACCAAACGCAGCCTAAGTCTATTAACCAAGCTAACTTGAACTAGATTAATGACCCTAACACTAGACACCTTCTTGAAATGCCTCCGTAGATTGCCCTTCTCTAGTAACCTCTGCCTTCATCTCACTGGCCATCAACCGTTGATTGCCAATTCGGATTCAACTCATACAAAACTCAAAGGAAACATCAAGAGGATCACACAATTTAATCGACCAACCAAAATTCGAGGTCCATGCAATTCGAATATCCCCACTACCTCCTCACCGATCTAATGATTTATTAATTGAGGTTAATGATAATTAACCTACATTTGCATTCGCAAAGCAATAGGCTAACGTCATTAACCCCTAATTGAATTCTAAACCCTTGCCTAAACTAACACGTGAAGAACATGATACGCGAAATGGAAAGGGAATCAAAGCATCCATTAGTAAGGATAATTAAGCACTTTGATTTAAGCACGCAAATCTAGTGAACAACCAAGCAAAGGCATATATCCCACTAAGAAAACAATAAGTTTATTTTTAGAATTTTATCATTATTTTTTAATCTAAGAAGGAACTTGGCCAGGGCCTTTGGACCCAGTTAGACATTATATAAGATGCAGATACCTAGAGTACCAAAACTTAACACGGGGAACATTTAAGTGCTTCTGAAATGTATACTTAAGTGCCAAAATTGGAGCAAAACAAATCAGTTTGGTATCGACGGTGAGAAAATCCGACCAAAATATCAACATGGCTTTTTTCTAGTGAGACAAGTATAAAACGATCGTTTTACATGCTGACATGGCTAGATAAGCCGAAAACGTCCTTGTTTTGCACGCTAACATGGCTAGCTTCTTTTTTTTTTAAAAAAATTAGTTTTGAATTTAATTTAACTCAAATTCAAATTCAACTTCAAATAAGAGGCAAAACAACAAGCCTTTTGCAATCTTCTTCTTCTTCTTCTTTTAAAGTTTAGTTTTAAATTTAATTCAATTAATGGTTAAATTCAAATTCAAATAAGAGACAAAAGGAAGTCCTTTTGGCTCTTATTTACTAACTTAGCTTTCCGGCGAGCCACATAAATGAATTATATTATTAAAAATTAGCCACGCCAGGTTTCCGGTACCCTTCACTAGAGTTGGCATTTAAATATCCCAATTTTTTAGAGAAAATGGTACTTAAGTGTACCTTTCAAAACTTTTGATACTTAAGTGTCCTCCCTATCAAGTTTTGGCACTTACGTTATATTTCTGCCGACATTATATATTTATCTTGGGGTTCAAAGTACCACCAACAAAGAAGACCCAACTACTTTGTTACACCAAAATTCCAAAGGAAGGGAAAATAATAACCAAAGAATAAAGTACCTTAATTTGAAACTCTCGTAGATGGAAGCAATCATTCACGACACAGAGTCCCCTTTTTGGAAAAGGCTTCTAAGAGCTCGTCTATAAATGAAACACATTGCCCAGATAGTTAGAAAATTCAGCAAGAAATGGAGCAAATCATTGGGACATTTGGGATGAAGGGTGAAGGGAGCTTTACTATATGAGAGGCCAAATTATTTTGTGAGAAGTAAGCAACTATGAATTTCTACACATGGAAAATATATTTGTGTACCGGGGAGTAATAGACAACTAAGGAAGAAAAGGATGGTTTAGGGTTTATGGGGGTTTGGCGAATTTGGGTGAATCCGCCTTCTATGGAAAATCGATGATGTGGGAAGAGTGTATTGTTAGGTACGTGGTGTTTATGGTTAAGGGAAGAGGGAAAAAAGGATTAGAGTTTGAAAAAGGCAATTATCACCATGGATAGAGAGAGCTCTTACCTAGAGAGAGATTTGTGGTGATCCTAGTGCTCTATCTATCACCATGGATAGCGAGAGCTCTCCCTTGAAGAGAGCACGTCATAAGAGTTTGTAAAAGGCAACTATCACCAGGGATAGAAAGAGAGCTCTCACTTGGAGAGAGATATGTGGTGTTCGTGGTGCTCTATTGATCATCATGGATAGCGAGAGCTTTCCCTTTAAGAGAGCACGTCCACGAACCTCACATGGACATACTCTATGCTTTACCATTATCCTTCATTATTGAGCTTGTATATAGCATTACACCAATTTGGGCTTTAGGTTCACTGGGCTTTTTAACACCTCCACAAACAACACGGTGACTATTATGTAATTATGTAAATTCTTAGGGCCAAGAAATTTAAACTCAACTACACGTTTAGTAGACTCTGTCGTCATTTCTCGCATCACCTGCTCTTTAGATAATATTAACATGAATGAAAGTGTTGCGCCTAGGATAGGACCTTAATGAGCTTATTCATACGAATAATGTGCCTTAATGCGATGAGGTATGATGAAGTGAAAATTCATTTAAATTCAATTCAAGGAGACTCGAAAAGAGTTGAATATGAACTATCCGTGTGATATTCAGAAATTCACACATCAATTACTAATATATAGGAAATAAAAACAATAAGTGTCACCAATAGAAAGTTCAATTGGACTATTGACTTTATAGTGCATTGAAGATCTATAATGTATTTCCGTATTTATGACTTTCAAAATGTGATTCCACCTAGGTGTAATTATTGAGCATTCATACATAAGTTGATTTTATGGAGTGATGGTGAATCACATATGACAATAGTGATTGTTATCGGGGACTGCTATACTTTGAGTACACATATTGAGAGATTTTCATGTTAATAATTTAGAGTTAAGATTCTCCTAGCGTCTATTATCTTTCACCATAATTTTAGTAAGTTCAATATGTTTTTGGGGTTTATCAGTGCTTAGAATGGATACCGGTTTCCTTGATATATAACATCTCCTAGTAGCTTATAAAATATCTTTATTAGGCAATCCAGTTGTAGCCATGTGTAGTTTTTTTACTTGACCACATCTCCCTCATTTTCAACCATAAGTTTTAACCATGGAATTTCATCATGCATGACCTCAACGTTGTTAACTTTAGCTCATCATAAACTTAAATCATCATTCATGCATCTATTTGGGCGCACTCTCTCTCTCTCTCTCTCTCTCTCTCTCTCTCTCTCTCTCTCTCTCTCTCTCTCTCTCTCTCTCTCTCTCTCTCTCTCTCTCTCTCTCTCTCTCTCCACAAATGTTTTTAACCCCAACGTTATCACGGTTTTTAACCTTAGTTAACTAAAATGTATTATTTTTAGTTCATGAGATATACATGTCAAGATCTTCTCTATCGCTCATTAACACTTGACATGAATGCAACTCAAATAATGCATCCTCGTTCATGCATTATACCCGGCCAATGATTCCCTTACCCCCCTAAAAAAATCAAACATCTTCATATTTCCATCGAAAATCTTGCCATGTGTCACTTAAGTGTTAACTCACTTGCTCCTAAATGAAGACATTAAACTTAGCCTATCAAATTATATCATGTATTTTAACCTTTGTCAATTAATACTATTGATGAATCCTTCTTTTACTTGGCCAAGAAGAGGCCATCTTTCATTTTGATTAAAATATCTTCTTATAGCTTATCCTATTAGGTCACTTGTAAGATTAAATATATTCCTTGGATTGGGGCACCACTCTCCTCTTTACACCTAAAGCCCCACATGTATTCTTTGGATTGAAGAACCATTCCTCTTTTTACACCTAAAGCTTTTAATCCAACGCCATAATTACTTTTTACCCATGGCTAGTTGTTTTCATGCTTTTGTATTTCATGAAAGCTTCTAAATACATTCCCCTTAGCCATACACTTTCATTCCCAATTACTTCAAGTCCTTAATCGCTCTTTATCGATTCTCACTTTCCAATCTTTTTATTAAAAGCAAGGATTCCACTCTTGCGTTGTCGAAGCTTCTAATTTATCCTTTCAAGTTTTCACAAGGTGAATTTTGGGCTTCCTATTCATCTTGTCAGATTAGTTTTGTTGTTTAGAAAGATTGAGAGTTGTTAATGTTTGTTCTTGTTCACTTTGCTCTGAAGGTGATTAAAGTTTTGAGTTGTCCAAATCTTTGTTCAAGATAAGTGAAAATTGTAAGGGCTAAGTTAGATTAATATACTTAGTACTCTTGACTTGATAGGTTATTGGTTGTTAACTAGTATTTGGCTATTGTCGTCAACTGTGGTTAAGCTACGATAATGGTATGTGAAATTCTTGTATTCACTTGAATTTGATCATTAAGCTTGTTACATGCCTAGGATGTGGTTGATGGGTTTCTTGTGGGTATTTGATTATTTTTCTAAGATGTGATGGCGATCTTTTGGTGATAAGAATGTGGAAACGACGAACATTAAACCTAAAAGTGATATTCCCATTATTCAACTAAATTACCAATTTACTAGTTAAGCGTTCTTGATCTTATGTTGTCTATCAGTTGGGTTGTCGATGTCATGTTGTTGATTATTGGGGTTATCGATGCCATGTTGTTAAGTATTTGGATTGTTAGTGTTCATATGGTTGATTCTCTGATAATGTTATCATTTCCCTGCATGAGAAATCATTATCATTATTCGTGTATATGATCATTGAAGGGACAACATGATTATATTTCAAAAGTAAATTGCATGAAAAATCATTGTGCATCTAATGTTGATTCTTGAAATGAACGTTGATTTCATTATTTACGCAAGGGAGACCATATGGTTATAATGCTAGCATGTGAATTGTTGCTACGTGAGTAAATATAGAAAGAATTATCAAAAGTTATGTCTCTTGCTCACATATTAATGGGGACGATACCTTGGAGTTGGGATGCCTCGAAGCAGAGATGCCCCAAGGGATGCCGAGGGATGCCTTGGGAGTTGGGATGAAATGAGATGAAATGATTAATATAATGCATGACTATATGCATACATGTTTATTAATGAACTAATCAATGATAATCATACATCATAATCTGTTAGGTCATATGTTTGCATTGAGTGAATAATCCTATGTGATATCGTTCATGGTTTTCATCGACATAACATGATAGGCAAATTAGTGCATCCATTTATTTGATTGTTTATCATAGTTATTTTGTATGGTATGTGATCGTTGTGCTTTGCGTATTGAGTAGTAAACTGATCTCCTACCTTAGACTTAAAGATTTTATTTACTGAGCTTTGGCTCACCCCTCACTAGTTAGATTTCTGCTTGTACCAGAATTGTTGGTAATACATACCAATTATAATTCTATTATAGGGGTCGTCGTGGTATTATTAGAGTGGGTTCACCATCGGTTTGTCGCTGGTATTGGAACATCGACTATGAGATAATTGTATCGTCAAGGGGCTTCGATGGTTTTTTTGGTTTTAATGGCTATGGCTTGTTCATTGGCGAGATTTGTCGATCAACAATTCGGGAGTTCGAGAGCTTTTAGATTAACGCTTCTGAAAACCACTCGTAAGGCTTAGACTAGAGTGTGCTATGAAAGTGAAGACAGGTTGCTATATGGAAAGTTTCGATGTATATTAGCCGAGGTTAAATTATTTGCTCAATTAAGGATAAATTATTTATTCATCAGAGAATTGAAGTAGAGTTAAATTATATTCACATTTGAAGTTTACATTAAATGAAAATTTGGGTCGTTACAATATGAGTCATGGGTCGAAAATGCATAACATGCCCTAATTGACTACCATGAGACATCAAAAGCCGATGTGGGAAAGCTCATGGGTTGACTGCCCACAGATCTAATGGCCACTTGGCCCACTTTGTGCCTTCGATCAATCCCCGAATCAAAGATTGATATCCCCTTTTTTGACCTAAAGATTATCTGGATCAAGATAATAAAATTCCACACATGAAAAGATAAATGTCTATCAAGACAGGAGGCACTAACATTATAATGAGGAGAGAAGGTAAATTCACTCATCATGTCTAGGTCTTATTCTTTTTTTTTTTTTTTTTTTGTAAGTCCTACTCTATTCCTATTCTACACTCACTCTCAGACTTTTGCCATGTCTCTTGCAGGGCGTGGGAGTCGAAACCCACTCTTGAAACTTACGCGTCCCCACCCCATCCCCCATGAGAAGGTGGGGATTTGAACCCCTCACCTCCCCTTTCCATGTTGGAAGGGTGGTCACTAGGGCGAATCCCAGTGGTTGTCTAGGTCTTATTCCGAGGGGTGCTTTTTGCATCAGGGAACTATTTATAAATGGACTTTGAGACTCTAAAAATCCTTAGACAAATGCAAGTGACAATTTTTGTGAAGAGTTTTAGAGAAATGGAATTGCATGTCTAAAGCCTCCAAAGGCCTTTAGTCCAATACAAGCCCTATTTAACTTTGCGTTTTGTGCATTTCTAAAATACTAATTCATTTTTTTTCCAACTTTATCCTCACTAAACTTTCAAAATTTCGGAAATGCCTTCACCATTTTCACCTCGTGTGATGTCACTAACGAACCAAATATGGTGTCAATGACCTTGATTGAGATGACACGACCTCAAGCGATGGCTACCCTCACATGACCCCAGCAGTTGACGACCCTCCCTAGGGATCATCTGGTGTGACCTCAAGCAACAATTGACAGCAGCCTAAGCCCTTCGCCAACGTCTAGCAAAGGGTTTGAGTTTCATTTTAGGAAAAAAAAATATAAAAGCAAAAGTCATTCACAAAAGTGATTTTTCCCAAATAACTAGGGGCGATCAATTCCTAGTCCAGTACCATCCTGGAACCTGGAACCAAACTAGAGGGATCCATTTCTAGTTTCCTAAATTGGGGACCAAACCAAACTCAGTTCGGTTCAAGTCTCAAGCAGTCCAATGGAATCAATCAAGTTCAAAGGAGAGAATGCCTCAAATTCCATGACATGTGAATGAGACCCAGAGAAAGGGAAAGATTGATAGAGGAGAGTAGGCATGAGCGTTGTAAGGCGAAAGGGAAAGATCGAAAAAGGAAAGAAGCATGCATGATACATTTTTTAAAAAATGAATAAATAATAAATAACCGATTAGGCGATTCAATTTGATCCGATTCCTCCTTTGGAATTTGGAACCCATCTGCCCAAACACCAATTCCACTTGTAGGAATTGGGAACTATAGTAAATTGACCAGCTCAGTCCGATTCAAGCAATTCCTAGTTTGATCAGTCCATCTAAGTCATCCTTAAAGACAACATATAACCAAAGTTGTTTCCCAATAAATTTTACATTACATGTTACCTAATGCCATTTGCCTTTTGAAAAAACTCTTTAATTGTGACATCCTGAATTTTAGGTTATGTTTTCAATTGAATGAATCGAGCTTTCCATCAATGGGCCTATAGTGCTATTCTCTGAGCTGATCATTCACGAGATAACTAGAATATTTGGGGAAGCCATTAAGGGATTTTAACGCAATAGACTTGAAAATTCGACCAAGAATCGACTGCTCGATTGTGCTATCTACAAAGGTTATTACAGCATAGTTAAAAACCGATCAAAGATCAAAGATGGGTCGATTTAACTGAGATATATGATCAAAGTGTGGGTGATTCCACTAGTTGCAAAATTATCGCCGATCGGCACTAGACCAATTTTTCTATCATTTGGTACTCTATACCCGTATTTGAAATCTCGAGATTTTCACGACCACCGAGAGTCACCAATGTGTTGGAGATGTACATTGTGGCTCGAAATAAATTGACCATGGGTCAATTGCACCAAAAATTCCTAAAAGCTACCTGGTAGGCTATGTCACGCTAAAATCGCGCCAGATTGAAATTAACCGCGAATTTGAATCCGATTTCATTTGTCCGGAAAATTCAGAGGACCGTTTTTGATAGCATCTTTGGAATGCGAGTTGGTTCTATTTGTAAGGATAAATGTCAATTTGGTTGAGGACACCTCGGTGGATTTTATAAGGACCGATTTAAGTCCAATTGAAGAGAAATTGGTTCAATTTGGGAGGAATTATGTTGCAAATTCGTAGGTCCCTTGGTCCACCACCTTTGGACCACTTCAATGGCTTCCTAGGGAAGCTTGTGGGCTGCCAAGAGGCTGAGGAAGACACCCAAGGGCTGTGGGGCCTTGTCAAGGGGACAAAGGAGATAGAGGAAGACTTTGGAGGCTTGGAGGGACCCTCCAAAGAATAGCTGGCTTCATCTTCCTCTTCAAAGCTGCTTTCCCCATTATTGATCAACCTTTGAAGCTCCAAAACCAGAGAAAACCGAGCCAAAGCCCCCTAGTCGTCAGACCGTTCACCCGAAGCCGTCGCGTCACCGTCGTGCCGCTCGCGAGCCCCGCCCGTGCCGCACCTGTTCCGCTCCAGTCCACCGTTCATTCCGCTCTAACCGCGATCCTAGGCTGTCCCCTGAGCCCGTCGAGCCCCCTAGACCGCTGCCCAAGTCGCCGGAGCAGCCACCGTCGCCCTTGCTCACTACTGCAGCCATCCACCAGCCAACCTCGCCATTTCCAGCTCAACCCATCGCCTAGCTCACTCTCTCAGCCCACCCAGCAGAACCGGAGACCAACAAGCCTCTGTGGGCTTCAAGGCCCATTTAAGACCGCTTCCGGGCCTCATAGTGTGTCGCCGCTTCGGAGTTTGTCGCCCGTCTCTACCTTGCCGTCATCGTGGACTCATCGGATTTCAAAATCGGTGAGTTTACTCACTAAACTCTGCTTAGGGAGTTAATAATGCTTAAGAGTTGATTAGTTTAGGCTAAGCATGCTTTATGTGGTTAGTTAGAACGGATTAGCGATTTAATTACTTGTTTATGCATGTTAGGTGGTTAGATTGGCTCAATTAGCGACTAGATAGGTTGTATTATTTATTTAGATAGGTTCGGAATTTTTCCGGGCTCATTTCTAGGGGTGATTGGTTCCCGGTTCGGTCCGGTTCCAAGGTGGAACCGGGAACTAGACCGGGAGTACCGGTTCCCAAAATTGGGAACCGTGGACCGGACCATTTGGTCCTAGGACCGGGAACCGAACCGGACCATCGGTTCCAGTCCGGTCCGGTCCGGTCCAATAGAATCGGCTCTTTCTTTTTTCACTCAAGAACGACCATTCACTAAAGAACCACCATTCGGTTCCCAAGCGATCTAAAAAAACTATCCACATGTTTCCACATGCAAAATATTCAAATTTCACTTGCATGAATATTAATCATAGTTTATGTGTTTCATGCTTAATTTTAAGCATAAAAGCCATGAACAATTTGATTAAAAGTTGTGCTTGGCTTAGGTTTTATAGACAATTTCTCTTCTATGCTTGGAATATTTAGTCGATGTGGGACTCTTTGAGGCGTGAAGTGCCTTGTCGTTTGCAAGTGAGGGGAGCAAGAGAGAGAGTGTGAGCATGAGGAAATCCTAGAGCCTTGTCCCACATTGAGTAGAAGATGGAAACTAACAAGTAAGTTTTCTCTATAAATAAAGAGTAACAACAAGAGTTTTGGTGGTCTCTTGGCCACATAAGAGGTTGTTATCTCAATTGCAAATCCCATTGCAATAAGTTTTATATATAATATTAATATATTATGTGTTTACATATTATATGTATATAAATTATATATATAAAAAATTGGTCCGGTCCGGTCCGGTCGGTCGGTTCGGTCCGGTTCCCACCTTGAAACCGGGAACCGGACCAACCGGCCACCGGTTCCAAGATTAGGAACCGGGAACCAGACTGCCGACTGTGGGAACCGCCCAAAACCGGCCGGTCCGGTCCGGTTCGGTCCGATCCCGGTTCGGGCGGTTTCCGTTGCACACCCCTACTCATTTCAGTATTTAATTAGGCTTTTCCAGCTTAAGTTTGCATTTATGGCATTTAAATGAATTTATTTAATTAATTTTGGTATTTATTTAATTATTTATTATTTTCCGAAAATTATACTGAGATAGTCGGTGACCAGAATTTTGTGCTAATTGCAATGGTATGATTGGTTTATTTAATTGAGTGTTGATTTGTGCAAATTGAGTGAGAATTATAATTTTGAGTATTTATTCCAAAATTGGATAATTTCAGTATTTAAATACCTGGCGTCGGTTTACAACGCCAAAAATGTGTTTATGGACTATATTAAATAGTGGGATTTTATAAAAGAAAAATATTGTGTTTTTGGCTTAGGTCGACCGTGTACCCACACACGACTATTTTTATCGGATACTTTTAACTTGGTGGTTTATTAGCTTGTGAGACCATATATGCATGTCAGCTTGTGCAAGCATATTTATCATCAACTTTTGGGACTCTGTGGCACCCCCGAATGGCCCCCGATCCGTTAGGGTCGCCACAGTTCGCTTACCTTTCACTTTCCCTAATAACGTGTCATTCTGATACCATTTCAATTGCAGCGGGTCCATACAACCTAGGGGTTTACATCTTTTAGATCGGTCCCTTGCGCAATTCATATAACGGAAGCATAACAAACAACTCCCTTCCCTATATTCAGAAAACAGTGCACACCAACTAAAACATCTTTTATAAGTTAAAGCCGAACACTTTTATTTACATAAAGTAGATGGACATCTTTAGTCGGTACATCGAGATGCCATGGTTTTCTATACTTGGCTATACTTCAAAAGATGACCGACATCTCCTTCAATAGTCGTATACTTAAAGTCCATCAAATCAGTGTCAGCGTCCAAAAGTTCCTTCCTTTGCTATCCTCCTCCTCGCGGTCATATCCAACCACTTGATCCATCTACTGGTGGCAGTGGCAGCAGAGGAATTTTATCTAGTCTGAAATGTTAATCCCCAAAAGGGGTGAGTACAACCACTTAGCAGTAAAGATCCACCAAACTACTCAATGCGTCAAACAGAACAATCAAGGTATCATGAACAAAGCACATATCATTCATGCATTCAAGCATACCTTACCTTGCAACCATGCATATATCGCCATGCCATATATGCATATACCACCATGCACTTATCATCAAGCATCCATGCATATATCACCATGCCATGTGTGCATATATCACCATACACTTATCATCAAGCATTCATGCATATGTCTCCATGCCATATGTGCATATATCACCATGATTCATATCATCCATGCTATCAAGCATACATCACCATGAGATCCATTCATACCTTCATGATCACATTTTCAATATCAAATAGCATCTATTTACTTTCATAAGCAGATCATGCATCATGCCATATGCATACACCCATGCACATGATTCACTTTCAATTCTTATCTTTCACAAGGATCTCATCAACTTTTCTTCCCAGGGACCAATGTTTGCATCCCACAATTTATCGCTCGCACCCAACCTGGCATCGCGAGAAGCCTCCGGCACACACCTCCGGGCATCCGGCACACCTCCGGGCATCTTGCATCCCAACTGGCATCACGAGAAATCCCCCCGGCACAAACCTCTAGGGCTTCCGGAATTACGTACCGACATACCACCAGGCATTCCCCCTGGAATTACGTACCGTATACCACCGGGCATCTCGAAACTCCCGAGGACATCCGGCACACACCTCCAGGCATCCGGCACACACCTCCGGGCATCCCGACACTCCCGGGACATTGTCGGCTCACACCTCCGACGGTATCCTCATTACAATGCATATTCTCATATATCTCATTTTTCAAATTCACATTTGATTGCAAAAATGCCAAGGGTTGAAATCAGCCTTTTTAAAATCATATGATATGCATTGGAAAGATATCATTTGATGCAATAGTTTGAAAACTTCATTGAATTCATAAATAATCCATCAATCTTTTGATGTCATATGATATGCATGAATGTCACCACATCATTGCATGAATAACAACCCAAAATATCACAATTTATATAACAAATCAAATAATCTTTAAATAGAACAGTTTTCAGCTTTAAACAGAATGTGTTCTGCTTGTGAAAAATTCTGGAAAATTTGTAAACGATGAAAATAAATTCTGAAAATTTAAGACATTGTAGATAAGGCCTAAAGAAACACTTTTCGTGAAGAACACCCTATCAAACAAAGCTTCACAGAAAACGTATAGGTCCATGCATCACAGAAAAGGGATTTTTAGCCTTACTCATGCACAGTTTTCGAAACATTTTCGATTAAATACCTAAGTGACCTAAAAAAATTATGAAATTTGAGCATGTGATAATTAAGACATAGAGGTAGATACTTCATGCAGAACATTACACCAAAAGGTCTTTACATAATTCAATACTAGAAGTGCATCACAGCATTACTTATTCTGCCCATTCATCTTGCACAGTTTTTGAAATATTTTTGGTTAAATACTCAAATGATCTTCAAAAATCACCAAATCAGAGCATGTGCTAGATAATACGTAAAGGTAACAATTCCATGAAGAACACATGCCCAAAAGAGATTCACACAAAAAGATATAGCTCACACATTACGACATGCAAAATTCGGACAAGGTCAGATTGCGCAGTTTTGGGAATATTTCGATTAAAATACCCAAAAGACCTCCGAAAATTATGAAATTTTACCAGGTTATAGTTAAGACACTAAATTAGATTTTTCATGAAGGCTTCTAGGCCAGATTCGTTTTAGATAATTTCCTATAGTCGTTCGAAGCTTCTGGTCCTTATACCGAAACGTCCAGTGTAGTCATCTCCGAAATACCGAGTTTTTACCCACTTATTTTTCTTCGTTTCCTCTGAAATTTGGATATGTTTTACTTCAAGAGGTCCCAAACAACTTTCATGAAGGGATCTAAGTCAAATTTCCAAATAACAGTCTCCATATGGGTCCATGAAGTCTCGGGTGTCCAGTACCGCGTCTCCAGATTTACCGTCTTCAAGAGTAGGTCGATTCACTAGGCTATACTTGTTCATTTTACTTCAAATTTGAGTATGTTAGTATTTAAGATGTTCTCTACAAGTTTCATCAAGAAGTCGAAGAGAGATTCTTGATAAAAATCAACATGCAACCACAAATCTACCACAAGGTCAGCAAAACAGTTCCAGATCTAGTGTCTCCGTAGGATGAGAGTTTGACCCCTTAGATCTCCATCATTTTGCACCAAATTTTATTATGTTGTAGTTTAAGATGTTGGCTACAACTTTCATGAAGAAATCAAAGTCAAAATCGAACTCAAAACATGCATGCAAGCTCTCACAAGATTCTGACTCAGGCGGTTCATGCGAAAACAGCAACATCACTCAAGAACAAGTCATTCTAGTTTCGGTTTCTCCCTCCTATTCGCCCAAAATTCGACATTTCTACAAACATACATGCAACACACACATGCAAGAGTAGCAAGAGGACCCTAACTTGCCTCTAGATCGAGGAGAACGACGGCACACGGCGGACGAACGGGCGGCGTGCGGCGGCGACCGGCGACTCCTCCCCCTTCTCGGCTTCTTTTCTCTCGGCCTCACTCTCTCTTTCTCTTGCACGATTCTCTCTCTCTCTCCCTCCCTCTCTCTTCCTTTTTGGTTTCTTATATACTTGCATGCATTCTCATTTTGCATGGGGGACACTTGTCCCCAAGGAGGAGACAAGTGCCTCCATTGTTGAAGACACTTGGAGGAGGCCATGTGGCTCCTCCTCCCCCCGTCCATGCATCGACAGCCCAATGGGCTTCATGGGCTGGGCCTCTTGGCCCACTGTAGGTCCAATACCCTTGGGCCTAAAGTTCAACCCTAATAAACCCCAATTTCACCTTTAATAATTCACTTTTAATTCTTTCTTTTATAGATTTCGAATTTTCAATTTCATATGGCCATAACATAAATCAATAACACTTCCATTACCTATTCATGGTTCATGGTATATCCAGGGGTTATTATAAATTTTGGGATGCCACAGACTCTTTGCACGTTAGCTTGTGAGAGCAATATATTGTATCAGCCTATGCGCTTTAATACGTCAGCTTGTGAGAGCAGTATACATTTTATCTGCTTTTGGGACCCTTTGCACGTCAGCTTGTGAGAGTAGTATACTGTATCAGCCTCTGTGCTTTGATATGTCAGCCTGATCAGCTTGTGTGAGCTAAGATTGTTATATCAGCATGTGAGAGCACAATCTATATTATCAGCTTGTGCGAGCTACTATCTATCTATATCAACTTGTAAAAGCTATGACCATATATTGTAGCTTGTGAGAGCATTGAACGATTACTTCAGCTTATGTGAGCATTGGTCATATTGAATTGATAGATAGTACTGCTGGTTTCAATTGATCTTTGGTTGGATTGACTAAGTTGATCGGTGAATTGAATTGGATTGATTGGTTGAGAATATGAACTGTATTGACTTGCAGGAATGAACTGAGACAAAGGTAAGTCATCTATCTTGTATGTTACTAGATTGTCTTTAGGCGTATTTCCTTCCTAATCGGAATTTAGGGGGTGGACTTGCTGAGACATTGTCTCACCCCGTCGTGGGCTAACATTTTTAGGTCCTTAGATAGAGGTTCCTCCTGAACATTTTGGCCAGCCAAAGAAGGTCACCAAACAAGTCTCTCTGATTCCTCTTCCTGGGGGCCAAGAAGCCTGCGTCTACGAACTCGTGAAATCTATTGTCTGGGTTGATGCGGGTCTATCCCGGATGGTACCCCATCAATACAGATCGTGGTATCGTCGCGGGCAAGATGGACCTAGAGAAGGTCCCCTACTGGAACTTGAGATCCCTATGTCAATGCTAGAGATCGCTTTTGGTAAGGGTACGACTGACCCTCCTGGTGGTGCCATGGTAGACCCAAGTTCCCCGGAGCCAGAGACCCCAGAGTCTTCGGTTGAGAGTTCGAATGCTTAGAGGACCTGTAGCTCTTCTACCTTTTGTAGACTTGTGAATGGAATAGTATTGTATATAACCTAGTCTGTTGTGTATAGAAGTGTGTTGTGATTTTCAAAATTGTGGCCTTGCTTTTCTATCCTATCTTTGTGTTGTCTGGGGATTTAATTATTCAATTCCGCATGCATATTAAAATGAATGAGTCGGCGATACGTCCTGGGATGTCGCAATTTATTTTACTACCAAGAGATGGACACGCACTCGAGAATTGGGGTGTGACATTAATCTTAAGTCCTTTGCATTTCTCCAAAAAAATTTCTCAAAAGTCGAACCAATCGCAACCTATAAGTCTCTCTAAGCATAGATATTCAACAAATTGACAAAAGATTGTCAGTAGGCTCACGTCAATAAACTTGAAGGACAAAACAGGACAAAGTAATTATCTGATGTTTGGTTTTTCAGGACTAGTGTAATTAAGTTTTCATCTCCACACATTATTGAGCTCATAGATAGTAGCCAAACCAATTCGAGCTTTCAAGTAACTCATCTTTTTAGCAATTCCACATACTAGGGTGATCGATTACAAAGTAGATACGTTTTAGGTTCCAAATATCAAACAGAGTCGGTCTATTGACCCTAGAATCTTCTTCTTCTTTTTTATATATATTTCATTTTATTATATATACGATATGCATGTATCTAATATGAGCATAATTTATTTGTATTTGAAGATAATATGTCACAGATATTCAATTTGAGTAAAAAATTTCTGTTTTTAAAAAAGAAGTAATAGAACTTACTCAATGTTAGAGACAAACCAAGTTAAAATCCATTCGGGTCAAATTCTACCCTGGAATTGGCCTTGCAGGTTCCATTTTCTTGGTGGTAACCAACTGGCTTAGGGCATATAATTAGGAACCGAACTAGTCAATGCCGGTTTATAGTTTTTGGGACTAATAACCAAATTGGTGCCCCTGTGAACTAGTCAGGTAAGGTCATCCTTGGACAGATTCTCAAGTTGAGCCAGCCTAATTTTTAACCCCCACTACACTCGTTAAACGAGTGGATACCCCAAATTGATCAATTTTTTTGTAATATAAATTTAGTAACTCATCTAGCTGCTAAAGGTATCTATCTAACAGTAGATCCTTTAGATTCAACATCAACTATGCTCCAATTAAGGCGAAAGTACGGAGTAAGCAAGCGCAAAATCAAGTGACAACAAGAGGATTAAAGAGTTAATCATAAATATTGACTAGATCTAAATAAGTTGTTGACCTAATTAATATTAATATTATTTTAGATTTTCTCATTATAAATCTATTTACGATTCATTTGCAAAACATAACTAGCTCATATAACAATCCGCCCTATCAAATATAAGTTGAAAAATGGGTCTATAATCCATTTTCGTAGGTCTACCACTTTCCTCGAACAAACCAAGATGGGGTCGCTACGTAATTACATAAAAGGTTAGGGGGAACTTTCATAGGTCTAAAAATCTCTAAACTGCACACTCTCGTAGACTCCATCGCCATTCCCCTCGTCGCCTTGCTCTGTAGATCCTTCTCTCTGCTCCTTTCCCGGCGATCATCCTGCGCATCGCGTCGCAGCAATCGTCGGGCTTCGCGCTCGCAATTACAGTCCTCCGCTCCGCGTACGGCTGAGTACCTTCGTGGCGCTTCCTGCGAGACGCCATAGATTTCTTTCCCCCCTTTCTATGCGTTGTTCTCGAGGCGTTTTGATCCCGTTTCAGTGATTCGAAGACGGAGGGCATATGAAATCCGCGGAGATCAGGACCCTTTTCGTCTTCTGGCTCGTTTTCACCGGATTGAGCCTCGCCAATGGCGAGGATACTAAGAAGAACAAATTTCGGGAGCGGCAGGCTTCAGACGATGAGCTCGGCTACCCCAATCTGTAAGTTCGGCGCCTTTTAGTGGGTTGAGTCCTAATTTTCAAATTTCGTGCGAGGGTCGGAAAAGGGTTTGTGCGAGGGTCGTATTGGAGTGTGATGTGTTTCTTTTGTGGGTGTAGAGACGAAAGTGCATTGCTGAACACGCAGTGCCCTAAGAATTTGGAGCTGAGATGGCAGACGGAGGTTAGCTCTAGCATATATGCCCCCCCGTTGATCGCTGATATCAACAGGTAAGGCTTGTAGCCCATATTTAATGTGTAATCCAATGGCATGAGTTCCCTGCTTTTGTTACTGTTATTTTACTTTGTCTGTAAGCAAGGTTTTGGGTAGTTGGTTTTGGCAATGGTTCCCCAAGAAATTAGTTTTCCACCTTATTGAAACATGGGATTTAATTTTCGAGCACTCGTTGACTGTAGACATCAGTTGTGTAAGGCCCTCATGAGATTTTCTTCTGACCTTGTCAGTTTATATTTCCTGGTTTTATGTAATAATGTCTAACTTGCCAACACTCCCTGTCTTTCAGTGATGGCAAGCTGGATATAGTAGTATCTTCTTTTGTTCACTACCTTGAAGTCTTGGAAGGTGCTGATGGAGACAAGATGCCGGGTGAGTTCTCTTTTCACTAAAGCAATTTAGTTGTATGTATTGTTCCAGAAGACTTCAACCCTTACTTATAAAAGAGATATGAAGGAGCGCCTGTCTTCATTTTGGGACTGTGGTATTGTTGTGATGAGCTGGTTAAATTATCAAGCTATAAGAGAAAGCTATGTTTGTTTGGATCAAGGGCCTTTGACCTAGTAGCTAAATATTCATCAGGATGGCCTGCTTTCCACCAGTCAACTGTGCATGCAAGCCCTCTCCTGTACGACATTGACAAGGATGGTGTGAGGGAGATATCTTTGGCTACCTATAATGGTGAAGTGCTGTTTTTCAGGTGATTGTCCTGGTTTCAGTTGCTAAAGTGCATTCCACTTTGGCAATGTGTTTCAATGAGAATTTTGTCATCTTCCAAACTTCTGATTGCATGTGTCCTATATTTTCAGGGTATCAGGTTACATGATGGCAGATAAATTAGTGATACCTCGCAGGAAAGAACGTAAAGATTGGTATGTTGGTTTACAACCGGATCCAGTGGACCGTTCTCATCCAGACGTGCACGATGAGCAGCTTATCCAGGATGCCATGGAGTCAAAATTATTTTCTCGTAAGTTTCTAATGTATTCACTGTTGTTTGTTTTTACTGCAAGATCTTCTGAGGAAAACTTGACCAGCCCTAGAGTGTCTGAGTATTGATACCAAAATATTTGCCCCCATGCATTACCTATTGATGTTAATCTGAAGTTCTCTTTTGGTGATTCTAGAAAACAATGGGAGCACAACTAGATCTAGTCCATCAGTTCCCTCAACATCGGATAGCAACCTTGGCATGGGGAATGTGACCAAGCCAGAAAATGAATTGAACTTGAATGGCACTCAATCAGAGAGAAACATTAAGCTGCCTACAAGCATGGATAACTCAACTACCACTGATAACTCAACTGGCGGAACAGGATCAACTCAGGCTTCTGATTCAGCTCACAGAACAAATTCTGGCAGACGGCTTTTCGAAGACATTAACTCTAAGGGATCTCAGGAAGCTGGCTCTGAATCCACTGTTAATAACGACAAGGATACTCAAGCTGCGACTGTTGAAAATGAAGCAGGTCTAGAAGCTGATGCTGACTCGTCATTTGACCTGTTGCGTGATAGTGATGAGCTTCCTGACGAGTACAGTTACGACTATGATGATTATGTTGATGAAAGTATGTGGGGAGATGAGGAATGGACTGAAGCGCAACATGAGAAATTGGAAGACTATGTGAACATTGATGCACACATTTTATGCACCCCGGTAAGGGAAGACATCGAGGGTGACTTGTTAATTCTCTGCTGAATTATGAAAAAGTTCTGGAAAAACTACGGCATATTATTGACCTAAAGAAGAATTTGTTATCATTCTGAACAAATAAAAATTTATGTGGGTTTTCCTTTCTTTTTCTTTTTTTTCTTTTGTCATATTGATCAGGTCATAGCAGACATTGATAATGATGGGGTGTCCGAGATGGTCGTCGCTGTCTCATACTTCTTTGATCATGAGTGAGTCCCTTACATTTATGATGCCTTTTTTGTTCTCAGGCTTTATCAAGTATATCAGCTTCTTTTGTGTTTTAGAGAAGTAAGTATATGGGTCTGTGTTAACAGCACACTTTAGGCTTCAATGAAAGAACTAGTAACTGGTGCTGGTGATTTCTTTTAAACCTTGGAAATGCCTATAATTTTGGACTTCCGAATTTTGAATTTTTGTTCTGTTATTCCTATTCATACTTGACTGTTAAAGAGTCATTTGTAATGTCAACATTTCGGTTCCATTTGTCTATATCATACTTTTCAGTCTTACTATTAACACAATTTTCTTGCCCAGAATCATTACCTTTTTACTTACTGTGTACTTGTTATATGAAATGAAAGTCCGTATCAGTTAATTCTTCTGATAGTTTTACTTCGTTTCTCTGTTTTCTTCGGGCTTTTAAATTTGGTTTTTGCCTTGGCCTAAAGCGACGTAGTGGCTTCCTGCATTGTATTGGATACAAGAAGCTGATGGGTCTATGGGTTTCTTTTCTCATTCTTATCTCATTCTTATTTTATTACATGAAGTGTAAGAAATGTATTGAAGAAATGCTGAATGGAGTGTTGAAATCACTAGTTTTACCTTAATGTATATGCAGTCTACATTTATAAACAGCAATATAAATGCGCAGGTACTATGACAACCCAGAGCATTTAAAGGAACTGGGTAATATCGATATTGGGAAATATGTGGCTGGTGGGATCGTTGTTTTTGATCTTGATACGAAGCAAGTTAAATGGACAGCACCACTAGATCTTAGCACAGACAGTGGGAACTTTCGTGCCTACATATATTCTTCTCCTACAGTTGTTGATTTGGATGGTGATGGAAATTTGGACATCCTGGTCGGAACTTCCTTTGGCCTCTTCTATGTATTGGACCATCAAGGTGATCTTCTTTGACTGTAACTATTTTGTGCTAATTTTTTAGAGGATGCATTTAGGATTTGATGAAATCTTCAAATTATATGTATTTATATTGACACGTTTTGTATTCTCCTATTGGCATGAATGTGTGCGTGTGTGTGTGCGCGCGTGTGTTGGGGGGGGGTGGTGGTGTTGTGTGCATGGGTGTGATGTTTCTTAGTTTTCTGTGATCCACTGACTCTACCACAGTTCTAGAAGGTAGTGATTAGAAATACAGAACCAATATGTGAAAGGGGGTTGGGGGGTGTGTGCGCATGGGTGTGATGTTTCTTAGTTTTCTGTGATCCACTGACTCTACCACAGTCCTAGAAGGTAGTGATTAGAAATACAGAACCAATATGTGAAACAGTGAAGTCATTGCGTTTAGATTAATTTGTCCATCTAATCTCTAAATGCTTGTTTTCACCCTTAAAGCTGGTTTGGAAATGTAGCCAACTCGTCTATCCTGTCACCATTCAGCAAATAACCATGAATACAATGATTTCCAGGTAAAGTCAGAAAAAAATTCCCCCTTGAGATGGCTGAAATTCATGGAGCAGTAGTTGCAGCAGATATCAATGATGATGGTAAGATTGAACTTGTCACCACGGATACTCATGGAAATGTTGCTGCCTGGACTGCACAAGGAGTAGAGATTTGGGAAAAGCATCTTAAGAGCCACATTGCTCAGGTAAAATGTCAAATGCCTTATTTATTTGCTTGTTAATTTGTTTCTACTCTATTAATATGCCTAGTGGCTTCATATTAGGGAGCAATTTCAACTGGTATGAAGTATGACATGATTTTATTGAAGTACTGAGCTATAGTTACTCTGATGAGATACATAAGCAACATTTACATTTGCAAGCTTGGTGGAGGCACATATGGGAAGTATCTTTCTCTTCAGGCTAGATATCAGATACTTGCATACATACAGGCATGATAAAGCTGGAGCTCAGTGACTGTTAGATGCTCTTATGTAAGAAAATGTTGAATTACTAACAAAAAACTAATTTACTCGGGATTATAGAATTTCAGCCTGAGGATCTCGCGTTTGGTACATTGCTAATGCTGGTCTAGGTCAAGGGGGTGATCCTTAGAGTATTGTTGCATCTATGGTTTTTGCGGCGACGATGTCAGGTGGCATGTATCTTCATGGGTCTTGTTGACATACATGTACTCTGCACTAAACCACTATCTACCATCTGCACATTTACTTGTGACATGTATTGTAAGTACTGTGATCTTCTGATTTATTTTTGTCCATTGATCCGGTGATTATCAACATTATGGAATGAAAATCATTCTTCATGAGGCAAAGTTCGTGACCAATTGATATAAGATGAAACCGGTTTGGTTTTGATTTTGCATATGAAAATGTGACGTACCTATGCTTATTTTGACAAGAAATTAAGAAAATAAAGGCAAAGGAGCTGAAAAAACCTTTTGTTGTTTCTCGCACGTCTATAATTTGGTGTCATATTAGCAAGTAGCATCCTATGAGGGAGAGAAAAGAACAGAGGTGTGGCTGTTCACCATAGCAAGGGCACTAGAGACTGTAATCAGAATTACTCATTACTCCCAAGGCCAGCCTTTTTCGTTATGTGTGGTTATCATCCTTTTAGAACTCACCAGATTCTTGGTATTTTATGTATGTTTTAGAGTCTGAATTTATGGCCTTGTAGTAAGGTGTGAAGGCCAGTGAACTATATGTTTTTAATATTTTTTGGAACTTGAATTACTTGATGGACAATTACCTAAGTATGCTGTTAATGTCCAGGGTCCAACCATAGGTGATGTCGATGGTGATGGGTACACTGATGTCGTCGTTCCAACAATATCAGGGAACATTTATGTTCTTAGCGGCAAGGATGGTTCAGTCGTCCGTCCATATCCTTATAGGACTCATGGAAGAATTATGAATCAAGTTCTCCTTGTTGATCTGAATAAACGCAAAGAGAAGGAGAAAAAGGGACTTACTCTCGTTACTACATCATTTGATGGTTATCTGTATCTTATTGATGGGCCCACGTCATGCGCTGATGTAGTTGACATTGGTGAAATTTCGTAAGACATTTTTATATCTTTTGGTGCCATAAACCCCATTCTTTCCTGTCTCCAAAGCTTATCTTAGTGCAAAATTTTGGCCAGATATAGCATGGTATTAGCAGATAATGTCGATGGTGGTGATGATTTGGATCTTATTGTGACAACTATGAATGGCAATGTCTTTTGCTTCTCAACTCCCGCTCCTCATCATCCATTGAAGGTAAGATTAACATGGACTTGATTTATAATTTTGTGCTTCAGTTCGCTTTCTATCTTACAATATACATTTTATCCAGGCATGGAGATCGGCATATCAAGGAAGAAACAACGTTGCCAATCGGCATGACCGTGAAGGAGTCTATGTCTCACATTCCTCGAGAACTTTCCGTGATGAGGAAGGCAAGAGCTTCTGGGTGGAGTTTGAAATTGTCGATAAACATAGATATCCATCTGGGTATCAAGCACCTTACAATGTCACGGTACGTTCTTCCTAAAGATCAAATGGCATTTTCCAAAAGGCAGGAGTGCTTTGTTGTCATTTTGCTTTTGTTATTTTGCGAAAACAATGCAGACTACCTTGTTGGTTCCTGGCAACTACCAAGGAGAGCGAAGGATAAGGCAAAACCAGATATATGATCGCCCCGGAAAATATCGAATAAAGCTACCAACTGTTGGAGTGAGGACAACTGGAACTGTTTTGGTGGAAATGGTTGACAAGAATGGACTTTACTTCTCAGATGAGTTCTCTCTTACATTTCATATGTACTACTACAAGCTGCTAAAGTGGCTTCTCGTCCTGCCTATGCTCGTCATGTTTGGTATACTTGTCATCCTTCGTCCTCAGGAAGCCATGCCACTTCCGTCATTTTCAAGAAACACAGACTTGTGATAAAACATCCTTTCATCAAATTTCAACCCAGTGCGAAGGCAGATTGTATACTTGGGAAGGAAGTCTGGTTAAATCGATGATACAGTAGTACCAATTTTCTCCAGCGAGCCTGACAATACGTTGAAACGGATATTGATTGTCTAAATAGATTTAGTGTTTTGATAATAGCTGACACAGAATCAAAAGCTGTAACATGGAAGATCTGAAGTTTTGGATGATAGTTCAAAATTATTTTTTCTTTAAATGTTGCTAATGACTTATGCTTATCATGGATCATTTGTTACTTGAGTGATTATTTGCTTGCGGCAGAAAGGATTCTGAGGGACTTGCTCTTGCTGAGATGGCCATGAAGTAATGGCAATAGCAAGATTCTGCAAGCTTCCCTGATTTAACCGATGCAGTTTAAATGCTTTGTGGGACTCTTTGTCAAGCGTGCAAAAGCTATACCATCAAAAAATGTCTTCAAGTTCAAGAAAGATTTATAGTTACAGTTAAGCATGACATATATTACAGTTTCTTGTCTTCCGGCTGATAACTGTATTTTGATGTCTTAATGAATTATTGCTGAGGAAAGAAAGCGGCACAAGATAAATTATCGCACAAACGTGGATTTACGCTTACAGTTACGCAAGAAAAAATCATAAACTCGAGGATGAATAGAAATGATACGTCCTTTAAAAGAAAGAGCAAACACGTGTATGATCAGATTGACTATGTTGGATGGATACTGAGGCATGGAACTTCCATTCTAAAAAGTTCCATCACCTCACTGATTTTAATCTCCATCGTGCTGCAGAGTTTGTACGATGCGACCGAAGGGAGATGACATTGGCCTTCGCTTCTGGTCACTGTCGAAGTGTTTCTGATTTGTCCAGCTCTCATGGAGATGCGATTGCTGGCCAAGTTGTTTGGAGGGGTAGGACCAGAAATATCAACGTCTGACATGAACTTTGTCGACCCGGTTCTTTTTCAGATCGATTAAGCTATAAAGTTAATTCTAAGCTCATAAGCAACAACAGCTCCAGCAAGTAAAATTACATGTGCACGAAACTCCATAATCCATATGCAGCAATCCAACCGGTGAACTAAAGAAGAGGCGAGCGTCACTCAGAAAGGTGAAGGACCATGAAATTCAATGAACTTAAGCCATCAGCTGTGCAACTTTTTCTAATACGAAGTGATTTTCACCGACAAAAACCAGGAAAGGCGCGAATTAAACTGCATGAGAAACTAGATATCAATCATCCAAAAATCATATCCACAGTTCACTCATAAACAGAATTTTTTAATGTGCTGGACCCTGCCAATGCCTTTATATTAATGCTAATCCCAGAGCACTGAACTCTGTACACTATCCGGTTCAAAACCAAGTCAACAGAATATAATCAATTTCGTCATAATTTGACATTCATGGTGCTGCCATGAGCAACCTTCAGCATCCTCACCATCCATTGGAGGCAGGACTAGCATGGACCAGACTTACGATTTTGTGTTTTATCCTGGTTGGTCTATTTTTCGATTTGCATTTCTTCCGGGCATGGAGATCGTGCACTAGGAAGAAACAACGTTGCCTATTGGTATGACGACAGTGAAGGAGTCTCGCATTTATCGAAAACTTTCTGCAATCACTAGCAGCGCATGTAAGCTTCCATGATCTAATTGATACGGTTAAATGCTTTGTGAGACTGTAAAGCAATCAAAAGCTTTGGCACCTTATAACAGCATATCAAAAGCCATATGACGCTTTTCAGAAAACGTCTTCTGGTTCAACCAACGCTCATAGTTACTACAGCTAAGCATGTACAGTTTCATGTCTTGCTCTGAACGAACATCTCCATTTTATCTTCTTTGTACATCCGACATTTCTAACAGGCTTGCTCGTTGAATTTTGATGCCTTGGGTAAATATTGCTGATGAAAAGAAAAAGGCAACAAAGACAAATTACCACACTAAAAGGTTGCCTCAAGATTAAATGAAATCAATCAGTTGGCATTTCTCATTTCGAATTTGAGATTTCAATCATTTTCAAACACCTAATGGTAGTTTGGATGCTTATTAGAAGTTACACGACAAATGCCTGAAGCCCAACTGAGGAAACTGGTGCATTTGTTTGGTGTTTCTAGATACCATTCTGTCCTCAAAACATCAAAATTTTGTTACCAAACATTATGCTCAAAACAAATCGTTTGCAAGTTCTTTCACTTGCTCCTTCAAAAGAAAGACATCCTCCCAGCTATCCCAACCTCTTCAAAAAAGCAAAGCACTAAGTCCCTGTATTCTGAATTTAGTGCAATGACTGTAGGTTCAGATGTACTTCCTAGTATCTATTTTAAGAAATAGTAACTTTTTGAAGGCTCTGGAGAAAACTAAGAATGAGGTGTGTCGACTGTAAATTGCACAATACTCAACAACAATACTATCAAACCACAACAACAGAAGAAAAGGTTCCTTTTATGAAGCAAATTGCTAGAAACAACTGATCTATGGAAAGATATGGTATCATCTGTTTGTTTATCAGCATCGTGTCTCAAAGCTGGAAAAAATTCCTGCTTGCCTCTGTCGTTTGTAGCGCACCCCCTCTGCTCTCTTATTCAAAAGATGAAGAGGCAATATATCATCCACGAGGTTTGCAAAGCAGAGAACCAAGAATCCATGGCATACCAAGTGAAGAATCAAAACACTGGGGGGCATTACAATGCTGACATGAGCTGTTACTTATTCTTCGGAAGTTCCGGTTTTTGCTTCACTTATCCTCGAAAGGGTTATCTCCTGCCACAACTATTCAACTTGCCATGGGACATAGTCTTGTAAATTAGCTTTCACGTATATGTAAACAGAAATCCCAGCCATTCCCTGATGCAAAATATGTGAGGTTCGGAAAAATGCACATGCATCACAGAAACATATACTGCACACACGAATGCCCCACAATGGTTTGGACGGTCAGCTGTGATGGGAAAATGCAAAAAGTTATAGGATTCATATTGGCTCACAATCCAAGTGCCATTCTAGATTGTCATCTCTCTTTAATGGAGCATCGTGGATTCTTGAAATGGACAAGACAGGCTAGTATCGTGCTTCTGAAGGTCCACTCCAGTCTCATTTAATCAATCTAGGAGGGAACAATGAACATATTTTTTTCTTTTTTGACCAAATAGATAGCTTGCCCCGTGTCTGCCTTGGCATGCCAACAGCAAACCCTGACTCAAATTTCCTAGCAAGGCAATGATAAAATAAACAAGCTAAATGCCTCATTCTTATGTTCTCTCTCTCTCTCTCTCTCTCTCTCTCTCTCTCTCTCCAGTAGGCCAAAAATAAAAGGAAAATGACCAAAATAAGCACCACTGATAATATCAATGGTGACATTTCCAGGAAACAGCATTGCAGATACTTTATTCAATGACTCTTCACCTTTAAATTCCTACATATCTGAAAGAAAAAGTTACAAACAAGAGGAGATTTATCCAGCAGGGAAAGGTTGAAAATGGAAAACCACAAGTTCTATTAACTAATATCAAATAATATATGAACTCTTTAAGGTCCTTCCACCTTCAATTTTGTAGTGGAACACAAGCCAAATTCAGTACTTTCATGATTAACCAACACAGTCGGTTGGCATGTAGCCATTTCGATTTTGTATAAGAATAAGGCTTTGAGACAAATTGTCCTGAATGAGGTCATTTTTTATTTTTGTACACACCAAGTCAAGGAGTTTAAGTACAACATCAAGTGAAATTCATGTAGTAAACATCGGGGGTATCCAAGTTCAAAGGTGGGTAGGCTATTGTTATTAAGCGATACTCACTCTAAACAAAGTTTTGGAATTTGAAACCTATTCCATAGCCTGTTGACAGCAACGCCAGACCTGGTAGAATGAGGAAAACCCAACTAGAAGCTGTCAGTTTGCCCCTTTTTCTCAATTGTTTCATAAATTAGACAAAGTCTCTGCATATTTACCGAAAATAACATATACAATATTCAGCAGAATATGTATTTCTGTCAACAAGAACGTTATAACAACATAAGCACAGTGCAGAATCGCCATACTAACATGTTTTTCACCTCATAGCCTTTCTGAGCGAAAGTTTACATGAAAGCTTCTGATAATGAACGAAACATAGCCTTTCTGAAAGGAATGCTGTGATCACAGGTAGTGCTTAATACTCATGCTTGCATACCCATAGACACTAAATTGCACATCATAAAAATCAGTAGTTTTCCTTTTCTAGGGCACCTAGTGCATGTAAGCCACAAAAGGTAGCAGGTATTAGTTAAGGGAAAATACGAACTGTACCCAAAACCTACACTATGCTCACAGATTCCATCATCTGATCTAACTTCCCCAGTGTCCTCTAATATCAACCCTAGAGATTGAATTATCTCTGTTCCAGCTTCTATAAGATTGTTCGTTTTCCCTCATTCTCTACATCCAGGTCAATTCCACCGCATCAATAATACTCATAAAATGCATATGTGTTTGTTTATATGGTATAATATTTTTCCAGGATACCTAGTGCAGGACGTAGCAGGCACAGGTTGCCGGATGGATATGACCTAACAGCCCCAAAACCAAACATATGTGCAGAGGTTCCATCTTTTGGATCCTGAAAATTTGTTGTGCACTCTTGTATTCAACCTAGAATCCCAATCAAACAGGCTCCACCAATTCAATAGGTTCCTTAGATGGTTCCTTAGGTTCTCCTACACTTTCCTGGTAAAGAGAAAAACCCATGGGTATCAACTCTGGTTGATCACAACCTATATAACGATTCCAGCATTTGCATCCCACTCTTATGCTGGCAAAGCTTACCCGAACAAAAACGTTGCACACACAAATCCTTTGCATCCAGAGAATTCAACATTTTAGATTAATTGCACTTCCATGCAATCATCAACAGCCACACCAATATGCTCTTGCTCTGGTGCGTTCAAAGAGGGAGAACTTTGTCAGAGTATAGCAGTGACTTTGCAGTTGAAAAGATTACCAACAAACTAGGAAGACCAGTTTACTGGGTAAGTATCATCTAATCAATATGAAATCTCACTTTAAAAGCCTGACTACAAGCAAACAAAAAATGTCATAATCTGGTAAAAGCTGGAAATTTAAACAAGCTAATCACCATGCCACGAATCTCGACTGCAAAATATTGCAATGTCCGACTACATGACCCACACCAGATTCTCCACATCAATAGCAAGAGAATTTGCAAATTTCTCATTAGACTATCAAATCGAACAATCCCACTCTCAGCCAATTCACACAGATCTAATACTCACATAAGAAGTCAGAACTCCAACATTATATGCATAAATTGACTGTAATCTGTAAAACCCTATAAGAAATTATGGAACAGTGTATACATATATACATGCACAAATCAGGAGAAAGGGTCTCAAGGAACGTAACCAAGACCTGAATCTACAACAACACCAACACATACATACATATTATATCACTGAAAATAGAGTAACGGAAAGAAAAAAAAAAGATCCTTACATCCCCCAAATTCAGAAGCCGTTCAAGATGGGCCTCTTCCCGAGCCGCTTAATCTCCCTGTCCATCTTCCCCGTCAGCATCAGGCCGAACATCTTGTAATCGCACAGGAGCGACCAGAGCGGGTGCCCGAAGGTCGCGGGGACGTTGCCCTCCACGAACAGGTGGCTGTACCAGGCGAGGCCGTACCCGGCGAGGGGCACGAGGATGAGGAACCACCAGTTGAACGCGGCCGCGTAGATCAAGAAGGCAGTGCTCAGGAGCGTTCCCGCGAAGTGCCACCGTCTCGTGGCCGGCTTCGAATGCTGGGTCACGTAGAAGGGCCAGAACTCGTCGAAGCTCCTGAAATTCATCTTCTTCTGGGGAAGAAGACGCCGACCCAATTCTCCGGGCGAGGAAAAGCTTCGATCTTTGGCGAGAAAATCTTCTGGGTTCGACCCGGTCGATGATCTTGGCATTACATGCCGACGCCGGGAGGGCGTGATTTTATACGGGTGTCGGGGTTTGATTTGAGACGAGGATTGTTTTGCTTGTTCGTGGGTGAAAGAGGGGCGAGAAGCATCGACTTCGGAAGCATCGTCGCATGTTTGAAGATTCTTCGTTCGGATTTTTTTAATTATTATTATTATCGTCATTCAATTTGGCAGAATCGATTTTTCCGAAAATTTTCGACATCGGTGCCTGGATTTTGCACGAAATTCGTGGGGCGGCACTCCATTTTTTTCTTAATTTGCATCGATCGGGCATTATCTTTATCATTCGATAACTACGATTGTCATTGTTAGTGAACTTTGGATTTTATTATTTGGATCGTGTCAACAAGATCGGTCAAAAATATATGGGAATTGACTATTTTTTCCTAGAATAACGAAAGAGCACATAATTTATGTGTTGAAGAGAATAAGAATCTAAAAGATGTAGTTTGTATTGGCGAAAATAATTGTGGATTTTTAATGTAAAAGGTTTAGTTTACAAAAAGAGAATAAGAATTAGAGACTTAATTTTGCTTTCAAATTACAATTTTCTCCCTCTTTTAATTTAATATTATGATAATCCGCTTAGTATAGTACGTGACTATTTCATGAAATTTATGGGGTAAAATTTGAGGTTGAGATTACTATTTTTAGTTTATCTTGAGAACGAGAGAGAGAGAGAGATTAGATTTGGTGTAATAAGGGAAGATATCAATTTATCTAGCTTGTGTGATGAATGAAATTTGAAAGTGTTAAAACATTTTGAGAGTGCTCCATTAAGATTCTCTCATAAAATTTTTCATTGCAAATTTCTGTAATTATAAATACTCTAACCTCCATTCCCAAATATCATATATTATTTATATATATAAAATTTATGTACATCAAGATCACGGTTTTTCCACTCCTCAATTGGCTTGGATACTAACTGACCAAAAAAAAAAAAAAAATTGGCTTGGATACTCATTTTTTGTGTTTTGACCATATTATCCCCTTCTTTTTTTTTTTTTGGGGTCGGTCATCACTTCGATTATAACCATACACAAATGATTCTTTTTTTTTTTTTTTTTTTTGTGGTCAACTCTTTTTATTTTGTATCTCTTTTTTTCTTGCGGGTCCCACTTTTCTTATTCTTCAATCTTTCCCCTCTTGACGTTTCAACTCTCGATTCTTGCAAATCATCTCTTTATTTGATCTCTCATAGGCTATCCTCTTCACTTACACCTCTACTCCTCAAGCCATAATAGTGCAATAGGCAAGTTTTGTCCTTCTAGGTAATATTGATAGAACTTGATCTTAGTCCATGTTCTTCCACCGTTATAAGCAGCCTCCTGGTCTTCTTAGTATTTGCATTCCTAATTCCATACTTCCTTTGCTCTCAAACTGCCACCTCGTTGTTAGAAGATATGCAATATATCTTTGGAATATTTGGAATTGATTTTATTCTGTACATATCAATTCAATATCAGATCTAGATTTAGATTTATACGTAGAATTCTTTATTTCCATTAATTGTACAAACCTAGCTCTGTATCTTTAGGATTTGTATAATTTACAATTAATCAGAGGAAATACAGTAAAAGCTTTGTTCCTCTCTCTTCTTCACCTTCGGTTTCTTTCATGGTATCAGAGCCGCCAGGCTTCTGATTTGCTTCCGCTTTGTTCTTATGCCAAAGAGTCTTTCACCTACAAAAAAAGAAGAGGTTATTCTTTCGGCATTAGAATCAACTTTCGAAGGTGTTTTTATCTTACCATGACATCCCCGCAAACTAGCTTCTCGGCTTCTGGAAATCCACCGACTGGAGAGACGTTGCACCAAGATCCGCAGGATGAAGAACGATCTGCAACGCTTCCACCTGCAACACTTCCATTCACAAGTCAACAGACACAAACACCGCCCGCTCAATGGTGGCCCATGCAAACTCAGTTTAATGCGGGGCAACCCTTAGTGGGTCAACCATACCAATGGATCCCGAATCCATTTCTCTTTGGGGCAAACCCAAATCCATCATCATTTGCATCTGTGGGTCACCAGAGCCACGTCCGACCCGATGGGGACCCGCCAACCACGAATGGGGCAAATCTAGCCATCGGATCGGAGCAGTTAAGCGGGTTGGGTCAGCCGGGTATGGGAACAAATCCCTACCCGGGTTTCTATGCGGGTTATCCGATTGGGGCGAGTGAATCGAGTCAAGGCACGAATACCTACCCGAACCTCGTGCCCGGTTTTCTGCCTTTCCCAGCGGCGGCGCTCACCGGATGACCAGAACCCGGCGATCCATTGTTCGTTTCCAACACCGACGGACCAGAATTGCGGCTCATCAACCAACAACTAACTGGCCCAGAAAACTACACAAGATGGTCGCAGGAGTTCCGGCGCGCCCTGGCAACCAAAGACAAAGATGGTTTCCTCGACGGAACCATCCCAGTTCCCATGGAGGAACGTCGGCCCGACTCGGAGGAAGAGCAACCGCCTGATCCGAACCTGGATCGGCAATTGCGTCTCCTCCGAAGTCGCGACCGGACTTCCACCGACGTAAGATGCAAAAGAGATGTGGGAAAATATCCAGAAATGTACGGAGAAACTAGATCGGCAAAAATTTTCAATCTAATGCGGGAGCTCGGCGAATTGAAGCAAGGAAATATGACGGTCACAAGCCGTTTTCAACCGGCTCTCGTCTCGTGGAACAATCTCGAGGCGGCCGAGGAGAAACTCGTGGGACCGTAACCCACGCTTAAACAATACAGATCTATCAAAGACAGGGAGAAAGCTACACGCTTTCTCCTCATTTTGAACGAAAATTACCTCGGATTTCGTTCACAGATCCTCGCCATGGATCCGATGCCGTCGATTGGGCGCATATTTCAACTGGCCGTACAGGAAGAGAATCAGCGACACACGACGCCAGACCACACCAGGAGCAGCGAGAGCGTCGCTCTTGCTGCCCGCGGAGATCGGTGAGACGCGGCCACCAGGACGCACACCCTAAATCGAGAGAGACGAGCGGCCAAATTGGGGCTAGGGTTCGCAGAAGAGGAATCCCGAGTATATAAAGCAGACCGAATGGACGGTCAAGATGTGCTGCGAGGATCGGACGGCTTCGATCATTTGATCGAATCCAACGGTGGACAAGAGCTCGCGGCCAAAGGATCGGACGGTCAGATCTTCAAGGCATCGGACGGTCAGATCTTCAAATCATCGAACGGTCAGATCTTCAAAGCATCGGACGGTCAGATCTTCGCTGCGATTAAAGGCACAGACGGTCAGATGCTTGCCACGTCATCAAGGAATTTCGGGAGAAATTTTAAAGGCAAGAATAAATTATTTTGTGATTATTGCAAGCGTGCTAATCATTCAATTGATAATTGCTGGAAATTACATGGAAAGCTCGGTGAAAAAGAAAAAAGGATTTCAACAGCTTATCAAATTACTAGTTTGACCGGTAAAGAGGGTGACCAATCTATCACAAATAATCAGTATCATCAATTGATGGAGGCACTTCAAAAAATGGACACCACAAACAGAGAGCAAGTTTCTCGGGTATTACACATTGCTTGATTAATTCAATATCCAGAAAATCATGGATAATTGATTCGAGGGCAACGACCATATTATATGTGACAGGGCATTTTTCTCAAGTATAAATCCTAGATTGGATTTCCCTATTTCGTGCAATTGCCTAATGGGGATATTACTCATGTCCATGAAACAGGGACAGTCAATCTCGATCCAAAAATTACTCTTAGAAATGTTCTTTGTGTCCCAAGAATTCTGTTTAATCTAATATACGTGTCAAAAGCTTGTCAAGAAAATTCATGCCGAGTCATTTTCAATGCTGATGCATGTTTCTTTCAGGACCTTTCGACTGAGAAACTGATGGGCTTGGGTAGTCTCTCTAAAGGCCTTTATTTTTGGAATAATTCCTCGAGTAATTTTTCTTGCATTTCTTTGAATAAATCTTCATTGTGTAACTTGACTACCAATGATAGAAATTCCATTATGCATTTGAGATTGGGTCACAGTGCCTCCTTTCCATATCCACAATGTTCTATATGTCCTCTTGCTAAACAATCTCGTGCTCCTTTTTCCGTCTAGTAATACCCGCACTAGTGCAATTTTTGCCCTAATTCATGTAGATATATGGGGACCATATCACACATTAAATCATGATGGGTCTCGATATTTTCTCACTATAGTCGATGATTATTCTCGTGCGACTCGGATTTTCTTGATGCAGTCTAAGAACCAAACTTATTCTCATTTGAAAAGTTCTCTCACTCTCAAAGAATCAGTTTGGAAAATCCATACAGCGGATTCGTACTGATAATGGCAGAGAATTCTTCAGCCATGACTGTTCTTCATTATTCACTCAATATGGGATACAACATGAGAGCTCTTGTGTCTATTCACCACAACAAAATGGCGTGGTAGAACGAAAACATCGTCATTTATTGGAAGTCGCACGAGCCTTAAAGTTTCAAGCGTCAATTCCGGACGATTATTGGGGAGATTGTGTGGTCACAGCCACTTACCTAATCAATCGTATGCCGACTCGGATACTTAAAGGGAAAACTCCATTTGAGTTATTGTTCCGAAAAAAGCTAGAGCTTCAACATCTCAAGGTCTTCGGATGTCTGTTTTGTCGCAACAAAGTGGGACCTAGAGACAAATTCACTCCTCGAGCTCGATGATGCATTTTCATGGGATATCCCAATTTACGTGAAAGGCTATCGCGTTCTCTACATATCTACAAAAGAATTTCTAGTAAGTCGTGATGTCATCTTTCGTGAAGACATATTTCCTTTTCCGAGCAACCCACTACGGATACGGATACTGGGGATGACAGCTCCTTCTGGCAGCATTGATGAAGCAATACCTCAAGACACTGCCTATATACCATTGGCAGAATTGAGGCCTATTCCTACAACTGCCTCATATCTTCCAAAATCAACATCAACACCTGTTGATAGGGTCGTTTGCCCAGAAGAAATTTTCCAACCACGACTAGAAAATACCCATGATGTTGAAGAAAGTCGGCATATTGAGTCAGCATCTACCAATGAAACTCCCACAGACATTATTCATCCAAGGCGTTCAGGTTGCAGCACACGACCTCCCACATGGACTAAAGACTATATCTGTGCCACTCATCATTCTCCAGGTACTCAATACCCAGTTTCATCATATGTTTCCTTCCATAGATTATCACAGGAACATAGATGTTGTGTTAGTCGTCTCTCAGAAGAACAGGAACCTCCTAGTTATAAGGAGGCGTCTACTGACCCAAAATGGCAACAAGCCATGAAGGCAGAACTCCAAGCACTTATTGACAACAAGACATGGGATCTTGTCTCTCTTCCATCTGATCGAAAGCCAATTGGCTGTAAGTGGGTCTACAAGATAAAGTATCGTGCTGATGGTTCCATTGAACGATACAAGGCACGATTGGTTGCCAAAGGATTCACACAAAGGGAAGGTTTTGATTACCACGAGACCTTTTCTCCGGTTGCCACCGATGTCACTGTTCGTTCTTTTTTATCTCGTTTCTTTGCTATTAATAATTGGAGTTTACATCAAATGGATGTGCATAATGCCTTTTTGCACGAGGATCTTGATGAGGAAATCTACATGGACATTCCTCAAGGCTTACGGAGACGGGGAGAATCGAGTATGTCGTCTCCGTAAATCCCTTTACGAATTAAAGCAAGCATCCAAACAATGGTATGCTAAGTTTGCAAATGCTCTTACAATAGCAGGCTTCAAGTAGTCTAAGTATGACTATGCTTTATTCACACGGACCAAAGGTATGTCATCTATTTATTTGATGATATATGTTGATGACATACTTGTTATGGGAAACGATAAGGCTGCTATAGACAATTTCAAGGATTATTTACATGCTACCTTTCACATTAAAGATTTAGGAGCACCTAAGTATTTCCTTGGAATTGAAATTGCACAATATGATCAAGGGATTTTTCTTAGTCAACGGAAGTTTGTCTTAGAGATTATATCAGAAGTAGGTTTATCAGGATGCAAACCAGCCGTGATTCCTATTGAACAGAACATTAAGTTGACTACTGCAGAATATGATTGGGGCATTTCACAAAATGATGACCCCATTCTCAAAGACCCATCAGGATATCAAAGACTTGTCGGGAAACTCATATACCTGACAATGACTAGACCTGATATTTCTTATGCAGTACAAACACTTAGTCAGTTTATGCACAGTCCAAAGCGATCTCATTTGGAAGCTGCATTTAAAGTTGTGAAGTATCTAAAAGGGTGTCCAGGACTTGGAATTCTTTTATCTAAGAAATGTGACATGAAGATGAGGGCATACTGTGATGCTGATTATGCTACATGCCCTACTAGCCGAAGATCGTCACTTTGGATATTGTATCAAATTAGGAGACTCACTTCTCTCGTGGAAGACCAAGAAGCAACCTCAGTATCCTTGTCTTCGGCTGAAGCTGAGTACCGAGCTATGGCAAAAACTACTTGCCAAGTAGTATGGATACGAGGTTACTTAAAGATCTCGGAATACAGGTACAAGGAGCAACAACATTATATTGTGACAATGATGCAGCTCTCAAATTGGCAGCAAACCCTATAGTGCATGAAAGAACTAAACACATAGAGGTGGATTGTCATTTTACATGAGACAAGATTCAAGAAGGGGTGATTGAAACGAAGGAATTGGCACGACAGAGCAGCCAAACAGACATCTTCACCAAACCTTTATGTCATCGACAACATGCATATCTATTAAACAAGCTAGGTGTCTTGGACATATACAAGCTACCAGCTTTAGGGGGAGTGTTAGAAGATATGCAATATATCTTTGGAATATTTGGAATTGATTTTATTCTGTACATATCAATTCAATATCAGATCTAGATTTAGATCGATACGTAGAATTCTTTATTTCCATTAATTGTACAAACCTAGCTCTATATCTTTAGGATTTGTATAATTTACAATTAATCAGAGGAAATACAGTAAAAGCTTCGTTCCTCTCTCTTCTTCACCTTCGGTTTCTTTCACTCGTGAGGTTGAATTCCCCCATTTGGCTCCCCAAGAGCATCACTTGTTGTTCAACTTTAGGGACAAATCTGGGTCCATCTTCACCCCCACCGTTCCCATGGCCACCCCCCGTCGCCCTGTTGTTGCGTTTTGGAGCCGAATCAAGTCAGTTTGTACCCCTTCAAAGCATCAAGTTTGGAGTTCAAGGATGTGCTTCGCACCATCAGCTCCGCCATCAGCCAGTTGTCTAGTGTGGCGAGGCATGAGGACCCGCATAGTTGATGTAAGCATTTTGGCATGAGAATTCCCCACATGTCCAGCTCGTCATCTCGGGACAAGTTGACGATGCAACGGCTGAACATCCATCTCAAGAACTTGATAGCCTGAGACGATCTGTCCACAGCCGACCACAACATGGAGGATAATCTTTTTGTGGGGCTTGTTGAGGTTGCTAATGTATGTTAGCATTATCTTTGTGAATTCAATCTTTATTAGTGTGACTGCAAGCCAAACTTTTCTCAATGCCTTGCGACTTGAGGAGTAAAGAGGCATAGGAAGAAGAGAATGTCCTACAAGAGAGAAAATAAAGAGATAAATTTGTAAGGATGGGCGTGGAAAGAAAGAAGAAGAAGGGAATTGGGATCCACAAGGAGAAAAAAAGAGAAACAAAATAGAAAAAGAGTTGACCAAATCAAAAATAAAGGAAATAACTTTTGTAGAGTTATAATAGAAGTGGGGGCTCATAAAGAATAGTATGGTCATAACACCCAAAAAAAGTGAATGTTTAAGCTAAATGAGTAGTAGAAAAAGCGCAGCCCCATTAAATAATATAGATACGAAGGCAAGAAGAAAATTAGTTAATTTGATAATCATTTTTTAGTTGGGCATTTAACTAATGTTGTTTGGTCAAATGAATTTATAAAAAATTTCGAAAAGGAAATGTTCCCGATATTTATTTTCTATGTCAATAATCATGCACAATTATATACTTTTGAAGAACTATCTAGTTATCATGTGTATGATATTAGATTAGAATCGCTACATTTTAAATATAACTCAAAGGAGTACAAAATATTGTGCTATTCCCTAACTTGGATGAATGCTCAACATATGGCGTTGAATTAAAGCTAATACATTCAAGAATCAGGAAAAAAAGAAAACAAGAGTTAACTGTGTATGTCAAAAAGTTGAGCGAGCATATATCTTCAACAGATGAATATATGCCCAATGGATAGTAAATCAAACAAGGTATCCAAACACGAATTTTTTTTTTTTTTGGTCGGTGCCAAACACGATTTTAAAGGCAGAAAAGTGCTGGGGTTGAGGCACGTGTGGTACAATCATTGGCTCTATCTTTGTACCTCAGACATCGATGATTTTAAAGGCTTGATGGAAATTCGAATGCATTTAAAATTTAAAAAAGCAATGTAATCGCAAGTGATTTGAAACAATTACCATTATTTTCTTACCAATGGCTAACCATTTCATATAATCAAGCCAAAGATAATATTTCATCTAATACTGTTTTAGGGAGCTTTTACTTTTGAATTGCATGATGATAATGAATGTGTAGAATTTATGAACATATAAACTTTGTAATATTTTTTTAATTTTGAAAATACCTTTAAAAAATCATTCAGTGCCGGAATGAAGAATAAATAGAAATGGACTCTTAGGGCCTGTCTGTTTGTGTTCCTAGCCCGTGTTTATGAACACAATTTCTGTTTTTTTGTTTTCGGGAATAAAAAAAGAATAGAAACTTGTTTGTTTGGATTTTTGTTCAAAATCTATTTTTTTGTTCCTGGGAACAAATTTGGGAAGAAACAAGAAACAAAAAAAAAAAAAAACTTGTTTCTTGTTTCTGAAACACTTCCGAGAAACAATTTTTCTCTCTCCTCGTTTTTTTTTCTTTTCTTTTTTTTCTTCTTTTTTTCTTCTTCTTTTTTCTTTGGCCGGTAGCTGGCGACCGGTCATCGAGGGTCAGCGACCTCGCTGGAGCGTCACCGACCCCTAGCAAGGCTCAGCCTCGTTTGGGCCACCGCCAGGTTGGCGTCGCCTGACGATGGCCCGGCGAGGCCAAGCTCACCTAGCCATCGACGAGGCTCGGCCTCGCCGAGCCACCGATCATGGCCAAGGTCGGTGACCAGCCAAAAGGAAGGAAAAATAAAAAATAAAAAATAAAAAAGGAAAAATAAAAAATATATATATTAAAAAATTAAAAGAAACAAAAAAATCATACAAGTTTACTAAACGTGTTCTTATTCTTTTTTATTCCAGAAACAACTTTACCAAACGCATTTTTTTTGTTCAAAAATTATTCCCCGGAACAGAAATAGTTTTTTTCTATTTATGTTCCCTATAACAATTTTTGAACAGAAACGTTATCAAACGCATCCTTAGATTAACCAAATATGCAGAAAAAAAAAAAGGTTAACCAAATAAAATAAAAGTCCGACACATTTATTAAAAATAGTATATGAATGTTTTTCACTTTTATTTGTAGTTAGGTTATTTTTAGAATAATGATTTCCTAGTACAAATAAAAAAGGAAATATAAAACTCATTAACACAATAGCTAGGCCATATGTCAAATAAGCTGCTATTTTGGAGAAGAGGGACACCATTTCGTCCCAAATGAAAAAAAAAAAAAAAAAAAAGGAACCAAACAAAAAGAATAAAAAAATTATTTTAAGCAAAAGTGGATCTTACGTTTAACCTTAGTCTTTGTTGTGTGGATTAGAATCATAATTAAAAATTTCTACGTTCCAAAAGCATGCCAGTGAGACTCAATGGATCACGTGCTCAATTCAGATGGTAAGGGAGTGGATGCAGTAAAAAAATGTGGTGGAAAAAACGCGATCTATATTTGTTATGTTCTTTTTTTCTTTTCATTACGAAATAATAATTTAGGAAATGCCTAACAAGTTAGAGAAAGCCTTCTTTTGACTTAAATATATGATACGATACTACTTATCTGCAAATAGCTGTTTTACGTGAGAATTTGTTGCCAAGGAAAAAAATTAGTTGGTTAAAAAATAAACTAGTAGGGCATTACACTTTTGTGGTTCGGTCACATGGTACAAAATAAATTTTCTAAAAATGTGTTAAGAAAGAAAATATTTCCAAAATATTTTTCTATTTTCAATATACATTCACGTATCGATGCAAAAGATGTGTTGTTGTGAGAAAAAAATATTAAAAGTGTCATAATTTTCATACAATTGCTATTTTAGTATAAAAAAACGATCACTTAAATTTCATGGTCAATTTGAAAGTTGGAAAGCCAACGTGACAATATTTTCACATTTTTTCCAACTGACATGGCTCGTTGGCACTTTGATTCAGCACAAATGCCCTAAACGACCTTGCTAAACAGGTTGGCCCCCGATTTAAACCCTTATTCGGACAAATCAAGCCATTTCTCCTCTTCTTCAAATCCTAATTTGGACCGAGGCAATTTGAGTCGAATAATAGATGAGTTGGGCGATGCCGACTGGATGCAAGTAGAAATAAATACTTTAGAATCTCTGACCAACGATTTGAAAAAGAAGGGAGGGTTGGTAGTAGATGAATTTGCAGCCGATTGTTGCCGTCGTCGTCATCTCAAAATCGGCGTTCTTGCAAAGGAAAACAGAGAGAGAATGGTAAGCCAATTTGGTGATACGTTTATAGATCAGGATGATTGGGTGGAGACGATGAAAAACATGCTGGAGAAAAGAAGCAGAGCAGGTTGCTATCGAGGAAGCCGTAAAGCGAAGCGACATCCCACGGATAACTGCGACAATCTGAAACAACGAAGGCTCGTGTAGAAGACACCAAACCAATCTCACACCTAACCCAGCAAAGCGTGCCGAGAGGAAGATCTGATGTGAGCACCGTGTCGAAATCGTTGTTTTGTAATAATGGTCACCTCATCATCCACGTGAGACGTTAATATTTTAATAATAAAAAAATCAGGTAGGACTTTTTATGGGAATTCATCGCCTTAGTCAATTAAGTGATCGTTTTTCTTTTAATGTGACAGTAAAGTAATCGTTTGAAAAGTTTTGACACAAAAATAAGCATCATACGAAAGTTATGACACTTTTAATATTATTTTTCTCTTAAATTGTCATGGTCACGGTGTTGAGATAAAGTCAATACCTTTAAAAATGACTCAAATTGAAGAAAATTATTGGAATATATCTTGGTTTGAATAATTAGTATAGGGAATTAAATTAAGACGAATAATTTTTAAGAATGGCCCAGAGAAAAAAGAAAATATTGCATAGATGTCATTAGCTTAAATAATTAGTATATGATGTTGAGATAAAATTAATACATTTAAAGAATGGCCAAGGAAGGACAAAAAATGTTTCATGTTATATCATTGGCTTGACCAATCAGTGGATGGGAAAGACATAGTAAATCCAAACAAGATAGCTAAACTCGATAGCTATTTTATTAGAATGTTCAAAGTATATGAAGACAATGTCAAACTAGCATTATGGTATTATATCATTGGGACCAGTTTAGTAGAAATTATTTAATAAAAAAATAAGAAGGAAAAATATATAATAAAAAAAACACAATTACGTGAAATTAATAGTTCCATAAATTATTAGTATTAAGTGAGAGGACAAAAAAATCAACGCTAGGTTTCAAATTAATACTTTGAAGCACGTGCTCATCAAAAGAAAATGTTAAAAAATCCATGCAGCAGATGAGATTTCTTTTAGTTAAATAAAGACAATTATTATGTTATCATTCTAGAAAAGTACACACATATGCCGTGAATATATTCTACTAGTAAATGTGATAAATTGATAGTATTGGGACAATTTTTAGTAGAAAGTAATTAATGAAAAAATCATGACGGCAAACATAAAAGACAACTAGATGAAAATAATAGTTTTTCATAATCATTAGTTTTAAATGAGAAAAGAAAAATCAACACTGTTTCAAATTAATACTTTGAAGCAATTTTTCATTAAAACAAAAAGTTAAAACCTGTGCAGCACTTGGTAATTCTACTAATTAAATAAATAAAGACAACTAATCGTCATCCAAAAAAATATACACATATGATATGGATATATTTTTTTGTCAGAAGATAGTAAATAGCATTGCTAACCCACAAAAGGGCACCATTAGTTGGAAAGCCTAAACAAAGTATTGAAATTAAAGGCTGAGGAGGGAGATGAAACCAATTACTAGGAAGGGAGTTGGCTCGATGGGCTTTAGCGACCCAATCTGCGGCCTTGTTATTTTCCCTCGGCTCGTAGAAAACAGAGACACCTTTTAGCTGGGCCATAAGACCTGTGCAGTTAGCAACAATAGTTTGGACCAGCCAAGGAGGCACCTCTTGGCCCGATAAAAACTCCACTAGAGATAGGTTGTCTGAAGATAGGAGCACCCGCAGATTAGTTGCAGCTAAAGCTTCCAGTTGGAGTTCCGTTCGTGCAGTTCAATCTATTCTTTTCTCTCGTACCCATAGCAACGCTTCTCTCAAGCTAGGGTTTCTACAATCCAAGCGAACGAAGCATGGGTCTTCTTTGTAAAGCCGGCAACGAGGAGGCCAACAATGTTTCGGCATACTCTAGCACTCGAGCCTTCCAACGTTGTGCTGCACCAGGAAGCATCGACATTTACCTTCAACATCCGTGGATCTGGTGGTTTCCACCTCGTCGAGCTACTTTGATCAGTCGGCTTTCGGCTACTTCCAATCTTCCCTTTGGCGATCCATCTCGTGCCCAAATTTGCGGTTATTTGGGCTTCTGATTGGGTGTTGAAAGGGTCGGGCTTTCTCCCTTAAAAGACCGTTGAGTTTCGGGTCTTCCAGATCTGCCATAGAAGAGCAGCAAAGAGAGCCCTCGATCTTGATCCGACTTTAGAGGTGAGGTTTTCTAAAATCCATCTATCAATGCGAGTAATACATGCTGGATTTGTGTCGACTTGAAAATCAGGGTCTAACCATAACATTTTTGTCCAGTCGCAAAGGAGGAAGATGTGCTCCGTTGTCTCTGGTGCTTGGTCACAGATCTGACAAGTTAGGTCAGGTATCATTTGTCTTCTATACAAGTTTTCCTTTGTTGGGAGAGAGTTGCTGCATATATTCCAGAGTAAGAATCTAATTTTGGGGGAAATTGGGAGCCTCCATATCTCATTCCATAATGATTTTGGAACTTGGTAGGATGAGGATGGGTTTTGTCTGGTGGAGGGGTCGGCTGTGTTACGTATTCAGTTATAGCCACTCTTGACAGTATATGAACCCGAGCTGTTGGCTGTCCACACAAGCTTGTCTGGGTGGGGATGCAAACTAAGAGGATGTGCTAAAATCTCTTTTGCTTCATTTTCCAGAAAAAAAAAAAAAAAAAAAAAAAAAAAAGTCCATTTACTCTGTGCATGTCCCATTCCTTTGTATTGTGATCGATTAAATCAGCTATCATTCTTGGATCTTCCTTATTTGCTAGGCCTATGATTCTTCCAAAAGGTAGCCATACATCTTCTCTAATTTGTATTGTCTGTCCATCACCAACCTCCCATCTAGTGGCAGGTTCGATTACTTCTCTCCCCACCAATAAACTTTGCCATCCCCATGGCGGGCTGGTACCTTTTTTTGTTGCCCGGAAATCCCCTCGAGGGTAGTAAATACTTTTCAAAACTTGGCACCATAAAGCGTTTGATTTTTTGACAATCCTCCAAACCTGTTTTCCCAACATAGCTTTGTTAAAATCCACCAAATCTTTAAAACCTAGGCCGCCACAATCCTTCCTAATTTTCATATCTTCTCATTTCTTCCAATAAACTCCTCTTCTAGCTACATTCTGTTTCCACCAAAAAGAGGCAATTCTCTTCTTAATAGTGCAACAAATGGAAGTTGGAATTTTAAAAATGGACATCGCATATTGGGGAAGAGCTTGAATGACTGTCTTGATGAGAATTTCTTTACCCACCTTCGAGATCAACCTCCTCTCTTTCCACCCTTTAAGTTTCCTTTCAACTTTAGCAAGGATCCAAGCAAACATTTGCTTCTTTATTCTGCCCCAGTTAGATGGGATTCCGAGGTATTTCCCTAAACTTTCTAAGATAGGAACTCTCAATTCTGCTGCTAGATTTTGTTTAAGGTTCTGAGGGCAATCTCTCCCAAAGAAAAGGCCTGATTTATTGAGGTTTATAGCTTGTCCTAACACATAGTAGTATTGATTCAATACATTTGATACATTCCGAGTTTATCGTATTGTACCATCTAAAAAGAAGATGGCATCATCAACAAAAAGGAGATGTGAGAGAGTTGGACATGTAGAATTAAGATGAATACCCTTTATGCTTCCGTCTTGTACTGCTTTACTCATAAGGGTCGAGAGAATGTTGACCATGATAATAAATAGGTAGGGGGAAAGGGATCCCTTTGCCAAATTCCACTAGTGGGTCTAAAGGCAGTTGAAGGTTCACCATTAAGTAAGATGCTAAAGGATACCGATGAAATGCATTGCTTTATCCATTTTACCCATTTCTCATGGAAGCCCAACCTTAGCATATAATCACATAGAAAATCCCATTCAACTCTGTCATACGCTTTTTACATGTCTAGTTTTAGAATGGCTTGAAATTTACGCCTCCTCCTTCTTACCCTTAATTGATGAATCACCTCTTGGACAATAAATATGTTGTCTTGGATCTGCCTGTCACTTATAAAAAGCTATTTGTTCTTCAGAAACTATCATTGGCAGCCATGGTTTCAGCCTATTAGTCAACACTTTTGCTATAATTTTATAATTGAAATTACAAAGGTTGATAGGTCTAAATTGGGTGATGCTCTCTAGGTTTGTTACTTTAGGGATGAGAGTAATATGCGTTCTATTTAGCTCTAGTTCAAATGTACCTTGACTGAAGAAAGATTGCACCATGCTGAAAATGTCGTCATTGATAATAGGCCAATGATTCTAGTAGAATAAACCATGTAGCCCATCTAGTCCCGGTGCCTTTGTCGCCCCTAGTTGAAGAACAACAACTTTTACTTCTTCTTTTGTGACTGGTTTGATCATATCTACATTCATCTTCTCATTGACCACCACTTGGCATTGCTCTAGTACAAGTTGATAATTCCGGTCTCCAACTGAGGTGAATAAGGATTGATAAAAGCTGCGGATATGATGACTAAGAGTCTCGGGGTCCCTACACCAGGTATGATCATCAAGCCGAAGCATAGATATTTTATTTCGCCGCCTTCTTTGAACTGTAGCTGCATGGAAATACTTGGTGTTTTGATCCCCCCCCCCCCCCCATTTTAACTATTCTATTCTGGACTTCATACACCAATACATCTCTTCTCGCCTCCAAGACTCTTCTATTTTCCGAACAATGTTGCTGGTTTCCTCTCTATTTTGCTCCCCGTTTGTTAACTCCATAAGCTGGAATTTGAGGGGGTTGATATGTTTTTGGGCATTTTGAAACTTCCTCCTACTCCATTTGAGTAATTCAGTAGCAACCAGCCTTATTTTTTTGTGTAAGACTGGTTTCAGTAGAGCTATTTACATGCCAAACTCGCTTAATCACCTCCTCACACTTAAGGTCTTCGAGCTAAAATGATTCAAATCTAAACATTTTCTGACTTTTCTTTTCCCTTTGATGTAAGGATAGAACAATTGGGCTGTGATCCGAACCTATTGCCGGTAGTGCAAAAGCCATCGCATTTGGGTATAGTACTCTCCACTCCAAATTACAAAGTGTCCTATCTAATCTCTTCTTTACTAATGTGATGTCTTCTCTATTGTTGGACCAGGTGTAAGCACAGCCCTTGCTTTCGATATCCATCAAAGAGCAATCATCCAAGAAACTCTGGAAAGCTACAATTCTGTATCGGTCCACCTCTCTACACCCAAACTTTTCCCAATTGTAAAGTATTTCATTGAAATCTCCTATATATAACCATGGGAGAGGATTGGAGATGTTGCTTTCTTTCATTGCACTCCACAGTCTCAATCCCTCTTGAAAATTTGTTGGTGCATGTAAAAAGGATATCCTCATTAGGTCGCCGCTGGTAAAATCCTTGCATTTTATATTGATGAGCTCCCCAAAACTTCCCTCCACTTCCACCTTGACCTCCTCATCCCACATTATTGCTAAGCCTCCAGCTAAACCAACTGGCTCAATAGTAAAAGAAGCTTTGAAAATAGTCATTTTCCTCACTCTCTCAATAACGGTATTCTAATTTTTTGTCTCCATGAGGAAAACCAGGTTGGGCCTCTCTTGAGCCACTAAGGCTCTAAGATGCTAGACTGTCAAGGGAGTGCCCGGCCCTTGACAATTCCAGCTTAATAGCTTCATCTATGCTTTGGTGGCTTATTAGAGCCAGCCACCATAGCCCATGTACTCGCCCTTCCTAAGACTGAATAAGGGCATGCAAGAGTTGGTTTTCATCCACCATAAGTTCCTGTGAGGTTTTCTTCTCATGGGGCTACCCTCTTTTGTTTTTTAGCCGTAGGAGCTTTATATATCGCCTTACCTTTCTTAGTATTTAGTGAATGTATCTCATTCCCCACTGGAGAAAGAGTTAGTGTTTGATGTTGATCTGAGTTATGCCTTCTTATTGTACTCATTTGTTCTGTCTTTTCAAGCTAAATAGGGACGAGAGCTAGTGCATTTTGATCATCTGCCGCTGTTTTCATGGATGTTTTAGTCATCTCTGTTTGAGTCTCCATTACCACTTCTTCATCTGGGGCAAAAAGTTCGAGTTTACCATAAAATGTCTTCCAATAAGGGCTGACTTCTTTGACTTTTGCCTTAAGCCATGAGCCAAACCGACCTGGTTGATCCTGAGCTAGTCTAGTTTCTTCATAGGGTATTTCATTGCAAAAATTTGCATAGTGCCTAATTCGACCACAAGAGTAGCAAAAGTGAGGAAGTCTTTCATACTTATAATCGATCCACCATTTTTTGTCCCCATAGTTTATCACAGTTCCAATTTTAAGGGGGCTAGACAGATTCAGCAACACCCTGGCCTTTCCATTTTTCTGGGAGTTATTGCTTCTCGCCTCGATTTTTATCTCCTCCACTTTCCCTAATCTAGAAGCTAACAAGCGTATGGCATCTTCAGTAACTCTTGCTCGAGGAAGGCCTATAAAATGTACCCAGAATGCATAATGCTTGAATTCATAACAATGCTCGGGTATGTTTGGGTCTCCCTCTCTAAGGACTAATAAATTACTCGCAAAGGACCAAGGTCCCGATTCTAGCACCCTTCTTTTTTCTTCACTTGATTGGAATATAAACGAGAAGAAAACTAGCTCAATTAGCTCACATTTGACTAAATCTGCTTTCCATGCTCTCTTCATAGTGCTACTGAAAGCCTGAAAGTTAACATTAGGCTTCGAAAATAGCTTGCCGTAAAGAGTTAACTCACTTTGTTGTTTTTCTTCTTCTAGAATGTCGTTCCCTACGTCCGTGATGTCTTCTTCAGACCACAAGTCTCTCAGTTGCCTACACAGCACTGCCAAACGAAGATGATTGTCCTCTCTGTCTACCATTTCCTGCCACCAGTTCTAGAATTGCCGAGACACTAAGGAATTTTGGCAATGGAGTGAAGGGAGCTCTAGAGGTGATGGCTTTGAAAGAGGGTTATAATGCTAAAATTAAACAGGGAGATTAGCTTCAAGAAATTGTATTACCCACCGACAAAAGCCCAAAATCCCACCGAAAGAAACGCAAAAACCCTAGGGCCACATAGCTTCCAACCCCTTGGGAACTCTTGTTTACACACTCACAGCGAGAAAAAAAACGGTGATACCTTGGGATAACAAAAATGGTGAGGATCTGGGGGATTCGAAGGAACTCGGCGAAGCTTCCCTTGTTCTTGGGTCACCTAGAAATAGGAGGATCGGAGGATGCAACGCAAAAACCCAGCAAAACTTGCAGACATTCTGCCATGGGGTGCCATCCGGAGGAGAAAAAACAGGAATGGAAAGCTTTAATCAAGTGGAGTGTGCCTGAAATCTGCCATGTATTACAGATTTAGGTTATGGTGATTTGGGGTTTTTTGTAGAGCTATCACCTTGTGGGATAGAGAGAAACTAAACCCTTGTTGAGAGAGAAGGCCCCGATCACCGAGATTCTGGTCATGCGAGTTTAACCACCATAGTGATCAGATGATGATACATATGATATGGATATAATACAGGTAAATGTGTGTTGGATATTTCAACGGTTTTGAATATTGTACGCTATTAATTTTTGTAATTGTTTTTTACTGTTATCTATTTGTAACAGTTTTTGTTTGCCATTAATATAAAACGATTTTGTAACGTTTTATAACGGTTATTTAACAGTTATGTAACCACTATGTTATGACTTTCTAATAGTTGTATAACGGCTTTATAACGTTTCTTTTATTTCTAAAAAACTATTTATTATTTTATAATAGCTATAAGCGGTCATTTTCTTCTTTAAATACCAATTTACTTATAAGTGTTTCTTAACGGCTCTCTTTCTTTTACCTATAAATGGTTACTTCAAACATAATTGAAAAGTGATATCGATATATCAAAACCAAAATATTTTTATTTCTCTTTTCCTATCTTGTTATGTATTTTTCCTTTCTCTATTGGGTTATACATATAAAGTGGTTCTCTTCCTTCTAGTATTCAATGCAAAGTATATAAGTATATTTGTTATATATTGGGAGGATAGCCGTTAAAATCTTAGGCACCGAGTTTCGTACTCCAAATGGTGGAATTATCCTTAAGAATAGTGCATGCATGCCTCAGACATTTTATTTTTATCATCTAATATTTTTCAATGTATTTTCAATAATTATTATTATTTTCATGTAATCTAATATTTTTCCAACAATGCGCATATGTGTGTGCTAGAAATTGACAATTAAAAGAATAATTTCATTGATAAATGTTGACACCTAATTTAAAATTAGTTTTAGAAATAGAGGATAATCTTGGTTTAGAGGGAACTTTTAAAAAACATTGAATTCAAAAATTAAACGGCCGTGCGATTTAGGAGCCACTTTGCTGTTGAGAAGTTGAGGGAAAATCTTTATCGGCAGAAACAAATTCGAATCTTCCCTTTATAAGTAGTAGGGGTGTGCAAAATACCGGGAACCGCCCGGACCGCCCGGAACCGGACCGGAACCGCCCGAAACCGGCGGTTCTTGAGGGAACCGGTCCGGTTCCCGGTTCCAATTTTTCGGAACCGGTGGGTACCGGTCCGATTCCCGGTTCCATGGGCGGATCCGCCCACCCGGACCGAACCGGAACCTTTTTAATATTAAAAAAAAATACTAAAAGAAACCTTAGATTATATCTCATCTCCTCACTCCCTTCGTCTTTGGTTCTCTCTCTCTCTCTTTGTCTCTTCCTTGATTCCTCCTAATCCTATCGCCATTTCGATTCCTCCCCGAGCGTTGACGCCGCCGCCACCGCTCCTCTGTCGCCGCTGTTCGCCCCCTCACGTCGGCCGCCACCCACCACAGCTGCGGAAAATTGTTTCGCGACCATTCTATGTTGAAATCCCGACCATAGACCTCCTCCCCTCCTTCCCAACTCATAGACCCGACCGTTCTATGTTGAAAACTAAAATTGTTTCGCGTCAAGATCTGTTCCATGGATCCACCCGAGAACAGGACCGGACCGCCGGTCCGGTTCCCGGGTGGATCCATGCAACAAACGGGTGGATCCCGGTTCCAATTTGTCGGAACCGGTCCTTAGCGGGCAGTTCCCGGTTCTAGGTCGGGAACCGCCCGCCCGGACCATGCACACCCCTAATAAATAGAGAATGCGAGATGTAAAAAGGGGGGGCTTCTCTTTGTCGAAAGACCAAAAAGTGAAAGTCGGTTTTGTTTTTTTTTCCTTCGTTGGGAGTCAAAAAGGAAAAGGCGGATAGAAAGGAGAGACAGAGGATGACGTGAGAGAGAGAGGTGAAGGCAAAAAGTACAAGGAAAAGGGGAAAAGGCAAAAGATGAATCACTGTTCATCTTCCTCCTCTTGAGTTTTGTTGGTGGTCCCTGCTGTATCTGCTCGATTTCTCCATGTTCGCTACCTCCGCGCTTCAACTCATTCCCGAAGCAGCTCACCATCATCCCCGCCGCTCCTGCGACCACACATCGCCGCCGATCCGAGATCCTTTGCTCCACCACGCCACCACCGCTCTCCGCTCCGTCACGAAGCGGATGGACACCCACGAAGTCTCCGTTGCTCAGCTGCAAGCCCTTTGCTACTGTCGTCCTCCACACCTGTGACGCCAGTAAATCCTAAGCCAATCGATGTGCCCTACTGTTGAGCCCTTGCGACATTGCTATTACCGCTGGTCCACGATTCGCCCGCTGCTCAAGTCTCGCCCCTGCCGCCCCTGATTCGGTCAGTGACCACCCTAGCGCTGACCCACGCTCCGCCGCACCTCTGTACCCGCGAGCTCGCCCAGACGCCGTTGATCCAGCACCTCTGCTACAAACCGAGCGGCCAACATCCCTACATCTCCACAAGCACCGCCGTCCCTACGTCCAGCAATCACACCCTTCGTCAAAGGCCGACGCCACCACACTTCTGCAGCTCGAGTTTTCCCCAGTCATCACCTTGCCAAGCTGCATCGCCGGTCCTTGAACCCCCCCTGATCGCCGCGCTGTTGTTGTTGTTCAGCCATCGCGCCTTTGCAACGCGACCCCGACGCCCGCCTTCGCCTGCTCACTCGCCCTCGAACTCGAGCACCCTTGCTGCTGTGATTGACAACCTGCTGCTGTCCTCGCTGCACCTTCATTTTGCCCGAGGTCCTCCTTGTTTTGTTGCAGGTCTACTTCACCGGAGATCCGACGCGGGCTGCCACCCTCTCTCGAGTTACTTCATCCACGTTGCTGTCCACGCCCCTTAGGTAATTTGTTTGTTTTTACTTTTCATTTTTGGAGTTTAGTTTGTTTCATTATTTGTTTTATCTGTTATTCTATTTATTTCATTTGATAGCATTTTTAGTTTAGTTATTTAAATATTGGGTGTTAATATATGTAATTTCTATAGGCATTATCCGTAGATTTTGCCTAAAATTATTATAGTTATTAATTTAGTCCGAGAGACGTCGGATCATTTTTTTAATTATAATAATTTTTGGTTTTGTGGTAAAATTTCAATTGTTAAATCACAATAATTATTTAATTTGGTCCGTAAGACTTCGGACCAAATTTTAATTATTTTGATTTCCTCGTTGTGATTATAGAGTTAAAATAATTGTTAATTTAATTCGTGAGATAACGGATTATATTTTCGGTTATTTTAATTCTTATCTTAGTTTTTATGAAAAAATAATTACTTGTCTTTTTTCGAGAAAATAAAAATTAAAAAAAAAATTATAAAAAAAAGGAATACTGAAAAATTAAAATCTTGCATGAGCATATAGGATATTAGGTTTAATAAATTAGACACGTAGGTTTAACAAATTGATCTTTAAGTTTTTTTAGGATTTCATCCTTAGATAGTTTTTTTAGTCAGAATTGGAATTAAACAACCCTCTTTTAAAAAAAAAAAATATATATATTTAGGAAAAGTTTGCATGTTTTCATAATATAAAAATATATAAAAAATAAAAAATAATAATAGTTTTCTAAGAAAAATGGGGTTTAAATCAAATTAATCCTGAAAATGAATTAGAAAATTATTCCATTTTGGATAGCTTAATTAGGGTTTTCATTAATTTTGAATTTCAATAAAAAAAATATACAAAATATTAGGTGCATATTAACTAGTTTGCATAGTAGACACATTTAATTAGGGTTTGCATATTAGTAAATTAGGATTGCATCATATTATCATATTTTAGTATTCCTATCATGTAGTTTTTTTTTTTTAAATATAAAAAATAAAAAATGCCAAAAATTTAACATTGCGTCATCACGTTACTTTCTTTTAATAGAAATTATTAGGTCATTTCAAAATAAAAAATAAAAAAATGAAAAAGAAAAACACAAAAGTTATTTACTTGGTTAATTAATAGATTAATTCATAATTAATCCCATTTCATATCATCATTGTTTAGTGTAGGTTGCATACATTAAAAAAGAATCACTAAAAAATCACAAAAGATCATGCATATAGAATTATTATGTCATTCATCCCATATCATGAAACACATGCATATTTAGGGTTATATAAATTAGATTGCATACATATAGGTCGAATTAGGCCATATAAATTGCATTTCACATATCATTAAAATAAAACTCATGCATATTAAGTTTAGATTAAGATTACATAATAATAAAAATTAGGCATCATGTCATTTAGAAAATCATGTTTAGGGCATGCATTTTTATTAACATTTTTGAGAAGTTTTTTTTTTTTTAAAGAATAAACTTCAATAAGGTTGTAGTTTATAATTTCTTAGCATTTTAATTTATTGAATGTTATTTAATTGATTGTGCACCCGCATGACCACTATTTGCATGTTAGTATCTTAGGTTAAAATTGATCAAGACTGCCTGCAAAAATGTTTTTTTTTTATTAAAAATAAAAGGTACCGAAAGGGCGTTAGATTAATTTAGCATAACCATGTCCCGGACTTTTTGAATCTCTGGTACGCAAAAAATAAAGTATTCTCCCATCTTTATTTGGGTTTCTAACCAACCCTATTTGGTTAGTAGCGGCTCCAAATTGAAATATAATTGCATGTTTAATTTGTTAGTATCAAGTCGGGATTAGTAGGACTTGGGAGGGTCCACGCCAAGTCTTCAGACTTAGTAATCCATTAGTCTAGTTTTAGGTGATCCACCCAAAAATTGGGTCGCGACAATAAAAATACACAACATAAAGAAATCGTATCAATATATATGGAAAGAGAAAGATATTTCAAAATATGAAATCTTTTTAGGGCAAGCTATTGTATAAAAGAAAATCTGCAAATTTTGAGAGTGATAGAAAAATATTCAAAAAATATGAAATCGTTTTAAGGAAAGTCATTGTATAATAGAAAATCTCCAAATATTGACACTGAAACATTTGAGGATAAAACAAATCATGGAATCGCATACAATCATGCACATAATAATAAATTAGGATTCGAAAGGAAGAAAAAATGATTGAGATTTCTTAAAAGTATGAGGTTCCATCTACCTTATAAAATAGTATAAACTAGAGTATGAAAAAGACAAGCTACGCAATTCTTTCAAGCCGATAAAAAGGTTCTTGTTTTCTCTCGAAATGAAGAGTTTCTTCTACCTTAATGGTAGTTTTGCCCTCCAAACCCTAAAATTACTGATGCATCCCACCTTTGTCTACTTCACCGTATTTTCGCCTACTCTGTTTTCCAATACCATCCCACCCTCAATTTGTTTTCTCCTGGGGTTTAATTCCCAGGTTTTTCCATGAACTAGTACGGGGCTCTGTCGCTTATCAATTCCTATTCCTATCCTTCCTTCCCTCACGATGCTTGTCCTGGCCAGCTTTCGCCCATCTTTGTTCCCCTTTCTGAGTGAATCTACTCTTCCATCTTCGTTATTTTCCAATTTCAACTTCTGCATGGCTTCAATTGACCTGCTTGGAGACTCAACTCACTTATCGCACCTCTACTCTCGGATGCTCATTGATAATCTGCTTGGAGAATTTTCCGCATGTATTGCCCTTCCCTTATTTTGCTCTAGGGCCTGACCTCATGGACACCAACGACCAGGAGAAAACTTCACACCTTGCTGCCCTATGCAACATATTGGGTCGTCTCTGCTCCGAACAAGCAATTGAGGTTTGGGATGAAGAACCGCCACCAGAGAAACTCGAGGAATGTCAATTAACGTTAGTAGGTAAAATACTCTCCAATCCCTCCATTAATTTCCAAGCTTTTTAAAATACCTTGAAGCAAGCATGGCGCACTGAACAAGTTGAGATATCCCCAAGAGAAGCGGGTCTGTATGTTGCGAAATTCCAGTCTAATGGAGAGAAACAACGGGTCTTGGATGGTGGCCCTTGGCTTTTTTTCTAGTCATTTGATAATATTCAAGTCTTGGATACCCAATACGCCACTACACTGTTATGACTTCTCTAGTTACGCTTTCTAGGTGCAAGTGTTTGGTCTTCCATTAGAATGGTGTACTGATAACATGATATGCAAAGCTGTTAGACATGTTGGCAGAGTACCGGAGGTCAAAATAGATACAAAAGAGGGCACCACCCTTAGAGCTGGGAGAGCAAGGGTAGAAATTAATTTACAGGAGCCTCTGAAAATAGGCCAGCCGATCCGTATTGATAGGAAAACCCTTTGGCTAGACTTTCGCTATGAACGACTATCCCACTATTGTTATTCTTACGGCAAGCTAGGTCATTATGCCATACATTGCAAGGACTTTCCTTTTGACGAGGCAAAACTGGAAGGCAAAGATAGGATGTCTTACAGCCAATGGTTACGTGCAGAGGTCAAGGAACATAACCCATATTGGCGGATTTTTTATGAACCACAGCACAAACCAGAGGAGATAGATGAGATTATACCTAAAAGTCCTCCCCCCTCGACCCAACTTATCCCTCTACTACCTCTTAGTGTTAATATGGATGCGGGACCCCTGAACCAACTAGCTCTTCCAATCATCCCTACCCTTGCCGTACCAATTTTGCAACACCATCATGAGGGCACGCATCTAGGGACCTCCTCCACCACCGCGATGATCACTGCAACAGCAAAAATGAAGGAGATTCAAGACCAAATACTGGACTCACCGAACCCTGAGAAGATGAAGACTACAAGACTCACTACCAAAGTGGGCACTGCCAAAAATAATAAATGGTATAACCTATATGAGTTGAGGAATCCAATACAAGAGGACCTAAATGAAACACAACTCATGGACACACCTATCTTTGCAGTGGAAGATGTAGCAAAATGGGCTCTTGTGGCTGGCCCTAAAAAGCCACCAATTGACAAATGAAGTTACTGAGCTGGAACTGTCAGGGTTTGGGCAATCCCTTAACAGTTCAAGCTCTTAAGGCCCTAGTGGCCAAGGAAAAGCCCGATATTATCTTATTGATGGAAACTAAGAACCAAGAGGTAGTACTTTGATGACTACAGCGACGTTTACACTTTCCCAGTTCTCATCTAAGTAACCCCGTTGGCTTGGCTGGTGGGATAGCAGTATTTTGGACTAATCAGATCTCTCTAAGTGTGGCTCGGTCTAACTTCGGATTTTTTTGACATGATATGCACGGATGTAACGTGTGGTATACCTATGCGTCTTACTTGCATTCATGCACACAGAGTTTATCAGTTGCGCCAACTTTTATGGGCCGAACTTAGACAAATCAGCCATTCCAATACTTTATCGTGGGTTTGTGCTGGTGACTTCAATGAAATTATCTATCATTGGGAAAAAGTAGGCAAAAGATTAGCAGACCCTCAACGACTGCACTCTTTCGAGCCATTTTGAATGACTGCTCACTCATGGAAATGGAAAGTAAGGGATGTGTTTATACGTGGATGAATAATCGTGATGGGGATGATTTGGTGAAAGAAAAGCTGGATCGGGTGATGTGTACTTTGGATTGGCGCCTCATGTTTCCTGAAGCTAAAGTTTTTGCCTCACCTACTTTGGGCTCTAATCACAGTCTCTTATTATTAACCACTGTAGCAGCACCTGATAGGCGACACAAGGCTTTTATTTTTGAAGCTTTCTGGATACAAGACCAGGAGTGCCGTGAGGTCATTGCCAAGTCCTGGACCTCAAAACAGGTTAAAGATTATGCCCTCTCATACAAATTAAAGGCTATTTCTCTAGCTCTAGCTCGTTAGAGTCGTTTGAAGTTCTCCAAGGGCCATCTTAAAGTAATAGCTTTACAACAACAACTCCAGAATCATGTCAACCAACCTCACAGCCACTATGATAAACTGACAACAACTAAACTGAAGGAGGAAATTCAGCAATTATGGCAACAAGATGAGCAGTATTGGGCGATGCGCTCTAGGATTAATTGGTTGCGATGGGGGGATAAGAATATAAAATTTTTCCATGCAACTACCATTCAACGGCGGCAATGGAATAGAATCAGTATGATGCAGGATGACAATCAAAGGTGGGTGCGCGATCATAAGCTATTGAAGGAGATGACTTTCGACTTTTTTTCAAGCCTCTATAACACAGTGGGACGTCGTGACTATGGGCCTATCCTAGGTCAATGCCCACGTGTTGTCACAGCAGAAATGAACGATCTATTAACAGCTGTGGTTACTAGAGAGAAGGTTCACCAAGCAACTTTCTAGTTGGGAACGACAAAAGCTCCAGGCCCAAATGGGTTGAATGGACTTTTTTATCAAACTCACCGAGATATCATACAGATGATCTTTTCCTCTCAGTGCAGGATTTCTTCCTATCAGGAGTGATGTCCACTGATCTTAATAGGACCATTATTTCTCTGATCCCCAAAGTACCTCAACCAAAACAACTAGATCAGTACTGCCTAGTTAGTCTCTGCAATTATGCATATAAAATTATTTCCAAGGTGATCGCCAATCACCTGAAACCCTAGTTACCTAAACTAATTTCCATGGAACAATGTGCCTTTGTGAGTGGTCGCCAAATTCAAGATAATGTTTTAATAGTCCAAGAGGTACTTCATCAGCTAAGGATCAGGAAACGTAAGCGAAATTTTCAAGCAATCCTCAAGATGGATATGCAAAAGGCATATGATCGGGTGGAATGGGATTTCCTCAATGATTATATCCTCAAGTTAGGCTTTCATCCAACATGGGTATAGTGGGTGATGCAATGTATAACGACAACATCTCTCAGTGTTAAATTTAATGGAGAACAATTTAATTATTTCCATCCAACAAGAGGCCTTCGACAGGGCGATCCTCTCTCTCCTTATTTATTCATTTTGTTGGCAAACGCCTTATCCAATCTTATTAACCAAGCTATTGGCATGGGACACATCAAAGGTATCAAGCTGAATAGGTGGTGTCTTACCCTTTCTCACCTATTTTTCGCAGAGGATGCAATCTTTTTCTTAGATGGTAAAATCCAAGAATGTCAAAATCTCGCAAACATATTCAATCAATATTGTCTAGCTACTAGATAGGCTGTTAATCGAAACAAATCTGAAATATTCTTCAGTAAAGCTTGCCCTTTTAGGCTACAGGAAAATTTGGCGAAGGAATTTAGAATACCAATGCTTCAACGGATTGGTAAGTATTTGGGTATACCATCAGATTGGGGGCGATCAAAGCGAGAGATGTTTGCATGCATACTTGGGAAGAGTGAATGCTAAATTAGAAGGATGGAAAGAAAATTTAATCTCTAAGAGTGGTAAGGAGATTCTGCTTAAGACTGTTGTCAGGCCATCCCACAGTATGCCATGTTTATCTTTAAACTTCCAGTGTCTCTTTGCAAATCTGTTGAACAGAGAATTGCTAGATTCTGGTGGCAGAATGATAGTCGCAAAATAGGAATTCATTGGAAGCAATGGGAAGTACTCAAAAGAAGAAAGGACGATGGAGGCCTAGGCTTCCGCGGCCTCATCGATTTCAACAAAGCCATGCTTGGGAAACAGGCTTGGCATTTATTCCAACAACCCTTATCCCTGTGGAGTGTCCTTTTCAAAGGCCTTTATTTTCATTCAAAAGACTTCAGGTATGCGAACAGAGGAGCTCGACCATCCTGGGGTTGGCAAAGCCTACTGCTAGGGAGGGATACAATCTTACCTCAACTCCAGTGATCAATTGGCGATGGGCAAATGTTTAGAATCCATGAAGATAGATGGTTACCTACAGTGATACTAGGCGGACCTGCTATTAGAGGAGCACTTGAGATGGTGGCTGATCTCATTGATCCAGTCCACAACAACTGGAATGTTCCCCTACTTAACCAGCATTTTGATGATCATGTAATAGCAGAAATCCTTACCATTCCAGTAAGACCTCACTACGTTGCTGATCAACTTATTTGGACTGCAACAAAACATGGCCAATACACTGTGAAAAGTGGTTACCATTCTCTTCAAAACATAGCTCCCAGCCATGGCCACAACCGTTCCTCAACATCATATCAGATCCCAGGGTTACTGTGGCAAAGAATTTGGACTATGACAGTTGCCCCAAAAATTCGTACTTTCCTATGGTCTTTATGCCACAATATAATATCAACAAAAGATAACCTATTTCACAAACGCATTACCACATATCTAGTATGTAATCTCTATCCTCATCAAACACCCGAAACATTGGAACATCTATTTCTATTTTGTCCATGGACACAAGGCATTTGGTCTCTTTAAGGCTTAAAGAAGCTGGCTACAGTCCGTATTCGTCTTTGGCTAAGGATTGTCTCGCTTTCAATCTTTCAATCGTGCCATGAGCTTTGAAGAGAATTTGATGGAAGGCATAGAGATAAGCCAAGAAAGCCAAGAACAAGGACAAAACAATCATGATAGTCTCACCCTCGAATCAACATTCGGCTCTCACCACAAGCAATACAAAGAATGGATGCATGGCTTGCAGATAGGGTTGCACAACAACAGCTCTTACCTGGTCTAGAAATCATTGCTTCAATTTTATGGCAGATTTGGAGGGCCCGTAACAATTTTATCTTCCGAAGTCAGCGTCCTAATCCAACACGTGGTGGAGGTAGCTTTAGCCTAGGTCCACATTGCCCAGCAAACCACTCGACTCCCGATGCGAATAGGGCGCCCTGCTCTTAATCCTAAACATCTATGGCGGCCACCAGACCCTAGAGTTTTGAAGATCAATATAGATGGCGCTTATCAGCCCACAAGCACAGAAGGAACTATGGCATGTATCTACCGTGATCATAATGGAAAACTCACCGATGGTTTTACCAGAAGTTTCCCAGCCTTTTCGGCCTTGCAGGTGAAGATCCAGGCGCTTAACCTCACACTCCACCATCTATTGCAGCTTAGAAAAGATCACGCCCCATTTTTTATTGAATTTGACTGCCTCACTTTGGTTGAAGCCCCACACAATCACAGATTGACGCCATGGGAGGCTCGTGCACTGTTCGCTGAAGCCGCTGCTCTGCTACCCTGTTTCCCTAATTTTCGCATTCAACACTGCAGGAGAGAGGCAAATTTTGTAGCTGATTAGGCCGCAAAGGCCCACGGTAGTGGCGCCTTAACCCCTAATTGGGCTATTTCCCCTCCCCTGCATTTGTTGGATATTGTATATGCTAAAGCACTTGCTTCGAGATGCTCTTTTCCTATTCCTTGAATGCATAGTTTCTATTACGAATAAAAACAAAAAAAAAAAAAAAAAAAGAGTATGAAAAAGACACTTGAGCATGAGTAGCTCGATGTTAAAGTAGATATCATTCTAATGCAACGATTGGGACAAGCTCAATAGAAAGAAACTCACAAAAACCACAACATGGTAATACGCAAAAAGAAAAAAAATGAAAAGAAGCGTTCCAAAAATAAATTAGTTCCAAGTGAGAGGACCAAAAGCAAATCTAGGTATGTGTTTCGAATTAATACTTCCAAACCATATTTCAAATAAAGACATTTCAGTAATTCGTTTAACCATTAGAAAATAATAATTAAAACTTGTACAGCAGACGTGCAATCAATGGCAATTGTACTAGTGATACAGCGTTATAAATCATAAGGTGCCCAAATTATTTTGCTAAAATACATACCAATGGAGCAAGAGAAATTGAAAATTATATAAATAGCATCACTGATCCTAAGTGAGCTAAAACTACTTCATCCGAGGCCTCATGCGGACCTCAATATCCCCTAGGCATTGAACAACTAGAGGGCATTCCGTCTCTCTAGGGGAAGAAAAAAGATACAAAGAGAATTGGAGGTGCAATGCATGTAGATGCCGGCACCTTAAAATAAGAAATGCGGAGACTTTCGTAGATGTGAAAGCTCCCTTCTTTGGTGAGGTAACCCTTAACCACGACCAAGGATCCAAAGAAGCCCCTAATTGAAAAATTATATAAACAACATCTGAATGAACTGAGTAAAGTCCGCCTCCCTCATATCAAGTTTTTGCCAATTTGTTGAAAATATTGACACTCAAGCCATAATGAGTGTTTGGCTTGAATGAAAATATTCCACAGAAATTGCAGTTCCAACTTCTACCAAACAAGAAAGTTATTTTGCGCTCCGATAACATACACTCTCCTCCTATCACATTACAATTTTATCTATCGATTCGGCCCATATTTCTTGGAAGTCCAACATTGACGGATCGCATCTTGAAGGAGATCCGGAGGGAGCTGTTGCCAGCATTTGTCGTGACGCTGCTGGCCGTGTCGTCGTTGGATTTGCAGAGAATGTTCGAACTTCTTCGGCCTTGGGGACGGAGATGCTCGCCCTTAGAGCAACACTCCTGTACTTGGAAGCCGAAGACGATATGCACAGGGGACACTATCCGAGAGTGCTCATATGCACCGATAGCTTATCTGTGGTCAACGTGGTGTTGGGCTTCGTCCCGAGCCCGTGGGAGTTACTGCCGGTTGTTGATGGACGTAGAGAAAGGCTGGCCCAGTTCGCTTCTATTGCTTTGGTCCACAGCGAAACAAATCAAATGGGGGATTGGATCGCGAAGGCCCATCGAAGGAAAACTCTTTCGCCAAATTGGATTTGAATTCACCCCCTCGTCTTTGGGATCAGTTGATGAACAAAAAGGTGATGGTTTGACAAAAAAAAAAAAAAAATCAATCGTGTCAGCCAAGCTAGGTCCAGCGAAACTAAGCCAGTGTGCCCCAATTTGCCGACAAATCGACTTGTCTCATGCATCGTTGGTCACTCGGTTTGCCCACCTCATTAGCCAAGGCAGTTCAAGGGAAGAGAAGAGAAGGAATGGACGGGAAATGCCGATGAATGACTGTTTCGCCGAAAATGGGGTCACACCCAAATGGTGAAAATTCTTTCCCCAAAAAACTGGATACTTTGGTTTTTTTTAGTGGAAATGGGTTTTGTGCCGATTTTGAATAGGAATACACTCGGTTTTATAGTGAAGATAATCGGTTAATCTGAAAGTATAGTACTATTAACACCAAAAATGGCTTAGCAGGCCATGGGTGAAGAATAAGGCCTAATAAATCTGAGATTTGTCAAGCAAGCCCATAAGGATCCAAGTGAGATTGCTATCGCATGTACCGACAATCCCGTACCGATCATCACTTGAGAACAGGAGGATAAGAATGAAGACAGTTATTGAAGCGCTTGATACCAATGGCTTCGCAGGTAAAACAATGTAGTTGTTGGCACTATGCCGAAGATTCCAGGAAATTTGAAAGAGACGGTTATTCATAATACTTGATTATAAATAGCCAAGTAAACACTATTGTAAGGGAGGGACATTTGGACAGCAAACTTGAATATATTCAGTTTCAGCTTTCTTTCTTTACTTATCTTTGTTCCACATTTACTTTCAATTGCTTTAGATTTATCCTTTATTTTATCATAGTTATATTAGAATCCATAGCTTCCTTTCTAAAACAACACAGGACCCGATACAAACAAAAAACTGAAGAACCATCGTTCAGTGAAAAATATTTTGTCCCAGAATTTTGTCCAAGAATTTTGTCGGCAAAACAAGTACTTAAAATCATGAACGGTAATTGAAGATGAAAAGACAATAATATTGATACGCTGATAAATAAAAAAACATTGGCTATGTGTGTCCGTGGTATTCTCCCATGATTACACGCTGCCATTTTATGGCTCATTATATTGCAACCGCTAGCAAGCAGTTATTATTCCGAGTACGGTTGCAACTGCAATCTCGAGATTGCAAGCTTCATATATGAACGTCAACTTTATCAAAAAGAAGTTACAATTTACGGTTACATCAAGTTTTGCCCATAGTTGTTGAGAGAATTAAACATTCAAGCCACTGTGGTTTGAGTGTTGCATACCAAAAAGGAAAGAAATGAGTCCGATGACATACGCCCACCTGAACTCGCATAAAGATTCTCTCTATTGAACCGATTTCATTATTTGATTTTCACGTCCGTGATCTCAGAAATGAGTCCGAGGCAGAAGTGGTCTTTCTAATTTTCACTCATGTGGCACAGTTCTAACTAATATAATGAGATAATTCTCGGTCAAACGGAGGCTCCATCATCTCAATTCGAATTGAGATTTCTCTCCCGCTTTGTTCAGCAATATTTTATTATTTTTATTCAAGTTTTTTTTCTTTACACACTACTAATATTTAGAATAAGTACACTAGAAGTGTCATAACTTTCGTACGGTGCTCACTTGAATGCCATAATTTTTTTTTCGCTCACTTGAGTATTACAAATTTGAAAAATCGATCACTTAAGTGCCTTCAGTGATTTGCCTCGTGACGTGGACGCCAGTTGTCCTATATGGCCTCACCGATGGCAACATGAATAATAAATCAAAAATTCAAAAATCTACATCAAAATGGAAAATTAATAACAAAAAAATCTATGTAGAACGATTTGCCAAAAATGGTACTCGAGTGATTGATTTTTACTTTGATATGGCACTTTAGTGAACGAAAAAAAAAATTATACACTTAAGTGAGTATCGTACGAAAATTATAGCATTCTTGCTATCCTTGTGCTAAGCATTTTTATTTATAAGTGAAAAGATTGAGGAGAGCCAATCAATGTAGCTATTCTTTTGAACTTATCCGTAAGAGTCCCACGTAGACAAATGTCTTGCATTAATTAATTCTTTATAAGATTTATTAATGGAAGTGGGTATCATATATATAAAACTAAGTACTCTGCATGAATGAGGCACATTGCATATAAAATCTAAAATATTTTAAATTTAATATCATCAAAACAATTATTATATACTAATTAATAAGTAGTATTAATGATAAACTACCTCCTTTACTTCTCATTTTTCCCAACCACCGTACAACCCTTGACTCTAGAATCCCATCATACTCTCTCCTTACTTTACTCGCATCAATTCAAATATAAATAGACAGGTTAGACTTAAAATTTAAATGAGCAATTATGTAAAAAGGATAAATGCAAAAAGGCTCATGCTTTTTCCATCCACTTTTTGACTTCAGAGCACTCCTGTTACCTTTTGACTACAATATCTCTTGTAAATCCTAGATTTAAGATTTTTTCTTACCTTTTTTCTTCTCTTTCTTTAGAAATTCTGATGCATTTAGAATTGACAAAAGAGGTACATATTTGCCCATGGTCTGATTGGATTGTCTTATCATACAATTACAGTTGTCATAATTTTCTTGTCAACAACTAATTATTCTACTTAATCAATCTTACTTTTCTGTTTTGCCAATATAGTGCTAAACTTTTAGGCAATACTTCAATATAGATTTTCCCGCTAATTGCCACCGAAAACCGCTAATGTGGCATCTAGTCATTATTGGCCGTCCTAAGTAGCATATTGACGTGGGCAATTTGTTGATTTCCACTTCACAATTTGCAATGGCAATTGTTAGGAAAGACTAAAATTAAATACACGCAAATGAGTAGGACTATAACAAAAAATTAGAAAGTTAAAACTGAATTAACATTCGCACAATAGGTTTAAGATTAATTTGATAATTTTTCCAAATATTTAAATAATCACTACTTTGACTCACACATGTATAAGCATTTTTGGGATAAGTACATATAGCTTTCATACAATGCTTACTTGAATGCTACAGATTCGACAAATCGATCACTTAAAGTGTTATTGGCAATTTACTTCACCAGAAAATCTGATGTGAACGCCGGTCATCTCATGTGGCATTGCCAACACTAATATGGATAATTAATAAAAATAAAATAACTAAAATAAATCCATGTCAAATGGGAAATTACTAAAAAAATCCACGTAGGATGATTTGCCGGAAATGACATTCAAATGATCAATTTTACTCCGATGTGGCACCTAAAAGAGCAAAAAAAATAAAAATAAAAAATTGTAGCACTCAAGTAAGCGATATACTAAAGTTATGGCACTGTTGTTGTACTTATACCCTAAAACTTTTCTCCACTCACTAGGTATGACTTCCACTTCCATCAATAGGATTCAACCCACTACTTTAGATTCTCCAAACCAAGAAGCCCTATAGGATTGATGTGGAATACAATGAGTTCATACACTAGAAGCGGTTATATGTCTTCTCCAAATTTTGGAAACTCTTACCTCCCAATCTAAATCTAGGTCTTAGAACTTTTCTCTCTCGACCTAGATTTACATCTAGGAGTTCTTCCAAGGCATTTATGTAGTCATTCAATCTCTTCTACTAATCTAGATCTAGATCACGTTTTTGGTGTCTCCAATGATGGTGTTGAGGACGCTAATTCTAAGCATGCACCACCCACTAAAGAAGCCGTAGTTATTGGAGAAAAAGATCATGGTGTGTGCTCATCACTTATGATGATACTAGATTTGGTAATCAACAGCCATATGTTCTACTTTGATGCTGAGACAAATCTGTTCTTATGGCATGAGGGTGTACTTATCTCAATAGCTTGTGCTTTATTGTTTTACTTTCCTATTTTAGATTTGCTTTGTTTTGAATTGCTCATGTAGCCATTTGAGGTATGAATGAAATATTTAGTTTCGACCAAAAGCTAATATAATGAGACTGAGAGATTGTGCCGGTTCAAGTGAATAGAAGGAGAGAAAAGGACAAAGGATAAGCTCTAACAACAGCATTAAATTGCTCTTTTAGACCAGTAAGAACCCAAATGCACAAATTTCAACCATTACAGTAATGGATTTTGGGAGAGACCCGCTCCCTTTGGCTGCATTTGGTAACACTTTAAGAATAAGCCTTTTTAGAAAAATACAAAAAAACTATAGGTCAAGGGTTTTTTTCAAAATGCAAATTGTGTTCACTAGAGCATATTTTAAAGACATATTAAAAGGTAACTTAGAATTAAATATCGTTTGAATTTTTTTTTTTTTTAAAAAAAAAAATACACTTTGTAAAAGACTTTTGCTAGTTATTTAAAAAAAAAAGTTCTCAAGCTATTTACCGACAAAACTTAACTACCGCCGGCCAGCCAGGCGATGCTAGCCAGCACCTGATTTGGCTGCGCTGGCAGCCTAAACCCTCGCTGATGACGTTGCTTGAGGTGAGTATAATTCGGAATCGTGAAAGTTGAGCGAGGGCAAAATTGAACAAAAAAAAAAAAAAAAAAATGTATTTGCATTCTAGCACCTGCATACATATCTTGAGCCAAAGGCTAGAGGCCTTTGATAATGCAATTGCATTTTCTCGTAACTCTCTAAAAATTTTGTCAAACCGTGTTTGAAGCACAAAGCCCTTGGCAAAAAAGTTTCCAAACGCACCCAAAGTCCAACAAGACAAGCGCTTCCCAAGTTCCTATTTAGAAAACTCGATCTCCGATGGCACGAAGGTCATAGAATACGGCAGTGATGACTTAAGAGACCTGCGACGACCGTGAGAAATGCCCGAAAAGATCTGAGCCGCCGCACGAAATGACAACTGCCAATCGTGCCGATCATCGCGACAAGCGTGCCTGTTGACTGAGCAACACCGACGTGAAAAGATTTGGTTGCTTTCGTTAGTAATTGAATCTGAACAGAAGTCTATTGTGTGGAAGAAACAAGAGAAATTCTCGGTCTCTTTCCTGCTAGATGCCCGGCGAAAACTTACCATGAAGGGAATCCTGCAAACTGAGGAGCTATGTCATGACCGATGAGGCGCTCTGCACAGTTCTGTAACCAAAATGGACTATCGTATCTGACTTAATTGGATATTAAGTAGGGAATCCAGCACGATTGAATGAGCCGGGGCTTAGCACCACCTGCAAAGATGCGGCAGCAGCCGCCGGCGAACCGGCATGATCCCAGCCAGATGGACTCAATTAGAATTAGTGAAGTAATCTCACCAATGGATGTGATGCAGGAATGGCCTTTTCTAGCTTTCACTCTCATTTGATAGAGTTACAATTGATGGAATATGAGGGATAAGAGTTCAAGTGAATAGGGACAAACAAAGAATAAGCTATATATACAGCATTGAACTGCTCTTTCAAACTGTACTAAGAACCTAAATACACAAAATTTGAATCATAGCTATGGCTTTTGAATGAGACCCACTTGCTTCGTCCCGGCGACGGCAACAATGAGGAATTGATGAAGTCTCCGTCTAGAAAACTCGGTCTCCGGTAGCATAAAGATTGTAGAATATGGTAGTGACGAAATAGAGAGCGGCGGTGACCGTAAGGAATGCTTGAAAAGATCCAAGCCACTGCACGAAGTAACCGGTACCAATCGTGCTGATTATTGCAGCAACTGTTCCTGCTGAATTCGCAATACCTGCACCGAGAAAGTCGGTTCTTGAGTCGAAGAAATTGAAGTTCGAAACAAGCAAATTGAGCTGGAAAAAAAGACAGACTTCCTGAATATTTTCTCAATCAAAATGCAGTGGAGAACTCACCATGAAGACAGCCTGCACAGTTTGGAGCTATGTCCTGATTTCATGGGAAAAGAGGAAAGATTGATCAGAATGTGATTGACAATCTCATGACTGATGAGGCATCGAGTCAAGAAGTATGCACTAAAACATCTCTGCAACAGGATGAACTTACTTGAATATTTAGGAGGAAGCCAGCCTGACTGAACGAACTGAGGCTTAGTCCCACTGTGATGAATAAGGCGGCCATAGCTGGCGAGTTGGCATAATTCAAAGCGAGCAATGCAATTCCGGGCCCGATGAAACCGATCGACTGCGAAACAAGGACATGAGTAAGCATCAGCAACTGATCATTGATAACATAGCTTATCGAGGCGATAAATGCGAAGGGAGAATCGAGAAATTTACCTGCATGACCTTTCGCACTAGCGTCAAAGAGTACCCGGCCTTGATCAAATTATCGGATGCTGCGCCGGCAATGTACCCAGATACTGCCATTGTTCCCCATGGAACCGCGCTAAACCAAGCCGCGTGCTTCAGATTTATGTTAAACACCTGTAATTACCGCAAAAAATTGGGACGATCAATTGAAATTCACCTCGGTCCGATGATTTACTACACAAATAACGGTGTCCGAAGCACAATACTTACAGTTTTGAAGTAGACGGGCATCCATGAGAGCAGAACGAAGTATCCCTGCGACCGATGTTTGCCGTCGTATGAGATAACTTGCATGAAAGATCAATTACATTACTGAAGCTTTGTCAAGCGAAACTAACCCAGTTGTTGGTGATGTTGGCCAGTATGATTGCCAATGCCGCTGGCTTCGACAATAAAACACGGATCGACGGGATTTCTCCGTTCCCGACCGCAGCATTCGATTTTCCATCTTCGATCAGTCGCAGCTCAGATGCACTGACAAATCGGCTCTCTTGGGGGTGGCTGGTCACTCCGTTGGCCCACTTCATTACCCAAAGCAGTCCGAGCGACGAGAAGAGAAGGAATGGACCCGAAATGCCGACGGACGACATCATCAGTGGGGTGAGAACTAAGCCTACGACGTTGCCAAGGTGAAATCCGCCCATTGATATCCCGACCGCGCTCGCTCGCTCATGGCTCGGGAACCACCTAATTCAAATCGGCTCACATTAGAGTTACAATTTCTCAGCAGGCCGACTACATGTCTATTGCCACACCAAACCACCGGAGAGAGCGATAAGTCAAGGCGGCTTTACCTCGACGAGAGGGTGCTCATGGAGGGAAGAGCGACGCCCTCAGCGAGCCCGAAGAACGCGCGGATGGCCAGAAGGGCGGCCGTCGAGTGGTTGGCAGCCCAAGGGGTGAGAAGAGTGGCCAGCGACCACAGCGCCACGCCCCACGCCATCACCCTCTTCCCGCCGTACTTGTCGACCAGCACTCCTCCGGCCACTGACGAGAACACGTACCCCCACAGGAAGGACGACTGCGTCACACAATGCACAAAACACCTCATACCTTGTCAGCCAAGAAAGCGATAAAAATCTTAGAATTCTGCTGTATTAATCACTGATTGCTACATAATCATTTTAATTGGGTTTTATATATGAGAAAATCCATAATATTATTTCAGTCTCAATCAACCAGAATTAGAAGCTAAGTACGAACCATTTGATTTTACACAAAGCAAACCCTGAATAAATCAATTGAGATCTTCACCATGACTACAGGGGCAGAGGAGCATAGGTTGGTAGGCGACACTGACTTGAAAATGATGTCAGAAACTTAGGAAAGTGATTTATTCTTTCTAAAATAAATAAATAAATAGCCTACCATATCCGGTCATAGAAAAAATAATATTCTTATAAGTTCCTTTCACATCAGTACCTTTTTGTCTGTTTTTAAATACCAAATTCATGTAGACTGTCATAAAAGAAAAAAAAATTACTTTTTGACTCCTCGAGATTGTTTTTTTTTTTTTTCGGTTAATTGCAAAATTCAATTAAATGCGGGCGAACAACAAAAGGATACAACATTCCCCTTATCAATTATACGGTACGTGATGATTTCGGATTATCTAAATCACAAAATCGGTACTTCATTAGGATAACACAACAAACATTGTATCACCAAATCACTCTCGGTAGATCGACGTGGCGTGATAAGAATCGTTCTTCTCTCAAGTTCTATCAAATCGAAAGTCATTTCAAACGCGTCAATTTCAGTGTAAACCCCATGCATATGATCTCTTAGATCACGTCAAGATCAACATCAAAGACTTGGATGGATCGGGCTCACTTGCGCCGATAAGCTTTTGCCGTTTTCCGGCTTCCGTGTTCGGCGTTACGGCGTGGGGGGGACCGGCTGGACCCGCTAGGGTTCGGAGTTGCAAAGCTTTTTCCAGGAGGCGGCGAACCAACGCACGTAGTTCTCTCACCCACCACACTTATTTTATTCATTTTTCTATTTTATTTTTTTGGTCAAAATTCATTTTTCTACCTACCAGGGGGAAAATCGAAAAAACACAACACGACAGCACAAGATTCCAGGTAAGGTTTGGCTTTTCTCAATTGTAAACATATAGATTAGTAAACAGATTCCAAACGTCAGTATTTATCTACTTTCAACAAAATTTTGAGGGTCATATAATACTGAATCTTAACCGCATCTTAAATAATGAAAATATGAAGTAAAAAATAATTTATAAATGAAAGTTATACCGAGGAAAGTATGTAATTCTCGTTCAACGAACTAATTTTTCTAGTATAATTTGCAATTAATATTTCAAAAATGAAAAAAATCATTACTTAAGTATCCTTAATTATCATTATCCTTAAACACCATTCAACAAGATCTTTCCTATTTTTTTGGCGAAAACATTAATAAAGAATATGCCCAAAATATATATATTTTTTCAAATTATATATGTTTTTTAGAAACAAAAAATAAAGAGGAAAAAAGAGGGTACCTGGACGATGCCAAGGAAAGAGCTGGACCAGCCGTGGCTGGCAGCGAGGGGGACCACGGCCACGGACATCACCACCCGATCAGCATTACACAGGCACATCGCGGACGCCATCAGCGCCACCACCTTGAACCTCTCCGGCACCGCCACCCCGATGACGCCCTCCGCCGCCGCCGCCTCGGCCCCGCCGCCGCCGCCGCCCCTGTCCCCGAACAGCAGGCCCCTCTCGATCCCCTCCGCCGTGCACCTCGCCCCCTGCAGCCCCCTCCTCCACGCCTTCCCGCTCACCCCGAAAGCTCCGCCGCGGGAACAGTCCAGCCCCACGGGCCTGGCGCGAATGCTGGACGCGAACCCCAGCTGGGTCCTCCGGAGGCTCGCCAGTCTCGACCCCGCCATGGAGAGGCGCCAGCCGGGAGAAGAGACGGAGCCGGCGGGCCGCAGAACCTCCATGGCCGGTAGAGAGAGAGAGAGAGAGAGGGGTAGAGAGAGAGAGGGGAGGGAGAAGCAAGGGTCAGAGAGGCATGGAAGAAAATGCCAAAGCGGAGCTGCGAGAGGCCTGCAAATTTATATTGCGAGAAAGGCGATTTTATTTTATTTTATTTTATTTTTAATGAAGGAGGGGGGTTGGTGAGGAGGAGTAGGACTCCGCACTCGCCTCGTCCCTCGCTGCCCTTTTTCCTGATATTAATTTTTGTTTTTTTCAGGTTTCGGACCTTACCTTATATTCGTATATTTTCTTTCCATTTATACGAAAATGGCCACTAGTCTGGTCCGTATTTAGTTACCTAATAAATGCCCTATAATTGCCTTTCCAAAGAAATTGAGCTGTCTCGGAATGGATAAGGCTCGCTTTTTCCCCCTAATTTAGATGATTAAATTTTTTCCATGTGGAATGGGGTCGGGGCGTTAATTCTATATTTCCAGGCAATCCCACTAATCACGATGAGAAGCCGCATTGCGATTGTTTGTCGAAAAAAAATTACTTTATTGATTGATGCAAAGTTTCCTAATTTGTAATGTTTTAAGAGTTTTCGAGGCATTTAAGGCTATGAGAAAGTCTGGCTTTTTAGACTTTAAAGGGAAAAATTTGCAAATGATAAAGGGAGAAAAATCACGTTAGGCATAACGCAAAAAAAAAAAAAAAAAAAAAAAAAAAACACCCTAACATTGCTTATTAAGGAAATTTTTATTATGAAGTTGGGTTTACACAAGTCGTCTCGAAATGGATAAGGCTCGTTTTTTTTTTTTTCAAATTTAGATGATTAATTTTTTGTCATAAGTACAATCTAAAATGAAATTGAGGATGTTAATTCAATTTTCGAGACGATCTCACTGACCAAGTTGGCTTAAAAGATGAGAGGGCCACATTTCGATTGTCTACCCAAAACAAAGTTACTTTATCGAGTAACACGAACTTCACTAATGTCACAATATTTTGAGAGTTTCGAGCCGTTTAAGATGGTAAGAAATCCCGATTTTCTAAACATTAAATGGAAAAAAAAAAAATCCCACCAGACGTAATGCAATAAAATACGTAATATATATATATATATATATATATATATATATTGTCCTGGTCTGCTGCCGCGTTGCAGGTGAGGCAGGGGCTTTGAATCGGAGGAAGTGAGTACTCTGTCTGACGTAGCACCACGTGTTGTCTCCCCCCCTCCTTATGATCACCAAACTCCCCCTAAAACCTCCCCCACCAACCACCTGCGGCATCCAACCGGCTACCGGAATTCCCGGTCGCATTTCCGCATTTTTCCTTCCTCTTTTTTTCTCTTTGGCTGCTGAGAAGACTCCACAACTTCCACCGCCGACCCACTTTTCGAATGGACCGCGTCCGGTCATAATCGCGTGTCGTGCTTCGATTCCCCCCCGCCCCCTCTCCTCCCAAGAGTCCGAAAGGTTTCAGATGATCCGGCTTTTCGATCTGAGAATCCGATTAAAAAAGGGAAAGTTTCAGGTTTGCCTACGTCGGTTCGTTATCGATGTTCGACGTCCGAGCCTCGCTACGGGCGAACTTTTGCGCGCTCGACGGCTCATTACTTTCGCGGACGGCTCGACGTGTTCGTCCGAAAAGAGAGGGATCGGAGAGAGCGTCCGTGCGGAACTCTGCTAATGCTTGAAGTCAAGTCGAGCACGGACCGCGCCTTCCGTACACGGTGATTCGTGTGGCGGTCAGTCACCGACTGGCGTGCTCAGCTACGGTCGAGGCGAGGAGACGATTCCTTTCCCTCTCGATCACTCGTCATCTCGTATTCAGACGTCGCGCTCGATTGAGGGCGATGCCGCGACTAGATTGAATGCACCCGATTTATCGGGATAACACTGATCCTCATCACGTCACTGTGTCGTGCCATTCCTCTGGACGAGGACAAATCTGCCCCTGCATTTGGCAAAGTCCCCTCTCTCTCTCTCTCTCTCTCTCTTTCTCTCTCGTACAAAGAAGAGGAAATCGACAGTTAACAACATCACCGGCCTTTTCCAATCCCAAGGAGTTATTTCCAAACAAAAAGGGGGGTAAAACCATCGCGCGATTCTTGGTCGACATGTCTACACGTTGGCCCTTTCAGCCCTTTTGACTGTTTGATGTAGTGTCCCCGGTCGAACAGGTCCCGATTTCCGCATCATGTTGCGTCCCGACCAGCGTCACATCCTAACATTGAAAGCCCTCGTTCTCATCGATTGGCTCTTCATGTGTGTTACCGTCGTACGGTGTAATTACTTCACAGAGTACGGAAGAAGCGCGCGGGTTAATAAATTTCGTTGATGAAGCGGTCCGTGGGGTGAATCGCAGTTCAATTTTCTTTTGGAAAATTGGTTTCCAGTGGGATGCTTGGAAAGAGTCCGGCTATATGTTGGCATATGAGTGACGGTTCAATATAGTCCATTAGGCATATTTTATATAATAATATGATCTATTAGATTACGCCTATGCAATTGCCCCAAAAAATATCTCCTTGTTGGAAAGAGCATGATAATAATTCATGAATTCTGAGTTCACATGATTTAGAGATGGACGTGATTTGATGTAGCCGAATAGACATATATAATCTATTAGAGCACGTCTGCGCAATTACCCTAAAAAACACCTTCTCGCTAGAAGAGAGCGTGGTGATAACTCACGAATTCTGTGTGCTACATGATTTAGCGATAAATGTGATTTGATGTAGCATATTAGATATGTCTTATATAATAATATGATCTATTAGAGCTCGCCTATGCAATTGGCCCTAAAAAATACCTCCTTGTCGGAAGAGAGCATGGCAATAATTCACAAACTCTGTTAGTTTCACATGAATTAGCAATAGATGAGGGATTTTCCCATGTGAAGTCTCACAAGATTTTCTCATGTGAATCATGTTGGTTGCAAAAATAACCTCCTCACTAGAAGAGAGCATCTCAATAATTCACGAACTTCGTGAGTTCCACATGATTTAGCGATGGATATGGGATTTTTCCATGCAAAGTCTCCCAAGAGTTTCCCACGTGAACTTTGTGAATTATTAAAATAACCTCTTTGTCAGAAGAGAACATCGCAATAATTCACAAACTTGATGAGTTTCTTATGATTTAGTGTTAGAGATGCGATTTTCCCATGTGGAGTCTTCCAAGATTCAAAGATTTCCGGATTCGGAATCCCACAAATCAAATCTAAAGCATTTTTATATCCAATTTTTTTCTTCTAATCTCTTTTTTAGGTGGGAATGAATGGGTTTTGGCCTTTAATTTAATTATTCATTCAAATTTGCCAAAGTGGGTCGTGGTCTCATTTATTTATTTTTTTTTGACAACCCATGATTTTAGTAAAAAATAATGGCTGAGAAGGTTCTTGTTGTAGGTGGGGGGATGTCATGCTTAGGGGCAGCCTTAGTTTTTTTATAATGCAGGATTAATTATTGTAGGCGATTCTGTACCTCGTTGTGCCGTCAGTGGCCAGATTAATGAAAATAAGATACGATGACGTGGCACGCTTCATCCTTCATCGAGCGAGTCCCACTAACAAGCTTTGCATTTTTTTTCAAAATAATTACTCGTGCTTAGAAGTTCTGCTGGAGTTGTGCCAACTCTCAACAAACTCCGTGACCCTCGGTGAAGGGTTGAATTGCCCAAGAGATTGTTATGCTCCATTTTCGCAGGGAAAGATGGTCATGCTGACGTGCGTTGCCGTCAAATCTTTTGCTCGAAAAAAAAAAAGGAAAAAAAAGACGCATAAATTAGGAAATAATAAGGAGATAACCCTAATTTCAAGAGATTTAAATAACCAATAGGGTTTCATCCAATGGCCACCCTTCCAACTTGGAGTGGGGTGGGGGATTCGAATCCACACCTTCTCGGAGGGTTGGGGTGGGGATACTGTAGTTTTAGGAATGGGTTTCGACTCTTGCAGGGCAAAAGTCTGAGAGTGAGCATTAGAATGGGAATAGAGTAGGACCGATAAAAAAAAAAAAAAAAAAAAAGAGAGAAGAGATTTAAATACTTTGGATTCCTAATTTAAGTGGGTTTTCTAACTAGGGATTTCCTATTTTGTTATTAATATTATATATATAAAAGGCACACGAATTCTCTTGGGAGATCACACTTTTGTGGCTTTTTATATTGGATGGAGTTGGTGGCTGAGGAATTCGAGCGACGGTAAAGTCGGTACCTTTCGGATTCGTGGTGCAAGCCTTGGTGGCGGATCGTAGTGATTGGCTCTTTCCAGGAAGTAAATAGCAACATTCAGATGGGACCATGTAATTTTTCTGGTGTCATTATTGTCCCTACTTGATTTCTCTCTGGTTTATTATAGTAATTTGTATTGAAGCCGAGGTTTGGGTTTTTAGTGTTGATTTTGAGTTTTGTTTGTCCAATCATTGTCGGGTTGCGTTTGCAATTATGTCCGAAGCAATATTTGAGATTGAGAAGTTCAACAAGAGGATTAATTTTGGGTTATGGAGCATTAAGATGCGTGCCCGCTAAAAATTCAAAATTTGGCGGAGGCGTTAGATGGCAAAGATAAATTGCCAAAAACCATGAGAGAGGCGGATAGGGTAGAGTTGATGAGAAGGCAAAAAGTACAATCTTGTTGAATTTGTCAGATGAGGTATTGATTGAAGTGGTCGAAAAAAAGTATGCCGAAAAAGTATGCCGCAACATTATAGGCAAAACTTGAAGCACTTTATGCGATGAAGAATCGCTTTTATATACTCAAAAAGGATTTTTTGATTTTGAATGGTCGAAGGCACATCTATCAGAGTCCGTTTAGATGAGTTTAACAAACTCATAATAGACTTGAAGACCGTCAACGAGGCATTACCTAATGAAAAATAAGGAATGATGTTGTTGGCGTCTCTACCAAATTCTTTCAAGCATTTTACTAATTCACTACTACGAAGGCGCACTCCGATTACTTTAGAAGAGGTGCGGTCTGCCTTGCTTTCTGAGGAGCAGCAAAGGAATTTACTAAAAGATAACTTAGCGAAAAATATGGCGCAAAGTTTGATTATTTGGGGCAGAGACGCACACCAAGAACTTGGAGGTAACAGATGGAAGGGCCGTTCTAAATCGAGATCTAACAGTCGAAATCATGGATGTTATCACTGCGATGAAATAGGGCACTATAGGAGAGATCGTTCAAAATACAATGATAAAGTAGTTTAGGTGGAGTTTGCACACGTTTGTATTATTGTTACTATTGCAGATAATGGATGAAAATGGTCTTAGTTCTAAACCTTTGAGCTTTGTAAGGCCTTATATATCGTTTACTAGATTTCTCACATCTAAAACTACTGGGCAATGCCCAATTCGCGTTTTATTCACGTTCTAGTACCTTGTTTGGTATGATCTCTTGGATGAACACTCTAGGCAAAAGAAGCGACGTTTCTTCTCAACCACAAATGTCTCGAACGGAAATGCTGTCGTTCCATATTTGATGTGTTGCTTAGGGCAACAACTCCTGTTACGTGGGGACCCTCTCTTAGGGCTTTTCCCACGTGGCCTTTTAACCTCTTGCCAAGGAGGTAGGCTAGGCACAAAGTTACCGATCAATTTTCGGACATTGAATTGCCTCGACAAGTGCCTACTCGGGCCCTCGTCCGAAGACGACAAGTACATTGGAACAGTCGAAATCAAACTTGGCCTCTAGATTACGTGAATGTGTCGGGGGCGGCCTTGCACAATTTGTACGTCAACCGTCACTCGCCCCTTCACTTGCCATTCCTTCGATTGCTTTCTCTTGAAACCTGCGGATATCCGCAACGGAAAGGTAGATTTCTTTCTGGATTGAAACACGAGGCTTGCAAGCTTGCAAGGAACGTCGGGTGCGAAGAAGACAAAGTTCCATCGGTCGAAGATAACACGAACCGTCAGCCAAAAAAATCAGAGCAATAGTGGCATTAGAAAGAAGCTTCGGTAACTGGCCAAACATTGCCTGATCCTTTTTTTTCCCAAACAAAAAAAGAATCAGCTAGGTAATTTTTTTTGTTGTCGGTAATAAATTTGTTCTCGAGAATAGATTTAGAATAAAATCAAGAAGTTAAAAAATGTTGCTTCTTTATTGTGAGGAATAACTTCAGAATCAAGCCTTTTCTTTTCTTCTTTTCCTTTCGTTCTTCTTCTTCCTTTAGTTGGTCACCGAAGCCTCACTGACACTTGGCGAGGCTGCCGGCCCTTGTTTGGCTGGTCATTGGACATCGCCAAGGCTGACGACCAGCTAAACGAAGAAGAAGAAGAAAATGAAAAAGAAATGAAAAAGAAAAAAAATGTAATAAAATTATTAAAAATTAAAAGAAATTCTAAGTCGAAAAAGAATTTGAGGGTCGTTTGGATTTCTATTCGGGGAATAGAAATTTTGTGTAGTTACTAAGGACACGAATGATAATCATTAAATTTGGAAGAGAAATAGATTTTTCTATTTTTATTATTGGATGAGTTTCTAAGCAAAAATATGCATATGATAATAACATAAAATTTCTATCCTTGGAATAAAAATTTATTTGATAATGACACAAAATTTCTCTCTTTTAGCAGTGGCAGCGGCCGATGGCGGGCAGCGATCGTTGGTGGTCGACAATTGGCAGCAACGGCAACCAACAATCGGCGATGGTGGCAATGTTGGCGGCGAACGGCGATCAAATATGACGGATGAACAACTAACTAATAATGAGGATAAACGATGAGAAGAGTTTTTATTTCTCATTTCTATTTCAGAAATATAAAAGTAAAAAAAATTTACTTCTGATTTCTATTCCAAACCTATTTCTAGAGTAAAAATCTATTCCAGAAATAGAAAAATGAAATAGTTTTACCAAACGAATTTCTATTTCAGAAATAAGTTTAGAATAGAAAAATATTTTTGGAACAGAAATAGAATGGTCATTATACCCGCTCTAAACACCTTCAAATGCTCATAAACTCATTCGAGGAACGGAATAAATAAATAAAAAAATTCATTCTTGAGCCAAAATTGTTTTTAGGAACAGAATAATTATCAAGTGCACCTTTAATAAAGATTGAGCACGATGAAGCATATTTCATGAGCACAAGTCAGATGTATATTAACCCTAGAATTGGATGGATCTAATGTGCGCTCTACATGATTCGAGGGCCAAGATCATTTAGGCTTGTGCCACGACAAACCCAGAAGACGTCTTACAACCCCGAAGAAATTCCTCAAGCTTGTCATTATCGAGGAGCACCTTGTAATGCAATTTGGGGCTAAAGCCAATTTGGTGGGTTAGGTGAGGAGTTAATGTTGGGTTATACTTGGTGAAGGTTGAACATAGTGCTTGCACGCGAAAGTTAGGCGCTCCAAGAAAAAAAAAAAAAAAAAAAAAAACCATTTTCTCAATTGGGAAAAATATCAATCTTTAGGAATGGCAGCTTATTAAGACAATGAGTGGTGGCAATTTCATTGTCCTATGTGACCTAAAGTTGTAATTTGCGGAGATTTCTGGAAGCTACAAGACATAAGGAGCTGTTGACTGATTTATGGACATATATCTTAAATTGACATACCACTTGTCCTTTTATTGGAGTGCATTGCCCCAACCCTAATGGTACATTGTACGCTTTTAGATATCGATTCCTCATGCTATGTATATGAGGAAATTTCCATTGGCAACGCAAAGCATGACAGCCACATAAGACACTTTTAAAAGACTCGTCAAATCAATTGGGGATCTACTCAGGATTCGAACCAAACCATCCTAAAAATAAGTTTGGTTCCAGATTCCAAGTGAAGACCCATTCATGAACCAGACTAACAAGACTGGTTTTAGAATATGTTTTGGAATCGGTTTCATAACGGTAAAAAAAGTATAAACCCTAGTTTTTTTTTTCTAGCCACTAGGCTGAAGTTATATTAATTTAATTCAAATTTAGCTGTGTCTTTTGTTTTTATTTTTTCAATTGATTAGAATTTGGAATAATAATTTATGGATGGATGAATGATGTAGTTCTATAACCTATATTTTATATTAGGTGTTTGAAATTCTGTCATTTATAATTGTAATGATCACATTTATTTTTGTGAATTATTGCTTTTGGTGAACATGGTTATTCATCTTTTACTTTAAATCGTTTTATTGCTCATATTATTTTACTATAAGAAATAAAACCAAGAAAATGAACAAAAGGAAAATAGATTCTCAGGTAGACCTATAAATCAAACTGAAAAAAATGAAGTATGTTCTAGGTTTCAAAACTAAAAACCGATTATAACATGACAGGTTTAACAAGTTCTATGTTTGGAACTTACTCACTCAAAACTGATCATTCTTAAAATTAACTAATATCTAATGATCATCTTTACTTGCCAAGCACAAGCTGAGTAAAAAAAACTCTATCCAACGCATATAGATATCGGGACTTTTCTATAAGCCCTCCTATCTAAATGCACTTTCACAATCTTTACGAAGGAGTAAGAATAGAAGAAGTATTTTAACTTTTATATGACACTTACTTGAATGTCACAAATTTGAAAAATCGATTATTTAAGTGCTATCAACAATTTACCTTGCTAGAAAATCTGATGTGGACGCTAGTTGTCTGACGTTGACGTGGATAATTTTTTAAATAATTTTTGAATTTTTTATTTTATTTTTTTCCTTGTTTTATTTCCTAGGGTTGGCGAGGGTCGCCAACCATGAAATCCTCATCCTCAGCCGCAAAGGCCTCGAGTAAGGCTGTCAGTCTAAGAAGCATCGATACTTTTCGGAAGCCTTCGTGTTGTATCTAACACTCTGACACGTGTGCGCATGCTTCAACATGCTCCGATAGGTTCCAATACGCACAATCAATGAGCGTAGGAAAATCCAACACATGATCAACTCTTCCTGACATGCTCCAACACGCGAGTTCGAAATTCTGACACGCGATTCCAACACTTATAGGGTCAATTTTAAAAAATTTCAATACTCGAAGGGTCAAAATGTAAGTATATGAAAAAATAACAAAAATAACAAAAATAAAGGGGAAAGAAGAAAATTCTCACTCTCAAGTTTCTCACTTCTGAGTTTTAACATTCCTGTAAGTGAATATCAAATGCCCCTCTTCTTGTTGGCATCACTCCTCTTGCCAGCATCATTTTGCAGCCCCCGTGGCCCGCCCACTAGCCGCTGTAGGCACTACCCTAAACCAACTCACCTCGACCTCACCTTCACTAGGTTCGTTTCCATACCTTTTTCGCAGCTTGATTCTGCCAATTGGGGTCTGGAAATTTCTTGGAAGGTCACTTGTCATGTGCAAACTTATTCAACTATGTTGTCTAGTGGCCTTTTCTCGTTGTGTGGTTGCATCTCGGAAAAATGTCGAATAGGGTCAACATTTGTCGTGAGGAGTCAAATTCGATCGGAACTTGGAATTCGAGTAGTTTTGTTACTTTTGGAATAAGACCCAATGAGGAAATTCCATCTTTTTGCTAGTTTGAGATTAGTGATTTCATCACCCAATTGTAGGTAGTTGGCTCATGGTCAGAAAACTTGATAAGGATGAAGCAGAAGAGACCTAGTATTTGTATGATTCATAGATTCATGAAGGGTTAATACCTTAAAAAATCCTAAACTGATACACATGTGACAAATTTACCCAAAACTATTTTTTTTACCATGAAAAATCTCAAACTATTACATCTGTGACAAATTTATCCTAACTAATCATAAAAAACCATAAACTTGTATATTTATGATAAATTTACCCCAAACTAATATATTCAACCGCAAAAAACCCCAAACTGATAAATTTGTAGCAAATATACCCTCCACTAAATTGGATTAATACCACAAAAAACATCACAAAAATTGTAAAACTGTGATAAACGGAGCGTAAAATCCCAAATTGGTACTGTCACGTGTCATTTAACTTAATAATTTGAATATAAAATTTAACAAAAACTAATACAGGGTAAATTTGACACAAGTGTACTAGTTTGAGGTAAATTTGTCAAAGGTATACCAGTTTTGGGTTTTTTATGGTCAAAAAAATAGTTTTGGGTAAATTTGTCACAAATGTACCGGTTTTGAGTTTATCAGGGTATTAACCAATTCATGAAAGTGGACTCAAAGTTGTGATTTTTTTTTTTTGTTGCTTCTTTCCACCTCTTGTACGCGTCGCCTACGAGTTATCTCTTTTGGTCTATGTCATTGGCTTGTGAGTTATCGCTCACATTTTCCATGGTGAACTTATTGATTTCCTTTTCTTTTGGTCGTACTTCAAGAGTTCTTGTTCTGGATTTTCATTTTTCTCGAACCTCATTTTGCAAAGGAGCTCCAAGCCAGTCTTTGGGGGTGCTAATAATAACCATTCTAGCAAGAAATTGATTTCTAGAAGAGAAATGGATTTTTTTTTTATTATTTCTATTTCTAGATTAGTTTCTAAGCAAAAATATTCGTTTGATAACGACACAAAATTTATACTCTAAAAATAGAAATTCGTTTGATAACGACACAAAATTTCTTCTTTTCGGACGGCGGCAATGACGAATGGCGGCAGCGACGGCCAACCGCCAGTGACTGGCGGACGACGGCGAACCGGTGGACCAGCGGACAGCGGAGGCGACGGCCGGCGACTAGCGGACAATGGTTGGCGACAACGGAAGGACGACCGGTTCATAGCAAGGACGAACAATGAGGAGTTTTTTTTTTCTCATTTATGTTCTAGAAATAGAAAAGTATAAAATTTTTACTTGTGATTTCTATTCCAAACCTATTTCTGGAACAAAAATCTATTTCAGAAATAGAAAAATGGAATCAAATGGATTTCTATTCTAGAAACAAGTTCGGAATAGAAAAATTATTTCTGGAACGGAAATTGTCATGCACCTTAGGTGCGTTTAGTTCAGCATTCTCAAAGGGCTTTCAACCTCCAAAGCTCTTTAGGGAAATGCTTAACTGTTTGTCAATCATTTTAAAGTAGCTTCCAAGTGAAAGCCAACATTAGGAAGGCTGAAAACTCAATGTTGGTAGGGACTAGCTTTGAACTTTCAGCATTTGGCCAAATGCTGAAATTTATTTTTTTCTTCCAAAACTATCCTCACTCATTCTTCAAATTTCTGATTTTGCCCTTGTTATTATTTTTTTAAATGCCAAAATAATGCTAAAAAATCAAATGTATATAAATGCTAAAAAATTAAATATATTTTGGTCTTTTAAAAAATTATTTATATATTTGATTTTTTTAGCATTATGTTCAAAATTTATATCTAAAAAGTTGCATACATTATTTTTTCAATTTTAAACAAATAAAAATTAAAAAATTTTGACGAAGGGTTTGGTCTTTTTAAAAAAAAAAAAATTATATATATATATACACACACACACACACACACATATATGTATGTATTTGATTTCCTAACATTATTTTCAAACTTATATTTAAGAAGTCGCATACATTATTTTTTCAAATTTAAAAAAATTAAAAAATTAAAAATTTCAACGAAGGATTTGGTCTTTTTTTAAAAATATTTATTTATTTGATTTTTTTAGTATTATTGTCAAAATTCATATTTAAAAATTTTCATACATTATTTTTTTTTTTTCAATTTTAAAAATTAAAAATTTAAAAATTTTGATGAAGGGTTTGGTCTTTTTTAAAAAAATAAATTATATATATGTATTTCATTTTTTAGCATTATTTTCAATTTTATATTTAAAAAGTTGCATGCATTATTTTTTCAATTTTAAACAAATAAAAATTAAAAAATTTTGACGAAGGATTTTTTTTTTTTTTTAGATTATATATATATATATGTATTTGATTTTTTTAAGCATTATTGTGAAAATTTATATTTAAAAAGTTGCATACATCATTTTTTCAATTTTAAGCAAATAAAAATTAAAAAAATCCGATGGAGGGTTTGGTCTTTTTTAAAAAAAATTATATATGTATTCGATTTTTTTAGCATTATTGTCAAAATTTATTTTTAAAAAGTTGTATACATTATTTTTTCAATTTAAAATAAACAAAATTAAAAAAAAAACTAATATTAATAGCCCAAAGAGCTTTTCAAATGTGTTTTCTACCAAACATTATTCCTCTCAAAGTTGCTTCTCAAAGCATAATTTACCAAACGATCTTTGCATTTGCCTAAAGTCCTTTCGGCTAAACTGCTTTACATTTTCCCAATAGACTTTCAAAATACCGAACCAAATGCACAATTTATAAGGGCGCGCATGACAAACTTTCTGGAACATAAATCAATTTCTATTCCCTAGACAAGTTTCTGATTAAAGAAACTCGTTTGATAATGACTCAAAATTTTTATTTCTGGAATAGAAATTCGTTTGATAACAGAATAAAATTTCTATTTCTAGGAATAAAAAATTGATTAGATAACAATATAGGAAATCCTCAAATACAAAATAATAGTCAAAATAATAGTAATACATTACAAAAGTTGAAAATACAATTTCATGAAATTTCCGGCATATTATGGTCCATTGCTATTTTATTGGCAATAGTTTTCCTAAGCATATTCATTTGGTTTCCCTCCTCAATCAATGTATCGTTTGCAAGCTCATCCTGCGTAGGTTCAAACAAGTACTGCGAATCTCCATAAAGGGAAAAGTTCTTATCCATCTTGTCTTGATCATGGATGTAATTATGGATGACACAATATGCGATTACAATATGTGCTTGCTTTCAAATTGCAAATGATGGCATGTGCCTCAAAAATGAAAAAAAAAAAAAAAAAACGATTCTTTAATGTCCCAAATGATCTTTTAATGACATTCCTTAGAGAAGAATACATATAGTTGAACAATTCTCTTACAGTTGTTGGCCGTCTCGCTATACCCCTACAATCATTTAAATGATACCGTTCACCTTTAAAAGGAGTTAAAAATCCTGGAGTTGTTGCATAACCAGAATCTACGACATAGTATTTGCTTACAACAAGGTATTCATACATTAGTCATAATTTGTAACTATAAATATGATCATAAAGAAAATTACTCTTTAAAGGACAAGCAAATACTTTGTGGCGGGCAAGGAAATTCCAAGCAAGGAGTCTCCAGTTCTGCTGAAAGCACCCGACGATCGTTGGTAGAGCCTTCCCAACCAGTATATACAAAAGTAAATTTCATATTAAATGAACAAACACACATCACATTCTGAGTGGTGATGCCTTTCCTACCTCTAAATGGGATTTGCTTCAACACAGGTACAGAAGCATGAATATGGGTGCCATCAATAGCGCCTATATAGCCCTGCCATTTTATCAAAGACTAGTATTATACAAGATTATCAATAAAATAAATTTGATGGTGTAAAGAAATATATGAGAATTCTACCTTAAAGTAACGTTTATGGTTATGAGCCATAAGAATCTATTGTGGGACAACATCAAAGGAAGGTAGTATGATAACCTCTTTTGCCAATTTGAGAACTGCTTGCAATACTTTAGTGAAGTATTTGCTGATAATTTGTCCCGAACGTTGGAATCTCTCACATAAATCTCTATTTGAGTTCTTGTGACAAATCATAGTTAAGAAAATCCCAATTTGTTCATCTACCCCAATAAATCGACTATCTTCCAACCAACTTTTTTCCTTCATTAGATCATAAAGGTTGAGAAAGACATATCTCTCCATTCTAAAAGCTTCATATACTTTATCGGAATGCCCATAAAGAACCTCCCTTATCTAGTGCGGTCCTGATAATAAGCTGTCCCTAATAGGTTCTCTAGTGTGCATGAACATATCCATTATAATAGTGGCCAACCATGCTATTAGTATATCAAGATCAAAATTATCAAAATCCTACTCGATTCAATTGATGCTACTTGACCATTATACATGCTACTTTTGCCTCCATCCATATTACATATATCATCACACAAAATAAGAACATATACTCATTAGATAAGGACTCTAATAGTAATCAATAATAGCAATTATGTCATCATAATTGCAACTTAAAAAAAAAAAACAAAGTTTCAAATATATAAGTCATAGAATGAAATTAAGCCAAATATAAATCTATAGTATGTTTCTTAACAACTACTTAAAGAGATTCAAGAAGTCCACGTCTCCTTTCAAGTAGAGAGATGATGAAAGCCTTTCTCCAAGTGGTATTAAGGCATTGCCTGGTTCATAGCTTTATTGTAAAGATTCTGCTCCAAGTCAAATATGCCATTTAGAACGACAACTACAGCTCCTATGGAGTAGGGGTCTACAGGAGGTGGGGCTTGTGAGGTTACAGAGCCACTTGTTGATTGGACCGTCTTAAATTTGATCATTTATTGAATGGCTTTGTAGGTGCCACTATCATCATAATTGTTACTTTTTCTTCTCCTCTTGGAATTTGGAGTCTTATTCAACTTGTGCTTCTCACGAACTAAGGTGGTAGTCACGTCAGATGTAAAAACTCGCTCATCAACATAGTGTTCATTAGATTCATTCTAATCACTTATCGTAACACCACCACCATTGTCGCCACTAACATTATTGTCTTCTCCCTCCGACACCACAAAGTCTTCTACATTTCCTATTGCATACTCCCCAGTAGCATATGTATCACCAAACACAATACAAAGGTTTGGATACTAAGGAAACCCATCATTCTTAAATTTAGCCCATTCACTATTTTTCTGCAAATTTCATAGTAATGACATACATCAACAATATAATTGAAGCTTACATCCACAATAAGAACAAATGGACCCAAGTAAAGTAATACATTGATGTGAGAATCCCATACACTTGGATCCTCCATAGCAACCGTTTTGTTCACATCATCTCATCCAAATCTAGATTGTGAAAGAAGTTTCTTAAAACTACTATACTATTTCTTTAGTTTGTTTACCCTGTTCTTCAACTAAATTATATTAAATTGTAGTTATGTTTGTTTATTGAACTCAGCATGTATGTTTTTCCACTCTACTTTGTTGTAGGTACAGGTGGGGCAATTTCCCTTTTTTATCTCTTCTACCAACAAACTTATAAGCAAATTGGTCAAAGGCTCAGTCCACTTTGCTATAAATGCTTCTTTGTGGGGTGCCATTTGACCTTAACTAATTGAGTATTCAATGAACTATATTCAAAAACAAAAGCTTTAATGTCAGGATCATATCAATGTAATGTTCTATGATTGTTAATAAAACAAAATGCACGAAGAAAATTGAAAGAGAACATCACCATATCAAATTATACAAGCAAGCATATATCACTCTAAGATGCTCGATAATCCATGAAAACCCAGTATTCTTTGCAGACTCATGTTAACCACAGCTACAATATGATTTTTGCATACCATCCCTTAGATTCTCTACTTCTACTGACAATAATCAACAATAAAAGCATTTTTGCTAAAACGCCTCAACTATTTATGAAGCATCAATTTTATCAAAAAACTATCATTCCGAAAACTGCAAAAAGCCATCCTACCAAGCAGATATTTAAAGCAAATTAGATGATCCATCAAGTCATGGACTACTTATAAAATAAAAGAAATAATGCAAGCTCGAAGACCTTGTTCTTATTTTAAATTCTGTATAAGAATTCAACATAGTGAACAAAAGAGGACCTGAGAATCCCATTCTCATCATCTATATGAATTTGTGATTACAAGCACATCATGAAAGGCATATCTCTAGATGGCTTAATGCTTCGGGAGTTCCATATCAAAGATGTAACTTAAGTGGAGCAAACTAAGTTTGATAGCTATAATTTTTCAATCTCAACTAAGTAATTATTTCAAAGACAGGATCTAGATATGCATATGAAACTCGCATTTTTAAAGAAAAATATGGTTCAAAGCTTCAGATGAAAAATTAATGTCCAAGCCCTATAGTTGCTTCTAACAAATTTAGCGTAGCTCCTCACTAATCATTAACAAATCGTGATAAGCATTTTAGATAATAAATTCAAGAAAGGAAAGGTATCAAAACAATTGCTCCATGAAGTATATCAAAATAAATTGTTCTCAACACTTGTGTACTTCTGAAAAATGAACTATTACATGTCATATTGAAAAAAAAAAAAAGAACTCCCAAAAACCTCCATACCAGAACAAATAACAATTAATTCCTCAGGGGCATCAAACCCAAGTTTCGCATAACATCCTCAAGCTAAACAATAGACATATTAGTAAAATTCAATCCATCAACCAGCTCCCGATCAAACAATATGATTCGGATAAAGAGAAAATCACATGATGCAATGCTACAAACAATTCTATTGGACCAAGGCGAGATCTTTCACTAGCTCACTCTCTCTCTCTCTCTCTCTCTCTCTAAACTGATTTCTCCCCTACCTATAAAGGAAGGAAATAAAGTATTTTATGACAAAGATTTGTATTTCCTAATGTATTCTTTGGCAATTGCACATACTTTAAAGAGACGAAACGAAGATGAACACGACTAGCCAAAAACAAGAAAAGAAACTCATGACTCTTTCGCTATAATAAAACTAAGTCCAAATTTGCCCAAAATAAACTCACGACTCTTCTACTCTATTTCCCTAAACCTTTCAACGTCTTCTTCTTTAAGCATGCCTAGAAAACCCAAAGGATTGCTTACTAATTCAAGAATATCAACACTCCAGCCATGAATATTATGCTTTACTTCATCAAAACTCCACCCACATATTCAAGACTTACACTCACAACCATACCATGAACATAGAGGACATCCACATCAATATATCAAAGCACAAAGCAAAGGCAGCCGAAAACTACAAGATATTTGGACTTAGTAGAAAAGAAATCTCATGGAGATGTGGGAATCGGGAGTAAGAAGCCATGAATAGGACACCACTTGCCGCAAGTCGTTGGACGGTGCCAATCAATCAACTTGGATGCGTTGAGAAGAAGAGGTAAAAAGTCCTAAAATCACAAATTCAAGCAACCATGGAAACTCTTACATGTAGGACATATAGTTTCATGCAACTTAAAAGCACCATTAATATCATGATCCACATATTTTCAACCCATATTTGGCATGTAACATAGCTCTCATTCGATTCACGCCAAACTTGACCAGTATGTTCATCCCTAAAAAATAATCTCATTGCTATCATGTATGTACTTTCACATGTTGAGCAAGACTATATAGAATAAAACAAGAAGAAACACCATCATATGGATGGCAAAGCAAGACAGCATTCATGTACCAGACTCACCCACATAAAGGTTGGGGAGAAAAATTATGGAGTACCCCCCGACGGGTTGAGGATAGAATGGGAGATAAAGCATGAGCAAGACGAAGAGGCAAAAGCCACCGATTACATGGAAAGCCAGTCAATCACAGTTACTTGGAGGCGTCGAGAAGATATGCTCGCACAATTAATGAGGGCCTAGGGTTGAGGACGGAGTTGGAGTCGACGGCAATGAGTAGACAGAGTGGACGCTTGCGAGCGAACGGAGTGGATATTGGCGAGAGGACGGAGTCGGAGTCGGAGTCAGAGTTGTCGACTATAGGGAGGACGAAGTTAGAGTCGATGGCGAGGTGAGCGACGATGTGATCGGTGAGAGGACGGAGTTGGAGTTGATGGGGGTAGGGAGGACGGAGTCGCCATTGACGGCAAGATGAGCAATGATATGACCAGCAAGAGGATGGCGATGGCGTCGGAGTCAACAATGGCAAGAAGGATGGATTCGGAATCGACGGCGAGGATGGACACATTTGGAGTCAACAATGGTAGGGTTTTTGGTTGAAGCGTGGCTTTGTTGAGGAGGATGGACGCCCAAATAGAAAAGCCCAAAGTTTGTAGGGGGAGGATGCCCAAATTGAAGAGAAGAAGAAATCATTTCTATTTCTATTTCAAAAATTGGAAAGTTAAAAGTTTTAGCCTCTGATTTATTCTTCAAATCTATTTTTGAAATAGAAATCTGTTCTAAAAATAGAAAAATGAAATTGTGTTGCCAAATGGATTTCTATTCCAAATCTATTCCGAGAAACAAAAAACAAAGAAATAGAGAAGTAGAAATTTTGCCATGCGCACCCTAAGAAATAACACTAATCTCTAACAAGTGTAAGAAAATATATATTCCTTCAAGTTTACTCTTTTGTGTTTGTAATTTTTGAATTTCTTGTTCAATCTTTGTCAAAATAAAAGAATAAATGATATTAACAAATGTTGGATTAATGTTTTTAGTATAAATTAATTATATACTCTTATTATTATTGTTGTTGTTGTTGTTGTTGTTGTTGTTGCAGCATTTATATATAAATATATATTTAATATATAACGTATCTATTTTTAAGAAATGACGTATCGATGGGTCGTGTCGCGTCATATTGCGTGTTGTGTGTTTGTGTCAATATTACACAAGCCGTCACAGCTTTGCTAGTGGCAAGTGAGGCCGCGATGCCCTCACCCGGGGCCTTTGTAGCCAAGGGCGAGGGCTGCCTCGCCCAAGTTTGGCCACGAAGGCCCTGGGCAAGGACATGGCAACCTTGTTGATTGTGGGTGAGACTGCAAAGGCCCTCGATAGCTTTAGGCAGTCACAAGCGACGCTGCCTCGCCCGAGTTTGGTGAGGGCCTTCACGGCTAGCGAGGTCGTGATGGCCTTGCCTAGGGCCTTTGTGGCTAAGGGCGAGGGTTTCTAGCAACCGTCACTGGCTCTAAAAAAATAGTGAAAAAGCAAAAGAAAAGCAAGAAATTTAATAAAAAAATCAAAAAAATCAAAAATTCTACGTAGGATGATTTGTGGGAATTGGCATTCAAGTAATCAATTTTACTCCAATATTGCATTCAAGTGAGTGGAAAAAAAGATTGACACTTAAGTGAGTATTGTACAAAAATTGTGGCATTCTCGTTGTTCTTCTGCCTATGAACTATGCATGCAAGGTGCTAGCATAGCTAGTTTCATAACGAATGTTTTGGAGATTCCGTGCGAGTTTTGCAGCTTCTTAATATGTGATTTGATTGCTAACAATCTCTCTTGCATCCGAACGAGAAACCCGACAAGGACGAGGTATGATCTGTCGGCACAATGCGACGAAGGATCCATTGAAAATTTAGGTGTCTAAGGTAATCGATTTTCGCATCATGGCTAAAACGTGCCAAATTCTTGCTTAAAAGCTAGTCAACATTGGGCATTGTGAGGTGACGAGCAGCCTAATCTGCGAATGGGCTTCTTCACAACTGGATTGACTATGGTCACTCAATTCAACTAAATTTCTTTTTGAACTTCTAAAGTTTGATGATGTTTTAGCTTCCTATTGACCATTTCAGCTTTCTAACTTCATAATGGTATGATTTGCTTTGATACTATTGACACCAAAAATTTGGCAAACTTATGTTATGGACGGGTAATGTACTTGGTCAACTATAGTAACGGTCTAGCCAAAGAAATCATCAACGAACAAGACAATCGACTTAAAAAAAATCAACACATTGTCACTAGAATTGTCGATGGTGGGAGTTATTGATGAAGGGCCTTATCAGTTGACAGAATTCATCGATAGTCCATTGTTGCAAATGTTATGGGTTGAAAGTACTTCTTAGCCAAACGGCGAATGCCCTTGACCTTTGCTAAAGTCAAATGGTTCGACCTAGCCCGATTGCCATGCCTAGATTTTTCAAAAGAGCATCGTGGCCTTAGCCCACAGCCCATCCGATGAGGTCGAATTATCATAACATGCATCGCGCATAAGACAAGCTACACAATGGTAATATGTAGGCAAATGAGATAAAATCTTCTAAAATTTCGATGTAAATTGAATTGAATGGATATCATACTATTCGAGCTGCGATCAATTAAATCGATCGGTTAAATAATCAAAAACATTTCCTATATGGGCCGTCAAAATCAAAACGATTTCTTGAGAAAGATTTACAAATCGTGTAAAATCAACATCACCTCCACCGTTTTTTTTCCCATTTTTGGGGTGACATTTTTTTTTTTTTTTGAAGTACGAGAAAGACAAAAGACGAGCAAAAGAAAAAACGTAAGGGCCTTGGGTTTTGCGCACGCGTTTGAAGCCTCCATCTCCGCACCAGATTTCCCGCTCCCTTCCCTTCCGATGCCGCCCCTGTAAAAATCCCAAAGTTCGAAAACAGTGCTCGACCGAAACCCTTACCGCAGTGCCATCCACGAACCTCCATCCCTCCCTCCCTCCCTCCCTCCTCCTTCCGGCCACCATGAAGGCGACTCGCAAGCCGAAGAAGCCCGACTCGCCTCCCAAGGTACGACGGCCCGGACGGCGCTGGTGCCGGCGCCGGAGGGGACCGCCCGTTTCCCGTCTTCTCGCGAGTTTACCGGAATGTTGCCGGGGAATCGGGTCTCGAGCTCGTGTCGGTGCTTGATTCGTGGTTGTTGTTGTTTTCAATGTTGGAAATTGCAGCTGGTTTTGAGAGAGATCATCGGGACGACCACGAAGGGCGCGAGCGGGCTCGCGGGGGTGGCGTCCGCCGGGAGGTGCGCTTACGTGGCGGGCTGCGTGGCCGTGGTCTACGACGTGGCGTCCGGCGCCCAGTCGCACCTCGTGGTCTCGCACCGGGCGCCCAGGCCTCTGAGCTGCGTCGCGGTCTCGCACGACGGCCGGTTCCTCGCGGCCGGAGAGGTACTACTGAGTTTCCGTCTGTTAAACATGATGCGGAGTTCCAAAGTTGTTCCTTTTCAACCATGTCAATTGTAACTGCTAGAAAGTGCAAATTTGGGATCTGAATATTCAAGTTCTCTGATAAGTTTTGGCTTCTGTTGACTTATATGGTCCTTGCATTGGGAGCGTCAGCTGTTAAGTTGGCTTTGGTCAGATGCTCTGCAATGCAACCTCGTCGAGATTAAGTTGAAAAATGGGTATGGCAAAGAAAGTGTTCGACTTGATTCTGCTTGAGTAGTTTGTGGTGTCTTTTACTTCAGTGAAGTAGTGGGAGGCCAGAGATGAAGGAGATAAATGTTGTGAACTCATTACGACACCTATAAAATTCATGTACGTGGAGACTGTAGAGAAATTCGGTATGCCTGTCATGCTTCCTCAAGTCGGAATTGACAATGTTAGCCACGATATGTTGTTTGACATGAAACAGAGTGAGGAACACTAGCACATTTATCTGAATTCCGAAAGGCATAATGTACCATGTGGCCTCATGTTCTCTCTAACGTAATGTAACTGGTTAGGTCTAACGTAGCTTTGCTAGTAATTTCGTTCGAGTATGCTTCTCAGCACCCGCACCATGTGTCTCATGTGGTTTTGCAGTCGGGGAATCAACCTTCGGTGCTGTTGTGGGACTACGCAAATATGACATTGGTATCTGAAATGAAAGGTCATTTTCACGGAGTTGAATGCATTGCTTTCTCTCCTGATGGTTAGTGTTGAATACATCATGTGACGATGACTCTATTCAGTGCTCGATATATTTAATTGTTACAAGATTTTCTTCTTGGTTTAAATTAGGGAAGCATCTCGTCTCAGTTGGAGGTTATATCTATTTCTGGGACTGGCAGAGTGGAAGATTGGCGACAAAGGTTAAAGCTAGTTCATCTTGTTCTGCCATTGCATCTGTTACCTTTTCCTCAGATGCAAAGTATATTCTGACTGCTGGATATAAGCATTTGAAGTTGTGGTCAGTTGCTTTGTCTCCCCGAACTCGCTTTAATGGCGAAGCAGGTACGCGAGTGCTGCAGGGAAAGCCTCTTAATCTTGGTCTTCAGAGAGGACAATCATTTGTATCAGTAACATCCCCCATCTGGATCAATCATCAACCGGCCAATGATGGATTTCTTATCTATGCATTGACTGAAGCAGGTCCGAATGGCAATTTGATCAATTGTACCTGTTGAATACATTTAATATCTGTCTGAATTATTGATTATATCTCCTTCCAATCATGTACTCTCAGGTGTCTTGTGCCTTATTCATTCCGGTTCTCTAAGAAATTCGGTGGATTTGAAGGTATTGTGGGTGTTCAATGTGATCATCATTTGCAGGAGAAATGAGCAAGCTGATTGATGCCTTCATCATGGAACCCTGAAAAAATAAATCTATTAGGTTACCGATCTACAAAGATTCAAATAGTCCCATCCATAGCTTGTAATAAATAAAAAACTCAAAGCAGCAAGAATGGAGATATAGATGCAGAGCAATAACTAGTTTTGGATGAATGCCTAGCTGTGGGCCTTCCGATGCAGTCCTCTTGCACTGCAGTTGTTACTGATGTTTCATACGTTTCATTCTCAGGTTAAAAAAGCTTTTGCCCTGTCTGCATCAGACAGGCTTATTGCCTGCGGATGCAGTAAGGGATTAGTACAATTGGTTTCCATGGAGACCCTAGAATATGCTGGGACACTGTCATACTCAATGTCCCAAAAATACCAAATTGAGATGGAGAATTACTATACTAAACCCAGCCAAAAGGATTCTAAAGTCACAGAAACACTTCCAGATGCAGTTGCCTGTCAGTTCTCAACATCTGAAAAGCTTGGTAATGATAAGCATTTCCTATCCACAGTTTTTCTAACGTAATTTCCCATGTGCACCCAGAATAATGGTGGAATTTTTTTAGTGGTTGTCTATGGAGATCGCAGCATCTATATATGGGATTTTGATGACACCAATAAGGTGATAGCCTTGTACCTTGACTTGAAGTCCACCATTTCTTTTGCTCAATTATGCTTTTCAGTTTTTGTGCTGTCATTTCTATGCCAGTTGACACTTACGAAAACTTAATCCAGTGAGGCAATGCTCTCTCCTCTTTCAGGCTTCGAGGTGCTGTGTGCTTGTTTCTCATTCTGCATGTATATGGGATGTCAAGAATCTTTGCTGTGAAAACAAGCATGATCCTACTCTTGCATGTGTTGCTAGAGGCTGCTCTGGTGGAGTTTCTTTTGCAACATGCTCAGCTGATGGTACTATTAGGTTATGGGATTTCCTGTTGGAACCTAATTTACCAAAAGATGCTGCAAGCCGCAATTCTTTAGTTTCACATTTAGGTAAAGTATCCCGCCTCGTGCATGCATAGTTAAGCTTTCATACTGAGCCTCCTCCTAATGCTTATCCAACCAAACTAGCTAAATTTTCTACCTACCATGCTCTTATCTCATTCTGTTTTGCTGTAGCAAGTGCTGGAACTTTTGTGCGTGATACCATAGAGCCGGGCATTAGTGCTCATGGATTTCGGTCAATGACGGTCAGCTCAGATGGGCAGTACCTGGCTGCTGGTGATTGTGATGGAAATATTCATATCTATAATTTATACACTTCTGAATACACATGTCTTAAGGTAAAGTCAGGATGCTCAACATGATTGTCGGGTTCTGGTAGAAAAATATACACAGAGAAGCATTGCATGCCCAAACATCATGCTTACACATTGAATTTGCTTCTTTGGCAGGGCGCTCATGACGCAGAAATCCTTTCCTTATGCTTTAGCTCGTTAGGTGAGAAGAATAGCATTTCTGGAGGAGTCAAGGACAAGAACTACTTTCTTGCTTCAGGGGGACGTGATCGGGTTATCCACCTTTATGACGTTGAAAGGTTCATGCCAACTTTGGTGCTTATTAACTTGGCTTTTGTAATATCCTTGTTTGTGAACCTTCTTTTATTCAGGAATTTTGACCACCTTGAAAGCACTGACGACCATTCAGCTGCCGTGACATCAGTCAAGCTCATCAGTGATAGTGGCAAGCTACTGAGCTGTAGTGCTGATAGGTAGGTCGGCAGATTATAATATAATAAGAGAACAGGATCATTAATTGATTTTTTTTTTTCAATACCATGTCCTGTGTAATGCTGAATCCTTATGGCTTTCATGTGTTGATCCTATACTTTTTTTTTTAAAGAAGTGTTGATCCTCTACTTCATGGGGTGGCATTTTGAGTAACTCTAATGTGTCAGTCACACCGCCACTTACTAAAAAATGATGGGTTTTACCACAATTTATTGTCTTGTTGGCCTGGTGTGATAAATATAGTAGAAATCTTTTTATGTTCCTTGTGCTCTGTTGTTACAACTTTCTTTGCGAATACATGCACACTCATATAGGAAACCGGATTCTCCCTTTTACCACAGGTCACTGGTATTCCGTGATATTGTAGTAGCAGATGGCAGTTATAAGATTTCACATGGTCATCGCCAGATGGCATCTAATGGAACTGTTTATGATATGGCTCTAGATCGATCTGAGGAGGTTGCAGTCACCGTTGGACAGGTACTGTAACATCTTAAAATTTCCATTTAAATGTGCCTTGGATGGGTAGCCATATATTGCATCCATCATCTTATGTATTCATGACATCAAACAGGAGATCCATTTTATACAGTATCTGAATTCCACGAGCAAAGTTGTCTTTTTCTGTTCATGACTGTTAATGACAGCAAAATTGTATATGCTTTGCAGGATAAGAAGATAAATACATTTGATATAGCATCTGGGAAGCTTATAAGATCTTTCAAGCAAGATAGAGATGGTGGAGACCCTATCAAGGTGAGCTGCAAATGATTACCAAGGTGTTGTTTGCCATATGAAGTCTTATCACTAGTACTAATTTCTTTTGCAGGTTTTCATGGATCCAAGCTGCAATTACCTGGTTTGTGCCTATTCTGACAAGTCAATGCGCATGTATGATTTCAATAGCGGGGAGATGGTTATTCAAGCTGCAGGTCATGGGGAAGTAGTAACCGGCATCATTTTCCTACCTGACTGCGAGCACATAATATCTGTGAGTTTACTATCCAGCTGAATCTTGTAAACTTGCGTACTCTTGAGCAAATGATTTTGGTGAATTTCTATCGAGCTAAATTTCATGGCAAATACGTGCTTGGATCTCTTTAGTCTGTTACTATGCTAAGCCTTTTTTTGCACTAAGAAAACTACACCAAGTAGGTACTTATAACTCCCATATTTCGTGGCTCATATGGATAGTGTCCTCTATCTCAGACAATCACTCACCTTCATTATCACAAAGAAAAGATGCAATTGTTTCATGCAACTTTATGCTAAATAGATACAAAATCAATATTTTAAGGGGGCTTGGAAGCAGTTCCATTTCATCTAATTAATTGTGAAAGACTTTCAGGTTGCCTGTAGGCTGTTTGTTTCTGCAGCAGCAGTTCTATGCATGCTAAGACTAAAGAAAAAGTTGTCCACTCTTTTAATTTGAATATGTGCGTTTGGTTCAATATTTTGAAAGCCCATTGAGAAAATGTAAAGCAGTTTAGCCTAAAAGACTTTAGGCAAATGCAAAGACCATTTGGTAAACTATGCTTTGAGAATCAATTTTGAGAGAAATGCCATTTGGCAGAAAACACATTTGAAAAACTCTTTGGGTGATTAATATTAGTTTTTAAATTTTATTTGTTTAAAATTGAAAAAAAAATAATGCATGCAACTTTTTAAATATAAATTTTGACAATAATACTAAAAAAATCGAATACATAAATAATTTTTTTTTTTAAAAAAGATCAAACCCTTTATCGGAATTTTTTAATTTTTATTTGCTTAAACTTGAAAAAAAAAATGATGTATGCAACTTTTAAATATAAATTTTCACAATAATGCTAAAAAAAAATCAAATACATATATATAATTTAAAAAAAAAAAAAACCAAATCCTTTGTGGAAGTTTTTTTAATTTTTATTTGTTCAAAATTGGAAAAAAATAATATATGCAACTTTTTAAATATAAATTTTGACAATAATACTAAAAAAATCAAATATATATTAAAAAGATCAAATTCTTTGTCGAAAATTTTTAATTTTTATTTTTTATATTTGAAAAAATAATGTATGCAACTTTTTAAATATAAATTTGAAAATAATGCTAAGAAATCAAATACATATATATATATATAATTTTTTTTTTTAAAAAAGACCAAACCCTTCGTCGGAATTTTTTAATTTTTATTTGTTTAAAATTGAAAAAAATAATATATACAACTTTTTAAATAGAAATTTTGACAATAATGCTAAAAAATCAAATATATATGCAAAAAAAATATAAAATATATAAATATATATGTTTTTTAAAAAGACCAAAATATATTTAATTTTTTAGCATTTATATATATTTGATTTTTTTAGTATTATTTTGGCATTTAAAAAAATAATAATGAAGGCAAAATCGGAAATTTGAAAAATGAGTGAGAATAGTTTTGGAAGAAAAATTAAGTTTCAACATTTGGCCAAATGCTAAAAGCTCAAAGTTAGTTCCTACTAACATTGGGCTTTCAGCCTTTCCAAATGCCGACTTTCACTTAAAAGTTACTTGGAGGTTTTGGAGGCTGAAACAGTCCAGCATTTCCCCAAGGGACTTTGGAGGCTGAAAGCCCTTGGGAATGCTGAACCAAACACACACACAATCAGCTTCCTCCAGCATTTGGATATAAATACTCCATGTGGGGAAACAGTCTCTTCATTTTAAGTTAATTTTCTTGGTGTGGTCTACCTATTATGATGTATGACATGCTCAAACATCTGCAGTCACATGCACATGTGAGCACACAAGAAGATGAGATTAGGACAATCGAGTTGGTTTGTGCATGCTGCTCTTTCGTTTTTTTTCTTGGTTCAGTTGCACTAATTTATATATCATGCTTAGGTAGGTGGAGATGGGTGTATCTTTATTTGGCAAGTACCCAGTGCCTTTTCCTGCAAGATGCTACAGGGGATTAAAGCAAACTCCGACCCGCTAAGCCCAAGAAGCTTGGTCCCACCAACAACTTTACATCAAATGATATATAGTGACAAGGAAGAAAACCTGCTTGGCACCAATTCTCAAGAGACGTGGCTCTCTACTTCCAAACAAGTTGGAGGCACACTTGATCTTAGGGGTAGTCCTCACGGGACCTCAACTTTTAGTTTTAGCATTTCAAGACTACCAAAATGGGCGCAAGCCAAAGTATCAAGCTCTAGAAGTCCAAAGATTCCTCCATCTCAGGTAGCTTATGAACAAAAGTAATCTTTTACTCTAATTTGCAATGATAAAGATATGTCAGCCATCCTATCTGTCATGCCTGTCACACAGTATTTGTTGTTGTGTGAAAAGAATAAGTGGGAATTTTAGCCCATGTACTTTTAGTCATTGCATGATGGCTAATTGTCGATGGTGAAGGAGAAAATTATAAAATTCATTATTGAGCCCTTGGTTACTTTCAGTCATTGTTTACTGCACTTCAAAAAAAAAAAAAATGTAAAAATTTTGTATTTTTCCTCTAAAAAAAAGGAAAGGAAAAAGCTCCAGTGAGTATAAGTGATCATGACATGGCACTTCTTCTATTTGATAGGTGGCTCGCTACTTGAACAAACCATCATCTTTTCCATGGATAACAGGGTGGTCTAATAGAAGAGTAGATTTAGTAAACAAATTTAAAGATGGGTACCTAGCAAAACATTTTAAGAGAGAAGAAACAGTAAATTGCTCATGCAGGTGTCCTTAGAAGTACGAGTGCCAGAATTACTTGTCTGCATAATATCCTTATGAAGAAAAAAACGCTGTTAGCATGCGTTTCTTGTATTGAAAGAAACTGCATAATCAGTTAATCACATCTAATCCCTTAACCAGGTAGCCTCAATTTATTTATTTATATTAAAATCTTCTAATTGATGCTTCTTGTATATGAGCAAATAATATCTTCCTCTTTGTTCTTGTTTTTCAGGAGCCCAGTCTTGCATTCCAGGATATTCAAACTCCAAAGAAAAGTGACATTGGGGAGAGTTGGTCCTGTATCACAAATAAATCAGGAGGCACACATTCTAGCAACTGCCAAAGCTCGACATTATCACAAAAAAGCAGCAGGTATCGGTTGCCATACTCTTCTTCAATGTCTGTTTTTCTGTATATACTCATGCCCGTGTGTTTCATTATGCTTCAGAATGGACAGGCCTTGGCACACAATTTATACTGTCTGCATGGACTTTCAAAATTCTCCCGAAGCATGGAAGCAGAAAGATGAAATGATTTCAGTTCTTGCTTTCTGTAAGGCCAGATTTGTTGCTTGTCATTTCTTGAAGTGTTCTTTCCTGAATTATGAAATGTTGTAGCTCAGACAATTTATTCAAAATCCTTGATGAGACCAAGTTTGCTTTGTTGCGTGAACAGGGTTAGACATATGAATGGTGTACTAATCAGCAGAGAGCTGCTTGCAACTAATTATTTATGTTATTTTATTGCCAATTATAACCTCCATTAAAAAAGGGCACACATTCACTTTGTATTATAGCACTTTGAAGGTTTTATAGATGTCCATAATGTACAATGTTTCAACATTAGGCGACACAATGCTTATATACCTCCAAAATTGCTGGCATTGACTTCTCTCAAATTCTTGGTCTTGTCCATTAAGGGATATAGAAATGGACCGTGGCTCCCATCTTCTTCAAGGAACTCACAGACCAGAAGTTGTAAATATGCAGATTGGCTAACCTATTGTCTTGGCTGTAGTATTTTGGTTATCTATTTGAATGAAACTTTGATGGCTCTCACAAAGTTCAGTCTTTTCAATGGGTTGTTCACAATGAATGATATAAATTTGGAGATTATATGTTGGTCAATAACTTCCATCACTCATACACCGTGTGTTGCTTTTCTGCATTGGCTATGCAGCTTTAAAGCAACTTAGTACCCCGATTGCTAATTGCTACAAATTGCTACTCCATAGGAAACTTATTGACTGAGATCTTCTGCTAGCAGCAGTAATGATCATATCAGATGAAGGTTTCTCTTATCCATCATATGTCCGTGCATTTTTCAGGCCAGGACATTGGAAAGCAACAAAAAAGTAGTAAACTTCTAGCTGGATCCTGCATACCGGTATGCGAGAAGCATTCACTTCGGTGAGTTAATCTTGTCATTGACAAAGCAAACAAACTTTAATCTTGCACCAGCAATTATTATTTGGAATGAAAAAGCAAAATCTCATGAATTGGCATTGCATGAGATTACTTTGGGCAGGGCAGCATGTGATGAGTCAGAGCAGTCATACGATGTCAAAGTTGAAAATGAGGTGCAGGAAGCTGCAAGTAGTTACACCTCCCAGAGTGAGAATGAACACAATGAATCATGCCACAGGGAAGCTGCTGATCATGCTTCGGAGCAGCAATGTGCAGACAGAACGGAAAACAGATTGCAGGAGAAAGGCAACAATTTTTACTGCTGTGAGAAGTATGAAGACAATACGTTGTTTGACCAGCACTTTGCTAGCTTATCAGCAACTTCAAAGGTTACAACTACTACTCTACTCTCTTTTTGAGTAAAGAACTACGTTGCTACTCTGTGTTTGGGGTATGGCTTTACTATTTTTTCATTGAAAGACTGTCCTGTAGTCTCTGCAATGAACTACCTCCACTCACACCCTAATTCAGCAACTTCTCTACCTCTTATGCTGGTTCATCTCTAGCAACAGTACAAGTTGTGAGAAGTGTATGTACATGGCTGTTTCACTGTGCATTTTTTAATATTTGGGGCTGTTATAGAGGGAAAGAGAAGATTGTGTTTGTTCATCTCACGAGCCTGCTCATAAACCTTGATCCTGGAGAACTTGGCCATTTTTGGAAATTCTACTTTCTGGTTTCTTCTCTCTGGCACAGACATAGCACAGCCTGTAATGTCGGCTACTGGAAAGCTATGTCATTTATTTTTATCACATTCCATTAAGATTTGTTAAATTGTTGTGAACACAAAACTAAGTCGAACCTTGAATATGAGGGTTCACTCCCACAAGGCACTGGTGTTAAATAATTTTATGTAACAATGTAGATAGAGAAAAGGGAACCATCAGCAAGGAGAAGATATTCTGCTCGATATGTTGTGCAGCGGAGGTATCTTGGAGATTGGAAGAGCTTTGATTCTCTCTGTGAAGAATTAGACCACAAACATTCATACAACGCTGTGGAAGAAGCTAACTTCGATAGCAATGACATATCAGAGTCAACTTGCAAGATGATGAAGGAACTGACTATGGGAGAACTTTGTGATCAGGTCTGTCCATGTGATTTATGGCTTTCTATTTAATAGGAACCTTGATTTTAAGTCTTGACTTTTATTGACTTGAAATTGGAAGAAAGAATAAAATATATGCAATCTTTGGCTGGACATATAAAGCACAGCGAATAAATTAAGAAAAACCATGAAGGTAAGAATTGCATACTACTTAACTATTTTAATTCGCTGTTACATTATTTAGTTAATATGCCCAACCATAGGCTTAAGTTAATCACGGTGAACTAAATTTGAAATCGGTTGTTTATAGGTGTAACCCTTTTTTGTGGATTAACTTATGTAGATTCGCATAATGCTGACCTCTATTTGGTTTAGATTTAAGTCCCTCATTGGGAGATACGAGAATAATTTCAGGTTATTGTAAAAACATTGGTAGGAGTTGGGTGTACAAGGTTATATAACTTGGTGGAACTTCACTCTGTAGGGCATGCAGTGGGGTTAGTCCTGCTTTCTTCTGGACAGATGAATTTTCTATTATCATTAGAAGATGTTGGACGAATTCCAGAATGACAGCAAAGGATGACATTATTAATTTGATATACTTATGGCAATTGCAGGCGATGAAGAACGCAGGGAATCTAATAATCTCATCTTCTAGCTTGCCTAGTGAACCAACAATAGTTGAGTCCACAGAGGAATCTCCTCATAATGAAAAGGAGTGAAGGAAAAAATAAGTGAATGCAGCAAGGCATTACTCAATTTGGAGAGTGCCACGGACACTGTAACGCACTTAATTAGTGATTTGATTTCTATGGCTTCTGAAGAAGAGCTTCTGAAGGGATCAGGCTCAGGGTTGTACAACCAGGCTGCAGAACTGCTTCCCACGATTGCAAATAAAGTCGATGCTCTTGCCAGATTATTGCGGTTGGGCAGTAACCATTCAATTGTCAGAAATTGAATGCACTACCAGGTATGAATTTTGTGCGTTTTATCAGCTCCTTAGGCTAATAGCTGACTCACAAGCAGACTTTCCTACATAGTGTCTTGTAGAGAATGAACTAATTTCAACTCCTAGGTGGGTATGTTGCATCCTGTTCAGTATTGGCCCGCAAGGAAGCTTCTTACTGACGCAAGCCTAATCACCCTTGAGGTACTTGATAAGTTGATACACAGTTTCAGTTGCATTTACTGCAGTCACTTTTGCTAAAAAAGGGTATCAAACACAAAGACCTAAAGTCAGGGCTCGATATCTCACCATTAGGTTTCTCTACCCACCAAAAGAGACGGTCAGCGCATTGGCTAGTTCAAGGCAAAGATTGGGGTGCCAGACTGATTCGATTATCACAAAGAGGCCCCACATTATGGAGATGGAGTTGCAGAAGATGAAATATGAAATGACAAAAGTGCAGAATGAATCACTAGACAAAAAAAGATCCGATCTCTGAAGTAGTGAAAAAAACAAATTTACGCATTTAGAAATTTGTAGAATGTACAGAATAAAGCAGTTACAGGTCACCAACAGTAGGGAATTTTGAATCTTTTTCAGATCAGTACATTTACAAATGCCCTCATTGATTCTTGTCGATCTAGCTTTACTGTATCTCTTCTCTCTGGCATTATCATGCCCAAGTCCTTTATGCCCGTCGTAAGAAGCAATCTGTCGCATTACCTGGTCTAAATTGGCACTTGACAAAACATCTTCCATTACCTCTCCTGGACAGGCCTTGGAAAAGAAAATCCGATAAGCTGTTATCATTATTCCTCGTAAATTGTTGTTAAACTCACGTAACTCGGTTCCTTTTGAGATCATACCCTATTCGATCTTATACTTGCCATGCGCCTTGTGCCATTGTTTCATTAGCTATAATGATGCTGTTGTTGCATCGCCATATTATATTCCAAATACAGGACAGTGTCTAGCCTCCAGTCAAGTATATGACACGCTACTCCTTTTAGAACTGCATCTTCCAATTACATGTGCGTGATGTCTTATGCACGGTAAGGGAAAGGGTACAAGGTTCAGGACATGTGATGTTGATGTATGTTTCTGTCCAAATTAATAAGAAAAATAAAATAAAATCCTTGCACACCCAGATCAGTTCATATACTGAAAGGATATTGTCAACAAGTCTCCTCTAAAGCTCTTATTAAGTTATTCAATCAAGAAAATTGTGTAGTTTTCAATGCATCAACTATTATTTTATTATGTACAATCAAGTTGTAAACATTTTAATAACTCGTTAAGGCGATATACGATCGAATTTCTAGGCTTAAATTTCCAAAATGTTGCCCAGGCCCATGTCATGGCCCATTACTTCTGACCCTCTCCACTCCACAACTACCCCCTAATATGAACCTTTGGAGTGACAAACAATGATCCTATTGCACTGAAATCAACAGCAGGATGGGCTCCATTTCTAGGAGAATTATCCCAAGAAAAAGTGGGTGAGAAACTGGACTTCTTTTCCTTGTCTGAACACTCCTTCCGGTTCATGTTACCCATCCTGTCATAATTTATCTGTCTCTCCACTTTAGCAACAAAAAGAGAAGGGAAAAAAACATAAAGCAAGAAAAAAAAGCAAAAGACCATCTTTTCCTTTTGCCATCCCCTCAACTTTAGCCAAAAAAAGAAAACCATTTCTGAATGATGATGATTTTCATGCAATGAATTCCAATTATAAAAACAACACTAGCCTCCACCTCTCCCTTTTTTCCTTGAAAATTTCAAAGGCATGTCGCCTACAAGCTAATAAGAATAGTATTAAATCAAACCCAACCCTAAGCTAAGCACTTAGTAACGAGCACGCTCGGAGATCTTTGCCTAACATTTTGTAAATCCCTAAGAAGGTATGCCTGAGAATTTTAGCAGCATATGCTTCTGGGGCGTGTGCTCTGTCTTGCTTTAGCAACATATGCCCAAACCCTAGAAATTCCCCTTTCTCGGGATTCCTTCACTCTATAATCATCAGGCTATGAAACCCATGGGGGGAAACAACCCATAATAGTCCTGCCACATGTGAGCCTAATTGCCCCGTGAGTTTCATTGTTTTCGGACGGTTTATGCCTCTCCAGAGAGGCAAATATAGGGACTAAGGCATTATTGTACCTCCATCTAACCCTTGCAAGTCAGTGATAAGTAGATAGGTATTTCTTCCTGTACAAATTGTTAAACTAGCATTACATCTGCTAATTAAAACTTCTAAATCGTATATATGCATAACGTGCTTCAAAAAATAAGCCCGTCTTAAGTTGGACTTTCGGGCTGTTTATTTGCTTCCCCATTAAGAAGTAGGCTCCATTTTTCAAGCATATGCAAAGCTTGCTCACAAGTCATATGTCAGGGAGACTAATTCCCATCTACTAAACGAAGCTTTCAAGCTTTTTAGATGGGCTGTCGACGCATGACCGATATTGAGTCTGAAATTGGAATAATCTTTGTAAGGCTGAACTGAACTTATTACAGAGCCATACAATTCTTGATTTCTTGGTAAATATTTATGAGAAAGGAAGCCACTGATTTATGCATATCGTGTGGTGGTGGGGTAACAGAGGACTCAATTATATTGTGCTTTTGCATTCATTTCTCCTTACCTAATGATGGCTTTGCTTTTCTGCTTTTATTTAAAGTCCAGACAAGCATTTTCACAAGGGCTCTCTCTCTCTCTCTCTCTCTATCCTATTTTATTCTATTCCAACTCTATTCTATTTTATTCTATTCCAACCCAAATAATGAAGGAAAAGACAATTTGGTAGATTACACCAGTTTCGTTAGACTAGAGAGAGAGAGAGAGAGAGAGAGAGAGAGCTTAGGGTTGGGAGGTCTTCATGTGTTACTAGGGTTTTGGAGAGTTATGGGGAGATAATTATGAAAACGGGAGGGTCATAAGGACAACATTATTGTCGGATATAATGGCTACGGCGAAATTTGTGGAATCTATCGAGGGTTGCGCATGTTCTATCCTCGCATTATTTGATGGGCACTGAGAGCTGCTTTGTTCTTATGTTCCCTCAAGCAAAATGTTAATCTCCACGTTCCTTCCTCGTAATCTAATGATAAAAGTATGATCTTTGAATGGCCCCAGAAGATGCTCTCCCTTGGCCACTTCATTCCTTTTTTCTTTCTCTCTTTTTTTCAAGTTTCATTTCTTTTGTGGGTCTGAAGATCTGAGGACTTTGGATGCCTGGGATTTGATTATGATCACATTTTTTTCTTCTGGTTTTTCACTCGATACAGATATTTCATTTAAAAGGTAAAATAATGCATAAAATGATTTGACATACTTTCATGAGGTGGTCAAATGTAATTCACGTGTTTAGTAAGAAAGAGCTCCAAGGGGGTGCATTAATATTATTGAAACCCGAAATAAGTCGAGAGATGATCACTGGAATGAGCTAAGAGACGATCATATTCGTGCTAAATTGCTAATTACGACAGCGACATTTCCAACTAATAGCAATAATTGGAGGATAGCTGTAGTTAGAATCCAGCAAATGATGGGGGCAAGACAGATATTTTCCCATTTAGCTCATGGAACAAGCACTTAAGAAACCAGTTGAACCTCCACTCGTTTCTGGTAAATTAAATACAAGATTAGACAGATATTCATCCACGTGACAAAAGAACGATACGTATACTAGTTTTTTCCCTTCTAAAAATCTCATGGAAACTCAAATTTTCATTCAATATTCTGCAATCTAGAGAGAGAGAGAGAGAGAGAGAGAGAGAGATTCTTTATTTCTTTTAATTTATGGGTTTATTAAATGCTGAGAGACTGGGATTGTTGATTGAGAAGATGACAAAAGAATGTAAAGCAGAAAAAGCTCATTCTCTCTGCATAAAGCTCATCTCGGAGAGAGACAACAAAACTTAGCACACTGACTTCCGAATCTTCAGTTCCTCAGAAAAGAACACACGATAAACCCAAAAAATAATACACGCGCCCCCCCCTCCAATCTTTTTCCCTTTGCAAACCCTCATCTGCACAAGTGATTTGCGTGATCTCTTTCCCCTTTTCCATACTCCTAGGTTATTCAGATAAACAAATACAATAAAAGCCACAACCTCCAACGCCACCTGCTTGGGTTTTTGATGCATTTGCCCTAGCTTTGTTTGGTGTGATGGGAATCCCAAGCATGTTTATTAGGCCTAGGAATCATTCTTTATCTTTAAATTCTGGTCTAAAGACAAAGAACTAGCAATGCAAAATTCTAAATTATAACCCTCGATCTGGGGCACTTTTCATTCATTAATGGATCTTTTAATCTTTATGGTCATTAACTGAGCTTCTTAAGTCGCGATTTATGTGTGGCCGGACCTTTGGAACGTGATATGTAAATACTATCCGATCAAAATCTCTAACCTCGATGGACCACTCATCATCACGTCCGCAAATATCTCACTTAAAATCTTTGTCCAGCGTCGACATAACATTCTTGTACCAAAATTATTCAATTATCGCTCCCGTATAACAGTACATTATAGGCGCAATGACATTAGTAGATTCAGGTAAATTGACCCCACTTAATCGGATAAGTCATGATTTATTTTTTTGTTGTGGACTTTCTTTTCCAATTGATGTGACCAGCAATTGCGGGGCCCCTCGCATGCATGTTCACGCTCAATCCTGATTTAAATTCTATGGAGGAATTGCTGGTACCTGTTGGAATATGTCCAGACCATCAATCTGTCCTGATTCCTGTTGAATCCTTTTGATGTGTGCTGGACAGCCAAAAAGCGTTCCAATCTGATGTAAATCCCTTTGATGGAACAATCTACATAAAAGCAGTCCCTCATAATTTTTTTGGGAGTGCACATATTTCATATGAAGTATAGACATTCTTTGATTGCCGCGAGAAATGTCTACTTTAACCCAAGTCATACGCAGTTAGTCAATGGCATTGAGTTAAATTAACTATGTTATATCTCTTGCTTAGCAATGCAATTATGTATTAAAACCGTTGAGCAACACAGAAAACCTCAAATCTATGACGCTTTACCTTTAAGAAGATTTATTCACTTGATGATATGATCACGGGTCTAAAATAATTGGATGCTCGGTTCGCGAGCAGTTTGTGAGCTTAGAAACAAATTGCTAAAATTACACATGTTTCATCCCCCAAAATGCTTCTTTAAGAGAAATGCCCGACAGAGTTTGTTTTGGAGAGATATATAGGTGATCCCGAAACACCGAATCATTGGTTTGTAATTGTCCTTCTTTGGAAGCAAATAATAAACATCTAAGATAAGTTTAAGTTAAGGATGAAAATGACATGGGGTAAATTAATATGAAAATATCATCAAACTTGAACAACTGAAATATGAGATTTTCCCTTCATGACATCTATTTAAATTTAGGCATTGTTTATCTCACATTAGATTGTCAGAATATAGCAACTAGAGTAGGCTACAAAAGTGATATTGCGGTAAAACCGTCGACACTCCAGAGACATTTTCAAGGTTGACAGGGTTTTAATGGAGGCAGATGCCGAAGAAAACAGGAACGCAATAGGGATCAAACAGGGTCGATTTGAATTTCTTTGGATGTATGCTTCTTTTATAGAATGGAATGGAAAAAAGATAGGGCAAAAAGAGAATTAAAAAAAGAAAGAGTGATGAAGACAGACGAGGGTCGAACCACGTCGCACCAAACTATCTTTTGTCCCCAAATCTTTTCGTCCCCAGTAACACGAATCAACGACCAAGGACTTTGCCCTATTTGGATGTGGAATTTGTCTGATCCACTAAACAAACAAAACCCCAACAAAAAAGACAAGACTAGTCTCCCATTCTTTTCTCTCCTAACAATTTATTTATGAAAAAATTGACACAAATAGTTGTCCAAGTATAGCGTTGCCCCTGAATTTTTAATTTATTTAATATGATCTCTTAATTTTTTGCATATGTTCAATTTAGTCCTGAAATTATATGGAAATGTTCAATTTTATTACTCCATTAATTTAGGTTAATCGAATTTGTTGATTTGTCTTTCAATCTGGTACGTTTGCAAGTTGAACCCCAAAAAAAAAAATAAAAAATTACACGTGGTTTGTTCAATTTGGAATTATTATTATTATTATTATTATTATTATTATTATTATTATTATTATTATTATTATTATTATTATTATTATTATTATTATTATTATTATTATTATTATTATTATTATTATTATTATTATTATTATTATTATTATTATTATTATTATTATTATTATTATTATTATTATTATTATTATTATTATTATTATTATTATTATACTTGATGAGGTAAATTATTATATTCTGATTTCAGTTGAATATTTTACGTGAATAATTCTTGTGTAATTTTTTTTTTACCAAAGAAAGAGAGCATGATCATATCGACTGGACATGGGATTCCACCTACGGTATTCCTAGTTTATATGAGTGTATATGGTAGTGCTCTATGCAAGCAATGCATTTTATTAAGAGGATTGATGTACCCAAGAGAAAGCTCCACACAAATCTCTTTAGCCATATCTCCATGGAAGAACGCTATTTTATATATATTTGGAATAGAAACCATCACATAATAGCAACAATAGCAAGAAGACGCTTCATAGAAGTGAGGCACATCACAAGGGCAAGAATCTCATCATAGTTGCTTTTATATTTCTGAGTAAAAACTTTTGCTATCGATTGAACTTTTTGGCATCTGACAATGTAATCCACATTTGTTTTGATCTTATATACGCATAATTGAAATTAGTTGTTTCAAGAGGTAAACCAACCAAATTCCAAGTATGAGCTTTGTGTAAAGTATACAATTCATCTATTGTTACTTGTTGTCAAATAGCATTAGTAATACCAATGCAGGGCTACATCATCCGAATTCTATTGTTAAACCATTTCTTTTGGCACACATATAGAATGTGTCTGGTTTCTTTTTCTTCATATTAACATTAGGGAAAAGTTTACCTTTCTTTTTCTAAATCTCGTCTTCGTTCAACTTAAGACACCACGTGGACACGTACAAATCCTCAGTCTCATTTTCGTCATGTGAATTGGTTCGTGTTGCTCATTAAATTTGTTTCTCTTTCTTTTGTCTTCCTTTTTCTTTTCTTTTTATTTTTTTTCCACTTTTGTTAGGGTTTGGTGGGGGGCAGAGGGACACAAAAGCCACCGCCCAAAGAGTAATGCCGGGGTCCCCATCTCGTGATCCAGCGGCGACTCTCGCTCCTTGTCCCACGCAAACCCAATCCGCACGTCACAATCTCATCTCCAATTCTTGCGTTCGACCTAAATGCATGGAGAACTACTAAATGTACAAGAATCTTTATAGACCAATAGGGAAACAAGATGGAAGTGTAATGTAATGTAAGGAATCTCAATGCCTCCCCCAATTCTCGCTTCAATCGAAAGAACCTGACGATGTCTAGAGGAGTCTAGCCTGAATACTTCTTTTCAAATGCTCGGCCTACACAATACAAATTTCACGCATAGTCAAATTTACGCTAAGAAAAAGTATAGTATGCTTTGATTTCATTGTCTTATAGGTTCATGATTTTTTTAATATTTTTTATACTTGGAAGTGATAAAATTTACTTTTTCTATTGATTATTAGATTGGGAGACTAAGTCTACCAATGACTTTACAAATATTGGTGTTTTTACATCGTTTTAATCACCACTTGAATGCACTTTTTTAGGGAGCTTGATCCATGTGGAAAATATGGTGTCATTTCATAATTATAATGTAAATTCTAATTATGTACATCTATAATAACAATATCAATATGTGAAATAATTATTTTCAAAGTTCTGATCAATTTAAGGTAAACTTTTGATTCTGTGTGCTTATTTCAAGTTATATCAAATGTCTTATTTTTCCCCTTTATTTGGTTTATAATATGGGAAAGTAGTTACATGCTTGACATATATGTGTACAAAGATAGCATGGAAAAAGAGTTTCTCATGATTGTATCATAAAAGTCAATATTTTTTTAATAATTCTCGGCATAGAGCAGAAATCTTACAACCCGAAAATCCATGGAATGCCCTCTTGGCGACATGAGTGTGTTTGGGAATCACTTTCCCAAGGGGCTATAGGTAAATGCAAGTACTATTTGAAATTTTTTTTTTTTGAAGAGATTTGGGGAGATGCATTGCAATTCTAATTGTCTCTAAACTTTCATAATTCTTGAAATGTCCTCACCTCTCGTGATGTCGTTGTTGACGAGTTGGATTTGGCGAATAGTAAAAGTCATTTGCAATGTGTGCTTTTTCCATATACAATTTAAACCAAAGTTGCTTCACAATTTGCTTTTGAATTATAATTTACCATATATTACTTGCATTTTGATAATCCCCTTTAACATAAAGTCCTTCGCATTTCCTCGTATACTTTTCTCAAAAAGTCGAATATTAGAAGATTTGATTCAATCTTTCAGCATTATCCTTTTAGGTATTTAAGATTTAGTAGTGTCTAATAGACTATTTCATTAGTTTATCTTTTTTCCAATTTTAACTTAGATTCTCATCACAGTACTTTAGATATAGATATGCATTTTGTTTTCTTGTAAAGCCACTTACCCCTTTGAATTATTGATGGAATTATAAGAGTTTTTATTTGAATTTTCATTTTGTGTGGACTAATTACCCATGAGTTGTCAATTGATTATGTTGCAACCATTGGTATCAAAGTTACTAAGATCGCTGGAGAGTGCCAATCATAGTAACAATCAGAACAGGAGAAAGTTAGGGACGCAGGCCTTGTAAATGGCTATCCATTGTCTCGGGTTATCTCAACAGACTAAGGAATAGGATTCGTGACATAACTCGAGAGCCTTGGAAAGTCTAGCCACCGACCTTAGTTTTCGTGACAATCCTCCTCCTTTCGCAATATCAATCTACACAACCCCACGGTTTGTTTTTACCCTTTTCCTTTTCAATTTTTTAGCATTTGATCCGGCGTAATCGCCTCAATTTTTTTTTTTTTAATAACAATCGATATTAAAAAAATCAAGAAGGATTTTCCTCTTTTTTTTTTTTTTCTCCGAAACCGATAATTGACCGTTGAGGAGGTCGTCGCTCTTTTATCTTTAAAACTTCCACCTTGGGTTGGGGTGGGGCACGTGGGGGCGGGGGGGACGGGGTGGGGGAGGTCATCACGTGAGGGCGGGAACACCGGCGCGTCTCGGTACGCTCTCGGATCCGTGCAGGTTAGGTGGGGCCCGGATCTGCAGGAGGCGTGCTTAGAGTCGTCGAATTGCGACACGTGCCGGCGACGCCGCTCGTGTGGGACATCGTAGGCGTCTAATCTGGTGGGGAGAGAGAGAGAGAGAGAATGATGACGTGTGCATGAATGCATGAAGCCGTAGGTTGCATGTTACTCCGTACGCCGTAGGCGGTGGTTCACATGTGCATTCTTTTCTATTAGTCATGTTCTAACCGATAAAAGTTAGTTGTCGGGGCGACCCATACCCAGTCGGGCCATCGGGTCGGGTTTCAATTACGGGTGGAGTGATGTTCCTTGTCACATGACTAATTAACTTTCAATACCAAAGACAGATAAAATTGTTATTCAAAAAGTTCTAAATTTATTTAGTTTTAAATTTTTTATTTGATCAATTTAATCCTAATTATCAATTTGGTCATTCCAGCCAAATTGACGTGGACGTTGGCTGTTTTACATATCATGGACCCACGGTCAACATTGATGATAACAATTTTTTGTAATTATTGAAAAAAATTCTGATTTTTTTTTTTAATTTGTTTTCTTTTCTTTCTTTCTAGTAACCGATGAGGGTCCTCAAGGCCTAAAGCCCTTGCCAAGCCTCATCTCACACAAGTCCAGCGAGGGTTGGCGGCTATTGCTAAGGCCTTGGCGACCCCTACCGGCCATTTAGAGAAGAAGAACAACAAAAAGAAAAGTAAAGGAAAAAAATTATAAAATAAAAATGGTCAAAAAAATTAAATTGGTAAATTGTCAAATAATTCATAATTAAATTGGTCAAATTAAAAGGTTTATGATTAGATTGACTTAAATACAATAAGTTTTGGATATTTTAGACAAATTTTTAAGGGAAAATATGCCACCAATAAACGCAAATTGCATTTTGCTCTTTGAATTTTGGAACTTGTTGTAAGTTACCTTTTTTTTTGTCGGTTCTACGCTAATCCTATTTTAATACTCACTCTCAGACTTTTGCCCTGCCTCCTTGCAGGGCATGAGAGTTGAAACCCACTTCTGAAATAAAATCGTCCCCACCCCAATCCCCCCTGAAAATGTGGGGATTTGAACCCCCAACCTCCCCCTTCTAAGATGGAAGGGTGGCCACTAGGACGAACCCCAGTGGTTGTAAGTTACCCTTGACTTTCTAATTTTTTTCAAGATATTTGCTAAAATCTAGAAAACTTGCAATTTCTATGGCTAATAAAAAATTGACAAAAACAATTTGGAGAGAAATCCTCTACCGCCATGGTAGTTCGAAGCTTCTGAAGCCCTCTTTAAACACTCTTATTGCTCAGTACTCTTCTTTTTCTCAAATCCTCTCTACTGGAATTCTTGTTAATTAGTCTGGAATGAGAAATTCTATCGCTCTTCTGCAGAGGGTTCCCCACTCCTCTGCTTCCTTTTCTTCGATTCTGATGCTGTATCCAACACGCGACCTCACCCTTCAAGAACTGTTCAATTAAAGCCTTGCATGTCTCCGATTCTCCCAGCGCAAGGTTGGGTCAGCTCATTTCATCAATTCTGACGGTAAGGTCTTACTCCCCTTCTTACTCCTCCTGCTCCTTTTTCGCTCTGCTGAGGGATGGTTGGCTTGGGGGGACTAGCCGAAACTTCTTGTTCCCATTAATTTAAGCTCTTAGTTGTCGGATAGATCCAATGGACTTGAATGCAACAGAAGAATCGTTGCGCCTAGCTGCCCTATGTCAACGACTTGGTCGATTATGTTCTGAAAAGGAAGTAGAAATTTGGGAGGAAGAACCTCCTTGGAAAGATTGCAAGAGTGTCGACTCACCTTAGTTGGGACCATATTTTCCAATCCCTTTGTTAATCTGCAGGCTTTTCAAAACACAATGAGGAGGGCATGGAGGACAGAGCATGTTGACATATCCTAGCAGGATGATGGCCTGTACATTGCAAAATTTCAGTTAGAAACTGAGAAGCAAAGAATAGTAGATGGTGGTCCTTGGTTGTTTTCAGGACACTTAGTTATCTTTAAATAATGGATACCTAACACGCCTTTGCACTGTTATGACTTTACCTGTTGTGCTTTTTGGGTGCATGTTTATGGCTTACCTTTGGAATGGAGCACTGAATAGCTCATTCGCCGGGAAGTGCAATAGATTGGTTCTGTGGTTGCTGTCAATCCACCTACAACAGAGGGATAATCAATTCGAAATGGCAGAGTTAGGATAGATATCGACCTGGACAAACCTTTGAAGACTGGCAAGCTAATTAGGATAGATGGGAAAATTTTGTGGCTTGATTTTAGATATGAAAGATTGCCTCATTTATGTTATTCATGTGGGAAAATTGGACATTATGCGACGCATTGCCATGACTTTCCTTATGATGAAGCACAACAAGAGGGCAAAAACAAGATGGCTTATGGCCAATGGCTACGCGCTGAAGTGAGGGAACATAGTCCCTATTGGAAAGCATTCTATAACCCACAGGAAACAACTCAACAGATGGAAGAGACGGTACCTGAGACTCCCCTTGCTCTGCAGCAGCAACTCCCTTTACTACCTCCACTTGAAAATCCAGCTAGGGCGACAAAAGTGAGGACCCAACAGCCAACTCACATGCTAGCAGCAGCACAGGAAGCTCAGCACACTATTGACATGGTACTTGCATCGACAAAATTAAAGGCAGTTCACACTCAATATATGGACAGGACAAAGCAGATACAAAGAAAGTCTCTAAGGACTAATATCACAGGGGGTACTTCTAAGAAACAGCGGAGGTTTTCACCCTATGAGACGCGAGATTCATCCCCTTCAAAATTTGATGACAATAATCTGATGGAAACTCCAGTTTATGCGGCAGAAGAAATGGCCCAATGGGCAATGGTGGCTGGCCCTCAACAGCCACCCACAAGCAAATGAAACTACTATGTTGGAACTGTCAGAGTCTGGGCAATCCCCTGACAGTTCAAGCTCTTAAGGCCTTAGTGGCCAAGGACAAGCCCGACTTGGTTTTTCTAATGGAGACCAAGAATTTTGAACTGGTTCTCACAAACTTGCAACGGCGTTTAAGATTCCAGCATGTTTTTGCTCGCAACCCTGTTGGTCTGAAAGGGGGTCTAGCGCTTCTATGGCATAATAGCTTATCTTTAGATACCATCCATTCTTCAAATGATTATCTTGATATGATATGCAGGGACTTGACCGACGACAGAACTATGCGCATTACCTGTGTCCATGCCCCCTATTCATATCACAAGCGGCAGTTATTATGGCAAGAGTTACGGCTGATCAGCACCTCAAATACTTGGCCTTGGGTTTGTGCAGGATATTTTAATGACATACTCTACCCATGGGAAAAGGTGGGCAAGAGGCCAGTTGCTTCATTTAGACTCTCTTCCTTTTGGTCTTTTATTAATGACTATTCCCTAATGGAAGTGGAAAGCAAATGTTGTCGGTTTACCTAGACGAATAATAGAGAAGGGGATGAGCTAATAAAAGAATGAATAGATCGGGTTATGTGTACTTCTGACTGGCTTGTTTTATATCCCGAGGCTGAGGTATTGGCTTTGTCGGCTGTGGGATCTGATCATAGTCCCCTACTACTAACCATAACAGCACAGACTAGAAAAGGAAGCAGAAAATTTGTTTATGAAGCATATTGGAACCAGGATCCCGAATGTTAGGAGATCATCTATGGGACCTGGAATTCGATCCAGCATCGTCATCCCATATTAGTGAACAAGATATAGGCTGTATCGAGGGCTTTATAGGCCTGGAGTTGTGCGAAATTCAAGAATGGCTATCTACGAATCAATTCGCTACACCAACAGCTAGCAGACCTCACTAACAATCCATCTATCAACACCAATGAGACAGAGGCAGCTTCTAATATTCGGGATGAAATAATACATTTATGGCAACAAGAGGAGCAATTCTGGGCTATGCGATCTAGAATCAATTGGTTGAGTTGGGGGGATAAGAACACGAAATTTTTTCATGCCTTAACCATCCAACGACGCCAAAGAAACATGATAACAATGCTATAGGATGCAAATCATGAATGGGTGTGGGATCCTCAAACATTAAGGGAGATGACGAATTCTTTTTTCTCACAGTTATATACTTCAGAGGGGTCTCGTGACTATGGCCCTATTTTGGATCAATGCCCTCCAGTTGTCACTTCAGATATGAATTCCCATTTAACTGCTTCGGTTACTATTGAAGAGGTGCGCAAGGCGACTTTCCAGTTGGGGATTTCTAAAGCTCCAGGCCTAGATGGATTAAGCGGACTTTTCTACCAAACACACTGGGAAATTGTAAAGGATGATCTTCTAAGGTTAGTGGAAGACTTTTTTTAATTCAGGTAGACTACCCAGCAACCTTAATCGAACCATTATTGCTTTGATTCTTAAGACTAGTCACCCTAAAAGACTTGATCAGTAAAGGCCAATTAGTTTATGCAACTACACATATAAAATCATCTCAAAAGTTCTTGCAAATAGATTAAAATCATGGCTACCGAATCTCATTGCTAAGGAACATGCTGCTTTTGTTAGTGGACGACAAATTCAAGACAATATTTTAATAGTCCAGGAAGTTTTGCATCAGTTCAAAGCAAGGAAATGGAATAGAAGGCATAAGGTCTTAATCAAGACAGACATGCATAAGGCGTATGATCGAGTGGAGTGGGACTTTCTGAGAGACTATTTGATTAAGTTGGGTTTTCATCATAGATGGGTTCTCTGGGTCATGCAATGTATAACCACACCATCTCTCAGTGTATGCTTTAATGGCGAGCAACTACCTTATATCCAGCCTTCACGGGGACTTCGTCAAGGTGATCCACTATCTCCTTATATTTTCGTGCTAGTGGCCAATGTTCTCTATCTTAATTACCCAAGCAGTTCGCTGTGGCCATCTTAAAGGAATAAAACTTGCTAGGTCATGTTCGACTCTATCACATTTATTTTTCGCCGATGACTCAGTCTTTTTTCTAGATGGTACAATCACTGAATGTCAGAACATGTCCAATATTCTGAATCAATATTGTCTAGCAATAGGACAGGTCATCAATAGAAACAAATCATGCATGTTTTGTAGCAAATATTGTCCGATGAATTTGCAGGAAAACTTGGCAAGGGAATTCCGAGTTCCTATATTACAACGATACGGCAAGTACTTGGGTATACCCTCGGACTGGGGACGATTGAAAAGAGAAATGTTCTCTTGGATCTCAGCGAGGGTAACTACAAAATTGGAAGGGTGGAAAGAACGTCTTTTATCTAAAGGGGGTAAAGAAGTCCTTCTTAAGTCGGTAGTGCAGGCTATTCCCCAGTATGCAATGTCGATTTTCAAGCTTCCTCAATCTAGTTGCAAGGGCCTAGAACAGCGTATATCTAGTTTCTGGTGGAAGAACGATGTTAGTAGAAGAGGGGTGCATTGGCAGAAATGGGATGCATTAAAGTTAAGCAAGTATAGTGAAGGTCTGGGTTTTCGCGACTTGATGGCTTTCAATAAAGCATTGCTGGGTAAATAGGCTTGGAGACTACTTCACAGTCCACTATCTTTATGGAGTCAAATATTTAAGGGACTCTATTTCCCAAACAAAACATTTCTACATGCGGAAAATGGGTGTCACCCCTCTTGGGGCTAGAGAAGCCTAATTATTGGAAGAGAGGCCATTATACCGAACTTGTGCCGGTCTATGGGTGATGGTAAAAATATCCAAATGCGAAGGGATTGATGGTTACCTATAGGCCCAATACCAGGACCTCTTGCAAGAGAAGAACCAGAATTGATGGCTGATCTTATCGACCCAAACCACCAATCCTGGAATATCCCACTCATCCAGTAGCATTATGATGAGTGCATTGTCAATGAGATTATCAAAATACCTATAAGGTTAGTATTTGCTTCTGACCAGTTAATATGGGCAGCAACAAAGAATGGTATTCATTCAGTGAAGAGCAATTATCAATCCCTAATCAGTATAGCACTAAACAGCAGCAACCAAGTAGCCTCAACAACCTTCAGATATGATAGAACACTATGGACACGATTATGGACAATGAGAACATAGCCTAAAATCCGAATGTTCTTATGGTCAGTTTATCATAACTCAATTGCAACCAAAGCCAATCTGTTTAGACACCATATTACTTTAGATCCTACTTGTCGCCTATGCGATCAACACACCCAAGAAACCATCGAGCACCTTTTTTTCTATTGCTCTTGGACAAAGGAGGTATGGCAGCATTCTGATCTAAACCAACTAAACATTTCTCCTCCAGTTACTAACATAGTAGCTTGGATCACGAATCAGGTAAGGACTCATATTACAGTACCTGGGATAGAGCTCATCGCACATGTATTATGGCAGATCTGGCGAGGACGGAATAACTTTGTTTTCAGGCACCAGCAGCCAAGGCCCCAGATCGCTGTTGTAGACGCTCTCGCACAAACTCACAGCTACGATCGGTCCAACCCCAGGCGGAAGCAACGGCAATCCTCTGCATTGCACTCTGATTTTCTCTGGCAACCCCCTGATCGTGGCACCCTAAAATGCAATATCGATGGGGCTTACAAGCGGGGAAGTCAAAAAGGATCCATGATGTGCATAAGTAGGGACTACAATGGACGACTTACTGATGTTTATACTGTAGATTTTCCAGCGACATCTGCGCTTCAATCTGAGGTGCAAGCACTCAATTTTACCCTTTGTCATCTGATGCAGCATGGACTTCAAACCGATCGCCTGGTGATTGAATCGGACTGCTGGATCATGCTTGACACCTTGAACCAGAACAAGCCGCCGCCATGGGAGGATCGAGTACTCTTCAAGGAGGTCAAGACGCTGCTTCTCTCGTACCCTAATCTGCGACTCAGCTACTACAGGAGGGAGGCCAATTCGGTGGCGGACTGGGCCGCGAAGGCCCATGGCGCATCGATCAAGCCCGTAATGGAATATTTTTCCACCTTTTCTCCTTCTAGATCTTGTGTATGCGGACACTGTTGCAAGCGGTTGTAATTTTATGACGGTTTAATATATCGTATATTTCAACCAAAAAAAAAAAAAGCCAATGTCGATGGAATTAGATTATGAAATTGGTCAAGATCAGCGTCTAGAAGACTTTGAAACTCATTTCAATACTCTAAAGAAACCATCGAAAAAATTTGAAAAGTTAGGGGACAATTTGCTACGCGTGAATGCGAATCGCTATTTGTTACTTCACAAATTGACCTTCCTTAGGAGACCAAATTCGTCATGCGGTAAGCACATGATCAGAGCTTCAATTGAAAAATAATCGGAGTAACGTTGGAGGAGACATCACAACTGATTTCAATACTTTTAATGATGACATTGTGAAAATCGAAAAGTCAAAAGGGCAATTGGCGACCAATGTCCAAATTGAGGGGGAGAATGTAATTAGTCCAAGAAAGCTATTCAAAAAAGTAAAGAAAATTTCTAAGAATGTTATCCAAGGCCTAAGTAGATAACTAATAAAAGGATCAATCTTTAAGATAATATTCTAAAAATGATGAAAATCCTAAAACAAGGAAAGATAAATCAAATCATAAAATCCATGATCAAGTCTTACACTCGATAATGCACTCACCGTGTGAACATTGAATTACAAGGAAAAGATTTTCATTACTATTGACACTGAGACACCATGAGAATTAAAAATAGTAATTGTGAAATAGTTAGGGTAAGTAGCCCATAGCCAGAATTTAAGATAAAGATAATGATCTAAAAATGATGAAAATCCTAAAACAAGGAAAGATAAAATCAAATCATAAATCCATGATTTAGTCTTACACTCGATAATGCGCTCGCTACGTGAGCGCTGAATTACAATGAAAGGATTTTCATTATTGATTGATATTGAAACACCTCCAAACATAATTCATGAAAAGAGAGAGTTCTATGGAATGATCTGGTTAAAAATAGCAATTTTGAAATAGTTAGGGTAAGTAGCCCATAGCCACAATTTAAGGACAAGCTCAGTATTATTGTTGACTTTATTGTCAAATTTAAATTACTTACGAGAGCATTTATATATCGGTAAGACCCTTGAGTTTACTCCTTGAAAGTAAGGAGGTGCTAGAGATATTGAATTGTGACTCCTCAAATCCTACATAAATTTAGAGAGAGCTTGTAAATTAACGTAGTTAATACACAATATCAAGCGAACAAAATTTTGTAATTACTTTGGGGTAGGGATGAGCATGGGTCCCGGGTCAACCCTGGACCAACCCTAGACCGGCCCAACCCTATCAGTCTTGGTCCACTTTCTAAGAAGACTGGGTCGGTCCTTGGTTCTAGGATTCTTGAACCAGCACTATACGAATTGATCCTCAGTCCTAGGAGCTCAGGGTCGATCCAACTCGAACCAATCCTGACTATATATATAATATCTAATATATTATTTATACTTTTTTTTATATAGAGAAAACCTTAAAATAAACGACGTCAACAATATTAAAAAGCTATTTTACATTATTCTTTAATAACTTAGATTTTTAATGTCTTTTACAGCATCAATAGTCATAATTTACGAAGGAGGAAAATATTTTTGTGAGGAGTCCTCACGACGTCCAAAAGGATATAAATGGCTCATTACGGCATCCTCCTCTAATATTCATTCTCTTCTGTCTTATTTGTCATCTTAGTCTTCAATTTGCTAAAATCGAAAGAAACAACTTCTCCGCTCGCCACTCGACACTTGCCTCACTCACTTTGGGTTATTCGTGCCGCTCGCCACTCGATGCTTGCTTGGCTTGTTACTCCCCACTCGACACTCGATGCTCACTCTGTTCGACGCTTACCCCACTCGACCCTCACTGCTTGCCTTTCTTAATTGACCTCCGTCATCAAATCCATTAGGTTGGTTCGGTTCTCGGTTGCCATTTCAAGGAGTACAAAAAAAAAATGATTATTGGTTGATCCTGAGTTGATCCTGGGATTGGAACGAATTCACTAGGTCAGTTCGGTCCTTAATCACTTTTTTAAGGAGTACAAAAAATGAAATAAAAAATTATCGGTTGATCTTGAGTTGACCATGGAACCGGACCAAATCCACTGGGTCGGTCCGGTCCTTGGTCTCAAGTTTAATAGGGTCGGTCCTCGGTCCAAAAAATTGAGGATTAGCACTGTGGGGGTTGGTTCTAAGGTTAGGAAATAGACCGGCCCAACCCGAACCATGTTCACCCCTACTTTGGGGGTTTGAGGACAAGATTCAAAACTATTTAATCTACATGTAGTCAAGTTATAGGTGCCAAATAAACGAATTTAGACTCTCATTGAGAGAGCTTGAAAACGAAATAATAATTAAAAAAAAAAAAAAAAAAACATCTCTTGCCATATCAATAATCTTGCCAAACAAATACAAGCAATGATCTTAACCTTAGTATGATTGATAAAAGTATGTTTAACCCTTAAAACTTATCCAGAGGGGGAAAAGAAAAGAGCAGCTGCAACATAAATCAAAGTTTCAAAAGTGTGCAGGCTACCACACAACATCGCCAAACTTCGGGGAGAATTTGCAACTTTTCAAAGTCCAAAAGTTATTGTGCAACCGTGCCAAAGTTCAGAATAATTTTTTGAGCAATTATCCCATTCCTTTTATAATCACGGCAAACAACGAATAAACTTGAAAATGGCCCCTCTAATTCAACAAATAATATATATTACTGATAAATCCATCGGCATAATTTTCCAATTTTGGTCACCGAAGCTAAATGTTCACCCACTATGGAAACAACACTTGGCCATGTCCCCATACTCGATTTGTCGACGCAAAACAAGTCCAAGTGGGAAAAACGATCTTTCTTTTCCCTAATTTTTCCATCTTTCTCTCTTTTCTTTTCTTTTTCTTTTTTGGGTTTTTTTTTTTTCTTGCTGGCTTTGTGATGTGGGAAGAAAAGGGTGTCTGAAAACAAAAAGAACGCCCCCGAACAGGAAAAAGGCAAAGCGAAGGATAAAAGAAAGAGAGAGAGAGAGAGAGAGGGGAGAGAGAAAGAAACAAAAGGAGGAAAGCGAAGTGTGACTGAGAGAGAGGAGCAGCACCCGGCAAGACACAAGTCGATGGCGTGACTTTGCTTTTGCTTTTTCTCTTGCCAGGAATCTTTGAAAATCGAAAGCCTCTCAAGATCACCACCCCCTCAAAAAAAAAAAAAAAAAAAAAAAAAAAACCAGAAAAAGCAAAAAAATTTAAAAAAAGAAAGAAAGAAAAGAAACCCAAGAAAATATACTGAAAAAGAGGAAAGGCAAAAGTGGGGAAACATTTCAATGTGAGCGCCCCCCTTTCTCTCTTCTCTTTTCTTTTTTCTATCCAATTGGGTTGATTTACATTGGTTTCTACCCAAAGACGCCTTTGATCTTGCAATGTTGTCTTATCTTAAATGAAACTTCGAGGCTAATCCACCTTATGGAAACTTGAGACTTACTCAATTCTGATAGTTCTTGATTTTCTAACTATGTGAATGATAGCGCACCATTGGCTTTTCTTCAATATTCGATGTGACCCCTAAAATTTTAATTTATTCCCTGAACTTTCAAACATTCAATCAATGTAGTCCTTTTGTTAAATGTGTCCTATGCTTCTTTTGACATGAACCTTAACATAAACGTTTATTGAGTCAAAATAATGACATGCATTGTCACATTGTTCTTTCAAATTAGTACATCTATATTTTTCTTTCTTTTTGGATCAATGTAATGAAAGATATATATACGCACACACACGACATGGGAGCCACGTGTAGTCTACGTGGATGCCAACATTACCAATTTGAGGTCAAGTTAACAAAGATTATAGTCACCTCGAGTATAAGGATATTTAATAGAAGGACTATATTGGATTTTTTAAAATAAATTTCAAGGGCTAAATTGAATGAAAATAGTTCGGGAATCAAGTGAACAAATATCATGTGATTTAAATATCACTTGACATGATGATTTTACTTAATGTTTTAAATATCGCTTTCTTGCACCCATGCAACGAGTGTGCACATTTGCTAGTTCTATTTCTTATTTCACTGACTATGGAATTCAAGTTGTTTGAAAGTCGATACCTTAGTATCGGATAATCTCATTATAATACACTGTGATTGTGTTATCTGAGATCAAGAAGTAAATTGACTCTGAATTTGTCGTGCAACACTATGTTTAAACTCAACATTCATGCTCTCCAATCAACTTTGGTTACTCCATCATTCCCCTGAAGAGATTATAGTTTTATGTTTTTAATGTTATCCTCGCTCTTAAAACGGTAATCTTTACCAAAAGTAGTTCCAATAAAATCAAGGATATATGCATCATAAGCCTTAAAATCAGTCGAGAAAGTGCAATTGTGTTCTAAAAGTTTTCGAAAAGTGCGGTTAGATTTTAAGGCCTATCAAATTAGTGTAATGGAGTTCCTTCGTTAATTTCATTTAATTCAATGGATAGAAAATGTGACAAAGTTGTTTTTATATAATTTATTTGTATCATTAACCAAGCGTCACGTCAAGAAAGAAAAAATGGATAAAGACATTAAAAAAAGGGATTAAAAGAGAATAGGAAAAAGGATAACAATTGAAAAGATAAAAGAAAAAGAAAGTGGAAATCAAAGCCGGACTTAAGGAATAACACATTTCCCAACTTACCACACAAACAGGGTTTGAGACCTCGCCTCGTTGACCGAGGCATCTAAATCCGGAGAGAGGATAAAGTAAACCCGGGTTCCAAACAAGGGGCCCCCCTAGGGAGGCCTAGGGAGCTATAGCGGGACTGAACCGACCTCGGGTAAAGGAGGGAGGGGAGCGGTAGGGGCAGAAGCGGGATTTCAACCTCGGCGGGAGCCCCGAGGAGAGGAGTAAAAAGCTCCCCGGAGAAAATGAACTCTCACTAACACCTCTCTCCTCCCAATAGAGAGAGGCTCAGTTTTTTTTCCTACTCTCTCTGTCTTCATTGAAGTCCCACTTTCAATAAATCATAATATCAAAAATATATATATATATATATATTCAAAGTAATAAAAATACATTTTTTTTCGTTCTCTCTACTCTATTCCTATTCTACACTCACTTTCAAACTTTTGCCTACGCTTGCGGGCGTGGGAGTCGAAAACCCACTTTCAAACTTACGCGTCCCCACCCCATTCCCCCGAGAAGATGGGGATTTGAGCCTCACCTCCCCCTTCTATGTTGGAGGGTGGCCACTAGGGCGAATCCCAGTGGTTAAAATAATAAAAATACATAAATACCACAATTTCTCCACCGAGCACAATATGGCGGATAATAGACATCCAAGGGACGGCTTTCCTGCCCCTCGCTAGGCCCGTCTCTCTCAGGCAATCTTAAGAGCACATTTTCCCGCATTGGCTCGATTTGCCTTATTATTCATTGAGTGTCCTTGAGCATGATATGGCGGATAATGGGCGTTCGGGGGACGGCTTTCCCGTGCCTCGCTAGGCCCGTCTCTCTCAGGCGATCTTAAGAGTGCATTTTCCCGAACCGGCTTGATTTGCCTTATTATTCATTGGGTGTCCCTGAGCAAGGCTTTTAGAGGAGTGAAAATCCGTTGCCATCTAAGCCATCGTCTTACCGTTACATCTATGTAAATATATTATACCAAAATCTTTTCCAAGTACTGCCCCTTTTTAAGTGTGCCATCTAAGAAAGGCTTTTGGCACTTTCTTGGCAAAGAGAGTGAAACGCATATGTGCTCATTTACTAGCCCTCATTATTCTTCTTCTCTGTCTTCATTATTTTAGTATTCAATTGTAACTCATCTGTATTAGGAAAATTTTTCTAGAGTAATAAGATGATTTTAGGGTTTTCTTATATTAGCTAAAAGGCAAAAACTTAAGAAATTGTAAGACTTGCTTTATCCTTTCCTAGTTTAACTTTATAGGTAACCTTTTCCAGCTAATGATACATTAAAATAAAAATGAATTTATGCTAAAATATATAGGGTGATGTTTCAATTTTGCTTCTTTTTTTTAACGACGAGTAGTGAAATGTCACTAATAAAAGGACATAAATCGGGAGCAAGAAATACTCGAGTGTGGATATGATAATTTAAACAATGTTACCTTCGAGTTGATAAGGAAAAATTGCACGCGCCAATGGATAACATAATATATAACGAGTGACCAGTGCTTTTATTCAATGCAAATTAATTAAAAGAGAGCATTAGGGAGGATCAGGGGAAGGTCATTAATTGAGGTGTAATTAGGAAAAAGAGGGATGTAATGAAAATGGAAAAGAACCAGTTCATCATCTCTCCCTCTCTCTACATCTCTCTCTCTCTCTCTAAATCTCTTAATTAACCCGTTGCTTCTCTATGATTATTTGGACATTCTCTTTCTCCTTCCCCCCCTCTCCTCCTCACTGTCCGTTGGACCAGAACAGTTCACACGCACACTCTCTCTCTCTCTCTCTCTCTAAAAAGCTAAAACCCCCTCTCCCCTTCTCTCTCTCTCTCTCTCTTGAGATCTCTTTCTCACTCTCACTCTCATTCTCTCTCTTTCCCACTTTCTCTCTCATTCTCTTCTCTCTGCTTCTTGTCTGTCCGTGTTTTGCTTCTCAGGAACCAAAAGCTTGAACATGAGCTGCGGTGGAGTGGGGACCAAGCACCACCGCCGGTTATGAATCCCACGACGGAGCCTCCCCCTCCGCCACTGCCCCTGCCCCTGCCCCAGTTCCAGCCGCCGCAGCCGCCGCAGCCCCACCGCCGCACCTGCGACAGCCACCCGGACGAGCAGTACACCGGCTTCTGCCCCTCATGCCTCTGCGAGCGCCTGGCCGTCTTGGAACCCTCCTCCTCCTCCTCCTCCGCCGCCCCCGCCGCCTCCGCCTCCGCCTCCTCCTCCTCCCGCAAGCCCCCTTCCTCCGCCGCCGCCTCTGCCCTTAAGGCCCTCTTCAAGCCCTCCTCGTCCAAGCCCCCGCCCCCGGCGTCCGCCTCGGCCTTCCTGCCAGAGCTCCGGCGCACCAAGTCGTTCTCGGCGTCCAAGAACGAGGGTTTCTTCTCCGGCATTTTCGAGCCGCAGAGGAAGTCCTGCGACGTCAGGGTCCGGAACACGCTCTGCACGCTCTTCAGCCGCGACGACGACCGGAACCCGTCGAAGCGGGACTCGACCCGGAGCAGCAACTCGGAGGGCGTCCAGGCCAAGAACTTGGGCGCGGCCGGCGTTCGGGGTCCGGTCCTCGAGTCCAAAGAAGAAGAGGACGCGGGAGCAGGAAGCGATTACCAGCAGAGCAAGGAGTACATCGTGCAGGAAGACGAAGAGGAAGAGGAAGAGGAAGACGACGAGATTAGGGCTTGGGAAGAGCCCAATGTAGCACCCGCTGTTGTCGAAAACAGAGTGCAGGAGATTGTCGAAGAAGAAGAGGAGGAAGAGGAAGAGGAAGCAGAAATTGAAGAAAGAGCAGAGCCAGAGCTCGAAGTAGTGCCGGAAGAAGAGGTAAAGACCATGAAAGATCACATAGATCTCGATTCTCAAGCTAAGAAGTCGTCCGGGAGAGACTTCAAGGAGATTGCCGGTAGCTTCTGGTCTGCTGCTTCGGTCTTCAGCAAGAAATGGCAGAACTGGAGGCGGAAGCAGAAGATGAAGAAGCGAGACAACGGAAGTGGCTCCGCCACATTGCCCGTGGAGAAGCCCATCGGCCGCCAATTCCGAGAAACCCAGTCCGAGATCGCAGACTATGGGTTTGGCCGGAGATCCTGTGACACTGACCCCAGGTTCTCGCTCGATGCGGCTCGGATTTCCTTCGACGCTGCGCGGATGTCCTTTGATGACCCGAGATATTCATTCGACGAGCCGAGGGCCTCGTGGGATGGGCACTTGATAGGGAGGTCGTTCCCGCGGATGCCGACAATGGTGTCCGTCGTGGAGGACTCTCCCGGGCACGTCTCGAGGACCGACACCCAGATTCCGGTGGAGGAGCCCATGAATTGCATCAATGAGGAAGAGTCGCTCCCCGGCGGATCGGCACAGACCCGCGATTACTACTTGGACTCATCTTCCCGGAGGAGGAAGAGCCTCGACCGGTCGAATTCTATCAGGAAGACGGCGGCCGCGGTGGTGGCGGAGATTGACGAATTGAAGTCTGGTAAGAACGCGAAAGTCTCCCCTGCAACTGCTGAGTACTTCCAAGGGAGCAAACCGATTGTCACGGATCGAGAGTCCAGGGATTCAATCTCCAATTCGAACTCGCTGAGAGACGATTGCTCGGACATGTTCGATCTTGCATTCAGGGACAATGCGTCCGTCGTGAACAATGGCGACCAAAAGGGGTCGAAGAAATCTAGGAGATGGGGCAAGGGTTGGAGCATTTGGGGCTTTATACATAGGAGAGGAGGGAACAAGGACGAGAACGACGATAGGTACAGCAGACCGAATGGGGTCGAGCGGTCGTACTCTGAGTCTTGGCCAGAGCTGCGAGGCGAGCCCAACGGGGACCTACGGGCCGGTTTCAATCGGAAGGTGTTCAGGAGCAACAGCAGCGTGAGCTGCAGGAACTCGTCCTACAACCATCTTGTTGGCGGGTCATTCGGGAGCATCAGAAAGAACTTGTTCGAGACAACGACGGCGACGAACGGGCACAACGGCAAGAAGAAGCGGGATGAGTTCGTCCTGGAGCGGAACCGCAGTGCTAGGTACTCGCCGAACAACCTCGACAATGGGCTGTTGAGGTTCTACCTGACCCCGATGCGGGGGAGCCGGAGGAGCGGCTCCGGCGGGAAGAGCAGGGCTAATCAGGCCCAGTCCATTGCAAGAAGCGTTCTGAGATTGTACTGAAACTGAACTGGGAGGAAGAAAAAGAAAGAAAAAGAAAAGATGGTCTATCCATAAGGCGTTCCTTTTTTGGTTAGTGGTGTTGAAAATTTTTGCTTCATTTGTTGTGTAACCCTCACCCTCCAACACATGCCTGAGCTCTCTCTCTCTCTCTCTCTCTCTCTCTGTCTTTGTTCTTGGTGGTTGGTTAAGGTAAAGGAAGAGAAAACAAGAAAAGCACCTAAAGATTGTTGCTTTGCTATTCCTGTGATCAGCATGCTTCTTCTGTCAGTTGAATAATCGAAAATTTTTAGTCTTTCTCTTTTCAAATTTCATATGATCATGCTTCATATCTTCTTGTGGAACGATAGTCGGTGAACCCATCTCCATGTTCCGCCTCGTCATGCTTTACCGCAAAAGGGGCAGACATGGAGAATATAAGTTCCGGATGGATGTACTCAGACGTTACGTTGCTCTCTGTGTTGGGGGACAAGATTGGTTTTCGGTTCGGGTCTGTCTCTTCTGGGCGAAAGAGCCTTGTCCTACTCAAGATGCAGAAAACAGAGCCAGAGGGAGAAAGCAATGGTGGTGGTGGTGGGATGAGACTGGTAATGATCGATTATCGACGAGGGCTTTTGTCATGTTATGCGCGTTTTGATAAGCACTTTAAAAGGGGAAAATGGTCGGATCATTCCCCCACCTGGTTTGTTGTGCAATTTGTCTGAGAATAAGCCCTGTGCAAGAAAGCGACACTGCCCCATCGTTTGTCTCCTTTGGCATCTTTGCTCTTTATTCAATCTGCGAGAGAGCATTTTGACATGGCACTGCGTAGGACTGTTTTTCACCTCTCGATCGATCGCGGTTCTGGGATTTGCTGCGCGAGCTGCCGCTGCCAGCGGTAATTCGATTCTTTTGCTGGAGGAATGGGGCCGGGCGTGTTCGGTGAAACATGGGAGGACAGGGGAATAAAGCGATCCGCCTCTGGTTAAAAAACAGCCTCCGCGTTAACTCCTGTCTAATCTCTCATCAGCTTTTGCTGTGGCTTAGGTGGGCTTTTATACTAGGGTCCTTTGCAATTTGCATTTCTTATTGCCTTGCTTATTTTGTCGGGTCGGGTCGGGTCCCATGCATTTGATGCTCGAGCTCCATCCCACTCCTGTGCATGGCTCGCTACTCGATTGGAGCTTGATTCGATTGATCAAAAGGGAAAGTTTCGGGTTGAAATTGAACTCGAACTCGAGTTTGTTTCGGGAATTTGAATGCTTGAAGATATGTTTTGAGGAACTTAACTTCTAATTATACTCATGGAGTTTCTGAGATTCAACTCATTAAGGAGTCATACTACTCTAACCGGAGAAGAATGTGCAAGAGAGTATTTCCTCGTGAGTTCTTAGGCAATGGTGCAGGGTGCCTTTGTTGATTGGCTCGATTAAAGGAGACGGATTCAATGAAATGCTCGATACCTAGATTCTGATTTTACTACTCCACTAACTAGAGAAAGATACATGCCGATCGGTAATGATTACGGAAGGTCAACATATTGCGTCTTTTATGATATTATTATTGTCGTGGGAAAAATTCCAAAAATTCCCCTGAAGTGACGTTGATCTTCTAGTTTCTCACGGATTGGATTTTGTTTCAAAATACCCCCTAATGGGACGATTTTGTTTCAATGAACCCCCTGATCTCATAATTGGTAGAATTTAAAGGTACATTCACGATCATGTGCTCATCACGTGTGCTTTTCGTGCCTTTCTCAAGGGCATTTTGGTTAGGAAATTTCAAGCCCCCGTGCCACTCACGTGCGATTTTATGCGAGGGTTCATTGGGACAAAATCCACTCTAGAGGCAATATCGAGAAATTGACACCACCTTTGGGTGATTTTGGTATTTTCTTCCAAATTCCCCTCAATTCATTTGATCAAATTGGGGGTTGAGATTTTCTCAACTAAATCCGAAAGTTGCACAAAATCGGGAAGGAACACTATGGATGTAATAGTAGAGTTGTAATGAGAATGTAGTAGCTAGACTATTACAAACCCAATAAGGCAATTTCAAGAAAAAATGTTAGAAAAGTTCTAAACTTATTACGTTAGTGACGATTTAGTCGTAAACCTTTTGATCCAGTGCCAATTTAGTCATTTCAACTAATTTTGCCTAGATATTGTTGATGTGGATGCTGATTAGTGGTGTGATCGGTGCTGATGTATATCACTTTTAATAATATTTTAATATTTTTTCAAATTTTCTTATTTATTTTCCTCTTCTTTCTCTTTTTTTTTTTTTCCTTTTCTCCCTTCTTTTTCCAACCAGTTGCTAGACATTGACGTCCAGCTAAAGGCAAAGGTAGAGAGGGACCCTATTGACCTCTACGAACCTTGCTTGCCATGGGCGAGGCTTGACCCTTACCTGATCTAGTTAGGGCGAGCCTTGCTAGCCTAGTGTGAGGCCACCCTTGCAACCACGGATGGGGGGTTGAGTTGCGCCAAGGGCTAGGTGAGCCTTGAGCTCACCGAATTTGGCAAGGCTGAGCCTCTTCTAGCCATGGTGAGGCTAACTAAAGGCTACCCAAGTTGACCTCGCCAGCACTTGCCTTTGGTTGGTCACTGAGGTTCGACGATTGGCTTGAGTATGAAGGGAGGGAAGGAAAAAATAAATGAAAGTTAAAAAAAAAAAATATTATTATAAGTTGTCAACATCGGCCTTGCCCATGCCACATAGGCTAGCCGGTGTCCATGTCAGCAATATCTGTTCAAAATTAGCCAAAAGATTGAATTGGTACTAGGTCAAAAGGATTTGGTCTAATTTGGCATCAATAAAAAAATTTATGACTAAATGAGCACAAATGCAATAGGTTTAGGATTTTTTTGTCACTTTTCCCATGCGCTTTCTAGTGTGCTACAAGTACGAGGTAAAATGTAAGTGAAAATAAAGTGCATAGTTTGAATACAAGATTGCTTATGTCGTCCAAATAAATCAAGAACACTAATTGACAATCATAAAGTTAATCTAATGTATATATTGGATGATAATTGTCCAAAATCATATACTTGTTGCATGGTGATCAATTCCATTATAAACTTTTCAATTTAACTGATTTAGTCCTAAGTTTTTTAACAAATTTTTAATGCAGTTATTTCAGTCGATTTTAACTGAACATAACTAATATACTATCTATCTTATGTAGCACGGCCGATACTAATGTGGATTATTTTTGCATTTTTTTTTAAATTTTCTGAATTTTGTATTTTTCTTTACTTTGTCTTTCTTTTTTCTACAACTCTTCTATAGTGCAATAGAAGAGAAAAGAAATAAAAAGAAAAAAAATATAAAAAATTTGGTAATTTTTTAAGAGTTGCAAAAATCGTTCATGTTCGGCCATGTTATGTAAGATGGTGATGGCGATGCCAATTAGACTGTAACATCAGTGATTTTCAGTTAAAATTATCTAAAATGATTACATTAGATAATCGTCAGAGTGTTTATAATTAAATTGGTTAGATTGAAATGTTTACAACTGAATTGGCCACGATACAATAAATATAGGATTTATTGAACAATTTTCCTATTCATTGGTAAGTCCTTTCAGTTAATGGTTTGATGTTATATATGGATTTGCTCTGGGGAATCTCTCTAGTCAATTACGTGAAATGGAGCAAGTTTCTCATATCACTCCTCGATAAGAACATTTATATTAAGTTTTGTTATCTGCCAAACTCATGTAAACGGCGTATTGGACGAGCTAAATCTACTTTTGCAAGCCCAAGGAGGAAAAAGAGAGAATTCTACTTTTTCAAGTGCATCTTGCGATGGGTCGGTCAGAGAGATTTTGGCCACAAATCTCGCTCAATCTTTCGAGGGGAGGGACGAAAAGATAATAACAGATGAAATTTTTGACCAGAAAAGTCCGAGAAAAAGGGAGGAAAAATCCCACTAATAATGCAAGCAAGGCTCAAGTCCCATTAGCTGAACCGGACCAAAAACCAAACGTAATCATCAGACCCTTCTTTATTTATTCCCTTTTCGTTTTAACCTCAAAGATGTTTCAAAGGAATCAAAAGACACCCCATTAACATGTCATGATTTGTTGGGTCTTGGAGATTACTTTGTTCCCACTTTCTCCGAGCATGGGAAATCTCCATTATCAAGATCTCGCCCCCAAAGTCAAAAGGCGGTTGCACGGTGAAGGCGCAAACAGATTAATGTTAAACGAAAAAGAAGTAGGAAGACGAAAAAGGAGGAACGGCGCATTGGCATGTCGCTCTTGACCGCGAGAGAGAGAGAGAGAGAGAGAGAGAGAGAGAGAGAGATGCTTGTAAGTGATCTTGAAGAAAAGAGAGATAAAGGAGGGAGGAAAAAGAGGCGCAAGACACATCGGCATGTCTAAGTTCGATGAGGAGGAGGGGAGGAGTTCATGGAAAACAGGCAGAGAGACCATAAGTCAACTATTATACACTAAAAGCTTGCGCCTCGAGGACATGAACAGATAGATTGGGTTGGCTTTTCTCTCATTTGTCTTTTGGACATCCCTTTGCTGTGTACGAGGTCAAGCGTCCATATTGGAGCTGGAGTTCTCGTCCTCTTTTGGACAGCTAGTTTGGAAGTATAAGACAAGAGCGTTGTTTGGACTTAATGGGGGAGAATCTAACTAGTGGCTTCACATAATCCGAGTGAGATCTTCCCTAGGGTTTGTAAGGAATTATGAAAATGACACGCCTATGCGCGTGTGCAATAAGAGAGAGAAAATAACCTCACATTTAAGGGAGTATTAAAATTTGCAAATTTAGATTTATCTAAAAGGGTGGGGAGAGAGGACCAAGTGCAACTATCCATTCTTGATATTATCATAAGGGTCTCATATCTACTACAAAATATTTAATTTAAGCCATTGCACAAGCTGATCGAAGCTTTGCTCATGATGTAACTCGAACTTATAATTTCATGTAAGATAGTGTGACCCTTTTACTCATGGGCTACCACTGTCAACAGTAACTTGCGAAATTAGTTTGTGAGATATTGTGGCTAAATTTTGAGTATTCCCATATTTTGACTATAATAAGTAGATGTGAATTGGGGGGAACAAATTATCATGAATAATGTTATTAACTCTTAAGAAAATACAATAATCTGTTTTAAAGACTAGATTGCTCACCCATCTTATTATATGTAGAGGCAAGTGCTCGTCCAATATGAACAAAGATACCAACCATCCACTCCTCCAAGAATCTCACTAGTCTAGGGACCCTCTAAGGAAAATTCTTGTTTTGTATTATCATGAAATCGAAAGTTCAAGTCCCTGCGGCCGAGAACTAACTGTCTCTTTACCAAATCTAAGTGGAATTAGAACTATTAATTTTCCTAGCAGCATCCGAGATATAACTGGTGTTAAATGCTAATAAGAAGTTGATCACAGTGATAAATTCTAAAACTTTTGCCATTGGATGAGATGACGAGATACAGTTCAAACAAAGCCCTAACTGAAATTGATCATGCGTGGACCATTGGACCTCGTGACCCAAGAAAGAGGGGAAAAGCATAGGTGATGGACAAGCCTTGGTTACTAATCAGGCCCATCTTTCTAGCTGGGCTAAAACTTGGGCCTAGCTTAGCTCTCATTATACGCCAATTACTAAGTCAGACCATGAATTCTTGCAAATGTTACGGTACGCTCCCATCTGTTTTGAAAATCGATGGATTCCATTGTGGTTGGAGTTCTAAGCTATGAAATATTTGCATCTTAATTATTGTTTTAAAAGGGTTAAACCATTAAAAATTCAAAACTATTAATTTCATAAACTAATTTTTGTCTCACAAAATCCAAAATTGGTATCCTTAATCCAAATCTACCATCCCTTAAAATGCATAAATATTAACATCCGATGATTACGTTAGATCCATTTTGCAATCATTTGCCCCATGTCTTGACACACTTAATTTTTGAATGAGATATTGGAAGGAATGCTAATGGAAGGCAGATTTGGATAATGGGTACTAGCTCGTTTTTTGTTTTTGTTTTTGTGTAACATGAAAATTAATTTGGGGTACACGTGTTATAAGCACCGGATTAGAATTTTTAAAGGTATTAATCCTTTTAAAAATGGGTTTTATTTTCTAAAATATTATTTTCTATATTTTCGAATGATTTTGCAATGATAAATGTTAACATCTTGACTTGTCACCTCAATGACACAATTTCCCTAAAAAATTCTTCGTTACACACAATATACCAAGAATATCCTATAATACAGTCGCCCCCCAACTAATTGTCATCTCATAAAAATTCCCTAATTGATAACCCTTTCCAAATTAACTGTTCACAAAAAGCATACATATCAAAACGTTTATTTTTTACATTGGATTTATTAGTCCCGAGGTTAGATCTATCTTGCAATCATCTTTTACTATTGATACCTAAATTTTGATTATGATAAATTGCATAGAAAATCAGATATTAAACTTTAGCCCCTTAACATAAATAATATAATTAAATTGCATATCATATCGTTTTAAAAAGTATATATCATCAAGTTTATTTCATCAATTCCATTAGCATTAGACCGGCGGTGGCAAATAGGCTTGAATTCATTGCGTGGACCGGGTGGCATAATAGGTGAAATTTGGCCAGCACAGAGGGGAATAGCAGCCAAAATTTTAAGCCCAAAATAAGAGTGCGTTTTGTTAGACTTTTGGGAAAAGTTTTTCGAAAAATGTAAAGGACTTTATAAAAGGGATTTTTCAAAAAGCAAATTGCGTTTGGTAAATTATAATTTAAAAGTCAATTTCAAAGTACCTTTGAGCAAAATAATGTTTAGAGAAGTTATATTTAAAAAGAACCTTTATTGTTAAAAAAATAAAAAAAGCTGGCTGGTGAAGGTCAACGACTATGGATGATCCAAATCCATTGCCAGTGGCCGTCTTCTAAGGTTGCTAGACCTCAGGTTGCCCTCGAAGGCCATCGGCAAGGGTTGCTTGGGGTTGGGCGATTGTTGGTGGGGGTCGAGCAACCCCCAATGAGGGTCGCGCAACCTAGTTGAGACCCTCGCTTGAGGTCGCGTAGCCTCGATGAGGGTCTTGCTTGGGTCGAGCAACCCTCGACGAGGGTCCCACAATGGGGTTGCTTTACATAGGCGCCCCTCGCCAAGGCCATCGGGGTTGCGCAACCTAGATCATGCGGCTTTGATATCGTTGGAGGTTGTGTCCCTCGGCGATAGTCACTTGGGTTGCTGTGACTGTCGTCAATCTCTCTCTAGCTTGTCATCGACCCCCTGCAGCCCTACGCAACCTTGCCGGTAGCCCTTAATGGAGAAGATGAATGGTCAATAGAGAAGATGAGTAGTCAAGTAATAAGAGCAAAACTTGAAAATAAAAAGTTAGTCGAGAAAAGTTTTGGAAGCAAATTTCTAACTAACCTACTTGAATTTGCATGTCGAGTAGGTTGAAAGCCCAAGGTACCCCAAGATCAGTCTACTAGTCTTGGGCTTTCAGCCTTCAAAAGGCCAACTCCTAATGGGGTTTGTAAATTTTTTTCCAAATACCCAAATATTGCCCAAAGAGGCTTTGGGTGTCCAAAGCCCATTCCCAATGCAAGTTCCAAATGCACCCTATAGACTATTGAGCTTTCATTGATTGGGTTTAGCCCATCAAAGTTAAAAGCTAGAGTTTAATTAGAATAAATCTACAAGGATAAAGCCTTTCAATAAAAAATAAAACCCATTAATTCCCTAAATAGAGCTGAAATTAAGTCTACATAATTATGGGAAATCGTGAAATTCGACAGAGAAAGGAAAGCTGGAGAATTGAGAAGAAAATGAGTGCATTTGTGAACGCAGTCCTTGGTTTTCATCGAGTTTTCCTACGCAGAGGCCACGCTGCGATTTGTGCTCGCCTGCACCGAAGCTTGTACAACAAGTCACGAAGACACGGCTGCCCCCATTTGCTGCATCAGATCGGCCTCTCCTCCGTCCAGTGACTTCATAGCTGCGGTCAACAGCTCCATGACCAGCACCACTGTGATCAGTATATCTCCAGCGACGCCCCGGTAATCAAGTCGTTTGTTAGTGTCATCTCTGATGATTTCTGCAAAAAAACTTGTAGCTTGGCAAGCGTCAGTCCGTTGCCGTGCTTGGCTCGATCCAGACCAGATCATTGCCCATCACATATCGGTTGCCTCAGTCCAGTGGCTCTACCATTGATGTCCATTAGAATGTGATGGGTTTTTATGTTTGATGGGCCTACTTAAGCCCGTCCGCCCATTTGGGCCAAAACTCGGCCCGTAAGTGAAGAGTCCATAAAAGAGTGCGGTTACTCTAATATAAAAAAAGAAGAAGTATTATCTGAGCAGTTGCATTATCTGAGTAGTTACGTTATCTGAGCAGTAGCGTTTTTAGAAAAGGAAAATACGTTTTCTCTGTGTCTACGTTCTCTCGGTTTTCCCCCCTTGAAACGGTATGCTCCTCTTGACGAATGGAATCAGGGCTTCAAAGAATTCATCATAAAACTGCGACGACGATGCTTAATTTGTGGCAATTAAATGGTATTTGGATAGTGGCTGTTCGAGGCATATGACAGGAGACTCAAGTTGCTTCATAAAACTTGTTAGATTGAATGGAGGAAAAGTTTCATTCGGAGGAAATAGCAAAAGAAGAATCGTAGGATGTGGAACTGTGAAGATTGGAAGCCTAACTATCAATAATGTTTCCTTGGTAGAAGGTTTGAACTACAATCTATTCTGCATAAGTCAGCTTTGCGACACTAGATTCAAAATAAAATTCCAAGGAGGTATTTGTTCTGGAATGAGTCAAGACTTCTCCTAATCTTTCACTGGGCGAAGGCATGAGAATATTTATCTTTTGGATGTAAACCCAGAAAGTTCTCAATGCCTTATATCTATTCAAGACGAAGCAAGTCTCTGGCATTGAAAGCTTAGTCATGTTAACATGAAGCAGATTGCCAAGATTTCTTCTAAGAAGCTTATTCATATTCTTCCCAACCTGGCTTATCAAAAGTCTGAATTGTGCATTCCATGTGTTTTGGGAAAACGGGTTAGAAGTGAAAGGGCTAGTGCAAACACCTAGAGGGGGGGGGTGAATAGGTGTAAATGAAAATTTTCGCAAAACTTTAAAAAATAATTTGCTTTTAGAATATGATTGACTAGGAATGTAATGAATATGTAGATATACAACTAAAGAGTTCAGTGAAAGAGAATTAGAACACAAGATTTATAGTAGTTCCATTTAGATCAAGCTTACGTCTACTCTCCCGTGTTGACAGCCCTAAGGCTGGATTCCATTATGAATCAAAAGAGATTTTACAACTTGTGATCTTCGACTTTCTCAGTGATGAGTCTCTATTGGTCTCTCACAAAGTCTCACTAAGTATTTCTCTCTTTTATATACAATTATGAGCTTCAACAAATGAAACAGTAAGTAACTGGAGATCTTCAGACTTTGGAATTCTTCTTTCACACACACACTCGAACAACTCGAGAGTCCGCCTTAAATACTCCTTCATGCCTTCATAACTGTTAGCACTTACCAAAGGAATTCTTCCAATCTACCCATTGGACAGAATCAATCAATGGGATCTTCGAGTTGTTAGAAGATTGTGATGAAAGCCTGTCAATCCTGTTCGCCTATATAATTAGGATATTTGGTTTCCATAAGTAGAACTTTCCAAGTTTACTCGCCTTTCACATGATCTTCATATCGGAGTAAGTTCTAATAAAAATAATGAATTAAGTAACTGCTAAATCTAGCCATAGGGTCTTCTAAAAACCATACGGAACGAATCCTTGAAGATAAACTCGCATCTGGATAAGTCTTCATTCTTTGGTCTGGAAAACTGTCAGTGAGGGCAAACTTTTTAGACTAAAGTCTCGCGGTCTTCATATTTCGAGAAAAAGTCTAGAGTCCTTCAGATTATAACTTTTGAGTTTGCAAGTCTTCAAACTAGACTTTTGGAAATGTTTTGTCAACTTCAAAATAATAACGGAGTTTTCCCTAACAAGAAGTACCTTTAAACTTGTAAATCAAATTTTTACCAGTCGAGCTTTGGAGCTTCTGCATATGGCCATTTTTGGACCAACCAGAATTGAGAGTATTGGTGGAAAGAAATATTGCCTAGTAATCGTGGATGATTACTCTCGCTTCACTTGGGTATACTTTCTGGCAAATAAGTTCGAAGCCTTCTCCTATTTCTCAAAATTTGCAAAGAAGGTTTAGAATGAAAAATGTTATGCTACTTCGAGCATACGAATTGATCATGGAGGTGAATTTGAGAATCGGGACTTTGCGAAATTCTGTGATGAATCTGATTTCTAGCATGTTTTTTCTTCTCTATACACTCCAGAACAAAATGAGGTAGTGAAAAGGAAAAACAGATCTTTACAGGAGATAGCCAAAACCCTCTTAATTGAGAGCAAAATATCTTTTTGGTTTTGGGTAGAAGCAGTTTCTACAGCTTGCTACATCATCAACAGAGTGTTCTTGAGGGCTATTCTAGAGAAAACTCCTTATGAAATGTATAGAGGAAAGAAACCAAATGTTTCCTACTTCCATGTCTTTGGCTGTAAATGTTTTGTTCTAAAGAATGCAAATGATTGAATTGGGAAGTTTGAAGAAAAATCAGACGAATGAATCTTCCTTAGCTACTCAACATCAAGCAAAACATATAGGGTCTTTAATAAGAAGACTCAATCTGTAGAAGAATCCATGAACGTCAAGTTTCAGGATTTTATGTAGAATCAACCAGATCAGGCTTAACCTGAAGAGTTTGAACTTGTTCTAGACTTAACAAAGTCTACTTTCCCTGAAGAGATTCAGACTTTTGGAGAACAACAACAAGCAAATCGAGAAGATTCAATTGAAGCAGAGGATCAATAGACTTTCAGACCAAACAGCAACTGGAAGCACAAGTTGAATCATCCCAAAGAACTCATCATTGACAACATTGATAAAGGAATTCGCATCAAATCCAAAAGGAGAGAAGAGTCCAGTGCTCTAGCACTTGTTTTTGAGATTGAACCAAAAGGTGTAGATGAAGCCTTGTTTGGTGAAAGTTGGATCGAAGTTATGCAAGAATAACTCAGACAATTCAGCATCAACGATGTTTGAGAATTGATTCCAAAACCTAAAGGTAAATCTATAATTGGAACAAAATGGTCTTAAGGAACAAGATGAATGAGAAAGGAAAAGTGATCAGGAACAAACAAGACTCGTGGCCAAAGGATATAGACAAGAAGAAGGGATAGACTATGATAAGACCTATGCACCAGTAGCTAGGTTAGAAGCAATTATATTATTATTTGGTTTTGCTTGCCATAAAAATTTCAGGTCGTAGTGGCGATGCCTCTGGAAGTCTAGGGACTAGTGAGCCTTGGAGGTTCCCCGGGTGTCGGGATGTCTGGAAGTGTGATGATACACGTCCCAGAGGGCTAGGGACATCATTGACATGGTGAGCCCCGGAGGTTCCTTGTGATGCCAAGTGGGGTGCAAGAAGCCTAGAGGTGTGATGTAACACACTCCAAATGCCTGGTGATTGAAATATGGAACCGGAGGCCTTCGTGATGCTAGGTAGGGTGCGATATGCCTGGAGGGACACAAACACTGGTCCTCCGGAAGATGGTGGTAGTGAGTTGTGATAAATTGAGTTTTAAACATCTACCTGTTTTATTGTATAGTGCTGTTTGAGATTCTTTTAAACTTATGCACACTCATTGTTTTGGCCGTGAGCCCTGTTTTGGATTGCATGGAAGCAGATGATGATAGTTTTACATAATATAGTTTAGTCAATTTTTGAAACTAGGAACCAACCCCTATGAACCCTAGATTAGACCTTGAAACCGAACCAGCGAGTTTCAAGCTGGTTTCAGGTTCCATCAAGAACCAGCTGCTTCTTTTTATTTTTATTTTTGTTGTTCTTTCTTAGTTTCATTGCAACTAGGTTATGCTACAATATGCAACAAACCATATCTGTCCCTTGAAGTTAGTTACCCACCTATCCCACAACAATTCAAAATCCACGAACACATAACTTCCCTTATCATCAAACAAACATACGCACTTGCAGCAACAATCCAGAGAAAGCTTCATAAAAGATCACAACTACCAGTAACCCGAAACATCACTTCACCGAAATGAGTTTTCACCACTTTTGATAAAAGAATTTTCACTTATCTTCCCTTGACCAAACAACATTAGAACATAGAAAGGCAGAAAAAAACACCAGCTGAGAAGAACATGTCCATAGGTAAAATTGTGTAAAAATCGCTTCAAGTCCTGAGCTTAGGTGGATTGCGAATCCAAGACAGAAAAGCCAATTACCCATCGACCATCTCTCCTTCCTATCGAATCAGGACTCGAAAATGGAGACAAGAAAACCATTAACAGATAGAAACCATGTAAAACACATCGAGACGCACCATGACAAAACCAAACCAGAGGAAACAAAGGGGAGAATTAGGGCAAATAGGCAGCTTAAACCTCGAGGACGTCTAGAGCCTGATTTCGGGTTTCATTTATAATTAAAAGTAAAAATTAAATGGGTGGTTCCATATCTGAAATAAGAAACCGAAGATCGATTTGGATGATTTCTTTTTGCTCATCCCCACGGCTAACAACAATACTTCACTCTTTATCAAAGCTTTCATGTTTAATTGGTGTTGGGTGAAGGTACAATTCCTAAGAACTGTAAAAAATATTATAAAATGGTAAAAAATTTCAGGGTGAAGTAAAGTGCCATAAAATTAAGAGTTAATATCACGAAAATCATCAAATTAGTATGTTTGTGATAAATTTATCAAAAATTAATTTTTGACTGTAAAAAAATTTCAAATTAGTATACATGTGATGAGTTTGTCTCAAACTAATTTTTGGACCATAAATAACCTCAAACTGGTATATTTGTAACAGATACATCTTTCATTATTTCTGTTAAATAGGATTAATATCACAAAAAATTACAAAACTACTATCCATGTGACAAACTAAGTATAAAACCTCAAACTGTTATGCCCGTCAACTATCATATGTCATATGACTCACAAATTTGACAGTAAAATTTAACGAATACTAAAGAATGATAAATTTGTCACAAGTATATTAGTTTGGGGTTCTCTGTGATCAAATAATTAATTTGAGGTAAATGTGTTATGATTATACCAGTTTTGGCTTTTTTATGGTATCCTAAATTAAAGTATATCCAAACTAATGTATAGGAAGCAAAATTATGTCCGCTCGGATAGTTCATGGGAACTAGTCCTTAAATGAAGTAGTAAAGGCGAATGCTACTCTTAAAGGGCACAGTCTAACCAGGATCTCTACCAATAATGATGCTAAAATAATCAGAAAAGGAAGCATATTAAGTGCGTAAAATGTCGAGAATTTCTCCACTTTCTTATATTTACCAAAAGCAGGCTTGTCTGACGGTGAAATTTAAGACAACAATCAAAATCTTTCATATGTACGCACCTCCACAACAGGCTTTGCTACAACCTCGTACACTTGTTTTTGCGATGTGGACTCAGGCGAAAGTTTCATCCAACTTGTAGTTGTATGTATCCTCGTTAGTCTTCCGCAATTTCAACATTTTCAGCTAATCATGGTAATACATAGGACTTCAATCAGTGCATCATGCAAAAGAACAAACCGCCTGTATATTGCCAATGTGCCTTTTGCTTTTTAGGAGCAATATACGTAAATTGTTTACTCTTAGATAAAAGTATTTTCTTTTGAGGAACAAAGAGTATTTTCTTTTTACTTTTTTTGCTAAAATTTATTATATTCTAAATGCTATGAAAAATTTGCATTTGAAGTTATGTGTCAACATTTAACTATCATAAAAGTTTTGATAGTTCCAAATTAAAAGAAAAATAGGTCAAATTTTGTGAATTGCTAGATTTAGATTAAATAAAAAGTAAAACTCGTTTTAGATAATTACCAAACAATTCGCTTGGAATCAATAGACCATACATGTAATGGGAATAGAACATGAATGATTGACGTACCCTAGTTAATTATATTTTCTTGAGTTAAATGCCAGTAAAAAGTAAGACTTTGTAAGTAAATAGAAAAGGAATGAACCAATAAGATGTTGGGATAGATGGTAAAAAGGTTTGCTCTTCTTGTTTTTTTTTTTGGTCGGAAAAAAAGGTTTGCTCTTCTTGTGATGTTAGATTTGGGCCTTATTAGGAGCATTCCTAGAAGAAAATCTTATGCACCAGAAAGATGAGAGAGAGGGTGAACATAAAATCGTCCAAGGATGTGCAGTAGTCATGGTTCGGGGCGTGACATCCCCGCCCGAAGTGGTATCAGAGCTGGTCGATAGTTGGAGTGATAAGGTATGATTAGTTATGTGATAATTAGTAGGAATGACCTTTATCTTATGCTGGTGCATTTTAGTGATAGCTGATTGGTAGATTGTTTTTGTGGGGATCGCTCAACTTCTAATTCTGTGTGGAATTGGAAGGCAGGTTTCTGTGAAGAATCTGCGCTATGAGTGATCTGGAGCAGATGACTCCTAGGAAGAGAATCATCGGACCTACTACACGGGGTAGGACACCGACAAGGATTGGTACCCGAGGGGGTCGTGGTAGAGCGCTGGCTTAGGCTAGCGCTAGTGGTGTAGCACCGCCTCCTGTTGGTGCTGGGGTAGCAGCCCCTAGTGATCCAAGGATTGACGAGATCTTACAAGCGCCAAAGACACTTGGAAATTGGATGGAGCAGTAGGCTTAGAATCAAGCCGCCACCACAACCGCCACCGCTACAGCTGCCGCTACTGTTGCCGCTGCGCCACTATTGAGGCCGCAGCCATAGCCGCACCTGCTAAAGTTTCACTTAGGAACGTGGTCACTGGAAGATCGATGCACAAGCTCGTTGAGCAGTTCTTGAAGTTGAACCCGCCGAGGTTCACCGGCGCAGGAGATCCTGAAGCTCCATCTCTCTAGATCCAAGACTTGGAGAATGCCTTTGCACTTTTGATGTGCACTGAGGAGGAGAAAGTTGTCCTAGCAGTATACCAGCTGCAGGGTAATGTAAATACTTGGTGGAGAGCTACTAGAGGCACGGTATTTCTTGAAGGTGTGGTTCTAGTGTGGAACGCCTTTCTCAGAGCCTTTAATGGCAAATACTTTTCGGGTAGCAGTCGAAAGGAGAATTTGGAGGAATTCCAGCGCCTCCGTCAAGACATGCTGACCATGGATCAATATGAAGCCAAGTTTGTTGAGCTGTCTCAGTATGCTCCAAGACTGGTGGAAGATCTAGAAGAGAAAGCTTGGAGGTTCAGGAATGGCTTCTGACCAGAGTTGAGGAATCTGTAGGTGCCATTCGACCTAAGGGATTATAACGAGGTTTATGGTCGAGCCCAACCGATTGAGAGGAACCTGAGTGAACAGACTGCTACGCCTGGTTCGAGGTTCAATTTGAATAGGGATGGAAATCAGTTTGTGAAGAGGCCCATGACCGGAGAAAGATATCCTATTCTGCCCAACAGGAAGGGTGTGATAGGCAAGTTCGCGTCAAGTTAGAGTGGCGTGTGTCGCTTGTGTAGAAGGCGACACGGAGTAGTCCCGTGCCATTTTAGGACGGGTGCTTGCTTTGAGTGTGGCCAACAGGGTCACTTGGCCAGAGGCTGTCCTAGGAAGCCGAGGGGACCACAATAGTTACCACCGTCGCCACCGATGGGTCAAAATAGAGGGTTTGCACCGCAGATTGTACAACAGGGTGGATTGATCAGACCTTTAGCTCAGGGAAGGACATATGCTATCACAAGAGGACGGGCTGAGGACGCACTTGATGTGATTAGAGGTACGGTTTCGTTGAATGACCATGTTGCATATGCTTTATTTGATCCTGGTGCAACTCATTCGTTTATGGCTGAGCAGTATATTAAGCTAGTAAGATTGATTCCTGAGTTGTTGGAGTTTGTGGAGGTGGAGTCCGAAGGATCGGCGTATGTGTCCGACTAGTGGTCATAGGACAGCTCCCTTTTGAGAACCAATCTTTTGTAAATTGGCTTTTGTATAAACCGGAGTGCTTATAAAGGCATGTTTTAGTTGTGAATGGTTTCCTGCTTTTCCTATCCCAAGTTGTTTGTTGTTAGGGATTGTTTATTTGCTTCCGCATGTGCATTAAAATGAATGGGTCAGTGACACGTCCTAGGACGTCGCAAATTTATCGACCACCGAGGGATGGACATGCGTTCGAGGATCGGGACATGACATTGAGTGTAGGATCAGTCTCTTTAATTTCAGCCAAAAAGTGTGGAAAATTTGTCTTTGTTGGCTTCTATTGCGGAATCCTACGGCCTCGTTTTCTTCAGATGGAATAAATAATTGGTATTTGTTCTCCAACAGATTATCTTCTCTCGAGGCTTCAAGTTGTCCTTTTTATCCGGTGAGGGTACTCGACTAATTAATATACTATGTCAAGTAGTATATTATATGAATATTTTTTCCCTTTCAACTTTGTGATTGCATCGCTTCTTCCTGAATATATATATATATATATATATATATATATATATATATATATGATTAGAAGTGAGCCATATTTTACCCTGCTTGTTTAGAATTTATGATACTTGAAGTCTTTCACATTAGCAAGAATCTTAACATCCTTGGTTAAGTTGGAATTAGCTTTGTACTCATGATATGTCCCCCTTTCCATTTTTGTAGTTTTCCTTGGATCCTTGGTTTAATTACACTAATATTTTGCTTGCAATGCCCAATTGGTAAAAGCATGTACTTAAACTGCTGTGAGTAATCGTTTCTTTAGTAGCTATTCATTTTGATAGCTTACCTGGACCACAGTGGTGCTGTTTTGGGCTTGCTCTTGGTTAATTGGACAAAATTTTGGGATTCTTTGTTTGTAATTTTATCTCTCTCCGTTCCTCGGCAGATCTGCAATTGTTGACCAAGATTGATCCAAATGGAGCTTTGCTTTAACTTAGGCGAGTGATTACGAGTTCTAATTGTTCCAAATCCATTGTTGTTTATGTTGTCTGTTGTTTTTTTTTTTTTTTTTTTTTTAATTCTGTTCACCCCCTTTCTGGTGTTTTTCTTGCTCTTTGGTTATGCCCTTACAAGAGTGAGTGCCTTTTTGCCTTGTCAAGATTCCTGTGAAGAGTTTTTGGTTTGTGATTAGTATTTTATTACCCATCAATATTGCGTTTCTTGTTGTTACAAGTTGTGGTTCTTCTTCTTACATGCTCATCGGAAGAGAGGGATTATATTTTGCATTGACAACCAAAACAAATGGTCAAACACCAAATAAAAAAACAAATGCCAAAAGCGGCAAGGGAGGAAGTGTCTTCTCGGTTGGATATGAATGAAGAGTCAACTACCTCCTATGAGCATACTAATCACAAGAGAAGTGCCACATGGGGTTATTATACATATTTCATGTACATGTTTGCTGTTAACACTTATTGGACCCGCTATCCTGTGGCTTCTAAACTGTGATGGATGTACCATCTGCTGATCATGTGATGTTGTTGTGTTATTGGGTGTATTGTGCTTGGTTTGGTAGGAAGGAGAGATGTGTTGTGCAATTTGGAAAATGTTGTTACAAGGATGAATGCTTGGTGGATGTACAATTTATTGAGTTCGTGTTTAGAGACTTTAAGCTAATTCTAGTTTTGTTATTAAATGCATGAAATCAAATGTGCAGAAAAAGGAGGTGAATAAACTTACCTCCTTGCTAATTGCATATTTTGTTGGCTGACATGAATGAATGTGCTTTAGAACATCCTAATAGGAATTATACCTGTGTTTCACTTATTAAATGTTGGTTGATTTCTATGAGAATTTAATGTTGTTCCAATAAGGCTTCCCATGGAACAATTGCTTCCCTCACTTGGGCTGTTTTAGACAAATTTATCAGCAAAATAAGGCTGATGTCATGAAGCTCATTGGTTTGCTATTTTCTTACAAAGTAGCATGGCTTTCTATTAATGCAAGTATAGCTGATCAGGAGACAGTCCAAAGGCCGATTTGTTTTTGGGAGTATCCATCCTAATTCAGAGGTTGCTGATAATATCATCTGGAGAACTTCTCCTACTATTGATGTGGATTCCATTAAATTGTTCAGAGATAAGAAGCTGCTGTGTGTTCTTCTTAGTTGTAGTCTAAGTTGAATTGTAACTCTAGGTCAAGCATGGTTAGAGAACCGGCTGGATATTTTTGTGCGAAGAAGAGACTTCGTAGGGTGATCCTACCATGTCTATTGTAATCATCTAAGTTGGTTGTTGGTTGTACCTCTTTTCTCTTAAATTTTTGAACCATATACCAACTTGGTTGTTAATGTCCTATTGGTTTTCTATTGTAATCATCTAGTTCCAAATGAAGAGAGATTTGTGGACCTCATTTAGGCTCTGTTTGTTTAGCGGAAAATAATTTCCGAAAAACATTTTTCGGATTTTCTGGAGTTTGTTTCACGGAAAATGTTTTCCATCAAAGGAAAAAAGTCTTCTAAAGTAGGGGAAAATGTTTTCCACTTTTGAAAAGTGGAAAACATTTTATTCATTTGATCTGTTTTATCTCACGTCTCTACAAATCCTCACTTTCTCCTCCCCTTTCTTATTCTTCTTTTCTTTTTTTATTCGAATTATTTTTTATTTCCTTTTTTTTTTCTTTTCTTTGTTTCCTATTTTCTTCTTTCTTGGCTAGTCGTCGGATCAGGTGAACCTCAAGCTCGTCAATCTCAAACTCGCGCTCGTCGATCTAGCGAGCCTCGAGCTCGCCAATCTGTGGAGCGGAAAATATTTTCTTTATCAAACACCAGACAATATTTTCCAAAACATTTTTAGATTTTAGCCGAACACCAGAAAATATTGTCATTTTCCTGGAAAATGACTACTGGGAAAATATTTTCTGAAAATGGCCCATTTTTCGCGAAATGAACAGACCTTTAAAGCATAAATAATTTTCATTATCTTTCTTTAAGCACATGTGATTCATCCTCATTGGAAAACCAAGATAATACTATTGGCTATAGAACACAAGCAGATGGTTTAGGGGAAATATATGAACCGGCATTGATCACATTTAACTTTACTTTGTGTAAGAAAGAACTATAAATACTGTTTATGCTGTTGTGAAAAGGAGCAACACGATGGCCGTGCGAACAGGCAATAAAGCCCAAGGACTATGGAAATATTCCCTTTAGTTTCACCATCCAGACGTTTCTCCTCTTATCACAATGCGCATTCACATTTTTGAAGATCTCAGAGTAATAGGAACCCATATAGTGACATAGTCACCCATCTTGTTGAAAATTTGCAAAATCACCTTGTCATCCCCCAAATAGTTCTTAATAATCCCTGCATGGTGAAGCACCTCGACGTCCGTTGAAGAGTTTATGAGGCTATCCATGAAATTAACGTAATCCGTAAAGTAGTTGATGTCCCTTCGACGATGCTGCTCGTATGCGACCAGCTTTTGAAATTTTGATTTGGTGTGGTCTTCTACTTCCAAGACTGGTATCTTAAGTGTCCCATTCTCAAATTTGATGTCGCTCAGTTCGCCCCCTTCCGCAGCCCTAAACCTGACTCCTGACTCCCTCAGCTTTGTTGCCGAGAATTTAACTGGTTTGCAATCTGGCTGAAGCGTTTCAGGCAAGCCAGAAGTGCGCCACGTGTGATATAGATGCAGAAGATGCTTCGTCTCCCCGCCAATCGTCCAATTTTGTATCGGGACTTCGAAGTACTTGCTGGCGTGAAGGCCGAACTCACTCTGGTCGCCCGGATCTTTAGTCAGGTCATATAGCTTGCTCAAGACGAAAAGTGGGAGTTGGTTCTCTAGTAGCACTAAATCACGCATAATGATGTTTTGAATCCTAAATTCATGCATAAGCGGATCGTCTTCGTCTGTCGGTATCTTCATATTGTACTTAAAGAACAACTCAATGATGAAACCGCCATCAATGAGCATCATCACAAGAAACTTTTCTTGGGAGAGGTCGATGGTTTCCACATGGCAATTATGCGCCCGCTGTTCCATTTCCTCGAGAGTTGGCATATACCTATCGACACTCTCCTTTCTCCTCTCAAGCAATTGCTGCAGGTATCGCAGTTTTTGCGCCTCCATGAATTTGAACTTGTCATTCCATAGTGATAAGGGCCGATGGCTAGGATCTCTGGGTCATAGGTTTTCTCGTTGACTTTGCGCAGTTGATGACAAACCCTAAATATACTATGCTTTGGCGAAGTGGCAGGCATACTGCGAAGCATACTCTTGATGTGGATTGAGACATGATCTTGCATCGTGGAACGGTCATAGATCATAGCATGCTGTATTGGCTACAACATAATTAATGTGATAATAAGCATAGAGTAAAGCAAGATGATAGATTTTCATGTTAAAATGGTTCTTCATGTGCTTCCTTTTCATTAACCGCTACTTGCGAAAAATGTCCTTGTATATACTCTTGCCATTTTTTGATTTTGGTCATCATACTATTTTTTGGGAAATATATGACCCTTAAACTAATCTCCAAACATCCTTCCCCCGAGAGCCCACCTAAAAAAAATAAAAATAAATAAACAAACTAATTTCCGAATAAATTTTCTAGACAAATTCTGCATTTCTCTGTGATTATTAATGGAAAATGCTAATTAAGCACTGGAGTTGAACATGGGGACTGGCATTGAATTTAAACAAATCAATATATTAGGAAAAATTGTAAACGGGGCTTCAAACACGTTGCTGGCAAGAGATATCGTGAAGATCACATATTGAACAGTGAACCATTATCAGTGAATTTGCGAAAATAGTAAAGCAAAATGGAGCAGCACTCATCAATAACTATCCATTTTTAGCAATACCCCAAGGTAGAATTTAGAATTGCATATGTAAGAGCTATTCTCTCTAACCACCTAAATGATCCCACTAGTATGTAGGTTTTCCTCCCCTCACTCTTTCAATATGATTTAAAATATTGATATCTCATTATGAGAATTATCTTTACATACGAGCAAAGTTTTTCATAATAAACATAGACAACGTACAAAAACTCTCCATATGTATGATATTGCGAATTTTAATTTAGGTCATCATGCTACTTTTTGTGACTTGTTTGATTCCTAAACTCTCTCGAACTTTTTGAGGGGAAAAAAAACTCTTTGAACATTGACAAACGAAAAACTAATCCCCCAACATAATTTTGGGACAAATTCCGTGTTTCCGTACGAAATACCAATGGAAAAGATCGACTAAGCACCATAGTTGAACATGTAGTGTTGAGATTAAACATAAGCAAACGGATAGTCAAGGAAAAATTACAAAAATGATCCGTGAACTATTGCCTCCTTAATTTTTCTCCATAATGTACTTTTTTTTTCTTTAACTTAATTGGTCCAAAAAAAAATTAGTATTTGTATGTGAATAAGTATATGTAGTGCTTCTCACAAACTTTCCAGAATTATGTTAATTGAATGGATCATAAGATGGAATGCAAAAGACTGGTCTAATCCTTCAACTTACTTGATCAAGTTGGTGGTTGCTCATTCTTCTTGCCAAGCTAGACAAGCTACTATCACGTCGGATCAAGTGATCAAGTTGGTGGTTGCTCATTCTTCTCACCAAGCTAGACAAGCTACTATCACATCGGGGGCAAATTAGAGGTAAAACAACACCATAAGGTGGAGAAAATGGAAATAAATTTTTATGCTCTCACTTGCATCAATCTTCAAGTCATGCTATTATATTGAATCCATGTGGTAATTTAAGTGCCTTAGGATGACGAAGAACATTTCTTTCTCTATCCTACATACTTATAATCTTTGTATAGCCCACTTGAGCCTGCAATTTCATTTCTTTAAACCCAGTTGGTGATTATACCCCACACTGGGGCAAGGCAAAAGACAATCATTCAAGGAGCATGGTCCAAAGCACCGACAGAGTCCAAATGTTGAATCATAGGATATAAAACTAGGGGCATAAAAAAGTAATGTGCTTAGAAAAAGCAAGGTTGATGCCCATAGGCATAAGATGGATGAAAATTAGGGTCTCGAAAAAGCAGTGTGCTTGGTAAAAGCAAGGCTGATGCCCATGGAAAAGAAGTGAAAAAAAAATGAATGAAAACTGGGGGAAAAAAAAAGCTATGTGCCTAGTAAAAGCAAGACCAATGCCCATAGAAGTTCAAATAGATGACTATTAGTTGCGAAAATTGTATCCCAATGGAGCAGTACTCAAAGAGTCAAGATCAATGGTGTATTTATAATAACAATCCCTGGTGAAAGAGAAGATTGGCAACAATGCCTAGATGATCATCAACTTTGACCTTGATACACATCTTTGAGCCTAACAATATTTCATTTCTCAACCCATGAACCTAGCCTACATTACGTCCCTTGCAAAGTCTCTTTTGATTAGGGCACTTGAATTAACAAAGAGGTTCACATGTTTTAAGCATCGCTCAAAGAAGTGCGAGCAGGATTATTTCTTTCTCATTTTGCAGGGTTCTTGATTTGTAAACCCGGAGATGATTGTAGAGTTATTCTTTCAATAGCCTTGACTCAAAGAGTCCATTTGTTAAGCCATTGATCAAGCCCACATTACGGTCCCTGTTAAAGACCCCTTAGATTGGTAAGGCTGCACCACTTGCGAGAATACTCGGACGCCTGTCGATATGGTGAGATGGAGTGATTCTCATAGCCCTTCCAAATGAGAGTGAGTGAAATTCCTTTCTAACTGAAAGTCTTTCATTTAGTATTCTTAAGAAATCTATGTCATGAGTGAAAATTGTCTTGAACAATAATTCTCTATAGTGGAAATTTGGATAATGCAAAAGTTATTATGCATGAACTTTGATTGAATTGATAAAAACTTTAGTGGATTTTGAAGTGTGCATTCTAGAATAGCCTTATTTGCTTATTTCTTTGGTGAATGCACTTTTTCTCTAATCACGTCTGACGGGTAATGTTTTTTCAAAGATCCAAGAGCTCCTGACATTCAGGTTCCTTTTAGAATGCCTCATGATATTAGGAGATGAGAAACCTTCACGAACATTCAAGGTGCATCCTTGATGTTCGAAAATTTATTTCTACCAGGAGGTAAATGACTTCCACAGGATACCTAAATTCCAGAAGACATATCCCTAAGAATCAGAGAGATCACTAGGTAAGAATATCTCTACCCATACTCTAAATACTTGTCATTGTGTGGGTATTCTCTCTCAAGTGCATCGACACTTGACTCGGTCAAGCTATCCTTTATATTGACTTGGCGTGCTTTCGTAATCCGGAGTTCCTTTCATTGACCCAGTGTGCTTTTGTAGTTCGGTGTCCTTTATATTGGCCTGGCATACTTTCGTAGCACAGAGTCTCTTTCATCGACCCGGCGTGTTTTCGTAGCCCGATGTCCCTTTATATTGGCCTAGCGTGCTTCTCTAGCCTAAAGTCCCCCCTATCGACCCAGTGTGCTTTTTTAGCCCGGAGTCTTTTTTATCAATTCGACGTGTTTTTATAGCCCGAGTTCCTTTTTAGAAATTAAGAGTCTGTGAATTTCACCAAAATCTTTCAATCTATTGTTGATATCTCAGTTTGGATCTGGATGTCTTAATTATTTTCATGTAAACATTTCACTTTGGATGTGAATGTTTTTCAATCTTTCTCGTCATACTTTAGTTTGGATCTAGGTATTTCGAGTTCTCACATCTTGACATCTTAGTCTGGATCTGGATGTCTTAATTGTTTTCATCTAAACATTTTCCTCTAGATGTGAATTTTTTTAAATTTCACTCATCATACCTTAGTTTGGATCTAGCTATTTCGAGTTCCAAAATCTTGACATCTCATTCTGGATTTGGATGTCTTAATTATTTTCATCTAAACATTTCACTTTGGATGTGAATGTTTTTCAATCTTTCTCGTCATACCTTAGTTTGGATCTATGTATTTCGAGTTCCAAAATCTTGACATCTCAGTCTAGGTCTGGATGTCTTAATTATTTTCATTAAAACATTTCACTTTGGATGTGAACGTTTTTTCAATCTTTCTCGTTATATCTTAGTCTGGATCTAGGTATTTCGAGTTCCAAAATCTTGACATCTCATTCAAGCGACCGTAGAAAAGTACGGGTCCTAGACATTATATTTGTAGCTCTAACAGGCGATCATAGAAAGGTACAGGTCATGAAAAGCTATTTCCCATTCAGGCAATTGTAGAAAGGTACGAGTCATGAAAAGTGTTTTTCTATTTAAGCAACCGTAGAAAGGTACGAGTCCTAGACATTATATTTGTAGCTCTAATAGGTGATCGTAGAAAGGTATGGCTCCTGGAAAAACTATTTCCCATTTAGGCAACCGTAGAAAGGTACAGGTAAAAAAAAAAAAATTCCGTCAAGGCAACCGAAGAAAGGTTCGGGTCCATGACAACCAAATACTGTCATACTAGGTGACTGTAGAAAGATACGGGTCCTAGAAAAGCACTCTCCTTACAAAGCCTCGTTGCTATTTTGGGCGACTGTAGAAAGGTATGGGTCCTGTACATGTAACACCAACTATCCTAAAATACTCTACCCTCCTTGAAAGTAAGTCATTCCAGGTATGTTCCCTTACCATTGGCATTAGCATTTCCATGCATCACATAAATTGCATTAAAAAATAGAGTTCATTTTCCAACAAGAATCATTCAATAGATGTGCATGACCAAAATTTAGGTCTCAATTTATCTTTGAAGGCAACCTCTACGAGCTCACCTTCAAAGAACGGCAGCTGTTGACACCTAAATTTTGACGACTCAGACAATTATTCATAGAAAATTAAGGATTAGTTCTAATCCCTAAACAAAAATATTAGAATTAAATTGCATAACATATAGTTTTATGAGCATTTTTTTTTATTACATTTGCATTGGACTAGTGATGGATATGGTTGACTTGATGGTGTCCACATCCAATAATTTTCATTCGAGTTAACATCGTCATGCTGTCAAGGGAATACCTTCAGTTGATGTTATATTGATTAGCAAAAATCCTTATTCAGCCTAATGAGGGACCATGAATCTCACCCATGATATGAGGAAGGAGACTGATAAATTGCACACGAGAAGAAGGATAGGGAATTCAAAAAATCAGTTAGATGCTTAGGGGTCGCAATTTCAGTCAGCTAATGGAGGAATTCGTGGGATAAAAGATGCGCTATCGGCTGAAGGAAAAAGAAAGCGCGGCAATTGAGAGACAAAATGGAGGAAATAAATCAAGGCATTTGTGGAAAGTGTGGGTTGCTGGAATTTATAAAAGGAGACTAATGAGCTGGTCATAGAATAGTGAGAGAAAATGATGGGATTGTTCCGGCGCTATAAACGCCCACCCGGCCATATTTGCAAGAAAAAAAGAGGAAATTAAAGGTAATAATCAAGTCGGTCTAGGAATTGTGAATGGAGATGAGTGAATGTGGACATGTTCAAGGGAATATGAGTAGAAGCAGAAAATGAAACCCAAAGATTCTGAGCACTAATTTAGAAATAAATTAGAGAGATTCACAATCAATTTTTGGTGACAAATCAAAGCCAAAACTCAGCAATTCCCCAAGAATCATCAATCAGCTCCACAGATCCAGACTTTCCAACGATACGTGAGAGGCTTTTTGCTATAAAAGGAGGTACACACCATCAGACATGAGGGAACGATATGGAAAAGCTCTTTGATGATATTCATGACCACTATGATCGTCATCACCTGGTCATCATCATTTCATCGCGATCCTTGATTCTTCTTTGAAGACGATGGTGCAAGCCTCTTGATGTCTTGCATTCATCATGCTTCGTGGACATTGACGACAATCGCAAAGCTAAGTCAAGCATTTTTTTTAGTTTGATCATGTGTGATTCTATTTCGCTATTTAAATTATTTTCGTGTTTTCGCTTGCTGTCCAGATTCAGTTTCCCGGTCATTGTAGGCTTTCATGCCTATTCTACATCAACATCCCACTACCATTTTCTTTGCTCTCTGCGAGAATTCATGCACTTGGGACACCACAAAGTGGCCACACAAGAGAAGGGGCAAAAGTGATGAAGAATCTAAAGAGTGATGCGCTGAAGCGGGGGAGTTTATCTTCTTGAATAATCTACACATGGAAAGCAAATGAAAAATCTGTTCTCTTCCTTGCTGCCCTTTAGTCTTGTCCTTTATTGCGGGGTTGTTTGTTTCCAAGCCATCCCCATTAGTCCAGACCAGTTTCCTTTCACCTATTCTTGCAGGCGTTCAAATGATTTTGCCATAGTCCAGTGAACTCTGGTCCACGTTCGAAGCCAGTGGTTATCCAACTCCACTGGGGTCTCCTGCGATAATTTTTGTAGCTGTTCAAGTTTGCTGCCTGCCGCTGTTGCTTTTCCCTCGAGCATCATCCACAAGCCGTGATCCGGTCCGATCCCGATCCAGATTACACGTGTTCGGATTAGGTAACAATCTTTATCCAATTCAAATGAAAATTTTCATTCCTTAATTCAGATTGATTGTTATCTAATATGTGATATTAAGCATATCCAAATAGGTTTTATTGATAAAGTTGATTTAATTACTAATTTGATCCGTAAAGATATTGGATCATTTTTTTTTAATTATCTCAACTTATTATTGGAGAACTGCGTTGTCTGAGATTGTGATAATCTTTAATTTGAGCCGTGAGACAATGGATCATTTTTTTTTTTTTTAATTATGTTTGAGTGCCTCATCAAGATTAAGATATCCATTAATTTAAGACGTGAGACGACGGATTATTTTTTTGGATATCGTAATCTTTTGTTTGAATCTTGATTGATATCTTGAATGGTTTTTGAAATTTTAGAATTGCTAGCTCTAATAAATAAAAGTGCCAAACACATTGCTTTAGGATGTTAGATTTATTTTATTATTATTATTATTATTATTATTATTATTATTATTATTATTATTATTATTATTATTATTATTATTATTATTATTATTATTATTATTATTATTATTATTATTATTATTATTATTATTATTATTATTATTATTATTATTATTATTATTATTATTATTATTATTATTATTATTATTATTATTATTATTATTATTATTATTATTATTATTATTATTATTATTATTATTATTATTATTATTATTATTATTATTATTATTATTAACATTGCATGTTTAATTATTAGGTAATTTTAATTCTGAATTTTAATAAAAAAAGTACAAAAATATTAGGTGCATGTCAAATAGTTTGCATGATAGGTTCATTTGATTAGAAATTGTTTGTTAATAAAGTTAGGTCATAAAGTGCATGTTATATAGTAAAATTCCGATTTTAAGATAAAAGAAAACCCAAAAAATTGCTTGCTTTGTGTGTTTATTTCTTTTAGTGGAAGTCTTTTGATTGTTTAATAATGGATGAGCATTTGTGTGATCGCCCTATTGCATGATAGTAATTTAGGTTAAAATAAATCCAAGCTGCCTGCAAAAACATTTTTGAAAAGAATGGTATCAAAAATGCATTAAAAAAATATAGTGTAACCAAGTCCCCGTACCCAAAGTCTCTGGTTCGTAGAAGTAAAATAATTCTCCCATTATTTTACTTAGGTGTCTAATGGATCTACCATAAACTGATTAGTGGCAACTCCTACATAAAATCCATTTGCATGTTAAAAACTTGAACTTAAGTCGCGAATTGATATGGGCCTGGGAGAGCCCGAGCTAAGTTTAAGACTTAGTAGTCCATTAGCCTAAACTCTAGGTGGTGCACTGAAATTTAGGTCGAGACACAGCACTTCAAACACGTTGCTGGCAAGAGATTTAGTGAAGATCACATATTGAACAGTGGACCATTATTAGTGAATTTGCGAAAACAGTAAAGCAAAATGGAGCAGCACTCATCATTAACTATGCAATATTAGCAATACCAGAAGGGTGAATTTAGAATTGCATATGTAAGAGCTATTCTCTCTAACCACCTAAATGATCCCACTAGTATGTAGGTTTTCCTCCCATAACGCTTTCAATATGATTTAAAATATTGATATCTCATTATGAGAATTATCTTTACATGCGAGAAAAGTTTTTCATAATAAGCATAGGCAACGTACAAAAACTCTCCTTATGTGTGATATTGCCAATTTTAATTTAGGTCATCATGCTACTTTTTGTGACTTGTTTGATTCCTAAACTCTCTCGAACTTTTGAGGGAAAAAAAAACTCTTCGAGTATTGGCAAACAAAAAACTAATCCCCCGACATAATTACATAATTTTGGGACAAATTTCGTGTTTTCGTATGAAATACCAATGGAAAAGATTGACTAAGCACCATAGTTGAACATGTAGTGCTGAGATTAAACATAAGCAAACCGATAGTTGAGGAAAAATTACAAAAATGATCTATGAACTATTGCCTCCTTAATTTGCCTCCATAATGTACTTTTTTTTCTTCTTTAACTTAATTGGTCCCAAAAAAAATTAGTATTTGTATGTGAATAAGTATATGTAGTGTTTCTCACAAACTTTCTAGAATCATGTTAATTGAATGGATCATAAGATGGAATGCAAAAGACTGGTCTAATCCTTCAACTTAGTTGATCAAGTTGGTGGTTGCTCATTCTTCTCGCTAAGCTAGACAAGCTACTATCACATCGGATCGAGTTCTTCTCTTCTTGTAGAATTGTTTATCAGCTGAGATAAAATGAGACTGTTGCAAATACCTACTCTTCTTTTTCGTGGACTTCTAAAGATGGAAGGTTCTTCATCAACTTCCGAGAACTTTCGGCTTATTGCAGAACCTTCCATCTTCAGAAGTCAGCAGTCTCCTTTTATCTCAGCTGATAAACAATTCTACAATAAGAGAAGAACTCGATTCGACGTGATAGTAGCTTGTCTAGTTTGGCAAGAAGAATGAGCAACCACCAACTTGATCAACTAAGTTGAAGGATTAGACTAGTCTTTTGCATTCCATCCTATGATCCCTTCAATTAACATGATTCTGGAAAGTTTGTGAGAAGCACTACATATAGTTATTCATATACAAATACTAATCTTTTTTTGGGACCAATTAAGTTAAAGAAGAAAAAAAGGTACATTATGGAGGAAAATTAAGGAGGCAATAGTTCATAGATCATTTTTGTAATTTTTCCTCGACTATTGGTTTGCTTATGTTTAATCTCAGCACTACAGGTTCAACTATGGTGCTTAGTCAATCTTTTCCATCTGTATTTCATACGGAAACACGGAATTTGTCCCGAAATTATGTTGGGGGATTAGTTTTTTGTTTGCCAATGATCGAAGAGTTTTTTTTTTTTTCCTTTTCCCCTCAAAAAGTTCGAGAGAGTTTTTTGTTTGCCAATGTTCGAAAGTTGCTTACCCAACAGAAAAGCAGTTTCACTCTGAAGTTGCCCGTTAGAAATTTTACAACTGGATCCATATTTCTCTTGTCAAATTAATAAGTAAGACCAAATAAATTCACAATAAATATTAAAGTTGGGCAACCTTTGTCACACACAAAAATTTATCAGGATTGAAATGCTAAGTAGGATCCTTTCGAAGTATTCAAGATTAGATCAAGATCATAAGATCCTACATATTTGAAGCATTAAATTCTTGCTTAAATCATTCCAATTAGATGCATATTAACCTTAAATAGAGGGCCAGTGAAGCTTAAGTGTAGCGTTCTCATGTGAGAGATTGCTCTGGCTTAAGTTCTTGGTTGCTAGTTTTTCAACTAACAATTAGAGCACCATGTCAAAGATGTAAAAGCATAAAATCTCCTTGCCCCAGTTTTTAAGGTGTATTAAATAGGATCACAATAAAATAATCACCATAATAAGCAAGAAGAAGGCTGCCAAGAAATTACTTTCCTGCCTTTTCTGAATTTCTAATCCTTTATTTTGTCCTTCTCTCTCTTGGAATACATATGGTCTCTTTCTTTATTTCAAAGGATAAAATATTATTTACCTCAATATGGGACACACTCTCCAATTTACCTCCTGCACCCATCCTTCCCCCCTCTAACAAACCTCACTTTCACTGGCTATTCTAGGTTTTCAATTGTTTAAAGTTTAAGGTAAGTTCTAATTAGTATACATCCAAATAAGTTATGCTATAAGGCCAAGTCAAATCGTGCACCAATTTCTCAAGGATGTTAGAGGTCTCTCTCATCTGGTTGCAGGAGGACAGAAGCTGTCTCTCTCATCTCCAAAGGATGGCATAGTCCAGAAAGCCAATAGTGGTTGATGCGCATCTCATCATTTATTCAAGACCGAAGAAGAAGAAGAGATGGTGTCTCTGCACTTCTTTGCTTTCTACTGTTCATTCATCTCCATCCCTTTTTCTTAATTCTCCAAGCCTTATATTTTCCAAATGGAGCCTGAACATGATTAAGAAGAAAGTTCCACATGCACTAGGGGACAAAGACCCAATTTCATATTTGCTCCAGCTAAAAAAAGCAGAATTGCCATCTAAAGCTTGAACACTGGAATCGTAGTTGGGATTGCCATCCTAAGATAGATCACGACCCTTGCAGACTACCATAATTCTTAGAATCCAAATTGTTCAAAGTTTTTGAGTTGTAGAATCGAATGATCGTGATCCCACAATTTGGATCGCGATCCTAACAACCATGCACGCATGCACGCACGCACACACAGAAAAGAGTCTTGTGATGGTGTGAAAGAAAGTGCAACAAAGAGGAGACTGCAGGTCAGATTGACAATGTACTTGGCCCCAAACCCCAACAGCTACTTTGTCAAAGCAAAATAGTAAAAAATATCAAGAAAAGGCTTTTTGAATACTGTAAGAAAAGTAGATGACAAGTTAGAACAATGTTAGATTATCTTAGAAACATCAACTACCTTTTACCAATTCTCAACTCCGTACCTGCTTTCCTCAGCACAATTAAGTCTGCTTTACATGGTTGGCCATTATATGGAATTATCTCTACCAGGAGTCTATTCAGATAGCTTCTTTCAGGAAGGTTCAACACTAGCCTTCTTTGACGATATATTCAGAATTTGCATAGGCACCATGCAAAAGATAAGAAACAAACTGCTTGACCATGTAGAGAAAGGCAAAGGAGAAGAAAAGGAGGAGGAGGAAGAAAAAAGAGGCCAAAGTTGAGAAAAATGTCTTTAGGAAGAGCGATATGCTCAAGAAAATCCCAAAATATTTCACATGGCCAAATTGGATGGAAATATTAAAGAGTAATTCTCCTCAACTTATGTTAAGCAAAGTGACATTGAGAAGAATGTGTTACGAGCGCTCAAACATAAATGGTGTCAAAGTAAATAGGCAAACAATGATGTAAATCCTTTGTCAGAGTTGTTGGTGGCCGAAGGTGATGTTAAATTGGATTATCTATATCAACACCAAAAACATCCTAAATAATATTTTCGTATATTTTAGCCACTTCTAAAGCATTATTTGGGATTTTGTTGACATTTTGCTAAGCTCCGCCTGTTTTCCCTTCCTCCTCTTCCGCATTTTCTTCTCCTTTCTCTTCTCTTTCTCTTTTGCTGCACCATCCTGTGAAGTAGAAAGATCAAATCATAAAAATTAAAATCAATGGCCCAATATGAAATGCTCAACTATGTTAATAGAGCAAGTTGAGAAAGCAAAGGTGAACTCATGTAATAAACACTGCTGACAGAACAAGTTGCACACACATCTTACTTGTATTATATTTCAGAGCAATAAATAACACTCAAAATCTAAACTTGGCTTCCACTCATTGAGTTCACCTCCTGATCAAACTTAGGTTCATTCTCAATTTTAACAGCAAATCGGTTCCAAGTCTAGAACCTAGAACCTATCCTATTGGGACTCGTTCCCAATTTTTGAAACTAGGAACCAACCCTTATGGACCCTAGAACCGACCTTGAAACCGAACCAGACAGTTTCAAGCCAATTTCAGGTTCCACCAAGAACCAGCTGCTTCTTTTTATTTTTATTTTTTTCGTTCTTTCTTAGTTTCATTGCAGCTAGGTTATGCTACAATATGCAGCAAACCATATCCATCCCATGAAGTTAGTTACCTGCTTGTCCCACAACATTTCAGAATCCACAGACACATAACTTCCCTGATCATCAAACAAACAAACGCACTTGCAGCAGCAATCCAAAGAAAGCTTCATAAAAGATCACAACTACCAATAGCCCGTAACAGCACTTCACCGAAATGACTTTCGCCACTTTTGATAAAATAATTTTCACTTATCCTCCCTTGACCAAACAACATTAGAACCTAGAAAGGCAGAAAAAAACACTAGCTGAGAAGAACATATCCCCAGGTAAAGTCATGTAAAAATCACCTCAAGTCCTGAGCTTAGGTTGATTGCAAATCCAAGACAGAAAAGCCAATTACCCATCGACCATCTCTCCTTCCCCACGAATCCAGGACTCGAAAATGGAGACAAGAAAACCATTAACAGATAGCAACCATGTAAAACACATCGAGACGCACCATGACAAAACCAAACCAGAGGAAACAAAGGGGAGAATTAGGTAAAATAGGCCGCAAGAGGCGAAGGGCAAATTGGTACCTCAATAACCATCGAGGCCAAGAGTGAGCGTGACTAAGCTGCGAACCTTGAGGATGTGAGTTGATTGAGAGAGAGGGTTCGTGAGTTGTGTTGGGATATAATACATGGAAATGATGAGATCTTGCAAATTACATCAATGCGAAATCACCAGAGAAATAAACGAGAAATAATAAGGACACCATAAATTTACGTGGTTCGGTCCGAGTATCGATACCTACGTCCACAGGGAGAGCTAGCAGCAAATAATCCACTATAATCGAAGAATTAGAGTTTACAATCACTCACACATTCGAGTGTTTCCCACACCTAGATTTAACCCCAAACCCAAAGTATTTATAAATAAACAACTCACTTGAACATAAACTCACGGTACAAAATTACTGCGTGTTCAAGTTGAAAACAAAATGCCAAAAACAAGAACTCATTTTCTTGATTGCGTGGGTGGCTTCACTTGACCTTGTGCGGCAGTGGCTCTACGTAGGGTTTCAGCAGCAACTCACTGAAGATAGAAGATGTACTAACCTATTTTATATGTGTGCCCAAAGAAGAAATTATTCTTTTATCTTTTATTTCCTCTTTTGTCTTGTTTTGCACATCCAACAAATTTCCTCATCCAATTTGAAATCTACTTGGAAAAACTTTATCAACAAATTCGATTTAACAAATCGTTATCCGAATTCAAACTCGAGACATTAATTTAACAATTCTCCACTTTGGCTCGATGTTTGAAGCCAACTTATGGTGCTCATCATCCATGCTGCTCTCCCAACGCCCCAACGGGCTTTCACTCTCCATAGATGCTAATAGAGCTCAAGCAGAGCTTGAGCTTTGCCAAAGGAGCAGACTTAGTTATCATGTCTATCGGATTATCTGCTATAGCAATCTTTTTGACAATAACATTACCCTTAGCTAAGACATCTCAGATGAAGTGGTACCTGATGTTGATATGCTTCGGTCGCTCATGATAAACTGGATTATATGCCAAATATGTCGCACCTTGGTTATCACAGTGTATATCCACAATTTTCTGTTCTAACCCAAAGTTCGAGAACAAACTTTGTAACCATATCGCCTCCTTCGCTACAAAGGTTAGTGCCATGTACTTTGCCTTAGTCGAAGACAATGCAATGTGATCTTGTAAGGACGCTTTCCAACTAACTGCACCACCCGCTAGCGTAAATACATATCCTGCTAAAGATATGCAATCATTCAAGTCATTGGCATGATCCGAATCCACAAAACTAGTGGTTTCACTGCCATTGCTATCCCTTCGTTACACTATACCCACATCCGTTGTCCCCTTCAAATATCTGAGGATCCACTTCACAACTTCCCAATGAGTTTTACTAGGACACTTCATATAGCGACTAACCATGCTCACAGCTTGTGAAATATCAGGCCTATTGCATACTATAGCATACATAATATTACGTACGGCACTAGAATAAGGAACACGGGACATATGCTCCCCTTCCTCCTCAGTTTGCAGTAATAATTTATCTGAAAGTTTAAAGTGCTTCGTTAAAGGTGTACTTATAGATTTTGCTGACTGTATATTAAAACGTGCCACAATCTTCTTAGTATATTTCTTTTGAGATAGACGTAAAAATCCTGCAATCTTGTCACGCAAAATCTCCATACCCAATATTTTATTTGCAGCACCTAAATCTTTCATCTCAAATTCAGCATTCAACCGCCTCTTTAGCACATCAATATCAAACATATTCTTAACTGCTATTAGCATATCATCAACATATAAGAGTAAATAAATCAAAGAACCATTCTCCAATCTCTTATAGTAAACACAGCTATCCATTTGACTTTTTGAATAGTCTTGATTAGCCATGAAAGCATCAAAACGTTTATACCACTGCCTAGGAGACTATTTCAGCCCATACAAAGATTTCTTCAACAAGCAAACATGATCTTCCTTACCTAGAATAGCAAATCCCTCTGGTTGCTTCATGTAAATCTGCTCCTCCAACTCACCGTGAAGAAACACAGTTTTCACATCTAGTTACTTTAACTCGAGATCCTACGAAGCAACTAGGCCAAGTAAAACACGAAAAGAAGTATGTCTTCCCATATGAGAGAACACCTGATTGTAGTCAATGCCCTCACGCTGTGTATACCCCTTCGCCACAAGTTTCACCTTATACCTTGATGCCTTAACACCAGGAATGCCCTTTTTTCCGTTTAAAGACCCATTTACTTTCAACAATCTTTTGGCTCTTGGGTACTTTGACCAACTCCCATGTCTGATTTCGATGAAGTGATTCCATCTCTTCACTTATAGCCCCTAGTCATTGTGATGACTTCGAACTAGCCATCGCCTCAGAGTAAGACGAAAGCTCATTTGTCTCCACCTCATCACCTACAATCAATGCATAAGCAATATTTGTATAACTATAACGTATCGGTGATTTAATGTGCATTCTCTGTCTATCTGCGACTATAGTGTGTTGCGGCTTTGCTAGTTCTTCACTATCACCAACTTCAGGATTTGCGGCTTCATCTGCAGTCTCAACTTCTATTACCTTCGAGGTCTCTGAAGTCTCCACCTGAAGCTCCACCTCACTAATGACACCATGATCTGTCTTCTCTGTTGGTTGTGTCTAAAAACTCCTCCGTTGAAGCATTGCAATCTTGTTGAAGATCACATCTCTGCTGATTAGAAAACAAGGTGATCTGGGAACAGTGCACCACAGCCGATAGCCTTTCACCCCATGTGCATTACCCAGAAATATGCACATCTTTGCCCTCGGCTCAAGCTTACCATCACTCACATGAGCATACACAAGACATCCAAATATACGTAATTCAGAATAATCAATAGGTTTCCTTGACCATATGTCCTCAGGAGTCTTCCACTCGATAGCAGATGATGGAGATCGATTAACCGGTAACATGCCACGTTCACTACTTCAGCCCAAAATTCATTACCAAGTCTTGTATGCAAAAGCATGCATCGAGCTCGCTCAAGTAAAGTTTTGTTCTTCTGTTCTGCCACGCCATTCTTCTGTGGTGTCCCAGGTACTATGCGTGTCTCACAATACATTCTTTCTTGCAGAATTTCGTAAAATCTTTACCACAAAACTCCATGCCATTATCGGTTCTCAGGCACTTGATTTGTTTATCTGACTGCTTTTCAATCAATGTCTTAAATTTCTTGAACTGATCAAACACATCATATTTGTGCTTTAGAAAGTAAACCCATACCTTCCTTGTGACATCCTGAATTTCTAGTATTGTTTTCAATTGAAAAAATTGGGCCTTTCATCGACGCGTCTATAATGCTATTCTCAGAACCGATCACTTGTGAGATAACTAGACTATCTGGGGAAGTTATTAAAAGATTTTAATGCAATGGACTTGAGAATTCGACCAAAAGTTGACTGCTCGACCGTGTTAGTCTGTAAGGGTCATTACAGTATTGTCAAAATTGATAAGAGATTAGGGATATGTCGATTCAACTGAGATGGGTGATCAAGGTGTGGGTGATTCCAGTTGATTCCAGTTGCAAAATTCTCATCGATCTGCACTAGACTGATTTTCTGTCGTTTTGGATACCCTGTGCTCGTATTTGAATTCTTGAGATTTTCACGACAATCGAGAGTTGCCAATGTGTCGAGTGGGTTCATCGTGGCTTGAAGAAAATCGACCATGGGTCATTTGCACTAAAAATTTCTAAAAGCTACCCGGTAGCCTAGGTTATACTAAAAATGCGATGAGTGGAAATTAACCGTGAATTTGAGCTCGATTTCAGAAATTGAATATTCTGTCACGTCACAATAAATTCTAGAAGTATCAACTTAGTCTCAGAAGATTTTTCTGCAACCCGAGACTTTTTGGGAAAAAGTGGATTGTTTTGATTGCAAATATGGGAAGCATGATCGATATATGGGTGGGGATAAATATCGATTTGATCGATAGTGGATTGATTGAATTTATTAGGACTGAATTGGATGAGATCAAGCACGAACGAGTGTCCAATTGAGAGAAATATGTATTAAATTCGTGTGGCCCCTTGCCCTATGGTCTTTGGACCATTTCAAGGTTGCAAAGAGAGGCATTGGTGGCCTAAGGACAGTCAAGGAACAACACTTGGCCAAGGATAAGTTCAAGGGGACAAAGCATTGGAAGATAAGGAGTGGTGGAGCCCTTGTCTCCTTATCCATCTCTCTCTCTTCCTCCACAAGCTAATCAGCCCTTCCTCAGCCTTCATTGTGCATTTTCGACTCCAAGCAAGCCAAGGAAGACCAGCCGGAGCAGCCACACCACCGCTGGACCGTTTTCCTCTATTTTCACTCCTGTCGGTTTTTGCTCCAGCTGACCTTTTGCCAAATATCTGAGTAAAAAGTCAACTTCCCGGATGAATCAGCGAACGAGCCACCCATCTCCATGACGAGGACATCCAAAGCGTTCCAAAGAGCCCAACCTCGCCCCGAACGGAGCCGCCGGTTGTCCCGTACGGCCATCCCAAGCTGTCGGTCGCCGGTCCGTTAGTCCCCTGGTTGCCTACACTGTTTCGCATTTTTCACGAGTTTCTCTCAATTCCGACCCTTCCTTTGCCCGTCCCAACCACCAGCACATCCCCCTTGACCCTGGGAGCCATCGGTTGCTGACCACCCACTCGCCAGAGCTCCAATCAACCCATTTTTTTTGTCGTTCAACCACCGGTTACCCCTCCAAGCCATCCACCGGTCCACTGTCATCATTCTCGCACCAAACCAGCTTCATTTCTTCTGTTTTGCAGCTCAAAACAGAAGAGGATTTTAGTGGGTTTCGAAGGTGCTTCTAGGCCCGTTTTGGAGGTGTTCCAGGCCTCGAAGTTTAGGCCTGCTTTGAGAAGAAACGTCGCCCGCGATGTTCCCGTCGGTTTGATCCAACCCGCTCGTTAATCAAGTGAGTTTTGCTCACTAATCCCTTATAAGTATGCTAATGATGCTTAGGGGTTGATTAGATTTAATTAAGTGCAACTAGGTGGATAGATTAGATTATAATAATTAAATTAAGGATTTACTTATGCATGTTAGGCAAATGATTAGTGTGCTTAGCAAGTAAACGCTCTATATCATTTATTGAACGAGTCTCAAGATTTTTCCGGGCTCATCTTGGCTTCCAATTAGGCACTATGGGCCTAAGTTGGATTTATTGCAATTATTTAAGAATTTTTGTAATCATTTAATTAATTAATTATTTTTCCAGAAATTAGATTAGGATGGTCAACGACCGGAATTTTATGCTGATTATCATGGTGTAGTTCATTTATTTAATTGAGCTTTATTTTATGCTGAAATAAATTATTTGTGATTATAGGATTATTTTCCTAAATTAATTAATTTTGATAATTAATTAGAAAATAATCGGACGTCGGTTGACAATGCCAAAAATGTTTTGGTGGACTACAGATAAATGTGGGATTTGTGGAAAGGAAAATCTTATATTTTGGCTAAGGCCGACTGTGTATTCACGCACGGGTATTTTTATCAGGAATTATAAAAATGGTGAATCAATTAAATGATCAATTATTAGCATGCTATGAAAGTATGGCTGGCAGCTTTTGGCGAGCATATATACATTTATCAGCATACTATGAAAGTATAGTTTGCAGCTTTTGGCGAGCATATATACATTTATCAGCATACTATGAAAGTATGGTTGGCAGCTTTTGGCGAGCATACATATATATATATATATATATATATATATATATATATATATATAGACACACACACACACACACACACACATTTATCAGCATACTATGAAAATATGTTTGGCAGCTTCTGGTGAGCATATATGATTCTTAGCATACTATGAAAGTATGTATGGCAGCTTCTGGCGAGCATATATAATATACTATATCGAAAATTGAGATAGCTCTCGGAGAGCATATATATATAGTATATTATCTCAGTAATTGAGGTAGCTTCTAGCGAGCTGTACTATCTATTATTGGCGTAGAGTGAGCAGTCCTGGACTATGGTCAGACTCATAGATAGTATTGATTGAGATGACCGGAGAATGGTCATGTTGACATGTAGTCAACTAGGTTGATTGATCAATGATTTCATCTGATGTTGTGAATTGATGTGGTTCCTGTATATCTAATATATACTGACTTGCAGGAAGGAACAGAGGCCAAGGTAAGTCCTCTAACTTGTGTGGTGCTTAGGCAGCCTCTAGAATGTATTGGCTTCCTAATCGGGTCTTAAGGAGTAGAACTCGCTGAGACGTTGTTTCACTGGTTATTGTATTCAGGTCCTTAGATAGCGTTGGTGAAGGACGAAAGGCCAAAAGAATAGAAGGTGAAGTTTGAAGAATTGACAGTCCTGTCCGACTAGTTAGTCATAGGACAATTCTCTTTTGATGGAAGTTGGTTCATTTCTATAGACGTTGTTTTATGAAACGATGGTTTAAAACCAAATTTAACAATTCGCCTTCTATATATTTGTACTATGATTTGCAATGTGTATAAGTGTGGTTGCTTTCAAAGTGTGAAAATTTAGAGTTCTACTTTCCTATCCTATTGTTTTATTGTCTGGGGATTTTTATCTGCTTCCACATGCATATTAAAAAGAAAGGGGTCGGCGATGTGTTATGGGACGTCCTTATTAATCAACCAAGGTGAGGGATGGGCGCGTGCCTCAGGATCAGGGCGTGATATTCCTCGAATAATCGTCAATAAATGTCAGCATATATTGGGCACCTCCTTTCGAAGGAATCGAAGACGGGCCCTAGATGTCTGAATGAATATATTCAACTGGTCTTTTGGTCGAATGAATAGCTGTAGTAAACTTAACTCGGTGCCGCTTCCCAAAGATGCAGTGATCACATAAGTCCAGCTTTCCTGTCTTTTGACTCTTTAACAACCCCCTTTCACTCAGCATCGTCATACCTCCCTCGCTCATGTGCCCTAAACGCATATGCCATAATTGAGTCAAGTTAGAGTCTGACTCACCTGATGAAATTGCAACGGTTGCGGTCACGGTCTCTCCCAGTAACTAATATAGAGTATTCACTTTCTTCATTTTCATCACTGTCATAGCACCTCGAGAGATCTTTAGTACTCCACCTTCAATGGTGTACCTACACCCGATGTCATGAAGTGTCCCCAGAGAAATAAGATTATTCTTGAGCTCCGGTACATGTCTCACATCTGTCAATGTGCGCACCACCCGATCGTGCATTCGAATTCGAATTGTCTCTATCCCCATAGCCTTACATACTACATTATTCCCCAAAAGAACCCTACCACCATCTACAGCCTGGTAAGTAGTAAACCAATTCTTATGAGGCGTCATATGATAAGAACACCTCGAATCTAGCACCCATTCGTCTCTTGACAAAGCAGTACTCACTTATAAAATAGCTTTTGCATCACTAGTGCTCCCCTCGGCAACGTTTGCCACACCACCTGTGGCATTCTGGCTATCAACTTTATTCCTCCGCTTTTGACAATCTCTCATGATGTGTCCCTCCTCGTGATACTCAAAGCACTTCACGCGTCCCTTGGACTTTCTATGGTGTGATTTCGATATGCTTTTACCTCTGCTGCTACTAGGCCTTCGATGTTGTTCTCTACCCCGAATTGTTAGTGCTTGCGCTACTCCTTGCGCTAAACTGTCATATTGCAACTTTCTTTGCCACTCCTTAGAGAATAAGGTGGACTTTACCTCTTCTGAGGTAATTGTAGTACACTCTTGCAATAGTGAATCAGTAGAGTGCTCCCATGACTCTGGTAAGGAGGCTAACAACATCATGCCCTGTTCTTCATCATCAAGTATCTTACCGACGTTCTTCAGATCCATTATGAGTTTATTAAATTCATCTAGATGGGTTCTGATAGACGTACCTTTAGTATATCTAAATTGAAATATCTTCTTCAACATGTACAAGCGATTGTTCAAACATTTCTTCACATAGAGTGCTTGAAGTTTTGCCAATAATGTTGTGGCATCCTTCTCCTCAGCATCCTCTATTAAGATCTCATTTGACATATTTAGCATGATTATGCTCTTTGCTTTTTCCATTAGCTCTACCTTCTTTGAGGCTTTCATTATAATAGTCAACTCATCTTCACTATCAAGTGCCTTGGCCAAACCTTGAGTTGTCAATAAAGCTCGCATTTTTATGCTCCATAACACAAAGTTGTTGCTCCCGTTAAATTTCTCAATTTCAGATTTCCTCTTAGACATAATTGCAATAACAGAATTTCCAGATAATAATCAGAAAAGAAAAAGCTCCAAATCACAATCAAGAAATCTGATTCCAAGCTTTGATACCAATTGTTGGGATATAATACGCGGAAACGACGAGATCTTGCAATTTACGTCAATGCAAAATCACCAGAGAAATAAACGAGAAATAATAAGGACACCGGAAATTTAAGTGGTTCGGTCCAAGTATTAGTACCTACGTCCACAGGGAGAGCCAGCAACAAATAATCCACTATAATCGAAGAATCAGAGTATACAATCACTCACACGATCGAGTGTTTCCCACACCTACATTTAACTCCAAACCCAAAGTGTTTATAAATAAACAACTTACTTAGACATAAACTCATGGCACAAAATTACCGTGCGTTCAAGCTCAAAACAAAACGCTGAAAACAAGAACTCCGTTTCTTGATCACGTGGGTGGCTTCACTTGATGTTGTGTGGCAACAGCTCTATGTAGGGTTTCAGTAGCAACTCACTAAAGAAAGAAGACATATTAATCTATTTTATATGTGTGCCCAAAGAAGAAATTATTCTTTTATCTTTTATTTCCTCTTTTGTCTTGTTTTGCACATCCAGCGAATTTCCTCATCCAATTTGAAATCTACTTGGGAAAACTTTATCAACAAATTCGGTTTAACAAATCGTTATTTGAATTCAAACTCGAGACATTAATTTAACAAGTTGAGTGAGTTAAGAGAGAGAGAGAGAGAGAGAGAGAGGGATCGTGAGCTAGACGTCTAGAGCCTAATTTCGGGTTTTGTTTATAATTAAAAATAAAAAATTAAATGGTTGGCTCTGTACTTGAAATAAGAAACCGAAGATCAATCCGAGCGGTTTTGATTCGGATGATTTCTTTTTGCTCATCCCCACGACTAACAACAATACTTCACTCTTTATCAAAGCTTTCGTGTTTAATTGGTGTTGAGTGAAGGTACAATTCCTAAAAATTGTAAAAATATTATAAAATGGTAAAAAATTTAGGGGTGAAGTAAAGTGCCATAAAATTAAGAGTTAATATCACGAAAATCATCAAATTAGTGCGTTTGTGATAAATTTATCCAAAATTAATTTTCAACCGTAAAAAAATTTCAAATTAGTAAACATGTGACGAGTTTGTCTCAAACTAATTTTTTGACCATAAATAACCTCAAACTGGTATATTTGTAACAAATGTATCCTTCATTATTTCCGTTAAATTGGATTAATATCACAAAAAATTACAAAACTACTACCCATGTGAGAAACTTAGCATAAAACCTCAAACTGTTGTAACTGTCAACTATCATATGTCATATGACTCAGAAATTTGACAGAGAAATTTTAACGAATACTAAAGGATGATAAATTTGTCACAAGTATAATAATTTGAGGTAAATGTGTTATGATTATACTAGTTTGGGCTTTTTCATGGTATCCTAAATTAAAGTATGTCCAAACTAATGTATAGGAAGCAATATTATGTCCGCTTGGACAGTTCATGGGAACTAGTCCTTAAATGAAGTAGTAAAGAGGAATGCTACTCTTTAAGGGCACGGTCTAACCAGGATCTCTACCAATAATGATGCTAAAAATATCAGAAAAGGAAGCATATTAAGTGCGTAAAATGTTGAGAATTTCTCCAGTTGCTTATATTTACCAAAAGCAGGCTCGTATGATGGTGAAATTTAAGACAACAATCAAAATCTTTCATATGTATGCACCTCCACAACAAGCTTCACCGCAACCTCGTACACTTGTTTTTGCGACGTGGACTCGGCGAAAGTTTCATCCAACTCGTAGTTTTATGTATCCTCGTTAGTCTTCTGCAATTTCAACATTTTCAACTAATCATGGTAATACATAGGACTTCAATCAGTGCATCATGCAAAAGAACAAACCGCCTGTATATTGCCAATGCGTCTTTTGCTTTCTAGGAGCAATATACGTGAATTGTTTACTCTTAGATAAAAGTATTTTCTTTTGAGGAGAAAAGAGTATTTTCTTTTTACTTTTTTTCTAAAATTTATTGTATTCTAAATGCTATGAAAAATTTGCATTCGAAGTTATGTGTCAACATTTAACTATCATAAAAATTTTGAAAGTTCCAAATTAAAAGAAAAATAGGTCAAATTTTGTGAATTGCTTGATTTAGATTAAATAAAAAGTAAAACTCGTTTTAGATAATTACCAAACAATTCGCTTGGAATCAATAGACCATACATGTAATGGGAATATAACATGAATGATTGACATACCCTAGTTAATTATCTTTTCTTGAGTTAAATGCCAGTAAAAAATTAAGACTTTGTAAGTAAATAGAAAATGAATGAACCAATAAGATGTCGGGTCAGATGGTAAAAAGGTTTACTCTTTTTTTTTTTGGTCGGAAAAAAAGGTTTGCTCCTCTTGTGATGTTAGATTTGGGCCTTGTTAGGAGCATTCCCGAAAGAAAATCTCATGCACCAGAAAGATGAGAGAGAGGGTGAACATAAAATTGTCAAGGATGTGCAGCAGTCATGGTGCGCAAAAGCTAATCGGAACCATTTGACCTGAATCTTTAATTTAAGGCGACGATTAACTATATAACATTTCTTGTAACATTTCGGGCAATCCTGATTCTCAACTCAATATGCCTAAGAGGGAATTTCGTTTTGCGTCAGTAAACATGTTAAGTCGATAACAAGTTTCAAATATCGATGGTAAGTCGTAAAACTTGACCCTTAATTATAAGCGTGGTCAGTATTTGTAACTTATGAAATAAATAACTATTTTACCATCAACAAATTTAATGACAGATTGGCACTTATTTTTAGATTATACAAATAATCACATAATTGTTTGTAAGTGACCGTGTGACATCCCAGATTTTCAACTCTATTTTCCACTGAATAAATCGAGCATTTCATTGACGCGTCTATAGGGCTGTTCTCAGAGCTTATCACTCTCAATATACCTAGACTATCTGGGGAAACCAATAAGGATTTTAGGGCAAATTGACTTGAGAATTCGACTAGGAATCGGCTTTTCAACCGTGTCTATTTTTAGAGGCCATTGCGGCATAGTATAAAATCGATTTGAAATTAGAGATAGGCTGGTTCGACAGAGATGTGTGGCTAATCGTGGGTGACACCATTAAATTGGAAAATTCTCGTCGACCGGCACTAAACTGATGAAGAGGAATCATCGAATGTCCTCGAATTATGTCTGTTTTCTGGATTTGGAAAAGTGTGAATTTTCAAGAACGGGAATTTATTGTTTTGATACCCTGTTATCGTATTTAGATCATTGGGATTTTCACGACAACTGAGAGTCGCCAATGAGTCGAGTGGGTTCATTGTGGCTCGAAGAAAATCGACCACGGGTCATTTGCACTAAAAATGCTTGAAAGTTACCCGTTAGCCTAGGCCACGCTAAAAACGCACCGAATGTAAATTAATCGTCAATTTAAGTCCGATTTCAAAATTGAAGATTCTGTCATGTCATAATAAATTCTAGGAATGTCGACTCAATCTCAGAAGATTTTTCTGACAACCGTCACTTCTTGGAAAAAAAAGTCATTGGTGGACTGTTTTTATGCAATTGAAGCCGGGGAATTATTCAGGTTGCGAAATTGAGAAGCATGAAGGATTCTTGGATGAGGAAAATTATCAATTTGATAATTGAGATATCAATTGATTTGATGAGAGCCGATTAAGAGAGAATCAAGAAAGAATTAGTTCCAATGGAAGCTTTATTCTTCAAAATTCGTAATCCCCCACACCCTAGCCAAGTTTGGACCATTGGAAAGGTTATTTGTGGTGTTGGTATGGCTAAAGGAGGGCTAAGGATTATACTTGGCCTAGGTTGATTATAGGAGATATTTTGTGGAAAATATCAAGCTAAGGGGCCCTCCACCTCTCACCTATCCCTATCCCCTCTCTCTCTCTTCCAACCGAAACCAAACCCTCCTCTCTCCCTCCATTTTCATGACCAGCAGCAAGAGGGATCGCCGGAAGCAGCTCGCTGTCGCGTTGGAGCCGAGACCGCCTTGCGTGCGTGCCGCCGTCACCCTCCACGTCCACCGTGAAGCCCTGACGTCCGGCTGCCCTCTTGCGACCCAGCTTGTTGTCCAGCAGCTGTTTCCAGTATGTGAAAGCCTGCCAAAGCTTCCTCCTCCGTCAGTTTGCCTCGGTTTGGACTCGAGACCGCCCCCGCTACCTTTCCTGAGCCTTATCGCGCCAAACCAACTCATTTCCTCCTGTTTTTGCTGCTCAAATAGCAACTCAGCAAGTGGGTTTCCAGTAGAGTTCTAGGATCATTTTGAAGTGTTCCGGGCCTAGGTTCCTAGGTTCGCTTTGGAGCTTTTTGTTCCCCGCGCCGTTCCCATCAGAATGATTCAACTTGCGTGTTATTCTGGTGAGTTTAGCTCACTAATCCTTGCTTAGTTTGCTAATGAAACTTAAAGGTTGATTAGTGTCAATTAAGTAGGATTATGTGGTTAGATTAGAGTAGATTAGTGATTATTAATTAATCGTGATGCATGTTAGGAATATGGCTAATGCATTTAGCTAGAGGATGGTCTATATTATTTATGGAATGCATCTCAAGATTTTTCCCGACTCGTCTCAGGCTTTAATTAGGCATTACAGGCCTAAAGTGGATTTTTAGTATTTATTTATTAATTTTCAAAATTAATTAATTATTTATTTATTTTTTCGAAAATTAGATAGGGATGGTCGATGATCGAAATTTTATGTTGATGATCGTGGTGCAGTCCGTTTATTTAATTGAGTTTTATTTTGTGCTAAATTGATTTATGAGTGATTTTAGGATTTATTCCTAAATTGAATAATTTTGGAAAATCAATTGAAGAATAACCGAACATCGGTTGATAGTACTAAAAATATTTCGATAGACTACAAAAAATGGTGGGATTTGTGGATAGGAAATTATAGTATTTTCGCTAAAGGCCGATTGTATACCCACACACGGCTATTTTTTATTGGGTATGGTAAAAATGGTGAATTGATGTAAAATCTAAATGTTGTATCATACCAGCTTGGTGACCATATAGGTCATTTTAGAGAATGGATGGTATGTAATGTCGGCTCGGTGACTCAATATGTCATTTTGGAGAATGGACAACATTTATATAATACCGGTTCGATGACCGTATAAGTCATTTTGGAGAATGGACGGTATTCAATGTCGACTCGGTGACCCTATAGGTCATTTGGAGAATTGACGACATGCCATAACGGCTCGGTGACACAATATGTGATTTTGTAGAATGGACGTTACGAAGAATATACTCGATATACAATGTCGACTCGGTGACTATAGGTCAAATTGTAGAATGGACGACATGCCATAACAGCTCGGTGACTCAATAAGTCATTTTGTAGAATGGACGTTATGATGGATATACTTGGTGACTTATAATGTCATTTCAGAGATTGATTCGTTTAAAATACTGGCTTGGTAACCCGATGGGTTATTTTAGAGAATGGACAATATTGATTTAAATGACCAAGAATAGTCTGTTTGACATGTTATCGAGTAGGTCAATTGATCATTGCTTTGATATGATGTTGTGAATTGATTGATTGAATGGAAATGACCGGTGAATGGTTTGATTGACACGTAATTGACTAGGTCGATTGATCGAATTATCGATCCGTGATGATGTGATTGGGTGCCTATTTGAACTGTGCTAATATGCATGGTGGAATCTGGGGCCAAGGTAAGTCCTCTGATTCGTGTTGTGCATAGGCAGCCCTAAGGTGTATTGATTTACTAATAAGGTTTTAGGGGGTAGAACTTGCTAAGACATTGTCTCATTGGTTATTGAATAACCATTTCAGGTCCCTAGATGCAGTTGACTTGGATTTTGAATATCTCGAAAGTCCGGTGCAGTTTGTTGAAGGCTCTAATTGGAGTGTGGAGAATGATAAAGAGGAGGACGGGGACCCGTAGCTTGTAGAACCCCACTTCTGCTTGTAGATCTTGTTTTAAACTGGCTTAATGTCAATTGGACTTAATAGTTCACCTCGTACATATAGGTGCACTAGTTTGCAATGTATATAAGAGTGAAGGTTTTTAAGAGTTTGAAATTTGGTCCTATTGTTCTATCCCAACGTTTTATTGTTTGAGGATTTATAATTGCTTCCGCATGTGCATATGAAAATGAAAGGGTCGGCGATACGTCCTGGGATATCGCAAATTTTTAATTGACCAAGGTGAGGGGTGGGCGCGTACCCGAGTATCAGGGTGTGATACACCGATCATTTACCAATCTAAACATCCACCAATCCAGTAGTAGATTACCGCTTGTTTTTAGATTTTACAAGTGGGCGCGTAATTATTTGCAAGATACCCATCAAATAATAATTTTACCATAAAAGACCTAAGCTTACCACTTATTTTCAGATTTTACCATAATTTTGCCCATCAAATAGTGTTGATTGATCACTCAATGAGTCGATTAATGACACATCATCAACTCTGTTATGAACTTTTATGTATACACACGCATAGTTGAATTTTTTTTTTGGTCAAAAGAGGTTTCTTTCATTACTTCGTAGAAACAAAACGAGGACATTTACCCAAGTCCAAACATAAAAGAGACGTAAGACAGTGAGAAGGATGAGACAACCAGTTCGTCGCAAGGGAATCGTCGCGACAAGCCTTCGCGATCCAGTCCGTGGCCCGATTCGTTTCTCTCGGACTAACGCCAACAGACACTCCAGGTAAAGAACCCAGCTGTTGTTGACAATCTGCCACCACCGACTGAACAGCCCAGGGAACTTCAGCCCGGCCCAGGATGGCATATGCTGCTGTCGAATTGTCGGTCACGATCTGAACAGGAACTGCTGTACTTGTTTGCCCCTGTTCGTTGAACTGAAGACCATCCGTGCGTGTCTTCTCCACGAAGTTCAGCCCTGCCTTTAGAGCTAGGGTTTCTATGACAAGGGCAGACGGAGCAAGGACTTTCTTGGCGAATCCACCCACAAGACGCCCATGATGGTCTCTGCAAATCCCAGCAACCGCTCCCTGTTTCGAAGTGCTACACCAAGACCCATCCACGTTCAATAGTTGAATTAGTTATAGCTTTTCTAAAGACCGTCAATGCTAGATAAGGGAAAAAACAAGCTTTTTATTATTTTATTTTATTTTTCTATCCAATCCCATATATATATTTTACAAGCTACTTTATGTGCAAAACCCTACTTCCTCACTTGCGCGTGCCCCTAGCACCCGAGAAGGTGGAGAATTGAACTCCCCACCTTATCCTTCCCAAATGAGAAAGGGAGTCATTAAGGCAATATCTAGTGGTTGCGATTTACAATTTAGAAACCTTTAACTTTTTCATTATTTTGATATCATTCTCTTTTTTCAATCTTAGAAACCTTTTAACTTTTTCACTATTTTGATATTATTCCCTTTTCTTGATTGATTTATGCTTTTCATCAGTCCACACAATTATGATCAAGTAATTACATGATTGCCAAACATATTTAATTAGAATTGTTAGTACCTATTTATACATTGCATGAATCCATTTTAATTTTTCAAAAAACATTAATGACGGACTATTAAGCTTTTTTATCTAATTAATGTAAACAATAAAGTAATATGTGCAGGGGAAATGGTAAAAGAATTGAGTTTTGTGATGGTATGGCCCAATCACAAAGCTTTATTTTACCCAACTTTCTTATTGTTTATAGTTATCGATTCTGAAGTACCACACAGTGGGCCCATGCAAAATTCACGAATCGCGTTAGGAGACAATTACGCGAGAAAAAGAGAAAGAAAAAGAAAATCAAAGGTAATACATAGTGTACTTGAATGCAATATGGACGGGCTGTTCAGCACTCATGTCAGATTTACATCAATGTGAATACATGAATGTCAATAAAGAAATAGAAGAGGAGGAATTTGCACTCAAGTATATGTGGACATGTGTCTGCACAAGTTTTGCGTTACCTTGAGTATTTCCATAAACAGAACTCTCAAGCAGATAACTCCGTTCCAGTATTCCCATATGAAGTTATGCACGAAAACTTTATTCGTCTGTTTTTCAAGGTAATTGTAGAAGGGATAAAATCCATGCTTTCGGAGATGATCATCTCACGGCAATGCCAACCGAAGCGACAAGCAAGCTCATCAGCCACATCATTTTGAATGATAGAATTACGGTGGATGATGGGGATGTGTGTTCCGACTCTTGACCACCTTGAGGAGGATCGCTAGATTCCTATCACAAGAAAACCAAAAACAAATTGAATTCACCGAGTCTGCCCTTAGCGTCAGCTTTCAATTGTAGATATTACCAAACTTGAAAGATTCGTAGTACAATTAAATTACAAACAAGTGATGAACATAATCTTCAAGAAATGGAACTCTGCAGAACCAAATGCAATTGGCTGTGTATGAGATGTTGCCAAAGAAATATAGAAGTGAATGGTCCTCATGTTGAATAATAAATGGAATTAGAGATGCAACAAATTTCATGACACAGAAAGCTACATTTAAAAGATGAAACTATGGATTAGAGAATCACTTTAACGGTAGAGAACAAAGTTCAGGCCGTCGCACGATGAATATCTGATTGCTCGGTTTGTCTTCCTTGTAGGCATCCTGATTCCTATGCCAAGTCCATAATGCAATAGCAAATATATTCTGCTCAATTGAACTATGATGTTACCAATGACAATGTGCAGTAAAAAAAAAGTACTACAAACTTTTTCTAATTCATGCTGGTCTGTCAACTAATTTGAACTGAAATAATTCTCAACTAAAAGAAGAAAAAGGGAACTTAGATTTTCTAATCCAACAGCTCTTATTCAAACTTACACTCAGCTTTTGTTAGATATGGAGTTCATAGGAAGAGATGCTTCAGATAGTGAGGAGACATGGATGTATCTTTTCAGCTGAGGAAGCATGTTTAACGTGGCAAGAGTCACTTACTGCAGCAAACTGAAGCCCAGCTCAATAAAGGTCGCTGTGGCCTCTCCACAATTGACATACCAACAATGTTCTATATGGACTATTCATACAAGCTAAAAACAGCAAGTGGACAGATAGTGATAACGATAATTTAAACTCCTTATGGGGTACACCTAGGTTTGGACAATTAAAATAAGTGTGAAAAAGGTGCTTGGCCTAAAATTTGACAACCACATCTCGAGTATTCCATGTCCAAAGCCGCTTTCTCTGTACGCACTCCACTCAGGTTGCTTGCTCCAGCAGAATTTGCCTTTGGCGGGGCCATTGGAGAAATTCAGAGGACACAATTCTCCAAACTCGGGCTTGTTGTCCTCAGGTTTAGGACACTTTCCAGGGTCATCTGCAAAATCAACGTCAACTTTCTCGATATTGCCACCATCCCCAACTGTATAGTCGCAGACTCTGTTCATCCTCTCATATGCATGAACCTGCAAACGAGAACCCACTTCTCATGCAACTAACTGATAATGATAAAGAGCAAGCCACATAGTGTTGGTTCTCCCACTCGACTTTTGTAGAAATGAAAATCCAAGAATCCAAATTCTCCTCTCTTGCCACTTTGATCTATGTCTTTATTTTCTAATCTTTAGGCTAGTGGATTGCAATACATAATGAAAAGACATCATGGTGAAATATTAATCTCAGGGTTGTCTGAGAAGAAACCCGTATCTGGTGACAGAAAGAGAACATGTCGCTAGTCATATATGAGCATCACATGCAATAGCTCTGGTTTCAGTTCAACATCGTTTCAATTTTCAAGATTCTAAAGTTAAAATGGGGATTCCAATGCCAGACTAAATAACAAGAACTCACAAGAGGCGAAAGCATCGCAATGCCGTCATGAAATTATCGTAAGTTCTTTCCTCCTCACGCAGGACAATAAATGCACATATTACAAGGGAAGGAGCATTAAGTTTCAAAGTGCAAAAACTTTAAGCTTCCTCATGTCACGTACTTACATGGCAATTGAACATGATATCGACTTTGTATTGATAAAGAAGAGCTTCCATTTCTTGCCTCATGCATTCAAATTCCTGATAATGGGAGTTATAGCTATTGTACCACGGTGGATGCCAAGCAGCAACTACCCATGGGGCTAAACTGCGATTCACTCGATGTAAGTCATCCATCAGCCACGAATACTGAGCGCCTGAAAGGGCAAACTTATGTCAAAACAGTGTCAGAAGATGAAAGTTATAAATCATCCCTCAGCCGGGTACATGGCTCTTCTTTGTACTGTGACTAAGTTGCAAAGTGTAATGCAGGATTTAGTCATGTACCAGTTGTGTTGTAGTCGACATAGGCTCCAAGCATAATAAAGTGTATTCCTCCAGCATTGAAGGAGTAGTAGAAACTGCTGTTGGAACGACTCTCCTCTGATGGAACGGCAAATCTTGTTAGGTACGATTGGAAGGTGATCCCATTAACTTGGGGCTCAATTTCGTGGTTGCCCTCTATGACCATCATAGGCACTCTTGATGTCAATGGCTCCATGAACCTGAAATTGAAATTTGTTCATTCTTGGTGAATTCAAACAAGGGAGTCGCAAGAGCATTATTATGTGCAGTTGCAGAGACCATAAAAATGAACGGGCATACCAAGTCATCCTTGTCGTTCTACCTCTGCTCTAATCCATGTATAATGTAGATCAACATACCAAACCATCAAGTATAAAAAGAGACAAAGAAGGCAATACTCATGCAGATACAACAATATCAAGTGTGAACTACATCTTAGAAGAAGTATATGGTATTCATATTGGTGTGGCAATGTTTGGTCTTTCTGACTTCAAATTGTTTAGCACTTGCACCATGATGGAGATGCTTCATCTTAAGCTTGTATCACAAACTATACAGAATATTTGACTGGTCTCATAAAAACAGACCCATGAGAGGATGTGAAGGCGCAGAGCATTTACCTTCCCCGGCCATCCCAGCAAGGTTGATATGTCTCTCTAATGGGTGCATTTGGAAATGAACAAGAGAAGCATGAAGCACATTGTCCCCTAGTGGTGAGATACTGGTTTGCATAAGTCAAGTCTCCAACCATCAAAACCAAGGCTGGATCATTTTTGATCACATGATCTATGGTTGTTGAAGAATTGCTCGTGAGACCTAAATCTCCAATAACCGCTATATGAGTGGGATATGCATTTGGACTGGGTGAGGACATGGTCTTGAAGGAATATTCATCGCTCATTGCTGGAACAGAACTGTCGCCGCACTTAAAATAATAAGTCATAGCAGATTTAAGACCTGTGAAGGAAAAAAAAATTCAGTAGATCAGGGAATAAGTAATTTGAATTGTTATCAAGCAAACTGTCAGTATCATAAAATGCATAGACTGGTGGCAGCACCCGAGATAAAAGGAAAAAAGAAAAACGGGCACATGCCACATAAAATTCTTTTACATTTTGAATTGCAGGACAGCCTAAAGAAAATTTGTTAATTTGGTCAAACCTTAATGTTTGATGGAGGGTGAAATGGTAAGCAAAGAGATCAATCTTTTTTCTACGCAATAGAACTATTAATGTAATATTGTCTTCAGATTCTTCAAACTAACAATTGAAGTGAACACAGAAGACAGAGTACTGAGATCACTTACGAGCTTTCTTCTTGTAGAGAATCATTTTGCTGAAGAAGTACTCTTTATCAGCTTTCTTCTCATAGTGAATCAATCAATTGCCATATTGAATCCAAACATAATTGTGTTGTAATTTAGGTTGGCCTTCATTGTGAAATACTTATTACTCAAGCATTATCATACAAAATGCATGATCACCATCTTGGTAATATGAGAGCAGCTCACATGAAAAAAGAACAGGAAAAAATTGACGATAATAGGCAGCATGGGACACTAAGCAATTACAGTTAAAATAGCGTCTATCAACTGAAGCTTCTCATTCACCTTAAAGCATCTACCTGCAGAATCCATTGAATTCAATTAAAAAAGATGGTCCCTAGACCTCTTTCAGAAAATGCTATCTTAGTTCCAGTTGCAAGGGTAAGTTCAAAAGTAGAGTGGAGCCAATGACAGCAAATGAAGGAATTCATCGCTCTCATTTAAGGAATACATAACACCAAAGGGCAAAAACACTGACAATCCAGATCATGTTTTCCGATGTGTCAGGAAGGAGCTTTAAGTTATGCAATGGAAATCAAAAACCTTATGTCGCATTTCACCAATTTCCAGTTACCTTCAAGTCTGACGTGATGAATAATGCCAGGAGTGTAATTCAAGAGCCCCTTGAACGGGTACAGTTGACTGTAGACAGCCGACATGCCATCTTGCTCTTGCTTGTGTACTTCCCACTCTCCGTGCCGTACCAAACTTCACTGGTGATGGACGATGGATCGAGCGGCGTCACATTCTTGCCAATCTGAGCATCCCCTTGAAGACACGGATCAACTCATTAACCCGACCAACATCGAGATCTATTTGGACTTCTTCAAACATACAAACAAATAGATTTCACTGGCCACCCCTGTACTCGATGAACTCATGCGCAACATATCACATAAGGCGTAAATGCAATACCAACTTGGTCATCGCAAACGTCCACATTATCCCACATGAAGAAACGCACTAGATCACAAAAGTTAACCACTTGTCGAGTTCCAAGAACTGTTAGAACCATACTCAAAACTTGCACATATTCCTCAAGCTCGACCACTCTGATCCTACAAACCTTACAAAGAACAAGATTGTGAGGGAAATCGAGTACCTGTGATCCAAGAGACCCACATCGAGCTAGGATCACTGGACAGCGCGAGCGAAATCTGCTCAGGGAACGAGGAAGTGACGTTCTTCTTGAGCCTCGGGTCATCCATCGGCAAGTCGTCGCTGCCCATGCGGAGGGACGGGTCGAAGCGGCGGGTGACGGGTTCGAACGGACAATCGAGGGTCGTGGGTATGGCGCCGCCGCCCTACCCCATCACGGCCATCATGGCCGCCGCTTGCGCGAGCGCGAGAATGGCGATCAAATGCGTCAACACTTCACGGGCTTCCATAGTTTCAACGTCTCTTGTTCTGCCCCTTACTCTCTTTTTCGAAGGTTTTAGCGTGGGAAAAGCAGAAGGGTAATCATACTTTTGGTTAGGAGATTGATGTGGAAGCTTTGGGATCAGCGGGAGGAATATGCTTGTCTCGGTTTGGTGCCATGTGGTGGTGTTCCTAGGTTCGGATGCCTACTGGAGATGTCTTAACCTGACGCTCATGTGCAAACCTCCGCGCCAGCATTCAACAATCGCTTGAAAAAAGGGTCAAATGACGCCCCCACCCTCTCATGTCGGATCCTGAGAGAGACGACGGATTGCAGGCAATAGTGGATACTCTCGTATGGAATTTACGCTCCGCGCGGCCCGACTCTATCCATGGCGACTTGATTTCCAATTTCTCATTTATTTTTATTTTTTTGGTGAAAGGTAATAGATATATTTTTCATTTACTTATGTTGGGACCAAAATAAAAAATGGACTTCATAAATCGGTCTCATAAATGCATATTGCTAAAAAAGAGTTCATAACTTAATTGGTCCCAAAAATGGAGCTCGGATCAATATCATTCTACACGCACCCACCATTCGATAGCAACAATCTCACCACGCATCATTAACACCAGCCATTTCACTCGAATCTATAGTAAGCAATGATATCCTTCGCATCAACGACTTGTGTTGGGACTAAAATAAAAAATGGACTTCATAAGTCGGTCTCACAAATGCATATTACCAAAAAAGAGTTCATAACTTAATTGGTCCCAAAAATGGAGCTCGAATCAATATCATTCTACACGCACCCACCATTCGATAGCAACGACCTCACCACTCGTCATTACCACCAGCCATTTCACTCGAATCTGTAGTAAGCAATAAAATCCTTCGCATCTAGAGGAGAAATATTCTTATTTTTGAACGACTTATATTGAGACTAAAATAAAGAATGGACTTCATAAGTTGGTCTCATAAATGCATATTACCAAAAAAGAGTTCATAACTTAATTGGTCCCAAAAATGGACTTCATAAGTGGTTCTCATGAAGTCCATTTTTGACATTTTTGACAAAAAGTAGCATGATGACCTAAATTAAAATTGGCAATATCACACATAAGGAGAGTTTTTGTACGTTGCCTATGTTTATTTTGAAAAACTTTGCTCGTATGTAAAGATAATTCTGATAATGAGATATCAATATTTTAAATCATATGGAAAGAGTGAGGGGAGAAAACCTGTAGGTTTTAGGTGGTTAGAGAGAATAGCTAACATATGCAATTCTAAATTCTGCCCTGGGGTATTGCTAATATTGCATAGTTATTGATGAGTGCTGCTCCATTTTGCTTTACTGTTTTCGCAAATTCACTGATAATGGTCCACTGTTCAATATGTGATCTTCACGAAATCTCTTGCCAGCAACGTGTTTGAAGCGCCGTTTACAATTTTTCTTAATATATTGATTTGTTTAAATTCGATGCCAGTCCACAGGTTCAACTCCGGTGCTTAGTTAGCATTTTACATTAATAATCACGCGGAAATATATAATTTGTCCTGAAAATTTATTAGGAAATTAGTTTGTTTGTTTATTTATTTATTTTTTTAGGTGGGCGCCCAGGGGGAGGATGTTTGGAAATTAGTTTAAGGGTCATATATTTCCCAAAAAATAGTATGATGACCAAAATAAAAAAATGGCAAGAGTATATACAAGGACATTTTCGCAAGTAGTCCTTAATGAAAGGGAAGCACATGAAGAACCATTTTAAGAACATGAAAATCCATCATCTTGCTTTACTCTGTGCTTATTTTCACATTAATTATGTTGTAGCCTATACAGCATGCTGCGATCTATGACCGTTCCACGGTGCAAGATCATGTCTCAATCCACATCGAGAGTATGCTTCCTAGTATGCATGCCACTTCACCAGAGCATAGTATATTTTGTCATGTCCTGATCCTCCGAGCATGTGCCCATTCCTTTACGGTCAATTAATGGCAATGTCCCAGGACGCATTGCCGACCCATTCATTTTAATACGCATGCGGGAGCAAATAAATAATCCCCAAACAACAATAAGATGGGATAGGAAAGTAAGGCCATAATTTTTAAAACCAACAACATCACACTTATATATATATATACATATAACAAACCGAGTCATATATATACAATACAAGCCACTCTATTCACAAAGTCTACAAAACAGGGGGGTTTCCAAACAACTACGAGTCTTCATCCTCCTCATCGTCTCCTTCCACACTCCAACTGAAGCCTATAGTGGAATACAGCGGGGATCCTGGAATTTCAAGGTCAAGCTCTACTGCTTCTACAACCGAGCCTTCAAGAGAATCTGTTGTGTCTTTCCTAAAAGCAACCTCCAGCACATATAGAGGTATCTCAGATTTTAGTACGGGACCCTCTTTTTGGCCATCTTGAGCCTGGCGATACCATAATTTGTATCAGTGGGGTACCTTTTTGGGTAGACCCGCATCAACCCATACTATGGACCTTACCAACTCATAGGTCTAGCCCCTAGGGCTCCCATGCAACGGAATGTAAGACGTCTATTTAGTGACTTTCCTCGGTTGACCATAATGCTCAGAAGGAGCTACCATCTAAGGACCTAAAAATGTTATCCCACGACGGGGTGAGACGATGTCTCAACAAGTTCAACCCTCTAAGCCCTGACTAGGAAGAAAATATGCCCAAATGGCTGCCTCAGCACAACCATGAGATAGAGGACTTACCTTCACCTCAGATTCTTCCTGCAAGTTAGTCTAATTCAAATGCTTACAAATCACATCAACCAATCACATTAGATCGAATCATTGATCAATCGACTCAGTCGATTACATGTTATCATGACCACTTCTCGGTCAACCCACTTAATACTATCTATAAGGTCCTACCAAATTAGAACTGCTCACCCTAAGCTAGAGATAGATAATATAGCTCGCCCAAAGCTGATAATAGATTATATTGATCGCCCAAAGCTGATAATAGAGTATACTGCTCGTCCTAAGCTGATATATCAATGCCCGTAGGTGGATATAGTATACTACTAACGCTCATCAGAAGTTGACCACAAGGTATATTGCTCACCCAAAGCTGACATATCGCCCACAGGCAGATATAGTATATTGGTATATTGCTCACCCAAAATTGACATATCGCCCACAGGCAGATATAGTATACCATCCTGACTATCAAACAAATTTGTCATTTTTATCATATTCGATAAAAATACTCGTGTGTGTGGGTACACGATTGGCCTTAGCCAAAATACATCATTCTCACTTTTGCAAATCTCACTAATTTTAATAGTCCACAAAAGAATTTTCGCATTATAAACTGACGCTTGGTTATTTTCCCATCAATTACTGAAATTAAATAATTTTGGGATAAATACCCAAAATTGCAAATAACACTCAATTTGCACAAATTTACAGTCAATTAAACAAACGAATCACACCATTGCAATCAGCACGAAATTCCGATCACCGGCTATGCCGGTCTAATTTCTGTAAAATAAATAATCAATTAAGTAATTACAGAAAATAATTATTAAATGCCAATAAATCACACTTAGGCCCGAAAAGCCTAATTAAAAGCCAAGATGGGCCCGAAAAATTTCCAAACCACTCTAAATAAATACTAGCGTTTGTCTAAGCTCTAATTACACAACTCTAATAACCTAACATGCAATAACGGTTAATTAAATTGCTAATTTATTCTAACTACCCACCTAATCCATACTTACTCTAAACTAATCAACCCTTAAACATCATTAACTTACTAAGCAAGGATTAATGAGTTAAACTCACTTGTTAAAAGATCCGCTCGGATCAAAACAGCGGGGGCACGAAGGGGGTCGAGGAACTCCAAAGTGGAACTACCAACCAAGGTCGGGAATGGCCTGAAAACAACTTGAATAGTGTTGAGAAACCCACTAGTTTTTTACTTATGTGGATGGACTAATCTTGGCCGAGAAAGGGGCTGCTCTAGTGGTTGATTGAGCTGAAAATAGTGAGAGAGGGCTGCAACGACCTAGGCGGGCAAGGGCGGTGGCCTATGGTGGCGGAGGCGACGACATACGAGCTTCGATGGTGGCTTGGAGGATGGCGAGCCACTGCTGGACGGCAAGGGATGTTGGAATAATGCTAAGGACGAGCAGCAAGGCCTGTGAGGGTGCGTGGTAGCGAACGGCTCCTACGGGTGGCTGTGACGGCGAGGGGCTTGCTGGTTCGTCGATTCTGGTTTCTTGGGGGCTTTGCATGACTGAAAGGAGGGAGAGGGTGGCGTCAACGAGAGCAGGGGTGAGGGAGAGGGGACCGAATGGCTGGAGGGGGCCACCAAGGTCTTCTACCTCATCTTCTTGTCCCTAGCTTGGCCCACCAACCCAGCTGTCTTCCTCAGCTAATTTCTAGACCCAAAAGCCCTATTCTAGAAGCTTGAGTTGGTCCAAAGGTTGGGTTTAAAGGGGGCACACGAATTTGTACACATTTCCCTTTAATTGGACTTCAATTCTCCCTTGAATCCAGTCAATCCAGCCTCTAAAACTTCAACTATCAAATCCTCGATCAAATTGGTATTTTTCCTTGCCAATATGGCCCACTTGCATCCCAATTTCACGACCAAAAAGGGTCATCAGAAATTCCCGGTCGAAAATGACCCTATCTCAATTTCTTCCGCCAAAATCTCGGTTTACAGAAAAAACTTTAGAGAGTGAGTTGACGTTCCTGAAATGACTTGTGACATGACAAAACTTTTAATTTCTTAAATCGGATTCAAATTCGCGGTTAATTTCAATCTGGTGCGATTTTAACGTGACCTAGGCTACCGGGTAGCTTTTAGAAATTTTTAGTGTAAATGACCCATGGTCGATTTTCTTTGAGCCATAATGAACCTCTTCAACACATTGACGACTCTCGGTGATCATGAAATCTCAAGGTTTCGAATACGGACACAGGGTACCAAAAAGATAGAAAAATCAGTTTAGTGCCAATCGACGAGAATTTTGCAAATTAGTGGAATCACCCACATTTAGCCACATATCTCAGTCGAATTGACTTATCTATGATCTCTAATCGATCTTACTATGTCGTAATGATCTTAGTAGATGAACACGGTTGAGTAGTCGAGTCCTGGTCGAATTTTCAAGTCTATTGCATTAAAATCCCTTAATGGCTTCCCTAGATCGTCTAGTTATCGCAAGAGTGTTTAGCTCTGAGAATAACGCTATAGACGTGTTGATGAAATACCCGATTTATTTAATAGAAAGCAAAAATATGTTGAAGAAGTTCAAATCTAACACTTGTGAAAACGAACCCTTTAGCAAGTGTGAGACACTAGAACTTCCAAAACAAACACGTTGAATGAGCTAGAGAGGCGAAGCACTTACTCATTGAAACTTCTAGATCTACAACTAGATTGGGAGATCAATGCTCCAAGATTAATTTTTAGAGAGAAAAACAATAAACAACAGAAAATTAAAAAAAGCAATCAGAGTGGCATGGTCTGACATCCCGAAACTTGGCCCCGAATTTAAATATATGAAATGGTTATCTCGTTGACGCGCTTATGGTTAATTTACTCGGAACTGATCACTTGCGAGTTAACTAATTTGTTAGATGAGGCCATTAAGGCAAATAAATGCGACAGACCATAGAATTCGATCAAAAACCGACCGCTGCACTATAATAATCGGCAAGGGTCAATACGACACTGTTATAAATCGATTAGCGAACAGATATAGGTCAATTTGATGCACGTAGTCGAATTACGGGTGATTCCGCATAATTACGATATTCGCGTCGATCGACAATAACCCGATTTTCTATCGATATTATACTTGGGACACGTAATTGAACCCTCGCTATTTTGTGACAACCGAGGGTTGTCTACGATTTAGAGATGCATAAACATGGATTGAAAATTATCAACCACGGGTCAAACAGACTAAAATCCCTAAAAGCTACCCAATAGGTTGGGTTGTACTAAAGTTGCGTTCGGTCAATTTTAACCACGAAATTGAATTCGGTTTCGGGAATCAGACGTTCAAGCATGTCATGATTCATTTTTAGGACGCCGTCTCATCTTTCGGAGAAATTTTGTCGAGTCCGAAAATTTTGCGGAAAAACAGTTTTCAGACAAAAAGAAAATAGAAAGGAAATTCGGATGGGGATGAAGAATGCATTTTTCTACCCCAAAAAGCCTTAATTTGGGAAATTAGAGCTTAAATTTGGGATTGGTTGGGCTAAAGACTTTTGTGGCAAGAGGACTTTTGAGGCATGTGGTGATGGTTAGATATTTGCTCAAGGGTTTTGATTGGTTGATAGCTTGACTTCCATTCCCTCCCCCTCCCCCTCTCTCTCACGCGTGAACCTCCTGTAGCAGCCGCCAATCTTCCCCTTCTACTTCTTCTTCTTACTTTCTTCTCTTCTTTTATTCTACCATTAACCCCACGCCCTTTCCCTCCTTGTTGTTGCTGTAGCCAACTGTCCCCTCTCCTCCATTTCCTTTTATTTCACTATCACATGCCCACCTTCACGCCAACTCCACTCCTAACACTCCACCGATCACCACCAACACCACAACTCACTACCACCACCTTAGCCAACAAACCAACGCACACTAGTAGCTTCATCTTCACCTCACATCATCGTCTAGCACCCTAGCTTCCCTTTCGTTGTTACCGCACCCTTTCGTTGTTACCGCACCACCGAAGGTAGTAGCTTCATCGAGCATCCACCACAGCTAGTGGCTACCTTCACCGACCGGCCCAAGCCAAGGCCTCCCCTTAGCCATGAGCTTCCCCTTGCCACCACTGTCTCCATCAAGCCTCTAGTCGAGGCACGGTAGTCTTGGGTTTTCGCCACCGTCGCATTGTTGTCGCCGTGAGCCCATGCCGTCGAATTTCATGAGTTAACTCCCTAATCCTTGATTAGACCGTTAATTGCACTTATGGGGTGTATAGATTAGTTCTATGAGGATTAGTTTAGTTAATCTTGAATTAATATTAATTAAGCTTAGTTAGATTAGTGTCAATGAGGGTGGTTTAGCTTGGTCTAGTGGATTTCTCTTTAGATTGGTTTACTGTGAAAGGGCTAGTAAGAACACCTAGAGGGGCTAAATAGGTGTGAAAACAAATTCTTGCAAAATGCTGTGAAAAACTTTACTTTTAACCTGAGTCTAGTTGACTACAAACTTTGCAGAAATCAGACTTTAACAGTTATTTTCAATCACATAATTTATAGTGGTTTGACTTAGATCAAGCTTACATCCACTTTCTCACGCTAATAGCCTTCTGGCTGGATTCCACTAAGAAACAAAAGAGATTTTACAGCCTTGTGATTTCGACTTCACAGTGAAGAGTTTCTACTACTCTCACACAGTCTCTCTTTGAGTCTTTTTCTCTTTTGAGTACAAATTTGAGTGCAATATAAGGAATAACAAGTAAATGGTAAGCTTAAGACTTTGGAATTTTTCTTTCACGCACTGTATTGAATGACTGGAATTTCCTCCTTAAATACTCATTCATGCCTTCTCGACCGTTGGCACTTGCCAAAGGAATTCTTCCAATCAACCCGTTGGACAGAATCAATGAAGGAGATCTCAAGTCGTTTGAAGGTTGTGATGAAAGCTCGTCAATCGTGTTCGCCCATACAATCGAGATCTTTGGTTTCCACAAGTAGATTATTTCCAAATTAACTTGTCTTCCGAAAAGATTTGATGTATCTAAATTGATTCGAATAAAGATAATCAATCTTGTAGGTGATATAGCCAACCAAAAGGCCATCTCTATCCTGTACGAACCGAACGCACAAAGAAACAAAGATAGTCCCGTGTCTGGATAAGTCTTCATTTTTCACTTGCGTTCAGTCTGGAATTTGTCAGAGTGGGCAGACTTCTGATGTAAAATAGACTTTGACAAAAAGTCTCGCAGTGTTCAAACTTTGACACAGAAGTCTGGAAATCTTCAAAACAGAATGTAGATAAGTTTTGTTAGCTTCAAAACTTGAAAGGAGTTTTCTCTAACAATATCCCCTTTTTTTATGGTGACAAAACTGTCTTGCAGATTTAAAATCTTATATCCTGTAAAACAACACTTTTAGAAGTACATGATAACTTATAAGAACAAATTATTAAGTACCTGGATCACCTCAATTTTGCAACCACAGAAAACATGTTCATCTTGAAAATTAAAGACAAGATTTAATCATCCATATCCAAAAACATAACCACAAAGATTACTGTACTGCAAAATATAGGAATTCAACCTACAACCATAACCAGTTTAAACAAATAAGTTCAAAAATGGTTCAAAATAGGATAATGCTTAAATTTGCTTGACATTCTTCCTTTTTTTGTCAGCAGCAAAAAGATAGAGAGAGTTCAAAAATGAAAAGGATAAATGAAATCAGGGTTGTTTAGGTATTCGAATGAGTTGGAAATCCCCCATGGATTGCACTGTCTCCTCCAGCTTCTGCATTGTCTCCTCCAACTTCTTGCTAGAGAGAAAATATGAAGTAGATTTCAAGGCAATATTAAGCTTCTGGATCTCAAACTCCATCCCATATTGCTGAGCTTTTAACTCCAAAAGGAGCTCTACCAGCCTTTGAATGTCTACATTCGGTTCAGTCTGAGCACTAGCTTCAGCAAATTGAATTCTTAGAGAGTTAAGATATGAAGGAACATCAACTTGATCGATATCAGTTTGTCTTGCACCTTGATTTGGAGTGGATTCTTTAACTTCAACTTCAGGAACTATGATGCAAAAACATCCTTAAGGTTTGCATGTCACGTCTCAATCCTCCGAGCATGCGCCCATCCCTCCGTGGTTGATTAAATAGCGACGTCCTAGAATGTATCGCCGACCCATTCATTTTAATACGCATGCGGAAGCAAATAAATAATCCCCAAACAACAATAAGATGGGATAGGAAAGCAGGGCCATATATATATATAGACACACACACACAGTATCCCATGTCATATATAATACATGCTAATATACAGTAAAAAAGTCTACAAACAAAATGGGATTTTCAAACGGCTACTAATCTTTCGCATGCTCCTCATCCTCACTAAAATTGGAGCGTGTAGCCAAGTACATTGGACTTCCAAGGTCTTCAAGATCCGGGTCTACCGCATCTACGGCCGAGCCTTCAGGAGGATCTGCTATGCCTTTCCTAAAAGCAACCTTTAGCATATACAGAGGTATCTCATATTCCGATATGGGACCCTCTCTCTAGCCATCCTGAGCCTGACGGTATCATGATCTATATCGGTGGGGTACCTTTTTAGTTAGACCCGCATCGACCTAGACTATGGACCTTACCAGCTCATAGGTCTAGCCCCTAGGGCTCCCATGCAACATAATGTAAGATATATTTTCCGTGACTTTCCTCGGCTGACCAAAATGTTCGGGTGGCGCGACTATCTAGGGACTTGAAAATGTTATCCCATGACAGAGGTGAGACGATGTCTTAGTAAGTTCAACCCCCTAAGACTTTTTTTTTTTTTTTTTGGTCAGTCCTACTCTATTCCTATTCTACACTCACTTTTAGACTTTTGCCCTACCTCTTGCAGGGCGTGGGAGTCGAAACCCACTCTTGAAACTTACGCGTCCCCACCCCATCCCCCCCTGAGAAAGTGGGGATTTGAACCCCTCACCTCCCCCTTCCATGTTGGAAGGGTGGCCACTAGGGCGAATCCCAGTGGTTAACCCCCTAAGACTTGACTGGGAAGAAAATATGCCTTAAGGGCTGCCTAAGCACAATCACGAGTCAAAGGACTTATCTTGCCCTCAGTCCCTTCCTGCAAGTCAACACAATTCAAAAATTCATTGAATTACATCATCACATTGGATCGAATCATCGATCAATTGACCTAATCGATCCATGTCAACAAGACCCTCTGATGGTCAATAAGACCCAGTCTAATTTCTGGAAAATCACTAAATAAATAATTAATTAATTACGGAAAATAATTAAATAATGCCAATAAATACAACTTAGGCCCGAAAAACCTAATTAAAAGCTGAGACTAGCCCGAAAAATTTCTAAACCACTCTAGATAAATACTAGAGCTTGTCTAGGCTCTAATTACACTACTCTAACCACCTAACATTCAATAAAATTTAATTAAATCGCTAATATAATCTAACTATCCACATAATCCATACTTAGTCTAATCAAATCACCCCGTAAGCGTCATTAACTTACTAAGTAAGAACTCACTTGTTTAAGCGATCTGCTCGGATCAAAACGATGAGGACACTGTGGCGATGAGAAACTCCAAAGGGGGACCGCCTTTCGAGGTTGAGAAAGTCTCTAAAATGGGCCAAATAGTAACTTGGAGTCCCACTTGGCTTGCTCTCTGTCTGATGCTGGTTAGTGGCTACTAAAGCTTCTCTAGTGGCTGGCAAAGGGACTCCGAGTAGCTTGACGGGCTTCCACGGCAACGGGCGAAGGCTGGACGGTGGCGTGCAACTTGCGACGGAGGTCCAGGGGCCTTGTGGGATGACGAGCAACTAAGAAGGAGGCTGGGGTGACAATGGCTCACGGTGAGCAGGCGAGCGAGCGAGCATCGCAGTTAGGGCGGTAACGACGAACGGCAATGTGCGGCGGTTCCATCTAGGCTGCTGGCTTGCTGGTCGACTTTTCTAGGCTGCTGGCCGTTCGAATAGCAAGAAAGAGAGGAGAGGGGTCGATGGCGCTAAGGAGAGAGGGAGGAGGAAACAAGTTTGGATAGGAGGGGGACCACTTGGCTTCTTTCTTATCTCTCTTGTCCCCTTGTTGGTCCCCACCAATCCCAGCTAGCTTGCATAGCACATTTCTAGCATAAACCCTTCTAGAAGCCTTTTGAAATGGTCCATAAGTTGTGGCTAAATGGGGCATACGAATTTCATTGGATTCCCACAATTTGGACTTCAATCCCTCCTTGAATCAAATCAATTTGGCTTCTATAAATTCAACCAATGAGTTCTCGATCAAATTGGTATTTTTCATTGCCAATAGATCCCACTCGCATCCCAATTTCGAAATAAAAAATGGTTCTTTGAATTTTCTGGACAAAAACGACCATACCTAGACTTTTTCCCAAAAAAGTCTCGGTTTGCAAGAAAATCTTCGAAAGGCGAATCGATGTTCCTAAAATGACTTATGACATGACAAAACTTATCGGATTCAAATTTGCGGTTAATTTCAATTTGGTGCGATTTTAGTGTGACCTAGGCTACCGGGTAGCTTTCAAAAATTTTTAGTGCAATTGACCCGTGGTCGATTTTCTTCGAGTCACACTGAACCCATTCGATACATTGGCAACTCTCGGTGGTCATGAAAATCTCTAGATTTCGAATACGGACACAAGGTACCAAAAAGACAAAAAAATCGGTCTAGTGCCGATCGATGAGAATTTTGCAATCTAATGGAATCACCCACACTCTGATCACCTATCTTAGTCGTATCGACCTATTTTCGGTCTCTGATAGATTTTCAACTGTGCTGTAATGACCCTTGCAAACTAGCACGGTCGAATAGTCAATTCATGATTGAATTCTCAAATCTCTTGTGTTAAAATTCCTTAATGGCTTTCCCAGATAGTCTAGTTATCTCAAGAGTGATCAGCTCTGAGAACAACCTTATAGGCGTGTTGATGAAAAGCTCGTTTAATTTAATTGAAAGCAAAACTGAAAAATTCAGGATGTCACAATTAGGGGTTTTACTTACTGAGTCCATGACTTACCCTGTTGTTTTTCAAAATTGTAGGCATGGAGGAGTTGCAATCTCACTAGAGGAGCTAAGGTTTACCCCGACCTTTTAAAGATGTGCTAGTTGTAAATATAATGGCCTGTGATAAAAGGGCTTGTAAACGTAGTTGATGTAATTTTGTGTTTGTAAATGGTTATTTTCCTGGTTGCTTGTTGTTGTCTAGGTGTTGTTTGTAAGGCTTCCACATGTACTTAATGAAAAGATAAAAGGAAATAGGACGGCAACGTGCCTGGGATGTCGCAAAAATAACCCTTGCTGCTCGAGATCCTAGAGATGGAGTCGGGGTCGTGGCAGTGTTCGTGGTCGTTTTGTCTCTTTAGGGTCTGTGCAATCGCCAAAGAGTACATTAGGAAATACTTGATTGTTTTAGACAACTTTATTTCCTTCCTTTGTTAGTAGGGGAGAAATCGGTTGAGAGAGAGAGAGAGAGAGAGTTGGTGAAATATCTTGCCTTGGTTCGATTGAACTATTTGTAGCATCGCGGCATGTGATTTTCATTTTATCCAAATCATACTATGTGATCGGGAGCTTATAGGTGTGATGTTGAATTTGTCCTGATCTATTTATGCTTGGATGGTCCATTCGTTTTGACTCTTTCATCTTCAAATAATGTTGGTTGAATATTTCGTGAGTGTTCATGTGTTTGGCCTTGTAAAGGCAAAGTCGAGCGTTAATCCATTGTAGACGATGTGTACTAGTCCATGCATAGCTCCCTCTTTTTCTTACCTCCTCCATGTGTACTGTACTCTAATTATTTTTAGAAACTATCAAGCATAAATTATTCTTTTCATATCCCAGCATTTAATACTTCTTTTTACAAACATGGGAGATTTGTATTCTCTTAATTAAGCTTGTCTTTGTTGTTGCTTGAAGTGGTTTGCCAGGTAAATTGATGCAATTGTTCTGCTTTCTATTTACTATGTCAAGCTCATAATCTCTGTTTTGGCTAGGTCAGTAGATACATATTTTGGGTATTCTTTTTCATCTTTACTTCAAATTTGAGAGAATAATTCATTTTTCATACTAAAGAAGTACATCTTGTAGTGTTGAAATACATTGATTACCATACAAGAGCACAATCCTATTTTGGTTATGATTGTTGCATCCCAAATTAGTAGAGTAATATAATAAAGATTGATCTATGATTAGCATTCGAGTAGAATCTATCCTCCTAAGAAATCTTGTATTTAATAGTTGATCTCACTTGGTAAAGAAATGGCTTTGTTATTTATTCTAATGGTGTTGCTACCATTTTGGAATTTAATGGGTATGGTTACCACAAACCAAGTACTACCATGGTCTTAGATTATGGTTATCACGAACCAAGTATGGTAGCTACCATTTTGATTCTCATAGTGTTGCTGCCATTTTCCAGAGTCCATGCAATAAAATGTATTCAACCCCGATTCTATCTCTAAGGTCTCGAGCGGTAAGGGTTATTTTCACGCCGTCCCAAGCGCATCGCCATCCCATTTATTTTTATCTTTTCATTGAGCACATGTGGAAGCATACATACAACACCCGAACAACAACAATCAGCTAAGAAAACGACCATTTACAAATATACAATTACATCAGCTATGTTTACAAGATCTTCTATCACGGGCCATTATATCTACAACTACCACATCTTCAAAAAGGCGGGGTAAACCTTAGCTCCTCTAGCGAGATTGTAACTCCCAAAATTGATGTGAGACTTCCATGCCTACAAGACTGAAAGGATGCGGAGTGAGTTTTGGGGAAACTCAATAAGTAAAACCCCTAATTCTCTACTAAGAAGACATCCCATCATCAAAATCTAGTAGGTACAACACTCGCAATGCAATATCGATGGCATATCATTAGCAAACTTATCGCTACACCTTGACTACATGCAAATGTCCATTACTGTATACTTCAATGTATGCCTACCTTCAACATATCAATGAGCACATCAATATATCATGTTTATGCATATACCAGCACTCATGCAGATTCATTTATCGCTATCTTGGCTTAACTAGGTCCTCTTGGCTCAATTGAGGCATCCAGGCTCAACCGAGGCATCCTGGCGCTAGCTCACTAAGGCATTTGGGCTCAACCCAAGCATCCTGGCTCAACTAGGGCAACCTGGGGTTAGCTTACCTAAGGCATCCAAGCTCAAACTCAAGCATGCTGGCTCAACCAGAGCATCCCGTTCAATGAACAAGGCATCGCCGCCAACGCTATGTGGCAACGAGCGCTTTTTCCTTTTTAAGTGCACACAAAAGTGCATCACAGAAGCTGTTTATTTATTTATTTATTTATTATCTCTTATCTTAGCCAATGCATGCAAGGCCCAATGGCATGCTCATTTAAGTGAGTGTGCCATGATCCTAAACATCATATTATAAAATATGCTGGGAACAATTCTTGGTTCATGGCTTGGGTCGCATGCTTAGGCCATCGCGACTTGATGTTGATTCCAAGCCGAGTGAACCTTGACCTCGTCCCGGGCCGTGAACACACTCAAATATGCAAACATGAGCAAACACACAAAAGAACATTACAACATATACACAGCTTACACGAGTGAGCACCCCACTAAACTCAATGATGTAAGCTATCACCCTAGCCAAGAGTTAGAGATTCTACTCACCTTCGATAAACCTCGAGCTAAGACACAAACTACAAAGGAAGGACGGCTTACTTTGAAGGCCGAGAGAGAGGGACATGAGATGGAGGGCGTTCGAGGAGATGGAGGGTGGAGAAAATGAGAGCAAAGTGAGGAAAATAAAGAGAGCTCCTCATATTTATAGCCCTTGGAGCCATCATTACCATGCCAAGTGGTCCATTCCAATGTTTCCAAGTGTCCCGCTTAAATTCCTTGGGTGGCAAGGCTATGGGTCCAATAATTGAAGCCTAAATGATGAGTTGGAAGGCTAAAAGGCCTTACTTGGCAACCTAAGCTCATAGGTGTCATCGATGATGACCTGCTTTTCACTTCTCCATTGGTCCACCTATGCCCCGTATTAAATGAGCATTTAATGAAGTTTGATAATAATAATGTCAAAGTTACCAACTCGGCAAATTCTAGAATCTTTGGTCATTAACAAGGGCCCGTGTATCGCTCTCCAGTTGATCCATGTATATGCCACTTTTCTAGAATATCCAATATATTTTGGACCACAATCATGACCTTTGAAAAGTCAAAGGACACATCACCTTCTTCATGAAGGAATTCTAGAGTTTTCTTTCTACTTTCCTTTCCTTCTTTAAGAAGGCAAATTTTCCTTCGTCAAGAAGGCAATCTAGAAAATTCTATCATCCAAGTTGATTCCAGGGCCGAAGAAGAGATTATTAGGTACATCTCAACATGGCATTTAAGGACTTGAGTCCAAGCTTGAGCGTGATTCATATCTCTTGGGTGAGAAAAACAGTTTTGAACAATTTCTGAAATCATTGTCTTTACTTTATCAAACAGAATCGAAAACTTATGAAATTTTAATATGTTTTAGAGAAGACCTAGACATTTTTTTATGAAGGAAGCCAAGTCAAATTTATGTTGTGGAAAGAGCATAAAATCATTGAACACAACCCAAATATTCGTCCGTTGAGCATATTCAATAGTCAGAGAGAGACTCATTTTGAAATCCAAACCTTCACAAAACTCTTTGAAATTTTAATATATTGTAGATATGAATGTTATTTAAAACTTTCATGAAGGAATCATGGTTAAGTTTGAAAGGGAAAATTTTATAAAATTTCAAGAAGGCAACCTAGTCATCGTTTACAAAGGACAGGTTCCAGACGGTGAATGATTGGGCCTTCGTCCCCACCATTTCACCTCAGACAAGTATGAAATTTAAGTATGTTTTAGATCAAGATGTTTAAAACAACTTTCATGAAGGAAGTGTCTTTAAATAAACATACACAAAAAATCTGTGTAAAATTGGCAAATAGTGCAGGTCCAATAATTTCAAAAATCAAGGGTCCACCTTACTTGGGAAAAGGAGGCGTCCCACTTGGTCAAGAAGCATTAATTGTCGAGCATCCTTATCTCCTAAGTTTTCAACTAGGTCCTAGGTTAGTTTGGATACTTCATCTCGACATTAAATAACTAGAAGTCAAATATAATTAATGTGCTCTTAATTTGTCTAAGAAGGTTTGACTTGCTTGCTCTTTGTTCCAATGGATGTGTAGTCCATTTCTTGGCCTCCAAGATCTCCTACTTAGTTTAGGGTTATAACTAAGCTAGGCTATAGGGACACATAAGCCTTTACATTCATCATCCTCATTTATTGTTTTTCACACTTGTTCACAATTATTTTCTAGGAATGTTTGACTAACCTAAGGCCTATCTAGCTTAGCCTCCTAGTTCGGACCAAAATAAGGGTCAAAATCGAGGATGTTACAAATAATGGCAAGGGAATTGTTCAACTATAGGCATTCTTCTCTAAGGAATGTCATTGAAAGATCATTTAGGGCATTAAAGAATCGCTTCTTCATTTTGAGACACATGCCTTCATTTGCAATTTGAAAGTAGGCACATATTGTAATTACATGTTGTGCTATCTATAATTACATCCATGATCAAGACAAGATAGATAAGAATTTTTCCTTGCATGGAGATCCACAATACTTGTTTGGACCTATAGAGGATGAGGTTGTAGACGATACATTGATTGAGGAGGGAATCGAGATGAACATGCTGAGGAAATGTATTGCCAACTAAATGGCAAGGGATCATAATATGCCGGAGATTTCATGAAATTGTATTTTCAAGTTTCGTAATGTATTACTATTATTTTATATTTGAGGATTTTCTATGTTGTTATCTAATTAATTTATATTCCTAGAAATATAATTTTTTTTTTTTTTTTTTTCTGTTATCAAATGAATTTCTGTTCTAGAAGCAGAAATTTTAAGTCGATTATCAAATACGTTCTTTACTTAGAAAATCATCTAGGGAATAGAAATTGATAAATCAATTTATGGCTAGAACTTGATTTTTGTCCTAGAAATTTTGTTATATGCGCTCTAAGCCAAATCATTATAAATTAATTCTTGCTCAATAAGATGGGTTGACTTTGTCATTTGAATAATCTCATACTTAGATGTATATAAAAGAGTGGTCATTAGTGAAACCAAAATACTTGTACAAACCAATGAAGTAATCCCATTTTCAATACTCCAAAGATTCAATTTTTTGTAAGATTTTGAATCATTTATGAACATTGCAGCAAATAAAAATAAATCTTTTATAGCTCTTACAGAAATAAGGAGTTGCGTAGTTGCTACAAAATGAGAGTCCGATAGAATGTAAAATAAAGATATATAAATAAGGATCAATCTCTAGGAAAAGGGAGAATAAATTGGATTGGTTAGTGTACTGTTTTGTATCCCAGCTTATATTCATTGCTACACTGGTAGGCATTACGAAAAATTGCACATATGAATACTCTGTTTTTCACGGTCACACCCATATTCTCTAGAAACATTTGATTTCCACATTTATTTGTCAAGTTATTCTAAAATCGTCTATTCACTCTATTCTAAGTGATACTTCTAACCATTTCACATGTCATGTCAATATTAATATGTTAATTTGAATGGATTATGCTGGTCGATTTCGTACCTAGCTGATGTGACATGAACAAGATACGATTATTAGACGAAATTGAGCCGAACACAATTAGTCTCCAGCCAAATTTGCTAAATCGTGAATTGCATCATTGTCATGTTAGAAATTACCACTTCTGTAAAAAAAAAAAAAAAAAAAAAGAGAGATTTTTTAACTGAATAATTGAAATTTTTTATGTCTAAATTAATCAGGACATTGACATGAGTTTTTAGATTTCCAATGCACCTAACCTAATTTTGTTTAGACATGTGATTTTCCAGATCCACGTTCTTTTGTTGGCTTATGTTAGATCTAGCATATATTCATCCCTATAAATGGCCAAAAGTGAATGCAAGACGTGCCTCTTCAAGTCTCCAGATATTCTCCTCGTCGATAATGATGATGGTGCCATAAGAAAAAAAAAGATCGATATTGACGTGAAGCCTTTCTTAGCGAACCATCAATTCCGTTTGAGCGGACTACAGGATGACCTTGGAAAAGCGTTGACTCTACAATCCATAGCCATATAATGAATCTAGAGTTTCGATTTCGGTGCAAGGGACGTCGAAAGAGGGACTCCCTATACGTGAGATCCCCATGAGAAAATGACGAGATCTATAGTTCGATGCAAAGAAGGTAACAAAAAGTGATACTGTTGTGAGGTCAAAACAAGATAGTTCGATTACTGATCCCCTTTTAGGAATAATACCCGAATTATTCGATGAAAATTATCTTCTGGCGAATACTGGTATCTTCTTAGCTAAGAATCCTAATCATTTTGACTATTAGATTAGTATATTAGTTAGTTAGTTTCCTTAGTAAATTAGAAATCCCCATGAATATAAAATTCAATTGCTAAAGACAGATTTTGTATAGGTTAGTTCATTAAATTTTACCATCAAATTGCAGAGTAGGATGACACGTGACAATTAATGGGTGTATTAATTTGATGTTTTACCATTCATTTATCATATATGAATCGGTTTTTCATTTTTGGTTATATTAATCCAATTTAAAGGAAACAACGAATGGTAAATTTATCATAAATGTACGAGTTTGAGATTTTTTGTATTCATAAACATCTTGTCCTTTTTTTTGCCTAAAGAGTTTGCAAAACCGGTTTGGAACAAGTGCAACTGGGACCAGATTGGTTGAATCGGTTCCCAAATAGAACTGGTGGTTTCGGCCTTATAACCAAGAACTGAAGTGACTTTGGGCTGATTCTAGGTTTTCAAAACCGAACCAAGTCTTGAACCGATTAGTCCAGACCGGTTCAGTCTGATTTTGGGGTTGAGTTGGACCATGTAGTCATTGCTGTCACAAATGACAGTCACTCATTCTCCAATCTAATAGCAACACAACAATGATCATATCACGGCAGCGTGCGTGGCCCATCAAACTCATAGCATAGAATATTTGAAACGACAACCATAAATTCCCAGCAATTGATTAATTATCAATGATGCAAGTGTCCCCGTCAATGATAAACAAATAGCAATCTTAAGGAACTACCCACAAGAAGAAATGTAAGGAACAAATAAATAACGACTAAATGCAGAGTACTGGCACAACTATCCAGAATAACCAATGGAAATACTGAGTTCTCGATGAACTCACAAACTTCACTTTTCCCATCATTCCTCAGACTCAGGCTGGTTATTGTCACTGATAATTTGCTCGGTCGACGACCTCAACTGCCTGTTACTTGGTTTGCGCATGAACACATTATAATAGTAGCTCAAGATGCTGTTCTTGTTCTTGGTCTGAATGCACTTCGACGCTTTGTCCCAGAAGCTTGCCTGGTTTACCGGTGGATTTGTTTTCATAAGCGTTTCAAACTGATTTTCTTCTCTCATTGTCCATGTCCCCGAGACTTCCTCTCCCATTTCATCGAATTTCCTAGTCCTGAAAGCCGGGCTGAGATTAAGCTTGAAGTTCAATGTTGATTTATACACACGCCTTTTCATACAGTTAGCTGATCTTGGTGACTTACGAGAGCGAAGCTCATGCCTTCTCTGTCCATTGCTTCCCAGTAAGGTTTCATTGAGTCCATCTTCGATAGGCCAAATGCGGATGCCTATATATTTTGTACTTTCCAAAGTATCGCAATTGTTTTTGGTGCACGTGCCCACCCATACGGGGATTTCCGCCTGGAATGCGGGGCCAATTGGCACCACGGGTCTTGTAGGGTACTCATCGTCTAAGTACAATAGAGAGAACACTCGCCTTCGGATCGTTACATTTGATTCCTCATCCGCATCTGAAATGTCTGAACCATCTGCATAATCGCTGGGATCCTCCAGTGGTTGATTTCGGGAAGCCATGTCTTGCTGACTCCATGAGTTTGAGCCATCATGCACTGATCCATCCTTGAGAGAAACAAGGTCCACAGTGGATGGAGCAGAGCAAGAGTTAGTACTTTGCTTTTCTTCATAGCCTTCTATGCTGGTGGACACCCCAGTTGATGAAATGCATGAGTTGTGGATTGTTTGCTTATCCAAACTGTCACCCATAATGTCAGCAAAATTAGTTGCACAGGAAGGATTTGCAACCAATTTCTTGACATTGTGGTGAATGTTTTTCTCTACCGTCTGTCCATGGTCTACTGAAGACTCTCCACTTTCTAAGGATTGATCAAGTTTTCGTTTCTTCTGAATATGGATGGAGGAGAGTAGTATATCAACTCTTTTTACAAAAAGAATTAAATATATGTCTAAGCTGGATAAAAGTGTAAGCAAGCAGCAAACCACATGTGGAAATAATTAACCCATGTATTCTAAACATTTTTTATGTCAATTAAGTCCTAAACCTTTTAACTTGGTGCCAATTCAGTCCTTTCAGCTAATTTTACTTGGATATTGCTGACATGGATGCCGATCGATTTTGATCACGACACTGGCACTTACATGAACAATTTTCAATAATATTTTAATAATTTTTTGATTTATTACTATTTTTCTATTTTTTCTTTTTTCTTTTTTGCTTTCTTCCCCCCGCCCCCCTTCTCCTTTCTTCTTCTTCATTCCACTGGTGGCTAACCACCAGCCACAAGCAATGGCCAAGTGGGCACGGCTTGCCTAGCCATGGCGAGGTCGAGGTCCAACAAGGGTAGACCTTGCCGGATCTAACCTAGGTGAGGTCAACCCTCGCTGAACATCTCTTGGGCGAAGGCGAGGCCCGGCAAGGTTGCCCTGGCATGGGCTAGGGTTGGTCCTGCCAAACCAAGGTTAGCTTGCATGAAGGCTCCCTATACCAAATTCGACAAGGTTGGCCCTCGCTCGGGCTAAGGAGGCCTCATCGGATTTGGTGAGGGGAGCCCTCGTTGAGGCTAGGGTCAACCTTGCCCAAATCAAATTTGGTGAGGCCGACCTTCGTCGAGGGTTGGCGTCACCATGGCTAGGTAAGGCTAGCCTACACGGCCATGGTTGGTGGCTAGCCATTGCCTATGGTTGGTGGCCGGTCACTAGCAAAAGGAGAAGAAGAGAGAAAAAAAAATCGAGAAATTATCATAATATTATTAAAATTTGTCTATATTAGTGGTGCCACGTAAGTCAGCCAGTATCCACGTCAGCAATATCTGACCAAAAATAACCAAAATGACTGAATTGACACCAAATCAAAAGGTCTTGGACTAAATTGACACTAGATCAAAATGTTTAAGACTAAATTTCTATTTAAAAGGTTAAGTATTAAATTGATACAAATGCAATATGTTCAAGAATAGTCTGACACTTTTCTCATACCGTAGCACTGTCATTATCATCTTGTTTTATATCTATTGCTGATGTGGTGTCAATTGAATGGCCGCACTGATACCATTTATAATCTTTACCAAGAAAACAATCTAAGCTAGAGGATATTCTTCATGCATCTTAGGATTCAAAGCTTCAACCTTATAATCGAGGCAACAACGTCATTAAACACGTACCTGGAGTAGTAGTTGTTCTGTCCGGCCGAGAGGAGACATGTTAGGAGCAAAGGAAAACTTGATAGCGTGGTGTCGAGTTCCAGGCTTCGAATTGTTTGAGAAATCTTGAAAAAAAAAGTTAGTGGAAGTTTAGCACCAAAATTTAAGTGGTGAATACTAATAGAAATCAAATATAGAGATAAGTACCAAATCAATCCTCAAAGCTTTTCTTCTCTCTCTCTTCTCTCTCTCCCTCTAGCCAGTTGTGAAGATTTCTCTAGCAAGCCACATAGGTAGGGGTTCCATTCATTTATTTATAATTTGTGTTGTTGATTTGGCACCTATGTTGCTCCAAATAATAATTAGGGAAAATTCCAAATAAGGGCTTGAAGTGTCCTCATTTTCTCAAATGAGCACCTGAAGTGAGCGTTGTTTCAAATAAATACCTGAAGTGAATATTATTTCAAATAAAGGCTTGAAGTGATCATATTAGTCTCAAAGAAAGGCAATTTCATCTTTTGAATAATTTTTATTGTTTCCTTTTTTCTTCCCTTTTTTTCTTTTTTTCCTTAAAAAAAAACAAAAAAAATTAAAACTTCACCAAAAAAAAAAAAAAAAGATGAAGACACATGAGAGGGAAGCTCCATCCCATATGTGCCTGCCGCCCAATCATTAGTGGGGTGGCAGTGATGCCTAATGGGTCGCTGGCACTTGGGTGAGGGCTGACAACCCTCGCCGACTAAATGTGAGGGCCAACGGCTCTCACCAAAGATGGGAAAGGGTGGCGAGGTTTGAGGGTTCTGGGCGAGGGCCACCAAGCCTACGTGAGGGTTGGTGACCATCAACCAGGCTGAGGCGAGGGCAAGCGACCCTTGCCCAAATTTGCAAGAGGGTTGTCGCCCTCTCTTGTCTGGTGGGGGCTAAGAACCCTCATCCAAGCACCGATGACCTCGCCAGCCATCAATGCCACCCCAATAGCGATGGGGGCAGTGACGCTCCCTCAGCCCCTATTTTTTTCTTTTTATTTAATTAATGTTTAATTTTTAATATAATTAAATTTAAATTTAAATTATATTTGGATGAAAATATCCCTAATTGGCCGGAATTTTTTGCCGGCTGACTAGCCAACAAGGCTAGGCCTTTATTTGAAACAATCATAACCACTTCAAGCCCTTATTTGAAACAAAATTCACTTTAGATCCTTATTTGAGAAAACGATAGCACTTTAGGCCATTCTTTGAGAAAACAATGATACTTTGGGTCCGTAACATGTACTTCGACCCCTTATTTAGATTTCTTCCTAATAACTATTAAGAGATTCTAACATGACACGTTTGCTCTAACAGCCCATATCAATAACTTGATGGTCCTCGTCAACAAAATTGACTAACAATAAAAATAAGGATTAATACACTATGAAAAAACCTAAATTGATACACTTGTGATATATTTATCAAAAACTAATTTTTTAACCATCAAAAACCTCAAGTTGGTACATCTTAATTTACCATCCATTAGTTTCCTTTAAATTTTTCCTTTAAATTGCTGAGTTGGAGATATGTGACAGTTGACAAATGAATTAGTTTTGAGGTTTTACCCACCGTTTATCACAAATTCACCAATTTGAGGTTTTTTGTAACATTAATCCAATTTAACGAAAACAAATGGAGGCTAAATTTGTTACAATGAACTAGTTTTGGGTTTTTCGTGGTAAAAAAAATAAGTTTTTGGTAAATTTATTACAAGTATATGAGTTTGAGATTTTTTGTGATCAAAAAATTAGTTTGAGCTAAAATTTATCACATGTATACTAGTTTATGATTTTTCATGATATTAACCCCAAAAACAAACCAAATGGAAGGACTAAGAGTAGTACATTGACGTCTTTTAAACAAAAGAAAGTAAATAGATCATTTCAATTTTCATGCAAAAGTAAGGGATACTGGTGGCATTAACCCATCAATTTAAAATCTTCCTAGTGCATAACATGGAAAGTAAAATCCTTTTACTAATCATATATAAACAAATCATATACAAGTCGTGTTAACATTAATATGCAGGAAAATTCCAAATAAAGACCAATTTTCTCAAATAAGGACCCGAAATGAATTTTGTGTCAAATAAAGATCTAAAGTGGATCAATTGTCTCAAATAAGGACCCGAAGTAGTTGAATCAATTCCAAATAAGAACCTGAGCTTGCTGGTTAGCCAAATTGTCAGCTATCAAGCATGTGACATTTCCAACAACCGAAGTTTGGGCAATTTTGTCCAACAAAAATATAGGGAAAATTAACAAATCCTAATCCTCGTTCCTTGTACTCATCCCTTGCAAAGTCAAAGACCGAAGTTCTCCCCATTCCTTGTACCCATTCTCCACAAAGTCGAACCCAAATTCTCCGCCGGTTGAGACACAAATTCAAAAACAAGAAGAAAACCATGTGTTTCTTTCTTTGTTTATGGAGAGCCAAATTCTCCGTCGGTCGAGCAAGGCGAGGAGCGACAAGAATCGAGTCGCGATGATGACCAGGCAGTGATTTGGTTGAGGAGCAACAAGGGAGAAGAAAGAAGAAAACTTAAACATCTAAATGAATAACCTAAACTTAATTAATTTAGAATTTTCCCTTTTTTCAATCACAAATTTTTGACAAAATTGCCCCTATTTTAATTGCTGGAAAATGTTTGCCAGTAAACTAAGGTCCTCAATAGAGATTAACTTGATTACTTCGGGTCTTTATTTGATACAAAATTTACTTTGGGTACTTATTTGAAACAATGGATCCACTTCAGGCCCTTATATGACACAAAGTTCACTTTGGGTCCTTATTTGAGAAAATAAATTCACTTCGGATCCTTATTTGGAATTTTCCCTTAATATGCTAATATAAACGAGGTATGTAGATTTATTTCGTATCTAGTGGATTTGACATAGACACGATACGATTATTTATTGTGTCTCACAAGCTTATACAATATTGAACCAAACACGATCAGTCTCAACCTAAACTCCTTGATTATGTGTCGTGATCTGATCACCTTATTGTCATGTAAGGATTGTTAGGAAAAATGCCTACAGTGTTTTCAGTATAAGAAAATATTCTAAGTATACTAACAACTTGAAATTCAAATCATAGTCTCCTCGTCGATGATGATGGCCAAAAGTGAATGCAAGACATACCTTTTAGAGTTTGCAGGTAGTCTCCTCGTCGATGATGATGATGATAGAAAAGATTGATCTTGACGCGAGGCTTTCTCAGCGAACCATCATTTCTGTCTGAGCGGATGGCATGGAGATCCCTGGAAGAAGAGCGTGAACCCATAAAACTTCATCCCTATAATGAGAGGAGGTTTTCGATGACAATGCAAGGTAAAACGAAGGTTCCTATAGAAAAAAGGACCTCCCTATATGTGAGATCCAGCCGCATGAGAGAGAACGAAAAGGTCTATGGAGCGATGAAAAAAGGTAACAAAAGTGACCGAATATTTCGTGGTCAAAACAACAATACTTCAATAAATTACCAATTTCCCTTTTAGGGATAAAATCCAAATTATTCGATGAAAGATATCTTTTGTCGGGAATTTGTTAGTTGAGAATCCTAGTCTATTTGGCTTTTAGATTAGATTATTAAACTAAAATCCATATGAGTATAAGATTCGAAAAACAAATAATACAAGTGTCATAACTTTCATATAACATTTATATGCGTGTATAACTCAAGTATCGGAAATTCAACATGGCACGACACTTGTGATGAACGTTTTCCAAAAAAATGATGACAATCAAGAGATTGATTGTCATGCCATTGGATTTCTGATACTTGTTGATAGAAAGAAAAGTTATGACACTCAAGTGATGATCATACAAAAATTATAACACTTATGATATCTACATCTTTAAGATTTGATATTTAAAAAGGCAGAGTACTATTACTATTCATTTCTCGATATAATAAAGCAAATGCAAAATATTGTTTCTACCTCCACCTTTTCTCCTTAAAAATTCATAAAAAAATCCATGGTGAACTATACAATATAATGTTTAAATTAAGAAATTGGCAAAATTCTAACTTAGAAATTGATCTATCTCTAGCACATCAAATCATAGTTTCTTAAACATCTAACACTTTCCCTATATAGACTTAAGTGCTTCTCATCTTTCATAAGTTAATTTTTCTAATTCTAGAAAAATACAAATTGACCTTTCAAAAATATTTTGTGCAAGCAATCTTGGATTGATTTTAAACATAACCATTAACATGTGAAAGATCATCATGCGGTTGCTCAACCATAGAAGTAACACTTAATTATCAAAGCATTGAATAAATGAATTCCTAGGAATAAAGCAACAATTCAAACACCTCAAGTCAATTAAATTTCTAAGCAAAGCACTAAAATATCACACCTGCCCTAACCATGAGTTTCTAGGTAAGTACAAAATTCCAATTAACTTCTTTTGGGTTTCTCTTTTAATGAAAACTAAACTATATGTAACGCATGCTATTAATTATCGTGACATAAAAAATACTATCTATATGACCTAGCATGCAATCACTAAATGACATGGCATAATAGTAACATGGCAATGACATGGCATAGATGACGTGGCAAGACATGATGAGATGACAAGATATGATGCAACTTGCACGTGTTATTTTTTTATTTTTCTATTGAAATTCGAAATAAATAAATTATAAAAATAAACTATCTAAAAAGAGTTATCCATACTAAATTAGGAAATGATTTAAATGAAATTCTATTCCAACTTGGAAACTTATCATAGTTACTAGATATAATCTAAATAGCAACTCTATTAAGAAAACCATCATAATCCATCATGCAATGCAATCTTTTTGTACTTTTTAAACAAGATTTTTTTTTTTTTTTGGCAAAGTTAAGAAATGAATAGATTTCATAATATATACAAGGAAGGAGGCCTGGCACCTACAAGGAACCGACACTCAAAAAGAAAGTCAAGTCAAAGAGAGTGTAAGGGTGCCGTGGTTCTAGAGAAAACCAAAAGGTAACAAGAACACAACAGAGGGAAGAGATCACAACAAAACAGGACAACCTAAAGATAAGAGAAGCTAAAAATCAGTAAGAGAAAGTAGAAATCACAGCATATATTCATTTAACTTAAAATTGGAATTGAATAAAGTAACAACCCAATCTTATGCCTAAAGATATTGAATTGCCGATCTTGCAGTTCGAATCAGGGAAACTTTCCAAATTTCGGTATAACAAAATCTCAAAATAATCAAAATTGGATCACGATAACCACAAATTAGGCAATAAAATCTTAAATTCAAATTTGATTCAGAAAATTTACCTAATTTTAGGACTTGTTTCCAAAGGTGATTGGTAGCGGGTCCCTCAAGGTAAAAGGCCATGAGTGCTTGGCATGTTGAGAGGGGCCAGGCCACCACCGATGGAGAGGGACTGTTCCGGCACCACAAGGAACCGGAGCTGTCAAACCGTGCCAATGCAGATGCAGTTAGACTATGGGTCTGCTGCCATAGCCACTGGAGAGTTGACGATGGAGCAACACGGTTGTCGCCAAAGGTGTAGGAGCGTTGGAGGAGAGTTGGTTGACGGCTTCAGCTCGCAGGAAACGTTGAAAACAGGTTGCAGGTTGCCGGAGATGACAACAGTGCATCAGCGACTTAAAACAGGCACATGAGCCGCTGCCGAATAGAAAACTGGACACGGCTGGGCTGCTGGAACTTTGCCACCAACGGCCGGACTCCGGGAGACCTACAGGAATGCCTAAAAACGCTGAGCAAACGAAGACAAGGTGACATTCGGCACAAGCAAAGGGAGACAGGGTGGGTCCCACGCGATGAGAACTCTTCTGTGCAAAACTGAGGATCGGTGAGGCAATAGATGACGCGGAACAGGAGCAGATGCTGTGGGCGGTTATGGAACATGTGTTGGGAAAATATGGCTTTAAATTGGGTAGGATAATGAAGTCGGATTCTTAGAGTAATCAAGCCGGATTTTAAGGCATGATATCACTTTCTTTAAGGATTTATTTGCCAAACAATTTTGCTAATGGTTACCAGCAAATCTCCTCCAGGATACAACAATATTTCAAAATGAAAATACTATATAACAATTCTAGTATTTCTCTAAATCTCTCATGGAAACATTAGAAATAATGGCTGTATATTCTTTCAAAAGAAAACAAAAATGGAAGAAGAAAAATTGTAATCGAATAGACATGTTTAGTAATTTATAACAAAAACAAAAAATTATATCCGAGCAGACGCAACTTTCAAGGATTAAAAAGTTATGTCTGAATAGGTACAAACTCTGAGTTAACCGTTTGAAGAAATAATAAAATTCGGAATTAAATAAATAATAAATCTAAAATAACCGCAACTCCTTCTGCATAATCACACCGTTTTAAAAGGACACAATGGTTAATTTATAAATAAAAATAACGATCATTGATTAGTGCCAAATCTCATCCATGCGCACACTTACATCCTTTTGATGTGGGATAAGACACCTCTTTATTTGTTTTACAAACAAACTACAAACAACATGTATAGGTGAAATAAAGATAAAAGCAGTGGAAGCAAAGACAAAATTATACTATACATGTATCTCTAAAGGCATTGTTTGTGTTTTTTAATCAAAAATTAGAATATCAAAGGGGGTTGTATGGAGCACACTTTAATCAACTTGATTCAAATATTCTTCAGTTTGAGCCCTTACAAACGTTGGACCTCTAATTCAGACACACCACCAACACACCTTGAACGAAAAAAGACTTTGTAGGTAATCTTCACTATGATTGCGTGAACAATCTCATGGAGACAATCCTGTGCACGTAGTTAGCAACTATTGTTGACCATGTAACTCCTTTTTTTCTAAACCTACTCACCTCTTTTTGCTCTATATATAACGTCTTGGTGAAGTCAACATTTAACTTTCTCTAGAAATAGAAGTCTAATCTTTCAAAGAAGTTAAATAATTACTTCCTCCACAAGCTAGTCTCTAACCTCTCAAAGAAGTTAAATGATTACTTCCTCTAGAAGCTAGGAGAGTGAGAGAACAACTCTTGTGAGTGGGTTGTGTCACGTCCCAATCCTCCGAGCGCGTGCCCATCCCTTTGCGGTCGATTAAATAGAGACGTCTCAGGACATATCGCCGACCCATTCAATGTTAATACACATGCGAAAGTGAATAATTAATCTCTAGAAAACAACAAGATGTGATAGGAAAGTAAGGCCATAAATTTTTCAAACTACAACATGCTTATATATACATATATCAAGCCATGTCATATATAATAACCAGTCTATAAAAACAAGGTCTGCAAAATCAGGGGGGTTTCCATAAAACTACATATCCTCATTCTCATCTTCGTTGGAGCCTTCAGTTGAATAAACCGAGGTTACCAGATCTGAAAGATCCGAGTCTACCACCGAACCACCGGGAGGATCTGCTGCGCCTTTCCCAAAAGCAACCCCTAGCACGTACACAGGTATCTTAGACTCCGGTATGAGACCTTCTCTCTGTCCATGCCGCTCACGACAGTACCATGATCTGAATCGATGAGGTACCTTATGGGGTAGAGCCTCATCAACCTAGACCACAAACTTCACGAGCTCATAAACCAAACCCCTTGGGTGTCCATGAATTGTAGCATAAACTACCTACTTTGTAACCTTCTTCAGTTGACCAAAACGCTCAGGAGGAGCTGCCATCTAGGGACCTGAAATGTTATCCCACAACGGGGTGAGACGACATCTCAGCAAGTTCATCCCTTAGGACCCGACTAGGAAGAAAATACGCTCTAAGGGCTGCCTAATCATAATCACGAGTCAGATGACTTATCTTTGCCTTGGTTCCTTCCTGCAAATCAGTATAGTTCACAATTTCATCAAATCACTTCAGCAATTAAATCATCAAGTCAGATCGAATCATCTTTCAATCGACCCAGTCGATTCCATGTCATCACGACCTTCTCTCAGTCTATTCACCCAATACTATCCATAACGTCTGATCAAATCAAGACTGCTCACCCTAAGCTGAAGATAGATAGTATAGCTCACCCAAAATTGATAATAATTATATATGGCTCACCAGAAGTTGACAACAGAGTATACTGCTCACCCAAAGCTGACATATCAAAGCCCGTAGGTTGATATAGTATACTGATAATGCTCACTAGAAGTTGAAAACAAGGTATACTGCTCGCCCAAAGCTGACATATCATGACCCTCAGGCTGATATAGTATACCAGTATATTGTTCACCCAAAACTGACATATCAAGCCCACAGGCTGATATTGTATAGGCTGATATAGTATACCATCCTGACCATCTAACATTTTCACCATTTTTATCATACCCGATAAAAATAATCGTATGTGGGTACACGGTCGGCCTTAGCCAAAATACAATATTTTCCCCTTTGAAATCCCACTAATTACACTAATCCATAAACACATTTTTGGTGTTTTAAACCAACGCCTGGTGATTTTCTAATTAATTATATAAATTATTAAATTTGGGATAAATACCCAAAATTACCAATCACACTTAATTTGCACAAAATAACAGTCAATTAAATAAACATATCACACCACTACAATTAGTATAAAATTACAGTCACTAACTATCCCGGTCTAATTTTTGAAAAATAAATAAATAATTAAATAATTTCGAAAATTAATTATTAAATACCCAAAAATGCAACTTAGGCCAGAAAAACCTAATTAAATAACGAAATGGGCTCGAAAAATTTCCAAATCTATTTAAATAAATACTAAAGCATACCTAGTTGCTAATTGACTAATCTAACCACCTAACATGCAATATCGATTAATTAATTCACTAATCTATTCTAACTATCCACCTAATTCATACTTAGTCTAAACTAATCAACGTTTAAACATCATTATCTTACTAAGTAGGGATTAGTGAGTAAACTCACTTGATTAATGATCCACTTGGATCAAAATGATAGGGATGCGGTGAGGATTGACAAACTCCAAAGCAAGACCGCCTTTCGAGGTCCGGAAGGCCACAAAAACGGGCCAAACAACACCCACACTGTTCGGTTCTAGTTAGAGGCCGAACTAGGCTGCTCCGAGCTCGGCTCAATCTAGAATTGACCAAGGAGGAGACGGACAGCTTGGCGGGGGCGAGCGATGGTCGGACGGTGGCTCATGGCGGCAGGAGCAGCTTGCAACGGTGGAGAGGATAGCTTGAGGGATAGGCTGGACGTGGGAACACGGATGGACGACGGCCAGGAACGCACGCATAAGTAGGAGGAGTGGGTAGCGAGTGAGCGGTGGGACGACGGTTGTTTGGGCTCTGGCAAGCTTCGGCGGTGGGGGGGGAGGCTTGGCCGGCTTCTCTGGTGTTTTTGAGGTTTCAAGGAGCTGGAATGGGGTGCTAATCGACCGGATGGGAGGAGAAGGAGGAGGAGGGGGAGACCAACAAGGCTTGGAAGGTCCCATGTGCTTCATTCCTATCCCTTTGTCTCTTTGGAAGGGTCCTACCATGCAAGGCTGGCTTCCTTAGCAATTTCCATCAGCCCAAGCCTCTTTTAGAAGCCTTGAGTTGGTCCAAAAGTCATGGACCAAGGGGGCACACGAATTTTGCTTAATTTCCCTCAAATTGTACTTCAATTCCTCCTTGAATAGACTCAAATCGGTTCCCAAAAATTCACTTATCGAGTCCTCGATCAAATTGGTATTTTTCCTTGCCAATAGAATCTGCTTGCATCCCAATTTCGTGATAAAAAACGATCCTTTGTATTTCCCGATCAAAAATGACCCTATATCGACCTTTTCTGCGAAAATCTCGGTTTGCTGAAAAATCTTCAGAGACTAAGTCGACATTCCTAAAATGACTCGTAACATGACAGAACTTTCAATTTCTGAAATTGGATTCAAATTCGCGGTTAATTTCAATATAGCACAATTTTAGCGTGACTTAGGATACCAGGTAGTTTTCAAAAAATTTTAGTGCAAATGACTCATGGTCGATTTTCTTCGAACAATAATGAACCTTTTTGACACATTGGCGACTCTCAGTTGTCGTGAAAATCTCAAGGATTCAAATATGGACACAGGGTACCAAAACGACCAAAAAATCAATCTAGTGTCGATGGACGAGAATTTCTCAATTTAGTGAAATCACCCACATTTAACCACACATCTCAATTGAACCGACCTATTTCTGATTTCTAATCGATCTTACCATGTCGTAATTATCTCTGCAGATGAGCACGGTCGAGTAGTCGATTCCTAGTTGAATTCTCAAGTCTATTACATTAAAATCTCTTAATGACTTCCCCGTATAGTTTAGTTATCTCATGAGTGAACAGCTCTAAAAATAGCACTATAGGCGCGTCGATGAAAGGCCCGATTTATTTAATTGAAAACAAAATTGAAAATTCAGAATGTCACAGGTTGTGTCCATAAGAGAATGAGTGAATTGGTTATGGTGTGTAACATCCCTAGGTTCATCACTGAGTTGGTAGTAAGATTTGCACTTACACATTAGTACTTCTAAGATAATTGATTGTCCCGATCAGTCTCTAGATCTTGTAAGCCGTGATTGACATATAACAATATGTTATGACTACCCAGATAGTGTAAATGCTTTAAGAACATAATGAACTTATAGCTTTGGCTACAATGTAATTTAATCCTGCTATCTTACTATGTCTGGATCGAACAAAGACCATTGAATATTTGTCAAGTCATCAATTTGATCATATGCAAAAACCTGATTGACTTGTATTTTAGACAAGACATAAATAAGTCAATCCGACCTTATCCAACTCTTGGTATTAGTGGTCATAAGGAGTCTGGGATTTTTACAAATTATCAACACTGACATTTGTGGACCTTTCCTGACTCTTATTATTAATGGTCAGGAGTATTTTATCACTTTCCTTGATTACTACTCGCGTTATGGTTATGTCAATCTTATCCATGATAAATCTGAAGTGCTAAATGTTTTTAAGATCAACAAAGCTGAAGTTGAAAATCAATTCGACCAAAGATTAAAGTTGTAAGGTCTAACCATGGAGGAGAGTATTATGGAAGGTTCTTCGATACAGGTCACAATCATTGTGCTTTTGCTTTATTTTTGGAGAGATGTGGCATAGTATCTTAGTATACAATGCCCAAAATTCCCTAGCAAAATGGTGCTGCTGAGCAAGGAAATCATACTCTAATGGATATGGTATGAAGTATGTTATGTCGTAGCATTCTACCAGAGTGTTTTTGGGCTGAAGCTTTCAAAATAGCCGCTCATATCCTTAATTAGGTCCCTAGTAAATCTATGGTTAAAACAACTTATGAACTACGGACACAAAGGAAACCGAATTTGGGATATTTTCATGTATGGGGCTGTTTGGCTTAAGTGAAAATATATAACCCACAAATGAAGAAACTTGAGCCAAGGAAACTTGAGCCATGGATATGGTATGAAGTATGTTATGTCGTAGCATTCTACCAGAGTGTTTTTGGGTTGAAGCTTTCAAAATAGCCGCGCATATCCTTAATTAGGTCCCTAGTAAATCTATGGTTAAAACAACTTATGAACTACGAACACAAAGGAAACCGAATTTGGGATTCTTTCATGTATGGGGCTGTTTGGCTTAAGTAAAAATACATAACCCATAAATGAAGAAACTTGAGCCAAGGATTGTAAGTTGTTATTTCGTTGGTTATGATGAAAGATCAAAGGGTTTTAAATTTTACTACCCTTCACATACCACAAAATTTGTTGAGACTAGAAATGTGGTGTTTTTAGAAAATGCTAATTATAGTAGCACCAGAATAGTAGACCTTGAGGAAACCTAAGATCAAGTTTCTACTTGGAATCATATTTTGATTCATATTATTCAAGGGTCTAGCGTACTATTACCTTCACCAAGAGCTTATGGTCCACTCGTTCTTAATGAACATAGGCAACCTTAATTCACATTCATGCCAAAACTAACTTATTTATCTCGGTCTTAATACATATAAAATTCAGAATAAAAAAAAATTGATAAAATTCCAAATTTCATAATTTCCAAAAGATTGAATGAACAAATACAACCTTTAGACTCATAAAGGTTAACAAGATAATGGTACAAAATAGAATTAAAAAAATAAAAATAAAAGGGTTAGTGTTTATTAAACCGCAGGCACACAAGCATGTAAAATGTTAAGTGCGCATAATAATTGCGCAATTATTCGTGCACCTGCACATGTGTATTGTAGGTCTAGCCCACAATCTATTCTTTTCTTTTGAGTAAACTAAAATAAGCTCTCATTTATAAAGTGGCTGATCTTCTCCATCTTTCCTATGTGGGACAAGGAAAAAGTACCTTTTGTTTGTTTTACAAACAAACAAGCAACAATCACCCACTTTATTTGCAAAACACATATTTCTAAAATAAAGTAAATTATTAAAAAATATATAGCCAACATTTCGATAAGATTTATATACATAAAAGTCTCTTTTGAGTTAAATCTTTACTTAGTGCAAGTATCTCAAAACTCTATCAAAGTGACAAGTAACTTGACTATAAACTTGTACTTTAAATAATAGAACATGATATACCACACATATATTAACATCTTGTTTCAGTGAGAAATTCTATATTACTCAACACTATTATGGCTTTGTGCCTGTACATGTTTCATGAGCTATCTAGAAAAAAAAAAAAAAAAAAAACTCTAATTTTCATAAGAAGCAGCACCATTTCTAAGCTCACATTAGTAAGTATCTACCACATGCTTCTGTTACTATTAACACATTACAAATTTGTATTATACTTCATTAAGAATTCAATTTAACTTACAAGACGTAACGGATGATATTAACTTCTCACATCAAGGTTAACGGCAGCATCAAATAATCACTTTTAGTAACTTATTTTTATCCATTAAACCTTATAACTAATGATGTTCTAGAAAAAAGTCAAGTTACCATTATTCGTGACTTTAAATAAAGGGGTTTTTATCCATTAAACCTTGTGAGTTCATTTTTACTATGTTTCTTGGAAAAGCCCTTATGGAAGGATCGGCTAGGTTATTGCTTGACTTCACGTAGACAATTGTTGTGGTACCATCTTTAACCAATTGCCTCACATCCTCGTGTCTTAAACTAATATGTCTAGACTTACCATTATAAGTGTTATTATAAACCTTTGCCAAAGTAGATTGACTCTCACAATGAATAGAAATAGGAGGCATAAAATTAGGCCATAATTTGATATCTAACAACAAATTCCTAATTCATTTAGCCTCTTTCTCAATTGCTACTAAACGAATTCGGTTTCTATTGTTGAGTAAGTTATACATATTTGTTTCTTACTTGCTTAAGATACAATACCCCCATCTAATGTGAAAATCCATTTAGAAATGGAATGTTTATCACCCACATTTGTAATTTAACTAGCATCGGTGTACCATTTTAATACATCTAGATAATTATTATAGAATAATCCTAAATTTTTAACTTTCTTAAGATAACAAAAAAATTTGGTAATAGCTTTCCAATGTTCTATACTTGAATTACTAGTATTTCTACTCAACTTGCACACAGAATAAACAATATCAAGTCTAGTACAATACATCACATACATTTATGACCCTATAATACTCGCATGCTCAAGTTATGTTACCGCTCTACCTGTATTGTAATTTAACTTAATACTAGAATCAAATGGGGTACTTATTTCCTTGAAACACAGATGTTGAAATTTATTAAATATTTTTCAATGTAATCACATTGGCTCAAAGAATAACCCTCACTATGTGTTTTTTAACATGAATATCTAAGATAGAATCTACTTCACTCAAATCTTTCATTTTAAACATAGAAGTTAGATACTTCTTAATCTCAACAATTCCGGTCATGTTCATTCCAAGGATAAACATATTATCAACATACAAGTACACTAAGATATCATAGTCTTTAGTGAATTTAGAGTATATACACTTATTAATATGATTGAATTAGATTTTCCATACCACTACTAATGAGCTTGCTTAAGCCCATAAAGGGACTTAACCAATTTACATACTTTCCTTTCATTTCCAAGAAGAACGAAACCCTCATGATGTTCCATGTAAATTTCCTCATTTAAGTCTCCATTCAAAAAGCAGTCTTGACATCTATTTGATTAATACAAAAATCATAGATGGAAGCTAGAGAGAAAAGAATTCAAATAAAAGTTATATGTCCTATAGGAGCATACATATCAAAATAATATGTTTCTTCTTTTTGTCTATACCTCTTGGCCACTAGTCTAACCTTAAAAGTTTGGATAGAATCATCATAATGATATTTTTTACTAAAAACCCATTTACACCCGATAGGCTTGGATCCTTTTGGTAAATCTACTAACACACAGGTATTATTGGACATAATTGAATCCATTTCATCATTTACAGTTTCTTTAAAAAAAAGAAGCATCTCTAGAAGACATAGCATCAGTAAAGTATTTAGAATCATCTTCTATATTTTATACTAACGGGTATTTATTTATCACGTTATTATCTCTGTCTCCTTTAACAAGAAAAACATGAGTGAAAAAATCTAGACCTAAGTCTTTTAATTTCCTAACTCTAGTGCTTCCCCTCGGTTCAATTATGTCTTTAGAATCATTTGTTTATTTCTCATGAGAATCTACTTGACTTTCCATAGGTTTTGAATTATTTTCCATAATTTTGGAATATGTAGAACATTAATTCTCAAAGAATTCAACATCTCTCGATTCTACAATGACATTGGCCTCTAAGTCAAGAAGCCTATCAACTTTTTTGCTTTCGGCATATCCAATGAAAATTCTTTTGATAGCTTTAGGACTAAGTTTTGTTCTCGTCAGGTTTGGTACTTGGTAGTATGCCTAATGCCCCCATACTTTAAGGTAGTACATGTTTGGTTTTCTATCTTTCCATAATTCATAAGGAGTTATGTCATCCCTCTTGGATGGTATTCTATTATGAATATAACATGCGGTAGCAATGCTTCTCACCAAAGATTAATTGGTAGCTTTGAAATTGAAAGTCTACAATTAACATTTCTCAAAGAGATTGATTTTTCTTTTAGCCAAACCATTTTGTTGTGGAGTATATGGTGCCGAAACTCATGAACAATACCATCTTCTTCATAAAACGAAAAAAATTCATTTAAGAAATATTCTTCACTTCTATTTGAACGTGGAACTTTGATTTTCGATCTCATTGATTTTTTACTTCAACCTTATATTTCTTAAACATGACAGATGCTTAATACTTCGATCTCATGAGATAAACATATAAATACTTACCACAATCATGCAAAAAGGTAATAAAATACCTTTCACCACCGGGTGTTAGCATGCCATTGAATTCACATATATCACTATGAACGAAACCCAATAAATTCGAATTTCTAGCACATATTTCACATTTACCAATTTCGCCATTGAAATTTATCAAATCTAACTTTTTCATATTCTTTATATAACATATATTTATATGTGCCAACCTATTATGCTATAAAAATGGAGACTCAACACAATAGGTAGAACTAGTGATATTATTATTGATACTCAATTGATACATGCTGTCATTGGCATAATTCTTTCCAATGAACAGCCCATTCTTCAACAAGATAATCTTATCGGATGCAAACAAAACTCGAAACCCCATTTTACAAAGTAAATTAATAGAAACTAGGTTTTTTCCTAATTTCAAGTATAAATAACACATTAAGAAGAGTAATGTCCTTTCTAGAAGTGAAGTCTATCTCCACCGTGCCTTTACCAGAAACTTTTGCAAAAGCGTCATTCGCCATCTAGACCTCTTGAAAATTTATGTTGACAATTTTTCCAAAATGCTAGAACATGTATTTGTCCTTGCACACATGGATTGTTGCACTAGAATCTAACCACCAACCAAATTGGACAGTAGTAGAGTTGATTTCAAAAATCATAGCCATCAAATCATTAATTTTAGAAATTTTTGTGTTGGAAAACATAGTTGAAATCATGGTCATATAGTTTTCATCAATCAAATTCGCATATGCCTTCACCGTTGGAATGTTCTTGTCCTTTGATGTGCTCTTGCAGCGAATGCAATCCTTATCAAGTGTCCCCGTTTGTCATAAACAAAACAGTAGCCCTTTTCTTCTTTGGTGTTCTCTTAAATTTGTGCCCATTCTTTACTTTTAAGCTTCGGCCGATTTTTCATTTTCTCTTTACAGCATGCAACTTGGAATCATACAAAATAGAATTTCACATAAATGTGGCTCTTCCTCAATAAGAAGATGTTTATGTATTTGCTTTAAGGTGATGTCCTTTGACTTGTACATCAGCCTTTTTCCATAATCTTTCCAACTTGGAGGCAATTTTGTACTAGTTGCTACAACTTGAAAAGTTTCTGGAATATCAATCTTGAGAGCACAAATTTTATGACAAGCACTTGCAATTCATGGACTTGTTTCTGCAAGGGTTTAGTATCAATAAATTTGAAATCAAAATACTTCGTGATTAAATATTTATTGGTACCTTGCTCCTCCGCTTAGTACTTAAATTACAATGCGTTCCAAATTTTTCTAGCTAACTTCATCTTAGTGAAAAAGTCATACAATCAGTATAATCAAACTATGTTCACAACATAGTAATTCATCATCCGCACATTTCTTTTTCTCGTTGTCAACCTTTTCAACGGCTTCTACACTTGTATGTTCTTCCTCAGTAGTAGGCTTTGGATCTTCAATAGGCACCAAGTTAAGATCCAATATGTAGGATATTTTTAGAGCAATGACTAGGAACATCATCTTGTCACTCTAGCAAACAAAGTTGTTCCCATTGAACCGGTCCAGTTTGGTTATGTCTTGATTCATAACGTTAATTGTCTCTGACTCCATTGTTGAACGAAATAAATCCTTAAAATTGTTGGAAAAATATGGCTTCAAATTGGATAACACAATGAAGTCAAACTTTGAAGTGTAGTACAACTTTCTTTAAGGATTTATTTGTCCCACAATATTGCTAATGATCACTAGCAAATATCCTCCCAGAAATAAGAAAGTCTCAATTAAGAATACTAGATAACAATTCTAGTATTTTTCTAGGGTCTCTCAAGGGAAACAATTAAAATGATAGCTGTAGTTTTGGAAATAAGACTCGAAAAGACTTAATCCACATTTATGCCAAAACTAACATATTTATCTTAGTCTTAATAAACATAGGCAACCCTATGAGAAAAGTTGCAAAGTGAACAAAAGTATCCTTTCGAGAAAAGTTGCAAAGTGAATAAAGGCATCCATTCGAGAAAAGTTGCAAACTGAACAAGTATAATTTCAAAAGTAATCTTGAAAAGACATACAAAAATTCGAAATAAAAACTAATAATAAAAAGTAATATTTTTTGATAAAATTACGAGTGTCATAATGTCTAAAAAGTGTCATAATGTCTGAAAATACTGAATGAACAAATACAACCTTACGACTAATAAAGGTTAACAAGATAATCATACGAAATACAATTAAAAAAATAAAAATTAAGGGATTAATGCTAATTAAACCTTGGACACATTGACGTGCAAAGTATTAAATGTGCCTAATAATCACACCAAAATCACACAATTATTCACACAAATATTGTAGGTCTAGCCCGCTACCCATTTTTTTCCTTTGAGTAAAGTAGAATAAGCTCGCACTTATAAAGTAGCTCATCTCTGCCCAACTTTCCTATGTGGGAAAAGGAAAAGGCACCTTTTGTTCGTTTTACAAACAAACATCACAAGCCTGTTGCCCATCTCCTACCATGCTATGAGCCGTCTCACCATTGCCACGCCGTTCATGACCCACGACACCACATTGTCCTCGCCTGACAATCAGTGGAGCACCTTTGCGACGATGATGAATTGCTGTTCCCCGCTGCAATTCGTGCCTCCTATGAACCAAGGTCGTCATTGCACTACACCAGGCCTAACAATTTGCCGTTACACTACCCATGAACCATGCTCGTCGTTGCACTGTCGTGACCCGCAACAGCCGCTCCCTGTAGTCCAAGCCATCCCCTCCCTATCATGTCGAGCAACAGCAACGACGAGTTGTTCATGATCCACCGCGAGACAACTCATCATCCCTAGCGCTGTTGACCACCGTGTGAACGAGCCCAATGCCACTACTACCCTCCTAATAAGCATCACCATGATCCACCATCGTGATTCCCATATCCGTCATCTGTATTCAAATTTGGAAAGTTAATTTTTGAGTTAGGTAACAATCTCATGCAATTTCAATTTGAATATTTCATTATCCAATTTAATTGACTTTCGTTATCTTTGTCTGTATTGCCATACCCAAAAATATTTTGAGTGTTCATGAATTAGGAAAATTTCCTAATTTCACAACATGCAATGATCGACAGACCAATTTCATGCCCAAAATATGACCCACGATCACATGGGAAATCGATCAATCAGATCATGCTTGAGATACAATTTGTCTATTTTATTTGCTTCCAAATTTAGATGGATATGGATGATATTTTGGGTGGTGGATGTTAAATATTTCTTTATTTTATTTTATTTTTATCTAAAAAGAAAATCATAAAAAGATGTAGATTTTAATTGGTAACATTGCATATTAAGAAAAGATTGCATGTTTGATTTAATTCTAGATTATCCTTCTAAAATTAATTAGAATAAGTTTGGATAACCTATTCTAGATAGATTGCATTTTAGTTTAGGGATTATCTAGTTAAGATAACATTCTAGTTCAAATTAGGATTTGACCTAATCTTGTTCCTAATATGAGTTGGATAATATCTTGATATAGATAGCCAATTTTTGCTATTTTTTAATTTCGAATTTTACATAAAATACCAAAAAGAGCATTATCTTAGAAGAAATTAGATTCTTTCTCTAGGATAGATTGCAAGTTTATTTTAGTTATTTTTAAATTTTGAATTTTCATGAAAAAAACTCACAAAAAATATCACATGCATGTCATGTAGTTTAGGCTATCTCATATTGCTATCTCTTGTCGCTTGTCATATAAAATTAGTAGCATGAATTGCCTTAAGCATGATTTTCATTAAACAAGAGAAAACTTAAAAAGATTTGAGTGAAATTGTATGTTAATTAGAAATCATATCTAGAACAATAATGTGATTTTTTAGCTAACGATACATGTGCTTTTGCAGCTTTGAGGTAAGTAATTCCCCTATTTCCTCACAATTATTCAATGCTTTGATTATTGAGTGTTAAATTATAGTTGTGCACCTACTTAATCACCTCACATGTTAGGGAATATATTAAAATCAATACAAACTACATGCAAAAACATTTTTTTTGAAATAAAAGAGAAGAGATACTGAAAGAGTGTTAAAGAAATCTAGCGTAATCAAGTCCCTATACCCACAATTTTTGGTTCATGGGAGTAAAGTATAAATCCCAATACTTGGGTTTTCAATTGATCCACCAAAAAATAGATAAGTGGCGACTCCTAATTGAAAACCATTTGTATGTTAAGAATTTAAACCTTAAGTCGTGAATTGCTATGGGCTTGGGAGAGCTCGAGTTAAATCTAGGTTTAATAATCCATCAACCAAACTCCTAAGTGATTCCACCCTCTTCGGGGAGGCTGCAACATTTATAAACAAATAAAAGACTACATAGAAAAGAAAGAAATGTGAATATACGTACCTGATCTACTGACGATATGAGAAGGATTGTTAGAGGGTGGGCGTGAGCCCACTTGAGTAGAATCCCTTTCAATTTCCTTGCATGTTCCCCAAGCAAGGAACACTTTTTATTTTTATTTCATTTTAGGGTTTGCCAATGTTATTCCCACTTGAGGGATTGAGTTTTGAAATCTCCTTTCCAAAATTTGTAACTCGCTCGATGAAAACTCAGTGAGAGGCTATTTTAAGGACATAAGGAGGTGCCCCAAACTAGTTTGGTGATGATATCCAACCATAAATATATATCTTCCAAAGAGAATTCTAAGGATTGGGCTTCCTCATGCTTCCTCTAAAAAATTTTGCCAAAAACTTTTTCCAAAGCATGTATCAAATTTAACCTTTTTTTTTTTTATTTACTTACTTCATGTCACAAACATAATCCCCCCCTAACTTATTATGACAAGGAGGCATTTGAGACTAACGCATCAAGTTCCAAGGATGAGGGACTTATTCGTGTGATTGATTCTTGAGCATCCTTTCAAGAAAGTGGGGGCAAATAGAAATTATCATCCTGTTTTGAAAGTAAAAGGTAAGTCTTGTTTCCTAACGTAATTTTGGAAATGACACTCTATTCATTTTCCCTTGCAAATGACGAACCAAGTAAGGGCTTGTCAAACTCTAAGGGCGACGGTAGATCAACTCTCCCAAGTGAGATATTGGCCCAATTACCACCAAAGTGGATGATAGGAATCTTTTGGGCTCAATTTGCATTTGCTTTTGGCTCTACTTAGTGATTTATTTCTACATGTTCTCACGTGTAGCGGCAAACCAAACGCACCCATCAAAAGGATTAGATTTCCAACCATGACTAATCATGCATGTGTCATTTCCCCTTTGTTTTCGAGATTTAACACATTTGTAGGGACAATTTTCTTAAATAAATTATACTCATTCTTTTGACGAAGTTTTTGAGTAGGATAAATTGTTCGTTCAAAGATTACAAACTCCCTCATGCTTAAAGTGCTCCATGTCTTTTGCATGATGATTTCATCTAAGTCACTAATTCTACTAAGGATTATTAGAATAACAGCTCCATGAATGATGTGGGATTCATTGAGCATACTAAATGAGATGTATTAGGATGATGAAAGGCAAGCCGTGTCCCACACACAGTCTCCTATTTATACACTTGTGAGAAGAGTGTAGGAAGTTCCATGTCCATAAGGTAAAGAGTTTTCTTGTGAAATATATAATAACCAAAGTAATGAGAGGCATTTCATTTCTTCATCCCAAACACTATAGGTTATCATTTGCTCACCCCCTTTAAGCCCAAACTTTCATAATATATGTCAAGAACCATCCCGCATCGCGGAAAATTGGAGTTAAGTTAGTGTCACAAGGTGAGAAAATTGATAGAAAATTTCTTACGCTCACTTGTATCAATTTTCAAATATGTTTATCGTTGATGAGCACTCACGACAACTTGAGTACCCTACAATGATGAAGAGTGATTCTTTCTCTATGCTATACACTTCTATCCCTTGCTAGCCTAATTGAGCCTAAAATTTCATTTCGTATAAACCCAGTTAGTGATCATCCCCCACATTGGAGCAAGATAAAGTTCACTACTATTCAAGTAGCATGATCCAAGTGCCAACTAAAGATGAAGATCCCTAGAGTCTAATAATAGTGTTTTGTGTAAGCTTTGTCTAGATTAGTTCCTAAGCAAAAACAAAACAAAACAAAACAAAAATAATACAACAAACAAAAAATAAAAATGAGAAACTAATGGGCATGAAAAAGTAGTGTGTTTGGTAAAAGTAAGGCCAATGCCCATAAATGTGAAAAATGATGGATTGAAAACTAAGGGCATGAAAAAATAATATGGCTGGTAAAAGCAAGGCAAACGCCCCTAAACAAGAAAAGTGATGTTGAAGTTTCAGAAAGGAAAATCACAATTGAAAAGATTTTACAAAAGGTAAGAATCTACAATGTTAGCACAAACTGTGGAAGATTTGCTCTATCAACAGAATTGACACAAATTGTGCAAGATTGGCTCTATCAACTATATTGGCACATGATGTGGAAGATTGCTCTATCATGGGAGATTTGCTCTATCATAACACCCACAAGCAAAAATGGTGGCAGAGTTACTATAAGTTTGTCGTGCAATATAAGAAACCGGGATATTAATAGAGGCTTTGTCATGACATCAGATGTTTGCACTAACGCAAGAATGTAGTGAACTTTCAACTGCTTCATGCTAATTAAATTACAGACAAAATGATAGTCAATTTCCACATACTTGGTTCGTGCATGGAAGATGAGATTTGTGGCCAAATAGATTGACCCTACTTTATCACAATGAATAAGTGGTGAATGACGGAAAGTGTATTCAAGATCTCAAGGACTTGTAATAGCTATAGTAATACATAAGTCATATCAACCACCACTTTGTCTTTTGACTCAGTGCTAGATTGAGCAACAGTCGATTGCTTTTTAGAAATCCAAGAAACCTTGTTGGGACCAAAGTAAATGCAATAGCCATTAGTAGACTTTCAGTAATTTAGATAGTCGGCCCAGTCAACATCTGTAAAAGCAATAAAGGTCAATTAGCACGTAGGCTAAAAGGTAATCCCATGATCAATCGTAGTTTTAAGATAGCGCAAAATCTGTTTGATCGCTGACCAATGATCCACGGTTGGACGATGCAAAAATTGGCACACTTTGTCGACAGCAAAGGATAGATCTAGCCTAGTAAGGGTGAGGTATTGCAGTGCCCCAACCGTACTCCAATATGTGGAGGCATCAGTAAATGATTCACCAATTTACTTTGACAACTTAAGATGCAAATGATAACCATTCTATTTTAGAAATTAATTCCTAGCCATAAATAGATATTTCTTGGATGAGTTTCTAAAGAAAAATACATGTTTTATAATGACACAAAATTTCTATTCTTAAAACGGATATTCATTTGAAAACGATACAAAATTTATCCCTCCTGGGCAGCTGGCAACAAATGGTGAGCAACGAGCGGCAAATGGAAAACAACTAGCGATGGCAATCAATGACAGGTGAGCAGCCAGCTTGTAGCAAGGGCGAGTAATGTGAAGACTTTTTATTTCTCATTTTTTGTTCAAAAAACAAACAAGTATAAAAAATTTACATATTATTTCTATTCCAAACTAATTCTAGACTTCAAATTTGTTCCAAGAATAGAAAAATAAAATTGAGTTACCAAATGAATTTTTGTTCCAAACTTGTCCCTAGAAACAGAAAACATAATAGTTTTCATGCACACCCTTAGAAGTTGAGGGAGTCATAGGTGATGAGCAAGGTGTTGCATCAGCTATGCTTGTGTGAGTGAGAAGAGGAGTGGCATACTTGGATTAAGTGAGAGATAGCCCAGTAGAGTTTCTATAGACTTCGATACCTAGAAAGTGAGATAGAAAATCAATGATTGCAAACTCAATGCCACGTTGAGTGATTAATTTGGTGATGAAGGAGGTAGAGCTCCTAGTAATGATAAAATTGTCAACATAGATGAGAAGAAGTAGAATGTTGTCAAATCTATGCTGAATGAATAAGGAACGATCAGCAATGGAGGCCACAAACCTGATTGAAAATAAGATTGCACTTAGCCGAGAAAACTAGGGCCCTAAAGCTAGTTTTTGGCCCATATAGATGTTTTTAAAGACGACATGCGTGGCCAAGATAACGCAAATCAACAAATCCTTAGGGCTACTTCATGTAGACTTTTTCTTTAATGGTGCCATGGAGAAATGTATTCTTAACGTCCAATTGGTTTAGAGACCAATTATATGTAACGGCTAAGGAGAGAACAACTTCGATTGTTGTGGATTTGATTAAAGGACTGAAATTTTCATCATAGTCCAAGCTAGCCTGTTGAGTAAATCCCTTCACAACAAGTTGTGCTTTATATCTATCAATGGAACCATCAGCCTTGGTTTTTAGGCAATAAATCCACTTGCAGTTGACCACATTCATGAAAGGTGATGAGCAACCAATTCTCAACTGCCATTTTGAATGAGGGAATTAAATTGACTAACAACGGCTTGTTGCTACTTAGGGTCTTTGTTTGCAATGGAAAAATAAGTGGGTTCACTTAGTGTCAAGCTTGGGTGAAAACAAGAATATAGTGGGAGCTTAGTGGAGAGAAAAACCTTTGGTTTGTGAATGTTATTTTTAAGACAAGGGACCATTAGATGAGTAGATGTTGACAGTTAAGGTTGAAAAGGTGGTAAGAGTGGAGCTTTTTGAGAAGATGATCCATATGGAATTGTGGATGTAGATGATTGTTAAAGTTGTGATGAGGAGTTGCCCATCATTTTAGATGGACTTAATGGAATTGATGCAGTAGTGGACACCCATGAAATTGTGGGGGCTTAATAGATGAATAACTAATGCAAACAAGGGTACTTGGCAATGGTGAGGACAATTGACCAAATTAAGATTCAGTGAATGGAAACAAGTGCTCCTTGAAAATCATATGGCGAGAGACATATTTAGCCAGTACTATGATGCAAACAACGACAGCCACGATCATGAGTAGATTATATGGTTTTTGGCCAAATAATTTCTCAAAAGGATTCAATCCATTCCACACCATTGTGGGCACGTGGTTAATCAAAAAGATCACGGTGAGGGAAGCATTAATTCAATATAGAACAGGAACAGAAGCTCCACGTGTAGCCAATTTCCACAACGTGACGGTATTTGCGCTCAACCCGACTATTCAATTCTTGTGTGTGCAGGCATGAGGGACAGTGTGGGATGCAATGAAGATGAAGACAAGGAGAAAATTTCTTATACTCACCACCTCTATCAATTTGAAGGGCCTTGATCTTGTGGTTGAAATATTTTTCCACTTGGGAATTAAATTGCACAAAGTAAAGAGAGCATCAAATTTCACAATAAGTGGAAAAAGGCATGTGTATCTATTATAAGCATCAATAAAATTGATATAACAACGAAAACAATTCACTAACGCAACAAGAGATGGTCCCCAAAGATCATAATAAATATCTACAAAAGGAGCACTAAAAGTGGTAATGATCTGGTGAAAGGAAGATGATGTGACTTGCAAGTGACATAATTCACAGAAACCATATGAGGAAGAAGCAAATATTGACAAGCCATGCTTTGAAATAACTAAAGAAGTAATGCAAGCAGAAAAATGACCCAAGTGCTCATGCCAAATAGAAGCAAAAGCTCATTCACCAATGAAGCATGATGGAACTGGCAGTGATTTATTTGACTATAGAGGGATCTTATTGGTGGTACATGCATTAAGACAATAAAGTCCATTCTTACTATTGCCTTTGAGCAAGAGATTCCCCAATGATCGATCCTTGACACAATAGAAAGTAGGATGAGATTCAAATATCATATCGTTATCCTTGATAAATTGAGAAACATATAATAGATTCTTCTAGACAAATGCAACATTATAAATAGTCCTTAGATTAAGTACGTGAATAATAACCATTTTGTTTCTCTCTTTTTTTTTCTTTTTTTTTTTTGGTTCACGGAAATAATTTTGGAACAGAAATTTGTTTGGTGCCACAATTTCATAATTCTATTTCCTGGACAAATTTTTAGCTCATAGATAGGTTTGAATAGAAATAAGAAATAGAAATTTTCAACTTTTTTTTATTTTTGGAACAGAAATAAGAAATAAGAAATTTTCTACTTTCCATTTTATGTTTTGAGCCAAATTTTTATAATAAACTATTAAATTACACAAACAATAGAATCTTGTTCAACAAGTGGAACACATTGGCTGTCTACTCTTTGGTTGAGTAATAAGGGTCGGAGAAGAGCAATCACTCATACAAGCTCACATTTGTCATTCATGGAGGTTAAGGTACGTGACACAACATTCTATACCTTAGTTGACATGGGTGCATTGAATAAGTTCCTGTCAAGCAATGGGGCAAAGAGCTTGGGACTTTGCGTGGAGCCAACCGGATATCGGTTCAATGCAGTCAACTCAGATGATGCACCCACCATTGGCGTTGTTCATGATGTGGAGCTACAAGTCAGTGGATGGAAAGGCAAGCTCTCCTTCGAGGTTATTCCAATTGATGAAGATAATCTTATCTGGGAATAAAATTCTTCGAGCGAGGGCCATGATTGACAAGAAGACAATGTCCATTATCATCACTGTCCTGGAATGCCCATCGGTGGAGATCTTGAACCAATCGGTCCAGACTTCCAGATTGAATTGGACCCAGTAATCACCCCCGTCTAGGATTGCTATCATCAATTGATAGTCCCTCATCCTCCAATCTATTAGCAACACAACAATGTTCATGTCATGGCAGTGCGCGTGGCCCATCACACTCATAGCATAGTCTATTTGATAAAACAGCCATAAATTCCCATCAATTGGTGAATTATCAATGATGCAAGTGTCCCCATCAATGATAATTAAAAAAAAAAAAAAACAGCAAATCATAACAAAATGAACTAGCCAAAAAATGAAATGAAAGGAACAAATAAATAATGACTAAATGCAGGGTACTGGCACAAATATCCAGAACCAATCGAAATAATGAGCTCTCGATGAACTCACGAGCTTCACTTTTCCCGTCATTCCTCGGACTAAGGCTTGTCATTGTCGCTGATAATTTGCTCAGTCGACGACCTCAACTGCATGGTAATTCGTTTGGGGACGAACACATTGTAATAGTAGCTCAGGATGCCGTCCTTGCTCATGGTCGGAATGCACTTCGACGCTTTGTCCCAGAAGCTTGCCTGGTTCACCAGCCGATTTGTTTTCATGAGCTTCTCGAACTGATTTTCTTCTCTCATTGTCCATGTTCTCGAGACTTCCCCTCCCATTTCATTGAATTTCCAAGTCCAGAAAGCAGGGCCGAGATTAAGCTTGAAGTTCAATGTTGATTTGTACACATGCCTTTTCATGCAATTAGCTGATCCTGGTGATTTACAAGAGCAAAGCTCATGCCTTCCTTGTCCATTGCTTCCCAGTAAGGTTTCATTGATTCCATCTTCGATAGGCCAAATGCGGGTGCCAATATATTTCATGCTTTCCGAAGTACTGTAATTGTTTTTCGTGCACGTTCCCACCCATACGGGGATTTCTGCCTGGAATGCGGGGCCGATTGGCACCCTGGGTCTTTTAGGGTACTCTTCGTGTAAGTACAATAGAGAGAACACTCGCCTTCGGATCATTACATTTGATTCCTCATCCGCATCTGAAAGGTCCGAAGCAGATCACTGGGATCCCCCGGAGGTTGATTTTGGGAAGCCATGTCTTGCTGAATCCATGAGTTCGAGTCGATGACAACTGATGGAGAAACAAGGTCCACAAGTGATGGTGCAAAGTAAGATTCAGTACTTTGCATTTCTTCATAGCCTTCTATGCTGGTGGACACACCAGTTGATGAAATGCATGAGTTGTGGACAGTTTGCTCATCCAAAGTGTCACCAATAATGTCAGCAAATTTGGTTACACAGGAAAGAGTTGTAACCAACTTCTTGACATTGTGGTGAATTTTTCTCTCTAGTGCCTGTCCATGGTCTACTGAAGACTCTCCACTCTCTAAGGATTGGTCGAGTTTTCGTTTCTTCTGAAGATGGGTGGAGAAGATTCGTATGTCAACTTTTTTAAGAATTTAATATGTCTAAGCTGGATAAAAAAAGCAAACAAGCAGGAACCACATGTGGAAATAATTATAGCCATGTTTCCAATCTAAGAGGCAAATTTCCAACCGGCCTCTGATTGGTCGGGTCAACTTTTTTTTTTAAATAATTTAATAAATGTCAAAACTGGATAATAATATAGACAGGCAACAATCACATGTTTCCAATCTAAGATTGGTTGGTTCATCCGACAAAATTTCAGAGCAAAGTAACTATTGCACTCTTTGATTTCATGAATAATTTAATGAATGGGAGTAACATGAAAATTCTCGAAATACCCCTGAAATCAGAATTAGATGGCAAATAATAGTCATCAAACTTTGCTAGTTAATCATGATGCATGGGTTTGATATCCCATATACATTTCCTACATTAAAATTTATCATATCATTTGTATTTCAATGATTTATTCAGGATTATAGTCAAAAGTTAAGTACATGTATATGTTAAAATATATATTTTATTAAAGTTATTATCACTTTTATATCTAATCATGGGTGTAACACCCCATAAGTATCAAGACAATACAATTTAATGCACGATTTTTTATCTACACTATAGAAGTTATACTATGTCTGGCTATTTGGAATTCTAACTAGAATAAGATTGAATAAAATCCATCGATCGTGTTATATCATATCCATTATTTGGTGAATCACAGTAATAAAGTTGGATATATTTATATCAGATCATATACATTGTTTGGTATAAACGGCATATTAGTGTAAATGAATCTAAAAATTCATAAATGAAGATGATAAAAATCTCTCACCACACTTTTGCCTATTTTATTTTTATTTGCTTCATTTTTTTATTTTATCCCTCTTTTTTTCCCCTTCCATCATTCTCTAATAATTTTTTATTAAATAGTAAACTGTATTAATATACTTAAAATACTAAAATACCTAAAATATGTAATAACTATAACTATAAATATAAATATATATTTATATATTGAATTTTTAATGTAAGATAGAATTAAATACGAATATATAAATAAAAATAAGATTAAATTAAAAACTGAATTGTTATTTTTTGTTATTTTGAATTTCTTATATTAGAATTCAAATATTATTTATATTGAAATATAATTTTAATATTGTTAACTTAAGGAGTTTGTTATTCAAGAAAAATAACTTTCCTATTATGAATATTAAAAATCATATCCACCTTTTTATCATGTCTTAAGCAAGCATTAAATGCAAGATGTGATAAATATCATGAATTTGTAGCTAACTACTAAATTTTATCATATCCTAAATTTTATCCTGACTGCTAAAAGTAGCTTTAATTTATAGCTATGATTCAAATTCAATCATATGATATATTGTATAGAAAAGTATATATGTAGTTGCACAGTTAATAGTGTGAATGAAATAATAACTATAAAGATTTGAGCATTAATTGATAAATAGTGTATGAATGATATAACAAATGATGATGAAAACTTAGATAACCACAACTAATAGTAAGCAATTGGTATTATTCTACAAATAAATTTTAAACATAACATAATTATTATTTACACAAATTATTTACTTTTTATTAGTCATTTATTTATTGATCATATAATATGTAGTTACGTCAAAATGGCTACAATTGATGCTATTATTATATATGGAGAGAAGAATTTTTTTTTTTTTTTTTGGTCAGCTAATCCTACTCTAACATTCACTCTCAGACTTTTGCCCTGCCTCCTTGCAGGGCGTGAGAGTCGAAACCCACTCCTGAAATGAAATCTTCCCCACCCCCAATCCCCCCCGAGAAGGTGGGGATTTGAACCCCCAACCTCCCCCTTCCAAGATGGAAGGGTGGCCACTAGGGCGGACCCCCAGTGGTTGAGAGAAGAATGTTAGAAGTGCCAAAAGTTGTGTGCAATACTCACTTTAATGCCAAAAGTATTAATTGATTCACTTAAGTGTAAAAAAAAAACGATGACTTAAGTGCCTTCAACGACAAATTCCAACAAAAGAAATTACGTTGCTTTTATAGTTAGAGATTTTATCTAATGTGGCTTTTTTTTACATTGAAGTGATCAATTTTTTATTGAGACTAGCACTGAATTGATTACTTTTTAACTTACTACATGATGCCATTTAGGGTTATATGCTAACCGGGCATGCCAATGAGCCATGTAGGACTAAGAAATTAATAAAATATGGCCATGTCGAATTTCCAAATTCCAGCTTAGAGTTGGCACTTAAGGGCACAAATGATAACCATTCTGGCCAAAAATTGATTTCTAGAAGAGAAAAAGATTTTTTTATTTCTATTTCTAGATGAGTTTCTAAGAAAAATAATGTTTGATAACAAAATTTCTATTTCTGAAATAGAAATTTGTTTGATAACGACACAAAATTTCTTCCTTTCCGACGACTGGTGGACGGCGACCAGCGACGGCCGGGCAGATGGCGGACAACGGCCACCAAGAGATGGCCGTTGGACGATAGCCAACAAACGGCCACTGGGCGACAACCGCCAGACAACGACCAATGAACGGCCACCGGCGGCCACCAGACGAAGGCGGCAACCAGCGACCAGCGGGGTCGACGACCGGCCGGACTGGTCGGCATTAAGAGTTGTGACAACAGATGGTGAACGGCAAGCGACGACTACCAGCAGCAACGGTGACGACGGGCGACCAGCGACCAACGATGGCCGGCGGCGACAGGCGATCAGTGATGGCTGGTGGCTAAGAGTGGTGACAACGGACAGTAAATGGCGGTTGGTGATGACAAATGAGCAACTGACTAATAGAGAGGATAAATATTGAGCAAAATTTTTATTTCTCATTTTTTTCCAGAAATATAAAAGTAAAAAAAATTTACTTTTGATTTATGTTCCAATTCTATTTCTAAAATAGAAATCTATTTCAGAAATAGAAAAATAAAATAATTTTGCCAAACATATTTCTATTCCAAAAATAAGTCTGGAATAGAAAATTAGTTCTGGAACAGAAAGAGAATGGTTATCATGCATGCCCTAAGTGATCATTTTTTTTATAAAAGTGGCACTTAATGATCCGAAAAACTCTTTTTGCCCTAAAATGAGATCATATAAAAACTTTGGCACTTCTAGTATCCTCCTTTATATATGATATAAATAGATTTGGTAATGATTGATAAAAATTTATATTATAATGCACATATTCTACTAATTCTAGAGTGAGTGGGAGAAAGAAACAAGGGTATTTTTAGAATAGGGGTCAAGTATAGCTATCACAACTTATAATAATTATTACTTCTAGCAACACCGTAATAGGCAGGCAACCAATAATAAACATGTAATGAAATAGTAGTTACTGCAACCGAACGTGTTGTTAGCTCACGACACAACTTTGCCTCCTCGATTACAACTAACGGACGAACTCCCGCCATCTTCGGTCATTGACACCATATGCATGCTACACCATCAAACTTGGCTACCCGTCGCCCGAGGGCATGTCCACCGCTAATCTTGACCATCGTACTTATCTCCTTCCATTATCATCGTCGCCGTTGCTCTCTGACAGCGACTAAATATTTTGATATCGCCACCATATACTTTAGGGCTAATACCATAAAAAAAAATCCAACTGATACACCGATGTCACATTTTTGCCAAACATTTTTTGTCTCACAAAAGCTCCTAAACTGGTAGATTTGTATCATATTTACCTCCAAATTGATTTTCGTGTCAAAAAAATTCTGTAACTAATATATGCATGCCACATTCATCCCTAATTGATGCACTCATGTCATATTTACCAAAAAAGATCATATTTACCACAATTTGAGGTAATTGTAAAACATGTAAACCAGTTTGCGGTAAATGTGGTACAAATGTACTAGTTTCAAATTTTTTATGTTATAAAAATTAATTTCAAGTCAATATAGCATAGGTATACAAGTTTGAGAGTTTGTGAGAAACAAATTAATTTGTGATAGAAATAGCACAACTGTATCAATTTAGGATTTTTCGCGGTATGAGCCCTATACTATTGTTGTAATCATGATCATGTTTCACCATTCATAACCATTCCTCATCAGTGTTTGATGACTCTCATCATCACCTTCATCAATTCACAATAAACACCTCCTTAGAGGATGGTCTTTTTCCGCCTCTTGTGACCACTAAGAGTAAGTTTGGTTCAACTTTACAAATGGGTTTTGGTAGTGGTTTGTTTTAACTTAGCAAATGGCTTGTGGGTGTTATAAAAATACTAAAGGCCAAAGCTCTTTGGGGAAATGCAAATTGCGTTTAGTAAAAACTCTTTACAATGGGGCTTTGGGTTCAAGTAGTGTTTGGCAAAAAAAAAAAAAAACTTTAGTAATGGGCTTTAGCTGTATTATATATATTTTATTTATTTATTTATTTATTTATTTATTTATTTATTTATTTATTTATTTATTAAAAAAGAACTCAAACCCTTCGTCGACTCTGGTGAAGGGCTACGGCTGCCAATGAGCCAATTTGGCTCCAACGACATTCGGCTAAAGTTGCCCAAGTTGGGTGACCTCCAGTGAGGATCACGACCTCTAGTAGAGGTCACCTAGGTCGCACAACCCTCACTAGCCAATTGTTGTTCCTTTGCCAGCCAAATTTGGTCTCCTAAACTAAGTAGCACCAACTAGGGGTGTGCAAAAAAATCGAGACCCGCCCGGAACCACTCGGAATCGGTAGTTCTTAAGGGAACCGGTCCAGTTCCCGATTCCAATTTATGGGAACCGGTGGGTACCGGTCCGGTTCCTGATTCCATGGGTGAATCCGCCCACCCGAACTGAACTAGTTATATTATAACAATATATTAATTTTTAATATTAAAAAAATTCAAAATTAGCAAATCTAAAATTTATTGCTCCAATCACCATCTTGTCTCAATTCACTACTTTCCTATTCCATCTCGTCTCTCTCGGTTCAAAATCTCCCCGAACTCCCTCTTCCTCTCCGATTCACCTCCGAATCTACTCATCTCCCTTCGAGTCATAGTCTGAACTCAACGAAACAGTGAGTTGATTCTCCTTTCCTCTCTCGACCTTGAACTCTCTCTCCACGTCGTCACCACCTCCGCATTCACTATCACTATCGTCCTCTTTATTGTTGGGTTCGTCCCACTTCTACCTCCCCTCTTCCTCCTCCCCTTCCTCAAGCTTCTCCCCATCATCCTCATCTTCGGGGACAGGCGAGCTCTAGGTCTAAGAATGGCTCATTGTCCCCGTTGTCTTCCTCATTATCAGTCTCGAGGGAGGAGTGGGAGATGGCAAAGGTGAAGGCGGTGGCAAAGATGGTGGTGGTGGCCGAGATGGAAGCGGAGCGAGGGTCGTGACCGCCGCCGCTGTAGACACTGTCGCGGCACTAATACTTGAGGAGAATAAAGCTATCATGGTCAGGAGAGCCAAAATAAACAGATGTGGGGAGGGCAAAAAGGGGAAGGCGTAGAGGTTGGACTAGTTCTATGGATCCACTCGGGAACCGGACCAGACCGGTGGTCCGGTTCCCGGGTGGATCATGCAACTAGCAGGCTGTTCCCAATTCCAATTTTTCAAAACCGGTTCTTAGCAGGCGGTTCCTGGTTTTAGGTCGGAAACTGCCTACCTAGACCATGCACACCCCTAGCATCGACACGAACACCGACACATGACACAACACGCCATGCCATCATTTCTCAAAAAATAGAAAATTTCAATATTTTGGGACACGTTATATATTAATTATATATTTTTATATATACATGATAAATTATCATTTCTATGATTATTTCAATTAAATTAATTTGATTCAAATTCACAAATAAATAAATAATTATAAAAGAGTCTATAATGAATATACACTAAAAATCGGGAGTCATGGGAAGTAAGAGTCAAAGAAGAGAAGATTAGGCTTTTCTCATTTCCACTTTCTTATTTTTTTTGTTATTTTACATATTTATATTTTGACCCATTATTTATTGAAAATTTTTAAAATTAACTCGTGCGTGTCGGAATTCTAGATTGGAGCATGTCAGGACAGTTGATGTTATTTCAGATTTTCCAACACCTATTGACAAGTTTCAAAGCACGTCAGAATATGTTGGAACATGTCGGATATATGTTGAAGTGTCGAATACAATATAAAAGCTCCTAGAGAATGTCAGTACTTCCTAGTTCATCAGCCGCCCTTGCGCAAAGAAGATGAACAGTTAAAATGAAGGGTAAAATTGGAAAACTAAAAAACTAGTGGGGCAGTATTAGAAGGAAAAAAAAAAATTAATTCTAATTTCAACATTCCGCAAATGTCAACATAACCAAGGTCAATATTTGATCAAAAGTTATTTTAAAATACTTGTCAAACACACTAACATTTCTCCAAAAGATCTCGGATGACGAAAGATCCTTGAAAAAATTTAACCAAACGTATCCCAACATCACAATCTTCGGTACTTTTTTATGCTTTGACCACCTATCGCTATCCGTACAGTTGCACTGGCTAAAAGCGGATAGCTATCATGCACCATTACCGATGCCCCATCACAGCTATTATCATCTAGTTTTTTTTTTGGTAACCCAGGAAACCCCGAAAGCCGATAGCTGGCGGGAAGAACCTAGGGCTGACGCAAGCTAGCCACCACACTCACGCCAGCGGTTAAGTCACCAAGTAACGCCGCTGGGATTTGAACTTGGCACCTTTCATGGGAGGCACAAAGCTCAAGCCAACTGCGCCACCGCAGTGGGTGGTGCTATTATCATCTAGTTTTGTATCTAATGTTTTGCCGAATGTGGTGTCCATTAAACGGCCGCCTTGATACCAATTATAATCTTTTCCAATAAAACAATATAAGCTAGGGAATATTGGCATAACTTGAGATTCAAAGCTTCAACATTATAGGCAAGCCAATAACTAGGTCATTAATCACATACCTGGAGTAGCAGTTGTTCTGTCTGGCGGAGGGTAGACATGTTAGAAGCAAAAGGAAACTTGACAGTCCAGTGTCAAGTTCGAGACTTCAATCCATTTGAGAAATCTGAAAACAATTAGTGCAAGTTTTAGCACCAAAAGTGTTGAATACTAATTGTATTGAATAATGGAAATCTAATATGGTAATAAGTACCAAATCAATCCTTATGTTTTGGCTATCGGTTGATTGATTTTTTGACCTTCTAATTTATTTAGATTGAGTCATCAACGTGTTGCTAGAAGTACTAAGATTTATGTACAAGATGGGAGAAAAAGGATAGCATAACTTCTAAAACTATTGGAGAGTTTGGTTCCACAACTTAACGATTGATAACACACTGCACATCCATGGTGAGGTCATCTTACGAGGCAAAGTGTTGGGTAAAAATGAAGAGAAATGACGTAATTAGGAGGGTTCAGAGAGAGATTGTGATTGCAAGAACAAATCTCTCTCTCTCTCTCTCTCTCTCTCTCTCTCTCTCTCTCTCTCTCTCTCTCTCTCGTGGGGACAACTGAGTTGTTGAACGACCCATGTCAATAACTTGACGGTCCACGTCAACAAAACCGACTAATAAAAAAAAACACCAAAGCATACGGACTTTGGGGGGTGGTAACAGCGGTATGCTGACGTCTTTTAAACAAAAGAAAGTAAATAGACGGTTTAAATTTTCGAGCAAAAGTTTGGGGACTGATTAACCCATCAGTTTAAAATCTTAATAGTGCATAACATGGAAAGTAAAAATTTTCAACTGATCATATCTAAACAGATCATATACAAATCGTGTTAACACTAATTCACTCATTTGAAATGGTTATGTGGGTTAATTTCGTATCTAGTAGATTCAACATGAACACAACATGACATGATTACTTATCGTGTCTCTCAAGTTGATACGAAATTGAGCTGAACAAGATCAGTCTCAACCCAATGCTTATTGATTTTATGTCGTGATCTAATTGTGTTATTGTCTTGTCAAAACTGTTAGAAAAAAATGCCTAGTATTTTGAAAGTAACCAAACATTCCAAGTATATTAACATGTGTAATTGAGTGTGCAGAAGATATTTCTACATACACATTCATATGTGGACAGTGTTAGAAAGAAGATGAAGAGTAGAGAGTAGAAGAGGAAGAATAGTTATAGTATGAAATGTAGATAGACTAAGGGACCATGGGCAGAAGCAACTCCTTCTATCAGACGAGGTGAAAGGCATGTAATGTGCTTTTACCACTTGGATGAGAGGACCAAACCTCTTTCCAATTTGATTTGAATTCAAGGTGGTGTCTAATGGCTAGTTACAAGCTCTGCTATTCGCAAAAAGTGGACCAGAGATATCATAGTAGTTTTACCATATGTAGACAGGCAATAGAGATGGCAAGACTCTAATTAAAAGTAGAAATTGTGTTTTGTAAAACAAACAAAGAGATGTTCTGCTTTTATTAATGACATATTACTACTTGGATTTGAGTTTCAAGCGGCAATCTAAGGTTTAATAGCTATAAATTCAGTCCAATGGAAGTAATATAGTTGAGGGAACTTAAACAAAACTAGTCCAATAGTAGTGCTCATCTTTGCTCTGTTCTTGTTGATACAGGCTATGCTTTTCTGATTGTATTCACTCGGAAGATCGTTTCTATTTGTAATCTGGGAAGAGAGCATATTTAAATACTGTTAGAGTTGCTTGTGTATTGATAGTATAATCCATCGGTTTCATGTAGTCGTAGCTAGATGTAAAACCTATTAAGATTACTAGTAGATTACGGCCTTTTTATGACTAAGTGTACGTAGTCTTGATTAAGTTGAATCACTATATATATGCAATATCTGCTGTCTCTTTATTCATCTCATTATTTATTTTATAGAATTATTTGCATTTGATATTATTAAACCATGCCGGTATCTGTCAAAACCTAACTTGAGTTATTCCACAAGAACTTGTCAAATCAATGTATTCATCTACGTTAGATTGTATATTGTATAATAGAACACAAATGAAAGAAATTTATTTCTTCATTTCCGCCGCAGCTATTCCTCCTTTAGACTTATCCAAGCTAGTACAAGAGGGTATTGGAAATAGAGGAAGCCAGTATATGGTAGTTAGATAGTAGCAGAAAGCAATCGGAACTAGGAGAGAAAAAGCCTATGCAGGAGGGGCGTGGCAGAGATGCACTCTTTCTTTTGAATTTGAAAAAGAAAAAGCGAAGCTTTCCTAAAATGCAAATCCCTCAATTTAAAGACTTTGATAAAGGTGGGAATTTAACTACTGGGCTACGAATGAATCCTAAAATGAAAACTAACTCCTATTAAAGATCGACGGAAGGAAATTCTTTCTGCGAGCTAGTGATCCGGATAAAAGGCAAGGTATACAACAACAATTTACATTTTTTCCCTTTGGTAGAGTTGTTAAGTTCTTTTGGCCATTTTTTCACATCTCATGCCCTTCCGTAGGAGGTCCAGTTCTATTCTATCTTTTTATAGTAGGAATCTAGGCAGTTGAATACAATGTTCTCTCATAGGTACAGGAAAAAGCGCAGAAGGATGACTCTTTCCGACAAAAGAAAAAAATTCTTTGCCGTTATATGAAAAGAAACTTCTTACACCTTTTATATTTTATATAATTTCATTTATAAATTTTAATTATATTAAATATAATTAATAAAAATAAAATCTAATAAAAAAAAAAGGGGATTGAATCTCTTTTTAATTAAGGGATTTCTCTTTTGAAGATAGTTAGATGAGTGAATGAGTAAGCAAGCCCCTTTTCGCATTTTCTTTTTTTTTTTCTTTTTTTTCATTGTACATCCCCCTTCCTAAACTCTTAAACCGATTTGAATTGTTTCTTTGAAATAAAGAGTAGTGGAGTATAGATAAGAGACTTTTACGTATAACTAGAATAAGAACAATATTGATATGATAGAATCCGATTGACTTAAAACTCTTTCCTCCAAGCAAAAAGCACTTAGGCTTTGATAGCGAACAAAATCATGGCATGGAAGGAACTCAATTGCTACCCTTAGATGTAGCCAGCCTTAAAACTAGAAGGACTTGTTCTCGTATGTGATCATGATTTAGCATTTTCTCACTGGCAAGGAAAGAGACACATGCATGGCATAATCCTAAGATCAAGCCCAAGCCCTATTCTAACATCAAGGCTAAGCATCTATTTTAGCACTAACAGTTATCGAAAGACTAGGGTGGGAAGATGACTTCACTTAGCCGCCTTAGCATAAGGCGATCTGGCCATAGTGACAGGAGCTGGTCAATCCCAAAGAGAGGGGAGATTGGTTGGAAGGCGGTGGGTAGGTCAAGCTTGGAACAAAGTCACAGATATAAAGTAACCTAGACAAGTATGCTACTAAATTATAGCACCCGAGTACTACTAAGATATAGATTGAGACTAAGCTCAAAGCCAAGGATCACTTAGGGTGTTTTTGGTTCAGCATTCCCAATGGACTTTGGTCTTTTAGCCTCCACAGCCCTTAGCTTTCAAGTGAAAGCCAGTATTGGGAAGGTTGAAAGCCCAATGATAGTAAGGACTAGTTTTAAACTTTCAGCATTTGGCCAAATGCTAAAACTTATTTTTTTTCTTCTAAAACTATCCTCACTCATTCTTCAAATTTCTGATTTTGCCTTCATTATTATTATTTTTAAATGCCAAAATAATGCTAAAAAAATCAAAAATATATAAATACTAAAAAAATTAAATATATTTCAATCTTTTTAAAAAAATTATTTATATTATTTGATTTTTTTAGCATTATTGTCGAAATTTATATTTAAAGAGTTACATACATTATTTTTTTTTTCAATTTTAAACAAAATAAAAATAAAAACTTCCGACAAAGGGTTTGGTCTTTTTTAATATATATATATATATACATATAGCATTATTTTCAAATTTATATTTAAAAAGTTGCATACATTATTTTTTAAAATTTTAAACAAATAAAAATTAAAAAATTTCGACGAACGATTTGGTCCTTTTCTTTAAATTATATAATTATATATATATATATATATATATTTTTTGATTTTTTTTAGCATTATTGTGAAAATTTATATTTAAAAAGTTGCATATATCATTTTTTTTCAATTTTAAGCAAATAAAAATTAAAAAGTTCCGATGAAGGGTTTGGTCTTTTTTTTAAAATATATATTTATTTTATTTTATTAGTATTATTGTCAAATTTTATATTTAAAAAGTTCCATATATTATTTTTTCAATTTAAAAAAAATTAAAATTAAAAAAAAAAAACTAATACTAATCACTCAAAGAGCTTTTCAAATGTATTTTTTACCAAATGGTATTTCTCTCAAAGTTGCTTATAAACATAATTTACCAAATAGCCTTTGTATTTGCCTAAAGTCCTTTAGGCTAAACTGCTTTGCATTTTCCCAACGAGCTTTCAAAATACTGAACCAAACACACCCGTATATATATCGGCATCTTTCCACTATGAAAGATGATGAGGAAAAACGAAAGCTCCGTTTTCTATATAGAGAGATAGCCGCAAAATGAATTTGATTGTCTCTAGAAAACGATTGACCTTTTTCTATGCCAAGTTGATAAATAGCACGGGACTAGCCCTTAGCCCATTCCTTAATCTATGAATGCCAGGCATGTTGTATTACGATCTTAGGCTAATGGGACAGCTCTCAAAGGGTAGAATAGCTAAAAAAGTGGATAGCTTTCTTCTCTTTAGTTTACTATGCTATCTTCGGTACCCAAGGTGCATAGCGTCTCTCTCTCTCTCCCCTAAGCTAGTTATAAATCTCCCTTCCTCTCTAACGAATGAAGAAGCTCCTTTATTCATAATTCAAGTTTCTTGATAGCCAGAAAGCATAATAATTTTCAAACTAAGAAAGTTTCGTAGAGTTTTCAAACAATGTGAGATAAGTAGTAGAAGAATTCCTCATTCATTTCCAAGCTAACTGAAAAGGTTTTACTCCTAATTCCTATTATATCTTGATGGTTTAAAGCCTTAGTTCTAGAAGAAATTGATATCCATAGTTTAGATAAGTAACCTCATATTTACTCTATTTAATGTCGAACTTTGCCTGGTGTTAGAAATAGGTTGAATCGTAAACCAAATCAATTTGCCTGTGCTATCAAGAGTAAGTCGTCCCTTCACTCTACTTTAAGGAATGGCAAGACGCTAAAGAGATAGCTATGGCTATGAAACTAGTGCAATCAGGTAATCGACCAAGTAATCCACGAACATGATAAAAGGGCATTCCTGCCCTAGTGTACTTATCCATTGACATTGAAGGAGAAGAATAACAAGGTAGCTAGTAACCTTTTTTCCCTATTGTCTTTTCCAAAGTTCCCTAGCCGTAGGGCTTTCTGTTATGATTCCAAGTTCTCCTCCCACTCGTGTATTGATTTCAATGAGTTTTGCTTTATACGGAAGTTTGGCTTAGCCCATTGGCTAGTTCATAGGCCCCTCCCCGTACCACTTAGCCTCAACAAGAACTTGACATTTCTAAAAAAATAATAAGAGATTCAGCTTAATTAAAAATTTCTAGGTCTAAATTGAATCACCCATTGAAATGACCTTGTAGACTTCCAATGGATCTAACCCTAAAAAATCCTATTCTCATACCCCCTAAATCCCAATTATGCAAGTCCATCGGTCACCTCTACAATGGCTGGAACCCGCCCTTTGAATTTGCGTTTTTCTAGATCCGTGTTCCTTCGTTTGCTTACGTTAGATCTTGCGTGTATCATCTAATAAATGGCCAAAAGTGAATGCAAGACATACCCTGTCAAGTTTGCAGATAGTCCCGTCGTCGATAATGATGATGATGACAGAAAAAGATCGATCTTGACGTAAAGCCTCTCTCAGCGAACCATCAATTCCCCATCAATTCCGCCCGAGCAAATTGCATGGTGATCCTTGGAATCATAGCGCTAACCCAGAAAACCTCATCCCCATAATAAAATTAGGGTTTCGATTTCGGTGCAAGGGAGGACGAAGGGTCGCCTGTATATATAGAAGAGGGCCTCCCTGTGAGATCCTCCTGCACGTGAGAGAACGAAAAAATCGTTAGAGCGATACCTAAAAAAAGAACGAACAAAAGAGTGATCGAATATTTCGTCGTCAAAACAATATTACTTCAATAATTTACCAATTTCCCTTTTAGGGATAAAATCCATGAAAGATATCTTTTGCAGGGAATTGTTAGTTAAGAATCCTAATCTATGAGGCTATTAGATAAGGATATTCTTTTTCATTAAAAAAAAAAGAAGGGATAAGGATATTAGACAGTCGGTTTCCTTATTAGATTAGGAATCCACATGAGAATAAGATTCGATCTCTAAAAACAGAGTATTATTACTAATCGTCTCTTTATATACATAAGCAAATGTAAAAGACTGTATCAACCTCAACCTTTTCTCCCGTGAATTCCATAAAAAATGCATCGCAAACAATAATGACATCTTGTTCAAATTTAAAAAATGACAAAATCCTAAATCAAAAATAATTTGAATCTTGTTTTGCCGAGAAGGATGAAATATGTATAAATATATGGATGGATTCACGAGGGAATCGGCACATTGTGAAGGGTCCTTTGTTGATCAATCGTTGCTTGTATTATAAGATACAGGAAAGAAAAGATAAAAAGTACAATGTGGGTTATTTTAGCCCACTAGTTATGGTTACGAGCAATAGTTATTTAATTCAAATAAACAAATAAATTCCTAATTTTATTTGCAGTTACAAGAAGTTATTCTGCACAATATTTATCTATAAAGAAGTTATTCAACAATAATCATTCACAAGAAATTGCATAAAAAGATTCTAAAATAGCGGCAATAATTATAACCCCCAACAATTGTGTTTTTGCGTAAATTATGCCGATGTCTTTGTCAATTAACTTCCTGAATTTTTTACGATGGCTTCCGTCAATAACTTTCAGGATATTGTTGTTGACTTTCTTGGTGAGTTGTGATTTTCCTTAAGTTGTCAATTGTTCTATCATTGTTGACCAGACTTTCTTTTATCAACTAGATTCAATTGTTACCGACCAAAAAAAAAAAACACTAGATTCAATTGTTATCGATAATAACCAAAAGGAGGTCACTATTTTTGTCGCGACCTTGCCCCGAAGCAAGTTGGACCACTCGGTTAATGGATTATTAAGCGTAGACTTAATCTTCCCAAATCCATATCAATTCGCAACTTAAAGTTCAAAGTTCTTAATATGCATATGATTTATTAATTAAGAGTCCCCACTAATCTATTTTTGGTGGGTCAATTGGAAACCCGGTAAAGTACTTGGAGAAACACTTTACTCTTACGAACCAGAAATTAAATGAGTTTGGGGACTTAATTATGCTAGATTACTTTAATGTCCTTTTGGTACATTTCCTCTTTTATTTTAGGTACATTTCCTCTTTTATTTCAGAAAAAATGTTTTTGTAGGCAATTTGGATTTATTTTAATTTACTCCTTAACATGCGAAGTGAGGTGCACGACCATTATTTAACACTCAATAAAGTAAAGCAATAAGTAAATTGCAAGCACTTTGACTAAATCTTACGTCAAAACAACAAAAGCATTTGCAATGTTAGTTAGAAAATCATATCAACAAGCTAAATATAATTTCAAATTAACACATAATTACTCAATTTTCTTAGAATTTTCACTTATTTAAATAAAACTTAATCTACGTGTCAATGCAACGCAATGCAATGACGTACAAAAATACCTAACTAAAATGACATGCAACATGCAACCTAACATACGAACTATATGTCACGCAACATTTTTTAGAAAACTTAATATAATGATGGGCAAAAATTCATGCAACTAGCATGTCACATGCTTTAATTTAAATGATTCATAAACATGCAATTTCTTAACAATAGGTGAACTAATTCGTGACAGGCACATAATATGTTTTGCTTTTTCTTTTAAAAAGGTAAAATTCAAATATTTAAACATGCAATATATTCTAAGAAAGGGAACCTAATTCATCCTAAATCAATTTTTTTTATTTAAAATACCTAATTTAAGATGCAATCTAATCCAAAATTAGCAACATTATTAATGGGAATCAAATCAAATTTCAATACTTTTTTTTTTGAGTTTTCTTTAGAGAAGTAAAATCAATTCAAACCAAACAAATATAGAAAGAAATCATATCCACATCAAAATACGGCACCAAATCATGCAAGAAATATTATCCATATCCATTAAAATTTGGAAACAATAATTTGACAAATCGTATCCGAGGCATGAGATCATATTTGGCCAATTTTTCTTATAATCGCAAATTGTATCTCAGGCATGAGATCGAATTAATGATTTTTTGTGCAATCGTGAATCATATCTTAGGCATGAGATTGGATTGATGGTCATAGCATATTAAGAATGTTGACACCTAAATTTTGGCGATCTGGTCATTTATTTATTGCATAGAAAATTAGGAATTAATTTTATCCCTGAAAAAATATTAATTGCATAACATATAGATATATGTGCATTTATTTTTAATTTACATGTTTTGCATTTATTTATTGGACCGGTGATTGGTGGATTTAAATCAGTGGTTCTGAGCTTTAACTTAACAAGCCAGACTAAGCCCACGAAGCGAGCAAATTGGCCCAAGCCCCTTTTTTTTTTTAATGATCAAAGATCATCTCGAATTTGAAATTTTCCGAGATATCGATTTGAAAAAAATTGAAACCCTAATCGGTGGCCTATAAATAGATTTGTTCGCGTAGGGTTCGAGGATGCCACACAATTGAGAAGACATGGCTGCAGAAAACATGAGAGAGTGAGGAGCATTCAGCTAATCATCACATGTCGAGCCTCTCATGGTTGCGACCTTGCCGCTAAGCTTCACATCGGTTGTCGCTGTTCACCGTCGCAAGATAGTAATCCATTGTCGAGCCTACCTCCCGACAACAAGGTGGCCTTGCCGTGATATCTCCAAAAGGCTACGAGATCTACGTCGGCTCGTTGCTTCCTTCCTGTTGAGCCCACGTCATTGTCGCTACTCCTCGTGCGGCCAGGGCTACCAATTCCACGGCAATCATCAAGGAGTCCAAGTGTTCAATAATTGCTCCAGCAGATCTTCGTGGTCTTTTGGTCAACATCTTGCAGTAAAAAAAAAAGCGTCCATAAGCAAAGGGAGAAGAAGACAAAGGAGGGGTCACGGCTTGAGAGGTATTTTCTTCGCGGTCTCGGCTTCACGACTCCTCCCACCGCAATGTTGTGCTCCTGCTAGCTACAGTGCTTCCCGTATTGGACCGAGTGAACGAGCCACAGTCTTGATCTTCACCACCACCACGTCGGCTGCTCCCGTGACACTAGCCTAGCGAGCCCATTGGTGAATCTAGATAATTTCTTCGCGTCTCATGGAGCCCATCGGGTGACTTTCAAGCAACCAAGCACCACCACGTTGCATCGCGAGAGTAGCCATTCGAGGATCGGAATTTGGAAATCAATATTCGAATTAGGTGAAAATCTTATCTATTTTTTATTGGTAAAAATCGTCAATCCGATCTCACACCTAAGATTCGATTCACGATTTAGTTTAAAATTGGCCAATCCGATCTCATGCGTGAGATATGGTTCGTAATTTTTGGATATCAATCCTATCATGTCTGATTTGCTGTGGCGTTGGTTGAATCAATTTTATTTTCGTAAAAAGGAAAAAATCAAAAAAAAAAAAAAAGTTTGAATTAGGATTAGGTTTGTTTTTTTTAATAATCTTGCATGTTTAGAATAGGGATTTTATGTTGAATCATGAAAAGAAAACAAAAAAAAAAAGTGCATTCATTTAGGATATTAGTTTTTTATTTATTTGAATTGCATGTTTAATTATGTGTTAGTTTTAATTTCGAATTTCATAAAAGAAAAAAAAATCAAAATTGGGGCATTCTTTGTATGTCATGGCATATTAGAATAAATTGCAAGTTGCATTCTAAGTTTAGATTGATTTTTGCATCCTAGGTTAGAGTCTACTAAGTTAAGATAATATCTTAGTTTAAATTAGGATTTAGTTTGACATGATCTTTAATATAAGCTAGATAGAGTCTTAATCTAGATAGTAATTTTTTACATTTTCCTTAATTTCGAATTTCATGAAAGAAAATAAAATTTGTCCTAGGTTAAATTAGTTTCAATTTCTAGAATAGATTGCATGTTTTTTTTTTAGAATAGAAAGAATCATGTTCACGTCATATAGAATTAGGTTCATAAAATGGACGTCATTTAGTGATTATTGCTAGGTTCATTTAATTAGAAATTGTCCATCATTAGAATTAGGTCATTTTTGTTAATTTAGATTGCATATTTAATCATTGCATGTTCATTAAAAAATCATTAGTTTTTTTACTCATTCATATAGTTTAGGACATTTTGTCATGCCATATTATTTCATATTAGATTAGAAGCATTGCATTGCTTATGAACTATGTTCTCATTAAAAAGTGAAAACAAAAATTGAATGATTTGTGAGTTAATTAGAAATCATATCTAGATTGTCGATGTGAATTCTGATCTAACGCTTCAGATGCTTTCGTTGCTATGAGGTAAGTCTTGCATCTTTTTATTTGTTAAATTGGTGGTTTGTACATCCGTATGATCACCTCACATGTTATGTTAGGAAAGTAAAATTAATTCAAGCCACTTGTCTAACATATTTTCAAAAATAAAAGAAAAAGGTACCGAAAGGGTGTTAGAGAAATTTAATGTAATCAAGTCCCCAAACTCACAAATCTCTGGTTCGTAGGAGTAAAATAATCCTCACATTATTTTACTTAGGTGTCTAATCGACCTACCATAAATAAATTAGTGGCAACTCCTAGTTAAAAATCAATTGCATGTTAAAAAACTTGAACCTAAATCGCGAATTGGTATGGACTTGGTAGAGGCTGAGTTAAGTTTAAGCTTAATAATTCATTAGCCAAACCCTAGGTGGTTCACCGAAAATTTGATCGCGACAAAGAAATTAGGAAATTCATAATTTAAAAGGCTATTCAATACTGTGGATAGGATAATAAATCGGGAATTTCAATTATTTACATGAACGATATTTCAAATAAGGAAATGAAATATTTGAAACTCAAATTAGACAAGATTCTTTCCTAATTCGAATATTGGCTTCCACATTCGGATCTTCGAACGGCTACTCGCGACTCGACTTGCAGTGCTCAACGAGGCTCACAGTGAGGTGGCTCGATGGTGCTCAACGGGCTGAAGAATATGCGGCCACGAATTGAAGATGCTCGATGATTAAACTAGACTTGCAACAATGGGAGAGCAGTTAGTTGCTCAAGAGAAATCTGCAAAGTCACAAAATTGGGCACCACAAACTGTTGACTTCGTTGACATCACTGAGCTGTGGTGTGGTTCGCCTGGAACTGCTGCAAGGAGCGTGTTGGGGACAATGATCGAGCACAACGAGTTGAGGCAGAGAAAAGCGGCGGCAATGAATGTCGTCATGGCTAATAATACTAGCTGGACAGGAAGCAGTGGGCAAGGGGAACTCGTGCGAGACGCAGTGATGATGGGCAGCGAACTGGAAGGCGACGCTGTCCCCGAGCAAGAACAGCAACTGTTCGCGGGATGGCTCGTTGAAGGCTTGTAGCAAGGACTGTCATCGATGGCGGAACAACAGCAGCGTCGTTGATGGCAAAACAAAGCAGCGACATTGGTGGCAGAACGGCAAGAACATCAAGGGAGGCGGGTCTACTGGAAGAGGGGAGGCGGTGACAAGTTGCAGGCGTCGGGCTGGTCGGCGATCGGGCACAGCCGAAGAAGACAACCCCGGCCGTCCATCTCCTCTCTCTCCGCACGTTGTCAGAGGAGAAAGAAACAAAACCCGTCCTTTTGTTGACCCATTCACCGAGAGACAACAGATACCCTTTTTGTTGACCTATTGACCAAGAGACAAATGATTTATCAATCATTCAATTCTTTTAAATTCGATAGTCGAGACCCATCATATACTCTCCTGTCATCGGCTAATTTGATTTTTTCTTATCGAATTGCCTCGAGTTGTTTTTTCAATTGTTATTTACTCGGGATAAGTTAGACTTCTATCAAGCTATCTTTTAAGAGTAAATAGACGATTTCGTCCAACCTATTGATAACCAACAAGTAGACTTGAATGTTTTTAACCCTAATCATTCTTTAATCTAAGCATGTGCTCTTTTGTCTGCAATTACAAATTGAGTATTCTTATGAATTGAAAGAAGGAATTACAAATAATCACGTTAGAAAAAAAGAGAGAAAATTGAGTTATACTGTTATTTAGGCGACAAAGAGGGAACAGGATTTTAAAATGACAAGGAGATGAAAAAATTGTTTAGTAACGACACCAATCGGTCAATATATGCATGGATGCGGAGGCTTTGAAACTATAAAATCAACAAGACCACTGCCTCCCTATCCTTTTAATCCATTCTACTTTGAAAGAACATGGAATTTAACAAATCTTGAAGTTCAAATCTTGTGGGAGAATAAGAAATTACCAAATGAATCAATAAGGAACGATAAGGACATAAAAAATTTAAGCGGTTAGATTCAAATGTTTTTACCTATTTCATAAGAAGAGCCAGCTGCCACTAAATTTACAATGAATCTAAATAATATAGAGTTTACAATTTCTCAAGTCTTCTCCAGCTCTATAGTACACCTAAAGCAAAGCTGATTATGTCATAATATCTCACAACAAAGTCACTTAGAAAACTCACAAAGAGAAACCAACACTTGTGTGTAATAATTGAGTATTTGTATCAGCAATGGGAAACCCCTTTCAACCGTGACCAGTCATCGGCCATGGTGGCAACCGGGGGCCAATCGAGGAAGAAGTAAAAGAAAAGGAAAGAAAAGGAAATTTTAAAAACTCAATCTTTTTAATAAAGAAAAAATAAGAAAAGGGAAATATGTGTATAGTGAAATAAGAATAGAAGATGGAAATTTTTTCTACTTTCTCAAAAGTGAAAAACATTTTCCTCACTTTTGAATGAGTATTTTTCATTGGTGAAAAAATGTTTTGCTTGACTAGTTTATTTTATGAACCAAATGTCAGAAAATTCAAAAAAATATTTTCTTAAAAATTGGTTTTTCGCAAAACGAGCAGAACCTAAGCATGTGCTCTTTTGTCTATAATTACAAATTGAGTATTCTTATGAAATGAAAGAAGGAATTACAAATAATCACATTAGAAAAAAAAAAGAAGAGAAAATTGAGTTATACTGTTATTTAGGCGACAGAGAGGGAATAGTGTAAGAGTTTTCCTAATGTGAACTACATTAATTGATATTGTAATTTACCGTTTTACGAGGATTGGTCTAAGGTGAGATAGAATGTTTCTTAATTAGTCTAATATGGGGCTAGCTGGTGTGGGCTGAGTTGAGCCTGGCCCGTAATGATGGGGCCTAACTGGAAACTCTATAAATAGTGCTCAAGTCTCTCCTCTAACCCTAATTCTCACATGTATCCTCACCTAAGGAGTGTTTACCTAACGCTAAACGTGAGGGGGCCACCTCATTGAGCCAGTGATACGGAGGGTAATAGAGGAGAAAGACTTGCACATGGAACATTGTGCTTCCGCTTCCGCTTTAAAGAACGATGGATCCCAAAATATGTGCGTTAATATTTCTACTCAATTATGCATGTTCTTGTTCTAGTTATGGAGATCTTGGGATTGCGTAATTTGCATCCAATATGTGGTATCAAAGCAATCATAACCCTAGAACTCGTACGCATAAGTTTTTTGCCCTAATTTGTGATTTTTGAGATTTTTTTGTTCAATAAAAATAAAATTAAATCACAAATTCGGACTGGGCTCGTCGAGACGAGCAAATCCGTGGGCGGCGCGTCGCCGGAGGGGGCTGTACGTGCCTCCACGCACAGCCACACGCCGCCAGGGCGTCGAGCACGCACCCCACGCGCGCTCACACGCTCTCATGCCCCCACGCACGGGGCGCGGCTCGCACGTGCCTCGCACGCGCGAAGGATGACGTCATCATGACGTCAGCGACCGAACCCGACCGACTAACCTATTAACCCGACCCGACCCAACGACCGTTGACCAAGAACCGTTGATCGTTGACCCGACCCGACTCAGCCCGGTTAACTTTGATTAGACCGGTCAACCAATCGGATCGGGCAGCTGGACCGGACGGTTGAGTCGAGAACCGGTCGGACCACTACCGATCGAACCGGTTTTGACCTATCAAGATCGCCCGCGCATGGGCTCCACACGCCGCACACTTAGGAGGCACGTGTGGGCTCGTGGAGGCTCCGATCCGCGCGTGGCCGACGGCATTGGACTCGTATCTTCATCCTCTATCTTGTGGTATGTTTATTTTATATGTTTGATGAATTTATGAATGTGAAAATACATACGGAACCCTAAATACGTGTATTTTTTTAGTGTATTTTTCGTATTTTTCTTGTATTTTCTGTGATATTTGAAATACAAGTGTTGGGTTACAGGTACGTTATCACATAATCATCATAAAGGTGTGATTCATTAATAAAAAATTAAACTTTATTGTGAACTGAAGCTGGCTTAATGAGATACAACCATTATGGGATAGTATTTGAAGTATGTATTGAGGTAATGAAAGACAGTAAAAGTTATGAAACTTTTGTTACTCAAGTATACTCCTTTATGTGCTGGTAATCTGTAATCGAGATGCACAAGAGATGTTTTCTTCTATGTTATGAGAAGTTTCTCTTATATATATATATATATGTTTGATTAATTTTTATTAATGGATAAAGCAATGTAATTAGCATGATATGTGATTTTTGGGATTTACTACCCCTATCACTAAAGTCAAAATCACATGTACATGATGTATGTGAGAAGCAAAGTTTATATCCCTGGTATAAGAGAGTTTCAAGGATTCAATTTAGTAGTGACTGCTAAAGTGGCACGCTTGATTGGATTTGAGAAATATCGGTCTCATATAATGATTGGGATGTCTCCTGGTCTAATGCATGGTCATACTCCCAAAGGAGGTGATTGTGTATTAATTCATGAAGGGATACATGATGGTGTGGTGGAGGAGTGACTGATCCTAGTGGTTTATATGCCCAAAGGTAATGAATTCACGAAGATTGGAATATATTCTCATAACCGCTATCATATGAGGAGTGTACAACTGCATGTTATGTATTCTACCCAAAGGTGATTATATGATTATGCGTGTAACTCTCTGGATATGTACTTGTACATCAAGTTACACGATGCTCACATGATGCTAATTATATACATTGCTTGTTTTTTAGTCACATTTTCTGTAATTAATAACTCCACTATTATTGAGGTTTTACTGCTTCAAATTTTAAGTTGTGGACATATGATTTGTTGCTTGAGAATGCAATAGAATGTGCTTACTGTCCATGAAGCGTTCCATTCTAGAACACTTGAAAACAGGTTTGCCTACGGACTGCACTGCTATAAGATGATGGAAGCCTTAGTTGCTTGAAATTATGTCTTGTCTAATATCAAAATTAGGACACATCTACAAAGATTGTGTTTAAGTCCTAATGACATATACATCTCATATATGGTTAAAAGATTGTTTCCAAAAGTTTTCTTTTTAAGGAAAATGACCGAGATAAAGAATAAATCGATTAGAATTAGTCTTAAAGGTTGTCAGACTTAATAGTGACCATGAGTATTTTGGCAAGTATGACAATGTGGAATAGCTTAAAGGGTCATTTGTCAAATACTTGGTAAATTCTGGGGTGGTAACGTAATTTACTATGCCTGAAAATCCTAACAAAATGTTTTTGCCAAAAGGCATAATTGCACCATAATTAACATGGTGATGAGTAAGACTAATTTATCGGTCTACCGTGGGTTGATATTTTGAAAGCAATTTTTTCACATACAAAACGTGTTTCTTATCAAAATTGTTTCATAAACTTCTTTTGAGTTATGAACTGGACGTAAATTGATTTAATCATATTAAATTTAGAGGTGTCATGCATGAGTAAGGTTATCTAATCCAATAGTAAGTGCATTGGAATTTAGATCCACTCGGAATTATTTTGTATCTTATTCAGATTGTTAAAAGGGGTATCAATTTTATGACCCTAAAGAAGGTACAAGTATTATGGAATCACATACTGTAAAGTTCCACAGTTCGACGTAATTGTAGAGGATAGCTGCTCTCAGACTATTAAGGATAATAGTACGATGGAAAATCACTGTGTCTTTGTCTTTGCCTATACATATAATTGTGATACAAACAATTATGGAATCTCATATACCATAGACTAAACTTGTTGAGATTCAAGGTACCATTCTTGATAGTGTTATGATGAAATTTCTCAAGCCTCTCAAGTGCAAAATGAAGTGGTTGTAGCTTTATTCAGAAGATTTGCTAGGGAAAAATAATCAGTTATACCATCAGACTATATAGTCTATTTGTGAGAGCGTAACTGCAATATCCACTACATGGTTGATTTAGCAACATAAATAAATGTTGTTTTTTTATCCTCAATCAAGTATGTGATTAGATGCCATAAAAGGTGATATACAATCTATGAAACATCATAGTGTTTGGAAACTTACTGATTTGCCTAAAGTTCACAAGTTCAATAGTTGCAAATTGGCATACAAAACTAAAAGGATTTCAAAAAAAGATCGTGTAATTTAAAACCAAATTGGTATTAAAGTTTTCACTCTGAAAGAGAGGTGGATAGTTAGTAAAAAAAAATAATTGTTTCTTTATAGTATTTTTTTTTTTTTAAAGATTCTTTCAGAGTGAACGTGGTGTTAATAGTTTATTTTTTATATGGAGTTATGTCAAAGAGATACAAAATCTATATAGTGCAACTGAAGGATTTTGCAGTAGATGATTCAAGTAAACTTGTGTGTAGACTTAAAAGTCTTATTCATAGTTTTAAGCAAGTTTCCAAATAATATTATTAAATTTTCATAGTGTTGTTATTTTGTTCAATTGAGAACAAAGTAATTCAATATACTGCAAGGTCAGTGGGAGGAAATTTATTTTTCTCATACACTATGTACATGATATTTTGTTTATAAGTAATGACCTTGAGACATCTTTTATCCTTTATACTGAGGTCCGTAAGGATTGTTTTTGTCATTCTTATATTAGATTTTCTCAGAGGACGTTTGTTGATCGTATTTTGGAAATATTCAATATACATCATTGCAAGCCAGGAATTGCTTTTGTTGTTAAGGGTGATGGATTGAATCTATCAGATTGTCCTTATTTAAATATTGAGAAAATCTAATTAAATGGTGTACCTTATGTCAGTGCTCGAATTTCCACTAGACTAAATATCGTCTTTGCAACGGAACTTTTAGGCAGAAATCAGTCATACTGGGCTGCTGTTAGGAAGGTTTTAAGGAACTTAAATAGGACAAGAGATTATATGTTGTTTTACAGACATGCTTAATTCTTGCAGCTAGTGGGGTATTCAGACGTAAACTTTGCTGGCTGTAAGGATGACATGAGATCAATAACGGCATATATTAGCAAGAAATGCAGTAAATAAAGTTCTATGTAAGCATAGTTTGTAACATTCTTTTAGACTGTTACTTGAGCTATTAGGCTCCGAAACCTCATTAAGGAGTTGACCGTTTTTAATTTTATGGATTGACCCATACGGTTGTTTTAAGACAATAAATTTGTAGTATTTATTAACAATAAAGGTCTCAAGAGATCTAAATATATGGTGATCAAATTTTTTTACCATAAAGAAACGGTACAGAAAGGTAACGTTATAATATAATATATTTTCACAGATGATATGATTGCAGATCCACTAACTAAAGCCCTACGCCCATGTGTATTTGAGCGACATGTCATTAGCATGGGCCTAGGAGCATTATGAGATGTTGTTGTTTAGTGGAAGCTATTTTGACTTTACTCTTATAAAGATTTCATCTGTGTTCGTTATTTTTTGTAACAATTTGATATGTATCAACTTTTGCATTCAATACAATATTTTTGAATGTGTTGTTATTATGTTGAATACATATTGATAAAGTATCAAGGTACTGTGCAAACCTTGAGTGAAGGCTAGGGGCATCCGGTTATTAGCCTTATCCATATATCTTGTTATACATAAAGAATTGTTAATCGTAAGGACAAGACATATGTGGGTTCATGGAACCATAAAAACATTCTCTAGTGGCACAAGTTTTTTGTGACACTTAAGGTAAAAGAATGGACATTCTCTAGTGGCACAAGTTTTTTGTGACGCTTAAAGTAAGAAAATGGTGATTGATAAATGGAATCTCTTTATGAGAGATGTTGTCCATTTGACACACTACCATATTGGATCCATATCAAAGTTGAGAACATTCGTGACAATGGAAGGCTCTGTGTGTATACATGTAGTTACCGCCATGATTCGGTGTTTGAGACTTTATGGGATATGATTGACTATTAAGAATTATCTCTAGACCAATGTGCGCACATACAATACGATTTCAATTAATATAATCCAAGTGGAAGAATGTAAGAGTTTTCCTAATGTGGATTATATTAATTAATATTGTAATTTACCGTTTTACGAGAATTGGTCTAAGGTGAGATAGAAGGTTTGTTAATTAGTCTAATATGAGGCTGGCTAGTGTTGGCCAAGTTGAGCCTGGCCCGTAATGAGGGGCCCTGGCTGGAAACTTTATAAATAATGCTCAAGTCTCTCCTCTAACCCTAATTCTCACATGTATCCTCACCTAAGGAGCGTTTACCTAACGTTAAACGTGAGGGGGCCGCCTCATTGAGCGAGTAATACGGAGGGCAATAGAGGAGAAGGACTTGCGCGTGGAATATTGTGTTTCCGCTTTCACTTTAAAGAATGATGGATCCCAAAACAGGTGCGTTAATCTTTCTACTCAATTATGCATGTTCTTATTCTGGTTATGGAGACCTTGGGATTGCATAATTTGCATCCAATAAATAGGACTTTAAAATGACAAGGAGATTAAACAATTGTTTATTAACGACACCAATCACTCAATATATGCATGGATGTGGAGGCTTTGAAACTATAAAATCAACAAGACCACTACCTCCCAGTCCTTTTAATCCATTCTATTTGAAATAACACGGAATTTAACAAGTCTTGGAATTCAAATCTTATGGGAGAAAAAGAGATTACCAAATGAATCAATAAGGAACGATAAGGACATTGAAAATTTAAGCGGTTTGATTCAAATGTCGGTACCTATTCCACAAGAAGAGCCAGCTACCACCAAATAATATAGACTTTACAATTTCTCAAGTCTTCTCTAGCTCTATAGTACACCAAACGCAAAGCTGATTATCTCATAATATCTCACAAAAAAGTCACTTAGAAGACTCATAGAGAGAAACCAACAAATTGTTGGCAACAATTGTGTGTAATAATCAAGTAGAATATAAATATAATATTTGTATCAACAATGGAAAACCCCATTCAAGAAACCTATTCAACGTAGGAAACCACTCAAAATAGGAAACTTATGAAAATTAGGAAAAATAATTCAATTGAATTCAAATTCAAAACATATTTTAACACATTCTTTTTTTTCCCCTTTATTGTCGGCAATTGGCAACCGACGGATAAACAATAAAAAAGAATAAAAATTTAGTAAATTCGAGATCAACAAAGAATTATTGGTAGGCAACTCAAATGAACAATAGAAAAAAAATGTTAATCTCAATTAGAGGATTACTAACTTTTCTCTTTGGGAAAATCTCTATGTTGCTTTAAAGATGACAAAATAATCACAGACTATTAATATATATTAATTGAGTAGTATCAAGTAATATTTACACAAGCCAATCTGCGGATGATGTCATAATCAACATTAGGTGATTCTAAAATGAAAAGTGCTCTACCATTGTCAAGAGCGCTCTACTGATATCTAGGGATCATTGTCGATATTAAGGGTGAATAAGATATTAGGCATTGAAAATGTCCACAGGTTAGAAGGATCTTCGTAATGAGAGAGAACAAACAGAAAAAAAAAAAAACGGGGATGTTCAATAAAGCTTGGAAGGACCATGAAGGTAAACAGCTTAATGAAGTCATAATTTATCAATATGCTTGAAAGGATCTAAAGATAGACAATTAGGGTGTTATCGGGAGTGGCAAATTGTTGGTAGGAGTAGCTACTGATATCAAAAAGGTGGAAGATGTGTAACGTCTTATTCAAACCCCAATTTGGTGTCTAATAGTTATCTTCGAAGCTTGGAATTCAAAAAAGAGCACTAAAGTTGGTCAAAAGCAGGTCTAGCAATAATGAGCAAAAAGCTATTAACACCTAAATCTTAGATAACCATTTAATAGTAAGTCTTATGGAAAATAAGGGATTAATATTAAACCCCTAAACAATAAATATTATAATTAAATTACATAACATATCATTTTTAAGGATTATTCATCATATAAGTTAGATCATTGCATTTTGCATTATACTGGCTGTGGTGAATGGACCTGAATTAGTCACGTGGACTAGGCTAGCATTGGAGCAACATTCGGCCCCATCATGGAGATGCACACGGGCCGAAAATCATGTGACAAAAGAGGGGAATGCTGAGTTTTTTCTAAGTTTGGTTGCGCCCGTGAAAGTTAAAACTGATAAAAGGCTTTGAACTGAAGTATATCAAAGCCCACTATTTTAATCTGGCTGGGAAAAAGAAGCCCACAAGAACAAAAATTTGGCCGAAGCCCATTACATGCTTACCTGGCGGAAGATTGCATGGGAGGTGAAGATTCGGCAGGGACACAGATTCACGGCCACAATCAAATTGGCCAACAGAAGGAAGAAATATTTAGTTGAAAAGAAAGGGAAAGAACACGTTTGCCCTATGAAAAATTGGTGACTGAAGGAAAATATAATAAAAGAAAGGAAATTGTGTTCTTGGCCGCGCAATATGTGATTGGAAAGAGGAAAGAAATCTTGTTTCTTTCCAAGGAAAAATCGCTCCGTTGTAGCTGTCTCGATTGCTGGGCACCAACGCCACCGCCGCTCAGCCAGGGACGATGCCACCTGCTCTTGTTGCTCCTGCTGTCGCCTGCGCCCATCACTGTCCCGCAACAACCTACTACACCATCCTGCGACGGCTCGGCCTGACGACGTCTCTGTTGCAGCCAAGTCCAAGCCGAGCTTCTTTCTCGCCGTTGCCGCCATTGCTGCACAGGCTTTTGTCTTTGCAGGTTCACCAAGAAAACAACGGTCAAGGCCCTCATCGTGGAGTCACAACGCGAGAATCACCGCCGAGTCATCACGACGGTTCAACCCTGCTGAACCAAGAACTGGCGTGCCATCACCACTGTGAGTTCACATCATCGAACCAATCGTCCTCACCCGAGCTCATCACACGGCCAAGCTTCACCGAGAGCCCCATCATCGTTGCCTCGCCGCAAGCACTCCGCAGGCCACCGTTCGTCAACCATCCAATGCCAGTTCAAATTTGGAAAGTTATCTGCGCAATTAGGTAAAAAAATACGATCCAAATCAATTTAGATACTTTATTGCCTATTATGCATTGGTCAATATCTAACATGCATGATTTGAGTGAGAGGCATTATTGATTAGGATTTATTTTCTAATCCGTAATCTGAACATAATATTTTGATTATATCTATAAGCCCTTAAATTGAAATATCAGATTATGCAATTAAAAATTGATATTTTAATCTTTTATACCCTAAGATCAAGATATTGATTTTTATTTTACAAAAATGTCAAGTTGATTAGATAGTATTTCCAATTTTGAATGATGTGGATATATTTTGGTGGTGGATAATATCTTAGGTGCTTAATTTGTTCGATTCCCTTCTTTATCTAGAAAACATAAAGTGATCGCATATTGGAAATATATAGGAATTTCTAATAATATTGCATATTTAGGCTAGATTATATTAGAAAAGATTCCACATTAAATTTTTCTTTAATATAGGGTAATTTAGATAGCATTGCATGGTTTAGATAGCATTGTGTGTTCAGTATTATCTAGTTGATGGGATAAGGTTTTTCCTAATTGAAATAGGATTTAATCTAATTATTTTTTACTGCGGATAGAATAACCTTTTCAGCATAGTAATTTTGAATTATGAATTTAAAATTAAGTAAAAAAAAAAAAGAGTAAACTTAGAATAAATTAGATTTGCCTTTACGATGAATTGCATGTTTAAACAATGGCATTTATTTATTCCAAATCATAATAAATAATAAATAAAAATACAAAAATATCATGCGCATGTTATAAAGTTTGCATGTTATGTTCATTTAATTAAAATCTCATCACATGTAAAGTAGTTTAATCTAGAGTTGCTCTTAGCCTTAAGTTTACTTTACATGCATTTCGTCCTAGTTTAGCCTTCATATGAAAACTGGAAAAATCAAATAATTTGATTAAAATTCCATTCCTACATAGTTAATTCCCACGTAGGACTAAAGACAACCCAAAAATTAAATAGTTGATTTACTTAATTATTTATGTAATTTATTTATTGTGTTGTTTTCCTTGGGTGTTATTTTATGGTTACACACTCGCATGATTACTCCCTTGCATGTTAGTAATTTAGGTTAAAATCAATCCAAGCTGCCTCAATAATTATTTTTTTAAAAAAAATGAAATGGTACCAAAAGGACGTCTTCGAATTCATTAAATTTCCTATTTGTAGAAGTATAGTAATTCTCCAAATGCTTTACTTGGGTATTTAATCGAGTCACTAAAAACTTATTAGTGGCAATTTATAGATAAAAATTGATTTGTATGTTAAGAACTTGAACCAAGTTGTAAATTAGTATGGACTTGGGAGAGCCCAAGTTAAATCTAGATTTAGTAATTCATTTGTCAAACCCTAGATAGTCCACCCGAGATAAGATCGTGACAAAGACAAACTCTAGCACAAAGATACTAACATTGTTATGGAAAACTGCCACTCTCAAGAGAGACATTGCTGATGTCAAAGAGCCATTTCAATGATTTCAAGAGACGTTCTACTGGTGGTAATGGTAGAACCAATGGCTACCTAAGGACTTTAATGGGCAATTGTCATCTAAGGATGGATGGCTATATATTGAGTCCAAAAGAAATAGTGATGTTGGGTGGAAACAAACAAAACAAGTCTAGTGCTTCATAGTCTTCTTCTTTACTTTAATTTTTGTTAATAGTAACTAGGTAATGTCAATGTATGTGTGGTGCTACTGTTCGTAATTAGTGATAAGAGGAAGTGCACGAATGTGATAGCAATACATGAGTCCTTTATTGAAAGACGGCACTCGGTGATTGTAACTTCTTTTGAAGATTACTAGTGGATTTCAACCTTATTATGGCTGCTAATGTTGAGAGTGAACGTAGGCTTACTACGATGTCCCCATTGCGTCAGACACTAAAATGCAAACGGAAACTAATTAAAAATGCATTAACAGGACCTATCTTAATCAATAATTACATTAAGGTATTCCAACCTAAATGATTAATATGTATAACATGAATATTACAAGGTCTTGAAATCTTCTAAGACATGATCATTCTGTCCTATCATTAATATCAACAATCCATTTAATGACATACACGATTCATCATAGAAGTGATGTCATCTCATTTCCTTTTAGTGATCATCACCTGCTTCTTTTCTTACATAAACAACATGGGAGCTTACATGTTCTAGGCATACATAGGGAAATATTTATAAAACATTAACCAAAAGTGTATACATCAAACTTGGGAAGGTGTCAAAAGGAGCCTATCTTTATTACCCCTTAATCTAACCCATGTCACTCAAAATACAAAATATCCTCTAAGCACCACCCACTCCAACTCCAAACCCGCCATCATCGAATCGAAGATGTCTAAACAGCTCTTCTTCATGGTTAATGAACCAAGCCTTAAACCGCATAGGAATCCAATTGACACGGCCATCGTCCATCCATAGTGTGGCTTTGTACCGAGTGTAGGTCATTTCAATTGGGGTCATAAACATAAGACATATCAATATAAGCAATGAGCCCATACTATACCACAAGTGGAATGTCCATTTCTAACAATCTGAAAAAGATGAAGGAATGAGCATTGCTCAATTAAAAAAACAATAGGGCTCTAAAGTAGGTAATCCATGAGCCACCTAGGACTCATGAAGATTTAGGAATAATTCTCAAGGTAAGATATCATCTTAATTCTCTCTCTCTCCTACACTCTCCCGTCCGACTCATCTCTCTCTCACTCTCTCATTTCTTCTCTCTCGGCTTAACAGAATATTTCTTCTTCTTCCTTTGCAATTTTGCTACGGTTTCAAGCTTGGAATTGGTGAAATCCGAAAAAGCCAGCAAGTAAGGAAGGCAAGGATTGACTGGGTAAGGAAACGATGGGATTCTATGCTAGGATTATCCACAGGTTGCTGAGCGAGGTACGAAACGCGTGGGTTTGGGAAAGAAACGATCTTTGATGATTCTATTTTGAGGTCTAGCTCGCCAGTCGTAAGGTTAGATGATCTTCTAGTGGCTTGCATGTGGGTTTCAAGGTGGTCTTAGGAATGTATACGTAGGAGAGGAGCTAAGGTGTCGTTGTTAGTCCGGTAAGCGGTCGGGTGTGTTGCAGTGACGGTTGTGCATATCGATTTAGGTAGACGAGTTGTTTGTTCATAGTTTACAAGCTTCATTCTAGTTTGGTTGGTCATTTGGTGTTTGGTATAGACTTTAATTGCTACATTGTGTGTGCTTGAAGTTGGGACAAGGTTAGTTTAAGGAAGTGTAGTGCAATAGAGGATGAGCTGTGGAAATCATAGCGATATATGGGGTTTGTCTAGAATTTGATGATTCTGGTCTTGAGATTTTGTGAATTTTATACTGAAGAATCTGCCATGAATTTAGCTTTCTGTTCTTCATAGAAGTTGCAGCAAATTGTGTGTTCAATGTCATATATTTTTCTTAGATTTTTCTGGAAGTAGTACAAGAAGTGAAAAAGTAAATTCTATCTAGTGTAGTTATCTGCCAATAAGTAAAAACAAGGAAAATCGGTTGGTCGTTTGATTTTTCTATCATTTTCAGGTTAGAATCAGGTCTTACACTCTTCATAAAAGTTGCAGGATTGGTTCTTATGTATAACACATTAAAATTTTTTGGTGATTGGTTATGTTTGAGCACCGAAATGCCTGTTCTTAGTGTGCGATAGATTTTGGAAAATTTTACAAGTTTTAGGGTTTAATTTAATGACTTATTGCTCTCCATACAGCAAGAAATAAGACTAGATGCCTTCACATAAAATGTTTATCATCGTCTATTCTAAAACTATTAAAATTTCATAATTTTTCGAAATGATTTACTATAGTTTTGACCCATGTGTTCCATATTGCTCAAAACTGCCTTTTTCTACTTTAATCAGAATTCTTACAAACATTGTAGACAACTCGTTTGAACTTTTTGGCGACCCCTTAGGAGTCTTATGGCCTCTTATGGATTGCTAATTGATATATCTCTCTCATGCTTATGACAAGATGACTTTAAATTGTGAATGGTCGAGTCTCTTGTGTGTGATGAATGAAGTACACCATGAGGTCGTCTATGCGAGCATTGAGTCTTGACTTTGGAATGGTTTTGTGCACTAAGTTGGTAAGCATGCTATTGTGGTGTGATTATTCTAAGGTGTGATGCATAAAATGTGTGGAATAAACTAAATTTAAAAGATTTTCATCGGCTTTGTGATACCAGCGATGCCCCGGGAAGTAGGATGCTTATGCTATGTGATCTTGGATGCCTTAGTTGTACGATACCAAGATGCCTTGGAGTGAGATGCCTCTACCTCTATTGTGTGGTATTGAGATGTCTAGGAGTGAAATGCCCCTGCTCTGTGTGTGTGTGTGTGTGTGTGTGTGTGTGTGTGTGTGTGTGTGGTTTGCATCATATCTTAGCTAGGTCAATTGCATAAGACTTGTGTGCTGATGTTATTGTGCTTTGGTTGTGGTGAATATGAATGTGAATAAGGGTAACAATGGTGTGGTCTATGTGATAGTTTGTCCTAGTATCTATGTTGTTTATTGTTGAATCTTGCATTTTCCTTAACAACTAATAGATTACCTAGTTTAGGGCCCTATTATTTTATTGGGCATTGCTTATTCTTTCATCTTTTTTAGATCGTTAGAATAGACATTCCGCCTGTGGCACAATACGGCGCCATCGCTTATGTCAACGTGTCTTTTTACAATGCTTATGACCCTGACATTGAAATGACCTACACACAGTACGAAGCCACACTATGGATGGATGATGGGCGTGTCGATTGGATCCCTACACAGTTTGAGACTTGGTTCATTAATTATGAAGGAGAGGTATTCGGATCACTTCAATTCAGTGATGGTATGCCTGGAGCTGGAATAAGTGGTGCCTAGAGCACCTAGTTCGTGTGGAAGTGGAGGATGTTTTGTTTTTTGAGCAACATGAGTTAAACATGTCAGTTTAAGGGGTAGTGAAGATAAGCTCCTTTTGACCTCTTCCAAGACTTGATGCATATACTTTTTGGTTAATGTCATGTAAATATTTCCCTATGTGTGCCTAGTACATGTAAGCTCCCATGTTTATATAAGTAAAGAACCAGGTGATAATCACTCAAAGGAAATGAGATTGTGCCACTTCTACGATGAATCGTGTATGTCTATAAATGGATTATTGATATTGACGATAGGATGAATTGTGTATGTCTATAAATGGATTATTGATATTAACGATAGGATAGGACAATCATGCCTTAGGAGATTCGGAAACCTTGTAATATTCATGTTATACATGCTAATCATTTAGGTTGAAATACCTTGATATAATTAGTTCCCGCTTTTGTTTAGCATGTGACGCTGCCGAAACGTCACAGGTATGTCCTTCATATTGGGATAAAGTTGAACCACTATATATCTACTTATAATATCTTCCATCCCCTTACTATTAGCTTAATCTGTTCATTATCATCACCATCTATTTCATTAGTTGGAAGTGCAATTTCCTATAATATGTTTCCATTATTGTTTGAAGTTTAACTTGTTATATTCCATAAAAGTTTTTCATAGCTCCCAAACAACCTATTCACCCCTCCCTCTAGTTTATATTGTTAGCCCCGACATTCTCCAATCAACTTAGAAGCTCTTTTTACATCTTTAACTCTCATTCGACTTAGTTACCAATATTTATTTGGGTTTTTGTTTTAAATTACCAACTTCTTTTATTTATTACAAAAAAATTATTTTCTTTTATGTTTGTGACTTTTCTGTACCTTTCTTAGCAATGCTTAAATTTACCTACAATTATACGAAATTATCATCCTTTTTATATAACTTAATAACTTTATCCAATTAAAATATCAGTTTGTTTTAAATTATCAGCTCCCACTTGAGTTTGCTTCCAAAATTTATTGGAAAATTTTTAATTTACTACTTTTTCTATTGATTTATGACTATTTACCTTACTTTACAGACTCCTATTTTACTTCTACATTACCATCTAAACTTTGTGTTACGAGCTCTTATTTGAGTTAGTTACAACCGTTTATTTGCTTTTTAAAGTTACCAACTTCTCTTATTTTTTACAAGAAAGAAGAAAAGACTCCTCTTATTATTTACCAACTTTTATTACTTTCTTATCAACATTTTAAATCTATCAATTATTATATGAGATTATCGAGCTTTATTTGGTTGCTTACCAACTCTATTCTCAAAGAGGTAACCCAAGTGAAAAGTAGATAAATTGAACAAAATTAAATTTTGGTAATAACTCAAGTAAGAATCAGTAGTCTACTAACAATTAAATGTTGGTAAATAACTCAAATGAGTATCAATAATCCAAAATTAGTTTAGTAAGTTAATATGACAGAAGTTAGTAAATCAATATGATTTAGATTGGTAATTTTATATAAGAGTTTGTAAATTCAAAACATTCGTAAGTCAAGCAAATAAAAATATGTAAGTTGGAATAAAGGTTGCCAATTTGCGAATTATCAAAAAGAGTTCGCATTTGATAAAAATGTTGGTAAATAACAAACAAGTTACCTAAAAAAATCATTCAACATTGATAATATCAACAGATTTTCAACACTCATTGAAATTTATCGGCACTGAAAAATCTCCAGATCTTCTGACACGTAACAATGGAATTCTATTGATGAAAATGGATAGAATATTAAGTTAAACTTATTTGTGGAAGCTACTCGATCCAATGAAAGTTACGAATGCATGAGAAGGACATAGGATCATTTATCCCGCACAGTATTATCTTTGCGGTTTCAATAAATTTCGATAATTGATCTATGAGCAGATTTTTATCAACTATTGAGGTTTGTCGAGGCACGGAAAGAAATTCCGCGCACATCAAACTGGTTGATTTCATCTCCCGCTCACAACATTTTTGCGAGAAGCAGAAGCATGCATGAGAAATTGAAGAGCTCTTGAAATCTCTGTGTGTGAGAATGCATTCATGAGAGATCCTAAAACATCCTAATCTTGAACAGTACATAGTCAAGAAAAGGAAAAGAAAGAACGAACTTCATATATCAAATCAAAACCGAACTACGGGCTCTGCTGTATAGTGTGGCATCATCCCGTTCATTGCCAGAGTCATCAACGGGCAAAGAATGTACATTTTGATCATGGAGGGAAAAAAAGTTCAAAAATTTACTTATCTTCTCGATCGGATCTCTCTTTCTTCGCCTGCTCTGTTTCCGACAGCATCCCTTGCTCGTACGCAAACTGAGTGATCAGAGCCACTAGAATCGCCCCGAGGACGGCGACCTTTCTCCAATCGGGCAAGGACGAGACGAAAGAGTCGGCAATCCCGGCGACTAGGATGCCGATCAGCGCGACATAGACATATCTTCGGGTTTTCGACCCGGCGCTCTGTTTCGCGACTTCTTGGACCTTCTTCGCCTCCTCCTTGGCTTTCGCCTTCTCGACCGGCTTCTTCTGGGTGAGGCTCTTGAAGAAGAGCCCCTCGTTGCGGTCCTTCTCGACCTGTCCCTCGAATTCCGCCAACTTGTTGTCGCTCTCCTCGATCTCCATTCTGTTGAGCTCCATGGATTCTTCAAATGACTGCATTCTGCTCTCTATGTTCTCCATTATCTGGCAATAACACGTAAAGGAAGATATGCATGTGCAAATGTAAAGAGAAAAACTATTTCTGAAAGTAAACTTATATTTAAGGGTGTTTATGGGTTAGAAAAAATTGAAATTCTAAAATTGAAATACATGAAAGAAAAGGATAAAAAAGAATTATCAATTTACGTTTTTTTTTTTTTTTTTTGGTTTCTTGAATATTTAGATAATAACTAATTTATGATATTTTTTAATGGAAAAAATGGACTAGACTATACTAAGGAATGAGGTCCCTTTGTTTTATATAAGAGTATAGATGAAATATGGGATAATAATTAAAACGACAGAAGTTTTTTCACCTCCACTTCTGCATACATGTTCATAGAAAATGTAACGTTAGAAATCTCAAACTAAGTGCCTATTTACTCGGCGTTATTTTCAAAAAGAAAAGGACAACTATTTACCTCGCCAAAGTCCAAAATATTATGCAAGTTTCAAAGGATTCTAAAAAAACTTCATATCCAAGTGCCAAAATTTCTAAATGGTGAAATTTTTGGATGTTTCCAATTCAAAGAAAGTCAAAACGCGACAGCCCCAAAATTAAATCAAGCTAAAGGCAAGCAAAGCAAAGTTCTATCCAAGAAGGCTCTAACACTTATAGGTAAGGGCAACAGTGAAAACACGAACTTCTTCCCCTTTCTCCTCTATTAAAGAAGCGCTCCATTTCATTCCTAACTATGTTAATCCAGCAAAGACGAAGAAACAATGGCTTCTTATCCCAAAGTCTAATCGGATCCGAAAATCATGAGGATGAACAGACCCGGTTACCCGCTTCGTCGAGGCCCCGGAGCGCGTCCTCCCCGATCTTGTCGAACTCGGCGCCGGCCTCCTCGCCGAACTGGGTCAGGTACGCCGACCGCTCGTCCAGGTAGTCGCTGAGCCGGACCTTCTGCGCCTGGAGCATCGCGATCCGGGCCAGCAGCTCTTGCTTCCGGGCATCGCCCTCCGGCGGCGGCGGCGGAGGAGAGTCGGAGGGGCGGGACGAGCCGCCTCGCTTGCATCTGCACAGGGAGAGAGCCGGGCGCTTCTTCTTCTTGGGGTTGAGGTTGGAGGGAAGGAAGGCGGTCGGGTCGGCGGGGGAGAAGGAGGTGTGCAGGGTTTTGAGCGCGATCATCTTTCGAATCCTTTTCTTCGGTTGAACAATGGAGAAGTAGAAGGAGAAGGGGAGGCGGAAGAAGGATTTTTCTTTTTTGTCGTTTTCTGGGACTGTTTCGGACCTCTCGTTTCTTGTGCTGCATTATCTCTTCTTACACGGTCAAGTAACTTATGAGCAATGATAATGTCGTTGGATGCTGATCCTTCCGTCAAATAGCTCAATTGGACAGATGGGTCATATCACTCAATCAATATCAGTGGCGGTGGTGAGTTCAATTTTCAAACCTAAAAAAGTTACTATCAACTATCAAAAACAATCACATCATTCGATATAATCTTAAAATTCAATTACAACACTTGTGAGATTCAAAAATTTAAAAATTAAAATCGGTCAATATAAAAGTTATGCATATGATACTTTGTATCCACTACTTTTAAAACCATCGCTTAAACATCCTAGGCCAACAATCTCTAATTTCCCCTCGTCCTACCGCGGCAAGCCCCCATCTCAATCAAGGGAGTTACAAAGTCAACTTTTCTCAATTTTAAGTAAGGGATAAGAGACCACTTTTGTCATTATTCTCTAAGTTTCGATGGCTAATGGATGAAGTCGTTAAGAACATGAGGTACTCTTACCAAACAGGTGTTAGGGAACGGAATAGGAGCCAGTATCAAGATGCGTTACGAGCACCATTACCTCCGAGCAAATGCATCAGCGAAGCTCGATCGACCCTTGAACAACCAAGTAATGAACAATGTCGAAGAGACAGTAATCTTCTATGTGTCAGCGAACGAAAAAGGCAGAATGTAACAGAAGAATCGACAACTTGCTTTCCAAAAGGCACCAAGTAAATCAATATATTTACAAATTACGAGCACATCAGCATGTACGCCAGACGCAAGACACTGGACTTTTAACTTTAAAGCAGGGGAGACAGATAACTTAATTGCGCAGCATCAGAGAAACCCAGGCTCCGTCAACGGGCAATGCCTGTCGCTTTCTTGTAGGTATAACACTTTGCAATCCAGAGATAGACCAAGAAGTTGAGCAGGCTCAGAATGGCCAAGAGCCAGTAGAAATAGTCGAGATGACCCCTGTTCAGATTATCGGGAATCCATCCAAGCTTTCCGTTTTGAGTGGTCACTTTAGTCACGATGGTCACAAGTAAAGTGCTCAGGTAATTTCCCAATGCCACGGTAGTAAGAGAGAGAGCAGAGCACAAGCTTCTCATCGCATCCGGTGCCTGGTCATAGAAAAACTCCAATTGCCCGATAAAAGTAAAAACCTCGGCACACCCCACGAGGAAGTACTGAGGGACCTGCCAGAATATTGACACTGGGATGTACTCAAGATCGTAGTAGTTGTTCCTCCTGACAATGCCGAGACGAATGACTTCCAAAATCCCTGCAACGAGCATGGAGAAGATAGAAATTACAAGGCCAATGCCCATCCGCTGCAGCTGAGTGAACCCGCGTTCCTTGCCAGAGAATTTCCTGGCATAGGGGACGATAACTCGGTCATATACAGGAGCCCAGAAGATGACACTCAGTGTGTCAAAGATAGAGAGGGAAGCCGATGGGATCTTGAAGTTTGGTCCCATGTGCTGATCCAAAGTGTTGCCTTGAAGAACAAACATCGTGCTCATCTGGCTGTACACGGTCGCAAAGACTATTCCAGATGCCCATACTGGAAGCAACCTGATGATTGATTTAAGCTCCTCCACTTGTGTGACTGTGCAAAGACGCCAGGGATCTGTATTCCCCTTTATGTTACCAGTTGGGATCTCAACAGCAGCCTTGTCAAAGAACCTGCAATTTGTAAATGATTAGCAACTACAGGTTAAACTATCTACAATTGTCAGTATGCTGCTAAAGCCGATTGTTTCAATCTACTACAAACTAAATTGCCCAGGGATAGTTCAGCATCGTAATTGTAAGGCATAATTAGGAGGTAAGAGTGTGCCCAGAAACATAAGTTATAAACTCATCCCAACTTTTTTTATGGGAGATGAGCCAAACAGCTTCTCAAGCCACCCATGGTATCAGCAAAGGAGCATCAAATTATAAAATGCAGAATGTACAAAAGTTTGCTTCTACAAGTGGTAGGATAGAGCAAGATGCAACAACAGCAACTAACTTGAGCAATCCATATTTTTCATAAGGACATTTCTTTTTAATTAACGATCCAAATCAGTTAGGAAATTAACCTACTCACTAAGCTTCAATGTTTCTTAAACATATCCTAACAGAGACCACTGGTAAAACAGGCATAAATAAATGATGATGTGTACAAATACCCAGAAAATCTTCAAAATATTTTAAACCCAATAAAATCAGGGGATTTAGACACTTACTGCAACTCATCTGTGTGCTCAAGCTTGCGACTTCCTTTGATAGTGCATTCTGCATCTACTGTCTCATGGAGATGAGTCTTGTCAGCTGGAACTTCTACATTCATTTTTCTGAAGGATGCGACTATTACCTGGGCAATCCTTGTAAGGGGACTGCCTCCAGGTTTCTGTATCCTGTACAACCGGCTACCGGTGAAGAAAAACACAATAGCAATGGCCATTGCAACTGCTGGGATTCCGAATCCCCATCCCCAACCAACATTCATTTGAATCCACACCAAGACTGAGGATGCAATAAGTGCACCGATGTTGATTGACAAATAAAACCAATTAAAGAACGAACTCTTCTTTTTCCTCTCAGCTTCATCTGTCTCATCAAATTGATCGGCACCAAAGGATGAAACACAAGGCTTGATTCCACCAGTGCCAAGAGCAATCAAATACAGCGCCACAAAGCAAGCAGCAGTTTGGGATGTTTTAGGATGGCACTCACCATTTTCACAGGAAGGCTTTAGCCCAGGAACAGAAGCAGATATTGTTAACAGTGTCATCCCCTGCACAAGAGTTAGAAGAACATCTTTTTAGGAACTCTTTGTCAAAAGGGGGGAAAAGCACACGTAAAGTTGATTCATATATCTCAGCCTTCATCATCTATACAAGTCTCACAAATAATCTAATTGTCCATCTGAACACGATTCCAAGTTATTCTCCCAATCAAAAGAGCAAAGATGCTCGACCTAATGACACCATCACAGACACTGGAAGCATTTCAATTGACCTTGATACAACTAGAAGGAAGAGAAGAAAAGCCATTATAGTCTATAAATTAGGAGTAAATCTTCAAAATCAGATTCTTTTTCTTTTAACTGCAGGACCTATACAAAATCTTAAAAGTTGTTTTTTTTTCTTTTGTTAAGAAAATCTCCATGGTCTTCTTTGGGCAGAAGAAATATTCATGATCGCAACATCTAATCTGGACCATAATTATCCAGTTGATTTTGAGACATGGACATGCATACATCACAATGCATCCAATTTGCAGTGCAGTCATCTGAGAACACTCACAATACCATTCATATAGTTGGCCATGCTTACCAGAACGTAAACCATTGAAAAGATGGCTATTGTCCAATATCGTCCCAAGTATGAATCCGCTAGAAAGGCTCCGATCAGTGGAGTAATGTAGCAGGTCCCAGACCAATTGGTAACATTATTTGATGCGGCAACATTACTCTGGTGTAAGCGTTCATGGATATAGTTCACCAAATTGGTGCCCATGCCATAGTATGCCAACCTTTCGCAACATTCGTTTCCTGATAGAATAATCTTTGTTAGAATATACAACACTCTCAAGGTCATGCAGTTCCTGACATAAGAGGAATCCAACAACCAGTTCAACATACGGAGTGTTAAAGATGGACAAATAGCACCTCTAGACCATACCCAGGATATAGCGGCACGCCTTCCAGTTCCCAGTTTTTGTCCTATCGGCAGGATCACCACGGATGGTCACCGTCCCATCTTGTGTGTAAATATCCTCTTCAGCCATGATATCCTTCAAACTCTCAAACCCCTATGTAACCTCAAAAGAATCACCCAAAAACTCAGCAAGTCAACATCTCGATAAGGGTGTCGATCTAAAACAGATCATGTCTGGACTCTAGAATCGATAATTTCTCATCGAACATGGACAGTTATCGGTAGAACGCTACTTCTATTCTGAAAAGTCAAGAAATATTTCATTACTAGCGCGTGTGGTATCTTTTGACATCAATTACGGCACTTGTTGCGAATTTCACCCAGGAATGAGTAGTCCACAAGACAAGTCCACTCAAACTTGATGACCCACAGAGGAAAAACAAAGAATAATTAAATAAATAATCATATCCACCGTATAAAGATTTATATACTAAAGAATCAGATGCTCCCAATTCAAAACAATCTAAAATTTACTTTACGTTATGCTACCTTAAGCACAACGTTCAAGAAGACCGCACCATGGGATTCCCCAATACCTATACCCAACATGCTCCGGCATCGAAATCCATCTCACAGACCGATTCAAAAACCGACAAAAACCAAAAATTTGACAAATTTCGGACGGCCAGCTACTGTGACTGTAACCTCCCTTGAGATTTCAACGCTGCTTTTCAAACAAGCAAACAGATTAACCGCAAGGCGCAAACCACGCTCCCAAGGAGTTGCAGGCAAGCGCGAACGACCCGACCATTCTTCAGACCAACGGCGACAAGCCCAAAGGTGCACCAGATCCGCACTCCTCGCACTCGGCGAGTATAAAAACGTCCGAAAAGAAACGTCGGCACGTAGCGGAAAACCACGACTTTCGGACGCCGCGACGTTAGCGTGGCACGGCACGTAAGCGCGCCCCGTTCGCGTGGCGAGAACCCGGCGACGGACTCGAAGCGGGTAAAGAAGAGAGACCAACTAACGCACAGAGAGAGAGAGACGCCATGGACGCACCTCAATCCCGGACGGCGAACGACGTCGCTTCCCCTCCGGCGACGGCCAGGGGAGCTCCGGCGATCCTGCGCACGCGAGGAGAGGAGGAGGAAGACGAGGAGAGAAACAAGGCAAGTGATCTCGTACCAGCTCAAGCCAAAAAGGCGTCTTTATTTATAGCTTCGATACTTTCGGGGTTATTGCTACAGAGCCCCGGTAATTTGCGTTATTTGTAGATTCCCACCACGTATTTTTCGGTATTTGTTTACCCCCTTCCGATTCGGAGGCAGGAATCTGCGGGCGGCCATGTGAATTGAACATGTGAATCTGAATCTATTCGCTTTGGTTTTTTTACTTTTTCTTCTATTCTTTTGCACGTTTAAGTAAACGTCGCTCATGCGAGCGCCACATCAGAAAAGCCGAGTATATTATTCGTTGCAATATCCCACGTCATTGAATTAAGGTTATGTTAATTTTATGAAAAATTAGTGATTTTGAAATATATCTTCCAAAAAATAACTGATTATATTGCTTGAAATAATGAATTAATAAAAAATATTTTATTATCAACAAAGATTTATGTATAACGCATCATCGTTCAGGCAATTATTTTTGTAGATGATACAAGCGATTATTTTTAACTCGTTTGTTTCGCACAAAATGAGTGATTTGAGAAACATCTCCCTAAAAAAATGAATATATTTTTTGTTGACTAATTATTTCAAACGAGAATTTTTAAAAATATATTTGGAAAATTATTTATTTTTTACAAAACAACTAGAGCCTTATATATTCATTTTATATGTACCATCTCGCTCCACCTATGGAATGTTTGATATTCTAAGGCTGTATTTTGGTGTTATGCCCCAATTTATTCATTTGCTTGTCATTTGTCAAATCCCACTCATCATTCCTAATCCGACTAATATTACATGTCGTTTGAGTATGAAGCTATGCTCTTGATATACAGGTGGACCTGTGATCTCATTTGACCAATAAATTCAAGTCTTTGAGTGGGACTTTTGAGCAAAATTCATAATTTTCTAATCATAAATTCCGGGCGGTGGTTGCAATTTCTTGGGCCAAAAGCACAAAAACCAGAGAATAAAAGTCCCTCAGAGAAAACTAATACAGCGAAATTGGTAAAATTAGGCGGGGATGCTGTAATAATGAATCCACCTCACGTACCTGATTTATTGCCCTGTGTGTTTGCCGAGATGAGGATCTGAAGATTCTGAACGTACTCTTTAGCTAGCACTATTCTCAATGATGTTTTATTTTTGGTTTGCTGTGCATAAAAAGAACACGACCAGTTTTAGGGAAACTAGAAGTCAAAAACAACATTCTTAGAAAATTGCATTCGCACACGACTGGCGTTTTCCTTTTATATATGCAGAAATACATGGACATCTAGGGGGTGTATAACAGGATTGGTTCTATTTAAAAATCAAACGAGACCGTCCTAAAAAAAGGGATCTGGTTTCAAATTCCCAATGAAACCAGTCCAATTCATAATTCTAAGTGAAAAATCATCAAAACTATCAATGAACGGACCGAATTTGGAACCGGTTTCATAAAATTTAAAAACACTAGTTTTTCATTGGCTAATTACATTAAGCAATACAAGTAATTATTTTTAGGGAAAAAGCCACCAAAAACCCAAAACTTTGTTCAAAATGACAAATTTACCCCAAACTTTTTTTCGTGACATGAAAAACTCTAAAGTTTGCTAACCATGACACATTTACCCCAAACTTTTATTTGTGACACAAAAACCCCGAACTTTCATTTGTGTGACACATTTACCCCCAAATCATAGGGGCATTTTGGTCTTTTTACTTTTTTTTTTTTTACTTTTTTTTTTTTTACTTTTTTTGTTTTTTATTTATTTTTTTTTTTTCTTCTCTCCGCCGGCGTCCAGCGAGGGCCACCCTCGTTGTCGTCGGGCGAGGGCTCCACCATGGCCGGTGGAGGGAAGAGACAAGAAAAGAAAATTTAAAAAAAAAAAAAAAAATAAAAAACAGAAAAAATAAGACGAAAATGCCCTTAATGGGGGTAAATGTGTCGCATTTGCAAAGTTTGGGATTTTTCATATCACAAAAAAAAAAATTTGAGGTAAATTTGTCACTTTGGGCAAAGTTTGGGATTTTTGGTGGCTTTTTCCCTTATTTTTAATAAATTTGTTCCTTTGTTCGAGCTGTACTCATTAATGTCCAATATTCAAATGCCGATGGTATTGTTTTGGGAATTTTTAATTATTAAAAAAACTTAGATGACTTGAAATATTTATACTCAAGTAAAAGAAGTGTTCAGCATTATCCCCAAACTATGCCCGTGGGACATTTGCTAATAATAACCATTTAGATTTCGTTTATTTTATGAAAAATGAATTATTTAAAGAATATTTTCTAAAAAATGATCACTTATGTTGCTGATAAAAATGAATAAATAAAAAATACTTTCATCGTTCACAAAAATATTTATACATAAATCGTGGTCGATAATTTTCATTGGGTAATTACATCAAGCAATATAAACAATCTTTTTTAGGATAAATGTTGCAAAATAAAGAAAGCATTAATTAGGAGAGAAGTGTGTAGAAAATTAAATATGATGCTATTAGTATTTTTCTGATAGATGATATTTAGTTTCACTATCAACCTTTAATTGCTGGGAGAGGGACCTCGAGCGTACGCTTGGGTACAGAATCTTACTTCCGAAAGGGGAATCAACAGGAATCTTACTCGTCAGATTTTTTGTTTTGGCTAATCTAAGCTGATATACATAGAGAGAGAGAGAGAGAGAGAGAGAGAGAGAGAGAGAGGACAGACTGTAAGATAAATCCCACAAAGTTTGCTCAGTAGTCAGTGCTTTAAGAATTGCCAATGAATTTGACATCAATGCAGATTCAATTTCTCACATCACCAAAAATCAGTAGTTTCATATTTATGCCAGTCTTAATGGGTGAGGACAGACTGTAAGATAAATCCCACAAAGTTTGCTCAGTGCTTTAAGAATTGCCAATGAATTTGACATCAATACAGATTCAATTTTCTTACACCACCAAAAATCAGTAGTTTCATATTTGTGCCAGTCTTAATGGGTGTTCGGATTTTTGGAGAACCCAACTAATCTTCATCAGGTGCTATAGTCTACCCATACCACACACTCGATATTTATCGAGATACATAGGTCTGTACTCCCAAGAACGGTTCCAAGACAGGGCCTGGACATGATAATTCGAATCGAGTTTCGAGTAAGGAGCTAGACACACGTTTATCACTTGAACAATTGCATCACGTCTAACTTAATTTCACGAGGTCAACGGCTATCTCCTGAACTTGAAACCTAGGGTTTTCTGGCCTTAAAAGATACCCGTGAGGTAGGCAAGATCTTCATTTGATAACATACACCCATTGAATCAAATATGTAGCTCAATGTATGGCCGTGACCGACTTGGAGCTGAGAGCATGAACGTGAATATAAAAAATTGTGCCGTCCAAAGTTTAAGATTTCAGCGAGACATATTTTGGACTTTTACATCAAATTTAACTAGTGTTTCCTATATTAATTGTTGCAAATCTGTTGTTTAGGAAAATAAAGAGATAGGCATAATAGAAGTCCTAAAATTTATCATGAAGTGGAATTAATTATTAAAACTTTCAAAAAATACAATTAAATCTTAAAATTTGTCAAATTGATACAGTTAAGTTTTTTTTTGCTAAATTCTGTCTAATTTGATCAACATGATTTTTTTTCTCTCTCCTATATGCTATCCTATGTGGCATTAAAGTTAACTAAAAAACTACAACAACATCATTTAGATCTGACTCCCAATTTTTACACCAAATCTTAACTAAATTAGGTTAAAAAATCCAAAATTTTTTTAAAGAAAAAAGACAAACTAGAAAAACCAAAAAGGCAAAAGGTAAAAAAGACACAAAAAGGAGAAAAAAAAAAAAACACCAGCAAAAGGAGGCCAAGTCCCAACACACCCCCCCAATGGCCATTGTCCCATCTTCGATAGGGCATCGACAATGACAGGAGGAGTTGCTAGTGCCACCATGAGGGCCAGCTACCCTCATTGAAATCCGGGGTGGGTCACTGCACTCCTGATCTAGGCGAGGGTTACGGCCATCATCGATGCCTATCGAGGATGAGGTGGTAGCCATAAGCAAGAGGATAGGCTTGTACTTTTTTCTTTTTTAAAATATAATTTGACCAATATTTAAGTTCAAAATTTGATATTTTAATCATGTCGCTTTAGTGTTTGAATAACGTTATGTGAGAAGGAGACAATAACAAAAAAAAAAAAGTTACATCAAAAATTTTTATTAGCAAAATTTGACAAACCTCACAGAAGGGCTAATCGTACCAATTTGATAAATTCTAAGGACCTTATGACACTTTCTAACAGTTTTAATACTCACTTATATTCTCATAATAAGTTTTAAAATTATTAATACATTTATCCCTAAAATAAAAAGGTCACTTCTTAATAAGAGTTGAACTAACGATGCTCACAGAAAACTTGTCAAATAACCTAATAAGTGTCGATTTTCAATACAAGAGCACCAACTCATTTCTTGGTACGCGTAATCATTATTTTCAAACACGTCTATTAAGTATTCGAAGGCGATACGGCTTCGTTAATAAAAGTGCCGATGACAAAGATAGATTTCGAAGACGTCGATGATGACCAATGATGACGTGATCCTAATCGTCATAAATTAGTTATTAAAGTCACATGATTGATCATTAGCTCAGCTGTGAGCGTTGCACCCACCCTCACTCACCCCAAGCGCGGAAGATTACTAAACCTGTTTACCCGGCAGTGGCTAGGGCCAAAACCCCGATGTGATATTTATCTTCATCATCGTGAGGCTTCCTAATTTTTCATCTATTTTTTTCTTTCTAACAGAGAAAGAATAAGAGGACAGCACGAAGTCTCCTACTTCAGGATAGAACTCCAGTCTATTTCCTCTACGAGACCTTTAAGGACTTGCTCAGTCCGAATAATCATTATTTTCAAACACGTCTATTAAGGATTCAAAGGCGGTACGGCTTCGATAATAAAAGTGCCGATGACAAAGATAGATTTAGAAGACGTGGATGATGACCGATGATGACGTGATCCTAGTCGTCATAAATTAGATATTAAAGTCGGCACGGTCGATCATCATCGGGTTGCGGGCGGGGTCTGGAGATGACGTTTGAATGCGTGATTACACAGCTGGAAACATAAAAAGAGAGGAGAGAGCGACGGATGACCCCATTAATGATGGACTCTTGGCTTTTCGTTCTTGGCACGCTATCATCCGGGATCCGACGGGACTCTGCTTTCGTGTCGTCATCGCTTCGTGTAAATTGCGCTTGCTCATACAAAGATGAAACCAAAGGACTCGCCATATCTAGAAATTTTCACCTACGATGCCTCGTAGGCGCGAGAATCCCGAGATCATTTTAAATTTTAATTTTAAACTCTATTTACTTGGCAAACTATAAATAATCGCTTATGTAGTTTATAATAAGGATTAGTACAATCAAAATCTGAAAGTAGTATATCTATTATCAATTTATCTCGAATTAATTTTTTTATTACCAAAAATACAAAATTGGTACATAAATGATAAATTTATCATATGTTAGCTCCATTAAATATTACTTTCAAATTGCCGAGTTGAATGATATATAGCAGTTAATGAATATACCAGTTCGAGGTTTCATTCTTCGTTTGTCATAAGTGTATCAATTGTGATTTTTTGTGGTATTAAATCTAATTTAACGGAAACTAATAGAATATATATTTGCCATTAGTCCAAAAATTAGTTTAAGATACATGTATCACAGGTACACATATTTATAATTTTTAGTAGTAAAAAAATTAATTTGGGTAAATTTGTCGGTTTGGATTTTTCATGGTATTAACCTTTAAGTAAATTAAAAAATAAATATTTTTAAAAACGTTTTTTTTTTTAAGAAAAAAATGATTTCTTGTATCTCTAGGAATTTGCACCTAATGCTTCTCATAGGCCTGGTGTCTGAAGATAATTTAATTTTAAATTACGTTTATTTCACTAAAATATATAGTTTTAAAAAATATTTTCTTTAAAATGGTCGCTTGTTTCTTTTAAAATAATTAGTCGATGAAAAATTTTCATAAACATTTTCTGAAACAATGAAAAATATTCGTTTGTTCAATTTTATAAACGATATAGGTTATTGATTTTAGAAAAAGAACTTTTAAAATTATTTATTTTTTTGCGAAATAAATGCATCCTAAAATAGTGGATTTGATAGGGGGGTTTTGAATGAACTCTCTCTCCTAGCGCATGCCGGTCGATCATCGGGATGAGTCTGCTCACGGCTTGTCAAATCATTATGGCGTCCGGGGCTAGTTTGATCATCCGGCGAATTCCCATCAACCGTGATGATGCCCTCATCGCACAAACACCCGGGATTGTTGGAGATTCGCTGATTAGTACTTCTTTGGATTCTTCAACGAAGATGATGAGACAGATTTTTACTTGAGTAACCCTCGGAGTTGATCTGGCTCACCTACCCCCAACATTCTCCGATGGCGTTCTCTCTGTAGGGAAGCAAAAGGAAAAAGAATAAAGCAAGAGTCTGTGGAGATACAAGCATTGAATCCACTAAACTCAAAGAAGTAAAGTAGGATGCTTAATTAAGCTTATTTCAGATTTCATCGACGAGAATTTTGCTTTCGAGAGAAAGTCATATCAAATTGAACAAACCCGATATTTGTTAGATTCTTATCTTATTTGTTAGAATATTTAGATAATAACCAAGTCCGAATCTCCCCTCCTGCAAATAGAGAATTTATGAGTTATGGGTTTCCCCTAGTGGGCTCACTAGGGGCCTGCCAAGCTTCTGGTAAAGGAGTTGCAAAGTTTAGGAATTCACCAGGCAGACATAAAAAAAGATTATTTAAATAATAAAGTATGCTTTTCATTTAATAACTGAAATTTTTAGAATAGTCTGGTGTTACAAAACTCGCATAGTGGTAGCTGTTATCTCACAAAACTCACATTAGCGGTAGGTGTTATCTCAAAGACATGGGTACGTAAGATATGTTAGATCTCTAAACCGGAGATGAGCATAGTCTTTCGGGCCAATTTTCTTACTAAACCAACAAGGTCCTTATCCTGAGATACGGCAGACGCATAACCACAGTCAACTTCATGAACTGGCAACTTACTAGGTAGACATAGATTTTTTCTCTTTAGGTCTAGAGGTGGGCAATGGACATTAGTTGAATCTTGGAAATAAAGAACAAGCTTGACAGTCAAGCAGAACTTGGTTAGGTCAGAAAAGAGCTCTGTCCAATGTTAAATGGACTTTGGACTAAATTATAATTCTGGACCTCCTAAGCGACAGCAAACTGGCTAGGTCCAATTTGTTGGCCATGAATTTGGCTTGGTCCAATTGGTTTTCCAAGAAATGTACATCGAACCAAGATGGGCCCTAATTGATGGGAACATATGGAAAGTGGAAGATTTTGGGAGAGATGTAAAACATATGATGGACAGTGCAGAAATTAAAAATTCATTTTTCACAAACCCATTTGATGAAGAATAAATTGGAAATCGTCTTTATTTTTAGTTTCTTTTATAAAGAAAAATAATGTTTCACCTTTTGTCCAATTTATACATTTGAAATAAATCCATATTTAATTGAATCGATGTATTTAGGGAAAATTCACTTCAAAGTGACTATGCCCGAAATGCATAAATCGAGATTTTTTGAATCAATAGGTTTCGTTACTTTAATACCCAACCAAATGGCCACTACAGTACCAATCAAAAGATAGTTATTACTATTGAATCATGAAATGGATTTCGAAATTTATTAACATTCTCGAAAAAGAATACTGTTAATAATCCCACTAGTACTGAAACCATTAGAAGAACACCTGGATATTTAATTGAGCCCATCAAGTAGGTTTTCTCCTCATTCTAGCAAACGGGAGTGTGTGCTCCTTTTGCTGTCTTTTCTGACTATTAAGGAAACCAAAATTCAACTTTTTTAAGCATATTGCGGTAAAACCTTTTTTTTTTTCCTTCAGGAGGAGCAATTATTTCTAGCAGCTAAAAACAATTTTAGACTGCAAAATTACCCTTTTCTAGTGCGCTTGAAGAAGATGGAAATGACCAGAAATGGCCAGACAATCAGTGGGAATGAGGTTATAGTGCTGTTAAGTGGTTCCAGTTTACCCACCTTCGGTTTCGTCTTTTTGCATTCCAATACTCATGATGATGTCCACTTCTTCCTAGGAGAAAACTTGAAGAAAGGTACCCGTCAACTAAATTTGTCAAATTGTGTCTATGCAATATGCAACCGTGAAAGGTTTAAATTTTAGCCGTCGGCGACCAGTACAGCGTATAACAAATATGTATCTAGTAATTACTCTCATATATGCGAGTTGATCTACTTATGTGGAATATAAGATGTGAATGTAATAACCACATGAAATAAATAATTGTATATGGGAATGTGATTGACATGAAAGCAAGCTGAATTAAAATATTTTGGATTTTCACTAGCCGTATAACATCGCATTAAATAACCCTTTTTTTTTTCTCCTAAAGTTTAAATTGTCAATAGAAGTATGGGACAAACTTTTTTTCCCCATAAGCTTGAACAGTTGGAAACGTACCAACAAAGCATTTGTAACATATTTCTTAGCACTCTCCCTGACATGCAAGCTGGTCCCTGTACATGCAAGACTTGTCTCTATGTTATGAAATGGGCATGGCTCTTATGTTGTGTGAGCAAGTTGTGAACTCGCCATGTGTAATGAGTTTGAGAGCGAGTATCAAATTAAACTCTAAATTGGTTCTTTGATATTGGGTTAAAGAAATTACTTTCCCTTTAATTTTAAGTTGTTAGGAAATGTATCAACAATGTAGTTAAAATATTTGTTAACAAAAAGAACGCATATAAAAAGTATGTACAGTCATCTGAACCTGCGGAGGAAATTTCGTGTACGATATTAGTAGAACACAGTGACTGAGATCCTATTTGGGGGGCTATAGGATCATTCGGCAAACTAAAATTTTTCCATGTTCGTCCAATCATTTATATACAAAATCATTGAGTAGAGACAAGTTGTGTTTAGACTCAATCAAATTGGGCTGGACTTCTCACTAAATGTAGCTGTCAGGCTCATGATTAGATCTATTAAGGATATTTAAAATTTTTCTTTTTTCTAGCCCGGGGTATGATCATAATTAATAGGCTACCTAGAAAAGAACTAGTATAATAAGGGCGCGAATGGCAATCATTTTGTTCCAAAATAGTTTCTAGAACAGAAATAGATTTTATTATTTCTATTTCTAGAAGAGTTTCTAAACAAAAATAATCATTTGATAACGACATAAAATTTCTTCCTTTCGGATGGCGGCGGATCGCTGAATAGCGGTGACGGACGGTGGCGGCTGCGGCGGTGGCGGCGGCGGGCGGCGACCAACGGTCGATGGCGACTGGAAACCAGTGGCGGTGACCGGCGGCGATCGGTGGCGGGCGGTGACCGGCAGCGACAGGGGCCGGCGACCAACAGACAGTGGTCGGCAACAACGGATGAAGAACCGGTTGACGAATGATGAGAAAATTTTTTATTTCTCATTCTACTCTAGAAATAGAGAAGTAGAAAATTTATACTTCTGATTTCTATTCCAAATCTATTTCTGGAATAGAAATCTATTCCAGAAATAGAAAAATGGAATAAGTTTATCAAACGGATTTCTATTCCAGAAATTGGTCTGGAATAGAAAATTTGTTTCTGGAACAGAAATAGGCAGTTGTCATGCATCCCCTTAGCCACCGCCACGCCCCCTACTTAAATCCAAGTTCCCCACGGTAGAAATCAAACCCATAACCATCCATTCCTAAGTCAAAAACATGGGAATGCACTAATCACCGGGTCAATCTCAAGTTGGGTAAGATATTAAAAGTTAATCAACAACATTTCCAACCTTCAAAAGATTATGAAGATGAAAGATGAAACTTAAGGTCGAAATGTCATCTCAGAATGCACACTTAATGTATTCTAACTTCAAGCGGATGGCAGCGGATGCCGCGGAGGCCCAACACATTATAAAAATGGAACACGAGACATAGCACGACAAGCATATGTAACCAGAATCATACTCAAGCAAGTTATCATCAACCTGCTTCGAGCATGCGTAAGGTATGAGAGAAACAGAAAAGTCAAATGCTTGTCAAGAAATTGTCAAGTTGGTCGAAATCTCACAATCAAGCTGGTCGTGACTTTTGCTAAGAAGCATCCGAACTTACCTCAAGTTGGAACCAACTAAAGCTTCTCGATGAGGTTCGAATGGCACATTGAAAAGGAAATTTAAGCAACTTCTTCTAACGGAATGTACCCAATTAGTCCTTTGTAAATAATTTAAAAGAAAGAAAAAACTAGATAGATAATTAAGGGATTTATGACACCCAGAAGCAAGGATCTTTTACTAAAATGGTTCTTCAAGAGCGTACAACTTTTCCAACAATTTGTTTGATCGATACATATTGTGTTTGGATCTTGCAAATCGTTCGACTCTAGCAAAAGATGAAGCCGTGGCTTCGATTTTATTAATTCTTAACAATTTAGTATTTGCAATTTGTGAGAATCATTTTTGTTATATGTGAAGGTCTTGATTAATAATAAGATAAATAATTATTTTTTTATAGATTTCGAATTGCACAAAATAATCCAAATCTTCCTTGATAAATCTTGATTTGTAAGAATCCCCTTCAACCTAACGATGAAGAAAACGACATGGCAGCAATTATGTTTCGATTGACCTCCCCCACTCTATTTAAATGTGCGAATTTTGTATCGGATGATCACCAAAACAAAGCTTGCTTCAAATCAAGTAAAGATTAGCTAAAGAAGTTTGTACTTCAAGAGATGGACTCTTGGCTGCAAATCCTTGTTCTCGTGGCATGCATCATCCCGGCAGTTGTCGAGGCCAGAGTTCGGAACTACTCATTCAATGTAAGTACTAACATTATGGAATGAAGTATTCCTCTGTTAAACTAGCCCGTTCGGACATAGCTCATGTAGCAATATGTGTTTATTCCTCTATTTGGCAGGTGGTAATGAAGAACAAGACGAGGCTCTGTTCGAGCAAGCCCATCGTCACTGTGAACGGGAGGTTCCCAGGACCCACTCTCTTCGCTAGGGAAGACGACACCGTGCTTGTGAGGGTCACTAACCATGTCAAATACAATGTCACCATCCACTGGTGAGCTTAGCTGAACATTAAATTAAACTGCTATCTTCAAAAGACCACATATTGATTTCGGTGTATGTGTGGTCAGGCACGGTGTCCGGCAGCTGAGGACGGGTTGGGCCGATGGGCCGGCGTACATTACCCAATGCCCAATTCAGACGAGCCAAAGCTATGTGTACAATTTCACCATCACAGGCCAACGGGGCACCCTCCTGTGGCACGCACACATACTCTGGCTCAGGGCAACCCTGCACGGAGCCATCGTCATCTTGCCCAAGCGTGGCGTTCCATATCCTTTCCCTAAACCCCACAAGGAAGTTGTTGTCGTATTGGGTATGCTCGATTTCACTTCCAGTCTACTTCACTTCCAAAATGAAAGATCAATTATTGGTTGGTTGACATAGAAGTTCTGAATCCTTTGGGAATTTGTGAATCAGGCGAATGGTGGAAGTCTGATACAGAAGCTGTGATCAATCAAGCCATCAAGTCCGGATTGGCACCGAATGTCTCCGATGCTCACACGATCAATGGCCATCCAGGGCCAAGTTCCAATTGCCCTTCCCAGGGTAACAATCCATCGACAAACATTGCCATGAAAGCATCTGAATCTTGATGAAGCAGTTCAATTTAATGTTTCACTGAGTTGATGTTGACCTTCATTTTCTCTCATGTTAGGTGGATTTACATTGCCTGTTGAGAGTGGCAAGAAGTACATGCTACGAATCATCAATGCTGCACTCAATGAGGAGCTCTTCTTCAAGATTGCCGGGCACCAGCTGACCATCGTAGAGGTCGATGCCACCTACGTCAAGCCTTTCAAGACCGACACGATCGTGATTGCACCTGGCCAAACTACCAATGCTCTCATCTCCACGGACCAGAGCTCCGGCAAGTACATGGTTGCGGCCTCCCCTTTTATGGACTCCCCAATCGCCGTCGACAACATGACAGCGACCGCCACATTACACTACTCTGGCACGCTCGCTGCAACCTCCACGACCCTCACCAAGACTCCCCCACAAAACGCGACCGCTGTGGCCAACAATTTCATTAACTCGCTCCGGAGCCTCAACTCGAAGAGGTACCCTGCCAAAGTCCCGCTTACCGTCGATCACAGCCTCCTTTTCACAGTTGGACTAGGAATCAACCCTTGCCCTTCGTGCAAAGCTGGCAACGGAAGTAGAGTCGTGGCAAGTATGAACAACGTGACGTTCGTGATGCCGTCGACGGCCCTTCTCCAAGCGCATTTCTTCAACATAAGCGGCGTCTTCACGAGTGATTTCCCTGGTAACCCGCCAACCACTTTCAACTACACAGGGTCGCCGCCATCAAATTTGCGGACTACGAGCGGGACAAAGGTGTTCCGGTTGCACTATAACTCGACGGTCCAGCTCGTGTTGCAAGACACCGGGATTATCGCCCCCGAGAACCACCCAATTCATCTTCACGGGTTCAATTTCTTCACCGTCGGTAAGGGATTAGGAAATTATAATCCAAAAGTGGATCAGAAGAACTTCAACCTTGTCGATCCTGTTGAGAGGAACACAATAGGAGTACCATCTGGGGGTTGGGTTGCAATCAGATTCAGAGCAGACAATCCCGGTACAATTCTAGTTTATTAACTATTTTCGTTTACCCTACAGTCTATACTATAAATTTAACTGCTCTGCAAGTTTTTCAGGATTCTGTTGTTGAAACTTTTTGCAGGCGTTTGGTTCATGCATTGTCATCTGGAAATTCACACAACCTGGGGACTCAAGATGGCCTTCCTAGTGGACAACGGGAAAGGCCCGAACGAGTCGCTTCCACCGCCTCCGAACGATCTTCCAAAGTGTTGATCCATGAGGAAAAATTCGATAATCAAGTATGCGGCAGCTCGAGATGAAGAGTGATGAGAAGACAAGAGAGCCTGAGCACAGAGGGAAAGGCATATGTAGGTGGTTTTGACCTAGTACAATGAAGATCGGAATTGTTTCTTGAGCAAAAGGAGGAAGAGTATTGCTCAAGCATGTTAATTAAAAAAAAAAAATTATTCCATGTTTTGATTGCAAAGTTCGTATTTCATTAGAATTTTTCTTAATCAGGGTGCTAAAATTTTTTTCTAGAAAAGAAAAAAGATTCTGCTGTTCGCCAAAATTGCAAGTGCTTGACAAGTTAATTGTGCACACAGAGACTACACTATCTTGTTTTGATTGATAATAGGCCTTATGCTCTAACAATGACATATGATGGATAGGTCCAATAGACATTATCATATATAGCTAAGGTCTCCTCTCTTCTCCTAACACACATTCTAGGCTTTATCCTTCGGGAGCCCTCTAAGGAGGAGGAGATAGAAGAGGAAATAGCTAATTACAAGGAATCAATCAAAATCAAATTCATAGATTCCACACACCGGACTATCCGTGGCTGAGAGCCCTTACACCACATGCACAAAGATGAAATCATTAGAAATGTGCTCAGACTCTAAGTAAATAGCCCATCATATGGGCCTCTCCTCTAGGCCCACCATATCAAAAGCGAGAGAAACCACGACTCTCTTTTTCCCTTCTTTGCCCCTATATCACCATGTGAAAGGGGCATGAGGACATAAAAAGGGGATTTTATCAACTTTCTTTGAGCGAAAATAATAAAGTTATAAGCTCATCTCACTTCATCATCCATATAATAAAAGAGAAGTTGCATTTATTAATTGAACTTGGACGTAGCTCGGCCCTTTTTGGATGTAAAATGACGTCAAACCAAGACGTTTGATGAGAACTAACTCTCCCTAAAATGGAGGTGAGCTAGCCATGCCTTCTAGTATAGCTACCTTGCTATGATTCATCTAGTCACTAACCCCACCTTCGACATCATCCTCCTTGTGATTAAGATAATGACTTCGGGCATGATCAAATCCCATAGTTTGATGGGATGTGTGTTATTTGAATTTATCTTGTAGATGTTTCTTGAATTGTTATTTATATGCTATAAATCTATATTCAACTATAGATCAAGTGATACAATGGAGATTAAAACCTTACTCAAGTCATTTAAACACTATCAGTGTCTTCTAGCCCCAGTTACATGCAATAAGTCATATAGTGTTTAACTCCACAATTAATCACGAAATAATCTCTCAATCTATTAAAGAAATTATACACAAATTCTTACCACAAGAATTTAATTGTCTTCAACACTTTAATTGTTAGTGTAATTTCACAAAGAAACCCCACTGCCAAGCACCTACGTCTATGGATGTTACTCACAAATTGAGCACCCATGATACTCACAAAGAGAAGGGCACTTCTTGACTTCTTGAGAAAAACATCCCTTGGCCCATATTATAAGTATATATAATAGTCAATATGAAGTCCTTTGTCGAATCCCTTAACTTCTGTCTTTTCCTTCTTTTCAGTTTTCCTTGATTGATATGCAAAACCTTCGACTTGGACCACAAAGAATAGGAAATATGATTTCCATGGCACACCACCACAAACATCCACATATATTCCATTTATCTTGAGTCAGATTTTGTTTGCGGGCTCAAACTTGAGATATTTTAACAATCTCACCCTTGACTCGATATTTGAGTCAAGTCATCACTTTGTCGGAATTTGAACTTCACTACTACTTTCCGATAGTCCTTCACGAGCTCAACCATCACAAACATTTTCCAAATCCAAGCGTTGAACTTCATCACAATTGTAGGCCTCATCTAAACACCAACAATGCTTACACTTTTAACTGCTCCCCATGACACAACCAACTCTATCATAGATAAAGTAAAATCATCTTTGCATCCATATCTATAAGAAAATCGAATATGTACCTTGCAAATATCAGCAGTTCAATAATTGTTGGCTCTATAGGCTCAACCTTACTATAAGCACCATCCGTGTCATTACCTTAGCAGTACCTTCTACTTCAAGAGTTTCTAATTGCAGCTCCCTCTCAAGCTAAACACCATTGGCATTTGTATAAACACTACTAATAACATTCCTACCTAGAAGTATTAGAAACTCGTCAAATGTAATTTCTCTATTGATAATAAGTAAATTGGATTTCGGGTACCACAATCGATAGCTTTGCTCACCTTGTGCATATCCTAGGAACATGCTGTGACATCCCGATTTTCAGGTTTTGATTTCAATTGGATAAGTCGGGCCTTTCATCAACGTGACTATAATGTTTTCCTCTAAGATGGCCACTCATGAGATAACTAACCTATCTGGTGAAGCCATTAATAAATTTTAAATGCAATAGACTTAAGAATTCGATCAGGAATCAACTGCTCGATCGTGCTAGTTTGCAAGGGTCATTACGACATAGATAAAAATTGATCAGAGATCAGAAATAGGTCGATTCAACTGAGATGTGTGGCTAAACGTGGGTAATTCCACTAAATTGCAAAATTCTCGTCGATCGGCACTAAACTGATTTTTCTGTCATTTTAGCGCCCTGTGTCTGTATTTGAAACCTTGAGGTTTTCACGACAACCGAAAGTCACTAATGTGTCGAAGAGGTACGTGTGGCTCAAAGAAAATCGACACGGGTTAATTGCACTAAAAATTTTTAAAAGCTACCTAGTAGGTAAGGTTAGGGGTGTGCAACCGGACCGGGTCAACCCGGTTCCCAGATCGGCCCACCCGGAAAACAGGGTCGGGAACCGGTTCCCAAAACTCAGACCCTGTTTGAACCGGTCCGGGAACCGGTTCCGAGGGTTTACCCACCCGGGAACCGGATCAACCGGACCGGTTTGGGAACCGGTTGGAGAACCGGTTTGTAAGACACCCCCAAAAAGACCAAATGCAAAACCCTAATCTGTACCTTCTATCTTTACCTCTCTCACACGGTCCTAGTTCCATCCGACGCCGCCTCTGCCGCTCTCGTCGCACCCCTCGCGCTCGCACCACCGCCGCCATTCCGCCGGTCATCTGAAGCTCTGCTCCACTGGTTCTACCCACGAAGCCGCTGACCCCCGCCGACGCTGCCTTCGTTCGATCTCGCCGTTCCACCTGCTGCTGTTGCCTCGCTAACGCCCCTGACCCGCAGATCTCGTGTCCGCAAGCCCACCTTGTTGCATCTTCGAGCAACCCACAGTAGCCCTCCGCCGATCCTGTTCTCACTGCGCGCTGTTTCTCGAGCTCCCCTGCTGCCGATCTACCGCCGCCCGAACGACGCCCCCCTACTCTGCTCGCGATCTGGCCTAGCCCCCTCGCTGACGCCCGACGTCGGAGGGATCGAACCAGGCGGAGAAGAGAGATGTTGCTCCCTTCACGGCCCTGGATTACCTCGATCCGTCCTATTGGTACGTGCGCTCGCCAGAATCGCGTTTCGCCATCTCCGCTTGCCGAAGGGGGCACCCGATTACAGTCCATTGCAGTTCTCACGTTGTTGTCGTCGATATTGCTTTAGGGACGAGAGGTTCTCTCGCGAGGAGCACTACGAGTGGTTCAAGGACTACTCTCATTTCCGCCACTTGATGCAGCAGAATGTCAAGCCCGGTTCTTCCGTGAGCACCGCGTTTCGATTCCCTGATGCTCTGTATCTGGTCTTCAGACCTGGTGTTGTCTAAGCTCAGTTCAAGAAATTGGCGTTGCGGTCTTCTATGGTTTATTTCGCGTGCTGGCATTGATAGATATGCTGATGTGACTAGTTTGGCGTTGCGAGCTTGTTTGTATTTTGGCCATCTTATAAGAATTACTTAAGTTTTGGTGTTGGTCCTGAATTTTCTGTGGAAGTAGATGGGTGAATGTTTGAATTGTCCAGTGATCTTGTTTCCATTTTTGTTGTGGGCATGTTTACCCTCTTTTTAGATTTTCTTGGATTCCAATTGTCACTGTTATTGGTTCGAGGATTTTATTTAATTGCGGGTTTTTCTGATGAGGGAACTTTGTAATGAAGGTTCTGGAGCTTGGTTGTGGAAACTCGCAGCTATGTGAAAATCTCTATGAAGATGGGGTTATGGATATAACATGCATTGATCTGTCAGCTGTGGCTGTGGAAAGGATGCAAAAACGGGTACAGTCCAAGGGATATAAAGGTATATATGCTTTCATCTTTGCAGAAATGATTACACTCCACACCTTACACTTCATTTTCGTATTAATCATTTGAGGCTTTTCGACTAGTTGCGAATCTGGATATTGAGGACTCTATTGTTTTTCATGGAACCTTTGAGTTTATTTCTCTTCCTACCTTGACCGTGCCAATCCAAAGCCTACCTGGAGATTATGTGTCTGTGTCACTTAATGCTTTCTTTGCATGGTGCAAAATCAAGTGGGAAAAATAGCTCCCAGCACAAAATTGGGAGGCTGAACTTCTATGATGCTGCATGAGATTATGCATTTTTGGTTGTAGGGAGGGAACATGTAGTGGATTTTGCCAAGGCTTGAAACTTGTATTCACTTGACTTTTTAAGAGTTCCACTGAAACTTATGCTGATCGAGACTGTAAACGCTTTATTTTACATATGAATGTTAAACACTTTATCTTACATATGAGTGTTGTACAAAACAGGTTCCAATATAAACAGGGTTAACCCTGTTCCCGGACCGGAAAAACAGGGTGGGTCGGGAACAGGGTCCAATGCAAACAGGGTCGGGTACAGGGTCCAAAAAAAGAGAACCGGTTATAACAGGGTCGGGAACAGGGTCCAGGTCTAGACCCTACCCACCCTGGACCCGATCACCCCTAGGTAAGGTTACACTAAAAGCGCGTTTGATTGAAAATAACCGCGAATTTGAATTCGATTTCGGAAATTGAAAGTCTTGTCATGTCATGGGTCATTTTAGGAACGTTGACTCACATTTTGAGGAAATTATGGTGAGTTTGGGATTTTTACGGAAAATCGTTGCGGACGATTCAGAAAATGAACGGAGATTTGGATTGGCCAATTTGAAGAGACTTTTGGCATTTGGTGTAAGTGAATCGGTGAATGGAAGTTATTTGGGCTTTTTATGAATTCAAATTGGACCTCAACCAGATTTATTTGTTCAAAAAATCAGATACCAAGAAAAATGAAATGGAAGTTGGTTTCGAAGAAAATTCGTGAGATTAAAGGACCGTCTTCAATTGGATTTCAAATGTTCAAGTTGGTGAAGAAATTGATCATAAGGTGATCAATTGACACTGTGGTTTTTGAAGTGGATCAAGAGTTGTATTTGTGGTTTTGTTTTATTCTTCTTCTCCTCTTGGACTCACATCATCTGCACCCCCATACACCCTTCCTTCTCGGCCACACATATTTCTTCTTCTCTCTTTCTTCTTGCCCGACGGTCCCATGCGAGTCTCCTCTCTAAATTTGTGGGCTTTAGTCTTCTATTTACCTTGAATGTTGACCACGGGGCCCTGCCTTCTCCTTATCCTTGCATGCACATCCCACTCTTTCTTTTTCTTCATTTATTGATTTTGCATGTTTTTTTTTCTTTAGCCGACAATCATCTGTTCCCTCATCCGTCTAGCTCACCCATCTCTCTTCCTATCTCTTTTCTTTTGAATGTTCTCTCCCTCACCCCTCTCGGCCGACGATACCACTAAGTTGTCTTCTACTTTTTCTTTCACTTTTCCCTGGTTTCGATTGCCCCTTGACCTTAAACGAATGGCTTATGGTTTTCTTCTCATTTCAGTTCTTTGAAGTCCATTGACCCACACACCTCAACTCCTTGCATCTCCCTCCCACCAAAATTCCCATCTTCACTGAAGCATAATCCCTGCTGCAGTTCACGCCAGCTGCCCCACTACCAGCACACCAAACTTCATCAACGTCTGCTCGTCTTCAACACGGCGTCTCCATGCTTCAGTCAAACCAACAAAACCAAAGTAGCTCTGTGTGTCCTCCTCTTTCACGTACAGCACCACCGAGTCAGCCTAGTAGCATCCCACGAGGTTGACTTCTCCACTTAGCGTCATCGCTTCTTGCTTCCCCTCTGTCCAGCGACTCCACCAAAGAAGCCAGCCCGTGATCGTCTCCTCTTTCGTTCGCAAGATTGCCTCATCTCCACGGAAACAGCAACCGTCCACTGCCTTGCACGAAGCCGAGTCCTCAACCCATGTTTTCAGTCCAGCTCGGCACCACTTCGAGCAGCCCACGAAGTCAATTAAGCCCTGCCGTTCAGCCGTGCTCGTTCAGTCACGTTCAAATCCATAATGGGCAACCATGCCATGGATTGGTGTGGCCGATCTCAACCTCGGTTTGACCCCCGTTGGCGGTCCCTCTTTGGAATTTATTGTCCTCCGTTGCGTCCCTGACGTTTCGATCCGAGCGGATCGTTAAACAAGTGAGTTTTGCTCACTAATGCTTTCTTAGTTTGCTAATTATGATTAGAGGTTGATTAGTGTTAATTAAGTAAGATTAGGTGGTTAGATTAAAGTAGATTAGTGATTATTAATTAATTGTGATGCATGTTAGGTAATTGGAATGTGCCATTAGCGAGTAGACATGTACTAGTATTATGGAATGCATCTCGGGATTTTTCTTGACCCGTCTCGGGCTCCTATCAGGCAATACGGGCATAAATTGGATTTTTAGTATTTATTTATTAATTTTCGAAATTAATTAATTATTTATTTATTTTTCCGAAAATTAGACCGGGATGGTTGATGATTGGAATTTTATGCTGATGAACACGGTGCAGTCCGTTTATTTAATTGAGTTTTATTTTGTGCTAAAATGATTTATGAGTGATTTTAGGATTTATTCCTAAATTGACTAATTTTGGTTATTAATTGGAAAATAACTAGGCATCAATTGACAGTGCCAAAAATATTTTGGTGGGCTATAGAAAATGGTGGGATTTGTGGAAAGGAAATTATAATATTTTGGCTAAGGCCGACCATGTGCCCACGCACGTGTACTTTTATCGGAAATGATAAAAATGACAAATTGATTGTACGTTCGGAATAATATGTTATATACCGGCTCAGTGACTCTATATGTCATTTTGGAGAATGGATGGTATGCAATACCGGCTTGGTGACACTATAGGTCATTTTGGAGAATGGACGGTATGGAATACTGGCTCGGTGACTCAATATGTCATTTTGGAGAATGGACGACATGCCATAACGGCTCAATGACTCAACATGTCATTTTGGAGAATGGACATTATGATGAATATACTCGGTATACAATGTCGGCTCAGTGACTCGATATGTCATTTTGGAGAATGGATGTTATGATGAATATACGCGGTAGCTTGGTATGTCATTAAGGAAAATGAATCCTTTAATATACTGGCTTGGTAACCTGATGGGTTATTTTAGAGAATGGATAGTATTGAGTGAAATGACCAAGAATTGTCCGTTTGACATGTAATCGACTAGGTCGATTTGATCAATGCTTCGATATGTTGAGATTGTTGGGTGCCTATTGAACTGTACTGATTTGCAGGTTGGGACTGAGACTAAGGTAAGTCCTCTAACTCGTGTTGTGCATAGGCAGCCCTAAAGTGTATTGGTTTGCTAATCGGGTCTTAGGGGGTAGAATTTACTGAGACGTTATCTCATTGGTTATTGAATAACCATCTCAGGTCCCTAGATGCAGCAGACTTGGATTTTGAAGATCTCGACAGTTTGATGCAGTCTGCTGAAGGCTCCAGTTGGAGTGTGGAGGATGATGAAGAGGAGGACAGGGACCCGTAGTTTATAGAACCCCACTCCTACTTGTAGACCTTGTTTTTAAATTGGCTTGAGTTGAATTTGACTCAATAATTCACCTTGTATATATATGTGCACTTGTTTGCAATGTATATAAGAGTGAATGTTTTTAAAGGTTTGAAATTTAGTCTTACTGTTCTATCCCAATGTTTTATTGTCTGGGGATAATTTATATGCTTCTGCATGTGTATTAAAATGAATGGGTCAGCGATGCGTCCTGGGACGTTGTTATTAATCCACCAGGTGAAGGATGGGCGCGCGCCCAAGGATCAAGGCGTGACACATGCGCTTTCTTACCCTCTTATCAAGCTTACCATCATTAATTCGAACATAACATAAATGATCAAATATTTTGAGAACAATATAATCAGTAACTTTACCTTATCACACTTTTTTGGAAGTTTGACATCCAACTTAATCATCGGGGATCTATTCACCTGGTTGCTCGTCGTACAAAGTGCATCGGTTAGGAATTTCTTAGCCATAGAAGCACTAAAGAGTATTTTATGGGTTATCTCTAGTAATGTCCCGCTTAGCAATTCCGTAGCATGTCGTGGTTTATTGGCACTAGCGTGATGTTTCACTATACCTTCCTTCATGCATGATTCATTTAACAACTAAGAGTAGAATTCTATACTACTTACTATCAATCTACATATGCTCAATCATTTTACCATGCTCATTTTCGATCAAAACTCTCAACTCTCTAATCCCGATAACTTCATCAAACTTGTGCCTTAGTAAAACACCTAGATCATCCTTGAGTGTTCATATCACACCCCGAACCTCGAGTATGTGCACATCCCTCGGCGGTCAACTAGAATTTGCGACGTTCCTAGGACGCATCACCGACCCATTCGTTTTATGCACATGCGGAAGTGAATTAAACATATACCGAGACAACTACAAACATGGGATAGAAAAGCAGGACAACCAATCTTCACAAAACACTCTTTTCATAAATACAAGCCAAGTCAGTCCTACAGGTCTGTACACTAAAGGTTTGTCCCAAAAAGAACTACCAGACAACATATACTCTGGATCCCTTCGACTTTGGCTCGGGACCCTCCATGACATCCTCCAGTTTCTCCATACTAAGGACTTGAAAAATTTAAACCACGACAGGGTGAGAAAAAATCTCAGCGAGTCAACACCCTAAACCTCGATTAGGACGAGAATTCACTCAGAGGCGTCCTAAACATGCGCCATTAAGAACTTACCTCGCTTGGGCACGTCCCTGCATATTAGTGCACCATATACGCATTATAGATATCACAAATATGCTTAACAATTGGAACACCTCATTTCATCCATTAATAATCATAGAAGTCCCAATTTTAAGGTAAAACCGTTATGACATGTCTCATACCGTGCCACACAATTTTGCCCCATAATCAGGTGTGGCTATCTCATTCACTCATGCATGTTCTAGTTATTATGGCCCATCGGCCATGGCCAACTCCCCAGTTGGTGGTCATTCGGACTCCCGTCAGGCATCCAATAAAAATCGGGCACTATCCTGCCTCGTCAGGCATGGCAACGTCTAGAACTCCCGCCTAGACGGCATCCTAAAAAGGGGCAGCGGTCCAGCCTTTATTGCGATTGGCTTCCGAACTCCCGCTGGGGCATCCGATAAATTGAGCATGGTCCCCAAACTCCCGCTGGGTGATGGGTTATGATAGTGATCACACGCACATCCAAACTCGGCCAAGAACATCGTGCTTTGCACTCAAATACTTCCATTTCAAATAATGGACTTGGCCAATTTTCTTCATATTAAAAATATCCGGAAAAATAATTGTGGGTAGTCACACGTTTAAATTGAACCATAAAGCGTGATACTCAACCATTTCAAAATTTCACGATTTTATATAGTACATAAAATATTTTTGGCGTCAAAAATTGACACCTGACATTTTTCTATTGAAATACCAAAACCCAATTTTTGCAATAATAGTCCATAACAACAACCAAACACCCAATTGCACAATTAAGCAATCAATTCCACATATTATCAAGCATAAACTCTAAGCATGCCAAAGGTCAACCGAAGCATCAAATATGTATTGTCCAGCAAGCACAACATCAAGAACAATTACAAAACCACTACCGGTCCTAACCGGCAGAAATCGAGCCACTCGTGTGTCTCCAGGTTTAATTCCAAAACCATAACTAAAAAAGCTCAGAAAATTCCCAATTTGAATATGTTATAAATGACACTTAAACGAACATTTTTTGTGAAGACACAAAAACCTAGATCATTCTAGATTAAGTAATTTGCTCAAACCGTTACAGAAATTGTGTCCGTGTCCAAAAATTACATTCTCCGAAATCAGTTTGGTTTGAGGTCTAAAACTTGTCCGTTTGATCTGAAATTTGAGTATGTTAAAATACAAGATGTGAAAACCAACTTTTTTGAAGAAACCCTTTTGAAAATAGAACCCTAAGAATTGATAAAAATCCTTGCAACACCGAAAGGTCACAAGTCCAGCATTATCTAAGATTCTGTTTTGTTTTTTTAATCTCATTCTTTTAAATCCATAAAATCTAGAGTAAAATATATGTCATAGCTGAAGATGTCTAAAACATTTCTCAAGAAGAAATCAACCTCAAAATCATAGCCCATTTCGATCGACAAAAATGGCAAATGGCGAGCATCTAGTAAACTGATATGGGAAAAATCCACTAAATTAGACTAAACCACCATCATTAGTGCTAATCTAACCAATTAGATTAACACTAATCAACATTAAGGCTAATCTAACCAATTATATTAACACTAATCCATATTAAGGATAATCTCACTAATACTAATTTAACTAAATTAATTAGCACTAATCTAACCCCTAAGTGCAATAACAAACTAATCAAGGATTAGGGAGTTAACTCATTGGATTAGCGAGGTAACGGTTCCATGACGACAGCAACGTAAATGCGACCAAGACTCGAGCCTACGGTGACTCGAAAGGAGGCCAAATCAAGGCTGAAAACGGCCTTGCAAGTCACGGCCAAGGGGCTGGACTCGATTCTACTTGGCTGAGCTTGCTGGTTGGTCACAATTGCTAGCTGAGGAGGAGTTGGGTGGCTAGTCACGGAGGCTGGTCGTTGTGTGACGGTGAGGCGGACGTGGGATGGTGCTGGACACGAAGCTGCTGGGCTGAACGCTGGTGACTGGGTTGCTAAACAGAGGCGTGTAGCTGTGGTTGAGGTTGCTGGATGCAGCTGGGGTTGAGGGGAGGTTTGTTGAACATGAGGTGGTGTGTGGGGGATGCTATGGCAGTGAGGGAGTGATGGGCTGGTGTTGGGATGAGGGGCGTGTGGGTGGAGAGTGGGATGAGCTCGCTGGTGGTGGGGGTGGGGGGGAAGAAATGGGCGTGAAGGGGGAATGAAAGAGGAAGGGAAGAAAAAGTGCAGAAGAAGAAGAGGGGTGGCAAGGGGGTCTTCATGCATGATGGGGGCGGGGATTGAAGAGAGAGAGGGAGGAAAGAGAGGGGAAGCCAAAGAAGTCAAGAAAAATATCCAAAATCATCATTTCTTAGTCCCCAAAGTCTTCATGCCAATCTTCTTGGTCCCCAATTATTTTCTTGCATCTAATTCTCATAATTAACTATTTTTGGGCAACAAAATAGCTAAATTCCTCTCCCATCCGAATTTCCTCTTAATTTCTTTTGTTGATTTTGATTTTCCGCAAAAATTCCGGGCTTGACGGAAATTTCCTGAAAGATGAGACAATATTCTCAAAATAAATTGTGACACGCTCGAACGTTCGATTCCTAAAATTGAAGTCAATTTCGTGGTTAAAATTGATCGGATGCGATTTTAACGCGACCTAACCTACCGGGTAGCTTTTAGGGATTTTATCGCGTTTGAACATTGGTTGATAAATTTCAATCCACGTTTGTGCATCTTCGACTCGTCGGCGACTCTCGGTTGTCGTAAAAATTTCAAGGTTTCAATTACGGGCGGTACAGAATTGACAGAAAATTGGGTTAGTGCCGTTCGACGCGAATTTGCAATCATGTGGAATCACCCACGATTTAATTACGTGCTTCTGTCGAATCGACCCATCTTCGATCTCTAATCGATTATAACGGTGTCGTATTGACCATTGTTGATTAGCACGATCGAGTAGTCGAATTCTGATCGAATTCTCAAGTCTGTCGCGTTTATATTCCTTAACGGCTTCACCTGATAGATCAATTAACTCATGAGTGATCAGCTCCGAGAAATAGGACCATAAACGTGTCGACGAAATGCCCATTTCATATTATCGAGACAGGGTCGAGATTCAGGATGTCACAGTTCATCTACAACTGTTAACAATATTTGGCACTTTTCCTCGAAGAAATTTGCTACAACTTGTGAACATCCAAATGAGTCAACTCTACAATCTCCATGGTTTTTCTAACACCCTTACTAAATTGCACATTTTCCCGTTGATCTAAATCACAACACTTGCCTGCATTCAATTTTTTAGTAATATAACCATCTAAAAAATTTCTTTCACTTAAAATTTCTAAGCTTCTCTCGCTAATATGCCGCAAATTGGGGGTGAGCATAGTGTTTGGGTAATACAACTTATTTCAAGTCCTAGAATATGTATGGTAAGTTATTAGTTCCCAAAACTATTTCAATGAGTAGATTTCAAGTTCTAGGTGGAACTGGAAACCGAAACAAGTTGTTGTTTTTTCTTATTCTATGTCTTCATGTGAGCCTACAACATTTCATGGTGTCCAATGATGAGTATAATCTAAAACTACTAGTTTGAACTTCCATTTGTGGTTATATACATGATTGAGAATTTTACTTTGTTAATATTTCATAATCTTCGTGTGTTTAAATATAGGTTGTGATAAGCGAATTATTGCAAATGGTGGTCATTAAATGTGATAATTCACTACAACCATTCAATTAAGAGTACAAGCGAAACCTAGGTAGACCCTACAACCTATTATAAGGTAGATTTTAGGTTCCTAGACATGCAAAGTAGGTTCCATGTTCCAAATATTAGAGATCCTATTATGACGGGTAAGTTCCAAGTTTTAGGCTCCAGTTAAAATCACCTGGAATCGCTCACCTCTACCTTAAAAGCATATGTCATAATTTAGACTCTTGATTAGATGCATCTGATGTTTCCGTAACAAAACCAATCACTGTCTCATCTTAAAACTCATGTAAACCACTATGCTTCATGTCTTTCATTATCACCAATGCACATCAAACAACTTTTAGAATTCCACATTCTGAAATATATTGACACCCAAACTGAGTCTAGAGCACTCAAGGAAATTAGGTTCTTCTTAAACTCTAGAACACGCCTCACTTTAGTTAATGTCCTTACAATATCGTTATTCATTCTAATTCTAACATTGTTCTCCGATTATACTACTACTATACATGCATTGATAGGTAGGAAATCAGTTCCTATTTGGTGTAGCATGTAACGAACGACCACAATCCATAATTCATCCACCAAATGACGAATTAGTAGTAAGATACAATAAATGATCAATATTATATGAATTACTATAATTGTCGCGACCAATTTTTCGGGTGAACCACCTAAAATTTGGCTAATGGATTGTTAAGCCTAGATTTAACTCGAGCTCTCCCAAGCCCATACCAATTTGCGACTTATATTCAAATTCTTAACATGCAGATAGATTTTATCCAGGAGTTGTCACTAATCTATTTTTTGTAGGTCGATTAGACACTTAAGTAAAATAATAGGAGAATCATTTTACTTCTATGAACAAAAGATTTTGGATACGGGGACTTGGTTACACTATATTTCTCTAATGCCCTTTCGGTACCATTTCTTTTATTTTCAAAAATGTTTTTTTGCAAGCAGTTTGGATTGATTTTTAAATCTATTTCCCTAACATGTGAGGCGATCATACGGGTGCGCAATCCACCATTTTAACACTCAAGAAAATAATGAATAAATTGCAAGACTTACCCCATAGCAACGAAAACATCTGCGTTATTAGATCAGAATTCACATCAACAATCTTAGATATGATTTCTAATTGACATGCAATCACTCAATCTTTTTTTTTTTTTTAGGATTTTCTCTTGTTAAATGAAAAAAAGTTTTATGCAATGCATGCTACTAATCTAACATGAAATGATATAACATGGCAACATGACCTACTTATATGACATAAATAAGATGCAGTCTATTTTAAAGAATGGAATTGATTTATTCTAAATTTTTTGTATTTTCCATGAAATTCAAAATTAAGGAAATGCAACAATTAAATATGCAATCTAAATAAACCAAATGACCTAATTCTAATGACAATCAATTTCTAACTAAATGAACCTAGCATCAATCACTAAATGATGGGCATTTCATGAACTTAATCCTACATGACATGAGCATGATTTACTTATTTATTTATGAAAACTCGTAATTAAAATCAATAAAAATAAAAATCTAACTAAAGTGAGATATTATCTATTTTAAGTTAGGAATAGACTAATCTGAATCCTATCTTAACTTAGAAAATTATCTCATCATGCAATTTAATTCAAAAATATTATCTAACCTAGATACCTTCTAAACATGCATTTTTTTAAAAAAATATAACTAACCTATCATGCAATCAATTCTAATCTACATGCAATGCAAATGCAATTTTTTTTTTTTTTTGTATTTTTGGGATAAACAAAACCATTAAAAGATAAACACCAAATCATCCATGGTCATCAAAGATGTTATCCATTATTCAAATTTAGATCCAAACTTGATTATTTCGCTAATAAAATCGATAAATTGATCTTAAGCCTTAAAGATCAACATATCAATTTTACTCCCGTGTGATTAATTATTCCATCTAAAGCCTTATAGATGGAATAAAAATTCGTGTGCAGTTGCGAATTGAAGCGGTACATCGGGAATTTCAACCATGCATCGAGAAACATTTCAAATAAGGTAACGGAATTTTCGAAAATCAAAATAAATAAGATTTTCACCTAATTCGAATATTGGTTTTTGAATTCTGATCCTAGAATGGCTACTCGCGATGCAATGTGGCAGTGCTCAGTTGCTCAAAAGTCGTCCGATGGGCTCCACGATACCTGCGAAACAAAAATTTCCAAGCTCAACAGGATCAGGACTCGTCGATGATTGGGCACAAGCACAAACAATCTTTTTTTTTTTTTTCCCTTTTAATTGGTTTGTTCTTCACTGTTGGCTCCGTGGGATTCTTTAATCCTCTTATGATCCCACTAAATTTTCAAACTTTGACCACAAATTCTCCACCTGCAAAGAAAGACCAGTATGTGTTGTTGAGGATTTTGCAAATGACCTAATGGGCCACACGGATGCGGCTTGCATCGGGGGTGGCAGCCCAAACTTGGAGAAATCGTTAGGACTCCGAAAACACTCATGGGAGTGAAACTTGACGTCAGAGTTGGCTTGAAATCACAGTGGTGCGCAGCAACAATATGAGCCTAATTTACAGAAAACTTTTCCAAATTTGAAACGGCAGGATCAAGACTGGCGATTCACGGTAATTCACGGTTCGGGAACGGTGGCTCATGGTGATGGAGATGGAATCAATCGGTAAGTAAGAGCAATAGTACGATGGTTTGGATAATAAAAAAAAACTCAAAACTCGCCACTCCTAGGGACTTCAAAACTCCTTTTTTATTGTCTCTTCTTCTGGCATGTTTTGTGTCCTTGTTCGCGACATCTTTCTCCTCTTCAAGTGTTGGGATATAATACGCGGAAATGACAAGATCTTGCAATTTACGTCAATGCGAAATTACCGGAGAAATAAACAAGAAAAATAAGGACACTAGAAATTTACGTGGTTTGGTCCGAGTATCGGTACCTACGTCCACGGGGAGAGCCAGCAGCAAATAATCCATTATAATTGGAGAATCAGAGTTTACAATTGCTCAAACACTCAAGTGTTTCCTACACCTAGATTTAACCCTAAACCTAAAGTGTTTATAAATGAACAATTCACTTGGGCATAAACTTACAGCACAAAATTATCACACGTTCAAGCTTCGTGCGGCTAGCGGCTTCAACGATTGTGTGCAACTTCGTAGGGTTTTTCTCTCTTTCGCGGCAAGCTTTGTTTCTCTTGTGGACATGCGGCAGCAACACACTGAAAGAAGAAAAAAAAACTCTCACTAATCGTTTGCATATATATAAGTGTGCCCAAGGTCAAAAGTTTGACCTTGGGCCCCACCAATTTCCAATATTATGTGCTGAGGGACTTCACGCCGAAAGAGAATTCTTCTACGTGCGTGTGCTGGGCCCCACCATTTGATTTCCTTCAATTCGTATTCCACCAGCTTTGCAGATGAGGAAATTCGCATCTTCAATACGTGTGCCCTTCCTTTTTTTTTTTCTTTTGTAAATCTTCAAAAAATTCAGCAAATTGCGTTTTCGCAAACGCTCAAACTCGAGTTATAATTTAACAATTCTCCACCTTGGCTCGATGTTTGAAATCAAGTTATAGTGCTTATCATCCATGCTACTCTCCCAACGCCCCGATGGGCGCTCACTCTCCACAGACGCCAATAGAGCTCAAGCAGAGCTTGAGCATCGCCAAAGGAATAGACTTAGTCATCATGTCTGCCGGGTTATCTGCTGTAGCAATCTTTTTAATAATAATATTACCCTTAGCTAAGACATCTCAGATGAAGTGGTACATGATGTTGATATACTTCGTTCGCTCGTGATAAATTGGATTATACGCCAGATATATCGCACCTTCATTATCACAGTGTATATCAACACTTTTATGTTCTAACCCAAAGTCCGAGAGCAAACTTTGTAACCATATCGCCTCATTCGCTACAAATGTTAGTGCCATGTACTCTATCTAAGTCGAAAACAAGGCAATGTGATCCTGTAAGGACGCTTTCCAACTAACTGCACCACCTGCTAGCGTAAATACGTACCCTGCTAAAGACTTGCATTCATCCAAGTCACCGGCGTGATCTAAATCCACAAAACCAGTGGTCTCACTGCCATTACTGTCCCTCCGGTATATTATACTCACGTCTATTGTCTCCTTCAAATATCTAAGGATCCACTTCACAGCTTCCCAATGAGCTTTACCAAGACGTTTTATATAGTGATTAACCATGCTCACAACTTGTGAAATATCAAGCCTAGTGCACACCATAGCATACATAATACTACCTACGACACTAGAATAAGGAACATTGGACATACGCTCCTCCTCCTCCTCAGTCTGCGGTTATAATTTATTTGAAAGTTTAAAGTGTTTCGCTAAAGGTGTACTTACAGATTTTGCTGACTGCATATTAAAACGTGTCACGATCTTCTCAATATATTTCTTTTGAGATAGACGTAAAACTCTTGCAGTCTTGTTACGCAAAATCTCCATACCCAATATTTTCTTTGCAGCACCTAAATCTCAAATTCAGCATTGAACTGTCTCTTCAGCACATCAATATCAGATATATTCTTCGCTACTATCAGCATGTCATCAACATATAAAAGTAGATAAATCAAAGAACCATTCTCCAATCTCCTATAGTAAACACAGCTATCCATTTGACTTTTTGAATAATTTTAACTAGCTATGAAAGTATCAAAACGTTTATACCATTGCCTAGGAGACCATTTCAGCCCATACAAAGATTTCTTCAATAAGCAAACATGATCTTCCTTACCTAGAATAGCAAATCCCTCTAGTTGCCTCATGTAAATATGCTCCTCCAACTCTCCGTGAAGAAACACAGTTTTCACATCTAGTTGTTCTAACTCGAGATCTTGTGAAGCAACTAAGGCAAGTAAAACACGAATAGAAGTATGTCTTACCACATGAGAGAACACCTCATTGTAGTCAATGCCCTCACGCGGTGTATACCCCTTCGCCACAAGTCTCGCCTTATACTTCGCTGCCTTGACATCGGGAATGCCCCTTTCCATTCGAAGACGCATTTACTTCCGATAATCTTTTGGCTCTTGGGTACTTTGACCAGCTCCCATGTCTGATTTCGATGGAGTGATTCCATTTCTTCACTCATAGCCCCTAGCTACTGTGACGACTCCGAACTAGCCATCGCCTCAGAGTAAGACGGAGGCTCATCTGTCTTCACCTCATCACCTACAGTCAATGCATAAGCAATATCTGTATAACCATAACGTACCGATGATTTAATGTGCCTTCTTTGTCTGTCTGCAGCTATAGTGTGCTGCGGCTTTGCTGGTTGTTCACTATCACTGACTTCAAGAACTGCGGCTTCATCTACAGTCTCAACTTCAATTACCTTCGAGGTCTCTGGAGTCTCCACCTAAAGCTCCACCTCACTAATGATACCATGATTTGTCTTCTCTACTGGTTGTGTCACAGAACTCCTCTGTTGAAGCATTGTAGTCTCGTCTAAGATCATATCTCTACTGATTAGAAAACCGGGTGATCTGGGATCAGTGCACCACAGTCGGTAGCCTTTCACCCCATGTGCATAACCTAGAAATATGCACTTCTTCGCCCTCGGCCCAAGCTTACCATCACTAGCATGAGCATATGCATGACATCCGAATATATGTAATTCGGAGTAATCAACAGGTTTCCCTGACCATACTTCCTCAGGAGTCATCCACTCAATAGCAAATGATGGAGATCGATTAACTAGGTAACATGCCATGTTCATTGTTTCGGCCCAAAATTCTTTGCCAAGTCCTACATGCGAAAGCATGCATCGAGCTCACTTAAGCAAAATTCTGTTCTTTTGTTCTGCCACGCCATTCTGCTGTGGTGTCCCAGGTACTGTGCGGTGTCTCACAATACCTTCTTCCTCGCAGAACTCGGTAAAATCTTTACCACAGAACTCCATGCCATTATCGGTTCTCATGCACTTGATTTGTTTATCTGACTGCTTCTCAATCAATACCTTAAATTTCTTGAACCGATCAAACACATCATATTTGTGCTTCAGAAAGTAAACCCATACCTTCCTCGAATAATCGTTGATAAATGTCAGCATATATCGGGCACCTCCTTTTGAAGGAACTGAAGACAGGCCTTAGACGTCTGAGTGAATATATTACTTTGTCGTTTGGTCGAATGAATAGCTGTAATAAACTTAACTCGATGCTGCTTCCCATAGATGTAGTGTTCACATAAGTCCAGCTTCCCTATCTTCTGACCCTTCAACAACCCTCTTTCACTCAACATCGTCATACCCGCCTCGCTCATGTGCTCTAAACGCATATGCCATAATTGAGTCAAGTTAGAATCTAACTCACCTGATGAAACTGCAGCAGTTCCGGTCACGGTCTCTCCCAGTAGATAATATAGAGTATTCACTTTCTTCCCCCTTCATAATTGTCATGGCACCTTGAGAGATCTTCAGTACTCCACCTTCAGTGGTGTACCTACACCTGATATCATCGAGTGTCCCCAGAGAAATAAGGTTCTTCTTGAGCTTCGGTACATGCCTCACATCTGTCAATGTGTGTACCACCCCATCGTGCATCCGAATCCGAATTGTCCCTATCCCCACAGCTTACAAACTGCATTATTCCCCAAAAGAACCCTACCACCATATGCAGTCTGGTAAGTAGTAAACCAGTTCTTATGAGGCGTCATGTGATAAGAACACCCCGAATCTAGGACCCATTTGTCTCATGACAAAGTAGCAGTCACACATAAGACAACTTCTGCATTACTAGTGCCCCCTCAGCAACGTTTGCCACACTGTTTGTGGCATTCTGCCTATCAACTTTATTCCTCTGCTTTGGACAATCTCTCCTGATGTGCCCCTCCTCGTGACACTCAAAGCACTTTATGCATCCCTTGGACTTTCTATGACGTGATTTAGATCCGCTTTTACCTTTGCTACTACTAGGCCCTCGATGTTGTTCTCTACCCCGAATCATTAATGCTTGGGCTGCCCTTGTGCTAGACTATCATCTTGCAACTTTCTTTGCCACTCCTTAGAGAATAAGGCGGACTTTACCTCTTCTGAGGTAATTGTAGTACGCCCCTGCAATAGTGAATCAGTAAAGTGCTCCCATGACTCTGGTAAAGAGGCTAACAACATCATGTCCTGCTCTTCATCATCAAGTATCTTACCGACGTTCTTCAGATCCAACATGAGTTTATTAAATTCATCTAGGTGGTTCTTATAGACGTACCTTCAGTATATCTAAATTGAAACATCTTCTTCAACATGTACAAGCGATTGTTCAAACCTTTCTTCACATAGAGTGCTTGAAGTTTTGCCCAAAATGCTGTGGCATCCTTCTCCTCAGCAACCTCTATTAAGACCTCATCCGTCAAATTTAACTGGATTATGCTCTTTGCTTTTTCCATTAACTCTACCCTCTTTGAGGCTTTCATGATAACTCATCTTCACCATCCAGTGCCTTGGCCAAACCTTGTGTTGTCAATAATGCCCGCATCTTGATGCTCCATAACACAAAGTTGTTGCTCCCATTAAACTTCTCAATTTCAGATTTCCTCTCAGACATAATTGTAGTAACAGAATTTCCAGATAATAATCAGACAAGCAAAAGCTCTAAATCACAATCAAGAAATCCAACCCCAAGCTCTGATACCAATTGTTGGGATATAATACGCAGAAATGACAGGATCTTGCAATTTACGTCAACGCGAAATCACCGGAGAAATAAACAAGAAAAATAAGGACACCAGAAATTTACGTGATTCGGTCTGAATATTGGTACCTATGTCCACAAGGAGAGCCGGTAGCAAATAATCCACTATAATCAAATAATCAGAGTTTACAATCGCTCAAACGCTCAAGTGTTTCCCACACCTAATTTAACCCCAAACCCAAAGTGTTTATAAATAAACAATTCACTTTGGTATAAACTCACGGCACAAAATTATAACGCATTCAAGCTTCGCGTGGCTAGCGGCTTCAACGATCGTGTGCGCCTTCATAGGGTATATATATAAGTGTGCCCAAGGTCAAAAGTTTGACCTTGGGCCCCACCAATTTCCAATATTACGTGCAGAGGGACTTCACGCCGAAAGAGAATTCTTCTACATGCGTGTATTGGGCCCCACAATTTGATTTCCTTCAATTCGTATTCCATTGGCTTTGTAGATGAGGAAATTTGCATATTTAATACGTGTGCCCATCCTTTTTTTTTTCTTTTGTAAATCTTCAAAAAAATTCAGCGAATTGCGTTTTTGCAAACGCTCAAACTCAAGTCATAATTTAACATCAAGCACCACGACGCTTGTTGAATCGCTCATCTAAATGGATGCAGTTAAAGGAAAGCAAATCACCGCTTCACAGTACCCAAAAAAGAAAAATGAAAAAGAAGAAGAAGAAGAAGACATCACCGCTTCAATTTGACTTATGTTGGTCAGACCATTGGCTCCTTCATCGTTTTATATATATTCAAGTGTTCTATGAGCATGATGTGTAGATCAGAGAAAATAAAATAAAATAAAAATGATGATCGGATGTTGAAGATGGAATTTTTATGAAAAATCGAGAGCCTCTCTCTGATCTTTTCTCCTCCTCGCATGCGAACGATCCCTCCTTTAGACTTGTGGCCATCGGACAAAGCATGTCGTCCAGTGGTGCGCTAGGAGATCCGCAATAGGTCGTTGATGGCTTTCATGGCTGGCCGCAAAAAGGCTTTTTGCTCGCTGGAAGTTCTCAAAGAAAACCTTCTTTGTCTTTTCCACTTTGCCTGTCTTCATCTCTCTAACTTGTCTATTGCGGCCACGTATTGCATATTCTCCATTGTGTCCCACGAAACCCTATATGTTTAACTCTCTTATAGGCAAAACAAATGCAATTTTTTTTGGAATATTTCAATATATCAGAAGATGGCCTATATCCTCCCAATTACAAAAAAATCCTTTTATTTTCCTCATCTCATGAATATTCTCCATTGATTTAATCGTCTAAAGATAAGATTGCAAACCGATTTTCTTAAATTCCAAAAATTCACCATAATATCATTTCAAATATCCATTTAGGTAATTTTTGTCATTAAAAGAAAACAGGCTCAGGCCAATTTGCTTGCTTCGTGAGCTTAGTCCGGCCTGCCAAATTAAAGATAAGAACCACTAATTTGAATCCATCCACCACCAGTCCAATGTAAATTAAAAATAAATACACCTAAAACTATATGCTATGCAATTAATATTTTTTTCAGTAATAAAATTAACCCCTAATTTTTAATGCGATAAATGACTAAACTGACCGTCAAAATTTAGGTGTCAACAAGGATTAAGAAAGTGAGAGAAAATGATCTCAATCCTTATATTTCTCCAGAGAATGCACTATTGGCAGAAAGAAGTTACTTGAGTAATCAAGAGAATATTAATGTTGATAATGGCTATGCGGAATGGACAGAGAAAATAGCTCAGCAAGAGTTGCCTTCGCATGAACTTCCAGGGATATTTACCAGTGTAGATTTAGTGCCTTTCCCAACCTTATTCTTTAAGTGACGGAATGATAATATATGTTGATGCAAAACTAGATGGTTGATAATAGTGATGATGCCCTTGCACGATGTCGAAAGATTTATGCACATGCTCATGATTTCAACATAAACTCAGTTTTGAATAACAGGTAATGATGATTATTTTGTTCAGTCAGTTGAATAATTATTTTAGGTTATATTAGAACTTGCTGCATAATATTTAGTTGCACTAGTATAGCATGGCTTTCCAACCGGCTGTTTCTTAAAGGATTTAACAATGAAAAAATATCCTCTGTGCCTAATGATAGGTGTCTAGTGCTTTTTCAACATATGACAAGTCCCTAAGCGGTTACATCTCTAGTCATTTCACACCAGTTTATTACTAGGGCATTCTATAGGGGAAGGTGAAGGTCGGGTAGCTCAAAATTTCCTTAAAACTTGCTTTTCTTGTTGGAATTGTGGAAGGCAAGCAATAAAAATGACACTTAACAGTTTCTTGTTTTATAATCTCTCTGCAGTGATGGTGAGACCTATGTTTCTGCTGATGACTTAGAAACAATTTGTGAAACATGGAGATCAGTGGTCAATGTTTCAATATAATTGACATAAAACCAACGAATATGGAGGATTTGACTGGTAATTTCAGTGCTTTGCTCGCCGACAATTCTTTACTTCTACCAGTAGCTAACTGAATGCTTGACTTAGCAATCACCCTTAATATACTGTGATGCTGCCCCACTTTTTTTTTTTTTTTTTTTTTTTTTTTTGTAAGCGCTTCCATCTCTTCTGCAGAGGTCATAACTTCAGCTCAGTTCCATCCGGTTCACTATAATTTGCTTGCTTACGACAGTTCAAGAGATTTTATCCGTCTAGTTGATATGCGGCAATCAGCCTTATGCAATCATAATGCAAGGATGTGAGTGTCGGCCAACTATGTTGTTTGATTTTTAAGGTCCATTGTGCATTTATATCGTAAGTTTTCTTGTTATCTGCATGTGTTCTTGTTCCGATATCTGGCATCAAAACCTTAGATATACAGCTTACAGGATGGAGAACAGCGTGGTTCTAAATTTGCAGCTGAGGGCTGATACCTTATGAGTCATGATTACTTAAACTTAAAGGTTAGCTAATTTGCATGGTTTATTTTGTTCAAGAATTGGCAACATCCCCTGAACAGCTAAAAAATGAAGATAAGAACAAAGAATCAATGCAAGCACACACACAAGGAGATGGGACGCTGCAGGGTTGGTTTCTATTCCTCTATTCAATGATAAGAGAGAAAGAAAATAATCAAGTCTGTCTTAGTCAATTCTATCTTTATCCTTTTGGGGTTTAAATAATTCATTATCTCAGTAAATGTTTTGAGATTTAGATAATTCATTATCTCAGTAAATGGCGCTTCTCTTAAATATCTTTCTCCCCTTAGTCAAAGTGTTGCTGACAATAAAAGGTCTCTATAGATTATTGAATGATTCTATCTTATCCATCATTGTTATTTGATCTCTTTGAAGCAGAACAAAGTGCTTTTTATATGGTTTTCTCGCTTTATTATTGCAAGCAGTGCACATTGCAGAAGCAAAATGTCCATTGAGAGAATGCTAAAAAGTAGGGTTAGAGTTAAGAAAATAATACTTTCTTGGCTTGTAGTATGAACACAATCCATTGACTGTTTTCTCAGAAAGCCATCGGATAATAACTTTCCAGTTTTCCTTGACATAGTGGTGGAAATGTTGGGCAGTGTTAGAATTTAAAACAGGGTCATAAGCGTCTATTGAAATTCAGTGAAAGAAAGATAATTTCCTTGAGTATTTAACTTATTCATTATGCTGTATTTGAAGAAAAGATGAATCTATCTAGGAACATTGACTGCTGAAACCTTACGGCTGAGGCCATTTTCTGTTTGTGTCACTATCTTGCTTTTCTTCTATGGTATTTTAACCTTGAAATGTTATTGATTTGAGTATTGTTTTCCTCTCTCTATTGCTTTCTGAACGTGTTCAGATAGCTTTGGGATCTGCATATGGGTTCTAAACCAGTTGCAACATTCAAAGTTCATGATCATCTTTGCCCAAGGGTAAGCACATATCGCATGATGGTCAATCTAGTAAGATTTTTTCATCACCATATGTTGGGTAGCTACCTTTATATGTATCAGTTGTTATGTTTTCATTCCTTTAGTTTACAACAAGTGAATTTCAATATAAAGAGGATATTTCATCAGTCCATTATTGTTATCATTTATCAGTAACAGAGTCAGGAGAGTAATTTTCCTCTTTATTTTTATTTGTAGCTTCCTTAGTTAAAGTCAAAAAAATCTTCCTTAGTGAAAATACTAGCTTATAACATCAGACACAGCTTTTCCTTAAGATCTTACCCAATGGCGGGATTGAGCAATTGTTACACAGTTTATTCTGAAAATGAAAAAAAAAAACTTATTGGAACCTGTAAGAAATCAGGAACCGCTCACCCCTAGTGTTTAGCCCCACAATTTCTTTAAAAAATGATCTCTCAATCTCACAAATGAATTATACATAAATTCTTACGACAATAATTTAATGAGCTTCAAATGAAGTAACCCCACTGCCAATCGCCAAGTGCCTACGGGACGTTACTCCCAAATTGAGCACCCATGGCACTCACAAAGAAAATAGCCATATCCTTGACTTCTTGAGAAAAACATTCTCTGATTGATATTATAAATATATATAATAGTCAATAAGAGTCCTTTGTCAAATCTCTTGACTTCTGTTATTTTCTTTTTCAATTTTCCTTGACCATCAATATGGAAAACCTCCAACTTGGACCATACCAAATAGGATATATAATTTCCATGGTACACCATTGTGGGCATTCACATATATTTCATTTATCTTGAGTTGAATTTCTTTCATTGGCCCAAACTTGAGACATATTTTATCATCCAGATCTTGAAGTGAACGCTTTATGTTGGATCAATGATTTTCTTACATCATGCTCTTAATAGTTTCTTCAAAAAGAAAAAAGAAAACCTATCGATGTACATTTAGGTGCATTAAATTAGGCAATGGCATAAAGTTTGATTCCCTATACTACCAACTATAAAAATAAAAATAAAAAATAATAATAGTATCAAGGCCATGTGAGTGGATTTGACTTATCCCATCTTGTTATATAATTGATACCATCAAAGCGAAGAGTAGCAAACCAATAACTAAAAATAAACTCAAACCATATGATTTGTGATGAGCACATGAAATGTGGAGATTGCACCTAAGATTGGGGAAATCATCCGATCAGTCTTAAACCAATTGTATGGATGCCAATCCATTTCTTAATTTTTCAAATTTTCTAATTTAGACCTAAACCTTTTTGTGAAATTCTAGTGTAGTTCTAACGATAATTTTTCATTGTGGTACACCTTGATGTTACCGATTTCACTCAACTATGGGTCACTAGATTTGTATTGCATATAAATGGATCAATTTTTGTTGAATCAATTTGTGTTAGACCATTTTTGACCCAACCCAAATTCGATTTGATCCATCCATTTAATAGCCCTATTTGACTTGACATCCAGATTGCACCAAAAAATTTGAGCTGACTTTTCCAAGGCCCATAACATATACAGTAAGTACCACTATCCTCTTTTAATAAAAAATACTAGTGACATGGTGCATGCAATGTTGATTAATGAGTTACTTTAGATTATGTTATATACATGTTGGGCATGGTCCATTTTGTGTCCAATTACATTGTTTTTTGGTCGAATGTGTCCAATTACTTGACAAAGAGTATTTTCTCATACTTAGTTTGAGATCTAGATAAAATGAAGCTTTGATTTGAGGCCATACCATGTCTAATTCTAAATGGGAAAAGTTGTCAGAAAAGTCTAAATATTATTGTACTTTTATTAATTCACTCATAAACTATTTAATTTTGCCAATTGAGTCCTAGATATTTTTACCTTTCTCCACTTGAGTCCACCCAATCAATTTTGACTTGCTGACATGGACACCAGCCGTTCTACGTGGCATGGCCAGCGTTAATGTGAGCAATTTTTAATAATATTTTAATATTTTTAAAATTATTTATTTTTTTGTCTTTTTCCTTTTTTTCTTCTCTTTTCCTTATCTTTTTTTTCCCCAACTATGGTTAGCAAGGGTTGCCGAGCCCTCGCTCATGGTCATGATGGGCTTGCCCAAATCTTGGTGAGGCTGTGTGACCCTTGTCGGTCTTAGGTCAGGAAAAAGAAGGAAAAAAAGGAAAAGAGAAGAAAAAATAAATAAAAAACTAGAAAAAATTATGAAAAATTACCCACTTTAGCACCGATTATGCCACATAGGACAACTATTTTCTACTTCAGCGAATGATAAAAGATGAAAAAATATTTAAAATTTGTAAAATTTATTCATGTCAGCATCAGTCATGCCATGTAAGATAGCTGACATTTATGTCAACATCTTATCAAAATTGGCTAGATTGACTACATTGGCATAAATACAAAAGGTCTATGACTAAATTAGTCTAAATAAAAGGTTTAGAACTAAATTGACACCAATAATATATTTAAGAGTTTCATTATACTTTTCCCTTTATTAAAGGGTCTTTGACGACCTAGTATTATTCAATGAGTTTTTTTTTTTTTTTTTTTTTGTCCGTCTTACTCCAATTTTCAACTCAATCTCAAACTTTTACTATCTCTTTACAGAGTGTTGAAGTCGAATCTCACATCTAAAACTAAATGTCTTCACCCCCAGCTCCCCTTGAGAATGTGGGCAATTGAACTCCTCACTTCCCATTTTTCATGTAAGAAGGGTGCCACTAGGACAACCCTCAAGTGGTTTATTCAATAAATTTATGCAATAACTTTCTATATGTTTTAATTTAATAAGTTTTTGCCTACAGTTCAACCGAAAGGACATGAATGCTACTAAACGAGACATAAATCACCGTAGAGTGTCTTTGTCGATCCAACCACTCGACGCACCTCTCATCGGATCTCCATATCTCAATACCAACATCATCTCCTTGGTCCTGACCAAGCAATAACGGAGGAATTAGTGGACCAATTGATCGGCTTAGACATGGCTCGGACATGGAATCTATAACATCTCTATCATGCTCATAGAATGAACTTGCCAATACCCCCATGAACTTATTAATGCTTAGGGCCAAAAAGGTCTCATACAATAGCTTCTCAATGCTAGCAGAAGGGTTGTTTGTAAGCACAAAAGATGGAAGACCTTGCATGCCTAGCGCCTAGCGGTGTCTGTTAGGATTCGCCATACAATTACAAAGAAAATAGAGAATAAAAATAAGAAAAAGAATTTGAAACTCAAGATTTTATCCCAATTCACCCTGAAACTAGGGCTATGTCCAATTGGGGATTTTACTATAATTAGCATATTGCATCTCTTGATGGCATCTTTCAACTACAAGAGAAAGAGAATATATATATATATAGTAGTTATTCAGGAGCCCAAGCCGAAGCTACCAACAGAATTTGAGACCCCTGTATTATCCTATCGATAGGAATTATGAACGATATCCAAATAATGGCAAGCCTGGTATTTCCAAGCTCATTTCGGCACAAGTCAAGTTTAGAAAGGGTTGAGCTTGTTATGAAAGCGGTAATATATGGCATAGAAACATATAGGGTTTTATAAATAGCAAGGCCCATGATTCTTGAACCGAAAGAACTAGACCGCCTCTACCATTGGATCAATCCCAGGTTGGTATGATGTTAAAAGTTAATCGACATCAAATCCAAACTTTAAAAGATTACCAAGACTGAAACAGGAAATTAGAGCTCAATGTAAACTCAAATTGCGCACTGAATTTATTCTAACCTCAAGCGGATGGCAGCATATGCAGTAGAGTCCCCAACACGCTATGAAAAGGGAACATGAAACATAGCACGACAAGCATACGGAACAAGGATCTTAGTAGAGGACGTATCATGAACCTACTTCGAGCATGCGTAAGACATGAGAGAAACAAAAAGGTCAAACGCTTGCCAAGAAATTGTTCAATTGGCCGAAATCTCACAATCAAGTTGGTTATGAGTTTTGCCAAAGCAAAAAATAAAATCTGAACTTACTTCAAGTTGGAACCAACTAAAGCTTCTCGATGAGGTTTGAATGGTACGTTGAAAATGATATTTAAGCAACTCCTTCTAACGGAATGTACCATATTAGTCCTTTGTGAATAATTAAAAAAGAAGAAAACTCGATAGATAATTGAGGCATTTATGACACCAACAAGTAAGGATTTTTCTGGTTATACATGCCGCTGTTCGAGATCTTATAGCTTCAGAAATTCCAACAATTTGTTTGTTCAATACATACCGTGACTGGATCTTGCGGATATTTCAATTCTAGTAAACGATGACGCCATGATTTCGATCCGATTAATTATTAACAAATCAGTATATGCAATTTGTGAGGGTCATTTTAGCTAATGCGAGTCCTTGATAAATAAATAATCTTTTGAACTCCATAGATTTTGAATCGCATGAAACTGATCCGAATTGCTTTCCTAATGAGTCTTGATTTGTAAGAATCCTCATCATATCAACCTAACGATGAAGAAAACGACGGAACAGCAATTTTGTGTCGATTCTCCACCCCTATTTAATTGAGGAACTTTGCATCAGATGATCACCAGAACAAAGCCTGCTTCGAATTAAGCTAAAAGATTTGTACTGCAAGAGATGGATTCTTGGCTTCAAATCCTAGTTCTCGTTGCGTGCATCACTCCGGCCGTGGTTGAGGGCAAAGTTCGTAACTACACATTCAATGTAAGTAGTAACATTATGGAATGAAGTATTCCTCTGTAAAACTCGCCTGTTTGGACGGTAGCCCGTGTAGCGATGTGTATTTAATTTATTCCTCTAATTGGCAGGTGGTAATGAAGAATACCACGAGACTGTGTTCCAGCAAGCCCATCGTGACCGTGAACGGGATGTTCCCGGGACCCACTCTCTACGCTAGGGAAGATGACACCGTGCTCGTGAGGGTCTCTAACCAAGTCAAATACAATGTCAGCATCCATTGGTAAGCTCAACCGAGCGTTAATTTCAATTGTTATCTTCAATAGATTGCATATTAATTTTGGTGTATATGCGGTCAGGCATGGTATCCGGCAGTTGAGGACGGGGTGGGCCGACGGGCCGGCATACATTACCCAATGCCCGATCCAGCCGGGCCGAAGCTATGTGTACAATTTCACCATCACGGGCCAACGGGGCACCCTCCTGTGGCATGCACACATACTCTGGCTCAGGGCAACCCTGCACGGAGCCATTGTCATCTTGCCCAAGCGTGGTGTTCCATACCCTTTCCCTAAACCCCACAAGGAAGTTGTTGTCGTATTGGGTATGCTCGATTTCGCTTCCAATCTACTTCACTTCCAAAATGAAAGATCAATCATTGCTTGGTTGACAGCATATACTAGTAGAAGCTCTGAACCATTTTGGGGTTTGTGAATCAGGCGAATGGTGGAAATCTGATACAGAAGCTGTGATCAATCAAGCCATCAAGTCCGGATTAGCACCAAATGTCTCCGATGCTCACACGATCAATGGCCATCCAGGGCCAAGGTCCAATTGCCCTTCCCAGGGTAACAATCCATCGACAAACATTGTCATGAAAACATCTGAATCTTGATGAAGCAATTTAGTTTAATGTTTCACTGAGTTGATGTTGACCTTCATTTTCTCTCATGTTAGGTGGATTTACATTGCCTGTTGAGAGTGGCAAGAAGTACATGCTCCGAATCATCAATGCTGCGCTCAATGAGGAGCTCTTCTTCAAGATTGCCGGGCACCAGCTGACCATCGTGGAGGTCGACGCCACCTACGTCAAGCCTTTCAAGACCGACACGATCGTGATTGCACCTGGCCAAACCACCAATGCCCTCATCTCCACCGACCAGAGCTCTGGCAAGTACATGGTCGCCGCCTCCCCTTTTATGGACTCCCCGATCGCCGTCGACAACATGACCGCGACCGCCACATTACACTACTCTGGCACGCTCGCTGCGACCTCCACGACCCTCACCAAGACTCCCCCACAAAACGCGACCGCTGTGGCCAACAATTTCATTAACTCGCTCCGGAGCCTCAACTCGAAGAGGTACCCTGCCAAAGTCCCGCTTACCGTCGATCACAGCCTCCTTTTCACAGTTGGACTAGGAATCAACCCTTGCCCTTCGTGCAAAGCTGGCAACGGAAGCAGAGTCGTGGCAAACATGAACAACGTGACATTCGTGATGCCGACGACAGCCATTCTCCAAGCACATTTCTTCAACATAAGCGGCGTCTTCACGAGCGATTTCCCCGGTAACCCGCCAACCATTTTCAACTACACGGGGTCACCGCCATCAAATTTGCGGACCACAAGCGGGACAAAGGTGTACCGGTTGCGTTATAACTCGACGGTCCAGCTCGTGTTGCAAGACACCGGGATTATCGCCCCCGAGAACCACCCAATTCATCTTCACGGGTTCAATTTCTTCGCCATTGGGAAGGGATTAGGAAATTATAATCCGAAAGTGGATCAGAAGAACTTCAACCTTGTTGATCCTGTTGAGAGGAACACAATAGGAGTACCATCTGGGGGATGGGTTGCAATCAGATTCAGAGCAGATAATCCCGGTACAATTCTAGTTTATCGACTATTCTCGTTTACTCTATACCAAAAATTTAACCACTCTGCAAGTTTTTCATGACTCTGTTGTTGAAACTTTTTGCAGGCGTTTGGTTCATGCATTGTCATCTGGAAATTCACACAACCTGGGGACTCAAGATGGCCTTCTTGGTGGACAATGGGAAAGGCCCGAACGAGTCGCTTCTACCGCCTCCGAGTGATCTTCCGAAGTGTTGATCCATGGGGAAAAATTTGATAATCAAGTATGCGGCATCTGGAGATGAAGAGTGATGAGAAGACAAAAGAGAGCCTGACCACAGAGGGAAAGGCATATGTAGGTGGTTTTGACCTAGTACAATGAAGATCAGAATTGTTTCTTGAGCAAAAGTAGGAAGAGTATTGCTCAAGCATGTTAATTAAAAAAAAAAAAAAATCCATGTTTTGATTGCAAAGTTGGTATGTCGTAAGAATTTTTCTTAATCAGCTAGGTGCTAAAATTTTTTTCTGGAAAATGCCCCTATCACTTTCGGTAGCGGACAAAGACACTTAGCCATCTAACGAGTTGGGGAATTTATTAGATATTAAGTTGGCCACTTCGGAATATTATTTAACATGCAATCCATTCTAGATCTTCCATGGAAAAAACGATCCTACTTTGAGCCATTATTTAAAATTTTTACTTTGATTTTTATATTTGTTAAAATTATATTTGACTTTTTCGAAAGCTCAATATTATAAATTGAAAGATCGGTTATACCAAGTTAGTTGGCCTTAGGCATGAAAAAGTATGTTATGTATCAATCATACAATTGATCGGGCTAACCAACCAATCACATTATTTGAATAATATGCAGTTTTTTATACAATTTTTGCGTGTATACTGCTAAGTTCTTCCTCTTTATTGACTGGTTACAACACCGATTACTGTCACGTGACCTAAACTACCACCTCCCCGTCCACGTCACGATGAGAATGGGGAACTTCTCCTTTCCATGTGGTCGGCGTAAGGCTAGCCACGTGGCACATCCAATTAGCGAGCAGTCACTGCTTGTACAAAGCCCCCTGTGGGGTCTTGCATGAACATGGTGGTGGCTGGTGGGCCCTTTCCACCGCCCAAACCTCATTGCCTAACTCCAAATTAAAATAAGCAAAAGAATTTTGATGGGGCATCATTCTCCTCGTGGTTTAGATAATGGCTTCGGGCGTAATCAAATCCCATAGTTTGATGGGGTGTGTGTTATTTGAATTTATCATGTACATGTTTCTTGAATTGTTATTTATATGCTATAAATCTATATTCAATGTCACGAAAGCAAGCGATCGAACAATAATGTAGATAAAACAAGAAAATAAATAGGACATTAAATTTACGTGGCTCCGTCGGATGACTTACGTCCAAAGATAAAGCACCAATATATTCTACTATAGATCAAGCAATACAATAAAGATTAAAACCATACTCAAGTCATTTAAACACTATCAGTGTCTTATAGCCCCAATTACATGCAATAACTCAAATAATGTTTAACCCCAAAATTAATCACGAAATAAGCTCTCAATCTAATAAAGGAATGATACACATATTCTTACCACAAGAATTTAATTGGCTTCAACACTTGAATTGTTTGTGTAATTTCACAAAGAAACCTCATTGCCAAGCACCTACGTTTATGGGATGTTACTCGCAAATTGAGCACCCATGACACTCACAAAGAGAACAACACGTCTTGACTTCTTGAGAAAAACATCCCTTGGCCCATATATTAACTATATATAATAGTCAATATGAAATTCTTTGCCAGATCCCTTGACTTATGTCTTTTCCTATTTTCAATTTTCCTTGATTGATATGCAAGACCTTCGACTTAGACCATAATGAATAGGAAATATGATTTCCATGGCACACCACCACGAACATCCACATATGTTCCATTTATCTTGAGCCGGATTTCGTTCGCGGGCTCAAACTTGAGATATTTTTATAGACTCAACCTTAATTCGGTGTTTGAGTCAAGTCATCGCTTCGTTGGAATTTGGACTTCACTACTACTTTCCTGTAGTCCTTTATGGGCTCAACCATCACAAACATTTTCCAAGTCCAAGTATTGAACTTCACCACAATTGTATACATCATTTGAACACCAACGACATTTGCACTTTTAACTGCTCCCTAAGACACAACTAGGGGTGATCAGGTCCAGACTTGGATCCTGTACCTGATCATATTATAAACAGTTCCCCTTTTTTTGACCTTGTATTCGACTCTATTTGCACTGGACCTTGTACTCGAACCACCCTGTTTTTCCAGTCCGATTCCAAGATCAACCTTGTTTCCATTAGACCCTATTTTGCAACCATCCAATATCCTATACGGCTTTGAATTATACATTAATACACGAGAACATCTTTGGGGGGGGGACTAAGGTTGACACCAAATTCTAGAGTGGCTGAGCGAAGATTCACCAATTGACAAATAATCAATGGAAACAATTTGTATAACGTGCGCTAACAACACATTTACACAAAAGAGCCTAACAAATTCGAGATAAAAAAGACCAAAGATTCCTAACCTCAATAAAATTTGTGAACTTGGAATCTCTATTGACCACCAACTGATGAACCTAGAAATCCATTAAACCATGCGCACAAGAGAAGACAAAGATTACAGCTAAGCAAAACGCCAATTCAGCCCCAAGAAATAGGGAACGAGGAGAAAATCAAGCAAAAAGGCCTATCTCATACTCGAGGTTGTGCTTCTGAGAGTCCTTGAGGGGGACGTAATACTTGGCGAGATAGGTCTTGCCACATTGGTTCTACAACAGTATGAATTGGATCATAAGAATTTGGCAACGACGGATGCCGTCCGTTGAATGGTGTGAGAAGGAGTCAACGATGGACGGTGTGACGGTGAGTTGGCGATGGATAGTGCAATGGTGAGCCGGTGAGGGAGGGAAACGAGCGAGGAAGAGGAATGACAAAGGAGGAGTGTCCAGAGGAAAAAACGCCGTGCAACTGTGAAAGTAAGAAAAGAAATCAGGAGAAAAAAATAGGGTTTTGGAACTGGTTCCAAAATCCATTAAGGAACCGATTCTTCGGTGGGTAATCACCTGGAACCGATTCTCGGACTGGTTCAAACTAATTCGAATTTTGGGAACCGGTTCCTGGATCGATTTCAACAGGAACCGGTTCCCACCCCTGTTTTCCAAATGGGTTGGTTAGGTTCCTAGGTATATCTAGTCTGATTGCACACCCCTAGACACAACCACCTCTACCATAGATGAAGTAAAATCGTCTTTGCATCCATATTTATAAGGAAATCGAATATGTACCTTGCAAATATCAGCAATTCAATAATTGTTGGCTCTACAAGCTCAATCTTGCTATAAGCACCATCTGTTTCATTACCTTCGCAGTATCTTCTACTTCAAGAGTTTCTAATTGCAACTCCACCTCAAGCTAAACAACATTGGGATTTGTATAAACATTACTAATAACATTCCTACCTAGAAGTATTGAAAACTTGTCAAATATAATTTCTCTGTTGATAATAAGTAAATTTGATTTCGGGTACCACAATTGATAGCTTTGCTCACCTTGTGCATAGCCTAGGAACATGCGCTTTCTTGCCCTCTTATCGAGCTTACCCTCATTAATTCGAACATAACATAAACGATCAAATATTTTGAGAACAATATAATCAGTAACTTTACCTTACCACAGTTTTTTGGAAGTTCGACATCCAATCTCAATCATTGGGGATCTGTTCACCTAGTTGCTCGTTGTACGAAGCGCATTGGTTAGGAATTTCTTAGCCATAAAAGCACTAGAGAGTATTTTTTGGGCCGTTTCTAGTAATGTTCTACTTAGCAATTATGCAGCATGTTGTCATTTATTGGCACTAGTGTGATGTTTCACTATACCTTCCTTCATGCATAATTCATTTAACAACTATGAGCAGAATTCTATACTATTCACCTAAGTAGCACGGACACGCGACATGGATATGCGACACGACACGACACAACATGACATGACACAACACAACACGACACGCCGACACGTCATTTCTCAAAAATAGAAAATTCCGACACTTTGAGACACGTTATTATTGAATAAATATTTTTAGTTTTAATTAATTTGATTCAAATTCACAAATAAATAAATAAATGACAAGAACTTATAATGAATTTGCACTAATAATATTAATAAATATATTCATAGAAAATTTGAAAGATATATTCATAATTAATGCTTAACCATATTTGAGAACATGTTTTTAACTTTAACAAAAATTATGGATAAAACTAATGACTAACGAAAAAATATAATCAACTTTATTTAAATAAATCTATGATCTTTTATAATCATCAAAATTTATCATTATTTAACATTCAATATTTTTATTTTTTGAAATTATTTTTCAACTCATTTATTTATTTTTATAACAAAAATAACTTTACCGCTCAAAAGTTATTCCCCTAAAAAACCTCTCAAAATTATTTTCCTCTCTTTTTTCCCTCCATACGCTCATCCCCAAAAATCATTTGCCCTCCCCCATTTCTCTCTCTCCAATCCCCACACCACCCCGAAATCCGAGCACCAAATATTTTCTCCAATATTTTCTCCCGCTTTCGGTTTCTTCCCTACTCTCTCTCTCCCTCCCCCACGACACCACCATCAATCACCCCGCCCCCATCAATCAACCCCCCAAGCTGTCTTCTTCTCCCTTCGCACGCTCTCACGTTAGGGGAGAAGGGGGTTCATAGAATCAAGGGCGACGATACCTCCAGCCCGACTCCGTCTCTTGCGTGCAAAAGCCTGACCTCGATCAGTCATGGATGAAGTGGACGAGAAGTACTAGAAGATATCTGAGCAGATCAATGAAACTCAAACATTTTTGAAGCCTCGCCATCGGCCCTCCATCGCAGCATTGCAATCGTGGCCCTCTGGATCGCCTGCTCTTCCTCTAGCCCTCCCTCATCGTTACGGCATTGCCTCCACTCCCTGGTCTCGCCTCCACCCTACATCATCTTCTTCAACGATCCTCTCCCTCGGACACGTGCATTGGAGTGTGTCGAGAAAAGTTGACCATGTGTCGAAAAATCTGACACGCGGTCAACGCGTGTCCGAGCGTGTCGAGGTGTCCAACATGCTCCAACACGTGTCGGACACGACACGAAAGCTCCGACAACATGTCCGTGCTTCATAGCTACTTACTATCAATTTGCATATGCTCAATCATTTTACCATGCTCATTTTCGATCAAAACTCTCAACTCTCCAATCCTAACATCATAAACTTGTGCCTTAGTAAAACACCTAGATCATCCTTGAGTATTCATCCACAATTGTTAACATATATCTGGCACTCTTTCTTAAAGAAATTCGCTACAACTTGCAAACATCCAAATGAGTCGACTCTGCAATCTCCATGGTTTTCTAACACCCGTACTAAATTGCACATTTTCCCATTGATCTAAATTACAACACCTGCATACATTCAGTTTATTAGTAATATAACCATATAATAAATTTATTTCACTTAAAATTTCCAAGCTTCTCTCGCTAATGTGCCCTAAACTAGGGGTGAGCATAGTTTTTGGGTAATACCACTAATCCCAAGTCCTAAGATATGTAGGGTAAGTTATAAGTTCCCGAAACTATTTCCATGAGTAGGTTTCAAGTTCTAGGTGAAACCGGAAACTAAAACAAGACTTTGTTGTTTTTCTTATTCTATGTCTTCACGTGAGCCTAGGACATTTCAAGTGTTCAATGATGAGTATAATCTAAAAATACTAGTTTGAACTTCCATTTGCAGTTATATTCATACTTGAGAATTTTATTTTTTTAATATTTCATAATCTTCGTGTCTTTAAATATGGGTTGTGATAAGCGGATTATTGCAATGATAGTCATTAAAGGTGACAATTCACTACAACCATTCAATTAAGAATACAAGCAGAACCTGGGTAGGCCCTAAAACTTGTTATAGGGTAGATTTAAGGTTCTTAGACATGCAAAGTAGGTTCCAAGTTCCAAAAATTAGGGATCTTGTTATGACAGGCAAGTTCCAAGTTTTAGGTTCCACTTAGAACCACTTGGAATCACTCATCTCTACCCTAAAAGCATATGTCATAATTTTAACTCTTGATTAGATGCATCTAACGTTTCCGCAAAAAAACCTATCTCCGTCTCATCTTAAAACTCATGTAAACCACTATGCTTCATGTCTTTCATTATCACCAATGCACCTCAAACAACTTTTAGAATTTCACATTCTGAAATAAATCGACATGCAATTGAGTTTAGGGCACTCAAGGAAATCAAGTTCTTCTTCAACTCTAGAACACGCCTCACTCCAGTCAATGTCCTTATAATATCATTATTCATTCTGATTCTAACATTGCCAACATTTACAATATTGTATTCAATGTTGTTATCCGATTTTACTGCTACTATTTGTGCATTAATAGGTAGTAAACCAATTCCTATTTTGTGTAGCGTGTAACGAGCGATCACAATCCATAATCCTTTCACCAAACGACGAATTAGCAGTATGAGACAATACATGATTAATATTATCTGAATTACTATAAGCTATTATAGTAACATCATTTGTAAACTCAACTCTAATTTCCTAACTCTTTGAATTCTTCATTTTAAGGTAATCCCTTTTAAAATATCCCCTCTTGTCACAACTTCAACACAACACCATCAGTCCTAGATTGGCTATGTCTATTTGAATTTACACCATTCTTGCTAACACGTGTATTAGTTCTTCCTTTATTTTACCTGCTAAAGTAGTAAACACGGACTGATACTCCTCAACGGATGTTCTCACTTGGAATCAAATCTCGAATCTCATCAAACGTCAAGCTTGTTGATCCATATAAATTACTAATAGTAGTAATAGTAGTATTCCAACTATAAGACAATGGGGATAATAGAATCAAAGCATGTACTTTATCATCAAAGTCAATCTCAACTTAACTTAATTGACTAACAATCACATTTTATTTATTGATATAATCAACAACTGATGCACACTCATTTATTTTCAAATTAAATTGATGTCACACCAAGTAGACTTGATTGATCACCGAGGACTTCTCATATATTTTTTATAAGGCTTCTGTCAGTTCCACGGTGGTCTTATCATTCACACTATTAAATGCGATGTTACAAGCCAATGTGAGCCGAATAACACATAATGCTTGTCTATCTAGCAATTCCCATTCATCTTACTTCATTGACTAATTTCTCTCCAAATAAGAGTAAGTGCAAAGTTCTTAAATACAAATAATCATCAATATGCATCTTTCAAAAACCAAAATCATTTCGATTAAATTTGTCAATTCTCACTTTTCCTTCTTTTGTCACCATCGATTCATTTCAACTCAACCAAACTTAGCTCCGATACTCATTGTTGTAGAAGCAAGTGATCAAATAATATTATAGACAAAACAAGAAAATAAATTAAACACTACATTTACGTGGTTTGATTCGTGACCTACATCCGGATGGAGAGTAGTATTGAGTTCTACTATAGACTAAGTAATATAATGAATAATAAAACCACACTCGAATTACTCAAATACTATTTGTGTTTTCTAACCTTAATTACATCTAATAACTCGCATAGTGTTTAGCCCCACAATTTCTTAAAAAAAGGATCTCTCAATCTCACAAATTTATACATAAATTCTTACGACAAGAATTTAATGAGGTTCAAAATATGCCAAGTGCCTATATATGTTACTCCCAAATTGAGAAACCACGGCACTCACAAAGAAAATAGCCATATCCTTGACTTCTTGAGAAAAACATTCCTTGACTGATATTGTAAATATATATAATAGTCAATAAAAGTCCTTTGTCAAATCTCTAGACTTCCTTTATTTTCTTTTTCAATTTTCCTTGACCATCAATATGGGAAACCTCCAACTTGGATCATACCAAATAGGATATATAATTTCCATGGTACACCACCGTGGGGCGTCCACATATATTTCATTCATCTTGAGTTGAATTTCGTTCATTGGTCAAAACTCGAGACATATTTTATCACCCAGTTCTTGAAATGAACGGCTTTATTTTGGATTAATGATTTTCTTACATCATGCTCTTAATAGCTTCTTCATAAAAAAAGAAACCCTATCGATGTACATTTAGGTGCATTAAATTGGGCAATGGCATAAAGTTTGATTCCCTATACTACTAACTATAAAAAAAATTTAATATCAAGGCCATGTGAGTGCATTTGACTTGTCCCATCTTGTTATATAATTGATACCATCAAAGCTATAAGTAGTAGACCAATAACTAAAAATAAACTCGAACCAATTTATATCGTTTGTGATGAGCACATGAAATGTGGAGATCGCACCTGAGATTGGGGAAATCATCCAATCAATCTTAAACCAATTGTATGGATGCCAATCCAATTCTCAATTATTCAATTTTGCTAATTTAGACCTAAACCTTTTCGTGAAATTCTGGTGTAGTTCTTACAACAATTTTTCATTGTGGTACACCTTAATGTCAATGATTTCACTCAACTATTGGTCACTAGATTTGTATTGCATATAAATGGATTAATTTCTGTCAGACCATTTTTGGCCTAACCCAAATTTGATCCGACCCATCCATTTAACAGCCCTATTTGACTTGACATCCAGATTGCACCAAAAAATCTGAGTTGACTTTTCCAAGGCCCCTAACATATATAGTAAGTACCACTACCTCTTTTAATGAAAAATAACAGTGACACAATGCATGCAATGTTGATTAATGAGTACTTTAGACTATGTTATATACATGTGCGTGGTCCATTTTGTGTCCAATTACCTTTTTTTTTTTTGGTCGAATGTGTCCAATTACTTGACAAAGAGTATTTTCTCATACTTAGTTTGAGATCTAGATAAAATGAAGCTTTGATTTGAGGCCATACCTTATCTTATTCTAAATGGGAAAAGTTGTTTGAAAAATATAAATATATTACACTTTTATCAATTTAATCATAAACTCTTTAATTTTGCCAATTGAGTCCTAGATATTTTTACATTTCACCACTTGAGTCCACCCGATCAATTTTGACTTGCTGACATGGATGCTAACCATTCTACGTGGCATAACCGACACTAATGTAAACAATTTTTAATAATTTTTTAATATTTTTTAAATTATTTTTTTTATTTTCCTTTTTCATCTTTTTTCCTTTTTCTTCTCTTTTCCTTATCTTTGTTTTTTCAATTATGGTTAGCAAGGCTTGCCGAGCCCTCGCTAATGGTCATGATGGCCTTGCCCAGATCTTGGTGAGGTTGTGTGACCCTTGACGGCCTTAGGTGAGAAAAAAGAAGAAAAAAGGAAAAAAGAAGAAAAAAAAATAACTCGAAAAAAATTATGAAAAATTACCCACTTCATCACCAATTGTGCCACATAGTACAATTGCTTTCTACTTCAGCGAATGATAAAAGATCAAACATTATTTAAAATTTATAAAATTTATCTATGTCAGCATCGATCATGCCATGTAAGACGACTGGCATTTATGTCAGCGTATTACCAAAATTGGCTAACAGCACTACATTGGCATAAATACAAAAGGTCTAGGACTAAATTGATACCAACAATATATTTAAGACTTTTGTTATATTTTCCCCTTTTTAAAGGGTCTTTGACTACCTATTATTATTCAATTGGATCAATCCCAGGTTGGTATGATGTTAAAAGTTAATCGACATCAAATCCAAACTTTAAAAGATTAATAAGACTGAAACAGGAAATTAGAGCTCAATGTAAACTCAAATTGCGCACTGAATTTATTCTAACCTCAAGCGGATGGCAGCATATGCAGTAGAGCCCCCAACACGCTATGAAAAGGGAACATGAAACATAGCACGACAAGCATACGGAACAAGGATCTTAGTAGAGGACGTATCATGAACCTACTTCGAGCATGCGTAAGACATGAGAGAAACAAAAAGGTCAAACGCTTGCCAAGAAATTGTTCAATTGGCCGAAATCTCACAATCAAGTTGGTTATGAGTTTTGCTAAAGCAAAAAATAAAATCTGAACTTACTTCAAGTTGGAACCAACTAAAGCTTCTCGATGAGGTTTGAATGGTACGTTGAAAATGATATTTAGGCAACTCCTTCTAACGGAATGTACCATATTAGTCCTTTGTGAATAATTAAAAAAAGAAGAAAACTCGATAGATAATTGAGGCATTTATGACACCAACAAGTAAGGATTTTTCTGGTTATACATGCCGCTGTTCGAGATCTTATAGCTTCAGAAATTCCAACAATTTGTTTGTTCAATACGTACCGTGACTGGATCTTGCGGATATTTCGATTCTAGTAAACGATGACGCCATGATTTCGATCCGATTAATTATTAACAAATCAGTATATGCAATTTGTGAGGGTCATTTTAGCTAATGCGAGTCCTTGATAAATAAATAATCTTTTGAACTCCATAGATTTTGAATCGCATGAAATTGATCCGAATTGCTTTCCTAATGAGTCTTGATTTGTAAGAATCCTCATCATATCAACCTAACGATGAAGAAAACGACGGAACAGCAATTTTGTGTCGATTCTCCACCCCTATTTAATTGAGGAACTTTGCATCAGATGATCACCAGAACAAAGCCTGCTTCGAATTAAGCTAAAAAGATTTGTACTGCAAGAGATGGACTCTTGGCTTCAAATCCTAGTTCTCGTTGCGTGCATCACTCCGGCCGTGGTTGAGGGCAAAGTTCGTAACTACACATTCAATGTAAGTAGTAACATTATGGAATGAAGTATTCCTCTGTAAAACTCGCCTGTTTGGACGGTAGCCCGTGTAGCGATGTGTATTTAATTTATTCCTCTAATTGGCAGGTGGTAATGAAGAATACCACGAGACTGTGTTCCAGCAAGCCCATCGTGACCGTGAACGGGATGTTCCGGGACCCACTCTCTACGCTAGGGAAGATGACACCGTGCTCGTGAGGGTCTCTAACCAAGTCAAATACAATGTCAGCATCCATTGGTAAGCTCAACCGAGCGTTAATTTCAATTGTTATCTTCAATGCGGTCAGGCATGGTATCCGGCAGTTGAGGACGGGGTGGGCCGACGGGCCGGCATACATTACCCAATGCCCGATCCAGCCGGGCCGAAGCTATGTGTACAATTTCACCATCACGGGCCAACGGGGCACCCTCCTGTGGCATGCACACATACTCTGGCTCAGGGCAACCCTGCACGGAGCCATTGTCATCTTGCCCAAGCGTGGTGTTCCATACCCTTTCCCTAAACCCCACAAGGAAGTTGTTGTCGTATTGGGTATGCTCGATTTCGCTTCCAATCTACTTCACTTCCAAAATGAAAGATCAATCATTGCTTGGTTGACACCATATACTAGTAGAAGCTCTGAACCATTTTGGGGTTTGTGAATCAGGCGAATGGTGGAAATCTGATACAGAAGCTGTGATCAATCAAGCCATCAAGTCCGGATTAGCACCAAATGTCTCCGATGCTCACACGATCAATGGCCATCCAGGGCCAAGGTCCAATTGCCCTTCCCAGGGTAACAATCCATCGACAAACATTGTCATGAAAACATCTGAATCTTGATGAAGCAATTTAGTTTAATGTTTCACTGAGTTGATGTTGACCTTCATTTTCTCTCATGTTAGGTGGATTTACATTGCCTGTTGAGAGTGGCAAGAAGTACATGCTCCGAATCATCAATGCTGCGCTCAATGAGGAGCTCTTCGTCAAGATTGCCGGGCACCAGCTGACCATCGTGGAGGTCGACGCCACCTACGTCAAGCCTTTCAAGACCGACACGATCGTGATTGCACCTGGCCAAACCACCAATGCCCTCATCTCCACCGACCAGAGCTCTGGCAAGTACATGGTCGCCGCCTCCCCTTTTATGGACTCCCCGATCGCCGTCGACAACATGACCGCGACCGCCACATTACACTACTCTGGCACGCTCGCTGCGACCTCCACGACCCTCACCAAGACTCCCCCACAAAACGCGACCGCTGTGGCCAACAATTTCATTAACTCGCTCCGGAGCCTCAACTCGAAGAGGTACCCTGCCAAAGTCCCGCTTACCGTCGATCACAGCCTCCTTTTCACAGTTGGACTAGGAATCAACCCTTGCCCTTCGTGCAAAGCTGGCAACGGAAGCAGAGTCGTGGCAAACATGAACAACGTGACATTCGTGATGCCGACGACAGCCATTCTCCAAGCACATTTCTTCAACATAAGCGGCGTCTTCACGAGCGATTTCCCCGGTAACCCGCCAACCATTTTCAACTACACGGGGTCACCGCCATCAAATTTGCGGACCACAAGCGGGACAAAGGTGTACCGGTTGCGTTATAACTCGACGGTCCAGCTCGTGTTGCAAGACACCGGGATTATCGCCCCCGAGAACCACCCAATTCATCTTCACGGGTTCAATTTCTTCGCCATTGGGAAGGGATTAGGAAATTATAATCCGAAAGTGGATCAGAAGAACTTCCACCTTGTTGATCCTGTTGAGAGGAACACAATAGGAGTACCATCTGGGGGATGGGTTGCAATCAGATTCGGAGCAGATAATCCCGGTACAATTCTAGTTTATCGACTATTCTCGTTTACTCTATACCAAAAATTTAACCACTCTGCAAGTTTTTCATGACTCTGTTGTTGAAACTTTTTGCAGGCGTTTGGTTCATGCATTGTCATCTGGAAATTCACACAACCTGGGGACTCAAGATGGCCTTCTTGGTGGACGATGGGAAAGGCCCGAACGAGTCGCTTCTACCGCCTCCGAGTGATCTTCCGAAGTGTTGATCCATGGGGGAAAAATTTGATAATCAAGTATGCGGCATCTGGAGATGAAGAGTGATGAGAAGACAAAAGAGAGCCTGACCACAGAGGGAAAGGCATATGTAGGTGGTTTTGACCTAGTACAATGAAGATCAGAATTGTTACTTGAGCAAAAGTAGGAAGAGTATTGCTCAAGCATGTTAATTAAAAAAAAAAAAAAAAATCCATGTTTTGATTGCAAAGTTGGTATGTCGTAAGAATTTTTCTTAATCAGCTAGGTGCTTAAAAAATTTTCTGAAATAGAAAAAAGATTTTGCTGTTCGCCAAAATTGCAAATACTTGACAAGTTAATTGTGCACACGGAGACTACACTATCTTGTTTTGGTTGATAATGGACCTTATGCTCTAACTGTGACATATGATGGATAGGTAAAATAGATATTATCATATATAGCTAAGGTCTCCTCTCTGCTCCTAACACACATTCTCGGCTTTATCCTTTGGGAGCCCTCTAAGGAGGAGGAGATGGAAGAGGAAATAGCCAATTAAAAGGTATCAATCAAAAACAAATTCATAGATTCCACACACCGGACTATCCGTGGCTGAGAGCCCTTACACCACAGGCACAAAGATGCAATCATTAGAAATGTGCTCAGCCACTAAGTTAATAGCCCATCATATGGGCCTCTCCTCTAGGCCCACCAGATCAAAAGAAAGAGAAACCACGACTCTCTTTTTCCCTTCTTTGCCCCTATATCACCATGTGAAAGGGGCATGAAGACATAAAAAAGGGGATTTTACCAACTTGCTCTGACTTACAATAATAAAGTTATAAGTTCGTCTCACTTCATTATCCATATAATAAAAGAGATGTTGCATTTCTTAATTGAACTATCTCGTCTCTTTTTGGATTTAAAGCGATGTCAAACCAAAACGTTTGATGAGAACTAGCTTTCCCTGAAAAGGAGGTGAGCTAGCCATACCTTCTAGTATAGCTACGTTGTTATGATTTCATCTAATCAAATCCCATAGTTTGATGGGGTGTGTGTTATTTGAATTTATTATGTACATGTTTCTTAAATTGTTATTTATATGCTATAAATCTATACTCAATGTTGCGGAAGCAAGTGATAGAACAATAATGTAGATACAACAAGAAAATAAATAGGACATTAAATTTACGTGGTTTCGTCGGATGACTTATGTCCATAGAGAAAGCAGCAATATATTCTACCATAGATCAAGCGATACAATAGAGATTAAAAACCATACTCAAGTCATTTAAACACTATCAATGTCTTCTAGCCCAAATTACATGCAATAACTCAAATAATGTTTAACCCCACAATTAATCACGAAATAAGCTCTCAATATAATAAAGGAATGATACACAAATTATTACCACAAGAATTTAATTGGCTTCAACACTTGAATTGTTCGTGTAATTTCACAAAGAAACCCCATTGCCAAGCACCTACGTTTATGGGATGTTACTCGCAAATTGAGCACCCATGACACTCACAAAGAGAACAACACTTCCTGACTTCTTGAGAAAAACATCCCTTGGCCCGTATTGTAAGTATATATAATAGTCAATATGAAGTCCTTTGCCGAATCCTTGACTTCTGTCTTTTCTTTTTCAATTTTCCTTGATTGATATGCAAGACCTTCGACTTAGACCATAATGAACAGGAAATATGATTTCCATGGCACACCACCACGAACATCCACATATGTTCCATTTACCTTGAGTCAGATTTCATTCGCGGGCTCAAATTTGAGATATTTTATTAGACTCAACCTTAATTCGATGTTTGAGTCAAGTCATCGCTTCGTTGGAATTTGGACTTCACTACTACTTTCCTGTAGTTCTTTATGGGCTCAACCATCACAAACATTTTCCAAGTCCAAGTATTGAACTTCACCACAATTGTAGACTTGATATGAACACCAACAACACTTGCACTTTTAACTGCTCCCCAAGACACAACTAGGGGTGATCGGGTCCAAGCCTGGATCCTATACCAGATCCTGTTATAATCGGTTCCCCTTTTTTTGACCTTGCACCCGACTCTGTTTGCACTAGACCCTGTACTCGAACCACCCTATTTTTCCAGTTCGGTTCCAAGATCAACCTTGTTTCCACTAGATCCTATTTTGCACCGTCCGATATCCTATACGGCTTTGAATTATACATTAATACACGAGAACATCTTAGGGGGGACAAAGGTTGACACCAAATTCTGGAGTGGCTGAGTGAAGATTCACCAATTGACAAATAATCAATGGAAACAATCTGTATAACACGCGCTAACAACACATTTACACAAAAGAGCCTAACAAATTCGAGATAAAAAAGACCGAAGATTCCTAACCTCAATAAAATTGGTGAAGTTGGAATCTTTGTTGACCACCAACTGATGAACCTAGAAATCCATCAAATGATGCGCACAAGAGAAGACAAAGATTACAACTAAGCAAAATGCCAATTCAGCCCCGAGAAATAGGGAACGAGGAGAAAATTGAGCTTGTGCTTCTGAGAGTCCTCAAGGGGGATGTAGTACTTGGTGAGATAGGTCTTGCCACATTGGTTCTATAACAGTATGAATCAGATCACAAGAATTTGGCAACGACAGATGCCGTCTATTGAATGGTGTGAGAAGGAGTCGGCGATGGACGGTATGACAGCGAGCTAGCGATGGATAGTGCAATGGTGAGCCGATGAGGGAGGGAAACAAGCAAGGAAGAGGAATGACGAAGGATGAGTGTTGAGAGGAAAAAATGCCGTGCGACTGCGAAAGTAAGAAAAGAAATCAGGAGAAAAAATAGGGTTTTGGAACCAGTTCCAAAATTGGTTCGGGGACCGGTTCTTGGGTGGGTAATCACTTGGAACCGATTCTCGGACTGGTTCAAACCAATTCCGAATTTTGGGAACCGGTTCCCGAACCGATTTCAACAAGAACCGATTCCCAACCCTGTTTTTCAAATGGGTTGGTTAGGTTCCTAGGTATATCCAGTCCGATTGCACACCCTTAGACACAACCACCTCTATCATAAATGAAGTAAAATCATCTTTGCATCCATATCTATAGGGAAATCGAATATGTACCTTGCAAATATCAGCAATTCAACAATTGTTGGCTCTACAAGCTCAATCTTGCTATAAGCAACATCTGTGTCATTACCTTCGCAGTATCTTCTACTTCAAGAGTTTCTAATTGCAACTCCACCTCAAGCTAAACACCATTCAGATTTGTATAAACACTACTAATAACATTCCTACCTAGAAGTACTGAAAACTCGTCAAATGTAATTTCTCTATTGATAATAAGTAAGTTTGATTTCGAGTACCACAATCAATAGCTTTGTTCACCTTGTGCATAGCCTAGGAACATGCGCTTTCTTGCCCTCTTATTGAGCTTACCATCATTAATTCGAACATAACATAAACAATCAAATATTTTGAGAACAATATAATCAGTAACTTTACCTTACCTCACTTTTTTGGAAGTTCGACATCCAATCTCAATCATTGGGGATCTATTCACCTAGTTGCTAGTTCTTTGAAGCACAAGTGAGCCTAGGACATACAAGTCTTTGTTGTTTTTCTTATTCTATGTCTTCACATGAGCCTAGGACATTTCAAGTGTCCAATGATGAGTATAATCTAAAAATACTAGTTTGAACTTCCATTTGCAGTTATATTCATGATTGAGAATTTTATTTTATTAATATTTCATAATCTTTGTGTCTTTAAATATGGGTTGTGATAAGCAGATTATTGCAAATGGTAGTTATTAAAGGTGATAATTCACTACAACCATTCAATTAAGAATACAAGCGGAACCTGGGTAGGCCTTAAAACCTGTTATAGGGTAGATTTTAGGTTCTTAGACATGCAAAGTAGGTTCCAAGTTCCAAAAATTAGGGATCTTGTTATGACAAGCAAGTTCCAAGTTTTAGGTTCCACTTAGAACCACCTGGAATCATTCACCACTACCCTAAAAGCATATGTCATAATTTTAACTCTTGATCAGATGCATCTGACGTTTCCGCAACAAAACCTATCACTGTCTCATCTTAAAACTCATGTAAACCACTATGCTTCATGTCTTTCATTATCACCAATACACCTCAAACAACTTTTAGAATTTCACATTTTGAAATATATAGACACGCAATTGAGTTTAGGGCACTCAAGGAAATCAAGTTCTTCTTCAACTCTAGAACACGCCTCACTCCAGTCAATGTCCTTATAATATCGTTATTCATTCTGATTCTAACATTGCCAACATTTACAATATTGCATTCAACATTGTTATCAATTATACTGCTACTATATGTGCATTGATAGGTAGTAAACCAATTCCTATTTGGTGCAGTGTGTCAAGAGCGATCACAATCCATAATCCTTTCACCAAATGACGAATTAGCAATAAGAGACAATACATGATTAATATTATCTGAATTACTATTAGCTAGTACAATAACATCATTTGTAAACTCTGTTGACACCTAAATTTTACAATTTTATTTAAGAGTTAATTGCGTAAAAATTAGGGATTAATTTTCAAACCCTAGCAAAAAAAAAAAAAGAAAAAAATAATAAAAAAAGAAAAAAAATCATTTTTACTAAATTGCATCGTGTTTTAACATTAGGAATATTTGCATTGCTAATGATAATTTTTTTTTTTTTTACAAAAAGTTTTCTAATAAAAAAAAAGGAGAGGAAAATCGAATGAGGCCGAGTAAAGGGCTTTTCTTCGTTTGTGGGCTTGTTGACCTATCTCTTTTCCTTTTCTCTCCTTTGCACTTGGGTGGCCCATCTCTTTTTATTTCAGCCCAGCCCATGCGTGAATCTTCTTCCTCCCCTCACACCAACCATGCTCCTGTAAAAGAAGGAGAAAAGAGAAACGTACAAGCCAAGGGCGAGGCAGAGGATCGCAAGGTTAGAGGATCACAAAGGCAGAGGACGGCGCAATCCCAGGGTCGAAGATCAAGCGGCCGCGACAGGCTGGCGATGGCAGAAGCCATGCACGCCTATCATTGGCCGAGCTTAAAAGGAAGAGAGCAAAGAGAAGAGGTTCTTTGGTTCAAGTGGAGGATAGAGAGTTGGAGAGAGCTCAAGAGAGTAGAGGGCGAGCCAAAGGGAGAGAGTGAGATTGAAGGACAGCTTCGCCGTTGCTAGTCGTCCGCCCAAGAGTCGTCGTCCGCTACAGCGCTCCCTTTTGAACTAGGTAGGTCATTCCCGAGTACGTTGCCCCTTTTTTTGGTGGGGCATCGGGCTGGAGCTCATGGTCGACCAGTTCGCATGAGCTTCAATCTCGATCCTCGCCCGAAATTCCGTTGTGCTCGTGTTCATTCCTCACACGGCATATGCGTGCTTATTGTAGTGCTTTATGCAAATATTTGTTTGTGTTTGGTGTCATGGCCAAGACTTGTTATTTTTGTTTAAACTCAAGTTAAATGCTGATAAACTTGTTCATGAGTTGAGCCAGAATAGTGCTTGTGTATCGCGTCATGATCTTGGCTTGAACCCGAGCCCCGATCGAGTCTATGCTTACCTCTCTAGTTAGTGCGTCTTATGTGTTTGATGAAATGCCTTAATAAAAACCCGAAGAGCAGTGTATGTTTTAATGCAAGATCAACTCGTTTTTGCTCCCATGCCCGCTGAGTCCTGCTTGCTTTGCTCGTATTTGTGGTGTTTTCGTAGTGTTCGTGAGAAATATTCATGCGTATTCGAGTTGATGACGTTTTTCTTTGCGCCGAAAAATGGGTTTGTGGTCACCGGAATGGGTGTCCAACAATGGTCATCGTCGGTCGGAACGAATGACCGATGCCAAATGGTAGCTTGGTGACCCTCCAAACACCGGTGAGGTGAGGGTTCGCCGTGGTGTTGTTTTTAGTTCGGTGAGGATGGCGCAAATTGAGGAAGAAGCATCGGGGAAGAAGAAGAACGCCAAAGGGGCAACAAAAAAAAGAACAAGGAAAAAGAAAAATCAGAAAAAAAATAGAGTAAAGAAAACAAAAATGACTTCGGGAAGGAGGAGTCATAGAAGGGGAAGGTGCAGGGAAGGGATAAAGTATAAAAAAGGAAAAAAGCAAAAAAAAAAAAAATAGAAAACTATAAAAAGGAAAAAACAGGAAGGAGGAGTCGCAGAAAGAGAAGCTGCTGTTCAGGGGATGGGATGAGACCAACCTGGACTCAAGACATGGGGCTCTCGTGTTTGGTTCGCGCTGAATTTTGTTGTTGGGCTTAGGTTAGTTTATTGGGTTTAAGGTTATTTTGGTGCCTAAGAAGGAGTTTGTGGATATGTCAAGTAAGTGGGCTAATTTCAGAGCTGGGCTTATTTAGGACGTGCTAGAAGTTGTTTTAAAGTGATCTTAGTGTAAGTGGGCTTAATTGGAAGTTTTTTTAAAGTGATCTTAGTGTAAGTGGGCTTAAGTGTTTTCCTTTGATAAATTTGGGCTTGATCTTAGCCCTTTTCCGAATGGGTTTAAGTTTTCCGAATGGGTTTAAGTCATCGAACCCACTTCTTCAATTTGGCTTTTAGTGTTCTTGGCCCAAACTCATGAATCCTTACTCGACCCACATTTGAATCGGGCCGAAGGCCCGGCCCGAGTTACTATTTTCGGAATAAAAAAATTGCAAAAAATATATGTTTAAAAAAAAGTTTCGAATGTTTTTATTTTTTTTAAATAAAAAATTAAAAAAAATTAGTTTTTGAACAACTTTCTCTTAAAAGGTGTGAGAAAATCATCGGCCTAAGATTGTGCATAAAATTGAACAAGCCCCTACGGCTTTATCTTAGGGTCTTAATTATCCTCGGATACAATTGCCCTTTTTTTTTTTTGGTCAGTCCTACTCTATTCCTATTCTACACTCTCTCTCTCAGACTTTTGCCCTGCCTCTTGCAGGGCGTGGGAGTCGAAACCCACTCTTGAAACTTACGCGTCCCCATCCCATCCCCCCTGAGAAGGTGGGGATTTGAACCCCTCACCTCCCCCTTCCATGTTAGAAGGGTGGCCACTGGGGCGAACCCCCAGTGGTTGGATACAATTGCCCTTGATTGTACGCTTACGATGAGATGATTATGGTATCCCCCTTAGCCTAATTAAGATTGTCATTTATTTATCTCTTAATGCTAGGTACTTATTTTTTCCTGCAATTTATTTAATGCTTCCTTTAGTTGTTGATTGTTATTTTGATAATTGCGCACATGCATGATCACCTCACATGTTAGTTGATAGGTATAAATTCAATCCAATTTGCCTGACAAAAATCTTTTTTTTTTTTAAATGAACAAGATTAGGTACTGAAATGACATTAATTGGTCAATTAGTGTAATCAAGTCCCTGACTCTAAATTCTCTAGTTACGTAGGAAGTGTGGCATACTCTCGTGCCTCACTTGGTTTCTAGCCGACCCCAATAGGCTAGTGGCGACTGCTTATTGCAAAATTCTTAAAAAACACTCCAATGTCACGCGAGGTATGGGCTTGGGAGAGTTCGCGCCTAACCATGGGCCTTAGGTCCATCCTTCAGGCAATACCTGTAAAAAATTTTCCCTACCCCCGAGGGTAGGCTGTGACAAACTCAACTATAATTTCCTAACTCTTTGAATTCTTCGGTTTAAGGTTATCTCTTTTAAAATATCCCCTCTTGTCACAACTTCAACACAAGCACCATCAGTCCTAGATTGGCTATGTCTATTTGAATTTACACCATTCTTTCTAACACATGTATTAGTTCTTCCTTTATTTTACCTACTAAAGTAGTAAACACAAAGTGATACTCCTCAACGGATGTTCTCACTCATAATCAAATCTCGAATCTCATCAAACATCAAGCTTGTTGATCCATATAAATTACTAATAGTAGTAATAGTAGTATTCCAACTATAAGACAATGGGGATAATAGAATCAAAGCATGTACTTTATTTTATCATCAAAGTCAATCTCAACTTAACTTAATTGACTAACAATCACATTTAATTTATTGATATAATCAACAACTGACGCACATTCACTTATTTTCAAGTTAAATTGACGTCAAATCAAGTAGACTTTATTGATCACCGAGGACTTCTCATATATTTTTTATAAGGCTTCTATCAGTTCCACAGTGGTCTTATCGTTCACACTATTAAATGCGATGTTACAAGCCAACATGAGCCGAATAACACACAATACTTGTCTATCTAGCAATTCTCATTCATCTTACTTCATTGACTCATTTCTCTCCAGATAAGAGTAAGTGCAAATTTCTTAAATGCAAATAATCATCAATATGCATCTTTCAGAAACCAAAATCATTTCGATTAAATTTGTCAATTCTCACTTTTCCTTCTTTTGTCACCATCGATTCATTTCAACTCAACCAAACTTAGCTCCGATACTCATTGTTGTAGAAACAAGCGATCAAATAATATTATAGACAAAATAAGAAAATAAATTAAACACTAGATTTACGTGGTTTGATTCGTGACCTACATCTGCATGGAGAGTAGTATTGAGTTCTACTATAGACTAAGTAATATAATGAATAATACAACCACACTCAAATTACTCAAAATACTATTTATGTTTTCTAACCTTAATTACATCTAATAACTCACATAGTGTTTAGCCCCACAATTTCTTAAAAAAAAGATCTCTTAATCTCACAAATTTATACATAAATTCTTACGACAAGAATTTAATGAGCTTCAAAACCTGAATTCTTGATGTAATTAAATGAAGTAACCTCACTGCTAAGTGCCAAGTGCCTATGGGATGTTACTCCCAAATTGAGAACCCACGGCACTCGCAAAGAAAATAGCCATATCCTTGACTTCTTGAGAAAAACATTCCTTGACCAATATTATAAATATATATAAATATATATAATAGTCAATAAGGGTGGATTTAGTAACGTTTCTGTTCAAAAAGAATTTCGGGAACAGAAATAGAAAAAACTATTTCTGTTCCAGGGAATAATTTTTGAACTGAAGAACGCGTTTGGTAACTGCACAAAATTTATGTTCCTGGAATTGAAAAAGAACATAAACATGTTTGGTAAACTTGTATAATTTTTTTTTTTTGTTTCTTTTAATTTTTTAATTTTAATTTTCTTTTTTTCTTTTTCCTTTTTCTTTTTCTCTTTGGCCGGTCGCCGACCACCACCATGGCCGGCGATCGGCTGGGCGACGTCCGGCGAGCTCGACCTCGCCTTGATTTGGCGAGGCCAAGCCTTGCCGGGCCTTGCCTTGGCCTGGTGAGGCTCCGGCGAGCTCGCTAAAGGCCAGCTTGGCCCCGGCGAGGCTCAGCCTCGCCTAGGCGGTGCAAAGTCAGCCTCGCCCTGGCCTAGCAAGGCCCGGCCTCACCTGGGCTGGGGAGGCCCAGCCCATGCGAGGCTGACCTCACCCAGTGGCGGGGCGAGGTCGGCCTCGCCCCGCCATCGCTAGGCGACGCCGTCCTGGAGGTGGCCTAGTGAGGCTAAGCCTTGCGCGGCCACGGCCTCTCCGAGGGCCGGCGACACTCCGACAAGGTCACTAGCCCGCGTCTGGCCAATCGTCGATGCCGGCCATGTCCAAGGCCGGTGACCAGTAAAAGGAAGAAGAAGAGGAAGAAGAAGAAGAAAAGAAGATGAAAAGAAAGAGAAAAAAGAAGAAGAAAAATTAGAAGGAAAAAAAAAGTGTTTCTCGGAAGTGTTCCCGAGAACAAGAAACAAGTTTTTTCTACTTCTTATTTCTGTTCCAAATCTGTTCCCGGAAACAAAAAAAAAAAAAAAAAAAAAGATTTTTTGTTCCCGGGAACAAAGTGTAAACAAACGCGTTTTTGTTTTTTTGTTTTTTGTTTCCCAGAACAAAAGAACAAAAATTTGTGTTTCGGGAACAGAAACACAAATAAACAAATAAGGCCTAAAAGTCCTTTGTCAAATCTCTAGACTTCTGTTATTTTCTTTTTCAATTTTCCTTGACCATCAATATGGGAAACCTCCAACTTGGACCATACCAAATAGGATATATAATTTCCATGGTACACCACCGTGGGGCGTCCACATATATTTCATTTATCTTGAGTTGAATTTCATTCATTGGTCCAAACTCGAGACATATTTTATCATCCAATTCTTGAAGTGAACGGCTTTATTTTGGATCAATGATTTTCTTACATCATGCTCCTAATAGTTTCTTCATAAAAAAAAGAAACCCTATCGATGTACATTTAGGTGCATTAAATTGGGGAATGGCATAAAGTTTGATTCCCTATACTACTAACTATAAAAAATTTTAATATCAAGGCCATGTGAGTGCATTTGACTTGTCCCATCTTGTTATATAATTGATACCATCAAAGCTATAAGTAGTAGACCAATAACTAAAAATAAACTTGAACCAATTTATATCGTTTGTGATGAGCACATGAAATGTGGAGATCGCACCTGAGATTGGGGAAATCATCCGATCAATCTTAAACCTTTTCGTGAATTTTTCAATCCAGTTCTCAATTTTTCAATTTTGCTAATTTAGAACTAAACCTTTTCGTGAAATTCTGGTGTAGTTCTTACAACAACTTTTCATTGTGGTACACCTTAATGTCAACGATTTCACTCAACTATTGGTCACTCGATTTGTATTGCATATAAATGGATTAATTTCTATTAGACCACTTTTGCCCTAACCCAAATTCGATCTGACCCATCCATTTAACAGCCCTATTTGACTTGACATCCAGATTGCACCAAAAAATCTGAGTTGACTTTTCCAAGGCCTATAACATATATGGTAAGTACCACTACCTCTTTTAATGAAAAATAACAGTGACACAGTGCATGCAATGTTGATTAATGAGTACTTTAGACTATGTTATATACATGTTGTGCGTGGTGCATTTTGTGTCCAATTACCTTTTTTTTTTTTGGGTCGAATGTGTCCAATTACTCGACAAAGAGTATTTTTCTCATACTTAGTTTGAGATCTAGATAAAATGAAGCTTTGATTTGAGGCCATACCTTGTCTTATTCTAAATGGGAAAAGTTGTCTAAAAAGTCTAAATTTATTACACTTTTATCAATTTAGTCATAAATTCTTTAATTTTGCCAATTGAGTCCTAGATATTTTTACCTTTCACCACTTGAGTCCACTCGATCAATTTTGACTTGCTGACATGGACGCTAGCCATTCTACGTGGCAAAACCGACACTAATGTGAACAATTTTTAATAATATTTTAATAGTTTTTAAATTATTTATTTATTTTATTTTTTCATCTTTTTTCCTTTTTTCTTCTCTTTTCATTATCTTTGTTTTTTCAATTATCGTTAGCAATGCTTGCTGAGCCCTCGCTAACGGTCATGATGGCCTTGCCCAAATCTTGGTGAGGTTGTGTGACCCTTGCTGGCCTTAGGTGAGAAAAAAGAAGGAAAAAGGAAAAAAAGAAGAAAAAAAAATAAATAACTCGAAAAAAAAAATTATGAAAAATTACCCACTTCCTCACCGATTGTGCCACATAGGACGATTGCTTTCTACTTCAAGGAATGATAAAAGATGAAAAAATATTTATAATGTGTAAAATTTATCTATGTTAGCATTGATCGTTCCATGTAAGACGGTTGACATCTATGTCAGCGTATTACCAAAATTGGCTAGATGGAATAAATTGGCATAAATATACAAGGTCTAGGACTAAATTGATACCAACAATATATTTAAGACTTTTGTTATATTTTTCCCTTTTTTAGAGGGTCTTTGACTACCTATTATTATTCGATGAGTTTTTTTTTTTTTGTCCGTCTTACTCTCATTTTCAACTCGCTCTCAAACTTTTGCTATATTTCTTTACAAAACATTGAAGTCGAATCGCACATTTGAAACTAAACGTCTTCACCCCCAACTCCCCTTGGGAATGTGGGCAATTGAACTCCACACTTCCCATTTTTCATGTAAGAAGGCTGCCACTAGTACAACCCTCCAGTGGTTTATTCAATGAGTTTATGCAATAACTTTCTATATGTTTTAATTTAATAAGTTTTTGCCTACAACTCAACCGAAAGGACATGAATGCTAATAAACGAGACGTAAATCACCGTAGAGTGTCTTTGTTGATCCAACCACTCGATGCACCTCTCATTGGATCTCCATATCTCAATACCAACATCATCTCTTTGGTCTTGACCAAGCAATAACGAAGGAATCGGTGGACCAATTGATCGGATTAGACATAGCTCGGACATGGAGTCTATAACATCTCTATCATGCTCATAGAATGAACTTGCCAATACCCCCCTTGAACTCCTTCATGCTTAGGGCCAAAAAGGTCTCATACAATATAACTTTTCAATGCTAGCAGAAGGGTTGTTTGTAAGCACAAAAGATGGAAGATCTTGCATATGTCTAGTGGTGTTTGTTAGGATTCGCCACACAATCACAAAGAAAATAGAGAATAAAAATAATAAAAAGAATTTGAAACGCAAAATTTTATCCCAATTCACCCCGAAACTAGGGGTACGTCCAATTGAGGATTTTACTATAATTAGCATGTCGCATCTCTCTATGACATCATTCAACAACAAGAGAGAGAATAATATATACATGTGTGTGTGTGTGTGTGTGTGTGTGTGTGTGTGTGTAGTAGTAGTAGTAGTAGTAGTAGTAGTAGTAGTAGTAGTGGTAGTTATTCATGAGCCCAAGCCGAAGCTACCAATAAAATTTGAGACCTCTATATTATCCTGTTGATAGGAATTATGAACCACATCCAAATAATGGCAAGCCTAGTATTTCCAAGCTCATTTCAGTGAAAGTCAAGTTTGGAAAGGGTTGAGCTTGTTATGAAAGCGGTAATATATGGCATAGAACATATAGGGTTTGATCAATAGTAAGGCACATGAAACTTCATCCTCCGCCGCCTTGTTGACGAGCCATTGAACAAAAGGTTTTTGTTGGATGTATGCCCTAAAGCTATTATCTAATAGTTATATATTAGGGATTTTAGTTGTACTATCATTATTATTATTATTTAATTAATGGCAACGACATATTCATTCATTTGTCCAATTATTTTATATTTATGAATGATTCCATAAGATCAATTGCAACTAGACCTATTCTTGAGACGTCAAGAATATATGTGACGGGTTCATAGTTAGGTTGAATATTTAAATCGTTCCCAGTCGATGGATTATTGAATGGATATTAATAATCCTGTTGAGACCGGTGTGTTCATAACTTCACCATTAAGTATTGGATACTTAAGGGAATGATGAGTCACAAGTCATTGGGTATTGTGATGCCTAAGTTAAGAACACAAATGTTTATATTAGACAAGTTCACTGAATGTGACGCATATGGAACGATCAGTGACATGGAAGCTTTTAGTGTGGTCATGTAAATAATCCTTAGACCTGAGGCATAGTGTTAACTTGTGTGTTGAACAACTATGGTTCACGGGTGCACGTAATGCCGGGTCGTTGATCCGTCTTTATACCTGATGGTCATATTTTGTTCATATACAAAGTTGCACGTGTACTCAATATGGAATCTGTCTCCTTATTACATGCAAGGTATAATAATGATGTCTTATGTGATCTAATTATGACAATGCAATGAAATCCTCGGCTGAGGTTGTAAACGAGAATAAATCGTTTATGTCTCGAATAAAATGCATGTCAATTAGATTTGTGCATATGATCGAATTGGTGACTTGACAAATATTCCATGGTCTTTATTTGATCAGGACATAGTAAGACAGAGGGATTGAATTACACTGTAGCCAAAACTAACAAGTTTATTATGTTCTTAAAGCATTCACACTATTTGGGTAGCCATGACATATTGCTAGATGTCAATCATGGCTTATAGGACCCAAAGATTAATTGGGACAATTAATTCTTTTGGGAGTACTAATGTGTTAGTACAAGTCTTACTACCAACTTAGTGATGAACCTAGGGATGTCACACACCATAAACAATTAGGATAACATGGAATAAGAGAGAAATAATGTTGCAAATGTGTTTGCAATTATTGCAATTGAATTGAGTCGATTTGAAATTAAATTAAATGAGATTTAATTTAATTTGTATTATAGTCACGAGCCTATTTGCATATGATGCACACGCATGCCCAAAGTGGATACATGTTAATGTACCCAAATGCACACATAAAGATTATGTCCTTTATATATATAAATAAATGGATTGATTGATTAATTAATTAATTAATCAATGTGCGTTTCTTTTAATAAAATAAAATAAAATATAAAGGGGGTGCATCGTGCATGAATGGTTAGCAATTGCTGACCTTGCTCATGCATGATCGTTTGTGCATGAGCAAGCGGACGATCAGCAACGGTTGCTAATCGAGCATTGCTGATTCAAGAATAATTATTTAAAAATGCTGAATTGTGGACATACGAGAGGGTTGCTGAAAATACAGTAAAAGGTGCGTGTTCTTGTGATTTTTCGAGATGCGAGAAAGAAGAGTGTTCTCTCGTTTAGGCCGTGACTATAATACATCAAGGATACAGCGGATTGTCTCCACGAGATTGCTAGCACGATCATAGTGGTGATTATCTGAAAGTTCTCTCTTCCATTCGACATCCATTGTTGGTGTGTCTGAATTAGAGGTTCGACGTTTGTGGGACTTAAACTAAAGAACATCCGAACCAATTCGTTTAAAGCGTGCTTCAAAAAGTAATTCGTTTAACTCCCTTTTATATTAAGATTTTTCATTAAAATGCACAAACAACACCTTCGAAGAATCATGTATAAAATATATCATCTTTGTTTCCGTTATTTTCTTTTTGTTAATTTGACCTATACTTGATTCATGAAACCCTAACAGTTTCATGATGTTGCACAAAAGGTTGGCGCTTCCAGGTTCTCATAAGATTGTTTGATCAAATTGGAGAGAGTAGTGGGCCCAAACTTGGCCAAGGACTCCATGTAACAGTCGAGGAGGGTCCTTCGATCGAAGTCAAAGCTAGGCTGTCCAAGTAGTAGAGAAGCTCGATCCCTGAGGCGGAATACACAGCGGCCAAGGAGTATTTTAGCATGCGGTGGCACGCTTGACGATAATGCCCTTGGAGAGTAGCTTCATCACCGGCCTGAGCATGGGGTTCATGTGTTCTTGAGATGCGAAAGCAACCATTAAAACATGGTGTTGCTTTTGGTCTCGTCCATCAAAGTCATGAACACAAGCGCGGAAAGGACATAGGCAGACAAATAAGGGCAGAGAGAGAGGGGGGGGGAGGGAGAGGGAGAGAGGGGAGAGGGAGAGAGAGATTGTGTTTATATCGAGTGAAACGAGCGTGTGCGTGTAAGGTTAATAAGCATCAGGTTATGTGCATCCTATTATGTGAAGTAAAATTAATACTATAACTCACTACTGTGGTCCCTCACTTAATTGTTAAGATATTTTAGTAGTTTGAAGATATTTGTTAGAAATTATGACTACTATAAAAGTTCTCATTTTTGTTATGATTTTACAATGGCCATATAATGGCTTTCTAATGGCTTTTTAGCGGTTTTATAACGTTGGATTTATTTGATAATGCCTACAAAACGATCATCTTCTTCAATAATTACTAATTTCTCTATCACTATTTCTTAACGGCTCTCTCTTTTTTTTACTTATAAATTATTACTCTAAACACAATTGGAAAGTCATATTGATATATCAAAACAACAATATTCTTATTTCTCTTTGCGTGTCTTTCATTTTGTTGTTGGGTTATGAACATAACGCTATTTTTATTTCCTTCTAATATTCAGTGTTGACTATAAAAAAAAAAGTCTGTTGTATCTTAGAATGATAGCTGCTAGAGCCTTATGCACTAAGTTTGATAATCCAATGGGCGGAATTATCCTTGAGGACAGGACTTGTACACTTTAGACAATTCATTTCTTTTCTAATATTTTTCAATGTATTTTCAATTTTCCAACAAAATTTGAGTCCCCTAAATTAGAAATCGTACACACAACCACTGATTCTTGAACCGAAAGAACTAGACCGCCTCTACCATTGGATCAATCCCAGGTTGGTATGATGTTAAAAGTTAATCGACATCAAATCCGAACTTTAAAAGATAACCAAGACTGAAACAGGAAATTAGAGCTCAATGTAAACTCAAATGCGCACTGAATTTATTCTAACCTCGAGCGGATGGCAGCATATGCAGTAGAGCCCCCAACACGTTATGAAAAGGTGACATGAAACATAGCACGACAAGCATACGGAACAAGAATCTTAGTAGAGACGTATCATGAACCTACTTCGAGCATGCGTAAGATATGAGAGAAATAAAAAGGTCAAACGCTTGCCAAGAAATTGTTCAATTGGCCGAAATCTCACAATCGAGTTGGTTATGAGTTTTGAAAAAGAAAAAAATAAAATCCGAACTTACTTCAAGTTGGAACCAACTAAAGCTTCTCGATGAGGTTTGAATGGTACGTTGAAAATGATATTTAAGCAACTCCTCCTAACGGAATGTACCATATTAGTCCTTTGTGAATAATTATGAGGTTTGAACGGTACGTTGAAAATGATATTTAAGCAACTCCTTCTAACGGAATATACCATATTAGTCCTTTGTGAATAATTAAAAAAAGAAGAAAACTCGATTGATAATTGAGGCATTTATGACACCAACAAGTAAGGATTTTTCTGGTTATACATGCCGCTATTCGAGATCTTATAGCTTCAGAAATTCCAACAATTTGTTTGTTCAATACATACTATGACTGGATCTTGCGAATCTTTCGATTCTAGTAAACGATGACGCCATGATTTCGATCCGATTAATTATTAACAAATCAGTATATGCAATTTGTGAGGGTCATTTTAGCTAATGTGAGTCCTTGATAAATAAATAATCTTTTGAACTCCATAGATTTTGAATCGCATGAAACTGATCCGAATTGCTTTCCTAATGAGTCTTGATTTGTAAGAATCCCCTTCATATCAACCTAACGATGAAGAAAACGACGGAACAGCAATTTTGTGTCGATTCTCCACCCCTATTTAATTGAGGAACTTTGCATCAGATGATCACCAGAAAAAAGCTTGCTTCGAATTAAGCTAAAAAGATTTGTACTGCAAGAGATGGACTCTTGGCTTCCAATCCTAGTTCTCGTTGCGTGCATCACTCCGGCCGTGGTTGAGGGCAAAGTTCGTAACTACACATTCAATGTAAGTAGTAACATTATGGAATGAAGTATTCCTTTGTAAAACTTGCTTGTTTGGACGGTAGCCCGTGCAGCAATGTGTATTTATTCCTCTAATTGGCAGGTGGTAATGAAGAATACCACGAGACTGTGTTCGAGCAAGCCCATTGTGACCGTGAACGGGATGTTCCCGGGACCCACACTCTACGCTAGGGAAGATGACACCGTGCTCGTGAGGGTCTCTAACCAAGTCAAATACAATGTCACCATCCATTGGTAAGCTCAACCGAGCGTTAAATTCAATTGTTATCTTCAAGAGATTGCATATCAATTTTGGTGTATATGCGGTCAGGCATGGTATCCGGCAGTTGAGGACGGGGTGGGCCGATGGGCCGGCATACATTACCCAATGCCCGATCCAGCCGGGCCGAAGCTATGTGTACAATTTCACCATCACGGGCCAACGGGGCACCCTCCTGTGGCATGCACACATACTCTGGCTCAGGGCGACCCTGCACGGAGCCATTGTCATCTTGCCCAAGCGTGGTGTTCCATACCCTTTCCCTAAACCTCACAAGGAAGTTGTTGTCGTATTGGGTATGCTCGATTTCGCTTCCAATCTACTTCTCTTCCAAAATGAAAGATCAATCATTGCTTGGTTGACACCATATACTAGTAGAAGCTCTGAACCATTTTGGGGTTTGTGAATCAGGCGAATGGTGGAAATCTGATACAGAAGCTGTGATCAATCAAGCCATCAAGTCCGGATTAGCACCAAATGTCTCCGATGCTCACACGATCAATGGCCATCCAGGGCCAAGGTCCAATTGCCCTTCCCAGGGTAACAATCCATCGACAAACATTGCCATGAAAACATCTGAATCTTGATGAAGCAGTTTAGTTTAATGTTTCACTGAGTTGATCTTGACCTTCATTTTCTCTCATGTAGGTGGATTTACATTGCCTGTTGAGAGTGGCAAGAAGTACATGCTCCGAATCATCAATGCTGCGCTCAATGAGGAGCTCTTCTTCAAGATTGCCGGGCACCAGCTGACCATCGTAGAGGTCGACGCCACCTACGTCAAGCCTTTCAAGACCGACACGATCGTGATTGCACCTGGCCAAACCACCAATGCCTTCATCTCCACCGACCAGAGCTCTGGCAAGTACATGGTCGCCGCCTCTCCATTTATGGACTCCCCGATCGCCGTCGACAACATGACCGCAACTGCCACATTACACTACTCTGGCACGCTCGCCGCGACTTCCACGACCCTCACCAAGACTCCCCCACAAAACGCCACCGCGGTGGCCAACAATTTCATTAACTCTCTCCGAAGCCTCAACTCGAAGATATACCCTGCCAAAGTCCCGCTTTCCGTTGATCACAACCTCCTTTTCACGGTTGGACTAGGAATCAACCCTTGCCCTTCGTGCAAGGCTGGCAACGGAAGCAGAGTCGTGGCAAGCATGAACAACGTGACGTTTGTGATGCCGACGACAGCCCTTCTCCAAGCACATTTCTTCAACATAAGTGGCGTCTTCACGAGCGATTTCCCCGGTAACCCGCCAACCACTTTTAACTACACAGGGTCACCGCCAACAAATTTGCGGACCACGAGGGGGACAAAGGTGTACCGGTTGCGTTATAACTCGACGGTCCAGCTCGTGTTGCAAGACACCGGGATCATCGCCCCAGAGAACCACCCAATTCATCTTCACGGGTTCAATTTCTTCGCCATTGGGAAGGGAATAGGAAATTATAATCCGAAAGTGAATCAGAGGAACTTCAACCTTGTTGATCCTGTTGAGAGGAACACAATAGGAGTACCATCTGGGGGATGGGTTGCAATCAGATTCAGAGCTGATAATCCCGGTACAATTCTAGTTTATCGACTATTCTCGTTTACTCTATACCAAAAATTTAACCACTCTGCAAGTTTTTCATGACTCTGTTGTTGAAACCTTGTGTAGGCGTTTGGTTCATGCATTGTCATCTGGAAATTCACACAACCTGGGGACTCAAGATGGCCTTCTTGGTGGACAATGGGAAAGGCCCGAACGAGTCGCTTCTACCGCCTCCGAGTGATCTTCCAAAGTGTTGATCCATGGGGAAAAATTTGATAATCAAGTATGCAGCATCTGGAGATGAAGAGTGATGAGAACAGAATGGAGAGCCTGACCACAAAGCAAAAGGCCTATATAGGTAGTTTTGGCTTAGTACAATGAAGATAGGAAATGTTTGTTGATTGCAAAATTTGTCTGATTGCAAAGTGTGTATTTAGTAAGAATTTTTCTTAATCAGAGGGGTGCTACAATTTTTTTCTGGAATAGAAGAAAGAATCTGCCACTCGCCAAAGTTGCAAATTCTTGACAAGTTAATTGTGCACGCAGAGACTACACGATTCTGTTTTGATTGGTATAGGTCTTAATGTTCTAATGGTGACTTATGATGGATAGGTCCAATAGACATTCTTATATATAGCTCCAGTCTCTCTGCTCCTAACACACATTCTAGGTTTTATCCATCGGGAGCTGTCGAAGGAGAAGGAGATAGGAGAGGAAACAGCTAACTAAAGGAGGTGCTCAAAAGCAAATTTATAAATGTCCCACTTTGAACTATCCAAGTGGCTGAGAACTCACAGCCCCTGCACAACAATGCAATCATTAGGAGTTTGCCTGGCCACTAGGGGTGTGTTTAGCAAAATGTGTTTTTGTTCCTTGGAACATAATTTTTTGTTCTTTTGTTACAAGGAACAAAAAAAGGAAGAGAAACACATTTGTTTACACTTTTGTTTCCGGGAACAGATTTGGAACAGAAACAAAAAAGTAGAAAAAACTTGTTTCTTGTTCTCAGGAACACTTATGAGAAACACTTCTTTTTTCTTCTTCTTTTTTCTTTTTTCTTCCTTTTGGCCGGTCGTCGGCCTCGGCCATGGCTGGCGACCGGCCGTCGAGGCTCAACCTCACCCAGGCGGCACGAGGTTGGTCTTGCCCTGGCCTGGCAAGGCCGAGCCTCGCGTTGGTCAGCAAGGCTCGGCCTCACCAAGCCACAGTTGGGCAACACCGTCCTAGCGGTGGCTCGGCTAGGCCGGGCCTTGCTAGTGGCTAGGCGAGCTCGGCCTCGCCAGATCTAGGCGAGCTCGAGCTCACCGACCCTCGTCGGCCTTGGCCAAGGCTGGCGGCGGCTAAAAGGAAGAATTTAAAAAAAAAAAAAAAAAAAAAATATAAAAATATAAAAAAAATAAAAGAAACAAAAAAAGTATACAAGTTTACCAAACACGTTTCTATTCCTAAAGTAGAAATTTTTTGCAATTACCAAAAGCGTTCTTATACTCATAAATTGTTCATTGGAATAGAAAATATATATATAATTATTTATGTCCAAAAATTATTCCCCAGAACAGAAACGTTACCAAACACGCCCTAAGTTAATAGCCCATCATGTAGGCCTCTCCTCAACGTCCACTGGGTCAAAAGCGAGAGTAGTTGAACTTGGATGTAGCTCACCTAGTTAATAGCCCATCATGCCCTCTTTTCCCATTTTTGTCCCTATATCACCACGTGGGAGGGGTGTGAGGATGTCTAAAAGGGATCTTATCAACTTGTTCTGACCTAGAATACTAAAGTTGTGAGCTTCATCTCACTTTATCATCCAAAAGATGAAATAAAATTTGCATCTCCTAGTTGAACTTGGATGTAACTCACATCTTTTTGAATGTAAGGCAATGTCAAACCAAAACGCTTGACAAGAATTAGCTCTCTCTAAAGAGGAGGCAAGCCAGCCACACATTCTAGTATAGCTACCTTGTCACGACTTCATCTAGTCATTGGCCATGCCTTTGATATCATCCTCCTTGTGATTAAGATAGCAACTTTGGGCATGATCAACTCCCATAGTGTGACAGGCTGTGTGTGATTTGAATTTATCATGTATATGTTTCTCAAATTGTTATTTATGTGTTCTAACTCTATATCAAGATCTGGGAGTTAACGAATTTCAATTACATTTAATCAATGATTTTCTTACATCATACTCTTAGTAGCTTCTTAAAAAAGCCGACCAATTGAGGGTGAGTAAAAGGAATCGCCTTAATCTAGAATTGCCCAGACTAGACCAAATTGGTTAGTTCTAGGCAGTTTCCCAAGGGCAGCCTCGTTCCTAGTTTTGAAAAATCAGAATTGTGAGTTTCAGTATTGTTCTTGGTTTCATGTGTGGAACCACCTCTTAGGCTACTCGGATTGGACCAAATTTTTTTATTTATCTATATATATTCTTGAAAAGATGCAAAAACTAATAAATAAAAAACAAAAAACAAAAACCCCTCAAGACTCTCTCCGAGACCTTAGTGATATTTTCAAATGTCTTTTTAATATGCATACATGCATGAACTCGTCCTCAAAATATTTATTTAATGAATATTATTGTAGCATCTTAGCTTTGATCAGTCAATGGAGACAACGCTCCATCCGACTCTATATTAAGAGGCTAAATTGACAACTACAAGGTTTGCCTAATTGCAATGACCACTGAACCAAAACATTTATCTTTTCCAGAGAAAGCCTCTCAATTAAACAAATCCGACTCTATATTAAGAGGCTAAATTGACAACTACAAGGTTTGCCTAATTGCAATGACCACCGAACCAAAACATTTATCTTTTCCAGAGAAAGCCTCTCAATTAAACAAGTGGCGGGTCGCATACGGTAAAAGAATAAAAAACACGAGACCAGATTCATTGGCCCACCCGTCAGCCGGACAAGTTCCAAGGGGCTTGGTCCAGTTCCCAAAACAGGGAACTGATCTTGGCGGTCGAGCTCTTGATTTGTGGGTGGGAACTAGACTACCCGGGAACCAATCACCCCTATTATCAATGTGCATTTTCGTGCATTAGATTAGACTATGACACAAAGTTTTATTCCTTGCATTACCAACTATAAAATAATAATAATAATAATAATAATAATAATAATAATAATAATAATAATAATAATAATAATAATAATAATAATAATAATAATAATAATAATAATAATAATAATAATAATAATATCAATGCCACTCGCTCAAAATTGACTCGTCTGATCATATTGTATAATTGATATCATAAAGCTAAGAGTAGTAGATCAATAACTAAAATTACTCGAGCCGATTTATACCATTCATGATGAGCACATGAAGTGTGGAGATCACATCTAAGATTGGGAAAATCTTCCAATCAGTCTTTAATATATTGTAAAGATGTTAATTTGGTCTTAAACTTTTCAATTATGCTAATTTAATTATAAACCTTTGGGAAAAATTCTAATATAGTCCTCTCAATAAATTTTCACTGTGGCATATTGCCATATCAACGATTTTGCTTAGATATGAGTAATTAGATTTGTATTGTATATAAATATGTCAATTTTTATCTGACCATTAACAACCCAACCCAAATCAAATCTGGCCCATCCATTTGACATCCCAATTTGACCTAACATCTAGAATGCACTAAACAATTCGAGCTGACTTTTCCAAGGCCCATAACATATATTGTAAGTACCACAATCCTCCATGACACTTGCAATATCAGTTAATGAGTGACTCTAGACTATGTTATATATACGTTGTACGTAGTCCACTTTGTGTCCAATCTGACTTTTCCAAGGCCCATAACATATATTGTAAGTACCACAATCCTCTGCGATGCTTGCAATGTCAATTAATGAGTGACTCTAGACTTTGTTATATATGCGTTGTGCGTAGTCCACTTTGTGTCCATTTACTTGACAGAGTACTTTACCATACTTAGTTGAGATCTAGATCAAATGATGCCTTGAGTTGAGGCCATACCTTTGTCCATTCTAAATATCACGTGGAGAATATCTTTTTTCCATTCAATGGAAAAAATGCAAAAATCAAAAGAAAATTAAATTTTATGTAATTATAAAAAAAAAATCACCTATTTTACATGTCAATATTTGAGTTTTTGGAAAAAAAAAATTAAGTGTTTCAAATTGAATAAAGTACAAGTGGAAGTACCGTAAATTTTACCAAAGGTTGAATGTATAGCAAAATACAACGTCCCTTATGTAAATAGTCCACTTTATGTCTAAATTCACGATTTTATGAATTTTTATATTGATTTGGGAGCTATGAATAGGATTACACCATGTGCATGATGAAGGTAGACAACATGGATTGAGATTTGAAGACCCACACAGCGTTAGCTGTCTTTTCCATCTCTTCCTATCTATTACTCATTGCCAATTTGATCAATTCAAAATCAAGAGTGAACTCATCAAATTGATGGGTTGGATAATCCGACCCAAATTAACCCATTTAACTCATTTCAATCATTTTTCATGCATTACAAGTCCAGTGACGTGTCTGACTAATCCATTTTACTAAAATACTTTCATTTATTAACATAATCTAGAAAAACCCATACCCAAATTAAGGTGAAAACGTGAAGTACGCGATCTTGAGATCAAGTGAGGGCAAGAGTGAGTCATATAGTTAGGTTAGGTCTAACTAAATTATAAATCCTTTTAACACTCATATTATTTTGGGTTTTACCATTTTAAATCCATTTATGACCCATTTACCGATTCTAACTAATTCATATAATAACTCAACCCATCAAATATTGGTTAAGAAATAAACCTATGATCCATTTTGTCACATGTACCAAAGTATTTTTTGAAAGGTGCAATTTGAAAAGAATGATTGTTAACAACAAAGATCAAAGCATTTACAATAACTTCCATGAAGATAGCATGGCCCAATTTCATGTACAAACTAGCCTAAAAAGTATAACTAAACAATCACAATCATGTTTATATCAAGAAATTCCAAAACAAATGTGTAAAGACAGCAAAATTAGGCAATACCTAATGACAATTTGGCAATGACAAAATTCTCTAACATGCATGACATGATGATAAACAACTTTCGTGAAAAAGGTTTTCTTAAACAATCTATAGATTATTTTATAAAAATCAAACAACAAACAACAACACATCATAAATTTGTCAAAACAATAGAACATTCAGCACATGTTTAAAAATCATCAAATTTACACACAACATAACTAACATGATGACAAGAAAGTTTCATTAAGAAGATGAGTGCATATTCTAAATATAAAAAAATGGAACAAAAATATCAAAGACCTATCCAAATAGGGGTTAGAACAGGGGTCTGAATTTAATCCATTGTCCATAATGTGATCTAGCTTTGAAAAAATGGAAAATAGTCCAAATGATAAGTGATTGACATGAAATTAGTAGCATTAGAAACTTTTAAGTGTGTCATCCATCTTCCTAGAAGAGCTCAAGTCCAAACTAGGTCAATTTGGTATCCTAAAATTGAGATCTCTAAAAGTATGCACATTAATAACTAAGAAAACATAATATAAGCATTCATTAGAAAACCTCAAAATCACTCAAAAAATGCACAAACGACATGAAGAAATCACAAGGGACTTAGAATTGGATGCGATGGAAAGTTTGGATAGTCATCTAATCCTAAGTTGACTTGCAAAATGTCATACAATTTAAATGAAATGATTCATGATTTCTAATGGTATGCTTGGGAATCCTAAGTATGATGAACACTTTTTGTGAGACAAATTTAATAAGCAAGATGAAACTCAAATAACATGACCAAAACATGTATGCAAATCTTATAACATGCAGTTCAATCATCAAGAATGCATGATCATAAAATTTGATCTCTAGATGACTCAAACAAGCATGAAAGATGCACATATGACAATGTTTCATTTCAACATTAAGTTTACAGAACAAGCATGATGTCAACTATCATCAATACATGCATAACTCCTACCAAAAATCTCACATACAGAGCATGCAATGATAAAGATTTCTCGTTAAAAGTTCGAAACTCAATTATAATCATATAAGTCCTGGCAAAAATGGCAAAACTGAAAAACTATATATCCAACACATGTTGTTGCGGTACTTTTTACTCTAATGTCTGCAATTGACTCACTTTTCCAATGTAAAAATCTTGCAAAGAATGCATCAATTGAATATATATATATATATATATATATATATATATCATGTATTTCAACTCTCATGAAGAATTTGAGACCAAATAGGTGCATTTATGGACTCAATTTCATCAAAACAAATTTCGAACCAATACAGGATAGACTATCCTATGTTCAGATCTAAGCGATTTTGACATAGCTAAATATGTCTAAACATTTTGAAAAAAAAAAAATACAATACGTGTAAAACACCTTTATGAGAAAATTTTATGTAGGAAAGTTGTTTCATAATTCAACACAAAAATCAATACAAAGACAAAATCAAATATCAATACGGAATAGATTGACCTAGGCTTAGATCTGAGTAGATCTAACCTAGTTAAACACATCCAAAAATTATGAAAAAATTACAAAAGATGTACAAGATAATTTGAAACAAAACTCATGAAGACAATTTTGTCAAAAAATTATCATGAAAATCGGCATAAAAATAGCAAAGCCAGAAGGCGGAAAAAAAAAAAAAAAAAAAAAACAAACAAACAAACAAAAAAAAAAACCTAAGCTACTACAAAATCGTTAATCTTCGAAGGTGTTTTTCAAGCGTCAAACAATGCTTAATTGGGGCGTGCAACCTACCATTTTGAAGCTCGAGATGTCTACTATCTAATCCTAAGAGGACTTGAGTTGAAAGGAGATTGTTTCAGATCTCATTTTGGCCAAAACAATGACCTAAGTATAGACCTACGAAAATCACATATTAGGCTCAAGAACACAATCATCTTTTAAATCATCAACAAATCATTACAACATTCATAATAATTGATCTTAAGCATATAAAAACTCATAATCTTGAATTCTAGCCTAGATCGACTAACTCAATCTCGCCTCATCGAATTCGAGTTTCGAATCATTACCTTCATCACGATTTTCGTCAATTTCTATTGTGATCAATTGGATCAAGTCGCCACATCATGATCGAGACTCTAAGACTATAGATCAAACCACTACAAATCGGATTGGGATCAATCAAACCACTAGCTCAAGGAAAAAAGAAAGAACCAGTCCAAAATGGATAGGCCTTGACTCGCCAGTGAAGATCGAGCTGCCGGTGGAGATCCGGCAACCAATCTGGTCACTTCTATCCATAGCAAAGCCAAAGATCTCTAGAACTAAAGATCACTAGCAGCTTTGATTCTTAAGGGCTCACGCAACCGCCGGTTCAAGCCTTGGACAAAACCCATCAGATTGATTCTGGGAAATTGAATATGTAAAAGTGAAGTTGGCATTGAGAGGGTTCTAGATGGCTAGAGGCTAGGAATTGGCCGGCAAGGGCTTGAACCAGCTAGTCCCGCTGATAGCCGATTAGATCGGCCAGACCGATTCGGTCCGATTTAGCCGGATTTTGACCAATTCTCGATTCCTACTATTTTGTTCGCTTGGGACCCCTGTGGGTCAAAAATTTATAAAATTTGGCCCCTAAATGACAAAATTGAAAAGTAATTTTATCCTTTTTAAGAAGAAATTAAACAATTAAGATACGATTAAGTTAATTAAACCTTATGAACATGATATAGGGGTCTTTTATTGACCTAATTGAATGATTATCATTAAAAAAAAAAAACAATGAGTTGAAACCATGGATACTTTGAATTGGGCCTAAAGGGCTAAAATGGTAAAATTTGCAATTCAATGGGCAAAATTGCAAATTAACTAAAATTGAACTCAATTGGTGTCACAATTGCACTATCTAATGAGCTACCCATATGTAAGATCACTTATCATATTCAAATTAACCTTGAATTGAAGTGCTTGAGCTTAGGCCAAAAATAGATCTAAGCATAATATTAAAATCGAATCTAGATTCATGAAATTAAACCATAGCCATGAATCAATTTGAATTTTGTCGATTAAATCTTAATTGCTTGATTTTCTAATGCTTGGGAGGATAAAATTCTTCAAATTGAAGAGTTCTGGTATGAATTTCCCAAAATTGATTTTAGATTTGGATTTATCTTAAGAAAATGAGTGAAAAACAATCGTCCGTTCGCAAGTTATAAATGATCAATTTTGGTCTCCTAATTAAGGCTCAAAACGGCAATTCGCATTTTGACTCGATAAATCGCGAAATTAAATGTTCAAACAGATTTCGGATAGTCCCTAAACCAAATGTCAAAACAAGAACTACTCCTAATTATGACTAGAATAAAGGTAATTTCATTTTTGGTTGATTTAGAACCTAAAACGGAAAAATTCAAAAATCAAGGTTCTTAATCGAATTTTGTGAAATTTTTAACACAAAAGTCAAATTTGCATTAAAAGAAATGTATTTGTGAATTTTTTTATTTTTTATATTTTTTGGGTCAAATGTTTGACTAAAAGTCAACCATTTAGTTAGATTTTCCTAAAATGTTAATGTTTTGGTCAAATCTTTGAATTTTCAAGAAATTGATTTGACCAATGTGAAATTAAAACTAAATGGAATTTTTTGGGTAAAAAGTTAATTTTTTGACTCGGGGTTGACTTTTGGTTAAAGGATTGACCAAAAGTCAATCCAAAAGTCAACCGTTTAACTTTTTAGATTTTTCTTAAAAATGAGCTAAAAATTGCATAAAAAAGATAATGCAAAAGAAAGAAATGAAAAATGAGACATTTTGGTCGAGAGATAGGGCTTCATCACGATCAGAAACCCAAATCTTGATTTTTTACTTTTTAATGATGCGTCAACTAAAAATCATGTGTCAACAATAACATAGACATAAATGGTCCATTCCTACTAATAACGATGATCCGGACAATCTCAACAACCACATAATCATTTCTCACCTATTTCCAAACCTTATAGTCCAAACACATCATGAACAAACCATATAAAATTAGCCACATGAGTTTATCTACCTAGGATAGCTCCAACAACACAAAAACCGAATCTAAATTCGAGTAATGTAATGCAACGGCCTAGCCAACGTTTAGGAAATCTACTTACGAATAACTAAGACAAAGATGAGGGGTAGTCGGTGGTGGCTCGAGGCTCACGACACAGCAGTGGTGTGAGGACAGCAGGCGATAGAATGGCACAAGAATGACGACGATTGCAGTGGTGGTGAGGTGGCATGGTGGCAATTGGGCAAGCGGTGGTGCAACGGGGGAGCTGGCCGAGACAGAGGGAGAGAAAGAGAGGGAGAGGGGCAAGTGAGGGGAAGAGAGGAGAGGGGATCGGCCAAGTGAGGGAGAAAGTGAAGAAAAAAAGAGAACTTAAGAAAGAAGAAGGAAATGAGAAGATAGGTGTCCATAAAGCATTTAATGAAAGCTCTATTATTGTCCTTAGTCCATGATGGCTTCTTGGCTTGAATGGTGAGATTAAATCTCCACCACACATTTTGTCTAGTTACAATAATGTATCTAGTTACAAGAGAACTAGACTTGTTGCTCAAACTAGGTGGTCTCCTCCTAATGGGCGCCCTTTCCTCTTGATTGGCCTCAAATTTTGTCTCATCTCAATTAAATCTCAAGAAGCTAAATTGGTCTCATCTCTAGAGCCACTAAAGTCTATATAATTAACCATTGGGGTTTACCCCAGTGGCCACCCTTCCAACATAGAATGGGGGGTGGGGGTTCGAATCCACACCTTCTCAGGGTGGTTGGGGTGGGGACGAATTAGTTTCAGGTGTGGGTTTTGACTCCCACACCCTACAAGGAGGCAGGGCAAAAGTTTGAGAGCGAGAGTTAGAATAGAAATAGAGTAGGGCCGACCAAAAAAAAAAAGTCTATATAATTAAATTAGCAAATTTCTCCAATTAATGTACTAATGGACTCATCAATATCATTTCAATTGGATAAGAATGTTTTAATAACATCTACAATTGATACCTGAAATTGGACATGGGTTTATGGCTAAGTTTCGATTAGAAACAGTCTCAACGCGACCTACGCGAATTTGGGCGCCATTGGTGGAGCTCGCACGGCCAAACTTACTCTAAGTTTAACACTTTCAAGGTTTTACACATGACTTTTATTTGAGCTTGGTTGGTCCATGAAAAACTCTCGGTTGTCATTTAATCGAGTAAAATCAATTGACTTGCCTTGAATTTATAGTGGTTCGGAATCGGATTTGGGCTGTTCACAAATAGTACATTGACTGTACAGCGTCACCGGCGATTGGTACATACTCGAGCTGAATCGATCTATACCCATCCATTGATCGACTTGTGATGGCATGTGATCGTCCACAACAATCCTTATGGCCAAACAACCTTTTCCATGATCGATTACTCCGGTCTATCGCAACCCTCGATCCTGAATCATCTTGTCCCAATCAGCTAATTAGCTCATGAACAAATCCCAAAGATTGAGTCACAACCTATCCTTGTTACCGGCATACCGATCCTTAGTCCATTTCTTGTGGTCTATATAGGGATCCAAATTGAAGATGTCACAACTCTTCCCCACTAAAAGAAATTTCATCCTTGAAATTTAAAGACATACTTGATTCCTCAAATAAATGTGGATATTGGAGCCTCATTGAATCCTCACTTTCTCATGTTACTCCTTCCATATCATCATGTTGCCAAATAATCTTAACTAAGGGAATGGTTTTATTCCGCAGCACTTGCTCCTTTAACTTTGCGATCGGCACAAGTTTTTCAACATACAACACTCTGTCATCCACTTCAATCTCTTTGAAGTTTAGCACGTATGCTGGATCGGGTTCTTACTTTCTTAACATACATACGTGAAATATGTCATACACTTGAGCAATCTTTGTAAAGTGTCAACCTGTAGGCCAAATTCCCTACTCTTTCTAAAATCTTGAAGGGTCCTACATATCTTGGGCTTAGCTTATCTTTCTTAATGAAACACAATGTACCTCTCATAGGTGGCACCTTAAGGAAGACATGATCACCTACTTGAAATTATAAGGGTCTTTGTCATCTATCCGCGTAGCTTTTCTAGAGGCTTTGAGCAGTCCTAAGTCTTTTTCAAATCATTTTCACTGCGTCCACTAATATTTGGACTAACTCTAGGTTAGTGATCCTTCTTTCCCTGATCTCATTCCAACAAACTGGAGTTCTGCAAGCTCGTCCATACAAAGCTTTGAATGGTGCCATTCCGATACTCTACTAATAGTTGTTATTATGGGCGAATTCGACGAGATGTAACTGCTCTTCCCAACTTCCTTTAAAATCAAGTACACAAGCTCGTAGCATGTCTTCGAAAGTTTGAATCGTCCTTTCTGATTGGCCATCTGTTTATGGATGATAGGTTGTGCTATACTGAAGTTTCATTCCTATGGCCTTCTGAAGGCTCTTCCAAAATGCGGCAATGAACTTGGGATCTCTATCCAAAGTAATCGTCACTGGTACTCCATGAAGATGAATTATCTAAGGGACATAAAGTCTTGCATATTCTTCCAATGAGAAATCTTTTTGTATGGCCAAGAAATGGGCTCACTTGGTCAGCCTATCAACTATTACCTAAATAGAATCATGACCTCTTTGGCTCTTTGGAAGTCCCATGACAAAGTCCAATGTGATTTGCTTGCATTTCCATTCTAGGATTTCTAGTGGTTGAAGTAATCCAACAGGCTTGCAGTGTTATGCCTTTATTTGTTGACACATCAAACATTTGGCAATGTGCTAGGCGATATCAACTTTCATACCATTCCACCAATAATATTGTTGGACATTCCGGTATATCTTCAATCTACTTGAAGGTATGCTATAGTTGCTTTGGGGTGCTTCTGATAGGATTTCCTCCTTAAGTTCCGCATTGTTGGGTATGCACAATCGCCCATGGAATTTCAGTACTCCGTCTTCCATTACTTGGAAATTTAGCTTTTTCTTTTCCGAAGCTCCTCCTCAAATTTTCTAGAATTCAGGATCATTTTATTGCAATACTTTGATCTATGATTGCGTGAACGATTTCTAATTTGAGTTCCCTAAATTAGAAATCATACACGCAATCATAGATTCTTGCGCTGAAAGAACTAGAACGCCTCTGTCACTGGGTCAATCCCAAGTTGGGTATGATGTTAAAAGTTAATCGACATCAAATCCAAACTTTAAAAGACCACAGACGGAAACATGAAACTAGAGCTCAATGTCATCTCAAATGCGCACTGAATGTATTTTAACCTCAAGCGGATGGCAGCATACGTATTTGAGCCCCAACACATTCTAAAAATGGAACATGAAACATAGCACGACAAACATAAGGAACAAGAATCATAGTAGAGGACATTATCATGAACCTACTTCGGGCATGCGTAAGATATGAGAGAAACAGAAAGGTCAAACGCTTGCCAAGAAGTTGTTCAATTGGTCGAAATCTCACAATCAAGTTGGTTATGAGTTTCGCAAAAAAAGTATATGAACTGACTTCAAGTTGGAACCAACTAAAGCTTCTCGATGAGGTTCGAATGATATGTTGAAAATGAAATTTAAGCAACTTCTTCTAACGGAATGTCCTCTATTAGTCCTTTCTGAATAAATTTTACCAAAAAAAAAAAACTAGATAGATAATTAAGGGATTCATGACACCAACGAGTAAGAATTTTTCTAGTTATACCCGCTCTTCAAGAACATATAACTCCAGAAATTTCAACAATTTGTTTGAATGATACATATCATGACCGAATCCTGCGAATATTTCGATTCCACCAAACGATGTCACCATGGTTTCGATCCAATTAATTATTAATAAATCAATTTATGCAATTTGTGAGGGTTGTTTTAGCTAATCCGAGTCCTTGATAAATAAATAATATTTTTAACTCCATAGGTTTTGAATCGCATAAAACAGATCCGCTTTCTAAATGAATCTTGATTTGTAAGAATCCCCATCATGTCAACCTAACGATGAAGAAAACGACAGAGCAGCAATTTTGTGTCGATTGTCCGCCCCTATTTAAGTGAGCGAACTTTGCATTAGATGATCACCAGAACAAAGCTTGCTTCGAATTAAGCTAAAAAGATTTGTACTGCAAGAGATGGACTCTTGGCTTCAAATCCTTGTTCTCGTTGTGTGCATCACTCCGGCTGTGGTCGAGGGCAGAGTTCGGAACTACACATTCAATGTAAGTAATGACACAATGGAATGAAGTATTCCTCTGTAAAACTTGCTTGCTCGGACGGTAGCCCATGTAGTGATATGTGTTTATTCCTCTAATTGGCAGGTGGTAATGAAGAATACGACGAGGCTGTGTTCGAGCAAGCCCATCGTGACCGTGAATGGGATGTTCCCGGGACCCACTCTTTATGCTAGGGAAGACGACACCGTGCTCGTGAGGGTCTCCAACCGTGTCAAATACAATGTCACCATCCATTGGTAAGCTCAACCGAGCTCTAAATTAAACTACTATTTTTAGGAAATCGCACATTAATTTTGGTGTATATGCGGTTAGGCATGGTATTCGGCAGCTGAGGTCGGGGTGGGCCGACGGGCCGGCGTACATCACCCAATGCCCAATTCAGCCAGGCCAAAGCTACGTGTACAATTTCACCATCACGGGCCAACGGGGCACCCTCCTTTGGCATGCTCACATACTCTGGCTCAGGGCAACCCTGCACGGAGCCATTGTCATCTTGCCCAAGCGCGGTGTTCCATACCCCTTCCCTAAACCCCACAAGGAAGTTGTTGTCGTACTGGGTATGCTCGATTTCACTTCCAATCTACTTCGCTTGGTTGACAGCATATACTAGCAGAAGCCCTGAACCATTTTGGGGTTTGTGAATCAGGCGAATGGTGGAAATCTGATACAGAAGCTGTGATCAAGCAAGCCATCAAGTCCGGATTGGCACCAAATGTCTCCGATGCTCACACGATCAATGGCCATCCAGGGTCAATTTCCAATTGCCCTTCCCAGGGTAACAATCCATCGACAAACATTGCCATGAAAACATCGTCTGAATCTTGATGTCACGTTTTCATGGAATAGTTTAATTTAATGTTTCACTGAGTAGATGCTGACCATCTTTGTCTCTGATGTAAGGTGGATTTACATTGCCTGTCGAGAGTGGCAAGAGATACATGCTTCGAATCATCAATGCTGCACTCAATGAGGAGCTCTTCTTCAAGATCGCCGGGCACCAGCTGACCATCGTGGAGGTTGATGCCACCTACGTCAAGCCTTTCAAGACCGACACGATTGTGATCGCGCCTGGCCAAACCACCAACGCCCTCATCTCCGCTGACCAAAGCTCAGGCAAGTACTTGGTCGCAGCCTCCCCTTTTATGGACTCCCCGATCGCCGTGGACAACATGACCGCAACTGCCACATTACACTACTCTGGCACGCTCGCCGCGACTTCCACGACCCTCACCAAGACTCCCCCACAAAACGCCACCGCGGTGGCCAACAATTTCATTAACTCTCTCCGAAGCCTCAACTCGAAGATATACCCTGCCAAAGTCCCGCTTTCCGTTGATCACAACCTCCTTTTCACGGTTGGACTAGGAATCAACCCTTGCCCTTCGTGCAAGGCTGGCAACGGAAGCAGAGTCGTGGCAAGCATGAACAACGTGACGTTTGTGATGCCGACGACAGCCCTTCTCCAAGCACATTTCTTCAACATAAGTGGCGTCTTCACGAGCGATTTCCCCGGTAACCCGCCGACCACTTTTAACTACACAGGGTCACCGCCAACAAATTTGCGGACCACGAGTGGGACAAAGGTGTACCGGTTGCGTTATAACTCGACGGTCCAGCTCGTGTTACAAGATACTGGGATCATCGCCCCGGAGAACCACCCAATTCATCTTCATGGGTTCAATTTCTTCGCGGTCGGGAAGGGACTAGGAAATTATAATCCAAAAGTGGATCAGAAGAACTTCAATCTTGTTGATCCTGTTGAGAGGAACACAATAGGAGTACCGTCTGGGGGTTGGGTTGCGATCAGATTCAGAGCAGATAATCCCGGTACAATTCTAGTTTATCGACTATTATCGTTTAGTCTACAATCTATACTATAATTTTAACTACTCTGCAAGTTTTTCAGGACTCTGTTGTTGAAATTTTTTGCAGGCGTTTGGTTCATGCATTGTCATCTGGAAATTCACACAACCTGGGGACTCAAGATGGCCTTCTTGGTGGACAATGGGAAAGGCCCAAACGAGTCGCTTCGACCGCCTCCAAGCGATCTTCCGAAGTGTTGATCCACGAGGAGAAATTCTATAGTCAAGTATGCAGTAGCTCGAGATGAAGAGTGATGAGAAAAGAAAGTAGAGCCTGACCACAAAGGAAAAGGCTTATACAGGTGGTTTTAACCTAGTAAAATGAAGATCCGAATTGTTTCTTGAGCAGATGTAGGGAGAATATTGCTCAAGCACGTTTTAAAAGAATTCCTTGTTTTGATTGCAATATTCGTATTCCGTAGGAAATTTCTTTAATTAGAGAGGTGCTGCAATTTTAAAGAACAAGATTCTGCCATTTGCTAAGTTGCAAATTTCTGATAAGTTTCTCGCATTAGTGTGGACACGGAGACTGATCATCTTGGAAAAAGACTTGATGGTAGTAATTGAGGATGATGCATCAGAAATTTTATAGCTGTCCACTTTGAAAAAATAGAAGGCCATTGTAAAGCAGATAACTTTAATATGAAACAAGACTTGATAGTCGGAATACGATCACACGATCAAATTATATTGGGCATTCCATAACTCCGTCCGGGAAAAATGTGGCTCGACAATTTGGTGGAGTCCTTACGTTCTAACACTGACTTACGGTGGATACCTTTATAAAGCTAAGGTCTCCTCTCAATTCCCAACACACTTGTCCTAGATTGGAAAGGAAGATCTAATAAAAAGGAATAGACCAAAACCAAATTAATAGAATCCATTTATTGAATTATTCATGTGGCTGAGAGACCTCTTAGCTCAGGCATGGCAACGCAATTATTTGGAGCGTTCTCTGCCATTGAGCTATAATAGCCTATCGTCCAAGCTCCCACTGGGTCCGCTATGTCAAAAGGGAGTAAAACCACATCCCTCTCTTTTCCTTTCTAGCTCTCATATCGCAATTCAGGAGGGGCATGGGGATATCTAAACGGGATCCTATCAACTTATTCTATAAATTAAACAATATTTTCGTCTCCAAGTTGAACTCAATGTAACTCACCTCTTTTTGGGTGCAAAGCAATATCAAACCTAAATGTCCAACAAACATTAACTCTTCCAGAAAAGGAGGTGATCTAACCACACCTTCCAATACAACTACCTTGCTACGATTTCATCAAGTCACTAACCATGTCGTCAGCATCCCCCTCCTTGCAGTTAATGTAGCGACTTTAGGCACAGCCAACTTTCATAATGTGACGGGTGATGTGTGATTTAACTTCATCAAGTGTTTGTTTATCAAATTGTTAATTTAGGTGTTCTAAATCTCTATACTGATCTTGGATCGAATGTTTTTAATTATGTTGGATCGATGTTTTCTTACATCATGCTCTTAAGTTTTTCCTCATAAAGCCTACTGAGGTGCATTTACGTACCTTCAATTAAGCAATGGCACAAAGTTTCGTTCCTTTTATTACGAACCAAAAATAAATAAATAATTAAATATCAAGACCGCCCATTCAGATTTTGACTCGTCCCACACTATTATGTCATTTGCACAAAGTTTCATTTCTTTTATTACGATCTATAGAGAAAAAAAAATCAATATCAAGACCGCCCATTCGGATTTTGACTCGTCCCATACTATTACGTCATTTGTACCATTAGAGGTAATAGTAGCATATCAATAACTAGAACACCACTGGAGCCAATTTATACGGTTCTCGATGAGCACATGAAGTGTCGAGATTGAACCTAAGACTATAGCGACACCATGCCCCTCAAAGAATGAACTTATAACTTTATTAAGACGCGCATAATAACTATTTTGTTTCTCTATTTTTTTTTTCTATTCTTGGGAATAAATTTGGAACAGAATTCCATTTAGTAACACAATTTCATTTTTTTTTTTTATTTTCAAGATAAATTTGTGCTCAGAAATAGGTTTGAAACGGAAAGGAATTTTCTGGTTTTCTATATCTTCAACAAAACAAAAATGAAAGATAACTCCCCCCATGTGTTTTCCCATGAGAAGACCATCCTCCTCCTCCTTTTTCTTGAGACTCTTCCCATCCCAGACCCCTAGATTGGCCCTCGCCCCCGAGATCCCTCCGCCTCCACCTCCTTTGCCTAGCTCTCTTCCAACACCCACGCCCACACTGGCGCCTCTTCCCTCTCCTCCAGCACCTTCCTCTCCGGCTTCCACCACTCCCTCCCAAACAACCTCGTCATCTATGACCTCTCTAAGCTCCGCTCTGCCACCAACAACTGCCTCACCAAGCCCTGCTACTCCTCATCCTCCTCCTCCTCTTTCTCGCACTGCTCCCTCCATGGTAAGGACGTCGTCATCTTCCAACGCAAGTTCAAGCACAAGATCAACATGGGCCACCTCAAGGACCTCCCCAGGATGATCTGTCGAAGCCACCTGGTCAGCATTGCAAAGCTACTCGATGCCTCCATCTTTGGCGATAACATTTTTTTGGTCTACGAGTTTGTCAACAACGCTAGCCTATTCGTTGGCCTATGAAACCCTAAAATGCCCAATTTCCCAGTCCTCGAGACCTGAATATCGAGGATGCAGATCACCCCGCCAACGTCGCACACAGCCTCGATTACATCCACAACAACGCTGGCCTCAACATGATCATCATTCATAACCACATCAGGAGCAACAGCATCATGGTGACGAAGCCATCGTTCAAAGCCAAGATTTGCCACTTTGAGACCGCCCAGTTATGCGGCGGGGTAGACGAGAACAACGTGCTTTAGGAGCGGGCAGGTCTAGCAGAGGGCAGCGGCATTATCAAGGAGGGGGCCAAGATTTTATGTTGTAATAAAATGAATTTATGTTCCAAAACAAAAATTTTGTATCGTTATTAAACACAGTGAAATGCTGAGAAATTGGTTTAGGAAATAGAAATAGAAAATTATATTCCTAACCAAAAGTTGTTCCCAAAAATATAATGGTTATCATTCGCGCCTTTAGTATCTAGATAGATCTATGTGTAATTTTAATCTTTTGATGCATCACTTTGACTTTTTTTTCATCCTAAACACTTGAAAAGTGCACAAATATTACAATGTAAGTTCACATACAGATCTTTTAAAAAATCATAATTTGGCTAATATTTCAAAAATTTTGTGGCAAATCAAAAAAAGTACTATTCACTTAAGTAAACAATTGGGTGTGGAATTGAATTGTTATTCTAGGTCTTTCCTATTTGATATATTCCATAATTCCTATTGGTTTCTGGTTACTTGCATTTTTTGTTTTTTATCAGGCAAGCCGTCAACATTGCAAATACACTGTTTAGCCTGGGATTTCTGGTAGTTTATTGATATGATTAAGAGCTAGATTTCTGAGCTCGTGCCCTGATCATTAAAAAAAAACGATAAAAGTCTTTTGGTATTTCTTCCCTTTTTATCTTGCTTCTCTTATCCCACATCAGTTCCACATGCGGGACGCAATTTCTCAAGGACAAAGATGTACCTACTGAAATGACTATGTGTCCGACTACTCCCCAGATGTCAACATGTACTTAACCGAAATGAGTATGTGTCCGACTATTCCCCCACATGTTATGAAGACCCACGGACCCACAGAGAGATTGCAGCTCATTAGCCCACTATTGAGGATTTCCAAACCAGTCTTAAATCTTTTGACTAGGTTTGATAGACAAGACAAAAGTCAAGAGAGAATAAAATTTATCATATCTCATGTTGGGTTCCTATCTAAGAAATAATAAAATTAGATCGGATATAAGAGGAAATAGTCCGAATAAAATCATCTCATGGGATAGAATAAAGATGAATAAAATTTATTATGTATCCATGACGTAAAATTTATTTCTCATGAATAACAAATTTCTTTAGTTAGAAAAAATAAAATAATAATTAAATATAAAGTAATACTTAAATTCTAATATATAAATAAATAAATTCAAAAGAACTAATGGACAATTATCATTTTTTATCTATTTCTGTTTTTAATATATTTGAATTTATTTCCGCTTTATCATGTGTATTTGTATATATTTATAGTTATATAGTATATATATTTTTACATATTATATATTATTATAATTTATTATTTAATAAAAAATTATTAAGGAATGATGGAAGGGACTAAGAAAGAAATAGGAAAAATAGGAAAAATAATGTAAAAAATAAGTAAATAAAAATGAAGTAGAATAACCTCGATTTTAAATGAATAATTCAAAGTTGAAAGGAGTCTTTCTAATACACTTCGTCTCCTTCTTCTTCATATCTTAATTTCATGTTGAGGCTTCATGACTTTGTTCATGTCAAAACTCCTTTGTAACTCTCTAGTTCACATCAAGAGTCCACGAAAGCAGTAAAAAGAGTTGAAACTCTTCTTTTCGTAACTCTATTGTCGATGTTGAAATTTCATGAAAGTGGCGAGAGAATCAAAAAACTATACTTTTCAAAATCACCAAAGTGATGATCACGATTTCTCTTTTTTACTAGATTTTCCATTTGCTGGCTAATCTATCTTGTTAATATTGTTATAACCCATTAATATTTCTTGTCATTATTGAATATGTTCAAAATGTAGATCATTCAATAATTATGAATTGATTGATGGTGATTACATCCATCCATGCATTTGTGTTTTCTTTAGTAGTGAATCATAAGAAACTCTTACCATCTCCACTTGTACATTTTCAAGTTTATATATAAGAAGTGATTGGGTAACAGCCTTTAATCTATAAATATATATATATATATATATATATATGGTTGGACCTTAAAAAAGTGAATAACAAATAATTATAAATTGTTGTGATGTTCATTCGTTCAAGAATGTGTGGCTCACAACATGCGATAACTCTCACAGTACTCAAAAGATTATTATACTGGCAAAAACCTTTTATATATTAATAGTTCATACCAAACAATGAAATGATATGAAAAAATTGACGATTCACCATATAGTGAATAGGATATGATAAAATCTCTGAATTTTATATCATATCATATCCAATCCTCTACCCTAACTGGAAATCCTAACAACCAAACATATCTTATTAGGTTTTGTATATGATGTTCCAAACCTATCCGGCAACCCTTAACCATAAGCCCAAGACAATTACTAGAAAAGTCTTAAGCATTTGCACTTATACTAATTTAGTCATAAACTTTACAATTTGATCAATTAACCTAAACTTTTAGATATTTTGCCAACATAACCCATTTAGCCAGTTTTGGATGGAAATCACCGACATGGATGTCGACCTTCTAAAGTGGTACGGCCGGTGCTAAGGTGAACAACTATTGTAAACTTTTAATATTTTTTGCACTTTTATTATTTATTATTTTTTTATTTACTTTCTTTGTTTCTTCTCCTCTTCCTCCACCAATCATCAAGTCTTAGCAAGGCCAAGGACCAGTCACAAGCGACAATCGACAAATGTAGCCCTTTTCAAGATGTAGCGAGGGTAAGCCTCGCTCAAGGCGCCCATCACCAGCTTCAGCACTTACTAGATCTAATGAAGCTAGCCTCAGCCAAGGCTTAGTCGCCCCTCACTAGTTCTAAGCAAGGTCGAGCCTTGACTAAAGCTGGTAAGGCTGACCCTCATTAGCCTTTGGCAAGGCTAGACCTCATTGATTGTCACCTTTGGCCAATTGTTGGCCATCATCAAGGCTCAGCGGCCCATGGAGAAAGAATGAGGGAAAAAAAAAAAAAAGAAAAGAGAAGAAAAATATATAAAAAAATTAAAAAAATAATAATAAAATTGCAAAAATTACTTATATCAAGCACAAACCATGTTACATTAAACAATCGGTGTCCACATCAATGATTTCTAAACAAAATTAGCCGGACGGACTATATTGACAAATTATTAAAAGGTTTATGCCTTAATTAGTCAAATTAAAAAATTTATAATTGAATTAATACAAATGTAATCAGTTTTGATTTTTTTGATAATTTTTCCTTGGAAGCCCTATTAGGATTTGGGACAGTTCTGGTATCCTGTTAGTGCTGACTAGTGCCATCAAGATTCAAAGAGACGAGTCCTCGAAGTGGTGCAAACTATTTCTCATAATTGACTAGAAGTCTAGAATAGAATGAAGTTAAAAGGTACTTTGACTAATTCGCATCGCCAGAGTTTCGGAGCATACCCAAGAAAGAACTCCAGTGTCTCCCAAGCTAGATGATTGGTGCTTTTTGCACGCAAATATGGACGCCAAGAATAGATTTTATCCTATATTATTTTCCATCCACTGTATTGATTGAGTTTCGAGATTATGACACATTTCCAAATGCGACTTTTCTAAACAATATTATCTGGCTTTGTCTACGCGAGGGCTATTATATATATAATACCCTCCTATTTTTTTAGGGTTTCTTTGATTCCCAAGTATAATAAAATTCGACCAATTTTTGCATTGAGAATTTCAAATCAAGACCTACATCTTGAAACAATGGCAGGACCCAGTTGTACATAATAAGTAATATAATATGGAGCATGTTGAAACGAGGTGGAATAGCGTCGAATGCATTAATATAATTATTTAATGCATTTTATAATGTTTTTCTTCCTTATCCTCTTTGAGAAGACTATTAAAAAAATAGAATCCAAAAAAATTGTATATTGCCTAGAGAGATCAGGAGTCCTTCCGAGCTGATGTATAAAAACAAATTGCGGATCCCACTTGACCAAATATGCACGAAAGACGCAACACGGCCGAGAACATTCGAGGAAACTCTCGAACAATTTATATTTTCAGAAAAGAGGCGATACTGAGTGTCTGAGATAGGCAAAACCAAATAAATACCTTTCACAGCCTAGGAAAACCTAGTTAACATGAAAATATGTCCTGAAAAACAGCTAAACCAGAAACATGGTAAAGATACGAAATGGGCCAAAGAGTACAAGGAAGCGGGCGCCAAATAGATAAAGGCTCGAGGATTTACTTGTGACATCTTCAGATTTCTCTTCCTTAACAGAAAAATCAGTGCCCTTACCAGAAGCTCCTCATAGTATGCAAACGATGATGGATTTTGAGATTGAAACACCGTCAGGTTCCTTATTTCTGCCAAAGTACGGCACATTAAATGAGCTTTGTTGATTGATATGATGGGCTTGTCGAAAGTTATGGCTTGTCCACACAATAACGAGCCAAAACGACTTCCTACACTTGTCATTTCGAACCAGGCCTCCTAAACCATTCTAGAAGTTAGTCACGAAATCGCATTTGCCTCACATTTACATGCTTCAAAAGGTTGTCATATTGGTCCCGCTTTTTCGACGAGGCACGCAATGAGATCTCAATACTATTAAGGAAGAAAAATGAATTGTTATAGGCCGTAGAAAAAGTGAATAAAAGTAATAGAAGAAAGATAAAAAAGAGGCCATTCTAAAGGCATGCCAGGCCCATATCAACTACCTGCGCCAGCGCAAAGGCACATATTACTTTTCTCGCGATTTAAAAAGATAAGTGACCTTTAACGTTGGTGTGCCAGTTATTTATTTAGCTATATCATTATCGCATGACAGTGATACTAGGTGCATCAAGCCAATCAAAATTGAATATTTCAAAATGAAGCACCAAATAGGATGAGATACAGATCATTTGGATAATATGATTGGCCGATTGCATCACGTCAACTACGTAATCGACATACGATATAGTTTGTCCTATCTCTGATGTCTCTTACCTTAAATTCCACTTACCTTTACTTGGAAGAAAAAGTAATAATTGAACGGCAAGGACAACTTTCTGATAACTTCATTGATAAGCACCCGTGCTTGGCCTTACCTAATTTAAGTTAACGCTATGTTTTTTTGGTAAGGTAAATTTTTTTTGGTAAGGAAGTTAAGGCTATGTTTGTTTAACGGAAAATGAATAATTTGAAAATATTTTTCTATAATGATTGATTGTATCTTTGAATAATTAGTCGATAATTTTTTTCATTATTAATAACAATTTATATCTAAATATCTTCGTGGACGATGAACATATTTTGTTTTATTCATATTTGTAATCAACAAAAGCTGTTTTATGAAAAAAAAAAAAAGTTTCTAATTCATTCATTTTTTTCGTGAAATAAACACATTTTAAAATTAGAATCTAACACATGTAGGTTCACGGGACTGATTAAATTTTACTCGTGATTTGTGTTAAACTTTGTTTCAAAAGAAGAAAAAAATTACTCGTAAAATACATGAAAAACTAAAAATAATAGAATTACAGAACATCATGAGTCATGCGAAATTACTATGTTGATAGCTCAAAAGCAGTGCTACTGTTAAATCAAAAGTGACAACAAAAAAATAAAGTGTGGATCTTACAAAAAGTAAACATTTTATCAAGAAACTCTACAGCACCTCGTAATCTTTTTACTATTCAACTTTTTGTATTTTGTATTGATTTGAGTGCATTTCCAAAATAAGAATCCACAGGAATGTGAGTTTAGAGGAACATTGAAATCATTAGAAATCCTCAAGAGAACATCATCGTATCATTCCCATTTCACCCATTCATTAAAAACAACATATTAAAAAAAAAAAAAAAAACATGGTAGTTTTAGGGTTAGGTGAAAGAACGAATATAAATTTATATAGATAAAGAAAATTTGTCCGAAATATAATATGAAAGTTATCGAAAAACTCTCAAAGGGCCACATCATGTGATTACTATTCATCTCGCAATCACTTTAATATATACACAACTAATAAAAAAACTTGTGTTTTGCAGCGAGTTTCGTCTTTTCCTTAAAATTTGTATTCACAGATGCTTAATGAAAAAATATCACACCGATCTTTCTCCTCATTCATTTTATCCACATTGCTGATAAGAAAAATTTACTATATTTTGTTTGCATCATGCAAGAGAATTAAGTTGTACGCATGTCGGGAAAGATAGACTCTCCTTCTTAAGAACACGGAGTATTTTTTATATCCTTTTTCCTTATTAGAAGGTAATTTGATCTATCCCAAATTAACAAAATTATCTATAAAATTGAGTTGACAAATATGTCCTTGTTATCAAATTATGTCTAGACCATACCATAATATATGATCAACATAACCGAATTTACACATTTCTTTTTTTCAAAGTAGATATCAAAAGTAAAGATCATTTTCATAAAAATTTCAATTACACAATAAAATCAATTGAAAGGAAATTATTACTTAATTCATAAATTAAACTCTACTCAAAATTCCTTATTAAAAACTTTATCCGATTCATTCTTAATGAGATAATAGATGGCAAAAGAAAGGAAAATAGAGAAGAAAGAGTAAATCAAAAGGCTAACCTTGCCTCGCAATACATGCCGATCATATTAAAACCCTCCTTTATATTATAATAAAAGACAGAGATATATGGTCAATAAGAGTTTGACCATGACTGTCCACGTGCTGGTAATTAAGATTGTTATAAACAAATAAATCTTTCTCACATAAATAAAACTATTCAAATTGTTTAGGAAGTTTCGATCATTTCCAACAAATTGGGGTGCGATTGGTTATCTTTCTATTTCTAGAAACAATTTCTATTCAAAAATTATTTTTTCCATTTTTGTTCTTAGGAATAAAATAGTAGATTTTTTTTTTTTTTACTTCTGTTTTCTATTTCAAATCTATTCGTTGGTTATTTTTCTATTTTGGGAAATAGAAAAATTAACTAACGTTACCAAATAAATTTTTATTCTTTTTTTTGTTTCAGAAAATAAAAGAACAGAAAAATAATAAATAAATTAAGGAGATAGTTACCAAATAAATCCTAAGCTACAGATAGTAGTAATTGGAGAGATTGTGTCGGGACAAGTGTAATTACAACAAGTTCACACCCTGTGCTTGTGGGGCATGGAGCTTAACAATATAATACATAGTAGTAATCTAAAGTGCCCATTGGTTCTCCAGCTACTTGCAAAGGGCCTCGAATTCAAAACTAAATGTTTTCAAGAATGAGTACACAAAATGTTTCTTGTACGAAGTGAGCCTTATTAATAGGGACTAGTACTCATGGGCAACACAAAATTGTTCAAACCGTTAAATGATTAGTTCGGTTCAGTTTGGTTCATGTTAGAGCTACTAATTTTCTAACTCAGTTTTAGCGGGCCCAATTCGGTATGGCAACTCAATATATACAAAACGGATTAAAGTTAGTTAAGAAAAAATGAAATCCAGGAAAACGGACCATGATTGATTGCTTTAATCACCAATATTTTAACCCATTTAGCCTAACAACATTGCTTTTGAACTTCAAGACTACCTTTTTAAAAAGTGATTCACGAAGCATACCAAAGCTATTTTGCGGTTTTATCTGGTTTTGACTTTTTACGAAAGCATATTATACTAGCCATGAACTTCTTTTAAACACAATTATGGTGAAATTATCAAAAAAAAGTCCTAAAAATATTACAATTATATCAATTCAATCCTAAACAATTTAATTTTGTCAATTTAGTTATAAACTGTTTGACAATTTGCTAATTCAATTCATCCGCCCAATTTTGACTAAAAATCGCTGATGTAGACATTGGCCGTCATACTTGGCAACACCAACGCTAACGATAACAATTTTTATAATTTTATGAATACTTTCTCTTTTTTTCTTTTTTATTTTTTGTTTTGTCATTGTAGCCAATGACCAATGCTAGTGTCTGGGTTGGCAAGGGTCAAGCACCACGAACCATGGGTGAGGCCCAACCTTGCCAAATTCATCAAGTTCATACTTCGCTCAGCCCCTAAGGGAGGCTCAAGCCCTTGCTAATAGCTAGGCAGGACAAGACATTGCCGAATCTATTGGCGAGGTCGACCTCATCGACCACAATGAAAAAAAAAAAAGGCAAAAAAGAGAAAATAATCAAATAATCAAAAAAAAATTTAAAAAAAAAATTAAAAATTATCTACCTTAGCGCTAACAACGCCATGTAGGACTGTTGGTATCCACATCAGCTATTTCTAGCCAAAATTGGCCAGATTAACTAAATTGAAAAATTACTAAAAGTTTTAAGAAGAAGTTAGCCAAATGAAAAGGTTAAGAATGAATTAACATAATCGTCATAGGTTTAAAACTTTTTTGTAGTTTTCCCACACAATTACCATTTATCTATTTTTTTAATTTGATGTAAGTTTCATTTTCACTTCACCTAAATATTATGAATTATTGAGAGTGTAGATTTTGAATTTTTTTTCATGAAATTAATGCTCCTTCCAAATTAGTTTAGTGAATTTAATCTCATGAAGTTTCAAAAAAATGAAGAGAAAATACTTGAAGAACAAAAAAAATGGTTTTCTTCGGCGTGCAAAAGTGATTTGGTTTGATTTGGTTCAGTTCTTAATCACAACACGGATTGGTTGGGCTTCACTTTCCTTTAGACCATATCCATGCAGTTTAATTTGATTCGCAACACATACAGCACTGCGCTTACTCGTAAGTAGTAGTCACATCAATAAATAGGTAGGCGACAAAAAATAAAAATGAACTTAAAACTAAAAAGAGCAGGAGGTTTAAAGCATGGGCAAGGAAGGTTCTTTCGATTATTGGCGCTTCTTGTTCTACTTGTACTTAGGGGTAAGGAAAAGAGTTGGATTAGACTAGAAACTATCTAGGAGCCGGCGGCCGGCGGGCAATCGGCAGTGGCTCTGGGCGGTTGGAGGTGGCCACAGCAAGAGAGAGGAACAAAAGAAAAATAAAAAAGAAAATTGGCTTATTTCAAGAAATTGTTCCCGAGAACAAGAAGCAACTTTTTTTTGTTTCTTGATTCTACTCCAAAACTATTCCCGGAATGAAAAAATAGAGAAATTGTTTATGGGAACAAATGTTTTACCAAACGGATTTCTATTCTTTTTTTGTTCCAGGAAACATAAGAACAGAAATCCAGAGTAATAGAAATGTTACCATACAGACCTTAGTTGTCTTAAAAAAAATGGCGAATGACATACCTTTCGTTGACGGTCCAAATCGTCCATGTGAAGAATGTCTTATCGGAAAATAGTATCGAAAATCAAATCAAGTTGGAAAAGCCAAAAGAGCAAAAAAAAACCTACGGAACTAATTAGGGGTGTGCATAGTCGAGGCGGGCAGTTCCCGACCTAGAACCGGGAACCGCCTGCTAAGGACCAGTTCCGAAAAAATGGAACCGAGATCCACCGTTTGTTGCATGGATCCACCCAGGAACCAGACCGACGGTCCGGTCCAGTTCCCGGGTGGATCCATGGAACCGATCTTGACGCGAAACAATTTTGGTTTTCAATATAGAACGACTACGTGACATCAAAGCAAGCCAAAGAAAGAAAAACCAAATTTAAGTACGTGGACATGCGAACGGCGGAAGAAGTAAATGCAACAAATTTACAAATACGATCTGCACATGCAGAGCGCTATGCCGAGTGATGTCTACATACATGTATCTTCTTGAAATAATAGACTTAACACAGATGAAGATTACTGCTTGGGAGTTGACTCAAAGCGGTCCCCAAGCTCCAAAATCAAGCATTTCGGAAACAAGCGGTTCCTCGCCTATGATTCCAACAAGAATCAAGAATTGCACATCATGGGTGGGGAGAAAGGAAAGAACTTTTGCAGCAAGTGAGAACCTGCAAAATAGGGTTTGGGCGATCGCAACAGAACTGCTCCACCTCCAGAATCGCATTCGTGCCTCTTCTCTCACTCCAAACAGCACCCCAACACATCTCCTTCACCCAAAAAAAAAAAAAAAAAAAAAACCCCCCATTTGAGAATTCGATCTAGGATGCAAAATAGAACCAAGGAAATTAGGCTCCGCGAGAGAGAGAGAGAGAGAGAGAGAGAGAGAGAGAGAGAGAGAGAGAGGGTGCAACACATCTCCTTCACCCAAAAAAAAAAGCCCATTTGAGAATTCGATCCAGGACACAAAATAGAACCAAGGAAATTAGGCTCCGAGAGAGAGAGAGAGAGAGTGCAGGAAGTAGTCGTAAGCACCGATGGTGAGGAAGTGGTCGTAGGCAGTGATGGAGGCGCAGTGACCAGTTCAGGATCTGCTGGCGTCAGTCGTCATGGCTGTAGAGGCTGCAACAGCATCGAATTGCTGGCGGAGGGGGCCCAGAGCGAGGGGGAAGTAGTCGTAGGCACCGACAGTGAGGAAGTGGTCGTAGGCAACGATGGAGGCGCAGCGACCGGTTCGAGATCTGCTGGCATCGGTCGTCGCGGCTATAAGGGCTGCAAATGCGTTGAATTGCCGGCGGAAGGGGGCCCAGAGCGAGGGGGCGAACAGCAGAGGCGGAGGAGCAATGGCTGTGGCGGGTGGCGGCCTGCGCGAGGGGGCAGACAGCAGCGGCGGAAGAGCAGCAATGGCGGCGTCGACGCTCGGGGAGGAATTAAAATGGCGATAGGATTAGGAGGAACCGAGGAAGAGACAGAGAGAGAACCGAAAACGAAGGGAGTGAGATGAGATCTAGGGTTTCTTTTAGTAATTTTTTTTTAATATTAAAAAGGTTCCGGTCCGATCCGAGTGGGTGGGCGAGCGGATCCGCCCATGGAACCGAGAACCGGACCGGTTCCCTTAAGAACCGTCGGTTCCAGGCGATTCCGGTCCGATTCTGAGCGGTCCGGGCGATTCCCGGGTAGTTTGCACACCCCTAAAGCTAACACATACAAACATTAGTGACCTTATTGAGGTGGGATCACTCGGACAAAAATGGTACATGTTAATTTTGTGGATGATTTAACCAGAAAAACATGGATATATTTCCTAAGATAAAAATTTGAAACTTTTGACAAATTCAACGAATTTAAATTTTATGCTGAAAAGCTTAGAAGGTTTAATCTAAAGACGTTGAGATCAGATAGAGGGGAAGGATTCACCTCAACTGAATTTGACAAATACTAATACAATTCATAGAGTGGAACATCAATTGACTACCAAGTATGCTAAAATGAAATAGCGAAAAAAAAAAAAGAATAGGAAAATTTTTTAAATGGTAAGAAGTATGCTAAAAGCAAAAAACATTACCCAAGAAGTCTATGGCAGAAACCATTCTGCTTGTTGTATTTGTGCTAAAGATGTGTCCAACAAGGAGTGTTCTTAGAAGAGCCCTAGAAGAGGCTTAGTGGTAATAAGCTAGATGTTTCATTCTTAAGACTATTTAAGGATGTGGCATAACCCCATTACTAGACAAACCAAGAAAAAAGTTAGATGACAAAATTAGAAGTGCATCTTCATCAATTATAGTGACATGAGTAAAGGTTATAAGTTGTATGATCCAATTATTAAAAAGTTGATTATTAGCCAGGATGTCCAAGTTTTTTAAGATAAAGCTTGGGACTAGAACCAAAAGAATGATAAAAAAAGTATCATCATCGAAGATGAATCATTGGTGGAAGAGACAAAAAAACCTTCAATTGAAGATCCACCATCTTTGCTAGTAGTTCACTTTCTTCATGAAGGGCAACTTCAGAAACATTGCTATGTCGTTAACAACGATTGCAAGAGATGCCAACAAAATTCAAGGATAATATGGTCACAAGAAATAATGATAGTGATAGTGATAGAATCATTAATGAAGCTATGCTAAATTTTTATTTATTTGCATAATGTGACCCCATATGCTATGATGATGCAATAGCAACTCCAAGCATTGAATGAAGGAATCCGCTATGTTGAAAAGAATGTCACATGGGAGCTAACTTGTCACGTCCCAAACCCCGAGACACGTGAACAACCCGCCATGGTCATGCAAATGCGACATTCCCAAGTAGTGTCGCCGACCCCATTCATTTATCATGCGCATGCGGAACGTAATATATAACCCTTGACAAAAACCCATAGGATAGGAAAGCAAGAAATCAACTCATTCATAAACAAACATTTTCATAGGTAAACAACATTCCAGAGTTTACATATATGCCAAAAATGGTAAGCTTACAAAAAGGGATCAGTTCACCAAAAAGAAGGAACGGTCCTAAGACTACTAGTCAGACACGCTCTTCGATCCCACTTCAGACTGAATAGCCTCCGGGGGTTCTGCCATCTACGGTCCTAAAATTTTGGCTTGTCTCAACAAGTTCAACCCCCTAAACCCCTATTAGAAAGAAAATACGCCCAAGGGTGGCCTAGCCATATCACACAGAAGACTTACCTCGCCTTATTTCCTTCCTATAGGTTAGTTTAGCTCAAATCACTAAATCACGGGTAGTCATAAGAACTTAAACAATTGGAACGCAATCGCTTTCATATCATCAATAACCACACTCAGCACACGTTCCAATTTTCATTTATCACCACACATGAACATAGCCTACTCGCAGTTCGGTTATCTATTGGCATATAGCTAGGCATCGTCTCCCCACCGTGGAGCACGGCTTTGTCACTACGTCGATGGCGTTCCCGAATGAGCATGGGCTCAGAATCTACTGCGACCCACATCCGTTGTAAGGGGCATCCCATATAGGGGCAAGTCCAACTCAACAGCCCAAGACGATCTCCTCTTAATTATCACACAACAATTCATATTCGAACTAGGACACTTTGCATTTCACTCAATGCTTCCACTTAAAATAGTGATCCCGGCCATTTTTCTTCATATTAAAAATATTTCATAAATTATTCACGTATGTGGGGGCACGTTAATTTCGAACCAGAAAACCAATACATTACTTTTTCAAACCCCACTATTTAATATAATCTTAAAATCCAATTTTGGTATCAAAACCCAACATTTGGATTTTTTGAATAAAATCCATATTTTTCACAATCAACACTCAATTTACAATATCCAATCATCAAATTAAAAATATGAATACACAGCAACAATCAGCACGAAATTCTGAGAAAATAAGGTCCCGAAATAATTTTCGGAATTTATTAAATAATTAATTTTATTCCGAAAATTAATTAAATAATAATATTTTAATAAATTCGAAATATAATATATTATTAAATAATATAATCATTTCGAAATACATATATAATTCAAAATTATATTTAAGTCCAATCATCATTAAACTAACATAACTATCCAATTAACTTTAATTAAACACACCCTAAACTAATCACACTTCTTAATCTAATCCACACCTAATTAAACTAATCTAACAACCTAAGCTTACTTAGCTTAAACTAAGAACACCCTAAGCATCATTAACCCTCTAATCAAGGTTTAATGAGCTAAACTCACCGAAATCGCTTTCCGACGAGTCTCCGGCGAAGAGGACGATGAGGCCATCGACAAATCTCCTCGGGGCGACACCAAAGGAGGCCGGGAAGAGCCCGGAAACACTCCTCAAAGATCCAACTAGGGTTGGAACTCTAGTGGCTACTCGAGCTCGGACGAAGGAGCTCTGGTCACCAGTTAAGCGCGGGACCGACGGAAACGGGCGGCGGCAACTCGGGTGGTGGCTAGCAGAGGCTCCGGTAGTCCTCCGACGAACCTGGCGACGGCAAGCAGCGGCTCGTGACTCCAGACGACGACGTTAGGCGGTGGACGACGTCTCGGACGGGCTGACGAGGGCGGCGTGCTGACCGATGAGCGAGCAAGCGAATGGCGGTGACGGCGACGGCACCGGCGACGACGAGCGGACGGAGGGGGCGGCATCGGGGCTGGCTGTCACACGGTTGCAGCTCCTCTCTCTCCTCCTTTCAAAATTCCAAGAAGCCAAGGTTAAAGATGGAGTTGATGGGTGAAGTGATGTCCCACCTTTCCAAAAGCCAATATCCACCCTCCACTTGTCAAGATCCTAGCCACACAAGCACTTGTGATGTCACACTCCACTATCTCAATCTCCCACAACATTATTCCAATGGGTGCAATTTCTTTTTCCGCCGAGGCATGAAATCTTGTACATTAATTTCTTCAATTCCATTCAATTCTCTTCTAATTGAGTCGAATTAAAGTCCATAAATTAATCCAATGTTCCTAATAAGATTTGTGACATAACAGGATTTTCAATTTCACGGTTAATTTCACTCTGGCATGATATTAGCGCGTCTTAACCAACCGGGTAGCTTTTAGAAATTTTTGTGCATTTGACCTGTGGTTGATCATTTCAAGCCACAATGTACATCTCCGACACATTGGCAACTCTCGGTTGTCATGGTAATCTCAAGGTTTTAAATACGGACACAGGGTACCCAATCGACAAAAAAGCCAGTCCAGTGCCGACCGACAAGAATAGTGCGATCTGGTGGAATCACCCACACTTGATCACATGCCTCTGTCGAGTCGACCTATCTCCTGTCTCTAATCGATTTTTAACTATGCCGTAATGACCCTTGCAGATTAGCTCGGTCGAAAGGGCACTTCCTAATCAAATTCTCGTGTCTGATGCATTAGAATTTTTTAATGGCTTCACCTGATAGACTAGTTTTCACATAAGTGGCCTACTCAAGGAAAAGAACTATATGTGCAAAGATGAAATGCCCATCTCAATTTACTGAAAATAGAATTAGAAAATCAGGATGTCACATAACTTCTCTACAACCTGATAAGAAGCCCATTGGCATCAAGTGGGTGTACAAGATGATGTACAAGCATGATGCTTAGGTGGACCATTACAAAGCCAAACTGGTCTTAAAAGGCTATAAGCAAAAGCTGGGTATTGATTATTTTGAAGTACTTGCACCAATGGCTGGAATGGATGCCATTCAAATGATCATAGTCTCGCAGCTTAGAACCTTTGGAAGATCCATCCATTGGATGTGAAATTGGTGTTTTTTCAGTGGTTCCTTGAAGAGCAAGTGTATGTGGAGCAACCACAAGATTATGTGAAGAAAAGGCATGAAAACCAAGTTTGTACACTGAAGAAGGCCTTCTATGGATTAAAGCAAACACCTCGAGCTTGGTGCATAAGAATCGACATGTACCTATTATAGCATGATTTTCAAAAGTGCTCTTATGAGCATACATTGTATATTAATTCATGTACTTGCGATGATATAATAACTATATGCTTTTAGGTTGGTGAATTGATATTTACAAGGAGCTATGCAAAAATGTTTATTCAATTCAGGAAGGCTATGACTAGCCAGCTCAACATGACAAATTTAGAATTGACGTCTTTTTTTATAGGTCTAGAAGTGAAGTAGACAAATAATGATTTATTTAGTTCACATGAAAAATATACTAGTGATATTTTGAAGTGATTAAAGATGGAATCACTCAGACCAATTCGTTCTCTCGTACTAGAACTGTTCGGGCTAAAGAAAGAAAGAACCAGTGAATTAGTAAATCCCACTTATTTCAAAAGCATTTATGCAGTTTAAGATATTTTAGCTTTTACTAGGCCAAATATTACTAATGGTGTGGAAATTATTAGTCGATTTTTGGAGAAACTGTACCAATTGCATTTGCAAACATCACAAAGAATATGGTGGTATGTCAATGGAACTCGTGATCATGAAATTTAATATTCTTACACAATTATGTTATTTCAGTGGGGGTACAAGGACAGCGATTTGGCTAATGATACTCAAACTTAAAAGAGTACTTCCCGAAACACTTTCTTTCTCCGATCAAGAGTAATTTTTTGGTCCTCAAAAAACACATTGTTGCTCTCTCGATAGCAGCATAGCGTAAGCTTTGGCAAACAATTTGGCTTCATAAGATACTTTGTGAATTGATGCATAAATCGGCTATTACATTAATCAAGAATCTTGTTTTTCGTGATAGGAGCAAACATATTGACACCAAGTGTTACTATATTCATGAGAAAGTCAAAAATGATGAGATTGAGCTAGATTTATGTAGATCAAAGATCACAATGCATATATTTTGACGAAAATATTGAAGGTGGATTCGTTCAAAAAATTAAAGATGATGCTTGGTGTTGTGGATTTTGGGAAATCAATTTTAAGGGAGGGTATCGAAATAATGGTAAAATTGTTTTTGTTTTTGTGAAAATGCCCCGAATCAATATATAATTATTTTATTATATTTTATTGCAAAATAACATATTGTGTTTTCTTCATTATAAGGTATGCGGGCTGTTTTGTTTCTTCAAAAAATGTTGGTGACGTTTGTGTGCATTCAGCTTCTATACAAAGCCGTAAAGTTGAGAGATTGCGAGTACCAAGCCGCAAAGAGAAGGCATTCTCAATAAGTTCTCCCTCCAATTTTTTTAACTATCATTTCAAATTTTCAAAATTTATCTTATTGTTTTGGTTCCGACATTGTCTCTAAAGCTTGAAAGATAAGACTCTTTTCCTTCATGATGCTCAATCCTTCCTCCATGCTTGTACCGGAACCTCAAACAACTAGCTAGCATCTGTCTATTCCTTATATCCGTACTTTTTTTAACAAAATTATCAAACTTGTCCTGCCAAAAAGAGATATTGAGGATAAAAGCCCGTGGATATAACTTTTTAAAGGATACTGAGACGAAGTTGAATTCATCCCTTAGTTCAAATGTGATCATAATGTGATTAGATTTTTGTGTACTGCAAGGAGCCACGAATTAATGGGAACTTAACTAGCCAGGATTATTAAATTGCTTGAAATATGAAATGTGAGGAAAATTTGTTGAGGTGCACTTATTAGAGTGTTTAGAGAATAAGCCCCACATCAGAAAATGAAAGTGGTGTGGAACTACTAATATATCTGAGTTGATCCCTAACTAATATGCTTAGACTATTGAGGGAAAGTGCGTCTAATTAGATACCTTGATAAACTCAGACTTGGACTTGTTCCCAGTGATCTCCCTAATTGAAGATATTGGAAAAGTATATCCAACTATAGAAACTTTGATAGACTCGGATTTGGACTTGTTTCTTGTGACTTCCCGAGTGAAGATATTGGTATTTTGTTGCATTATCCAGACAAGCGGCAAATTATGTTATGCTATTAACTTGGCTGGGCCAAGGTGACCAAGTAGGAGAGTCCGAAGGAGAGATGATGTTCCTGCCAAATTTGGCCGGTCTAAGAAAGAGATTTACGTTGAGGTAATGTTGGTGCAAAAGGACACTTGAATTAAGGGTAGAAGGTCTAAAGGAGCAAGCTCACAAGTGAGTGGTGATTTTTTCAGGTGCACATATGAGAGTGTTAAGTGAGGACTAAGGGTAATTGGTTCTCGGTCTGATACGGTCCTACCTCGGAACTGGGAACCGAATCGAGGGGATTGGTTCCTAGTTTCCAAAATCAAAGACCGAACTAGAGGTCCCTAGAATTGGACCGATTAGACTGCTCGATAATCAGACTCAACTGGTCGAATTCAAATGAGAGAATACCTCAAACTCCAGTTCCACTTTAAGAAATCGGAAACCGAACAGGCACTCTTAAGAACCGGACTGAACCGGTTCAAGCAATTTCCAATTTGGTCAATCCATGTTGCTCATCTCTAGTAAGTCCCATAAGAAAGAACATACAATGTTGAATAATGAACGTCTTAATTTGCTCATAACTTTTCGGTTTAAATGTTCATATGAAAGTGGGTGAGTTAACTATGTTAATGTTATCGAACTCATTGACTTATGATTATATAGGACACAGGCATCATAGTTCTTCTAGCAAGCCTGAGCATCGCATTGGCTGGAACGGAAGCAACTCATTATCATCATCGCGTTATTTAACACAAGAAGTCAAATTCAACGAAATTAACAAGAAATAGTAGATTTATAAAGAGAAGTCAACTCTGTCCCCGTTTTCCCCTGCTGCCAGGACAATGTCAACTGGAATACATTATTTAGTACTGTTTAACGAAGTTGTCCCCCTAATTAACAGAAAACCTCGTAGCCTTATTTAGTTTACGTAAGTTATTGCAATTTTAGATGGCATCGCTGCATCAAGGGCGTTTGATTTGATTAAGATTGTCATTTTGCAACTTTTTAAGGTCATCATCATGGACTTCGTTTTGAGGCCCTTGTCTCCTTCATATTTTGATCTTTTACGACACGAAGCAAAATAGAAATAAAAATAAAACCAAAAGGTAAAGAAAAACCGACAAGGAATGCATTCCAAAGGAGATGTGCTGTAGAAATTTTAGTTGTGCCAACCCCTGCTAAATTAAACTTTCGTGTCGGCAGACTAATGCCATATCATAGGTTTGTCTATGATCAAGAGGCTCCTTGGCTTTAGAAAGACTATAGCTTTCATGTGCCAAGAATAGTAAAACTAGATGTTTGTTGGTGAATGAAGTATCGGATCCGCAATACTAATTAAGAATGTAAATTTTTAAAATTCAAACACGAAATTAGTTTTGTTTCAAAAGTGCATAATCACTTTATAGAAAGGTTACTGCTTTACTCCACCGATAATTTAGCAAAAGCGCCCGATAGAAAGATATAACCAAAGATTCATGGAAATTTTTAAAAGACCATCCTCATATTTTGCACCAAAACCACTTTGTATCCTCTTTTTCTTGGAGACTACTATTTCATTTTGTTGTTATTAGACTTTAGGGTTGCGAACGATAACATTTCTGTTCCATGAAACAATTTCTTTTTAAAAAAAGTTTTTTTTTTTTTATTTCTACTTCCCAAAATAAGAATGTGTTTGATGCGACTCATGAAAAGAATAAGAACGCATTTGACCACCACTGCCCATCACCGCTGCCGCCACTGACCACCAACCACGATGAGCGATGGCGACAATAGGCGGTCGGCAGTCAACAGTTGATGGCAACGACGGTCAGCGGTCAACGGTCAACAATCAGTGATCCGTGGCCGGTTGAAGGAAATGACAATCGGCAATGGGTGGTTATGGCAGAGGGGGGCGACAGTTAGCTGACGGACAGCCACCCACGGGGAACGACAAGGACGAAGAGAAAAGAAAAAGAGAAAATAAAAAAAAATGACTTATTTTTAGAAATTATTCCCAAGAACAAAAAGTTACTTTTTTATACTTCTTATTTCTATTACAAATCTATTCTCTAGCTATTTTTTTCTATTTCGAGGAACAGAAAAATTAGTCAACGTTACTAAACCGATTTCTATTTTATTTTATTTTTTTGGAGAGCCAAAAAAAAAAATAGAGGAACAAAAACGTTTCCATGCGCCCCTAAGGTGCTCGTCACATCGGCCAATGTCGTGGCTTTATTTATGAAGTGGCCATATTTTCCTAGAGAGGGGGTGGCCAGGGTAGCGGGGGGATGGTCGGCGGTGACGCGTGGTAATGCATGAGAGATGTCAGGAGCTGTGGTCGGTAGCAGGGTTTTGTGAATCTAGCATTTGGCGATGTGGGAGTAGGAGTTTGTGTTTGGTGATCTTGAATTAGGGTTTCTTCGGCTTTCGGCTTTATCAAGAAGTGGGTCTTTGGAATTTTTTGTCGCAAGATTTTGCCTAGTAAGTAGAAGTGGTAACTCGACGAACAGGCTAGGGTCTACCAGGTTTTTCTAACATCATGAAGTACGTACGATATTTCTTGGAGTATTGGGAACGACCATCCACAAAGAATACATGACATGGGGTACGTTGAAGTTACTCCTTGTTGCGATTAGACTCTCTCACTGTTGGCAATCTCATTGACCTATCAATGTTTTATTTATCTTTTTTGTCGATATTTATAAAGAGTTGACCAAATGATCATCTTAGCATCTGCGACAGTTGGCCCCGAACTTAGTGAAGGCTGAGGATTTCGATGAATTGAATATGGTTGGTGTGGTTTAATGTGCACATGATTGTCGTTCGAAAGTGACGTCTCTCTTTTTTTTATACAAAATGTGATAATATAAAATAAAAGAAGGGATAAAAAAATCCGCCAATTATTGATCTTTTTTTCTTTTCAAATATGTTATTGTTTCAAAAGAACATGACTTGATCAAAGTAATTGAGAAAAAAAAAATTGAAATTGTACATTCTTCATTATGCTTTTAGAGTTTTCTTTTAATTCGTTCATTCAACCAAAAATTCTATGCATACACAATATACTTATCAAAATACGGCCAAAAAGCACTAAATTGATATATCCGTGCCAAATTTATTCCAAAGAATCTTTCGTCACATAAAATCTCAAATTCTTATGCCTTTGTCAAATATATTTTCCGTTAACAATAATCCAATATCCCTTGTTAAATCATTGACATTGAATTACATGTGACAAAAAAACTCACATAATCTCATGTGACTCGCATCTGACATGGAAATTTAACATAATTAGGTCTTCTAACAATCTCATTTTGGAGAAGTTAGATTTGAAGAAAATAATTTGAGATTAGAAAATCTACTAGTTTTTCCCTAAAAGCCCCCTCACGTTTCAAAAATCTGCTAAAATACCTAATTTACCCTAATTTTGCCCTAAGATTTTGATCGATTGTCACGCGCGTGCCAATTTGGAAAATTTTATAATGTGAAAATTAGTTTGTGATAAATCTTGTGACATGAAAGTTATTTTATGATAAATGCAACACAAATTTATCAGTTTAGTAATTTTTTGTCTTAAACATAACGAACTTAGTTTTCTTTCATTAGATGGCCAAACTAAAAGACGATTGCCCTACTAGAGGGAGAATATACCCTTAACAAGGGCAGTTGCAAAGGAGTGCGACAAATTTATGTTGGTCTTCACATGGCCAAACCGAACTATTAATTAAGAATTTGTATGGTTGACTAAAGGCATTAGGTTATTATACATCATATCAGTCAACATCGACAATTTTCTACAAGCTCTTTAATTAAGAGAAGTAAAAGATTTGATTTCTCGCACCTTTTAGCAAAAAGGGTTTGAATTGTCAAAGAGATAAATATATATTTAATTCGTTTCTCTTTGTGTAAATGCCATCATGAGTTGGCATAAGTTCAATAAATCTCCGAGGTAATATTAGGAGAAAATTAAAGTAGATCACTTGAAAAGAACTCTTTAGATAGACTATACTAAATTCCACGGGTTGGAAAGAGTTTCGTCATCTAATGTACCTTACTTAGCATGAACACAATTAAATACGATTAGACTATAACGTGAAATAGGATCGTAAGCAATATCACCATTTGACCTAAATTATATTCGCTCCCCAGCGAAGGTGGTTTTTTTTTTTTTTTGGGGGCGGAAGGGAAGTGGGGGGGGGAGGGGGGAGAGAGAGTACATGATCATGCTTCACATAATGTTTCTCAAAAAATGCTTTATTATAGACTGAGTAAGGTTTCTAACATGGGCTATTTCAGTTAAAGCCATGCTTGCCCATTTTGGAGTTTAATCTAATGTTTATTTTCTTTCATGTGGGTCATCGCCACTTTAGGTTTTACTCGCATCAAAATGGCGACTCCATTTTGCACTTTGATGACTTGTTTCATGCTTCACTTAAATGAGGGTTTGTGGAGGGTATCATCTTCATAGTCAACTTTGTCGAGTTAATTAGTGGATCAAACCAACCACTAATTGCATCTTTTGATCGAAAGCTCAAGTTGTCGTTTCCTATCCGAAGGCCTATAAGTTCTTAGTTGAATTTAAGATGCGCTGGGCCCCTGATTGATGAGAAAGAATCATGACCGAGAAGCTCTCACAGATTCCTGAGGAAGAATAGGGTCAAGCAATGGTGGAAATTTTAAGTTTTTTTTTTTTTTGTTAATACCCTAAAAAATCTTAGAATAATATATTTATGACAAATTTATCTCAAACTAATTTTTTTGCTGTCAAAAATCCCAGACTAGTATACATTTGATAAAATTGCCCCAAACTGATACATTTATGAAAAATTTACCCTTTATTAATTTCCGTTGAAAGTTACTATCAAATTACTGAATTGAATACCACATGACAGTTAACTAATATATCAATTTGAGATTTTACTATTTGTTTGTTGTAATTATGCCATTTTTGTAGGTTTGATGTTATTAATCCACTTTATATATTTGTTATGAATATACCGGTTTAAGATTTTTTGTTGTCAAACAAATTGTTTAGGATAAAATTATCACACATATACAAGTTTTGGATTTTTTTATGGTCATCTGGAGTAAATTCATCACAGATGTACTAGTTTGAGATTTTTCATGGTTAAAAAATTATTTTTGAATAAATTTATCATAAATGTACCAATTTGAGGTATTTCAAGATATTAACCCTTTTTTTTTCGGTTTGGCTATTGATTGGGGTGTAGTTCAAGTGGCTAATTAGAGTTAAGGTTGACAATTCCTATTAGCGTTTCATGATTATCTTGTTTCAAATGCGTGTTAATTTCGATTAATAGAAAATACCATTATTTTGCGACAAAAAAATACCATTATTTCGAGTTTAGATATTAAAATGAGTGAATTACGATGCAAGCATCTTAATTCTTGTCAATAGAGTTGAATGTAGTGTGTTATATTATAGTCAGATTTTCTCTCAATATTTGATGTTTTGTCTCGCTGTGTGCAACGGGTTGTGTCCAATATTGCTAATCCTAATTATACTGTGAGTCCTAAGCTTGATCTTGACACTCCTCTCATGTTTATTTTGTTCATTATTTTAACCCAAACAAATGAAAAAATGAATTCTCCAATTTTTAGATGCTTCACACTTCACCATTAATCAAAAGGGGTGGGCAGCCCTCAAGAACCCCACCCTTTTCTCTTTATCGTTTCTCTTCCTCATAACCTTTTTCAGGATCCTTGGGAATCAGTTCCCAATTTGTAAGGCATAATAACGGTGTATATCTTGTCAAATTCAAATTCAAATTCAAATTGTCGTAACTCAAAAATATTCGAAACTCATCACGACCGATTGAGCTTTATTTTCTCACAATCCAATGAGCATTGATCTCATGAAAACCGGTTCATCAAATAATTGTCAAAACCCTCATCCACCTCCATCTCCTCCCCCACCTTCAGTGATTGGAATCATTTCTCTTCTCAACTTGTCTGTCTGTCTTGTTTTTTTTCTTTTTTCTTTTTTTTCTTTTTTTTTGGGGTGTTGCCATATCAGTTTGTCTCTGTCTTAATTCACCTAAACTTCAGCACTTTCCTTCACTACGGTCGAGATCAAATTGTTAATTGGTTCCTTCATCTTTTACCAACAGAGCCAACATGTACCTTCTTTGTCAATTGGCCCATCCCACGATGTCCTTTTCGATTGTCACAGTTGATTGGGCATCTCTTTCAATTATTATATGAATTAATTCGACATTAACTTATTATTTTCCTTTTTGTTTTCAGCATCTGCGCCCACACACCATCCCCCACCAATCACAATACAACATGTTTGACCTCTCTCTTTCGCCTTCTCTCTCTCTCCCCTTCCCTCCCCCTCAATTCTGTTCTCTCCTTTAGGCACCTTCGCAGGCGCTTGCTCCATTGAGAGGTTGATAGCTAGATCCTCCTCAAGGGAGGTCGCATTCTCGTGTTCACCTCCGGGGGGTTAGCTCTCTCAGTTCTTGGCTTTTGCTTTCGAGTCTCAATAAGCTTCAAAAAGAAAGAAAAGAGAAAGAAAAAAAAAAGTGAGGGAGCACAATACTTTTCTCACTTTACTTCAATCCCTACATAATCACTCCCTTTTCCTCGCTGTTTCTTTCTCTCTGCTGGGTCCTCTCTGTTTTCTTGATTTTCTCTCCACTGGTTTTTTTCTCATAACTTTTGGGTCTTCTGTCCAGAAGGACGTGGCCTGCTGAACTTCGCTTTGGAAGCTTCAAGTTTTGAAATTGGCATCACATTTTGAATCCACCTCGCGAAATCTGATATGGGTCTCGCTTTTCTTGCATGATTCTCGTGCCTACTGCGCTCTTTGGATCTGATAGGGAAGTCTAGGGTTTATATCAATAGTCAAAACAGAGGCGTCGCTTTTTCTTTTTTTCCTTTTGTTTCTGGAATTTCCCTTGGGTTTTGGAAAGTTGGCTCTTTTCTAGATTCTCAAATTTATGCTTAACAGCGAAAGGGGACCTTAGATTCCCTTTCAAAATGCTCCTTTGATTTCCCATCTTCATTTTCCTCTTAAAAGCTTCCCCTGTGCTTCTCTCTCTGCATTAACCAATATCTGTTTCTCCCTCTTTGAACTTTCTAAATGAGGGAATCGGTATTGGTCTGCGACATTGAGTAGCCTTCTGCACCTCAATTTCCTGCTTTCCCGATGCTTTTAGCTTCACGCGAGATGAATCGGGGAATCGAAATCCTATCACCGTACCTCCAGAATTCGAACTGGTTGTTCCAGGAGAGCAAGGGGACGAAATGGACCCCCGAGGAGAACAAGAAGTTCGAGAACTTGTTGGCGGTGTTCGATAAAGACACGCCGGATAGGTGGGTGAAAGTGGCGGCTTTGATCCCTGGGAAGACGGTGGGCGATGTGATGAAGCAGTATAGGGAATTGGAGGAAGATGTGAGTGATATCGAAGCCGGGCTTATTCCGATTCCAGGATATCGAGGCAACTCCTTCACATTGGAGTGGATCAATAGTAACAATGGTTCTGATGGGTTGAAGCAATTGTACAGTACCGTTGGAAAGAGAGGCACTTCAACAAAACCCTCTGATCAGGAGAGAAAGAAAGGTGTTCCGTGGACTGAAGAAGAGCACAGGTAACTGTTGAGCCTTCGCAATCATATTGCCTTTTCAATTGAAATATATGCTTTGTTAATCATTGAATCAAGGTCTGGAGATAGTCACAAAGTCTGAAATTTGGTGTTGTTGCTTGTTTTGGACTATCTCACCTAAAATTCTAGCTGCTGAATCATGCTCTTTCCACTTAATTTGCGAGTTTGCATCTTTTTCCAACTTTGCAAGAACGTAAATGCATATGATTTGAATCCCTCAGGGTTATTCCGAATGCATTTTCGCCTGTCAGGTTAAACCTCTTCAGATGGATGGATCCGAAATGCTGTGAAGCGCTTTCGTGTTTCTGCTACAGCTGGATGTTAGCATGAAACCTGTAAAATATTTCAAGATTGTACATTTGACATACACAGAGCTCTGGTTTACTGAAATTTTTAACATGTCCACATGTATATTTCAAGCATTAAATGTAAGTGCGGCTTGTGATGTTGATCTGGTGATGATCCCGCAGGCAATTTTTGATGGGTCTTAAGAAGTACGGGAAAGGGGATTGGAGAAACATCTCGCGCTACTTCGTGACTACTAGGACTCCGACGCAGGTAGCCAGTCATGCCCAAAAATACTTCATCAGACAGGGTACGGGAGGCAAGGACAAGCGGAGATCCAGCATTCATGACATCACAACGGTTCATCTCCCAGATAGTGACCCGCCTTCGCCAGTCAAAAGGCAATCCGCCTCTCCTGACAATTCTTCCACGATCACGAAGCTACCGGTACAAGCACAGCCACATGATCATCATCCGGAGATCGAAGAGATGAGCACAGATATCTTGTGCTGGAACAACCGGTTGAATGGAGGGTTAGCGACGGCATATGAGCAAGTAGGCGTTGATGCTGCCTTAGGACCATTTTGCGGGATTTCTTCCTACGGGAACAAGTTGCACGAGCAGAGATTCCTCATGGGTGGACTTCACGGTGCCCAGTTCGATCCTTATTTCCAGATGCAGCCTATGCACTATCAGTGAAAGTGCCTCAGTGGGATTTTTGCGAAAAATTGTGGAGGTTAATGGATGTATGGGGATCATTCAGCAACACCTGGTCTCTAATCCAAGAGTGCTGTCTCTTTAAGGGGTTTATGTGTGAATACATTTGATGAGAAGGTCTTAAGTTCTAGGTCATAGTGAGGGGAGAATGTCCGAAAAAAGCATTTAGTTCCCATTGCCATCAGATGTCCAGATTCTGAACCCACTTGAATATAACTGGATGCTTATTTCCTCAAAAACATTGCGATTTGTGGTTATCTGTATCGGGCTTTTAGCGAGCATCGCTCGCAAAATGAGCTTGTCCACCGTGCCAGCTATCGAACCTTTTGTACGTGCTCAAAAGTCAAAATTAGCAAAGTAAAAGCTAAATCTTTGAAAGCTTTCTACTGAAAGTTTCACCAGTCCATGGAAGATTCTGTTACAGGCTGTAGGAATCGGATGATTACACGAACTCGGTCGCGGTTCACACCAAGTTAACTCTGATTACTTTTGGCTAATGATGCTGGCTAAACTAGCAACCCTAATGCTTTATTTTCTAGCTAGAGGTCAAAAGAAGAATTCAGTGTGTAAGTCCCAGCGCATGTTCAGTTCGATATTCTGTGAAAAAACCGATAGCTTTAGCGGAGAATCTTACAAACAGAACCTTAAAACTGCTCTTCCTCTTTCCCTTTCTCAGAGCATGGTAATTTTCTTGGTCTTTCACCTGAGCTTAAGCCAGCCCCACGCCTTCCATCTGGTGTATGACGAATTTACCCTTTCACAGTAAGATCATCAAGTGCTGACTGAACTTAAATTCGAAAGCATTGACTTTGACTATTCCAATAACATGAAACTACACTTTCTCGTGCAAAAAGTTTTGAATACGTGTACTAGTTCATATAATTCCATAATTCAAGTAAAGTACGAATTAAAATGAATATTGAGATACTTCTGTTCAAGAAGATAGTATTATAATCTTTAACACGTTGATTATATAATACAATAGAGGGATTGTACATTAAAAATTATAAATTCTCTCGAATAAGGTAAAGAATAAATGCTCATCGTCCACAAAATTCAAACAGATTAGTAAATTCTTTGCTCGCAAACGTTGCTTAAACTCTACCCTTTTTCATGGGCGCACGAGCTGCTGTTATAATATTATGTGAAAAAGTCACAAGTTTCCACACTCCAATGTTTTACCTGCTTATCCCACTGATTTTTGTTGAGAACGGGGAAGAATAATTTACAATGTCAAAGGGGGCAGAGATTGTTGGGTGACCTGGATCTTTTGTGCAGGCTCTTTTGGGTTAGTCATCTGAGCAATAATCATTAGTAAAAAGTTTCAGAGGACCACATGACATGCTTATAATAATGTCGTGTCTCGGTTCTCTAAATCCTGTGCTGCTTTGTTGATTGCCTAATGGCCAATGGGGACTGCTCTGGCTCTGAACAGTCTTTGTGCAGAACACAGTGAGACTTGGCCCCCACTTATTTTGGAAAAAAAATGGGGAAATGTGTATTACTGATTCCATCATCATGAATTGCGTGCATTATTCACCCGAAAACCAGTAGACGTCTACATTTCTTCCTCAAGTTTTTTTTAAAAGAAATCATTAACTGGCAAAGAAATCTTAAGTAGCAATTCTTGAGTAAAAGTTGGCCTATGAAATGATATTCTAGTTGGGGTTTCATCCTTCTCTCTCTCTCTCAACAAACATTCTCATCTTCCAAAAACGCTTCCCTCTTTTGAAGCTTCCCTATAGACTCTCAGATTCAATTTTTGAAATTGAAAGCCTACTTAGTCTTTAACTTTCCTTTTCTTTGATTTGACTGTCTTTTCGTTGCTCTACAAATTTGTTTTGCGAGTTTGTATATGTGAATAAATTTCTATGGCTAATTTTGGGTGAACGTGGAGATCAGTTCGGCCATTCATCCAATCAACAGCCACCGACGAGGATGTCCATAACATGACTCCACAACCTCTTTGAATTAGAGTGCTCTCCTCACCTGATATTTGGAGGTTTTACTTTCCTAAATTAGATTTAGGTCTAGATCTAGGAATTCCTTATAAGTATTTAATCTGTATTTTTTTATGTCTCTGCACAGTAATGGTGATAAGGATGTTGAACCTAGATACGTATCACAAGTGGTTGCAAATGGAGTGAGGATCTCGGCATGCTAATCACTAAAACTAGTAATCAACCGTCAAATACTTATGATAAGAGAGCTATTCTTAAAGGATGAGAGTTTGTTTTTAGTTGTATTGTACTTTGTTATTCGCATTATGGGATTTGCTTTGTTCATAAGTTATTTGAGATTTACTAAAGCTTAAAAGCTTTCTATGTACATCTCGAGTATTATTTTAAAAAATGAAGGGAATCTTTCATTTGACAAAAACAAAAAAGATGATATTCTGATTGATTCGTCATTCTCAAAGGAAATCAACTAAATTGAACTCCTCAAAGAAGCACCAATTTCACTTTCTAAATCTAGCTATTCCGACCCTTCCCGCATCTTCCTGGTAGCTATTGTTTGGCACTAGATTATTGCTAGCTTTTTGCAAACTTGGTTGAAAAGGATGCTGACCCCCCATTTGTTTGCACAAAATTATTTCCGGTCCCACCCACTTACACAACCAACTCTCCATCAAACATGAGCAAATTTTTGGGGAAAAAAAAAGTTTTCATCAACTTTAAATTTTTCTTTTCCGGTGAATGACAAAAACGCCCACTTTTCCCTTTTCTCAATGGAGCAGCTTTTTCCATGCAAGTTGCATAGGCAAAAGCACTTTTGTCTACTTTATACTTAAATTTTAATAATATTTTCCTTGGTTTTTATTTAGGACCACAAACCCGTTTTCCATATCCTACGATTTATCATTAGAGGAATGAGCAAACATGCCCGTTCAATTACGGAACTTGCCTTACTTGATCGATATTGATTTATACAAGAACTAGATAAGTTTCTAGGTAAAAAAGTTAAAATCGACCTACGCCAATTGAATTCCTAAATTTATATTGTGAACCATTGATTCTCCTAAAAAATTAACATTTCTCGACTAGAGTCATTTTTTAGCTCTTTTTTTTTTCTAACTTCGTTTAAGGAAAATTTAGATATGTGTGAAAAATGGGTTTTGAATCAAGAAAGTCTAGAAAATTCATCAATGCTTTAACCTTACACCTTTGACAGAGTAGGTTTTAGATTCTTTATATGAAATCTACCTACTCGAGAACCGATCATTCTTTATATGATTTCATTTCCTCTTAAATTTCTCTTCAACATTTGATTGATTTCATTATGCTCCTTTATTAAATAAGAGCACAAGGAAAAGACCGAAAAGAAAAGGTTGGTGATTAGGTGAAGCTCCGAGGTTGGACCCCAGAAATCTGACGAAAATCTCAGGCAAGGGCTTTAGAAACATGCCAAGACTAAAAAGAAAAAAAATTGAGAACCGGAGGAAGTGGCATGCTTCTGGCCAATAAGAAGCGCCAAACCTTTGGCATTTTCAGATAAAAGAAAATGAAAAACTCCCAGTGGGTTACATTCTTATAAAAGTTATTTGGTGAAAAGTGGCTGTTGGGAAATACCAAACAAGAGCACTAATTAATGCTGGCATGGGATTTGATGTGAGTGCTTAGTATGTTGGGTTGTGTACTGGAGGTGCTATTCCTTGTCATGGGATTTTGTTTGATGGTGGCAATTTTTTTTTTTTTTTTATGACTTTCATGAGAGAGTTCGTAGAATGCCATTTGTTTCAAACACAGATCTTGAAGTGTTATTATTTAAAAAAAAAAAAAATAGTACTTTAGAGTTTACCTAGTCGCATCATGCTCTTTCCCGATGCTTTAGATAGCTATTTTTTTCAAGCTAAATAAATAAGTAAATGACTTGAAAGCCCTCACTGATCAATCTCCAAGCTACCTCTCAAATTAGTCACGTTATTATGATTCCCTTAAGATTCCCATAGAATTTATCAAGATACTAGTTTTTTTTTTTCCTTTCATTCTCAAAGTAAGAAAAAAGGGCAAAGAGACGTCAAGCATCAGTGATTTTCCGAATGATTTTTCTTTTCTAGCCTTCAACCCACAAACACTTTGAAGTTTAGGTAGATCAAGTTATATCAATCACTAATCGGTCGATTTATCTTTATAGGACCAACACAGATTTGGTTTATATTGAATTAGATTTATATTGATTAAGAAACGAAACTAGCACGACACAAATTTGGTTTCCAATTTCATCAAGATTCAAGTGTATACCACCCTATGTAGGACCACTCAACTCAGATTTTGTTCGCATCTTCCCTCCTCTGGGAGGTCAGTAAGCTATCTCACAGTCCTTGGGCTTAGGATTGAGCAAAACAGCCCGAAAGCTCTAAACGGAGCCGCCCGAATAGGCCCAAGTCGGGATTTCGGGTAGGTCCTGGCCTTCAAGACAGAGACGCTCACTCCTGAAATGGCCAGAATTTTTCTAATATAAATTTTAAAAAAAAAAAAAATGAAATTTACATTATTTATATTGGAAAGACCTTTTTTTTTTTTGGTCGGTATATTGGAAACACTTTATTAGACTCATAAATTAGTTAATAATATATATTTATATATATAGAAAAGCATTCTTTGAAACCGAAAATATACCTACAAATTTATATTATTTTAAAAAAAAGAAAAAGACCATTCAGGTTAGGCCCAGGCATCCTAATCTACTTCAACGCGAGTCATTTAAATTTGGGCCGAGGCCCTGCTTGGCCTATGCTTACCTTTACTTGCGCTTAACTATCCAGGCAGCCTTCCTTGGCATAAGTGAACAATGAGAAAATTATCCAAAAAGATTCTAAACTTATTGTACAGTGATCAATTAAATAACAAAAACTTTCAATTATGTCTATTTAGTTTTAAACATTTCAATAATGTCAATTTAGTCTGGATCTTTTGACGATTTATCAATTTAGTTCTAAATATTTTGACAATTTATCAATGTAGTTTTTTCGATCAATTATCCATAGGAAAAATTCCGAATAAGAGCCCGAAGTCCTCTTATTTTCTCAAATAATGACCTAAAATTGATATTGTTTTAAATAAGGGCCCAAAGTGACTAAATCATCTCAAACAAGGACTTGAAATGGTACTTATTTCAAATAAGAGTTTAAAGTTGCTATATCAATTTAACAAAAAGGCCTAACTTCTCTAGTCGAAAGGCATTTTCATCTTCTAATTTTTTTTTTATTTTCTTTTCTGTTTTTCCCTCCATTGACCATGGTGAAGGTCATCGAACTTAGGCAAAGGCTACCCTTGCCAACGTCGAGCGATGGTCATCCTCGCTTGCGCGGGCAAGGGTTGCCCTCGTTGGATCTGGTGAGGGTTACCCCCATTGGCGTCAAGCAAGCACATTCCTTACCAGATCGGGCAAGGACAACCCTCACCCTCACTTGACACCGACGAAGGCAGCCCTCGCTTGAGGCCGGCGGAGGACAAGATGCAATGATGGCCAAGGGAGGGAAGAGGAAGAAAGAAAGAAAAAAAATGAAAAGAAAAAATAGGAAAGAAAAAAATTTAAAAAAAAATTAAAAATATAGTTACAATTTTTTTACTAAAACACCCCTTCTTCGATAGTCGGAATAGTCATCCGCCAGCCAAAGCTACTTCATAGCCTTATTTAAGATGATTTGACGACTTCAGGCCCTTCTTTGAAACAATATCTACTTTAGGTTTTTATTTGAAAAAACAAAAGCACTTCAGACTTTTAAAAAAAAAATCCTCATTCATATAATAAGTCTAGGTCAAAATTGGTAAAATTTCAAAAAGTTTTGGACTAAATTGACACAATTTAAAAGTTTAAAACTATATCGATATGACTGAAAGATTTATAACTAAGTTGGCCATTGTATAATAAGTTTATGACTTTTTTACAATTATCCTAGTAAACCATCACAGTTGGGCAAAAAAACAAGGGCTTAAGCTATTGCTCAATCCACAATGATCCAGGCTGACGAATATCGCAGGATTACTCTGCTGGTCTATTGCATTCATATATTTTTTCTAGTGTGAGATGTTTTTATTTCTAGTCCGATTTCTCCTTGTCGTGCCGGAATCTCTATGCTTTTATTATTATTTTTTAATTAGACACCAGTGCAGAGACCTGACTATCCTAAAATTTATAGAACACTTTGCAAATCTAATGATTCGACAAATCTAGCCCTTTAATCTTTACATATGACCCTACTTGGAACATTTGATACACGCTGTCGTGCGACCTTTTCCCCCACGCATCAAATTTCTACTTGAAAAACTAAAATGATCTCATCGATGTGGCGTTCCTTCTTATTCAAACGCAAGATCATTCTCATGACGGGGTCTGGAAACATATTCTAATATATAATTCGGCTTCTTGCGTTGTTCTATTCTTCTTGAGGCCCTAAAGAAGTTTCGCTCTCCCAAGTTGCAAGTATGACGGGCTCAGATATTATGGGCTCAAAAGGATTCGACGTCTTCAACTATTGAAACCGTCGCTCTCATGAGGCAACAATGTGATTTATTATATGTTCTTCACTTAATAGGACTCTGATTTTCATAACAATTACTTTTTTTTTCATCGATCGTGTTTCTTCTCCAACATGATTGTAGGGACAAGATATGCTGTTCCCCCATTACAATACATGTCCACCCAATCGTAAATCTTATCATACCTAATTAAAATCCCACAAAACCCATACATACAAATCCCTTTTCTCGTCCTCGTCTTACTAGCTCGATCTCCTCATGCCTGGCGCCAACCCTCCTCAATCGTTCCCACTGGCGAAATCACCACAACCTATCGCCATTGCCTCCTTAGCAACTCCCCCCTTCTTTTCCTTACACCCTGCTCATTCTTTGTTTTCTTATTTTTGGCTCTTGGCAACGCTTCCACGGCCGCCAGGATCTCAACGTCACCAGGGAGGCTGCTGACTAGGGCTGGCCAGGAACAATGGATGTTGACAGAGGTGCAAGGTGGCTGTAAGGTGGCTTGTGGGTGACGATGTGAATAGAGAGCCTGCTGGCGACGACGTTCATGTGTGACAGGCCAACACCTGAGATTGTGACCGTGCGGCACTTAGACTCCAAAGGTTTCTTTCACTCTCACTGGAATCTCCTAAGCTCAACCTTCCCTTCCAACAATTCCTCGATCGCTCACTTGGCCCACCTGGAACATAGAGTGAAACTCTAAAGAGAAGAATGTTTTGGGAGAGAATGTTTTATTATTTCTTATCATGTTAAATATGGGATGATATAAATGAGGGAAATAGGACCCCAATTTATATACATAAGTCACATAATACCGCTAGAAATATTTTATAGTACTTACAAAAACACTAGACCCTTAAAAACTTCAAGGTTTGCTCAATCATCTTGGCCACCTTCACAACCTACTGTGCCTTGAAAACCTCTCGTTTTTTACATTCTCCTCTGCCCAATTGAGCGATGCCCTTGAATCCTTTCCCTTAAATTATAGGCTCTTCTGCCGTATCCCATGTGGTTTAGCCTTTCTTTTCTTGACTTCACGATTCGCAGAGCTCTTGAACCCCAACTCACTTAACAAGCGATTCTTCCCTCGGCTTGGCCATCTCAGTGTTGCTCAACATGTCCCTTGCTTCCGGAAAGAATAGATCGGCATCCCTTTTTGAGCTGGCATGGACGCCACCATCTCCACCTTTGCCCTCTCCAAAGGTTATGGTGTTGCCCTCGACAGGCCTCAGGCTTCCCTCAGCCTTCGCTCACAAGTTCTATCCCGGAGATGGTCATGGTAACTTCTAATTTATTATGAGCCCAAACAATGGATTCAAGAAACCGAATAACAAAGAATTGATTTAGAAGAACATTAAAAAAAAAAAAAATTATCCCATATAATAAGTAGAAGTATAATGACATCAACCTATAAATCATCTACCCTTATTAATTACAACAATCCTCTATGGGGGCATTAGAACCAAACCAAAAAACTGAACCAAAACCGAAACCGAAATCAAACCGAAATTTCGTGCATTTTTTATTTTGTTTAGATAACCGAAACGTAATCATCCTTTTTTCTAGTTCGGTCCCGTTTGCTTAACCAAGTCGAACCATAATTCTCAATAAAACTTAAACACCCAACTTAAAATCTTTGTTCTTTCTCAAAATTTATTCAGTTAGGTTCCAATAAGCAAGCCAAAAATAGAAAATCGAAAAATGAAACCGAACCAAACCAAACCCAATTAAAGTTTTAGTTTGGTTCATATTCAACTCGGGTCGGATTCGATTTGGTTCGGTTCAGATTCGCATCCTATCTGTTCAGTTCAAATTGGGTTTTTAAGAAAACCAAAGCAAACCAAACCGTTGACACCCCTTTCCTCTATAATACAAATCCATAATTCCCCTAGGAATATTTTATAGTTCAAGGAAGCCCTAAATCCTTAGAAGTTTCTGTTGGATATATTGTTAATATAGTCCAAAAATAATATGTTCATACAAGCCCAATAGGTAAAACCATGGTTATTTGGGTCCATATGGGCTAGAGCCCAATAACTTGCATATAAAAACTCTAGGGTTCCCCTATGCTGGAGGTAACACTGTTAAGCGTTCCAAACTTGACGTCTCTTGGTATAATATTTCAAGCAACCGCTTCTTCTCTCTCAAACCCATTGAAAGTGCTAGTATGAACACCTAGAGGGGGGTGAACAGGTGTAAAAACAGATTTTGCAAAATGCAGTGAAAACATTTACTTTTAACCTTAGTCTGAATAACACCAGACTTTTGAAATTGAGTCTGAATAGCAACAGACTTTGAGCGAGATCAGACTTTAACAATTAAATAGAATTACGAACAAAATAAAGAGATTCAAGGAAGATAATAAGAACACAAGGTTTATAGTGATTCGGCTTAATCCAAGCCTACGTCCACTCTCCCACGCTAACAACCTTCTTGGCTAGATTCCACTATGCAATCAATAAGAGATTACAATTTTGAGTGCAAACACTTAGTAATAGATCACACTATCTCACTAAGTCACTCTTTTGGTATTTTTCTCGAGATCACAAACGTTTAAGCTCACAAGAGACAAGTGTATGATCGAAGTTGCTCAGACTTTGGAATTATAAATTCTACGCTCCGTCTCTTACTTGCTCATCGGTCCTTCATCTCCTTAAATACTCCTCCACTTCCAAACTAGCCGTTGGACAGCATCTTGAGGATCGTCTTCCAATATACCCATTGGACAGCTCTGTATCTAGAAGACTTGGTAGCCGTTGAGTGACAAAAGTAAAATCCCAAATTAATTCTGATCGCCCATACAAACGAAATCTTGGTTTCCATAAGTAAAGCTTCTTCGTATAAAAAGTTCTTGTCTTCAAGATTTAATTGTCAATCAATTAGATTGAGTCAATCAAGCCAATCTTGATGTGGAATCCAAACCAGATCATTAGCCGTTATAACTTCAGGGCTTGTGTTATGTTCTATCGAATCTGGATGTAAAGTCTGAGAGCAATAGACTTTACAATCTGAGTCTGAGTGCGATAGACTTTGCAATCTGAGTCTGAACAAATTCTGTTTCTGAACAGATTTAGCTTTAAGGTCTGTACCCAGTTCAGCTTCAGCATAGAGTCCGTCTTCTGATTCTTCCAAGTATAGACTTTCAGCATAGAGTCTGTCTTCTAGTTCTTCATTCACGTTCAGTCTGGAATTTGTCAAAGTGTGTAAACTTCTGATATAGAACAGACTTTGACATAGAAGTCTGGAAATCTTTAAAATATACTTTGGACATGTGTTACGTTCAGTCTTCTGGCCGTCTTCAGACTTTGACAATATCCTCAACATGTTCAATCATCTGCATGTTCTATTACTTAACCATTAAACACGTTAGTAGCCTTTTATTTATTTTGTCATCTTCAAAACATCATAAGGGATTTCCCTAACACCCATAACCTCCAACAATCTTGAAGTATTAGATTCGTGTGTTGGATTTGAGCGAGTAAGGTGTCTTCTTGAAGATTTCGTCAAGACGAACTCATGAGTGTAATTTACTTTCGATTTCAACAGTGGTATTGGCCAAGATCTGGTTTTGAAGATTCAAGTGACCGAAATCTTTTATTCAAAAAATAAAAAATTATAGCCAATTTTATAGGGTGAAGCCACTTGGGCTTTGTTCTACTCATCAATACAAATGTTTAAGTGGTCACTCACGTCGATCGGAGGTCGAACGGAGAAGTTACGGCACCCTGAAGTTTCCATCTGAATTTCTAGCAAATTTCGGGGACAAAATTTCCAGCAAATTTCAGCAGCAGAAATTTCCAGCGAGTTTCGACGACAATGGCATAAGCGCCCTTGTAAATATAATACTCTTAAGACTTGGAGCTGTATTGCTTATGTAAGTATAGCAGATCCTAAGAAACCTAAGGTGGGATCTAGAACCATTACTTGTATATTTAAGTAGTGCAGAAGATAGTGCTGCAAATAGGTTTTTAGATCTATCTACTAACACGGTGATAGAATCTAAAGATGCAGTGTTCTTCGAAAACAAGTTTCTCAGAGATCAAGGCTTGAATGTTTCTAGATCTACCGATATGATTTCAGAATCTCCTATAGAATCTGAAGCAGGCCCTTCTAATACTAATTCCACACAGTTGGCTATTGAACAAATTCCAGTTAAAGTATTTACAAGAGAGAGAATTCCCAAAATTTTTGGTGAGGACTTTGTTGCTTACCATCTTGAGGATGATCCATTTTTCTATCAAGAAGCAATAAGATCTAGGGAATCTCTACTGTGGGCAGAAGCCATATATTATGAAATGAGCTCTCTGCTGCAAAACCACACTTGGCAGCTAGTAAATTTGCCAAAAGGGGCTAAGGCTATAGGTTGTGAATAGGTATTGATGAAGAAACTAAATAGTGATGGATCAATAGCCAGATACAAAGCACATTTAGTAGCTAAATGCTATAAACAACAGAGTGGAATAGATTATTTTGATGTCTATTCACCTGTGTGTCATCTATCAACTATAAGAATTATTCTTGCTTTGGCATCTATTGAACACTTTGTAGTGCATCAAATGGATGTAAAAACAGCTTTCTTAAATGGGGAGTTAAATGAGGAAATTTACATGGAACAACCGAAAGGATATGTTATGAAAGGTCTTGAGGACAAAGTTTGTAAATTGAATAAATCCTTGTATGGTCTTAAACAAGCACCTAAGATGTGGCATCTTAAATTTGACAAAGTGGTAAAGAGTTATAGCTTTTAGTCTAGTTATTCAGATAAATGCATTTACCATCGTTCTATGTCAAATAAGATAGTCATCATTTGCTTGTATGTTGATGACATGTTAATTCTTGATTCTGATCATTCTGTAGTAAGTGACGTGAAAGTTACTTTAGCTAAAGAATTTGACATGAAAAATCTCGGTATTGCTAATACCATTCTTGGTATGAAAGTAAGCTTTAAATGGCAAGTCATCTCCCTTAGCTAGACTCATTATATTGAGCAGCTACTTTCTACTTAAGGATACGATAAGTGTAAACCGAGTAAGACACCATGTTATTATAATAACAGACTGAGTCCTAATGAAGGGACCAGTGTGGATCAGTTAAAGTACTCGAAACTGATTGGTAATCTCACGTATGATATAAGTTGCACTAGACCCGACATAGCCTTTATAGTTGGCATGCTAAGTCGTTTTACTAATAATCCTAGTAAAGAGCATTGTGATGCTCTCAATAGGCTAATGAGATATCTTAAATGTACTAAAGATTATGCTCTCTATTATTCTGGTTATCCTCCAACTGTGGATGGATATTCTGATGCCTCATGGTGCTCAAATATTGGAAATAGTAAGTCCACTAGTGGATATGTATTCACTTTGGGTGGAGCTGCTATTACTTGGAAATCCAAATGATAGACTTGTATTGTATCGTCGTCTATGGAATCAGAACTTTTTGCTTTAGCCTCAGCCAGTGAAGAGGCAAAATGGATAAAGAATCTGATTATGGATATTCCTTTAAGTTAACTAAAGATTAATTCTTTAAGCCTATTCTATGATAATCGAGTAGCTGTCCCAATCGTCAAGAATGCTCTCTTTAATTCAAAGAGAAGACATGTGAGACCGAGACATGCGTTGTTGAATTATCTGAGAGAACAAGGGGTTATCACCTTGATTGATGTGAGATCAAAGGATAACATAGTCGATACTCTCACCAAAGGTATGCCTAAAGATCGATTATTCAAAATAGTGGGGGAAATGGGGTTAAAGATTACTTAGGTAAGTCTTAACTACCATTTATTTACCTTCTAATTATGTGTTTTGAATTATCAAATCTTTATTTATTGGCTACAATGATAAGCACAGTTTATATGTTTCATCGATGTTCACAGTTGCTGACTAATTTGAAAAGAGTGAGTTATCTCATTCCAAACTTGATGAAGATAACTTTAACCTAATTCAAATGTTTTATCAGGGAAACTTGTGTCATTCCAAACTTGATGATACAATTCACCTAGGTTGGACTATCCTTTTTGGTTAAATGATCTCATTCCAAACTTGATGCTAGATTATTTGACTTTAAAGAAATTAGTAACTGTGACATTCCAAATTGAAACATAGAAACAATTGTTTACTTATGAAGCCTACTGGTCTTGTTCTTAATTGAAACTTGATATTATATTACTAGATTATTGTAGATGACTTGACTATTGGTCTCGTTCTTTGAAACTAGACAATAGTTATTCTCCTACAAATAAACTTAAGTTGATGGTTCTTTGTAAATCACATTGTTTAGGTCTTGTTCATCATATATGAAACTTGATTGATGCTTATGACATGATAGTATGATGCTTTATAACATCAATATATGTTCTTCTCTGCCTAATGGAATGTTAAATAATTGAATTCATGATAATATGAAATTCATATTTGACATTCTACAGGGGATGGCAGAGATGAAGGAGTGCTTAATGAGTGGGATCCTGATCAGGGTGACCTACTTGATGAATATATATATATATATATATATATATATATATATATATATATATTTATATATTGTCGTGACCAATTTTTTTTTTTGGGTGTACCACCTAGGGTTTGGCTAATGAATTGTTAAGCCTAAACTTAACTCGGGCTCTCCCAAGCCCATATCAATTCGCGACTTAGGTTTAAGTTCTTAACATACAAATGATTTTCAATTAGGAGTCGCCACTAATCTATTTTTGGTGGGTCGATTAGAAACCCAAGTAAAGCAACGAGAGATTTGCTTTACTCCTACGAACTAGAGACTATAGGTACGGGGACTTTGTTACACTAGATTTCTCCAATACCCTTTCGGTACCATTTTTTATTTAAAAAATGTTTGGCAAGCAGCTTGGATTGATTTTAAATTTATTTCCCTAACATATGAGGTGATCATGTGCGTGCGCAATCCATCAATTTAACACCTAAGAAAGCAATGAATAAATTGCAAACTTACCTCAAAGCAACGAAAGCATCTCCGATGTTAAATTAAAATCCACATCAACAATCCTAGATATGGTTTCTAATTAACAAGCAATCACTCAATTATTGCCTTCACTTTTTGATGAGAATTTAGTCCTTATGCAATGCAATGCAGTGTTTCTATCCTAATATGAAACAATATGGCATGGCAAAATGTCTTAAACTATATGAATGAGTAAAAGATTTTTGTGATTTTTTTAATGAACATGCAATAATTAAATATGCAATCTAAATTAACCAAAATGACCTAATTCTAATGACAGGCAATTTCTAATTAAATGACTCTAGCAATAATCACTAATGGGCCTAATTCTATATGATGTGCACATGATGATTTTTTATTTAATGAAAATTCGTAATTAAAATCACTAAAGAAAATAAAAAGTCTAGCTAAAGTGAAAACTAAAGTAAAATGCTATCTATTATAAATGCTTTCTAAACATGCATTTTAAAAAATAACCTATCATGCAATTCATCTAAAAATCTATCTAGACCGAAAACATGGCGATTTTATCTAATATGCAATGACGTGCAAAGGATGCCCTAATTCTAATTTTTTTTTTCTTTTTTGTTTATGAAATCCGAAATTAAAATTAAACGTACAATTCAGATAATAAAAAAAAGTTAACATCCTAAATGAGTGCACTTTTTCTTCTTCTTTTTTTAATTCAAAATAAAATCCCTATTCTAAACATGCAAGATAATAAATAAAAAAAACCCTAATCCTAATTCAATTTTTTTTGGATTTTTTTTCTTTTTACGAAAATAAAATTGATTCAACCAACACCACAGCAAATCAGGCAAGATAAGATCGACATTCACAAATTGACGAATCATATCCTGCGCATAGGATCGGATTGGCCAATTTTAAATAAAACCGCGAATCGAATCTCGAGCATGAGATCAGATTGGCGATTTTCTGTGCGATTGCGAGTCGGATTTCGGGCGGGAAAATCGAACTGTCAATCGTATGCACGTTGTGAAATTAGGGATCAATCCCTAATTTACAAGGCTACTCGAGTTTCGAATACGATAGCATCATTTAAAGATTCAGACGAGATAGCGATTTCATAAATTAGGCAATAAAAATATATGAAGGTCAATTTGATGAAAATTATTACCTAAATTTGCAATATCGCTCGGATACCGTTTCCAAACTCAGACGAACAACATATCATGTGAATTGCAATGGTGATGGCTCTAAGATCGATGGGGAATACTGGTCGGCTACGGGATTGTTGGGCCGATATCATCGAAACTGCCAAGAAAAGGAAGCTCCGCCTCCGAACAAAGGATGGTGCGGATTCTGTTCATAGTAAGGATTGCGGAGATATTGCGGTTGAACTTGCTGGAGTGTCCGCTATGATCACGCTGAAAGGTAGCTGGCTTTGCTGCAAAAACACGTTGATTTCTCTTTGGGCGTTTTTCTCGGTGCTCCTCTGTGATGCCTCGTGCCCAATGTCCAGCCTCGCCTTCCCTTTTCTTTTCACAAAGAATTTGGGCACATCAAGACATATCTCACGGCTTCCTTCTCTACCTCTGCTGCACTTTGACTTTTCAAACGAACATAGCTTTTTTCTCCTTTTTTTTGTGCTGCTTTCTCTTGACACAAACGAAGGAAAGCCCCCTTTCAACTTCGAAGCCAACAGAAGGGGAACCGTCCGCACGTACCCTCTCACACTTTTCAACTTTTGTGTTTTTTTTTCCTTTCGACCAAGAGCAGCCCCTCTCATGAATTGTGGCCGTGTATTATATGTCTGGCCCTCTCTTTATTGTACACGCACAACACATTATATAAGAGAGTGAATTAAATTTTGATTTCACTTCCAATTTTGCTTGTGCATAATCCCATAAATATATCTTCGCACCCCGCGCAATATTCCCTTTTGTATTTTTCAAATATTCCATCCAAAAATTTCTTTTCTACCCAAGAATATACCCATTGGTGTATATTACCTGAATATATGAGAAATCCTATCGGAATATGCTTGCCGTCGGTCCAATGCTAAATGCAAAAAAGGCAAATTAAAAATAAATGCGCCTAAAACTATATACTATGCAATTAACTATTTTTTTTTAGGGATAAAATTAACCCCTAATTTTTTTTAATGCAATAAATGACTAAACGGGTCGCCAAAATTTAGGTGTCAACATATATATATATATATATATATATATATATCATTTAGAGCGTGCGGAGACTTGACAGTTTACCTACTATTACCTATTTTGATGGAATCCATTTATTTGAGACTTACATTTTACTGTCTCTATTTTGTGAACATTATTTCTTATATTTGTAAGGCCTTTGACTATTTTAACTAGCCTACTTATACTTGACTAGTATGTATATATTAGTTGTGAACTAAATCTGAGATTTATTTATTTTGGGTGTTGGGATTTGGATGAGTTTAGACCGAATCTAAAACTCCTAATACTTGTTTTGATTTATTCTTAGAAAAGATTCATGATAAGAATGATTGACTTTAATACTTTACTGCTAGAAAACTCTTTGACTGATCCGAATTGATTGTCTTGGACTAAATGTGGATGTTTCATGTTTGTTTGAACATTACACTAATTACCTTATTGGATTGTGTTGTATGGTGAACATAAGAGGAGATTGTTGGATATATTGTTAATATAATCCAAAAATAATATGTTCACATACAAGCCCAATAGGTAAAAGTATGGTTATTTGGATTCATATAGGCCGGAGCCCAATAACTTGCATATAAAAACTCTAGGATTCCCTTATGCTTTGGAGGTAATACTGTTGAGCGTTCCAAACTTGACGTCTCTTGGTGTAATACTTCAAACAATCGCTTCTTTTCTTTCGAACTCATAACCTCCAATAGTTTCAAGGCTAGCTCGGTCATCTTGGCCACCTTCTTGGAATATTGCGACTTAAAAACCTCTGGTCCTTAACACGTGACTTTGAGTGGAGAGAAATAATTTGGGTGTGGGTGAGTTCGAATGAGGAAAATTTGGGCTTGTAGTGACTGAGAATGGGTCTCGACCAACCAAACTTCTTTGGTCGCCGGAGACCTACTTCTGGCGACCGAAACAAAAGAGCGAGTCCCCAAAGGATCTATAGAGAATAATAATGAGTTTGAGAGGGTAATCTATACTTTTTAAAGTCGAGGACAACCGTACAACGATGCCAAAAGTTCATTTTGGTAAAACCCTAGCTTTAAAAAAAAACAAAAAAACAGAATTGGGGGCTACTGGACAGCATCGCCCAAATTCAGGAGATTCTGAACAGTTATCCTCGATCCGCTAAGTTCGGTGAACTGAATCTAACCTATTACTTTCCAACAAGCTCTCTGCCGCGACATATCATCATGCACGAGTCTTGACCAGCGAATCAATTGTTTTTTATCATTGAACTTTGTTAATGATTGGCTAGGGATTTAGGCACGAGTGGTAATAAGTGGGATAATCAAAAGAAATGACACTTTCTTGCCTAATCGCTCTCTTAATGGGTTCGCCACTCACTCCTTCCATAACCGCACTAAGGTTGACTAACTACTGACCATGTTTCCACTATAAACGAGAGAGAGAGAGAGAGGGAGAGAGAGAGGGAGATGAGTCAACACGTACAATTAAGTAGAATAAAGAACTAGAAAAGCAAACGAATGAGAAGCAGCGAGCATGTGCTTGAGACCCACTTTTGGTTCAGTGCAAGTGAAACATCGATCCAGAACCCCATGACTAGGGATCAAACTCTAGCTAATGAACGGGTCACCTTGCTCGTACATCAAACAACCGAAGGACCAGTTGGCTATTTTTAGCCATGTTCTCTCTCTCTCATGGCTCTCTTGTGTGAACGTGGCTTGTTTTTTAGCACGAGAGAGGCAGCACTATTCGAAAGCTATTTGGCTTCTTGGCCCGGGACGACCAGTTGAATGGTGAAAGGCGTGCTTTATACAGTTGCATGATGAAGTTGGGAACTTTCCCGTGGTCGTTGAATCTAATCATAAACAGCTTGACGAAAGGAAAAGGATTCCAATCCAACCAGTACACTAGTAGTTCTTGTCGTTTACCCAAACGCCAATTCAGTAGTGTCGGGTCGCGCCCCGAATTCTCATTGTTTTTTTCATTCGCGATTGATCTCGATGCATGTGAACTCAATTTGTGTGCACAATTGAATGTAATAGGCTTTACATTTGACCAACCTGATTTTTTGGTGCGTGTGATCAGGTCAACATGTATCAGCATCAATTGGACGAGAAAAAATGAAAAGATAATGAATATACATCATCCCATGACCCTTTTTATACAAATTAGGCTATGTTTGTTTTGCGATGAATTAATGATTTAACAAATATTTTCTTGAAGAAAAAAATTGCTCACATCACTTGAAATTATTAATCCATGAAAGATATTTTTATACCGATAATAATTTACATCTAAACATTTTTATGGACAATGAAATTTTTTGTAAGATTTTTCTCTAATATGAGTTATATTAATCGAGATTGTAATTTTTAATTTTACCGGATCGGTTTAATAAGATAAAATATAAAGATTATTAATTAGTCTAATATAGAATTAACTAATGTGGGTCAAGTAAACCCAGCCTGTGATGAAAAGGCTATGGTTTAAAACTTTATAAATAGTACTTGAGTTGAGTCTCTTATTTAACCCTTATGCACAAATAACCTCACATAAGGAATAGTTACTAAATGAGACAATCTCATTGAGCTAGTAATACATAAGACAATAGAGGAGAAGCACTTGACCCTATTTTTTTTTTTTTTTTTTATCGAAAGTACTTGAGCTTTAGATCGTCACTATTTCGCATCAAGAACGATGGATTTCGAGTCAAGTATGCAAATCCTTTTTTTCTTTATTACTATATTCTAGATTCTAGTTATGGAAATCTTGGAGTGCCATTTTGATGGCTAACATTTTTTTCCCATTCATTCATCTTTGTAAATAATACAAACAATCATTATTTTTCAAATAATTTATTTTCTACGCTTAAAACATACTCATTTTATCAAGTCAGTCATATAGAGGAATATTTTTGGATTTGTCACGAGGTTTATAGGTAGCTTCAAACATTGGTAGCAATCGGTGACAGAGCAAGATCAAGGCCAAAATATGCATAGATTCCTACGAGATTTACAACTATGATCGTCTTTGTTGAGTTATGATGAGCCTAAACAATACTTAGCGAGAAATGTTACATGCATTATGTTACTAAATGACATGACAAATTTTAACCATGTGCCGAAACAAGTTGTTGTGATAAGGTATTATTCTAATATTTATTTACGTTGAAACGGGAGATCTCAACTCATCGTGCGCACTCGACACAACTAATGCGTAAGCTCTCATTGGGGAATGCAAATAATGGTGCGAAGGACCAATTTCCGTCCATCCTATGTGCGAGGGGAGAGCAGGGACCGTCCCATCGAATCAGAACACGGCCACAAGAGCAGGATTTCATTAGCTCTTGAAAGTGACCTATGTCCAAAAACTTGGTACATGCATGATTCCATTTATGATAAGTGTGGAAAATAATGATTTAAGGTTGTTAGATGATGGCTGAAAATCTATTAACACCTCGTCACTAAAACGTGTAATAATTACGGATGTGATTACCAACTCCCGTGAGGACACCTGTTCCATTTATTTTGCAAAAAAAATAAAAAATTAATGATTTAAAAAATATCTTTTTAAAAATGATCGTTGTTGCTTGAAATAATCAATCCATGGATAACGTATTCATTATTGACAATAATTTACATTTAAACATTTTTGTGAGTGATGAAAGTATTTTTTGTTTATTCATTTTTGTAATGAATACAAATGATCATTTTCCAGAAAATAGTTTCTAAGTTTTTCATTTTTCGCAAAATAAATGGATAACATTGGAATTTCCATAGTTTTTTCTTTAATGTAGAAAAGCTGAGTCTTCCTTATTTAGCATTTCGTATCATTGACTTCATTACATATTTACCCCAAACCCAGTTGATCAAATACTCTAAATCACACCCACCGCATGCTATTTTAGTTTTCAGTTCTTACATCGATTTATACTTTCTCCAAAAAAAAAAAAAAAAAAGAAGTGAAAAGAAAAGTAAAGTTTCATGAGCTACCTTATCCACTCTTGATTTAATGATTTGATTACTGGTGAATCGGATCGCTAGTGTAAACTTTTCTTTTAATCAGCGGTGTATGTTCTAATTTTCCATTTCACTCGGAGATGTCACTCACCTTTAAATAACAGTTTGTGGATATACACAGTATTTCCACTCAGGACTGACAATATATAAATTAGAATTGGCCAAACCTAAAATCATTGCATTCATGCATCTGGACGAATAATGATTAGTATTCCAATTATTTAAGTGGTGTATTATGTATAAAGACAAAGGTCCACCATAGCCCAACCGAACGATTAATCAATTTTTTAATTAAGCAGGGTCAACAGATTGTAATACAGCTTTTTTTTGTTGGCATTTTCTTTTGTCTCCTAAAAGTCCTACTCTTATGGCCAAGCTGAGAAGGACAAATGATGCAAAATGGATCCCCATACTTAATATTTTATGTCAGGGAGAAAAGGGAAAATAAATAAACAGTTTGTATCACCTCATAAATTATTTTAATATGATATAGTGGGGACAAAAGGCTTCAAATGTGTTGTTTGGCACTTATCTGGTTGTAAAGCTTTAGCTTTTTAGTGAGCTGAAATTTTTTACACTTGGAATTGAACTTTCACTTTTATAATTGATTATTGCATCTCCTGCCAAGCATAAAGGCATTCTTATTACAAATACATAATATTGAACTCCAAAAATATTAAAAGAACATATATGCATTACAATTGTTGCAACTATACTTAAATTTTTTTCTCAAACTTTAGAATATAATATCTATTTGTTTAGTAAAAAATGGATGAGTTGAAAAATAGTTTCTTTAAAATGTTTGCTTATATCACTTTCATAATTTAAGAAAAAATACACAAACGATGCACGTCACTCCAGTGGGTGACATAACATAGCCGGTATCCACATCAGAGATTTCCAATCAAAATAAATACATTGACAAATTGTCAAAAGATATATCATGAGTAAACAAGCAATCGCTTTAGAATAAAATATGTAAATATAACTCTACAAGTTAGAAAAAATCAACAACGAGGCCTTATAACACCAACACCCCGCCCCCCTCGACGAACAATTAAAGGGAATGCCTAACAGAAAATAAATATATCTCCTACTCTAGAATATTCAAGATATTTTGAACGGGCAACTAATTTATTATGCATGAAAAGCTAACACTCTGATTTATTATCCGTTGGCCAGGCTGAAGAGCCAAATGTACAGATACTCTGCTTAAACTTTCAGCACAAATCAGCACGAAACGAATGCATGATCGCCGATTCCGTAAAACTGTGCAAAATACATGTGTCGATCATGTATCTCTCTAGATTTTCTTTCAAATGAATTCTTTCTAATGTTAGTTTGCCATCTCCACAATGATAACGTATAATCATATATTCTTGAATTTCACCCTTCAATAGCAGATGCTTTATCTATAAATATATATTTTTAGAAGGAAAAATAATTACTTGAAAATGACGTTTGAGCACGAAATTGAGGTATCAATTATATATAAATAGGACCTTTTCTCTACTTATCCCGGTATTTTCTTAGATTTTTTATTCAGTAGATGTTTCTAATTATCAGCAGTATTATGCCTCCAAAAAGGGCTCTACTTGGCTCTCTTTACTCTCCTTCCAGCGAAGATCGAAAACGACGCCAAATCTAGATAATATATTGAAATAAATATATTGAAATTCAGAGCCGCCATCCTCCACTTTCAAGAAATCAAACATTATCCGACAGGCATTATTAGCTGTCTATCTTTTCCTCTGTTTATTTCATGAAAAAGAAAAACAAAGAAAAGTACCCATAAACAAAAGGAAAAGCAATCAAATGTTATTCAAAAATGATGAATGAATATTAGTCCTTAAACCCCCTTCAACAAGGAAAAGAAGATATCTGCCAAGTGATGGTGGTTCAATGAAATATCTAGCGATGAAAAAATCAAAATTTTCTATTAGGTGAATGACTTTTTTTTTTTTTTTCCATTTTAATCAAAGAAGAGAGAGTATTTAATTTCGGTACAACTGTAAGTTGCTCTATAACTCTTCTTGGACAGCAAACAGGATATAAGTAAATCGAACCTTCTCTTAAAATGTACGGGATAAAAAAAAAATTCCTATTTCCCTTTGTCTTGAACCTTCTCTTGAAATGTACTTTTCTGTATGTGGTAAGAAGATAATCCTACCTACTTAGGGCAAGTGCCATTCCATTTCGTTGAACCTTCTAGACGTTGCGTATGATTGAGATCACTAATACATCAGTCAAGTAATAATATGAGTCGAATGCAAGTGTGAAACCCTTTTGGTAACGCTGAGAGTTGTAGTCATGTCAATTGTCCCTACCCATTTCATAGTACGTATTTTGTGTGTATCTAATTTATCCATGAGATGATATAATAATTAATTTCTTCATCTTGAATGCACATACGACCAATAATTAGCATAGTCGTGCAGCCACAATAGAATTTTCTGCGAAATAAAAAATTTTAAAAAAATAAAATATATTAAATAACTTAAAAGACTTTGGAATGCTATTTTGAATTTTCACGTGAGAAATGTCGCTCCAAAAATTTTAAATTTTAAAATAAAATAGCCAAACTTAGTCGACATGAGTGACCCTATAAGCACCTAAGAGACGGAAACCGTGTTTGATGACAACATAAGTCCCAAGGATGACACACAAGGCAAGCAATTTTGGACAACCTATAATGGTTGGTAAACGAACGAAAGATTTCAATTTGACTCTTTCATTTCATCCATCATTATATTCGATATCATTATTCATGAGAAGATTGTGGACAAGTTCACTACTACCATCTTACTATAAATAGGTGAAAATATAGTATCATATAGACTGCATTTATACATAATGCGGACAAAACTAATGATTACGTAGAAAATATTATGAAGAGACGTGCGATTTTTATTCTGTACAAATCCTATTGATGGTGTTTTGGTTTAAAAAAAAAACTAAAGAAAATCTGTTAAATAATCCAATAAGGAAATATGACAATTTTCAATCTACTATTATTTCCATGATATGCATAATCAATACTATGAAAATTAAATGTTTACTAATTAATAAACTCGTTAACAAGTGATTGGAAAATGAGGCTTATTATATGTAAATGTGTCATCAACTTGATTTGATAAAATGAATTTGAAATATTAACGATAGGACTTTACTAAAAAGATGCTCTAACAAAAAAAATCAACCATTTTTTTTTCGTGAGATGTATAATTATTAACACGAAAATCGAATGTTTCTCTAACAAAATATCTTATGAATAAATATCTCAATTCACTTGTTAAGAAAAATTTTGACCATGCATTGCATATTAGTAGTTTTCTTAGTAGTTTTGGAAAGTGGGGATAAAGTACTGATGAATTCCACTAATAAAAAATACCATAGTAAGCCTACCCGTTTCCAATCACATAGCTAGGAAAACAACAAAGAGTCACTTGTCAGCAAATCACTATGCTAGGCCTCATCCGTCAAAGTAGATATGTTCTGACTAGATTTGATGCCCCAGTTGCAAGATGGAGAGCAGTCTAATTTTGCGACATCAATATTCATTGTACCTTTGTAGGCTAGTCAAGGTACCTAGCATTCTTTTCCCCAGTAGCTTGTAATTACATATTGATACTGTCGTTGTCTCCTACACCAGTTCCCTGCCCAAATGCATATGTCTCCAAATTAGACTAGCTCTCTCTCCTCACTCTAGAAGCCCTCTAGAGAATTTTCTTTTTAGAGGCCATTTTAGGTTCATTGAATCAAAAAAGTTTCTAGCATTGGTATAAACAAATGCATCCAATCTATGAATGTATTTACTCGAGTGAAAAAATTCTTTGCGAATTGATTTTTCAAACTTCCACATGTTTGTTTTACGAAAGATGATGAGCTAACAGAAAATCATTTACCGTAAAAAATGCTAAAAAAAAAAAAAATCCTAATCTGAAAACAAAAGAACATTTTTTTAGCAAAAAGTTTTCTCTAAAATAAAAACACCTCATATTCAATAAGACATAAGAAAGGGAAATATATACCATGAGATGAGGCAATAATCATCCATCTTACCCTAGGGCCCAAGATGCATATACATAGTCTCTGAAATATTTTTTGGTTTGTATTTCAAAAATCTTTCTTCTGTCCAAAAACGAGAGAATAATTCTGATAAAGGAGGTCGAGAGTAACATGTGTGCGTTGTCCATTGGTCAGTATTTTCTAAAAAGTGTTATCCAGGTCGCTTAGAATTTCCTTTAATAGCCGCCGTGAAAGACGGCCGATTCCTTGTTGAGTTTCGATTTTTAGGCCGCAATTATCATACCAACCTATTATCTCTTATTCATGTCCTCATGTGCCCATTTCATTCATTAAATCAAGACGTAGGTCCACTTCACCTTGGCCCACCTAACATTCAACCAAACCTAGGGACCAGCAACCGGATCTAATTAACCCAAGAACTAAATCGAACTGGCTTTAACCACGTGGTTCCATGTCGGTTCACATGGGCCCTATTCAGTTCCCGCGCAAAAATTTTGAGAACACCGATTGGTTTCTAGTTTCTATACCGTGAACGGTCAGTTCTCGCTAGGAACAGCCCTTATCCAATGACTGGTTTAAAATCAAACCTTAGATTAGGTCTCTTTTGAACTTTGTCGGCCTCTCTCATTTCTCACTCTCATTTCTCATATTCTCACTATGCTCTGATTAGATTTTCCAAGATCTTCATGTGTGGAATGGAAGAACAAGCAGTGAGGACGTAGCAGTAGTGTGAGGTGAAGTTTCCTGTGAAGTTGGTTCCTGTCTTTGTCGATTCTGTTCTGGGTGTGATTTGCTTGCGCATTACTATATCTCGATGTCGGTCAAAAAACTGCAAGGTTATTGGCTTCTTCTTGTGCTACGTGGGTGCAGCATGACACGATTATCACGAGTCTCTGTAGTCCTCTAGTGTGGAGGAAGTTAAGGAAAAAGCACTTACATGTGACAAAATAATCTGCGCTATGTTCTTCGTTCGTCATGAGTACTTTTCGGAGGTTCTCCACAAGTCTGTGCAACTTATTTTTGAGTCCTAAACTTTCATAATCACAAACTTCATTGGCGTGAGGCACCTCTATCAACACCTTGCTAGTAGAAAAAAGAAGTAAAATAACATAGATAGGTTTCGAGGGTTGATGAGTTCAGTTCCTGTTTCGGTTCCTAGTTTCAAAAGCCAAGATCAGGAACTGACTTTGACAAGATTGCATCCAAGTTCGTTATCTGGAGTCTATTTACCCTAAAACCGATTATTTCTACTCAAATCCACACCAAGCTAGAGTTCTGCATTGAATGTGTTGAGGTTGTCCCATATCGATTGTGGAAGGGGTTGGTGATCGTTTTATGAGTGTGAGGGAAATGTTCACTTCTAAGCTAGCTTTTGTAGTGAGAGAGTCTCAAGATCACCCAACACTAGTATGAAAAGCCCAGGTTTTTATTAAGTTTAGACCTAAAAGTCACATAAGAGAATCACAGGTTGTTGTGCCTCCGATCCAAACACGATGTGTTAAAAAGAAATTGTTGAGATTGTCCCCCACATCGATTGTGGAAGGGTATGATTGTCACTTAATAAAGTGCGAGGGAAAAGCTCACTTTCTAAACCACTCTTACAGTGAGAAAGACCCAAAATTACCCAACAAAATACGTGTGGATGAGTTGAATGATTCATAACTTGGTTCAACAACTCCTAATGCTGACTGTTCTTTTGGAGTTGGCATGCTGGGCTCCATAAATCTTTTTCTCATATTTTTGTTCGAGTGGCCGCAAGCCATTAGACCTGCTCACACCTTTATCGTCTCCGATCCTCACTGTACTGAGAAATAAAGGTCGCACCGGGATCATGACTTGACAGGAACCTAAGCGATGGAAAGTAGGCATGAGAAAGGCAAAGGAACACAAATCATTATAGAAGAGCGGAACATAAAAGTAGAAGCGGGCGCTATTAGGTCTCCTCTTTCCCCGTCGCTAAAGCCATCTAATGATGATTAGGAGATACAACAATTATAAGATAAACGAGGACGGTGCATAAAGCAGACGCCAAACACATAAAACATTCTTGGAAAACCCACTCTCTCTCTCTCTCTCTCTCTCTCCTCGGTCGCAAGAAAAGGGTTGTCGAAAGACTAAACGAAATCTAATATTCTTCGATGCTGCGGCTCGTGGGATTTCTCTCATTCGGGTTGCCATCTTTTTCACACTTTCGAAGAAGGAGAAAGGAAGAAGGAAAGGATTCACGTTTAACATGAAAGCGCGTTTTTGCAGATGGTCAAAAGAAGTCGTCCCGCTTTTGGCTTTCATTTTCGGAGAAGGAAGGAAGCAAGGAAATCAACAGTCTCCACCCAAACGATTCCTTGTCCCAAGAAAAGTCGCGAACAGGAGGAGGAGCATGTCCTCTTGTCCGACCGGGTCGGATGTGGTGTTCTGTCGAGCTAAAAAGCAAAAGGCTGGTCTGAATGACGGATGATGTGGAAAATCCGCCGGCGTGGTCCTCGCCCCGTGAATAAAAAATCAGGAGGCCTCGTGAAATCTCACGAACTCGTCGACATGGTTTCTTTGCTTCAGCTGATGATTGAGGAGAGGTTCATTGTCGTGCTGCAGTCGGCCCACGTCTCTCACGTGCTAATTGACAATTACTATCCAAGATTCGTAAAATTCAAATTATGGAACGATGTGAGGTACGAGAAAATCACCAGATGAGTTGTAAACCTATTATCACAAACTTTTTAATTTAGTCAAAGGTTTATGACTCAATTGATAAAATTAAAAAATTTAAGACATAATTAGCATTGGTACAATAAATTAAATACTAATTGGACAATTCCTCTCGAGAAATACTTCAATTGTTGAAAACCATCTATCATTTGAATGTCTAACTTGCAATGAGTACATTTGACATTGATTAGAGCAATCATCGTTGATATAGAGAAAACCTTATGTAAAAGGCATTATTCATCCTTTATTTGACGGTTTTAAAGTAGCAGTGCCTCCCATAGTTACTTGGGAAAAAAAAATGTGTCGAAAAATGTTACTTTCTTGGTTGATGAGTTTTCAAATAGTGGTTTTATTGATGAGTTATCATTCTAAAAAATCTAATAAAATATTTTGGTAACAACTCCGCTCATTTTATGTAATTCGAGCTCTCTAGAAAAAAGTGCTCAATGTGATGACTCTATAGTTGAGAGTGAGGCGCCACTTATGATTCAAGCCGCCAGTCAATTTCAATCACTCATCTAAAATTGAGATTTTGATTTACTTTCTCACTTTTAATATTGACGTCCCTATCGATGTTAGTCTAGAGCCTAGAAAATCCGAAGATCAATAGTTTTTTAGAGGTGACTCTTAACGTAACACTTTGTCCCACACTTGCGGTCAATGCACAGCCCTAATACCATCACGCCCATCTACATAATTATGATCCCCCATGTCAAAATGGTCACCCTCTTGAATACTCTTCTTGAAAATTCGACCAGCGTGAAACAAGTCAGGTCATCATAAGCATGCACAAACACGTTTTTGGCCCCAGCACGTCTCATTTCATGGACAACCTTACTATGCAAGTGCCTAATCATACCCTTATCATGTCATTAGGTATAATTACAGTGACACATCCACAATTGAAAATGATGTCGTTCCATATCCGGATTGATTGCGAGTAGCCGCTGTGTTTTTTTGTGCACGATTTGACCGCTAGCCTCGGTCGCTTTTTCGCTCTTTATCTTCAACATACAATGCACAATGCGTTAATCAAAAGCAAGCACAAAACAAAAGTACAACAGGCGCCTAAAAGGACAAAACAATAGGGGTCTAACGAATTCTTATAATCGCATGACAATGACCCTTGTTTTATCCTCACGTCCTAATTCTCCATATGTCGTGCGGACTACAAGATCTTTGTCCTCGAGACAACATGTGTCTCCGGAGCTTTATTTTACCAAGTTCATTGCCACTTACTCAAAGAACCTTTTGCTCATATTTGTGAGTGGGATATTCTATATAAATGTCATTTCAAAAAGGACAAAAAAGAAAAGAACATGCGCAATTTGGATCTAAATGGGTGTCCAAAATCAAAATGATTTCTTTGACTAGTAAAGAGAAATAATTTAGACATCATGGCACATTTATATTCAGATTTTAGTATTTGCTACTTATCTAGAGATGTAGTGTCTTTTGCACTCAGAAGGTAGTACGAACCATGTGTCATTGATGACACTATCTCGGCTCTCGTGAATGGTCTGTGCCTAGGAGACAAAAATAAGGATTTTCCATTATACTATCGGCCGACCCAATTGATTAGATCATATTATTGTTGGCTCAATCACGTCCTTTTGCTAAATCCTTTTTCGAGGAATCCATCAATTCAATTTTGTCACCGGAATGGAGCAAATGGCATTGTATTGTACTAGTGAAAACCACGTGAATTTAGGATCTAGGCGCTTAAAAATCACGTGAGATTCACGTGATCTGAAAAACTTCAGCATGCACTAAACGCGCGTGCATCTCGTCCATGCAATAATAAACTTTGGAAACGAAACTTCCTCTCCAAATGCATGAACCCGACACCCCCCCAAATCCCGTGCCTTCCTCCTATATAAACCCCCCCACAATATCCCCTCCTTCATCCGACCAAATCCCAACACTCAACCACCAATAACTGTAAACCAACTACCACACCCCCAAAAATCACCAAAATGCCATCCTCTTCCTCCTCCCTCACCATCACCTCCAAATCCACCGTCTACCCCTCCACCCCCACCCCCGCCGCCGCCCCCTCCCTGAAGCTCTCGGTCTCCGACCTCCCGATGCTCTCCTGCCACTACATCCAGAAGGGCGTCCTCCTCTCCGACCCCCTCTCCTCGTCTTCTCCGAACTCGTCCTCCTCCTCAAGCGGGCCCTCTCCCTCGCCCTCTCCCACTTCCCCGCCCTCGCCGGCCGCCTCTCCACCGACCCCCTCGGCCACGTCCACATTCTCTGCAACGACGCCGGCGTCGACTTCATCGAGGCCAGGGCCAAGCACCTCACCGTCCGCGGCGTCCTCTCCCCCGACAGGGACGTCCCGGATTGCGTCAAGCAGTTCTTCGCCTTCGACCGGACCGTCAGCTACAACGGCCACTACCTCCCGCTGCTCGCCGTCCAGGTCACCGAGCTGGCCGACGGCGTCTTCGTCGGCTGCACTGTCAACCACGCCGTCACAGACGGGACTTCATTCTGGCACTTCTTCAACTCATTCGCCGAGGCCGCTCGGGGCTCGAAGCGGCCGTCGAATTCCCCGGATTTCTGCCGCGACAACGCGTTCGTCTCGCCTTCCGCGGTCCTCCGCCTCCCCGCCGGCGGCCCGGCCGTGACGTTCTCCCAGGACGAGCCGCTGCGCGAGCGGATCTTCCACTTCAGCCGAGCCGCGATCCTGAAGATGAAGTCAGTAGCCAACGGCGCTGGCGTCTCCCCGGCGGTGGCCGAGATCATGGGGAAGCGGAGCAACGACGGCTTCATGGCCGGGAACGGGAAGGTAGCGCCGACGGAGATATCGTCGTTCCAGTCGCTGTGCGGGCAGCTGTGGCGGAGCGTCACGCGCGCGAGGAAGCTGGCCCCGTCCAAGACGTCGACGTTCCGGATGGCGGTCAACTGCCGCCACCGGATCGAGCCGCGGCTCGAGCCGTACTACTTCGGCAACGCGATCCAGAGCATCCCGACCGCCGCGCCCGCCGGGGAGCTGCTGTCCCGCGACCTGGGCTGGTCCGCGGGGCTGCTACACCGGAACGTCGTCGCGCACGGCGACGCCACGGTGCGGCGGGGCGTGGAGGCCTGGGAGAGGGAGCCGCGGCTCTTCCCGCTGGGCAACTTCGACGGCGCGTCGATCACGATGGGGAGCTCCCCGCGGTTCCCCATGTACGCGAACGACTTCGGGTGGGGGCGGCCGCTGGCGGTGAGGAGCGGCAGGGCGAACAAGTTCGACGGCAAGATCTCGGCGTTCCCCGGCCGGAAGGGCGGCGGGTCCGTCGACCTCGAGGTGGTGCTGGCGACGGCGACGATGGCGGGGCTCGAGAACGACGCGGAGTTCATGCAGTACGTCTCGTCCGTCGAGTGAAGAGCAAAGAAGATAAGGGAAAAAAAAAAAAAAAAGAGCTTGGAAAAATGAGCGACGTGGCTGCCACCGCAAAAGATCATATCTTCCTGCGATTGACCGTAGATATTTTTCCAGATTGGACAGTGACACGTGTCGAAAACCCGATGGTCGTTTGCGATGGTAGGCCAGTGTTTGCTTGGACGTTGACTTGATCGGAGAATTCCAAGTGATTTGAGAAACTTATCTGCTCATTTATATCAAATTAGAGACTAAATCCCAAGTAATGAATCGAGTGATTGATATTTTATCAACACACTATCTTTCAATCTAGTGAAAAATCTAGAGAGGAAACTCTTGACCTTTTCTCTTCTCGCCCTCTCACGGCAAATCAAAAAGAGTTAATCTGCAACATCTCATCGGCTTTTCCAAATATAAATTCGTCAAATTCCACATCCGGCTCTCGACATATCGTTCCCCTGCGGGCAACGTCGAGATGGGCGTCCTTCAATAACGTACGGTTATCATTCAATACATGCGGACCGCACCGGATCAGGCCTGATGGAGACTAGTCCCTCACCTTTGAAAAAGAAAAGAAAAAATGGATTTTTAAGTTGTTTAGTTAAAAGGCGATAAGGCTCTATTGCCCTAGTCATCAAGTTAACGTCTTCTCAATTTGCCGAGGGACAGGATGGGACTCATTCGTACCAAAAAAGAGAAAGTTGACGGGGTCAAAAGAGTCGGGAAAGTCCAGGTCGGACGACGGACAACTTGGGGGAGCTCCTTTGTACTGGTTCATCGCTTGGAGGGGGAAATTGTCAAATCTTGAGGGGATCACCTTTGGCCCTGCACTCTCGTTTTTTCGCTTCCTATGAGTGTAGAAAGATCCTCTAGGATATCCCGACACTAGGAAACAGAGGAAACGGAGGTATCGATCCGACTTTATTTCAGCTCACACCGGGTGGCCCAGTGATGGGTTCGTTCCGAATGAACATTCCAACCCCGGGCCGGGACCTCCCGCGGTGTCGCCTAGGTCGGGGTCGCTGATAATGATCCCCCCTTTCAACCTTTTCAATCATAGAAGAAAATACACTTAGCAGAAAACGAGGGAGATAGGAACTTCATCTTCCGGATAATCTCGACCAAGCAATGTCGTCTAGTTCATGACTAGGGGCGCAAGATAACTCTCGTCTAGAGCAGTACAACACTTTAGAATAATGAAGGGAGATACGAACTTCATCTTCCGGATAATCTCGACCAAGCAATGTCGTCTAGTTCATAAAAGGGGCGCAAGATAACTCTCGTCTAGAGCAGCACAACACTTAGAATAATGAAGGTAGACACGGTAACAGAGACTTTTCTATTTCCCTTTCAGAAATCATGGGGGATGCACTATAAGCTTTAACGTCTTACATTCATCTCATCAGTTTCTCAGCATTCGAAAGAGATGAAGTGTTTCTGGTTTGAACAAAAACAGCTGCACAATCAAAGTTTGAAAGCCCATAAAGACTTTGTCGAGCGAAGAATGAAGACGGTGAATAACAAAATTACAGTTAGTTACCAACAAGACTTGCCAACACTTTTTCCAACAGAATTCCCGCCATTCGGACATGGCGCCAAACCTTTCCAGCATAATCTAACTTAAAAGAACCAAATGAAAGGGGCTTACACTGATCTTAACAGATGGTAGGGAGGGTTTACCACCAGTACACTTTATGATGATGTTAACAATTTCTTGATACCAGCCTTTTGCTCGGAAGTAAGCCGTGTAGGGAACTTAATGTTGAACTTTATCCTCAAGTTCCCCTTCCGGGAAGGTTCTTTGGGGATGGGCATGCCTTCCCCTTTAACGACTTCTTCGTATGTAGGTCCTATGACGGAGTTGATCGGGACAGTAAGATCTCGGCCATCAAGCGTCGTTATCTGCGCAGTATATCCAGTAAGTGCTTCCACCAAGGAAATCTTCTGGGTAACAACAAGATCATTCCCATCCCTCTTAAAGACACCATGAGGCTTCTCGTCGATAATAAAGACAAGATCCGAGGGTATAATGCCCCGCTGTTCATTTCCCTTTTCTGGGAATGTGATCTTTGTTCCTTTCTTCCAACCCGGCTTAATCTCGATAGTAAGAATTTCCTCTACTGTGGTAGGTCTCCTATATGAGAAACAATCAGAAAACAGCAGAAACTGGTAAGAACACAAATACTAATGTAAACTAATCAAGCACACTGAAATTCTTGGTCGATGACCGTATCACAAACTTAGGTATCTGTAAGCATATAGTTTTACATATAAGTTCAAAATCTCCAAAATTCCAGAGGCATCCCTTGGGAAGTTACTGAATGACGTGCCAATATCACCACAACCCAAGTCACTGAAGGATGTTTCATATACAAGTTGTAAGTGCTTAAAATACCAAAAGAATAAAAAGAAAAATGATTAGATTTTTGAACCATATCAAGCAATGGAGACTCCCCAGCCAAGAAAGTCAGTTTTAGTTCCCTTGACACATCAATTTTATGCAGTGAATGGCAAATTTTTTAGATTTCCAAGCACATAATTGTTAAATTCAGACTAACCAATGCTTGTAACATGATACAATCCACATAGAGAACTCACAAAAAGATCGAAAATAAAAAGGTCACTTGGCCAAACCAAAATTCTTCACTTTCTGAACTCACTTCTAAGAGCAACTAAAATGGCCACCAGAGCCTCTCACAGGTATATATGCATACAGGCCAACAAGCATGACCTCACAAGGAAAAAAAACCCACTAGAGGTTACCATCATTGACCAAAGTACAACTTGTGGATTAGATGCCACTTATAAGACAACTTGTGTAAATGCACAACCACCACATACAGAGGTTAAAAGTGATTTTGGAGAATGATGTGGCATTGAAGATCAACTTGATCTCAAAGGTTACAAAAAGAAGCATTACAAAATTCTCTCTCCAAATATGCCCATTCAAATCACTAGATCCGGCAAACTGGGAGACGAAAATTTATTATGTTGGGTTTTCCCCCAGAAAAAACAAATTATTGATCTCTTGCAAAATTAAGTGGAAACAGAGCAAACTGAAAGATTTACTCAATTCGGTCAAAGCAAACCACTTCCACAGAGGGCAGCTCAAAACTCATTGAGGCAGAGTGAAAATGCGTCTTAGAAGAATATCGGCATTCATTACAAACAGCCATAAGTACAAAAACCCCAGTTAGTTACTAATAAGGGAACATACTAGAACTCATTCAATAACCATCATATCATATGACCTGACTATATTCTCACAGGGAATGGGATTGATTCGCATTCACTTTGCCATGGGCGAAACCCAAGAGCAGAACACCCAGAAATTTCTTCACTAAATAACTTCTACATCAACCATGTTAAGATATTTCCTTAGCAGCCTAGCTGTTGTTATTGCATTAATTTTGCAGATGTCTACAAAAGATAGCTCGATGCATATTGCAAAGCAAGTTATCTTTGCTAGGAGGAGAGAAAACTCAATTTAGATCAAGAGAATTTCCAGTAAATATTCTACTGAGGACTGCCAAAGAGGCACAATGGCTGTCCATTGAGACGGTTACAAATAAAACTAATGACGCGTTAACTTTCAAATGACATATTTAATGTATTGCTACATGGAGATATGCATACGTGATACTCAAATGGATGAATCCTCCTCAGAATAGCAAAGTAACTTCTTAAGAAATTATATTAATTGGGAAAAAACAGAAAAAAAGGAAGCATCAGCCACAAGATTGAGAAAATGTGCTAAAGCTGGTGAAGAAACGCAAACTTCGTCAGTCATATAAAGGCAAAAATACAGTATTTGTCACTCAATTTTTCATATTGCACTTCCTAAAAATACAACCCTTCTTAACATCGCAGACTTGGAAAATTTATATGCCCATAAACCTAAATCACAAATTAATAGTAGTCCATGCTTATGCTTTTTAAGAAGGAACTCATAACAGACGCAAGCAATAGTGACCGTTTCATCTTCAAAGCACCAGCCTGTCAGGCAAGTGTCATTCAGGATCACGCTGAGATTGCCAGAGTCTCCTAACTTACACCACCCCTCTCCCCTTGCCTTTTTTCTCTCTCTCCACACAAGGAAATTTTCTTATATAAAACATAAGGACCTAACCGAAAAAAGCTCGTCACTAACTGTTGACCGAAAAAAACTAAAAAAGCTTAGGAGTCAGGGTATTTGCATCCCAAGATATAACAAGAAACAAATTCTCTGGAGCTCAAAACTGCTGATTCACAACATTTACAGACAGGTCTATACTACAAAAGAAATTATACCATGGTCCAACCATCTGATCAGCATATAAGAGGGCAAATACTGGCCTAGGTGAAAGTATTTGAGTTAAGATGATACAGAGTTCGTTCTTTTCTTTTGCTTTTTGTTTAAATGATTCAGGAAATATCGGGCATCACCACACTTCAAAGGAGTGTTTTAGACCAACTGAAACCAATCAGAAAACATTCAGTAGGTGTTTGTGGTGTTTGTGGAAGTGTACTTAAATTTTCTGGTGGACTTTTCCGTATCAGTTCCATATGCCTTCTCCTACTGGATATAGCATAAGACTGCAAAAAGAACGATAGATATTATCCACAATATCATAGTGCCCATTACACCACAAAAAGCACTATAGATATTATCCACAATATTATAGTACCCATTACACCATAAAAATAAAAATAAAAGAGAAAGATTTATAAATTAAATAGTTGGATCTATCAAGTGACCCTCTTTGACAAGCTAGATTTATTAATTAAAAAGTTGGATCTATTAAGTGACCCTCTTTGACAAGCTACAATGAGCATCAACAATCTGGCAATTAGTGTAGCCATGTCGTATTCGTGTTTGTGATTCAAGTCAAATAGTGTCAGCCTAAATCATCTTAATTTTGCATATGCATGCCAAACAATTGAACTATTATGAAAACGTATTAGTTCATGTCATGTTGTGTCGACATATAAAATTATGCAATTCCTGTTATGTGATATTCGGGTTCTCTCTGTAATTCGTGTTTTATACCTTGTGGAGTAAATGTGTCTTGTCCAAAATTGCGAGCCCAATAAATCACAATAACCAATCTCCATTGAAACCTTAACGATGAAATCTATTATGGTGAGAAATTAAAAATGGTAGGAAGATATGCAACTCTTCTTTTGGTCTGTCAATATGCTACTCTTACCAGTGGAAGAAAGGAAACTTGACTTTCCTGTCATGCTATTTCTTACCACTCACAAATCATCCATTGTATGTGGGAAATATCAAATTGCGCCAATGCATCCCAAGCATCAACCTTAGATGTACAGAACACAAGAATTGATGTAGTCCATCCAGTCACCTATCACCTTCAGACTTCACTCAGACATTTGTAGATCTATGCTAAAGTCTAAACATTGTCTGGGTATTTGATTAAAAAATGTGGACTATTGTAAATCAATTTATCTCATAACTAGCAATATGGTTCGTAAGGATTGGCATGTAAATCTCTTTTCTTTAGTAGAAACTTCTCTCTTCATCCACCCTCCATTTGGGTGTTGCATAGATCATTGAAACACACAAGCAAAACAAGAAGAAGAAAAGGAATCAAATTTCTCTAGCCAATGTCCGTCTTACGGTACTTCATGCTGATATATAGGACACATACAGAGAATTCTGCAAGAACTGGTGAAATTGACAGGATCAAGCATGGTACTTAGTTTTTTGGGGGGGAGCAACAGCACTCGCGTAACGTCAGTAGTCAAGTCATTACATCTGTACGAAAATAAAAAATATTTATAGACTTTCCATTACATGAATATTGGGACAAACGTTAATAGAGATGACAACAAGACTACAATATCGGGACACCACCTGGCTCGTGAAAGAGAATCTATTGCGCATGAACTGCATTAATGACACAGTCACCATCCCACCTTGAGTTCGTTAACACGGAAAATGACGGCGATAAAAGAGAATTCAGTTGAGACGTCCAATGCAAAGCAGCAATACATAGAAAAGCATCAAAGTAACGACTGAAACCAAAACTGGGAAAGTTAAGAGTTTCCGAATTCATAAGAAGAGCTAAATTAAGCCATACAGTAGCAAATCTAAAACACTCCAGTAAAATCATATTGCCTTGTGCCTGAACATCACCAAATAAGTAAAAAACAATGCATCAAAACCGACTCAAGCTTACCCGGAACTATCCATGACATCTCTTGATATCTTCATCTTCTTGGTGGTCCCTTTGTACAGATCCTCCAAACTACAAGGCAACGTCCTCTCGATCGCCGGGGCCTTCCGCGGCACAGAGCCCTCTCCACCGCCGCTCCGCAGCGTCGCAAAGATATCATCCCCGAACATGCCTCTCGGGAAATTCGAGCCGGGCCCCGATCGCGACCCACCGATGTCGCCGAACGGGCTAGTGAACCCGAAGAACTCCGAGAAGATGTCGTCGGCGCTCCTCGGGTTGAAGCGGAACGAGGTCGGCCCGCCCCCGCCGCCGGCGGCCGCTTCGGAGTACCCGCCGGCCCCCGGCGGCGGGAACTGACCCTTCAGCCCCTCCTCACCGTACTGATCGTACACCGCTCTCTTCTGGGGATCGCTCAAAACCTAATCAACCCACAAACGCACGCACATCCAAGAGGCAAAGACGATCGAAACCCAATTCAAAACCATCGCTTCCGCGCAGAATCGGACACACACTCGGCACGCGCACGCAACGAACGGACGGAGAATCTGAATCGGACAGGCAACGCGAGAACGGATCCGAAATGGAACAAGAACAGGAGGAGGTAAGGGAGGGGGACAGGAGGAATGTACGTCGTAGGCTTCGGAGATTTGCTTGAATTTGGCCTCGGCGTCCTTCTTGTTGTTGGGGTTCTTGTCGGGGTGCCACTTCATGGCCAGCTTCCGGTACGCCTTCTTCAGGTCGTCGTCCTTGGCGTTGCGGTCCACCTGCAGAACCCTGTAGTAGTCCACGCCCATGCCTCCTCCTCCTCCTCCTTCCTTCTCTCTCTCTCTCTCTCTCTCTCTCTCTCTCGGTTTTCTCTGCTGTTGCTGCTCTTCTTCTTCTTCTTCTTCCTGGTTTGAGTGATTCTCTGTGGGGATGAATTGAGGGAGAGCTCCGATTTGGATTTTGATGGATTTTTTGCTGGGTGATATCTGGGTCGGGTGGTCGGAGCCTTTGATGGGCTGGCTTTCCGTGGGAACTGCGAATTTTACTGGGCCGAATACCTGTTTTTGGGCCTAATTACTTTATTCTCTCTTTAAAAAAAATTATCGAAAAAGTTCTAAACTGTTTGCATTGACGTCAATTTATAACCTAGATCTTTTATTTGTGCCAATTTACTCATAAAATTTTTGATTTGGTACCAATTTATTCCTCGTCCAACACAAGGGCATCGACTGGAGGAAAGAGAAGGAAAAAAAGAAGAAGAAAGAAATTAAAAAATATTATTAAAAGTTATCTCTCATCACAAGCCGTACCATGTTTGTCTATTGGTGTCCACATTAGCAAAATCCCGCCAAAATTTACCGGAATGACTGATTCGGCACCAAATCAAAAGATTTGGGACTAAATTAGCATTAATGCAAAAGGTTTAGGATTTTTTGACACTTTTCCTTTCTATTTTTTATTAGATGACCTGGCATGGTTCATATAAGACTAATATTATGTCACTTATACGATTAAGTGTCATCGTTTTTATAACTCCATAGGAGTTTATGCAAAAATTATAAAATTATGGGAAATTTCATGATGTACATCAACACAATAGGAATGTGATGATATCACGGTAATAAGTCATGCGACATATTTATTGGATAGAATATTTTCTTTCTTTGTTAATTGTGTATCGCTCTACTTTCAAAAATCTTATAGTGATAAACAATGTATCGTATCTCGATTTCGGAAGGGGAAAGTTCGAAGATTAAAGTATGTGATTGACCTCTTGTCGATTGATCACGGAATGAAACCTACTATTGGTTTTTGTAGACTTTCGGTCAAGAAACAATCTGGAAATAGCACCAAAAAAAAAAAAAAAAACTCAAGAAACAGCTTAATTAAGATCAATAAAAAAAATTTAAAGGCCTTGTTAATATGTGCTCCAGGGTACCAAATAATCATGCTTCATTAAGAAAAATATACATTCTTAAGACACTGATTGCACATAATACAAAAAAGACAGTGAATTAAAAGTGACAAACTTTCATTTATTGAAGGGAAAAAGCCACCAAAAACCCCAAACTTTGCAGAGAGTGACAAATTTACCCCAGACTTTTTTTTTTGGTGACATGAAAAACCTTGAAGTTTGCTAACCATGACACATTTACCCCAAACTTTTATTAGTGACACAAAAAATTCTGAATTTTCATTTGTGTGACACATTTACCCCAAATCATAAGGGCATTTTGGTCTTTTTACTTTCAATTTTTTTTTCTTTTTTTTCTTCCCTCCGCCATGGCCGGTGGAGGGAAGAGAGAAGAAAAAAATTTAAAAATAAATAAAAATAAAAAAATGAAAAAAATAAGATGAAAATGCCCTTAAGCAACAATTTTACCCCAAGCTTTTTTTTTTTTTTTTTTTGTGACATGAAAAATCCCAAACTTTGTTAATTGTAACACATTTACCCTACAAAAGGCATTTTCATCTTATTTTTCTATTTTTCCTTTTTCTTTTTTTTTTTTTTTCCTTTTTTTCTTCTTCTCTCTTCCCTCTGCCATGAGGGAAGCTAGACTTAAGCAAGGGTGGCCCTTGTCGACATTGGGCGAGGGTCGCCCTCGCCTAGGTTGGCTAGGGCTACCCTCACTAGCGTCGAGTGGCCCTCACCCGAGTCCAGCGAGGGGGCGGCCCTAGCCAGCCCAAGCGAGGGCGACCCTTGCCCGACGCCGGTGAGGGCCGCCCTCGCCTGAGTCCGGCTTCCCTCCGGCATGGCCAACGAAGGGAAGAGAGGAGAAGAAGAAAAAAAAGAAACAAATTTAAAAAAGTAAAAGACGAAAATGCCTTATAGTTTAGGGTAAATATGTCACACGGATATAAGTTTGGGGTTTTTGCGTCACGAAAAAAAGTTTGGGGCAAATGTATTATGGTTGGCAAAGTTTGGGTTTTTCATGTTGCAAAAAACAAAATTTTTGGGTAAAATTGTTACTTTGGGCAAAGTTTGAGGTTTTTGATAGTCTTTTTCCTAAAGAAAAAAATAGTGAAAGGGAGGGAGGGGGAAGGCTTCTCACCACCACGACTCTCGATGAAGGTCAAGTCTATAAGAATTTATAAGACCATTGTCAACTATTTGAATAAATTAAGCTATTAAAAAAGACATAATTTAATATCTAAATATTTTATTACTTCCCTTCAAACTTAATACGATCTTTTTGCCTAATAATAAATGTGAAAATATTTTGTTGGGGAGGTAAATTTGGGCCTAGAAAGATTCAATCTCATGACCTCATATTCTAACACTATTTAAAATCTGATGAGACGGCTATCAACTATTATAATAACTTAAGTTGTTAGTAGTTAGAGGAAAGTATGATTTAATATTAATATATTCTATCAAAGTTAAAGGCAAGCTAGCCCTCACACGTGTCAAAGCAAGACCCCGTCTTGCCAAGACTTATGATGGTGACGCCCCGCCACCGAGTGAGGACCTCATGATCCTTGTTACGATCCTCTTGCAACTTTTTCTGACTTAAGGTCATATCATTGACATAGAGTGCCCCCTCAACTTCACTTGTTAATTTCTCAACTTCACTCGTTAATTTCTGTCATATAATTAGGTGTGTCAGATCCATGAAATCAATGGAATCACTGAATGATCAAAGTCAATGCATAAATTAAAAGGAAGAAAGTTACAAAAAAACAAAAAAAAAATCTCCAAATTATGTCAATTCGGACACAATTATCCTAAGCTTTTTGTATGACATTATAAAGCCCAAACTCATATCTATTTAATGCATTTATCTCAAACTTTATTCTTATCATTTCAAAAGCTTCAAATTTGTGCATGCCCTCTATTGAAATTCAGTTAATGCACGGCGCTAAAAATCCTAGGTGGTTGCCTACATGGATGACGAAAAGCAAACAAGGCTAATGTGATATTCATGTGACAAAAATATGTTAATTCATTGTATGTATTTCTTTTCTCGTTTTATTTTTCCCTTTTTTTACTTCCTCTTTCATTTTCTTCCTTGTTTGGTGATGGTGAGGATGGTGACAATAAGGATAGTGGTGGCAGCAAAGGTGGCAGTGAAGATGAAGGAGGAAGGGAAAAAGAAATAAAGGAAAAAGAAAATCTTGATGGAGCATAAATATGTGGCACGGGTCTAAATTTGGGATTTTTTGTGCTATAAAAAAAAAGATTTGAGGTAAATGTGTCACATATACATAAAATTGAAATTTTTTGTGTCACAATAAAAAGTTTTGGGTAAATATATGACATGGATATATATATATATTTTTATTTATTTATTTATTTTCATTGTCTTTTTCTTTTCATTTTTTCTCCTATGGTCGCTAAGCTATTTGTTTAAATTTGTTTCTATTCCCTAGAACACAAATTTTTGTTCTTTTGTTCGAGGAAACAGAAAAAGAACTAAAACGTGTTTGTTTACACTTTTGTTCCCGGAAACAAAAAAAATATGTTTTTTTTGTTCTCGGGAATGATTTAACGTAAAACAAGAAGTAGAAAAACTTATTTCTTGTTCCCAGGAACAATTCCGAGAAACACTTCTTCTTTTTTCTCCTTTTTCTTCTTCTTTTTTCTTTTCTTTTCTCTTCTTCTTTTTTCTTTGGCCAGCCGTCGGCCTCGGCCATGGCCGGCAACTGGTCGTCGAGGGCCAACTACCTCGCCTTGGCTGGGCGAGCTCGAGCTCGCCGATTCGACGAGGCCGAGCTTGTCCAGCCACCGGTCGGGCCACCGCCAAGTCGGCATCGCCCAATTGTGGCTCGGTGAGGCTCGGCCTCACCGGGGGTCAGCGAGCCTCGCTATGGTTAGGCGAGGCCACCAACCCTTGTCGGTCGGTCGTTGGCCATGGCCGAGGCCGGCGCGGCCAAAAGGAAGAAAGAAAAATAAATAAAAAAGTAAAAATAAAATAAAAATATTAAAAAAATTATACAAGTTTACCAAACGTATTTCTATTTTTTTTTTCTATTTTAGGAATATAAATTTTGTGCGGTTTCCAAACGCGTTCTTACGTTCAAAAATTGTTTCCGGAACAGAAATAATTTTTTCTATTTCTCGCTCCCGGGAACAATTTTTGAACAGAAATATTACCAAACGCACTCAGCGATGGCTGACAACCAACGAAAGGCCACAACTGGTGATTGAAAAAGAAAAAAAAAAGAAAAAGAAAATGACAAAAAAAAATTCAATTTTTTTTTTAAAAAAAATTATACACATTGACTATATGATGTTAGTGATTTTGGCCGAAATTGGCCGAATGGGTTACACTGTTGGCAAAACGTCAAAATGTTTAAGACTTAATTGACAAAATTAAAAGTTTGTAATTAAATTAATACAAGTTTAATAGATTTATGACATTTTGGATCATTTTCTCAAAAGATAGATAGTTTAAGATTTTTGACAGCTTATATTCCAAATTAATTAAGCTAGAGATCTTGATCTAAGTAGCACCGACACGCGACACGACACGACACGACACACCGACACGTTGTTTCTCAAAAAACATAGAATTCCGACACGTTGAGACACGTTATATATTAAATATATATTTTTATATATACATAATAAATTATCATTTTTATGATTATTTCAATCAAATTAATTTGAATCAAATTCATAAATAAATAAATGATTTTTTTTTTGTCGGTCCCACGCTATCCTCCTACTTTAACACTCTCACTTTTCGCCCGCCTCTTTGTAGGGCGTGGGAGTCGAAACCCACTTGAAATGAAATCTTCCCCACTCCCAATCCCTCCCGAGAAGGTGGGGATTGGAACCCCCAACCTCCCCCTTCCAAGATGGAAGGGTGGCCACTGGGGCGGATCCCCAGTGGTTAATAGATAAATGATTAAAAAGGCTTAGAATGAATATACACTTAAAACATTAATTCGCCATTTATTAATATCATTTACTATTTCAATTTGATAAATTCAACTATATTTGAAAAAACAAGCAATTCATATTCTAAACTCGCATGTTAGATATGTTGGAAGAGAAGAAAAAAACTTAAGGGGTGACTTTTGTATTATCGGAAGTAAGAGTTAGAAGAGAAGAGAATACCGGGTTTTTCTTCTTTCTCTATTTATTATTTTTGTTATTATATTTTATTTTTTTACATATATATATTTTGCTCTCATTTATTGAATTTTTAAAATTGACATTGATATTGAAATCACGTGTCGGAAACTTGTATGTCAGAATTCCGACTCGAGTGTCGGAGAGTGTCGAGAAAGTTGATCAAATGTCGGATTTTCCAACACATGTTGACTGAGTGTCGGAGAGTGTCGAACATATGTCGAAGTATCCGACACAACACGAAGACTCTTGAAGAGTGTTAGTACTTCATAGATATTGATTGCACAAAACTACACGAGCAACACCTACGCGAATACAGGAAGGACGATCTGAGAATTTCGATCCCGCATCGGACAAAGAGACTAATGAACGCGTTGCCGCATGTGCGCGCGAGCGCGAGTCATTACAATCCTTCCTGTCGTCCCTCACGACGAGGTCAAATCAGGGTTAGGCTGTTACCGAGGAGGAAGAGGAGGACGAGAAATCATGGGATCGGCGGGGATCACTAGCGAAGTCAAGATTGTTCTGCTCGATGGATGATGGGATTTCACCTCCACCCACGTGGCAAAGTGTCCAAAGTGGAGTTATCAACGGGAGTTGAGGTAGAAGATTCCTCGGACAATTGCTAGGTTAATGGCGGGTGGGACCCGGACATGATTGAATTAAAAAAAGACACCATTAAAAGCAAGGAGGCGGAAAAGAAAAAATACCAAATTACATATATATATATATTTTTTTATTAAAAAAGAGAGAGGGGGAAAAAAGGACCAAAGAACAAGCGGTCGTAAAAATTGGAAAAGTCGGATGGGAACGTTTGACGAGTCATCGGTTTTCAACTTTTCACCAATCCACAAAACTTGCGCATTCCATTTTCCCCAAAGCTCTTGTGAAATCCCTTTCCCCTTTTGCCCCCCAAGTCAAAGTAAACGCACCCCATAAATCGTGTTTTACGTGAAGTCCTTCATTTTGACTGCGCGTGGCTACATATCTATATTTGAGGTTTGTCCCATTTTAATGTTTAGACATGCACCGACATTTTGACATGGTTGTGAGAATAGTCATGGATAATCGTGATTAATTCGGAGGGAGATTAAAAAGCACATGTTCATAGCTACCCCCAGTCTCGAAGAACCTTAGTTTGCACGAGGAGGGCACTAGCCCTCGAGCTAGGGATGGCCTTAGGCTTTGGAAACTTTCGTAACATGATTAGATTATCATTACAAGTTTGCCCTTTCTTGACAATCATTTAATTAACATCGTCATGTCTTAAATGCGATATTCTATAACGAGTGTGGAAATTCCACCGGTGACAACCAAGAGAGGTCGCCAATACAAGGCCACCTCCCTTTTCATCCTTTTCTGGCTTGCAAACGAAACAAAAGCACGTACCAAAAAAATCCGGGCCATCATGTCATAAATTGACAACGGTTTCTGAATGCACGATCGCCCAATTTACAAGAAAGACAATACTTTTTTGTTTCGGGCACAAAAATTCTATCTAGTCTCTTGAGGCCATGGGTCATTCGAATTTGATACGTGGAAGCATAAATTACCCCATCCTTGCCCCAAAAAATGTACGTAGGATTCCCCAAATTTTAAAGAAAGGAAATGAAAGGAAAAGAAAAAGTTCTCCTCCCACCCAAACATATATTTAGCCAAAAGAAAAATCATATCACAATCTATACACAGTACACACACTCATATATATATAATAATAAAAATCGCAGATTCATTAAAACAATAAAATAATCCAAATATTCTCTCTCTCTCTCTCTCTATCTCTTCCGCCCTCACTGTCTGGACAACAAAAAAACGAAATACAAAGCAGTAGAAAGCAAGACTTCTTGTCGAGGAAAGGAGGAAGAAAGGAGGAAGGAGGAAGGAGGAGGCACTTCGGCATCCCGGAAGCCGGATCGAACCAACCCCCCCTCCGCCGCCTCCTCCGCCGCCGTCGCCGGCGCCGCCGCCCCCAATCGCCGGCCGCCGCCCTGCCATGGCCCACGCGGAGAGCGGCCGCGGCCACCCGGCGTCGTCGGAGATGTACGTGCCGCGGTCGATGCAGGTGTGGCGGGGCCTCATGAACTGGCTCGCCTTCTTCCTCCAGGTCTTCCTCCAGATCCTGCGCGGCACCCCGTCCCTCGCCCAGTTCCTCTCCTACATCGGCCTCCGCCAATCCTTCCCTCTCCTCCTCCTCCGCCGCCGCCGCCGCCTCCTCGCCGCCGTCGGCGGTGGCGGCGGCGTTCAAGCCCTTGCCGGTCGTCGAGATCCCCCTCCAGGACTCCTGCCCCACCGTGCACCCCGGCTCCGACAGCGACGTCAGCGTCACCGCCGCCGCCGACGACGACGACGATCTCCTCGCCGTCGAGAAGCTCACGGTACTCCCGCTTCCTCTCGCGTCCGTGTTTCCACCCCCCTCCCCCACTGTTCTCTCTCTTTCCGGCCGATTCCGGCGGCGGGTGGATTCTGGGTTCGGTTGCTGTCACTGACTCGGGCGTTTTTTTCTCTTTTTCCCTCCTCTTTTGAGTTGTTGCTGCTTCGATTTTGGTTAGTTCAGAAGATTTTTGGAGCCGTTTAGTGATGGGTTGAGTGAATTAATACTCAAGTTAGGAGCTTTAAATTGTCAGCGGACGATCTCAAATTCGAAGTCCTTCCTTAAACTCCGCTAACAGGTTTAGGAAGTTTCGAATGTTTGCTTGTCACTTGTAACGCCCGGTGCAGGATGTGTTCGATTAGCTGTATATGCATGCTGTGATAATTTGGTAATGGGTCGTTCGCGAACCTCGCCAACATCGCAATTACTGCTCCGTTGCTTTTCATTTGGTTTCGACCCTCTATGTAAGTATCGATCATTCGGGTTGAACTCTCCATAGTCGAAAGTTTCACTTTGGAAGAGATGATGTCGGGAGATGTCAGGAGAGATGTACTGCGTTTCTTGCTAATTTCCAGTTTGGTGTTCGGTTTAAACACATATGCGCTTAATTAAATGTAAATTGGTTATTTCATGAGGTTGATTGGTTAATTATGCCTTCATCCACATGCAGATTGTTCTCGACTTAGATGAGACTCTAGTGTGTGCATATGAAACGTCTAGCTTGCCGGAGGTTATCCGTTCCCAAGCAGTAGAAGCTGGATTGAAGTGGTTTGAGTTGGAATGTGTTTCTTCGGATAAGGTGCCTCTCTCTCTCTCTCTCTCTCTCTCTCATGGTCTAATTTTTTGAGCGTGTATTTAATGTGGTACATGCTTTTTAAAGGATCGTGATGGGAATCTTTTGAGCCTGTCATTAATGTTGTGCTTGCTTATTAAAGGAATGTGATGGGAAACCAAAAGTGAACTACGTAACGGTGTTTGAACGCCCTGGTTTGCATGAGTTCTTGAAAAGGGTTGGTGAATTTGCGAACCTTATTTTATTTACCGCGGGTCTTGAAGGTATTGCCATTTTTATTTTTATCAATTTCATATTGTTTGTCATCCTTCCATGAATTTGTCCATTAGCTTAACTACTTGGGCTTCCTACAGATTATGCAAGACCGCTCGTGGACAGAATAGATAAAGACAACCTGATTGGAGAACGTCTTTATCGCCCTTCGACCGTCAGCACGTAAGCATAATTCTGTATATCCTGTTATTTGCACTTAGGACAATGTGAGCACCGTTTTAAGTGATTTGTGCTGATTGTTGATTTCATTCAAAGAAATTACTTGAAATTAGATATTCAGGGATAGGAGATCAGCTCCAGCTTAGGACTAACCTCATCCTCTCTTTTTCCTTCAATCTGATGTTCAAGTTGTAAAACTATGGACGAGTGAAAGTTATCTGGAAGTTGTTGCCTTGCAAAAATGAAATAAGCAAATGAATAATTTTGCAAAAGGTAAAGGAATTGTGGATGAACTATGCCCAAATTGCAATTTCTCTTCGTCTTTGTAAGTTTCAGTCTTAAATTGGATTTGAGGTCTTAATCATAAGATGCTGTCAAAGTTTTGATTTGTTGTTAGCTTAGAGCATATTCCTTTCCAACTTGGAAAAGCAGTTCATCTAGCATGAAAGTCTGGATTTTTCTCTTGAAGTATATATGATATTGGGTTTTTCAAGGCTATGTTGGGTTGTGGCTAGTAAACAGTATAGCTGTTTGCTGTTGCATATTATGTTAGCCTGCGGATCATAGATCTCAATTGAAAGCTAGTGGAGTTGGTGCAAATTACTTAAAATTTTTTAGTTCTATTGTCAGAAACCTAAACCAGTTTTGGTTCTGAGTGGGGTAAGTGATCAGGATCAGTTGGAAAACATACTCTCTTTCACTCGAAAATGTTTCTCTTTATCCAAGTTCTCTCCTCATACACAGTGAGAGATTATTCACTTCAGTCTCTTACGGCAATGGTGTGCCTCCCAATTACTCGATCTTATGAATCAATTTGGGATGCATTAAGGAAAGGATATAACGTTGCTACTCACAGAAGTTTTGCTGTTGCTTCGACCCCAACACTCCCATTAGGGTAGTGGATCTAGTCAGCTTATGTTACTGGGTAGATCTACAAGCATGATGAATGAGGTTGCAGTTTTAATTCACTGACTGATGGATAGATTTGGTAGCTTGAGGTTGTGTTGTGAGACAACCTTTCAACTGGAATTGTGGTGAATAACAAAAGTTGAGGTAAAGGTCTTAACATTGTTTTCGTGACATATGAACAGCTAATCTGGGACGAGAGAAGTACATGGTTTTCGTCATATATCTTCTCTATGACTACAACTATGTTTACCCCAAAAATAAGATTGCTCTTGTGTCTATAAAGGAGGAAGAGGTTGCATAGATGTTCTTCATTTGAGAAACCATTGGAATCTTGACTACATTCATGGAAAAGGATGGTCAATAAGGAATTATTTGAATGTGTAAGATCTTGTGCAAATACAATTAAAATGAGAAATCTTTAAATGCGTTAAGAGAATCGGTGCCAGTCTTAAGCTTTGTAATAACTGTGTTGCTCAAATTGACTTGAGATATCTATCAACTGGTAATGATATGATAATTTGAGAAGTGACCACTTTTTCATAGGATAACTTGCATATGTATTGCTGGTGATAATAGTAATGTGTATAGTCAATGTTTCTTAAGCAGACAGTGGCAGCTTTGCCTGGTTGGATTGGGTAATAACCTTAAGTCTGCTTCTGCTTCATCTTCAGCCTGTTCCTGTGAAAAAAAAGAAGAAAAAAAGATCAAAACTGGTTATGACCCAGAACAACAGTATAAAGGGAGACTGGTCAACACATTTTGACCTGCATTTTGGTTTTTGTGGAATGGGAAAGGAAAGAGAATCAGACCCCTTCCCTCTTGTAGCAGTACATGAGACTCTTCCACTTTGGCTAAGGTTCTCTTTGCTCACTGTTGACACCATGTTAATTGTTACTGACCATTAGAAATTCTAACCCAGAAGGTTAAGCCATTAAGTCAATTGAGACTACATGTATATAAGGCCCATGGAAACCCTTTATACATATGATGTGGGATAATTCTTTAATACCAGTGAAGGCTTTATAGTTTATACAGCTGCTTACACAATAGGAGGTGTGCAGGATTTGAACCTAATTTTCCAAGATGCAAATGTGGGAATTTCGGCTCTTATGGCTGGGCATGCTTTTTCACTATTGCTTTACTATTTGTATAGATTGTATCACGCTAATTATGTTAACGCGATACATTTAACTGGCAGTTCAATGCATCGAATCAGTTAAATCACGAACTGCGAGTGTGACCAACCTTCATGTTGGTCCACTTTTGAAAACATTGGTACCTTTGTTGAAATACAAAATAACCATGTTCAAGGATGACATCTCTTTTGTAAGACATTTGGCAATACAAGACACTTTCTTGTACTTCCATTTTTTTCCTACTGATTAGAAATATATCAGTTAAGCATGTGGAGGATCTTACTACTGTAGTTCTTAAACCTAAAATGGTATGGTTTGATTTAAGAAAAAGACCTAGTTTTTTGGTAATGAATCTTCTTACTTCCTTGAAGTTGAAAACGTGGATTGTGATGTGCTGATTCCAATATAAGGTAGTGTAAATGTTATTTTAGATGTTCCATTCTTTTCAGGGGAGGGATACATTTAGCAAACTAGCCTTGGACCCTTTGCTTCAATTCGTATATATTTCATATTTCTAATTCGTGTGCTCGTCAACAGAAGTTTAGATTCTTACCTTTCCCGTGGGTGCCTGGTCTTGGTTACTTGCTTCATGGACTTGACCTGATTCATTAACAAGATTTGCACTATGCTTGAATCACAGGGAATATAGGGAACATGTGAAGGATCTGTCTTCTTTATCAAAAGATTTGTGTCGGATAGTTATTGTGGACAACAACCCTTTTAGCTTTCTGCTGCAACCATTGAATGGGATACCATGTGTCCCATTCTCGGCCGGACAGCCATATGATGATCAGGTACTTTAAATCCTTCCAGTATGGAAAAAAGTTTACAATCTCCATAGTTTTATTACATCTTCCTGACATTAGTTTTATCTAAAGCTTTTGGAGGTTCTCCTTCCTCTACTCAAGCACCTTTCTCTGCAAAGAGATGTACGGCCAGTCTTGTATGAGAGATTCCACATGCCCGAATGGTTTCAAATGCACGGTATTCCTGCCAGTGGTAATGGCTTTTGATTCAGACTACAAGAAATTATCTTAGGAGTGGAGACAGAATTCATCTTTGTGCTACACGAGCTGGTGATTCGTAGTGCCCTCATCATCCGTCTTGTACATTAATAATAGTTTGAAAGGGGTCACTGCAATGTCAAGATTATTAGGAGTTGTGAAGGCAATTGATGCATCAGCAGAGGACTCAAGGGAGCAGGAGTTGATGGACTGATGGAGGGCGGCATTCGTTTCTGTGTAATTAATTAGAAGTGTAGTTTCCAATCTGACCATCATTGAAAGAGGTGGTCTTAAGAATGGCCTTTGGTTCAGAAGTAATTAGTTTGGTCAGTCTTGGAGCAATCAGAATGCTGGAATTATAGAAACTGTGCAGTTGAGATTAGACCAGTCTGTTGAAGTTATGGAGTTTTTTTCGCTGTGTGTTCTTGTCGCATGAGGTCCAGTTGTTCAGATCCCCTTATGATTTCATCTTTAAACTTTGGGGTTTCCTTAGCTGACAACGCAAAACATTAAAGGACTTTACCTTCAAGGGGCACACTAATATTGCATCCTTCTGTTCGAACTTGGTATGAGAGGAAACCTTCATAGAACTCAATTGATTTGAAAATCCTCTCAAATAGGACCCTGCGTTTCGGGGTCGGAGATGCCACATCACCAAATAAGCGCCTAAGGATTAAGAATTAGACAATGAGAACGTCCGATTTACAGTAGTTGGAAGCTACCATCTTTTCTATTGTAGAAAATTGATTATGGTGCATTTGGTAACGCTTCTATTCTCGGGAATAATTTCTACAATTTCTGATTAGAAATAACTATTTTTTATTATGTTCTTAGGAATAATTTTTAAGCATTTTAAGCTGTTTGGTAACTGTCCAAAATTTTAATTCCCGAAATAGAATTACGTTTGATATCGTGCTCAAAATTTTTACTCCAACTCATTTTATTTTAATTTTTAAATAATTTTATTATTTTATTATTTTTTTTTTTTTCTTTTTTTCTTTTTTCCCCTTCTTTCTCCTCAGGTCGCGGCCCTCGACGAGGCCGTGCCTCGTCGGCCGAGCCATGACTGGGCAAGCGGCCTCGCCCAAATCTGGCAAGGTCGAGCCTTGCCTAGCATTGATCCACCACAGACTGGCAAATTGACAAACAGGCCCTTAGCTGCTGCAGCACGAAGAGACTAAGATGCTTGTACGATAATGACAACCAGCTTAAAAAACGCATCTAAGAGAAGTCTGTTGACTGGGAATCGTCAAGAGTACTACAACTCAGCCACGATGAGCAAACCTCGAACAGGAGAGTCAGTGGGAAAATTGTTCGAGAAAACCCCAACCATATTTTACAAAGGCCAATTTAGTCATAAATATTTTAATTATGCCAATTTAGTTCTCAACCTTAGAATGATTTTTTGCAGAGCCTCTATTTGTTTTAGGACCTGTGAGCTTGGTCCTTGCTAATGTCTATAAAAGGCAAGGGGGATGTAATGTGTTGGGCAGAGTCCTTTGAAGTAAAGTGAGTATTTTTTTTTTAAAACTCTCAATGTCTTTTTAAACACTTTTTCTTCTCTAGCTTGGTATGATCTTTTGAGAAATGCAGCTCGGATATTTAGAAATATTACTATCTTAGCATCTCTAAGTATCTCTAAGCTCTAAACTAAAAGTCAGGGTGGTTTTTTGCTAAAATGTTGTCCTTGAAGGGCTTAAACAACAGGTTCGCCCATAGTGGGAAGGCATATATGTAGGAAACTGACTCTATCTTCCCTGGTTCTAAGCTTAGGTCCATTCATGGTAAACATTTCAATTATGCCAATTTAATACTGAGCTTTTTAAGGATTTGTCAATTTAGTCTTTCCAACCAGATATTCAATAACCATTGGGTTTGCCCCAGTGACCACCCTTCCAACGTGGAAGGGGAAGGTGAGAGGTTCGAATCCCCACCTTATCAGGGGGTTGGGGTGGGGACGATTTAGTTTCAAGTGTGGGTTTAGAGTATGACTGACAAAAAATAAAATAAAAAACTAGATATTCAATAATAGGTTTATGACTAAATTGGTATAATTAAAAAATTTATAACTGAATTGGTCTCCACACAATAGATTTGAGATTTTTTTTTTCACAATTATCCTGGGAGACAACTATAACTAGACCGGCTGAGACAAGGAGAACACACACCACCCTTCCATTACTATTCTTCTAAGCGTGCTCTCGTATGAAGTGCATCATCTGTAATTCTTTTAGGGCTAGGTAGTCAGGTTATGATTGGTAGTCAGTGTCACGCCCCGATTCTCAAGGACACGCCCATCCTTTTACTTGGTCGATTTTAAAGTGTGATATCCCATGACTATTTATCGCTAACCCTTTCATTTAATATGCACATGCGGAAGCAGTTATAAATCCGTAGACAATAAAACAATGTGATAGAAAAGTAGATCATATTTTTCATATTGAAATTCACAACCACACTTTTATTAACAGCACAACCCATAGTATATTTACAATACTATTTACAACATACTAGTCTCACACCTATCTGCACTAAGACATGGTTCGCAAAAGGAATGGGATCTCAATCCACATCCGGGTTGTACTCAAAATCCCTCTCTGGATCATCTTCTTCTTCAAAAGCCTTTCTCCTCCTCAGGTTCCTCCTCCTGGGCTCCTCCTTAGCGTCTTGAAATGTTGTCCCACAATCGGGATGAGATTACGTCTCAGCAAGTTCTACCCCCTAAGACTCGATTAGTAAATCAATACACTACTCGGTTGCCTAAGCATCAGCACGAGTCAAAGGACTTACCTTGGCCTGAGATTCCATTTGCATATTAATACAGTTTAATAGGTACTCAAACAATCACATCACTGATTGAAGTATCGATCAAATCAACCTAGTCGATTACATGTCAGTCGGACCATTTCTAGGTCATTCATCCCACACCAAGAAATTTCCTTAGATTTAGTAGCTTTACGGTCCCACCTGATCCTTTCCAAATTCAATGGCTTTACGGTCCCACCCGACCCTTTCTAGATCTAGTGGCTTTATGGTCCCACCCGACCATTTTCAAGATTTAATGGCTTTACGGTCCCACCTGACCCTTTCTAGATTCAATTTAGGAATGAATCTTAAAATCACTACTAAATCAATTTAGCACAAAATAAAGCTCAATTAAATAAACAGACTACACCACGACAATCGGCATGATATTCCGATCACTAGCCCTCCCGGTTGAATTTCTGGAAAAATAAATTATTAAATAATTAATTTCGAAAATTAAATAAATAAATACTAAAAATCCAATTTAGGCCCGTATCGCCTGATTGGATGCCACAACGGAACCGGAAAATTATCGAGACCCGTTCAATAAATAACATGGCATGTCTACTTGCTAATGTCTATTTCTAACCACCTAACATGTATCATTAAGTCTCTAATTTAATTTATCTAAATTAATCTAACCACCTAATTTCATTTAATTAAATCTAACAAACCCTAAGTATAATTAGCAAACTTAGAAAACATTAGTGAGTAAAACTCACTTGACAAAAGCGAAGACCGAATCACCGCAACGGCAACGCGACGGTGGCCAAAATCAGGCTTTCGACAACACCGGCAGGCTTGGGCCGGGCCTTAGACTCGGGCCCAACAAATCTCAGCCCAATTGAGATTTGTTCTTGCACTAGACTGGGTTTCACTTGACTAAACGAGCCTTGAATGGGCTGTCCTCGCGGGCTTCTAATTTTGCTGGGCTTCGGAGCTGAAATTGATTTGTTGAAATTGGGCCCACTCTTGGACTTTAATTGGTGCGGGCTTGAAATTGGCTTGCACGTTGAACTGAAGTGGCTAAGGTGGATTGGGCTTGAAGACTACAGGAGTTGGGCCGGCTTCTTGTGGATTCGGTGGCCCAAGGGATCGAAGCTCGTGGATTGGATTTGCTATAGGGCTGGTCTTCAGATGGGTTGTTGGACTGAAGACTCGCTGTAGTAGGAATTTTTGTGGGCTGAACATGTGAGGATGTTGGGCCGAATCCTTGCGGCTTCGTGGATGCTGAGGTAGATGGGCCGATGGGTTGAGGAAATGAAGACGGCAGAAGACACGCGGAAAGGAGGCAGCGTCGAGCTGGGGAAGACACGTCCATGACTCTGCTTCGGTGGAAGACCTCGCGCGGCTGAACCGAAAGAAGAGCTCGGACGTGGCACGGTTGTTGCTGTTGGACGTGTGGATGGCAGGCGGCTTCACACGATACTGCTCGGTCAATCAATTGGGGAGAATTCACCATTGTTGACCGAAGCAGATGGAGAAGCTGGCAGGTGGATTCAGTGGAGCTGCAGTGTGGCGCACAGAGAAGCTTCAAGGGTCAACGATGGGGCTTCGTGCGATTTTTGCTGAGTGTTTGACTAAGCTGGGTTAATGGGCCAAGGACAGGGTCAAAGGAAGCAGCTTCGTGGACGGTAGACTAGGTAGAGAGAGACGAACCGAGAGAGAGAGAGAGATTGAGGGGTGGAGCTGCGGTTTCTGTGAGGTTGAAGAAAAGAGAGGAATGAGAGAAAATTGAAAGGAAAGACAGAGGCATGGAATCGGGATGCAACTGGCAAGGAACGTCGAGGAAGTCACGGTTGAAAAAAATCAACAAAGCCAATCCCTTTAATTGAATGCATTGTCCCCCATTCTCTTCATACTTATCCACTTGACCAATAATACTTTCTTGACTCATATTTTCAATAATTGATCCAAATTAAAGTCCCGAATTTCAGCCCCATTCCAATTTCGAATTTCCTCAATTATTGGCTCCAATTCTTCATTCGATTCTCCAAATCACGTCCAATTTCATTGAAGAAATATCCCATACAATTTTCGGCAAGTCCTGGACACCCAAAGGTTCGGCTTGGAAGTCCAAATTTCCATCGACTTAGCCCATCTGAATTTCCCTTAATTTTCCGTGACATCCGAATTCACTTTCCGAAAAAATCTTCTGAGACTGAATCGACACTTCTAGAATTTATTATGACATGATCGAAACTTCAATTTCTGAAATTGGACTCGAATTGGCGGTTAATTTCAATTCAATGCGTTTTTAACGTGACCTAGGTTACCGGGTAACTTTCAAATATTTTCAAGTGCAATTGACCCTGGTCGATTTTCTTCGAGCCACTATGAACCCACTCGACTCATTGGCGACTCTCGATTGTCGTGAAAATCTCGAGGATCCAAATACGGACACAGTGTACCAAAACAATAAGAAAATCAGTTTAGTGCCAGTCGACATGAATTTTCTAATTTAGTGGTGTCATCCACGATTAGCCACACATCTTTGTCGATCCACTCTATCTCTGATTTCAAATCGATTTTTAACTATGCCGTAATGGCCTCTAAAGATAGACACGGTCGAGAAACTGAATCCTGATCGAATTCTTAAGTCTATTTGCCTTAAAATTCTTAATAATTTCCCCAGATAGTCTAGTTATCTCAAGAATGATCAGTTCTGAGAATAGCCCTATAGACATGTTAATGAAACGTCCGATTCATTCAGAAGAAAATAGAATTGAAAATTTGGGATGTCACAACTCTTTCCCTCTTATAAAAATTTCGTTCTCGAAATTTAAACCTTACAAATTTAAGTAAAAAGGCGGGGGTATAATTCTCTCATCGACTCTTCAGTCTCCCAAGTCGCTCCCTCTGTACCGTGGTGTTGCTAGACCACTTTGACCAACGGAATGATTTTTGTACGCAGTACTTATTCCTTTCTGTCCACAATCTGAACTGGTCTTTCCATGTATGACACTTGATCATCCATGTCAAATTCTTCAAAATTGAGCACGTGTGTCGAGTTAGGCTCGTACTTCCTCAACATTGACACGTGGAAGATGTTATTGACTTGCGTCAACCTTGGCGGCAATGCAAGACGATACGCTAAGGTCCCGATTCTTTCAAGAATCTCAAATGGACCTACGTACCTTGGACTCAGTTTGCCTTTCTTCCCAAAGCGCGAAGTTCCCCTAATTGGTGACACTTTTAGAAAAACGTGATCATCAACTTGAAATTCCAAAGATCTCCGACGCTTGTCTGCGTAACTTTTCTGTCTGCTCTGCGTGGTCTTTAACTTGTTTCTGATCACTACCACGGCATCTACTGACTGCTAAACCAACTCTGGGCATGTTATCTTCCTTTCCCCGACTTCATCCCAACACATTGGTGTTTTGCATGCTCTGCCATACAACGCTTCGAATGGAGCCATCTTGATACTTTGCTGGTAACTCTTGTTGTAGGAAAATTTTACCAGGTGAAACTGATCTTCCCAACTTCCTTTGAAGTCTATTACACAAGCTCTCAGCATGTTCTCGAGAGTCTGAATTGTCCTCTCGGATTGGCCATCCGTCTGAGGATGATATGCCGTACTTGACTGAAGCTTTGTACCAAGGGCACTCTACAAGCTCTTCCAAAAAGCAACAGTAAACCTTGGGTCTCTGTCTGAGGTTATTGTAATCGGCACTCCATGCATTCGAACCACCGGACACACGTACAAGTCTGCGTGCCTATCAAGATTGAGGTCCTTTCGAACTGCAATGAAGTGAGCCGACTTGTCAGTCTGTCGACTAATACCCAAATTGAATTACTTCCTCTTTGACTTCTCGGTAGTCCAGTCACAAAGTCCATCGTGATATGCTTCCATTTCCATTCTGGGATCGAAAGAGGTTGCAGAAGTCCTCCTGGCTTGCAATGCTGGGCCTTTACTTGTTGACACGTCAGACATTTGGCGACATGCTTGGCGACGTTCGGCTTCATACCTAACTACCAATAGTGTTGACGCAGATTTTGATACATCTTGGTGCTTCAAGGGTGAACACTGTAACTGTTACGATGTGCTTCAGATAAAATATCTTCTCTAAGCTCTACATTGTTAGGTACAAGTAACGTCCTTGGATCCTTAAAATTCCGTCATCAGAAATCTGAAAATCAGTCTTTCTTTTCTCAATGTCCTCTTGAAGAATTTTCTATACATCTGGATCTGTCGGTTGGAGTTGTTTAATTCTGACCTGGACATCTAGTTCAATTCTGAGGGTGGCCATAAAACTTGAAAGGTGACCTACCTCAAATTTGAATTCCGAATCCCGAGCTCTCTCGATTAAGTTCCACTCCTTAATCAAGATTTGCACTATTGAATACTTTCGACTTAATGCATCGGTGACCTTGTTCGCCTTTCCCGGGTGATATAGAATATCACAATCGTAGTCTTTCAGCAATTCCATCCATCCGCACTGTCTCATGTTTAACTCCTTTCAAGAGAACAGGTACTTGAGACTCTGATGATCCATGAAGATTTGAAATTTTTTCCCACACAAATAATGTCTCCAAATCTTCAAGGCAAAGATAATAGCTGCGAGCTCTAAGTCATGTGTTGGGTAGTTCTGCTCATGGGTTCTCAACTGCCGAGAGGTGTATGCAACAACCCTACCATGTTGCATCAGCACGCAACCCATTCCTTTAAATAATGCATCACTATAGATCTCGAATCCTCCAAGACCAGATGGAATTGTCAGCATAGGTGCGGTAGTAAGCTTTTCCTTCAGCTCTTGAAAACTACACTCGCACTTGTCTGACCATACAAATTTCTCTTCTTTCTTCGTGAGGTTTGTTAGAGGCGATGCTAATGCTGAGAAACATTCTACAAACCGTCTGTAATAACCTGCCAATCCCACAAAACTTCTTATCTCTGTCACTGTAATTGGTCTCTGCTAATTGATCACGGCTTCTATCTTGCTCGGGTCGACGGAGATTCCTTCTCCGGAAATTACATGACCTAAGAACGCAACACGAGTCAACCAAAACTCACATTTGCTAAACTTAACATACAATTAATGCGTCCTTAAAGTCTGGAGCACTAATCTCAGGTGATTCTCATGCTCTTCATCACTCTTAGAATAGACCAAGATATCATCTATGAACACGATCACAAATTGATATAGATATTCATTGGCAGCTGAAGCATTCGTCAACCCAAACGGCATCACTGTGAACTCATAATGACCATACTGAGTACGAAATGCCGACTTAGGAATGTCCTCATTCCTAATTCTCAGCTGATGATATCATGTCCTTAAGTCAATTTTCGAGAATATCGACGCTCCTTGCAACTGATTGAACAAATCATCGATCCCTGGGAGGGGATACTTGTTCTTAATGGTTACCTGGTTGAGCTGTCGGTAGTAGATGCACAGACGTAACGAACCGTCTTTCTTCTTTACAAATAGAACTGGTGCTCTCCAAGGTGATGTACTAGGACGAATAAATCCATTGTCCAATAATTCTTGCATCTGCACTTTCAGTTCTTTGAACTCCAATAACACCATTCTATAAGGTGCCTTTGAGATTGGTTCTGTCCTTGGTGCTAACTTAATTACAAACTCAATCTCCCTTTCTGGCGGTAATCCTGACAATTCTTTTGGAAAGACATCTGGGAATTCCTGCACCACTGAAATGTCTTCTATTTTTAGTTCCTCAACTGTCGTGTCCACAACAGTCGCTAGGTATCCTCGGTAACCCTCATCTAACAAACGAGTTGTCTCTTGCGACAAGATCAAGACAATCGAGGATCCTCCTCGATTTCCAATAAACTCGAAGCTCTTACCCTCTAACGGGTCAAACTGAATCATTTTACGGTAGCAGTCCATTTTAGCTCGTTGATTGGTGAGCCAATCCATGCCAATTATTAAATCAAAGTCATACATGGCTAGGACTAAAAGATTTATCTTCCCCACTCGCTCACCAATCACTAACTTGCACCCCGAACAACCCAAAGCAACAATAACTTTATCTTTTAAGGGTGTAGATATGCACATTGCCGACTCCAATAATATAGGACTGACTCCTATCAACTTAACATACTGCTCGGCAATAAATGTGTGGGTTGCTCCCAGATCAAACAAAGCATAACCAGGTTGGTCATTGAGCGAAACCATACCTGTTATCACGTCAGGTGCAACTTCTGCCTGACCTTGGGTAATCGCGTACACGGTGCCCTGAACTGGAGGTCTCTACTGCCCTCCTTGTGGTGCGTTCTAAGGGGCATACCCTCTTCTCTGTTCTCTCGATGGTGGCTGCGGTAGTTGCGATTGTCCCCTTGGCTTCTTGGGACAATGTCTAGCTATGTGGCCTTGTTGGCCACATTCGTAACACACACCCATCCTAGCTGGACACGGTGCTGACCTATGTCGTCTCCTACAGGAGTGACACGGTCCCATTCTATCGGCCGTCGACCTACCAAATCCACCCTTCTTGCTAAGCGGACCTTGGAATCCGTTTCCTGATATCGGCCTTTTTCCTTGCCTGATTGCTTCCCGGTTAACACCAAATCTCGACCCCGACGAGGTAGCTTGCTCATTCAATCCTCGCTCTATCATCTGAGCCTGACGATAAACCTCTCGATAGGTCATCAAATCCAATGGCAGTAGGGGTTGCTTTAACTCAGAACGAAGACCATTTCTAAATCTTATAGCTTTCTCTTCAGGGTCTTCTACTAACCTGGGAGCATACTAAGAGAGCTCCGTGAACTTGACCCCATATTGGTCGACCGACATCGATCCTTGACGGAGGCGTTGGAACTCCTCCATCTTTTGTTCTCGGGCCATACCCGAGAAATATTGATCGTTGAAAGCTCTTACGAAGATGTCCCATGTCTGGACTACACCTTCCGGGAACACTGTATCCTTGGCGGCCCTCCACCAAATGTTGGCATTGTCCTGATAAACGACCAGGGTTACCTTTTCTGTTTCGGTGCACCTCAGGAGCACAAATGCCTTGTCTAGATTATGCATCCACTGCGAGGCGGCCTCAGGGTCTCCAGTACCCATAAATTTTGGTGCACTAAACTTCAGGAACTGCTCCACTAGCTGGTGGATTGGTCTTTCCCTCTGTGCCATAACATTCTTAGGTTGAGCTCCTGCAGGGGCGATAACAAGTGCGGTGGCCTGCGTTACTACATCTCTCAAGGTCTCTAGCGCCTGCATTATCCCTTCCATTCTGGGATCACCAGGGGCTGCTACCTCGACATCCATTGCAAGTGGTGCCGCTCTACTCGCGCTAGCCTATGCTGGCGCTCGACCACAGCCTTCTCGGGTACCGACTCTAGTCGGCGCTCTTCCCCGAGTCACGGCCCTACTGGTCCTCTGGGCAGGAGTCCTCGGCTCCTAATCGCTTTTAGTGTAGCTTTAAACAACTAACACTTGTTTCCAATTCAACACCGAATTAGAAATAGAGCGATTCAAACATCAAACAATTTTAGCACTTAGCTATCACAGACGTGCACCAGCATGAATTTAAAGGCCATCCTGTTACTATCCCATGGTCAATGCTCCTTATAACTCCAATCTTGAACTTCGCTCTGATACCACAAAAAAGAGATGTCATGCCCCAATCCTTAGGGATGCGCCTAACCTTTTACTTGGTCGATTTTAAAGTGCGATATCCCATGACTATTTATCACCGACCCTTTCGTTTAATATGCACATGCGGAAGCAGTTATAAATCCCAAGACAATAAAACAATGGGATAGAAAAACATACCATATTTTTCATATTGAAATTCACAACCACACTTTTATTAACAGCACAACTCATAGTATATTTACAATACTATTTACAGCATACTAGTCTCACACATATCTGCACTAAGACATGGTTCGCAAAAGGGATGGGATCTCAATCCACATCCGGGTTGTACTCAAGATCCCTCTCTGGATTATCTTCTTCTTCAAAAGCCTTTCTCCTCCTCAGGTTCCTCCTCCTAGGCTCCTCCTCAAGGTCCTGAAATGTTGTCCCACAACCGGGATGAGATTATGTCTCAACAAGTTCTAACCCCTAAGACTCGATTAGTAAACTAATACACTACTTGGTTGCCTAAGCACAGCACGAATCAGAGGACTTACCGTGGTCTCAAATTTCATCTGCATATTAGTACAGTTTAATAGGTACTCAAACAATCACATCATCGATCAAATTGACCTAGTCGATTACATGTCAGTCAGACCATTTCTAGGTCATTCATCCCACACCAAGCAATTTCCTTAGATTTAGTGGCTTTACGGTCCCACCCGACCCTTTCCAAATTCAATGGCTTTACGATCCCACCCGACCCTTTCTAGATCTAGTGGCTTTATGGTCCCACTCGACCCTTTCAAGATCTAGTGGCTTTACGGTCCCACCCGACCATTTTCAAGATTTAGTGGCTTTACGGTCTCACCCGACCCTTTCTAGATTCAATTTAGGAATGAATCTTAAAATCACTACTAAATCAATTTAGCACAAAATAAAGCTCAATTAAATAAACGGACTGCACCACGACAATCAGCACGAAATTCCGGTCACCGGCCCTCCCGGTTGAATTTCAGGAAAAATAAATTATTAAATAATTAATTTCGAAAATTAAATAAATAAATACTAAAAATCCAATTTAGGCCCGTATCGCTTGATTGGATGCCGAAATGGACCCGGAAAATTATCGAGACCCGTTCAATAAATAACATGGCATGTCTACTTGCTAATGTCTATTTCTAACCACCTAACATGCATCATTAAGTCTCTAATTTAATTTATCTAAATTAATCTGACCACCTAATTTCATTTAATTAAATCTAACAAACCCTAAGTATAATTAGCAAACTAAGAAAACATTAATGAGTAAAACTCACTTAACAAAAGCGGAGAACGAATCATCGCAACGGCGACGTGACGATGACCGAAATCAGGCTTTCAACAACACCGGCGGGCTTGGGCCGGGCCTTAAGACTTAGGCCCAACAAATCTCAGCCCAATTGAGATTTGTTCTTGCATTGGACTGGGCTTTACTTGACTGAACGAGCCTTGAATGGGCTATCCTTGCGGGCTTCTAATTTTGCTTGGCTCCAGAGCTGAAATTGATTTGCTGAAATTGGGCCCACTCTTGGGCTTTAATTGGTGCGGGCTTGAAATTGGGCTGCACGTTGAACTGAAGTGGTTGAGGTGGATTGGGCTTGAAGACTATAGGAGTTGGGCCGACTTCTTGTGGATTCGGTGGCCCAAGGGATCGAAGCTCGTGGATTGGATTTGCTACAGGGCTGGTCTTCGGATGGGTTGCTGGACTAAAGACTCGTTGCTGTAGGAATTTTTGTGGGCTGAACATGTGAGGATGTTGGGCCGAATCCTTAGGTTTTATTTGTTTCGCAAAAAATGTTTCTCAATTTTAGAAAATATTTATTAACAAGTCATATTTCAAGAAAATGATAACAGTTTCCAATATTTGATTGATTATTGAAAATGAATTGAAAAATATTTTTTGTCATTTGATAAGTAAAATCTAATTTGATTTTTTTAAAAATAAATATACATTATTCAGACACTATTAACTTGTGCATGAGCAACCAAAAAACCAAGCATTAGTCCTTGGCTCGGATACTCGACACCTAGGCACAAGTAGGGGCACTGACCTCAAGTACATCGAAGTCAAGCCCAAGAAGTTGGTGCTCATGGCAAGGACCTTAGCGTCTATGCTCGGGACTCTATGCCCAAGCGCAAGTTCATCAAGGTTGGGCTTGAAACCTAGTGGCTGAGCCCAAGCCATCTATATTGGGCCTAAAACTCAACACCCACACCCGAACCTCAATCCCAACACTCGTGCCTAAGGGTAGGCTCAAGATCCCAAAGTTGGTGTCCGTGTCCCCAGCCCTAGAGCCAAGGTCCATCAAGGTTGGGCCAAAGACCTCGATGTTGATGCCTACACTTAGGACCAAGTCTCGATCCCCTGGCCTACATCCCTCGAGGCTTAACTCAAGACCTTGGCGAATAGGACTCGACCCTTGACACCGAGGCTGAGGTCCATCGAGATAGTGGGGTAGGTCTCTAACGCCCCGAATTGGGTTCCTTGAGCTTGCAAGTCCCCAGTGCTTGGCCCATGTCCATTGAGTATGGGCCTAGTTCCCTCGAGAGCAGGTTTGGGCATGAATAGTGGGATCCCAAGTTCGGCGGGAAAAGTGTTAAAAAAGTCATAAACATTTTGTATTTGTGCCAATTTAATCATAAACTTTTTTGTAATGCTAATTTAGTCATAAACATTTTTACTTGGTGTCGATTCAATCCTTTATGGCTAATTTTTGCCGGATTTTGCTGACTGGACACTGGCTTGCTGATGTGGGCTGATCGGTGTTGATGTGGACAACTTTTAATAATAATTTAATATTTTTATTTATTTTTATTTTTTCCTTCCCCTCCTCCAGCCGACGAGGCTCAACTTTGCCGAATCACGGCCTGGGCGGCGCCGGCGAGGTCGAGCCTCGGCGGCCATGGGCGAGGCTCGACCCTCACCAAATCCGGCGAGGACGAGCCTTGCTGCCCAATGCAAGGCCGCCCTCGTAGCCACTAGCGAGGTGGCCAATGAAGTCGACCGATCAAGACACGTCAGCCAGCCGGCGTCCAGTCAGCAAAATTCAACCAAAATTGACCGGAAAGGACTAAATCGGCACTAAGTAAAAAGGTTTAGGACTAAATTGGCACCAAAAAAATGTTTATGACTAAATTGGCACAAATACAAAATGTTTAGGACTTTTTAAACATTTTTCCCCAAGTTCAGCCTTTGTGCATCCAACCTCAAATGCCAAGGACCTATAGCCACGGGCATTGAGGTTCAAGGCCTGGCGTCGATGGACCCAAGCTTGGGTGCTAAGGTCTCGATCCCAGCCTCAACGAATGCAAGCACTGTGGTCCCGAGCCTGACCTCATTAGAGGTGGGTGTTGGAGTTGGACTCAAGACCCCCGAGTCTAGCCTTGACGAACCCATTCGCGAGTGAAGGATTCCTTGATCTGTACAGACCCAAGCTTGAGTGTAGAGGACTTGGTCTCAAGTGCCAAGACCTTGGGCTTTGGATTGGAAGGACCGAGCCCAACCATGATAGAATTGATGCAAATGCCAATGACATGATCCTAGGTGCCAAGGGTCTCAAGACCCTGAAGCGTGGCTGCTAGAGACCCGAGCATGGCTGCCAAATCCCCAAGCACAAGCACTGTGCCCTGAGCCCAACCTCAATGAACCTTGGCTTGGGCACCAGGGGGAGGGCATGGGCATGGGAGTGTGATCCTAAGCCCAACATTGATGGGCCTGAGCACAGGCACCAAGATTCTGAGAGTGGTCTTGATGAACTTGGGTCAATGCTCTTAGGACCCAATCCCGGGCATTGGGGACTCGCGCATGAGCACGGAGGTCTTATGCCCAATTTCTGTGGACTTGGGCCGGGGTGCCAACAAGACAAACAAAGGTATCAAATTCCTAGACTCGACTGTTGCTGACTTGAGCCTGAGCATTAGGGACCCAACCATGTGCCTTATTCTCTTAAGCATGTCGCGACCAATTTTTTTTTGGGTGTGAACCACCTAGGGTTTGGCTAATGGATTGTTAAGCCTAGACTTAACTAGGGCTCTCCCAAGCCCATACCAATTCACGACTTAGGTTCAAATTCTTAACATGCAAATGATTTTCAATTAGGAGTCGCCACTAATATATTTTTGGTGGGTCGATCAGAAACCCAAGTAAAGCAACGGAAGATTTACTTTACTCCTACAAACCAAAGACTATGAGTACGGGGACTTGGTTACACTAGATTTCTCTAATGCCCTTTCGGTACCATTCTTTTATTTTTCCAAAAATATTTTTGTAGGCAGCTTAAATTGATTTTAAATCTATTTCCCTAACATGTGAGGTGATCATGCGGGTGCGCAATCCACCAATTTAACACCCAGATAAACAATAAATAAATTGCATGATTTACCTCATAGCAACGAAAGCATCTGCGTTGTTAGATCAGAATTCACATCAACAGTCCTAGATATAATTTCTAATTAACACGCAATCACTCAATTTTTTTGTTTTCACTTATTCGATGAGAATCATGCAATATGCAATGCAATATTAACTAAATGACCTAATTCTAGTGACATGTAATTTCTAATTAAATGGGCCTAGCAAAAATATTAAATGTCATGCATCTCAATGAATCTAACCCTAATGACGTGCATATGACATTTTTTCTTTTTCCTTAAAAGAATGCATTTTATCCTAAATAATAAAACTTAATTCAACTTATGACATTTTTTGTATTTTTTATGAAATTCGGAATAAAATGTGAAAATTACCTAATTAGATTAAGATCCTACTTAATTTATATTAGGAATTAGGTTGAGCCAAATCCTAATTTAAACTAAAATATTATCTTAACCTAAATAATCCTAAAATGCAATATATCTAAAAAAACACCTAAACTTATAATAAATTAAAAAACTATCTAAAATTAAACTAATATACCCAAACTCTACATGACATATGCATGATGATTTTTTTGTTGTTTTTCCTTTTTTCCTTTTTTTTTTAATTTCGAAATTAATAATTGCCAAATAATTAAACATGCAATTTAAACTAGTGAAACATAAATCTAACATCCTAACTTTATGTTTTTTTTTTTTTTTGGTATTTTTATTTAAGAAATTCGAAATAAATAAATTTCCTATTCTAGACATGCAAAATAACCTAAAACAAGTAATATCCTAACATGCATTTAATCTAACTCAAATATTTTTTCTTTTACGGGAGCAAACAAATAAGGCATCAAGAACAACACGGCACCAAATCAAGCAAGACATCATCCACATCCATTTAATTTTGGAAAATAAATTGACGAATCGTATCTCGCGCATGAGATCGGATTGGCCAATTTTTAAATAAAATCATGAATTGTATCTCGAGCATGAGATCGGATTGGTGATTTTTCCGTACTATTGCGGGTCGTATTTCGAGCGTGAAATCGGACCATCAATCATATGTACGTTGCAAAATTAGGAAGATTTCCCAATTTTAAAGGCTACTCGAGTTGCGAATATCATGGCACATCGGGAATTTCTATCATGTGCACTAATGAATATATCAAATAAGGAAACAAAATTTTTGGGAATTAAATAAGATAAAATTTTTACCTATCCCAAATATTTACTTCCAAATTTGGTCCTCGAATGGCAGCTCGTGAATCTCGATAGAGGCTCAACGTGATGGCACAAGGACGGCTTGTTGTGGTTCGAGGATGGGTCGCTGCAGTGGTTCAGCTCGGACAGCAGCCGAGATGGTGAACTCACGGTGATGGCTCGATGATTTTGAGACAGGTGATGGCTCATGAGGCGGTGAGGAGGTGCACGGTGGCATGAACGATGATGGTTCACGATTGATGATGCTCCAAGGTGGCTCGGCAACGGCGAGGGAATCTTTACGATGAACGGACCTAAATTGAAATATTTATTTCCGAATTCAAACTGATGAATCAGGATCAGTGCGGGAGAGTATAGCCGACGGGATGGTGGTGCTCAGCTACTGACGGCAAGAGGGCTGCGGGTCGTGAAGAGCTTTGCGAGTGTGTAATTGAAGATGGACGTCTCCTTGGTTTGTGTATGTCCCGTTGCTTGCTTTTCCGACTGAATTCTTCAATTGTCCTGTCCCCTTTTATTCTCTTTTCTTTTTTGGGAATTATCCGCTCAAGATCATGCGGCTATGGCGTTCTTGGTCTAACCGTGGGTCATGGTGCCGAGCTGCTCACGTTCATCTGGCCAAGGAAGATCCTTTTGCATGCATGAAATAAAAACACAAAAACCACACGTGTTATTGTCCAATATGAACAAATTGCAAAAGAAGATAAATCCACCACTTAAATTATTCAATCTAGTAATTCTTTTGACCGTGAACTTTAGGCTCGCAAATGGTAGCCAGAAGAATCCGGCTTGATAATCACGCTGGTAGAGAAATATTGGCAGCGAAACCTGCAAAATAAACAACTCCGACACTAAGAATGGACCACCGGCTATTGATGCTCGGCCAAACGCATTGCAAACAGATGCAATTGTGGTTAGACTCCGATGGCTGGCTTCACGGATCACAAGTGATGGCCCGACCTTGGGGACATCGCTAGGGGCGGGAACAACTGCAGGCTTGATGGCGAGACTTCAAATATGGCCGAAAAACTTGGAATTGCTGGAACAATCAAGTATTCTGGGATTTTGTTGCACTCTGAATCGTGACCGGCACGGCAATAGTTGCGGGCAATGGCGGAGCACGAATGTGATATGGACAGGGAAAAACTGTATGAGAAAGATCTCGCTGCTATCTTTTCGAATGAGTGTGCCCCTTTTAATGCATGACTCCTTTCCACGTTTCTACCTTTGACCTTCTCTAGTGTGTCCTCTCTAATGTGCAGAACATGTGTTGAATTGGTGGCCGTGTATTCTCAATTGTGTGGCCTCCCTTTTTAAGACGTCTCCTTGTCTTTCTTTTATATTCATGAAAAGATTAAGCTCCAAGACAAAAATTAAACTTCCACTTTCCTTTACTGAATTATGCACGATTCCCTTTTGTTATGTAATATTTCTTATTTCGAATCAAAGAATATATTACTCAATATATGCCCCCACGTGCAATATTCTCTTTATCTTTTCCTAATATTCCAGTTGAAACTTTCCTTTCTGCCAAAAATATATCTTTTGATGTATATTGCCTGAATATATGAAAAATCCCCCTTTGTAAAAAAAATCAACGCTCGCCGTCGGTCCAATGCGAAAATGGAATAATATAAAATGTATGCTCCTAAAGCTATATGCTGCAATTTTAATTATATTTTTTTTTAGGGGTAAAAGTAATCCCTAGTTTTTATGGAATGAATAAACAACTGGATTGTTAAAATTTAGGTGTCAACAGAGCAGAACCTCATGGACCAGGGGGCAGGTCTCGCCTGAACATTAGGGACCCAACCATGTGCTTTGTTCTCTCTAGTACAACCTCATGGACGAGTGGGCAGGTCTCTTTAGGTACCAGCTTGGCCTCAATGGAGTCCAGTGGTCTCAACCTCGACCTCTAAACCCCAGCTTGCTGCTAAGGGCTTGAGAATGAGTGTTGCAATTCCTATGCCCAAGCACAGAATTTTTAGTCCAAGTACCGATATTTAGTCATATTTTAAAAAATGATTTCCAATTTTTTAAAAATAATCATTTTTCTGAATTTTAACTAGATTTTCAATTAGGAAATTAAATTTCATGAACTCATTCCCCTGCATTTTTCTAAGCAACCCAAGACACCAAAAGATGAAAAAAAATATTTTCCCTAAAGATATTTTCCGCTTAACAAACGGAACCTAATTCAAACAAAACCCAATTCAAAAGACAATAATAGGAAAAGTCCGTTTCATTCAGATGGGGCTTTTAGTTCTATATACTAAAACTGCCAATAAAATTTTTGGCACGCCCACGATATGACTTTTACTCGATACGTAACACTTGAAATCCATCAAAATATTCAATATTGAAACGTAGAATTGCCTATGATTTTCTTAAAGATCACACGAAACTAGCACTACGGTTTTTCAAGAGTCGTACAGCAATAAGCCGATGAATGGCATCAAATATTCCCCAACACATTCACATCGAAAACCACCTTAAACATCCTCCGGAATCTACGAAATAACTCCTGTTCTCACAGAACGATAAAATACGAAGTTGACATCATAGCAAGAAGCCAATGGAATAAACATAAGTCTCCCTCGAGGGTAAAGAGATAGATTTCCAAGCGTCTCCCAAGTCATAGGCCAATGAAAGAAAAATGGGGAAAGCTTTTAAGACGAATACCTTCCTTGTCTTGACCACGTAAGGCCTTCCCTTTCTGCTCAATGAAGCTCCATGCAGAATAAAAGTATACTCCCAGATGAATGATGCCCCGGTCCCATAGACTGCTTACCTGCCATCAAGATGACCCCGCTATGTGCACTGACCAGAACAATTATTCCGCACCAATTTCCTGCTATACGCTGGCAATGTATATTGCCAAAAGAAGATGGCGATATCTGGCTAACCAAAATGTGCATTGCACAAACACAAACTGCCCTTTCTAGGTCAAGCAGTGAGCTGGGCGTTCTAGTTCCATCAAGACTCAGCCCAAATGGTGAGACTTTCCCATTATTGCACCAAATGTACAATGTACAAAATTCTTAGGATACAGAATGCATACTCATATGAATGATAGTACCTTACTGTTCAACCTGATTTTTGATACAAAGATGCAGGATGTAAGTGTAAAGAGTATGACACAAAAAAATTCTCGGGAGCCTCCCTTGACTTCAGTTATGGAGTATGAAAAGGTACTGGCAATCGAGTTTAGCCAATTGCAATCTCATAGCTGACAAAGATCACAGTTAGTTAGAACCTAAAAAAGGAGGAAAAAAAAGAAAAGAAAAGAAATTATCCTACAATCTATTGAAATTGTGTGAGAATGACTATGTTATCAGGCTAACAAGCAAACAGAAATGTACACAGAAGCAATCGAAGTTAGCTAGCATTTGATGAATCCTTCTCATTTACAACTTCCTTATCTGAAGTACCAGCATCCCCTGTCTGAGCTTGACTTGTCTGCGCATGACCTGGAGTTTGCAAATCTGGAGCAATTCCCAAAACAACTAGAAGAGACCTGAAGATAAACACCAGACGAATTCAGGATTTAAAAACATAACAATCTTGAAATATGAGGAAGCTTCAGTCCCTCTTTTTCTCTTCTTATCTCTGGAGAAAAGTGAAGGGAGAGAGAGTGAAGGGGCTCAGGAGGAACCTAGGAAGAGAGGAGCGTATGTTGGGCTGGGAGGCATGAGCTACCAAGGGTTCCTTGAGCACAGGCATCCTATTCAAGGCATTCTCTAACTGTGCAGGAGGCAGCTATATAACAGAGTCGGAGAGCAAACCAGATAAGAAATGAGTTCGTAGTTAAGTCACCATCGGCTATCAAGTAGAGGAGGAAAGATTGAACAAAAGTTAGCAGACAGACCTGTAGTAGCACAGTAAATGACTGGGGCTTCGTTGAGGCAGCGCACTTCAAAAATCCCACCCACAGTTTAGGATATTTCCATATCTACGAGAGCACATAAATCAGCTAAAAGAATAAACCTTCACTAGTTGCAAACAGCAAAAGTACCAATGCATAAATGCACGTATCCCCAGACCACCTGCTTGTTCACGAGGCGGGAAAGAATCTCCATTACAAAATCCACCTGAGACATTTCATACATAAAACAGAGTCAGCCAAGACAACAGATAGCATATAAAGGTGCATAACATCAATAAACCGAACGAGTAGAACTGCTGCTGTGCTGGCAAGTGACGAGTGCTGTAAAACAACAAACAGCCTAACCATTTCCTGTGGGAGTTTCTTATTTGAAAAGCGCAAGCATCCCTTACAGAAAATGCAATAAGATGGCATACTACAATACACAGGTATTTGTCTCTCAAGATAAGATCTATTATGTGTGCATCTACATTCTTATGCAGTTAAAATAAGACAGCATCTTCTAACCATGTCTAAACCTTGAAATCAGTGTGCAATCACCATCTAAAATATGAATTTGTTAAGAGCATGACAAGGTTTACATAGTATCTCTTCAAATTGCCCCTTGTGAAAGCTAGCGAAATGAGAGAGTCTAAAACCTATAGGCTCGATTTGTTTGACATAAGTAACTGTCACAGCCAGTCAGGTAACAAAAAGAAAAAGGCAATCCCTCAAAAAGAGGAAGTGTCAGTATTTGAACTCCATACGTGCTGCTCTGGTTCCATATCGAAGTTAGTGCATAACTATTTCCTATAAAAGTTTTAAGTTATAGGAGAACAGTGCGACTTGACACACAAGAATGAACAGTATCACATGATGCTGGACAATGAACATGTCAGAGACAGCAAAGAAATCTATTGTTACCACACAACGTCCACCATATCCTTAGCGCAATACAGAAGAAAATTAGGATAGAACAGGTCTTGGTAAGTCTATAACAATATATACATGCAATTGCAGACTTATGGCATGTCAAAAGGATTTTATTTCTTATCCATGAATTCCAAATTGAACCCATAATTTATGCTGCTTACTGCAAAGAAGACCCCACTAAAATTATCGGCCAGGAAAAGATATGCACTGTAGTGGCTGAGTATAATTTCTGAGTCTCTATATGAACTAATTTACTGAAGATCCACAACGATCCTATAGCAACGCATAGGGAAAAAAATGAGAAATAGTAACTTCATCATAGTTAACTTAGTGAAACTCCGCATCAGTCACAGAGAAAACAATTCCCAACTTGCCTCAATATCATAAAATAGAAAGAACAGCAGTCTATATGCAAAACACCAGTCCAGCATTGGTCAGCCACAAAGAAGAGCAGCCAAACTATAAAAGAAAGGTTGCCTATTCAACCACTCATTTGGACAGGAGATGGAACTAATTTTTCTAACCTAAGTGGGCAGTTGGATTCTTAATGTTCTTACCAATGCAGGAAAGGCACCTATTGCTTGTAACACTGTACGCATGAACAACAAAGGAAGAGGAATCTGTTCAACCTGTAGGCTCAAGAAATGTTATTTCCATTAGTTCATTATTAATTTATTGGAATGTACAAATTTGTAATCAATCCACATGGTACATACCAGTTGATTCAAGACCTTTGCGATCACTTGTTGCGTGAATATCTGCCGTTGCTCAAAGCAAGCATTGCATGCATCGATGATCTGCTCACAAAATAAAACTCTCTAGTAGGCAGACAGAAATATCAAGAGTATGCTTGACAAATAAAAGGAAAGAAAAGAAGAGAGTGATAACCTTCTTCAAGGGAATCCCATCCCTGTCAGGGTCAATCCCATGGATAGCAATCAAAATTTCCGGAGGACTTATTAGAGGACCTGTATGAGATGATCCCTGCAAAATAATATCCCAATGAACTCTACCAGAGGCAACTTCCACCATGAAATTGGTATATCAATTCTTGATACAACACAGGCTTTGTTTGACATTAAATACCAATGATATACTTCCCAGGCTTCTGTCATTTTTTGACAACCATTGAACCAGCTGACTTAAAAAGGGAAATCCAGTAGATCATAGAACAAAGAGAAATACAATTATTGACCTTGACAGTACTCTAAAGTCAGGTAGAATTTATGAATTATAGTTCAAAGAGATTATTTTTCCCTGTTTTGGCAGGAAAGGCAGAACGTAGTTTTTGATTCCTGTAAAGCCGAAACAAGCACACCCTAAAATGAGGGGCACTTACTTCCTAGACCAAACATCAGCAAGTGACATTAAGCCAAAGTCAAATTACTATTGCGACATGTTTATGATAGCTGCCAGTTCAATAGATTTTGAAATATTGAATAGTGGTCCATATAGACTTGAGATTTTCCATGCCATGGGCTGGGAACTGGCCGGAACTGGCCTGATTTGGTTTTCGGTTATTTCACTCCGGTGTCAAGTCTCATGCCTCCCTCTCTCTCCTCTGCAATTCATCACTTATATTTTTATAAGTTTTTGCAATGTATAGAACAGATCGTTAACTAGAAATTTGAAAAGGAGAAAAAAAACAAAAAAAAAGCCCCGGTCTGGAGCCGAGAACCGAACTGGAACTTCTGGCTGGCTCAATTCTAGGCTGGTTTTAGGGGTCTGACAACCTATAAGCAGCTGACTTGGTACAGAGACCACTTACGTACTGATCACCCCTAAGTTGCCAGGCATGATGTATCACAAATCAATAGAGTAATAATGCCCTTCTCATCTGTTTGGCTAAAGAATTCTGAACCTTCCTGAATTGTTATCATATCATTCTGAGCACATATCATGCCAGTTGGTTCATAAACTCAAAACCACATAATCATTATTAACTCAGCACTGAAATAAAGTCATGGGAAAGAACCATAACTCAAAACATGTGGAAGATTCTTTAAATAGCACTAAAAAATAAGTTGCTCAATACAGTTTGCTGAAGAATGTAAAATAATCAGATCACTCCTTACAACGTGATGGCAAAATCAAAATAGCGTCAAAAGTCCAGCTCATATCAACCAAGGAAATACCAACAATCTTGGAAGGACACCTTAATATTCACCTTCTTCGACAATTATCATGAAGAGCACTACCAAAAGATAGTTTAATGACAAATGAAATAGATAAGTCACCGTACACTCTAAGAAGCATGCAGTGATGAGGCTATCGACACTCTAGGAGTAAGAGTGCAACTGTAACGACTTCATTCCTTGGTGAGTGCAGGTAGTATCTACATGAACATTCTTGGGTTCCACAAACTGTCATCACACGGGCCCACTGCCTCTACTTGATTGAAATTGATTCAATCAAGTTAAGCAATCATTTTACTTTGAAGTTCTCACCTAGTTATTTTGGGTACAGGTCTTGAAATTTGAGAAAAGTGAACAAACAACAATCATAAGGGAAAAAGGTGCAAGAGGGGAAAGTCCATTTTCCTTTCGAGGTTGTGAAACTTACAATCTTCTACTAAGCTTATTCTCAACAGGGGAGACATAGTCTGTTCACACATTGGGGATTAGCATAAGTGAAATTTGCTATCACTGCGCCAAAAGATAATGTTAACTGCCATTGCATATGCAGGGTCCATTCACGGTGAATATAGTATTGGTCCACAAGAATACAGCTTCACAGAGGCCACTTGCTGCTACATTCTGCTATTCAACTAGTCATGCTTGAATACAGACAGATATCACTGCCCACAAAAACAGAAAAAATAAATAGATGCAGAGCGAGACATCACTAGAATGATACCGTTAATATACGAAGAAGTGCAGCTTGCAATTTATCAGTTGGAAGATTGACAAGCTGTGGAAAGATTAGCAAGACCTGAAAAATATCCAGAAAGAGAGCTGACTCGGTAATTGGCCTCAAGACATGATATGAATTGCGAAGAGCAAGAAAATGATTCCACAATTAAATTGTCCAAGAACAATGACAAATCATATGGTGAACAGCTTGAGTTCACAATTACTTGCACAACATCATAGAAAGACGTCTCGAGTGCTATAGTTTTTATAAGCCCACCGGAATGATTTTCATATAATGCTGGAACTGAATTCATAGGCACAAGAATGGGCCCCCACGGGGAATAAATAGGAGCAACTAAACTACAGGTTGTTGGGCTTCCACTTTAGACAACAGCAGCAACAGCAGCAGCAATCAAGCTTTATCCCACTAAGGTGTGTTTAGATATATGCATACTCAAGACATCAAGCACAAGTCAGGAAAATCATCGAGTAAGGAAGAGCCCTTAATCAGGTCAACAAGCAGACAAGTAAGGGGATGGCCTTCATCATCATCCGCTGACCATTCATTGCAGTTTATGCATGCTTGGACATCAAGGGAGATCAACAAAAAGATAAGATATATAACTACATCAAAGGAGACTAATGTAGAATAAGGATCATGATGAACTAAAACAACAAGACATTGCAATATTGAATTCAAATGCATAGAATGATCAAGGCTTCCCTCCATAGCCTCTATATTATGAAGTATCACAAATTAGCTGAACCGTATTTACCAAAATTTTCCTGCTTCTTCTCCAATCTTTGTTTGAAAGAATTTCTAGTGGTTGACTAGCCCATTCAAATCCTTCCTTGTTGATGGTAGCATGGAAGAATTTGAAATGTTGTATATGTTCACGTTGTTGAATTAATGCCTCAAATTATCAAGATCAGTATGGGGTAGTAAGGACATCTGTATTTAGAAATTGAGGTATGAAGGTGGAGGCTTGTGACTGTCAGTTTTGGCAGCAAAGCGAGCTTCAGAACCCTATCAATTGAGAAGTGTTGTGCTCAAGTTTCCGTTGTTATGGAACACACAAAGAGAAGAACTTTGAATGTTTGATACTATTCAACAGATAAATTCAAGTCATTAAAAGGGCCAGGTAATTTATATAAGCTCTTTAATGATTAATCTTTGATGATAAGAAAACATTAGCTTCTGCAATTTATGTGGTCACAAAAGTATAAGCAAGTGGATCCTTATTGATTTGGATAATCTAAAGGCTGATAATTGCTTTGTGACTGCCAGAGAAGAAAACAGGGTTCCTCCATATGCCAATTGATTGACACTTCCCATGTTGTCCCAAACTCTAGTAAATAAATTGGTAGGCTAACATAATCCCATAACTTTTATTATCCTGTGGATGATAAGAATTCAGTGTTTTTCAGTTTTCAACTATATTGTTTAACAAATGGTATGATTAAATTCAGTGATCAAAGTGCAGATTGCATCGAACAGACCAGATCTATGCTTTAGTGTTGGTACAAGTGCACTGCACTTATAAAGCACCAGAACCCCCTAATGTCTAACATACTATGTGCCAAGTTAGGTGCTCTCCTAGGTAAAGGGAGGTGCTAATAAAATTGTAAGAACTAATCCATTGACAAACAAGTATTAAGTTCTTTAAATGACTCGGAATATTCTTTAGTGTTGTTCTCTCTGCTTTCTATTTGTAATGTGATGCTTTAAGACTAAATGAACAGAAATATATTATTATGATAGCACAATCATGTTGCTTGTGGTTCAAAACAAAGGCCAGACACATCATGCAAACATGCTTGCGGTGCAACAATGACTTTCAATTAGTTAACAGAGAGAGGGAGAGAGAGAGAGACAGTTGGGATGAAAAAACAGTAGAAGTTAAACTGGATCAATGGCTGGTACATGCCTGTTTGACTTAAAGAGACTGCTTTAAGATTTAACAGTTGCTATTTAAAGCTCAGCCCATATGAACAATGCACGTATGCCCTCTGAGGTTGCAATTTCGAGCTTTACCAGCACAAGACATGACTTTTCTCTATCAAAAGGTGTCAGAAGGATTTCTTAAAAATTGGTTTGCCATATCAACACAACATCAGGTATAGCTCGGTTGAGGCTGCATCCACATTCCAGTTGGTCCTTGATTCAGATCCCTTACCCATAAACTCCCCTCTTTAATTTTTTAAAGGCCAAGATCATTCGACACAAATCAACCAATAGAATGGCTACCTGGTCTTGACTGGCTTTTGGTCCAAGAGAAGGGAAGGTCCATACACTAGCGGGTTGAACCAGTCTGATTCTGAACAGCTGGTTTTCAAAAGGTTTGTTTAAATAAGGTGGTTTCACTGGTTTTGTCATTTGTGCACTGATTTTTGCCACCATAACTCTGATGGGAAAGAAGAAACTGCTGTAGCTGGCTGGCAACACATGATACTGTCAGCCACTTCTTGAAAGCTTATCTTAACCTAGGCAGAACTTCACTCAGGTAATGCTTTTGCAAACTAGTACCTCACATAAGGCTTGCCTAAGACCGGGAGAAGCTAGAGAATAATGACTCACCTCGGCTGGCACCTAGGACACCACTGGCTTCATCTTTGACAAAACTGTTATATAAGTCAGTGCTATAGTATTCCCAATTAAACTCAGTTCTTAAATCTCTATTTTATGTACCTAATTCTACTTACTGGCCAACAAAAAATAACCTAGAGTAAATCTATTGATAATAAAAATGTGAACTGATACAGAAACACTTAAATGGCAACCAAGAAAGAGCAACCTATCAATGGACAAATTTTATAGTCTGACATATTTGACTAAGAGTTAGATACAGTCTTATTCATTCTGCAACAACTTCAGGAAAAATAAGAAACTAATAAAGCAATTAATATTCATCAAATGAGAATGCCATCAACTAGCATCATGCAAAAAGAAAATTGCTTATATTGTGAACTTGTCTGTTCACAAGCAATCCTTAAAAACCAACCAGACTGCACAAAACAGGACCAGCCATTCAACTGGTTAAACTGGACATTGGCCTAAGATCCACTAAGGATATGGCTCTCAAAATGCCTACAGTCAATACTAGGACCAAACCAGCATTGACCCGGTTCAACCGGAAAACCTGGGCAGTTCGCCCATGTGATGAACCTGATTGAACCGTTTCAGTTAGAGACACATTAAAAAAACTGCACTCTGATATGCAGGAGCTGATCAAACATGTATCATCACTTTGAAAAACCCATGCTGAAGCTGTTACAGTGTGAGGGTTAATGACCATTCATGGTCATTAACCCTGATAGGGTTATTATCGTCATTAAGTATTATTTAATAACAAAAGTGTGAGACGTGGAAAACCCTAATTAGTTTACACGTTCTCCTCGTTCATTCTTTATCAATTTCTACATCGCCCTCTTTTCTTCTCCTATATTAATTTCTACATGGTATCAAAGCCACATCAACAAGCATCACTCAACCCAAGCCGGTGTTGGCCAGCCCTCTCGAGTCTAGATTTGATGCCGATGAGCGTAGCCGGCTTAGATCTGGCCTCATTGGCTTAGATTCAATATTGTCCGGTGTCATGCGGTCTTGTCCATCCATTCAAGATCTGATGTTGGTTGAGCTCGCGCCCCTCCGAGCAAGCTGATCTGATTGGTGTGGTCCTTTAAGGTTCGCTCGTGTGTTTGTTGTTCTCTGTTTAAAAATAAAATAAAAAAATTGCAGCAACTTGCTTGATAGAGATGCTGATCTTGTTCGCCACGAAATTGATGTTGGATGAGGTGGTTTCTGTTTGGGCATTGTAATCTATGATTTGGGCGTTTGTCTTGATGAAACAGGATGAGTTGATTGAAGTATTATGGAGATTTGGACTGTTTGAAACAAATCATGGTAGTTTATTGAATTGAATTAGTTGGAGGGATTTGAATTTGATTATTGTGCTGAAAGTTCTAGCGTTATATTGGTACACATCGAATTATGGCGGAGAATAGAGGTGTAGTAGCTGAGGTTGTGTCTACATCCTCTAGTTGTTTGACAGAGAAGAAGTTAGAAGGTATCACCAATTTCCAACAATGGAGGAAAATCGTGTTGTTAGTGTTGACTGGGAGAGAGCAACAGAATCATCTAACAGGTAAAAGATCCGCCTCCGATACAAATTGGGATACTGTGGATGCTAGAATTCTTGGTCAAATGTTGAACTCTATGGAATCTCAAATTGCGGATTTGGTTACACATATTAATACTGTGAAGGAGTTGTGCAACTACTTGAATGTCCTTTATTCTGGACAAAATAATCTTTCAAGGATATATGAAGTGTCCCAGGGATTTTCTAAGGCTGATAGAAAGGGTCGGCCACTTACTCAATATTTTGCTGATTTCAAACAGATGTATGAGGAGCTTAATTTTCTACTACCCATTACTTCTAATGTCAAGGAAATACAAGAGCAACAGGAGCAATTGGCTGTTTTGAGTTTTTTGGGAGGATTAGGGCAAGAGTATAATGCCATTCATTCCCAAATACTTGGAGTAGCTAGGGTGAGCTCACTCACTGAGACATTTGCTCGTGGTCTAAGGGTCTCACATGAACCACCTAAGGATGCATTTTCTATAGGTGAGAACTCAGCTTGGCAGCTCAAGGAAATCGTGGTGGTAGTCGAGGTCGTGGTGGTAGTCGAAGTGGCGGCGCCAGCTGTAGTTTTGTTAGAAGGCCAACCATTCTCTACTAGCAACACTTATAGTGACATAGGGGGTAATATCGGTTTGGTTCAAACTTGTCATTACTGTGGTTTACCTGGACATATTAAGAGATTCTATTATAAACTTCATGGAAGGCCCTCTCAACAAGCTACAGCTAATGTAGCTAATGCAATAGAATCTAGTGCCTCTTCACAATCCGCTGCGGGAGGAAAGTTGATCAAAATGTCGGAGGAGGAATTTGTTAGGTATAATCAACTCTAGATTTCCCAGCCTGTTTCACAGTCCTCCTCCACAGCTACTTTTGTTCAGACAGGTAATGCAAAAGCATGTCTTTCTTCTGCCTCTCGCCCCTAGGTCATTATTTCAGGTGCTACCGATCATATGACTGGAGTCTCAAGTATCTTTTCTGACTTTCAAGAGTCTATGTCTAATGTTACATTAGCTAATGGTTCTCTATCCACAGTGAAGGGGATAGGCACAATTCCCCTAACATCCTCCATATCTTTATCTTTAGTCATGTATCGCCCTAGTTTTCCATTCAACCTTATGTCTGTCAGTCAGCTTACCAAAGCATATGATTGTTCCATAACTTTCTATCCCGATTTCTGTGTTTTTCAGGACTTGAAGACGAGGAAGGCAATTGGTAAAGGACATGTGTCATGGGGGCTATACTTGCTTGATGATACTACAAGTGTTGTTTGTTCCGCAGCTTCCCCACATCAGATCCATTGTCGTTTGGGCCACCCATCCTTGGAAAGTTTAAAGAAGTTAGATCCCCAGTTTCAGTCTTTATCTAGTCTTGAGTGTGAGTTATGTTCGTTTGGGAAATTGCAACGTATTAGTTATCATCCAAGAGTCAATAAACAAGCCTCTCAGCCATTTATGTTAGTTCATTCTGATATATGGGGTCCTTGTCCTACTCTTTCTAAGTTGGGTTTCAAGTACTACATTACTTTTGTAGATGACTATTCAAGAGCCACTTGGCTATATCTAATGAAAAGTCGTTTTGAGTTATTTTCTATATTTTGTGCATTTGTTGACGAAGTACATACTCAATTTTCAGCTCCTGTTCGTATTCTTCGAAGTGATAATGCTAAAGAATATTTTTCTAATCCTTTTTCTGAATTCATGACCCAATGGGGCATCCTTCATCAATCTTCTTGCTCGGATACACAACAGCAAAATGGTGTTGCCAAACGGAAGAACCGTCACTTACTAGAAGTTGCTCGATCATTGATGTTTGAAATGAAAGTAAGACAAATCTTTTTGAGCCGATGCTATCATGACCGCATGCTATCTTATCAATCGCATGTCCTCTGTTCTTAAGGGTGCGACACCACTCTTCTTTTTCCTTCGGAATCCTTGTTTCATTTATCACCTCGTATATTTGGTTGTCTACTATATTCATGACCATCGTCTAGGGCTTTCTAAACTAGACCCTCGGTCTCTTAAATGCATTTTTGTGGGGTATTATTGTACACAAAAGGGATATCGTTGTTACTGTCCTTCTTTGCATAAGTATTTCACCATTGCAAATGTTTCCTTTTTTGAGTCGACTATTTATTCTGATAAACCAATGGAGCCTCCTACAGTGGATGATGATTCCTTTACATATGTCATTATGAAACCCACTTCGGATTCTCCTCCAATCCCTCCACCAGTTCAGCATGTATACAATAGACGTCATCATCAGCATGTGGAGCCCCCTGTAGATGTACCTCCGCCTATTTTGTCTTCTTTGTCTTCTAAGTCTAAGGTAAGCGTATCACATACTGATCTTGATATCCCTATTGCTCATCGCAAAGGGGTTCGCAATTGTACCCAACACCCTATTGCACAGTTTGTCACCTATTCTGGTCTGTTTGCTTCTCTTCGAGCTAGTCTAGACACTATTGATAAACATCCTACTCCTAAAACTGTTACTGAAGCATTATCTAGTCAAGGCTGGAGAACAGCTATGGAGGAGGAACTAATGGCACTTGACCAAAACAAGACTTGGGATCTTGTTCCTCTGCCTGAAGGAAAAACTACTATTGGATGTAAATGGGTGTTCATTGTTAAAGTTGATCCTGATGGTTCTCTTGCTCGCCTAAAGGCCAGATTGGTTGCTAAAGGTTATGCACAGGTTTATGGGGTTGATTATGGTGATACTTTCTCTCCAGTGGCTAAGATGACCTCTGTTCGTCTTTTACTTTTGTTGGCTGCTTTTGCTTGTTGGCCTCTTTTTCAGCTTGATGTTAAAAATGCCTTTCTTCATGGTGATTTAAATGAAGAAGTGTATATGGAGCAACCACCTGGGTTTGTTGCTCAAGAAGAGTCTGGTCATGTTTATCGTTTGAAGAAATCTTTATATGGTTTGAAGCAATCTCCTAAAGCCTGGTTTGGGAGGTTTACAAAAGTGGTGCTCCAGTTTGGATTGTTTAGATGTAGTGGAGATCATTCTATGTTTACCGTGTTTCAGGAGCTGGTCGGATATTTCTTGTAGTTTATGTGGATGATATTGTCATAACTGGAGATGATTGTATAGGGATTAATGAATTGAAATTGCATTTACAACAACAGTTTCAAACAAAGGATTTGGGACGACTTAGATATTTTTTTAGTATTGAAGTGGCACGGGCAAAGAAAGATATCCATATCTCACAACACAAGTATGTTTTGGATTTGCTTAGAGAGACGGGTATGCTAGGAGCAAAACCCCTAGATATACCCATGGAAGCTGGCTCAAAATTAATGGTAGAGGAAGGCAAACTATTGAATGATCCAAAACGGTATCTAAGGCTTGTTGGAAAATTGAATTATCTTACTATCACTCGACCCGATATTTCCTTTTCTGTGATTTTTGCGAGTCAATTTATGTCTTCTCCTCGTACCTCTCATTGGGATGCTGTAGTCAGAATTTTGAGATACTTGAAGAAAACTCCAAGTCGTGATCTTTTCTTCGGTGATCATGGTCACAGATGAGTAGAAGCATTTTTGAATGCTGATTGGGCTCGATCTCCTATAGATAGAAGGTCTACATCGGGTTACTGCACTTTTGTGGGAGGAAACCTAGTATCTTGGAAGAGTAAGAAGCAAAGTGTTGTGGCTAGATCTAGTGCAGAATCAGAATACATAGCTATGGCTCAAGCTACGTGTAAATTGATTTGGATATGTCAGCTATTAGTTGAATTTAGATTTCGAAGATCCTGTGCCAATGAAGCTATGGTGTGATAATCAGGCAGCAATCCATATTACTTCAAATCCAGTATTCCATGAGTGTACCAAGCATATTGAAGTTGATTGTCACTTTATCCGTGAGAAGCTTCTGACTAGAGTTATTTCTACTAGTCATGTTAGGACCAGTGAGCAACTAGCTGATTTTTTTACCAAATCTTTAGGAAGTAGTAGGGTTGAGTATATTTGTAACAAACTAGGCATGCTAGATATCTATGCTCCAGCTTGAGGGGGAGTGTTACAGTGTGAGAGTTATTATGGTTAGTAACACTGATAGGGTTATTATGGTCATTAAGTATTATTTAATAATAAAAGTGTGAGACGTGGAAAACCCAAATTAGTTTACACGTTCTCCTCGTTCCTTCTTTATCAATTTCTACATCGCTCTCTTTTCTTCTCCTATATTAATTTCTACATAAGCTATCCAACCACTTAGTAAAAAATTATTATATTGTGCAATTAATTAATAATACAAGGGGTCGTCTCCTATTTTACCTAAAACAATCATCCATGGTGCTGATGGATTTTAACAGAAGTATGCCTCGGAACTGTGGACAGTATGCCTCTTCTATGCTCGGGAGGTACAAAAGAGATCACTAAACCAGGTACTTAAGTTATTTACCAGCTTTCACATAAATTTATAAACAAAACATCTAAAAAGTCAAATCGACGGTTGAAGTGGTCGAACCGCAAATCAGTGGCTTGACCAGTTTGCTCAGCGGTCGGAGTTATAAGAGAAAATCAACTGATAGATGCACAAAGACCAACACAGAATATAAGATCATTGAGATTAAAAAGACAAAAATCCCAGAAAGTACCTCGTCTTTTGGTAAGAATGGCAAAATAGGCATTAGAATCTCTATATCCTGTAATCAAACCAGCCATACATCAGCCTATGCCTATGCTTTTCACCACATATGCGTAATGATTGCTTTACCTTCAATTTGGAATCATATAACTTCCTCACAGTAAGTACCAATTCAGGAGAAGGAACTATCCCATCTGTCAGGGAGTGTAAAACCTGATGAAATTGGAAAAGTTATGAAAACTTCATGTATATCTAGAGCAGTGTCGACATTCTTAGATGGATGATGATCAGGACCTGTGACAAGAGGTTTTCACTTCCTCCAGGAGCATCTGATATTATTTCAAGAAGTTCAGATGATGGTCCCATTGTTCGGACTAAAATAGGAGTATGACGGTGAATTGCCTGCACCACACAACTCATAAGAAGGAAAGCTCATAACTGGAGTTTTAACAGGGCCTCCCCTCAAAATGATATTAATGAAACCTGCTTAGCTGCTGCAGATGCACCTCCATAGATGACAAATATTTCGCGAAAAAGAGAGTGTCTCTGTAAATCAGATTGTAGAAGTTCAATTTTAATTAACACTTCAAAGGAATGTTAGAAAATATAAAAGTACTGCAACAAGCTGAAAATATACCTTTGTGCAAAGAGCAAAATACAAGGACATGCAGCGCTGGGCCTCAGAGATGGCTATGCTTTCTACAGCATGCAATTGGCTAGTATCAGATGATTTATCCTCATTGCTTGCTTCCCCTGTTGCACTTTCTTGTAAAGGTCTTTCTAAATCAGAATCCTGTAATATTCCGAATACATTCAACATTCAGACCAAATTCAATTTCCACATGCACCAGCTAACACATACTTGAAATCTTGAAAAAACAAATATTAGGATAATACTCATTTGTGTATGTACTAGGCCAAAATATGGGGTCAGTAAATACGTCATAGTCTAATCCTCAATGCAACTGTCACTTTTCATGAGCACAAATAAAATCTGAAGATTATGCCCTCCATGGAGTTGTAGACTAGGATACCATCTCATATGTTTATATGCATGCATCTACCGAACATAGTCCACAATCAAATTGGCACAAAACAATAAATCTTTCTGTTCTTTGGCTAAAAAATTATAAGCCACAAATTGTTGCTAAACATCTTTTTTGTCAGGCTTTCCCCTTTCCCTTCAACCAGAAGTTCCATCTTCTCATTGAAGCTTCTAAGAGCCTCTACTTCAGTTGCCTTAACAATCTTTATATGAGTTTCCATTCTTACTAGAAGAAACAGGAACTATTTCTTGGTCAAAATCATTTATAATACCTTTGCGTATACCCATTAGTCTTTTCTGCGTATGCTTATATTTTGCATGTTGTAACAACCCAACCCAGTCCAAATGGCCACCGCCACCACCCCCAAAAAAAAAAAAGAAAAAAGAAAAGAAGCTCTGCTAGGGCAGTAGGCAAAGCTCACGTCAGCTGTGATCAAAGACAACAAATGATCAGATTCACTCAGTGACAAACAATGATCTGTAACAAGTCTTCAATAAGACTCGCAACAGAAATAAGATGCACTTGACAGAACTTTGCGGCTAAAGGGAACTGGACAGATAGAGGAGCTCAACAGGTTGTGGCACAGAAACTTTAAGGATGACCTCAAGTGACAGAGAACAGCAACCAACACTAAGTGGCAAGAAGGAGCAACACTACATGGGGCAAAGACTCTAACATGGAATGACTCATGGATGGGATGACAAAGCCACTTTATATTGACAATGCAAAGAGAGGATCGCATGGAAAAGCAGCCCACACCTTGATGGAGACAAACCAGAACATGCTTGGTGACAATTGGGAAAGGCAGCGACGGCGATGATCAAAAGATAGGGTCAACTGGGTCCCTAAGTCCCAAAATGGAGACTCTAGATTGGTGTTGCTGTTTGCCTTAGAAGGTTCTTTTTGCGGTGTTTGAAACGAAAATCTTAATGTTTCAATTCCTCACTCTAACTTGGCTCCAATACCATGACAAGTTATTAGGATCGCAAGAGAAATAGAGGGAGAAACCATATAGGGACTACATTATTCCTCAATTGACTCAATGCAAGAGTACATGGCATGCTCTATATTAATAACATAAAGAGACGAGCTAATTAATAATGGAATCCCACCTACCTTATCCAACAAACTGAATATTCTACAGAGAGTTAGATATCTCTATGACCCATAAAGTTCCTTCCAGCATACATAGGCATCACAACTTTTCTTGAATGACTAGAATCTCAGTGAAAATGGCTCATTTGAAAGAACAATAGTTGGTAATTTTTTTTTTTTTTTGAAGATTACAAAGCTTAACTTCTTTGCTATCAATCCCACATCAATTTTTTTTGTTTAGAACTGAATAGCATATCAACGCTTTGTTCTTGCCCAGAAAATGACGATATCTGTCAATAAATGTACCTGAAGAATACTCTCGGCAAATCAAACAAAAGCAAGTGAAGAACAGTGGCCTAATGCTAATTTTTTCACATCACCGCTGAAAATTATGATACCTTCCCTTCAAGTGCCACTTTTTCCAGAGGCCCAGTGCTAATCACTGAAAGCAACATTTCCTTTGCAAAGTCTTCTATTTTTTGAGCAATGGATGATACAGGATACAGTTTGTTTGCTACCTGCCAAAGAAGACAACGTTTGTAAGGATCTATTAATTAATGAAGAAGCAGAACAATTTTGCTACAGCTAGTTGCCCCTATGTTACCAGACGGATCGCCTTCATGCGCACATCCTCCAAATGATGAACTGCACTCTGATAATAAAAAAGAAGGAATAAAGTCAAACAACTAAGAAGAATAAAAGGAAAGTCTATTCTTATTGAGACCAATAATATTCAGCTTTTTCTCATTTGGTGCCCTGCCCCCATATGCAAAGAGGACCTTCAATTCAAACAGAAAGGGACAACCTTGCAATCAGAAAATAAAAAGAAATCATACTATATAACAGCCAAAATAGCAATAAAAAACATAATTAGTAAGTTTCAAAAAACGAAGTAAAAATTTTTGAAGAAAGCAGAATGCAGGCGATTTACAGTGAGTCTCATCACAATCTAGCAGAAGCAAAAAAAAAAAGCACGACATTTCTGTTCATAAATAAAACCTGCAAAGAGATTTTCAAGCAAGAATCTCGAATTGGAGGGCGGAGCAAGATTAGACTCCAAACAGCACTCAGACCCTGAGTGACCCGATCTCCAGCTTGTAGCTCCTTCTCGGACTTTTCCAGATTACCAGGAGAACACAAGCTACCTAATAATTTCAAAACTGACTGCGGAAGATAAGGAACTTCACCAAGCAATCTGCTTAGAGATTTGTCAGAAGGTGGAAAAGCATCTTTCAGTGTTTCTGCCTGCATAAGAGACAAATAAATTCATAAAGATTGCATTGGAGGAGGCAGGAGTTCAATATAGTTGAATGAACACCCACCACATTTAAAAGCAGCGATTCATATGAAGAGGAAGCAGTTGTTGAAGAGAAAAAGTCACGTTCCACTTCTGCCTCTCCAAATAATCTGTAGAGGAGACGCAATGTCAACTCATGTCCCTGAACAAATTGAAAATCAGAATCAGCATCAGCATCATGAAACTAAAACTTTCAGAAGAAGCACATCTAGTTATATACGAGAAAGGCAAGCATATGCAATAATCCTCTTAGTACCATAGGGGAAACCAACAACCCCTTTTTATACTACAAACACTGGTCCCAAAGTTGATAAGAATGAAGAAGCTGAGGGAAAGAGAAGGGGTCAACAAGGGGACATCCTCACAACCAACATCTGCCAGATAGTTCTTTTACACAAAATAAGAAAAGGGAAGAGATAGACATGGTAATGAGATTAGAAGGATGAGGCCAATGTAACTCTTAAACAAAGACCTTCCAAGCCAAACAGAATTAAATATAGAAGACGTGCTTAAAAAGAGATGTCAGTTTAGACAACCTTCAATAACAAAATAAAGTGCTAACTAACTAATCCCTTCTTTCTTCAAAGAAAACCTAGCTCATTTTCTGCTACATCTATATGGTGACATAATCAATACTTAACTTCTTTCTCTATTTTGAGGATCAATGGGGTGTCAGCAAAGAAGGTTGAGGAGATATTTAAGTCCAGAGATAAAATTAGGGCTAAACAGTAGTAGATAAAATCCACTCCCAAACACACGCCAAGTGACAAGGAAGAGCATAAATGGCTACATCAGAGGCTTTGCAGCCCACTATCCCCACCAAGGCCTTATACATTGACCCCATGGTCAATCAGCCCAGGCAATTTGCCTGTCTAATTCAAAATTCCATGACTGAATAAAGCCCTGCAGAGCCTGAGTCCTGAAACTCTCTCAAGTTGCCCCCAAATTCTCATCTTTCCTTTCTCTGCACATTGACAAAGGGGCAGCAGCAGCCAAGAACCAACCCCCCTGCTGCATAGATGGGTAGATACCCAGATGATATAGTAAGATGTTTCCTCTTCAGATAAGATGAGAATTCACTAAAAGTGCACAAGGATGTTTTGCAAAGTTTGGAGAACTTTGATCTCAATTAGAGTCTATTCTTAGGAAAGAAGACCTTAATAGCTTTTAGAGACAGATTCAGCAGCTACCAACAAGCAACTGTTAAGGTTCAATATGTGCAGGCTGTGTCGACAAGCAGCTTAATTATCACTCTTGCCAATACAGCAATACAACAATAATTTCCCTTTCATTAAATTCTGTTATAATTAGTACTCAACCACTCTAATATTTCAAAGTGTATTCAAGTGGTATAGAAGTTCAAGAACTCATATGGGTATCATTAACATGCTCAGTTGACCCCACTCTGCATCTCTTCAAGGGCCCACTTGTTTCACTGATGTCATTTGCCACTATGGATTAGTTTTCAATTTAAATGGACAGACCCCTAGTGATTGCGGTGGCAACAATAACTCTCAAGGATAGTGAGGTGATTATGATGTGGAGGTTGAGGTGATGGTTAGCTAATGGCTGTTATAGTGGTGGCAAAAGCAGATGGGGCCAATCATTTGGAGATGATAGCATGTACTGGCGGATCAATAATGATTAGCAGTTGGCACCAATGATGAAACATGTTCATATTGGAGATTCTCCATTACATTAACAAGAGGAAGAAAATGCAATTTTCCCATGGCTATTATTGCGCGATGAATACAAGCAAGCAAAACAGATACCAAATAGCTAGGTCACTGTACGGTGAGGGATGCAACTCCCTTAAGACCAATCTCGATAAAAACCTCTTGGTGACTGGATGTTTTCCATGAGAAGATGCAACTCCCTTAACCACCTTCCTAGTCATCATTTTCAGGCCTCAGGATGATTATGCCTCTCCGAAAAGAAAGAAATAGGCAGGCTGTAAAAATGAGGAAACTTCTATAGGTGCTATGAAGGAATTATTTTATAGGTAAATGAAAATTAAGGGCACAAAGGGGGTGCAATCCCTTAGACAGAAAGAGCTCAGAACCTAAAGAGCTAAGCTGAAAGACAAATCATCAACAATGTCAATTAAAGCATTTACATCCACACATAACTTTCCACTATACCAAAAGAGTGGAATTTTCAACCGACTTTTAGTAATTACAAAAAAGGGTGTCTGCTCTCCAATGAAAGCTCTCTTATTCCACTCTTCCAAATCAATTAAAACACATTAAGAGGGTTGATGAAATTCTTCTATTTTTAAGAACAAGGCAAAAGACGACCTTGCAATGCCCACAATTCTTGTTCAATAGATCCTCCTATAACCCATGATAGACCAATGCACACATTAAGAGACCACCCAGACCATTTTTATCCATGGACATTGAATGAGGAGATGTCTCCCCATCTCTGCCTCTCTCTTGCAAAAAAGAAGCACCTATTGACCAGCACAATCCCACTTTTCTGCAAATAGTCTAATGTAAAATGCTTCCAAAAATCTCACTTTCCAAATAGAACTCCAAAGAAAAGTAAGCTATAATAAGAGTTCACAGGAAACGATCCATCTCTACCACTACTTCAAGACAAAGTATCCACACCAGTAAGGGAAATCTTAGAGAAATAGCAAATCAAAATAGCTGACAAAAGATTCAAGTTCCCAATCTTGGCCTTGTTTCGTAAGGTCGATAACAATCTGACACAAGAGCCTTTTTGGTCCTAGCAATGAAAGAAGTCAGGGAAACAATCATTGAAAGACATTCCCACACCAGGTGTCAAGCCAAAAGCGTACCCTCTTACCATTTCCAAGAATAGGATCCATATGAGCAACAAACTCACTCCACTCAGCTCCAATCCACCTCTAAACACATCACCGATGAGATATTCTTCTACTTTTAGAAATCCGACCAGTTCTTTTAAGGCCAAATTTAGCAACCACATTTCTCCGAAAATGGATATATTCAGCATTGAACTGCCAGAACCATTTACCTAGAAGAGCCTTGTTGAGCAATAAAAGAGACACAATGCCAAGACCGCAGTTACAAAAAGGTTGCTTAACTGTTTTTCTATTAACCGGATGAAATTTATGAGACTCATTGTAAACCCCACCCCCACCCCCCAACCAAAATATATATATATATATATTCTGAGTGGCCTCCAGCCTTTTGGCAACCGAAGATTTAAGAGAGTTTTTCAGATGAGGGTCAATCTTTCCCCTTTCAAAAAGATCTTTTCCAACCAGTGCACCACTTCTCCAATATTTCAAAAGATATTCTCCCAAATTTGCTTATCCTTGAAATTAGCACCGAAAGCAAAGCCTAGATAGGTTAAGGGAAAAGAGCCTATCTGACATCCCAAAACAGAAGAAAGCAAACATCATCTCTGCAGAAAATGATAGTATCATCAGCAAAGAGAAGATGATACATAGTCAACCCCTCACCAATGCTAGCCCCAATGAAGCCAGAAAGCCAACTGAACTCGGATGCCTTGCTTAACAACTCACAAAAGACCTCATTACCAGGGTAAATGGAAGATGATAGAGTGGATCACCCTGCCTAAGTGCCAATGACAATTGGAAAGTACCCCGTGAAGAGCCATTAACCAAAAAAGAAAAACTCAAAGGGGTGCTATGTCTCTTTATCCAATTACACCATTGTATGCCATAACCTTTGCATCACAAATAAAAGACAGTCCCAAGGCACATGATCGTAAGCCTTCTCCATATCGAGCTTCCAACACCTTTCTATTTTGCTTTTAAATGGGAGTCCACCATCTCATTTGCGATCAGAGCTGCATCCAAAATCTGCCTTGCTCCAGCAAAACGATTTTAATAAGGTCCCACCACAATGCCAATAGCCTGTTTTAATCTAGCTGCAAGAAACTTAGCCAAAATTTGTATACACTACTCACTAAACTGACCAGGAGGAAGTCTTTGAGGTTCTTAGCATCACCTTTCTTAAGGATTAAGGAGATAAGGTAGCATTAATATTTCAGACAAATCAGCATCCAAGTGAAAATCGCAAAAAACCTTCAACAATTCATCTTTCGCTTCTTCTTCCTTACAGCCTTTTTATTTTGGCATAGCGGCAGCAGCTCTTCAGATACAAATCTCTTTTCGATTTCTTAGTTATTTCCCAACACCTAGGTTGTAAATGGGAGGCACCCCATTGGTGCACTTTAATATAATATACTTGCCGACAGACAAATGTTATGTCCTGTCTGCAGTAGACCCCCATTCCAAATGAGTCCTCTTAAGAAATTAGTCCTCACTCGTGCCTCCTGTCTTTCTATTCCCTCCCCAGCTCCCACAAATTAAAAAGAACGTGGAAAGAAAGGTAAAAAAAAACACACACACACACACACACAGAAGAAAGTGATGAAAGAAAAGAGAGCAGGTCATATGAATTGAAGCATAATATTAAAACTGACTAAAAAAAGTATAAACGGAGCAAGAAAGGATAGGCAAGTATATGTTGAAATACTCTACCCAAAAGCTTTAGTTATAAGTTGGAGGTAAACTACATACATATGCCTATTAAAGCCACATATTCAAGTAATGTGGGTTACTCTATCGGCATCTCTCACATACAAATAGGACTGGGAACGGCACGTGGAATTGATGAACAGAAAGCCACACGCGAGAAATAAACCTAGGGTGAAACTTGGTTCTAATACTATGTTAGAATGCCCATCCAAAAGCTTAAATCAAAAACCCGCGTATATAAGGCCTATTGAAAACCCGCGACATGGGATATCTTAACAATTTCAAACTTACACCAGAAGGGATAGCTGTAAGTCGATTCTATGAACCAGAACAGGCCCAACAGGTGTGAGAATTCAACTAGATACAAGCAAATAATGGCTGTAAACATACAATATTACAAGAGACAGACCAGAAATATAACTTCTGCTACAAATTCCTGTAAACTCAGGGCTGACCGGAGCGCATGTTTCCCCCAAAACTCAAGTTATTTCGTGTTAGAATTGATAAAATCCTTCAAAATTGGAGTACATGGTTGGTACTTTCCCAGTCACGCCAACAAAATAATTACTTAAGTAGATGTTTATATTATAACATAAGCATGAAATTTTCCAACTCTAAAGGACAACAATAACATGGATTACACAGGACCAGACCAGGGAATACAGAAAGAAGATTCAATGTGGAGATACAAGAACACAGGGATCTTACCCAACAAAGTTATGTGTTGCCTATGCAACGAGTAAATGAGGGAACAATCACTTACCTCATGATTCACATAATCTGATGAAATATGCTGATGTAGCAGTAGCCATGGGTCTAATTCCAAGGGAAACTGTGATTTAAAAGAGAATTAAACCTATTCAGTACTTAAGAAGTTTAGTGGAGCATTTCAAAATGTCATATAAAACTCAGTAGCACGCAAATAGTAAATGTATCTTCGTTATCACTATAAGGTATTTCTCAGAGTTTTCATCTCATTCCCAGTAATAAGAGAATCATTTTTCAAGTGATGTTTGTGCAGGGGATTCACTCCAATGGACTAATCAAAAAGACCATATCTTCTGGTAGATAAGGGAAGAAGAATTTTTACCTCAACTCCAAGATAAGAAAGCAAAGAAGAGCGAACTTCTGAACCTCCAGCCAATGCAACTTCCTTATACGCGTCAATAATGCGGGTGAATGCTGATTTCTGCAACTGATCTTTCTGTTCATCAGTCAAATCAACAACAGGGGCCGTCATCTTGGGTAACATAACATGAGAAGATAATCCCACAGAAGTTACAGACGAGGAGACTGGAATGTTGTCATCGACAGCTGGTGGTCTGGGGCTAAGCTCCTCACATCTATCATTTGAAATTGATGGAATCGACTCTCCTAATGATTTCCCCGACTGACTTGTATCTTGCTCTTGACCATTATCTTCAATACCCATGGATGCTAATGAGGAATCAGGCCGGTTTTCTGAGTGCCCAGCACTATGGCTGGATGAAGCAAGACCAGGTATTTCACTCTCTAAGTTTCTATCTTCATGGATATCAATCGACAGCATTACGGAGCCCATTTCTGCTCCAGCTGAAGCATCAGCAGAAGTTGGTAAAGCAGTTGGCAAAATAGAACTCTCAACCTCATTAGTTTTATCCGTTTGAAGAGCAACATCATTTGTTGCTGCCACCGCAGGAAGATCATCTGGCTTCTCAGGCTTCTGCAGCCAAAGTAAATACAAACTCCTTACAGAAACTATAAACAAAAGAAAATTTTAAAAGTTCACTCTGAATGAAAAGAGGAAATGTCATCAAGATCAGGAAACTATGTAGAAAAATGGGATGAGAAGTTACCGCAATACCTGTTCAGCATTCAGTAAAGAAGATATCTGTGGAAAAGCACTGGAAAGTGAAAAAACATCTTGCATCCCCTCTTCATCTTCATCGGCTTTAGGACGTTCAGGCGGGAGATGACACATATTTGCCATGACCACCTCAGCCAGCAAGTCTGCAGATATAGTGGAAATAATGATCTCCAGAGACTGAACAGCTTTTTCACCCTGAGCAACCAAGGCACCAAACATGGCAACCAGTTGATGCACAGCTCCAGAATCACTCTCTGCTTTGGAAGAGAGTGCTCCACTTGAAGCATTTTCTTCCTGATAGACTGTGCCTTTTCTGTTCAATTCATTACTGGATTCCTCAGACATGCTCGGACTTGGTTTGATTCGTTTTCCAGAGACATCCACCTCAATAGTGTGATCCTCTGTTTCCCCTCTTTTCCGCCCTCTATTACTTTGGGTAGATTCATGGGGTGATATTGATGGTTTCTCTTCCTGCCAAAATTCTTTTCATCAATATCCAGAAGTTTCAAACCAATTAAATGTTTTCTATTTTCTCAGCCCGTTTAGATCTAGCATCCAAGCATAACTAAACACCAATAAGTATAAACAATCTACACAACAAACCAGTACATTAGAAACTGAAGGCTCCTCTTTTACTTCTAAACTTCCATTTATCTTGTAGTCTTGGTCAAGGGCTTGCTCAATTACTGGTCCATCGTTCATCTCCCTCACGGCATCAAGTAACTGATCATGCCACTGCAGAGACCAGAAACTCACAATTATCTGGACTAACACCAGTGCATAGAACGGTACTGACAACCAAAATTATAAATAAATAATAAGTTCAGCAGCAACAAACTAGGGATATCCATTGAGTAAAGTGCTTTCACAATTGGCTCAAGTCGCTGTGTCAAATGATAGATCCAAAGTTTGAGCTCCGTAGACTCCAACATCAAGCACTGAGTTTCAAGTTGATACTAGAACGATGGCCATGATATGCCCAGGGGTCAACTGGATAAATTGTCCATTTTAATCATATTACACTAATTAAATTTCTTCCCAGTGTGCAATCAACATTGCCCAATTGTAGTAGAAAAAAATACTTTAGAACCATTTTAATGCATTCAACCTCAAGTAAAATAGTACAAAAAAGTTTTGTTCTAAGAATTCATTCACCCAATAGATTAAACAACTGAACAATAAAATCAACTTAAGTTGCAGGAAAGGATCTAGTTATAAATGCCTTCAATTCATCATCCCTGATACCGAACCTCCTAGAGAGAACCAAAATATAAAAGGAAAGGAAAAACTCATATAACTTCAATTATACTGTATTGTATCTGGAAATTCTTGCTCCCATTGGACCATTTGTATCTATATGCATTAGGATCATGTCAGTGCTTGATCTTGCACTGCTATGAGAGTAAAAATGCCACTACACTTTCCTGTAGTCTTAGAGTCTTCCCTAAGCATTTGTCTCAGGCGAATCTTACTTAACAATTGAAAATCTAGGAATCTTCATGAAAAGAGTAAATCAGCAAAGCAATGAGTAATATATTTTTTATTCCATTTAGCATTAAGTTTGTTCTTAAAGCTTTTGAAAAATGGAATAATATGAGTCTTAGACACTCAACAACACATTCTTTGGCCATGTGTAAAATGTAGAAAGGTTGATGTCTACACTCCTCATTAAAGTGTAAAAAATAGCAGTCTTGCATTTTCCTTGATAGCTTCTTTTTTGTTAAATCATTGTTATCTAGTTTGAATCAACTTTTTACTGATTTTTGCTCGTTAGGTTTCTCTTGTAAATTTTATGACAAAAGAAACTATGACATTTCATCATTCGCTAAATTATAACATTTTAAAGTTCACTTTAAGAAAAATTAAAATATAAATCTGCAAATCTTAAGGTAGAAATGTTTTGATTTCGGGATATAGGACAAAGTACTAAAAATGAAGAATAAAAATAATAGAAGAAAAGTTGAAAGTTGGATAAAGAGAGAAAAAATCTGAGGTGTATGCATCACCCAATGTAGTGAGCCATATGTTGCTATTTTATAAGCCCTTTGTGTGCTCTACAATACTCAAGATTCGTTTCATGATTTCTCATGTAAAATTACGTATTTTTGTGTGTGTAAGTTTTTGGTCTTGTGTGGACTTAAGGAATCTACTTAGATTCTCTGTACATCTGGACCATGTGTAATGCAGGTTTTCATGGGATATCCATTCCCCTTATACGAAGGACAAGTGTGTTCTAGAGCTACCTGTGAGAGCTGATTAGGGAGTGGGACATTTAAGAATGTTGTTGTGTTTGTACTTCTGTTATGATAGAGGTTAAGCAACACGGTGGTTGATATGTGCCACAGTAAGAACAAGGCCAACAACATAGGAAAATGATCTCTTAAAATTGTGGTGATTCTTTCGGGACTAGTGGAACTTGATGAATGGGGACAAAGGAAAATCTAGACTGTGTTATGGGTTGACACTAGAAAGTTGGGGTTTGCTGGTGATTTGCTTGAATCTTGGACAAGGAAAAAATGTAGGAAACTGCAGAGGACAGTGCAAAACGGAATTTCTGATGTGGATTTGGAGGTGATTATGCCGGGTCTAGGGGGAACATGAATGACTGGTGACCACAGACCACCTTTTGCACTGATAAAAGGATGAGAACAAAAACAGGTGGAAAGGAATGCGGCCTCCAAAATGAGTATGTCCTGGAATATTAGATTGTCTCTGCCTTCCCTTGAAACTTTGCTATCTGTCTCTTTCATGAGTAAAAAAATAGAAAAAAAATGGTGAGAGGGACCAAAGGAATTTATTTTCTCCTTCCATTGTAGATTGTTCTAACTAAAAGTGTCATATCTACTTAATTAGGCATAACCCCTACCAGTCTTGATGAGAAGTTCTCTAAATCTGATATTTGCATTTTCTATGAGCATAAAAATGGTAAATAGTGCAGAGATTTAGCATCCTTTGTGCATAGGGCATGATTATTAGGGTTAAATAGGCTAACTTTCATGAGACGTACCACTAATTTCACAGCATTGCACTTTGGCATATCCATGCTTTAATGGGTTAGTGATAGGTAGTTTTTCAGTTCTATGACGATAACTAGATCTTTACAAGGGGTTTAATTCAGCTGAGTCGAGCTGCTTGAACAAGTTATGTGATAGCAAACTACATTAATTACAGCTTCAACATCTTCTGAATTGCAGTGCCAAAAATTTATCTAACAATCAAGATTTTTTCACACTACAGTGTTTTCATTGCCTCCACTTTCTATACTCCCAAAGAGTAAAGTATTATTATAACCTGCCTCCTCCATACCCCCTCCTTCCCTCTTTCTTTTCCTTTGATTCCATCCTATTTTTTACTCCGAAACAGACCCTCATGTTAAGCTTTTTGACATTCTCAGATGTGCAGTAAAATTCAAAGTGGCGCATACAATTCTTACAAGTAATTATCCAGCAAATAATTTGAGAAACTACATTTTGAGATGATGAGAAGTTGAGAGAAGTAGAAAATGAGGAAATAAACAATGGCGATCAAATATTAAGAAAGTCATGAGCATTTATATATATGCATGGGAAATTTAAAATTAAATAATCAGAAAAGTATAACTTCACAAACTTGAGGACACGAAGAAATGCACTGCAGCAAAGATATACCACTGCAACCCCTGGATAGGTGCTCCCTAAGCAGGAATGAAAAGCGTTTTTAAGTGCAAGGCGTACTCCAGATACATGTGCACCCTTCGTAACAGAACTTGTTGGATCCAAACCAAGAAGAACCGGCAAAATGCGTCCATAGTATGAAGGCCTTTCCTTGGCTATTGCAGAAACACTGATAAATAGATCAAAAGCATGGACAAAATGGTCGACAGAACATTAGAAAACTGAATGCATATTCAGAAAATAACAGAGGTCATCAGTCATAAAGTAATATAGATTAACCATGCAGCACCGCCAACGGACACTATTACATACAGATAAGCTGCATATTTTGGTGAGATACAATGCATGGATATGATATAATTAATCCTTATCAGGAATTTGGAGCAATCCCCAGATGAGACTAAGTCCAGATAAACCTGGCTATGAACTAGATAAAATTATCCCCCAAAAAAAAATCCTAAAATAATTGTAATTAAAAAAGATAAGAGGGTGGACTGTGAAGGGGAGCTCAATGGGCCACAAAGCATGGAAGAGAGAGTCGACCATTGATAGGCAAAATATGAGCAGTGACAACCACATGGTGGTCCCACTCCTAAGGAAGCAACCACCATGACTGACTTGTCTCCTTTCTCTTTCTCACTCGCTCTCTCTCTTAATGGTTCTGTCTTTTGTCACATTAGTCTTGAAACCACCACACTGGCGGTTGATATCAGTAAAGGCAACCGCCATCAGCCAGGCGGTTGCGCACCTATTCAAAATATGCCCAGTGGCCCTAAAGCCCAAAGCAGCCCAACTTTTGGGTTAGGTCTCAGTCAGTTCGGGCTTATGAGCCTGCCCCTGAAATTTTTCCAGACCATTTCGTTTTTTGAGCATCTAGCTACAAAGCCCCACAAAACAAATCCACCCGATACAGTATATATATGTGACTTTGGTCTAAAAACCCCAATTTTGTTGTCCACTCTCATTCTCCGCCCTTCTCATCTTTAATCTCAACTATTTTTCATAAAACGCCATCAACAATTCAATGCCAAACAACACTAACCACTGATGAAAACAGTTCGACCAACGAAGACCATCTATCACTTTCAACCAAAGACAACCAGCAGGCAACGACAATAATTATCCACATCACCCCAGAAAACCAGTTAGCTCAAGAGAAACCACCCCAAAATCAGTGACAACAGCATTCATCACGACCACTTCTCAACCACCACCAATTTCTTCATCAACATAAGGCCGCTAGAGATCAAACAGCCAAACCACCAAGAAATAGAGTTTTCACATTTTACTGTGCAACTCTGCACAAAAATTTGGGAAGATTTCGCCATTGCTTTGTGGCGTATGTTGTACATCTACTCGGGAGCTCTCATTTCTGATCTTTTAGACATGTTGCATTCCAAGGTCAATACCATTTTCCTCAGATTAAAAAAACAGGCATTTCAAGAGATATATCATGTAAATAGACCTGGCTAAGACTGAACCAAACTGGGATTGATGCGGTTCGGGCCAGGCACCCTTGAATCAGATCAGACTAGTCTTTTGGGCATAGAACACCCTGACCTGATAAGTTTGGTCCAAGCCTTTTTATTCATGTACGCCTGGCCCTCCTGACTTGAATCTAGTGTTAATCATTTTATTTAATGATTAGATTTATTCCCAAGTCCAATCATAGGTTCAACAAACACTTTTAAGACCAGGATACATCCAGTATTTCCCAAACAAAAGATGGGATATAAGAAATCCAAGAGACTTTTTCCAATACTACCCTATGAAACAAAATTATCCTATTGACTAAAGGAAGCCTTAAAGAAGCAGATTTTCGTAGCATTCTTCACCTGTCTAAAATTCTCAACTTGCCTCATCCTAAAATCTTTTCAACAGTATCTGCAGTCACTTTACTGGGGATTCTAAAGTTATGCTAACATTAAGAAAATAGTGCAAATTAAACTTCTGAACGAACCATAACTTCCTCCAGAACAGGGAAAAACAAATGACAGCAGGTCAGTCAAACAAGAGGATTTACTTGAGTCCCCCTTGTTTCGGTCTGTGAGATTTATCCAATCACTACCATATTAGATTTTGACGTCTTTTGATAAGATCTTTCTAAGTTATAGCACATTTGCACACAAAAGTCTTTGAATAGATTGCATATGCAATAAACATATAATATGTTACCTATTAATAAGCACAACGATTGTTAGATTGCTGAGAGATTTCACTGTTGGAGACCTCAGCTGATCAAGCAATAAAACAAGACTTTTACTAGCTTCTGTAGCCAAATCCCCTACATTTAATATAGGATGACCACCACGAAGCCATGATGCATTGAAGCCCAACAAATTTCCTGAAAAAAAGGTCAAGTGAAGTAAGATAGAAACAAGCAGAATCTGCACTTGGTAAAAATCACACAAGTTGCTGCAATTACAGTGAACCTGATATTCATCTTACCTTCTAAGCGCTGATCCGAAGGGGGCTCCGAAGATCCATTAGGATCAGGCGTGTAGAGTAGAATGATTGCTTGAACAAATTTCAGTGCCGATAACTTTATCCCGTCACTTCCCGACTTGCAAACAGGTTGTCAACGTGAGTCACACATTGCAAAGAGTTTAATTTCAGCTTTTACAAGTTGTTGCTTACCTGGAAAGCTATTGAGTATACTTTATCCTTGAATTTCAACATCCATTCCCAAGCTGACTCCAGTGAATCATCTAGATCACTTGTATATAGTCCCTGAAACATCTCAGAAACAACAAAGCAATTTAGGAACGAAAGTCTCCTAACTATCCATATGAGGTGTTTGCATGGAGGTATTAGGAAGCCACGGCAGAGCAGCGAGCAAGAAGAGACACCATCATAACGCAGCAAAAGGATATTAAAAAAAAAAATCAGGAAAAAAAAAAGTATTAACTCCAGCAAATTCACAAGGGAAATAGATAGAAACAACCCATTAAGCTAACAAAAAATTAGAGAAAATTACTTTAGATGTTTGACTTGAATCACCTGAGTTAAAAAGAGAAGAAAGGTTGAGGTGGCCATGGGTATCATCTAGTGCCCTCTACATCCATGAGGATGCCACCTCATGTTAATGAGCATGATTTGCACTTACAGACCTAGCAAAGATCTACATCCATATCATGTCTATGGTTCTATAATCAAGACCGAGGATTGACTGACACAATCACTCTTCATATGCATAAATAAATTTTAAATATCAGACCACAAACATAGAAGATTGAAGGAAATTAATCTTCATTCCACTGTCTAAACTAAAATGATTATTACTCCATCTCTTGGGGTCATTACACCATCACACATATTTGACTTGCTTCTCACAAGAAAAGAAACATCAAGGATGTTAAAACAACCATGTAAGCTGACCCGAGAGGTTCTCTAGGAGGTCTTCTGGTAATATTGATTGCATTTCACGACAATTAACCAATGGAAAATGACAGCACATAGCATGAAAAAGCAATCACCCACAAATGGGCCAAGACAATATCTGCAGTGTCAATGCAACCGATTCCCAGTGACCTCTTTCAGAAAAGCATAGTTTCCGACCGCATAATAAAATCACGGAATTAGCTTCCATTCACCACACAAGTCACAAGTCGCAATCGCAACATCCACCGCACAACTATTCAGAAAAAAAATAAAAAATAAATAGTACCTGGATTGCAATTCTCTCGAAGGTGTGACGAAATAAGTCAATGCCGCAGCTTATAGCTTGGCGAGTAACCGGTGGCGACTCATCGTTCAAGAGCGAAATCAAGACAGGCACCATTTCAGGCAGAAATTCCAGCTGCTTAATCCCAATTTCGCCAATTATCCTACGCGCGGCACCAAAAGCGCACAGTCAAGAGGAGGACACTTCAACTTCGGAAGAGCCATTACAACACAGAGAGCGAGAGAGAGAGAGAGAGAGAGAGAGAGAGAGAGAGAGAGAGAGAGGGTTTTGGAACGAAGCTCACTGAGCGATGAACTTGCGGACGGGGCTGAAGCGGTCGGAGAGGAGCTCGAGGAGCTGGGGGAGGAACTCGGCGAGCAGGACGGGGTCGTCCTGCAGGAGGTCCTCCTTCAGGTCGCGGAGGCGGCCGAGCTTCGAGGGGATGTCGGGGGACGCCTTGGCGGAGCCGACGAGGCCCGCGAGCCGCTCCCGGGGAGTCGCGGAGGCCACGATCGCCACCATCGGCGCAGCAGCGTGGGCCCGTTACCGGAACGGGGGATCCGCCGAGCCCCGACCGGAGCTCCGATTCCGGCGAGCTTTACACCCGCCCGAGTCGGAGAGGGGACCGTGAGCCGGCGAGGGCTGCGCGGGATCCTCGAACGGAGGAAGAAGGCGGAGGAAGACGGTGAAGGGGCGACGAGCGTTGGAACTCTGTGCTCTCGCTGGGCTCTGTTTCTTTCTTTCCAATCGCGCGCTCTCAATGGGGTTTGCAGGCCCTTAATAATTTTATTTTTTTGTGGAGTCTTAAATTTATTGTACGGTTATATATTCAGTACTCAACTTTTCCGTTTTGCCGATATAGTCCTAGCGTTCTTTGGAAATCCAATGTTATTTTTATTTTATTTTTGTCGATTCTACACTAATCCCACTCTAACACTCACTCTCAGACTTTTTACTATGCCTCCTTGCAGGGCGTGAAAGTCAAAATCCACTTCTGAAATAAAATCGTCCTCACCACAATCCTCCTAAAAAGATGGGGATTTGAACCCCCAACCTCCCCCTTCCAACATGGAAGGGTGGCTAGTGGGGCGAACCCCAAATGGTTTAAAATCCAATGTTGTTTTTCATGCCAATTTTGGCATGAAATTACTGTCGTAGTCGTCATCGGCCGTTACACACATGGGCCCCATTTTGTTTAGCATTTCAATGGATTTTCAGCTCCCAAAACCCTTTGAGAAAAATATTAGATGTTAAATTCAATTTTTTAAGGTTTTATTGGCCAAATGCTAACATTTGGAATACTAAGCGAAAGTTTAATGACTTTTTTCTTTTCAATATTGCATTCACTAATAATCGTGTTTTCCTCTTTTACCCTCAAAAATACTGTTCATCGTCTTCTTCTTTGGACTTGCTCATCATCTAGCCACCCATGTCTAAGCTTCGCTGGTTGAGGTTTGCCAATGGACCATCTCCTCCTCCTTTTTATTTTTCCTTTTTTTTTGTCTTTTTCTTTTCACCTCAAAGTTGCTTTATAAAATATACCTCAAAATGAGTTTCCAAACACTCTTACCTTCACCAAATGCCCATTCACCAAATATATTTTGGGAAATGTAAAGCCATTTTCCCAAAATTGAACCAAATGATGCCATGGTCCAACATGCTCAGGATTACCAAGAAGATGGGAAAGGTAATCCTACTCACATAGCCCATTACTATGGACAACTTTACTTGAAATAATGTCTGTGTGGATTATCAATGTCAATGATTTCCAACGACAATTGGCTAGAAGGGATATATTGAATAAAGGTTTAGAATGACGTTGACAAAATTGAAAAATTTATTATTGAACTAGTACATGTAAAATAGATTTAAAACTAAATTGATAATTTTCCTGATATTTTGCTTTTAAGGAAGTTATTTTTACATGAGTGGAAAGATGGGAGTAAATTGTGGTGTTCTTTGCAAAGAGAAAGTATCGGTGAATTTTGATTTGTTGAGCTAGTATGAACCATTTTACTCAATGTTGAAATTTACCATATGAGATAAAGCTTTCAGTAATAGTAACTTTATTATAGATTTAAGGGTTAATACCCTAAAAAACTACAAACTATTATACATCTGTCACGGGCCGATCGATTGAGATCATGATCGCGCGGCGACTCAGGCTCTTTTAGATCACCTAAGCCAAGCCTTGCTCGATCAATCACACACTCGCTCGCACACCTAGATCGTAGAGAGAGAAAGTTTCTAGAGAGAGGGACTCTGGAAAGAAATAAGCTTTATATTGCTGAAAATGTCGGATGGATACAAATGAGGGGGAGGGCATCCCTTCTTATACTTGAGACTCTCTAATTACATCCGTTAATCTAGAATTCATCCAGCGAACAAGATCGCACCGCCTCAACTACGACACTAATGACAATTACTAGCTACCAGCATAAATAGCTAGAGACTTCTAGAATTAGGCGTAATGACTATGTCGCCTGCCCTTGGAAATTTTTGGAAGAAAGCTCGTTGGAAATCCAAGCACACACAGGAGGTCCTCCACGGATGAGTCATGACCGTCCCTTAGAAACCTCTAGGATCGGTCTTCTTTCGGACCATGACACATGTAACAAATTTATCCCGAACTAATTTTTTGACAACCAAAAACCCAAAACTAATATATTTTTGATAAATTTACCAAAAACTGGTAAACTTGTGATAAATTTACCCCAATTAATTTATGTTAAATTTTACTATTAAACTACTAAGTTTGATGACATGTGACAATTGAATAGTGTATCAGTTTGAAATTTTACTCTTCGTATGTCACAATTGTACAATTTTTTTTGTGAATCCAGTTTAACGAATGGTATATTTGCCACAAAAGTACAATTTTGGGGTTTTTGCTAGTCGAACGAATTAGATTAGGGAAAAATTATCACAAGTGTACAAGTATATGATTTTTTGTGGTTGTTTAGAGTACATTTGTCACATATGTACCGGTCTTAGATTTTTCATTGTCAAAAAATTAGATTTAGGTAAATTTGGTACATGTGTACCAATTTGAGATTTTTTAGTATATTAACCTTATATTTAAACTATCTACATTTTGCTTCCGTAATTCATATCATAATTGATGCTTATCCAACTATAAATTATTTTGGCTTTGGATGCCAAATATGCAATCGGTGATCTCCATTAATAATACAAATAAAGTATCTACTTGATTAATTTTTATTAGAAAAATATCTACTCCATTACTTACCTATATTATTATACGAAAACGAAGAGAACCCCCTTTTTAAGGTTTTAATTTTTTTCCTCAAATAGTTAGCTTATAAATATTGTTTGCATGGATGAACGTGTAACTTCACAATTCTATTTTAATTCTCATGAGTTTCTAATTTTCTATCGCATGACAATTTTCTTTAAAGTTCAAATCTCGATATATCATTCATTCCACATATATTTACAATAATTATGTAATGTGCATGTAGTCAAGAATTTCTTTCCATTAAATATTTCTAATAAGATAGCTTGGTTTTTTCGAATGTCAAATTTACACACCCATACAACAAGTGTGCGCATATACCAGTAGCAATTATAAAAGAAGAAATAATGAGCCTAGCGATGTTTATTGAATTGGAAGCGACGTGATCTTTCTGGAATTGACCTCCTTCATAACACTATGAGGGATAAGGATATTAAGAGCCTATTTAGTAACTTGTCAAAGATACCTAATTCTATTCTTTTGTTTCCCGAAACAACCAAAAAAAAAAAAAATCCATTTGGTAACTTTTTTGATCCGGGAATTGATTTGAAACGGAATAAAAAAAAAGTAGAAAAAAAGTCAACTTTTTTTTTTTTTTTTTGTTCCCCGAACAACTTTAAACTCAAGCCGCAACGCCCGAGATTCGAACACTCAACCTTTGTGAGAAACCATTTTTTTTCTGAACAACTTTAAACTCAAGCCAAACCATTTTTTTTTCTCTTTTCCTTTTCTTTCCTTTTATCTTCCTCTACCTTATTGCCAAGGGCGGCAACTGACTGGGCAAGGTCCGGCAACCTTGTTGGAGCCTCATCAAGCCAAGGTGAGGTCCACATGAGCTTGTCGGAGCCTCGCCCAGCCAGTTGCCGAACACGACAAGGCTTTGGTGAGGTTGCCAAACCTTGCCTAGTCGATCGTCAGCCATCGTCGTGGTCAATGACCAGCTAAAAAAGAAGAGGATAGAAGGAAAAAAAGGAGAAAAGGACAAAAAAAAAAGGAGAAAAATATAAGAAAATATTAAAAAAATTAAAATAAATTTTAAGTCACGAGAAAAATCTAGGGGTTATACTAAACACTTTTATATTCCTAGGGAATATTTCTAAATAGAAATTTTTGGGAAATAAAATGGTTATTAATCACAAATAACATTTTCAAATATTCAGAAACTTGTCTAGGGAATATTTCTAAATAGAAATTATTGTGGGAAATAAAATGGTTATTAATCACACCCTAATAATGCTCTAACTTTGGTAAAATGGTCACTCAAATCTTTTACTTTTTTTTTTTTTATTGAATGTCATTGAAATGTATTTCTCTTAAGTTGGTCCTTTTTTTCTATTCAATGTCATTGAATGGCCACTAAGAATAATGTTGGCATCTCATGTTGCTAATTAAACAAATTTACCGCGAGTATTAAAATTACATAGCAGATTCAGTAACTCAATTTGTAAGCCGATGAATACATGATAGGTTTCGGGATTTGGATTTATCCTCACCCTAGCCTCCATGCCCTCTACCCTGTATAGGGTCCCTCCTCGAAAGATATAGGACCGAGGATACTCGGTATCACATGTGAGTTAATATAACTATACCAAATTATTTATGATTTTCTTATGCGTGGGAGGAATTTTTATTTTTATTTTTTTTATTTTAATTTTAATGTTATTATATCCTAGGATTATTTTACTATCAAACATGAGCACGTCTCTTGCTATAAATGCACCTGTGTTTCTATATAAATGGTTGAATATGTTACTAATCAAAACTGTGATATTTCTTATCCAATAAGACAAAAGAAGTAGGTAATAATAGACAATACTCTAGAACATGTAGAACTGGCATGTTCCAATGCTATAAGGGTTTCGAGACCTAACTTATAGGGTAGGTTCTCAATTCTAAGTTTTCTAAATTGATGCCAAAAAAATAAGTTCTAAGATAGGTTGAACACCCTAACCATCTTGACATCAACACACACCTAGCTATAGACACTACCTAGTAAATCTCCTATGAAGGCTTATAACCCTATTAGAATTAGGAGAGGTGAGGATGCTAGGCCTATCTACAAATTATCACAGGATCCATCTTGGCAAAGTTGACCTAAACCACTGTCACTAGTGTGTAGATATATTCACAGATGCGAGGTGCCTATCTTGAGAAGATATTAGGTGGATTTCATATTCCATATAGGCCACATGGAAAATCATACAAAATTTGACACTTGGCATATGGGCCCACAGAAAAATTTCAAACTCCCCACCCGCAGACCCCCTTTGAAGTAAAACAAATGGAACAAGTTATGGAAGGTTTAAAAGTTCAAGTAAGAAAAAGAAGAAAAAAAAAGAACGTCTAAGAGACCAAAACAGAATAACAATAAATACATGCGATAGGAAATAGAAAGTTCAAATCATGCCTCCTTCATGCCCGCACAACCAATCCCAAAGCGCCGTACTTCATAGCAAAATGCCATAGCCTAAGGTGCTGCCATTATAAGGTCACCCTTAATTCTGTCTATTTTCATTGCCTATCACCACCACAAATCTAGAATCCGAAGTTGTTTTACTCATTGGTATCATAACAGTTAGGTTGAACGAAAGACCAATTTATGAAGAAGTGTCGGCTTGAAACAGAAAAATTGGAGGAGCTTCGACAACCTCGGCATGAAACAAGGCCATTCGGATCTTCACCATGAAGGTCGGACATCGACTAGAGCTTGGGGTTGGGGCTTTTTCGATGTCGACAAAAGCCCTAAATTCGAAATGATCGGGCATTGGCATTGTCAATTTGTGGGGAATACTTCAGTAGAAATGCAAGTGTCTGATCAATGTCGCTTTTTGGAGCCTTTCTCCGATGGAAACTAGAATCTAACAAGACAATACAAAGCAACTCTCTACTGATACCAACTCGAAGATGTGGGCTATAGCATTTTTTTTCCTTAGCTCCTAAGCACTTTCATCTTTGATTTGAATCGTAATCTACTCCCTTGACAAGAATTTCCACCGTAGAATTGTCTTTTCCAAGATTAATAATAAAAAAGAAAAATCCTACTGGGCCTAAAAAAACTAACAAAAAAGGGCAGAAAAAAAAAAAGAGCTGGCACGAAATGATCTGGGCCGTACTGGGCCCCGACCGACAAGCCCTTCTGCCATCCCTACTTTGCTGCACCAGTCATGCACTCCCCTGGAGACAGCTACTTTGACTTGCGCGGGCAAAAACTTGTTAACGCCGGTTTTCACTCTTTAGGATTTTTCTCGTTGCCTTTTGTCCTTTAATTTAGTCATTTAGAAGTCTGGATATGATCTGGCCGAAAATGTCATGGATACTTAGTTTGCAAAAAAAAAAAAAAAAAGATAAAGTCTAATATAATGTACAAGAACTCATGTCTACTCCCACGTATTCTTAATTGTAGTAGCTATTAAAAGGTTTTTGAGCAATTAAAAAAAATAGTTCTATGGTAGTTATTACATTACTAAGCTATTATATTGCACAAATCATCATATTTAGATATACACATACTTAAACGATACAAATAATTTACATCACATGTATCTTCAGTGTATTTTCAAATTCAATTGCAAATCAAGATATCATAAATGCCAAGGCGAGTGATAAAATCATAATCCAAGACCATTTTATAGAGGAGAAATTCGACAATTTACTTAATGCTGTCGATTTTCACTAAATAAAAAATAATAACAAGGACGGAAAAGAAAAGCTCTTCCCCCTTCTAAAATTAGTCAATCCATTAAATTGGCACTCCCGCTTCATTTTACGCCAGATTTTCTGAAAAAATAAAAAACCAAATTTAAAATGGATCATAGAGGCACGTGTACTCCTTCCGTTGAAACTACCGTTAAAAAGCATACATAGCGGCTTACGTGTCATTTTAAATTTATTCGGCAGCCGAGCAACGCAAAAAAGAAAAAAAAATGAAAACATGTCGTTTTTTTGCATCCGAAAGCTATCAGATATCATCAAACAAGAAAATAGAAACGAAGAAGACTATGAAGAGGAGGTCCATGTTGAAGATTGGACGACTGACTGGAGTTTCAATTTGGGGCTTTTTTTCCTATTGACGAATGCCCTAAAATTTGAAGCGTTGGGACAATGCCTTGTTAATTTGCAGGAAAACTTGAAAAGATGGAAATCTTTATCATTCTTTCCTAACTATTTTTATGGGGGAACGAGTAATACAGTTCAGTCAATCAACTAATTATGTGCTCTCATCGTTCAATTGAAAAATTGATGGCAATGACCTGCTTTGTTTCGAAAGCATATCGCAGATCCTGCCGTGGGATTTAGTCATTGCTTTTGATGCTTGATTGTGTATCTTTTCCAGCAGAGACCCTGAAAGTTCTGGTGACAAGAAAGACGTAATATAAAATGCTGATGGCTCATAAGGAGAAGTTGGAGAAGATTCAACTAGTAGAGGCTAGAGAGAGAGAGAGAATCTTTAGAGAATAACGAATCTTGAAGAGAAGATTAATGATGAGAGTATGTCTAGGTTGAAAATGGATGAGAGTAATCTGCTTCACTTGACATAGCATTATTGGAAAGATTAGAATCTTAGAAGTCTTCTGAAAAATTAAACTCACCCGTTGCCTCTCTTTGTATTTTGAAATTACGTGCCGTCATAGCCTTTGTCCTCGAATTATTCTCAACACCTGAATATTAAGTTGCTCATTTACCAGTAACTTGAGCAGCATAGAAAGAAACGAAAATATACGGCTGATGATCCTGCAAGAACTTCGGCTGATTGATCAACTTTCATAGGTCCGCCCTTTGGCAACTAATGCACTTAAACTGCAATCAATCTCATAATTGTCTTTCGAGTTGGCTTTTCACCATCATCATTCTTAACCTCCGGACATGTTAGCCTGTTATGGACGTTCCGCTTCGTCTTGGACGGCGAAACTAAGGATCCATCCATCCACCCACTCGAGGGGGCGTCGCTTGTAGCTTCATAAGCCATGTTTCTTGCTCACATCACACTCTTTTGTTAGCGAGACATCTCAATACATAAGAAATCAAACAGTCCAGATGCAGAGCCGCCCTGAGTTGGTTATCTATGGTTTATAGTAAAGGCATCTCGTTGCTCTTGAATTAGCCAGCGAGTTTGAATTGGAGCATCCTTTTTTTCCAGTTGGTGATGTAGCCAACTTGTTATGAAGAGACACGTGCTGAGATCCCGAGCTTAATTGATCAATGGCATATCTCCAATTACATTATTGACGCTACCTATACTGCCTCATATTTTAAGCTAGTTTTGCTAAGTTGAATTGGTTTGTGTAGGAAAGCATGTGGCTGTTATTTTCTTCAAAGTTCTCAGCTTAATCCAAGGTGCACCTTTACCTTGCTTCAGGTAGCTTTCTTCCGCCCGGAATTTGGCCCTGCCCCATTCCCACCTCTTCGAAAACAAATTTAACGTCTAATTTCATTAAGATAGATTGTGACAAGCAACTAGGTTAAGATCAATGACTTTCGTTGTTAGTTTAAAGATTGCTCCTTAGAGCTACTCAAGTTGACAATCTATATTGTTTGTGATTCTCTCATCAGCTTATGCTAATGTCATAAATTGGTGGTTCAAACATGCGTATTCCAAAGCTGTTCCTTATGGATTCATCAAGAAAACAAGAGAATCGTGGCTCTTGTGTATTTGTAAAGATCATGACTAGAGGAGTTCAGTAGCTATTCATGCGCTCCACGGCTTTCTTAAGTGCGAGAGCTTTGGGATTTAGATTTAACTTGAAAATTGACTGTTTCTTCATTATTTCTTAAATGAAGCAACATGTCATTGTTTCCGTGGTTCGATTGTTTGGTTAGCAACCATAAAAAATTAGGGATGTCTCATGGTGCTACCAGTGACCTAGAGTGAATTGGGCTGACCAGCATTTCAAAGGTCCTAAAATGAAGTGGGCTTATTACGAAGACTTAATCAAGATGACGGTCCAACTTTAATTTTAAGGTATCTTCATTCATGCAACCTCTTTTGCTTTTCATTTAGGTTTGTGGCCCACTTCTCAGAAAAATATGTGCGAGATTCTTTGCTTTCTAGCAAGAATGTCCTTCCCTTTCGTCCTCATGCCTGATTCACCTTTATTTTTTTGGGTATCCAAAGAGGAAGAACCCTTTTGTTAGATCGTAATCCAACTTGGCGTACATGGTCACCAACCAATTAGTGAACTAAATTTCGTGGAAGGCATATGCACCCAAGACAAAAGTGCATTCGTGCATTTGCTAGGCAGCAGTGTTTTTAACAAAAGCTAATCTTGGAATTGGGGAAAGTATGATGCGAAAGGGAATCTTTCATTTGATTATAATTATTATGAACCTCAAATCAGAGAGTTTAAGACAAAAAAATGCCTTAAAAGGCACAAATAAGATCTGCATTTCACGGTCTAGAAAAATGAGATTCGATAATGACAAACAAAATCACGTGAAGAGCAAAGTCATTGGATACCACGCACTCGCTCACATTGATAGTAACATCTCCGTTTATTGCACATATCTAAGACTATGCTCTTAAATATTATTCCAAACATTCGTTTCAATGTATTTTGCCTTTGTTTCCACTTCAAGTTAGTTATTCTTCTTAAATATATCCTGAATATTTGTCATTACTTTTTCTTTTTTTAACTACGTACAAGCTGTATAGGCATTCATGTCAAAATAGAGAAATATTGACGGTTTCATGCTTTAAAATTCCTATGGCAAATATTGGCATGAAATGAAATAGAGTGTGAGACATTGTATAGAAATTACAATAAAGGTTCGATGAAATATATATTAAAGACCACACTATTGATAAAGAAAACTAATGGCCCATTCAACCTCACACTGTTACAAATAAAACTCCATGAAAAACCCGTACATATTTAAAAATATTCCCAAGTAATCAGTAATTCTCTTACCTTCTAATATCTAATTCAGAATAATTGTCAAATATGCCATAAAATTCTAATTTTTTTAGGAAATAGTGCAGAATACAAAATACACTTGTTCTTCACAATCAAAAAATTATACTTACTCTATCTCGCAATTATTGAATATGGAGAATAATATAATAATTGTACATTAAAATTGTCATTTTCTTAAGAAAGGATACACGATGTAAAATTAACTTATTCTTTTTTGAAGATAATACATGAAAGGTCAAGACTTATTTTCAACAAATGGACAACATTAATTAGATATAAGTTAGCCCAAGTCTTAATATTTCAATAAGTAGAACATTAACAAAAGTTTTTTTTTTTTTTTTTCTTTTTTTGAGACAGGAGGAACCAGCTTGCAGCCGACAGCCGCGCCGTAAACCTCCTGGTGACGTTAGCGCAAGATCCACCACCACGGCGTCATGCTTAATACCACTAGCAACCACGTTGGGATTTGAACCCGTCCTCTTCGTGAGGGGGATGAAAGCCCAAGTCAACGCGGCCACCACATTGGGTGGTAACATTAACAAAAGTTTTTTTTTTTTTTTTTTTTTTGGAGACAGGAGGAACTAGCTTGCAGCCGACAGTCGCGCCGTAAACCCCCTGGTGACGCTAGCGCATGACCCACCACCATGGCGTCACGCTTAATACCACTAGTGATCACGCTGGGATTTGAACTCGTCCCCTTCGTGAGGGGGATGAAAGCCCAAGCCAACACAACAAAAGTTGCTATTCAATATATAGAACAAAAAACACGGCCATTTTATGCTTAAGAGCCGTTTTGATCTCTATACCATTTCGAAAATTGAAGTTCATTTATTTCCCCACAAGCCCCCTCACAAAAGTGAACAAGAAGACAATTGCTACATAATCTAGCGGATCATACTACTATTACCATCTTCAACTGTGAATTAAATAGTATTGGGAGGCATCAAAAGGAGATTTCCCCATTATAGTCGTAATATAGTATTTGTTCATTTTACTAAACTCAAGATGGGTTGAATATGGAAATGATGCAAATCCAAACGACTCACTTAAAGTTGTGTTTTGCCGTTTTAATCTCATTTCAAATGTTTTTTAAAATTTTAAGTGATCCACACACAGCCTGTCGCACTAACATTTGGAAAATAGGTTTCTATAAAAATTGCCACCTCTAGATATACAAGTCACGTGAATGTAGCCTGATCTTGCCCGTCTGTTCTCTTTATTAATTTCTTTTGTTATATCTATGATGATAGACCGTATAAAGCAGATGAGCACTGATTTAAAGTCGAATCATTTACTAAATACATCTTCTTTGAAGGTTTTATAAACATTTCTTATTCTAATCGTCACCCTGTGTTGCTTCCCCACAAGCCCACCCACACAAATATCGATGGAAATATTAATATTATAAAAACAATTAAAGATGCTACTAATCACATGCATGTATGGGCATAACCTGTCCTTGTCCATTTGTTCTCATAATTATATATTATCATATCGATAATGACATATTATAAAATGTACTTATTAAACAAGTGATAATCCAAGTCGAATCATTTTCGTACTTTAACAGCTGGTAGTCTTTTTTTATTTTATTTTTAAGCCAATTGATGGGTTGCCATTTAATTTTAATAATGCGAAGAAATCAAGCAAAGAAGTCAATTTAAGTCGACCATTGTTGTCTTGATTGAGAAGACGGAGGGCGGTCATTTTTTATTGTTATTTTTGGCTAGTGATGATTTGGAGCAATGTCCTACCAAGCGTCTAGCTTCCCAAGGAATTGATTAGCGCTTAGCTAAGGCCTTAACTAAGGTGAGATGATCGAGCTGCATAATTTATACTCATCTCCTCTTCTTTCTTGTGCTTTGGGTCTTTATTAAGGTTCTAAATCATTATATCACTAAAACTAATGAGGATGCTCAACTAATAACTTTCAGTTTATCCAGGTTAATCTCAAGTTTTGAATATTACGAGTTTCTCATGACATTGAATAAAATACAACTGTTTTGACATATATAACAACTGGTAGGATGAGAAAGACCTAATTCACTACACGTTTAGAATAAAGAACTTCTCTTTCTAGGTGCTAGCATTGTCTTATCAACTAGGTATCAATCAGTCATTGAAGGATCCACATACATTTCAAAATTCTAATCATCACCTAGTTTTGATTCAGACTAGCGCCCACATACAAATATCGATGAAAGTATTAATCGCATGCATGTATGGGCATAACCTGTCCTCCATTTGTTCTCATAATTATATATTATCATGATGATAATGACATATTATAAAATGTACTTATTAAACAAGTGATAATCCAAGCCGACTCATTTTCGTACTTTAACAGCTGGTAGTCTTTTTGTTTTTTTAAGCCAATTGATGGGTTGCCATTTAAATTTAATAATGCGAAGAAATCAAGCAAAGAAGTCAATTTAAGTCGACCATTGTTGTCCCGATTGAGAAGACGGAGGTCGGTCATTTTTTATTGTTATTTTTGGCTAGTGATGATGATTTGGAGCAATGCCCTACCAAACGTCCAGCTTCCCAAGGAATTGACTGGCGCTTAGCTCAGGCCTTAACTAAGGTGAGATGATCGAGCTGCATAATTTATAGTCATCTCCTCTTGCTTTCTTGTGGTTTGGGTTTTTATTAAGGTTCTAAATCATTATATCACTAGTACTAATGAGGATGCTCTGCTAATAATTTTCAGTTTATCTAGGTTAATCTCAAGTTTTGAATATTGCGAGTTTCTCGTGACATCGAATAAAATACAACTGTTTTGACATATATAACATCCGGTAGAATGAGAAAAACCTAATTCAATACACTTTAAGAATAGAGAACTCTTTCTGAGTGCTAGCATTGTCGTATCAACTAGGTATCAATCAGTCATTGAAGAATTCACATACGTTTCAAAATTCTAATTGTCACCTTGTTTTGATTCAGAGTAGCGCCCACGTACAAATATTGATGAAAGTATTAATCGCATGCATGTATGGGCATAACCTGTCCTTGTCTATTTGTTCTCTTAATTATATATTATCATGTCAATAATGGCAGAATATAAAAAATACTTATTAAACAAGTGATGATCCAAGTGGAATCATTTTCGTACTTTAACAGCTGGTAGTCTTTTCTTTTTTTTTTTTTTCTTTTTTTATGCCAATTGATGGGTTGCCATTTAAATTTAATAATGCGAAGAAATCAAGCAAAGAAGTCAATTTAAGTCGACGATTGTTGTCTTGATTGAGAAGACGGAGAGAGGTAATCTTTTATTGTTATTTTTGGCTGGTGATGATTTGGAGCAATGTGCTACCAAGTGTCCATCTTCCCAAGGAATTGACTGGCGCTTAGCTAGGGCCTTAACTAAGGTGAGATGATCGAGCTGCATAATTCATGGTCGTCTCCTCCTTTTTTGTGGTTTGGGTCTTTGTTAAGGTTCTAAACCATTATATCACTAGTACTAATGAGGATGCCCAGTTAATAACTTTCAATTTATCCGACCTGCATTGAATAAAGGATAAAAGCCACCAAAAATCCGAAATTTTATCTAATGTGATAAATTTACCCCGAACTTTTTTTTGTGACACAAAAACTTCAAAAAGTTTGTCAACTATGACACATTTATCCCAATTCTATGATTGAAAGGCATTTTTTCTCTTTTTTTTTAAAAAAAATTTCTTTTCTTTTTATTTTTTTTTCTTCTTCTCTCTTCCCTTGTTAATGATGGAGGGAAGCCAGCTCAAGCAAGGGTGGCCCTCGTCGGCGTTGGGCGAGGAAGGCCCTCCCCTGGGTCATACTAAATTAGAGCCGGAAAATTGGATTACAGCCTACATTGCCAGCGCTAGAAAGAAATACAGGTCGTCGCATGAGTGTGACCTGCCTTTGTCCGTTGGTTCTCTTTATTAATTAAACTTTATTATATCGATGATGACAGACCGCATGAAGAACTTTACCATTTTTCTTAACAGCTGTTAATCGTCTGTTTTTTTATATATCTTTTAAGGCATTATGCGCTTGCAATTTGACTTCTAAAATGCAAAGAGATCAACCAAGGAGACCATTTTGTCACGACGGGGGCGTAGCATTCGTTACTTTCACTATTTTCTGTGGATGAGAACAATATAAGTGCCAGTATTTCCATACGGCATTCACTTGAATACCAAAATTCTTTTTGCTTGCCACAAATTTGAAAAGTCGATCACTTGAGTATCACTTTTGATTTGTCCCGTCGGAAAAATTTATGTGACTGCTAGAAATTATTTTAATATTTTCAATATTTTTTATTATATTTTTTGAATATTTTTTACTTTTTTTTTTTTTTTAAGGGTCGGTGAGGGTCACTAATGACCCTTACAGGTTGCGACCGCCTTGCCCTTGGCCACAAAGGCCTTGGGTGAGGCCATTGGGGGCTCGTCGACTGTTGGCAAGGCTGCGATGACCCTCACTTGCTTTAGGTGGCGTTGCCCGTGGTCGCCTAACGGCCAACAAGGGCCCTCGTGGCCTCGACCAAGGCTTTCGTGGTCGAGGGTGAGGCGGCCCTCCCCCAATCTAGGCGAGGCGGTCATGACCGGCGAGGGTTGCTAGTGACCCTCGTTGGCCCTAAAGAAAAAAACAAAAAAGAAAAGCAAAATATAGATGGAAATAAAAAATTTAAAAAATTCAAAAACATTCAAAAGGTACAAAAAATTCCACGTAGGACATTTGGTCGGAATTGACACTCAAGTGATGAATTTTTCTCTAATTTGACACTCAAGTGAGGGTAAAAAAAGTTTAGCACTTAAGTAAATGCCATACGAAAGTTTTGGAACTCTTTCTATTATTATGCCCAATTTTCTCACACCTAAGGATCGATACTGGATCGCTATTTAGGCATTGGGGTTGTGGAGGCCCAGACACTGGTGATGGTGACTAAGTAATACCGACATGTGATATGACACAACACGACACGCCAATACATTAATTTTCAAAAATAGAGAATTCTGACATGTTAGGACACGTTGTATATTAAATAAATATTTTTATTCTTAATTAATTTGATTAAAATTCACAAATAAATAAATAATAAAAAGAGTCGATAATGAATTTACATTAATAATATTAGCAAATCTATTAGTAGGAAATTCGACATATTCATAATTAATGCATATCCATCTTTGGGAATATGTTTCTAATTTTAATGAAAGTTATTGATGAAATTAATGACTAACAAGAAATTAGAATCAACTTATTTAAATAAATTTATGATCTTATACAATGACCAAGATTTATCATTATCCAATATTTAGTATTTTTATTTTTCAAAATCATTTTTTAGCCTCACTTATTTATTTTTTGATAAAAAAAAAAGCCCCCTTGGGTCTACCTTCAACCCCTACTCCCCAAATTTATTTCACTTTTCTTTCCATGGTTTCTTTGCCCCCACCACCCACCACCCACCATCCGGCCCCCACCTCCCAACTTTATTTCACTTTTCTTTCCCTCGCTTCTTTCCTCCCATCACCTGTCACTTCTCCCTCCCTCCAAAAAGAAAAAATCACGTGAAGTTCATCAGGATCCCCACTTTTAATTCTTTTTGAGTCTCCTCCCTCAAAAACCCTAGCAGCCACTGCCTCCTCCTCCTCCTCCTCCTCACACGACCCTCTTCCACTTGATCTCTGCTCTCTCTCGATCCTCATCACAATTGCTTATCGCCTCGCCTCCAGCTCTTCCTCCTTCACAGCCGCAGCCACCCCATCGACCTTCCATCGCGGCATCATAGTTGCGGTTCTCTAGGTCGCATCCATCTTTGCTCTTTCTCTAACCCTCTCTTGTCATCGTGGGCTCGCCGTTGCTCGTGGCCTTACCATCACTCGCCACCTCGCCTCTGCTCCCTTGCCCTCACCTCCACCCTCCATCGTCTTTTGGACACGCGTGGTGGAACGTGTCGAGAAGAATTGACCATTTGTTGACCACATGTTCGAGGTGTCAGAGGGTGTTGACACGATACGGAAGCTGCTACAACATATCCATGCTTCATAAATGGTGAGTGGTCAACTAAAGGAATATTAACGTGAAGAAAATCAACCTTTTCTGAAACTCGATTTTTTATAATTCCACCATCTTACTGCTGTCTTGATTGAGGCGACCAAGAGCTGTCTTTTTTAATTTTTATTTTTGACCAGTTTCTACTGGGAACACTCTGCTTCCAAGTTTTCAGCTGCCCAATATTTTGATTAATTTTAGTTAGGGCATCAACTAAGGCTAGATTACCAAGCTCTTTCATACTTAGATTGACTGCTCTTCGACGCCCCTCTTCCTTCATCCCTTTTTGCACTCAAATCTCTTTGCCTCATTCGCCTCTCGTTGTTCTTGCTCTGTTTCGCTCTTTCTTCTCCTCGGCCCCATCATTCTTCCTCCTCCTCTTCTTCTTCACTGTCTGCTGCTCTTTTTCATCATTCTCTCTCTCCTGTCTCCCCGTTTTATCGCTCTTTCTTTCTTAAAAAAAAAAAAAACAAAAAAAGAAAAGAAAAGGAAAGGAAAAATATCGATGGATTTTGTTGTTTCTATTGCGTGGGATGGCTTGAAGTGGGCAGTTGTTCCCATCAAGCGTCAATTCGGATACGTGATCTCCTCCAAGAGCTACGCCCGGGATCTTCAGAAGGAAGTTGGGAAGCTGGCGTATGAGGCTGAGAGGGTCCAAAATGCAGTGGAAGAGGCCAGAAAAAATCTCCGGAATGTCTACACTACCATCACAGAGTGGCAGGCAAGTGCTGAGAAGGCCTTGAATGAGGCGCGAAACTTGTCGGACGACTTCGAAAAGGCGAGTAAGAATTGCTGCCACGGGTGTCTTCCCGACCCCAATTGCCGCTATCAGTTCAGCAGGAAGGCCAAGGACAAGATCGAGGACATCAAGCAACTCACTCAAGACTGCAGTCAATTCAAGGACATCTGCTTCAACGGTCCTGCTCCAGGGAATGTTGCTGCTTCGACTCCGGCCAGGAGAGAGGACAAAGATTTTGTCCAGTCGGCCACTGCGACGACCTTTCCTTCTTTGGCCTCGACATCGATTGAGCTTAAGGACGATGGCATCGTCAATTCCAGAGAATTGATCGTGCGGGAGATCATGGCCGCTCTTGCTGATAACAACAATAGAGCGGTCGGGATTTATGGGATGGGTGGGGTCGGCAAGTCCACCCTATTGGTGGAAACCGAAAAGAGAATAAGGAAAGAGAATTCGTTTGATTGGGTCGCTAAGGCTGACGTGTCGGAAAATCAAGACATCAAGAGGATTCAAGGAGAGATTGCTTACGCGTTGGACTTGGACATGAAAGATGCAGAGTATGTCAATTCGCGAGCTGCGCGTCTAAGCAAAAGGTTGGAAGAAGAGGAGGGGGCGAAAAAGAAGGTCCTCATAATACTGGACAACCTATGGAAGGGGCTTGACTTGAAATCAGTGGGCATTCCTTGCGGACATGACAACAAAGTCATAGGATGCAAGTTGTTGCTGACTTCAAGATCTCAAGATGTTTTGCGAAGGGAAATGGGCTGCGACAGGGACTTCCGCCTCGAAGAGCTAAAGGATGAAGAGGCAAAAAGATTGTTTGAGAGGACGGTGGGAGACAAGGTTCATGATGACCCGTTCAAATCCCTAGTGGATGAAGCACTCCGCAAATGTGCAGGTTTGCCTTTCCTAATTATTGCAATGGGGAATATTTTCAAAGATGCTGATTTTTATGAATGGAAGGATGTTTTGAGACAAATTGAGAAGTCTACAAATGAAGGGATAAGTGAGATTATAAATAAGATGTTGCAGTTGAGTTATGATCGTTTCAAAGGGGAGTATGGCAAGGAGGTGAAGTCATTGTTACGACTCTGTGCTGTTTATGGTGTCTCCAAGCCCTCTCTTGAAAACTTGGTGAGGTATGGCGTGGGTTCAAGGTTATTTCGAGAAGATAGCAACATGGAAGAAGTTAGAAATAGGCTGCACTCATTGATCCGAACCTTGAAAGCCTCCTCTCTTTTGTTAGTAGACGATGAAGATGTTGATGGTTTCAAGATACATGACTTGGTTCGTGGATTTGTTGCCTCAGTCGCTTCAAGAGATGATCCTTTTCTTGTGTTGAAAGATAATGATAAGTCGCCGATAGAGTTGCCGAAGGACAAGCTCAAAAGTTGTACGGCGGCATGCTTTCCCTTTGTTGACATGAAGGAGCTTCCCAAAGAGTTAGATTGCCCTGAAATGCAGATCCTTTTGCTATTCACAAACAATAAATCTCTTAAGGTCCCAAATTCATGTTTCAACTCTATGAGAAAGCTCATGGTCTTACATCTTTCTCAAGTGCGTCTCACTTGTTCACCTTCGCCGTTTCAGTTCTTGGAGAATTTACATACTTTGTATCTTGATGGTTGTTTATTAGAGGATGTAGCCATGATTGGCGAGCTAAAAGGGCTAAATATTCTCAGCTTTGTGAACTCCAAAATTCAACAATTGCCAAAAGAAATTGGACAATTGGTAGAGCTGAGGTTGTTAGACTTAAACCATTGCTCACGACTTGAGATAATTGAATCGGGTGTGCTTGGAAGCTTGATGAAATTGGAGGAGTTGTATATGGAGAATAGCTTTGATCGATGGAATGCCGTGGAGCAAACTCCATCGACTAATGCTAAGCTTATTGAGTTGAATAACATGAAGAATCTATGCACTTTGCATGTGTCCATTCTCGATCCAAGTGTGCTCCCAGAGGATCTTAATGTTAAGAAATTAACGAAGTTCAAAATCGATATAGGTGATGTAAGGCTTCGGCAAAGTCACAAAGGATCGAGGACATTGGAGCTTAAGTTGGATCCAACAAGCGATGTTCTTCAGAAAGGATGCATACAAACTTTATTAGGCAAAACTGATGATCTATTTTTAGATGGATCAAACGGAATTGAGCAAAGTATTTGCACATTATCCCAAGAAGGCTTTCCAAAATTAAAGCATCTACATGTGAAGAATAGTCCCTCCATCCCTTACGTCCTCCAACCGCCATCCCATACAAATTTTAAGACGTTGGAGTCGTTAATTCTCAATAATCTTATCAACTTGGAGAAATTATGCAACAACCATATCTCCTCTAACTCCTTCATTGCATTAAAAAAAATACGAGTCGAAAGTTGCAATATGATGGAAATTTTGTTTCCTCTTTCATTATTGAAAGAACTTCCACAACTTGAAGAGATCCAAGCTATCAATTGCGACTTAATGCAGGGGATTGTACAAGTTGATGATTGTGGCGAAGTTGAATTGCATAATTTGCATGTATTAGATTGCGTGACTTGCCAAATATCAAGAACTTTTTCACCCAAGGGACGGCTCCTTCAAGTAGTACATCAAAAGACCAAGTTGGCAATCAAGTTACTTTCTTCAATGGGCAACAGGTAACTTTCTATCAAATAAATATATTATTTATTAATCTTTTGTTGATTTACTAACTAGATGTAATGTAGACTATAATCCTTATTCTTTTATTTTTTTTTTCAGTTCATTTTCTTCCTAATTACCTTGTCCAATCATGCCTTCCCTGTAATTAGTTAAAGCAATCTTTATTTCTCTTCATTGTGTAGAAGTCCAACTGATAGAATGGAATCCATGTAAATTTAGTTCGGATAGGATCTGAGTTATTTTCAACTTACATGCTGCAAGTATACCTATATTAAAAGGGTTTTACAGAGCAACATTGAAGGGAATTTTGGCATTAGAATAATTCCACAATAACGTCATGTCTCTTGTAAAATAGATTCCCTGAATTCAGTCATCTAACTTTGTTATTATCCATAAAATATAATATCTAGGCGACTTAGGTAAAATTCAATATGAAGAATGAGCAAGGGAATTGGGTTTTCGAATCGTAGCAATGATGCCAACCTAACTGATGCACATCATTTCCGTATAGTGTATTTCAATAAGCATGTAGTCATTACATAGGTCCTATTTGTATAAAAGTATACAATTTCATTGCGTGTTCATATATTTGTAAGCACTTTGAGCATAACAAACATAAATATTCAACTTGTGCTAATATCTCATAGTCGTAGGCTTTAGTGAATGACTTTTAGGAAAACTACATGGAATCCCCCATGAAGACTTCAAGCGGTACACATTTACTTCCAGAATTTGGTTATATAAATTATGACATACTAGGCATAGCTATGTGATGTTATCATCCAATGGTCCGTTTAAATAGCTGACTGGGGATGCTATATGCATAATGAAATATAAAATTTAGCCTTTCCAACGACTGTTTTATATGCTCAGGATATATTTGAAAGCCTACTAGATATTTAGCTCTTTTCATGAAGTCAATCATATTTTTAGTAATTTTTTTGTCTAAACCTCTGTCAAGATCATTGCTTTATTTTTCTTTATTTATTTTGGAAATTTTCAACTCATTTTAGTGCATTTGGACGCCAGAGGATGATTCAACTAAAACAGACACACAAGAATTGCAACTTTATTGTAAAAAAATTACTGTGTAATATGCAATTGAGTCCTAAATATGTTTGCTGGGAAAGTGTCACAGGGGTCCTAACAATTTAGTCATGAGTCAATCCAGTCCTAAATACTTATTTGGACTAGTCCTCAACATTTTGAAAAATAATTAAAATAAAGTTCTAATGGTAGTGTCGTTGACAAATTTCATCGACAGAAATGATAGCATTTTATTTTTCGTGAAGTTAAGTATGATTTTGACCTAAATAATCAAGGGAATTTACATAGAATCGATTCATAATGGAGTGGAACTTTGATTATCATGATTTACCAAAAAATAACTCACCAATTCTTTGTTAAGTGGTGAAAATCATTGTCATTTTCCCGCATTGTTTACTCAAAATTTGGGCTTAATTTTATTAATTAATTCATGTAACTGAGTTTTTTTTGCTCATTTCTAAACTAGCTCATGTGCTTTGTTCCTTCATTATGATCAAAATCATGTTCTTAATTGTTGAAAGATTAAAACGACACGATTTTCAAGCGAATACTTGTTTTGAAGCACAATTCCAAGGTGCAATCGAGGCTTGAGTATATGAAATGACAAATGAGATATAGTAGACCGTAACATTCATAATAAAAATAATTAAATGATTTTGTATAATAAACCTTTATCACCTAGACATCCAACTTAGAAAATTGTCTCAAGCACTATGAATTGGGAAATTATGAATATGAAATTGATAATTTATATCATCACAAAAACAATTAATGGCATTTAATTGAAATTGAGGCCGGTTATATATAGTTGATTAAATTGGTTATTGTTAGTAAGAGAAGTACAACATGGATAAGCAGTGGTCCAATTCAGGTAAACGCACGGCTGTTTTGTACAAAATTGCTTAGAGCCTTCTAGTTGACCAGACATGATTGCCCTATTATAATTATGTAATAAATATTTGTGGAAATTTAAGTTGTCATGGTAGATTTACGAAGTACAAAAGGAAGTTTAGGTACGGATGCTTGAGGCCCACCATGCACCCGTTGTCTACGACACGCATGGATGGTCGACATGTGTCATCTTGCTTTTCTTCTTCCCCCCCCCCGCCTGCTCTCTCTCTCTCTCTCTCCTCTCTCCATTCGAAAGTTGTTCAGCATCGCGAGAGGGCAGAGAACCAGATCTGCTTGCCCCAACCGTCGCCACGCTTATCTGCCAACGCCATGACCGGCCACAACTCATTCTACCCTTGCGCTCGGTCATCTTCCTTGCGGACCAAGGGCAAATTCTATCTCTATCTATTTCTCTCCCCGAACTCAACGTGACCACAAGCTCGACGCTAGCACGAGCCTTGGTTGTTCTTTCCTAAGGTTGATTCTTCGGTGATGTGAAGAGACTGAACAAGAATTTGGTAAAATGAAAAAAATAAAAAAAAAACGAAGAGAATAGGTGTAAGGATTGCAGTAGACTATCCATGTCACGTAGTTAATATTAATGATAGAAGGTACTGCCATTTATAGAATAACTATAAAGACAAAATCATCATGTCATTATATAAAAATGCAATTACTTTATTGGATCTTATTATATAAATTATAATATTTCATGCATTAATTGATTGGTTTTGGATAAGCCCAAGCGGCCCAAGTGTGTGGCCTAGGCATGGAAAGGAAGTTGCCTGCAGTCACAAAACTTTCATGACAATGATCCTCCTTGTGAAGTAGCAAATTACTTTTTGAAATTGCTAAGTTTCATTTTTTTGTATTTTTTTGCCAGAGCTAAGTTTCCTTAGGTAGGTAGTAATTAAGGTCTTATGGCAAAATAATTTACTTCTCATGAATGCAATCTCGCCTTGTTGATCAATTATTGCAATGAGATATTTTCCTTCATAAGTAAATTGCCTATATCTTTCATAAGTCATTCTATAGTTTTTTTTTTTTTTTTTCATTGTAGTAATCTCCATTGTGAGATAGTACAGTACTTTTAGCAATCATCCGATAAAATGAGTCATATATTGTCACAATAGTAACATAACCTAAGAGTGAATAGTTTATCTAATAGGAAGTAATTTACCTTGAATGCAATTTCTTTTGTAGTATGGATTGCAAATTTTCATAGTCATTAGCAAAATGAATGACTGCTATTCTTCGATGACCGTAATTTCCCTTATTGTTATTAAATTGCAAACAAAATCCAATCATAATAACATCCATGAGTATATTGTAAATACAAAATGAAGTTTATTAGTTGTCTTTTGATACCTTTCCGGATTGCAAATCAGCTTCCCTATCATAGATATATGTAAATGTAAAAATTATCCTAAAGTTTGTACATCTTCTTTTGCAACCATTTGTAATAATTTGCTATAACGCGCAAGTTTCTTGGTTACTCTTTGCAATTGTAAATGCTATTGCTGATGGCTTTATTTGTCAGGTTTCAATCCCATCCTTGGAGTCATTGACATTGGCTGGACTTCCCAATCTAGAAGATTTATGGACTAATGAATCTCCATTGGGGCTCAGCAATCTCCAACTTCTTACGGTGTCTTCATGCAAATCTCTATCAAAAGTTATCAACTCTAGGTCATTGATAAAACTACACAAGTTGCATACTTTAACGGTAGAAGCTTGCATTTTGGTGCAAGAAATTTTTGACCTAGAGGGACTAGGCGCCGATGCAAATATTGAGTCTCTTTCTGAGCTAAACACCATACGTATAGATGGTTTAGTAAGTTTGAGGTGCATATGGAACAAGAATCCCTGTGGAATTGTGAGATTCCATAATTTGAAGAAATTACGGGTGCATGGTTGTAACAACCTTAGGTTTCTGTTTTTCCCATCCATGGTTCAGTCTCTTGCACAATTGAGAGAACTAAATGTATGGAATTGCAAGAGCATGGAGGCAATCATTATGGAGGAAGAAGGGTTGAGAATAGAAACATCAGAAACTCTAGTATTCACGATGTTAACCAAATTAAAATTTGGAAATTTGCAAAGTTTGACTTGCTTCTCTCGCAAAAAATGTAAGATTGATATTTTTTTTTTTGGTTTCATCATTAAAGACCTTCTTAGATTTATTCATCCCTACAATGCAAAGGATGACATTCTGTTCATCTAATGAAAAATTGATCATAGGTACACCAAAAGCTCAGGATGAGGATCGCATCAAATCTTGCTATACTGTCCTCTTCAATCAAGAGGTAAGTGATTAAAGTTATGTCAAAATCTTAAATATAATAAAAATCTGATGGAGTGAAATGCTTGGCATCAATTTTATGTGTTATAGCACTTTAGAAGTTTACATGCTATGCATTTCAAATTTGCCACATGCCGCTACAAATAATTGGCAAGTTTCAATTCACACCGACAAGAGTTGGATCAATCCCGTCAAATTGTTAAGACATTAGAATAAAGATATATGCATATAAATGATTATCATGCCAACCAGCTATTTAATTAAAATTAACAAATAAATAGTTATACCGGAGACAAAGCATAATTGCCAAAGTCCCCTTTGGTTAAAATTGATTGTGTTTTCCATGTAATCACTGCACCATTAAATTTGATAAGTCAAAGTAGAGTTACTGTTCTAATTGTGATTTTAAATTGAAATGAATAATTTAAAGTAGAGAAAGTTGGATAGTTAATCTTCAATGAGCTCAACTGTTAACTCTCAAAATTATGGAGTAATTGTATAGAAAAAGATTTTATAATATAGTCATTGAACTTTTATTTAATTATCTAAGGCAATAAATTTTCATTTGTTTATAATTTATGTACTTTGACAAAAAATCTGAAATTTTCCAGCGAATTATTGATGTGCAAGACATGTGGCTACTTTTTTAAATGTGCTGTTGTTTCCCCTCCATCACGGAATCAGCATTTCATTCGAAAATCTATATAAATATTAAATATAGTCACCGAATCTTTTAATTTGCAGTCTGATCGTTCTCCTTCTTTTGTACTTTCCACTCATCTTGGTTGTTGCCTTGTTCAATGCCATCGGTTTTAATGAGTTTTAGCGTTGCAAATTAGCAATGTAACTCTTCCTATAATCTATCAATATTACAATAATGTTATATTTTATGTATAAAATCACTCTGTCATATAATAATGACAATTAGGAATTTTTAAATATGATCAAATCCTATGTTTTACATAATACAAGTTAAGAATTTAGCCTTTTTTTCTTCAAAAAGGGAGATTTGTATGAATTGAGATATAATTAATTAGTTATTTGTATTAAAAACATATTCCGATTTTACATAAATGAAAGATTCCACGCCCGTACAAATGCGCGAGAATGTTGCTAATTACGCAATAATTGAAGAAAGAGGAATCATGCAAAGGAGTCTCTAGCTTCTGCCTGTTGGGTAGGCATATAGGTTATTGAGAGAAGTATTTTCAATATTTTGAAGCTTCCACGTTAGCATCTTTCTTCCAAACATAACTAAATATAAGTGCTTTCTGTCAAAATAAAAATAAAAAATCGACCAACTAGCAATTTATATTCATAGGACAACACTATATTTTTGTTAATTTTACTACAAATTTACGTATATTACATTCATATCAATTCGTATTATTTATAAATGTGTTAATTTGTAGCGTAATTTGTTAGGCCTTTCAATTCATATATTTTTTATATGTAAAATTCTAATGGTATCCTCTTTTATAATCAACACTTTTTGAGTTGTTTCAAAAATCAAGATTTCATCAAAACGAGCTAAAAAGGAATTGTACATATTGGACAGATGTAAGAAGTAGACAATCAGGAGGTAAGCAAAATCGCATTAAGAGAATATATGGAAAAGAAAAAAAAAAAGGGAGAAATTCCAATCATAACTGCACGCGCGTGGATGGGAAAGTAATAAAAGAAGAAAGCAAGAAAGAAAAACATGAGGAGAGAGAAGATCACATAAGTTTGACATATGTGAATTTAAGGCAACCCTGGGGTACTATTCCGCTGCTCCGCGAACCTACGTGATCGCGCCCGTCCAAGTCCGCTACATGTGTGTGCCGCGGTGGTAACTCATGAGCCATAGACGCAATCTCAACCGTTGCGTCGCGCGGGCCCTAGCGTGCTTCAACAGCGCTAATGGACTGGTCTCGAGTGTACCGGTGCATGGGATTGTCGCTCACGTAGGGCCAGGGGAGGGCGGTTGGGGGATTCTTTGAGGTACTGTATTGAAAGTGGGGGCTTTCAATGACGTGGCCGGAAGCCATTGGCGGAAAGGTAGAATGGGCGGTGGACCCCTCGTAAGGCTTTGCGTTGCATTTGGTTTTTCGTGCCAAGTTGGGGTTAGGTCTATCTTCTTGTATGCGGTGGTCCACTGAGGGGAAAGAGGGGTGCTAGGTGGCTCGAAACAATGGTCTGAAACTTGGGTTAAACTGTTCATAGGCCACCTCATAGAACTAGCGGTGGTGGTAGAGTGTTGTGTGAGTTCTAGATGATGATCCGTCAAATTTGATCGATCTATAAAATTTTGATTTGTGCAAAGCGCCCCTCGTTTGAGGTAACGCTTTCGCCTATATCATCGAGTCAATCGGGTTGTCAATAATGAAATCGAGTGATTTTGATAATCCGGAAACCATAATAATGATTTTCAATTTTGTCAGATGTTAGTTAAGTTTTCATGGTGTAACTATTTTAGTCGATTCATCGGACATCTTAAATAAATGGTGGAAGGCCGTTTCAATGGAAAATGAAATAGAGAAGTTTACAGATGGATCCACTTTGACTTAACTAAATGGGCCCTTCAATAGGATTGATATGATGACTTTATTAGATATTTTTAATCTTCTTTAATGAGATATTTAGGATTATTTTTGACTATTGGATTTAATTATTTGTATGAACTACAATATTGAGTTATTTCGAGTGTAAAATGATACGAGGAAGATTTGTCATTTTGACCCAAGCAATCCCTTTTTCATTGGCCTGTTGTAGTTTGACTTTTAATTGCTTTAGAGTGATGTAAATTGAATAAAAAGAATTGATATTGACTTTAACCAGAAGTAATGATGTCCTTGACATATTTCACATATATTTTAGAGATATTAAAGATTATAACTTAATAAATCATAGTATTATTTGTATCACATGTTTAATTTTAGCAAATTAGTAAAATCAATAGAAACCTAACGAGCTAACAAAGATAGTATGGGGATCAATACACTAATTTTGAAGCTAAATTTGTCCAAAATGAAACATGAAACTACTTTTAGTAAAATGAAAAAAGGAAAATTGCTAATATGGACAAATCAACCGTGATTAATTTATTGAAGTAGCATAGTTATCATGGAGAAACAACACAATCCAACATGGTACAATTAAGGTCCGCCGAGATTAAGGAATATCATCCTTTTCTATTTTCAATATGTTTCACATTGTTTTGTGTGGTTTGTCCAATCTTTGATACAACCTTTGCAAGATGAGGATGTGTTCATATAAGAAGACAACCACAAATAATAAACCATGATTGTTAGGACTATTGATTCTTTTATGTGTTTCCTTGCATCTCATACTTTTTCTTTACGACAATTAAGGAACTCATGATTTGATTTCAAGGTTAGTGGGAATACTTTTGATTACACCTTTTGATGGATGATTAGTTGCCTTTTTAATCTCAATCTTTGCATTGTTTGCTTTCTAATGCTAACTTCCTCAAGCAAGCTCATCTATATGTAATGGAACTTCATGAACTTTTTCTTCAAACAAAATCACCAATTTCGTGAGTGAATACTGCAGGTTGCATTTCCTAGCTTGGAGACATTATACATCCAGGGCATGAATAATATTGAAATAATATGGGAAAATCAAGTTGCTATGAATTCTTTCCACAAACTAAAATCGCTTCAGGTGTGGGGATGCAACAAGCTATTGAACATTGTTCCTTCTTGCATTCTTGGATGGCTCAAGAGCCTTGAAAGTTTGGAGGTAAAATATTGTGGTTCGCTTGAAGTTGTTTTCAAACTTCAGCCAGTGAATCCTCTAGATAGACATCTTGTTGCTCACTTGCCGTTAAAAAAGCTGGAATTAAATGAATTACCAGAGCTAAAGTGTGTATGGGATAAGGAACTCCATAGTCAAGTCAAATTCCAGTGTCTCCATTTTGTTACTGTTTCTAGATGCAAGAACCTCACCTCTTTATTTCCAGCCTCAATAGCAATATAGCTAACCCAACTTGAGATATTGGAGATTTGTAAATGTGGCATTGTGGAACTCATCGAGAAGGAAGGACTAGTTCCCAAGGTTGTGTTCCCAAGGTTAACCTCCCTTAAACTTGAGCATCTAATAGAGTTGAAGTGCATCCACACAGAATACAAGCTTTACGTTGGCCAGCATTGAAGATGTTGGAGGTGTATGGCTGTAACAAAGTGAGATTTTGCTGTGCAACTTGAGAATGAATGCCACTTCATAAACAGCCTTTGTTCTTGATAGAAAAGGTATGGCTCAAGGTTATTTGTTTTGCTTTAATGGTGAATATTGGAAGTGATGATTAACGTCATAATCAAGCATCTCATACAAGTAGCTATACATATGAAGATGTAAACTGTATGACCATCCTTGAATCCATACAACTATTAGAACATGGAAGCATTGTATGTTCTTCAAATATTAAATGAATATTTTTGTCAATGTCCGACGTAATGCATGACCGTTGATTTAAAAAAAAAAGGTTTAGGCTAATTTTGATGGTTTGACTCTCTCTTAAGTACCATGAAGATTTAAAATACATGGCATGTGGTGTGATCTTACCAAGGCATAAGTGTCATCTAATTTGGACTTTGTAAGGATGATTGATTTTATGCTAAAAATAGAAAGATGTGATATTTTTAATGATACAATCTCCGAAATTTGCATAATTGAGATTATAATTGATGGATAAGTTATTTGCACAAGGTATATGTATGTGTAAAAATGGAAATTTAGGGTTTCACTCGAATTCAAATATGGTACAAGTCAAATATAAAAGATTGGTAATAATGTCTATTGCCCTTCCATTGAATCACATAAGAAACATTTTAAAATGCAGTTGTTGCACATGATATGCAAGACTTAAACCATAATACATGAATACTCTTTCAACTAATCTGGTTTTAGATTTTAATTTGACTAATTCCTCAGGGCGCATTCCCAAATTTGCAAGAGCTAAAATTGGATTTATCCGAATGGATGGAGGTATGGCATGTGCATTTTCATGATGGAGAAGTCTTTTGCAAACTTAAAGTTCTCGAGCTTCATCATTTCTCAAAGGAATTTGCAGTATCCACATGTCTTTTTGTTTGGAGTTTAACTAGCTTAGAAAAGCTAGTTGTATGCAAATCTTATCTAGAAGAGTTGAGCATCATTATGGAAGCCATAGAAGGCCCAAGTCATGAGCAAAAAGTAATATTACCCTTTCCAAGATTTTTTCAACACCTCAAGACTCTAGACGTGTCATGTTGTGATGAATTATCTAGTATGTTTACACCAACAATAGCTGGAAATTTGGTGGAACTCACAAAATTGAGGATAAGTAACTGTAAAATGTTGACAGAAGTCATTTATGGTGAAGGAGGTGAGGAGGGGCTTGTGGCTTTCAATCAATTGAAGCATATGGAGCTTAATGGGTTGACAGAGTTGAGATGTTTTAGCTCAATTAAATACACTTTGAAGTTCCCTCTCTTGGAAGATATCATTGTGAGAGGATGTCCCCGCATGAAATTCTTCTCAAAGGGACCAATAGAGGCACCAAAGCTAGAGGGAGTACAAGTATCAACAGAAGCTTGGTTTTGGAAGGGAAACCTCAACATTACCATCCAAGATATGTTTGAAGAAATGGTATGCATTGGTTACCAAATTTTGTGTACTTGGATGGTCTTCATCATCGATGGAGTAATTTCTTTTTGCTAGCTGGAAGTTTATATTTAATGATGCTTTTTCTAACAGGCTACGGTTGCTGGAGTAAAGTCTTTGCGGCTATCTGAGTTTCCTGAGTTGATTGGAAAATGGCATAGTGAACTTAATCCCACCAAGTTATCTTGGCAATTAAATTCATTGATGGTGGATAAATGTCCATCATTTATTAATGCTATTCCATCTAGATTGATGTTTCTTTTGCACAATTTGGAAGAATTTGCAGGTGTGTGATTGTGAGTCGCTAGAAGAAATATTTGATCTTAAAGGGCTTTTGGGTGTAGGAAGCACTAGGTTGTTGCCTAATTTATGGTCTTTAAATTTGGTCAATCTACCAAAGTTGAGGCGACTATGGCACAACAATCTTCAAGGGACACTTCGCTTCAATGCTATATATAGACTCACCCTTTATAATTGTAACAACTTGAAATATGCTTTTACTTCATTGATGGCTTGATGCCTTGCCAATCTAAGGATGATAGAAATAAAGGAGTGTGGTCAGATGGAAGGAGTGATTGTAGAGGAAGAAGGGCAGGGAAGCACAGTGGAGAAGATTATATTCCCGCATCTTTGGTTTATGAAGCTGGAATGCTTGCCCAATTTGATTAGTTTTCTCTCGGGAAGAAAACATCCACTAGAATGCCCCTCATTACATTCTTACCATTGCCTATTGCTCCAAGATGAAAAGTTTGACTTGGCAATCTTTGATGGAGATCGACCACTACACTCCTTCACTTTTTACTCCACAGGTCAGTCTTCTTTTTGTTAAGCCAATGCTTTTGATTTTTAGATTAATCATCTTCTTAAATGGAAATACCTGTGGACTGCTAGTGATTGGAATTTGCAAGTAGAATGGTGCTTTGTATGGGTCACAAGAAATAACTTCAGTTCCAGTGCAATGCAATATCCGGCTCTTTTTCCTTTCATTTGTTTTTGCCTCCGAAATCCTCAACATATGGTATCCATTAAGGAAAAGAAATTGGTTGTTTATTACAGGCAATAAAATATTGTAGTTAGTTGTCAACACAACTAAACTTCATAATTTTAAACCTATTCACAAAATGGTTAAACTCAAATTTTCCCAATCATTGAAATCACAAATCAACAATTAGTTTTCTCAAAGAAGGTAAACTGTAAACCAATTGCATGTTCAATTTGAAGCAAATAAATTGAAGAATTGTTACCTTACAACCCAATTGGAAGCAGCTTTTTGTTTTTTAATATTCAAATTAAGAAAACTTTCCGCGAAATCATCATGGCAACTTTCCAAAAATTAGAGGGAGAAGGCATTGCCATTATTAAATGTCAATTAAGCCAATTATAAGTCAATGCTCAATGAACTATTGATTATAATTTGCATTTAGGAGAGGTTATCGTTGAAGTAGAATAATAAGGAAATACATTTAGGACTTGCATGGTAACGTTTTTGTTTCTCCAAATTTCTATTTTTTTGTTTCCTGGAACAAAAAAAGAACAGAAATCTGTTTGGTAGAACTTTTGTTCTCGAGAACAATTTCTCTATTTTTTTGTTCAGGGAACAGATTTGGAACAGAAATAAGAAAAAAAAAAGTAGCCTTTTGTTCTCAGGAACAATTTTTAGAAATAAGCCAATTTTTTTCTTTTCTTTTTCTTGATTGCTACGGCCTTGGGTGGTCGCTTGCCAACTGCTGGCCACCTCAGGCGCGGTGGCGTTGTCGACCGACTGTTGGCCGTCGTCGACCATTGCCCCATAGGTGGTGACCATCATCGCCGTTGCCATCTGATCATCGTCGCCTCACGCCCTGCCCATCGACCACCTCGACCTCGATGATGACGCCACCGATCGCCGTTGCCGCCGCCGACCGCCGTTGCGGGATCGTTGGTCGCCGTCCCTCGATCGTTGCGATTGCTGGCCACCGCCGCCCTTCGCTCGTTGCCGCCGCCACTTGCCACCCGTCGCTCGTCGCCGCCGCTTTGTCGCCGCCGGCCACCGCCACAGGACCGCCGGCCGCCAACCATCGCCGTAGTCTGCGACGACGATCGGCGATCTTGTGGTGGTGGGCGGCGGCGACGGGTGGCGAGCGGCGGCGACTGATAGTCGGTAGTCCGTGAGCAAGAGTAAAAAAAAAATAAATACAAAAAATGAAAAATCGTACCAAATGCATTTCTATTCTTTTTCTATTTTAAGAATAGAAATTTTGTGTAGTTACCCCCACCATCTTATTTTTTAGAAATAACAAAAAAAGAATAAAAGTCAATTTTCTAATAAATTTTCATCGAATTCAGTGAACACAAGCTAGTATTTTTACCAAATTTGTTTTCATTTCATCATTTCTTAAAATAAACACATACCAACTATTTAGGTTAGGTTTTGGTCACTCCATTTTTTTTTAACAGATATTTTACAAGTTTTAATCTAAGACCATGCTTTTCTCACTCCTCATTTGGCTTAGACACTCTTCATCATAATATTTTGACCATGTTGTCCTTTATATAGCATTCCTTTTAGCATTATTTCCATCTTCTTTTTTTCCCCTACTTCTCTTTCCTCACAGGTCCCACTTTCCTCCTCCTTATCGTTCCATGCCTTTAGTGTCCCGTCGACAATACCGTTTCTCTTTATTCCCTTTTCCTCCGTTTTTTTGCTTCAGACATGCCTTTGGTGTTTTGTTCTCTCCCATTTTTTTCCTCAAAAAACATTCAAATGCTTCATGTGAGTCCTAGACAAAAGCTCATAAGGAAGAGCAAATTGTGATGGAAAATGTCAACTGAACTTGTTAGGCATTATTGTCTACTTTTCACCATTTGCAACTTCATTATCAGCTACATTTAAGCAATTTGGAAATAGAGAGGGACACTCACTATGCAAAACCCTGCAGTGTCTTCCCAACTCCGTCACCTCCTCCACATCTAAGAACATGTGCTCATCAACATGACGTCCAACTCTCCTCGATTCCCCTAACTAACTCCTCCAATCCCCACGCCACCCCCCTCATCTCCACTCATTCCCCTCCACCGTTCGCTTCCACGTTCCTCCTCAACCGAGGAGGATCAGCACGACATTGGCGAGGACGACATGGTTGGCCCCAAGCTGAGCTGTCATGAGCCCAAGAGCCCAATCGAGCTCGATGACGTTCTTGTAGGTGAGAGGGAATGGGTGGAAGTGAGCTTCGGTAGAAAGCCACTTGGAGAGGATGAGGGTGGAGTCCGGTGCCAGGATCTAGTAAGGGGATGACCGGTGATCAAATTGTAGACATCCTCATCTAGTTCGATGACGTGTATCGATGTCTTGCGACTCAATCTCCCTTGTGGTCATTAAACTCAGTGTTTGCAAGTTGCTTCAACGGGATACATCAATTATCTGTTTATAGGAGCTAGCAAGTGAGAAATGCCGTGTGGTGGTCCTTTTCCATTTGGTTCTATGAATACAATTGCCAGCTTGAGTTCTATGCATTCACTACTCAGTGCTTCGTCCTTTAATCAAAGTTTCTTGGACTTTTCTTAATCTCTCTTCCATCAATCCTCCTTCTAGAGTCTACACATGCTCGAAGGCTTGTCTAAAGCGAAAAAAGGAAAAAGAGGGAATACCAAGGGAAAGATAAGAAGAAGATAAAAATTGAGACCCATGAGGAAAGAAAAGAAAAGGAAAAGGAAAAAAAAATTAAAGAGAGGAGAATAATGCCAAAAAATGGGCCACATAAGGGACAATATAATCAAAACACTATTATATGGAGTGTCTAAGCCAAATGAGAAGTGAAAAATGTGCAGCCTTTTAACTATTGCTTTCTTGTTTTATGGAGGAAATGCTTGAGTTTTTTCTTATTCTAATACTTTTCCATTTATTTATTTATTTATTGTTATGTATGAGTAAAACATTTCATCATAATTGGCATCCGACACTTTTTTTTTAACTCTTTAATGATAAGAGTTACTACTTAATTGTCCATTTACTTCTAATGCCATTAATATGTCATATAATTTTACATATTCCCACAGTGTTAGAATACTTCAAAAAGCCATCATTGTTCTGATTTTAGAATACCAATAGCTAGAGAAGTATGAAACTAGTTTGACTTTTTTGTTAGTGCAAGTTGCAATAACGTGATTTCATTTATTTGTCAAATATAAGGCATCCCTCACATTTTTAAAATAACTCAAAAACTCATCATAATCCTCAATTTAGAACATTAATAAATTTAGGGAAGTATGGAAATAGTCATTCTATTTTTGGTAGTGATAAGTCATAATTGTGTTAATTTTATTGAAACCAAATAAAAAAAATGTCAATACCCGTTTCTTAGTGCACAAGTTGTAAGAGCTCATAACATTGTTGATTTCCTATATACAAACATAATGTACTCATAGGGATCATTTGACTAAGGCGGATATCCTAGTGGGCCATTCGATACTTGTATGACAAACTTATTTTTTCCGTGGTTTGTGGACATAGGGAATTATGCAAATATGCATTTGGTAATTTAATTAATCTTATCATAATGAAATGAAAATTCCATATGGGCTATTAAATGAACAATTCATAGCAGCTCAAACAATGGCTTCATTTTTTTTTTTTTTTGTATCAGTCTATTTTGGCATAACATGTTTTGTTTGTTCATGAAGACTAATTGCATTTGCCTAAGGATCCTTGTTTGCGTAACAAACTTGCCTTAAATTTCATATCATGTGAAATTTTTAGGAAATTACAAAAGTATTCATGTGGTATTTGAGGCCTTAATTGCATTCTTTGGGTCATAACTCAATGAAAAATGTTCTATTTTTTATGCATAAAAAGTAACAAGTGTTATGGACTGCAAGGTAATTTAATTTGTCGTAACACATTTCATGCTTATTCCAATGCAATATATTAGGCCTTAGACATCAATAAATTGAAATGGCATCAAGTGAGCGACTCCCCTTAACTGTGTCTACTAGAATGTTATGATTTGTGAAAGGAAGTTTGGAGATTTTTACTTTGAGGTCATAACTCAATGTGATCAAATTTATAAAGTCATTTTTCAATATGTTAGGTACAATTCCCTCGGCTTAAGTCAGTGATTCTCTCCCACATGGACAATTTAAGCAAAATATGGGGAGACAATTCTCAAGAAACTCTCACTTTTGAACATTTACAAAAAGTGAAGGTTGAGAATTGTAAGAGCCTTGAAAATCTATTTCCGCATTGGGTGGCTACAAGTCTAACCCAACTTGAGGAACTTCAAGTGGAGTCATGTGAGCTTGAAGAAATAATCGCAAGTGGAGATGACACTTCACACTCTACTACTGCTCAATTTATTTTCCCGCAACTGACTTCTCTAGTGTTCCATGATATGTCACAACTCAAGAGCTTTAGCCCTAACTTGCTCACTTTGAAATGGTCATTCTTGAAGGAATTGCGAGTGACTCATTGTGACAAACTGAATATGCTGTCCTTTGTGGCATCCATGAACAAGTGGGCTCAAATAGACAATCAACACGACCTTTCGGACCATGAAGCAGACTTCTCGCTTGAGAGGGTATGATTGCAACTGCTCTTTCTTCTTCAATCTTTTATTCACCCACTATAACTCATGTGCACAACATAGTCATGTCACATTATGATGATATAGTAAACATGAACCCCTTACATAACAGTTTGTTGACAACATAAGATATTTCTAGCATCTTTAGGGATATTTTTCATTTGTGGACACCTAAAATATTTTTAGTCACACTATGAGCACATTGTCACCTGAAATTTCAAGGAACTACATATTTTGTTGACAAGATAAGATATTCTTAATAGAAGATGAATTTAGTCGGGATGATTACCGTACCAACACCTCTACTTAAAATTTCTCTTAAAAAAATTATGCCAATAAAAAATGTGAATTTCCTATGGACTAAATTGAGAATCAATCACTGACATTTAGCAATTTCTTTCCAAATTGCAGCAAGACGACCATCTTTCTTTTGATGTTTTTTTGGGTAAAATGGATTTTCATTTATTTGTTTGATCATTCTATGCCAATACAATTCTTTCCTTTTCTTTCTAATTATTACAATATGAGCGCATGGCCAACCCTAGTTGGTTGTTGGCCATGGTGGAGCATTTGTTTACAATTTGCATTTTCTAGCATGACTTTGGAAGCTTGGACTTGTATGCAGGGTTCTAGAAATTAATAAAATGTTAGAATGGTGCCCCCTTTCATGGGAGTTAATCGACTTAAGTTTACCTTATAATAGCCCATGATTTATTGTCAAACCTTGTTAAATTTATTTCTCTCATTTTATTGGCATTTTTAGGGCATTCCCACCTTAGAGAGACTTTTATTAGTTGACAAAGATATTCAGATGATACGGAATGGAAAATTTTCTGATGACGTCTTTGGCAAGCCAAAAGCACTAACATTGGCATGCTTTCATGATGAAAATGATGTCTTTCCTCCCATATCCCTCTTGCAAAGATTTCAGAACCTACAAAGCCTTGAGGTTTTCTGTAGTTCTTTTGAAGATATATTCCTTGATGAAGGGCTTGTTGACAAGGGAAAACATATGGTGCTTGAAAATTTGAAAGAACTTAAGTTAAGCAAGCTTTGCAACTTAAAGCACGTTTGGAGAGAAGGTTATTTAGTGGCAAAAATTCTTCAGAGTATCAACAAATTTGAGGTTTGGGATTGTCCAGGTTTGACAACATTATTTCCAACAATGACATCCTTTCAGAATTTGAGGGAGTTAGTAGTGAAGAACTCTTTCGGATTGATACATCTAGTGACAGTTTCAGCAATAGTAAATTTGGTGCATCTTACTAACATGACTATAATAGGATGTGAAAGAATGGAAGAAGTAGTGACAAACGATGAAAATGGAGAAGGAAAAGTGATTTCTCTTGGGATGCTAAGATGGTTGACACTCCAACATCTACCAAACCTAGTATCCTTTTCCTCCACCACCAGTTGCATCTTCAAATTTCCATCCTTAGTAGATATTAAAGTGGAAGATTGCTCGCAAATGAAGATTTTTCAAGGGTACACTAAGCACACCAAAACTACGTTATGCCTCACTGTTCAAATACAAGTGGCCATGGAACTGGAAGGGTGATCTTAATACAACCATACAAAAGTTATCAGCATAAACAAATGCCCATAAAATTGGTAAGATCTAATTAATGTCATTCTCATTCATTACTTTTTTTTGGCTTGCCTTTGCTTGTTGATATGTTAGGACACCTCAAACACCATGAGTTCTAAACTTTTTATCTTTTTGAATTGTCTAGTCACTGATTAAGGGAAGGACATATACTGCAAGTGGTATGGAGATCTAGAAGTTACTAAGACTTAATCAAAGGTTGAGATGAAAAAATTCATTTCAAGGTAGCGATTCCATTTCCAGTTTTACTCTTTCTCACTAAAAAAATCACAGTTTTGCAAAACTGCTGGTGATAGATAATTAGGTAATAACATGATTTTCTCACCATTTGCCCCTTCAGCACGATTGCTAAGATCACAGCATCCTCAATTTTCATAACTAAACTAAACATCCCATTTCCTTTCTTTTTAAACTTCGAATCTCTTCTCATTCAAACGAATGGACATGTTGATCCATTCTTTTCTTTTTCTTTTTTCTTCAATTTGTAGCAAGTACCCAAAGTTTTAATCTTCAATTCTTTGTTATAGAAATTACTAGTGAGACTCTTAGTATGAATAAATGCCTGAAGTAATGCATACGCTTTGTATGCCATGAGATTCAAAAGGCTGTGAATCTTAGCCTATCAGTAATCATTGTTTCTTTGACTAATTCAGCTTTTCTGAATGCTGAGCCCCGCCATCTGGCCTCTAGTTCTAGTTCTGACTAATTCAGCTAGGCCAACAAGGATGAAAATCCTTCTTCATAGTAGTTATCCACGCTAGGTGAACCCCGCCATGCTGGCTTCTCGAACAAAAGTTCTGATTTCTATTCCCGGAATAGAAAAGTTAGCCCGAGAATAGAAACTAAACGTTCGCCAAAAGGGACCGCCACTACAGCTCTCAAAGGAGCCAACAAGGCGTGAGCAAGAATAAAAAACAAATAAATACAAAAAAAAAATAAATACAAAAAATACAAAAAAAAAAACGCAAGAAAATAAAAAAAAAACAAAAAATACAAAAAAAACACAAAAAAGCAAATAAATACAAAAAAAAATAAAAAGCAAATAAATACAAACAAATAAAAAACAAATAAAAAACAAATAAATACAAAAATAAATAAAAAACAAATAAATACAAAAATAAATAAATACAAACAAAATTAAATACAAATAAAAAACAAATGCAAGAAAATAAAAAAACAAAAAAAAACAAAAAATAAAAAACAAAAATAAAAAACAAATAAATACAAAAGAAGAATAAAAAACAAATAAATACAAAAAAGAATAAAAAACAAAAAAACAAATAATTACAAAAAGCAAATAAATACAAAAAAGAATAAAAAACAAAAAAACAAATAATTACAAAAAGCAAATAAATACAAAAAAGAATAAAAAAATAAATAAAAAAGAACAAATAAAAAAATACAAAAAGAATCGTTGCGTTACCAAACGTATTTCTATTCTTTTTCTATTCCAAAAGTAGAAATTTTGTGCGGTTATGAGCTGCAGTATCCTTCCTTCACTTGGAATAGAAATAGAAAATAACTATCCGGTCACATAATCTATTGAAGCAAAATGTGGTAAGAAAAGATCCTGAGATAATAGTTCTTATGTGCAAAAATGGACAGGAATGAAATCTATTAACTTCTTGTATGTTACCATCGTATGCCCATATGATACAGGTTTGCCTCTGAGATTACACAGGTGTTCTGACTAAAATTTCTTGTGTTAGTCATCATACCTTTTATGTTCTTAGTCATAGATCATTTATTGATAAAAAGTCAACTCTGCAGACTGTCCCAGGCGGGATTAAGGGAACACATCAATGGAAGCATGCAAACCACAACTCTTAAATATATGGATGGATCATGGCCAATGAAGCTCCTGTACTACCCACAACGTGGCTCGGGAAAGCTCTCAGCCGGTTGGGCCTCATTTCACAGAGAACTTCTCTGAAGGAAGGAGATGTCTGTTCGAGCTTGTCAGAATTGATAATATTAAACTCAAAGTCTCCATTTTCAGAAGGAATGTCAAGATTTAGGTGTAAACTTTGGTATGCCTACAGAAAAATATCTGCTTCACTATCTTTTGTTTAGTTAATCAGATCAAAGAAAGCAAACCTTTCTGTTGCAAGTGATTGAATGGTGATGTATTTCCTGATGTTTTTTGGAGAGTAGTGAACATTGCATCTGGACATTGCATCTTCCAAACTTGTGGGTACTTGTGTGCCTATTTCCATTCTATTCGCATACTGCATCTTTATTCACCAAGTATAAATCGAACTCATCTACAGCATCGGATTGATAAAATAAAAGGTCATAAGCAATGCTTGTCTATCGTCAATATGGAGAGTTGATCAATAATAGAGACTTTAGTATATTTTTGAAGTAAAATCTTTCGCCATTGAGGTGGTCACAGAAAAGGAAAGAAAGAATATCCTGCATTAACTCTGTTATCTTGAAATATGCAGTGGTCTCTAGATATCAATACAAAAAGATTCAAAGGAATGTTGAATTAGGGATAAACCTTGCAGGCCATCAATAATACAAAGGAAGTTTCAATAAGAGGGCTAAGTCTTTTACCTTTTCACCTTACAAAATGGGTGAACGACATCAATAGAACAATAATGAATCTCATAATAATTATAAAACTGAATCGCCATAAAATTTCCATAACTCATGATCAGCAGGTATCCCAATGCTATCGACCTTAGTGCTTTGAAAAATAAAGTAAACGCACCATCTGTCAGTGAACTTGCTTATATCCCGCCGAATAAATCATTAGCAGTAACTATCCAGCAGTTTCTGAGTAAGACACAGCCAGATCAAAAGAAAGAGCACTACTCGGCTGGCTGTTTTTTCCTGATGAGATTGCAGAAGCCGCTATTGACTTCCGCTCAATAGATGTGCCTCATCTAGGAGCGTTTTGTCTCCAACTATCTCTTGTTCTCCTTTGTTATGGGAGTTACTAGAGGGACTCCCCCAGCAATAGCCAAGCCATAACCTTTAAGCCCCACGTACTTCGACTGGTTGTTCATCATGAGCTTCATTGTTTTGACTCCCAGGTCACACAGCATCTGCACTGTAAGTCGATATGTTAAGCACTAATATGAATGCCTCAAATGCTATGAAAATTCTGATGATGGAGTGATCTTTATACTGATTAGATCTCGTCCACTGAAGATGAGAACTTGAGGCTCTGCTTTAGTTACCAGTTTCATCTAGTCCTACAAATGATGCACATTCTCTAAAACAGTCACTGAAATTCAACTACCTTTAATTTCAGATTAATATATTAGTTTCTTAATCCTCGACAATGGCCATGAAATTCAGAACTAAATTATGCAGGATCTCTCACATCAGTATAGTTTCTGACTAAAGGAAGAAATGCCGGGTCACCAATTTCGTACTCTCTAGGGTCAATGGGCAATCCGAGCTCCACATTTGATTCCACGGTGTCGCACCCATTGTCCTGCAGGTTATAGGCACATAGTTTGTCCCTCAAACCTATGCCTCTTCCTTCATTCCCTCGGAGGTACACCAGCACAGCCGCTTCTATCTGCTGCAGTGCAAGTGCAAGCTGGTTGCATAAGACCAAGAAGTTTTTGTTTAGCATACCAAGTGCAAGAATCATCCCTGTTTTGGGGCATTGTTTTGTCGTCTCGCTGGTTAGTATCACAGTCTATTCAGCCTCAAGAACTGGAATCAGATCCTCCTTAGAATCTAAAAAGCTGACAATAATTGTTTTATCCACTCAGCTAACCACAAAATCATGTTCTCATTTGCACTTTTCCCACCAAATCGCTTCACAAGATTGAAGAACAGAGCGCCAAAGGCAAATGCTTCACTTTAAGGTAGCTTGGTCTGTACCAAAGATCGAGTCCATCCATATATCTAATTACTTTCACCAACTTCTCCTCTTCCAAGCATTGGTCCAAGGATGACTTGCTGTCGCTGGACTAGCTTTGTGCCAGAGACGCCTCATCAAGTTTGTCCTGTGTGACAATTGTGGATTTCACCGAACGTTTTGTTGCCCCAACAGAACAGATCCTTAAGAATTGTTGTCTCGTTCTTTATCCACGAGGAATGCCAAAAGTTCTTGAGAAGGTATAGGAAGAATCTTGTAAAAAGGGTGCTTCTGAGGTTCCAAATGGCTGGATTTGGCCAGTGTGGAATTGGAAGTATGTTATGACATGGTTTGATTATCAAAGGGTTGGAGCAAATTTGTATAGCCTTGTTCCAATTGTGATGGCCCCTTTTTAGTCTTCAAATATGAATGGCGACTCATTTCCCATGTACCCCTAAAGTGCATCCGATATAGAATATCCGCTGCCGAATGCCAGTGGTAGAAATTCAGCCTCAAAGTCAGATAGTAAATTCATCTTGCCCAAAATGGAAGTTCTCGATGATGATGATGTTGTTTGCGCGAGCATACCTTTTGAAATACATTATCATCAACTCTAATTGGCGCAACCAAGACTATCTTTTGCAATTGCTTCCTTGAATAGACTAGTCTAGGATCATAATAGCATTTGACATCGGATATCTATCAAAGTCTCTGCTGTTGAAAGAAATTCACAAAATCATTGAATTCTTACATGTTTGTTATTGAGCCTTGCATAATTGTTTGTTGTATTCATTTACGCACACTTGATTATGTCTTTTTCTTCTTTTTTATGATGATACATCTCAAGTTGAATGATTGATTAATCATTCAATTCTTTTAAATGAGGCATACATGTTGACATAAAAAAAATGACCAAATTTTGATTATTAATGACAAGTGAGAACCAAAGTCGATAAATAATTTGGTCAAAACAATCGACAACCTCTCTTATAGAGTCACTAACACCAAAATCAGTTATCTATGAGAATCTTTACTGGTCAACAAAATCATCAACAACCATTGCAGATTTACTTGGTGTTGGAACTCGAAGCCAGTAATGATGAATTGACGTTAGAACATAACCACCATATGGTTATTTTGTAACTTCTTATAGATAAGTGTTATTTAATAGGAAGAGATTGGGGTATAATTTCTTGTAACGGCACAAAGATTAGGAAGTTATTTGTTTATTCAAATTCAGTAACCATTGTATGTAAATATCTATAAATAGTTATAAATTTCACAAGTATATTCATTGTAAACCTCCTCAATCAATCAAACTCATCGCTTTTTTCTTTTAGTCTTTACTTTCCAGCAACTTATCTTTCCCTTGCATTACCTCCCCTACTTTTAAATTTCTTGTCATTTACTTTCCTTTCCAAATTCAATAAAAGACCCTTTGTACCTTTGTCAATTCAATTATATGCTCAAAGGATATTTCATCACTTTTTGTGAAACAATGATGCTCTCTAGTGATCAATACACAAGTAAATTCGCATTGAAGTCTAGTAATCGCTCAACTGAAATAATGAAGATGAATTTGAAAAGCCAGCATCGACATTTTTTTTTTTTTTTTTGGTCTAATAACGTGGAATTTCATTGCTAAACCGAAGATGCTGAATTACAAAAAAGTTCGAGATCCAAACATAATATTAACCAAAGGGGATGCGGGGGATGTGTGACCCAATCCGTCGGGAGAGAGCCGACACAATGGGCTTTAGCAACCCAGTCGGCCGCTTGATTAAATTCTCTTGATTCAAACCGGATGAAAACTCCTTTTAACTGGCTCGAAGGTTAGTGCAATCTTTAATGATGGACTTGAGGGCCCATGGTGTTTCGTCCCGGCCCATAATGCATCTAACTGTTAATAGGCTATCGGTTGATAAGAGGACTTGCAGATCGAGGAAAGTACAGCTGCACTTTGGGGGTTGCTTCGTGCGTTTTCTCTTCTTCTTGCTGCTGTTTAACCCACCGAAGTGCAGCCCGCACAGCTAGGGTTTCTGCGATTGATCGAGGGAGCGAAAATTTGCTGCACGAACCCTCTTGTGAGCACCCCATCTCTCGGTTCTGCAAAGGACAGCAGCTGAACCCTCCATAGTTGCGCAATTCCGGGCCGCATCCACGCTCGGCTTGAAGACGATCCGGGTTGGAGAGGGCTCCTTCCGTTGTTCACCGGATTCGCAGCTTCTTTTGCTTTATTTCGGGTGAGTTTGCTATCTTCATATTTCGCAACTAGCTGGGTCGTGTAAATTGCTTCCTCAATCATTAGGCTCGGGTTTGGTTTTTTTGCTTGAAAGATGAGGTTGTTCCGTGCCTGCCAGATTCTCCAAACCAGATCCGCATATATGGCCTTTGCTTCTTGGGTATTTCGCGCGGTAAGGTTCTCCCACATCCATTTGTCCATTCGATTGCATATCTGAGGTCTTTTATCCTCTGATCCGCCCATATTTGGTTTGTCCAGGGACACAAGATGAATATGTGTTCTGTTGTTTCGGGTGCTTGGCCGCAGAATGGGCATTCAAGTTCAGGTAGCATTTGCCTCTTGTATAAATTCTCCTTTGTAGGCAAAGCGTTGTTGCTCGCACTCCAAATTAAGAATCTGACTTTGGGATAGGTCTTTAGCTTCCAAATCTCAGTCCAAAGTTTTTTTGGTGGTTGATATGATGTAGATGGCTGGTTTGTCATTTGGGTTTTGTCTGGGTTGCGGAGTTTGTTATATCCACTTTTTACTGTGTACAAGCCTGAGTTGTTGGCTGTCCAAATAAGCTTGTCTGGCTTAGGTGAGTGGCTTAGTGGAGTCGCTAGTATTTCTTTGACAATTCTTTCTTCCAAAAACTCATGCAGAAAGGAACGTTCCATCCTCCTTCATTATGATCCATTACTTCGGCTACCAAGTGGGGTTCATTTTGGTTTGGCGGACCACCAATTTTGCCCGAAAGTAGCCATCTATCCTCTCGATTCTGATCTTGTTGCCATCGCCCACTTCCCATTTAACCTCCGGATCAATTGTATCTCTCCCTAGTAGTAAGCTTTGCCAACCCCAAGAGGGTCGGGAACCCTTATTTGCTGTCCAAAACTCCCCTCTGGGAAAGTAGATCCCTTTGAATAGTTTGCTCCATATTGCATTCGGGTCTTGAGTGAGCCTCCAAGCTTGTTTCCCCAGCATTGCCTTGTTAAAGTCGACTAGGTCTCGAAACCCAAGCCCCCCCGAGTCTTTTCTCTTTTTCAGAGTGTCCCATTTTTTCCAATGTACCCCATTTCTAGTGGCATTTTTCTTCCACTAGAACGAAGAAACTTTCTTTTCGATAGCTCTACAAATCGATATGGGGAGTTTGAAAATAGACATGACAAACCGAGGTAATGCTTGTACTTTTGTTTTGATAAGAATTTCTTTGCCTCGCCTTTGACATTAGCTTCTCTTTCCATCCTTCCAATTTACTATCGACTTTTGCAAGAACCCAGGAAAACATTTGCTTCTTTGTTTGTCCCCAGTCCGAAGGAACACCCAGATATTTCCCTGTTTTCTCCATAATTGGCACTCTCAATTCTGCTGCTATATTCTATTTTAGGCCTTGGGGACAGTTTTTCCCAAAGTAAATACCTGACTTGTTGAGATTGATGGCTTGTCCAGATGCAAAGCAATACTGATGCAAGATATTTGCTAAGTTTTGAGCCTCAGTGATAGTGCCACTCAGGAAGAAAATAGCATCATCCGCGAATAAGAGATGTGATAGTGTAGGGCAGAATTGGTTCAGTTTTATGCCCTTTAAGCTGCTGTCTTGTAAAGCATTTAGTATCAAGGATGATAGAACGTTGGCCATAATAATGAAAAGATAGGGAGATAGGGGGTCTCCTTGTCTGATCCCTCTAGTCGGCTTGAAGTAATTACCCGGCTCCCCATTAATTTTGATGCTAAAAGATACTGAGGATATACATTGTTTGACCAAAGACACCCATTTGTCACAGAAACCCATTTGTAGCATGCAATCACATAGAAAATCCCATTCTACCCTGTCATAAGCTTTTTGCATATCCAGTTTGAGAACCGCTTGGAATTTTCGCTTACACTTCCTTACTCTCAACTGATGTAGGACCTCCTGAACTATAAAAATATTATCTTGTATTTGTCGCCCCCCAACAAATGCACTTTGTTTAGGAGATATAATTTCTGGGAGCCATGGCTTCAGTCTATTGGCCATCACCTTTGCAATAATTTTATAGCTGAAATTGCACAAGCTAATAGGCCTATACTGAGAGATGTTTTCAGGGATTGAGACTTTTGGAATGAGAGTAATATGGGTTCTATTTATTTCAGGGTTGAAAGTACCTTGGCGAAAGAAGCTGTCCCCCATTCTGAATATGTCGTCTTGAATTTCTGCCCAAGCATTTTGATAAAATAATCCATTAAGTCCATCCGGTCCCGGAGCCTTTGTAGCACCCAATTGGAAGACTGCAACTTTCACTTCTTCTTTTGTGACAGTTTCCATTAGTGACTCGTTCATCGCATTTGTAATCATCTGTGGGCATTGGTCTAAAACGGGTTGGTATTCTCTACTTCCCATTGTGGTATAGAGAGATTTGTAGAAGTCCGTTATATGTTGGCTGAGGATGGAAGGGTCTCTACTCCAATTTTGATCATCTATTTGTAGCATAGAGATTTTATTGCGCTGCCTTCTCTGTATTGTCGTTGCATGGAAATATTTCGTATTTTTGTCCCCCCATTTAATCCAATTAATTCTGGATCTCATGCCCCAGTACATTTCTTCTTGTCTCCACAGGCCCTCGATTTGCTCAACGATTCTGCGATATTTTTGGAGTCCCTACAGCCTCGTTCATCATCTCAGTAAGTGTTTCCCAAGTAATTTGATTTGATGTGAAGCATTTTTGAATTTTGCCCGGCTCCATCTCCTCAGTTCAACAGCCACTTTCCTTGTTTTGCTTGCTATATCCTGTAGGTTGTCTTTGTCATTCCTCCAACCTTTTTTGACTACTTCTTTGAAATCTGGATTTTCTATCCAAAATGCCTCAACTCTGAAATTCTTTGTTTTTTAACCCTTACTATCTCTGAAGTTAAGAGAATTGGACTATGGTCCAATCCAATAGCAGGTAACGCATACGCCTCTGCAGTTGGGAATATATCTCCACTCGGGACTACAAAGAGCTCTATCCAGCCTTTTTTTCACAAGTTCAGCCCATTCCCTCTTGTTTGACCATGTGTAAGCGCACCCCTTACTCTCAATGTCCATCAAAGAACATGAGCTTATAAAATCCCTGAAAGCCATCATTCTATACCTGTCCACTTCCCGTTTTCCAACTTTCTCCCATTGAAATAAGACCTCATTAAAATCTCCGATGCACAGCCATGGAAGGCTATTGGATATATGAATTGAACGTACTGTTTGCCATAGCTGTAATCGTGCTTGGTAATTTGTAGATGCATGGAGGAATGAAATCCTAATCGTCACCCCACTAGTTGTATCTTCACATACAGTATCCAGAAGTTCATCCGTGCTGGTATCCACTCTAATGATAACCTCCTTGTCCCACAAGAGAGCCAATCCACCCCCAATCCCGATTGGATTATGAATTACTGCATTTCTAAACTGAAGTCGATTTTTAACTCATTCTACGACAGTTTCTTTGTTCTTGGTCTCCATTAGAAAGACCAAGTTGGGCCTCTCTCGAGCCACTAAGGCTCGAAGATGCTGGACTGTCAAGGGGTTGCCCAGCCCTTGACAGTTCCAACTTAATACCTTCATTTATACCCCAGTGGCTTATTAGGGCTAGCCACCAAAGCCCGTTCGTTGGCCCCTTCCCACACCTGGACAGGAGTATCTAGTAAATTCTCTTCATCAATTAAGATCCCCGGTTGCTCTCGCTTCCCATATGGTGTAAACCGTTTCTGTTTTTTGGATGCCGGAGTTTTCTGTCCAATTTTGCCTTTCTTTGATGACCCTTCGCTTCTATAGCATTCTGTGGAGGGAAGAGACAGTAACTAAGTTTGCTGTTCTCTTTTCCCCTTTTGCATGGCTATATATTCTGACATTTGTGCATCATGTATTTGCTCCACAGTTGCTGAATTGTAGATAATTAGTGCCTTATTCAGCTCTGTCTTATCCTTCTGCAGGTCCATTACTTCAGCAAGGATAGGTGTTTCTAGCATGACTTCCTCTTCTTCAAGGCTTGGATCTATTTTCCCATAAAAAGTCCTCCAACACATGCTGTGTTCTTTCATCTCCGCCTTCAGCCAAGAACCATATCTACCAGGTTTATCTTGGGCCAATCCCGTGTCTTCGTATGGATATTTTGAATAGAAAGTTGCATAGTGCCCAATGCAGCCGCAAGAGTAACAGAAATGAGGTAGACGCTCATATTTGAAATCAATCCACCATTTCCTATCTCCCAACTCAATCATAGTTCCTGTCTTCAGTGGGTTTTCTAAGTTCAATAGCACTTTAACTCTCCCATTTTTGCATGAGCTATTATTCCTTGCTTCTATTCTAACATCTTCTACTTTGCCCAGCTTTGAGGCAATGTTTCGCAAGGCTTTTTCGTAACCCAAGCACGTGGAATACCCAGCAAATGTACCCAGAAAGCATAATGCTTAAATTCATAACAATGTTCGGGGACATTGGGGTCTCCCTCTTGTAAAATAAGGAGATTACTAGCAAAGGACCAAGGTCCAGAGTCCAGCACACGTTTTTTCTCCTCTATAGAGGGGAAACCAAAGAGATAGTAGCCAGGTTCGATCATTTCACATTTAACCAAATCTGTCTTCCACGCTTTCTTCATAGTGCTGAAAAAGGCTTGAAAGTTGACATTCGGTTTTGAGAAAAGTTTACCATATAGAATAAGTTCACGTTCCCATCTTTCTGGTTCAGGCATTTCATTGACCAGCTTGGTTACATCATCCTCTGACCACAAATCCCCCATACTCTTGCAAAGTGCCATTACTCTAAGTTGATTATCCTGTGTGCTCTCCATCTTATGGCTGAAAGGATGAGAGAAATTCCAAGAAGATGAAGAATACTGGTAAGATTCTGAATTTAGGAGTGAAGGGAGCCCTAGCTAGTTTGAGAGTTTTCTGGGTAAGCAGTATATATAATCTGCAACAAATTGTTTCTGTAGGTCTTGTCTGAAAGGAAGGATTTAGCTATTGGGTGTGGAAATTGCCCAAGAAAGGAAGCTAAACCTGGTTGTACTCATTTTCTCTGGTGCTGTGTTTGTAAGATAACTTTCCAAACCATCGGGGAAAGCCAGGTGGATGGAGAGGGCATTGATGGATCTAATCCGGGTGGAGAAGCATTAAGGGATCCATGGAAAGACAAAATGAAGCTCGCAAATTTAGGGTTGCTGCAGAGGAAACTATCACCCAAGGGGATAGAGAGAACTCCACCTAAAGGAGAGAGAGCGAAGAAAGGAGGAATTTCTTTCACCTTTTCAACACATATGACAATGAATGAAATTGAACAAAAGAATCATGAATGTTACCTAAATATTAGCTGAAAGAAAAAATTATGATCGCCGTAAGAATGCGGACTCGCGGCCAAGGAATGTCCGAAGGCTAAAATTCTTCAATTTATAGCAGGTACCCAATCTCTAGTTTCCATTTCTCAGTTGTAAGAATTACCAGTAAGACTCTCCCAGCAATAATATTATTAAATACCTAGATTAATCTGGACTCGACGGAGGAAATAATAAGGTTGACCACCTTAAACGTGATCGATTCCGGTCTGCGTTTCAGGGAATTATCTTTGCTTTTACCCTAATCATCTCTAATAATCATCTCTAATGCCTAGAGGTGGTGTTTGGCCTCGCAGCATAGTCTGCTGATCTCCGCCAAGCTACAGGGGCAAAAGAGCGGGCCACGCAAAGCTAGACCCACTTAGACCCCATCAACGTTAGTTCATTAATTGATCATGAGCAAGTCTCTGAAAGAGTTTCTATGCCTAATACCTTAGTCGACCCACTCGTTGTTAAAATCTTTGGGCTGAACATCAAGTGGCAATGGTCATACTGATTACTTATTAATGCAAGCATAATATATCAGAGACACCACAAGAACACAATATATAAATAAATGTGTCATACTTAGATATTCAATAAAAATCTTACATGTCACTGTGTATATTAATTCTATCGATATCGGTCTTGGTATCTCTCAAGCAGCATACAAGTGTTAACATCTTTGACATTATTCTTGATATAATTTCCGTCAACCAACGCATCATCCTGCTTTTAGTGCGTTCGATTCCCAAGGTGTTCTTCTTAAAGAACTTCCTAAAGCATCCACTTGTTCATCAACCTTTCTTCATCGTATTGTAAGCTAAGCTGGCAGTTGTCACCCGTTAACATCTATAGAAAATATGAATAGCTTCCCAAAGCTAGCTGTTATCCCGGAAATGAATGTCTTCTCCAATTTAAAGATTCATTTAATAAAGTTGGCTCCCACAGAACTAGGTAGACTCAAATGTTACAATCCATTTCTCACCTTGTGTTCAAGAGATGACTTCTTGTCGCCGGAGAGGACATGAAGAAAACCAGCAAAGTTTTGCACCGGAGACACCTCATTTCTTCAAGATCATACTCTCTCAAACACTTCGAACTGCAAGGCTTGCAAGTTCTTTTCTTAAAAATTCTTTTTGACCAACCAAGGCCCGGAAGGTTGAAGCGTACTACAGATTCGCCTTTTCTTTGTTGTTAATGTTAAAATATATCAGGCACTGCTTGTTTTGCTGTTTATGATGACTTTATATGCAATGAAACTAGGGTATTCCAAAGAGTTTTGTGAGAAAGTATGGCAAGAATCTTCCCAAAACGTTGCATTTGAGGGTTCCAGACGGTGGAAGTTGTAGGGTTGAGTTGGAAAAATGGGATGATATTGGTTTGGTCATCAAAGGGATGGAAGGAATTTATGGAGCATTACTCTGTTTGTGAGGACCACCTTTTAGTCTTCAAATACTTAGAGAACTCAGATTTTCACATGCTGATATTTAACAAAAGCGCTTCGAAGATAGATTATCCGCTAATGAACACTGACAGCAAGAAATCGAACCTCGACACTGTCAAATCTGTCCCGCCTAGAGTGGGAGATGCTGATGGTCACTAATATCTCAATTGAACTTCAAAGGCTAGATGGTTTCTCGCTGAAGAGAAAAGGGAAGGATAAATTGCATCTAAAACCATATCATCACAAGCCTTCCAAGGTGATGAAATCCAATCCTGTTTGTCATGTCGATGATGCTACTATTTCCCATGCAATTGGACTCGCATCAGGTTCCAAATCAAAAGGCTTCCGAACTGATCAAGGAGCTAAGCTTTTGGAACAAGATTTGGAAGGTGTGCAAATCTTCACCTATTACTAATGAATACGCTCAGTATCGTCTTTCTTATGCTCTCTGCCTGACTGATGCAGGTAGGATTGAAAATTCCAAACGCAAAGTGAGCCCCACGATGCCGGCTTCTCGTAGTTCTAAAAGTTCGCGGGTAATTACGGTTTTCAAAGCAGTCAACAAGTACAGGCTATAGCATCCTTCCTTCACAGTTGTTATCCGGTCACATAATCTATTGAAGCAGAATGAGGTAAGGTAAGATCTTGAGATGATAGTTATGTGCAAAATTTGGACAGGAATGAAATCTATGACCTTCTTGTAAGGTACCATCGTACTCCTGCATGTTTCGGCTTTGCCAATGAGATTATACATGTGTTCTGGGCTAACATTACTTGTGTTAGTCATCATATCTTTTATGTTCTTACTCAGATCATTTGTTGATCAAAAATCAACTCGGCAAACTGTCCCAGGCAAGGTTTTAAAAGGACGTATCAATGGAAGAATGCAAACCGCAACTTCTTAAATATTCGTAAGGATCGTGGCCAGTGAAGCTCCTGTACTACCCACAACATGGCTCGGGTAAGCTCCCTGCTGGTTGGGCCGCATTTCAGAGAGGAACTTCTCTAAAGGAAGGAGATGTTTGTGTGTTCGAGCTTGTTAGAATTGATAATATTGAACTCAAAGTCTCAATTTTCAAAAAGAATGCCAAGACATAGGCGTGAACCTTGGTATGCCTACATAAAAACCTTTGCGTCACTGTGTTTTGTTGAGCTAATTAGTTCAAAGAAAGCAAACTTATCCACTGCAAGTAATTGAATGGTGATGTATTTCCTCATGTTTTTTTTGAAGACTAGTGTACAATGTCTTATTTGACAAAGTATTAATTGAACCGATACGTAGCATGGATAGTTGATCTATAACGGATACTTATATTCCTTCAAGTAATCTGTTACCAATGGAGTGGTCACTGAAAAGGAAAGAAAGAATGTCCTGCACCAACTCTGTTTTCATGAAATATGCAATGGTCTCTAGAGATCAGTAGATATAGATTCAAGAAAAGGTGAATAAACAATAAATCTTGCCACCCATCAATAACACAAAAGGAAGTTCCAATAAGAGGGCTAGTCTTCCACCCTTCCGCCTCACAAAATGGATAAATGACATCAATAGAACAACAATGAACCTTGTAATAATTATAAAACAGAATCGCCATAAATTTCCAGAACTCATGGTCAGCAGGTATCGGAACGTTCTTGACCTTCGGGCTTAAAAAAAATAAAGTAATAACACCATCCATTAGTGAACTTGCTTGTATCCCCCCAAATAAATCATTAGCAGTCGAACTATCCAGCAGCTCCTATGAGTCCGCAGCTGGATCAGAAGAAACAGTACTACTCAGCTTGCTGTTTTTGCTTATGAGATTGCTGAAGCGGCCTTTGACTTCCGCACCATAGATGTGCCCTATCTTGGAGCGTTTTGTCTCCAAGTATCTCTTGTTCTCCTTTGTTGTTGGAGTTACTAGAGGGACTCTCCCAAAATACTCTGACGGGTTGTTCATCATCAGCTTCATTGTCCTGAATCCCAAGTCACGCAACATCTGCAGTATTAGTCAATATGTTAAGCAACAATACAAAGGCGTCGAATGCTAGGAAAAGTTTGATGGTGGAGTGACTCTTTGTACTAATCAAATCTCATCTTTTAAGATGAGAATTTGAAGCTCTGCTTTCATCACTAGCTTCCTCTGGTAACCCTGCAAATGATGTACAATTTCTGAAACAATCACTTAAATTCAACTACCTCTAATTTCCAATTAACGATATTAGTTTATTAATCTTCTCCATTCCATTAAGCATAATGAAAATGACCATGAACCAACCTCATTCAGAAGCCAAATTATGCTAGGCCTCTCACATTAGTTTCTCACAAAGGAAAGAAGTACCTGAGTGTTAAATTAATGTCTCGATTTTGAATTCGGATAACGATTTGTTAAACTGAATTTATTGATAAAGATTTCCTAAGTACTCTTGAAGATTTACAAAAGAGGAGATAAAGATAAAATAAAGATTTCCTCTTTGAGCACACGCATATAAAAGGGAAAAGAAGCCCTACGTAAAAGAGTTGCTGCTGAAACCTTATGAGGAGCCGCTGCCGCACAACATCAAGTGAAGCCACCCACGCGATTAAGAAAAGGAGTTCTTGTTTTCGGCGTTTGGTTTTGAGCTTGAATGCGCAGTAATTTTGTGCAGTGAGTTTATACCCAAGTGAGTTGTTTATTTATAAACACTTTGGGTTTGTGGTTAAATCTAGGTGTGGGAAACACTTGAGCGATTGAGCTATTGTAAACTCTGATTCTCCGATTTTAGTGGATTATTTGCTGCTGGCTCTCCCTATGGACGTAGGTACCAATACTCGGACCAAATCACGTAAATTTCTGGTATCCTTATTTTTCTCGTTTAATTTCTCTGGGGTGATTTCGCGTTGACGTAAATTGCAAGATCCTGGTAATTCCGCGTATTATATCCTAACAATTGGTATCAGAGCTTGGGGTTGGATTTCTTGATTGTGATTTGGGGCTTTTGCTTGTCTGATTATTATCTGGAAATTTTGTTATTGCAATTATGTCTGAGAGGAAATCTAAGATTGAGAAGTTTGATGGGAGCAACAACTTTGTGTTATGGAGCATCAAGATGTGAGCTTAATTGACAACACAAGATTTGGCCAAGGCATTGGATGGTGAAGATAAGTTGCCGATTATAATGAAAACCTCAGAGAGGGTAGAGTTGATGGAAAAAGCAAAGAGCATAATCCTGTTAAATTTGATGGATGAGGTCTTAATAGAGGTTGCTGAGGAGAAGGATGCCGTAGCATTATGGGCAAAACTTCAAGCACTCAATGTGAAGAAACGTTTGAACAATCGCTTGTACATGTTGAAGAAGATGTTTCAATTTAGATATACTGAAGGTACGTCTATCAGAACCCATTTAGATGAATTTAATAAACTCATGTTGGATCTGAAGAATGGTAAGATACTTGATGATGAAGAACATGGTATGATGTTGTTAGCCTCTTTACCAAAGTCATGGGAGCACTTTACTAATTTACTGTTGCGGAGGCGTACTACAATTACCTCAGAAGAGGTAAAGTCCGCCTTATTCTCTAAGGAGTGGTAGAGAAAGTTGCGAGATGACAGTCTGGTGAAAGGAGCAGTGCAAGCATTGATGATTCGGGGTAGAGAACAACATCAAGAGCCTAATAGCAGCAGAGGTAAAAGCAGATCAAAATCATGCCATAGAAAGTCCAAGGGACGCGTGAAGTGCTTTGAGTGTCACGAGGAAGGGCACATCAGGAAAGATTGTCCAAAGCGGAGGAATAAAGTTGATAAGCAAAATGCCACAAGTAGTGTGGCAAACGTTGCTGAGGGGAGCACTAGTAATACAGAAGCTGTCTTATGTGTGACTGCTACTTCGTCAGGAGACGAATGGGTGCTAGATTCAGGGTGTTCTTACCATATGACGCCTCATAAGAACTGGTTTACTACTTACCAGATTGCAGATGGTGGTAAGGTTCTTTTGGGGAATAATGCAGTTTGTAAGGCTGTGGGGATAGGGACAATTCATATCCGGATGCACGATGGGGTGGTGCACACATTGACAAATGTGAGGCATGTACCGGAACTCAAGAAGAACCTTATTTCTCTGGGGACACTCGATGACATTGGGTGTAGGTACACCGCTGAAGGTGGAGTACTGAAGATCTCTCGAGGTGCCATGACAGTGATGAAGGGGAAGAAAGTAAATACTCTCTATCATCTACTGGGAGAGACCGTGACCGGAACCGCTGCAATTTCATCAGGTGAGTCAGATTCTGACTTGACTCAATTATGGCATATGCGTTTGGGGCACATGAGTGAAGCAGGTATGACGATGCTAAGTGAAAGGGGGTTGTTGAAGGGTCAGAAGACAGGGAAGTTGGACTTATGTGAGCACTGTATCTATGGGAAGCAGCATCGTGTTAAGTTTACTACAGCTATTCATTCGACCAAACGACCAATTGAATATATTCACTCAGACATCTGGGGCCCGTCTTCGGTTCCTTCGAAATGAGGTGCCCAATATATGCTGACATTTATCGACGGTTATTCGAGGAAGGTATGGGTTTACTTTCTGAAGCACAAATATGATGTGTTTGATCGGTTCAAGAAATTTAAGGCATTGATTGAGAAGCAGTCAGATAAACAAATCAAGTGCCTGAGAACCGATAATGGCATGGAGTTCTGTGGTAGAGATTTTACCGAGTTCTGCGAGAAAGAAGGTATTGTGAGACACCGCACAGTACCTGGGACACCACAGCAGAATGGCATGACAGAACGAAAGAACAGAACTTTGCTTGAGCGAGCTCAACGCATGCTTTCACATGCAGAACTTGGCAAGGAATTTTGGGCCGAAGCAGTGAACATGGCATGTTACCTAATAAATCGATCTCCATCGTCTGCTATCAAGTGGAAGACTCCTTAGGAAGTATGGTCGGGGAAACCTGTTAATTATTTCGGATTACGTATATTCGGATGTCCTGCATATGCTCATGCGAGTGATGGTAAGCTTGAGCCAAGGGCGAAGAAGTGCATATTTCTGGGTTATGCACATGGGGTGAAAGGCTACCGGCTATGGTGCACTGATCCCAGATCACCCGGTTTTCTAATCAGCAGAGATGTGATCTTCGACGAGACTGCAATGCTTCAAAGGAGGAGTTCTGAGACACAACCAACAGAGAAGACAGATCATGGTGTCAGTAGTGAGGTGGAGCTTCAGGTGGAGACTCCGGAGACCTCGAAGGTAACAAAAGTTGAGACTGCAGATGAAGCCGCAGTTCCTAAAGTCGGTGATAGTGAACAACCAGCAAAGCCGTAGCAGACTATAGCCGCAGATGACAGAGAAGACAAATTAAATCACCAGTATGTTATGGTTATACAGATATTGCTTATGCATTGACTGTAGGTGATGAGGTGGAGACAAATGAGCCTTCGTCTTACTCTGAGTCGATAGCTAGTTCGGAGTCATTGCAGTGGCTAGGGGCTATGAGTGAAGAGATGGAATCTCTCCATTGAAATTAGACATGGGAGCTGGTCAAAGTACCCAAGAGCCAAAAGATTGTCGGAAGTAAATGGGTTTTTAAACGGAAAGAGGGCATTCCCGGTGTTGAGGCAGTGAGGTATAAGGCGAGACTTGTGGCAAAGGGGTATACATAGCGTGAGGGCATTGACTACAATGATGTGTTCTCTCTTGTGGTAAGACATACTTCTATTCGTGTTTTACTTGCCTTAGTTGCTTCGCAAGATCTCGAGTTAGAGCAGTTAGATGTAAAAACTGTGTTTCTTCATGGTGAGTTAGAGGAGCAGATTTACATGAGGCAATTAGACGGATTTGCTATTCCGGGTAAGGAAGATCATGTTTGCTTGTTAAAGAAATCTTTGTATGGGTTGAAACAATCTCCTAGGCAGTGGTATAAACGTTTTGATACTTTCATGGCTAGTCAAGATTACTCAAAAAGTCAGATGGATAGCTGTGTTTACTATAGGAGATTGGAGAATGGTTCTTTGATTTATCTACTCTTATATGTTGATGATATGCTGATAGCAGCTAAGAATACGTTTGATATTGATGTGCTGAAGAGGCAATTAAATGCTGAATTTGAGATGAAAGATTTAGGTGTTGTAAAGAAAATATTGGGTATGGAGATTTTGCGTGACAGGGTTGCAGGAGTTTTACGTCTATCTCAAAAGAAATATATTGAGAAGATAGTTGCACGTTTTAATATGCAGTCAGCAAAATTTGTAAGTACACCTTTAGCGAAGCACTTTAAACTTTCAGATAAATTATCACCGCAAACTGAGGAGGAGGAGGAGCATATGTCCCGTGTTCCTTATTCTAATGCCATGGGTAGTATTATGTATGCTATGGTGTGCACTAGGCTTGATATTTCACAAGCTGTGAGCATGGTTAGTCGCTATATGAAGCGTCCTGGTAAAGCTCATTGGGAAGCTGTGAAGTGGATCCTCAGATATTTGAAGGGGACAACAGACGTGGGTATAGTATAACGGAGGGACAGTAATGGCAATGAAACCACTGGTTTTGTGGATTCGGATCACGCTGGTGACTTGGATGATTGCAGATTTTTAGCAGGGTACGTGTTTACGCTAGCGGGTGGTGCAGTTAATTGGAAAACATCCTTACAGGATCACATTGCCTTGTCTTCAACTGATGCAGAGTACGTGGCACTAACCTTTGTAGCGAAGGAGGCGATATGGTTACAAAGTTTGCTCACGGACTTTGGATTAGAACAGAAAAGTGTGGATATACACTGTGACAACCAATGTGCAATATATTTGGCGTATAATTCAGTTTATCACGAGCGAACGAAGCATATCAACATCAGGTACCACTTCATCCGAGATGTCTTAGCTAAGAGTATTGTTATTGTTAAAAAGATTGCTACAGCAGATAACCCGGCAGACATGATGACTAAGTCTGTTCCTTTGGCGAAGCTCAAGCTTTGCTTGAGCTTTATTGGCATCTGTGGAGAGTGAGTGCCCATCGGGGCGTTGGGAGAGCAGTATGGATGATGAGCACTATAACTTGGTTTCAAACATCGAGCCAAGGTGGAGAATTGTTAAATTAATGTCTCGATTTTGAATTCGGATAACGATTTGTTAAACCGAATTTATTGATAAAGATTTCCTAAGTACTCTTGAAGATTTACAAAAGAGGAGATAAATACAAAATAAAGGTTTCCTCTTTGAGCACACGCATATAAAAGGGAAAAGAAGCCCTACGTAAAAGAGTTGCTGCTGAAACCCTACGAGGAGCCTCTGCCACACAACGTCAAGTGAAGCCACCCACGCGATCAAGAAAAGGAGTTCTTGTTTTCAGCGTTCGGTTTTGAGCTTGAACGCGCAGTAATTTTGTGCAGTGAGTTTATACCCAAGTGAGTTGTTTATTTATAAACACTTTGGGTTTGGGGTTAAATCTAGATGTGGGAAACACTTAAGCGATTGAGCGATTGTAAACTCTGATTCTCCGATTTTAGTGGATTATTTGCTGCTGGCTCTCCCCATGGACGTAGGTACCGATACTCGGACCGAACCACGTAAATTTCTGGTATCCTTATTTTTCTCGTTTAATTTCTCTGGGGTGATTTCGCGTTGATGTAAATTGCAAGATCCTGGTAATTCCGCGTATTATATCCCAACACTGAGCACCAATTCGTACTCTCTAGAGTCGATGGGCTATCCGAGCTCCACGTTTGCTTCCACGGTGTCACGCCCATCGTCCTGCAGGTTATAGGCACGTAGTTTATGCCCCAAACCTATGCCTCTTCCTTCATGCGTCTTGACCATCTCCGATGTCACCCTGTTCAGACGATAAACTACAGAGTATGTATGAATCACATGAAGAGAAATATGGCTATTTGAAGGGAGGACATAAAACATAAAATAAGGGAAACTAAGAACACTATTTTTAATCAAAATTATGGCATTCCTATATCAATTGCAGATACATGCAGCATCTTTTTCAGTCATTTCATAAACTGTAGAAAAAAAATTACTATTCCATGATTTCATTAATATCCTAACGATCATTTCTCCTAATGTCAAACATTCCTCTCTAGATAACGTTGTTTGCCAATTGGTACACCGAACTTACATGGTTAGACATTTTTTTTTACTAACTTCGATATAAATATAATGGCGTTCCACTTAGAAAATATTATCAATTTCTTAGTACAGCCAGTTCCAATGAAAATACTATAAAAAATAAAATAAAATCATGCACTAGAAGTACATAAGATGAAGCGCAAATTGAAGTTATGATGAAAAAGGCACTGCCACGAATAAGACTGCAAATTTACAATTAAACCATTCGAAACTCTGTGTTTATTGGTTTCCAAAATTCTTTGGCCAATTTTAACAAATAATTCATAATTTATCTTACCTTGACCAGTGCAATGTGCTCATTTCCATATTTTATCGATCTATAGCAATGGGCTATGAATGGCCCCCACATTGTTGGTAAACTTGCAGCGGCAGCATGTTCAACTTATTTCTCTTTTCCAGCGGTACCTGTAAATTTATGCATCTAATGAGAAGTGAAATCATTTCTCACTCACACAGTATAACAAGCTTCTCAATATACAAGTCCAAATATGACAGACAAGTACTTTTTTGACGATCTAGACGTTCTATCCTCATTTCCTAGTGATAATGCCGAGAAAGCACCTCAAACTTTGCCTCAATTAACAGTCAACTAACATTCGGACATGGGTTTTGAAACAAGGTATATACAAGAAATTGTACATAAAAATAACAGCAGTCACGGGCTCATCATCATGACTTTGACAAGAAACCTAGCCAGTTATAACCAAATGCTATAGTTAGACATCGGGCAAGAAAGGAACCCATGTACTAATCTAACACCGCCATACACATAAAAAATTGAGAGAAACAACTCTTCAGAACCTAAACCATTGATCTGCATGGTGTCGACGAGTGGAATAACAACCGCAAGCTTAAAGAATGAAGTAAACTTGAGACATGAATAGAACAAAACAGCTCATACTTCTCTCCTTTTTGCTATGTAAAACGACAGCCCAACAGCCTTCCATAGAGACTCTTTTTCCCAACCCCACCAGGGTTCCAAGGTCCTTAATTTATCCACTCCCAGAAAGGGGAGATGCTGCTCAGAAAATATCTTGGCCAAGAACGCCAATACTTAAGAAGTAAAAGTTGTAGCTGGAATTTGGATTTGACTCCAAAGAACTATTTGCATTTGGATTACTGGGAAGAGAATACTTACCTGATTAGATCAGCAATAGATACAATTTTCAAATTCTCCTGCTGCGCAAACTTGTGAAGCTTAGGTAATCTTGTCATGGAGCCATCATCATCCACTACCTCACAAAGAACTGCCACAGGTTCCATTCCAGCTAACATAGCTAGGTCAACGGAAGCCTCTGTATGCCCAGCTCTTTTCAGGACACCACCCTTCCTGTACTTTAACGGGAAAATGTGTCCTGGCCGATTGAAATCTTCATGTTTTGAATCTCTAGATGCAAAAGTCAAAACTGTCATTGCCCTGTCACGCGCTGATATGCCTGTAGCTGTCCCATGCTTTGCATCCTATAACAATATCTCTTAATTGCCATCCATTATAAGGTAAGAGAAAAGCCAATCAGATAACTAAGCTGATTGAAGGCTTTTAGGACGTCAAGAGTTGAAGAAAACAATATTGTTCTACTAAAGTATGAAAGAAAGTGGGAATAATTCATCATTTTTTTCATAATATTCATTTCCTACTTCACAAATCAAGACCTCTACTGACTGGGGACAAGTAACAATCTGAAGTGTCTTATTCTCCAAAGGGCTGTTTCTTAAGTACATAAACCTCTAATAAAAAACCAAAGCATAATAACAATACATACACAGAATAAGAAAGAGAAAGTTCAAATTTTCCCTACCTGAAGGAACCAGTACCAATCAATTATCGTCAAATAAGTTTTGAGAAAAATTTCACAGATTGGACAACAGATGTAGAATAAAAGTACATACCATGGTCATGGTGTACGCAGTCCGAGGCTTCTCTTCATTCTCCCTATCACTCGCCATCAAAGGAAGTTGCAAGCACTCCAGATCTCCATCTTTCATGCTCACGCAAATGATCCTAGTGCCGTACTTCACAATAAATGCCATAGCCTCAGGCGTTGCCTTTTCTGCTGCCAGTATAAGATCACCCTCATTCTCTCTGTCCTCATCGTCCGCCACCAATACAATTTGGAATTCAGTTCCAACCATGACATAGACATTCATGGATGGAAAATTAAAATGAGCTCGATAATGTAATGTAGAAAGCACACCAACCTTTCCTTGGCGGATGACCTCAATCGCTTCTGGAGTAGATGCAAAGCCTGCGGCGAGTTGGTCCAAGTCAAATTCACCACCTTTGATGGGGAAAGAAGTTCTTATAGGTGCAATATCAGCTGCAAACGCCCCAAACACTACTGCATCAGGCTGAAATCGAATGCCAATTGATTCCTCACCAATCAGAGTCACTCACAGCAACATCACTAGGATACGACAAAGTTTCACCTCCGTCAGGTATCACTGCAGCTTTTGCCGCAACAGCACCCCTCCCATTGGAGGATAATTTACTACCCGACAAATCCGCAGTTAGATTAGATGAAAAACCAATTTGCAAAGAGGGGTTTGCCTGATGCTGCAAATTGGATGATTTTGAGCTTCTGGAAACTCTGCATGAAATAAGGCCAGTTAGATTTTAACCATGAGGATTAGCTTGGACAAAAGCATCAATCTCGGTACATTCGCAAAAGCTACTTAAACTCAGCGCAGCATCTGTTCTCTAGAAGTCAACTAACAATGAAGGAACTAAAGGTTAATCATTTCAAACAATTAGTTAGAAGTATTCGATACTTGGAGGAGAAGCATCCCATATTGATGCCCACCGGAGATGGTCTTGTTTTCAATCAGTCATGGGAATTAAAAAGCAAAAAGGCAAGTTGACTTTGCAGTGTGAACACAGGCCATCAACTTCACCAATTACTTAAAAAAGCACATCCTGATTTGACTTCTTATGGATAGGAGCCAACATCTCCAAATATGTTCCTTTAAGACATACCAACTCATCCCTTGCTAAGTCAAGCATAGGAGGATGACAAAATTAAGTCAAGCTAGGTGGGTTGGAGTGAGTGTTTACTTCCCAAGCTCCCAAGGATGGACTAAACACAAAGCTAGTGACAATCACAAAATCTCATCCACAATTTATGAGCTGCCTCCGAATTCTAACGAATTGAGAAATTGAAAAGATCATAGACTTGCAATTGCAATTGTAACTAATGGATCAATGTTGTGCATATTCGATTGATCTACATGATCTTGGCCAATACCACATAGATTTTCATCTTATGTACTAGCCTAGTATGAAGGTTAGCAAAGGTCGCGTCACCTTCGCTTACCTTGGCAAGGAATACCACACCCTCATAGTGCTTGGACTAGGGATGAACGATTCCGTTTGGTTCCACTTGAAATCTGAATCTACCTGTTGGAACAAGCTCCTTAATTTTTATATCCTATAACCTACAATGTTACAAGTTATAAGGTTGGTTCCCTTGTCATAGGTTCTAGGGTTAATTCTAAAATCTATCATAATTTCACATGTACTCTTAATTGAACCATTATCTCTAATGACCATCATTTGTTATAATATACTAATATAACTCACATTTATACATATGAAAATCATGAAATATTAACAAAATTATAGTCTATGTCATGAATATTGCTGGAAATAAATTTGAATTAATGATTTCAAATTATATAATTATCATTGGATGCACGATTACATAAAAATATAGAACAAATTACAAAGATATAGAACAAGAAAAATACAAAAACTTGTTTCAAGTTCCACATTCCTGGTTTCAATTTCCACCAGGAACTTGAAACAACTTATTAGAATAGATTTCCCAATTCTGGAACTTGGTACCTACTCTGCATATCCTAAAAATTGAAATGAGACGGTCCCTACTAGTCCGATTCTCAAGTTATCGATTTTACCTTAGAACCATTAAATGCAATTTCAATAGTAATATTTCATTTCAACAAGTGATAATTCATATCATGGAGGAACTCTTATGTAGAGTTGCATCATAATTAATGGGTGGCTCCGCAATTTTTATGGGCACAAGTATCTTAAATAATTCAATTTTATGGTTCTTTATTATTTGCATATGCCCTTTTTTGTCCGAGGTGCTCCTTTTGTTTGGGCTTTTAGTTTAATGTTTCTACGGACATGGTTATTGATAAGAACTTATCGAATCCATGTTTGGGCTCAATCCCTGCCTTAGGCTACTCTAACAATGCAGCAACAATAACCTAAGCCTAGCCATCCCTCCACTCCCGTGCACCAGCGAATTGTGTCTCTTGAATAGGCTCTTCCTTGTATTTTTTTTTTTTTTTTTTTTGTCGTTTTCATTTTTGTTATCCACACAACTATCATGAGAAAAAATTGTCATTCTACTCAGTCTAGTCAACAGTGATCTGATATAAAATTAATATTACGTATCTTCGTTCGTTCCATTAACATAAACAAAAATATATACATTCCATTAACATAAACAAAAATATATGATTATAAAAATACAATTAAACAAAAAGAAAGTTTACGAATCATATCGAATAAATTAAAAAATTAAATGCACGTAACTTATCCCAAAATAAATAGTCAAAAATGATAATTTCGCGACCGTCGCGATTCAGCGGCGACGCGAGTCTCAGAAGCGCCCTTCCCGAGCTTCGCCGCCTCCGCTCCGTTCCGCGTCGTCTGCGACGTAGAGGAGCGTACGTGGCCTTTTCCTCACACAAAAAAAAGTCAAAAAAATAAATTAAAAATCGCCGTATCTCTCCGTTGGCGTTGGGACAGGCTGGTTTCGAATTCTGTAATGAGCCCCGCCCCCTCAATTTACCGTTATGTCCTCACCCACCTACGCCCCTTTTCCCGAACGACCCCGTGCCATTCCCCCATCTCCCCGGGGGACAAATTCGTAAATCCATCCCTCCCCAACTCAACCGCATCATCGCCCTCTCTTTCTTCTCCCTCCCCTTTCTCTCTCCTCAGCCTCTGCGTTTCCCTCGAGAGGCCTCCCCGTTCCGATCCGCGAGAATCCGCCATTGTCGCCGCTTCGAAACCTTCCGGCTCGCGAGCTCCCCCCGCCCCGCCGCCGCCGTCGCCGCCGCCGCCGCCGTCTCTCCGCCGGATCGATCGGTTGCTGGCCTCGGTAAGAGGAGGCGGAGCGGCCTCCCTCTCTCGAGAGCGATGGGGGATTTCAACCTCGCGCTCGTCATCGTCGCGGCCGTCGTGTGCGTCCTCGTCTTCCTCTTCAATGTCTACCTCCTCGTCAACTACCAGCACCCGGACGACGCCAACCAGGCCTACTTCCCCAAGCTCGTCGTCGTCCTCGGCCTCTCCGTGGCCGCCATCTCGATCCTGATGCTCCCCGCAGACGTCGCCAACCGGCAGGCCTGCCGCCACGCGATCTACAACGGCGCCTGCAGCCTCACCCTCCCGATGAAGGATCTGTGGCTCGCCATCTACATCGTGGACGCGGTGCTCGTCTTCTTCGTCATCCCCTTCGCCATGTTCTACTACGAGGGGGACCAGGACAAGTGCGTTTGGTTTAGGGTTTTTTCGGAGCGGCGAGGTCTCCGATCGAGTGCTTTTTTGTGCGTGCGCGTAATGTGGCCGTTGATTGGCGGGTTTTTGGTTGCAGGAGCGTGGGCAAGCGGATAAAGAGTGCGTTGATATGGGTGGTGACCACCGGCATTGTGTGCGCTCTCGTGCTTGGCATTTTGTACGGTTAGTTCTTGAATTCGCTACAATCGTCATTTCGTTTTAATTAGCTTCATGCTCTGGGAAAGACACGATTGACGTTCGTGAGGCAGTGGTTTCCGCCAGTCAATTCATAAATGAGGTTCTGAATTCTATCTGATTGAGGATGCGATAGGCTTGTGTGCGTCGGACTGCTACTTCCGGTCTAGTGGATACTTGATGAATCGATTGCTCAGCTGTGGAACAGTCCGTCTTCTTTTTTAATGATAGATAGACATATATTTTCTAAAGGTCAAGTCCGCAGATAGAGTACAAGATATATCTTTTAGCAGCTGTAGCTGATCTTGATTGTTTTGAGTTTCTGCTTAAATGCGCAGGGATTATGATATTATCTCTCTAATCTTTAGCTCTTGAGCCGAGAATTCAAGCATGTCTGCTCGAATGTTTTGATGTGAAATATGCATTTCGCTTGTTTCTTTGATATCAGGGCTTATTGGGAAGGTGGACTTTACTGTTAGGCATCTCGCTTCGACTGCAACTTCGTTTCCAAGCAGTTGGACTTCTTTTTCCTCTGGTCATGAGTGTGTTGGCAATTCGAATCAGGTTTTATTTAACTTTGGGCATCTTGCTTGTGATTTCATTTTCTGATGTCTAGAAAGTAGAAATAGATAATTAAGTAATAATGGTCCTTTGGTTTTATGGCATTAGTTTGTGCTGTATGCAGATGTAAAGGTTCTCATACCTAGTCTATTTGGATGTTGTAGTGTTCCGCCTATACTGCACCAGCCTCAGCAGAGAAAACCTGGACCATGCGTGCTACTTTCCCAGAATATGTTGTTGCTCTTGCTACGGTGGTTGGATCAGTGCTTTTTACGGTATGTCTTTCTTTGGTGAACTTTATTGCTCTGAGGAGATATGTTCCGTTGTATTTCTGGTTCAAACATACTGTTGTGTATGGCGATCCTCAGTAGGGTGAAATTTTATGCTTAGTTTGGGATTATAATATGCTCTGTCATGTTGATGAGCAATTGGTGTGTGACTAAGACTGAAATGAGAACATGCCAGGACCCGTGATAACATTTTCTAATGTATAAAGCTTCAAATAGCATCAGATTCAGTGAATGAATAGCTCACTTTGCACCTGTCAATGTTCATCAGATATTTGGTGGTGTTGGTATTGCTTGTCTGCCGCTGGGACTTATATTTTCGTTCATCCGGCGTCCAAAGGCTGTCATCACACGGTCACAATATATTAAGGTGCTTTCTTATGTTTATACTATGATTGCCATCTGGTGATTCTATTAGCTAATCATATGTCATAGGTAGGTGCACCATGCAATTTGTGTTATTGACCAATGGAAAATATGCTACAGGAAGCAACTGAGTTAGGTAAAAAGGCAAGAGAACTGAAGAAAGCTGCTGATGCTCTCCATCAGGAAGAAAGAAGTGGTGCTAAGGGTAGAAAGTGGCGAAAGAATGTAAAGGCGGTAGAAAAGGTACTTCCCATTTACTTAAAAAAACCGGAGCTCCTTCTACTGTGTTTGACAGGTTGGCTGATTATCTACTAGTTATTTAGGTATAATATGACTATGTCAAAATCTTTTTTTCTGATTCGTGGTTACTTTTTCCTAAAATTGGTAAACCTTTTCCCTGCCTTTTATTTCTCTAAAGTTAGCAATGATGTGCTCCATCGTATGATATTTGTTGCATTAGTTTAGTTTTACTTGTTTGTGACATAGTCAGTCTTCTAATTAAGGCCAAATATGCTAATAAGAAGGTGTGGCACTGTTTGACACTGGTTCTGCTCCACATGACACCGGACTCTGGTCCAATTGGGATTGCTCTGATGCATGCAATGTGATTTAGGCTCTGGTCATCCACGCTCTGCTTTTGTATTTTTGAGTAGTACTGAAAGGTTGGGGGTGGATCTACTAAGTTGCAAAATGTTGAACTCCTCATAAGTTGGATCATTGCACAGTAACTTCTCCAAGAGGGTCTTCTGCAGAAATTGCGAGTTGACTTGCACTTGTTTATTTCTGGTTTTGTTCATTTGGGAGGGTGGTAAATACCATTGGCCTCTGTTACGATGAAATGTGGCTCCTTGTTATATGCCTCTTTTTACTCTTAATTGGTTGCTGCAACTAATGTCCTGCTTTGCAATCATACAGGAATTGTTGCAGTTGGAAGAAGATGTGAAACTTCTGGAAGAAATGTATCCTCAGGGAGAAAAGGTGATGATCTTGGTTTTGCGCACTAAGAAACATTCTTGTTTGATTTCTGAGTATACTTTGCTGACAATTATGTCCTCTTCCTTTTTTTTCAGGCTGAGACTACTTGGGCTATGACTGTACTTGGGTATCTAGCAAAATTCGTGTTGGGTATCTTGGGGTAATTTCATTCAGTCCTATTGAAGAATGACTAGTTTTAATTAATCGCATCAAATAGCTTTTTATATCACTTGTGAATATTTCTTGTTGTTCTCCTTTTTCTTTAGAGAGATGAACTAGCTTATTTGAATTTTTTGCTTACCATGCTTTGTATCACTTGATAAATATTTACTATGAACTTTTGAATTTTAAACTGATTTATGATAAAAGAAGTGAATTTGATGGCATAAGATGGGGAAAACTCTCTCAACATGGTGTCGGTGCGGTAATATTAGAGAGATATTAATGCTAGCTATACCATTGTTTGACTTGTTGCTTTAATAACTATAGTAAAATGACAATTGTTTGGCAAATGTGCTTATCTTATGGAACTGAGCAAATGGCTTTATAAAAGTACTCATTTGGCTGTAAATTGGCTAATATTACAAGATTGCTTTGATTTTCCTTGAATTTGACTCTATGCAGTTCTAATATTGAACACATGTATGAAAATGATCTAGATAGTCATGGAGCTTGTGTATTAGGTTAGTCTGTTTTCATTCAATAAGGATGGCGTTCTTCTTCTTGTTCGTCTTTTCTGGGTGAAAGGAATGGTTTCTTTAGAGGAACTAGAGGATGTGACTAATTGTTATACCTTGAGACATATGTCAAACCACTTGACAACTGCAGAACACCACTGGGTTCTGTTTCTTAATTTGATCAATTGGTGACACTGCTAGAAATTACAATCCTCCCGAGGTAAAGAACTTGTCTCAGGGCGAAGACTGAAGATTGAGAATATTAATTGAACTGAGCTTGTATTTCTCACGGCTTTATGCATTGGCTTGCTGCAGTGTACTATTTCTGACAACTTTGTAGTGCATCATCTAAATCAGGGTCTCTTGGTGTGGTACATTCAACTTTGTTGTCCAGATGGTCGGCTAGTGTTGACTGGAATCATGATAGATAGACCCAACATTATATTCTCATTTTGTTTTGTTGGATTTCTGTCATGTAAATGTGAAATTATAACGAGTGATCAATTCCTTCATAAGTTTCAATGTCTAATTGTATCATTGTGTTCTATTAGGCTGATCGTTTCAGTGGCTTGGGTTGCTCATATCGTCATATATCTCTTGATAAATCCACCTCTGTCTCCTTTCCTGAACGAGGTTTTCATCAAGCTGGATGATGTGTGGGGTACGTTAACGCCCTCAGAATTCCACGTCTGTGGCATTTTAAGAGGTCTCCATATCTTTGCTCCATCAGATGGATTATCTGATGCTGAACTATCACCCCATACTTCTTGCAGGGCTTTTGGGTACTGTGGCATTTGCCTTCTTCTGCTTCTATCTCCTATTGGCTGTAATTGCTGGGGCAATGATGCTTGGTCTAAGATTAGTGTTCATAACAATCCACCCAATGAAGTATGGTGTCCCAGCTACCACTTTTATCTCTTTCCTTTTTATTTAAAAATTTGCTTGCAGCAGATTGGCTAGAAATGCATCAAAAACTTCATAGTATGCTTTTGGTCATTGATAATTGATTTTGTCAAATTGTTTCAGGTGGGGGGCCACTCTCATGAACTCCTTTCTTTTCAACGTCGGACTCATTCTTCTCTGCTCTATCAGGTTTTGCACTTTAGTCCCTGTGCCTTCGCCTTTGCATATTGATGCCCTCTTTGTCATCATTTTCTAGGAAAAATCTTTGTCGGGACTGCTACATTGTCTCCACAGCAACTAATACATCGGCGCATAAAGAAATTCTCGTGTTAAAAAAATATTAAGATTCTATTGTCACAGAAAGATATCTTCATTTCTCCTGCAATATGTCTAGTATTATTGTTTGTTATGGAGATATATGATAAGTGGAAACGAGTAGACATGGTGGCTACTTGTGCTCTGAGAATCTCTAGGAGGAAACGATCTAGGTTAACTGGAACAAATAGCAACTCTTCTAGTGGGTTCGTATAACTGAATCATTACTGGTTAAAAAAGTTTAACTGTGATCCTGTTGGTTCAGTGTTATCCAATTTTGCGCGACCGCATTTGGATACTATGCTCAAGCAACTGCAGCGCAAGAAATTTTTGGGCACACATTGGAGTCCCTTCGTGGAATAAAATACCTGTACAAGTGAGTGGCCGGTGCTTCTGGGTACAAATTGATACGTATTTGCATCTGATACTGATTGGTTTGTGCATGCTATGGCATCGCAGGTATAATGTATTCCAGATTGCTTTTGTCGCTCTAGCTGGATTAACCTTTGTGTATTATGCTGCCTTTGTAAGTTCTCATGATCTCCCCTTGCTGATCTCCTATGTTTTGTGCGCACATTCATTTTGAATCTCTGTGTGTTGTACTGTTCTATATTTTTGCTCACGGTGGAATTTCTCAGGGATGGAGGAGGAAAAAACCCAGTGGCAGGTTCCAGCTTTCTAGCTAAAATTGGATCTTTCAAAACGGGCTAAGAGCTTCCATTGTTAGTTGCTTCTCTGGTCCTCTCCAGAGCGATCTTGAATGCAGATATGGTTATGCCCTGATGTCGTCTTATGTGGAAAGAAGTAGAGGTTTTGGCAGTAATCATATGTGATGGATTTGATTGCTGCGGAAAGGATGACTTTTTTGCCTGCTGGCCACAATTACTGACGCTCTTTCTGCAATGCCCTTCTGTATGTAGAATTTCTTTGTTCTGATTGTAGCATACCTTGTTTGAGCATGTGATTGAAAATGGAGAGTACTTCGTGACATGGAGGATTAAAGTTTCCACTGTCCTGAGATGTAAGATAACCAAATTGAGGAGAACGCTTTTGTTCAAATTTATTGTGCTGTGTATTTTTCAGTGGGTTCTTGGTGTGCAAACAATGTCTTGAGTTGGATAGTGAAATTAATATTAGATGGGAAGTTCATATAACGTTCGTTCTCTATGTTGTAACCGGTGTTTCCACATAAAACCATGGGGAACGGTTGGAGTTGTGTGGAAGTTCAAACATGTGGTTGATCGATACTGGTTCAAATTCTTGGGCGGTAGTTTGAGTGGAGTCAACAAGATATTTAAGCCCGACTGGACTCGATTAGAAAATTCAAGGTTTGATACTTGGCTCAATCTTGATCAAACTTCATCCTTTGAGCTTGAGCTTGACTGGATCAGTCAGTCAATTTCACTTTTAATAGGGATTAAGGGTCTATTTAGTGAGGACGTGTTTGGTAAATATCTGTTATGGGGAATAATTTGTTATCAGAAATGATTCTTTTTTATTATACTTCCCGAAATAATTTCTAAGCATTTTAAGGCGTTTGGTAATAGCGCGTTTGGTAAAAACACATTAAAAGGGAACAATTTTTTATTAGAAATGATATTTTTTTATTCTATTCTCGGGAATAATTTTTAAGCATTTTAAGGCATTTTAACTGTTAAAAATTTTTATTTCCGGAATGGAATTGCCTTTGGCACCGTCCTCAAAATTTCTAATTTAAATCATTTTCTTTTAATTTTTTAATAATTTTGTTACTCTTCTTTTTTTTTTTTTTTTTTTCCTTCTCTTCTTCCTTAGCCGATTGCCGGCCTTGGGATGATCGGCAATCGGCTAGACGAGGGTCAGCGACCTCGCCAGAGGATTGTTGAGCCCTGGTGAGGTTGCACCTCGGCAGCCAAGCCTTGCCGGCAACTGGGTGAGGCTTACTAGTGGTTGGGGGAGGAACCCACGAGGCGGTGGCCTGTGGCAAGCTCGCCGGAGCTCGCCCAATCGGTCGTTGGCAATTGGCGACGATTGAAAAAGAAGAGAAAATGAAGAAAAACAACAATGAAGGAAGAAAAGAAAAGAAAAGAAAAAATATGGGTTGGTTTAATTCTGGAATTGTTTTTAGGAACAAAGAATCAACTTTTTTTAACTTCTCGATTATGCTCCAAATCTACTTTTGGGAATAAAAAATAGAAATTTGTTCCTGAAAACAAAAGTTTTACCAAATGGATTTCTATTCTAAATCTACTCTCAAGAATAAAAGAAAATAAATTTTCACTATCTGATCGGTTGCCAAACGTGCCCAAATTTTCAAAAATTTTCTATTCCTAGAGTAGAATTGCGTTTGGCACCGTCCTCAAAATTTCTATTCCAAATCATTTTCTTTTAATTTTTTAATAATTTTATCACTTTTTCTCATTTTTTTTCTTTTCTTTATTTCTTTTCTTTCCCTTCTTCTTCTTCAAGCTCTGGCTGGTTGCCAGCGTTCCCGAGGTTGACGATCAGCCAAACAAGGACCGTCGACCTCGCTAGAGCATTGTCGGCCCTCGAAGAGGCCACGCATCGTCGGCCAAGCCTCATTAGCAATTGGGCGAGGCTTGGCCAAGCCTTAGCTGGGCAACACCGACCTCGTGGTGGCTTGGCAAGGTCGAGCCTCGCCAACGGCTAGGCGAGCTTGGCCTCGCCAAATCTAGGTGAGGTCGAGCCTTGCCTAACCCCGCCCGACCATGGCTCGGTCGAGCCTAGCCATCGCTCGACCAAGCGAGGCTCACTAGTGGTTGGGTGAGGTCGTCGGACCTCGGCCAATTGGTCACTCGTGATTGGTGGCGGCGGCAATGGTGGAAGAAGAAGAGAGAAGGAAGAAGAACAAGAAGAAAAGAAGAGAAAAGAGAAAAAATAAATTGGATTGGTTTTGGAATTGTTTTCGGAAATAAAGAGTCAACTTTTTTTTTTACTTTTCGATTCTATCCAAATCTATTTCCGAAAACAAAAAAAATTTATCAAACAGATTTCTATTCCAAATATACTCCCAGAAACAAAAGAATAGAATTTTTTACTATTTTACTAATCACCAAACGCACCCTAACTTACCAAATAGTATTTGATTCTATTATTTTGTTCTCTGAAATAGAAAAAAAATAAAAATCCATTTGGTAATATTTTTTTAATTTATTTTTGGGAGTAGATTTTGAATGGAATCAATAAATAGGAAAAAATTAATTAATTAATTTTTTTGGAGAATAACTCCATAATTAGGTTCATTTTCTTTCTTCTTTGTTCCTCTTTTCTTTTTTTCCTTTTCTTCTTCTTCTGGCCAACAACATTATTGAAGTATTGTTGGCCTCCTAGCGAGGTCAAGCCTTCCCGGCAACTAAGCGAGCCTAACCCTTGTCAGGCCACCATGAGGGCGATGTTGCCTTGCGGTGGCTCACCGATGTCAAGCCTCATCGGTAACTGAGCAAGCTTAGCCTTGCTAGATCTAGGCAAGGTCGAGCTCGCTCGGCCAAGGCAAGGTCAAGCCTTGCCTAGCTTGGGGAGGCTTGGTCAACGAGGCTCGACTTCGCCAAGGGCCTACAACTGGCCAAAGGAAGAAGGAGAAAAAGAAAAGGAAAGAAGATAAAAATATAATAAAATTAGTAAAAATTAAAAGAAATTCTAATTCATAAAAGAATTTGAGATTTTACCAAATGTATTTCTATCCTAAAAATATAAATTTTGAACAATTACCAAAAATCTTCAAATGTTCAGAAAATCGTCTGGGGAACATAATAAAAAAGAATCATTTTAAATAGAAATTGTTCCTAGAAATAAAATAAATACCAAACAGGCTCTACACTTATTATATTAAAAAAAAAACAAAGATTAAATTAGAGCTTGAAAATATGGTGTGATGGAAAAACCAATGATCTTTATCTACTCGTTCGTATAGGTAATATGATGTATGATAAACATAAAAATATTAGGCTCACGAGCTATTCGAGTCAAGTAAATTCGAGTTCAAGCTTGACTGGATTAAATAATCAACCTACGTAGACCCAAAAAGCATCGAGCAAGATTCAAGCCTTAATACACATCAGAAGAGCTGATATGGGAAATGAATCGGTTGGCCCTATCCTGCAAGTTAAGCTCGAGTAGCTTGTGAGTATTTGACTCGCTTACATCCCTAGTCTTTTTCAATGGACAAGAACAGAAACCATATGACCTGTGCCATGGAAGCTATTGATTAGTGACGAACTGTCCAAATTTCCATACCGGATACAGGGTGTTCAGGTGTGGAATCAACTTCTGCAGTCTCTTGGAATCAAACGGTAGGAAATCTAATGGAGAATGTTGACTACCGTATCCCTTATTTCTTCTAATCTAGTTCATGAGGTGAGGTAAGTCTTCTAACGATGATCATGCGGCGGTATCTTTACACTACTTGTCCAAATTTATTAAGCAGAGCATGCACGGCGCAAGGAAGCAGATGCGAAGCACTGCCGCCATTCACAAAGCCAGTTCCTTCCCATTCCATTCCTCTGATGGCTAGTGTTAAACCTGCAAAATTCGAACGGTCTTTCCTCGCGTTAAACCGTCATTTGTTCCATCACGAAAGGTTGGATAAAGGCACAAGCAAAACTGGTCCTGGAATAAGCCAAGGCTTTTCCTTTTGCTTGCCTTGTCTGAGACCTACTATGCGTGTACGTTGTTCATGAACTAAAAAGGCAAATCTTATTGTGGCCTGAACTAGGGGGCATCAGGCATACCAAAGCTGTACCACGATCATCAAATGTGAAATAGGGACATGCTTGGCGTCAATCGTCAGTTTCTCCGTTCTTTGTGCTTATTTCTACATGCCGGCCAATGGAATACAAATCCAGGAAGGAGCACAGACTAGGAGGACAAAAAATACCCAATTGAAAGCGGTTGAAATCGCTCTCTGCTCTCAGAGTCTATGATAGTCTCTTGTTGTGACAAGCAGAGCTCTACTTCAAACGAAGTCGTTTTCGAGTATTTACTATGGGGTTACTTATGAGGAGATTGCTATCCGACAGGTTCACGGTGGTCTTGCCGTCGGGACCTACCGGGTAATAAGGTGAATCCTCTCTGAATTCAGCGGGCATCGACTCCCAATAAAGACTTGGTTCCCAGTCAGCCTCTTTGAGAACTCTCAGTATTTCCTCCACCACGATCTCACTTCCCTCTGAGGAGAAATGGATGCCGTCCCTGCATAAAAAGGATCAGAGAGCATAGGGTTCAGCCAAAAGTGAACTGATGTACCACGCACGAACCCTGTCTATCTATTGACTAGATTAGGATCAAACAAGCATATCTCATCTGTTTGGCGCTCACAACTGATTGAGGGAAAATGAAAGTGGGCTGATTTCAGGCTCTATTACTTGCTTGCGTTGGAAACATCGTTTGATCATGAACGTCAAGTTAGGAGGTCGTAACAAAGTCTAATGAACAGGTCTTGTTTGAAATGTGGTGGAATCTGAACAAGGGGTGTTCTCAACACTACATTAACTAGTGGCAGCAAACCAATCCTTGGACTTGATCAGATGAATTAGTCGACGAGCAAATCATACCAGTGACAGCTCTGATATGAAGGGCTTCCGTTACCTAAAGAAATTAAACACTGCCACACAAACTAAAATTATAGTGGTTGGTTTCTGCAAAGCAAAACCATTGCTATTCTTTGAGCCCATCAATTGCTGAGAAAGGGGTGTTTTCAGTTAAGAGCACCGACACAGCTTTAGAGCCTTTCTTTAAAACAAGTCTAGATTAATTTTAGAATGGTATAGACCTTTTTATTTGATATGCATATACAGAAGTTTGCACGGGAACGGTTGAGGTAACCATGTTTATCCTACTTTTTCTTCATCTCTCAATCCTTTTCATGTGTTTCTAAGAAAACTTACGTAAAGCATGCCGTAGCCCAATCATCCCTCTTCTGTATTGCAGTCCACAGATCAACAGCCTTGATGTTCATCTCCCTGCACAGCTTTAAACAGGCCTCCGAGTATACTCGGCATGCATCGTTTGTTCGACCTAGATCTTGAAACTTATCGCTGATCCCAGGTATAAAGCTATATCAGAATTCAACAAGCAAAACAGAGACTAAAGAAGTAGAAATTCAAGATAACACACCTCAAAGATTCGCGAATTTTCTCCTCATTAATAGGTGGAGCACTAAGAAAAATGATGCGTGTACAATCCGACAGGCTCTGCTAAGAAACCATGACACCCTTAGAATTTGTCTTAAGCAGAGAAAAAGAGAGATCTTTCTTCTTGGGATGATACTAAAAGGCTTGTCAGGAAGTATCTCTCGAGCTCAACAGTTCACGAGTTTACATCATGAGTTAGTCTACTCTCTGTGCTGAAACTAAGCATCAATGCACAATGGTGACTATGAGAAACCTCGAAAAAAATGTTGTTATCATAAGTCGCTCGCACCTCTTTGCTTACGATGCTCTCTTTCAAAATATTCCCTAGAATTGTCATCAACAGACAATTTAATCATCTATTCTACCTTGAGATAATTGGCAATCTTCCTCATGTTCTCGATATACTCAGGAAGTGGTACATGAGGGCCAAGACCAGACGGGTGAGGCCGCATTGAGTCATTTCCGCCGAAATAGACAATCACCAGGGATGGTTGTGTGGCAGCATCCTAGCATTGAGGTAGTTACAGAAATTTAGCCGCAGATTCTTTATTAATTGACACTAGACCTAAAAAATAAGAAACCTTGATGATCATGAGATGTGATCTTAAGAACATAAACTAGACATCCTCCACAAACAATTGCTGCTAAAGCTTTTCAGCATGCAGTCCCATCAGTATACATTGCCGATCAGCAAACCATGTATCTACAAGCAAAATGCGAATGTAAACTTCAAGAAGGGCAGAAAATCATTAAGAGCCCAAAGATTTGAGTGATACCTTTGGAAACACTTTTTCCAGGACTTCTAGAGCGAGTCTCGAGTTCCATCCGGAGTACCCCCTCAAGATTATGTCTGCCTGCAGAGTTTACAACTTCTCTAGTATTCCAGACAATCAAATGAAATAAGGGTCGAGACTTGAATTCCAAACTGGAAAATTTTCACCATTGCTTCAGTTCTTTGATATCTTCTGTTAGGATTTCAGTTAGTATGTTCGTCGGTACTGTTCGCTTTCGATTCACGACAATTTTCTGAGTCTATCTACGAGCATTCGTAGCTGGTTTCATTTTTTTCCCAGCCTTGTGTTTGGCAAGTTAACAATTTCTTCTTGAGCAACATTTTAACAAACATTTAGGGATCTATCACAACAATGAGGGTCATGAATGGCAGCTTTTCAACTCCAGAGTGCAAAAATTCATCCATTTTGACCAACAAGGTCCCATCACCAATATGCAATTGGATGTGGTAGCAAAGGATCACGACCTTCTTGTTCCCACATCAATTGGGTCCAAAGTTTGAAACTTTTAGGACCAATATTCATGCCATCTTCAGAATAAAAAAAGGTTCATTTGTTTGAATGAAAAAAAAAAAAAAAAGTTAATAGAAACAGGGTTATATCGTAAAAATTCTTTTTTTATTTCACATCATCGTTGCATGAGCGACAAATATTCATCGAAATTCTGTGAAACCGAGGCCAAAGCTCCTCCGACAGTTCTTTCCACCGCGATCCCATCATCCACGGAGCATGCCCATGGAACCTTTTCTCGATCTTCCAATGTCGCTAAACGCAGCCTCCAAAAATGAAAAGAAGAACCCAAAAAAAAAAAGAAAAACCATAAAAAGGACAAGGCGTGCCATGAGCGTGCCATGATTTGGTCAATCACAAAACCAAGATAAGATCGATGCATTTTTTCCCCGGGGGTGCGCGGGTCCCGCCGCCACCCCCGCAGTGGGATCGATTCGCCCGTACTGAGGTAAGAAAGAAAGAAATTGTGGTGGGAGGAGGAGCTTGAAGTGACCCACGTAGACAGGACATCCGAAACTGCGCAGGAATTCTGTCCCACGACGCGGAGTTCGCGATAACGTCGAACTTTTCCCTCGACCCATCAAAGAAAATTCGAGAAAGGACCGACCCCAGATCAGACCAATCATTAATCTCATCCTTCGTCATCCTTTCGGATAGAAAAAGAAGAAAGAAAGAGAAAAAAAAAGCGAGAAAGCAAGAACAGTGGAAGTTGATACTGGACGAGGAGGACGAGGAGGAAGGGAGGAAGAAGAAGAAGACCTTGCGGGCGTACAGGTCGGCGAGGGACGCGCCCCATCCTCCGTTGCCGAAGCTGAGCTGGACTATCGACGAGCCGAACAGCACGAACTGCGGTCTCACCGGTCCGACCATCTCTCTCTCTCTCTCTCTCTCTCTGTTTCTCTCCGGTTTCGAGAATGACAAAAAAAATGCTCTGTGAGCACGCCACTTTGGCAGTCTAAATAAATTGCTTTTGTTTTCGTTTGGTGTGCATTAGAATAATTTGTTTGGTCCACACCGACAAGACTTTAATAGTGTGGTACACATTCATTTAATAAATGAGATATGGAAAATGACACGATTGATACGACAAAGACATTTCGTCAAAAAAAAAAAAAAACGACAAAGACATTAGGGTTTTATATATAGTCAAGTAAGAATATTCTCGAGAGGGTTTCTTTTTATAATATATTCGGCTTGACGTGAAATAATAACCTCACATGTGTTACTGTGTTACGAGATGACAAGAATGCGCTTCATTGCATGTTATTAAATCGTGTTGGAAATTAATTGATTCACCATGTTAGGTTATTCCCTGTTTGTAACATTGACTTTTAAAAAAAAAGACAGAGAAAGGAAAATGATGATGAAGAATGGAAAATAGACATCAATTTGTAGTGAACACTTGATTGATAAGCACTTTTGAAAATGCATTTCCAAAATTTCTTGTATAATCAAAAAATAGGTGCATGAAGAATGGTTCATTGAAGTTTCTTAAGAGATTCTTGCTCTAAACCCCCTGAACTTTGGCACTGTTACATTATAAGCTCTCGAATGTTGCAAAATTATGGATTTCTCACAGAAGCTTTCACATTATTGCATATTAAGTCCCGAATTTTGAAAAGTTATAGGTTATCCTGTCGCTCTTTAATCTTTGTCGTAGTTTTTAGTTGCTCCTTCTGCATAGTCATTTGGTGGAACCTAAAAATGGAGTTACTTATTTTCTTTATTGAAATTACCTCTATTACATGTTTTATGAAGTCAAGAAGAGAGAAAAGATGCATGGTTGATGAGGGTTAGAAAATTTAGAAAAGATCATTTCGGTCGAAGAAAATGAGTTAGTCTATATTCAGGTAATGCTTGCCTAAATGTATGTATGATGGACAAACATATAATCAATTAATGTAGTGCCTTGATTCCTAGACTATTCGGATAAATTTTTGCACTCTATCAAAAAACCGAGGGAAAATTGTCCAAAATATCCTAAATCTATCATACAATAGCCAATTTAGTTATAGAATTTTTAATTTGATAAATTTAATCCTAAATCTTTTGACAATTCAGCAATATAGTCATTTTTGTCAATTTTGATTGGAAATTGCTAACGTGAATAACGATCGTCTGACACGATGTTAGGTCATTTTGCAATTTTTTTTTAATCTTTTTTTTCCTTTTCTTCTTTCATTCTTATTTCCCTCCATTGGCCCATGGCCTCAGTGAGGGTGTCATAGCCTTTGCCTATGGTTGGCAACCTCTGCCAACCATTGCCAAGGCTGTGAACTAGCGGAGGAAATAGGAAAAAAAGAAAAAGGAAAGAAATGATAAAAGAAAAAGGAAAAAGAAAAAAAGAAAAAAGAAAAAAAAGAAAAACCCAATTAGAAATTTTTTAAAAGTTTGCAAAAATTGCCCATGTTAATGAGACCATGCCACATAGAATAGACAATGTCTATATCAACAATTTTCGAAAGAATATATTGACAAATTAAAAAAAAAAAAGAACTAAATTAGTCAAATTAAAAAAAAAAAAATTAGAATTGTATTGGCTGCTATACAATATATATAATAGGTTATTTTGAACAATTATCATGATATTTTGACCCTCATTTTCTCCACTGATAATTGATTCTCCGCCAATCAACATTTAATTGCGTTGATGTTGATGTTGCATTGGCCGGTAAATAGTCGGGTTCTTATCACATCGGTAGAGATTAGGTGTTTTGGCAACACACTAAAAAGTATGGGCTATTGGGCCTAGTTTAGAATTCTCGATGGTACAATAAATTTGAGTTAGTGTCCCAGTGGACATAGTTTATAATTTTTTTTAATTTATTTACTTAAAAAAAAAAAACCTTTTTAGGGAGAAAAATGATTAATCTTGACGTACCTGAATGAAAAAGTGGAGAATGCGAAGTACAGCTCCCTAATTTTTTGTTGAGCAGGTCATTGATCAAAACATGGCCCTAGGAACCATTTATATCTTGAAATTGAGTGAATATACATTGCAAAATATTTTTTTTCGGTTGATAAAGCATAACTTGTGGATGTAAAAAATGGTTCACTCCTCGTGTTTGGTGACAACACATATAAGAAATCGCACCACAAGTGCTAACCGTTATACATGATATGCAATCAAGTTATAAATCTTTTAATCAATTCATTCAAATCTAATCCTTTTTATCAAAATATGCAAACGAGTCATAAACCTGAGTTCTATTAAGTTGAAGATCATGACATACTTTTTGAATTATAAAGCGGATCACAAAGGGGAAAAATATCATAATAGTCATAAATCTATTATATTAATGCTAATTTAGTCATAAACCTTTTCACTTGATGTTAATTCAGTCCTTCTAGCTAATTTTGATAAGATATTGCTGATGTAGATGTTGGTTGGCTTACGTGGCATCATCGATGCTGACGTGGATAATTTTTAATAATATTTGAATAATTTTTTGATTTTTTAATTTTTTTTTCCTTTCTTCATCCTTTTGCCAGTGACCGATCACTAGCCACAGGCCATGGCCGGCCCTCGTCTAGGTCAAAGCGGCCTTCCTTGAGTGAAGGAGACCCTTGGTGAGGGAAGCCCTTGTCGCTAGCCCTCACCCAAGCGAAGGTGACCCCCGGTGAGGCTTGCCTTGGCTTGGGCAAGGGCTAGCTTCACCAAATTTGGAGAGGAGAGCCCTCACTAGGGTTTCCCTTGCTAGGGCTACCCTCGCCTAAACTAGATGGTAAAGCTAGCCTGCCTCGCCATCGCCTGTGGCCAATCACTAGCAAAAGGAAGAAGAAATGAGAGAAAAGAAGAAAGAAAAAATAAAAATAAAATTGAAAATTTATTAAAAATTGTTAACATCAGCGTTGACAATGCCATGTAAGTCAGCCAGTCTCCATGTTAGTAATATCTAGCCAAAATTAGCTAGAAAGACTGAATTGGCTCAAAATCAAAAGATTTATGACTAAATTGATATCATAAATAGATTTAGGACTAAATTAGCACAAATACAATAAGTTTAGGACTTTTTTGACACTTTTCCCAATTATAAAGTCTTCATTAATCTATACTAACTATGGATGAATGTCACACTTCTATTTTCAATTTCATTTCGGCTTTGGAAAAATCATCCCTCCGTCTTAAATTCTATCTCTAAAGAGTGGCTGCTCTAAGTTCAAACATTTCTAGATCTCTTATTTACCTCGCCTTTTTATATTTCCATGCTTTAATATGAGACTATAGTTCAACCTACATGTGAGGAGGGTGTTAGAATATTGAAATATTAAATTACATCTTTATCTAATAATTTAAATTTTTAGAATAGTTGACAATATATCCAGAAAAAATCACAAAAAATTATAAAGAAGAAGTTGTTTGTAATGGATTAAATGGGCAAATTTGGGTTATGCAAGCCAGAGAATTTGATCTGAGCCATCTTCTTTTTCCTTAGTCCCCATCCATGTGGTTGAGCGAAATCCACAAGTGATGGCTACAAGCTGATTTGATGCTTAAGTCAAATATCCAAGTTCAAACTGCCCGTCATGTCTCAACAGATACAACCAAATATACTTGCTACCGCAAATATGTCAATGTTGCCTTCATTGTGCATTTCATCCAGCTTGTTACACCTCTGCACAAGTCTCGGCTTCAAGTTGCAAAACATTCTCGTGAAAAGTGGCAAATTAAGGTTGTCTCTCATTTCAAGAACTTGATTAGAAGATCTTCTTTTGGTCCTTAAGTTTTGTCATCTTGAGAATAAGGTTTCCTGAGAGCATTTTATGTGTAGAGACAAATCTTGAAAGACTTGGGCGGATTAAGCTGTGACATTTCTTGTTTCTCGTCTCTAGTGAGCTCTCTCACATGCAAAAAACTGAACTGTGCAATTGCTGCCTTGAAGATGGTGCTTTTTTTTTTTTTTTTTTTTGAGAGCTAGGGCTTCATCTAAGTTTTGCAGCAGTTTTTCTAGTAAAATATATGGTAAAACAATTTTTTGGGTTGATGAAGGTATGAAACCTTGTAACTGGCTGAGAATGTCTTCAATAAATTTAAAGTGGGTATAGAATGCAAGTATAAAGAAAAATATTGCATAGGTAGATTTGTTTAAAAACTATACACGTACAAAATGAACTAATTTCATGAACAGACGAGGTATTTTATGAATTTAAACATGATTTACAAACTTTGATTAGTGATTGTAATAAAAGGCAGAGAATTACTACTCTCGACAAACTTCTATGTAGCATGGAATTTATGAAAGCAATAGGTTATGTATGAACAAAAATTTGTTACATACAAAAGGTAACATTCCATGTAGATTTTATATAAAATTTTAAAAATAACTATCCTTATGGTAAACTTCTTCATTGATCATAATTGTCCTTTATAGTTCCTAACATTCTTCAAATGATAGTAAATTTTGTAATTCATTGATTAAGTTTGAGGAAGGGAAGAAGGTTGCTGCGGTAGCCACCATCACCGATGGTCCCCTTTACTACCCCACTTAGCCCTACCAAGCCCTCGCAAGGTTACATGACCCAAGCAACGTATTGAGCAGGACACATATGTCAGTCAAACTAAAAAGCCCTTAAAAGGATGATCGGTTCATAGATGGGTAGATTTCAAATTCCATGTGTGAAATCTACCTTATTATAGCCGTTTCCTAGATTTGGAACTAAGAACTAATCTTATTGACCCTAGAATTGACCCTCTAACTAAACTTGTCAGTTTGGGTAGGTTTCAAGGTCTACCCAAGAACCAATTGATTTTTCCCCCTTTTTGGTGGTTTCCACTACAATCTATAGTGCACAATATCTCTGGATGAGAATTGTGGCTCGTACGTTGATAATAAATTAAACATAATGAAGTTATTAGTATACAAGTATAGTTGGCATAGTTAAAACTTCAATTAATATCTTAGATTTGGAAAAACTTAGAAAACTATACAAGCATGATGAAGTTGTAATTATCCCACTATAATCATCAAGTCGTAAGTATGCCACTATAATCATCAAACTTATTCCTTGCACTCTATTTGGGTTGGTTCTCGGCTCTCGATTTCCAATTCACAGTTTAGGAACTAAGTACTAATATTGTTTACCCTAGAACCGACCCTCAAATCCAACCTGCCAACCGAGGCTGGTTTTAGGGTCAACTTGGGGATTGGCGATTTTTTTCTTTTGGGTGGTCTCCACTATAATTTGTAGCTAATAAAAACTTTAGATGAGAACAATGGCTTGCACGCTAATAACAATTTAACGTAATAAAGTTACAAGTATATAAGCATAGTTGGCATACTTAAAACTTCAATTGATATCTCAATTTTACAAAACTACATCGGTATGATGAAGTTACAAGTATTCCACTATAATCATCAGTCTTATTCAATCCACCCCTTGTTAGGTTTAATTACTAGTTTCGAAACTGAGAACCTATCATGTTGACCCTAAAATTGACCCTTGAACTAAACCTATTGACCTAGGTCGTTTTCAAGGTTAACATGGGAACCGGTCAATCTTTATTCTTATTGGTGCCGTTTACTACAATTTTTAGCCAACAGCAATTCTGGATGAGAACTTTGGCTCGCACGCTGATGACAAATTAAACATAATGAAGTTATAAGTTTTTAAAGCATGGTTGGCACAAGTAAAACTTCAATTGATTTCTCAAATATAGAGAAACTATAAGTATGGCACTATAATCATCAGACTATTTCGTCCACCCCTTGTCACGGTCGGTTCCAGTCTTGGAACTAAGAAATGATCCTATTAACCCTAGAATGAACCCTCAAACCGAACTTGCCGACTCAGGCCGATTTCAGGGTCAATCGAAGAAACTATTGATTTTTCTTTTCTTTTTGGTTGGTTCCTCTACAATCTGCAGCAGACGACAACTCTGAATGAGAACTATGGCTCGCACACTGATAACAAATTAAACATGATGAAGTTATAAGTATAGTTGACATACTTAAAACTTCAATTGATATATCAGATTTGGAACTTAGAAAAACTATATAAGCATGATAATGCGTCGGTGCATCTTTTCACTACTTGCTCAAATCTATTCAGCAGAGCATGCACGGCGCAAGGAAGCGGGCGCAAAGCACTCCGGCCGTTCACAAAGCCAGTTCCTTCTCTTTCCGTTACTCTAACGGCTAGCATTAAACCTGCAAAATTCAATGGTCTTTCCTAGCGTTAAACCGTCATTTGTTCCATAATGAAAGGATGGACAAAAAGCACAAGCAAACTGGTTTAGGCAAGCTGGTTCGGGTGAAGCAAATGATTTAACTGGTTCTAGAATAATCCAAGGCTCTTCCTTTGCTTGCCTTGTCTGAAAGCTACTATTTGGGTACATTGTTCACGAACTAAAAGGCAAATCCTATTGTGGCCTGAACTAGGGGGCATCAGGCATATCAAAGCTGTGCCAGGTTCGTCAAATGTAAATTATGGACAAATGCCTGGCGTCAATCGTCAGTTTCTCCGTTCTTTGTGCTTATTTCTTTATGCTGGCCAAGAGAATACAGATCCAGGAAGGAGCACAGATTAGGAGGACAAAATACCACATTAAAAAGAGTTGAAATCGCTCTCTGCTCCTTGCTCTCAAATTGGTTCTCTAGTATTTACTACAAGGGTTACTTCTGTGGGAATTGCTATCCAACAGGTTCACGTTCGTCCTGCCATTGGGACCTACCGGGTCTTAAGGTGAATACTCTCCGAATTCAGTGGGCATTGACTCCCAATAAAGACTCGGTTTCCAGTCAGCCTCTTTGAGAACTCTCAGTATTTCCTCCACCACGATCTCACTTCCCTCTGGGGAGAAATGGATGCCGTCCCTGCATAAAAAGGATCAGAGAGCATAGCTTTTAGCCAAAAGCGAACTGAGATACCATGCCCAAATCCAGTTTATCTATTATTAGGATCAAACATGTCTCGTCCATTTTGGTGCTCACAACTGATTGAGGGAAAACTGAAAGTGAGCTGATTTCAGGCTCCGTTACTTGCTTGCACTGGGGACATCGTTTGATCATGCACGTCAAGTTAGGAGGTTGTAACAAAGTCTAATGAATAGGTCTTGTTTGAAATGTGGTGGAATCTGAACAAGGGGTGTTCTCAACACAACATTAACTAGTTGCAGCTAAACAATCCTTGGACATAATCAGATGAATTATTTGAGAAGCAAATCATACTAGTGATAGCTCTGATATGAAGAGCTTCCGTTACCTAAAGAAATTAAACACTGCCTCACAAACTAAATTTGTAGTGGTTGGTTTCTGCAATGCAAAACCATTGCTATTCTATGATCCCATCAATTGCTGAGAAAGGGGTGTTATCAGTTAAGAGCACTGACACAGCTTTAGAGCCTTTCTTTAGAACAAGTTTAGATTAATTTTAGAATGGTATTGAGCTTTTTATTTGATATGCATATACAGAAGTTTGAACTGGAATGGTTGAGGTAACCCTGTTTATTCTACTTTTTCTGCATCTCTCAATCCTTTTCATGTGTTTCTAAGCAAACTTACGTAAAGCATGCCGTAGCCCAATCATCCCTCTTCTGTATTGCAGTCCACAGATCAACAGCCTTGATGTTCATCTCCCTGCACAGCTTTAAACAGGCCTCCGAGTATTCTCGACACAAGTCATTTGTTCGCCTTAGTTCTTGAGACTTATCGCTGATCCCAGGTATAAAGTTCTATCAGAATTCAACAGGCAAAACAGAGACTAAAAAAGTATGAGAAATTCAAGATAACACACCTCGAAGATTCACGAATTTTCTCCTCATTGATAGGTGGAGCACTAAGAAAAATAACGCGCGTACAATCCGACAGGCTCTGCTAAGAAAGAATGACAGCTTTAGAATTTGTCTCAAGCAGAGGAAAAGAGAGATTTTCTTTTTGGGATAATAATAATAGGCTCGATGAGTTGTATCTCTTGAGCTCTACAGTTTATTAGTTTACATCACGCATTAGTCTACTCTCTGTGGTAAAAGTAAGCATCAGTGCGCAATGGTGACTATGAGAAACCTCGAAAAGAATGTCGCTATCATAAGTCGCTCGCACCTCTTTGCTTATGATGCACTCTTTCAAATCATTCCCTAATATTGTCATCAGCTGACAATTTAATCATCTATTCTACCTTGAGATATTTGGCAATCTTCCTCATGTTCTCGACATACTCAGGAAGTGGTACATGAGGGCCAAGACCAGATGGCTGAGGCCGCACTGAGTCATTTCCGCCGAAATAAACGATCACCAGGGATGGTTGTGTGGCTGCATCCTAGCATTGAGGTAGTTACAGAAATTTAGCTGCAGATTCTTTATTAATTGACACTAGACCTAAAAAATAAAGAAACCTTGATGATCATGAGATGTGATCTTAAGAACATAAACTAGACATCCTCCACAAACAATTGCTGCTAAAGCTTTTCAGCATGCAGCCCCATCTGTATACAATGCTGATGAGCAAACGATGTATCTACAAGCAAAATGCCGAAAATGTATAATTTCAAGAAGGGCAGAAAATATTAAAAGCCCAAAGATTTGAGTGATACCTTTGGAAACACTTTTTCCAGGACTTCAAGAGCGAGCCTCGAGTTCCATCCAGAGTACCCCCTCAAGATTATGTCTGCCTGCAGAATTCACAGCTTCTCTAGTATTCCAGACAACCAAATGAAATAAGGATTGAAACTTGAATTCCAAACTGGAAAATTTTCACCATTGCTTCAGTTCTTTGATATCTTCTGTTAGGTTTTCAGTTAGTATGTTCATCAGTACAGTTCGCTTTTGATTCAAGACAATTTTCTGAGTCTATCTACAAGCATTCATAGCTGGTTTCTTTTTTTACCCACCTTGTGTTTGGCAAATTAACAATTTCTTTTTGAGCAGCATTTTAACAAACATTTAGGGATCTATCTCAACAATGAGGGTCATGAATGGCAGCTTTTCAACTCCAGAGTACAAAAATTCACCCATATTGACCAACAAGGTCCCATCACCAACATGCAATTGGATGTGGTAGCAAAGGATCACGACCTTCATGTTCCCACATCAATTGGGTCCAAAGTTTGAAACTTTTAGGACCAACATTCATGCCATCTTCAGACTAAAAAAAGGTTCATTCGTTTGAATGAAAAAAAATAATAATAATAGAAACAGGGTTATATCGTAAAAATTCTTTTTTTATTTCGCGTTGCATGAGCGACAATTATTCATCGAAAATTTGTGAAACCTCGGCAGAGCTCCCCCGACAGTTCTTTCCACCGCGATTCCATCATCCACGGAGCATGTCCGTGTAACCTTTTCTTTTCTTGATCTTCCAATGTTGCTAAACGCAACCTCCAAGAATGGAAAGAAGAACGAAAAAACAAAACAAGGAAAAGCATAAAAATGAAAAGATGTGGCATGATTTGATCAGTCGCAAAACCAACATAAGATTGATGCACATTTCACCCCCCGGGGCGTGCGCGGGTCCCGCCGCCACCGCCGCAGTGGGATCGATTCGCCCGTACTGAGGTAAGAAAGAAAGAAAGAAACTGCGGGAGGGAGGGAGCTTGTAGTGACCCACGTAGACAGGACATGGAGAACTCCGCAGGAATCCTCTTCCAGCAGGATGGGAGTTGCGATAACGTCGTAACTTTTTCCCTCGACCCATAAAAGAAAATCCCAGAAAAGACCGACCCCAGACCAGACCCATCATGAATGTCTTCCTTCGTCCTCCTTTCGGATAGAAAAAGAGAAAAAGAAAAAAAGAAAGCAAGAACAGTGGAAATGGATACTGGACGAGGAGGACGAGGAGGAAGGGAGGAAGAAGCATACCTCGCGGGCGTACAGGTCGGCCAGGGAAGCGCCCCATCCTCCGTCGCCGAAGCTGAACTGGACTATCGACGAGCCGAACAGCACGAACTGCGGTCTCCCCGGTCCGACCATCTCTCTCTGTTTCTCTCTCGTTCTCTGCTCTGCACTGCTCTGCTCTGGTTTCGAGAATGACAGAAAACATGCTTTGTGAGCACGCCACCTTGGCAGTCTTAAATAAATTGTTTTTTTTTTCCGTTTGGTATGTATTAAAAAAAAAATTTGGTCCACACACGACAGGACTTTATTAGTACGGTACGCATTCATTTAATAAATGAGATATGGAAAATTAGCCTTTCGATACGATAAAGATATCAACTTTTTATAGGACAGAGATATCACGAGATGGGTCTTTTTTTCTTCATAATATACTCTTTTGACGTGGAAGAATAACTTTACATGTGTTTTCGCGTCGTGACATGTTAAAAATGAGTTTAATTTATCAACTCTGGTAGGCATGAAACGTACTGATCTACACAGGGAAGCAACGCGCTTAACTGCATGTCATTAAATCGTGTTCTAAATTAATTGATTCACCATATTAGGCCCCCCACTATTCTTACCATTAACATTAAGAAAAGTAGAGAGGAGGAAAGTGGTGATAAAAGGATGGAATATAGACATCAATATGCAGCGACCACTCGTTGATAAGCACTTTTAAAAATGCATTTCCAAAATTTCTTTTATAATAAAAAAGTAGGTGCGTAAAGAACGGTTCATTGAAGTTTCTTTAAAGATTCTTTCTCCAAGCCCCCCGAACTTTGGCACTGTTGTATTATAATCTCTCAAATTTTGCAAAATTATGGATTATGCACCGAAGCTTTCACATTATTGCATATAAAGACCCGAATTTTTAAAAGTTATGGTTTGCCCCCTTCCACTCTAACCTTTGTCGTAGTTTTTTGTTTCTCCTTTTGCGTAGTAATTTAGTGTAAACAAAAAATGGAGTTACTTGTTTTCTTTATCGAAATTTCCTCTATTACATGTTTTATGAGATCATGAAGAGAGAAAAGATGCATGGTTGATGAGGCTTAGGAAATTTAGAAAAGCTTATTTCGGTCAAAGAAAACGAGTTAGTATATCTTCACTAAATATATGTATAATGGACAAACATATAATCAACTAATGTAATGCATTGACTCCTAGACTACTTAGATAAACTAATGCACTCTATTGAAAAACCAAGGGAAATTTGTCCAAAATATTCTAAATCCATTATACAACGACTAATTCAGTTCTAAAATTTTTAATTTGACTAATTTAGTTCTAAATCTTTTAACAATTCAACAATATAGTTGTTTCGGTTAATTTTAACCAAAAACCGTTAACGTGAATCGTTGACATCTAAATTTTGGCGGTCAGTTTAGTCATTTATTGTATTAAAAATTAGGGATTACTTTTATCCTAAAAAAATATTAATTGCATAGCATATAGTTTTAAGTGCATCTATTTTTAATTTGCATTAGGCCGGTGACAATGGGTTCGAGTTGATGGTTAAAAACTTTAATTTGATGAGTTGGACTAAGCCCATGAAGCGAACAAGTTGGCCCAAGCCCGTTTCTTTTAATGATCGAAAATTATCTTGTGAAAAATAGGAATTTGAAATCTTCCGGGATATGATGAAGTTTTTTGGATAAGGCAGATGTGACAAAGAATATTGCGATTTATCTTTGCAAGATTTGGATTTGGAGAAAAATTCTATCATAATCTTGAATCCTTATCAATATGGGATAAAGTTGGTAAAAAATATTGCGGATGTTGATTCGAAGAAGAAATTAAAATCCTAGTCCTTCGCCTATAAAAGGGGGCTGCGTATGTTTTATGAAGGGGTTTTTCTCGTGTTCTAGGTCAAAAATTGAACAAAAGGAACAGAAAAAGCTTTTCTTGCTTTTGGGGGGTTTTCTTCTTTGAAGAAAGGAACACAAAAGGAAAGAGGAAAAGTCTGCTAAAGGAAAAGGCCGGTGGAAAAGTCAAAAAGTAAAAGTAGAACAAGGAGAAGTGACGTGAGGGACGTGAGGTAAGAGGGAAGAAAAGAAAAAGAAAAAAAAAGAGGAAAACAGAAACACTATTCTTCTTCTTGGCCGGGCCCTCCGCTCAGCGCTCCTTTCCACCAAAAAAGTAAAAGCAGAACAAGGAGAAGTGACGTGAGGGACGTGAGGTGAGAGGGAAGAAAAGAAAAAGAAAAAAAAGAAGAAGAGGAAAACAGAAGCACTGTTCTTCTTCTTGGCCGGGTCCTCCGCTCAGCGCTCCGACTTTGCTGCTTCTACCTGACCCGCGACCAACCAACCCGCATTGGCCCGCGACGCCGCCTTTGGTCTGGCCTTGCCCACTTGCTTGTCTGCGCGTCCACTGTCGCCACTATTGCCTCCGCCTTTGACGCCAACAGCTGCAACCTAGTGCTCAACGTCTGCCTCACTCGTTGTGTCTCCATCCACCGCCTCTGCTCGACACCCATAGATCCTGAGCTGACTGTTGCACATTTGCCTCGCCGCTTCGCCCACGACTTGCTCGTTGTCACCGCCTTGCAGCAGCCGCGCTGCCAGCCCTCGCGAGTCAGCCGCTAAGTTCCCCTGCCGCTGAGTTGCCTTCCGTCCGTGATCGCCTAGCGTAGATCCCGTGTTCGCCGAGCCACTCGCCACTCCACGAAGACTTCGGTAGCCTAAAGCTCTGCCGCTTGCCCCCAACGACGTTGGGCTCCCCTAAGGACAGCAAGTCGCGATCTGAACACTGGAACTCCTCCACCAACGGTAGTTGCTGATCTACTGCTGCTGGTCCATGCTTGAGCCTCCTTGCCGAAGCTCCGACGACCAACCCCCCACTCCAAATGGCGACCCATCACCCCCGATGAACTACCATCACAGCCACCATTCTTAATCGCGTCGAGCCTCCATTGTTGGTCCATTCTACCGATCTAGTGATAAGATTTTTGAAAAAATTCAATTTAGGTAGAGATTTACTTTATTTTTAGGTAAATTTATTTTATTAGGTAGATTTATTTTATCTTATTTATTTTTTGATATTTTGTCTCATTGTTTGAAATATTTCCCAATACATGATTGAAATTCCATGATGTAGCATCCAATTTGCAACCGCACGAATTTTTATTCTATCTATAAGGCTTTAGATGGAATAATTATTTACGTGAGAGTAAAATTGATATCTTGATCTTTAAGGCTTAAGATCAATTTATTGATTTTATTAGCGAAATAGTCAAGTTTGAATTTCAATTCGAATGGTGGATAGCATTTTTGATAACTATGGATGGTTTGATGTTTATCTTTTAATTGTTCTATTTATCCCGAAAATACAAAAAAAAATTGCATTTGTATCCCATGTAGATTATGATTGATTGCATGATAGGTTAGTTAGTCATTTTTTTTTTAAATGCGTGTTTAGATGATATCTAGGTTAGATGATATCTTTGAATTAAATTGCATATCTAGGATAGGAAATTTACCTATTTCGAATTTAAAAAAAAATAAAAATCCAAAAAAATGCATTCATTTAGGATGTTAGTTTTTTTAAAATTTGAATTGCATGTTTAATTATTTGGAAATTTTAATTTTGAATTTTATAAATAAAAAAACACAAAAAAATCCTCATGCATATATCATGTAGAATTAGGGCATTTCTTTGTATGTCATGGCATATTAGGATAAAATTGCATGTTTCATTTTAAGTTTAGATTGATTTTCTAGATAGAATGCATCCTAGGTTAGAGATTACTAGGTTAAGATAACATCTTAGTTTAAATTAGGATTTAAGCTGGATAAAATCTTAATCTAGATAGATAATTTTTGCATTTTTCTTAATTTTGAATTTCATGAAAAATACAAAAAAAAAAAATTGTCTTAGAATAAATTCATTTCATTCTCTAGATTATATTGCATTTTTTAGGATAATAAAAGATCATGTGCACGTCATATAGAATTAGGTTTATGAAATACACGTCATTTAGTAATTACTAGATTCATTTAATTAGAACTTCCTTATCATCAGAGTTAGGTCATTTGATTAATTTAGATTGCACATTTAATCATTTCATTTCTTTGGAAATTATTTTACTCATGTCATATAGTTTAAGTCATATTTTTATGCCATATCATTTCATGTTAGATTAGTAACATTGCATTGCATATAGATTAGATTTTCATTAAATAAGTGAAAACAAAAAAAGAAATTGCTTGTTAATTAGAAATCATATCTAGGATTATCGATATGAATTCTGATTTAATATTGCAGATGCTTTCGTTGCTATGAGGTAAGTCTTGCAATTTATTCATTGCTTTTCTTGGATGTTAAATTGATGGTTTGCGTACCCGTATAATAACCTCACATTTTAGGGAAGTGAATTAAAATCAATTCAAGCTGCCTACCAAACATTTTTTCTCAAAATAAAATAAAAATGTATTGAAAGGGCGTTAGACAAATCTAGCATAACCAAATCCCCGAATTCATAAATCTCTAGTTTGTAGAAGTAAAGTAAATCTCCAATTAATTTACTTGGGTTTCTAATCGACTCACCAAAAATAGGTTAGTGGCAACTCCTAATTGAAAAATCAATTGCATGTTAAGAACTTGAACCTAAATCGCGAATTGGTGTGGGCTTGGAAAAGCCCGAGTTAAGTATAGGCTTAACAATCCATTAACCAAACCCTAGGTGGTTCACCCGAAAATTTGGTCACGACAGCTTGGCGACTCCGGTGGGGACTTGAGTTAAAACTCTTAGTGGATTTAAGTTGATTTTCTCTTCTATTTTTGAAAAAATATTTTTGTTTGGCAGCAAGAATCCCAAGTATGTCCCTAATGTTTAAGATGTTAAATGTTCTTGCAGATGGGAGGTGATTGCTAACCTTTGTCTTTCAGGTCGGAATTAAGGATGAATGTTTTGAATTCAAACTATTGAAATGTTGTTTGATATAAAATGTTGTGCATGCTTTGCATTTGCACTACACTTTTGCACATACAACCTGCTACCGAACCTGGGCCGCACTAGGATATTTAAAATGGTATTGAGTTGGATACGACTTTGACCACGAAGCCGCGTAGTAGAGATTGCCCAACTCAATCCCGAAAGTTTCTTTATTGGTGTCAAGAATGTTTACCTCTGTCCATGAGACTGCGTCGCATTGGGGTATCATTCTTGACTGAGCCGGAGTTAAGAGGACTTGACTTAGTACGCAAGGCTACAACTAGTCATCCTACCCTTGAAGCTCCACTTTACTAAGCCTGTCTAGAGTAGAAATCGAGCCTCACATTTCATGTGCATATCTATGTGATTGTCGTCGATTTTTTTTAGTGAAGTAAGTCTTCTATCCCTATACTATGCAATTTATTTTGTCGTGTTTTTGATCGGTCAATGACAATTTAGGTCAATCATTGATTTAACTCATTTGTCAATCAGAAATGAAATGAGAAAATTGTCATGTAATGAATCATTTGGAAAATAACAAAAAAACTTTGGAATTTTGTTTTCAATTCCTTTCTTTTTTGTTTTTATTAGGAAATTTCAAATTTTGGCTTTCCCTAATTCATATTTAGGAAATTTCATCATTACTAGGACATCACATGTCTTTATTTTCCTAGCTCTTTTTTAGGAAATTCCCTTCATGTGTGGACTTTTCATGTCAAAAAAAAAAATGATGAAAAAATCGATTAGATCATTGTCATGGATTAACTCTCTATTTACACATCATGCTTACATGTTCCTGTTCATTTGAATTAGATGATGTGGAAGAGCCAAGCAAAGTGTTTTACATTTCCGTGCTTGACAAAATTTTCATTATTGCACATTAATAAGAAAATGAGGGGCAAGTAAAAGAGAACCATCGTTCTCTGGTGGAAGAGGTATGTCTCGTCCTTGAACATAATTAATTTTGGAAAATAACACTCTGTTCTTTTCCTTACAAATGACAAATTGGGGACATGACAAAATTTTGGTAGTGACACGATTAAGACAAAATCTCCACCCAAACCAAAATGGATATTCCATGTGCAATTTGAATTTACTTTGATGTTGCATAGTATTTTATTCATGCACATTCTCTTGTGCAGGGGCAAAAGCGGATTTTCAATCTTGATTGACAGGGACAATTCAAGGACATTTATTACTGAGGCAATCCCTTCGTGGGGCAATCCCTTGAATTAAGACTTAAAACCATGTTTTTAGTATGGTAAATTGTTTGTTTGAAGTCACAAAAGCTTTTCATGCTTAAAGATGCTGGACTCTTTTGAAATGAAAATTTCCATAGTGATTTTACCTATTTAATTCACCAATTTTATGTGGAGATTTGTCAAGATAAAATAATTCATTGGAGTGATCAAATGCTTCATAATGATGAATGAGACATGTCAGGATGATGAAAGGCAAGCTTTATTCTATACACAAGTCCCTTATACACTTGTGAGATGAGCGTAAAAGGTTTTATATCTACAAGGTAAATAGTTCTCTCGCAAAAGATACAATAACCGAAATGATGAGAGGCAATTCATTTCTCTATCCCAAACACTATAAGTGATCCATTCCTTAACTTCTTTGAACCCCATACACTTGTGGAAATTCTTTCAAATTACCCCTGTAAAAAACTACCCCACATAGAGCAAATCAGAGGTAAGGTGGCATCATGAGGTGAGGAAAATGAAAATAAATTTTCTTGCTTTCACTTACATCAATCTTCAAGTCGTGCTATTACATTGAATTCATGTCCTAATTTAAGTACCTTAGGATGACGAAGAACATTTCTTTCTTTATTTTACATACTTATATCCTTTGCATAGTTCACTTGAGCCTGCAATTTCATTTTTTTAAACTCATTTGGTGATCATCCCCCACACTGGGGCGAGGCAAAAAGCAATTGTTTAAATAGTATGGTCTGGAGTGCTGATAGAAGACGAAGACTTCCCAAAGGTCCAAATGTTAAAGGCACCATATGGTCATTCAAAATTGAATCAAGGGGCATGAAAAAACAATGTGCATGGTAAAAGCAAAGCCAATGCCCATGAAAAAAGAAGTAAAGAAAAAATGAATAAGAACTAGAGATATGAAAAAGCGATATGCCTGGTAAAAGCAAGGCCGGTGCCCGTAGATGAAAAAGAGAGTCAAGATAGATGGCTATCAATTGCAGAAATTGAATCTCAATGGAGTGGTACTCAAAGAGTCAAGATCAATAGTGCATTTATAATGACAATCCTTGGTGAGGAAGAAGACTGATGGCAATGTCAAGATGTTCATCAACTCACACCCCTAAATACATTTTAAGCCTAACAATCCTTTCATTTCTCACAAATGAACCAAGCCTGCGTTACGTCCCTTGCAAAGTCTTTTCTGATTAGGGCACTTGAATTAACGTAGAGATTCACATGTTGATAAGCATTGCTCGAAGAAGTGTGAGCAAAATTATTTATTTCTCATTTTGCAGGGTTCTTGACTTGTAAACCCGAAGATGATTACAAAATTGTTCTTTCAATTGCCTTGACTCGAAGAGTCCATTTGTTAAGCCTTTGACCAAGCCTACATTACGGTCCCTATTAAAGACTTCTCAGATTAGTAAGGTCATACTGTTTGCAAGAATACTTGGACAATTGTCGATATGATGATGGTGAGATGGAGTGATTCTCCTAAAATAGCCCTTTTGAATAAGAGTGAGTGAAAGTCATTTCTAACTGAAAGTCTCTCATTTAGTATTCTTAAGAAATCCATGCCATTGTCTTGAACGACAATTCTCCCCTGTAGAGATTTGGGTGATGCAAATATGGTAAAGTCATCATGCATAAACCTTGATTGAACTTATGAAAACCCTACTGAACTTTGAAATGTGCATTCTAGAGTAGCTTAAATTGTCTACGTCTTTAATGAATGCATATAAGTTTTTGCTCTAATCATGTCTGACATGTAATATTTCCTTGAAGATCGAGTAATACTGGACATTCAAGTTGCTCCTTGAAGCCTTGAGATTCGACGTGCTTTCCTAGCCCAAAGCCTTTTTCACTGACCTAGCATGCTTTCGTAGCCCGGAGTCCCTTTCATTGACTCGGCGTGCTTTTGTAGTGCGATGTCCCTTTTAATTGACCTAGTGTGCTTTTGTAACCCGGAGTTCTTGACCTGGCGTGCTTTCATAGCCAAGTGTCCCATTTCATTGACTCGGCGTACTTCCGTAACCTGATGTCCCTTTTAATAGATCCGGCGTGCTTCCATAGCCCGAAGTTTTTGACTTGGCGTGCTTTTGTAGCTTAGAGTCCCTCTTTATATACCCGGCATACTTTCGTAGCCCGGTGTCCATTTATATTGACTTGGCGTGTTTTCGTAGCCTAGAATCCCTTTTATCGAACCGGTGTGCTTCTGTAGCCCGGATTTCTTTTATCGACCTGGCATGCTTTCATAGCCTAGAGTCCCAAAATCATGACATCTCAGTTTGGACCCGAATGTCTTGATTATTTTCGTCTAAACATTTTACTTTGTATGTGAATGTTTTTTCGATCTTTCTTGTTATACCTTTATTTGGATCTAGGTATTTCGAGTTCAAAAATTTTGACATCTTAGTCTAGACTCGGATGTCTTAATTATTTCCGTCTAAACATTTCACTTTGGATGTGAATGTTTCTTCGACTTGTCTTGTTATACCTTAGTTTGGATGTAGGTATTTCAAACTTCAAAAATCATGACATCTCAGTCTAGACCCGGATGTCTTGATTATTTTCGTCTAAACATTTCACTTTGGATGTGAATGTTTTTTCAATCTTTCTCGTTATACCTTAGTCTGGATCTAGGTATTTCAAGTTCAAAAATTTTGACATCTTAGTTTGGACCCGGATGTCTTAATTATTTTCGTCTAAACATTTCACTTTAGATGTGAATGTTTTTTCGACTTGTCTCATTATACCTTAGTCTGGATCTAGGTATTTCAAGCTTCAAAAATCATGATATCTTAGTCTGGACCTGGATATCTTGATTGTTTTCGTTTAAACATTTTACTTTGGATGTTAATGTTTTTTCAATCTTTCTCGTTATACCTTAGTCCGGATCTAGATATTTCGAGTTTAAAAATTTTGACATCTCAGTCTGGACCGGATGTCTTAATTATTTTTGTTTAAACATTTCACATTGGATGTAAATTTTTTCAACCTGTCTCGTTATACCTTAGTTTGAATTTAGGTATTTCGAGTTTCAAAAATCATGACATCTCAGTCTAAACTCGGATGTCTTGATTATTTTCATCTAAACATTTCACTTTAGATGTGAATATTTTTTCAATCTTTCTCGTTATACCTTAGTCTGGATCTAGATATTTCGAGTTTAAAAATTTTGACATCTCGGTCTGGACCCGAATGTCTTAATTATTTTCGTCTAAACATTTCACTTTGGATGTGAATGTTTTTTCGAATTATCTCGTTATACCTTAGTCTAGATCTAGGTATTTCGAGCTTAAAAAATCATGACATCTTAGTCTGGATCTGGATGTCTTGATTATTTTCGTTTAAACATTTCACTTTGGATGTTAATGTTTTTTCAATCTTTCTCGTTATACTTTAATCTGGATCTAGGTATTTCAAGTTCAAAAATCTTGACATCTTAGTCTAGACCCGAATATCTTGATTATTTTCATTTAAACATTTCACTTTGGATGTGAATGTTTTTTCGACCTGTCTCATTATACCGTACTCTAGATCTAGGTATTTCAAGCTTCAAAAATCATGACATCTCAGTTTGGAACTCGGATGTCTTGATTATTTTCGTTTAAACATTTCACTTTGGATGTGAATGGTTTTTCATTCTTTCTCGCTATACCTTAGTTTGGATCTAGGTATTTCGAGTTTAAAAATTTTAACATCTTAGTCTAGACCCAAATGTCTTAATTATTTTCGTCTAAGCATTTCACTTTGGATGTGAATGTTTGTTCAATCTTTCTCGTTATAACTTAATCTGGATCTAGGTATTTCGAGCTTCAAAAACATCATGACATCTAGTCTAGACCTAGATGTCTTGATTATTTTTATTTAAACATTTCACTCTGGATGTGAATGTTTTTTTTAATCTTTCTCGTGATACCTTAGTTTGGATATAGGTACTTCGAGTTTTTTAAAAAAATCTTGACATCTCAGTTTAGATCTGGATGTCTCTATTCTTTTCAATGAACATTTCACTTTCTTTGGATATGAATGTTCTTCTTAGTCTCGATGTCTCAATTTATTACCTGTTAGACTCTTCAAGAAACCATAGTGAAAACTAGGTACTTGTGGAATAAACGGGGATTTATCATGTACCTCAAGATGCTCTACTGCACTTATTGGTAAATAACTATAGGTACGTTTTTTCCTTTCGCATCATGCATTTGCATTAGCATTTCCATGCATCATATAAATTGCATTTTAAAATGAGATTCATTTTCCGACAAAAATCATTCAATGCATGCGCAAAGTCAAAATTTAGGTCTCAATTTGTCTTTAAAGGCAACCTCTACGAGCTCACCTTCAAAGAGGAGCAGCTGTTGACACCTAAATTTTGGCGGCCAATTTAGTCATTTATCGCATTAAAAATTAGGGATTAATTTTATTCCTAAAAAAAATATTAATTGCATAGCATATAGTTTTATGTGCATTTATTTTTAATTTGCATTGGGCCGGTAATGGATGGGTTCGAGTTGATGGTTCATAACTTTAATTTGATGAGTTGGACTAAGCTCATGAAGCGAACAAATTGGCCTGAGCCCGTTTCTTTTAATGATAAAAAATTATCCCGTAAAAAATAGGAATTTGAAATCTTCCAGGATATGATGAAGTTTTTTGGATAGGGCAGATGTGACAAAAAATATTGCGATTTATCTTTGCAAGATTTGGATTTAGAGTAAAATTCTATCATAATCTTGAATCCTTATCAATATGGGATAAAGTTGGTAAAAAATATTGCGGATGTTGATTTGAAGAAGAAATTAAAATCCTAATCCTTCGCCTATAAAAGGGGGGTGCGTATGTTTTATGAAGGGGCTTTTTCTCGTGTTCTAGGTCAAAAATTGAACAAAAGGAAGAGAAAAAACTTTTCTTGCTTTTGGGGGGTTTTCTTCTTCGAAGAAGGGAACACAAAAGGAAAGAGGAAAAGTCTGCTAAAGGAAAAAGCTAGTGGAAAAGTCAAAAAAGTAAAAGCGGAACAAGGAGAAGTGACGTGAGGGACATGAGGTGAGAGGGAAGAAAAGAAAAAGAAAAAGAAAGAGGAAAACAGAAGCATTGTTCTTCTTCTTGGCCGGGTCCTCCGCTCAGCGCTTCGACTTTGCTGCTTTTGCCCGACCCGCGACCAACCAACCCGCACCGGTCCGTGACACCGCCTCTGGTCCGACCCTGCCCACTTGCTCGTCCGCACGTCCACCGTCGCCGTTGCTGCCTCCGCTTTTGACGCCAGCAACCACGACCTAATGCTCGATGTCTGCCTCGCTCGTCGCATCTCCACCCACCACCTTTGCTCAACACCCGCAGATCTCGAGTCGGCTATTGCACATCTACCTCGCCACTCGCCCGCGACTTGCTCATTGTCACCGCGTCGCAGCAGTTGCGCCGCCAGCCCGCGCAAGTCAGCCACCGAGCTCCCTACCGTTGAGCTGCCTTCCGTCCGTGATCACCCAGCGCAGATCCCATGTTCACCGAGCCACTCGCCGCACCACTGAGACTCCGGTAGCCTGAAGCTCTACTGCTTGCCCCCAGCAACGCCGGGCTCCCCTGAGGACAGCAGGTCGCGATCTGAACGCCGGCCCTCCTGCACCAACAGCGGTTGCTGATCTGCTGCTGTTGGTCCATGCTTGAGCCTCCTCACCGGAGCTTTGATGACCAACCCCCCACTCCAAACGATGACCCATCACCCTCGATGAACTACCATCACAACCACCATTCTTAGTCGCGCCGAGCCTCCATCGTTGGTTCGTTCTACCAATCTAGTGATTAGATTTTTGAAAAAATTCAATTTAGGTAGAGATTTACTTTATTTTTAGGTAAATTTATTTTATTAGGTAGATTTATTTTATCTTATTTAGTTTTTGATATTTTGTCTCATTGTTTGAAATATTTCCCAATGCATGATTGAAATTCCATGATGTAGCATCCAATTTGCAACCACATGAATTTTTATTCTATCTATAAGGCTTTAGATGGAATAATTATTCACGTGGGAGTAAAATTAATATCTTGATCTTTAAGGCTTAAGATCAATTTATCGATTTTATTAGCGAAATAATCAAGTTTGAATTTCAATTCAAATGGTGGATAGCATTTTTGATCACTATGGATGGTTTGATATTTATCTTTTAATTGTTCTATTTATCCCGAAAATACCAAAAAAAAAAAAAATGCATTTGTATCCCATGTAGATTAGGATTGATTGCATGATAGTTTAGTTAGTCATTTTTTTTAAATGCGTGTTTAGATGATATCTAGGTTATATGATATCTTTGAATTAAATTGCATATCTAGGATAGGAAATTTACCTATTTCAAATTTTTTAAAAAAATAAAAATCCAAAAAAATGCATTCATTTAGGATGTTAGTTTTTTTAAAATTTGAATTGCATGTTTAATTATTTGGAAATTTTAATTTCGAATTTTATAAATAAAAAAACACAAAAAAATCCTCATGCATATATCATGTAGAATTAGGGCATTTCTTTGTACGTCATGGCATACTAGGATAAAATTGCATGTTTCATTTTAAGTTTAGATTGATTTTCTAGATAGATTGCATCCTAGGTTAGAGATTACTAGGTTAAGATAACATCTTAGTTTAAATTAGGATTTAGTCTGACTTGATCCTTAATATAAGCTGGATAAAATCTCAATCTAGATAGATAATTTTTGCATTTTTCTTAATTTTGAATTTCATGAAAAATACAAAAAAAAAATTGTTTTAGAATAAATTCATTTCATTCTCTAGAATATATTGCATTTTTTAGGATAATAAAAGATCATGTGCATGTCATATAGAATTAGGTTCATGAAATACACGTCATTTAGTAATTACTAGATTCATTTAATTAGAACTTCCTTATCATCAGAGTTAGGTCATTTGATTAATTTAGATTGCACATTTAATCATTTCATTTCTTTGGAAATTATTTTACTCATGTCATATAGTTTGAGTCATATTTTTATGCCATATCATTTCATGTTAGATTAGTAATATTGCATTGCATATAGATTAGATTTTCATTAAATAAGTGAAAAAAAAAAAAGAAATTGCGTGTTAATTAGAAATCATATCTTGGACTGTCGATGTGAATTCTAATTTAACATTGCAGATGCTTTCGTTGCTATGAGGTAAGTCTTACAATTTATTCATTGCTTTTCTTGGATATTAAATTGATGGTTTGCACACCTACATGATAACCTCACATGTTAGAGAAGTGAATTAAAATCAATTCAAGCTGCATGTCAAACATTTTTTCTCAAAATAAAATAGAAATGTACCAAAAGGGCGTTAGAGAAATCTAGCGTAATCAAGTCCCCGAATTCATAAATCTCTGGTTCATAGAAGTAAAGTAAATCTCCCTTTACTTTACTTGGGTTTCTAATTGACCCACCAAAAATAGATTAGTGGCGATTCCTAAAAAAATCAATTGCATGTTAAGAACTTGAACCTAAATCGTGAATTGGTGTAGGCTTGGGAGAGCCTGAGTTGTGTCTCGGCTTAACAATCCATTAGCCAAACCCTAGGTGATTCACCCGAAAATTTGGTCGCGACATGAATGCTAGCCATCTGACTTGACATAGCCAGCATTTACGTGGATAATTTTCGCAGTTTTTTTTGAATTTTTTAACTTTTTCTTCTTTTATTCTTGTTTCCCTCCTTTGGCCATGGCCTTGGAGAGGGTATCACAACCCTCGCCTATGGTTGGCAACCTTGTCGACCATAGCCAAGGTTGCAAACTGGCAGAGGAAATAGGGAAAAAAGAAAAAGGAAAGAAAAAGAAAAAAAAACATTCAGAAAATTAAAAAAAAAATTGTAAAAATTACCAATGTTAGTATTGATCATGTCGAGTAGGATGGCCAACGTCCATATTAGCAATTTTTGAAAGGACTACATTGAAAAGTTATTTAAAAAGTTTAGGACTAAACTTGTCAAATTGAAAATTTTAAAGTTAAATTGGCTGCTGTACAATATATATGATATGTTTAAGACATTTTGAACAATTATCCTAATATTTTGACCCTCATTTTCTCCATTGATAATCGATTCTCCATCAATCAACATTTAATTGCATTGATGTTGCATTGGCCCGGTAAGTTTCCAACATTTTTTGTTTAATTGATTTCTACACCTTAAATAGTCAGGTTCTTATCACATCAGTACAAGTTTGGGTGTTTTGGTGGCACACTAAGAAGTTTGGGCTATATAGATTAGGATTCTCGATGAATTTGAGTTAGTGTCGTAGTGGACATAGTTTAGATTTTTTTTTTTAATGTTATTTACTTGCTTTTTTCAAACCTTTTTTAGAGGGAAAAATGATTAATCTTGGTGTACCTGAATGTAAAAGTAGAGAGTGCGAAATACGGGCACTATTTTTTTGTTGAGCAGGTCATTGATCAAAAGATGGCCCTAGGAACCATTTATATCTTGAAAATTGAGTGAATATACGTTACAAAATACTTTTTTTGGCTGATGAAGTGTAACCTTGTGGTTATAAATAATGGTTCACTCCCAGTGTTTGGTGGCGACACATATTAGAAATTGCAGCACAAGTGCTAACTGTTATGCATGATATGCAATCAAGTAATAAATCTTTTAATCAATTCATTCAAATCCTAATCTTTTTACCAAAATATGTAATCGAGTCATAAAACTAGGTTCTATTAAGTTGGAGATTCTGATAAACTTTTTAGATTATAAAGTCTTCATTAATTTGTAATGACCACGGATGAATGCCATGCTTTTGATTTCAAATTCATGTCAATTTTGGAAAAATCATCCCTATATCTTAAACTCTATCTCTAAAGAGTAGGAGCCCTAAGTTCAAACATTTCTAGACCTCTTATTTGTCTCGCTTTTATATATTTTCACTCTTTAGTCTGAGGCTAAAATTCAAACTATGTGTGAGGGAGCTACTAGAATATTGATATTAAATTGCGTATTCATCTAATAATTTAAATTTTTAGAACAGTTGACAATATATTCATAAATCCTTACATAAGATAATAAAGAAGAAGTTGTTTTAAAAAAAATTAAATGGGCAAATTTAGGTTGTGCAAGCCAAAGAGTTTGATATGAGCCATCTTCTTTTTCCTCAATCCCCATCCATATGGTTGAGTGAAATCCACAAGTGATGGCTACAAGCTGATTTGATCCTTAACTCTGATATCCTAGGTCAAATCGCTCGTTATGTCTCAACAGACACCACCAAATGTACTTGCTACTGCAAATATGTCCATGTTGCCTTTACTACATATTTCATCCAGCATGTCACACCTCTGCACAAGCCTCGACTTCATTCAAGTTGCAAAACGTTCACGTAAAAAGTGACAAATTAAGGTGCGTTTGATTTATTCCGGGAAATAATTTCTTTTCAAAAATAATATTTTTTTTATTTCTATTTGCAGAAACAATTTATGAGTAAAAGAACACATTTTGTAACTACACAAAATTTCTATTCTAAGAATAGAAAAAAAAAAGAGGAATACGTTTGGTACGACCCACAAATTTTTTTGTAAGATAGAATTTATTTTAATTATTTAATAAATTTTTTAGATTTTTCTTTTTCCTTTCTTCTTCTTCTTGCTTCTCCTCTAGCTGGCAGTGGCGGCTGGCGATTGGCAAACGGGTAGTGGTGGCAGTGGGCGGTAAGGAAGAAGTAAAAAGGAAAAAAAAGAAGAAGAAAGAAAACAACTTATTTCTAAAAATTATTCTCAAGAATAAGAAATTACTTTTTCCTACTTCTTATTTTAATTTCAAATGTATTCTTCAGCCACTTTTCTATTCCGGAAAATAGAAAAATTAACTGATGTTACCAAACGAATTTCTGTTCTTTTTCTATTTTAGGGAGTAAAAGAACAAAAGAACAAAGAAAGAGAAGTATTACCATGCAGGCCCTTTATTAATAGATCTTCTTTTGGTCCTTAGGTTTCTGTCATGTTGAGAATAAGATTTCCCAAGAGCATTTCTCGTGCATAGATAAATCCATAGTTGGAGCTTCGCATTGAAGAGAAGATCGAAGCATGAAAAAATTGCGCCGATTGAGCTGAGACATTTCTTGTTTCTTGTCTCCATCGAACTCTCTCACGTGCAAAACTGAACTGTGCAATTGCTGCCCTGAAGATGGAGCTTTTTTTTTTTTTTTAAAGAGTTGGGGCTTCATCTAAGTTTTGCAGCAGTTTGTCTAGTAAAATATATGGTAAAACAATTTTCTGGGTTGATGAAGGTATGAAACCTTGTAACTGGTTGAGAATGTTTTCAATAATTTTAAAGTGGGTATAGAATGCAAGTATAGAGAAAATTATTGCACATACAATTATAGAAGGCACATCACGGATGGGAATTAAAAATTTATGACAAAAAAGTTACCACTATAAAGGTAGATTTGTTTAAAAACTATACATGAACGTTATGAACTAATTTTATGAACAGACGAGGTATTTTATGAATCCTAACATAATTTACAAACTTTAATTAGTAATTATGATTAAAGACAGAGAATTAGCACTATCGACAAACTTCTATGTAGCATGTAATTTTTTTTTTTTTGGTTGGTATGTAGCATGTAATTTACGAAATGAATAGGTTATCTATGAACAAAAATATGTTATATGCAAAAAGGTAACTTTCCATGTAAATTTTATATCAAGTTTAAAAATTATGTATATATTTATATTTAACTTCTTCATTGGTCATAATTGTCCTTTATACTTCCTATCATTCTTCAAATGATAGTAAATTTTGTAATTCATTTGATTGAGTTTGAGGAAGGGTAGGAGGTGGCCATGGTAGCCGTTATCACTGATGGTCCCTTTTACTACCCGCTTAGTCCTATTAAGCCCTCCCCAAGGTTACACTGCCCAAGCAAGGGTCTCGCGTGGCCAAATTTTGCCTTAGTTGAGGTAAAGAGATGGGGCACATATTTTCAGTCAAACTAAAAACGTCTTAAAAGGATGGTCGGTTCTAAGGTGGTCGATTTCGGATCTAGATTTCAGATCTGGAATTTGAAATCTACCCTATCAATGCCATTTCCTAGATTTGGAACAAAAAATCAGGGCTGTTGACCCCCACCCCTCAAATCAAATCTACTAGCTCAGGCATGTTTCAAGGTCTACCTAAGAACTAACCAATTTTTTTTTCTTCTTTTCGTTGGTTTCCACTACAATCTATAGTTGACAATAACTCTGGATGAGAACTATGGCTTTTACATTGATAATAAATTAAACATAATGAAGTTATAAGTGTAGTTGGCATATTTAAAACTTCAATTTGACGTCTCAGATTTAGAAAAATTTAGAAAAAACTACACTAGTATGATGAAGTTATAAGTATGCCACAATAATCATCAAAGTTAGTCCATTCACTTCTGATAGGGCTAGTTCCTAGTTCCCGAATTTGGAACTTAGAACCGATCCTAGTGACCCTAGAACCAACCTTCGAATCTAACCTATCGGCCCAAGCCGATTTCAAGGTCAACTTAGGAATTGAGAATTTTTGTCTTTTAGGTGGTTTCTACTACTATTTGTAGTTGACAAAAAATTTAGATGAGATCTATGGCTCGCATGCTGATAACAAATTAAACATTATAAAGTTACAAGTATATAAGTATGGTTGGCATTCTTAAGACTTCAAGTGATATCACAATTTTAGAAAAACTAACTATGTTGAAGTTATAAGTATATTAATATAATCATCAAACTTATTCAATCCACCCCTTGTGAGGGTCGGTTCCCATCTTTAGAACTAAAAACCTATTTTGTTGACCCTAAAATCGACACTCAACCAAACCTGTCAGCCCAAGTCCTTTTCAGAGTTAACTTGGGAAATGGTCGATCTTTTCTTGTTTTTAGTGGTTTTCACTACAATTTGCAGCAAACAACAACACTGGATGAGAACTTTGGGCCGCAGATTGATAACAATTTAGACATAATGAACTTATAAGTTTTTTAAGTATTGTTGGTATACGTAAAACTTCAATTGACATCTCAGATCTAGAAAAAAACTATATAAGTATGATGAAGTTATAAATATGTCACTATAATAATCAAACTTTTCCATCCGCCCCTTGTCCCATCCGATTCCCAGTCTTGGAACCAAGAAATGATCCTATTGACTTTAGGACAAACCCTCAAATTGAACCTGCCGACCTGGGTTGATTTCAGGGTCAATCGACAAATCGGTTGATTATTTTCCTTTTTGTTTGTTTTCTCTGCAATTTGCAGCTGAGAACAATTTTGGATGAGCACTATGGCTTGCACGCTAATAACAAATTAAAATCATGGAGTTATATGTAGAGTTGGCATACTTAAAACTTCAATTGATATGTCAGATTCAGAAAAATTGGGAAATATTATAAAAGTATGATGAAGTTATAAGTACGCCACTACAATCATCAAACTTATTGCATCCACTGCAGGTGAGGTTGGGTTCTGACCCGAGCGGATTTCAAGGTCAACCGAAGAACTGGCTGATTTGTTCATTTTGGTTGTTTACTCTACAATTTGCGGCTGACAGCAACTCTGGATGAGAACTATGGCTTGCATGCGGATAAGAAATTAAACATTATGAAGTTTTAAGTATGTAAATATAGTCGGCATACGTAAAACTTCAATTGATGTTTTAGATTTTGAAAAACTAAGAAAAACTATGTACGTATAATAATTTATAAGTACACCACTATAATCATCACACTTATTCCATCCACCTTTGCTAGGGACGATTCTTAGTTTTGGAACTGAGAACCGATCCTATTGACCTTAGAATCAACCCTTGACCCAAATTTGTTGGCCTCGGCTGATTCTCGAGTTGACCTAGGAACTTGACGATTTTTTTTCTTCTTTTTGGTGGTTTCCATTGCAATGTACAGTTGATAGAAACTCTAGATGAGAAATATGGCTATCACGCTGATAGCAAATTAAACATAATGAAGTCATAAGCATATAAGTTTAGCTAGTATACTTATAACTTCAATTGATATCTCATGTCGATAAATACTTAGAAAAACTATATAAGTATGATGGAGTTATAAATATCTCACCATAATCATTAGACTTATTCCATCCACCCCATCAAGGTTGGTTGTTAGTTTGACAAATCATGATAATCCTAGAACTGACTCTTGAACCGAACCTATTGACTTGGGTCGATTAGGGTCAATCCAAGAAGTGACCGATTTTTTTAGTGGTTACCCTACAATCTATAGCTAATAGCAACTTTGGATGAGAATTATGGCTTGCACGCGGATGACAAATTAAACATGATGATATTGTAAGAATATAAGTATAGTTAGCACGCTTAAAATTCAATTGATAATGAAGAATCATGTAAGTATAATGAAGTTACAAGTATGCCATTGTAATTTATAAGACATATTCCATCCAACTCCTCCGCCGCTGCTCGTCCGAGGCGAGATTTGGTCGTGCAAACCCCCCCGGCTCTCCCGAGGATGGACATAGCTCTCTTCTCGCCGTCTTCTCTCTTCGCCGACCCTGACGACTCTTCCTCTGGTCTCTCTCTCTCTCTCTCTCTCTCTCTGTGGGCTTCTCTGGTTCAGCATCATCATCGATTGACAAGCTGCACAATTTGTGTCGCAGAGGAACAGCATGAGTCCGAGTCCGAGACGCCGGAGAGCTACGCGGAGAGGACGCACCGGTTTCCTGGAATGGTCATACCTTTCGTTCTTGATCGCCCTTCTGGTGTTTTGACAGTTTTTGACCTCTTGTGTATGAATCTGAGTGAAAGTTGGGTCCGTTGGCTCTTGCTTGGGCGCACGATTGCTCGAAGGGATAAAAATTTTTGTCGGTTTTAAAATTTGCGGGGGATAGAGATAAGCATTAGCAAGAACTATCCGATTCGTGCCGGACTGCCTCATTGTGCCGGTTTGTGGTTAGGAACAGAGATATGGTGGTTGTGGTTGATATGTTGAACAATTCTTTGGGATTGGGAAGATATGGAGGTTTCTGAATGATGGGCAAATTGGTTCTTGAGGCAACTTATCTGATGCAGAAGTTTCTTCCTGCCATTGGTGATGGGTCTGGGGGCTGTAGTCGGTATATGGAATAACTCGTTGGGATTGGGAAGATATGGAGGTTTCTGAACAATGGGCATAACGGTTCTCGAGACATTTTGTCTGATGCAAATTTTTCTTATTGCAATTGGTGCCAACTTTTTGTGGACTCTATGCTCCTTGTTCTTGTTTTTGTTCAAGCGCTCTTTTCTGCAGCTTGTGAGGGTTTTACGGTCTTGAACAGTTCCTCATGTGCATTGCTTGTGCAGGATTTGGTCATCCGGGAGTTTTCGTTCCACCAGCTGAATGCTAATCTTTTATGGCCAGGGACATTCGCATTTGCTGAATGGTTAGTTCAGCACCGGACATGGATAGAAGGACGGCACATCATTGAGCTTGGCAGGTGCATATCGATTGTCTTGTTGTCTAGACTATCTGTTGCCATAATGAACAAGTCTCTGAGCATTAAATCTTCATGTAACAAAATGGGTGATAATTGGTGCTTCTAATTCCCTAAAGTTCTGAGTTCCTTCATTATTTTCAAGAAATAATTTTCTCAAGTATCCGGGCAGTGTCCTGAGCCGTAGGTTTAGTATCCTTTGATTTTGTACCTGCAAATGATACAGCTGCTTTTGGTACTTTACATCTTCATACATACTCCAACACAAGGAGCTTTGGTTTTAGATCTTAATTTAGCGACTCAATGGCAGTGGAACTGGAGCTCTGGCCATCTTTCTGCAAAAATCTTTTAGTCTTGACATCACCACATCAGACTATGATGATCTGGAGATTGAAGAGAATATAGCACATAACTGCAAGAATAACGGAATTACACCTGTCCTTCCTCATATAAAACGTGAGTGTCCCCTATCGAACCCTCAACAAAATTTCTACGTTTATCTTGTTGGCTGTTAACCAGCCTTTGGAGGAAGTTATAACCTGGCATATTCTGACAGATAATGATTGTTCTAGGTAGTCAGTTTCTTCGTGCGAAATAAATTATTTATGCATGAATGCCCCCATTCTGTAAGTTCAGGAAAATTTATATCTGTTAGTGAGTTCTTTGTTTGCATACTTTGATCATCATAGCTTTCTGTAAAGGAGATGGATTCAGCTCCCTGCCATACTCATCCTCTTCTCTCTTGAAAAAATTATATGGAAGCTTCTTTTAGGCTGGCAATGCTGATACTCCTTAGATGCGATGCATCTTTTTTATCGGTTTCCATTGTTTCATTGAGGATGATGAATAGGCTTTACATTTCAGATTCATGGGGAGACACCTTTCCTGTTGGTGAACCACATTGGGACCTGGTCATTGCTAGTGACATTTTGTTATGTAAGTTTCTAAGCTGTCTTTCATTAGGTAGTGGCTCTGTGGTTGTCATAATGTTGAATATATATGCCAAATGAAGAGATGACGTAGCTATCAAGGTTAAGGGGCAAAGATTCTATGGAGAAACCACTGCAAAGAGCAAGGGTTCTTATTTTTATAATTGATGGGAGCTAGCAGATGTGGCAACATTTTGCAAAGCAGTATTGAGTTCTAAGTTGTTTTTTGCAGTTGCTTTTCGAAAGTTTGATTTTAGGTCTTTGATATGCTTGGAGCCATGTGTTAGTGCTGTGTGCTGTAAGATAAACATGATTGTTGGTTTGAAGAATGATCATCATGTATTTTGATACTTGACTTTAGGGTTGGTTCAAAATGTCCAAATGCATGATAGGAACTTCCTTAAGATGGTACAGCCAATCTGGAAATGTAGCATTCCAATTTTATGTCATCTTGGGGAATTCCGTTTGATAAGCCACTGCCATGCCCTATTGGCATTGACACCTGCAGCCCTGCTCATCATGGCTTCTCTTTCCCTTGTTTTCCATAAATTTGAGAGGAACTTAAAACTTCATTCTCTGGCGTACTTCTCCTTCCTGTAACACTCTAGTTTCGTGTTTAGCATATATGTGACAATGAAAGTTCTCTTGGCTTATGAAATACCAACTCACTTGAGTGATTGCGAACTATCCTGTCCCTTATATCTGACTAGAAGATTTTGTCTGTATCTTCTTCTTGTTTCCCCCAAATTCATGGAAGGAACATTGTCTTTACATCTGCAATTTTTGGCTTTAAATTCTTTTGTTTCTAAACAATTCAGCAATCAGAGTATATCTTCCTAATTCACTGTTGTTTTATCTCTTGGGATAATTATTCTAGGGAAAATGTTTTCATTATCAATAGTGAATTATGAGCATTTTCCTGCACATTATTCAATACTGCATCTTCAACAATATACTTTTTATGATTCTCTGAAGATGTGAAGCAGTACCAGAAACTTATAACGACTCTCTGCTTTCTCCTGAAAAATTATAAGCCAAGAGCTGACAGGGCTGATGTCATGGAGACCAGTCAGAAAGGTAATTATGCACATGCCTCTTCTGGTTTTAGCTGGGGTGTCATTTTTTTTCACTGGTTCTTCTGCATTTTTTTGCAGCAGGATCTTATGTTGGGATTTCACAGCCGGCATTTCTTATGAGTTGGCGACGCAGAATTGGAAAAGAAGATGAGTCTCTCTTCTTTAATGGTTGTGAGGATGCTGGACTAGAAGTGGAGCATATTGGCTCCAGGGTATACTGTATCAAACCTAGAGAATAGAGAATCAAAATAGGCTGAGGTTGATGGTTAATACTTGATAGACATGTATTGACAAGCAATACACTCAATGTGACTAGGTAGTATTTTGAGTACAAACAGCACCATTTCACGGATATTCTTTGACATTGGACACGGGGGACCTACTTTGCCCTTATGTTCACTAGCTTAGGACCAACGTGGAATGGTCCGGAGTTTTTGCACCTCCTAGGATGAAATGGAAAATCAAGGGAAGGATTGTGGTTTACAAACTCTGGGCAATTTTTAGCTGTTAAAAGGAACTTTTGACTCCTTTTAATTTGTGCCTCTATCTCACTATTGAAATATGATGGATGGTCATGCAGATATCATTTTTGTTTCTATTTACAGCATCTTGGCATTGCTATTGTGCGCAGAAAGGGCCATGCTTTTGGACAGTATTTGATGTAACAGGACGAAGAAGATAATGACACAGCTGAATCTGGAGGATGGATCACAGATTAGCCTCTACTGAGAAAAGGTTGTGGCATTTTACTCTGTCGGCACTCAGGTTCTCAGTGTGACTTAGTGTCGTTGAGTATAGTTACTTGGAAAAATGCCCCCCTCTATATCTAAACATTTTCAGCTCTAAAGGGATGTGTGTGTGTGTGTGTGTGTGTGTGTGTGTGAGGATGCAAGCCTCGCCACTCTGCTAGCATACACTTCTTGTTAAATTCTATTGATGATCCGACGAAGTTCCAAAAGATGGAATGGAATGAGGTTGGATTTGATTAATGGGGAGGCACGGACTGGAAGGAGTTTATAGGTGCTACGTTCTTCTTTCTATGTTTCGCTGTAATAAGTAAGTGACGCCTTGAACACTATTTTTCTTGTTGTGCTGGTTTTTAAACATTTTAATATATAACGAGGAGGAAATACGGTCATAATAGTAAGCATGTACCCCAGGAGATGTGGGAGGGAGAGTAGGCCTCATTAGCAAAGTCAATTGAATGTCATTCCTTGGGGGAGAAGAAAAAAGAATGTAGTCTCCTCCACACCACGAACGGACTAGCAATTCCTTTGATAGATGTGAAGCGCGTTCTGTCTTGGTGTGACCTTTATCTCACGAGGAAATAATTTCCTGTCGAATTGTCTAATTTCGGCATCATACATTCAGTCTTTATGATAACGATGGTGATAATCATTCTTCCTTTTATTTGGAAAACGAAACTTTGTTTCATGTCTCCGTAAGATGGACAGTCTAATGCTCGGGACACCTTTGCTTGTCTTCCTCCACGTTGAGATCTAAAGTTCGAACACCCGACCTCCTTTCTTCTTGCTTGAGATCAAGTGTAGATAATAGCCTTTTTGGCTTCAATGGCAGTTCATCTGATTATAACTCGAGTCCGGCCTCTAAATGTAAGTTAGTGTCCGAGTCTTTATAGAGATACTAGTTAAAACTTTAGTGTGTTCGAAGATCCATTCACTCAATCCATGGATCCATACATCATAGTTTGCCATGAATTTTGTCCAAAAGTCCTTAATTAATTATATGGTGAACAATTCAATCCTAAATTTTAAGTTTAATCAATTTAGTTCAAAATCTTTTGATGATTTTTTAATGCAATTTTTCCGATTAATTTTGGCCAGAAATTATGGATATGTGGCATGTCAGTTGGCATTAATGTGGATGATTGTACAAAATTTTTTGAGGTTTTCTGAATTTTTTTAATTTTTTTTGTTCATTTTCTGAGAAAGGCCGGTAGGGGTCACTGGAGCATTGTGATGGTTTGCATGCCCTCGCCTAGATCTGAACAAGGCCCGCCACCCTTACTTACAGCTAGACCCATCAAAATGGATCATAAATTTACTTCTTTGATCTATATGTGATGGGTTGAGTTGTTACATGGGTTAGTTGTATTTGATATATAGTCATAAATGGGTAAAGTCAACGTATTGAGTCATAAATAGATTTAATATGGGTGTTAAATGGGTTCATAACTCATCTTTATAATTCTTTTTCATCCTCCCTTGATCTCGCACTCGTTCATTCCATGCTCTTACATTAATTTGGGTATGCATTTTTCTAGATTGGCTTAAATATAGAAGTGTTTTAGTAATATGGATCGGATTAATGAATTAAATCGAGTATGAAACATTAGATTTGTATGTTATGGAAATGGATCGAAGTGGGTAAAATGAATCATTTGAATTGGACAATTTTCAACCCAACCTGACTTGACTTACCAATTTGACAAGTTTAATCGTGGATTGTGGGCAGCGATTAATCCCATTTAAATAGTGCAACGACATGCCGAGAAATGGATTCTTTGGTACATCTAGGATACCTCAAATGTGGTTTGGTCTTTGACATATGTGGTGATATAAAACATTCAATTGTTGGCTTTATTGATTTTGACTAGTAGGCGATATTGACAAAAGGAAATTTTTGAAAAAAGTTATGTTTTTACGATTGGTGATTTTGTAGTTAGTTGGAGAGCAATCTTCCAAGACATGATTGCTTTGTCTACCAGCGAAGCAGAGTACATGACAACAATGGAAGCAACAAATGAAGCTTGTTGGTTGAAACGTTTGGTTACATAATTTGGGGTGAAGCAAGAGGGAGCCTCCGTTATCTTTTGTAGTAGCCAAAGTGTGATCTAGTTTATCAAGAATGCGATGTATCATGAAAGTACAAAACATATTGACATTCGGTATCACTTTTTACATGATGAGGTTGTTAAGGGTACATTTTCGATGAAGAAAGTGTCTACAGTGGATCGGTAGATATGTTGACCAAACTAGTTCATTTAACCAAGTTCAACTTGATTGACATTCTCTCCATTGAAGTTGCTTAGCCAGAATTGGTTGCATCTTATCCCTTATTTCTTATACCAAGTACACTCACTTAGAATTAGTGGTGTGTGCCGTCGATTCCGCTGTTTTCGAAGAGACCTTGTGTAGTCACTTCGGTTTTGGGCTCAAGATGGAGCCTCAAGAAAAGGAAATGGAGAAATTTGTGGCGGAAAAGGGGGATTTTGGAGAAAGAGCATGAATACAAGCTAGAGCGAAAAGGAAGGGACATTGGGAGTTGGCCAAGGAATTCAAGACCCTACTCATTCAACTGATGGAGCCATACTCATGCCATTATCCTATCTCAGTATTGGTCTCTCTCGACCTTTTCATCAAACAGGAAATGCCATGCCACCAAGACCAGCCGCAACCGCAAACAATTCTGCATTAATTTGCTCAATCCATAAATAAGATAACGAATCCTCTTCCTCTGGAAAAAAAAGGTCCTCTCAAAAGAGAACCCAATGATCCTAATGGCCCAACTAGAGACCAACCTCCCACGTATCAACAACACCATTACTTCCTACTTCGACAGCATGAGCTTACACAGAGTCTTCTTCCTAAGATAAGGAAAGGTAAGGCTGTAGACTAGTGCACCTACGATTAAGATCAAACTCACCCACACTAGCTGGACCATTAGTTTGAGTCTCTCCTTCTTGTATTGCTCCGACAAGTCCTCCTCAAGGAAAAAAACGAAAAACGACATTTTTTGGTCAAGAAAATGGTTTTGTTGTAATCGGAAACCCTAATCTCAACATTTTACCTATTACTAACGCGTCTGCTAAAAATCCTGTGTCAACTCAATTGAGTCCTAAATTTTGCAAAAAAATATAATTAAGCCCCAAAATTTATTAAATTGGTTCAATTGAGCCTTCCTATCAACTCCATCCAATTTGGTTAACAGAAAATATCGACATGACTTTTTTTTTTATTTCGAGGACATGACTAAAATGAAATCGTTTGGTCTAAATGTGATTTTTAATACAAATTTCATTTAAATTAAAATTTAAAATATGGTAAATTCAAAAAAAAAAAAAAAAAAAAGGATAAAGGGTTGCAAGTCCTCACTGCCGCCGACGAGGGTGGGGGATGGTCAATGGGGGACCTTGGGCCGCAGCCGGTGGCTAGCAACTCTTGTCGATTGGAGGCAAGAGACGTGATTGGTGTGAACGATTCTCGGTTTTAGGATTTAATTAGCTAAATTGAAAATCTTAGGCTGAATTAACACCCGTATAATAATTTAAAACATTCTTGGTTATTATCCCCGACAATGTTCATAGTTGTAAATGCTTAAGTATTGCCGACACTCGAGCAATTATATATTCACATATGATGCACGACTTAGGGTGCGCATGGTAAAATTTCTTGGCTGGGGAAGAGTTTTTTTCCAGAAATAGTTCTTTTCTATTTCTATTCCGAGGAACAGTTTCTAAGCAAAAGAACCCGTTTGATAACTACACAAAATTTCTACTCTTGGAATAGAAAAAGAATAGAAATGCGTTTGGTAACGCAACGATTCTTTTTTGTATTTATTTGTTTTTTATTTGTTCTTTTTATTTTTTTTATTCTTTTTGTATTTATTTGTTTTTTGTATTTATTTTTTATTCTTTTATTTGTTTTTTTTTTTTATTTTTTGTATTTATTTGTTTTTTATTATTTTTTGTATTTATTTGTTTTTTATTCTTTTTTTGTATTTATTTGTTTATTTGTTTATTTGTTTTTGTATTTATTTGTTTTTTATTTGTTTTTTTGTATTTATTTACTTTATTTGCTTTATTTTTTTTTTTTTTTTTTTTTTTTGTTTTTTTTAATTTTCTTGCGTTTGTTTTTTATTTGTATTTATTTTTTTTATTTATTTTTGTATTTTTTTTTGTATTTTTGTATTTTTTGTATTTTTATTTGTTTTTTTATTTATTTGTTTTTTTATTCTTGCTCACGGTCGGCGGTGGCCGGCGGCGGCGACGGGTGACCGGCGGCGGCGGCGGTCGGCGGTGGCTCCAGACGGTTGGAGGTGGCCACGGCAAGAGAGAAATAAAACAAAAAAAAAAAAAAGAAAATTTATTTATTTCTAGAAATTGTTCTGAGACAAGAATCAATTTTTTTTTTTTTTTCTCATTTCTATTCTCAAATTTAACTTTTCATTAGGGAATAGAAATCAACTCGCCATTATCAAACGGGTTTCTATTCTTTTTTTGTTCCGAGAAACAAAAGAATAGAAATTTTTGGGCTGGGGAAGGTTACCATGCAGCACCTTAGAAGCCACCTGGCTCTTATCAACGAAGTTGTTTAATCACTCAAGTTAAAAGATCCTCCTTCCTTTTAGCATGTCTCGATCTGCTCTGCATACGTAAAAGCGGGTATGTGTTAGCATCGGCACGGGACGCGCTTCGAAGTCAAAGATCAGCATCTTGACGTAGAAGATCCACAAATTGCCTAACCACTCGGATCAGAATTCTAAAGCTGATGGAGACAACAAGAAAGAAGAGAAAAAGAAGTAAGAGAAATGTCAGACGGAAGTACGCAAGTACAGCTTCCACAACTTTCTTGGCAATCTCTTTCGTTGTCAGCCTGAGACATATCTTTGGGTGGTTGTGCCGACGGCATGAGTGATGGTCACGGCCTATTTTCCGATTTCAGCTCTATCCTACGAAGATTCGAGGAAGGGGCACTTAAATAATGCATTCATGACACGACAAAGACATATGTAGTATGAAACAATTTCGTTGTATATGTAAGGTTAATCACAACTCTATATTCGATTTGAGACACTTTGGCTCATTCGTATAAACTTGTTTGTTCACTCATTTAGAATCAAGCATACTTGTTTTTTCACTCTTTTTTAAAGACGTCACTATAAATCTTTACTATTCTATCATATTGTTTTTGTTAGAATCCTATAGAGATCTAACCATCTAATTTTACCTTCACATGCTTGAGGAATATCATTGACAAGGGGCATTAGGAGTCTCCCATGAACCTCAAAAGGTTAGACTAATTAAAAGAAAAGCTCTCACTTCACCACATCGTGTGAGGTCAATACTAGACACCTGTTGGCATTCCAGCTTTCTTTCTTTCGAAGCCATAGAAGAAAAACAAAGAAAAGGTCTTGAATGGAAAGAGAATGTGTCAAACCATTCTAAAAGAAGAAAACACTATAAAAATCCTCAAATTATGCTCATTGTCACACAAATATCTCAATTTTTTTTTTTGTCACAGAAATTTAAAATTTATATGTGTATAATATATACACCTTGTTACACTTGTATAAATTTGAGATTAGAATTAGGGTATTTATATCACAATAGGTAACTTTTAAAATTTTAAGTGACATAAAAATATCTCAAGATATTGTGTTATAACGGACATGATTTGGGGTTTTTATTATTAATCCTTTTAAAAAATTATTTCCAATTTCAAGAGCGTGTCACAACGATCGGGGTCAAACACTTGTCATTGTGGGTTTTTTGCCCTTTTTTTTTGTACGTGGGGCCCCCATTTCATTGCTCGATTGGACCCGGAACGACCACTTGGGCATTGCGACGGAAGGTTTAGGTGTCATGTACGAGCATGGAAACTGCAAGAAGGCACCGTGGCCATTTATTGGTATGCGTCCAAGGGAGATATCTCTTTCGTGGCCGTTCGTCGAAGCCTCATTGAATCAGCTTGTCTTCGTGTCAATAACGAGACAAGACCAATGCCCCATCTTCTACTCAACGAACGTCGTGCCAAATCTTCACGTTTGGGGGAGATATATATGGCCCTTATGTTCATTTATTTATTTTCTTTGTTTGTTTCGTTATTTATTTTGGCCATCATGTAGGAAACTTCTTGGAAGCTCCCTTTCTGGCTCTCTTGACACATGGGGGGTGGGTCGGTCCATTTTTTTGTGTTCTTTTGTCTTACAATGTTATCTAAGACATGGCATGTGGTAGGTAGTAGGGCTTCCATGGAAAGCGAAGAAGCATTAGATGAGAGTTCTGCGAATGCAGAAATGCATTACGACTGTCAGGTCTGGTCTGATAAGGGTCTCGCCAGATCTATCAATGATCCGGATGCATATCGGTATGTCCGATGAAGTCACCAAGTTACTCCCCAACAAACCCTACTATTATATAGGTTGTAAAGGATAAAAAGGTTAAGTGGTCCTGAAATTGTTCATCTTTGGATGCGCTCATCACTTATGTTCTGCCATGTAAGAAAATGAGTCCGACCTTTTTGAGGTCTAGGAATCTTACAATATATGTTAATGGCGTCCGGAAAACGATTTGTGAGTGATGAGCAATCCTAAAATAGATGATTTGAATACGTGCGGTATGTTCTCATCCCTCATTAAAACTGCATCCATGACCCAAAAAGTATAGATATAAATCAAAGGTGGACTCAACTCAACAATGCACATGCCTAATGGTTCCGCTTAAGAAGAGAGTCGTCATTATTATGGATTAGATGTGAATTTGTATCCTTAGCATGAATAAACTGTGACTAAAGAGACCCGCCAATGCATTGTACGCAGGAGTCCTTCCAAATCGAATGGAAAAATTCATCTAGGTTGGAGTAGCTGTTAATACAAATAAGAGAAACTATGTGATAGCCATTTCTATACATTCAATGTACTCTACGGATAAAGGAATACATAGAGTTGAACATAGTAAAATAAGAAATTGAAAGATTTCTTTGAAATTGTTCGTTTGGAAATTTCCTGAAAAGATAATCATAGGTTCTTCTCTCCATCAGAACAATAGGGCTATTATGCTCATTACTAAACTTGTTGAAGAGGCAAATCAAGGAAATGAAGCTAATTGCACCTAAAGAACCTAAAACATAAAGTGTTAATATTATGAAAAACCTCAAACTGATACATTTGTAACAAATTTAGCTCAAATTAACTATTGGACGACGAAAACCCTAAACTAGTACACATGTAAGAAATTCGCACTAAACTAATTTTTTGACTACCAAAAACTCCAAATCGTTATATTTGTGATAAATTTACCATCTATTTTTTTATTTTTATTTTTTGATACTGAGGATCTGCCCTGGCACACCTTACGGGTGCTCACAGCCCCCACTGGACACCAGCCAGTGAAAACCAACAACTATACCTCAAGGGGGACTAGCATGGGACCCTACCACCCATGGCCCCCCACAAAATTTACTCTCTATTAATTTCCATTAAATTTGATTAATACCACGAAAAACCCTAAACCGGTACATCCATCAACTGACACATGTTATTCAATTTAACAATTTGACAATAAAATTTAACAATAAGTAACGGATGGTAAATTTGTCACAAGTGCACTAGTTTGGGATTTTTTGTGGTATTAAACTAAATATAAAACCATAAACCCTAAATGTCAAATTTTGTGTGTGTAAACCAGGAACAACCATGGTCACTATAATTAATATGGCCTGTACTCATGATTGTTGGGGTGTGGTTCATACTTTTCATCGACAAGAAAGTACGAAGTCTCATTCTCTGGTGAGTGGATGGGAGTCTTGAGGGGGAAGGGGGGCAGTGCCCCAAGCCACGAGAGAGCTTTTATAGTTTGGCCCCATATTTTATTAGTAATTCAGGGTTGTGCTCATTAGTAGCTACTATGTGGCCTAGGGCTTTCTCGGCCCCTAGGGTTTTCTTGTTGCCTACATATGATTTCTTTCTATTATGATTGGGAGTTGTAACAAAGAGATGAGAGGTGCTAATTATTAGAAGTGAGCAGTGTAAGAATTATTGTGGCCCACATGATATGATTTATGTTATATGATTTAATAATTATTATTATGCTATAAGAATAATTAATATTGGTTTTGAGGAGTTACGACTCTAATAAAACGAAGAGGTACGACTTTAATTGAAAGGGTATATCGCTTTAATGGAAGGCACCTTTTCAACGAACGTATAAATAGAGTCTGGTCCTCTCTCCACCCATAATGAACGACAATAACCTAAAGGCATTTGGTATTCTCTCATCCATCGATTGAATACATCAAGTATAGTGGGTTAAAGGAGAGAAATCGGATTTCTTCTTTGGTTCATGTTCTTCAGGTTTTCTACGACGATCATCAAGTGCAACGCTATGGATAAAGGTATGTCTTCATCTATTTGTGAGAATCATGAAGATCAAAAGATCACTGCGTTTAGTATGAGTTTCCGCTTCAAGTATTAATAATCTTACAGTTGGTATCAGAGCATGGTTTATGATCTCATGATTTTTCCGTTTATAGAAATATTATGATTTATGTTTGATGATTTGTTAAATGATCCTGTTCGTAGTGTTTATTATTGTTGAAATGGTTTCGGATGGTTATGTTGAAGAAAATCCGAATAATGAATGTTTTCATAAAGGAAAATGTCGAAAATGGTAGAATCCAAGGGGAAACAGAGAAGGAAATGGCGAAGAAGGGTCTTTGTCGCGCGGTGGAAGAAGGCGGGTGGGTCCACGCGCGCGCTGCAATTGCTGGCGCGTGGAACCCACGCGCCACACGCCGTTTCGCCCGCGCCAACTGCAGGCGTGTGGGACCACGTGCGCGAAACGGCGTGGCGCTTGGCAGGCGCGTGGGACGCACACGCCCGCGGCAGTTGCAGGCACGTGCGTTGCACGCACCTGCGCGCCGAACGCGCGCGTGTGGGGCACGCGCCCGCCGAGGACGAAGGCACGTGCCTGGCATCCCCGCGCGGTGAATTTTACCTTTTTTGCCCCTCCCGAGGCTCCTAATTACCGTTTTGCCCTTCTTTTGATGGTAATTTACAATTATGCCCCTGTTTAATTTATAATTACGGTTCTGCCCTTATTGGTTATTTACCATTTTGCCCCTGAATTATAAATTTATGGTTTTGCCCTTATGGAATTATGATTTTACGGTTCTGCCCTTACTGGTTATTTACCATTTTGCCCCTGGATTATAAATTTACGATTTTGCCCTTACGCTTAGATTAAGTTTTTGTCCTTGTGTGCAATTTGGTAAATATTTATATTTTACAATATTAAAAAAAAATTCATATTATGAATGGTTTGTTAGTCACCAAATTGGCCAAACCTTGAAGTTTTTTTTTGAATTTTTGATATTGTAAATTGTTTTATTCAATTACCCATGATTAATTGATGCTATTTATGAAATTGATATGTTGCATATCATTATTGGTGTTATGGGTATATTGAAGTTCATTTATTATAAGAATTTAGGATTAACCCAAAGGTTAATTATTTTCTATAATTCATGAACGTTATAGTTGATAATTAATATGACTTATTACTTTTATTTGTATATCCAAAGATAGCAAATAAATTTTAATAAGATATATTTACAATTATCAAATAAAATTTATTAGCATCATTATGGTTTTTATATATTTGTATATCATAGGATCGCCCAAAGGAGAACTATGATGTACATGTGTAGTTTAGTTTGAATCTGATTAGGTGATATTCTCAAGGCATTAATGTATGAGTATTTTCTTGCATATGTTTGCAGTATTTGTACCTGTTTCACTCCATTCGCACGCCTCATCTGTTCCCTTATTCAATGGGATAAATTTTCCTGATTGGAGTGAACAAGTTCAGTTTCACTTAGGTGTCCTGGATCTTGATTTAGCACTTCAAGCTGAGAAACCATTTGCTATCACCGATGAAAGTAGCAATGATGAAAAGTCTTTCTATAAAGTTTGGGAAAGATCGAACAGACCGAGCTTAATGTTCATGCGAATGACGGTTGCAAACAATTTAAAGACTTCTCTTCCCAAAACCGACAATGCTAAGGAATTTATGAAATTTGTGAAAGAGCGTTCTCAAACTGGCGATAAGTCACTTGCTTTGGTACATTGATGAGTACACCGACCACCATGAAATATGATGGTTCACGTACCATGCATGAGCATATACTTGAAATGACAAATTTAGCAGCAAAGTTAAGGACTTTAGGGATGAACGTGGATGAGTACTTTTTAGTACAGTTTATACTTAATTCCTTGCCTCATGAGCAATATGGGCCATTTCAAATGAATTACAACACTATAAAGGATAAGTGGAATGTAAATGAATTGGCCAGTATGCTAGTTCAAGAGGAAACAATGATAAATAATCAAAATGCTCATTATGTTCATCTCTCAAGTCATCAAGATGTTCGAAAGAATTTCAAGAGGAAAGGTGGAAGGAGCAAGAAGAAAGGATTACACATCCTGAATGACTCTTCAAAGGCTTCTCAAATCCATAAGAAGGAACACAATCTTATTAAGTGTCATTTTTGCAACAAAATTGGACACTTGAAGAAAGATTGTCTGAAATGTAAAGCTTGGTTCGCAAAGAAAGGTAAGCCTTGTGCTTTAGTATGTTTTGAATCAAACTTTACTGAAGTTCCTCATAATACTTGGTGGATTGATACTGGTGCCACCACTCATGTGTCAAATACGATGCAGGGATTCCTTACGATCCAAACTATAAAGCCAAATGAAAGTTATGTGATTACGGGGAACAGAAACAAAGCTCCGGTTGAAGGCATTGGCACTTATCGTTTGATCTTAGATACTTTGGGCATTATTTGGATTTGTTTGAACCCTTTATGTACCTACATTTTCTCGCAATTTAGTTTCTTTGCCAAGACTTGATGTGTCGGGATTTTATTGTAAGTTTGGTTCTGAATCTTTCAGTCTATTTAAGAGTGATACTCTTATTGAACTGGAACTTTATGTGATGGTCTCTACAAATTTAGACTTAATAATACTTTTGTTGAGACATTAATGACCTTGCATCATAATGTTGGCACTAAACGAAGTTTGGTGGATGAAAATTCTGCTTACTTGTGGCATAAACGTTTGGGTCATATATCCAAAGAAAGAATGCAAAGATTAGTGAAGAATGAAATTCTTCCAAATTTGGATTTTACTGACCTTGGAGTGTGTTTTGATTGTATTAAAGGTAAACAAACAAAGCACACTAAGAAAGGTGCCACAAGAAGCACAGAACTTCTTGAAATTATACATACTGATATATGTGGTCCATTCGATGTTCCATCTTTTAGTAAGGAAAGTTACTTCATTACATTTATTGATGATTTTTCACGTTATGGTTATATTTATCTATTGCATGATAAGTCTCAATCAATAAATGCACTTGAAGTGTATATTAAAGAGGTTGAGAGGCAATTAGATAGAAATGTGAAAATAGTAAGATCAAATGGAGGTGGTGAATATTATGGAAAGTATAATGAATCGGGACAATGTCCAGGTCCATTTGCTAAATTCCTTGAAAGACATGGCATTTGTGCTCAATACACAATGCTAGGTACACCACAACAAAATGGTGTAGCAGAAAGACGTAATCGTACTTTAATGGAAATGGTTAGAAGTATGATGAGTCATTCATCTTTACCCTTATCTTTGTGGATGTATGTTTTAAAGACTTCTATGTATTTATTAAACAGGGTTCCTAGTAAGGCAGTTCCAAAGACTTCCTTTGAACTATGGACGGGAAGGAAACCTAGTTTACGACACCTGCATGTTTGGGGTTGTCAAGCAGAAGTAAGAATTTACAATCCACATGAAAGGAAATTGGATTCAAGAACGACCAGTGGTTATTTCATTGGTTATGCAGAGAGATCCAAAGGGTATAAATTTTATTGTCCTAATCATAGTACAAGAATTGTTGAATCTGGAAATGCTAGGTTCATTGAGAATGGTGACATCAGTGGGAATGAAAGAATGTGTGATGCTTGCATTCAAGAAGTAATGGTAGAAGTTCATATACCCGAAGCTTCTAAAATTGTTGTTCCTGATATTATAGCACAATCTAACAATGATCAAGAATAACAAATTAATGAACAACCACTCCATAATGAAGATGTCAATATTGAACATCCAATAGCTGAGTCACAAGATATAGCATTAAGAAGATCTCAAAGAGAAAAGAGGTCGGCTATTTCTGATGACTATATGGTTTATCTACAATAGTCAAAAATTGACTTAGGAATTGGAAATGATCCAGATTCATTTTCCCAAGCCATGGAATGTGAAAATTCTAATGAATGGTTTAATACCATGCAAGAAGAGTTAAAATCCATGCATCAAAATCAAGTTTGGGATATTGTTGAATTACCTAAAGGATGTAAGAAAGTCGGGTGTAAATGGGTCTTTAAGACCAAGCGCGACTCAAAAGGCAATATTGAACGACATAAAGCCAGATTTGTTGCAAAGGGTTTTACGCAAAAAGAATGCATTAACTATAAAGAGACATTTTCACCAGTCTCTAAGAAAGACTCACTTAGAATCATTATGGCTTTGGTAGCTCATTATGACTTGGAGTTACACCAAATGGATGTAAAAACCGCATTTCTTAATGGGAATTTAGAAGAAGAGGTTTACATGGACCAACCCGAAGGCTTTTCAGTTAAAGGAAAGGAACACATGGTATGTAAATTAAAGAAATCAATATATGGACTTAAACAAGCTTCCCGACAATGGTATCTTAAGTTCAACGATACCATAACTTTATTTGGATTTAAGGAAAACACTGTTGATCGGTGTATATATATGAAGATTAGTGGGAGCAAGTTTATTTTTCTAGTTCTTTATGTTGATGATATTTTGCTTGCTGCTAATGATCTTGGTTTGTTACATGAAACCAAGAAGTTTCTCTCTAAGAATTTTGAAATGAAGGATATGGGAGAGGCAACATATGTGATAGGAATAGAAATATTCCATGATAGATCACAAGGATTATTAGGATTGTCTTAGAAAGCCTACATTGAGAAAATTTTAGAAAGATTTAATATGAGTAAATGTTCAGCAAGAATAGTTCCAATTCAGAAAGGTGATAAATTTAGCCTTATGCAATATCCGAAAAGTGAATTGGAATGAGAACAAATGAAAAATATTCCTTATGCATCTGTTGTGGGGAGTTTAATGTATGCACAAACTTGCACCAGACGGACATCGTTTTTTGTCGGAATGTCTTTGGGCATATATCAAAGTAATCCTGGAATGGATCATTGGAAAGCTGCAAAAAAAGTTCTTAGATACCTGCAAGGAACGAAGAATCATATGCTCACTTATAAAAGATCTGATCATCTCAAGGGGATTGGGTATTCAGATTCAGACTTAGCCGGTTGTGCCGATACAAGAAAATCAACATTTGGTTACTTGTTTCTTCTGGCCGGAGGGGCAATTTCATGGAAGAGTGCGAAGCAGTCAGTTATTGCTGCATCCACTAGGGAAGCTGAATTTGTGGCATGCTTTGAGGCCACTATTCATGGATTATGGCTGCGGAATTTTATTTCAAGGCTTGTGGTTGTCGACAGTATTGCCAAGCCGCTGAAAATTTATTGTGATAACTCTGCAGCAGTTTTCTTCTCCAAGAATGACAAGTATTCTAAAGGTGCTAAGCATATGGAGATCAAATACTTGTTTGTTAAAGAAGAAGTTCAGAAACAAAGAGTGTTAATTGAGCACATTAGCACCAAACTTATGATAGCAGATCCCTTAACAAAAGGACTGCCGCCCAAAACGTTTAATGAGCATGTTGAAAAGATGGGCATTATTGGACGTCATTAATATTTGTATTATGATTGTATTAAGTTTATGTATTTAACACTTTGAGCTCACTTACGTGTTTCTGATATTTCCTGTTTTCTATTTAGTATACATTATGGAAATAGATTAATGTTAAACAGGATAGTTTCTAAGGAAACATTATAGTTAGACTATTATTGTACTTCTCATTTATGAATCATGTTAAGTAAAGTACTATAGATGTAGTGCATAGAAGGGACTATGTCGATTAATGACATACAACCGCTATGACTCGCATTAGTTTTCTTTACTTAATTGTGATTATTATGTGATTGCCAATTTGATGAAATTTTATAGCATAATGTTATTGTGCACATTACAGTCTTTGTTAAACCATGAAAGAAATATCATATGGACCAAGTGGGAGAATGTAAAAATTATTGTGGCCCACATGATATGATTTATGTTATATGGTTTTATAATTATTATTATGCTATAAGAATAATTAATATTGGTTTTGAGGAGTTACGACTCTAATAAAAAGAAGAGGTACGACTTTAATTGAAAGGGTATATTGCTTTGATGGAAGGCACCTTTTCAACGAACGTATAAATAGAGTCCGGTCCTCTCTCCACCCATAATGAACGACAATAACCTAAAGGCATTTGGTATTCTCTCATCCATCGATTGAATACATCAAGTATAGTGGGTTAAGGGAGAGAAATCGGATTTCTTCTTTGGTTCGTGTTCTTCAGGTTTTCGACGACGATCATCAAGTGCAACGCTATGGATAAAGGTATGTCTTCATCTATTTGTGAGAATCATGAAGATCAAAAGATCACTGCGTTTAGTATGAGTTTCCGCATTACAGATTCAAGTATTAATAGTCTTACAAGCAGTTCCAAGTGGGGTGAGGATTCCAGGTTCCACCTAGAACCTGCTAGTTGGGATAGGTTTTTTAATTTTTAAAACCCGGAACCCACTGTGCATACGTAAGAACTTGACCTATCACAAGTTTCAAAGTCAGTTCCAAGGTCTACCTAAGTTTGACTTGTATTCTTATTGAATAATTGCAGTAAATCATCATCTCTAATGACTATTATTTGTTATCATCCATTGATCACAACTCATATTTAAATATACGAAATTATGAAATATTAGCAAAATAAAAGTCTCAATCATGGATATCGTCGAAAATAGAAACTCAAACTAGTGACTTCATACTACACACTCATTATTAAACACCACAGAATGCCCGCAAGATTGCACAAAAACATACAACAAGAAAAATACAAAGGCTTGTTTCAATTTTCATATTCCAAATTCCTAATTCCACTGGAATCTAGAACTTCCCCGTCGAAACAGGCTCCTCAATTTTGGAACTTGAATCTATCCTGCATATACTAGAATCTAGAACCAAATCTGTTCCCACCAGTCCATTTCTCAAGTTCCCTAGTCCATCCTAGAACAATGCTCATCTTTACTAATTATAGTGGAATCCCGTGTCAAATGCAGCTCTAGTTTAAGGGTGAATCAAGATAAATCTGGTGTCTTGATTTGTCTTTCTAGCCTTACTCTCTATATATCATTGTATTTGTGCACCTAATCCTAACAGTGATTGTATACACATTGCAAATGTCATAGAAACAAATTATTCAAACTTATGTCTAATTAAGGAATGAAATCCACTATGCTTGAAAAAGCATAAACCTCAAATCCTAAACCGTATATTAGCAAACTAGGAACAATCATGGTCATGACTATGATTCGTATGAGCTGTAGTCGTGGTTGTACATACACACATTCTTCCTGCAAGAAAAGGCAACGTTTAGTACTGTGTTTCAATGGCATGATTTTGAAAGCTTAATGAGCACTTCATGCAAATATACACAACGCAAAACCAACTTCAAAATAGCTCCTCACGCATGATCTAAATGAAAACAAAAAGAAAACAAAGCAGAGTTTTCACTGAAATCCCAGTGAAAATTGAAGTCGAGGAGAACATGAAGAACATATATATAGAGAGGCCCTAGAGATGCTTCTCTATAGTCAACCATTGCTGGAAATTTCTCTCTTTTTCCTTATTTTGTTACCTTGCACCACCAAGTTTATGTTATGGCCTTCACTGCCTCCAGACTGAAATTTCCCCATCGTATCCAGATTCTGGTAATAAGCATACGCTAACTTTGAGTGTAACTCGACTATATATATATATATAACGACAGAACTAGCGCCATGCGCATGAGTACCATACACGCGCCGGAAATCCATGAAATCACACCTCGAGAAGTTATCAACTATTTGATCATCACATATGTAGCTCCCCACGCAATTAATAAGCACGTACATTCGCGGAAATTCTGGTCCGCAAAGTGTCTGAAACTAAAGCCTGTGCATCCGCAATTCGCCGTTGTATCGGTTACAAAACTACACGGCTGAAGAACATGTATGGTAACCCCACACGGCAAGCAAGCATCACCACTGCATTTTCGTAGTGTAATTTCTGGGAAGCTTCCTATGCGGTTTTGAGTAGGGTTGATCTGTACGTTTCCATGATACGCATCTTTCATCTCGTGCACCGATGGTGTCACGTAGTGATGGCTGTCGCGAAAGACGAGATGGGGCTTCCCTCTCTCTTCTTCGCAATTCATGTGATCTTGATAGGCTTCAACTGAAGGAAGACGACGGATCGCAGATCAAACTGGGGGGGCACGAGATACATTTTTATTGTTAAAAAACGGTACAGACGTATGCATCATTGCCAGGTAAACGGTCCCCTGAAATTCGGTGCCAGAAGTTTCCATACGCAAGGACAAATTTTCTTTGATTAGCATTCATTAATATTTCTGGCCTTGAAGCAGGGTTGGAGTTCGGTGACTCTTGTCTCTTGCAAGTGACATTGACCGGGACACTCATGTTTGGATTCACTTGGTAAAAAAGGGGGGCGGTTCAGTGGGGAATGTCCAGATGATAATATATAAGATGCGTTTTGAGTTCATCATACCACGACGTTGTACTCTCGTACGGACTGTTGGAGCTTCTTTAATACTCAGAATCCGCCGTCATCTGTGGAATCCTGTACTGATTTTGACGGCTTGTTCAACAATCTAGAGAGCCATCCTCATCCGGGGTTTAAGAATTACCTTTGTTCCTCTCTCGATTTTGGTTCGGGTGAGAAACCGAGCTAGTTCAATTCAAGGAACCGGTCCGGCTTACAAGAGGACTGACCCGATTCCCAATTTGTGTAGATAGAAAGAAGAGGCTCTTTTATGATTCTCATTTCTATATCCTAAATTAGCCGATTCTAACCATGAACCTAAAACTTGCTAGGCCAGTTCAAAGACAAAACCCGAAATTGAACTGGTTTCAAATTGGTTTACCTACAAATCTAAGTTTTTTTACTCTCTTTTTTTAAAAAAAAAAAAATTATATTTAATATGTTAGACATATCATTTCAAGGGCAAATAATTATATTTTTTTTATACATACATATTACATATTTAGATGATTGAAACAAAAAAAAACAAAAAAAAGCCGAATGGGCTCTAGGGTTAATAGGGTCAATTCCCAATTTCAAAATCTAAGAACATACCTGAGAGGTTAAATTCTAGATTTGAAGTCTATGATCTATGCACCTTGAAACCGATTAGCCCTAGTTTTAATCAGAAAGACCAAAATTAATGATTGTTTGGTATGATTTTTATTACTCAAATGTATTCCCCTTACAGAATTTTTAGAGAATAAAATGAGACAAATATCCACATCACTTGTTTTTTAGATTTATATACACTTATCATAGTCTCTCTCCACATATCATTTTTTAACTTATTTATTTAAACTTTTGAGTTGTACCGTACAACTAATTCTATTTTAGCTTATTTCGCATGTGCAGCCTCCCATGCTTGTACATGGCTTTATATGTCTTTTAAATAAAGACTTTCTCTTCGATAGCTCTACTATGGAAAATGCCAGGTTCATAGGATACTCATTCTTAAGCAAACAATTTATGAAACTATGACCTCACAAATCTTGGTGTACTGATTTAAGATTTTCTATGACAAAAATTCATTTGGAATGTCACGAGCATATTAATATAGATTTTTTTATGATATTATCTCTAATTATAAATTACTTCTCGTGCTAACAATATAACGAAAATTAATCTTTTTAGCAAGCTGGTATTACTGATATCATGCAAGTAGCCATTCCACGTGTAAACATTTGGTATCTGCCCTATCCGACTCTGACTAACGTTCTTTTTAATCAAACGATGGTAATAGATTGGAGAAATTATTAGGTCCTTTGGAGCAAATGTCAACTCCCATTTTGACTGGTCTAGCCATCTCATTATGAATTGTCAAATAATTATCCTTTTTCTGTGTTTTTTTTTTCCAAAGTGATGCGTAATGATTGCCGAATAACATCACAGTTAAATTATCTCGATTCGGTTAAAATTTGACCGAGAGGGGAGATAAAAAAATTAAAATTAAAAAAAGGGAGTTGGGTTGCAGTTACAATAAAAGGAAGAAAAAAACTCTCATTCGCTAAAGGACAAAATAAAGGACACCTCATCTTGTGATATCTACTTCATTTGTGGGGGCCAAAAAGGTCATAGCCAGAGAAAGAAACAAAAAGAGCCGTAGACTGGCGAAATAATGGAGAAGCCGAGGGTTTCTGTATCAGCTCTTGAAAACGACCGCCTCTGGGTTTGTTGAAATTTCGAGCGGCCGCAGAGTGGTATTTTTTTTTTTTTTTTGTCAAAAAAAATTTTCCATTCATTATCAAAATAATATATGATAAGATCAATAAGAAATCTCAAAAATCATCCTTATAAGGCAAACTCGTAGTACTCTAAAATAAACCAAAAATCAGAAATCAAGGTGCATTATCAGAGCATAATCAGCAAAGATCATCATATGCTCGTCCCTCATGAACAAATTTGTAACTACATCCAAGCGAAAAGATTGGTAACCAATAACTGATGTGTGCTCATCGCAAAGTGGTAATTTGTGTGGTGAGTTAATTTATAAGACTTGGGTATACTTTAATTGTGGAAAACACTTGAATGTGTGAGTGATGGTAATTCTAATTCTTTGATTATAATAGATTATTTGCTGCTCACACTTTCCGTAGATGTGTGTATCAACACTTAGATCAAATTATGTAAATCTTTAGTGTCCTTTATTGTTTATTATTTATTTCCTTGGTGATTTCATATTGACTTAATTGCAAGATCCGTTAGCATTTCCTCGTTTATTTTTTATAACAATTGATATTAGAGTTTGAGGATAGGATTTTCTGGATTGTAATTTGAAGATTTTGCTTATTTAATTATTATCAATAAATTATATTCTTGCAATTATGTAAAGTAGAAATTGAGAAGTTTAACATGAGGAACAACTTTGGGTTATGGAGCATTAAGATATATGCACTATTAACAACTAAAGATTCAGTTGAAGCATGGGAAGGGGAGGATAAGTTGCCAAAATAATGAAAGATGCCAAAAAGGATGTGCTAATGAGGAAGGCTAGGGATATAATCATTTGCTATTGAGTGGAAGACTCTTGAAGAAGTACGGTCCAAGAAACCTATTGATTACTCCAGATTACGAGTATTCGGATGTCCTCTGTATGCTCATGTGAGTGATGGTAAGCTTGAGCTGAGGGTGAAGAGACATAATCTTCGACGAGACTACAATGCTTCGATAGAGGAGTCTTGAACACTACCATCAAAGCAAATGGATTGTGGGGTCACTAGTGAGGTCGAGCTTCAGATGGAGATTCGGAGGTAACACAAATAGAGACTGCAATGAGGCTGCGATTCTTGAGATTGGTGTTACTAAACAACCGGAATAGCTGCAGCATATTATAGTCACTGAGAAAATAAAACCACCAATGCATTATGGTTATACAAATGTTGCTCATGCATTGATTGCAGGTGATGAGGTGGAGACAAATGAGCCTTCGCCCTACTCTAAAGCGATAGCTAGTATAGAGTCGTCACAGTAGCTAAGGGTTATGAACGAAAAGATGGAACCACTCAACCAAAATCAGACATGAGAGCTAGTCAAGGTATCTAAGAGCCCAAAGATTGTTAGAAGCAAATGAGTCTACAAATGGAAGAAGCGCATTCTTGGTGTTAAAGCAACGAGATATAAGACGAGACATATTGTGAAGGGATGTACATAGCGGAGGGTATTGACTACAAAGAGGTGTTATCTCTTGTGACAAGACAGACTTCTATTCATTGTATTACTTGCTTTAGTTGCAACACAAGATCTTAAGTTTAAGCAATTAGATGTGAAAACCGCGTTTTTTTCATGGTGAGTTGGAAGAGCGGATTTACATGTGACAACATAAGGGATATGCTATCCTGAGTAAGTGGATCATGTTTTTTTGTTAAGACATATTTATATGGGTTGAAACAATCTCCTAGATAATCATATGAGTGTTTTAATGTTTTCATGGATAGTTAGGACTATCCATTCAGATAAATAGTTGTGTTTACTCTAAGAAATTAGAGGATGGGTCTTTGATAGATCTATTATTATATGTCAATGACATGTTAATAGCAACAAAGAATATGTCTAATATTGATGTGCTAAAGAGGCAATTGAGTGTTGAGTTTACGATGAAAGATTTAGGGGTTGTAAAAAATATATTAAGTATAGAGATTTTGCATGACAAGGTTGTAGGAGTTTTACGTCTGTCATAAAAGAAATACATTTAGAAGATTATGGCACATTTTAATATGCAGTCTACAAAATCCGTGAGTATATTTTAACAAAGCACTTTAAACTTTCTGATAAGTTATCATCGTACATTGAGGTGGAGAGAGAGCATAATCCCGTGTTCCTTACTCTAGTGGTGGTGGGTGTATTATGCACGCTATAATATCCATTAGGTCTGAAATTTCACAAGTTATAACCGTAATTAGTTATATATGAAGCATCCTGGTAGTAAAATCTGTGAGTACACATTTAACGAAGCACTTTAAACATTTTGATAACTTACCATCGCAAACTAAGGTTGAGAAGGAACAAACATCCTGTGTTTCTTATTATAGTGTAATGGGCTATGATGTGCATTAGGTCTATCATTTCACAAAGCGTAAGCATAGTTAGCCGTTATATGAAGCATCCTAATAAAACTCATTAGGAAGCTATGATGTGAATCCTCAAATATTTGAAAAAGATAACATACGTGGATATAGTGTACCGAATGGATAGCAATTGTAGTGAGACCATTGGGCATATGGATTCGGATTACGTTGTTGACTCGGATGAGTGCAAGTTTTTAGCATGGTATGTGTTTACACTTGCAACTGATCCAATTAATTGGAAAGCGTCTTTACAAGATCATGTTGCCTTGTCTTCAACTGAGGCAGGGCATACAGCACTGACCTTTATAGCAAAGAAGACAATATGGCTAAAAGGTTTGCTCTCAAACTTTTGGTTGGAACTGAAAAGTGTTAATATACACTATAATAACGATTGTGTGATTTATCTAGCAACATCAGGTATAATTTAATCGAGGATGTCTTAGCGAAGGGCAAAGTTGTGGTGAAGAAGATTGTTATTGGGGAGAACCCAGTAGACATGATGACCAAGCCTCTTCCTTTGGCCAAGCTCAAGCTTTACTTGATCGCAATTTACATATGTAGGGAGTAAGTGCTCGTTGGAGTGTTGAGAGATCAATATGGATAATGAGTACTATAACTTGACCTGAAATGTCAAGTTAAAGTAGAAAATTATTAAATTATCTCTAGTTTGAGCCGTTTACATAACTCGGCCCAATTAGATAAATATGTAAGTTTGATCGCACAAAGAGCATTCAAGAAAGGGAGTTTGCGTTACGGTTAAAACAAAAGGAACAAAAAGAAAAAAAATCTCGTGAGCCAAAAGACAAAATAACAGGGGCAACTTATTTTGTAATATCTATTTCACTTCGTTTCTTTATGCACTAGCCTGCACCGGATGCGCATGGGTGAAATAAAGAATACATGGGTTTCTCTCTCAGCTCTTGAAAAGGGCTGCCAAGAGGTTTCTTGAGTAGAAACCGGGCGCGATGAAGGGATTTCGAGCGGCCGCACAGCAGATCTGTGCTGTAAATTTTACATCCAAATTGGATTATTTATTTGTTAACAACTTTGAACTTGGATATAATTTAAGTGTAGGAAATATTCGAGCGTGAGAGTGATTGTAACTCTAATTACTCGATTATAATTGATTATTTATCGTTGGCTCTCCTTATGGATGGTGATGTAGATACCGACACTTGAACCAAACCATGTAAATCTTTAATGTCTTTCATAGTTCTTCGCTTATTTCTCTAGTGATTTCGCATTGACTTAATTGCAAGGTTCATTAGCTTTTCCATGTTAATTTTTACAACACACGTTTGGCTTCTAACACACCTAAAGTCCCTCGAGATATTTTCTTCTGCCTAGGGGTGATTGAATCTGACCAAGAAACTAATACTTATCTTGGATCCAAACCAGCTTGGATCTATACTGATGCTCGAACCGAATCATATAGATCTTTTGTATCTTTTATTGCTCTTCATTTATTTCTCTGATAATTTCGCTTTGATCTAATTGCAAAGTCCGTTAGCATTTCTGCGTTAATGTTTAAACACACGCCATGCTTTGAACACGCATAAAATCCCTTGAGATATTTTCTCCTGCCTAGGGGCGATTGCTTCCAATCAAAAAAACTAACACTTACCCTAGCAGATTCTGTTCCTTTAGGAACCGGCTTGGATCCGAACCGGCCCTCTCCACAATTGATTGGGGAACCGAGCCTAACTTGAAGTAATATGATTGTAATTTTTAGAAAAATATACAATGCGAACAATTTGTGGCATGATTATTAAGGTATTGATAAAATTCATAGTATTTCCAAGTTTGAAGCCCTTCTTGACATATCTAGCTTCTTTTTAAGCAAAGCAAATACGTAACAAAAAACCTTAAAACCGGGTGAAACGGTTCTCTATATATAATTGGAAACTATGACTGGTTTTCACAATCTTTATTCAGATACCTACCAAATTCCAATGTAAGCGAGCTTAGAAACCGACCAGGTAAGTCCAATTCGGTTCGACATTTTACCTGTCTGCCATGAAAGGAAAGGTAAATGCAAAAAGAAACAAAAAACCCATGAAACTTCCAGGAAGATTCGTGTTCATCAGTTATACCAACATACATGTATATATACGCACCACTCACAAGAGTCACACCGCACACAAACACAGACACAGAAAACGCTGTTTCATAGCCTATCCTCGAACGAGTCGGAATGGCGACCAATTCGTGCAACGAGGCGTCGGTTGTCGAGAACGGCGGCCTTAAGGGGTCGAGCAAGGAGATGAGGCCCGGCCGGACAGCGCACAACATGTCCTCATCGTCGCTGCGCAAGAAGTCCGACCTCGCCCTCGTCTCGAAGGTCCCGTGCCGGTGCCTGAGAATGCTTCTCGCCAACCTCCAGGAGGTCATCCTCGGGACCAAGCTCTCCATCCTCTTCCCGGCCATCCCTCTCGCCATCGTCGCCGAGTTTTACAGCTTCGGAAGAGTAAGTCTGAGGAGAAAGAGAAAGGAAAAAGATTTTGATTTCTGTCTACTTTCGGAAGTAAAACCATATAATCGGTTTTAGGGTGGATTTCTCACCCTGAACCTAAAAGCAAACTGCGCAGGACAGTTTCCAGTTCGCAAAATTGGGAACCGGCCCACTTGATTCTGGAATCGGACTGAACCGATTGTTTTAGGGCGGTCCGGGACCGGACTTGGGACCAATGCATACTTCTACTTGTAATATTTTTTTTCTTTTTTTTTGGAAAATAGTTTCATAACATTAAGTAGAACACAGTTTCTTAACAAAAGACTTGCGGGGAGCTAAAACTTTCAAAACCCCAAACCCAGATAAGGAAACTTATCATTTTAATTCCTTCTTTTTTACCTTACTTAATTTAAATAAAAAAAAAATCGATAGATTGTAAATTATGCTATCCAACCCTAATTGACAGGATAAAAAACTTTGAAAAACCCGGCCGACTGAAGAGAGTCAAATGTGAAAAAAATAAGGAAAATGAAATGTTGGATACAAGGGTTGACTCCATTAGAATACGAACTTCATTATCAATGCGCCTTAGTGATTTTAAAATACGTGGGAAAATTAAAGAATCGGGTGCTCAAGATTCTACGGAATTCTTCAATTTCCTTGCCTGCCATATCAAGAAATTAGGTAATTTACTATTTTCAGAAATTAGAAGTTCATTAGATGCGCTGACCGAAGTGAGTTTGTGCTGCGTCTGCATGCAGCCGTGGGTCTTCGCTTTGAGCCTTCTGGGACTCACCCCTCTTGCGGAACGCGTCAGCTTCTTGACAGAGTGAGTGTTCGTACAACTTTATAATCATTTAATCTCGACGTAACTCATTTAATATACATGCAAATATGTCTATGTTTCTCGCGGCATCGATTCTGGATGCTGGAATTAGGGTTTCCTGACGCGTGCCCTCTTTGCTTTTCTTGTCATCTTGCAGGCAGATCGCTTACTACACCGGCCCCACAGGTGATTTTCTTGAGGCAGTTCTCAACTTTTCATAGCGAACGTCGCATATGTTTGTTGGCTAAGTACAAGCACGTATTAATTAACTAGGTAACCGATGATAGACATGTGGTTCTGCGGGATGTACTATGATATTCTCTTCAAGGACCCAGTATAATGGCAAATGGACAACGCTCTTGTCCTGTCTCAACTTAATTTCTGTGGTCATTCTGTAGAGATGGACATTTGTGGGTCGAAAGGTTGGGACCTCAACAGTGACGGGTCAGGACCTCGACAGTGAATCGAGGATCGGAGACTGGTTACTTAGACATTTAGGAGTTTACCATTTCAAGGACGGTGAAAGTTGGACCTAATCGGCTTTTTCTCCTTTTCAAGTGAATCTAATTGTGTATGCAATCTGCTCTTGATTGTTTTGCAGTGGGAGGGCTTCTGAACGCAACCTGCGGCAATGCAACCGAGCTGATCATAGCCATATTTGCCCTAAGCCAGCACAAGATTGAGGTGGTGAAGTACTCACTCTTGGGCTCCGTCCTCTCCAACCTCCTGCTCGTTCTTGGCACCTCGCTGCTGTGCGGCGGCCTCGCCAACCTCCGGAAAGAGCAGAAATACGACCGGGTAAGAAAAGATTAACCTCTCGGTCAAGTGAGAAAATAGCAGCTTCTGTCGTTGCGACAATAAATGATAATTTCAATCTGGTCTTCGATTTCAACAGCGACAAGCCGACGTGAACTCTCTCATGCTGCTGCTGGCGTTGCTGTGCCACCTGCTGCCGATGCTGTTCCGGTACGCTGGCGCCCCTGCCACCCCGACAGCGGACCTGACGCTCAACCTTTCGAGGGCGAGCAGCATCGTCATGCTCCTGGCCTACGTCGTCTACATCTTCTTCCAGCTTGTCACACATCGACAATTGTTCGAAGCACAGGTTGGGCGAACCATTCGAATTTCATTTTTCCTAACCTTACAGATTACAATTCCTTGATTTCCACTAGTCATTTGCACTTTTCACTAACATGCATGATGCTATTATTTAAGTCCTTGTTGTGGCAGGTGGGTTAGTTCGAATCTTAATCACTTATTTTTCTTCATATTCTATAAATTGCAATAAATAATTGTGAACCCAACCATAGGAATTGATTAATTATTTATTTATTTATGAGGCTAATATTGCACCAACCCTATAGTGGAGAAGATGGACTGTGACGTCATATTTCCTTTGATGGTGTAATAAATTGGTCAAATTACAGGACTCTGGTGAAGAAGATGACAACACAGCTTCTGGGGAAGAGGCAGTGATAGGGTTTTGGAGTGGATTTGTTTGGCTGGTTGGGATGACCCTCGTCATAGCTTTACTGTCCGAGTATGTTGTCGACACAATTGAGGTAATTATATTTTTTATTTAAGTTTATTTACTTCCAAAGTGATTAAGAATACTTACCTTTTTCACTAATCGCAAAATGTAATTAGTTATATATGTTTAATTGATAATCTCATCAGTCGGCGTCGGCTTCGTGGGGTCTGTCCGTGAGCTTCCTCAGCATAATCTTGTTGCCTATCGTCGGGAACGCAGCCGAGCACGCCGGGGCGATCATATTTGCTTTCAAGAACAAGTTGGTGAGTGTTTTAAATTGATTAAGGGGCCGGTCCGGCGATGAACTATTGAGCTTTTCTTAGTTTTGTGTCGAGGACATTTTCTCGGGTAAATAACGTAAACTTCTCTTGACGCGATCGCAGGACATAACTTTAGGCGTCGCTTTGGGCTCAGCGACTCAAATCGCGATGTTCGTGGTGAGAATTTATGAATTTTAGGTCGCCGATTAGACCTTTTTTTTAATATTACATCAACAAGCTTTAATTAAACTTTGAATTTTTTATGATTTTCAGGTCCCTTTATGTGTGGTCGTTGCTTGGATAATGGGGATTAAGATGGACCTCAATTTCAACCTTCTTGAGACTTGCTCTCTTGCTCTATCAATCATTGTCACAGCTTTCACTTTGCAGGTTATTATTACAATTATTATAATTTATTTTATTAATATTGATATTTTAATTGTTACTATTAATCATTTATTTAACAGATTTCAATTTTTAATTTTACTTGACGCAGGATGGAACTTCCCACTACATGAAAGGATTTGTTCTCCTGCTTTGCTACTTAGTGATTGGAGCATGCTTTTTTGTCTTAAGAACGCCCCTGAGTGAGCACTATATTCTTTTATCTATTTATGTTCTTTTGAAAACTATTTTGAAAAATAAAAAAGACTAGCTTTTGCCAATTCTTATAACGCCAAAAATCTAAATCTAATTTGGATAAATATTTTATTTAGCAGATCAACCTAACATGAACAACTTGGAGCTCAAACTACCAACTGAAGCAATTTTCAGAGCTTAATCCAGTAAGTGCAAATTTCACATTCAACTCTCGTAAGTTACCGTTGAAAGAGACTGATCATGAGCCGATTTTAATGCAGAATTCAGGCACCTGATCGATGAAGGATACAAGGGATCAGACGAGAGATTATCTGAGGATTTGTCGAGAGACGAGGAGGATTTGTAATTCTTTTGATTGTGTTGATTGATTGGTTCGGTTCAGTTTCGATCGGATTGATTGCTCGTGAGGAGTGACTTGGAATTTTGCGTTATAAAGCATTTTCCATCTAAGAGTTTGTTCATTCATCTTGATGAGGGTGTGCTCTGAAGGAAGATGGGATTCATGGCCTTTGGTATAGATATGTGTGTGAATCATTTAGGGTTTGGCTAAGTGAAATTTTTGTTCCTCACTTCGACTTGGAGTGATGTGGCAACGCCAAACCGGTGATACAATAAATAATAGTCAATAAATGGAAGTCTCTTCCTGTTTGTTATTTTATTTTAGTTTACCATGTCATTTTTTAAAATTATTAATTACCCAAAAATCTTATTATGTCTTATGCGTTCCAACTTTTCAATATGTGCCTTAATTTATTTTCTTGCCTCTTGTGTGGTTTCTAATTCAGTTTGCACAAAAAATAAGATTTCAAAGTATGTAACTTAAGCTTTTGGGTAAATTATCTATCTTCGAATATGGGAGAATTGAAGTACATTAGTGCTCCAATCGTAAGCCTAAATGAGATGGGTGGGATTGACAATGTGGAAATTAAGATTGAAAATAGATGGAATAGATGAATTTGTCTCCAATTTGGTTATCTTTTTGGAATGACACTAATTTACATCCCCATTAAAATATACCCCATCATCATAAGATAAAAACAAATCAATCAAGTTCAGATTCTGAAGATTTCATTTTCAAGTAACCAAACAAGACCTAGTAGTTGTGTATTATGGAGAAAATTGTCCAAAAAATCTCAAAATCTATTATATGATGGTCAATTAAGTTATAAACTTTTCAATTCAATTCTAAATCTGTTACCGACCAAAAAAAAAATTCTAAATCTGTTAAAGATTTACCAATATAGTCATTCTCATAAATAAAGGTTCAAAATCGCTTATGTGGGCGCTTTCTCGTATGGCATGGTTGGAAATCGCTAACATAAGCATCGACTTTCTTATGTGGTATGGCCAACGTTAACATGTATGCCCTCACTTATGCCTCGCCGGCCATTGCCAACGGTCGATGAACCTCGTTAGCCCCTTAAAGAAGATCAACAATAAAAATTATATATAATTAAAAAAATTTAAAAATTAGAAAAAAAAATTAAAGAATTGCAAAAATCTTCTCATTAGTATCGAACTGTCAATGGCCGCATCAACTATTTCAAACCAATTTTAGTCTGAAGGACTATATTGAAAAATCATCAAAAGGTTTAAAATTAAATTAAGGAGAAATTTCAAATAAGGGCTCAAAATAAAGCCGTTTTCACAACAACAACAAAAAAGGCCTAAAGTGGACATTGTCTCAAATAAGAGCCTAAAGTGGCTAGGTTAGTATTAAATAAGGGTGTGAACTTGATTTACAACCAAATCTTCACTAGACAGCTTTTTCCGGTAAGTAGGGTGTGGGCAATTTTGTCCAAAAAATTCCAACTGGGTAAAAATGCTTTAAAATCCTCAAACAAACAAAAATCCCAAATTAAACTCTCATTAGTTCTTTGTGAAATCGTCGAGTCTTCAAAGCTTGAACTCCAAATCCGTCGATTCTCGACTGTACCATGTTTTCTTCCTATCTTCAATTCTAGATGTAATGGATGCACTTACTAGTGAGGACAGAGCTTGTGACAATGGGATGAGGAGGTATTTTGGGTGGATGAAGGACTTGAGCTGGAATCGAAGAACCCAAGCCCCATCTAAACTCAGGAGATGGAATTGACATTCCTCCTCCTCCAATTGATAATGGAGCTCGAGACGACAGACTTTCAAGGGGAGGATTGATTTGCTATTGGGGATTGACTTGAAGACTCAACGATTTCACGAAGAACCAATGAAATTTCAATTTGGGATTTTTGTTTGTTCAAGGATTTTAAAGCATTTTTACCTAGCTGGATTTTGGACAAAATTGCCCACACCCTACTCGCCAGAAAAAGTCATCCGGCGAAGATTTGGCCAAAAAATAAGTTCAAACCCTTATTTGATACTAACCTAACCACTTTAGACCCTTATTTGAGACAACGTTTATTATGAACCATTTTTTGAGAAAACGGCTCAACTTCGGACTCTTATTTGAAATTTTCCCTTAAATCAACTAAATAGAAAAGTTTATAACTAAATTGATCAATGTAAAATAAATTTAAAATTTTTTTGACAATTATGTCATGTATCATGCGTAGCCAAAAATAAAAAATAATCTATCACGATTGATTTGAGCACAGTATGCTTTATGTACACTAATGCCCGTTGTCAGTGCCTCATTTCAAGGAAAACTTCTCATGTGATCTCTGTCTATATTTCAATCACATAGAAACTAATATAATTACCCAAAAAATGACTAAGCTGAAATGGCAATATGCCTTCATGGAATTTCCTAAAAACGACTGAATTTGGCGTGGTATGGAATAAGCTAAACAAATGATAAAAATTTCTTTAAGGCATCAAATAAAATAGGGGTCAGCATGGTTCAAATTAAACCGGTTCAACATTTGACCTAAGGATCAATTCGCACAATGTTGGTCCCTAATTTTTAGAACTAGGAATTGACCTTATTAAGCCTAGGACCAAGGAATAAACAGCCTCATGGGCGATCCATTTCCAAGGTCAACTTGGGACCAATCAATTGTTTTTTTTTTTTCTAATTGAATTTTTTGTATTCCTTAAAATGACAAACATACTCCAAACAATATGGCTTGGATAGAACATTATCAAAGTTGACTGGCGATAACAAGATAATATGACTAGTAATTTCCAATGCATGGTACTCATATCAATTGTAAAGCCAACTATATAGGTATCACTCGTACTTTCTCAATCCAAACAACATGTCACCTGAGCTCAAGAGGGTTACTCAACATTTTGAACACAAATATAGTCCGTTTGAAATTTTTCCTTCAATTACACAATTGAGAATCTTCAAAACTCTATAGAACATAGTCTTAACAAAATTCATCTAGTAATACATACATCATACACACAATGGAAGATCCTAAAACTTACCCACCCCGTGCTTCACATAGCCCTCACACAGCCCCGCTGCAAACCACCGAGCCACTCCTTCAAGTGAAACTGATGTTGTGGAGCCATCGCTATAACCAGATCAACAACTCGTAATTGCCTCGTCATCTACAACCCTCGAATTCACTGAACTCAGAAAGGAAAACCACTAAAACCTTATGTCTAACTAATCCAAAACATGGAGAGACATCTCTCACTACCAACACAATCAAGCGAAACACCCCATTCCAACCCCACATGGTATAGGTTCCAATGGTCCTAGGACTAAGGATTGGCCCAATCCCCTTAAGAATTGGACCAAGATCGGCGGGGTTGGGCCGATCTTGGGTTGGTCCAGGATCAACTTTGGACAAATGCTCACCCCTAAAATAAATACCTATATAAGTTAGGTTGAAATTAAATGGGCAAAAGGCACAAAAAATCCTAAGCTTTGTTCACTATGACATATTTACGCTAAACTTTTTTGTGACACAAAAAATCCCAAATTTATATTTATGTGACATATTTACTTCCGTCAAAATTCTATCGATCGGTACTATTAAAAATTTGCTTACATGGACGCTAGAAAAACAAACCGTATTGACATGTCGTCCATGTGACTTAAGTTATTTTGACTAAAAAATCATCTACTTTAACAGTGGATGAATGTGTTGCATAGGTATAAGTTTAAGATATTTTATTTCACAAGAAAAATTTTACTCTAAATGTGTTACAATTGACATAATTTGTAGTTTTTTATGTCAAAAAGTATAGGTGAGCATGGTCTGGGTTGGGCCGGTACACCCCCTAACCCTAGGACTAACCCGCACAGTATTGGTCCTCAATTTTTTAGACCGAGGATCGATCCTATTGAACTTGGGACCAAGGACCGGACCGACCAAATGAGTTTGGTGACGAGCGAAGTCAGTTAAGAGAGGCGAGCAGTGAGCACCAAGTAGGGCGAGCATCGAGCGTAGAGCGAGCGCCAAGCGAGGCAAGCAACAAGCAAGACGAGCATCGAGCGCATGAGTGACCAAAAGCGAGCAAGACGAGTGGAGAAATTGTTTCTTTTTATTTTGGCGAATTGAAAAATAAGAGGACAAATAAGATTAAAAAAGAATGAATACTAGAAGAGTATGCCGTGAGAAGCTGTTTATACATTTTTGGATGTTGTGATGACTTCTCACAAAAACATTTTCCTCATTTGTAAATTATGGTTTTGACGCCGGAAAAGACATAAAAAATATAAGTTATTAAAGAACAGTGTAAAATTACTTGGACTCCTCATTAAGGAGTTGTTTAATGTTGTTAACGATGTTTGTTTTAGGGTTAAAATATATATAATATATTATATGGTCATGCTTGGTCCAGATTAGACTGATCCTAAACTCTCAGGATCGAGAATCAATCCGCACAATACCAGTCTAAGAATTTTAGGACCAATGATTGATCTAGTCTTCTTGAGAACCAACAGGCAACCAAATAGGGTTGGGCGATCCAAGTCCTCGGTCAGGGGTTAACCCTGCACTAACCCGTCTTCACATTGATCAAGAAGTTTGGGTAAATATGTTGCATTGTGAATGGTTAAGGGTTTTTGCCACTTTTTTTCAATTTAAAATTAAAAAGAGTCTAGTGACTCAGTTCGCACGTTTCAATATCTTAATGGGCACTGACCAAAAAAAATATCTTAATGGGCTAAATACATTAAGGCCCATGTCATGTTTCAAAAAAAAATTAATCATAAAGGGAGAGGGCCCACTTTGAAATATCTTCATAACCGTCCTTTTCCTCTTCCTCTTTACAGGTACAACGAGTCTCTTATTTTATGGGGAGACCGCGACGTGGTTGGAGACGGCCACCTCACGGTACGTTCGTTTGTTGCTCTGCATTCCCGTCGCGATTTCGCCACTTCGTCTCGTCCGATTTCTGCTCTTCTTCGATCGGTCTGCTCGGTCGGTTCGCGGTCGATGTTGCGGGCGGCGCGTCATTTCGCGCGCTGATCGTTGGCGGAAATCGCGGGAAGTTCGCGCCGCTCGTGGGTGATCGCTCTTTCCCCCTTTCCGTTGGCCCCTGAAAAATCCGAGAAATGAATTGCGCGTCGAAATCGTCGATCTTCGTTTGGCCGAGTAGTGCATTTGTTTTCTTGATGCTTGCCGGGCACCGAAAGTTTGAACCTTTCGATTCTGGGTGCGCGACTCTCGGGAAAAGTGTGAATGGGGTTTTCTTGATCATAGAATATAGAGAAGTCGGTTGACTTTCGATTCTGGAGACGAGGCCGGGCCGGACGGCGCACAACATGTCCTCATCGTCGCTGCGCAAGAAGTCCGACCTCGCCCTCGTCTCGAAGGTCCCGTGCCGGTGCCTGAGGATGCTTCTCGCCAACCTCCAGGAGGTCATCCTCGGGACCAAGCTCTCCATCCTCTTCCCGGCCATCCCTCTCGCCGTCGTCGCCGAGTTTTACAGCTTCGGAAGAGTAAGTCTGACGAGAAAGAGAGAGGATCGGGTGCTCGAGATTCTACTGAATTCTTCAATTTCCTTGCCTGCCATATCAAGAAATTAGGTAATTTACTATTTCCAGAAGTTAGAAGTTCATTTGATGCGCTGACCGAAGTGAGTTTGTGCTGCATCTGCATGCAGCCGTGGGTCTTCGCTTTGAGCCTTCTGGGACTCACCCCTCTTGCGGAACGCGTCAGCTTCTTGACAGAGTGAGTGTTCATCCAACTTTATAATCATTTAGTCTCGACCTAACTCATTTAATATACAGCAAATATGTCTATGTTTCTAGTGGCATCGATTCTGGATGCTGGAATTAGGGTTTCCTGACGCGTGCCCTCTTTGCTTTTCTTGTCATCTTGCAGGCAGATCGCTTACTACACCGGCCCCACAGGTGATTTTCTTGAGGCAGTTCTCAACTTTTCATGCGAACGTCGCATATGTTTGTTGGCTAAGTACAAGCACGTATTAATTAACTAGGTAACCGATGATAGAGATGTGGTTCTGCGGGATGTACTATGATATTCTCTTCAAGGACCCAGTATAATGGCAAATGGACAACGCTCTTGTCCTGTCTCAACTTAATTTCTGTGGTCATTCTGTAGAGATGGACATTTGTGGGTCGAAAGGTTGGGACCTCAACAGTGACGGGTCAGGACCTCGACAGTGAATCGAGGATCGGAGACTGGTTACTTAGACATTTAGGAGTTTACCATTTCAAGGACGGTGAAAGTTGGACCTAATCGGCTTTTTCTCCTTTTCAAGTGAATCTAATTGTGTAGGCAATCTGCTCTTGATTGTTTTGCAGTGGGAGGGCTTCTGAACGCAACCTGCGGCAATGCAACCGAGCTGATCATAGCCATATTTGCCCTAAGCCAGCACAAGATTGAGGTGGTGAAGTACTCACTCTTGGGCTCCGTCCTCTCCAACCTCCTGCTCGTTCTAGGCACCTCGCTGCTGTGTGGCGGCCTCGCCAACCTCCGGAAAGAGCAGAAATACGACCGGGTAAGAAAAGATTAACAGCTCGGTCAAGTGAGAAAATAGCAGCTTCTGTCGTTGCGACAATAAATGATAATTTCAATCTGGTCTTCGATTTCAACAGCGACAAGCCGACGTGAACTCTCTCATGCTGCTGCTGGCGTTGCTGTGCCACCTGCTGCCGATGCTATTCCAGTACGCTGGCGCCCCCGCCACCCCGACGGCGGACCTGACGCTCAACCTGTCGAGGGCGAGCAGCATCGTCATGCTCCTGGCCTACGTCGTCTACATCTTCTTCCAGCTTGTCACACATCGACAATTGTTCGAAGCACAGGTTGGGCGAACCATTCGAATTTCATTTTGCCTAATCTTACAGATTACAATTCCTTGATTTCCACTAGTCATTTGCACTTTTCACTAACATGCATGATGCTATTATTTAAGTCCTTGTTGTGGCAGGTGGGTTAGTTCGAATCTTAATCACTTATTTTTCTTCGTATTCTATAAATTGCAATAAATAATTGTGAACCCACCTATAGGAATTGATTAATTATTTATTGATTTATGAGGCTAATATTGCACCAACCCTATAGTGGAGAAGATGGACTGTGACGTCATATTTCCTTTGATGGTGTAATAAATTGGTCAAATTACAGGACTCTGGTGAAGAAGATGACAACACAGCTTCCGGGGAAGAGGCAGTGATAGGGTTTTGGAGTGGATTTGTTTGGCTGGTTGGGATGACCCTCGTCATAGCTTTACTATCCGAGTATGTTGTCGACACAATTGAGGTAATTATATTTTTAATTTTATTTTATTTACTTTAAAGTGATTAAGAATACTTACCTTCTTTACTAATCAGAAAATGTAATTAGTTATATATGTTTAATTGATAATCTCATCAGTCGGCGTCGGCTTCGTGGGGTCTGTCCGTGAGCTTCCTCAGCATAATCTTGTTGCCTATCGTCGGGAACGCAGCCGAGCACGCCGGGGCGATCATATTTGCTTTCAAGAACAAGTTGGTGAGTGTTTTAAATTGATTAAGGGGGCCGGTCCGGCGATGAACTATTGAGCTTTTCTTAGTTTCGTGTCGAGGACATTTTCTTCGGGTAAATAACGTAAACTTCTCTTGACGCGATCGCAGGACATAACTTTAGGCGTCGCTTTGGGCTCAGCGACTCAAATCGCGATGTTCGTGGTGAGAATTTATGAATTTTAGGTCTCCGATTAGACCTTTTTTTTAATATTACATCAACAAGCTTTAATTAAACTATGAATTTTTTATGATTTTCAGGTCCCTTTATGTGTGGTCGTTGCTTGGATAATGGGGATTAAGATGGACCTCAATTTCAACCTTCTTGAGACTTGCTCTCTTGCTCTATCAATCATTGTCACAGCTTTCACTTTGCAGGTTATTATTATAATTATTATAATTTATTTTTATTAATATTGATATTTTAATTGTTATTATTAATCATTTATTTAACAGAATTCAATTTTTAATTTTACTTGACGCAGGATGGAACTTCCCATTACATGAAAGGATTTGTTCTCCTGCTTTGCTACGTAGTGATTGGAGCATGCTTTTTTGTCTTAAGAACGCCCCTGAGTGAGCACTATATTCTTTTATCTATTTATGTTCTTTTGAAAACTATTTTGAAAAATGAAAAAGACTAGCTTTTGTCAATTCTTATAACGCCAAAAATCTAAATCTAATTTGGATAAATATTTTATTTAGCAGATCAACCTAACATGAACAACTTGGAGCTCAAACTACCAACTGAAGCAGTTTTCAGAGCTTAATCCAGTAAGTGCAAATTTCACATTCAACTCTTCGTAAGTTACCGTTGAAAGAGATTGATCATGAGCCAATTTTAATGCAAAATTCAGGCACTTGATCAATGAAGGATACAAGGGATTAGACGAGAGATTATCTGAGGATTTGTCGAGAGACGAGGAGGATTTGTAATTCTTTCGATTGTGTTGATTGGTTGGTTCGGTTCGGTTTCGATCAGATTGATTGCTCGTGAGGAGTGACTTGGAATTTTGCGTTATAAAGCATTTTCCATCTAAGAGTTTGTTCATTCGTCTTGATGAGGGTGTGATATGAAGGAAGATGGGATTCATGGCCTTTGGTATAGATATGTGTGTGAATCATTTAGGGTTTGGCTAAGTGAAATTTTTGTTCCTCATTTCGACTTGGAGTGATGTGGCAATGCCAAACCGGTGATACAATAAATAATAGTCAATAAATGGAAGTCTCTTCCTGTTTGTTATTTTATTTTAGTTTACCATGTCATTTTTTTTAAAATTATTAATTACCCAAAAATCTTCTTATGTCTTATGCGCTCCAACTTTTCGATATGTGCCTTAATTTATTTTCTTGCCTCTTGTGTGGTTTCTAATTCAATTTGCACAAAAATGAGATTTCAAAGTATCTAACTTAGGGGTAGATCCTAGGGCTTCTCTTCCCCCCTTCGTTTGGGGTTTTCTCTCTACGAAATGTAGAGTGCATCTACCATTCGGGTAGTTTCCTCCCCAGGTCTTCTACTTGGGGTTTTTCTTCTATTGAAAGTTGCGAAGTCTCCATTCTTGTACATATCTCTCTCAACTACTTCTGACCCACTCCTTTTTCTCTTTACCCAGTATATTCGCCCTCTTCCCTCACCCCTCCTTCACTTGCATGTCACGATCGGACTCTGGTTTTGTTGAATTTTCCCTCAATTTCCCTTGTGTTCTTTACCAGTTGGTCGCCCTTTCTTCCAAGGCTCTGTGCTTTCGGAATTCCTTATTTCCAGGGTATTTTGTTGCGGATTCCTCCCATTAATTCTGCAATGGAGCACCCCAATGCTGTTGAAGAAGCTCGCCTGGCAGCATTATGTAATCGCATGGGCCGCCTGTGGTCAGAACAGCAAGTAGAGATATGGGATGAGGCGGTGCCTAAGGAGAAAATCGCGGAATGTCAGTTAAGTCTGGTGGGTAAGCTTCTAAATAACCCATCAGTGAATTTTCAAGCTCTCCAAACTACTATGAAAAAGGCTTGGCGCACTGATTTCGTGGAATTCTCACAAGGCGACTCTGGTTTGTATATTATAAAATTCAAATCTGAAGACGTTAAACAGCGAGTGTTAGATAATGGACCTTGGTTGTTCGCCAATCATTTGCTTATCCTAAAACCTTGGATAGCTAACACGCCATTGTATTGCTATGACTTTAACTCTTGTGCATTTTGGGTCCATGTTGTCGGCTTGCCCTTAGAGCGTTGTACAGATACTCTAATTCATCAGGCTGCAAGTCATATAGGTAAGGTCATAGAGGTTAACATCGAGAGCAAAGATGGCTTACCGTTCCGAGTAGGGAGGGCAAGGGTGGAATTGGACCTTCAACGCCCGCTGAAATCAGGACTTCTCCTCAAGGTGGAAGGCAAAAATCTTTGGTTAGATTTTCGATACGAACGTTTAGCTCACTATTGCTACTCGGTATTTTGGGCCATTATGCAACAAACTGTAGAGCCTTCCCCTGTGATGAAAATAGGTTAGATGATGCCAACTTTTTATTTGGTTCTTGGCTAAGAGCAGAGGCACGGGAACATAGTCCCTTCTAGCGTACCTTTTATGATGAAGAGATTATCCCAAAAACCCCTCAACGTCTTTCAGCGATTACTCTTGTCCTGGATTCTGTCCAAGCTGTACCTGATATTTCAGCACACAAAAACAAGGGTAAACAAACTATGGAAGCCTCAGATTATGCTACTACTATCCCAAAGAACCGTCATGTCGGTCAAAGAGCAACCTCTCGATAAACAACCTTTAGTGGCTGCTAATCTTGCAGTTGGTTCTTCTCAGTCAAAAAAGAAGCTTAAACACCCTCGCCTTAATGCAAGATCAGGGCCTCTTAAGAAGGCCAAACGACCCCTTCCTCAAGAACTTCGACATCAGCTTCAGGAACACTTTGATGAATCAGCTCTACAAGACACTCCTATCACTGAGGCAGACACTCCTGCATGTTGGGCCCTGGTGGCTGGCCCTAAAAAGCCACCGGGTGAATAATGATACTTCTAAGTTGGAACTGTCAGGGGTTGGGCAACCCCCTGACAGTTCAAGCATTACGGGTCTTAGTGACCCAGGAGAAGCCCGACATCCTCTTTTTGATGGAAACAAAAAATCAAACTCAGAAGCTCATGGACCTTCGACGAAAACTTAAATTCTCAGCAAGTTACATACAAGATCCAGATGGTTTGGCGGGAGGGTTGGCCCTTTTTTGGAATGATAAGGTTTCGCTGAAGGTAATCTATCATTCTTCAGATCTGTTGGACTCTACTTGTACTGACCTGGATTCTGGTATCATCATGTGCCTCACTTGCTTACATGCCCCAGCGCGCTTTCATCTCAGGCAGAACCTGTGGACAGTTTTACGTCAAATAAGTAACCTCAATACTCTTCCTTGGTTATGCATAGGGGATTACAATAAAGTGCTATACCCTTGGGAGAAAGTAGGGAAAAATCCTGCTGAGACTTATAAAATGTGTTCTTTTCGTGACCTACTTAACGACTGTTATCTTATGGATCTTGGCAGCAAAGGCTGTGCCTTTACATGGATTAACAACCGACATGGCGATGATATGGTTAAGGAACGATTAGACAGAATGCTATGCACTAAGGATTGGAGATTAGCTTACCCCCTTGCCGAAGTACTCGCCCTTCCAGCCCTAGGATCAGATCACAGCCCCCTTCTATTATCCGCTGAAGCAACACCAAACTGTAAAAGGAAGAAAACTTTCTATTTTGAGGCTTTTTGGCTTCAGGACATGGAGTGTCGCGAAGTAATTTCTGCATCATGGGCTTCTTCTCAGCTTGGAAAGGTGACCCTCCCCCAAAAATTGCACTCTGTTTCTGTAGCCTTATCCAACTGGAGCCGTTCTAAATTCAGGAATGCACAAAATCAGCTTCATACTCTTAAGTATCAGCTTCAGTCCCTTACCAATCAACCATTTCTTCACTCTAGGACTGAAGAGATATCGAACCTGAAAGCACAAATACACGACTTATGGCAACAGGAGGAAAAATTTTGGGCAATGCGTTCCCGTGTTAATTGGCTAAGATGGGGAGATAGGAACACCAAATTTTTTCATGCTACTACGGTTCAAAGACGACAATAGAACAAGATTAGAATGCTACAGGATGACCAACAGAACTGGATACGTGATCCTACTATTCTCAAAGAGATGACCTTGCACTATTTTCAACAATTATATTCCTCTGCAGGGTATAGAGACTATGGCCCGACTCTAACTATTTGTAAACAGGTTGTGACAGGGGAGATAAATGAAAGCCTAATAGCTGAAATTACCAGTGATGAGGTCCACACTGCTGTATTTCAATTAGGCGAGACCAAGGCACCCGGTCTAGACGGATTAAATGGTCAGTTTTACCGTGCCCATTGGGATATCCTGCAAGAAGATATAATCTCAGCGGTGAAACAGTTCTTTCAGACAGGGATTTTATTACCAGAATACAATCATACCTCTATTTCCCTTATTCCTAAGACTCCACATCCAGAAAGATTGGATCAGTTCCGTCCGATCAGCCTCTGCAATTTTATCTATAAGGTGATTTCTAAGATTCTGGCTAATCGTCTGAAACCCTGGCTACCCCAATTAATAGCACCAGAACAGACTGCTTTTGTTGGAGGTAGGCAAATCCAGGACAATATAATTGTAGTTCAAGAGGTTTTACATCAGATCAGAATCAGAAAACGGAAAAAGAATTTCCATGCCGTGCTTAAGCTAGATATGCAGAAGGCTTATGACTGGGTCGAATGGCATTTCCTTAGAGATTATCTCCTAAAGATTGGGTTTCATGCGAAATGGGTTCATTGGATATTCCAATGTATCTCTACGGTGTCTTATAGTGTCAAGTTTAATGGTGAGTTTCTGCCCCCTTTCCATCCTACTAGAGGCCTAAGACAAGGCGATCCATTATCACCATACATTTTCATCCTGATGGCTAATACCTTAACTACTTTGATCAACAACGCAGTGGACATGGGTAACCTTAAAGGTATCAAACTTAACCGATGGTGTCCTACTCTCTCCCACTTATTTTTCGCAGACGATGCCATTTTTTTCCCTGATGCGAAGCTTATTGAATGTCAGAACTTAGCTGCTGTCCTAAATGAGTACTGTTTAGCTACAAGCCAGACCATTAATCGCAACAAATCAGACTTATTTTGTAGTACAGAGTGTCCAATCAGCTTAAAAGAAAGTCTGGCAGGAGTACTCAGAGTTCCTATCCTTCACAGAACTGGCCGATATCTCGGTATACCCTCAGATTGGGGCAAATCTAAACGGGAGATGTTTTCTTGGCTTATGGGGCGAGTACATTCCAAACTTGAAGGTTGGAAGGAAAAACTTATTTCTAAAGGAGGTAAGGAGGTTCTTCTCAAAACCGTTGTGCAAGCTATACCACACTATGTGATGTCGGTTTTTAAAATACCTACTGCTATTTGCAAAGCAATAGAACAGAAAATGGCTAAATTCTGGTGGCAATCAGATCACAACAAGAAAGGCATATATTGGAAGCCCTGGGATAGCACAAAAAGAAGGAAAGATGAAGGGGGACTAGGATTCCGCGATCTAATGGATTTTAACAGAGCATTATTGGGTAAACAAGCTTGGCGTCTTGCCCAAGATCCTACCTCTTTGTACAGCAGGCTGTTACAAGGCCTATATTTTCCAACTCAGGATTTTTGGCATGCCTCTAAAGGTGCTAGGCCCTCTTGGGGTTGGCAGAGCTTATTACTAGGTCGAGATTCTATTGCAGATAAAGTCCTATGGTCTATTGGAAATGGTACACATATCAAAATTCGTGAGGATCGCTGGCTACCTCGAGGTGTTATTGGAGGTCCTGCTCCTAGGGGTGAACCAGAAATGGTGGCAGGTTTCATACACACTACGTCTAACTCGTGGAGTACTTCACTTCTGAACCAGCATTTTGATAACCAAACAGCTGATCAAATCTTATTTATTCCTATCCGACCTCAGTGTACCCAAGATAAACTTATCTGGCGAGGAATGCAAAATGGCATTTTCACGGTGAAGAACTGTTATAACCAGCTTAGAGCTCAGCATAAAACCCATATCACTAATCGAGGCCTCTTCATCCTTCGGCCGCCTCGCCGATTATGGAATGCAATCGGCACCTACACACTATGCCTAAACTTAGGTCATTTCTCCGGTCTATTTGTAATAATGCTTTGGCGACTAGAGAAAATCTTTATAAACGGCACATATTGACAACCCCGACTTGTCAGATATCGCGATAATCACATACCCGAGACCCCGTAACATCTCTTTTTATTCTGTCCATGGACATATGACGTTTGGCAGCATCCAGAACTAGCTATAAAGAGTCCTATCATGTCTGTGCATCGTATAGAAATCTGGTTACTTCAATTTATTGACAGAACAAATGACTTACCAACTCTTGAAACGATTACTTCGGTCCTTTGGCATATCTGGAAGGCCCGAAATGCTTTTCTTTTCCGGCAACAACAGCCAAAGGCGGACCGAGTTGTGCAGATGGCGCTTGCTGACGCCCAATCCAGGCGTAATTTTCATGCTCCACTGTTGAGATCTGTTGCAACGAGGAGCAATTCGGATCACAGATGGGAACCACCAGAACGAGGAGTCTTAAAAGTAAATTTCGACGCAGCTTACCATTCATCCAACTTTGACGCGGTGGTGGCTTGTATTTGCAGAGATTCCTCTGGCCGTTTGGTTGATGGTTCTGTGCAGAATGCCCACGCCTCCTCCGCCCTGCAAGCAGAGACCATCGCACTTAATTCCACCCTACAATTTCTGATTCATACCGGTAGAGAGAGGGACAAGATCATGCTGGAATTTGACTGTTTACTCCTTGTAGATGCTATTCGGGAGCGCGATCCAGCGAGACGACCATGGATACTCATATCCCTCCTTGAAGAAACGCGAGAGCTGCTCAGTCGATGCCCTAATTTCCGTCTCGTGCATTGCCCTAGAGAAGCAAACATGGTTGTGGACCGAGTTGTAAAGGCCCATTGGGCCTCCCTACTCCCTCCGAATTGGGCTCTTCAACCCCCTCCCTTTTTGTAGGATCTTTTATATTCTGAACTGAATGTAAACATTTTGCTGGGATCTTAATTTATGAGTAGTGTTTCGACCAAAAAAAAAAAAGTATCTAACTTAAGCTTTTGGGTAAATTATCTATCTTGGAACGTGGGAGAATTGAAGTACATTAGTGTCCCAATCATAAGCCTAAATGAGACGGGTCGGATTGACTACATGGAAATTAAGATTGAAAATGGATGGAATAGATGAATTTGTCTCCAATTTGGTTATCTTTTTGGAATGACACTAATATACATCCCCATTAAAATATACCCCATCATCATAGAAGATTTCATTTTCAAGTAACCAAACAACACCTAGTAATTGTGTATTATGGAGAAAATTGTCCACAAAATCTCAAAATCTATTATATGATGGTTAATTAAGTTATAAACTTTTCAATTCAATTCTAAATATTTTAAAGATTTACCAATATAGTCGTTCTTATAAATAAAGGTTGACAATCACTTACGTGGGCGCTTTCTCATATGGCATGGTTGGAAATCTTTAACATAAGAATCAACTTTCTTATGTGGCATGGCCAGCGTTAACATGTATGCCCTCACTTGTGCCTCGTCGGCCATTGCCAACGGTCGGTGAACCCTGTTAGCCCCTTAATTAAGATCAACAATAAAAAAATATATAATTTTAAAATTTTAAAAATTAGAAAAAATTTAAAGAATTGCGAAAATCTTCTCATTAGTATCAAACTGTCAATGGCCGCATCAACTATTTCAGACCAATTTTATTCTGAAGGACTATATTGAAAAAACATTAAAAGGTTTTAAATTAAACTAAGGAGAAATTTCAAATAAGGGCTCAAAATAAAGCAATTTTCTCAAAAAAAAAAAAAAAAAAAAAAGCCCAAAGTGGACGTTATCTCGAATAAGGGCTTGAAGTGGCTAGGTTAGTATCAAATAAGGGCTTGAACTTGATTTACAACCAAATCTTTACTAGACAGCTTTTTATGGCAAATAGAGTGTGGGCAATTTTGTCCAAAAAATTCCAGCTAGATAAAAATGCTTTAAAATCCTCAAACAAACAAAAATCCCAAATTAAACTCTCATTAGTTCTTTGTGAAATCATCGAGTCTTCAAAGCTTGAACTCTAAATCCGTCGATTCTCGATTGTACCATGTCTTCTTCCTATCTTCGATGCTAGATGGAATGGATGCACTTACTGATGAGGACAAAGCTCATGACAATGGGGCGAGGAGGTATTTGGGTGGATGAAGGACTTGAGCTGGAATTAAAGAACCCAAGCCCCATCTAAACTCAGGAGATGGAATTGACATTCCTCCTCCTCCAATTGATAATGGAGCTCGAGACGACAAACTTTCAAGGGGAGGATCAATTTGCCGTTGGGGATTGACTTGAAGACTCGATGATTTCACGAAGAACCAATGAAATTTCAATTTGGGATTTTTGTTTGTTGGGAAAATGTCACAAACAGTCCATAAACTTCTACTTAATGTGCAATCTCGTCCCTAGACTTTTAATTTGTTTAATTTGGTCCTTGAATTATCGATAAATGTCCGATCTAGTCCCTAATTATTTGAAAATTGACCAATTTCGTCCTTCCATTAGTTAAAGTTAACGAAATTTTGCATTTTGGTCTTTTTACTTTTCAATTTTTTTTCTCTTTTTCTTCTTCTTCTTCTCTCTTCCCTCCGCCGGCCATGGCGAAGTTGGCGAAGGGAAGCCAGTGGGCTCGCTAGGGCCGCCCGACGAGGGAGATCCTTGCTCGACCCAGCCGAGGGCTGCCCTTGCCCAACGTCAACGAAGGCATCCCTAGCCAGCCTAGGGTCGCCCTTCCCTCCGCCATGGCTAGCAGAGGGAAGAGAGAAGAAGAAGAAGAAGAAGAAGAAGAAGAAGAAGAAGAAGAAGAAGAAGAAAGAAAGAAAAAGAAAAGGAAAAACATTTATCACTTAACGGTTTGAACGGAATGACTAAATTAAACATTTGTTAATAGTTCAAAGACCAAATTGAGCAAATCGAAAGCTCAGAGATGAAATTGAACATCAGATAAAATTTCAGGGACCATTTGTGACATTTTCCCTTGTTTGTTCAAGGATTTTAAAGCATTTTTACCTAGCTGGATTTTGGACAAAATTGCCCACACCCTACTCGTCGAAAAAAGTCATCAGGCGAAGATTTGGCTAGAAAATAAGTTTAGATCCTTATTTGATACTAACATAACAACTTTAGATTTGAGACAACGTTTATTATGAACCATTTTTTGAGAAAACGGCTCAACTTCGGACTCTTATTTGAAATTTTCCCTTAAATTAACTAAATAGAAAAGTTTATAACTAAATTGATCAATGTATAATAAATTTTAAAAAAATTGGACAATTATGTCATGTATCATGCGTAGCCAAAAATAAAAAATAATCTATCACGATTGATTTGAGCACAGTATGCTTTATGTACACTAATGCCCGTTGTCAGTGCCTCATTTCAAGGAAAACTTATCATGCAATCTTGATTTATATTTCAGTCACATAGAAACTAATATAATTACCCCAAAAATGACTAAGCTGAAATGGCAATATGCCTTCATGGAATTTCCCAAAAACGACTAAATTTGGCGTGGCATGGGATAAGCTAAACAAGTAATAAAAATTTCTTTAAGGCATCAAATAAAATAAGGGTCAACATGGTTCAAATTAAGCCGGTTCAACATTTGATCTAAGGATCAATTCACACAGTGTTGTTTCCTAATTTTTAGAACTAGGAACTGACCTTATTAAGCCTAGGACTAAGGAATAAACAGCCTTATGGGCAATCTATTTCCAAGGTCAACTCGAGACCAATCGATTGTTTTTTTTTCTAATTTCCAATCGATTGTTTTTTTTTCTAATTTCCAATCGATTGTTTTTTTTTCTAATTTCCTTTTTGATATTCCTTAAAATGACAAACATACTCCAAGCACAAGTATAAGTTTAAGATATTTTATTTCACAAGAAAAAGTTTACTCTAAATGTGTTACAATTGACATAATTTGTAGTTTTTTATGTCAAAAAGTAGATGTGAGCATGATCCGGGTTGGGCCAGTCCGCCCCCTAACCCTAGAACCAACCCGCACAATATTGGTCCTTAATTTTTAGGATTGAGGACCGACCCTGTTGAGCTTAGAACCAAAGACCGGACCGACCCAATGAGTTCGGTGACGAGCAAAGTCAATTAATAGAGGCGAGCGATGAGCATCAAGTAGGGTGAGCGTCAAGCGTAGGGCAAGTGTCAAGTGAGGCGAGCAACAAGCGAGACAAGCATCAAGCGCACGAGTGACCAAAAGTGAGTGAGATGAGCAGAGAAATTGTTTCTTTTGATTTTGGCAAATTAAAAAATAAGAGGACAAATAAGACAAGAGAATGAATACTAGAAGAGTATGCCGCGAGAAGCTATTTATACTTTTTTGGATGTTGTGATGACTTCTCACAAAAACGTTTTCCTCATTTGTAAATTATGGTTTTGACACCGTAAAAGACTTAAAAAAATATAAGTTATTAAAGAACAATATAAAATTACTTGGAATCGTCATTAAGAAGCTGTTTAGTGTTGTTAACGTTGTTTGTTTTGAGGTTAAAAAAATTATAAATAATATATATTATATGGTCATGGTTGATCCAGATTGGACCGATCCTAAACTCCTAGAATCGATGACCAATCCGCACAATACTGGTCCAACAATTCTAGGATGAAGGACCGATCTAGTCTTTCTAGGAACTGGACTAGGACCGGTAGGGTTGGGCCGATCAAGGGTCCTTGGTCTAGAGTTGACCCTAGACCGATGCTCACCTCGATCGAGAAGTTTGGGTAAATGTGTCGCATTGTGAATGATTAAGGGTTTTTGCCACTTTTTAAAAAAAGAATTAAAAATAAAAAGAGTCTAGTGACTCAGTTCGCACGTTTCAATATCTTAATTGGCTTCGACCAAAAAAAAAATCTTAATGGGCTAAACACATTAAGGCCCATGTCATGTTTAAAATAAAATTAATCATAAAGGGAGAGGGCCCACTTTGAAATATCTTTATAACCGTCCTTTTCATCTTCCTCTTTTCAGGTACAACGAGTCTCTTAATTTTATGCTTTTTCGTGTGAGGAATTGGCTTTTCTTGTGGCGTTCCACGTGGCGAGATTATGGGATGATTTTCTATGCATAATCTGGCAAGCGATTAATTAATAAGGAAAGTCGAATACAAAGAAATATAATTAAAATAAGGAGGAAAAGGACGATCTTCAATGCCCCTCCCCCTCCTGCTCGTTTCGCTCCCTCCACTCTGCAACTACCCTCCCTTTCTCTCTCTAGCGCGCTCGCTCTTTCTCTCTCTAGTCCTCCTTCCTTCCCCGTTTTTGCCTTATATCTTCTGCGCGGTCCTTCACCAACTCTGCAAATCCCTCTCTCTGAATTCCATTCTCCGTCGCCATGAGGAGGGAAGAGAAGGGCGTGCTGGTGTGCCGCGGCATCCCGGGCCTCGCGGCGGCGGAGGGCCGCGGGCCGCCATTGTGGAGCCGGTCGCGGCTGTGCCTGAGGGGCGGCGGCGGCGGCGGCGGGTTCGCGGCGCTGTCGGTGGCGGAGAAGGGGGAGCGGCGGAGGAGGAGCGAGTGCGAGCCGACGCCGGCGCAGCTGATGAAGCACCCGCTGGCGACGGTAGCCCTCGTGCCGAGGGACGCGGCGCTGTTCGTCGCCGGGGCCATCGCGGGCGCCGCCGCGAAGACCGTCACGGCTCCGCTCGACCGGATTAAGCTTCTTATGCAGGTGCACTGTTTTCTTTTTATTTTTTTATTATTATTATTTTCTGCTTCAGTTGGTTTTGGCGGGCTTCGAATTCGGTGGCATTTCCTTTGGTTCGGGAGGATGAATTTTGGTTGGCCTCGTGTGTTTTGATTCGAGGAAAGTGATCTGACTACCGATTATTTGAATTTTGGATTGCTGTAGGGGAATAAGCTACGTTAACTATGAAGATTGAAAAACTATAATCTTCAAATGTTGTTCTTGTTTTTTTGTTACTGATTTACGTTCAGCTACTGTTATGCCGTGGCCTTGAGAAATGATGTGTTTGGACGGTATGTTGCTGAACTGCAAATGGGAATGATCCTCTTCCTCGGGATATATTTGTGACAGAACAGGGTTGTGAGGAATAATGTGACAAATGCAGGGCCGAGGTCGTTTGGATTTTTGGATTGATTGCCTTGATTTTTCAGTTTAGGGTCTTCTTCATGAGTGGATGCTCCTTTGGAGTGGAGAATGGATGTTTCTTCTGGTTATATCAAATGCTTTGACTGGAAGTGTTGGAATTGTCTCTTTGCTGTGCCTGCTTTTTGGGTATCACTTATTCATAAGGGTAGTTTTCTTGAGCTCGGGGCTCACTAGACTCTAGTGAATTTGCTGCCTTTGACAGACTCATGGGGTTCGAGTTGGACAACAAAGTGCAAAGAAGGCTATTGGTTTTGCCGAGGTAAGATATAGCTGGAATTTCATTTAGCTGAAATGTTTTTCCTGATCTTTTAATCTTGATAAGTTGGAAAAAGAGTTATTTCATTTGGAGTTAATATTCTTGAAAAAAACAGTTTAATGGAAATTGGTGAGAGAAACTTCCTTCTGAGACAAGTATGACATTTTCTGTCTCAGCATTAAGTTGCTTTGTCTTCATACTAGAAAACTGGGTGCCCACAACCTATGGAGCCTTGATAAAAGAAGAAAGTTCTTTCAATGTCTGACGGTCTTATAAGTCAGATAAGATATGTGTCTAACTTAGCGAGTTATCCATATACAAGATTGTTGCATCTCGCGACCCACAAATTTTCATATCAGGGCATAAAATGTTGTTGACACCATACTTACAGTTTTTCTTCTATAAATCTGGAATCCTTTAACTAGATATTCGCTCTTACTTCAATCAACAAACTTGTTTGTGAATTTCTCATCAACTTCCCTTCTAGTACTACTCTATCCTAAGCACCACATAAAAAATCTGTCAAATTCTTTCACTGGAATTGTAAGATGAGATATTTAGATTGTCATGTCATATAAAAATGAAATTGTATTATTCAACAAAATTTAGGTATACCATCTTTGTGAAGTTGCACTATAGAACTTTTTGGTAGTATATCAAAATAATTGCATGCTGAAGATGAAATAAGGTGGTCTTTTGGCCCAAAAAACCAATGATATCATGGAAATTTGAATAAGTAGAATGCGCTACTTCTTCTGGACTTTTATACACCCATCTTTGATCCAGCGCTCTCTGTAAATCTTTCTTTTTCCTTTCCCATCCATTACCTAGTAGAAATCCAATATGTTTGAATGCAGGCTATCACAATGATAGGCAAAGAAGAAGGAATGAAAGGTTACTGGAAGGGCAACCTCCCGCAGGTTTGTTGGCTTTATAACTCACTATTGGTTCTCAAAATCCTATGTCTACGTGCATTATGCCCATGTCTTTATGTTCCAGGTGATAAGAATCATACCATACAGCGCCGTCCAACTATTTGCTTATGAATTTTACAAGGTACGTATGAAGCCATCTTGTTTTAACCTTCCCAAAATTGGTGATGGAGAAGTCAGTGCATACTGCATGACACTAACGTTATAATTTTTTGGTTCTTGGAATAGTAGAAACTCTTTAAGGGAAAAGATGGTGAACTTTCTGTTGTTGGAAGACTAATGGCTGGTGCTTGTGCTGGCATGACTTCTACCTTTGTAAGTATGCAGAGCCTCAAGAAAAGCTGGGTTTTTTGGGAGTTTCTGAAAATTATAATCTGTCTTTCTAGTAAAGGTTCTGTTCCAGTCACCGTTACTAATGAACATAACGTAGGTTCTCTTGATATTTTTTTTATGTGACAAAATCAGTGTAAGGACATCTATCTACTCCCGTGTAGGTCACCTACCCATTGGATGTCCTACGTTTGCGCTTGGCAGTGGAACCCGGACATAGAACGATGTCACAGGTATATTCAATCTCTTCAAGTGATGCAATGCAGATGCAGAGATTACCTCTCATTACAGATGTCGGTTGATTCTTTTTCTTTCTTTTCTCTAAGGTTGCCCTGAGCATGCTGAAAGAGGAAGGGTTGGCATCGTTTTACAAAGGTCTAGGACCCGCTCTAATAGGAATAGCTCCTTACATTGCAGTGAACTTCTGCATGTTTGATTTGTGAGTGCTCTCATGTTGTTCTTTATATTCTGTTGAATCATGCATCCTCAATGAAGGCCAGATCGAGATGATACTTTTGATGGATAACAGGATAAAAAAGGCTTTGCCAGAGAAATATCAAAAGAGGACTGAAGCATCTCTTGTAACAGCATTGCTCTCAGCTAGCCTTGCCACAATAACGTGTTATCCCCTAGACACTGTCAGAAGACAGATGCAGATGAAGGGTGTCCCTTACAAGACAGTTCTGGATGCTTTTCCAGGTGATTTGATCCTGGCAGTTTGTCATCATCACTGTGTTCTCAGCATCAGAGCAACATCACTAAAAGGATAGATACAGTAGCAGATCAGAATACATGATTGCTAACAAGGATGTTGCACCAGTGATAGTGAATGTCACCCAAATATGATGCCTTCTTTTTCGATTTCTTAGTTATGATGTCATGTGAGAGACTGTATGCTTTCCCCTGGTCACAATATTAGAATCTGCATTTGGCTTCTCATGGATTGACTGACATGATTAAGGAGGATTCTTTTTTTAGACTCTGATATACCATATTTTGAGCTCAGATTCATTGATGGGGTTTTCGATTAGGCATGCTTTCAACAGATAGTTTTTCTGTGTCATCTAATAGCATCTGCGCTATATCTGCAAGCACTTGTGCATTTGCTTTCTTATATGAATCTTGATTCATTTCTTCACACAGGTATTATTGAACGGGATGGAGTGATTGGCTTATATCGAGGATTTTTGCCAAATGCATTGAAAAACTTACCAAATAGCAGGTTACTGTGATTTCTCTCACCTCCTCTTCTTCCTGAATTCCTGTTCAGAGTTTCTCCTCCATTGTGCTTTGTGAATTCTGGGACTAGGGAAATACATACAATTTCCTTGTAATCGTCAAGTTTTCAGCTTTGTTGGCCTAATTTGGCTGTGGCCTATAAATGATGACTACTTCATGAAAGTATCAACTGGGGTTTTATTAGAATCTTAGCCATCAATCCCCTTGAGATAATTTTCATATCTTTGATGAGATGCAGAGAAGTTGAAGTGATATTCTTTGATGGAACTATCTGTGCGCTTTTTGTATTTTGTATTGTTATTTTGTTTTTCCTTTCTGTGTTGTCTAGAAAATAGTTATATGAAGTTCCAAGGGGTGAATATTAGTGTCAGCTGCTCCTCCTTTGTCCTAGTTGTTCTCCCACTCCCATGAACCCAACCCAAAGGTTTTGGTTTCGGCCATTTTTCATCTAGGTACTTGTTATGTTTCCTTCTTTTTAGAATGCTCTGGTGCCTCTTAGTACTTTTAGTGTGCATATCAATCTTGTGCCTTTGAAATCTTGTGTTGGACCAGGGAAATTGCGAGACTTTGTCAAGTTTTCATACATATGTACATGATCTAAATCTACTCGCTTGCGTGCATACTTATGACGATATGCAAATCTCCATTCGCATAACACTGAACATGTTTGCCCATCTTTCCTTCCTGCAGCATTAGGCTTACGACATTTGATACAGTCAAACGCTTGATTGCTGCCGGTGAAAAAGAGCTCGAGAGGATTAAGGAGGAAAACCGCCTGAAACAAAATGGAGCAGCTGCCGACATTTAAAAGATCTAATTCTTTCGCCCATTATTTCTTCTTTTTTCCATCAAAACATTTGATTCTTGCCGGCATATGTATCAAGCAGGGTGGGGCCCATTGTTCGCGACCGGGCTTTCTCACTAGGAGATGGTATCAGATGGTCCAACGGTTGCTCAATCTTTGGCATGACTCTGAGGGGTCCTTGAGAAGTCATCGTTCGAGCTGGTCGGCGGGCAATTTTTTTCTTAATTTTTCTGTGATGTAGCGATGGATTATTTTGGTTTTTACCTGTCATTACGTCTCTGTAGTGTACTCATTCTCTTAGAACCCAGCTTCATGGGTTACTTGTAGGTCAATCCTGCGTCCCCCATACCTCTGCTTGGACGCGAATAGTTTCTGTGGATGCTACAGTTTCGAATACACAATTACTTTCTATGATGGTGTTAGGTTTGATTAGTTTCCCTGTCCATCGATTAATGTCGGGTCTTCTTCTTGGTGGGTTGAGAATGTCGAGAGGATTGGATTTTCCTGCAGAGGAGGCATTGCGTTTGCTATCAAGTCGAAGAAGGGCACGCATTTCGCAAGTCTTAACTTCGGACCAAAGCGACACCGCGATCTGTCGAGAATTGGTGCTTTTTATTAGGGGTGTCAACGGTTTGGTTCGGTTCGGTTTTTTCGGTTCAGTTTGGTCTTTTTGAAAAATCAAACCGAACCGAACCATTAGGAAAATTTTTTGAATTGAATTGAATGAGACCTGAATTGAATATAAATCGAACTGAAATTTTGGTTCGGTTCGGTTTTTGGTTTTCAACTTTTAGTTTTTGGTTTTTGCATTTGGTTTTTTTTCTTTTTCTTTTTTGTTGTATTTCCAAAAATAAGCTTTTATCGGCTTGTTGGTTCGATTCGGTTAATCGATAAAAACAGAACCAATGAAAAAAAAAAAATTGGGTTTTTAATGAGAACTGAACCAAATGAAAATCGAATCGAAAAAATCAAATTTTTCGGTTCGGTCTTTGACACCCCTACTTTCTATGACCATTGCTTACTGGATTGGCAATCGTTGGATCACGAAATGAAATGATAGATATAAATACATATATATGATACGACATTTGTATTGGAATCAAGATAAAATGAAATGATAGATATAACTACATATATATGATACGACATTTGTATTGGAATCAAGATAAGACTGGTTATGAAACGGCTCTTGGCCAATGTGCGGTTTGTTTGCAGGATTGCTTGAATTCAGTATGTTGAAAATCGAATCGCAGAAACAACCGATTTGTTCATTGTTAAGTTTAGGACCCGCCATAATATAAAATATTATCCAAATTTTATAAATACTTTTTTAAAAAATACATGGGAATCTGCATCTTAATGTTTATATATCACGGATGTTTCGAGCACGTGTTTGCAAAACTTAGATCAAGCAAAAAATATAATGAAAAAAGTTTACGTTGGAAGTCATACCGCTAATCGAACCAAACTTATCAATGCTATTAAACCGAACATACCAATCCAAAAGAACAACAAAATAAAAATAAAGAAAAAGGGCAAAAAATGATCGGAAAACACATCTTTACTAATCGAACTAGTTCAACTAGCTAGTTCAATTTTGAAACCTTTATTTGCAGACTGTTGACGTTAATATGCTAGTTTTCACCTTACCCAATTTTGTAAAGAATTTCGCAAAAATGCATCTTTAAACATATTGGTATAATTACACGATTGTTAGGAGGAAATTGGTCAACATCTTTATCTTTTTTATTTCAAATAAAATCACCAAGTGAGACCGTTTATTCAAGAAAATCCTCAAAATGAATCATGTCCCAAACAAGGCTGTCAAGTGAATAATTTAGTCTCCAAACACAATCCAACTCATCGGCCGGCCAAATTTTCGTCAGCCGGCTAACGTGCCATTTTTCTCATTGTTGACACGTAAAATTATCCTTACAGTCATGTGCTGGCCATGAGGGATATTGACATTCAAAATTATCCTCATTCTCAAGTGCTCGTTATGATCAACATCAACCCAACTCATATTAGTCATAGAGACGAAGTATGGCCAAGGTTTTCAAAAGCCCTTGAGCTAGATTTTGATGGGCCTACAAATGGAAATGTGTGATTCAATAAAGCAGTTGATTGCCACGTATTCAGGCCAAGAGATACTACTATAGACGTAAAATTCAAATAGAATTGGTGCCAAGATTTAGGCGGGAATAATCGATACTTAAAAGGGCACGCAAAATCAAAGGTGCGGTTAATACTTGCTGAACAAATCATGCATACATCGTCGAACAAGTCAAAAGGCAACAAGGTATGAATAAAGCAGTTAAGCAGAGAACGCACAGCAACTTTCAAGAAGGGATCAACCAACCAAGGGTTACCAAATTGGCATATAAATGCTACAGACAATCCAACGAAGAGCCTACCAAACAACATATCAAAATCCTTTATCTTATCCTTTTAATTATCTTAGCCAAGCCTAGTTTAGCTATTGCTTCAAATTCCCATCGTAGATTCAATTCCGACGAGTGTCTATATTTTAGATAGTGTTATTGATTAGATTCCGTTGTTATGTCCTTATATCCATCTAGTAGTAACACCTACCTAATGTTGTTTCTACCGTTCAACGTCGTCGACTAAATTCCAACATTATGTCCTCATATCCACCTAGAAGCAATACCTATTCGGTGTTGTTTCCATTATTCAGTATTGTCGATTAGATTTCGACGTTATATTTTCGAATCAATCTAGGAGTAGTGCCTTCCCAATATTATTTTCATTGTTCAGCATTGTCGAACTAGTTTCGATATTGTATAACTTACTTGATCTTACTAGGCTTTCATTAGCTTATTGAAGTGTGTTTGAATTAAGTTGTGGATTAGATTTCGATACCGATTATCATTGATTCTAAGCTTGTACTAAACGGCTCCATTAAATTCGAGACTATATAATATATCTCTATTCGCACTTGACTCTCTTTGTCTAATACTAGCACAGAACCTAAGTCCCCTGAAATAAAAACCAAAACATAACACTTAGTGAATTTCATTGCAAGACCCAAAACGGGTGAAACACATGTCATGGCTAAGTTTTTGTTTTTTTTTTTTTTTTTTTTTTACGTCCAGGCCTGGTCACTGCGACCCCCTTTGTGAGGAGGCACTCCTTCTCTAGAAGTTATGGGGCTATTTTGCGGAATTCCTTAAAGAGAGTTATCTCGCGTCCTTAGATATTCTCTACCTACCTACTTGTGTCTCAGTTTCAGGTACCTTTTCTTTTCTCTCCGTTTTCTCATTGTAACGTGAGCCGGGACGCGTAAGTTTCAAAAGTGGGTTTCATTGTAACGTACGAGAGAGAATGTAGAATAGAAATAGAGTAGGACTAATAAAAAAAAAAAAAAAAAACGTGAGGGACTTTGGGAAAAAAAAAAATCCACTCGAGGGACCTCTCTTGCTACAAAATTTTTCCATATTTCAATCGATCTTTTATGGGAGGAAGAAGATAATAGCATCATCATCATCTCCTCTTCATTCTCCGGCACGACGACGACCCCAGCTCGGCTCCCAAAAAAAACAAATAAACACAGAGACTCAGCATGTCTCAAACGGTGCACCTCTCCTTCCCGCCCCGCGCCTTCCTCCTCTCCCGCCGGCCCCGCCGCCGGAGAAGCAGCCGCCAAGACGGCGGAGCCCCGCCGCCGCCACCGCCTCCTCCCTCCTCCTGCTCCTCCCGCGTCTCTCCTCCACGCGCCGCCGACCACGAAGACGCCGCCATTCCCAGGTGAAGCTCCGGAACCTGCTTCTTCCCTTCCCCCGGCCGCGCTCGTGACGTGCGGTTTTTTTTTTTGTAGCAGGTGCGAGGCTCGGTCTCCCGTGGTTCTGGTGGAGCGATACGGCGACGGCACCGCTAAGAGGTTCGTTAGCTGATCGCTCTCCTTCTGTTTTTCCGAATGTTCTCGATTGCGCTCCGCCGTGGATTTCGTACGAATGAAAGCTGGAATCGAAATTCAGCTCGATGAGTTTCGGCTCGTTAGACCAAATCACACTCTTTTGCATCGTTCATCATTGTCAATTGATCGCTCTGCGGAGCTCTCTGAGATGTTGCCGAGGAGCGAAATAGAGCCAAGGTTAGGTCGATCGCTCGGGGAAGAATACGCAATGCCTTTCAAGCTCCCGCCGTTCGCCCGAACTGAAAGTGATGCTGCGGTTTGATAAATGGAGGAGGGAAAGAATGTTGTTCTGGATTTAGTTTTTATGTCGTTATGGAAATGATGATCATGTTCTCTGTAAGGCATAGGCTAAAAAGCTTTGCTGTGGCAAGTTAATGCGGTTCTCGTTTTCCCGACTTTTGCTCGACTCTTCTCGTGTATGCAGGTATACATTACATGACAACTCGCTGTCGAAAATCTCTCTTGAAAAACACATATCGGAAGAAAATGAACTCGAGGGGACGCGTGCTGATGACCTGAAATTAGCGTTGCTACCTGATCCCGTAAAAGTATTTATATTCCCCTCGGGCTTTCCAGGTGAGCAGCATCTGTTGTCTGGGTTAAGGTTTCGATTGTTGCGATTTCTGCTTTTGGTGGTTTTTGTGTTCTTTAGTCTTTACTATGTTTCTTTTTTGTATGCTTTCTCATGTTCCTTGCAGAGTCGGTTACAGATGATTATTTGCAGTATATGTTGTTACAGTTTCCCACGAATGTCACTGCATGGATTTGTCACGCGCTGGTCACCTCGAGTCTCCTAAAGGCATGTCACTGTCAGCTGTCAAGCTTAATATTCTGCTTTATATTCAATATGTTGTGTTAAATGTGTAGTTTTGGCTATTATCCGGCTCTGTATCAAGGATTTTCGTGCTAGAAAACTTAAAATTCAGTACTTGTCATGCCATGGATTCTGGATAAGAACATCACTAACTTGTAGCAAGATAGTGCAGGCTGTTGGTGTGGGCTCTTTCTCAGGAAGCACTGCTGCTGCTTCTGCTGCTGCCATTAGGTAACATTCTCTCTCTCTCTCTCTCTCTCTCTCTCTCGCGCGCGCGTGACATTGATGCGTGCATTGGGATACATGCACACAGACGTAGAAAGCATGCAGCAATGAATAGAGACAAGGTTATATGCGCACAGACTAGAAAACCCAGATGCAGGCACATAACTAGGTCCTGCTGCTGTATTTGAACACTACACTCATGCATATATTTGCTTCTCCCGCCATTAATCTTTTATGTAAGTTATTGTCTATAATCTTCCGTTTCCACTTTCATGTGAATCAAATAATCCATTTGTAGGAATGAGCTCTGCTTCTTTATCTGTTAATCAGATGGGTGTCAAAGGATGGCATTGGAGCTGTTGGCCGTTTACTTATTGGTCTGTATATCCTGAATATAGCTTGAGGGTAGAATTTGCTTCCACTGTAATTTGCTCTAATAGCTGTTAATTTTCCAGGTGGCCGATTTGGGAACGTCTTTGATGATGATCCAAAACAGTGGCGAATGTATGCAGACTTTATTGGCAGCGCTGGAAGGTATTGTTCACTGTATTGCACATCAGTTATTTGGATATCAAATCTTAGTTCTCATGAGAAGACACTGTTAAATTTGTGCAGCATCTTTGATCTGACAACTCAACTTTATCCTGCCTATTTTTTACCGCTCGCATCTCTCGGTAATCTTGCCAAGGTAAATAATAAGTTAAGCTTGCTGCAAATTTCTTTCCAAAAGGCATAGGGCTGTCACTAAGCTTTAATTACTCTGCCGTAAATTAGCTTTAATTCCTTTGGTGCACCATTTATTTACATGCTGTGGACTATCTGAAATGTTCCAGAGTAGGTACGGCCGAGATTTGGTGGGACTTGAGATACAAAACTCGAGTGTTGAATGTTGTTGATAAGCTTCAAACCATACTTTTACATTGACTGAATTTTGGCACAAAACCATAATAATTTTCAAATTCAAAGGGCCTCATGTTTGATTAAAGTTTTCATCTTACATATCAACATATAATGAAACTTATTTAATGAGAAGTTGGGACCATAGATGGGGGAAGGTGAATGGCTTTCAACGATTGGGTAGCTGAGCCTCTATATGCAGAATGGAAAAAGCCCTTGAAATAAAATTGACCATGAGCTAGAATGCTATCAGTTAAGTGTAAGCTTTAGAGTGAGTTGAATTGGCCATCTTGACATAGATAGCCAAAAGAAAATATCAGTAGCATGAAGAAGACAGTTTGGAAGCAAAAGAGAGATGGATAGAATGATTGGAAAGGAGTAAATTCTGACAAATTTTTTTTTTTTTTCTATATTGTATCTTTGTTGATTATCATGCTCTTCAGACTTACATAAGCAACCAAAGCAGACTAAATTTAATTGAAACAGTTAAGTTAAGCAGAAGAAGAAAAGTAAAAGGACATTGGCTTTTCTTGTTCTTGCTTAGTGGACTCTTGGATGGTTCATTCTTTTCCTTGCCTTTTTTTGGTGGTGGCTAGGGGCTGGATCCCTAACTTTCGTAAAAATCAGAAAAAAATTCAGAGTGCCAACTCAAGTTTGCTCCTTTAAGATTAAAGCAAGAGTGCATAAATGCATGAGAAAAAAAAACTGGGCTTCCATGCAGTGGTATGAATAGGTGTATTAGCTCTCCACATGCTTTACCTCGCACTTGGTATTAATTTTGTGAAGGAATTTGATTGCATTTTTCCATCTATATACACATGACTGGACTGCTTCTCTGACTGCTAAAGATTTTCTCCTTATTGCCATATCTAATCTAATTTTTCTTTGTTTGTTGAAACATCATATGAACAGGCTGTTGCGAGAGGGTTAAAAGATCCTTCCTTCCGTGTGATTCAAAACCATTTTGCAATCTCTGGAAATATGGGTGAAGTAGCAGCCAAGGTACAACTACCACAGTGCTGCTGCAAACGTCAGTGCACATGATAATGCAAATTTGAGATTGTGATCTTGGTGTTTCATTGCCATTCCTTATCTGTTCCATTCTTAAAGCATCTATTCTAATTTTGTCCTCATTTGATGATGGATTTTATGCAAATAGGTTATTGACAAGGTTAGGTACACTTAGATTTGATCATTTTATGAAAATGGCATCCGTGGATGCCGAAACCCGTGCTAAGATCAGCCTAGCAGGCTGTCACCATCAGATTAGGTGGGCCCAAGGGAGATTTGGATGAACATAACTCATAATTTCTGAGAATCTCAATCTTCTATTAAACCTTAAGTTGTCTTTTGTGCTTCCTGACAAGTCCAGAATGTTCTGAAACCTTATCAAAGCAGCACCATGCTTTTTGTGGAAGCTTCATAAGCAAGTATCAGTAGTATTGAGCAAATTGTCGATCTGATTTGCATGATATGGAGCACAAGTTTCCTGTGGAAATGATGTCATAGTTCACCTAGTAATGCATCTTAAAAAGTAATTAAAAAAGAGCTTGAACCTACTACTTTTATGACATGTTGGATGCATCTTCGATTCTGTTTTTGTATTTGTTGATTGACATGTGAACAAAATTTCTTCTGCATTGCTCTGTTGTAGAATGAAAAGCAATGTCACTGCAATTGATCATCATCTATATTATGCTATATTTGTTTTCTATCCTCCTGAATAGTAAGTGTCAATATGGAAGCCGATGCTGGCATAACTAAATAGTAGTTGCCTGTCTAATGAAAGCAGCTAGCTGTGAACTGGCTAGAATCATGCTTATGAATCTTGTCAGGAAGCATTTTAGTCAAAAAGGGCCAGGAACAACCTAGTCTTAGATTGTCTCTTTAATCTTCCGTGAAGGCCATCTTTTCTGCTTGTCCTGATGATTGTAGAATGTTTTCAGGAGGAAGTTTGGGAAGTAGCTGCTCAATTGCTCGGTTTAGCTATAGGGATACTTATTTTGGTAAGTCATCTGCTTTACTAAAAGGTGATGTCCTATTTCTCTAACTTAGGAATGTATTGTGCATGAAAGAAACATCAGTTCATGTTGATTTGCAATTACCAATGCAGGATACACCTGGTCTTGTTAAATCTTATCAGTCTTTGGCATTGACTTGGACGAGTGTGAGACTTTTTCACCTTTGGTTACGATATCAGTCTCTCTCAGTGTTGAAATTCGATACGGTACGTTCACACCTATCATTGACCATCAAGAGAAAGAAGGCTAGGAATGATAATTGTTTTTGTGTTAGTAGAACACCCTTTTCGAGGTTCTATGCTATTCTTCCACTTTTCTCGAAGACCCCGCTTTCTGCTGGTTAGACAGAATTAGACAAAGGAGGATAGTAGTAGGAGGTAGATAGTTATAATCATTGTTTTTCTCAACTGATGATTTAATGCGATCATTTTGGCAGATAAATATCAAGCGTGCTCGAATACTTGTAAAATCACATGTGTTAAGCTCAAAAGTTCCTGGTAAATTTATACATATTTCAGGTTTTTGTGATTCTGATTCTTTTTCAGTTGATCAATCGTAATGCCTAATTGATTTAGGATGTGATGAATGCAATGCAAGAGAAAATATTCTTGTTTGGCAAAGATTTTTGAAGCCATACATACGTTTTGGTGTGCCATTTGAAGAGATGATAAGAGGTGAGAAGGCTATTTCTCAGGTATGCAGAATTTATGGCCTTATATGGTTAAATTCTATTTCCTATTACATCAAGTATTGAGGAAACTTTCGGACACAAATTCCCTGCCGAGGTCGGGGATTTCATCCTGTCAAACTGGGTTGCATATTTAGGCTGAATAATAATGATTTTTCTTACCTCTTTTGGCCAAAATGAGATACGACTTTTTTAATTTGAAGAACGCATACAGTATTGTGGGAGTCACAGTTTTGTGCTCGAAGAAGTCAGTTTAATTAGTTTATCATTACTTACTATGCTTCTGAAGGGACTTTAGGCAGATCAAAAGGTGACTATTGCTCAATCGGCAGTGAATACTGTTTCCTTTATTGAACTTGGATGAGCTTGCCATTAACTTAAAATGATTGTGCAAAAATATTTTCTTGGCCACTTGAAGCGAACTTCTTAATTCCCAATTCTCAAGTTGATTTCTTAAAAAACCAAAGCTGCTTATTTTAACCTAACTTGGTTGGGTTTCACTTGATTAGATTAGTTTGCTGGATGGATGTTTTTCCTCATTAGAGTCAATTCTTGATTGAACCAAAAAAAAAAAAAAAACGAATCAGTTCTTAATTGGCTGGAAAAGAAATATGCTAAAACATCTTTTTTGCTCCCTTAGGTAAGCGAACTTTTGAAACTATATGGAAAGGAGGAATACATTCTTAGTGTAAATTCAAGTCATGAAGACTTTGAGATCTTCATTGCATTTAAGGTATGGCTTTTTAACTTAAGCAATGGGGCCAGATATGAGGTTACTCCATGTATGCATTGTTGTTTCTCTAATATAATCTCCTCTAATCAGGTCGGAGCTACAAGTTCATCAGTGTTGCGGGGTCTCTGGCAAGCTAATTGGCTGCATGAGAACTGGGACAATGCAGCCGATGTAAACTATCAGCTGGCTTTGAGCCTTTCCGAGATGGAAAAGAGGTTCGAAGATTTTCTGCAGCAGCTGGATGAAGCTGGTTGGGATAGACATAATATAACTCTGAGGGTTCCGAAGGAGATCTTGATTGATCAGATTTCTGCAATATGACGGATTGAGTCGTAACTATAAATGCTGGTCCAACAGAACGAGCCCTCGAACAAGTCATAACTTTGGAGTCATCGGGCTGGCAATCTATACTTAAGCTGGTTTCTTGGGCTATATGGTCAACAGCCAGAAATTTTGCGGCTCTTGCCTAATCCAAGCTGCTATAATTAGTTTTCGATTCTGACCTTCTATTGCTTGGGAGGAGGAAAGTATTCAGTTGTCTGCATATAGAGTTTGGCCTTTTATTAGGATGTTAGTGTCCGTGTCCGACATTATCTGCTTTGACAAGGCAACAAGACAAGGAAAAGAAATACGTCTGACTCGGGGAATGTTCATCTCCAAGAGGTCTCTACATGGACGAGATTATAACCACGTCATCGTACTTTTAGCAATCACTTGGCTCGGTGGAATCTGTAAAATCTTCTAAGCAGTTGAACTTTGATCATTCGTTCTATACAGTTCTCTATGAAAACTGATGTGATGTGGTGTCTTTCATTTTGGTGGACAAGTGCTGCAGCGGCGGTCTTCTACCGTCCCCCTTGTAACGGTCGATAAGGCTGTAATATCACATCTAGCACAACTATAATGTAATTATATGAGGGAGTGACCCTCGGGTGATTTGTTTTCATATGCCGGCACGTGCCTCAGGCAAGGGTTTTCGTTGGCAGGTCACGCCAGATGCCCAAGGTTCCCAGTCTCGGGTGAGCCCAACCTTGCTTGAGGCGGCATTCATCCTCACGCGAATGGCCACGGCGGAGACCTTGGCTGGGGTTCGGCGGCAGATGCTAACATTGATGCAAAACTTACAAGTCGGTGCACCTCTCGAGTCAAGTTTCAGAGCCGGGGGGGTTAATTTAAATCACCGAAAGTTGGTGGCTCTTCCGGTTTCAGCTATTGCACTTAAATTCCTAAGTAGCTAGGACCGCGATACGTCCATCGTGCTTCAATTTCTATCAATTTCATGTGACGACAGCCAACTTCACATTCTGCGGTGACCGTGATTTCAACCCAAACTTAAAAAGTGAATGATGACCTAACAGTAGCGACACTATAGCTAGCCACCTTATGGCCATCCTACCTCCTTGTCCTCACCGGGCTAAAAGCAAGTCAGGAGTGGAGCGACGCGCCGATCCCGCCTCATTTAAATGGTCATCATCACGTTCATCCGACAACGCTCCTAAGCAAATGAGATATACTCTCATCCCGATCCCGACAGCCGCCGCGCCAACGAAAGCAAAGTTCTTCCCCCTTTCCCTTTTTGAGAAGACAGAAGGGGCAAATTCCCCCTTACAAAAAGGACCTACAATCTCCTCATCTCCAATGCCCACTTGGTCAAAAGACAATGCCAATTTCACATAATTAATTGCACACCACATTTCTTCTAATGACCCACTCCCTCCCCCACCGCCCCCCCGGGCTTTTTTTTTTTCTCTTCTCGTTTGCATAAAGAACACGCCAAATCAATGAAGTGGCGAGTGCGCAAGGAATACTTCATTTCTTGTATGGTGTGCTAACTAATCTACATAAACACAAATTATAATTTTTCTAAAATCATCCGAGAATTAATGATATAATAATTCATGGCCCAATCGCCAAATTTTTATGGTGGTAGTAGTTGCTTGGCAGTTTGCTCTAACTCGATATTCTTCCAAAAGCTTCCATGCTCAGATAGGGCATATGGATAGTGACACGCGTCCAAGGATAAGGAATCTGCATCATTTCATGCCATTTCCAAAGTATTTCTATGTAATCGTGAAGCCTTTTTTTTTTGTTTGGGTTAATAGCAAAAGGGTCGGGTTTTCGCGTCACGTCGCTCTGACATGAATGCAACTAGAACCTATTTACTAGACAATTCTCGATTTCCCAAACTTGGATCTCGAACATGCTGATGGTCGTCAAGCATCGTCCGCGAAATTTCTTTCTTCTTCTTCGTTTTTTGTCGTTTGATGAAATAAAAGCTAAAGAAAAACAGTGTTGAGTACTTAATCCGGATAATCCCACATCTTCTTTTCTCTTTAATAATTTCAGCAGACGGGGAGTGTGTCGGTCCTGCAAGCAAATGGTTGCTTCACACAACACGAATGAAGCCAAAGTGGTCATCCTTGTTTCCTCATCCTCTTTTTCGGTTGGTCGGGCTGTCCTTGTCACCAAAGAAATAATTATAAGAAAAAGCAGCAAAACAAATAAAGAATTGGCTATTATAATCTGCTTTTGATTGCACGAATTAGATTCCCAATTCCAATTTTAATATTGTGTATTTGGTCTTATTATTGCTGGAATATTTAAAAAAGGTGCTCGGGCATTGAGTTACTTGAGGGGTCAAACAAAGATTCCGTGCTGAAAAACAGATTCCGTGAGATGCACAAGAACTTTTTTTCTGGATAGAATCGTATGAGTCGTTCCGCATATACAGGAACCAAATTGGAAAAAAAATGAAATTATTAATACAAATTAGGAAAAATTATACAAAATTCCCGTAGACTTTGAAGGTAGTACAGTTCGCCCCGAACTTTCAACTATTGGACAATACCCTTGAGCTCTCTCATTTTTTGTTACAGCGTTGACTCTGTTATTTGTTCCATTAACGTGTGAATGCACATGACTTTTAAAGGGTAAGAAAATATTTTCTTCTCATTTTTTGAGGAAATCTTTTCTTAACTTTTAATTTCCATAAAATGGAAAGATATACAACATTGAGAAAACTAAATGAACTGAATTACTACGAATTGAAAGAAATACATTTTAACAAAGAATTTGTTAATATTTGATACATATAGCCACTTTAATAGAAATAAAAGGATATCTTGAGAAAGAGATAAACACAAATTAAATAAAAAAGGGAAAATGCCTCAATTACAGGTCAATGACAAAAACAGATTACTCAATCTGCATATTTAGAGGGTTAATTAATGTATTATACTCGAATAATAAAAGGAAATGATATCCTCAATTCATAAAAAAATGATTAATAGAAATATAAGGTGGTATTTTTTTCTAATTTTATAAATCAGATTTTTCATTATTGACCGTTTAAAAGTACATAATTCCTTATTCATTTTTTGTAATTTGACATTTTTGTTATTGAGGCATTTTACATTTTACTTAATTTTTTTTCTTTAGAGTATCTTTTGGGTTCTATTAATTTTTTTCTTTAGAGTATCTTTTAGTTCAATTAATATATTCATCAAATTTAATTTTTTATTTTATTTTTCACAATTATTTATGGACTGATTTTTTGACATTATTAGTTTATTTTATTTTCTCTCCATTTTTATTATTTTTCATATTATGCAAATCAATGGAAAAAGAGAGATTTCCTTCTTCTTTTTTTGGTCGGTCCTACTCTATTCCTATTCTAACCCTCACTCTTAAACTTTTACCCTGCCTCCTTGCAGGGCGTGGGAGTCGAAACCCACTCCTGAAACTACAGCGTCCCCACCCCAACCCCCCTGAGAAGGTGGGGATTCAAACACCCCACCTCTCACTTCCAAGTTGGAAGGGTGGCTATTGGAGCAAACCCCAGTATATGAATTGCACATGCTAACAGAAAATATAATTAAGGCTTAATAGTTGTCATGAAACGAAAGCTCAAGGGTAATGTATAATCGTCAAAAGTTTAAGGGGCAAACGTGTACTACTTTCAAAGTATACGGGAGCTTGGCGTAATTTTCTCCAAGAAGTATTAAGTGTGATAATTATTAGATTAAATTACATCGACACCCACTCGATTTTGTCAAAATTACTCGGACCCCTGGTTGGTCCATGAAAAGTTGACTTTGAATTTACAAAACTCCACGTCACCAAGGAAGAGACACGCAAGCAATCGGGGTCCAACTTAAGTGACCCGACCCGCTTGATCAGAAATACACAAAATTCATGATGTCTAAAGAACCAGTTGTGTCTTTCTCCCTTTCAAAACACCATTGTTCTCGTTCTTCTTCAACCCCGAATGTCTAAACTCTAAAACTTATACATCTTCTTCTTTCACGGTCTAGCATGATTCACCTCGTGATCGGATCTCAATCGATCTTGTTCAAATTGAGTATGTTAAATTGTACGTACGTCAAATCTAGTCAAAATCTAGTCATCAAGCTCGAGTGTATATGTCAAGTTTTATATGGGGCCGAGTTCAAGCAGCAAAAGAGTACTCTATGGGGCTTGAGTTAAGTTTCAAGCTTCGAATTGATAATTCTAGTTAGGCTGAAATTCGACACTACATCAACTCAACTCAATTTGATTGCATCCCTAGGTGTAAGGCCATATGACCCGAGATAACAATCAACTCCAAAGTATATTTGGTTTTTTCCGTCAACTTACAAAATTTTTATTGCCACGTCATTCAAATTCCTATTTAAAATTCTCGAAAATTGTTTAACGTCTTTGACTTGTTGTGGTTACCTTGTGCCTTTTGAACTACAGTTCAATACACACAATAATCTATAGTGTGATGTCAAGGATTTTGTTAACGAGTATTTTAGAGATACTTCATTTAAAACTCCTTCAAGAAAATTTTATAATTTTCAATTTACCGACTCTCGTGTTACGTGTAATCACTCATTAAAAATAATAATATTTTTTCTTGTTAAGTATATTTAACAAATGTTTTGAGATACTCGTTGACAAGATATTTACGTCAAGATATTCAGTGACATGGAATTTTGTGAAATTGTAACTAATTGTTTACGTTCTTGCTATACTTTGAAGAACTTAATCATGACCATTCGGCACTTTATTGATCTTTTTGAAACCGAAAGGGTCTTTGACGAGGGCGTGGAGTGCAATTTCGAAAACGTAAGGGGGCGTCCTAGTAATTCTGTCAAACTTTGAGAGGATGCCCAAGTAATTTCGTCCAATCATTGAAAATACGCCATAACCAGTGCTTACGTGCAATCGCACTCAACCTGTAATTAGGGAATGTCGATCTCTTGGAACTCACTCCTCTTCCAATCTTTTGTGCGCTTTAAATTTCGTCGTTTTCGGCACTAAAAAAGTGACCCCACATCAATCTATCTACAATTTAAATAGAGAGAGAGAGAGAGAGAGAGGAGAGGGGTGCTGTATCTTGTATTTATTGGGCGGATGATATATTTGTCGCCTTAGGTGACAGTGCTTAATTTTGAAAGGATAAATGCTCCAGAAGTTTTAAAATTTAGAGAAAATGCTACAAAAAACTCTAACTTTATTCAAAGTGATAAATTTATTTTAAATTTTTTTTTCGAATATGAAAATTTCCAAACTTTTCAAACTCGTAACACATTTATCCCATCATGACATTTTTATCTTATTTTTTCTGTTTTTCTTTTTTCTTTTTCTTTTTTTCCTTTTTTCTTCTTCTTACCTCCGCCGGTCATGGCGAAGCCGGCGGAGGGAAGCCAACATCGGGCAAGGATGGCCCTCCCCAGATCCGGCGAGGGCACCCCTCGCCCGACCTTGCCGAGGGCTACCCTCGCCCGACACCAGCGAGGGCCACCCTAGCCAGCCCAGGCGGTTCCTGTTGAAGCATATACTGGGAGGGTGGGTGCAGGGCGGACGACCCTCGCCCGACACCGGCGAGGGCAGCCCTCGCCGGACGCTGGCTTTCCTCCGCTAGGGGTGTGCATGGTCCGGGCGGGCGGTTCCCGACCTAGAACCGGAACCGCCCGCTAAGGGACCGGTTTTGAAAAATTGGAACCGGGATCCACGTTTGTTGCATGGATCCACCTGGAACCGGACCGGCGGTCCGGTCCGGTTCCGGGTGGATCCATGGAACCGATCTTAACGTGAAACAATTTTAGTTTTCAACATAGAACGGTCGGGTCTATGAGTTGGGAAGGAGGGGAGGAGGTCTATGGTCGGGTTTTCAACATAGAACGGTCGCGAAACAATTTTCCGCGGCTGTGGCGGATGGCGGCCGACACAAGGGGGCGAACAGCGGCGACGGAGGAGCAGCGGCGGCGGCGTCAACGCTCGGGGAGGAATCGAAATGGCAATAGGATTAGGAGGAATCGAGGAAGAGACGAAGAGAGAGAGAGAATCGAAGACGAAGGGAGTGAGGAGATGAGATATAATCTAGGGTTTCTTTTAGTATTTTTTTTTTTTTAATATTAAAAAGGTTCCGGTCCGGTCCGGGTGGGCAGATCCGCCCATGGAACGGGAACCGGACCGGTACCCACCGGTTCCGAAAAATTGGAACCGGGAACCGGACGGTTCCTCAAGAACCGCCGGTTCCGGGCGGTTCCGGTCCGGTTCGAGCGGTCCGGGCGGTTCCGGGTATTTTGCACACCCCTATCCTCCGCCATGGCCGACAGAGGGAGGAGAGAAGGAAATAAAAAAGAAAAAGTAAAAATACCAAAATGCCATATAGTTTAGGGTAAATGTGTCACACGACGTAAGTTCAAGATTTTTTGTGTCACAAAAAAATTTTTGGAGTAAATGTGTCACGGTTGGCAAGAAAGTTCGGGATTTTTCACGTTACAAAAAAAAAAAAAAAGTTTGTGGTAAATATATCACTTTGGGCAAAGTTTAAGGTTTTTCGCGGTTTTTTTCCCTAAAATTTATAATGAAAATATAATTAAATTCTAAAATTTATAAAAAGTGTAACCAAGTCATAAAATTTATTAAGTTAATGTAATCAAGTCCATACATTAATTTCGTCCAATTTGACTAACGGAAAATATTTACATGACTTTTTAATACTTTTTCTTTCTTACATAATGATAACGTGACTAAATTGATATCATTTTAATTTAAATATTCATTTTAATACATCTCATTTAAATCAAAAAAAAAAAAAAAAAAAAAAGCTCAATAAGACAAAATTATTGGGAAACCATACGGTCAGAGTTGCAAGCCTTCATTGTCACCATCCCACCTTTGTTGGGCCTTTTTGGCAATGGTGAGGCGAGGATGGCAAAGGGCTTGCAACCCTAGCGATTTGCTTTCTCCAACTTTTTATGAAATTAAATTACTTTTATTTAATTTAAAAAAAATTATATTCAAAATCAAATTTGAATGAAAATGATGTTTTAGCCACGTAAGAGAGAGAAAGCATTAAAAAAAAACCATATCATCATTTTACTTTAATCAAGTTAGACAGAGCTAATGAAAAGACCTGTTTGTACTAATTTGACAATTTTTAGGACCTAATTACACTTTTTAAAATTCTTTGGATTTTCATCTCAATTATCCATTTTCGGAATCACTCGTTTCAATTTTATTGCACTCTATCTTATCATGCAACTATCACTATAAAAATCATTTCATCATTGTGGGTCTAGCAATTCCCGTGCTCAGTCAAAGGGCTCTAGACTAATCCATGCACAGGTGAGCAATCAAGCAAAACAAAGCTTTACAAGTGTTGCATTGCTTTACAAACACCGATGAGGGCGCTATGACCCTCTCACCAGTAATACGACCACTACCAGTCATCTCTTTCTTATCCTTTTTGATATGCGTGTATTCGACCCCTAGCCTTAGAGCTAGAGATTAGATTCGTCCGACCTCTTTCCCAATTTTGCTTTCAAAAAAAAATAAAGGTAAAATAAAGAACTTGAATAAGGAACGAACCATCTTACTAACATACTAACGACGACGACAGCAACAAAAATGCAAATTGATGTCTTTAGACAAAATGCCTAATTATTTTTTATTGAAGCAGGAGAAAATCCTCTTTATTTTTTTGGCATTTGGAAATTTGTGGTACGAAATGGAGATCAAAATTAGCATTCGCAAACAAGAAGCTGTAGGTACCGACCAAAAAAAAAAAAAAAACAAGAAGTTGTAGGATGCAAAGTACAATCACGTGCAAGTCGCGTGATGTGGTTGGCGATTCCTTTTTGCTTCCTCTGTTTTATTAATGGCGACACAAGGCTTACGTGGCCCACTTCTTTTGTCTCATTATCAATGATGTTCCGGAATTTTGTTTTTTTTGTACAATTGGATTCCTCACCTTCTCAAAATAGTTCACTTTGGTCCTTCCATAACAACTATAGAATATCTCCCTCTCTTTCAATTTATTCATGTAGGTATCGATTTTCAAACTCCAATGATTATCATATTCCCTTTAGGAGAGAAAACCAAAAATACACTTCACTTTTGATCTAATAACCACTTACATATCCCTGACGTACACCTATCTTATATACCTTAAAGTAAAACCTAATATTGGAAAACAATAAATTATCCTTCCTCACAAACTCATTTTAGTATCTTACTTGAGGCTGGAGTGGTTTGGTTTCTTATTTGGTTCCAGTGTTCTAGGCTGGTATGAGAAGTGAGGATCTAGGGATAGATGATAGAAAAAAAATGGCATTTTCACAAATGAGGATACAATGCTAATTAGGATACAATGCTAATTGATGTGAAGGTACACGATGTTTATAAAAGGTCAAATGTGAAACTAGATTGTGTATTCAATATTTTAGATTGTAGAGATATGTTGGGAGTGCACGGCAAGGAACCTAAATCTAAACCCATATATTCAGTTGGATATATCTTTACTCAAAAGTTTAAACCTAGTGAGTTATGTGCTATTAGAATATATTAAATGCACCATATCACACCAATTATCTAATGTGGGATTTTTCTAACATAACTCACACATATATCTCAATAATCTCTCCTAGTATGAGTTCAGTGTTAGGTGTGCTTCCCTTTGATTTAGGTATCATTTTCTACCAACATAACTCAACTTGAATCTCCATCAACATCCACTTTCATCTTTGATCTCTTTCTCTAAACTGAATCACAAAGGTTGTAATTGGACCACATTACTAACCACAATGCCCACCTTCACCCATGTCTCTTCTGCCAGAATTAACATCAGTGACCAAAATTTATGCACAAAATTAACTTGTCAAAAGAGGATGTGATCTTGAGGAAGTTTCTTGCATCGAAATAACCCATAGACATGTGAATTGAGTTCATTCTTCTAGACAATTTCAAGCTCAACTTGAGCTTGATAGACTGTCTATGATGGTTAAGCATCCATCATGACATTGGGAGAGTTGAGATAGATAATAAGCATTATGAATCGGCTCAAGTGTCAAGTCAATGCGAAAATTGTTGAGAATGTATCTATAGTTTGAGTGAGTTTCCTAATTTGAGTAGGTTTCCTAAAAAAAGCTTCTCTACTCTAGATAGGAATAAAATATATGTATCCAACTCTAATATCGGATAGAGTAGAGAAAAATAAGATGAGTATCATATTTTATTTCAGTGAGTTTTTTGAATGAGTTCTTTGTGAGAGGTTATGGGATAATGCATGTGATTTACTTTGACTTAGTCTAAGTGTGGGAAATACTAAAGCCTATAAGCGATTTGATTAATGAATTATATGCTGCCAGCTCTTTCCATAGAGTAGTTATTGACCCTTGGACTGGATCATGTAAATTTGTTGTGCTGTTTATTGTTCCTCATTTATATTTATGGTGAATTCGTATCGATTTAATTGTAAGATCCTATCAGTTCTCACGTTAAATTTATGACAAAGTATGTGAACGGTAATTTGAGTGAAATACAAGGTGCATTTTTCGGTGATTTTTCCTTACTATTTTAAACTAAAGTGAGTGCTGCGTGCGATTAGCGGCTACATAAGTTGCTTCCGTGTCCATATTACCGGTTGCTAGGGAAGTCAATTTTAGTAGACAGAGTTTGAACAGTTTTTTTTTTTTTTTTTTGGGGGGAAAAAGTTCAAATATGGATAGAAATCAGATAAAATTTATATTTTCCTTATTATCTGTTAAATTTGCATTAGGAGCAAAGCTATCCCTCAGGCTCGTCTCCCTTGCCGGATACCACCAAAAACAATTTTTCAAAAAGTCAATAATTTTCACCCACCGTGGCGCACACAGATTAGGATGGCGGTTTCTGATTCGATTCGGTTTTTAAATGGAACTTACTCTAGAATCTAAAACTTATCTTGCATACTTGAAAATCTAAAATCTTCTGGAATCTAAAACTTATCTTGCATACTTGAAAATCTAAAAAACTGGAATTAAAACTTATCTTGCATACTTGAAAATCTAAAATCTATTGTCTCAATTGGTCATAGGGAATTTACTTAAAAATCAGCCAATTTCTTTTTTCTTTCATTTTTTTATTTCAAGCTAAGGAAGATAGGACGCAAAAACATCAACACAAATCCTCCATCTGTCATTGACAATAATTAATATAATTGAACATATAAAAATAAATAATTCAAAATTCAAAACACATAATCGTACTTATCTAGTAATAAGAATCGAATTGCACAGCATAGATTCCACTTTTTTTTTTCGAATCGATAATTACGCTAACCGGTTCGGCCCGGTTGCCGCGTTCTATCTTGAAGTCATGCTTAGTAGGAGTGTTAATGGTTCGATTCGGTTCGGTTTTTTTGAAAAACCAAATTGAACCAAACAGTTAAGAAAAACTTCTGAACCGAACCGAATGAGACTCGAACCGATTATGAACTGAACCGAAATTTTTGTTCGGTTCGGTTTGGTTTTTTGGTTTTGGTTTTCGTTTTGCATTCGTTTTTTTTTTTTCTATTGTATATATTTTTTCGTTTCTAATAAATAAACTCTTATCGGTTTGTCAGTTCGGTTCGGTTAACCGATAAAATCAAATCGATAAAAAAGATTTCAATTTTTAATGAGAATCGAACCGAATGAAAATCGAACCGAAAAAATTGAACTTTTCAATTCAGTTTTTGACATCTCTAACACTTACCCCTAGTGTAGACCCCATCTGTAGGCCCGACTAACCCGATCCAAGTCAGTCGGGACACGCAGGTGAAGCCGACCACGAAATTCCGAGAGGAGATCCAGGGGGCGGTTCCGTACTTTCAACCTCCCTCTACCTCTATCTCTCTCCTCGGTTTCCGCTGGGTTTAAACTAAACTAATCGACAATATAAATGGGAGTGCTGGTGAGAGCTGAGCGGCACTGTTACGTGCGAACCAAGCGAAAGCCAAGTTACCCCCACCCTCTCCACCTCTCTCTCTCTCTCTCTCTTCACCTGTCCGAAACGCCACTCCCTCTCTGCTCTGACACACCTGTCCCCTCCTCGTACGAACTCTAGAGAGAGAGAGAGAGAGAGGGTGTCTCCTCTTTCGTCCTCTTGGTCGGCTCCGAGCTCGCGCGGGGCTGGTTCGGCGGCGTTTTCTTGTTCCGTCGTCGGCGGGGGTGGCGGCGGCGGGGGGCGGGTTCGTGTTCTTCTCTTTGTGGGTCGCGCCGTGCCGGGGGAGATGATGGAGGGCGAGGGCCGTCGCTGCTAGACCGCTCGCTCGCGGGGGTGTCGTCTCTCTTTTGCGGTCGTTGGATGGGAATTTGCGGCAGAGGAAGCGGGAGAGAGACATGCGGAAATCGTTCAAGGACTCCCTCAAGTCGCTCGAAGCCGACATTCAGTTCGCCAATACTCTGTAAACCTTCCTTCTTCTTGTAGTCCACCATATCTATATCTAGGATGTTTCTTTTTTGGGAATTTCTTTTTTTGTTGTGATTTTTATTTTTATTTTTGGGGGTTCTCTGTTCTTGATTTGCGCCACCGGCTGAGCAAGATTTCGCGTGTTGATGCCGGTAGATGTTGTTTTTGTCGTAGATTCTTGAATTTGGAGGTGAAAGCTTGTACTGTGTCCTGCTATCTCTTTTCTTCCGCATCGCAGCATATTTCAATTCCCATTCAGATGCTGAGACTTCTTGTCCATTTAAGAAGGGACTGTGCGTGAATTATCTACATGGGCTCTGCTGTGAAACAGATCTTGATGACCACTCAACGTGTGATGCGCCATAGCCCTTGTCCTTGCTCCCTCCCTGCGAATTGAGCTCGTTCGGCCTTGTTATCTGTTCAGTTACTCCATCACCAACTTACCCTTTTGCCTTGTGTTTAACTTTTGCTGCGGTGTTTTTCTCGGATTGATCCAACATGGTGTATGAGTGAATCTATTGAAAATTTTGTCTCTGCCGTCGCACCGAGCCTGATGAATTCAGCCGCTAACTGGGACTGCTTTTTGTTTGAACCTCAGAGCTTCAGATTACCCTCGGGAATACGATGGTGCCTGTCTTCAAATGAGATTATCCTGTAGCCCAGCTGCTCGCCTTTTCCTGTTTCTTGTTCAGTGGACTGACTGCCACCTCGCCGGTACCTTAGGATTGCTCAGGATTCTCATTTACAAGGTAGACTGCACTTTCTTGCTTTCTTTTGTTCTTTAATGACATAGTGGTTGTCTCCTCGTGCCAAATTTTGGAATGGACTTAAAGAAAGCATCTCTTCTGTTCAAGGATGTGCTGATTTGATGGTAATTATTGCAGGCTTATGTAGATGGCAAGACCACCGTGTCTATTCATGAAAGAAAAGCTAGCATTAAAGAGTTCTATGGTCAGTGGAATGAAGTTCTGGCTCTTTCCTTCACTGTTGATACCTCTTCTAAGTCCTATTGGAATTTCATAAATACTGTCCCAAAGAATATTTCACCTGAATCCCACATCAATCTTCGCTTTTCATGACCAGGTGTGATATTTCCCTCTCTTCTGCAACTTCACGGAGGAATAACTGATGTGGAAGAGAGGAAACAAAAAGAAGTGTGTGCTGCCAAGTATAAAAGAAAAGATGAACTTAACAAGGGAAAGCTATCTGAAATTGATATTGAGAGGGAAGAGGAATGTGGCATTTGCATGGAGATGAGCAGCAAGATTGTACTGCCGCATTGCAATCATTCTATGTGCATGAAGTGTTACCGTAATTGGTAAGTCGTTTCATGTTAAAAGAGAAATATCTGTGCGTTGCTACATCCTGGTGCATGGACACTACAACAGTTTGGAGTCTGTGCGATTTAGACCTGCTCAGAAAATGTATGCTTGAATGTGCACATCCCCTGTATTACAGAACAACCACTCACTGAAATTAGAAAGACATTTAGCCACATGTATTTGGCACTAATCTCTCCAACAGTAGAATAATCATGCAAGGGATACTTTGCCATGTCAGTGTGTAAGATAATTTTTTAAATCTAGGTCTGATTACTCCATCATCTTGAATATTGTAAATAAAAGTTGGACATAAAAATTTTGAGTCGTGCTGGTAGTGCTTGATGGGTCGTGTCATTTGCTTGATTTATACTGAATATCCAATTCCATTGATGTATGTTTCATCTGCTCGGTTTCTTCAGGCGCACCAGGTCTCAGTCCTGCCCATTCTGCCGAGACAGTCTCAAGAGAGTCGACTCTGGTGACCTGTGGATATATATGAGCGGCGTCGAGATCATTGACCTGAACTCCATCGCCAGAGAGAACATGAAGAGACTGGTTATGTACGTACAGAAGCTTCCTCTCGTAGTCCCGGATCCCGTTCATGTCTCCTACGATCCTCATTTCTGATGATTTTTCCGGTGGAGGTTGTACTTGGACATAGATTGTGTTTGTAGATAATACATCATTGTGCATATGTTTATTCATCACATTGCTAGTTGCTACCCATTTAGAATTGTATATAAATGTGTGATCACTATGACTTGGTGTATGAATATTCATATTCTTTTACATGGAAGCGTAAAGCCCAGAGGCTTCTTTAGTGCGCACTCGGATGATAATAATTTTCAACTCAAAATGAGGAACGTTCAGGCGGCGAGACAATAGCTTTCTGTTTTCTTCAAGAGAATCTTCCAAAATTCAGGAGCAGAGATCTTTAACTTGGAGGGTTTTGAGCCGTTTCCTTCGCGCATCAGGAAAATTCCATTAAGGTTGAAATTCTTTCCAAGTCTTTTCATAAAATTCTGTTGATGAAGCATTATCAATGCATCTCATTCTCTACTTTCTTAAAGAAGATCAGGAGCGAACACCCTGCAATCTTGACCATGCATTAAAAATGGTCTCAGCCGCTTAACATGAACAGAGAGAGACAGAGAGAGAGAGAGGGTCCCGTTCCAGTAATTAACGTTAGCAATAACCAAAGAAACTCACAAAAGATGATCTTCCTCCCGCATCATTAAATAACGATCTGTATAAACATATATCAGGAGTCACAAAGGATAATAGGTTTTCTATAAACATCGTAGTACTCTGTTTTCACGCGAGTCTTGCTAAACGTGCATTCTGGCCTCGTACTAAACACTCGGAAGTGTGTATTGTGCATCCAAGGATCCCGACCAGACTGATGATCGGCCAGCCTTCATTATCGTAGTCGAGTTGCTTCAACCAGAAAAGCACTACTCTACAATACAAAAAGCAGAAAATAGAAGAGCAAAATTTGCCAGCTCTTGCACGTGCATGGTCATGAAACTAGCCAACCAAGCCTTGTAAGCAACAAAATGCTAGACCATAAACGGCAGACATTAGATAGATTATGTTACTTGGGTAACAACAACAAGCACTTTCTGTGGACCAGAACATGTTATACAACAAGCCATAGTAATCTGGCCAAATCCAAAAAAACAAAAAACAGAATTCAGACTCTGGAACCAGAAGTGCCACATGCGAGCTCAACGCATCGTATACCTACAGTCCAGAATTGTCCACAAGATGACCTATTCGACGAGGGAGTTCCACAACATCCTTCTTCAGTCCTCGTCGTCGTCGTCGTCATCGTCTTCCTCCTCTTCTTCCTCATCCTCCTGACCCTCCTACAGCCCAAAACAAATACGTAGGGGTGGATCAATCCACGGCCAATGCAAGAGACAAGATGCATCATTCTATGCTAATGCCTGCGATATTATCTATTTATTGTACAGCCTGTTTTGGAGGCATTGTAATCATGTAAAAGCAATATGAGCTCTAAAACAGTTTCATGATGGACCAAAAACTTTCCCCAAAACTTTCAGCTGAGCAGTTTAAAGTTTCTTCCCCCTCAAGTGCAATGGTCACATCTCTCTCTTGACACTTTTTTCTCCGGTGTGGCATTCTTTGCCTAGTACTATAGTGAAAAGGCAACTTTGAAGTATGCCGTGGTCATGCCAACAGCGTCAGGACAGTCACGAGCAAAGTTTCGCTCCCAAGAGGAAAGACAGAAAGATGATCACTTAATCATCTCCAAAACCATGCCATGATGATATCTAGGAACAAAAATAATGCTGGAAATCATAACCACAAATTAAAAGATACCTCTGCACTAGCTTCATCTTCATCATTGACTTCGGATTTGGACCTCTCTGATTCCTCATCAACTTCGTCATCCACGCTCTCCTATCACCGTGAGTAAATAAAGGTGTTTAATAGCCAGCAAAATGCCAACAGAAAAACTTGTTGCTATCCAGATAACTGTAAGATGGTTTACCTGCTTCTTGTTGTAGGCGTTCATCAGCTTTTCATACTCAGTCTTCTTCTTTGCAGCCTTGGCTTCATATGGGGCTTTTTCCTTTAAAAGATGCAAGAAGATTGCAATCAGAAACTTGAAAGCATGTAGACCAAATTCTTAAAGGCGAAGGGCCAAAAACCCCTGCCAAGATAAAGACAGGTCACAAATCATTGGCCCCAAAAGCTCTTTGAAACAAGCAATGTTGGTGATAAATTATCGGATAAATTATCGCACCTAACACTACAATGCCACCTCCCAAGACTGCAACACATTTATTATCAGCAAACATCCCACCAACATCAAGTGTTAATACAGGCATCTGGAAAATGTCATGCTTACCGCCTGAGACATGGATTTCCACTTCTCTCCTCCAGCTTTCCCAACCTTCATTAAAACATTTCAGTTAACAAATCAATTTCATCAATATTTCACACCACATGGATGGCAGACAATACATAGTGAGAGATTATGTTCTTACAGCTGATACAGCCTTTATGTTAGGATTCTCCTTCTTGAAGGTTTTCCTAAACTCCTCTCTGTAGCAACACAAGATTAATAAACACCCACCCACCCACATGCACAGATAAAAACAAACCCAAAAAATGAGGATGACAAGAAGATACACACAGAAACACAAAGAAAGCACTGGGAGGCCTCTTTGGTTTATTAGGGTCTTTCTTGGCCCGTTTATCCTTCTGGACTTTCCGCTTGCTTTCAGGCCTAGCTGCTGCCTTTCTCTTTCCAACCATTCTGAACATAACAGAGAAACATAGGCTATCAGTACCCCCACTAAACACATTACTGCAACTGCTCTATACGACATTACATACTAGAGTAGGCTAAGTGAGGCGATTGCCTCGATGAGGCCAGCCGCTGAAGTGCTCTACGATCTTACTACAGGAATTGATCAGACACGGTATAAGTTTTCGAATCGAAAGCAGCAACAGCATAACCTGTCATCAGCAGGCTTCAAGGCTTCCCTTGAGCTCCTGGCCGGGCCCTTGCCCTTCGTAGTCTTCATTACCGAGTCACAAGTTCTTCCTCGTCCAAACTACAAGATCAAAAGCCAAAAAAAGAGAAACAACTCAGGACACAAAATACCATTTTCGGACAGGAATTTAGGCAGACCCCATATGAACAAAATCAAAAAAAATTCGAATTTCACTTTGATAAGCAATCAAGCAGAAGTAGCAGGCCACTGGAATTGGCAAAGCACAAGTGGTCGCAAGGATATTGACCAAAAGCTAACTAGACTACAAGGAAGCGAAAAAACACACGATTTTTTTCAGCCAGCAAAAATCAAGAAAACCCATTTGATGCAAGGGAAAAGAAACTGCAAGCTCAAGGTTCTGCATCTATCTAAAAAGGGAAGCAATTCTTGCATAATCGGCAATTTCCAAGACCCGATTCATCATATTCCAACCTTGCCCACGAGCTACCCATTGACAGTCCGACACAAGCATCATCAACCCACGGCGATTCACACGACAGCACCCAATAACTAATCAAACCAAACCAACTAGTTCCTCCTACAAATTCTCTGAAATTTTTTTTCCTCAACAGTGACAGAGAAAAAGGAACCAAACAAAAGATACAGTCTTGAAATCGAACGAACGAAGAGAGGAAATCGAATTTACCTTCAAGAAACGGAGCCGGGGAGGCGACAACTTTCGAGGGGAGAGAAATCGGGGCGTGAACGAGAGGAATCAAGCGGGGAATATCATCTTTTCGTGGGGATCGAACGTGAACAGGGGAACGAGAAAGAGTAAAAAAAAAACAGGGGAGGAGAGAGAGAGAGAGGGGGTTGAGAAGCTGATGTTGCGCGGAGGAAAGAGGGTAACCAAAAGGGGCGACCGGGAGCAGCCGGTGACCCGCGGCAGGTTGCCGCCGGCCCATGACCGGAGCCCTGAGTGGGGAGGAATCTAAAAAGACAGCGCTTTAACCGACAATAGCCGGTCTCGGGGTTCGAGAAAGGGAGCATCGTCTCAATGATCGCTTTCGCTTGGTGTTGGCATTTAGGTCTTTCGAGGAGGGAGAAATTTGCCTAAATTATTATTTTTTAAGTTTTGATAATTGCACAGGTAGAGAGAGAGATAGAGATATTTTCCATTAGTTATCCCCACCCCAACTCACATGTGGTGGGTCTCGTGACCAATGGAGATATTTTGTGGATGCTCCCGCAGGGCGACAAGTGTCGGGCTCGGCTCTCGGGCCGACGGACCCGGCCCAAGGCGAGTCCGACGGCGTCGGATTTTATAAGCCGATGCCAACTCCACTGGCGCCCAAAATGCCCGATAGAAATTTTCCAATAACTTAGATAAGAAGATAAAGATCAAGGATGGGTTTGATATGTCTGATTCGACACGATCTTGCTTTTCGACAATGCTGCCATTGGCCCCGTTAGCTATCACGACTATGGTGCTCACCAAAGTTCTCTTTCTCGACAAAAGGCAACTGCTTGATAATGATCGTGATCGATTAAGATGATCGTTGCGATAGACAGAGCTATCATGTAATAAGATAGATTTTCTTTTATTTAATGAAAAGATAAATGTATCATTATTCAAATATTTTATTATCAATCAAATCATATCCTATTTGCTCATCACGAAGTGACTTCACAAGGGTTGCCACTTGCAATGCTAAATCGTTTAATTAGTTCAATTAATTTATAAACCTTCTTCAAAATGTGAAATCAAGTCCTTTCAATAAAAAGTACTTAACCGTATTACTTTAAAATTGCAAATGTGACAATCTTAAATTGCCCTTCCAACATCATTTTTGGATTTAATTGCCTTTGCCAATAAAAAGGTGGAGGACTTAATTGCACTTTTAAGTAAATATTTTAGAATTTAAGTGAACCAATTGAAAAGTTTAGTGCCCAGTTGCATTTTGTACATAAAGCTTGGAGTTATGGTACAATTTTCCTAAGTTATCATATTTCTCATGATTCTACACAATTGAATTGAAGTATATAATCTTTAATTTGATGAGTAATTGGCAGTAGTTAGGTTATTAAAACAAGTAATTCAATCTCATACAAGACTCTGTTTGTTTTGTAACAAATAAATGATTTGAAAGATAGTTTCCTAAAAATAATTATTATATCTTTTACAAAAATGAATGAAATGAAAAATATTTTCAATGTCCATAAAAAATATTTGGACATAAACCATTAAAGATAATCAAAATATTTTTATTGACTAATTATTTCAAGTGATATAAATAATTATTTTTAGGAAAATATTTTCAAAACAATCATTTTTCGAGAAATAAATAAAGCTTAAATTGAGAAAAAATGAGAGGTTATGCATAGCACCAACAAATAAACTACTTTCCGGCAATGAGCAAACTAACAAATAGTTTAGTAGGAGTAATTTTAGGTTATCAATGTAATAAGGTAATAATTCTGTCGAAAGGTGAATAAAAGATTTCAACCTGCGATATCAAGATTTTGCCGCACATATAAGGGCCTACAATACCTCACTCCTTATACAGGAGTAGCTCTCGTTGAATAATATTTAACATTTTGTGAACAACATACTTTAATTATTTATGATGGGTCTCTCTAAACAAGTACAAGCTTATCGCTTAATGTCTTTTCTTTTACGAAGACCATTCGATCGCGAAGCTTTTTTGAGAGATGCCTTCTATTTGCGTTCACAGCTTTTTGAAAAGAGACGATAGATTAAGTTCTCTTTTAGGTGAAGGAAATATGCTTGTCTGACCAATAGTGGAGACCTTTTATGACACGCAATGCGATCACAACAATTTAATTTTAATTTCAATCTAAAATGTCACAATATAATACTATTTTGAACGAGGGATGATATTCCTTTTTAAGATTTTATTGGGAAAAAATATATACCTCTCATTTGATCTCATGATCGTTTACATACATCTATTTTGGTATATATTATTCACATATTTCTAAGCAAAACCCCACACTGAACAAATCAAATTATTACTTCTTACAAACTCATTTTAGCATATTGCTCGGGGTTTGGGACAATAATTATTAAATCAATTGTAGACTTATTGTATAAATGTTGATACACTCCTATATTTTTAAATTTTACTAATGTAAGTCTAAATTTTTTAGCGTACTTTTTTAATTAGTCATTCCAATTAATTGTCGCCAAAAATTACTAACATGACATTAAATTATCGTTAGCCATCTTACATGGCACAATAACATGGACAGCTTTACTCAAAACCACAATTTACATGGATCGTCGAGTTAGCAATTTATGGTGATAGTTGTTGGAGAGGATTACATTGAAATTTTGTTAATGTAGTCCTAAATTTTAGGGGTGATCAGGTCTAGGGTGGGTAGGGTTTAGACCTGGACCCTGTACCGGACCTTGTACTGAACCCTGTTATAACCCGTTTCCTTTTTCTGGACCTTATATCCGACATTGTTTGTATTGGACCCTATACCCGACCCACCATGTTTTTCCAATCCGGTTCCAAGGTCAACTATGTTTTCACTAGAACCTGTTTTGCAATTTCTCGATATCCTATACGACTTTGAATTTTATATTAATATGCGAAAAAATAACATAATCCTCTTAATTTGTATTGAAACATTAAGGACTTGTAATAAATAAATACATTAACTTTTTGACTAAACGAAAAATTAAGGATCCACATGGCTAATTATAATAAATAAAATAATAAGGTAAATAATTAGCAACAAACATGGGTATAATATTAGTCTTATTCCCACAACTACTACATGAAGCTACTCATTTATGCAAGCATAACTCCTCATACAAAAAAGAAATTAGGCGAGCCAATCCATGCGATACACAAGAATTTGGCGGCGACAAATATCATCCGTCTATCAGACAGTGCGAGAGGGAGCCAGTGAGGGAGGGAAGCAAGTGAGGAAGAGGAATGACAAATGAGGAGTGTCGTGTGTGTTTGAGAGAGCCAAGAGGAAAAACGTTGTGTGATCGCGGGAGTAAAAATAGAAATCGAAAAAAAAAAAAAAAAAAAGGGTTTTGGACCTCTATTTCCAAAACTGGTCTAGGAACTAGTTCCAAAACCGGTCTAGGAATTGATTTTCCGGGTGATTAATCACTCGAAACTTGTTCTCGAACCCGTTTAAACCAATTCCGAATTTTGGAAAACGATTCTTTGACCGATTTCAACGAGAATCGATTCTCAACCCTTTTTTCTAGGTGGGGTATACCCGGTCCGGTTGAACACCCCTACTAAATTTTTCACAAAAATTATGACTATATTGATAAAATTGAAAATTTCAAGTGCAACACGATACTATATAACATACCGACATGTCATTTATTAAAATATAGGGAATTTCGACTTATTTGAACACATTGTATATTAAATATATGATATACATGACAAATTATTATTTTTATGATTATTTCAAGGGAAAAAGCCATGAAAAACCCTGAACTTTGCCTAAAGTGACACTACCCTAAACTTTTTTTTGTGACGTGAAAAACCCTGAACTTTGCTAACTGTGACGCATTTATCCCAAACTTTTTTGTGACACAAAAAATCCTGAATTTTTGTTATGTGACACATTTACCCCAAAATTATAGGGCATTTTGGTCTTTTCATTTTTTAATTTTTTTTCTTCTCTCTTCCCTTCGCCAGCTGGCCGGCGGAGGGAAGCCAGCGTCGAGCTAGGGCGGCCCTCGTCGGCGTCGGGCGAGGGCCGCCCTCACCTGCGTCGGGCGAGGGCCGCCCTCGCCTGCGTCGGGCAAGGGTGTCCTTGCCCTCGCCCGACGCCGATGAGGGCGGCCCTCGCCTGCGTCTGGCAAGGATGACCCTCGCCCGACGTCGGCCAGCCCCAACGCCTGCGAGGGCTGCCCTCGCCCGACGCCGGCTTCCCTCCGCCATGGCCGGCAGAGGGAAGAAGAAGAAAAAAAGAAAAAAAAAGAAAAAGGAAAAAACAGAATAAAAAGACAAAAATGCCATTGATTGGGTAAATGTGTCACGGTTTGGAAATTTCAGGGTTTTTCACATCACAAAAAAAAGTTTGGAGTAAATGTGTCACTTTGCAAGAAAGTTCGGGGTTTTCACGCTTTTTCCTTATTTCAATCAAATTAATTTGATTTAAATTCAAAAATAAATAAATATTAAAAAAGAGCATAGAATGAATTTACACTAAAAATATTAATCAATTATTTGTTAATATCATTTATTGTTTTGATTTTGAGCGACACTAGCGAGAGGATCGGCACTCACCGAGAGGGGAGGGAATTGTGTGTCACGGGAAGTGAGAGTTAGAAGCGGAAACAATTAATTTTTCTTCTTTCCCTATTTATTATTTTTATTATTTAGAATTATTTTTTAGATATTTATATTTTGACCTATCATTTATTAAAAATTTTAAAATTAATTCCTTGCATGTTAAAATCGCATGTTCCAACACCTATTAATCGAGTGTTAGGGTGTTTGACATAGTGTCGGTGCTTCCTAGCTTTTCTCATAGCTATTATAATTTTTTAAATTTTGACAGAAAATCAAAATTTGCTTTTTTACCTTATAAAAAGCAATAAAGCATGCTTTATTTTTAAGGAGGTTGCGTAATTAATCTATAGTGAAGGGGCGAAAAAGAAAACTGGTGGCAACCTTCTTCGCGCTTCATCTCCGGTTTGTCGCTGTAGCTCCCGCCGTCGCGCATCTCTCATTAGTCGTCCGCCGCCGCTCCCGTGGCCCGCCGCCGTCGCGCGCCTCCGTCGCTTCTCTCTTCCCCTCAGGTCTGATCTAAGTAAGCCCATTTCCATCTCTCTCTCTCTCTCTGTCTTGGGTTTTTTCCCCGTGTCTTGGTCTTCATCGTAGTTCCATAGAACGTCGTTTCTTCCGCTCTAAGCTGTTCGATTCGGCGTTGGTGGGTTTGATTCTAGGATCTCGGATGAGGGTGTTGTGGGGTTTTTTCTATGAGCTCGCGGCGGCTCTGAAAAATTTGATCTCGGGCGTTTCTTGGTTGCGGGGGTTTCATCATTGGCCTTGATGAATTCAAGGGACATTTCAAAGGTGAGAGCTTCGATTGTCTGGAATGTGAATTTGGTGAGCTGGGGAGGTTGTCTGCGAAACGAAGTGGCCTTACTTGTTTTGAGTGAAAGGCTGCGTTTGCTTGAGTTGTTAGCTTGCTGAGGAAGAGAGTGAGACGGGCTACAGTTTGTTGTGCAAAAGAAACAAGCAACGGTTGCTGAATTTCTATTGCGGAAGGAAATGGGAGCGAATTAGAAATAACTATTATGCTTTTGGGTAATGATGCAGATTTCTGGATCATCTTTTTTAACGTATGGTATCTTTATTTCTCTTTTGAAAGTTTGGTATTTGCTGTACTCTCTTTATGTCAATCAGTACTGCGGACTTCTCGGTTGATTAATCCTTCTTTCTTCACGCTTCACTGAAGCGGCTTTAGTCTCCAGCTCGTTGCTGTTGCTTACGCTGTCACGCAGCTCTGATCAGTGGGGAGCTGTATAATCTCTCTCTCTCTCTCTCTCTCTCTCTCTCTCTCGTGTGATAGTTTACAAGATTCATCGCCACTGATTCCAATCTCTGAAATTCCATTGTCTTTGGCAGCCACAACCTAATTTGGCGAGCTTCCTTTCGTCACTTTCTTTGGCAGTTTCTCTGGCATTGGCCTTGTCGCAAGATTTTAGCGCATCATTCGCAAATGCTCTGAAATTTCACTTCTTTCGTAGAAACTTTTGGTATCCCGTTGGTTCTTGGCCATGGGTTTTTGACAATGATTCGGATTTCGACCTCTTCTCTACTGGGTTTCCAGCTTTGGTTCTTCTCTCATCATTGCGGTTGATTTGATTGAAGTTCTGTTGTTTTCTTGCCTGTGCATTTTCCAGTAAGTGGTGGAATTGGAGTCAGGGCCTGTCTGGGTTATTTTGATGTGAAACAGTGGTGATGTTATGGGACGTTGGGGAAATATGGCCAGTTTTCTTGCCCGTGGTGCTCTATGGATATGTAGCTCGTCTCCTCTGTATTTCTGAATATGGTGAGATATGTCACAGAGATATTTGGCACGGGTTTAGTAAATTCGACTTTGAGTAATTGATTCACAGGTCAAACTTCATGCACAGGAATCCTAGATTACTGTTGAATCTTCTTTGCCCTCCACTGAGCTAGGCATGCGCCATTCACCATTCTTCCTTGTCCAATATCTTGCCTCTGATGCATTTCTTGTTTAATTATTCTACTGTAAGTCTGTAACTGCTGTCACGATTTGACTCACCTTTTCACTGGGTATTGTTTTGTTGGGAATCAAGAACCTTCCACATGTAGGTAAGACATGAAGTTAACCAACCAAGGCAACCACCAACGGCCACAATCAGATAATGGAAGCTAGAAGAGAGGATTTGAAAATTGTAGCAACACCAAAATCAATGTGGAAAACCCTTTCTATGTAAAAGGAGAAAAACAATGGGCAATGGAATCTACTAATCCATTTCATTAAAATACATGAGGTTCAACCACACCTAGAACATGCAGTGAGCTCTTCCAACCACAAGCTATTACACAACATACTGCGAATTACAAGCATGTGCTAACCACTTTCTCTAAGAGCTAACATTACTTGGAAGCTTGGTACAACTTTGTAGAAGAAGAATTAGAAAACTCACCCTCATGCCTTCCATTATGAATCCAAAAGCAACCTTGAACGAGTAGAATGCCCTAAACCCTCTATCTCTCTTTTCTCTCTTGTGTGTCTTCTAATTTTCAGACCACCCTAAGACTAGCGAGAAGCTCTCTTAGAAATAGACAGGCTACAAGGCCATGGGCTTAAGATACAACTCATGGGTCTGGCCAATTTAGCAAACACACATAGACCAACATGTTTAACATTGTTGGATCTTCTTATCCCTTTCTTCTGGGGCCTTGGTGGTGGATGTTTTATGGTGCAGTGTTCTGAACTGGCTGCATTACCATTCTGCAGTTTCTCCGTATGGCAAATTCCTGTAGGTATATGAGATTCAGTTGAGTTATCGTCTCTCAATCTTGAGTGTCCTTTGTTTTCATTTTGTCCATTGTTAGGTCTATTCTAGACGACAACTTCTTGTCATTGCGCCCATCTGGTTTCTCAGCTTTAACTTGATTCTGAAAGTCACCAAGAATGTGCAAGCCTTAATTGAGGCCTATTTCTTTATGCCTTACGTAAATTTCAACTTTCTTCTGGGAGTTATTGCTTTCACTATTGAGGAATGCCAATGCATTTCTGATAGGCACTTTCTGTTCGTGTGGTGCTTGCTGTTGATCATACTGCATGATATAGATGGCTTGAAGGAGTTCATGAAGTTTGTCTATTCACAACAGGACTTTGCTATGGGAACACGAAGCCTTTTATGGGATATCACAAAAAAGTATTTTACAGTTGGTTTGATTGGGCTTACTGTTTCAGATCGATATGCAAGTATAGTGTCTGTTCGTGGCTCCTCTATGTCTCCAGCATTTAATCCAGGAAGTGACACCAGTTAGGTACCAGTGTCCTTTGATGTTTCTACAGATGATTATTTGAAACATTATGAGCTCAAGATCACTCAAATTGTGGTGAACTACTTTATTATCTTTATGTGTCCAAGTGTCTATGATGCTGACCGATGGTCGCTCTCAGTGCAGATGACTATGTGTTGGTGGAGAAATTCTGCCTTGACAAGTTCAGATTTTCACATGGTGATGTTGTAGTCTTCAGGTAACTGTCTCTTTCCTGTTGTTGATTCTTAATTTGAATTTCAAAACCAGTGTACCTCACTGCTTAGGATCTGTGCTATCTGATCTAGTCATATCATCTCACAATTACAAGATCCATGGAGCAAAATGTGCTGCAGACATGATATGTAAAATTCTGACACCATTGCTGTCATTATGCACATGAGGACCCTTGACAAATTTTTGAGATTCAAGACACAAACTGGGAAGGGCTGGACCCTTGATGTTGAAGACCTCATCAAAGTACTAGAATGTAATAATAGCCCATTAGATGTCTTAGAACCTGTAGTGCCAAAAATGGTTTTGGCGCGGGATCTTAATTCTCTGACGTTAGCATCGATTTCCTTGGAAATAGCAGGGGAGCCTATCATTGAATCTCCTTTTTTTGGCAATCTTCATGTTCTATCAAGATTGCGGTGAATTTTAAGTAAATTGAAATGTGGTGATCATCTGTGTAATTACTCTTTCGAGCGTCATTTTGCTTCTGTAATCTGATTACGAAATCTCTTGCAGCTCGCCAAGCAATCACAAGGAGAAACACATAAAGAGGATAATAGGATTGCCAGGTGACTGGATAGGAACACCCAATTTGGACGATGTGTTGAAGGTTCCAGAAGGACACTTTTGGGTTGAGGGAGATAATTCTGTTTCTAGTCTGGATTCAAGATCCTTTGGCCCGGTGAGTTGGCTGTCTTTTCTTATATTTAGTTTCCATATCACAGCTTATCTGATTCATATTGACTAGCCACTAAAGTTGTGACTCGGTAATGTCCTGTGGGAATTTTTGTTTTCTCAACGATCTTCTAGACTTTCTTGTCTGAATAGGATGGAGAAGTTGTACACAAGTTGCGACCATGGAATGCTAAAAAAAGTTTCTGATCTTTTAAGTTACTTGGATAATTTCTCCGGAAGCCATAAAGAGAGTTTTGCATGATAGAACATCGTGTTTTTGGAACAACTAGTGGTTGAAGTTTTCAACATGTGACCCGAATGAGCTGAGAAATCCTATTAATAATCAGTACCTTAGGCGTGTAGATTATATTTACTTTCAAGACTTTTTGCGCTTGCATTGATCCCTTTGCTTAGGTACGATCTTTTTGTAATAATTTGTAGGAGTTGGGTGTTTACTTACATGCAACTTGCCTTTGCTTTAAAGTTAACATTTATGCTATGTCGGTTCTTCTCTGAGGATAATGTCAACATGCTTCTGATGAAGTGTGGAGGCTTATTTGCACATGGTTCATGCAATCTAAATGTGGTCTAGATGAAATCCCTCATTTCATCTAATGAATTTGATGCATTTCATTGGCAGATCCCTCTAGGTTTGATTCGTGGAAGAGTGACCCACATTGTATGGCCACCTCAGAGAATGGGTCGCATTGAAAGAGAAACTAATCAGCGTCCACTTTCCTCCTTATGAGATAGGCCTGAATTCTACTGAGGCTGGAGTGAATTTGTTGATCATTTTATGGGTTGTCTCTTCTAAGCATCAACCCAGTTTTATACTCTTAGTTCCTTTTCACGGTTCAGCCATTCAATTTTCGCTTCGTTCCGTGATTCTCAACTTCATCTATCAGTCTTTGAAACGCTTAGATGTAAAACAGGCTATTGTAAATTTAAGATTTACTCCTTTCTTCTGTTTCACATCGCCAATTTTGTATTTGAAGAGATTAGTCAATAATTTTTGGAGAAAATGGAGGAAAATTGTTGTATGTTCACGTTGGGCATCTGTTGATTCATTCATTTTCCAAAACACAAGTGCTCATTCATCATCTCGAGTGCTGGTGTTATAATAACCATTCCAGGCCTCTCTTTTACTTGTACTTGGGATGTTCTGGATTTTACTGAACACATCTCGGTGACCAGTCATGGTTGTTTATTATTGTATGTTTTTCTGAAGTCAGATCCGGGTTAAGAATCTTTTGGTCATTAGTTGCCCGAAAAGGAGGATTTGGGCTTTCAACTTTGATTGAAAAGCTTCAAGCAAACGATGATTCTCTTCTCTGCAGGTTTGAAGCCCCCAAGCCCAAAACAACAACACAGAAACCTGATCTTTTTGTGTTGTTCCTTTTGGTTTTGGGTGAAATTCTTGTGTATGACGGCGTGAAGTTTAGATTAAGTTTCAGTTTCATACCTTCACTATGATTTCCAAGTGAACTTCTCAGGCTTAAAAATCTTTGGTCGGGCAAAATAGAACAAACCTGGGATCGTGCTTGATTAATTTGTAGTTTTTCTTGGCTAATAAATCGTTACACCCAAGTGTGGTGTCTTGTTCTGTTCTGTCTGTTCGACTCGGCAAAATCAATTTTGCTCGGAATCATATCGGTCGAAGGGCATCGAACACGCACCCTTCGAGCCCAGTCCGAGATCAGATCAATTCTAAGTGCAAGAAAAGCTGGATAGCGCCGGTCTGAGCTTTAACACGCAATGCCGGTGTCTCTAATCCGGCCCCGTCTCCTACGCTAGATGTTCCCTGAAACAGACGTTACTTTTCCTTTCTTCTTCACCGCCGCGGGAAGAAGTCGCCCCGACCGCGAAATGTTGGACCAGACCTAAACGAAAGCATCCGCACGTCTGGAAAAATTGCAGCCATGGGAACGTTGGAACGTTTGGAAAGATATGGAATGTCTTTCGGTACGATTTTTTTTTTTTTTTTTGGTCAGTCCTACTCTATTCCTATTCTACACTCAATCTCAGACTTTTACCCTCCTCATTAATGTCTTTCGGTACGATGTTTGCGTATGCGCGTTGGTGGAATTAGCGCTATGCACAATCCCAGTGAAAGAATTATTCTTCAGCTGAATAATGATTAAGACCCGGAAAAAAAAATGGAATCTTTATCATAGTTGACTGATGAATTTTCTAATTTTGCAGCTGCCGGCATGAAGAATTTCGATCGTCCGAGACAACGACGTGCGCCTGTCGGTTTCCAGCTTTATGGGTCCACGCCAGACATTTTTCACCTTTTGTATTCCTAAATCTTAGTAGGGTCTGCTAAGTCCTCAGAGCAAAGATTTTTTTTTTTAAGTTTTGAAAGGGATTCTGTTGAAAATTTATTCGGACGCTCGTTGAAATAATTAAAATAAGGCGGTGCTACAGTAGTCAAATTGCGGAGATGCTTCTTTAACCAATATATTAAAAAAATTGAAAATTTCCTCATTGGATATGGATGAACAAAGTGCATTGGTCAATAATGGGCATTGGTCAATAATGGGATACATTAATGAGGAGGTTTGTACACATCGAAGTGAAAAGGACTTTGAAGTCGGGTCCATTCTTTCTGACCAATGACCAAACCCCATAAAAAAAAAAAAGATTTAAAAAAAAAATGAACTTGGGAACTTTGGAATCATAACTAACAAACCTAGACGGGTCGATGACCGTAGGTCGTGCTTCGGAAAAATTATCTATTGAATCATAAACTTATTGTGTGGATACTAAGTCAGTCCTAAATCTATTATATGGATGTCAATTTAATTTTAACCACCCGAGTGGAATTATAAAAAATTAGTTATTCTAACCAATTTTCATTGGAAATTATTAACATGGTAATGTATATCACAAAAGACAGTTGTCAATTTTCGACAAAAATTAATTGGAATAACTACATTGAAATTTTACGGAAAGATTTAAGGCTAAATTGATAAAATTGAAATTTTAAGATTGAATTGATATTCGCACAATAAGTCTATGATTGAGTGGATAATTTTTCCATCACATGTTATGATTTTGTTGTTGGTAAACAATGGTAGATTAAAGGAAGGAAAAATATCTTTATAAAGAGCTGTTTATTTTTTATGGCTCATGTTATTTTTTAATCCTAAAATAACTTTAGGCATTCTCAAAGATTTATATGGTCTAAACTAGCTCTCGCTAAGATTCTATGGAAAAAGTGTCAAAAAGTCATAAACCTATTATATTTGTGTCAATTTAGTCATAAACATTTTTTTATACCAATTTAGGTCTAAACCTTTTGATCTAATGCTAATTCAGTCTTTCCAATTAAAATTGGCTAGATTTTGATTGACATGCATGTCAGCTAGCTTATGAGACTATGACGCGACAATTTTTAATAATATATTTTTAATTATTTTTTCCATTATTTTTTCTTTTTTTGCTTTTCTTCTTCCTTCGGCCATTACCGACCACCAACCATGGCAAGGCTAGTTGCCCTCACTTGGGTGAGGGTTGCTGTCGCTTGCCACAAGCGAGGCTTGGGTGGGTGAGAGTGACCCACGATGAGGGCTCCCCTCGCCAGTTTGGCGAGACCAACTTACCCTGTCATGGCCGATGGTCAATCATCCATCAAAGGAAGAAGAAAGGAAAAATAAAAAAAATAAAAAATTGAGAAAAAAGAATTAAAGAATTGAAAAATTATTAATATATTATTAAAAAATATTCACATTAACGTTGATGGTGTCATGTAGGCTAGCATGAGTCCACATTAGCAAAATATGGCAAAAATTAGCTAAACAGATTTAACTGGCACTAGGTCAAGATGTTTATGACTAAATTGGCACAAATAAAAAGTTTAAGACTAAATTAGTGTCAATGTAATAGCTTTAGAACTTTTTTTATACATTTCCCAAGATTCTATTAATGGTAAGATTAATGAAAAAGGAAAAATTATACCTTTACTATAGATTAATCAAGCTAATAATTTTTATGGTCAATATCCTAAAAAACCCCAAACTTGTACATATGTGATAAATTTACTCCAAGCTAATTTCTTAACCTTGAAAACCCAAAATTGGTACCACTCATAACAAATTTACCTCAAATGACTGCAAAAAAAATCCTAAACTAGTATACTTATGACAAATTTACTCTAAACTGATTTGTTTGACTACCAAAAATCCAAAATTGGTATATTTGTGACAAATATACCCTCAATTAAATTGGATTGATATTACAAAAAACTACAAAAATGGTACAACTATGAAAAATAGAGAGGAAAATCTCAAACGGGTACACTAATAAACTGTCATGTATAATATAATTCGACAATTCGATAATAAAATTTAACGGAAACTAATGAATAGTAAATTTATTACAAGTATACTGGTTTGAGGTAAATTTATCAAATGTGTACTAGTTTGAGGTTTTTTATGGTAAAAAAAAAAAGCTTTGGATATATTTATCACAAGTATATCAGTTTTAATTTTTTTAGGATCTTAACCCTAATTTCTATCAACATTTCCTAAACTATTTTTTTCCCCACAAATCGAGGAAGTTTACATGCTCATTGCTTTTTTACGAGAATGATCTTATATTCAAGTATTCAATAGATTTAATGATTGAGATTCTGTTATTTAAAAATATTAGAAATATTTATTTACAATGTATCTCCAAAGTTCAATCTAGAATAACTTCTAGTTGTATACAATTCTTGAGTTCAAGTTTTTCTAAGAAGAATTTTTGGTTAAAGTTGTGAACTGTATGATTATAATTTATATTTAAAAAATTTCAATCACAAAAATCATCAGAAAGATGCAAACTCATTACAAAAAATCAGCTTGAGCACATTAAAAAGTAGAAGAGAGGAAATGAAGCCTATAAAAAAAAATTCTGACAAAAAAAAAGTCTACATAAAAGCGAATGGAAAATAAGATAATGTGGTGAAATAAAATAAATTTGTTTTTATTAACACGGATAATCTTGTATTTTTTTGATAATGTGCAACTTTTATGCTTTCACTCTTTCCGTTTGTGGTGTTGATTAATTAATTCTCTTAAGGTTATTTTCATCAACTCAATAATCTAGGGAGTAGCCATTTAGAGCATAGAAATAGCCTAATCCTTTTTTATTTTTGAAAAAGTAACTTTTTTTTTATACTATTCGCAATTGTCATTTTCTTAATGGGCGTGCTTTGATCTCCTCAAACATCAGCCTCATGAAGATATTTTCCATCAACTCAATAATCTAGGGAGTGTTATAGCCATTTAGAGCGTGAAAATAGAATAAGACATTTTTAAAATTTTTGAAAAAGTTAAGAATGTTTTCTTTATTATGCTATTTGCAATTGTCATTTTCTTTATAGGGCGTGCTTAGATCTCCTCAAATATTAGCATCTGACTATTCTCGAAATGCGAGAAGAAAATTTAAGAATTATTTGCTTTGGAAAAAGACTATGCACATTAGGCTATACGTCTTTACTCGTGCATGTCATGTTATGTTTAAGGAGAATTTTTTATTCTTTAAGACCGTACTCTCTCAACTTACGTAAATGTAAATTTCCCTATTTCAAGTTTTTCAATAAATTATTCTTTGGTTAAAGTTGTGAACTCTTTAAAATTATAATTTATAGGATTAATACCATGAAAAATCCCAAATTAATATACTAATGACAAATTTACCATAAATTAATTTTTTGACTATAAAAAACTGCAAATTGGTATACTTTGACAAACTTATTCCAAATCAGTACATTTGTGATAAATTTACCTTTCTTAGTTTCCGTTAAATTTTACTATCAAATTACTAAATTTGATGATACTTGACAGTTGATTAATGTACTAATTTGAAATTTTACTTTTCATTTGTTACAATTGTACTAGTTTTGTGATTTTTTATGGTATAAATCTAATTTAATGAAGGATATATTTGTCACAAGGATTTTTGGCAATAAAAAAAATTAGTTCAAGATGAATTTGTCACAAGTGTACTAGTTTGGGATTTTGATAGTCAAAATATTAGTTTACGATAAATTTGTCATGGATATATCAATTTGGAGTTTTTCGTGGTATTAACCCTAATTTATATTTAAAATATGCTAATAACAAAGATCACCAAAAAGATGCAAACTCATTACAAAAAAATCATTTATAAAAATAAGCTGAAGCACGTTAAAAAGAAGAAGAGAGGAAATGAATCCTTTATAAAAAATTCTAACAAAAAAAAAGAAGTCTATAAAAACGAATGGAAAATAACATAATATTTTTTTTTGTTAATACGGAAAGTCTTGTATTTTTATGACAATGCATGACTTTTACACCTTCACCCTTTCCATTTGTGGTGTTGATTAATTAGTTATCCTAAGGTTATTTTCGTCAACTCTTAATCTATGTAGTATTATAGCCATTTAAAGCATGGAAATAATGTAAGTCCTTTTTATTTTTGAAAGAGTTAAGAACTTTTTTTATTATGCTATTCACAATTGTCATTTTCTCAATAGGGCGTGCTTAGATCTTCTCAAACATCAGCCTCCTAAACTTATTTTCATCAACTCAATAATCTAGGTATTGTTATAGCCATTTAGAGCGTGGAAAAAATGTAAGCCTTTTTTATTTTTGAAAATGTTAAGAATGTATTTTCTATCATGCTATCTGTAGTAGGACTGATCGGTTCCTAGTCTGGTTCGGTTCTGAGGTAGAATCGGGAACCGGACCAGGAGGACTAGTTCCCAAATTTCAGGACTAGGAACCAGATCGACCGGTCTTGGAATTGGGAACTGGACTGATTGATCAACCGGTTCGGTCCGATTCGGGGGAACCGGTAAATTTGCTATTTTAGGCCAAAAATAAAATGAAAAATAGAAGAAATTGGGAGGAATTAGGGTTTGATTCTTAATAAATTTAAAAAATGTATTATACATATAAAATTAATCGGTCCGGTCTGGTTGGTTCGATCTGTTCGGTTCCAACCTTGGAATCGAGAATCGGACCGATCGACAACCGGTTCCAAAAGTGGGAATCAAAAACCGGACCGCCCTCTTTGGGAACCGCCCAAAATCGGCTAGTCCGGGTGGTTCCACGTTCGCACGGTTCCCATTACACACTCCTAATTTGCGGTTGTCATTTTCTTAATAGGGTGTGCCAACATCAGCCTCTAACTAATCACCAAAACGTGAGAAGAAGATTTAAGAATCATTTGCTTTGGAAAAGGACAAAGCACATACGTCTTTACTCGTACATGTCATGTTATATCTAAGGATAATTTTTTATTCATTAAGACTGTACTCTCTCAACTTAGATAAATGTGAATTTTGGTTATGAAACCTTACTTACCAAAATTAATATGAAGTTCAAATTTCCTAAATTGTTCTGCTCGCATGTTTTGACTATTTTTTAGCGTAAAACATCCAAAATCTATTTTCATGTCCAGATAAACATATGTAGAATCGTATATAATGATTTTTAGAGTGGAAGTCATGAGGAGATGTAATAAGTGGTTTTTTCCTTTTCAAGACTTTCGAACGGGCAGGAAATAAAAAATGGGCATAAATACAGGTGTAAGGCTTATTTATTTCTTTGCCTTGATCTATTATATCTGCGGAAATGTCCACTAATTTGTCCGGGTGTTGCCCAGTTTATGCGATTTTACTGAATTTTGCTTTTTTTTTTTAATGTATTTCCTTATGTGAAAACACCGATAACAACTTGGAAGTTTGTGTATAGACTCTCTCTTCCTTTCAAATCATTTTTTGATGTTGTATGACTCTTCAAACGCTTAAATTTTTAGAATCAGTGCTTGTATGACTTGATTTTGATTACATTGGCTTGAAATAAATATACTACTAGAAGAAATATAACGCGTTCCATTTTCAATATAGGATGCATTAGATGGTTCGCGGGGTTCATAACTAGTGCACATCTCTTATTCTTTTTGAGAAGGATACACAATTTGAACAAAATACAAGATGTTTTCTTCAAAACTAGTTAAGATCATAAGTCATTTAATAATTCGAATTAAATAAAAGAAAAGAAACACGATGCGTGACGCATGAATCGCTCTTAAGTGAGTGACTGATTGTATCAAAGCTGTGCTCCTTTCAGAAGTGCGGGGTTTGTCCTTTTCGCCTGGTGAGGTTTTTGGCCTATTAGGCTGGGTGGACATCAGCAAGCAAGTCAATGCTAATAATGATGGAGATTGTAGTCGTCGCACGTACCGTCAAGCACCAGGATTTTCCAATTTTCGTGGTACTAATGATGAACACGCCGTCGCGATAGGTAAGGAGTTAGTGGCGACCCAAGGCCTAATTAAATCGGGGAAAGAGCTTATCGAGTGACACATTCAAATGAGGACTTCTTTTAAAGGCCTTAGCTCACATGAAAAGAGTCACCTCGCACCATTACAATAAGTTAAAAGATACGGTAAGCAAAAACGGGAAAGTTAGATTATAATCATGGAAGTCTTTACAAAGACAAACATAGGGATAAGTGCATTGAAAATTTTAAGACTTATCATAAATGTAGAATTGAACCCTAAAACTTGTAAAAAGTACAATAACACCTAAAACTTGGTCAGCTGATGTTATCGGGTCATTTCGTTAGTTCTGTTCGATTTGATTAACAAAAACTGTTGAAATGATTTAAATGATTTATTTAAATCATTAGTTATCCAAAGCGGATTGAGCAACGATAGAGACGGCATCTATCTCCAAGCCTCTCTTCTCCTTGCAAGTATCGCGTCTTTGGAGTTTGCGCCTTCGTTGTCAATTAGACTGTAGCCGTAGATTTGAAAAATTTACGGAGAAGGTTCCGTGCAAACACTTTGGAAATTGAAGTCAAGGTTTTCAGTGCCAATGAAAAAAAAATAATTAAGGAGGAATTGTTTCGATCCTTCAATTCTCGATCTTTCCCCTTGTTCGAGTGGTTTGATTTTTACTTAAACATAACTAAAATCACTTCATTGTCACAAGTAGGGATGAGCATGATGATGGTTGGGCCGATCTAACACATAACCTAGGGACCAACTCACACAGTGTTAATCATTAATTTTTAGGATTGGGGACCGGACCGATCCTATGGATCTGGTTCGATTCCAATATCAACCCGAGACCAATCGTTTATTTTTTTGTTTCCCTTTTTATATTCCTTAAAAAAACAAACATATTATTCTAAATTATATATTCATCAACAATATGACACTTAGAAACTAAATTATGGACATCAATACATATCGAATATAAATATAAGATATGATAACAACATAAACTTACATTTGCTAAAAGCAACAAACCATAAAAACAAACATGTGACACGAGAGAATAAAGGTGAGCAGCGAGGTGAGTGAACAAAGGTGAGCAACAAAGCAAGTGAGGCAAGCGAAGCAAAGAGAGACGAGTCGTGAGCGAGGCAAGTCGTGAGCAAAGCAAATGAGGCCAAGGCAAGTGAGCGAGGTCGAGGCGAGTGAAGAGGGTTTCTATTTTTTTATTTTTTTTGTCGAATTTGTTCTAGGTCTCTACTCACGACAAATTAAATTGCAAAGAGAATAGATGAGGAGGTGCTATAATTTAGAATAGACAAAAGCATATATTATATAATGTATTAGATATATAATATTAGGTACATGATTAGTTCAGGTTGAATTAATTTTAAATTCTCAAGATCGAGAATCAATCCACATAATACAAAGTCCAAGGGGCCTAAGACCAAAAACCGGTTCAGTCCCCTTGGGACTGGGTGAGCATCGGTCCAGGTCAAATGCTCACCCCTACTCACAATAGAGAGACTACCCTAATAATTTCTTGGGGTGCAGCCACAGACTAAAAAAAGGAAAAAAGAAATTCTCAGAACAGTTGCCAATTACGTGGATTTGTCGGGACGTTGACTTGCCTCTGTTGTGGTTGTCATGGGGCTTTACAATTGTCAAAAGTATAAACAAAACCGCGCATTCACATGTCAGCATGTGGTGCGTCGCTGACGTCATGCTCACGTAACTGCTGTCGATAGCACCCTTTGAAAATGTTACAAGCTGAAAATACAGTGAGTAAATAGGGGGAAAAAAAGAAAGGAAGGAAAAATAGACATGAAATGAGTTCTCCCTTTTTTAAAAGAAATCTTTTCTTTGAAATATGCATTCCGATTTTTCTCGAGAAGGAAAGGTCATATCAAGCATTAGGTTAGGAAATGAGATCCAATATCACAATTTTGTTCCAACTATCTCATGTCGTTGTTTTTTGGATCAATTTGAATATCAATCATCCCCCAACATCATATCGGGTTCTGATTAGATTCTGATTTACAAGATGAGTTTCGGATGCCGTCGAGAAAATCTTAAAAGATTACAAACTAGTTATAATAATTCTATTGTTCTTGAAAGTGTATTAGACCACTCGGGCAATTATGATCCTCCTCATTATTATATTTGTTAATGATTAATTTAAATTTTGGTGGAGACGAATTAGTTTCAGGAGTGAGTTTTGACTTCCATGCCCTGCAAGGAGGTAAGGTAAAAGTTTGAGAATGAGAATTAGAAACTTAGAATATGAGTAGAGTATGATCAACAAATATATATATAGAGGCACGTTTGAAAATTCACTTAGAAAATCCGACAACCTAATAATAGTATTCTTCAACGAGCGAGAAACGAAGCACAAACTGCCACAAAGTGTCGTGTCTTGGTGGGGGAAGTTACCTTACGCCGAGGGCGTGGGGGTGGTTGAGGGGAAAGGGCTTGAAAAGAGGGGTGGGTCACGTCCTCAAGAAACCGAAGCCCCATGTTCGGTAGAGCAGCCAGTAATCCCATGCACTTAAACTCATATGATTAGGAGCAAAACCTCTCCCCAGGATGGCTTACCCGCATCTGCCGGCTCTCAAGAACCGATGGCGTGAAAAGGGTGCCGGCCGTGTCCATACGCACTTTCCCTCGGGACGCAGCTAAAAGGACCCCGAAGGAAGTCGCCATCCGCGGCGTCTTTTGATGGAGTCTGAGGCTTTTTTTCAACTTTTCTAGCCACCCCCCCGCTCTTGGGGGTGTTTACATGGCGTGCGTGGAAAAGGAGTCTCTTGAGTTTCTTGGTCGGCTGGATAAAGAAATTGGAGTAAATCTGAATCCATGAAATCGTTCGTCTGACGACGTTGGTGGACGAGGATTGAAAAAGGAGACGAAGGTCTGTTCGGGGAAAACTGTGGAACTACCCTCCCTTCTCTCTCTCTCTCTCTCTCTCTCTCTCTCTCCATGTATTGGTCAGTGTCAAATGTTTTGGTGGCAATCTCTCTTTTGCACGCATTCTTTCCCATTTATTACCAGCAGAAAAAGAAGAGGAGGTATTCGTATGGCTCTTGTCTTATCAAAATATGGATCTTCCTTTTCCAATATACGGATTCTTCTCTTCAACTCTCTTTCTCTGCAATTTTCCCGCAAGTTCTTCCCACCCCCGGCTCTGTTTCTTCAGCTGTTTGGAAGTCGGGTCAGAGTAACTGACGTGTCCTCGTCTGTATCTGCTCTCTCTCTCTCTCTCTCTCTCTCTCTCTCTCTCTCTCTCTATTTATTTGCTCTTTCTTCAAGTTATGGGCGTGGTTTTTGCTGAATTTTGAACAGCTATTCGGTTGTATTTTGGGTCTGTTTAGGGTGGAGAGTATGAGGAGATGAGGTGAAAAAAATGGAGGTAGCTGAGTACTACTACGTGTAGAGAGATGCGCAAAGCAATGAGTTGTGGCTGCTTTGGTGGGTTCAGTAGCTGTAAAACAAATAGCAGCCCAGCTCAGGCCGAGGGAGATGGTAAGTATACCAAACGTTCTTGTGCTTCTAAATTGTCAAATGCGGGATGATTAAATCTCACTCTTTTCCTTTTTGAACATCTTGGGCTGTTTCTTTCTCTCTCTTTTTCTCTTTAACATGGGGTTTCTTGAGCAAAGAATTCGGATGAAAGCCGATTGATGTCTGTACGATGTCTAATTGGCATCGTCATCAGCATCTCTGAGAGCTGCTGAGGATATGAAAAATTGGTTTATGTGAAAATTTTTGGACAAAGAAAGAAATTTTCTGCTCACCCTCACATTATCAGAACATTCATTCTGATGTTTCTTGAGGGTAATTTATGCAACGACCGCGTTCTTGCTTAATAAGCACGATTCTGGTTCCGAGTTCTTGATACCGAAAGACAAGCTTTGGTCAAAACCGTAGTCTTTATGTTTATGGCTTCAGTTACAGGTTTTGAGTAGGTATGCGTGTACCTAAGTCGAGTCACTGGCCAAAATCAATGGCATTTTCCCTTTCGAAGCATAAGCAGACTGGCTGCAAAAGTAATTCAGATTAGTTCAACTTTCGATTTGCAGCATTCTATGCTTAGCAAAGCTCAAATAAGAAACAATTCATGTTCGTAGAGGAGCATGCCAGCTGAATCAAGATACTCGCAAAAGCAAGTTTTGATATTTCTTAACTGTATCCTAAAATAGACCATGTCACGGAATGATGTCGAAGTCAGCCTACTGTTTTCTACTGTTCCTCTGTAATTTGTTTTGCCTGTCACAGAGATTCCGACCAACAATGTAAGGCTTTTCTCTTATCATTCATTAAGATCAGCAACCGGGAACTTCCATCCGTCAAATAAACTTGGAGGAGGCGGTTTTGGAGTTGTCTATAAGGTGAGCCCTTTGAAGTATCTGTTGAATTGGACAGCAAATAATGTTCTTAGGTGTTGATAATTATATTGCATGGTGGCACAGGGAGTTCTGAGAGACGATACTCAAGTTGCGATTAAGTCCCTTTCAGCAGAATCTAAGCAAGGAACGAATGAATTCCTAACAGAGATCAACATGATATCAAATATTCATCATCCAAACCTCGTCGAACTCATTGGCTGTTGTGTGGAGGGCAAGAATCGAATGTTGGTGTACGAGTACCTGGAGAACAATAGCCTCGCTAGTGTTTTACTCAGTAATTCTCATTTATCTGAATTTGGTGTATATTTCAAAGTCTGTGATACTCATAAGTGATTGAACAGACATCTTTTCTTGACTTGGGCAAAAATTTCCTAAATAAATTTTCAGCATAAAGCTTCCACTATTCAACTTGTTATGATTCCTAGTTTTGTAATGCAGGTTCAAAAAGCAAACATGTCATTCTGAATTGGCCTCAGAGGGCTGCAATTTGTCTGGACATGGCATCAGGCCTTGCCTTTCTCCATGAAGAAGCCAAACCGACTATTGTCCACAGAGACATTAAAGCCAGTAATGTACTTCTTGACGGAAATTTTCATCCAAAAATTGGAGATTTTGGGCTGGCAAAGCTATTCCCAGACAATGTTACCCATTTGAGCACTCGAGTGGCAGGAACAGAGTAAGATATTGTGTGTAAGAGTAATTATTATTGTGCTTCATATCCCTCATGGCTTGCCCAGGCTATATTCTCGCTCGGAACTTTTGCAGACAGTTCATACTTGTAGTGTAGGTTTTCTAGGAGCATTCTAAGGTGAATATTCTTCACCGGGATGTCTGGTTTTTCTTATTTTCCTCTGTTCTTTTTTTTTTTTTTTTAAGTAGATCAAACCGGATGTATAGTTAGCACTTGCAACAAATGTGGTTATCTCATATTCTTTTACTTTAATCATTTGGGATGTCTTCAGCGAGAGAATGAACTCACCAGAAATAGTATCCCTCTGATATACATGTCTCTTGCGTTTGACCACATATCCTTTCTGTGAGATCACTATTGAGTTAACTCAAACAATTCTGGTTAAACTTTGTTCTGTTAACCTCATGGCTTTATATCTATGTGATTGATCTCTTTTGGTTTCTCACAGAGGTTATCTGGCTCCAGAATATGCGCTTTTTGGCCAGCTGACCAGGAAGGCGGATGTCTACAGTTTTGGGATAGTCTTGCTCGAAATAGTTAGTGGCAGAAGTAGTAGCAAAGCCGCCTTTGGGGAGGAACTCATGGTTTTGGTGGAATGGGTATGTTTCTGGACTAAGTACAGAAAAGTTCACAATTCAGATGATTTACCTGTGTTTCTCATGCACTTTTTTATCAGGCGCATGGATGATATTCTATAGCAACTCGAGACTCTTAATTTAAGTGTTCTAACTTACAATAGCAGTTTTGCATCTTTTATGATTGAGGTTGTACGAATCACAGCGGTGTATGAGTTTGTAATGAGTACAATAGTGGCATTGGGAAGAAAGCCGTGCATTGAGATTAGGTCTCATGTTTGAATTGAAATGACAAGATTGCAAAAATGTTATTGCAGCTAGTCCCGTGTCTTGGTCTTTCAATTTTTATGGATTGGAATGGCTTATGATATGTTACTGCATCGATTGGTCTGTGCATATGCTGACTACTGCTTATTACCGAGCAGACGTGGAAACTAAAAGTGGAACAGAGACTTCTAGAGATCGTCGACCCAGAGCTGGCAGAATATCCGGAAGACGAGGTGTTGCGCTATATCAAGGTGGCGCTCTTTTGTACTCAAGCAGCTTCGAACCAAAGACCGACTATGAAGCAAGTGGTGGAGATGCTTTCAAGAAATGTTAACCTTAAGGACGAGTTGCTGACAGAGCCCGGCGTATACAGGAGGGATGACTCTGGGCTGTTAGCCGGCGGTGCTGCTAGTTCTTCAGCGTCTTCTCAGGCCCGGAAGGGAAAGCAGGCGTCCAATCCACAGAGCACCCTGGCTCAAACTGGCTCCGACAGTGCGAGCCTAATACTTCCAAGATGATGATTCACTTGTAACCAAATGAACGTGGCGCAGCTCCGAAACCCAAGTACCGGAGTTTTTCCCCAACCTTTACTTGGCAATTCTTCATACTCCTGAGTATTTCTTGGTGCTAATGATGCTCTCAATAAGGAACGGTTTCTGAGTGAGTAGGTACCAGAGCGCATATGGATCGAGGATATAACTAGATAACTTCTTTCGTTTCAGTGAATAACACTCTTTAGGTAACAGAGCGCATATGGATTGAGGATATAGCTAGATAACTTCTTTCGCTTCAGTGAATAACACTCTTTAGAACCTATGTATAGGCATTGTTGATTCATTCATCTGTATGACTTAGAGAAATGGTTCACCAATAAACCAAAGTCATTTCATGGTTCTGATTGCTCTCTTCTCAGCTGTCGTGCACGCTGTGTCAAAAGGATTTGTCATACGGAGAGAGGGAGATTTCTCAGGTGCCTTTCTAGATGCACTTCTCAATACGGGATGGAAACATTTATGGCTAGGAAAGCGACGCCAGTAAATTTGTTCATCCATCGACATCTCGACATCTAAGATGCTCGGCCTGTACCAGTGTACATCTGTTTTGATAGGGAAAGGAGTTCCAGCAACTAACGTGTCTCCTCAGGCACCAGAAACCAACTGGATGACCGCAAAAGAAGGGCAAAGAAACGAAAGAGGAACGCCAAACTGGACGAACTGGTAACAAATAAACGGAGAAACTTATGCTGCAGGTACGTCTATATCAGCTATAAGGACCTTTTGAAACTTGAAACGATTAAATGCTCATTTGACACCACATTCAGTTCCAAGCACAAGGCGTGAGATTTCCAGATCAGCAACCTGAGAACCATCCCTCAGTAACCAGGAAGCCTTTCGCCAACAGTAACCGCTGTTCTGCTAGGAGGGTTGTGTCGCAGACCTTGCTCATCAGAATCCTCGATAAAATGACATAAAACCAACGAAGCGAAATACTGGAGGAGGAAAACTAGAACTTGAAACAGCATGATACAGGACAAGAAATTTTAAAAGCAGAGACAATATAAACACAAACACACACCAGAATATTAAGCCTGACAAAACTAACACCAAAAGTACGAGGGCTAGAGTTTTTTTTTTTTCTAAATTCTGCACAGAAAAAGACTGGATCTATACAATATGCACATAAACTAAAGTTCTAAGATTTACTGCACTCGAACTTAATGTCCTGACATGGATCTATAACTCTTTAATACTAGCAACCATCAATTGCAGGTCCGCACCAAGAGCGCTCAAGCAGTAGATGAAACCTTCAGAGCTGCTGCTGCAGCAGCCTTAGGGGGAGCTTGAGTAGCTGTGGTTGCACCAGCAGCTGGTGCCCCGGGTTTAGCATCTTTTTTAGATTCTGTTGCTTCTGGGGGTTTAGGTTTCATATGGAGAGGAGTATTGTGCTTAAGCTTGATAAGTATCTGACGCATCCTTGAGAGATCGGTTGGCTTCCCGGGTTTTGGTCCCTGCATAACCAAGATAGAGGGCTTCTTCTCCTTCTCCTTCTTCCCCCTTTTCTCAATTGTTGGAACTTCACGGGGTATGAGATCTGCAATTGACTTCCAATAGTCCTTCTCAGCTTCAGTGTGGAACTTCTGCTGGTTGGCCAAGAATAACTGGCGACAAAAAATATACAGCAAAAATATCAAATGACTGCACAACATTTAAATAGAAGACTAGTTCCAAAGTGTTAAAAGTATATCCAATGTCACTCAAATACGAGATCGTCGTGATCCTAATGTTCAAGATAGTCTCAATCCGACTAATGGTTTAAGCTTTTGGTTTGAGCTTTTTGATAAGGTATCAGAGTCTAGTTCTGCATTCATGCCACAATTATCATTTATTTCACACATGCTTCTTGTTTATCTCATTTCCTGTTATTTAACTCCACAAACATTTCATTTGGGTTTGCACGTGAGGGGTGCTAAAGAATATTCTACATTGCTTAAATACGATACTTGTGCCACATAGAAATGTAGCTTTCTCAACGTAATAACTTAAGTTTTTGGGTTAGAAACTTTAACACAAAAACTGTCTTTATTTTTTATTCTTTTTGCTTCCTCGTATCCCATCAATCCAGTATGTAGAAGACTACCAAAAACACTTCTTACATCAGAAGCTTCTAAGCTTGCCATCTGCAGACGAGATCGATAAAAGAGAAAGGAGCATACAGAAGTCATACCATTAACAGGTGAACCAAGGAAGTGGAACACTAGAGCTTCAATACTAATGTTTGGCTCTACAAGATCTTTTGCAAAAAGAATGTAGATTTTAAAGATAGTGTCATGAGCTTTTACCATTTCTAATTTCAAGCACGGGAAGCAAATTAAATAGGTACAAGGATCAATTGGAAAGGAGTTATAGTAACTTCAAAAGGCTGATCCATAGATGATATACTGTCCACTGAGTTTTACAGACCCACACAGGATGCTTGCGGCTGCTATGATCTCTCACAAACATTTCTAAACAATCAAAATTCAATATTATGTCAATCAAATCCAACAGTTAGACATCGCGGAGAGCAGAGATTTCCATAGCTCTAGTCCATCATGCAAACAGAGTCCTTAAGAAAGAGAGTTCCTCCACAGAATGATCTATTTATCCAGAAAAGGTAAATTTGCAAGGTTTTATGAGTATATACGACCTTCCGATTTGAGTTAAATTGCATAAAACATTCGCAAGATGCAACTTAGCATACCAGAATAAAAAAGCCAAGAAAAGAACTGTCTTTTACGCGCGAGCTCCGATTCATACTGCTCTACCCGGGGATCATAGTGCTCGATGGAAAAAGAAGAAAATTTGCATGAATTCATTACCTTCTCCCTTTCTCTATTGGAAGACTTGCTGTTCTCCACCGATATGCTGCGCTTCCGATAGAATTCAATCTTGTATTGCTCCGCCTCCTCGATGATCTGCTCCAGCAGCTCTTTCTCCCTCTTCTCCTTCTCCTCCAACCTGATCGCGTTTTGCCTGAAAAATTGCATCCCAAGTCTTCATCAATTACATAAACAAGAAGCAATCAATTCATTTCCAGTCAACGATTACTCTGAAAAGCGAGTAATTTCGGTGCTTTCAGCTTGTCATCATCGGCGTAACTCACAAAAAAAAAGACTGCCATGCATCTGTAATTTTGATTCCGCGCAGTTCGAGCTGTACTGTAGTCAATCTATTCACACTTATCTATCAAATTCATGTCCATGAAAAGCTCAAGTTCATCACTCTCTTTCTATGAAAATTGATCAGTACTAAACATCAGCTGAAACGCTATCAAACACCGCAAGAAGAGCTCACCTCCTCCACTCTCTCAGCGCAAACCTTCCTCCGGCTGCATGTCCGCCGGAGGCGGCAGGATCGGGCCGTCCGGCTCGCCGAAACCCCCCCGGGAGCCCTCGCCGTTCTGCTCCGGCGAGAACCCGCCGCCCTCCGCCGCCTCCTCGGCCGACCCGTACGGCGGAGCGCCGAACACCGGTGGCGGCGAGTCGGCCTCGTAGTCGAACCCGGCGTAGCCGTCGCCGTCGAGGGGCCGGGCCGAGCCGGCGGCGGGCGGCGGCGAGTCGCCGACGAAGGAGGCCATGCCGCTGGTTCCTTTCCCGGCGATTTAGCGGAGGAGATAATCACGCTTTGGGCGCCAGCCCGGTGGGCATCGATGGTTTATCCAGTGGGGGCGCGCTAACTGCCGCGAGAAGCGTGGCGGCGCCCGATTGGCTGCGGCCCTGGACAGTCGAGGCTGAGGAGCCGTTGACCGCGGGGTTGGGGGGGGGAGCGCAGCGTGGGGGTTAGCGCAGGCGATCGTGGCTTCCCCGGGCGGACGGCGCGGCGCCACCTTTCCCGGCTCGAATGTCCATCGATTGCGTTATGATGACACGATTTCAAACGCAAAAGAGAGCAGTACGTAGCTGAAGTGACGTAACGAAAACGACACTCGCCACGTGTCGTCCTGTGGTTGCCCTATCCGATGGGGATGATTTGTTCTTACATGAGTATGTCATTGCTGAGCCACTCCACCTTTTTTTTACTTTTTTTTCGGAAGATCTTTTTTTTCTTAAATGATCCAATAAATAATCAAACCTAATTAATTATTTATGCTATTTCACATATGAGAGTTGGTTGCGTACTTGACTTGCTTGGGCAGTTGAAAGTCCTTTATTTCATTTTCTTCGCAAGTACATTTGCTTACTTATCCAAATACGGATATTAGGCATGTCAATCGAATTGAATTGAAATTTAATGTATTTTCAGTATGGTTTGATTTTCAGTTCAGATAATGGAAAAATAATCACTTTTTGGTGTTGGATTATTTCAATTCAATTCAATTAATTGAACCAAATTGAAATTCTCAATAAAAATTGAACGCACAATTTAAAATTTCTCTTTTTTCTCACTCCTTTATTCAATTCAGTTCTAGTAAGCAGGGTAATAAAGAAAAACCAAAAAACCAAACTGAATCAAAATTAAGTTTTTGGTTCAGTTTATATTTAATTTGGTTAAGTTTTCACCTTATTAGTTCTGTTTGGTTTGGATTTCATGAAAACTTGAACCAAACAGTTGACACCCCTAACAAATACTTGTCATGGCACAACAAGATATCTTGGACTTGAACTAGAGATCTTGCTCAAGAAGTAATCATCATAGAGGAGAGAATGAATAGATTCCTTTTTGGGAGCAATTCATTAGTCCCAAATGGAGCATCCAACTCTTTGTTGTACTATATGAAGCACCGACACTCTCTAAGAGCTTTCGAAAAGAAAGGAATTCCTTGCTCTACTATCAGTGTATGGACAGCTATCTCTCGAGCACAGGTTTAGGTTCGGCCTCAATGGGAAAATAAAATGGAGCACCTAACAACGTATGAGTTTTCGACGCGTGATTCCGATATCGAGGTCAATTTTAAAAATTCAAATAAATGAGAAGTCAATATATATGTGTGTGTGTGTGGGTGTGTGTGTGTGTGTGTGTGTGGGGTGTGAAAATAAAACACAATAATAAAAATAATAAATAGAGACAGAAGAAAAACATAGTCTTCTCTTCTCTTCTGACTCCTACTTCCGTGATACACAATTCACCCCTTAATTTTTTTTTTCTCCTCTTCCAACATATCTAACATGCGCGTCCAGGATATGAATCACTTGTTTATTCTCCAAATTTTATGAATTATTGAGATATGGTTGAATTTGTCAAATTGAAACAATGAATGATATTAATAAATGGCGGATTAATGTTTTTAATGTAAATTCATTCTAGACTTTTTTAATTATTTAATTATTTATGAATTTGATTCAAATTAATTTGATTGAAATAATCATAAAAATAATTATTTATTATGTATATATAAAAATATATATTTAATATACAACGTGTCCCAACGTGTCGGATTCTCTGTTTTTTGAAAAACAACATATTGGCATGTCGTGTCGTGTCGTGTATCGTGTGTTAGTATCGGTGCTACTTAGGTTGTATTGCACTCTCCAAATATGCTTGTTATCCCCTTCTTCATTACATGAAAAATATTTGTGAAATAACTCCAGTGAGAAGAAAAAACAAGGCATTAAGAGACTCTCCTGGTTCAACCTGAGGAATTTGTTGATAGTTCAAATAGATTCATAGGTTAGGCCTATAGATGTGTTTTGAATTTAAAATATATTGATAGGGACCTTTTTGAGTAGATACACGAATTGCCTTAAATAAAATAATGGAGACAATGGGTCAGTTCATGGATTTTCTTTCTTTGGAAAGAATTCTTTAAGAGTCTTGAGGCCCACAAGTACATGATAAATACCACCAAAGCGCTTCTAGTCGACTGCTAGCTTGAGAGAAGGTAGCCTCTCTCGACAAAAGATGGCCCAATTTCTATTCTTTCTTTTTAATTTTGGGTTTATCTATTTTTTCAGGGGCCTAGAATGCTAAAAGGTGGGGGAGAATCAAGCCGAAACTCCAATCAATCGAGACACACAAAAATTTCTCAACATTCATCAACAGAGCCATCAAAAGAATGATTGAACTTGCTCAAGTTTCTAGTGAGGAGGCATCTCTACAATTACTTTGAGCTTTGCTAGATCAATTTCAATTCCTCATCTACTTACTATGAAGCCCATAAGCTTGCCTAAAGTAAGTTCAAAGCCTAATTATACGCTATGGTTCATCACAATGTTGTTCTCAAAGCTACCCTCACATCACGTACTGTGATCAAACTAAACTCTCTCTCTCTAATTGTATGACTACCCGAGCTGCCATGCCTATGAGAGGAAATCCACTCAACTATATTCAGTCAAAAACCAAGAAAAAGATGAATCTATTCAAACTATCAACGAATTCCTAAAATTTTAGCGAGATGGGGATTGTAATTCATTATAATTCTCAAGAGTGTAATTGTGATGCCCGAGAACATCACGTGTGACATATGTCTTTTCCGCTTGTACTCATCATTATGATTACGCATGCGGAAGCATAATAAATTTTTGCAACATTACTTACAAGAAAATCATATGAGTTTAATCAATATACATACGCTTCTTTATATTAACACTACTAGCTACCACCTTTATACAACATTAAGCAAAACAAAAACAAAAACATAGTTTTGGGAAAGGTCAGGGTCACCTAACACAACTACACCTATACTAATTAAAAGTGAGCCTGTACATTAATTAACCACCACCTAACTCAAGGGTTGATGATTTTTGGCATCATCACGTCTCACTCATCGTCATGTCCAGGAGGATTACCCGACTCTCTTAAAGGTTTGATCATCTAGTCATTTACATCAATATACAATGTGATAAAACAGTGTGGAAGAAGCTCAGGTAAACCTACATTCACCCAAATAGTGGAGCTATGTTTAATGTATACTATCTCGAATTCCGATACAAATATATCCTAATATTCCGACTCTATATATTTGGAGACCCTATAACATGGCACAAAATGTGGATCCATCCTACAAATTTAAAAATATAAGAATAAACCGAAGCCTAGCAAATGAAATCTACAAATCAAAGGTAAGAGATCATCTCACTAATCAGTAGGGTACATGCAAACGACAATGATCCATTTGCATACAAATTTATAGTGAGAGATAATTGAATAAATGGATGCATTAATTTACCATCATGCTATGTCAATAAAAACCATAAACAATATCATACATGATTATTCACTCAAATCCAAACAGATGACATAACGCATTGTGATGCATGATTATCACCAATTAGTTCATTAATAGATATGTATGCACATGGTCATGCATCATATTAATTATTTAATCTCATTTCATCCCATTTCATCCAAGGTCCTAAGACATCTCAACTCTACGGGGAATCCTAACTCTATGGAGCATCTTCACTCCGAGACATCCCGAACATTCTAGGGGCATACCAACTCTAGGGCATCATCGCTACTAATATGTGAGCAATGAATATAACTTTTCACAAAACTTTCTATATTTACTCACATAGCAAAAATGCACATGATAACATTATAATCATATGATTTTCCTTACATCAACAATGAAAACAACATTTATTATAAAAATAAACATCTGATACAAAACATTTATTCATGCAATTTGCTTTTGAAATATAATTATGTTGCCCTTTCAATGATCATATATGCGAATAATATTAATGAGATTCTTACCTCTTTTCATTTTTCATGCAAGGAAATGATAACATTATCAGAGAATCAACCACGGTGAAAATCGATAACCCAAATAATCGACAACATATAACATCGACAATAATCAACAATGCTTACTTAGTAAATGGGTAACTTAGTTGAATTGCAAAAATATCTCTTACTAGTTTGATCTCATCATTCCCACTTTTGATTCAATTGAATCTCATGGAAATCAATTGATCACAACCTCGGCATGTAGAAACTCATCAATTTAAGCCAAATAAATACAACGATTTAATACTTAAATATGCGAAAATTTCTCTCCCTTAACATCAAAGTTCAAATTAAAATTAACAACCATCAAGCAACTAAGTCGAAAGTACTAAGTAGATCAATCTAATTTAACCCTAGAGTTTTTGAAAGGGGCTAGTGAATACACCTAGAGGGGGGTGAATAGGTGTTTAAACAAAACCTTGGCAAATATATGCGGAATAAAATAAAGTTCAGGAAAGAAAATAAGAACACAAGGTTTATAGTGGTTTGGCTTAATTTAAGCCTACGTCCACTCTCCCACGCTAACAACCTCCTTAGCTGGATTCCACTATGCAATCAACAAGAGATTACAACTTTGAGTGCAAACACTTAGTAGTAAATCACATTATCTCACTAAGTCACTCTTTTGGTATTTCTCTCACGATCACAATTGTTTAAACTCACAAGAGACAAGTGTATGATCGAAGATCGCTCAGACTTTGGAATTATAAATTCTACGCTCCGTCTCTTACTTGCTCATCGATCATTCATCTCCTTAAATACTCATCCACTTCCAAACTAGTCGTTGGACAGCATCTCGAGGATCGTCTTCCAATCTACCCATTGGACAGATCTATATCTAGAAGATTTGGTGGCCGTCGAGTAACAAAAGTAGAATCCCAAATTGATTCCGATCACCCATACAAATAAAATCTTGGTTTCCATAAATAAAGCTTCTTCGTATATAAAGTTCTTGTCTTCAAGATCCAATTGTCAATCAATTAGATTGAGTCAATCAAATCAATCTTGATGTGGAATCCAAACCAGATCACTAGCTGTTATATATTCGGGGCTTGAGTTATGTTCTATCTCATTATGGATGTAAAGTTTGAGAGCAATAGACTTTACAATCTGAGTCTGAGTGCGATAGACTTTGCAATATGAGTCTGAATATATTCTGTTTCCGAACAGATTTACCTTTAAGGTCTGTACCCAGTTCAGCTTCAGCATATAGTATGTCTTTTGGTTTTTCCAAGTATAGACTTCAACAATATCCTTTACATGTTCTATCATTTGCATAGTCTATTACTCAACCATCAAACACGTTAGTAGCCTTTGATTTATTTTGTCATCTTCAAAACATCATAAGGGATTTCCCTAACAGTTTTCACTTACCTCAAATAGAAGGCTTGAGTAAAATCAAAATTTTAATCAGCTTCAAAGCATCATAATCGAGAACAAAGATTAATATCTCTTAACCTTTTATCAAAACTAGTTTAAGAAAAGAGATTAACCCACAAGTTCACCTTGTAAGTTCTTGAAAAATGGAATTTTAAAACTTTGACAATACGAGAATAGAATCTTTCCTTTCACACAAAAAGATTGGAATTTGAAAATAAAATAGGAAGATCTCTTTTTCTTTGTTTGCAAGAACAAGTTGATTTTTTTTTTTTTAAACTTATAGACATAAGAAGACCTTTTTATAGGCCAAGAGGGATAAGAAAAAGTAACTCAAGTTAAGAGAAGTGATGACTTGAAGTTAAAGAAAATACTAGGTGGAAGTGCAAGAGAGGTGGTCAAGTTAAAAAATTTAATAAAAATCACAAGTGGCATTATCATACGATTTCTTCCAATAATGTGGCCAGGGAGAATGAACCTTAGAAGATCAAACTTGAGTTAAAAAGACACATGGCAAGAATATAAGAAAATGTGATTAAAATATCACACATGGCCACCTTTGGTTAGCTTGATCAAATAACCAAAGTTAAAGTAATTATAACTTTGGGTTAAAAGCTTTAAGTGCAATTATGGGAATGGTGCTTCAATCCAAGAAATATAAGTGGCCTAATATTTTGAGAGAATGCTTCTTGACCAAGTAAAATGAATGAATTATCAAACCTTAATTGGTTAAGGTTGAAATAGATGATTTAATGCATGAAGTCATAACTAAACAAAGTTCAATGTCACGAACTAAGGATATATCATTTAAAATACTTTGTGGAGAAATGAAGAGATGGTAAAAATTAAAAAGGGACAAATGGCTCACTTGCATGGCTTTCAAAGTAGATATTTTATTAAATTATCAATTATCTAGTAAATCAGTATGTAAACAAGGAAATTAGTGTTCGTTCCAAGTAATGATAAATTAGAAAAACATTTTGAACTCACTAAAAACATTGGCGAAAAATAAGAGACGCTAAAAAGATTTCAATTTTGTAAATTTAAAACTTGAATATTGTCAAATATGCAACTTGAGGACTACAACCAATATGGCGGGAAATTAATCACCTTCACTCAACACCGTTAACATATATATCAATATCTATCACTAAGCTCAACACATCGAATTTTGATGATTACAGTAACGGAAAATCATCCTTCGCACCATCCGAGCCTCACAAAATTAACAACTTCCATGGCTCCAAACTAAATAACACTTATCTTTATATCCTAAATATTATTTTAAAAATTCCAGATGTCACGATAATGACAGATTGAGAGGCTCGACTAGATGAAGTCGGCGGAGAAATTTTATGTTATATGTGGTAATTTTTCTAAAATCACCCCCTCCAGAGGAAAGCCCCTATACCTAATAGGTGAATTTCGACCCTCACGAAAGGCGAACGATCTGGGCACTATCTCAGAGAGAGAGACTCAGTTTCTTTGACTGGTGGGGGCTTACTGATTTTATTTATAACAAGGGAAATAGCATATAGGATGTATGAATTAGCCACTGTTGATATTATTAATGTTGTTGCTAGTAAATACCACTATTTTTTAGTTTTAGTTTTAGTTTTTTTGTTTTGTTTTGAGGATCCTACAAGATAATGAGAAAGATTTTTGTGTGTGTCTATATATATAAATGATTGATAATAGTTGAATCTGATGAATTAGCTTGATCATCCATATGTTATTGATGTGGTCTATTCATCTCATTACATATGAACAAACAGTAAGAATTGAAGCAAGAAGGAAAGATGACCTTCGGTTTATTTTATTTGCCTTGCCCAATTTGAATTTCAAAGAAGGAACATTTATATATATATATATATATATATATATATATATATATATTGTTGATAGAAATTTTCTAATTAATAATCAATAATATCAGTATAAAATTTGTTGTTCAGAATGAATGGTTTCGTTTTTTGTAACTTTGTAATTGCTTCAGGGTCTTATAAGTTGAATTAATCAAAATTATATAATTTGAATCGCCAGAAAGATGTGTAGGGATAACCAAATAACAAAAGTTTCGTGAGGGGGCTGGAGCAGGCTACCACTAAGCAAACATCCTCTTTTTAAAGAAATGCGATTTGGAATTATTATATGTCAAAACCCATTTTCACTCCTTATGGTGAACAGGGCTATTGATTATATTTAGAAAAGGGAGTAGCTCCATGAGCAGGTTGAAGAGAGCTCTACGGGGCTTGGAAGACCGAATTCATGTATGTGGAAAGATACAGGTATGACTCGATTAGTAACCGTCATAATCTAAGTTTATTCTTCGGAAAAGTACCAAAATAATTCTAAACCTTTTGTATTGATACCAATTCAGTCATAAACTTTTCAATTGAACCAATTTATTCCTAAACATTTTCACATTGGTACAAATTTAGTCCATCCGGCTAATTTAAGTCGGAAACTGCTGATGTGACTGTCGGCGGTCTTATGTGGCGCTACGTGAACAAATTTTATAATTTCTTTATATTTTTTTTTTCATATTTTTTAAATTATTATTTTTTCTTTTTCTTTTCTCTTTACCCCTTGATTGGCGAGGTCGTCGACCGGCCGACCATCGCCAGCCATAGGTTGGTTGGGGTGAGGGCCCCGCTCCCTCGCCCGCCACTGGCGAGGGCCGCCGCGCCCTCGTCAGCCACAAGCGAGGGCATCGGCCCCCGCCCAGATCTAGGCGAGGGTTGAAACCCTTGCCCGTTGGCCGGCGAGGGCCTCTGCGCCCTCATCGGCCACAGGCGAGGGCGTGGCAACCCTAACTCGTGGCAGGCGAGGGTGCGATGGCCCTCGCCCAGATCCAGGCGAGGGCCGGGTCTGTGGCGTCATGCCCTCGCCTGGATCTGGGCTGGCCACTGCACCCTCCCTCGCCATAAGCGAGGACTGCCGCGCCCTTGCCTGTGGCTGACGAGGGTGCAAAGGCCCTTGTTGGCCAACAGGCGAGGGTTTCGGCCCTCACTTGGATCTGGGCGGGGGCCAATGCCCTCGCTTGTGGCCGGTGAGGGAGCGGTGGCCCTCACTAGTGGTCGGTGAGGGAGCGGGGGCCCTCACCCCGACCAGCCTATGGCTGGCGACGGTTGGCCGACCGGTGAGAGGTAAGGAGAAAAGAAAAAGAAAAAAAATAATTTAAAAAATCTAAACAAATTTTAAAAAATTATAAAATTTGTCCACGTGACACCACATAAGACCGCCGGCCACATTAGCAATTTTCGGCTTAAATTAGCTGAATAGACTGAATTGATACCAATGTGAAAAGGTTTAGGATTAAATTGGTCCAATTGAAAAGTTTATGACTGCATTGGAACCAATATAAAATGTTTATGACTATTTTGATACTTTTCCCTTTATTCTTGTCGTAGCTTCTGTATAAGGTGTCTGACTCATGATATTTCTGACTCATGATATGTATTACGACGTTTTGTACAAGAGTTGCAATAAAATTGAACTTGGATTACAACAACTAAGACGTTAGCTTTGGTCCCCTGGCGGACCAATAGCCAAGGCCAATCTTAATGACAAGGAAACCATTCTTGATAGGTAGGTTTTTTGCCATGCTAGCATTTCTATGTCAAAAAATTGAGAGAGTTGTTAAGCTCTATTTGTTTCGCGAAACATAAATAATTTAAATTTTTTTTCCTAAAAATGATTGTTTGCATCACTTATAAAAATGAATGAATGAAAAAAAAAAACTTCAGCATCTACGAAAATATATAAACATAAAATGTTGTCGTTTTTCGTTAACTAATTATTTCAAGTGATAATTTAAAAAAAATATTTTTTAAATCATTCATTTTTCATGAAACAAACAAATCCTTAATGAAAGACATGTTTCCATAAATTAACCTAGTCTTCGTTCCCACGTGCGTGCGAGATTAGTGTGAATAGCTATATGCTTCGACAATAAATGTATTCTCCTTTTTAAAAATTTTAGTGAGATTCGGAAGGAAACTGTTTCCGACGTCTCCTGTTGTTTTCAAATCTCAATTTGTCCTAAAAAACATGGAACTGTCATCGTAAAACTGCATAAGTCTTCATCTCCCTTTAAATACTTTACTAAGGTAGACTTAATTTTAAATGAGAGGGCACGATAGTAATTTAAAGAGTGGAAACCAAATATGAAAGTTGATTTTATGTATCGCCTAAATTGAATGAGTTAGAGAATTTGATTACATATAAGAAATATTAACAAGAAACCTGTAGAAGAGAAACTGTTCTTAATTCAATACTTTGACTTAATATTTGATGATAGTATTATGCAACTTTAATTAAGTATTATAATATGGAAAACTTGCTTATTAAATTACAAAAACGTAAATTTGATACATTTTTGTTACTACTTTGTACTATTTGTCTCACAAATTAAGAGTGTGATAAATATATACATATATAAATTATTTGACTTGTATATGAGACATGCATTCAATGTGATTGATGAAAGGCATTCCCTAAAAATAGCGAAGAAAAAAGACAAATTGATATATTGCTGGAAAAACATTGATATAATTGCGGAGAGGCCAGGGCCCCTAGCCCCCAAACTTTTTGAAATTGCATTATTGCAATAAGCTGTCCAAAATCTTGTGATGAAAACAATTTTTTGTTAAATCAAATGGAGTCATAGTAGACATCTAGAAAAATGACTTTAGCTAAACTGTGCATTGATTTTGACTAACCAAAGTAACATGTTATGCCATGTTGATTTATACAGGTGTCGGTAAAATCAGTACAAATAGTAATAACTATAAGTATGATAACAAGCTCAAAAAAACTTTTGTCACCATCAAATGCACCATAAGAAGAGAAGAATTATTGAACTTTTGTTGATCCGATGGACCGTCCCATGGCCCTACACGAGCACCAAGAGGAAATTGCATCAGCATAGTGTTATTTTTCCTGCAATTCACCAAATTGGCGAACCGAGACAGCTCTCCTTTGGATGTTTCTAATTGATTATGGGCAAATAAAATGATTCCGGCCCGACTTGTCTTAGCTAATTAAGTTTATCTACCTTTGTCCGTACATTAGCTTTGCTCATTGTTTCAAAGGCGATAGGAGCGAAGACAAGATACGGCGGGCCTGCAAAATGCGTGCTGATGCTTCGTTGGCGAGACATTATCCTCCTACCCCAAGATTCTTTAAGATAAAAATGGTGATTAAATTAATCGATGCGATTACTAATTAGAAGGGCCACTTGACGTAATCAATAAGAATCTAGATTTTTAATTTTATTTCACTTGGAAGCCAATCATGTGGAAGATCTCATTGAGAGATGGACATATCTTTTCTGGTATGTGAGAGGGACACATTTGTCAAGCGGGGATCATCGCAAATTGTTAATGATTTTGTGATTGGGATGTAATTAATATAAAATTATTCCTTCTAAAGATTAGCATACCAGCATCTTGGGGTTACTCCAATAATCTGCATTATTGAGCTATTATAATGATGGAGATATCTAGATATTTCCCCAAATTTCAAGAAAATTATCAAAAAAGTCTTAAATCTATTACATTTGTACCAATTCAGTCATAAACTTTTTAATTGTGACAATTAAATCCTAAAGCTTTTGATAATTTGTCAATTTTGTTGTTTCAGCGAATTTTGACCAAGAATTACTAACTTGGGTGTTGGCCATCTTGCGAGAAATGGCCACATTGACGTGAATAATTTTATAATTTTTAATTAAATTATTTCCCTTTTATTTCTTTTTCTTTTTCCTTCGCAGATCATTGAGCCTTGGCAACCAGCATGTGTGGGCCAACCTCGCTAGGATCTCATGAGCTCGAGCCTTGCCCAAGATTGGTAAGCTCGAGCCTTGCCCAAGGTCGATGAGATCGGCCCTCGCTTGTGGCTAGCAGCCATCCATTACTATGGCTCGGTGCCCAATGAAGGAAGAAGGAATAACAAAAGAAAGAAAAGGACAAAATGATATAAATAGATATTATTATTGATTCGTTTTTTTTTTTAAATTGCTAAAATTGCCCACGTCATTACCAATTGTGCCACATAAGATGGTCGACATCCACATCAGCAATTTTCAATCAAAATTGACCGAAAGAACTAAATAGGCAAATTATCAAAAAGTTTATTACTCAATTATTATTATTTTTAAATTAACTTTGTGACTGGTCTTTACCTTAAGTACTAGTGTTAAGGTCGGCAATAAAGCGCGGAGAGTGCGATATAACAAGAGTATGCCTGTCATTTTTAAAATTTGGCATTATTTCTCTCAATCGACATGTACAAACCACTATTCTGATTTTCAAATATGAAATTGAAGGTCATAAGTAGGTATCATCACTCTTTCAAGTTTGACCTATTGGTGCAAACTCATATAATAAGTCTTTTCTCAGCATCTTTGGCAGCTCATGTTTTGGCCTATTTAAGCCAGATAATCAAACCATTTTTTTAATTAACAACTATGTTATAAGCAACTCCTACACTCTAACTTACCTCTCTCTCTCTCTCTCTCTCTCTGCCCTCAAATCTTCATGACACTGCAAAGAATTGCTAAGAGAATGCTGAACTGTTGTCGGGTCCTAGTTCGGGCTAGAGCAAGATCACTTGTTTTCTCTGCATTGGCATTTGGTGCTATTTTGGTCACCCTTTATGTAGATGTTATCGTCATTTCAAGTAATTCTCTACGTTCTTTGAGTTACCACGGTCAAACTCCTCTCGTGATTCATGGAGCATTTCAGGAGACAGAGGCAAGAAATCTTAAGTCAACGTTCAGGCACTTGCAACTTCGTTCCGTGCATGAAGAGGTCATGGAAATTCAAGAAGTTAAAGTAGACGACGATGATGACGAGAATATAAGACCCCTAGTTCCTCCAATTAATGTCACGGAAGAAGAGAGAGTCTCGTGGTTTCGCAAAATCTTGCCGGAATTCGATATATTCAAGTCGGACAACTTGACTCGGCGATTTCATGGCCGCGTGATGGGTTTCTTTGGCCAGAAAAATAATTGCTCCGTACGGTTTTTCATGACGTGGATCTCGCCGGCAAGGTCGTTCGGGAGGAGAGAGTTCTTGGCCTTGGAGAGCCTCTTCAAATCAAACCCATATGGTTGCTTAGTGATCATATCAAGAACCATGGATTCGAAACTGGGGTTTAAGAAATTCAAGCCTGTTCTTGATCATGGCTTTAAGGTGATTGCTGTAACTCCGGATTTGCCTTTCTTGCTCAAAAACACGCCGGCCAAGGCCTGGTTCGACGAAATGAAGACTGGAACAAAGGATCCGGGTGAGATTCCATTAGCTCAGAATCTCTCAAACTTGATAAGAATCGCTGTCTTGTTCAAATACGGTGGTGTGTATCTAGATACCGACGTTATAGTACTAAAGGACTTTGCGCTGTTGCGAAACTCGATCGGTGCTCAAAGCATAGATGCCATGTCGAGGAGATGGACGAGATTAAACAATGCGGTGATGGCGTTCGACAAAAACCACCCGCTCTTGCTTAAGTTTATGACGGAGTTCGCCTTGACCTTCGACGGTAACAGGTGGGGACACAATGGACCTTATTTAGTGTCCAGAGTGGTTGAGAAAGTCATTGGGAAAAGGGGTTTCGAATTTAAGGTTTTGCCGCCGATGGCTTTTTATCCGGTGGATTGGACGAGGATCGGAGGGATGTTCAGGCGGCCGGAGACTCGGGCCGACGCAAAATGGGTGGAGGCAAAGATAGCGCAGTTGAGTGGGGAGACATATGGGGTGCATCTATGGAATAAGCAAAGTAGACGATTGAAGATTGAAGAGGGAAGTGTCATAGGAAGATTGATCGAAGATCATTGTGTTATTTGTGAAAAGATATACAATTAAGGAAAATTTTCCTGTCAGGGCCATTGTCTTCATCATTTTTGCTCTCCATAACCGTCAATAATTGTTTTCTTTCCTATCTCCTAGTAATTGTATAATGGTTCTGCTCCTTTTGATCTGTACATTGCAATAAATTGAAGAAATGCAGCTATAATATGGTGGTTCATATTAGAAAAGGAAATTGTGCATGTTCAAGCAAAAGGAACAGATGTTCTGCTACTATAGATAAATATATCGATTTTCTAATCAGTTCCATTATACCTAGCATAGCAAATTATACAATTAGTGTTTGTCAAATTAAATATAGGAAAATTCTGCTTTCTGTCCTTGTACTGGCATGTGTTTTCAAATCAAGGCCACGTACTCTTAGATTGTCTAATCCGATTATTTTATTTTCACAAGTTTTCTATCTACGTCCTTTTAACACTAATTTCATTTAAATTCAGTTAAAGAGGCCATCGAATAACATCAAAGAATGGCATGGAAAAATATGCCAATGCCCACATGAATATGGGTGAAAAAATTTAGTCATCATAGATAACGCCGGAATATCATATAGATAAAATCTCCCACGCGAACATCAACGTTGGGAAAAATGATAGCCATGTCAGTTTTTTTTTTTTTTTGGTCAGTAATAGCCATGTCAGTTGGATCTAGTGAGATTTAGTGTTGAAGGGACTTGATTAAAAAAATTGTGAAAGTAGATTGATTAGATAAAGTAAAAGAACAGAGACTTGATTTGGAAATGCGTGAAATTACAAGAAGGAGAAGTAGAATTTTTCCAAAAAGTCAATGTATAAGAGAGTGGAAAGAATAATTATATGTGAAGTCCACGATCAAATAAATAGGAGGAAGAATAATAAAGAGTGCGCCGGCCGTTGCTGCTACAAGAAAAAATGTCATGCCTAATATAGCCGGTTAAATTGAGATTGAGAGTTGACACATGCATGACAAAATCATACCACCTTCTTGTCATAATAGATGTCATGCATGTGTCATGCCTAATAGCCGGTAAAATTGAGATTGAGAGTTGACACATGCATGACAAAATCATAGTACCACCTTCTTGTCATAATATATGTCATGCATGTGTCATGCCTAATAGCTGGTAAAATTGTTTAATGCACTTAAAAAAAAAACAATTGAGTAGAAGAAACCACCTCATTGCAAAGGTCTTAATCATAATTTATGTTATATATGCTTGGTACGTGCCCAAAAGAAAACTCAGCGTAGTTTTAGAGATTAAAAATATGTATATAAAAAAATTTAAAAAAAAAATCAAAAGATTGTCGATGAATTAGCAACATAATAAAATACAACTTGACATGCTCCAAAAGATTCTATACCTCTTACCCAAAAGAAAACTCATCTAAATTCGGATAGATTAGGGCGGGGATTTTGATTTGGAGGGCTCAGAGCGAAGTGGATTTTGTAAGGAGCTTCTTCCTACCCTTAATTTCTTGTAAGGAGCTCGATGTCGATTTTGCGTTCCCATCGCACGAAACGACGTATTGCAGGAAATTAAACGTGCTCAAAGAATGCCAACGCATGGAGAAGTAAGCTGGAGGCTTACGATTAGGTGTCGTCTTTATTTACGAATCTTTAACCAAAGCAAGATACAATAAAATAATCTCTCTTTCGATGGTGTTATCGAGTTGTTCGGAGAGGTAGAAGTTGGAAAGGCGAACTTCGAAAATAGAGATTGCGCATCCTTCGATTAATAGGTCTTGAGTCCTGATTCGAAAAGAATGACAAGAGCATCGCTATGATGATGCTAATTTAAGGAGTTTGTTGAAGGGTCGATTCAAAACTCCAATTCAGGGACCTGCTTGAGGTTACTTCCCACCTCAATCCGTTCCTTAACCTTTCTTTAATAAGTATGATGTGGACTATGGAGTCTTATCGTAGGAGTGTCAAAAATACCCGAACCGAACCGAAAAGAATTGGCATCATAACAATTTTGGTTCCAGAACAGAATCATGAAACATTTTCATCCCCAAAGATTTAGAAGCCCTCCAAGATCGTCTCATTCTCCTCTGCCATTTGCACCTCAATCCATCTAAAGATAGAAAAGCACATTTATCCATGTTGAAATTTCGATTGAACATGTACTCATCAATGCCAACTTCAGGGCTAAGTAAGACACTTTTAAAGTTTTCTTGAGATGAAAACCTAGTAACGCCAACAGTGAAGAGAAGAAGATGGGGAGAAGTGCCAAAAAAGTCTTAAACCTTTTGCCTTTGTGCCGATTTAGTCCTAAACCTTTTTTTGGTGCCAATTCAGTCCTAAACCTTTTTACGTTGTGCCAATTCAGTCATTTCCGGCCAATTTTGGCTGGATTTTGCTGACTGGACGCCGGCCGGCTAACGTGGCATGATCGGCGCTGACGTGGACAACTTTTAATAATATTTTATTTTTTTGAATTTTTTGAATTTTTTATTTTTATTTTTATTTTTTTGTTTTTTTGTCTTCTTCCTCTGGCCGGTCACCGAGGTCCGGCGACCGGCCAGAGCCGGAGGCCGGCGAGGGTCGAGCCTCGCCGGCCATGGGCGAGGCTTGCCCTCGCCGGATCCGGCGAGGCGAGCCTCGCCCGCCATCCGGCCATGGGCGAGGCTCCCCCTCGCCAGATCCGGCCATGGGCGAGGCTCGCCCTCGCCAGATCCGGTGAGGTCGAGCCTCGCCGGCCATGGGCGAGGCTCCCCCTCGCCGGCTCGCCCATGGCCGGATCTCGGCGAGGTCGAGCATCGCCGGCCATGGGCGAGGCTCCCCTCGCCGGATCCGACGAGGCGAGCCTCGCCCATGGCCGACGAGGCTCGACCCTCGCCCGCGAGGTGGCCGGGCGAGGTCGGCCTTGCCCTCGCCGGCCTCCGGCTCGCCGATCGCCGGACCTCGGTGACCGGCCAGAGGAAGAAGACAGAAAAACAAAAAAATTAAAATTCAAAAATTCAAAAAAAAAAAAAAAAAAAAAAAATCAAAAAAAAATTCAAAAACATTAAAATATTATTAAAAGTTATCCACGTCATCGCCGATCATGCCACGTCAGCCGGCCGGCATCCAGTCAGCAAAATCTGGCCAAAATTGGCCAGAAATGACTGAATTGACACAACGTAAAAAGGTTTAGGACTGAATCGGCACCAAAAAAAGGTTTAGGACTAAATCGGCACAAAGACAAAAGGTTTAGGACTTTTTTGGCACTTCTCCCGAAGAAGATGAAAGTCAATGGCAGAAGAAAATGATTGCCTCGTAAAGTCGGCAAAATTGGAACCCCAAACTCTATTATGCAGATTAATAAGGAATACGCCAGATCTGAGATCTAGGGCTTGACTTGGCCTTGAATCTTGTGATAGGATTGGAGCAAATATTGGTTCAATGTCTCAGTTCAGTTTTGATTTGTGCTCGTTGTGAATGAAAATCTCGACGGGGGGATCATAGTGCGTCAGTTTGTAAAAAGAAAAGAAGGACGCAGTGGGAGGAGAGAGAAAGAGGGTATACGTCCAAAAAAAAAAGACAATCGGAGTCATGTTTTCACTTTGGGTAGCACATGGTTCAGGTCACGGTAACCAACAAGAACCATGTTCAATTTGGTTTGGGTTAGATGGAAGCCTGAATGGAACCGTTGACACCTTTATCATCGCATGTCATTGTCATATGAGCAAGATCAGTCTTCACGAACGAGGATAATTCCGTTGCTTGCAACACTCTCACATGTTTTTCTCATTAAAGAAAATGACATAAATAGTCCATGAACTTTACTCAATGTACAATGTCGTCCCTTGAATTTTTAATTTGTTCAATGTGATTTTTGAACTTTTCATAGATATTCAATCTAGTCCGTGAACTATATGAAAATTTCATATGGTCCGGAAACTCTATTGAACATTTACCAGAAAGTTTAGGATCAAATTGAACATTTTAAAAAATTGATATTACATATTGGATTAAAGTTTAGGAACACATTAAACAAGTTAAAAATTTAAAAATGAAATTGCATATTAAATTAAAGTTTAGGAATTATTTATGTAATTATCAAATCTCATTACCATCGAGGAGGAGGGGCTTTCAAATCTAGAGACTCCTCCACATCTCATTCCTGAAGAGTTGGCCAAAATTCTATGCCATGGGAAAGGCATCATAAAAACTTGAATTATGCTATGGCAGGCCTCTCTCATGGTACCTGTCTTTTATGAATTTGTTAAGTTTAGGTTTTTTCAAATAAAATCTGACATATTGGCTCTTTAATTTTAAGGGGTTTTTTTCTTAACTCTTTTCATACAGCTAGTTAGAATGACGGATTTGTTCTTTCGACATTGATTTTATCGAATTTCTCTCCTTAACATTGAGTTTTTGCTTGTACTTTTTGTTTACATATCAGTCACTCCAAATCCATAAAAGCCCAGCCTAGCTAAAATTACTTTAAAATATTGAGATAATTGCACTAAAAATCCTAAAATTTATCAAAAATATAATTAAGTCCTAATTTTTTTTTAAAAAATGTAATTAAATCATAAAACTTATTAAGTTGGTTCATAAGTGGGTACAATCAAATTCTAAAATTTATTAGTATTTTCCATTTGTCAAATTGAATGTAGTTAATGAAATGATTTGATTGCACTTTCAGGTGGCGACTCTACCCTAGCCAACGACCCCTTAGCCGATCTAGGCAAAAGCCGACAACCCTCGCCCCACCAGGGTCATTGGCCATTGGCCGACGACCCCAACTGACCTTCACCCATCATGGCCAACCCTTTCCGGCAATGGTAGGACTATGGCAACAGGCCCTCGCCAACTTGTTGCCCTTGCTTTTTTTAATAAAAAAATTTTTATCTTTTAATTTAATGTAATTAATATTATATTAAAAATTAAATTTGGACAAAAACCACGTTGTTTTGGGGTTATTTTTCTTGTTTTAGTCATGGCAATGCCACTTTAGAGAGAGAAAGTAATAAAAAATTTATATTAACATTTTTCGTTATCCAAATTGGACAGTCAAAGTAGGCAAATTGAACATATCCGAAAAAAGAAAACTCCACTGTGCGTCTCTTTTCTTTTATGCGGCAAAGTGATATATAAGACCAAGAATCAGCAACAATATCCACGGTCAAACTTCGATTCTTGATTTCCTTTCTTAACAGCCCAAGAACCGATGCCCAATATCTGTGTCCTCCTTTGGTTTTCTCCTACGGCTGAAGAAAATCCGAAAATAAAATTGATTACACCAAAAAATTAAGAACTTTGGGTTATTATTGACAAGTTATAGTAGTCGATAAGAGTAGAGTTTGGTCATTTATTAATTGAATTATCGATGACTTAAAAATTTGATAGCTTGAATGAATAGACAAAAAATGGAGTCAACAATCTCGAATACAACTAACAAATAAGTAATCGTCAACATAGTGGAATAAAGCAACCGTCAACGTTGTGGAGTCGAAAAATCCGTCGATGAAACCATTTGTAACCTCCCTTTATAACCTCTCTTTATAACATCTATTTGTAACTTCCCTTTGTAACATTTGTTGATCATTGTTGATGGTAGGCTTTAAACAACCACATCTTACTTTTTGCGAACCCCACAAATCAAATAACTTTACTATCTTTCAATATCTTTACTTTCTTGTACTGTACTTTTTCTTTCCATACTCACATCGTCAATAAAATTTTGGCATGTTTCTTAGTTGTACTTTCTAAATTTGTGTCGCCGATTAAATTTCAACGTGTTTCTTTATTTTGGTGTACTCGGACTTTTGTCATTGATTAAATTCCAATAGAATTTGTTTATATTTGGTTCCCTTGTAATAGATAAACTATACTTTCCAAACTTGCCGTCAATTAAATTTCGACATAGTTTGTGTTAGTATGGTCTTGATTGAAGTAAAGCTATTAGTATCCTTATTTACTTGGGTATTTTCTATCGGGAATGGAGGTACAACCTGTCTCCTTAAATTAAAAGCTGAACAACGACCTTCAATGAAAAATATTTTGTCACAGGAAAATTCCAATAAAATATCTTTTTGGCATGTTTAATGGGACCAGTGTGATTAATTTAAGGAAATACAAAAGTGTAAACAATAAATCAACTCAATCTTGACAATGTTGGTAATAACAATTTGCTACCACCACCTACCAATGAGAGGGTACGGCCTTCTAATTAATCGACTGCATAGTCGATGGCAGATCAAGCACAAATTGGAGATGTTAATATCCCAAGACGACTTACCGATGAGCAAGGAAGACGATTAGAGCCAGGCCTTGTCATGTTGGCTACGATGAGGAGGATTATCAAAAAAAAAAAAAAAAAAAAAAAAAAAAAAAAAAAAAAAAAACCAATGATCGTCAATACTTTTCATGAAGTTATGCACAAGCTAGGATCATCGAGTCATTCAATTTAGATGTATGTGAACCTCAACAATCTACACCTATCAGGTATGTTCCGTCATCTATTGCTGCTCAAGTTACTTTTAGTACTGCAAGACAAGTTGTACCACCCCTACCATTGATTGGGATTTCATAAAAGGTGGAAATTACTGGTGCAACGTGACCCTGTGGGACTACTTGTTAATGGGTGCAATTTGCCTAACCCTATTTAAATTAACTTAGGTAGTAACAATATTGGCAATTTGGCAAATCAAAATATTCAGCAAAATGTGCCATTACCAAATTTGGAAAATATACAATCGATTGGACCAATACCTCTTGTCGATAATGCAAGGCCAGTTGGAATGGTGCATTAGCTTAACTTGGCACCTATTTCATATAGGCCCAATGTTGTGAACGATAGTTAGGTGAGATTACTATAACATCCTTGATTTCGACCCTTCTTTTAGTATCTGTTAGTAGGCCAAAGATCGGTACATCGATGTTGGGAATAGGCCATAAGTGGACCCAAGGGTCGGTTATGGGCCATTTAGCCAATTCAAGAATAAGTGGCTAAGGGATTGGTTATGTTCAGATAGAGTGTTCGACTATAGGTAAATTATTCGACCATAAGTGTGACATCTCGATTTTCAGGTTTTATTTTCAATTGAATAAGTTGGGCCTTTCACCGACGCGCCTATAGTTTTTTTTCTCTGAGTTGATCATTCACGAAATAACTAGTCTATCTGGTGAAGCCATTAAGGGATTTTAACGCAATAGACTTGAGAATTCGACCAAAAATCGACTGCTCGACCGTGCTAATCTGCAATGGTCAATATGGCACTGTCAAAAATCGATCAGAGACCGGAGATAGGTTGATTCGATAGAAGTATGTGATTAGTGTATGGGTGATTCCACTTGATTGCAAAATTCTCTTCAAACGACATTAGACCGATTTTTCTGTCATTTCTGTACCTTGTACCCGTATTTGAAATATCGAGATTTTCACAACTAAGAGTCACCAATGAGTCGAAGATACACAATGTGGCTCGAAAATAATTGACCACGGGTCAATTGCACTAAAAATTCCTAAAAGCTACTCAGTAAGTTAGATCATGCTAAAATCGTGCCTGGTTGAAATTAACCGTGAATTTAAATCCGATTTCAGAATTTGAAAGTTCTGTAATGTCATGATTCATTTTAGAAACGTCGACTCATCCTCTGAAAATTTTTCTGCAAACCCAAGATTTCAGCGAAAAATCGAAGTAAGGCTATTTTGGACCGGGAAAATCAGAGGGCCGTTTTTGGTCGCATTTTTGGCCGTCAAGTTGGTTCAATTAACAAGGAAAAATCATGAGATGGACGTTGGCACCTTGGTTGAATTTATGAAGGCCAAATTGAGCTCAATTTGAGAAGTATTGGAGAGAAATTGAGTGGAATTGGAGGGAAGTTGTCCAAAATTCTTAGGTCCTTGGGGGTGTGCAACATTTGGACCCTTGGATGGCTTGCTAAGGAAGCTTGAAGGCTGCATTTTGGCTAAGGATGATAGCCAAGGGGTGGTGGGGCAAGAACTCAAGTGTTTTGGATATTTGTGTGGCCCCCTCTTGCAGCAGCCACCTTCTTCCTCCTTCAGCAGCTCCTTTCTCCATTTGTGTGGGTTTTGAAAGCTGAAAAGAACCAGAGAACAACCAGCTCCTTTCCCCTAGCCCATCGACCGCCGCCAGAGCCCCCCTCGCCGCCCATCTGCCCGTCGCAAGCCCGCACACTGCCCGCGAGCCGTTCGCCTGCCCTACTCGCATCCCTCTCGTCCGCTGTCCTTTGTCATGCCCTAGCCACCGTCGAGCTCACCTTGTTGGCCGTCCAGCTACCTTCACCCGCTGCAACCTCTGCCACCACCTCCTCGCCATTTCTGCACCAACCAGCCACTTGGACCGCCCCTTCCAGCAACAAGCAAAGGCCGAACCTCAACTATGGGCTGAGGCTTTTAGGCCCGTTTTTAGGCCCGTCCAAACCCTTCTTGGTGTCGCCGTAGGCTTGTTTGTCGCTCGCCTCCGCATCACCGTCGCTGTGGACTCACCGGCCAACTAAACCGATGAGTTTACTTGCTAAAATCTGCTTAAGGAGTTAATGACGCTTAGTGGATAATTAGTTTAGGCTAGTTAGGGATTAGGTGGTTAGTTAGTTTGGATTAGTGATTTACTTGTTCAATTATGCATGTTAGGTGGTTATAATAGATTGATTAGGGGCTAATTAGATTGTGCAATTTATCTAGATAGGTTCGGAAATTTTCTAGGCCCGTTTAAGTGGTTAGATTAGCATTTCCAGCCTAAGTTGGTATTTATTATATTTAATTTGTATTATTTAATTAATTTGAATTTATTTAATTTACTTTATATTTTTCGGAAATTATACCGAGATAGTTGGTAACCGGAATTTCGTGCTGATTGTAGTGGTGTGTTTAGTTTATGCAATTGAGTGTTAATTTGTGCAAATTGAGTGGTGATTGTGATTTTGGTTATTTATTCCAAAATTTTAAAATTTCGGTATTTAATTAGAAAATCTCGGGTATCGGGTTTTGACACCGAAAATGTGTGTCGGGTGGACGTTGCCACGCTCAAGGGATGAGGCGATGCCTGGTTACGCCAGAAGACCGCCGAACGTCGAGTAGGCCATGCCCGTGTGTGGCCGTGATTAACAATTGAAACGCATGTTGACTGAAATTGGCGCGCCAGATTATGGGACAAAATTATGTGGCACGATATGGGACGTGTCATAACAATTTGGCCTTATAATCGAGACTTAAGAAGCACGGACACTTTCCGAGATCCTTCGTATCGTGTCCGACACTCTAACACGTGTCTGACACACAATCAACTCTCTCCGACACGCTCCAACACGCGAGTTGGAATTTTTGACACATGACTCCGGCACGCATGGGGTTATTTTTATAAATTTCCAAAACTTTGGGGACTAAATATAAATATATGAAAAAAATAAAAATAAAAGTTGAAACTTAGACTTCAGTCGCACGACGCACGCACGATTTCGGACTCTTCTCTTCAGTCTTCACTTCAGTCGCACACGCTAAGCAGAGCACTCTAGTTCTTTCGCCGTGAGTGTCGCCGAAGTTGCTTTGCCGGTCGCACGGCCCACCCCACCAGTCGCCGACTCGCCGTAGCCCCTTGTGCCTTAGCCCCACCCATTGCCGCAGTCGCCTCCGATCCCGCCTTCGTTTCTCGCAAGCATCGAGCCGTCGCCCCGACGACGAGCCGTTGCCTCTACCTCTCACAGGCATTGCTGCGTTGCTCTTCTTCATCTTGTGATTTCATCTTTTTGCTCATCTCAGGTTAGCATTTCAGATTTCTTTATAATCCGATTTGGGATTTTTCGGCAAACCCTAGAGTTAGATTGGAGAAAGGGGGATTTCTTTGGAGATCCGAAATCTTGTGGTAGAATTCTTATGATGCGGCTCGTGCGGTGATTGTCTTGTTGGGAAAGAGGGATTTTTTTTTAACTGGGCTACTCGAGAGCTCTTCAAGATTGGAGATTTCTGGGTTTTGGATACTGTGTTTGGTGCAATTGGCGTGAAGTCACCCAAAGGATTCATGTTTTGAGTGCTATCTGGTGGGTAGAGTGGGCTGATGATCTGCAATCAGACGCCCCAATGTCAGGGTAGAGAGAGAGAGAGGAGTGGGACTTGGGTCGAGGCTTAGAGACTGGGTTGCCTAGGGCAGCGGCGAAGGGGAGGCTGATCACGGACATGTGAGGGCTTGCTTGAGTTTGAGGTGGATTAGTAAATTTCTTGAATTTTTTTCTTTGTGGCTTGTGTGAATGGGTGTTGTTGTGTGATGGTGATTCTATCGATTGTATGTGGTAAATCTTGTCATAAGAACTTAAATTCTTCATTCGTACGGGCTTATGAATATTAGTTTTCCTTGCATTGATTTAAACAAGACTTATTATTTTTCATACATCTTTTGAAATTCCCACAAGTCTCTCGAACCTATTTGTCAATGTCTTGATGAGCAGTGAGATTTCGAAATAGCCCTCTCTATTTTATAGAATTGTTAGACTTTTATTTTGTCCTTTCTCTATATTGACTCATTGATTTTAAGTTTTCTATCAAAGAGTAACGCCATTCAAAGTTTCCCATCAAAGTCAGTTTCAAAACTTGCAACCGACAGAATTTATAGTCCTCTTGCAACCGACAGAATTTATAGTCCTATTCTTAATTATACGGACCTATTATTTTTCAAACATTTTTGGGGGTTTTGGATTTACTTTTAAGAAACATGCATATTATGATTGATTATCTCACAAATTTGTTAAACCTATTTGTCGATGGCTTTATGAGCAGTAATTTTTTTGGACAAATCTCTATTTTTCTCCAAAAAAAAGTCGATTTTTTTGTACGTTGAAAATATTAATCTCTTGCTTCAAAGTGCTTTGCTATGATTTTTCTCTATTTTTATTTCCTTTCCACTTTTGTATTGTGAATACTCATAATGACTTTGTTCGTGTATGTGTGATGGTCGGGAATTGATGATGGAAATTTGGCTGCTACTATTTGCCGCTATTTGCTGCTATTTGCTGATGTTCGCCGCCGTATTGTGGGGTTGGCTGCTACTCTTTGCTACTGTTCGCTGCCATATTACTGCTGTATAGCTGCTGTTCGCTGCTATATTACTGCTATTCATAGCAGCTCGTTGCTGTCTGTTGCTGCTTGCTGTCATTTATTATTGTTCATTGTTGTCCATCGCTATTTTGCTGTTGTCTACTACTGCTTACCGCTTCCCACAACGTGCTTCTAGTTGGTATTCAATTTTCCTTAGTTAACTTTAACTAAGAAACCTTATAGCAATTAATAATAACATGTTTATTTTTTTTGCAGAATGTCTTCAAGTTCGAATATGGCTAGTAGTACTTCAAGTACACAACCACCTATCTCTAGTAACTAAGTTGTAAAACAACCATTATGGAGGTATGTTACTAAGTTAGTTAATCATACTGATGCGGGGGGGAATTTGTCTTAGAGATGCAACTTTTGTCAAAAAGATTTTAAGAGTTCATACACGAGAGTGAGGGGCCATCTGATGATGATAAGTGGAAAAGGAATTGGAAAGTACACAAAAGTAGAAAAAAAGATCTTTTGGAGATGGAAAGATTAGATGAAGATGTCAATACTAAATTAATGAGTATTGCACCTAGAAATGTATCTTTTCCTCTTGCTAGTTATTCACTTAGTGATGGTGGTGGTGACGGGATGAATTTATCATTTAACTCCAAAAAAAGGAAAGGTGGAAGTGGAGTGGAAAATCACTTGAAGATTCATTTAATATGACTCAACGGGAGCGTCTAAATTGTAAGATTGCTAGGATGTTTTATACGGCGGGCTTCCCGTTTAACCTAGCAAGGAATCCTTATTTTCAATCTGCTTTCACTTATGCCACTAATCATAATATTGCGGGTTATGTACCATCGAAATATAATTTATTGGGGACCACTTTATTGCAAAAAGAGAAGGCAAATATTGATAGGTTGTGTGCACTTATCAAAATCATGTGGAAGGAGAAAGGTGTAAGTATTGTGAGTGATGAATGGAGCAACTCACAAAGAAGACCGCTTATTAATTTCATGGCGGCATTAGATGGAGAACCAATGTTTATAAAATTGGTTGATTGCTCGGGAGAAACAAAAGATATGCATTTCATTTTTAACTTGTTGAAAGGAGTTATCAATGAAATTGGGCATGAGAATGTGATCCAAATAATTATGGAAAATGCTTCAAATTGTAAGGGTGCAGGACAACTCATTGAGCAAGAATTGACATCTATTATGTAGACGCCTCATGTGGTGCACACCCTTAATCTTGCTTTGAAGAACATTTATGCCACAAAAAATATGGAGAGCAATCAAATAGTTTATGGGGAATGTAGTTGGATTTCAGATATTGTTAAGGAAGTTATGCAAATCAAACATTTCATCATGAACCATTCTATGAGATTAGTAATATACAATGAGTTGGTTAGCTTGAAGTTGCATTCTGTAGTGGATACACATTTTGCTTCGATGATTGTGATGCTTAGGAGATTCAAGTTAATAAAAATTGGTCTTCAAAACATGGTGATTTGTGACAAATGGAATATCTATCGAGATATTAATCAAGAAAAAGCTAAGTTTGTCAAGGAGAATGTGTTGGATGATTTTTGGTGGGATTTGATTGATTATATACTTTCCTTCACGGCTCCTATTTATGATATGCTTAGGATTTGTGACACTGATAAGTCTTGTCTTCACTTAGTTTATGATATGTGGGATTCGATGATCGAAAAAGTGAAGAAAGTTATATATGCACATGAAGTGAAGAGGCTAGATTAGAAGTCCACATTTTATGAGGTGGTTCACACAATTCTTGTGGATCGTTGGACAAAGAACAACACTCCACTTCATTGCGTGGCACATGCCTTAAATCCCAAGTAAGTTCTAAAATTATATGATATTATTATTTTAGTAGTTATTCTTTCTTTAACATGATAATATAATACTCCTCTTATTTATTATTGTTTTCTAATTTTATTTTATTTTATTAAATAAAGGTACTATAGTGATCAATGGCTTGATGAATATCCTACTAGAATTTCTCCATACAAGAATAAGGAGATCAACCAAGAAAGACTGAAATGCTTCAAAAAATACTTTCCTAACTTGGATGAGCGCAACAAGGTGAATTTGGAGTACGTAAATTTTGCAAGTAAAAATGGGGATTTTAGAGATTTTGATTCCCTTCAAAATCGATATTCTATGGATCCTAAGGCTTGGTGGGTTAATCATGATGCATGTGCACCGATGCTTCAAAGTGTAGCCTTACAGCTTCTTGCACAACCTTCTTCTTCATCATGTGCTAAGAGAAATTGGAGTACTTACTCATTTGTGCACTCAATGAGAAGAAATAAGATGACCCTAAAACGTGCAGAAGATTTGGTTTTTATTCATAACAATCTTCGTCTTCTATCAAGAAAAAACCCACAATACACAGAAGGAAAGACTAAGATGTGGGATATTAGCGGAGATGCATTTGACTCGTTTGAAGATGTTGGGGTGCTTGAAGTTGCAAATCTTTCACTTGATGAGCCGGAGATGGAGTCTGTTTTTTTTATTTTATTTTAGAAGAAGTGGATAATGTGGATGAATGACTTTTTGTTATATTACTTGATGGAATGTTGATTGTTTTTTTGCTTATTGTTAAATTTTAAATTTAATAGTGGAATGTGGATTACTTGTTTTTTCCTTCAAGTTTTATGGATTATTACAATGAAATGTAGTTGAATTTGTCAAATTAAAAGAATGAATGATATTAACAAATGTAGGATTAATGTTTTTAGTATAGATTAATTCTATACTCTTTATTATTATTACTTACTTATTTATGCATTTATATATAAAAATATTTATTTAATATTTAACGTGTCAGAACGTGTCGAAATTCTCTACTTTTTTAGAAATGACGTGTCACGTGTCGTGTCGTGTCATGTTGCGTGTCGCATGTCAGTGCTACATAAATCGAGACCCTTGTGCTTATTGAGATGAAAGTGGTGGCGTTCCAATTGATTGAGTTTGATTACTGCATATGGTTGTGTATTTGAACTATGCTGACCTGCAGAGAGAATCCGAGACAATGTGAGTCTCTGTGGTTGTGTGATTGTGTGGCTAGGCGTATTTCCTTCCTAGTCGGAGTTTAGGGGGTGAACTTGCTGAGATATTGTCTCATCTTGTCGTGGGCTCAATTGTTTTTAGGTCCTTAGATGGCAGCCCCGCCAGTTCATTTTGGTCAGCCTCGAAGGGTTACTAAGCTGATCACTGACTTCCTTGTTCCCAGAGGCCACTCGGTCTATGAGCTTGTAGTCACCACTGTCTAGGTCAATGAGGGCCTACCTCTGAGGGTACCTCATCGATTTAGGGCATGGTTTCGCCACGGGCTCAATGGATATAAAGTTGGTCCTCTCTAGGGTTTTGAGGTCCCCGCTGTGGTAGTTGATGCCGCTTTTGGTGAGGGTGCAACTGACCCTCCTAATGGTGCTGTGGTAGACTCGGCGCCCTCGAAGCCTATGGAGTCCGAAGGATCGATCCTGTTTTTCTATCCCACGCTGTTTGTTGTCGAGAGATTTATTTATTCGCTTCCACTTGTGCAATAAAATGAATGGGTCGACGATGCGTCCTGGGATGTCGCAATTTCATCGACCATCGAGGGGTATGCGCGCGCTCGGAGCTCCGGGGCGTGACAATAAGGATCGGTCATAGGATGATAACACACTATCACAGATTGATCAGCGGACGATTATGGATCTATTTAGCACAGTCATAAATCGGTTGCAAGTAATTCCACATGATCATTACACCGGTTAAGAACGACCATATATCGATTCAATGCGATCATGTATCATGACGCATCAATCAATCCCATACAATTATATGACAACTGAGAATGGATCATCGGTCGAATAAACTCAATGTGAATCAGTTTCAAACTAACCATGGACTGTGGCATAAGACCCTGATAGGACCTTGAATTGGCCACAGGGTCAACCCTACGACTAGCTGACAAGCCCAAGGACTGGACCTTAGACCTAGCCGAATTCCCTTGTAAACGGTGAAGGGAAATTCCAAAATTAGTTCCGTCAATTAAGCTCAATTATGTCCGGCCTCATCCAATCATGGCTTAGAAATGAATCTTGGATCAAATAAGGTAGTCGATTGTGGTTAATCTCGAATAATTCACATCAAATGAGACAGCCTCCAATTTAGTTACTTTCTCATGGATCATTAAATGATTTTGGAAGCTAGTTAAATTAATGCGGGTAAATTAATGCGGGTGTTGACTCATCTAGCCAAGTAGCACAAGATGGCTTTGCCTCTTGAAGATAATCATGTTCTTTGGATTTTAGCACATCATTGAGGGGTGAGTCATACGGCCAATTAAGGAGCTTGAAGAATGAACGGTATCAACAAAATACTGTATAACATTCTCCAAAAATTCTATATCTATTATCTATGACTCAGTTGAGATTAATGGTATGAATTTTAGTGACTCTATCTTCAAAATTCAGATAGATTAGAGCGAGAGTTTTGACTCGGACGGCTTAGTAGAGTAGAGCTCGTTGGAGAGGCTCCAGTTTCTTCCTAACCCTTATTTCTTCAAGAAGTTAGATGTGGATTCCATGTTCTCATCGCACAAAACGACATGTCGCTAGAAATTAAACGTGCTCGAAGAATGACAACTTGATGTTTGGAGAAGTAAGGTGGAGGCTAATGATTAGGTGCCGTCCCTATTTAGTCCGGAGCCGGGCAAAGATGAAACGAAATACCTTGTCTCTCAATGGTGTCATTGAGTTGTCACATGTGGGTCTGCGCATGAGCTTCTAAGGTGTTCGGGAGAGGTGGAAGTTGAAATTGCGAATTCCAAAATAGAAATGGCTTACTATATAACATGCTTTAGAAGTATCTATACCAACTAATGATGGAATTTTATTTACTCTATGTTCTAAATTAGGAGAGATTAGAGCGAGAGGATTTTGACTTGGAAGGCTAGAGCGGAGTACAACTTATAGAAGAGGGTCCATTTCCTTCCTAACCTCGATTTCTTGTAAGAAGCTCGACGTGGATTCTATGTTCTTATTGCATGAAACAACATATCATCAGAAACAATGATTTTTTTTTTTTTTATTTTGTTCCCTAGATAAGTTTCTAAGTATTTGAAGGCGTTTGGTAATTACCCAAAATTTTATTTCCGGAATAGAAATGTGTTTTGTACAACCTTCAAATTTTTTTGTAACTTAGAATTTTTTTAAATTTTATCTTTTTATCTTCTTCTTTTTTTCTTTTTCCTTCTCCTCTTCTTCTTTCCCTAGCTGGCCACATCGGCCATGGTGATGGCTGTTGACCAGCCGGACGAGAGTTCGCAAGGTTGAGCCTCACCGATGGTTAGGCGAGGTGGATCTATTGAGGCAAGCCTCACCCAACCATCAACGAGGCTTGACCTCAACTAGATTTGGTGACTAGCTGCCGTGAGGCTTGGCCTCGCCAAGTCAAAGCAACGCCGACCTCGCACCAGTTGGGCGAGGTCATCAGACCTCGTTTAGCCAATCACTGGCGACTAATTAGTGGAAGAAGAAGAGAAAGAAAAAAAGTGGTTTGGCTTGATTCTAAAGTTCTTCCCGAAAACAAAATAGTAATTTTTTTCTAGTTCTTAATTCAATTCCAAATCTATTCTCGATGATAAAAAAGTTACGTTATGAATTTCTATTCTTTTTTTGTTCCAAATAACAAAAGAATAAAATCAAGCATGTTTGGCACGTTACCAAACAACCTCTAAGTGTGCTCAAGGGATAACAACTTGGTTAGAGGAAGCAAAGTTGGAGGCCATTAATTAGGTGCCATCTTTCTTTTCAAATCCGGAACCAAGCAAAGATTCAATGAAACATTCTCTCTTCCAATGATGTCATTTAGTTGTCACGTATGGGTTTTTGCTGATGGGTTCCTAAGGTGCCCAGAGAAGGTTTAGTTCAAACGGTGAATTCGAAAAATAGAGATCGCGCATCCTTCGATTAATCATTCATAACTTTTGATATGAAAATAATGATAGACCTATAACTATAATACTAATTCCAAAAAGTTGCTCGAGGTTCAATTCCAAACTCCAGTTGAGGTTACTTCCTGCCTTAAAATCCATTTCCTCAAACTTCCTTCAATGTGCAAAGATGTGGACCGTGGAGTCGTATCTGATATGCCTTATCGCATGAGCAAGATCCACCTCCACGGATGAGGAAAACTCAGCTTTCATAATCTAATTCAATTTATCAAATTGTGCCCGCTTCCATCGAAACCTCGCCGAGATCTAGCCATTATCGTCAAGGAGGAGGGGCCGTCAAATCTAGAGGCCTCCTCCTCCAAATCTCTTGTTGCCATCAATGAATTCATGGCTCTTCGACAACGAGACGAAGCTCAACATTATTTTAACTAGTGATCCACGTTTTCGTTGCACTATCTCAGGTGTCTCGACGCTTTCATACACTCATCTTGCTAACGTTTCGCGTCAAGTAACATATTTGAAACATGGCGACTTATGTTTGAATGCGCAACTTTAGATATATTCTAGGCAAATTGTACCGTCCGCATCGTCTCGTTTCTAATTAAAGATTAAGAAAAAAAAATGTTAAACAATGCCATTAAAATAGGGTTAATATCATTAAAAACCTTAAATTAATATACATGTGACAATTTTACATTAAATAAATTTGTTGACAACAAAAAATTTCCCAAAATGATTCTTTTATAATAAATTTACCCTCCATTAGTTTACATTAAGTTTTATAATCAAATTACTAAGTTGTATAACACATAACAGTTGATGGATATACAAGTTTGGATTTTTACTCTCTATTTGTTATAGGTATACAAATTTGTAATTTTTACGGCATTCATCAAATTTAACAGAAACTAACGAAGAGTAAATTTGTTACAAATATATTAATTTAGATTTTGTTAAAAAAATAATTTTTGATAAATTTGTTACAGGTATATCAATTTGGAGTTTTTTATGATTGAAAAATTAATTTGGAAAATATACCAATTTAAGGTTTTTTATAGCACTGATCTTTAAAGATACTATGCTTTGAACATATAGGAACGTTTTCAGTCCAAGCAAGCATGCTGCTTTCTTGAATTACGTCGAAATTTCTATGCCTTGGGAAAAGGCGATAGTGAAACTTTGGACTTTGCCAATGCCGAATACATGACAAAATGCCAAAGTGGCGGAAGTCATGGTCGGCGACTCGGCAATGAGATTAAACGCCGAAACCCAGACTCCGCCAAAAGTACTGTTGACATTCAATTTGGGCTCAGCCCAGCCTAACCCTTAACTATAAATGGTCCGAACCCCACTTGATGGGCAGGCCCATCTGACGGGCATATCCATCTCTAACGATCTCTCAATTCTTGGCCTTTCTTGCTTTCTTGATTCTCAGGAATGATCGGTTTGTTACAGATTTACCAATTTGTAATTTTTTTATGGCATTCATTAAATTTAACGAAAACTAACGAAGGGTAAATTATCACGAATATATTAGTTTATAGGGTTTTTTGTGTTCAAAAAAATTAATTTTTGATAAATTTATCATAAGTATATCAATTTAGAGTTTTTTATGATTAAAAAATTAATTTGGGATAAATCTATCATAAACATATTAGCTTAAGGCTTTTCATGGTATAATCCTCAAAGATAGTGTGCTTTGAACATATAAGTACGTTTTCAGTCCAAGCAAGCATGCTGCTCTCTTGAATTACGTCGAAATTTCTATGCCGTGGGAAAAGGCAATAGTGAAACTTTGGACCTTGCCAATGCCGAATACACGACAAAATGCCAAAGTGGCGGAAGTCATGATCGGCGACTCGGCAATGAGATTAAACGCCGAAACCCAGACTACCAAAAACACCGTCGACATTCAATTTGGGCTCCGTCCAGCCTAACCCTTAAACTATAAATGGTCCGAACCCCACTTGGTAGGCCGGCCCGTCTGATGGCCATATCCAATCACCACCGATTTCTCAATTCTTGGTCTTTCTTGCGTCCTTTCTTTTTAGGATCGATCGGGTTTCGAGATGAATGGGTATAGATACTTACCTTGTCACAGCCAATTCCCAATTTTTAAAATCAGAGATCAATGCTAGAACCGGCCAGAACTCGAACTGATAATCGAGATCTTGTCTGAAGAAAAATTTAGAGCTGTCTTTCAACACAGATTGTCATTCGAATTCTACCCTTCGAAGATTGAGATTTTCGCTTGCGCTTTCAGCGGTTCGAACTTCAAATTGACCTGTTTCAGATATCACTCGCACCCAATCCGTGAAAAAGCCGTAGCCCAGAGCTTAAATTACACTTGAAGAACATAAAAAACTCCCAATATCTCTCATCGCAAACAGGAACGTAAAATAAACACCGTTCACTAATCCTTCGGGGCTGAATCAATTTTAACCGAGATCAATTTTAGCTGAACGAACAAGTCTTGCCATTCGCACGCACCTCCAAAATCATCCCATTTTTCTTTTTCCAGAATCTCTACACTTCAGTTCGAATTCTTCAATTCCAGATCCGAAAGCGCACAACCCCGAAAACGCCAGCAAAGATTGAATCTTTACCCCCGTAAAGAAGCTGAAATGCGTCGAAATGAAATGGGTCGAGAGATTGGGAAACTAATTTCATTAATTCCACTGAAAATCGAAAGAAAAACACAATCTAGACGAGGAGGAACATCAAATCTACTTGATTTGCCCAATCTCGCTTCACAATGACGAACCCAATAAGCTAAAACTCACCTAAAGACAACAAGGCAAGAAAACCCTACACTTCCATATACAGCCCCAAGAAATCCCACCACGCTCGCCCAGCGAAACCCTAGCCCTGGAATCGGAAACAGAATCGGAACCGGAACCCTAGCCGCCGAAGCCGTACAGGGTCCTGCCCTGCCTCTTGAGGGCGTACACGACGTCCATGGCGGTGACGGTCTTGCGGCGGGCGTGCTCGGTGTAGGTGACGGCGTCGCGGATGACGTTCTCGAGGAAGATCTTGAGGACGCCGCGGGTCTCCTCGTAGATCAGGCCGCTGATGCGCTTCACGCCGCCACGGCGGGCGAGGCGGCGGATGGCCGGCTTCGTGATGCCCTGGATGTTGTCGCGGAGGACCTTGCGATGCCGCTTCGCCCCGCCCTTGCCCAGCCCCTTGCCTCCCTTCCCGCGGCCCGACATCTTCTTCTTCTTCTTCCTTTTTTCTCGAGAAAGTGAGGGAAAATTCAAAGGAAAGCAAGAAAGAAGATCTTCGTTTCGAACGGGAAAACTGTTCTGTCGAAACGGGGGCGCCGTCGGCGTTTTATAAGGGGCGGAGAGATTACGAGTTTCTTTTTTTGTGTTTCTCGAGGTGGGTTCCGCGGCCGTTGGATCGGGAGCCATCGACGGACGAGAGCGTCGATCCGCGTCGCGGGGTTTAGGCGATCGCGGACCGTAGATGGGCCGTGAAACGGACGGGCGTTAACGCAGGTGTGGAGGTGACGCGGATCGATGACATGGCAGGTTCCCTGCCGGCGGGTGGTTTGAAAAGTTGCTCATGGCGAATGAAATTCCGCGTGATTTTTCGAACGGATTTCGAATTTTCGAATGACCGTTTTACCCTCGACATCATCATCGGCTGGACGTTGGCCGAGGTTTTTTTTTTTTCTTTTTTCACTTGCCTCGAACTCGATTCGACCAGAAGCTCGACTTGTTTTTTGGTTTATAAAACTCAATATACTTGAACTTTCCTCGCTCGACGGACTCCACTCAGCATGAAACATTAACACTCACCATCTAAAAAAATATTAAAGGTTGAAAATAAAAATAAGGAAAAAAATCACAAAAAATCATAAACTTTGTCTAGAATAATAAATTTATCCTAAACTATTTTTTGTAATACAAAAAATCATAAATTTTACTCATTGTGTTACATTTACCCCAAGACTTTTTTGTCACATCAAAAATCCTAAATTTTTATATGTGTGATACATTTACCCCTCTCAAACTTTTTTTCCATGACAAAAAATTTTAAAATGAATTGTCGCACAAATAAAAGTTTGGAATTTTTAGTATCACAAAAATAAGTTTAAGATAAATATGTCACATGAGTATAAGTTTGGGGTTATTTGTGTCACAAAAAAAATTATAGTAAATGTGTCACATTAGATAAAGTTTGTGATTTTTGATGACTTTTACCCTAAAAATAAATAATAAAATGGGGTATTATAATATATAATATTGTCTATCACCTATAAACAACGAAAATTATATAAAAATGATGGTCTTGATTAAGCTTTCAAGCTGATCGAGTCAAGTGTCTTCACACTTGAACTTGATTTAACAAGCTACTCGAACTCAACTTGAGCAGTGGACAAGTCGAGCACGAGCAATTTGTGTCTAACTTGACTCTCTTTTTTTGGTCGGAATGTCTCACTTGACTTGAGTAGAACTTGATTGTGCATATTTTGCAAAAAGGAAGACTTTATTGAAATTATTATTATTTACTTTATAAAAACATATTAGTTATTTTAGTCCACATTTTTCGCATAAGCATGCCGATAAGAATATTTTTGAATTATCAATAGTTCTATAATATAAAATGTGATGTAAAAGAAAAAGATGAGAATCTATAAAATTGCAAAAAATACCGTACATAAAAATACACTTTTTTTATGCTGCATTACTTTTATAACATCTATTTAACTCGAGAATTAGACGATTAAAGAAGGAATCAATATGCATCATAGTGCATGCCAATGCAAAAAGGTGGAAAATTCTTTATGCGGACATTCATTTTCATTGTAAAATTAGATTATTGTAAATAATAATATTCTATTTTACCAAGCGCCCTTGTTTTTTTCAATTTAATCTTATCTTATTTTTTTGTAACTAATATTGATATAATTCCGTTTAAAATAAGCGGTTGAATATAATTGTGATTTTTTCCATAAGACGACTCAATGTATGGCTCATATATTATATTGGCTATGTAGATGTATTTTAGATTCATGTTTAAAGATTAACTTGTTTAGGTCTATAGCTTGACAATGCCAGTTTCCATTTAATTTGTTTTCGACAATTATACTTTTTTTTCTTGGATATATTCACTAGGTGTTCTAAAACTTGTCATGAAAGTACAATTGAATTCTAAAACTTATAAAAAGTGCGATTAAATTAAAAACTTATCAAATTGATTCATTAAATCCTTCCGTTGACTCCATTCAATTTGACTAATTGAAAATACCGACGTGGTTTTTTTAATATTTTTATACACACTTAATTTTAAATAAATTGAAAAAAAATAAGCTATTTTTACTAAAACAACATAGAAGTCTAGTGGGGAGGGCTGCAAGCCCTCGTTGTCGCGACTCGGCCACCATCAAAAGGGATTGGTGAGGATGGGAATGGTGGGCAAGGGTTGCTAAGCACCAGGGGTCAGTGACCCTTGACTAGGTCTAGGTGAGACCCTATAGGTAGGGGGTCAATGGGTCAGGTCGGGGTCAAGTTTTCATGTTACCCGACCCGACCCAAATCATAAGTGTTACATACTATGACCTGACCCGAAACACATTAGACCCACATCGAAAATTCGAGTTGGGTGGGATCGAGTTTATGAGTTTTTCTCTTCTTCTTTTTCCCCTCCCTTTTCTCTGGTATAATTTTTTTGAAGTAAAAGGCCATTGAACTTCTGAAGAACAACAAATCTAAAAGATAGTGCCTTCAACCTTAAGGCTTTAGGAACTTTTACCATAAGCAGAAATTGAAAACGAACTTACCCATAGGTGAGCAATCCACCATAAATCGTAGACAAATACATTGGAACAGATAAAGACGCAGAAAGAATAACAGCTGAGGCATCATCCCAAAATTAACAAATTGTAGAAAAAAAGGTCCAACATGGAAAGTGACATTCCCAAATGAAGAGACACTCTCTGGGAAGAAAGCAAATTTGCTTTCTAACTCTTGGCAAACTGCAGCTTGAATATGAGGAGACAGAAGCCCAACTACAGGCAATAAGATAAGAACTTTGTTAAATTTGCACACTACAACCATAATGTAGACTAGAGGTGTGCAAAAGAACCGGGACCCGCCCAGATCGCCCGGAACTGGACCGAAACCACCCAAAACCAGTGGTTCTTGAGGGAACCGATCCGGTTCCCGGTTCCATGGGCGGATCCGTCCATCCGCCCACTCGGACCAAACCGATTATATTAAAATAATATATTAATTTTTAATATTAAAAAATAAAATTACAAATTAACAAACCCAAATCAAATAATTAAAAAAATTAATTAAAGTGGGAAAAAAAGTCCAAAGCGCACCGAATGGAGAGGCACTGATCTCCAGTCAAACCAAATGGAGAGGCGCTGAAGCTAAAAAGTCCAAAGTGCACCTCGACAAAACGTCGAGCAATTGGTGGGCAAAAAGCAAGCACGTGAAGAAGCAGGGTTGCAGGAGGAGGAGAAGAATAATAGGTCAGGCGGCGAAGAACCAGCAATTTTGGTCGAAAACCAAAGTTGTTTCCCGTCAAGATCGGAGCTTCGAGAAAATGATATTATTATTATTATGAGATCGGTTCCATGGATCCACCCGGGAACCGGACCGGATTGATGATCTGGTTCCATAGTGGATCCATGCAACTAACGGGTGAATCCCGGTTCCAATTGTGGATATAAAAAATTCCACTAAGATGTGCGAATTAAGATTTATCTTTTTATATCATAGGCTGAATAAATCGTCACGTCACTTCGATACTTGCTCGTATTAGACCACTCTACTTGAAAATGATTAAATTTGTAAGATGTTGATGGCAAATTGACTCTCTTAAGTAAGTCTACTCACGGCCTGTATATCACAATCTATATTACAATTTGATTTATCTTTGATATTTTCCTATTTGAGAGGCTCTTTTGCCCCTCTACTTTATATAAGCCAACTTGTAAAAGTCAAACATAAGCCACCGCTCCTACATTTTAGTTTTCCAACGCAAAGATATGTGAAGTTCGTTAAGTTTATTAAGGGTGTGCAAAAGAACCGGGACCTACCTAGACCGTCCGGAACCGGACCGGAACCGCCCGGAACCGGTGGTTCTTGAGGGAATCGGTCCGGTTCCCGATTCCAATTTATGGGAATCGGTGGATACTAGTCCGGTTCCCGGTTCCATGGGCGGATCCGTCCACCCGCCCACCCGGACCGAACCGATTATATTAAAATAATATATTAATTTTTAATATTAAAAAATAAAATTACAAATTAACAAACCCAAATCAAATAATTAAAAAAATTAATTAAAGTGGGAAAAAAAGTCCAAAGTGCACCTTGACAAAACATCGAGCAATTGGTGGGCAAAAAGCAAGCATGTGAAGAAGCAGGGTTGCAGGAGGAGGAGGAGAATAATAGGTCAGGCGGCAAAGAACCAACAATTTTGGTCGAAAACCAAAGTTGTTTCCCGTCAAGATCAAAGCTTTCGAGAAAATGATATTATTATTATTGTGAGATCGGTTCCATGGATCCATCCGGGAATCGGACCGGATCGGCGGTCCAATTCCCGAGTGGATCCATGCAACTAACGGGTGGATCCCGGTTCCAATTGTGGATATAAAAAATTCCATCGAGACGTGCGAATTAAGATTTATCTTTTTATATCATAGGCTGAATAAATCGTCATGTCACTTTGATACTTTCTCGTATTAGACCACTCTACTTGAAAATGATTAAATTTGTAAGATGTTGATGGCAAATTGACTCTCTTAAGCAAGTCTACTCACGGCCTGTATATCACAATCTATATTACAATTTGATTTATCTTTGATATTTTCCTATTTGAGAGGCTCTTTTGCCCCTCTACTTTATATAAGCCAACTTGTAAAAGTCAAACATAAGCCGCCGCTCCTACGTTTTAGTTTTCTAACGCAAAGATATGTGAAGTTCGTTAAGTTTACTATGAGTGTGCAAAAGAACCGAGACCCGCTCGAACCGCTCGGAATCGATGGTTCTTGAGGGAATCAGTCCGGTTCCTAGTTCCAATTTATGGGAACCAGTGGGTACTGGTCTGGTTCCCGGTTTCATGGGCGGATCCATCCACCCGCCCACCTGGACCAGACCGATTATATTAAAATAATATATTAATTTTTAATATTAAAAAAAATTGAATTACAAATTAACAAACCCAAATAAAATAAAATTAAAAAAATTAATCAAAGTGGGAAAAAAGTCCAAAGCGCACCAAATGGAGAGGCACTAATCTCCAGTCAAACCAAATGGAGAGGTGCTGAAGCTAAAAAGTCCAAAGTGCACCTTGACAAAACGTCGAGCAATTGGTGGGCAAAAAGCAAGCACGTGAAGAAGTACGGCTGCAGGAGGAGGAGGAGAAGAATAGGTCAGGTGGCGAAGAACCAGCAATTTTGGTCGAAAACCAAAGTTGTTTCCCATCAAGATCGGAGCTTTCGAGAAAATGATATTATTATTATTGTGAGACCGGTTCCATGGATCCACTCGGGAACTGGACCGAATCGGCGGTCCGGTTCCCGGGTGGATCCATGCAACTAACGGGTGGATCCCGGTTCCCATTTTTCATAACCGGTCCTTAACGGGGGTTCCCGGTTCTAGGTTGGGAACCGCCCGCCTGAACCATGCACACTCCTAATGTAGACATGTTTAAGGACAATGGTTTCTAACAAAGAAAGAGGTAAAATTCCAAACAAGAATGAAGCATACAAACATTGGATATGCTCTCAAACAAGCAAATATAATTTCCAATGCGACAAATTTGGTAAAAAGAATTAGTACTCATGTCCTTAGACTAGAAAGTTTGTTAGTGTTTTGTTTTCTGCGGCGAATGAGGTTAAGCCTATGACAGTGCCATATCCATTTGCAATCAAGAGACACCACCAGGGGTCCTTCAAAAATCAAAGAATCTATGTGCTTAGCGAGCAGGGAAGTCAGCAATGCTTGTATCTGAATTTAGCACAAAATTGAAAAATCTGAGAATCAAAAGATATTGTTAGGAGTGCAAAAAGAGAAATAGGACTTATACAAGTTGCATATTATAAAATACTAATCTCTAATACGTCAATCATCGAGAGAAGTCAATATCGAGTTTGCTTTTGTAGTCGTATTTGGCAACTCTACAATAAATTCACGACGAAAATGAGAATTAACATATGCATTAAAATAAAGAAAGGTATAAATATTCTACAACCATATTTTCTCACCCGACTCAAAGATTTCAAGGTCTTCTAAGTCCTCCTCAATTGAACATAAAAGTGGCGCGAATCGTAACCAATATTGAGCACATATAAGATATGTTATTCTACAATCTTGTGCTCTTTAGCCTCAAGTTGCTTTGAGGGCATACACTTGTGCGATATTACTTAAACACTTATGTCAGAGATGTTATTACTTTTTCTTGTAAAGTTTCTGCCTCCTTACTTTCATAAAAATGACTAATCGTCCACTTCACATAGCCCTTTCCCTTTGGAAAGCTCTTGGGCATATTTGCTATTCCAAAGTTCCATATTGCTAAAAGTTCTTTCAAACTTCAAATTTGATTCCAACATCATGTATGTTGAGTCCCGAAGAGTTTCCACATCCAAACATACGAGACTCTTCGACTTAATATTCTCTAACTCAACAAAACCCTTGAACTTTCTTAGCCTGTTAGGGAAGATCTCACATAACGTACAGTTGAACATATTCTAGCAATTGAATTGTTTGTCTTTTAACCCCTCTCTAACAGCAAACTTAATATGGACATAACACCTCACATGGTGTAACTCATCTCTCAATAACAGAGAGTTCTAAGAGTTAAGTATCTTTTTTCAGGTATTGAACTCCCAAGTCATTCGAGTTAGTATTATCTACAGTGATAGAAAAAACACTATGGATCCCCCAATCAATCAAACATTTCTCAATTTTTTTCCTATTATCTCAATAGAATGACTTGAGATCTAACAAACTTTAATATCTTCTTCTACAATTTCCAATCAGCATTAACAAAATGAGTAGTTAGACACATATAACTTAAGTTTTGACAAAATGTCAATGTATCAGTTGTTAGACATACTCTAGAAGATGTCTCGGAGAAATATTTCTTCAAGTTACTTCTTTCCTCCATGTATAAATTATAACAATCGTGCCTCAATGTGTTGTGTGACGATATTAAGAATTTTGGCTAAATTCTATTCACAAATCGATGAAATCTCTCATGCACTACCAACATAAAAGACAACTCACTAAGAATAAATATGATCGCTAATTCTTTTTCACTAGCATCCTGATCAAATTTTGAAGGACCTGATGAACTACCACCCGTAACAACTTGACTCGAGGCACTTTTTTGCCTTTTTCCAACGTCTGCATATGGATATTCCTTACATCTAGTTAGATGATAATACATTGAGCTAATCCCTTGACCACTAGCATAACCAATAAGGGTGCTACAATATAAACGCTCAACCTATTCTTGACTAGAAATCTCTTTAAAATGTTCCCACATTGTAAATCTCATCTTTTTATTTGTGACATTAGAAGCACATGCTGAAGACATCTAGCAATCATTCTATTTATAACACTTAGAGTCTGCAAATTATCATTTCAATAATTTATAGTAAGCCGGACCCTAAATCAATATTAGGAAGGCATAAAAAAATTAGTACCATTGGAGTATGAAGCATTCAAGCATACATCCCAATTACATGTCAGAAAAATTGCTACATTTGTAGAATAATGGGTTCAGTTTCAGCAATGATTGTGTGAAATTATGGGTTCAGTTTCAGCACACAATAATTCATAAGAAGAGAGGTGGAACAAAGACCATCCTTTGTTGCAAATTATAAGCGTTACTATTCATTTGCAAGATTGAAACACATGGTCAATTTTTACCTCTGATGCATTCTCTTTTTGCCCCCAGTAATATCGACTCAGAAAATCTTCAAAGACCCAACAATAGAATCAACATGAAAGAAAACAGAAACTTGAAACAAAAATGTGCAAAGAGCACAAAATGAAGATCAAACATCAATTTTGATGGATGCCTTAGATGCTGCAGGTGATAAAGTACAAAGGGAAAAAACCAATATGATAACTAAGCAGGCTCACCATTTCACTATGTTATTAGCTAATTGTGATGAGTGAGGACATCCTTGGCTAATCTTATGAGAAGGAATTTCCACATACTCATGAAGAAAATGCTACTTTAAATCATAGGAACAAACAAATGGTTCATAGGAGATTGTTCATCTTTCCACTTCTCATCACCCTTCAAGGTGCTTCAAGATCTGAGAACAGGAAAGAAATAGCTATGAAAGTAGAACCTCATCAATTAAGGTAATCTTCCTATTCAACCTGAAGTTAGTACACACTAGTTCTGACAACTTTGCAGTCAATTGCCATGCTACCTAGACAGGGTGATAAAATCAACCTAAACCTGTAATAGGCTCATAAGTCCTAATAATCCCTTTATACATGCTCTACGACTACTTAGACAACATAAGGAAAATTCACCACCATTGACACAAAACCTAATCAAAAGCTGCTATAGTTATCTCATTAGACCATAGCAAACTGGTAGAAGAGAATAACTTAGTAGATCTCTACGCCTAACAGGAATCACAAGCTGATAAATATAACAGGACAACTAAACATGTTTCGCTGAACATGCAGAAAAGCTTGAATTAGTCTCATCTCATTTCCTCTATGTGCAGACACGGAACATCCAAAATCAGACAAACAACATCGACTTAAAACCTTGAATCACCAAAATGCACATGCACCAATCCCACCAAGAATCAACCACTAACTAAACCGATCAATCAGCAACAAGAATGGATTAATGTTAAAAGGGGTCCAATCACCTGGACTCTAAAGATATGGCAGTTGGAAGCAATGAAGACCCAACTGAAGATCTTTCACCAGATTTCTCTTCTCCAACATTCTCTCTCTTCCATTTCAAGCGGGAGCACAAAGGGTCAAAGAAATCGGTGAGTGGGTGAGGTTAAAAGTCAAATTCCATTTCTCAGCTAGCAGAGCATGTGAGCATGAATCTCACTTTCGAATCAATCATCCCATCGTTGTCCACCGGAAGTAAGATAGAAATAGACCACCAAATGATGCTGGACCCCTCAATCTCTTCCCCTTCTCTTTGTGCTTGATTTCCACCCTCCTTCTCTTCTTACCCCAATGCCTAATTGCACCATGTCCTTAGCAACCTCATTGGCTTCCTCATGTGAGCACGGAATGGAATTGCTTGACCTCCCTAATATTGCGACAACCGATTACAAAGACAACTCGTACAAAGAGGTTTGACTAGTCGGGAGCCTCAACCACTCCCTTGAACAACAAACCTCTGAATCTAAGCACTGTTCCCAAAGTCTCAATAGCCAAACTAGATAGATAAAGAGAGAGTTCACATCTCGAGAGAAGAAAAGATGCAATAAAAGCTTTCAAGGGAGAAGAGGGTCGGCGGCTTAGCGATGGCCGCAAATGCCGACCCAGCGGCGGAAGCTCCTTCGAAGATCCTACGGCGAAGCGAAACCCTAGAATATGAGGAGCAAAGAAGAGGGCGGCAGTGGAGTTAACAAGAAGGCGCGATAGTGGACGGCCGTGGAATTGACGAGAAGGTGTGATCGTCGATGTCGGCGGAGTCAACGAGAAGGAGAAGGTACAATCGTTGCCTCGTCGGGAGGAGAAGTTGGAGTTGACGAGGGTTTGATGTGTTTGGCTTTGGATGAGAGAATGTATTTGTTTCATTGTTTGGGGCTTTCGGGGCCAAACAATGTTCCAACCCTGACCCGACTCAAAACATATTTATTTACTTGTTTTATAATCATTACCTGAATAATATTAAGAATCGAAACATGTACTTAATTTGTTTCATGTTTGATTCATGTTTGGGTGGTGTTCGGGTCGGGTCAGGTCAAGTTTTTGGACACCCCTAACTATAGGGCCTTTGCTTCTGTCAATGACGATTAATGGCCCTTGGCCAAGGCCCAACAACCCCTGCTAGCTCACCCCCACCCTCATCGGTCCTTCCCAGTGATGGTGGGGTGGTGGTGGTAGCAGCAAGGGCTTTTAGCCTTACTTGCCTGACTTCTTATTCTTTTTTAAATTTAGCTTATTTTTTAGACCAAAACAACGTTGTTTTAGTGTTATACTTCATGATTTAGCCACATCGTCACCACGTAAGAGAGAAAAAATATTTTAAAAAAATCACGTTAGTATTTTCCATTAGTCAAATTGAACAGAGTTAATGAAAAGGCTCAATTGAACCAATTTGACAAGTTTTATGATTTTATTACATTTTTTTTGCAAATTTTACGACTTAATTATATTGTTATGACAAGTTTTAGGATTTTCAATGAACATATAACTTGTTTTATTGCTAAAAACAAGGAAGTTATTCATTATATTATTTACTGAAACAACTATAGAAGAAATGCTAGCTTGGTGTTATCCGCTTACCAAGTGCCATATGAGCTATTCTGCAGCCAAGGAACTATCGACTTGTGACACATGACTCACTCTCTCCATCTTTTCAAAAATATGAACAAAATCCTAAACTTAGTCACTTTCTCATGGCTAAGAAATCATTTGTTGTTCCTAAAATGATAATGTTGTTTCGCTTGATGAACTAAATGCCCGAGCTAAACTAGGCGTGATATGATCTAATACGAGGAAGCTATTCACCATATTATTCTTTGCAACAACTATAGAAGGAAGGCTGGCCTAGTGTTATCCGCTTGTCAAGTGCCGCATGGGCTGTTTCGTAGTCAATGAACTATGGGCCCATGACACACGACTCACTCTCTCCATCTTTCAAAAATCTAAAGATAAACCCTAATCTTAGTCACTTTCCCGCTAATTCGCTCACCTCACTCTTGCCTCCTTCTTGTGGTCTTACTCTCTCTCTCAACTCTCGCCTAAGTCACTCACGTTGCTCCTACTTGACTCTTGTCTTTCTATCTTACTCTATTTTTGGCCGATCGCAATTGCATCTCATCAAGGTAAATATCCAATGTTATGTTTTTATGAGAACTTGTTAAAGCTAATGGGGCTCCCGATGGACTTGCCTATTCAAAGTCTCTTTGTGGTTTGAAATCGGTTTCTTATGTTGCTAAAATGTGAATAACCTTGGCGTCTCTTTGTGGTTTGAAATCGGTTTCTTATGTTGCTAAAATGTGAATAACCTTGGCTTCACCTAAGGTAAGAACTTGTATGGTGTTACTGTCATGCTCTTAACATTGTACATTACTTTTTGTATAAATCTTTCTAGCCAAATACTTCTTTGCCGTGCTTCAAACATTGCAAAGGACACTTGATCTAGCTTCGTTTATGAGCAAGAATGCTTGAAATATCTTAAGATATCAAATAATCAATGAAAGTTTGAAAAATGAATATGCAACGGTTTCATTAGCCCACACCGAATATTGGACCTAACCGATCGTCTAGTCAGGTCTAGTTCTAGGGGGCACTAGTCCAGTCTCAATTCTTGAGTGGGAACTAGACCATCAAGGAACTAATGACCCCTATCATCAAGTCAAGTTGAGGTGAGACTCCGCTAATTTCAAGCTCAACTTAGCTCACATATTTTGTGCTTGAAACTTAACTTAGTATTAACATCCCCGGTTGAGCTCAACTTGAATAAAAAAGACTCGGAATACTTGATCTCGACTAGGAGTGTGCAAAGGAACCAAGAACCATTGGGACTACCCAAAATTAGATTGGATTGGCCTAGAACAGGTGTTTCTTATGGGAACTAGTCTAGTTCTCAGTTTCAATAAATTAAAACCGATGAGTACCGGTCCAGTTCCCAGTTCTAGGCATTGACCCTGCGTTTTCCATTTACCTATAGTCCTACTCATGTCTCACAAAGAGAAAATAACGGGAAAAGTACAAAAAAAGTTCTAAACCTATTACATTGGTACCAATTAAGTCATAAACTTTTCAATTGGACCAATTTAGTCCTAAACCTTTTAATATTGATACCAATTCAGTTCATCTGGTCAATTTTGGCTAGCTAGTGCTGACGTGGACGTCGACGGGTGGCCAAACGCTAACATGGCAATTTTTATGTTTTTTTATTATTTTTTCGAATTTTTTTTTTTTTTTTTTTTTTCCTTCTCTTTTCCGGCGGTGGCCGCGAATCCCTCGCCTGCTGCCAACGAGGGTCGCAGCCCTCGCTCAGCCTCTCCTAAGCGAGGGGGAGAGAGGGCGTACAGATTCAAGGAAAGAGACGACGGCTCGATGAGCGTCGGGAGTGAAGCTCCAGTCCAAGGCGGTGGCGATGGCATGGGCCAGGTTGTCGGCCACGGCGTTCGTGTCCCCCATTGCTTCCCCCCATTAAGCAACCACCACCCGCTCTCCTCCAATCCGCGGCGAGAAGAAGGGGGAAGTTCTCTCGATTCGATCGGGGCTTTCCGTCGTTTCCCAAAGCTTCTGTGAGAGATGGTGGGTTCAGCAGAGGCGCTCAAGGGAGAGAGGAGGAATGGGTTTTGCAGGTTCGCTGTGCGGGATGGAAAAATCCAAGCTTTGCACTGCGCTTCCGGCTTCGCTGGTAGTGAAGGTGGCCATCGCCTAGGTGAAGGCAAGGGCCGAGGGCTGTGACCCTCATTGGTAGTTGGCGAGGGCTTCGCGACCCTCGCCTCCACCCTGGCGATGGCCGCCATGGCCTCGCCAGCTACAAGCGAGGCTGCCTTTGCTCACGATAAGGCCTGGGCGAGGCCGACCTTGCCCAAATCCAGGCGAAGCCTCCTCGCCGGTTGCCTGGGAGAGGCCGAGCGTGGGTCGTGACCCTCGCCGACGGCAGGCGAGGGCTTCGCGGCCCTCACCCAATGGTTGGCGAGCCTCACTGGCCACCATCGGAAAAGAAAAGGAAAAAGAAAAAAAATTAATAAAAAAAATTCGAAAAAATAATAAAAGAATCATAAAAATTATCACGTTAGCGTTCGGCCACTGGCCGACGTCCACGTCAGTGCCGGCCGGCCAAAATTGGTCGGATGGATTGAATTGATACAAATATTAAAAGGTTTAGGACTAAATTGGTCCAATTAAAAAGTTTAGGACTGAATTAGTACCAATACAATAGATTTAAAACTTTTTTGGTACTTTTCCCGAAAATAACAAAGATGGTGTGGGCGGTGATAGAGTTTCACTTCGATGGAGGCATTTTGGTGGTGATGAATGAGCTCTTCAGGAGATATGCAGAGATGGTGCCAAGAACGGGGCCAAGAACATTTTAATGGTCGTTTCTTTGACTAGGAGGGAGGCACCTTAGACACTTTAAGTTTAGTCCACTAAATTATGGAGGTGACACGATCAGTCCAATCCAACTTTGAATAAGAGAATATATCTCACTAGTGTAAACATGAAATTTTATACAAGTGATCTTACTACTTTTGATTTGAGGATTATAACTATTCATTATCTAAAAAGAATCCATGGTGTATAATGCCACTCATGTAAACTTTCTTTTGTATTAATGATGTGGAATGTAATTACTCATACTTTCTTCTGTTTTCCGAACCAAATTAGCTATAGATAATTTAGTTTTGCGTCAAATCGAACAATGCCATGCCGAACAGTGCACTTCCATGGGACCCGATTCAATGGACCCAACTGGGAATCGGACCAAATTGGCAGTCCGATTCTTGGGTGGATTTATAAAACTAACGAGCAATTCCCAATTCCAATTTTTCGGAACTCGTCATTAGTGGGCGGTTTCCAATTCTAGAATGTGAATTGCCCACCTAAACCATACTCGCCCTTAATCTCAGCTTCACTCGATAGCAATAATTTATTACGAAACCGAAGCTCAATAAGCTTGAATAATTTATTTCTTGAAATTGTACTTATGTGGTCGAACTATATATAATACGAAGAATTTATGCGTCTAGTTTTTTCTTTGTCAGATTACACTCGCCAGTCTCTCGAGTTGAGTATTGGCGAGCTCGAACTCAACAAAGACGCTTGAGTAGCTCCAACCGAGCTCGATCGAGAGACGGGGCGAGTCCGATCTCGAGTAATCATCGAGTCGACATCGAACTTGGAAAAGCTAGTAAGCCCAAAACCAGAACCCAAACGATGTTTTGGCCCAACACGACCAGGCCCATTAAAAAGCCCACAAAAAATTCTCGAACCCACCAATTGCAAAATAAAATAAAAATAAATAAATAATAATTTTAAAAATAAAAAATAAAAACCTCCTCCTTTGGCCAAGTCCAACAACAACAACAGCAATCCCATCAAGCGACGAAAACTAAAACGCGCAAGGCGAACGACACAGGCGCGATCGGGCCAAGCGAGCGTCCCCCCCCCCGGAATTCGGAACCCAACCGCCGCGCCCCGCCCCCGGCAGCCGCCGTCTCCGGCGCCCCTCTCCGGCACCTCCGACGCCGCCCGCGTACGGAGCATCCTCGACCCTTCGATTCGGAGGCTGGGTCGCTGAGGCTCGAGGCGACGCGAATCGTTATCGACAGGTAAGCCTGAGACGTTCGGCCTGATTCGTCGGTTGCAATTGTCGAACGCGAGTCGAAGGGTCTCTGGGTTATCGTTGGGAAATGGGGATTGTGTGGATTTTGAGAATTTTCGCTTGTGAAAGGATGATGGGTCGTTTGATTTTTGGATGGGTCGTTTCTGGAGAAGGCCGCCGGGGCTCCTCGGGCGCGAGCTTTCGGAAAATTCGGGTTCATATTCATGCTTCGAAGGCGTGGAGGGGATCGCGATGGCGGCTGCAGCGGCCTGCATCGGCCGCTGTGGGCGTGAGTTTGGATCTTGCCGCCATCACGGCCAATAGAGGTTGCGGAGGAAGGCGGCGGGCGATACGGCCTCTGTCGGCCTGCTGCTTGTGGTTCAATGATAAGGGGAGGGCCAAGTGGTTGTGGGTTTTGCTGGGGAAAGCCTGGCATAGTAGGAAACGTTAACAAAAATTGTCTTTTGAATTGGTCGAGTCTGATCTGATTCCTGGATGAACTAGCTCACGAAGATATGGGACCATGAGTATAGCCGAGCATAGGACATGAAAATCGCTGCATTGGGATTCACATTATACTTGTTTTTGCTGCCGGTTTTTAGCTGCCCGTTCCAAGAGTGTTTAATTTCTTCACCGCTTATTGAAACAAACCAAATGACTATTTTGTGAATTGCTCTGTTGATGCAAGATGACCATATTTCTATCTTTTTCTGGCCAAAATGCGTTTTTTACCCCATTATTGTCTGTACCTCAGGATCATCACCTTAGGACAGTGTCTGCTTTAGTCGGATGGTTGTAGTTGTTGATGTTAAGTGTGAAAGAAACTTGGCCTTTTGACTTAGGAAACCAATGTCACATGAGAAGGTTTTGCTTTTTTCCTCTGTGTCCTTATATATGTTTGTGCTTTTTCTTCTTCTTCATTTTTTTGTAGTTCTTCTCTTTACTAGGCCAAGTAGTATAAAACCACATACGAGTATGAATTATGTTGTTTTCATAAATGTGCGCATGAAGTTCATTTCTATTGTTATGCGTAAAGTGTAAAAGTTTGGGAAGTTGGGGGCCATTCCCATTCCATGTTGATATCCTGATCTAAAACGTTGGTGGCAATGCAGTTTTTGTCATAAAATCACATGGATGCATCTTGAAATCGTTTAGAAGCTTCTAATGTTTACTTATATGCAATCCTGGATCCTCAACTTTGCAGCTATGCAGAGTCAACTTGTCTGTAATGGCTGTCGAAGCATTCTTCTTTACCCAAGAGGGGCTACAAATGTTTGCTGTGCATTATGTAATACAATAACCTCTGTTCCTTCTCCTGGTAACTCTCGTGATCTATATCACCTCCAGCTTACTCCTTTGATGATTTAATTAGTATTGATTGCATCAGCACATACCTATGTTTTGTTTTTTTATAAGCATGACCTATCTCCTTGTCAGTGGTCTGCGACCTCCTTCTCCAATGTTATTCTATTTTACCTTTGTAATTTCTGCAACCTTTTTCAACCTCCCAATGTGTTTTTCCTTTTCAGTCTACTACACTTTCAAAGATTGTAGTAGTCCACCCTTGCCGTCTTTTTTACTTCATCACTTATGGTATCGAGTAAAAGCCAGAGCTCCTGGTGGTTTGACAGACATACTAGATATAATGGACCACGAGTTTGGATGGTAAGACTGATTATCTTAATTTTTATGGGACATCATTTGTGAGTTCTTGAATAACACTTTCTGCAACTGAAACTGAACTTTTTTTTTTGCTTGGTTGCATATAGAACCTAAATAATTGGTGTAATGATGCTCCCATTTGTCCCATGAATTGTGTTAATGTGCGTATGAAAATGCCTTTATAATGTTTAACTCTCTAGTCTCTATAGGATCTCATTAGATTTTGTATGTGGTTGTGTTTGGCCGATTCTATTTCCACACAGCATTTGCAGGTGCAGATATGGCCCAGCTTATATGTGGAGGTTGCAGGACACTGCTTATGTACACCCGTGGGGCAACCAGTGTGAGATGCTCCTGCTGTCACACTGTCAACCTTGCACCAGTTACACCTGGTAATTTTTCATTAAACAATAATTAACTACCTCTAGTGCTTTTGTTGAGAGTTTTCTTTATTCAAATCATTGTCTGTAATGCTGAAAAGTTCAATTTCCCTAAGTATCAACAATGAAGCTAATTTTGATGTTGGTTTGAAGTAGAAGCTAATATTAGCTCCTTAGCCACATTGTGTCAAATACCAATCTCATTCTGCATGATTAATTTTGAGATGATAAAATGTCGGCTGTCGAGTGGCCTTTTGTATGTCAGAGTTCACTTAGGATTATTGAGCATTGCGTTATGCATTACTTGGTCTTTTTCTAAGTATGTTGCTAGAAGAGGTTGAGGAACAATATCTAATTTTGGATCTGATAGCTGGATTATGATTGACTTTACTTCTTGAACCTTTTCTTGTTGGAGTGGATGACTTTTGTTTTATTTTGGTGGAAAGGAGCAGCTGTGAAAAATGTTTTCTTCTTCTTGTGGCACAAGATTTTGTAGTGGTTGAAGAAAGAGTAGGAAATATGAAGAAAGAATCTAGTAAACTGCTCGGGATTTTTGAGATCTCATGAAAGAGTCTAATGGTTGTCTGTTGTTGAAATATGCTCAAAATCATTTCAGTTTCTTTATGTGTGCTTTAAAATCTTCTTGGTATTGGAAGTAGTGCCTGCTTGTCACTTGTCACCTTTTTTTTTTTTTTTTTGGGGGGGGGGGGCGTTGTAGAGAGATATTTATTGGAGGTCGAAATGCCTTTGCAACATTTGGAATGTGGGCTTTGCTCATTGTGGAGCTCTTTACTCCCCATGCCTGTCACATGCGTAGGTGCTGAGCTAGCGTATTATCTTTGTGACTAGATAAACCATTTTTACATTCTATCAATGTTTTGCAAGATGATGAAAATGAGAGTGGTTTTAACATTTTTACAAGCTTAAAATTTGTAGGGTCCTTTATTCCCCATGTCTGCCACATGCTTACGTGCTGAGCTTGTCTATGCCACCCCCCCCCACCACACCCCCCGCGACAATCTATAAACCATTTTTATGTAGTATATACATTTAGCAAGATGATGAAAAACAAGCTTCATAGTACCGAAATTGGACTAGTAGCAGTAACATTTTAGGGTGACTCCATCTTTATATCTATATTTTAGAAATTCAGGGGATGCTATCTTTATTTTACTGTTGAGTTCTCATCGGTTCATTGTCCAAACCTGACATAGACAAGCAGAACCGACCAGAATTGTCTCTGTATAGTTGCTGATTTGGGTTTTTGAAATGGCATATTTCTGTGGATGAAAGAGGAATTTATTAAGATCTTGAGATTATAACTGAGGTATAAGGAGAAAAATACTTCGGCATCATACGTTGATCTATTAGAATTTAGAAGTAAGATCAGGGGTTTTTTCAGCCTCACACAATATTCTTTTTTCATTCATTTGATTGACACTATCAACTTCATTGTGGTGTCCATGGTATGGATTATTTGGGTAATCTAAGGCCATGGTTCCTGAAAAGAATCAGCCCTGGGAGGGAATTTTGATTCTGGTCCTATTTAATTTGGTAGGGGTGCTTTGAATCTTGAATCCCCATTCCGAAGGAACTGAGATTCCTGCTCTCTCCCAGTAAAACAATTCCTCCATTTAACCATTGATTGAACACTCCTTCCTGGGCTGATCCAGAAAATGTTGTGTAGAGCTAGATCAAAGTGTTGGCTAGGTAAGCATCCTATAGTAAGAGGAGTAGTTAGTTATGAACCCTGTAGATCTCTTCTGCCTCTAATTCCCTCACATTTTTAATGTTCTCCTCCCTCTCTTTTCTAGACCGTTGGCCATGTCCATCTGCATGACTCCATACATGTAGCTTTTAGCCTCAAACTGCTCCTGCTTCTATAAACTTTCTAGTGGATTTCAGTTGGGTTTTCTTTTTCCTATTGACATGGGCATGTCTTTAAAAAATTGATGGCTTTAACAGGTTGACCTTTACAGCTTGGGATCAGACCCTGTTCCATCCAGTTCACGTTAGACAGGCTACTTAGAAAAGCGGACTAGACTCTATCCCTGTTTTCAGTCTTGTTAAGACAGATGCTTGATATTCATTATGGGCTTGTTCCCTGACAACTTAGGCATGGTATCGGAGTTTTAGGTCAAGAATTCTAACTTTGCACTCCCTCTTGATGTCATTATATTTGTTGATCTTTTTTGTCCTTGTGCTGTTTGATATATTTATCTCTGCAACCTATGTTCCATGCGGAATGTCAGAGTTAAAGAAGGGAGAGTAGCAAGACCTGTTGTTATTGAATAAGTTTGTTCCCTGACAACTTAAGTATCGCTTAAGTCTCTCTGAGTTTGTCCAGATATTAGTTTGTTTCTGTATATCCATCTTGCTTCTCGAGATCTTTAGCACAGATATCATGGTAGTTGTGAAAGATCGAATTTGACATGTATGACACAGTTAAATGTCTTGGAATCTCCATGCTTATAGTTGGTCATTTTGGAGTACATTCTGGAAGTCCCCTGAAGCTATGATAGATATGCTAGAGCTTGGTGAACTTGTGGTTTACAGATGATTATACAATAATACATGGTTTTATGCACTTGGCTTCACCTGTGTCCAACCTTATTTCCCTTTATTGGTCTTTCGTTTTTCCTGGAGTCATCAATGGTATTTGCAGAGTTTTGCGAGGAATACTATAAAGGCTGCTGCTCAGAGTGGATCATCTTCTCCAGTCATATTTTATTATTAGGGTCTATCAAAGTAGTGGGGTTATTTTTATTATGAAGATATATGAGAAAGCTATCAAGGTAGGTGGACAAGGTTGAAATGGGCAATGGTTAGATGTTTGTACAACAAAAAAGAAAAGTTCCTGGGTGATGATACTTGGCTTTTATTTTCTATTGTCAGCAGTGTGCAAATATTTGTTTCCTGTAATAATAAAGTTTCTATTCAAAGACCCCATTGTTGTAATGTGCTGGTTTGTCCCCTAAAAAATACTTTTAAAGCTTTGGTTTCTATTGATCGTCTTGTTATCCTGGTTGTGTGACCTGATTGCAATTATTTCCTTTGATGCTGTTTCCTCAGTTTGTCTCTTGCTCAACAACTTACATTGTTTCTTGTCTTGGTGACTGTGAAAAAGCTTCAAATCAATTTGCTCATGTAAATTGTGGACACTGTCGGACAATGCTGATGTACCCATATGGAGCTCCATCTGTGAAGTGTGCAATCTGTCAATTTATTACTAATGTTGGTGTAAGTATCATCAGTTTTCCGGTAGTAGTTTATGGCCTCTATACTCATGTTAGTTTTCACTTTATACTGTGAATTCTGTTTTTTGGAGTTCTTGACTTCACTTTTTCGTGGAACCAATTGCATGGGGTTTTCCTTATTAATAATGGGAACCTAAATTTTGTTGTTTTGTTATTGATCAAACTATTTGCCCGTGGGCTACTATGGGGAAATAAGTCGTTTTGAGCATTTTGAGGGTTAAAACAATTGATTCTCCTAATACGCGCCCCCTGACACTTTTTATATTTTTGCAGGCGGGCAATCCAAGGGCTTCTGTTCCACCACAAAGAATCGATGGACCACAGTCGGGGACAACACCGTCTACTTCAACTGTATGGTTTTTCATCCATTTCCTTTCTGGTTAAATTATTGCATGATCTTGCAGTTGCAACGTATTGAGCTTCGATCTTTTGACGTGACTTTTTCCCATTTTCTTTGTGGTTCAACCAGTCAATGCCCCAATCTACTCAAACCGTAGTGGTTGAAAACCCCATGTCCGTTGACGAGAGTGGCAAACTGGTAATTCTGCAAATCTCCGCTTATTTCACAGACCTCATTTTGGTACTCTTGGTGCATGAATTCCTCTTTGTTTTGGATGAAACGAAATGAATGGCCAATCTGGATGTCTCAGGTGACTAATGTTGTCGTCGGCGTCACAACAGAGAAAAGGTGATCTATTGCCAACAGTTGAATATGGATATGGAGACTGGTTGTGCATACCTTGTCAGAAAGACATTGACATCAGTACTCCCCAGTCCCCAGTACATTCAGATTCCTGTCGCTGTGTTGAGGATCTTGTAAAACTTTGTCTTCATTTGTTTGGTCCTATAGTACTTGTAGAGTGAATAAAAGTCTTGATATTCCTACATGAGCTTGGATATAAAAGGTTATCTACTTTTATCAGTTGAATATGGAGATGGATATTGGTTTGTATATGATGTGGATAATAACATTTTATATTTGTACTAGAAGCACATTCATTAGTTCCATGGATATCTGTTGGGCAGCAATATACATTTGTAGAGTGAATGGAAGCACTAGCTCTCGAAGTCTTGGTTTTCGGAACACTGATTACGTGATTCGCTAGGGCTTAATGACTAGAAAATGGTGATTTCGCCTTAATTACCGAGTGCTTTGAAGGTGCTGGCTAATGAATTTGAAGTATTACGCTACAAGTTGATCCCGACCTGCGGTCTTGGCTCTCTTATCCTTACAAACGTGATTCTAATATAATACCGGCGGAGTCGAAACCTGTCAAAAGAGCTATCCTTTGCCAAGCACAGAATCTGGTGATCTTGTTGATGCGAATGCTAAATTACGCGGGCCTCGATGCATGAAATTCAAATCCAACGAGTTGACTAAACCCATCGATGTTGGTCCCGAGCGGTTGGACAGAACATGCACGAGATGGGTTTTCCTGTTCTTGGCTGCGTGTGTTCCTATGGACTACGACATATCCCGGATAATGGAAAACGTGATGGAGTTGCACAAAGATGTCTAGGGAATTTTAGCATGAGTTATTTCTCAACTGCCATCAACAATACACAGAAAGGAAAGTTGGAAATGGTTAGACTACCATTGAACGCAGACCGCTTTAGCCCTTTGCTCTAGCTTTATGGACACAAACACAAAAGAGCTTGAGTGATCTCCTATATAAACACTTCGCCATCTCTCCCATTTCAGGCATTGACACCTCTCTCTCTCTCTCTCTCTCTCTCTCTCTCTCTCTCTCTCTCTCTCTATCTAATCCTCTCTGTTGCATCCATGGCTCTCGACAATGGAGGGAAGCCCGAGGCTGTGCACAACTCCACGCCGGTATCCAAGGCGCCGAGCAACCAGGTCCTGCTGGTGCTGAGGCTGTTTGCCTTCTTTGCGACGGCGGCAGCGACGGTTGTGATGGCGCTCAACAAGGAGACCAAGACGATCGTCGTCGCGACCATCGGGAGCACGCCTATAAACGCCACCCTCACTGCCAAGTTCCAGCACACCCCTGCGTTTGTGTAAGTCATGTCGTTCGCATTGAAAACACTTTTTTTTGCGAAGAGGTAGAAGCCAACGAGACTGATTGTCAATATCGACGTAAGCAAGCACTAGAGTGATCTACAGATTCTGCAACAGACGAAACGTAGAACACTTCGTTTCTCTATGTGATCAGCTCAAGCTATTACACTAACTTCACGCGACAACTTTCTCACGACGGATTGAGATATGCGTTGCAGGTTCTTCGTGATTGCGAATGGAATGGCCAGCCTGCACAACTTGCTCATGGTAGTCGTCGAAATCTGGGGACACAAGTTCGACTACAAGGGACTGCGTCTCGCAATGATCGCCGTTCTCGACATGGTATGCATGCATGATCATGTCTGACCATTCTTATTATCGACACGTTCGCTTCATTTCACACCCACGTACAATTCATGTTCATCTGAGACGAGAGACTATACTATGAGAGCATATCGCGTCGTATAACCATTGCGTAACGAGGGAAAACCGTGGCTGTGGAGCAGATGACGGTGGCTCTAGCGTCCGGAGGGGACGGCGCGGCGACGTTCATGGCGGAGCTGGGGAAGAAGGGGAACTCCCACGCGAGGTGGAACAAGATCTGCGACAAGTTCGGGACCTTCTGCGACCACGGCGCCGGCGCCATAATCTCGTCCTTCGTCGGCCTGCTCCTCCTGGTGCTCATCACTGCGCTGTCCATCGGCAGGCTGGTGAAGCCAAGGCCTGCCACTCTCTCCCCCGTATAGAGAGAGCGAGAGAGATCCGGCAACCCGCGAGGCAAATCTTCCTCGGATCACTCGTCGCCCTTTCGGGCGTGGGATTGATGGCCTTTGTTTTGAGTGTCGTGTTTTTCCTTGGATCCTTTCCAATGTTTTCACCCTGTGTGTTCTAATAACAATGGTTTGGCGTTCAACGTGCTTCTCTTTTTCTTCAATAGTCTTTGTAAACGCAAGGTGCATTTCGTGCTAGGACTTGGCTGGACCGATTGACATGAGTTCTGTGCTTTTCGTAGAGTTGGTGAGAAGGTCGGGGCGCCTTGACGAGTGTGGTCTGAATTCGAAAGTAAAATATAGGGACAACCCAGAAAACACAAATCAAATCAAAATGGCGTAAATTTGGCTCGTCATCGTTGTATCTCGATGAACTTAACAATTAGGTAACCTAACTAGCATTTCAATCATTCTTCTTTGTAGTTGATGCACTTCGACTAGAATCCAACCATATTTGTGGCGAATTGCATATGCGACGCCGAGTGGTAGTGACGTGGCATCGAGACGGATTCCGCTCCAAATGCATCGTCCCAAAAAAGGGATGAAATTTGGTTCGTTGGGCGATTGAAATCAAAATTCAGTGACCCGAAAACGAAATCTACTTCTTAAGTCATTTTACCAAATTCACAGAGATATTCGATGAGCCTCGGAGGTGTGTTATTGATGTTGCAGTCAGATTTCGGGGATTGCATGATACTTGATCAACATCATAATTAGTTGGATCAAGCCCAGTGAATTTCAGGACTATCTTAAGTGCATTTAAGCCCACAATACACATGGACCTATATCACAAACAAACATATTTTTCAGCATCCATCCATGTATTCTATATAAAGCCCAGTTTTAAATTGATGTCCATTTCTCACATGACCAAAACGCACCCATATCATCTCATTCTCAATATATAGAATTAAGGATTAAATTTCTATATCTCAGGACGATTACCTAACAAAAATCTTCTAATTTTATGAAGAACATATCCTAGGCTTTGAAATTTATATCCATAATATTTTGCCAAATAGCATCCAAATTCATTTCAAGTGCATACAAAAAAACAATTTTTTTTTAAAATATATATTGGAACGATTCACCTGGCAATTCATGGGCATTAGAGTAAACAAGCAACCGAGTAAGATCATTCTGTCAATAAAAGAAAAATATGTGCTTTTCTATCTACGTAGGTGATTATAGAAAAACCAAAAGCTAATTGTTTCATTGGAATTTAATCGATGGCAAAATATTCTTCCCCAAAAGTCCTTCAGCTTTTGATGAGAGGAGATGGGTTTTGTGGCAATTCTATATAGTAAATATCCAGGCTGACAATAAATAATTGCAAATCTTTATTTTGAACTTTGGACCAAAATGTACATACAAAATGTGCCAAAATTCAATGAACGACAAAACTTGAAAATACAATCACTTCCATAGCAACACACGTACATGAACTGTGCCCGGAATTTAATCGACAACAAAGCTTGACAACATACAAAGATGTAATGCTGGAATTTCATCAATGACGCGATACCCATGATGGATATGCATGCTAGAATTTAATTGATAACGAAGCATCAGGATAGAGATAGAGATGGCAGTAAAGATAATTAAAAAATGAATATTTTGATTGACTTCTCGGGGGCCTCTCCAGTTGATGAGAATTTGGTATTTATAGACCTTCTATCATTGAAATTGAAAATTATGGTCCCATATTCCCAGTTGTCGATTCTTATCTTAAAAGTAGTTGTCCTTCAAAATAGCAAATCATGTTTGTTTCCCAAAGATTTGCCTAAGCCTCGGTACAGTCCTTATTTTGAATCGATCATCTAATTTCGACGAACAAAAACCATTCTGTCATCACTTGTCCACTAAAATAATGCCAAGAAAGACAATGGAGCTTTCTATACCCGTTAAACTGCCTTCCTCCTCGGAGGACCAAAAATACCCAGATAGCTTATTCTCTACCTTGTCTAATTCTTTTCATCGCTACGAATTATCGACCGTTATGTCGATGGTTTCTTCAACTCCATTATCTTATCGGTTGCAGTCGAGATTGTTGACTCTACTTTTGCCGATTCCTTCATGTTATCATACCTCGATAATAACTAAAAAAATGGACATTTTTGGTGCAAACACCGATATTCAATACCGAAAAGCAAACGAAAGGGATAGAAATTTATTTGATACTTTTCAGATTTCGTTCTTGACATGAGAGATTCGGATGTCCCACAGATATGTTTGCATTTATATAGATCTCTTAAAGTTGTGGGGCTTGGTCACCTGCTACGACTTTTCGGTACTCTAGCCCTTCGATTAATCCTATGATTCATCGATTATTCGATCTTCTAAGCGAATGTATGCTGCTTTTGTTTCTAATTATTCGTCTTAAATCCGTACTTCGATAGCCTTAGAAATTATAATACCATCATTCGCGCAATGGGGTGACTCTATCTATGGGTACATGAGCGCGCGCGCGAATTTTTTAACTATGAAATGAATGATAATGTGAAGTGTTTTTATCAGGACATAACCCTAATGCATGGCAGATTAAAGTAACGGTCATTGTCAATGATGTACTAACTAACCATAAGGACACACGGTAAATTATGTCGACCGCAACGACATGACAACAACTTAAAGTTACAATGACATGGCATACTGCGATGACATTGCATGAATGGTGTTACGACACTTATGATGATGTGGCAATCCTCGCAACTAGAGCTGTCAAACTTCTTAACCTATATGTAATGGGCTGAGTTATTAGATTTGTTAGTTATATTCAATAAATGAATTAAAGATGAGTTTTAAAATAATATAGGTGTTAAAGGGGTTTACAATTTATTGAAATCCAACTCATCTTCATAACTCTTTTTTCATTTTCTCTCGTTCACACTCAATCTCGCGCTCAATCACTCTCTACTCTTATCTCAGTTTGGGTATGAGTTTTCATAAATTAAGTTGAATATGGAAGTGTTTTGATAATATGAGTTAGGTCACATATGATTTAGATATGGATCGAGTTGGCTATATCATTATTTTTACATTGCCTATAAATGGATTTATTTGGGTCAAATCATATTTGATCTAATTTGAATCGCCGGTTTAATATGTCTATTGCAACGTCGGGACACTTGCTTTGACAAGTCATGTCCTCCTCTCGATAATCATCAAATCACATTGGTACGTACTTACTTCTGTTGACCACTAATATTTCATTTAAATTTTTTGACATTAGTCATGTGTGACTTCGATTTATTTATTTATATGTTTAATTTTTTTCAAAAGCTGGAAGTTACCGTTCCGATGAGAGAGACTAGAAAACGTTAACGACACCACCATCCTCGGACACCATTTCACATGGCAAATCAAAAGTCATCTTTGACTTGGGGATTATAATCTCTTCCCCACCCCCCAATGATTACGGGTAAAGGAACAACTTGAACATGATTAATGATTTGATCAGAGAATCAACGGCCCACATGTCACTTCCCAATTTTTTTTTATAAATTAGAAAAATAGAAATTTGAAGTTTCCACATGCATTTGCATGTTCTTTTGAGCCTATAGATCTAAGACTTTCCCCTTACAATGCAATTTAAATTTTTTTCCTAATATTTCCCACATTCTGGGGTCCCTTGATTCTTAGTATATTACATGGGAAAAAGTACCCCAGCCGTATGATCCCCTTGATTATTATAAATGGATTATTAGCTGTAAATATAATACAAATGAGAATAATTACTTTTATGGCCTAACTACATTGCTCCTGACGTGCTTTTGCACTTGACCAAGTCCCATGAATATAAATGAGAAGATTTTCCTCTCACGAGATCATAATTCTCCTACTTCTTTTCTTTTGGTCTCTAAGTTAATCTTGTTTATTCATTTGATTTGATTATCGGTTATAAATCCATTAAAAAAACCTAAAAGTATATGATAATCGAAACTACTTCCTCTTCTATCTGTTTGACTACTATATGGTCTAAAACATCTAAATGGGTCGGATATAATAATAATATATACAGTAGTGCAAGAGCGTGCATAATTAATAGTGCAATGGATGTTATCTTAGATTATATTTTCTCTAAACCTTCTCAACATGGCTAATGATAGATCGTTTATATGGGATAATGGAATCTGAATTCAACATTGTATATGTCGGTCAGAGAACATTAAAGCATTCATGAATGTGGAAATCGGGTCCAAACTTGCCCAGCCCCTTCTCATCTATAGACTACTAAGAGTGTGATTCTTTAGTGAGTGCTATGCATAAATTCTTTTATTTGATTCATCCATATTTATTTTCTCTTTTCTTGTAACCTTCTTTCAACTAAGCCTGATTTCGGTCTCTGGTCATGTGAGAAAGAAATCAAAGTTCACTGACCACCAACTTGGAGTAAAGCACTTGGTGTATCAACCAATATTTACTTCTCTGTTCTCTAGAAATTCTGATCAAAGTTGAAATCCAACCTGTCAGTAGGCACTCCAAATGAGGACATTCAACCCCTTTTCCCCCTCATTAAGCAACAGCAGACTGACATCTGCAAATTTGGGTTGCACTCAAGCATGAACTTTTTAGCCATTGGTCAGTGGAAAAAAAAAGCCTATTTTAATCCGGAGGTTAATTATTATTTAAGGATAAATCCCAAATCAAATCATGAAAATTAATGGCCCAATCAAAGTCAGAGATAGGTCAGTCGGTCCATGTAGGTTCACATGTGAATTTAAGGTGAGAGATAGACATAGAATATTGAGGAGCAAAGGGTGGCACGTGACAGGAGCTGACCCACGTGTGACCCATGTGATTGGATGCAGGTCAGAAAAGATAGAGAGAGAGAGAGAGAGAGAGGACCAAAGGAAACATGTCCACATACACCCTTTTAGCATCATTTTATCAAATAATAATTAAATAATTAGCAGACCCATACTCTAATTTTTTTTTAAAAAATTGGCAGAAATTGTGGGAACATGCTTGTAATAATGACATTGTGCCAACTACAACTAGAGGACGACCAAACGTATCTTTATGGTATCCTATCAAAAAGCAAGAAGGGGAATATTAAAAACTGAAATCGAAATCGAAATTGGAATTGGAATTGGAATTTTTAAAGAAAAAAGCTCAAGCTAGGCATTACATATATTGATTTTATAGCCTATGCTTTAATAGCAAGGGAATCTTCACACACTATATATTAGTATCACCAACTAAATTTTCTAACGAAAAGGGGGAAAATAAAAACTATAAAGCAAAAAAGAAAAATTGCAAGGGGGGCAAAAGAAGGAAATTCCAGCACACATCACATGGAGGGGAAGAGGAATCATTGCCCACTATCCCCATGTATATGTTACATGATCTACTTGGACAAAATAGGAAAGATTTGGTTGTCCCGAAAATGGCCGAAAATCGGGGAGGCGGGGGGGGCTTGATGTGGCGGCTCAATGGTGTGGCGCGGCGGCGGCAGGTGGTTGCGGCGGCTTGCATTGGTAGCACTTGGCGAAGAGACCGAACGTGTCGACTTGCCTGACGAAGTTGGTCATGCTGGCCCAGCCGCCGAACCCGAAGCCCACGACAAAGACCCATCCCACCACGAAGGCGTTGATCACGTACATGGCCGTCCAGCTCGGTAAGAACGATGGCGGCTTTTCCGCCGCATTCTGCAAGTCAATCGATCGAGAAGATGAATCAATATCAAAGATCTCAAAAATTTAGCCAAAGTTTGGTACCTTTTGCTTCACTTAGGATGCCACCAGCCGCTCTCGATGCTAATCATTGAAAGGGGGAATTTCTAAAGTTCAAAGTATGGTGAAAATTTATTTGACTATTTGACAAATATGGTTGATTTTGCTGGGGTTTTCTCACATGAGATGAGACATTGGGTCAACTCAGACAGCTCACACAAGGCATAGTACAACAGTCCAATTGCTCCATATAACTAATCGAAAGGGACATGCCCATCCATGTCTTCTCATCTGGCCAAGATCTTGCCAAATCCAATCTCTTAAATGCTCTCTCTCTCTCTCTCTCTCTGATGTAATTTCACTCCGACATTAACCCTCAAACACTAATTTTTAATAGTTTTTTTTTTTGTCGGTCCTACTCTATAATTTTTCAATAATTCACATGAAGATAACACATTATATGGAACATAAATTAATGACGAACACATCGAAATTCCACTTCCAACGGTATCGATCTGTTGATCAGGGTGATTTAGAATAGAGTTGTACCTGACGGGCGGAGGCCTTTCGGTAGGTCAGCATGTGGGCTAGGGCAGGGATGATGTAGACCGTGAAGCTGACGAGGAGGGCGCCGACGGCGGAGTTGATGGGGCCGAAGAAGGGGAAGATGATGGCCAAGAACCAGATGGGGATCACCACCGGCAGCCTCGCCAGCGCCCTCATGCACATGCTCTTCGTGTCGTGCATCCCGATCACCTTCTCCCACACGAAGTACAGCGGCGTGCACGCGAACCCGAACGTTATGAACTGCAAATTGTGTTTTTTTTTTGGTTTTTCACAAGACGTGAGATGACAAAAGACCGAGCAATCAATCACGAATCATGAGACTACGACGCACTTTCGGCGCTTAAAACTTTGATTACTAGTTCGCAATCACTCGAGCCTATGAAATGTACCTCCGATATCTATACATCTTAGGTGATATGTCATGATCTCAAACGGATGAATTCAATGAGAAATAGTAACCATTAAAATGACCCTTTTGGTGTGTACCTTGTAACGTATAGAGACAATAGCACATGATTGCCCTAACGACGGCCGGAAAAAAAAAGAGGAGGCGGTCGGCGACATACCTGATGAATGAGCATCAAGATGACGGCGGCGTCACGGAATCCGTTCTTGGGGAGGAGGGAGAAGGCGTTGGAGTGGTTGAGGAGCTCGTCGCCGAAGGCCCAGTACACGGCGGAGGCCGACGGGAGCGTCAGGGTGAAGACGTAGAGCGTGGCCATCAAGTAGATGTACTTAAACTTCTGGGGCTTCCACATTGCATGCATGATCTCCCTGATCAAAAGAAAGAAAGAAAAGACTTAAAAAAAAAAAAAAAAAAAAAAAAAAAAAAACACCGGAAGATTTCACCCAAAACTAAAAAGAAAAATGCTACCATTTTTTCTAGAAATGGAAAAACTGAATAAATTTGAAAATATATATAAAAAAGAATCAATACCCAGAAATTAAAATAACATATTTTCCTGTGTTTTTTCTTATATTCAATTGGACTAGTTGAAGCCTTGAAGCCTAAGGACACGAAGGAAGTACGAGAGGACTGAAGATGGAAAACGCTTTTTCGCTGTAGTCTTTTACAGACGAGAAAAAAAAAAGGATTTTTTATAAATTTCTTTGCTTTTTTCCAGCTTAGAAAAGGGTATGAAAAAGGCGCAGTTTTTTTGCATGATTTCGGCCAGTGTCTCGGACTCCGAGTTCGCCGGCAAAAGCAGCGAATGGAAGCTGGGGAGCTGCGCTTTTGTTGAAGTTCGAATCGGATCCGATCCGAGCGTTCGAGAAGACACACGGTCGAATTCCACTAATTTTCTTCGCAAGAAAACGTGAAAGAATAAAGGGTCGAGAACGGCGGAAAAATGCGAGCAATGAATGCGGGATGAGAGAGCGTACACCGTCACGGCGTGGCCGCCGAAGGTGTAGAGGATGTTGGTGGCTCCGGTGAAGTACAGCACCAGCTTGTGCGGCCCCGTGTGCGTCACCCCCTCCGCCTGCCATCGATTCAATCACCGCGGAATCTCTTTTAGCAACTCTCTTTTTTCGTTGCTGTGTTTGGTTCAATCTCATGAGCAAAAACGAGGAAGGAATCCGGGGGCGGGCGGGGTGTTACCTGGCCGTGGACGAGGGCGGCGATGGCCATGTACCAGGCGGTGTAGGTGGTCATGCCGAGGCCGAGGAAGGACCAAATCCGGTAGTTGTGGAAGGAGGGGATGAACACCGTCGTCGCGCAGCAGGCGCCGAAGATGTAGGTCCAGGTCCGCTTGTCCAGGTGGTCGTTGATGTAGTATATGTTGCTGCGGGCGAACACGAATGCATCATTGATCAGTACAGAATCTTCTCTCGTGCGCATTGATCTCGCGCGTTCGTAAAAAAATGGAGAGATGGGTGATTTTCTGTCTACTGAATTGATGCATACCTTGCGCAAGCGATGAGCTGAATGACGGAACCGAAGAGGAGGAAAGTGCAGTTGAAGGCGAGCCCCACGGCTTTCCAGTACGGCCCGAGCAACCCGTCCAGCACTTCGAACCACTGCAATCGATCGATCGATTCGCTTTATTATTATCTCGTCTCTTTTTGTCTATGGAGGGGAAGTCGAAGAGGAGGAGAAGAAGGAAGAAGAAGAGGGGACCTGAATGACGTGGTTCTTGAAGCTGACGTTCTCTTTCTCCTTCCTGGTTCGGTACTCAATGTAGAGGACACTGATGAGGTACGCGGTCCAGCTCCCCAGGAGGCCGTAGAAGATCTGCAAGATGATCCCCGACACCATCCCCAGCTGCGAGAACGAGTACGGCAGCGTCAACAGCACTTGCGCCACCTGAAACGAAACCAATCGAGAATAGGGGGAAAGCCTATGAGATTCTGGGTCAGATCGAGTCGAGCGAAAGACGGGGGGTGCGTTCTCGATTTTCGATGCTTACTTGATTGGAGGCGCAGCTGAACCAGGCGTCCCAGGCGGAGCCGCCGTGCCAGAGGAAGCTCTTGACGCTGAACGCGGAGGAGCTCTCGTCTGCCCCGCCATCCTCCAGCCCCCTGTCGTGGCCGTCCTTGGCGAGGTTGAGCTCTGCCTCGGTCGCGTTGGCGACGATGGCTTCCGATTCTGCTTGCTTCTGACCCAACATTTCCTTCGTTTCGCACGCTCCCACGTCTCTGTCCGTCCTGCGCGAGCACGAGCATGAGCATGAGATCTCCAACACAAATGATTACACACACATATATAAAAAGAAAAAAAAAAAGAACGCTCGTCCAGACAAGTGACCAAAAAACAAAAGAGAAAAGCAGCGAAACCCAAGAAAAATGCTACTGAAAGAACCCAGCTTTCCCAAGACCCCAACTCCCCCTCCAGATCCGAAACCCAAGCCCCCGTCGCAATCTCCTCGAACCAGAAACATCCAAAAATCCTCACCTCGTCTCCGAAACGTCACCTTCTCGACCTGCGGGGCAAAAGGGTCGGCCGCGTTTCCCAAGGGGGCCACTCGCTCGACTCACTCACTGACTCCGTTTCCCGTCTCTCCCCTCTTCCCCTCGACCTGCGCCGGGGCTTTAAGAAGGAAAGAAAGCGAAGGGCAGACAGACGGAGGGGCAGTGCTGCTGCTGCAGAGCAGAGGCGGGAGGGGGGGGGGGCTTAAATGGTCGAAATAATTGAAGACAGAGAGAGGGAAAAGGACGCAAAGAACTCTGCCGCCCTCGGTGGCGCTGGTGGGAAGGGAGGGAAAGGAAGAAAGCTCCCGACTTTCGTATTAATGCGCCACCCAAATTCGCCTCCGCCAAAAGCAGCCCCCCGAAAGACGGCGGGCTCTGAGAAGTACTCGCCTCAAAAGCAGCGAAAAATCTGGAGCGTTTCAGGTCGGAATTCAATGGTCGTCGCAGCAGTTCAGGGGGATGGAAAAGCACGCACAGACCCTCCCACTCAAACCCTTTTTTATACACTCGGCTCGGCACAGCAACAACGTGAAAATGCAGAGAGAGAAACAGAGAGAGGGAGTGGGGAGCCTTTAAGGAGGACTGGAGCTAAAGAAGGGTGCCACCGATTCCCCCATTTTTATAGCGTTTTAAAAACTGCTTTCAACGGTTCAAGACCAGATCTTTAATCCCGGGTTTTTCTTTTTCTTTTTTAATTATGATTATGATTAATTAAAAATAATCACTTCGACTGAACTGGATATTTCTGGTTCCTGTCATCGCCACATGATCAATCATGCTGCAGTTTTCGCAATAATCCGAAGTGGGCCCCCCCTCTTTTTTTCCTCCGCCGTCGGATCGCGGCGAAGGGGAGAAAAAATCCCCACCGTTCGATCGATCCCGGGAAAAAAAACGTTCCCATCTTGTATTTTATTATTCGAGTAATCTGTATGTGTTGATGGCTGAAAGAGGGGTGTGATTTGAGCAGCGGTGGAAACGCAGCTCAGATCCAAATCTCAGTCAATTATTCCAGGAATTGGCATTTTTCCAATTAAGTCCTAAATATTTTTTTTTATTTTCTTCTAATTGCCACTTTTTTTTTATTATTTAATATTAAGGTTTTGAGTTCACCGAGGATCCATCAACTTCCTCCCCGGTCTCCCCCACCACTAACGGAGAATCGCCACCATTAACTTACCTCGACTGCGTAAAATTATAATGCCGAGAGGTTTGTTCCAAGAACATTTATTGAGAGGTCCCATAAATTATATTTTGGAATAAAATTTATAAAAAATGTCTTGTGGGTATTTGTAAAGATAAGTCATTTCAAGTGAATTTGCACTTTTTCGTACATTTTTTTTTCTCGCGTTATGTGTGATACACTCTTTAGAAATCGAATCATCTTCTTGTTAAGTATACTTAGCAAGTGTTTCGGGCTCTCGTTTCAGGCTCTCGTTAATAAGACCGGCAGAGAAAACGAGATTTAATAGTGAGTGCTTGGAGACAATTGTTGAATTTGTCATTTCAAAGCATTGCTTTTTCTTGGGTTATATAAAATCAACATGTTGGAAATTAAAATATTTTTTCATTAGATGCGGATAACTAGTGTCCTGATGGCACTCATTAGAAAAACCCTTTTTATAAAATGTATTATCAACATCTTAAAAAAAGAAACTCTCATTATAAATTACACTTTCTATGTGATATGGGTAACTTTTAAATGTTTTTTCTTTTTGGATATTCTTGATGTCTCAACTCATGCTATTACTATTTTTAGTTGCCTTGATTAGTACTCTAAGGAAACTAGGTAACGAATCTCATACATAAATATGCAAATTCTTGAGCTAAATCGTGCAAAATTTATATATTCTTAGAGTACGAATATATAAAATCCTCTACGTTATAAAATATGATACATGATCGACATTGGATGGATAATAAACGTTTGCTCGAGTGAATTCTCTCCAATACACATGTTCACCATCAATCGATGAGTGTGTAAATTAACTTTCACGTCAAGGGATCTAGTAACAACATGTGATTATGCATTTTGTTTATGAAATGGAGAAATGATAAATTATAAGTTTATGGTTGGCTTCTCGTCATTCACCTCTTTTAAGCAATGTATGAAACCACATACTTCGATTATCGGGAGCAGGGAAATTGTGACATTAAAGGTTGGTAAGCTCCAATTTTTTTATCGATAAAGGATTTTGTTTACAATTTTTCTTGTGTTATACCGAATCAAATGCTCTAAAAATTGAAATTGCTCCAAATCAAATAAATTTTTAATAAGCATCCCGAGGGCACTCTAAATTAGACACTTTTATGAAAAATACTTTCTTAAAATCGCCCGAAAAAAAAAAAACCGAAGAATAGAAAAACGGAAGGGAGCGTGAGTTGCACGCGCCTCAGAAGCGCGTCGCCATGGTGAAATCTAAATAGCGGGCCGCCCTATTGACCAATCGCAGGAGGCCCAATTAAGAAACGGTCGATTCTCTCTCCCTCCCCTCTCTCTCTCTCTCTCTCACCTTTTTTTCCCACTCCTATCGCCGGAAAGGAAAAGGGAGTGGAAACAAATAATGGGGAAAAAAAATAAAGTGGAAAAGAGGGATAGCGATAGAAAACACTTCGCTTAAAAAAAGAAGAGGATAAAAAAGTTATAAAATAATAATGATTAATGGGTTTATTTCATGGAAAACAAATTATTTGAAGAATTATTTTTTAAAATTGACCGCTCATATTTCTTGGAATAATCAGTTAATGGAACTGTTTTCATTATATTTAAATATTTTTATAAATTAAGAAAATACTTATGATCGTTCATTTTTGTAAGCGATATGAGCAATCCATTTTAGAAAAAAATATATTTAGGTCATTCATTTTTCGTGAAACAAATTGAGTCTAAGTTCATTGCCCATATAGAAGCATTCTTATCCATTTGTTGTCGGATGAGTGACATGTGTTTTGAGCTAGTTTTGCGACCACAATTTTTCGTTCGTCGATCGTTCAACATTGAATGTATATTTTATTCTGCAGACTTGACTGTGAATTTAATAAAAAGAAATTCCGAAAATAAAAGAAGATGGGGCCAACATTTGGGCGTTCCAATTTTGATTAATCCTAGTTGGCCAAAGGAAAGAGCTCATCAATTCTTTATGTCTGTTCACCATTAAGAACTTGCACGCCATCATTATTGACTAGAAGTAGAATCCTTCCTTTTTCCAGAAGTATGGTAAAACAGGACATTAGTATAGGGAAGCCCTGATTGCTTGTTGGGTCATGTTAATAATTATAACTACAAGAGCATTATTAAAAACGTAACAAGCAGGGAATAATTTGGTTTATAGCATATTCATTACGTATCATGAGAGGTATCAATGCTTTTTTTTTTTTTTTTTTTTTGTGTGTGTGGGTATCAATGCTTTGAGATTAATCACTCAAACAAACATTATTGAGAATCATTCTCTTGGTAAACTCCTCCTTTATTAGGTGAAGCAAAAGGGATATACTCAACCTAATGTCGACTATTTTTGACCTGCTGGCTCCCGGCTGAACAAAATTTGAAATTAATTAAGGAAAAAAAAAGGACTGAAACTTACCAAAGATTTGAAGCACCGGCTTCACGGTCCACAAACACCAACATAATCACTTGACTAAGGCCCTGTTTGTTTATGTTTGTGTTTCTTGTTTATGAACACAATTCCTGTTATTTTGTTTCCGGGAACAAAAGAATAACAGAAACGCGTTTGTTTGGGTTTTTGTTCAAAATCTATTTTTTGTTCCTAGGAATAAATTTGGAACAGAAACAAGAAACAAAAAAAACTTGTTTATGGTTTCTGGAACACTTCTAAGAAACAATTTTTCTCTCTCCTCGTTTTTTTCTTCTCTTTCTTTTCTTATTTTTTCTTTGGCCGGTGGCCAGCGACAAGCCGTCAAGGGCCGGCAACCTCGTTGGAGCGTCATCGGCCCCTAGCGAGGCTTGGCCTCACCTTGGCTGGGCGAGCTCGGCCTCGCTAGGCCACCACCAGGTCGCCGGATCTGGGCGAGCCCGAGCTCGCCTAGCCACCGGCGAGGCCACCGGCCCTCATCGGCTCGTTGCTGGCCATGGCCGAGGCCGACGACCGGCCAAAAGGAAGAAAAAAAAAAAAAAAAAATATTAAATAAAAATATTAAAAAATTAAAAGAAATAAAAAAAAAAAGAATACAAATTTATCAAACGTGTTTTTGTTTTTTTTTTTATTCCAGAACAAGTTTACCAAACGCGTTCTTTTATTCAAAAATTGTTCCCCTGGAACAGAAATAGTTTTTTCTATTTCTATTCCCGAAACAATTTTTAAACAGAAATCGTTATCAAACGCACCATAAATTTCGTATTTAAAAGAATGAAAATTTCCATATGGTTTTAATCTTTCCCATAGAGAGAAAAAAAAATGGGGCCTGTTTTGGAACCTGACTTGTCGGAAAGTGATCAACGTTTTATGTATAATTGATGCTTTGAAAAATAAATAAATAAAAATCCCTCCGTATGTGTGCTTTGCAAGATTTATGGTTCATGAAAAGCCGAGTTTTACCACATATGGTCCTTCGGTAAAAATATTAAGGGCCTCTTGAATGAGTGCCCTAAGGTAATTATGCAGTTCAGGAGGGACAAATGGATAGATATCGTCGTTTTCCTTAAAAGCACGTAAAAAAAGTCAGTGTTACTATAGTGGAATCATAAAATGATGTTACTATGATTTTACATTAATTGTGTTACAAAATAAGAAAATCTTATGTGATATAATAGGACTATTTGAATTAAAATATTTTTAAAGGGAATTTAAATCAAATAACATTATTTGTTCTTAAGCCGTGCCATCTGATGAGAAATCACGAGGATATTAGATTTATTTATGTAAATATGAAATAGAATAATTATTTTTTTAGGCACGTATAGGATTCTTGACATGTTAAATCATTAATTGGATAGAGAAAGGACATGAAATAAGTTCATAGTTGATGTATCCTTATCAAAGTAAAATACATCATATGTTAAGTAAGTTTATAATTATTTTCACCGCAAAAGAATGAGTATTTTTTTTGTAAGTTCAACTAACCTTAGCGTAGGATTAGCGTAGGACTGACCAAAAAAAAAAAAAACCAACCTTTCTAGCAACGGTTTTTACACAAGGTACGTTCAATCTATCTTTAAAACCTGTAAGATCATCTCAATTTTCTGCCAAAAGAATGGTCACCTAAATACATTTTTTTTTATTTTTTATAAATTAAAATATCATATTTAGGTTCAACAAAATTACTTTTTTTTTTTCATAATTCGGTGGCGTGAATGCATATTCCAGCTACTTGGAATATGCTAACCCCATTAACCCGTTAAGCCCGTATGCCTTTGGTTCTTTGACCAAGAGCAATTTGCACAAATTTAATAAGATTTGAGTAGGTGACCTGGTTCTTGAATGGGAAATTCTCCAACGTCCCGATTAATGATAGTGACCTAAAGGAGTTAAAATATAGATATTTTAGTTTGTTAGAAAATTTAATTAAGTGGCTTTTGTCCCAACACTATACAAATTGAGCACTTGACTTCTACCATTGAGAGAGACTAAGGAAACGAGCTCACCGATTCAAAGCTTCAGGTCACAGGTGGTGTGAAGTAATTTGACTCAAATTGAACATTTGTTAATATATATAATATATGTATGACAACACTCAAAATGGATTGTTACCGTTGGTCATCCCTTCCTAGTCTTTTTATATATGTAGAAAACTTATAGTTAAATTTTGGAAAACGATTTCTTTTAAAAAATCATAAATTTGTACAATTGACCTCATGTGCTTTGACCCGGTGCTTAGGCTAGGGACTGGTGAGTTTAGCCTCAAATCTCCAGTGCCTATGTCCTGGACCTCAATGGCCAAGGCTAGGAACCCGGTGCCTGGCCTTGGGACCCCCTTGCTTGAACAAGATCGAGAGTTTATATTCGAGGCTTTTTATTCAATGTGCGCTTCATAATTTTTCGAAACAAGTATCGAAAAGCGACTTCCATACTATTTGCAAAATAAAGACAAACATAAAAAAGCGAAATTATTTTTCTTAAAAGTAAGTTCTTCGAAAAAAAAACAAGGGTTAATACCCTGAAAGACCCCAAATTGGTACATCAGTGACAAATTTACCCAAAAACTATTTTTTTTATCATGAAAAACCCCAAACCGGTACACCTGTGACAAATTTACCCCGACTGACCATAAAAAACCATAAACTGGTACATTTATGACAAACTTACCATAAACTAATTTCGATCGCAAAAAACTCAAAACTGGTAAATTTGTGACAAATACACCATTTGCTAAATTGGATTAATACCACAAAAAAATCACAAAAAATTGTGAACTATGACAAACGACGCATAAAATCCCAAATCAATATACCAATCAACTGTCACGTGTTATTTAACTTAATAATTTGACAATAAAATTTAACGAAAACTAATGAGGGGTAAATTTGTCACAAATGTACCAGTTTGAGGTAAATTTGTCAAATGTATATCAGTTTGGGGTTTTTCGTGGTTAAAAAAATAATTTGGGATAAATTTGTCACAAATGTACTAATTTTGGGTTTTTTAAGTATTAACCCAAAAAACAAAGCGTAGACTTCCTTCTTTTTTTTTTTTTGTCCTTTTGTCATTTCACTCCAAACTCCAAAGAGAGAAAACAAGGGGCCGTGGCGCCGATGGTCAAAATTTGGCACGGCGCTCACCTAACAAGCAAGCGCCTTTTTGACTTACCGCGACGGCTCGAGCCAAGCCGAAAGAGACTCGGGGGCCGTCCACCGCCGAGCCGAGCCGAGCCGAGCCCCAGCGCGAGCGGCTCCCCTAGCCCCGCACGCTCGAAAAGCGCCGAAAGAAAGAGAAAAGAAAAACACGCGCGCACGATAGGAGAAAAGCTCATCATCTTCTTCTTCCCCCCAAGCGAGCATCCCACGCCGTTGATGCCTCGTGACCCGATGATCGCCCTCCAGATCCGACGTCTTTGATTAGGTCCGCCACCAAGCGTCGCCCGGTGGGGCCCCACCTCGCCTCCACTCCCCAATTATAATAAAAACGATTTATCTCTTTTTCCCTTTCTTTTCCTTTTTTTGGCCTTGTTTTTCCCTTCCTTTATCTCCTTTTTCCACTCCTTTCCCTTTCAAATCCATCACCCCCCGTGCGTCATACAATAGCCCAAAAAAAAAAAAAAAAGTTGAGAGAAATTAAAACTGGGATTTCATTCTCTAGCCATCTTCTAGTATTATCATATTTAATGCAATCCAATGAAAAAATATTTTATTTAAGTCCTAATTTTTATATTCAAGACTTAGACGGTTGATTTCTAGTCTTATGTATAAAGTGGCTTGCATAAACCGTGCAGCATACGATAGCCAAAAAAAAATTGAGGGAAATTAAAACATGGATTTCATTTTCCAGCCATCTTCTAGTATCATATACAATGCAATCCAATGATAATTTTTGTTTTTATTAAAGTCCTAACTATTATATTCGGGAATTAGACAATTGATTTCTAGTCTTCGGTGTAAGGTAGCTTGTACAGATACACTATAGAAAGAGCGAGCGTAATTTGGTCAAATTTTAGGCATCTAATCTGATTATACAACTTAAAAAAAAGCTCGATTGAATCTACTTGCTCGGACCACAAAATTTCACGGAACACTTTCTATTTAGTGACTGCAATTTTGTGATCTGCGGGGAAAGAAATAAGGAGAGGGAGAGCGTGGTCTTGAATTATAATTCCATGGAATTGTGATAAAAATTCTTTTGCATTGGCAAAAAAAAAATACAAAAAACAAATGAATTAAAGTAATGTGGCATTATCCCATTGAATTCTCCCTCAGAAATAGTATGATTGAAAAAGTTAAAGTTAGGGCCACGCAAGAAGAAAAAAAGGCCAGAAATCCGCCGCCGACATCCATTGCACTTCAAATTAAAGCCAAAGTTTGAAAGAAAAATTAAAGACAAGTGAAAGTTCCCACCTCATGACATGCATGGAATATAATGTACGTCCGATGAGACCTCGGTGGACTTCATTTTCACATTACAGTCAAAAAACAACGAACCGATTGCTCCCACTAAAATCTAGTGGTGGTGGCGGTGGCGGTGGCGGTAGCCACCGTGATGGGGTGGCGAAGGTGGTGGAGCCACCGTGGTCGGAGGCCAAAATTATTAAAAAAAAAGAAGAAAAAGCAAGGAAGGAGGAAAAAGCATCTAGAAAAGGAAAGACATGTTACTCGTGCACCTCGCAAAACCCTCGCCTTGGCCCCGTGCAAACGGGATTTGTCGGCTCCACACGCTCGCACAAACTTTCCCTTCCCACTTCTATTTCTTCTTCACTTTAGAATTCGTCAAAATAAAACGAAAAAGTAGAGGAAGAAAAGAATAAAACTTATTGAAATTGCCTTGAGGATAATTATCATCATAGCCTTATGTCGGAAATCACCATATTGAAGGCCAGCACTACCCACTTTCTTGTCTCCATGAAAGCCAATCGGCTCGACAAAAGGGTTTTTACTAAAAGGAGTGTCAGCATAAATTACGAGAAAAATTACCAATTCAAACCGAAATCTAATCACGTTTTCAACGTAACATTAACTTTTTTAGTTTTGTTGTGAAAATCTAAATAAAACTCTTTTGGATAGTTTTCATTTGAAAATGTCTAGTCATTGTCGGCAATCCTATTTGACAAACTGTAAGGAATTTTCAAGTTATCTATTCGTGTATGCCTTCTCAGAGTTTTCAGATTCCATAATTTTGGATGGAACAGATCCGTGATATATGCGTGACTATCGCCGGGAGTCCTACTCAACAAATTTTGAGGATTTTTTTAAGTTATCTATTTGTGTAAGGCTTCTCATAGTTTTCAGATTCCATAATTTTGGACGGAACGAACACGCGATATCTTTCTTAACTTTGTTTCGAGATAAATCCCCCAAAATAAAAATCTTTCGAGAGAAGAAAAAGGGGCGAAAAGAAGATATCTCTTTTTACCAACCTTAGACGATCCTTTTGTTGGGGGGAGTGACTAGACACTTTGACTATCAATAGAGGGGGGGAAGAGAGCCGTTCGGATTTTGTCAAACCACATGAAGAATAAAGAAAAGAGAGAAAAGATGATGTTTTGCCATGCTCTCTCTTTTCTTTCTAGGGTAAAGTTAGTGGGAGAAGTAATGATTAGTGAATGGATTTCGACGCCACTTAGCTCCATTTCACACCTCGTCGCGAGGACCAAACTTTGGGAATATGTTCCCATTACGTGCTTCCCCTCACGTGGATCTCGACCCCCTACCTGTTTGCCGATTCCATGCATGTGAAATTGGGAAAAAAAAAACGGAATTTTTTAAGGAAGATGACCTAGTTTTCAAGACCCCTTTGGATTTCCAATTTGAGGACCATCGATTGGGAAAATAAATACAAATTTTCGTGCCTTGCCCTCTTTCGAGCACGAGCTTCACTTGCACACATAGATAATCGAGTAAGAAAAAAAATTACATTTTCACAGGATGGGTTTTCTCGTGAAGCATGTTCAGTAACTTCTCTCCACATATATAGAGAGGTGCCAAGATTGAATCGGGTAGAAAGGTCGGAGAGTCTAAGGAATGTTAAGGGAATAATGCTTCTTTAGTTATGTACTGGCCAGTACAAAGGCGACGAAATCTTTCTTGCCAAATTCCTCTTTTTCCACGAAGAAAAAGAAATAAAATTCATCTTGGCGTCGTCCCTTCTTTTGGACTTTGCCTAGAGTAGGAGGTCAAAAGTCTACGCGAGGTCATTATATTGTATGCATTATCATTCTTTAGTCGCTAATCAATGAGCTTATAACGAGCAAAGAAGCAAAGCAAAGTGTTGCTGAACTCTCAAGCAAGCCTTTTTGTATCTCTCAGAGGTTGACCCGAGGCAGAGCCATGTAGCCTCTAATTTAGATGCGGTTCCACGTAAAGAAGACCAAATAATGATGTAGTGAGTAACAAGTATTATTCAATGTCCAGATGCGTGCTGCAAGTCCTAATTATGGGTAACGGTAAAATTGGATCTAATCATTTTTCTTTAGGAAAAGGCCACCAAAAACCCCGAACTATGTTCAATGTGATACATTTATGTCAAACTTTTTCTTGTGATATCCAAAACCCCTAACTTATATTTGTATGACACATTTATTCTACGATAGAACTTCATTGTATGATATTCCATAAAAAAAGATGTCATTTTTATTTCATTTAAGTCAACTAGGTGCCATGTCGACACCGCTTGCCTTCCATTGTCCATATAGATAGTTTTTTAATAGTGCTTATTGACGGAATTTTGATAAAGAGTAAATATATCACACAAGTATAAATTTGGAAGTTGTGGTGTTACAAAAAAACAGTTTAAAATAAATGTGTCAAATGAGTACAATTTTGGAGTTTTTTCCCCTCTTTTTCCTTTTGTTTTGGACGCAAGAAAAAAACACACACACACAATCCAATGCTACAAGTCCTAACAATTGTATATAATACTAATCATGGGTAACCCTAAGAGGAGATTTTATATTGTAAATATGGAAAATGACGGGCAATTTATTTGCTTTAAGGGAACCTACTCAGTGATAATTAAGTACGGCAGGAGGGGGGCAAGAAACGTGACGCAAGAGGATTGCTTTAAGGAAAGAAAGAGTTGGATTCCTTCCTATCGATACTTGGTCAAACGGGAGATTTCATGGGTCAAATCCAATTGAATCAATTTATTTTTAGATGACGACCTTTGGATGCTGATCAGCTCGAATATATATTAGATCATTACTAAAATAACATGGCCACATCTTGTGGTCGAATCCCTTATATATATCTACATCGAGATTGATGTCTTACATATATATATCAAAGCGGCATCTGATCGAATACAATTATAACCAAAGCAGACCTGGAGTCATTTTTTTAATTAGATGAAATCTCCGGCATTAATAGGTGACAACAAGCCATTAAATGCTCATGATTGCATCGGCGATTCAGTTAAAGGTCAATCTTAGAGATTAGATAGCTACGACTCAATAGGCTTAGGGGTGGCGAGGGGAGGGTACTGCTCGAAGTGCGTCGATGATTCGATTTGGACAATCAATTAGTTGACATCACGGTCAATCTTGGAGTGCGGTTTTTTCCGAATTGATAAGTTACCATGATCCAATTGTCTCATCTAACATAACATGACACATTGTCGTTACCTCTCGCTCATTGATTTCATGCTTTTGCAACTAGCCATGGGCACGCAATTGGATAGCTGCCCATTTAAACATCACACCCCTTAACATCCCTTATTCTTTTAGGGAGATTTGAGTTTCTAATTGATGAAAAATTTGGTGGTGATCCTAATATAAATAGGTTCAAGGGAGTTACTGGATAGTGAATATTCTAACTTTAGAGATTTATTCATTATGCGTCACGAGCTTCAACAAGTGTTTTACTCGTACATATCGACCTTGCACCCGAGAGTAATTTGTGTTGGAGTTGGCTTTCGTGTGAGGAGGTAGAGAGTTAGACATATACACTGTATTTCGCATTTTATTGTAATAACTTAAATGGTTACAGAGTCAATTTCAAGTCATTAAACCTGACGTAGTTCCATATTTCTCTATGAAGCATGGAGGATTAGTAGCTTCAGAGTCGGGGAAGTCTTGTAGTCCTTTAGAGCTCAATTGGACTCCAAGAGATTAAGATGCAATAATTGGAGATGGCCGGCGATAAATGATTTTATTTTACCTAGATAAAGCTAATTTCGATAAGCTGGATGTTTAGTGGCATGGACCCTAGAGAAATTGATGTCTCTAGAGGCCCAGCATATATTATACGCAGCAAATTATCATGTTTGGGACCTCCTATTGCCCCACAATTCGACATCATGTTAAATTGCATGACAATGGCTTATGACCGTATTATATTTATTGTTCTCGTAAATATAGCGCCTAATAATGACTTTCATGTGGCGCTCACATGATCTTTCGATTTATATGAAGTGGCGTAATGTAGACTGGGAGCACTAGATAAAAGCCTTGCTCCACTAATCAAACTCGAACTCTTGACTTCTCTTGTCGTTGAAAAGAGCTTGTCATAGAATCAAAATTTTAGGACGATGATAGTATTGGAGCCATACCAAATTTGAGAGACAAGAACCGTTAAGAGTTTTAACAAGTAAGAAACCGCGGCTGTCCCGACATTTGTTAAAGGATCTGACCATATTCAATAAATCTCGTAGACAAAACAATGTGAGATCTACTCTAAAACTTTCCATCATATTGAACTAGATTAAGGAACACATTCATAAGGTTGAAGAACTATAAATATTCCCAAGAAAATCCCGCATTCAAAATAAATAAAAATTAATAACTGATCAATCAAAATTAGATCAACTTCAATGAATCCCACTCAAAATCTTAGATCATTGAAAGTAAAAAGGAAAACAAGAAGAAGAGGAAGATAACACAAATGGTTGATCTCACGAAGAAAAAATGGGTTTGGCATCAGAGCCTATTGCCAAGCTAGGGAAGGGTTCCTTCTTCGACTTGGGTTCGTTTGACAAAACTGAAAAATAATTGCTAAAAGTCTTTAAGTGCTGAAAATGATTACAAAAAATTGTTCCGTAACATATGAAAAATAAAAAACTTTTATTGTTCTCATACCAAACATGGAATAGTAAGCATTACTTGTCATCGTACATTTTATCACTTAATTAATTAAGTCATTCTTATTTGGCACATCAAGGGATTTTTGACTTAAACCATTCAATTAAATTGTAAGTAGTTAGTGGTTATCAAAAGCACAGCACTTAATGTGGTTATCAAACACAAGGATAAGGTTTATCTTGTTATTGTAAAAGTGTATGCTGGTTTTCATGAGGGTTGAGCCAGTCATTATTCATCTTTCCACCTAGTTTCCTCTTATGATTTCCCCAAATTCTTTTTGCCATGGTCTTTTATCAATAGGACAACTTGATGCTTCGCATCATTATGTGTCCATGTTAGACTACTGTTTCCTGCTCCATGGGGTTCCATCTCCCCAAGATGTATCAATCAAGAAAATTGTCCAAAAAATCTTAAATCTATTATACGGAGGCCAATTTAGTTCTAAATTTTTTAATCGTGTCATTTCAGTGCTAAACCTTGTAATGATTTGACAATTTAGTCTTAAATCTTTCAATTGTAGCAATGTAATCATAACCTTTTGATGATTTGCCAATTTAGTTCTAAATATTTTCATAATTTGCTAATGTAGTCCTTCCAATCAAATATCCAAATAATTGGTTTAGAATTGAATTGGCATAATTGAAAGATCTAGGACTAAATTGGCAAATCATCACAATGTTTAGAACTGAATTGGTACAATTAAAAGATTTAGAACTGAATGACTGCCGTACAATAGATTTGGGTTTTTTTTTGGGACAATTATCCCTTTTCAAATTATTGAAATTGAGCATACAACTATTTATTCTAAACATTTAAGCCGTTAGAGGATGGTCGATATTGTACTATTTGGTTTTCGGCTCTGTTCTCACATGAAATTTGATTTGATGAACAAGCTCTTAAGTTTGTGTACTCGATACATGTGGGCGAAAGAATTTGTTGGAAAACTAGGCATGCAATGAAAGGGAAATCGATATATGGGCAAAGGGAAGCATGTGGTTATCGACTCCCGTACTAACTTATAGTGGGATAGTGCGCAACCATTTATTTCTTTCTCTCCTAAAAGTTTCAACTGTTAGATGACGATACGCATCACAATCTCTGGCTCGACCCAATCTACGTCGTGCATCTCCAAGTCAATCGATCGTGGCCTCCTGAAGGGGCCCCAGAATTGTCGAGAGTTCATCAAAACAAGGCCATGTGATCGTCCACAGCTATCCACTTCCAAAGCAAAAGCCCCCTCAAAACTCCTTCCCCAAATTGCACGCACGCATCAGCATGACGATGCACCAACGTCGGACCATGCTTTTCTCCATAAGCGCAGCACATCGCAATTCGCAATTAGCTGCGAAAAATGTCATGATTGCAAGAGCAACCGAAACCCTAATTTTTATGCTGCCACCGAGAAGATAACACGGCTGGCTCGGTGGGATGGGAGATAAAGTTAAAGAAAGCAAAAACCCTTGTGGCTTTCCAAAGTGCGTAAAAGTTGGCGGAGTGTTTTTGTTTAAGGAACGATTCGGCCTTCGATCCGTATGATGATACTTCCGGATAAGTAAAGAAATCGAAAGAGTGCGTCCCTTGCTCATTCTTTTATCACGGCTCCTCTTTTGGCTCTTCGGAATCTCTTTGGTTGGTTGGGGGATGAGGAGAACCCTATGACATTATTTTGTCGAGGAGAGAGAGCAAATATTATCTAAAGATCGCGTCGATGCCACTCGATTATGCCAAACATTACATGCACCTCTCGATGTGTAAAGTGGATGTGGCATGGGATTTTAATGATTCATGCCTTGAATTTAGTTTAAAGGGTAAGGTGATCGATTCTAAGGAGGAAAAAATGCCCATTGTTTCCAAGTACAGAAGAGACATTTTTACTATTCATATCTCTTGGTTGCCACCGGATGGCATACGTGGCAGCTCATGCTCGTGGATGGAGGGGGTGTCATGGTGAATTTATGTTGCCTCAGTTGTAAGGTACAAGATTTGAGGCCAAATTGAAGGTACAGGACTTGGAGATCAAATATGAAGTATCAAACATTTTATATTGAATTACATCCATAGGCTTAGATCATCAACTCTGATTTTTACCTAGGTTGATGTTGCATATGTTAGCAACAATTTGTCTATATTTGGATGTGAATATGAAAATTATCCTCAAATTGAATGGTTTGGGAATCAAATCCGACACGAAAAATAAATATGAGCAACACTATAAAGACCATTTTTGTACTTTTTTTTCAAAAGATATAGTAATGATTTTTTTTTTTGTCAAATTCTTTTTGTCGGATCTAGAGAATGTGATATGTATCCACTTGAACTATTCTAGTACCTTTGAACCGTGTTGCACGATGCTGGGGATGGCGTTTCAAGGTCTGCAACTAGTTTAACTGGTTTTGTGGGCTTAACGGCTACTTAGTTATCCATAAGAAACTAAATTTATTCACGGATATAAATGAAATATTCGGACAATAATTCGCCAATTCATCTTTAGAATTGGGGGTTAGCATCCATAATTTGCTGTTAACAAAGGCTTCTTTTGAATAGGAGAAATTATTCAAATTGCTCCCAAAAAAACCAAATTTGAAAAGATCCATGACCATATAGGTTTTTCATAATCCTAATTGCAACAATTCATATTTCAAAAATCATATTGTCACAATTGAGGCTTCATTGCCGTTCGCACTGGCAAACCAATCTTGGCCTATTCTCTTGAAGGGCATTGTTGCTGTTATTCAATCTCAGCAATTTAAACGGAAGGATTAATAGCACACTCCTAAAAATGCTTTCGTTAAAAGATACATTGACGGTTTCATTTTAAAGAAATTATATAAAGACAACTAGTGATACCTTCCTTTAAAAAATAGCTGGAAACATTGAATTTGAACCGCTAATTACCACACCGAATAAAGAAGAATATTAGACATAAAAAAATAAATCATTATATAAAATGATTGTCTTTATAATGGGTTTTTTTTAAAAAAAAAAAAATATATATTCTCATCAAACCACTTATGACCAGGATGCTCTTGCTTTGTCCCCAGACCATTTGCGGCGGCAATGGCACCGATTTTGTCACCACGGCGACGCTCCCCATGCAAAATTAGCCGACACTGAAAATTAAAAATTACAAAATTAGAAAATTAAGCCGACAAAAACTGTGTTTTCGATATATATATATATACTCTGGGCAATGTCTAAACTATTTTTGCAGCTTTTGACTTAGCAGCTTGCTTCTAACATCGATGTTGTAACCCGTCACGGATTGCTTGCGTCGTTGGTTTCGATTTCAGGAGTTGGCAGAGTCCCACGTCTTGGTCTCTGGAATCTAAATCTCAAGCTTTCAGATTTTTTTTTTCTTTTCGTTTCAATTATTTATTTCCCCAAGAAATATTTTTGATGTTCCCCATCGGTGTTCTTACTAGCCATTTTGGTCAAACTTTGCAGCCATTTTCAGTCCAAATTCATATCATTACCTTCATGTTTTCATTTACTATTATTTCTAATTAAGTTTTTTGCGATTTCAATTTGTTTAGTTAAAGTATCGTACTTTCATATATTTTCTAATCAAGTCCCTCTTCAATACCATATGGATATCCTCATGGTTGACGTCCGTATTGTCTAAATTTTATCGACACAATGTTTCGATGTTATCAATACCGGCTATAATCATTTTCATGTGTGCATTCACGCGTTGGCTAAATTTGATCCACACTGTACTCTACTAGTCAGTGCTAGTGTTGAAAGGGACTTAGATTAGAAAATAAGTTAAAGTGGATCAACTTAATTAGAGAAATTATTAATAGAGAAATTTTGATAGAGAAACCATGAAAATACATAAACAAAAGGCACGCTTTTTAGTATAACTTAAGCATAATTTTTTCTTTTATTTCTCTGCGTTGGGCTCTATATATGTTTCTAATTCCACATTGCTCGTGTCAATAACTATCATGATGCATCTACAAAGCAAATACTATCATGCTGGCGGTACACCCGTCAAACGAGCGAGGCGAGGTGAATTGGGTCGAAAATAGTCAAACTCAGATTGATCCATTTAACTCGTTTGGACCAATTTCTATACAATACAAATTTAGTGATCCAAATGTGACCCGACTCATGCAAATATAAGAAAATTTATACCCAAAATTGAGGTGAGAGTGTGGAACGAGCGAGCACGTGATCGAGTTAGGGCGAAATGGAGCTATAGACGTGGGTTAGATGTAAGTAAATTGTTAACCCAGTTAACACCTATATTATTTTAGGATTTATCATTCTAAACCCAATAATTGAATATAACTAATTCATACACTAATTCGACTCATTAAATATGGGATGAGAAATGAATTTATGACTCATTTTGATAGGTCTAGCCGGCAGTGGCTCAGGATGGGTCGTTGATGGTGGTATTAAAGTCGAAGTAAAGTATCATATACGTCTCTGATCTCACGTCTCTTGTATCCGTGTATTGCAGTGACAAATAAATTATAATGTGATCTCGAATGACTACATCCCATTTTAAAAGCCATACAACGAAAATGATGCCGATGAAAACGGGATATTGTTCCGGCGGCCGGTCCCAAAGAGGGTGTTCTGCTAGTACTTTATGTTGCTGGAAATTAGCTTTCGTTTACACTTCAAAACAGCTTTTAGTTTTCTCATTGTTTCGAATCTGGATTTCACATTATGAACTAATCAGAAGAAAACTTATCTACAGTTTTATATCTTTTTTTTTTTTCTTAATAATTGCATTAATTTGGTTAAATTTCATATTCTAACTAACTTCGTATATTTTAGGATTTTTTTTTAAAACATTACGTTAACTTTTCACTTTGACCATTTCCTGTAATTTTGATGAGTAATAAAATAGTATAATTCGTGTCATTGAAATTTATTATCAAATAATTTTCATTACTAGTAAATTTGTTTGTATTTTTATCAATATCAAAGAAACCTTTTTTTTTTTCCAATTTTTAATTTGGTTAATTATTATAGTGGAATCTTTGATTGTTAGATTTGGCAATTTTTCTTATTCCCACCTTTTTCCATTGGCATTCTTGTGCGTCATTTTTTTTTCCTCTAAAATGTCTGTACGTTTTGACCTCCCTTGCATAGAATTACCGCAAGTCTAATTCAAAATAATAATTATAAAAAGCTCAAAAATTTCTTATTATTATATGCTAAGGCATTAAAATTTTCCGCCCTTAACGCTAAGAGTTCAATTGCATAAGATAGGGTTTTTATAGGAAGGAAGTACACATTTAAGGGTAAACAAGAAAAAATATCGTCACTTACTTCTATGCGTATACGTCTGTAATAATGACAATTGAGTTAACTCAGCAAAAAACTCATGAGGCCATTCTCCCAAACTTACTCTACAGTCAATGTGATCATATCTTATATGAGAAGATACTTAAGTCCAATAAAAAGACTGATCACCTATTACACTGTTTCCTTTAACAACTTAATATATTAAATTATAAATAAGAATCATTTAGAGGTCATTTCTGATTACAAAGCCTTGCAGTTAGTTCAATTTGTATGACTGTAGAAACAATTAAGACTCGGTTTATTTCATGGATTTATATCAAATTGCATCGTCTATGTGAAATACATCATCGATCCACTAATGCAATGAATATAATTACCGAGAAATAAATATATATAAATATGTGTTAGCACTTACTCTCTATTTGTGTAATGATTTATTTACACGATGTGTGTACCAAATAAAGTTATTTATCTTATATGGGTCTTTGTAGTTAATTCAGTGGAAACAATAATTTTAACCTATTGATGAAGGATGAGAATCATGACATGACCACCATCTGATTTTTTACTTTTCTATTCTCGATAGGAGCTGATCAATATGATTTGATACCTCTTTGCTCAATATATTGTTTTTATATGATAAGGAACTTTGGTGATTAAGATAGGAGTTCACCCTTTGATTGTAGCAACCCATTTTGCCCGGTTGATATAGGATGATCATCTTACAAAAGTCACCATGCAATGATTAACTCTCTCATTTTGGAAGCCTGCTCTCAGGTGGGATATGGTCGTAGATCTGTCATCTTGATTTCTACTATGAGCATGACTTACAGTAGGTGGTTGGCAAATAAGAAATATAACTCGAAAAGAATTATTTAAGCAAGTGAACGTCGACAACACATGTTAAGCTTCAAAGTTAATTATTTAATTTTCCACATATTGTTATTTTAGGAACCGATTGAAGTTCGTAATATAATATGATAAATAATTTTTCACAAATTTTCTTAATGAATTCGAGATTTTTCTTCGACAAAAAGGATTTTGAAATGGAGAAATTAGAAGAAAAATTCAGCGAAAAGAAGAGTTGGCTGAGTCATATCAAAGGTCGCAGCTTATCATGAGGGGGCAAAGGAGCTGGAAAGATGAGTAGCGTGTGGCTCTCACCTTATGAAAACAATCATTCTCCTTAATCATTAAGAGACAAAACCATAAGTTAGGCAAAGCTAGCGAGGGATAATTCTTCCCGCGGTGGGGACAGGTGACTCACTTCCCTACCCCAAATTCTTAATTTCTCCTTTAATCACTATATGTCTCGTCATATCCTATCTCAATTTTCAATTGATTAACCTCATCGAATGGGGTAATTCCTTAAACCCATACATCAAATGATTTGTAGAGTGTATACAATCTTATATTCTTAGAATGGCCTCAAAAAAATGTGCAAATATAATGAGTCAAAAATCGAGATGTTGAGTTAGAAAGTGCAGTATAATCACCGCAGAATGACAAGGACAACCATTGGATTGCTGTCTGTATGGTTTTTGTCTTTTATATTTAATCATACTATTGTTTTTAGCGAGAATTACCTATATATAAATTTTCTAATAATCTCCCCATTTATTAGACTTTTTACTTTTTTAATTCAAAATTCTAGAATATCTGTCGAGAGTATGAAACTATTTGGAGACAATACTCGTTTCCTCCTGAACCTTCGACTGTCCCTCTGAACTCTATTTATTTGCAGTCACTAACTCTTTTTTTTTTTTTTGGTGAAATGCAGTCACTAACTCTTTGTCCATTATTTTTTCTTAGAATCATGAGTTCAATGCACGTGCCTTTTTAAAACTAAAATACAATTCCTTCAACTTGTGTAGAAAGAAAAAAAAATGCGAATCTTCATGAATTTTGGAAGGAGTACAAATTGATCAGGAGAGTATCAAATTCTTCACGCCCCTTTTGTTTTCGGATTTAAAGTGTGGAATTTCTTTTTTTTTTTTAACATTGTTTTTTTTTGGTTGGCACAATGAGTATAGTAAGGAAAAGAATGCATATTACTTCCGAAAGTTTAGGAGGATTTTTTTTTTTTTTTCATTTCGTTTAATTTGACCTAAAGAGATGTAAGAATTTACGGAAACTCAAAATATATGATGATAATGGTAGCATGGAAACTAGAATCATATCACTTTTCTGCTCCCTCCATTCCAGGAGACAACAATGGAATGCATCATGAGTTCGGATCATTCCTCGTGTCTACGTTCGGACAAATATATCTTCTATTAGTTGATCCAATGTTGGTTGGGGAAGCAACAATCTCACGCTTTGATGATCATGCTGATACACATGCTGACTTTGACTTTGACTTTTGTCCAAAAAATTCAAGCGATACAAGCAATAATTTTCAAGAAAATATTTTACAAATTATTCATTTTTTCACAAAATAAATGAGGTATGGACACCTAAAGTGCTAAAACTTGGCACGAAAGGACACTTAAATGCAAAAACTTTGAAAAGGTACACTTAAGTGCCAAAATCGAAGTAAAATAGATCATTTAAGTGCCACTCCGGCCAAATTACTGACATTGCAATTTTCCAGCGAGGTGAGTGCAAAACGGTGTCGTTTTGCACATTGACGTGGCAAGAAAATGCAAAAATGACGTTGTTTTGTCTATGATGCGTAAATAATTAATATAAAAATTAATTAAATTAAATTTAAAACTAAATTTATTTAAAATATTCTAAAAAATAAAAAAACTTTAAATTAAATAAGAGGAGGGGGGGGGGCGAAGGGAGGTGGCTGAAGGTCGAGCCCTTGCCACCCTCGCCTCCCGCCCGCCGCCGGGAAGGGCCGACGACAGAGGGGGAGGGTTGGTCGGGGTCGTTGGCCCTTGGCCGACCGGGGGTGGTGAGGGTTGCGACCCTCGCCCTAGATTTGGGCGAGGGCTCGCGGGCCCTCACCACCTCCTCGCCGTCGTTGAGAAGGGCCGGCGATGGCGGGGAAGGGTCGGCTGGGGTCGCCGAACCCTAGTCTCACTCGAATCCGGCGACCCCAGCCGACCCTCCCCCTCCGTCACCGGCCCTTCCCGGGCGACGGTGAGGAGGCGGCAAGGGCCTGCGAGCCCTCGCCTAGATCCGGGGTGAGGTCCCGGCCCTCGCTGCCGATCGGCTAGGGGCAAGTGACCTTGGCTAACCCTCCCCCTCTATCGCCGGCGCTTCCCGGCGGCGGCGGGCGGCGGTGATGGCAAGGGCTCGGCCCTCGTCGCCTCCCTTCGCCCCCCTTCCCCTTTTTAATTTAAAATTTTTTATTTTTAGAATATTTTAAATAAATTTAGTTTTAAATTAAATTAAATTAAATTATATATTAATTATTTACACATTAGAAACAAAATGACGTCATTTTTGCATCTCGTCACGTCAACATGCAAAACGACGCCATTTTGTACTCACCTCGTCGAAAAATTGCCACGTTAGCAATTTGGCCGGATTTTGGCCGGAGTGATACTTAAGTAATCAATTTTACTCCGATTTTGGCACTTAAGTGTACCTTTCCAAAATTTTGGTACTTAAGTGTCCATCCATGCCAAGTTTTGGCACTTGGGGTGTACTTCTGCCCAAAATAAACTAAGCCTAAGAGTGTGTTTGTTTCAGGGAAAACTTTACAGTAAAGGAAAAGTGCTTTTCGAATATCCTTTTTTCAAGAAAATATTTTCCCTCTTTTTGATCATGGTATTTTATTTTCCTAACTTTAAGTATTTATATTTTCTTTGACTGTAAATAGTTATCTGTTGACTAATAACTTTTAGCAAATCGAACATGGGAAAGTCCATAAGATTAATTTGCGAAAATTTCTTTTACTCAAACAAACATACTTTAAGACTAACTTTCTATTGTACTTGATAAAGCATTATTTGGCTTCATCTAATCCTTCATTACTCGGCATTCAAGTTGTTCTGGTGAGTAAATGTACTGGGCAATTTTGCGAGTAAGAGGGGGCGTTAGAGATATATACAATGGGATTTAACTGGTTTAATTTGCTTCTCTACATCGATCTTGGATACATTACTTCATGAATTTGTTTTGCGAAAGTTTGAGATTGAAGTACCAGTTAGGTTTGCTTAATTAATGGCATATATAATAATTATTATTATTATTAGGATGCAACAATAAGTGAGCTATGTTAAAGAAATTCTACATTGAAAAATTTGATGTGGTGAGAGTAGTTAATATATGTTAGTTGACCTATAACTCATTGATTTAAAATTTTAAGTGAAGGTAGATCTAACTAGATATATTAACGGACTCAAATTTGGATTCTCTCTTAGTGATTTTCCTAAATGAAGGTATTGGACTTATACTACAGCTCCCAACATTTATATTACATAATAATAATAAAAACAATGTCTATTCATTGCTCTTCTTATAAATTTCCAATTTAAAATTCATTATGTCGCTGATTTGTTTTATACCGTGCTAAAATGTCTTGTCAAACCTGCTAGGATCAATGTCTGTTATAATTTCCGCAAACTTCTGTGCTTGACAGTTTTCAATCATGTTGGTCACGCGATACAATTCTCTAGACCCGCATGCTTCCACATCCTGTGTCCCGTTAGGCAGACAAAAACATCAAATGAACTTATTCTTATTCTTATTCTTATTATTATTTTTCTGTGATCCCAAGACAAAGATTATTTCACAAAGATTAATCTTGTCCCCTGCTTAACCAACGGAAGGCCAAAATTAAGTAACGGTAATCATAAAGATGTATGCCACGACAAGGTAAGTTTAGTGCAATGTCTCAGTTAAATTTCTGACAAGCAATAATTTCACAAACTCATCATTTTTCTTCTGTCGAATGGGGGACATTGGTTTTTCTTGTTTTCAGCATCCTATGATGAGATGTGAGAGCCTTTTGCCCAGACGAAACTAACGTTCACGGTCTAGTAAATATTGTCTAAAATCATAGTTTGACACCATCACATATGACATAATTTCGAAGGGTGTTTCAAGACTCTTGAGTATTGAATATGCGGCCTGTAAGTAGTAAACTCACATAGTAATTTTTTATACCGAGCGACGAGTTGATTGAGTCAAGCATTTTGAAAAGCAGAAAAAGCTCAAGTGTTTCACCATAGAATTGCCCTGATTTGATGAATCACACCTTAAAGTTTTTTATGAATGTAAAAACTGGTTTGAGACTAAACCATGCTTGCCTCTATTATCAAAACCTAAAAGAAAATGCTATATTTGAGATAATAGTACAACTTAAGGAATAATTGTCAAGAAGGAGCATTTCCTTAAATGCATATTTGCTATCTAGTGCGAAATCTCATTATATATTACAATGTTTTCATGCAGTTCAACGTAACAAATGAGGTAATATTTTCAATTACAACGTTGTTAAAAGTCAGTGAAGTTAATATGGGTATTTTCTAACTTCTCAACAACATAGACGAGTGAAATTCGATTGGCATTGAACCTGCACGCCTAGTTTGCTCCACCTTCTCAAACATTTGAATGGGTTTGGAGGAAAACGAAGATTGGTCAATCGGAATTGTTTTGGAGGAACCCACATGCCAATTGACATTGGTGATTGGGAAGGCATGATCCTCCAGAGGGACTGAGCAAGTGGAGCTGTGGAGCTGGAAAAGAGATGAAAATGGTGGCTGGATTTCAGTACCCATCAATCACATCAATCATATCAATGAGCCAGTTGTCCATTTGTTAACGTGAAACCACCGCCAATTGTCGATTTTTCATTTTCTCTTCGATTCACCATCTCTCTCTCTCAGAGAGTACGTTTGTGGCTGTAGAGAATAGACCTGCGGCATGTATAGTAGAATGATGACTCGGATTTCTGATCTTATAGAAGACATCAAATTTGGCGTGGGATCCACTCAGATTTTGGAGGGTTCGATGGGGAGTTATTCCAAACAATTCCAATTTTCTTATGGAGCCAACTTCTCCTTGGCGACGCAGGAACGTTTCAGTTCTTGAAAGATCGTCAAGAAACAGTTCAAATTTAAGCCCATCAGTACATTTGATTAGATTTATATTCTACAACTTTCCATGTGAAATCACAATACCTGCGCCTAAAGAAATCGATCGTGCCTGTGGTGATGTTTGAGCGTACTGCTCTTCCTAACTCAAGTTCTGCAATGTTGAACCAGAGCGTTGGTGCTTGCTGGTGATCATCTCTCAGACTTGATTCCTAACAAATCAGAAGAACTTAATCGGACCTCTTTCTCCTAATAAAGGAGTTTGCCACACATATTTCCAGTGAATTTTCCCCTTAAAGTTATGATTATTCAGTTGGTACTTGAAACAAAGAGAGGGCTCATGAGATGAGTCTTTTTCTAGGAGTAGCATCTACGAGAATAGCATACTTATGGATGTAACTATATAATACTGTAATGTTCTTGTATGTAATGAGTTGCCTTTGCGAAATGGAGTATATTCAGTTTTCAAAATTACAATATCTAGATACAGGTGTAAATATGGTATATAAATATTTATTAAGAACCCGTATCTAAACAGCAAGGGCGTGCAAGAAGACCTATGGAATCTGTGCAACTGGCATGGCCAGGTTGGTGCTAGAATAGGTATTAGAGGTTAGGGTAAGTTCTATGATGGGATAATGGCACAAAAAATCATGAACTTTGGTCCAACATGCAATTTATTCTCTAAATTTTTAATTTATTTAATATGATCCTTGAACTTTAACCTAATAGATAATGTGATTTCTGAATTTTAGCCTAATATGCAATATGATTTTTTGAACTTTTAATTTGTTCAATATAGTTCCTAAATATTTAATACATGTTTTAATACAGTCCTTAAATTGTATGAAAATATTCGATGTAATCCTTTCACTAATTCAAGACTAGAGACTAGATTGAATATTTTCATACAATTTAGGAATTGTATTGAACATATACTAAAAATTCAGAGATTATATTGAACAAATTAAAAATTTAGGGACCATATTGCATTTTGGGCTAATGTTTATGGACTATTTGTGTCATTTCTCTTTTATGATCTAAAATTACATGGTACGTTCTAGTGTTTGAGGTCATACCCATCTTGTGCCCCATACTTTGTGCGGGTTGCCTTGCACCATATTAAAGTATATAAGTATAGATGTCCGGACAATATATGATTTTCTATTTTCTTTACGAAATTTTCATGTTAAAAAGGTGTCAAATCAAGGGAAAAAAGCGTAACCTTTTTTCTTGGAATTTACTCGCGATGTTATTATCTTGTTAAATTATGTTACCGTCAACCTTATTATTAGGAATGCGTTGGTGCTTTCCTATCCACTTTTTTCATGTGTTACTAATTAGATAGTGGCATTTTTTATTTGATAAAAATCAAAGCATGCACAAGTTTGCACATTAAGAACATGTTTGATAATGTGTCAAATAGTGTCAATTTCTATTCTTTTGTTTCCGATATAAAAAAGAATAGAAATCCATTTAATAATGTTTTTGTTTCTGGGAACAATTCTAAAATCAAGCCTTTTGTCTTCTTCTTTTTTTCTCTTTTCCTTTTTTTTTTTTCTTCTTCCTCTAGTTAGTGGTTGGCCTTGGCGATGGTTGGCAATCGGCTAGACAAGGGCTCGTAACCTCATTGGCCCCTAACGAGGCTCCCTCGCCAACCCTCGTTTGGCTAGTCACTGGCCATGGCCGAGGCTGGTAACTGACTAGAGGCAAAGAAGAAGAAAAAGAAAAAAAGAAGAAGAGAAAAATATAAAATTATTAAAAATTTTAAAGACATTTTAAGTCAAAAAAATTTGAGAGTTGTACTAAATGCATTTCTATTTTGGGAATAAAAAATTTATACAATTATCAAACACTTTCGGATACTTAGAAACTCGTCCAAGAAACAGAATAAAAAAAAATTATTTTTGAACAAAAATTATCCTGAGAACAAAATGGTTATCAAATGCACTCTAAAACCCGTGATATTCATTCCAAACTCCATGATGGTTCAAAGACTTTTACAAAGTAACTTCTAGATTCCAAAAGCTTGGAGCCAATGTCGTATGGTGGGTTCCATAATAGGGCAAACACTTTGCCCACCTGGGAACCTGCGCACTCCTACAAACCCGCGTCGGGGGATTTGCCTAAATCGCTACATTCCATTTCCATCAATCGATTTCACATTGCTTCTTTCAACACATTGCAAAGTAGGGAAATGCTCATACTTTGTGGTAGTGGTGGACAAAGTAGCGAAATGGTCCACTCATCCGACACCAAAAATAAATGAGAGGCAGGGGGGATATTGAAATTCAATCAGCGCGTCGATCATTCACCAGCTTGTTGTCAAGCATTTATGGGGCATGGGGAGAAGAAAAAGAAGCACTAATTAATTGATGACAGAAATGGTGATAGAACGAGGATTTAATATGTCGAGAGCTATCGAAAGACAGACATTCGAGGGGGCGCCCGTCGTGCTCTTCACGTGCTTATGCTCATCTGCGCCCATGACAGGAGCTCTTCTCTTGCAAATGCTCCTTCTTCTTTTTCATCGCCTTCGTTCATTCCATTTCGCGTACTCGGCTCTCTTTCTTTCACTCTCTGCTCCTTCGTCCTGTCGAGATTGATCCCCTTTTCCACGCCACTCTATTCACTCGTTCGTTTGTTCTTCTTTTTTTGTTTTTAATTGATTGACTAGACATGAAACCTAGAGGACCCATGAGACATAGTCGAGAGATAGAGGTGAAGGAGTACATAGAGACCGGCACATGAGTTTGTCATAAAAAAATTCAACTGATTCTTTTGACTGTGACGGCAAAATATAAGGAACAAAGCCTGGATAAGACGACGATGCTGATAAATTTATAATTATTTATGTGACTTTGGAATATCTCTTGTGGTTTGCACTCATTGTCGATGTCATGAGAGATGGGGACGGAGAAATGAAATTCAAGAGCGTGAGATTTGGCATTATATGCATGGGGTATATTCTTCACAAGTTTTTCTCCCACTGATCAAAGCTTGTGGCTGTATAGTTCTGCAAGCTCATCAATGTCCTTGGAAATTCAATGTTTAGGACACCTTCCATGGACTTTATAGCTCCACCCAACAGACAGAGAGAGAGAGAGAGAGAGAGGGGGGTGTGGGGGGTCAGCAATACACCTTTCATATCCTAAACATTCCTACCAAACATGAATACATATGGCCTACTTGCAACATCAAGTCTCTTCTCAGATGGTGCGTGCTCTCTCTCTCTCTCTCTCTCTCTCTCTCTCTCTCTCTCTCTCTCTCTCTCTCTCTCTCTCTGTATGACGTAGTTTGATCGGATTGCGATTTTATTCGCAATCTGTCCAAGGATAACATTAAGGGATTGAAATAACATCTATGAATGCCAAAGGCAGCAAGACAAATTTGACTAGCAAATGTTACATCTTGAATCGAATATCATTAGCATTACTACATTCCAAACTCCACTTAGGTAGAGTATATGAGGTATCAAATCTAGTCAATTATCTGATGAACTCGTCACATACAAACCCCTTTTCGCTGCGTTAAGAGTCTAAAATTTATTGTTACCATTGCAAACCCTTGAGTTCTAACCTTTTAGGTGGAAATCACAACCATATGTTGAGCCTCGTCAAACACACTTGAAGCTGCCCAAATTTCCATGAAAACGATCGATACCAATGCTTTGAGACTTCGTTGGGGCTTATTTGAATGGGAATCCAATACACTTGGAATGTTGACATCTTAATTTTCAGAAAAAAATTTCAATCTTATCAACTAACAATACCCAACGATCCCATCAATAGAGCTAAAACCTTACACAATAAGTGAGTAAATTTGAGCATCAAACAAATTTAGAGAGTGAAAACTGCCGATTAAGATGCTGAAAACTCATAACGATTGTGAATTCGACACCGGAAGCAGCTAGAAACCCTAAAGAGGTATCTGTTTGCACTATATTGAATGGAATAGCAACACCCCTTTATGTTATATGTAAGAATAGCAAAACATACGTACATATGTTTGAAATTTGGTCGAGCACCTGATGGCCGAGTGGGGTGACATATATTTAAAAAAGAAACCTCCTGTTTGGTCAATATGTATGGTAAACTCCTTGGACTCTAGCGAATTCTTTTATTCCATGTTGTGTTGTGAATACTCGCTGAATTTAAGGATGAAAAGCAAGCTATAGACCCACAAGAAACAGCATTCAAGAAAATCACAATCCACCCACGATTTGGCATCTTCCTCTCTCCTGGCGCAATCCCACTTTTGATTCTTGACTTTTTTTTCCCTTTGGGCACTTGCACGAACGTAAGATGATGAAGGGGTTGTGGCAGACAACGAGGGGCAAAACCATACCCTCCCAGGCGAAGCTCGACTAAAAGAATTTTGGGCATGAAGAAAGAAAAGATTCCCATAAAAATCCCGAGAGAGAGAGAGAGAGAGAGAGAGAGAGAGAGAGAGAGAGAGATGGGATTGCTTTGGTGGATTCCTCAAACCACTACCTTCTCTTTGCTTTTGACATTATTATGTGTACAAGGGTGAAATCATTAATGGCGATTCTTGTACTGCTGCAATTTGCTGGTCAAAAAGCTCCTCATGGAGATCTGGCTTGTGAAAGGAACAAACCAACTTGGGAAAAGTGGGGCTTGTATCCCCTACTACAAGCACATGATCACGCTTTACACTGTGGTGTCTCGAAATTTTGCACCTCGTGATGTCTAATCACCTTTCAAATTTGATGTTGTTAACATTTGAAGACATCCCTCGTGGCCAAAAAAGATAAAGTAAAAATCAATTTCAAGGCGCCGTAAGTAAATCGGTTTATTTCAGTTTGACAATCTTCTATTCGTATGACAATTGTTGGTTTGGGAAATCGGAACATGGTTGGGCATAGCCATATGAAGTTCTTGCAAATAACTAACGTGTCTTAGAATTGCTACAAATCTATTTTGAATGCAAGATTAGAAGTGTCACTTAGTGCTAATTGAAAAATGAACGGTGTAGTCTCTGAAAGGGAAAATGATACAAATTGTTCCTGAATTTTTAATTTCTTCAATGTTGTCTTGTAGTTTTAGCCCAATATGCAATGTTGTTTCTGAAATTTTAAATTATTTAATGTGGTATTTGGACTTTTAGTACATGTTCAATTTAGTTATTAGATTGTAGGAAATTATTTAATGTTGTTCCTGAGCTTGAATTAATAAAATGATAATATTGAATATTTTCATATGATTCATATATCACATTAAACAAATTAAAAGTTCATGATCATATTATATATTAGGTCAAAGTTTAGAGATTACTTAAGTCATTATTCCCTTTTGAAAACACAATGTAGAAGAGGTGATTTATGCGTATGGACATTTAGGGCGAGGCTGTTTGGGTATCTCCAAGCCCATCCTGTGAAAGTCACAACTGGCGAGACTCTTAGCAAAGTGGATTTTTTTTCCCCTTTTGGGCTGAATCAAATCGACCAGATCAGAGAAAGTCTAAAATCTTCAATCGAATATCTTGTTGGGCTAGAAGTTACCAGGGATCATTTGTATGGGCTGAATTAGCTTGTGAGTCCAAAGCATTGGATGCCCAATATCTCTTAGAGAAAAGCGAGCATAGCGGCACCAGCCCATTTGCAATCAAATGACGGGTCGTCTTTCACCACACAATTTCGACCACGTATCCCACAAATTTGAGGAAAATTATTCGATCCACCCTAAACCCGATTCAATCCTAAACTTTCTAATTTTCCCAATTCAGCCTTAATTCTTGGAGGATTATAAACCCAATTCCTAGGGAGAGAGTTTCGCCAATGGGCCTTAAAGACCCACAAACTTTTTCTTTTGGTCAGAAAAAAAAAAGGGACAAAAAGATATTTTCGACTAAAGTTTTGAGGTCATTTTCACAAATGCCAATAGTACGTTAATTGCGAGACATGATAGGAATATGCCGGACAATCTTTTTATATCTCAAGTCTCATAATTCTAAGAAATCTACATGAAGGAAAATGCATTAAGTTGGGTCTTAAAGGGCTGGTATAGTTAGAGCAATATTTATATGCTCGGGCATGACATGACATCTCACTCAATTAAATTGGAAGCACATAGTGCTTTAAATATTTTTGAAAAGAGCAAATAAGTTAATTGTGCAAGCAACGATGGATCCAATGGAGGCCGGCGAGAACCGTTACCTCCTAATTATCTGTTTGCTAGTGTAATTTTAATTGATTAAATATTGTAAACTATGGAATTTCATATAATATTTCTATATCATAACTCTTTTTCAGCAATTCTTTGAAAGAAATGACTTGGGTTGCCAATTCCATCATTTGTGGAAAAAAAAAGGGTACAGCAGCACTTTATTAAATAAATGTATAATTTTGTAATGTCACAATAAAAAGAAAATAAAAACAATACCAACATATAAGGTCACACTGTGACCACTGACCACCACACCAAAGACATTGGACCTTATAAGACAACTCATCAGAAAAGAACTATAAAGGGCAAGTATGTAAATATCATTTGATAACCTTTTAAGAAGCATCGACACTTTTGGAAGCTTTCGTGTTATGTCCGACACTCCAACATGTGTCCGACACGCTCCGACACGTTTCGACACGTTTCGACGAGTGTCGGGAAATTTGACATGTGGTCAACTCTTTCGACACGTGAGTTCGAAATTTCGACATGCAATTTTGACAAGCACGGGGTCAATTTTAAAAATTTTCAATACTCAAGGAGTCAAAATATAAATATATGAAAAAAATAATGAAAATAACAAAAATAAAAGAGAAAGAAGAAAATTCTCACTCTTATGTTTCTCACTTATAAGTTTTGATATTCTCGTGAGTGACAATGGAATGCCCATCTTCTCATCGGTGTCGCTCTACCGCCCCACAGACTTAAAGTCGTGATTTTTTTTTTTTTTTTTTTGCTTCCGCCTCTCGCAGTGTCATTTGCGAGTTATCTCTTTTGATTTATGTCATTGGCTTGTGAGTTATTTCTCACATTTTCCACGGCAAATTTAGTTATTTCCTTTTCATTTGGTCGTACTTCAAGAGTTGGTTGGTCCACTTGTCCTAGATTTTCATTTTTCTCGAACCTTGTTTTGCAGAGGAGCTCCAAGCTAGTCTATATCATGAACTCCGAACTTTGTCTAAGACTATAAGAAATCTCACTAATCTCTGACAAGTGTAAGAAAACAAGACATGTTCCTTCAAATTTACACTTTTGTGTTTACAATTTTTGAATTTCTCATTCAATCTCTGTCAAATTAAAATAATAAATAATATTAACAAATGTTGGATTAATATGTTTAGTATAAATAAATAATATGCTCTTTTTATTATTATCATTTATTTATTTATATATATTTAATATATAACGTGTCGAAACATGTCAGAATTCTCTAATTTTTTAAAAATGACATGTCGGCGTATCGTGTCGTATCGTGTTGCGCGTCACATGTCCATATCGGTGCTACATAGCTTTCAAGCTGGGTGGCAATTCCCGTATAGTAAAACTTGTGATTGACATGTGACCGTCATTTTCAAATATCACATAGCTAACGCCACTATATATTTTAGCTTCTTGTTTCGTTTCTTTTTGTAACAATCTAGGAACACGTGCATAAAGGCGATGCTCCTCGAAATCCATGGCGCAGCCAGTAATCCGCATGAACCACTTTGGATTTCAGCCTCCAACCCCGTGCATGTGGGCTAAAACTCAAAACAATTGTATGCAATTTGGAGTTTGAATATGTGACATCCACTTCTCGAGTAGAAAAATCTCAAAAGCCCAACAAACACTCTGCTAACCCTAGAGAGTTTGCTTCTCTCTATTTTTTTTTAACTTATTATCAAGTCAAGGCTCAAAACGATATTTTGATGCTTTAACCAAGAAGAGGTAAAATAGAAATGTGCAATGACTCCTTGTTGGGTAACCCCATTAAATGGTATCCACCATATAAAAAAAGAAAAAAAGAAAATATGTTTCGAGGTGGCAAGCTAGAAACCCCACTAGTGGAGGTGGAATTTAGTGGGCTTGGGAGAGCTCGAGCTAAGTCTAGGTTTAGCAATCAATTAGCCTAATTTTAGGTGGCACACCGAAAATCTGGTCGCGACAAGTAATCACAGGTGTAGATCAAAGATTATTTTCCTTGTTATATTTGGAGCGCAAACTCGAGTTAGAAAGAGTGCTTACTTTATTTTGACTCAATTGAACTGTACAATATAAAATGGTCTAGTCAAGTCTTGTTTTATCCTCTCTTTTTTTCACTGAGTTTAATGTCCATTTGACTTAATTGATATCGATTTGGTTAGGTCACAAGGCCGAAATGTTATTGTATGGTTGTTAAAAACAATCTCCTTCCTATGCCAACAATATGATGTAATGTTTCAAAAGCTTGCCACGTGTTGCATGATTGGACTATATATTCTCTCATCCACGCATAGAAGGATTAGGTACCCGCAAGATTAAATGTAACATTATCGTACATGTGTAAGAAAAATTGAAGTGGGAGTCAAAAACCATGTCTAATAAAGGATTATTTTCCTTGTTATATTTGGAGCGCAAACTCGAGTTAGAAAGAATGCTTACTTTATTTTGACTCAATTGAACCGTACAATATAAAATGGTCCAGTCAAGTCTTGTTTTATCCTCTCTTTTTTTCACTGAGTTTAATGTCCATTTGACTTAATTGATATCGATTTGGTTAGGTCACTAGGCCGAAATGTTATTGTACGGTTGTTAAAAACAATCTCCTTCCTATGCCAACAATATGATGTAATGTTTCAAAAGCTTGCTACGTGTTGCATGATTGGACTATATATTCTCTCATCCACGCATAGAAGCATTAGGTACCCGCAAGATTAAATGTAACATTATCGTACATGTGTAAGAAAAATTGAAGTGGGAGTCAAAAACCATGTCTAATAAAACGGTGGGAGTTATTGGAAAACCGACGAATTAGTTGGGAAGAGATGAGCAAGCGAGGACCATGTGCATCCCCCCCAAAAAAAAATACACACACGAATTATTATAAAATATCATGCAATGTGCCCCTTCTTGTAGTGACACTGGACACCAAACCACAACGAATCGAAGCCTCATTTGAATTGATCGAGAAATATGACTTGCGTGACGAAACCCACCCCACAAATTGGGGGCATAGTTTAATTTAAAAAACTTGGAAACAGGACCACGCCATCAATTTCTTTGCACGAGACGAGATCCCGATGGTCGTTTATATATTCCGCGGTCTCCCTCTGCTTATAAACTTAAGCTTTTGGGTTCGAATTTTTAATTGTTATCCTACATTGCCTGTGGATAGACTTGAGTTTTGTCATCCGAAACTTGGGTCTAGGGTCTTTCTTTTGTTCCCCGCTTGACGTTAGCCTCTCTCTTTCTCTGTCTCACAGTTACCCTAACTACCAAATCAGTTGGCTGGACCTAACTGATAACTAGTGGTGCAGTAGCTTGGAAAAGACATCGAGAAGGAAAGTGAAAAACGGGGATGAACAAACGGACCACCGACGGCATTCTTGACATCCAAGAATAAGATCTCGGGTTTCTAAAGACATTATGTTATTACATTATTTTTGGAGGTTCAATTCGTTGTCAAGTCCCACTTGCGGTTTTCTTTCGGCTTGGACCATGCGACTTGTGCACAGTGATTCTCTTCGTGGTCATTTCTTTATATATCGACGTAGAATTATTTGGAATATACATTATCATGTCCGTTTAAAGTCGCTACTTCTAGACAGTTCAATTACAAGACGAATTTTTCTTCTGTGCTGATAAACTTTAATGAGTGTTGGTAATGGTCTCATTTTTAAGGTCGCAAATGTTATTGACAAAAGCAAAATAACCGGAGAAAGGCACTTGATTTATAGTAACGAATGTCACATTCTATAATGTCGGTTGCATAGCAATTTTTGTTTGGTGATTACAATCGATGTCATTTGGAAACATTAGAAGGTCACAAGATTTAATGTTCATTTATCAGAAGATAGATCCGAATTATGAGAGGTTTTCCCATGAAACTTTAAAATTCAAACAGTGCTTATACCAAAATATAACCATTATTAAATAATAAAAAATTCAATCTTCTAAAAATGTTACTTTTCATAACCGCTTAGAATGCATTGGTGCGTAATTGACTGTAATATCGTGTCATATTATGCTAGGGTGGGCACAATGAGTTAGGGTATTGTAGAATTTTTTTAGCACCGGAGATCATTCGTTTAAATTCTATCAATTGCATTAGGACCACTATCAACGGAACATTATATATGATATTTAAATACAATGCAAATCTATGATACTGTACTCAATTTATATTTTACATGTTAGATTGATGTGATCGAGTCACATTAATTCCACAAAGTAAAGAAAAAGAGAAAAGAAAAAAAATGATCATCAAGACTTCTGAAAAAGCGAACTCCATCTGTATTTTTATTTGGGAGTAAAATAAAGAAGTCGATTTAAACATTCAAACCAAAGGCCTTTTAAAGCTTAGTAAGCCTCTGGCTCTTGTGCCTCAGCTTGGTTGCTTCTGGCGAAGCTTCTAGTACTAGATAATTCGATAGTCCACGCACACAGAAAAAAAAATGGGATCGATGAAATATCCATATATGTTTTAGGATGATCATCAGCATTTGGATACTTATTTCAATAGATTAACAAAAGGAACACGTAAAATAAAATAAGTATATGATTGTGAAAATATAAAGTAGCTATAAAATCTGTAAAGGTTTATTCCCAAGAACAGTAGAAGCTTCTCAAATTCTCCGATATCACGAATTTCCAAAATTTCCAAAATCGAGATTTCTAAATATCCGCACGCCATATTTAAAAGTGACTCGTCAACCAATCAGACCTATTAATTGCGGGATATAACTTATGCTCGGTGTCATTATCATCTTTTCACTGTTTTCAATTCAAAAGTAGATTAATGGTAGATCATCGACCAAGAAGAAGAACCAAACATCTATAGGAAAAAACTCCGCAAACGCCTTAAAACGTGAAGATTTGGCTCGTGTTATTTTTAGTTAGCTAGGTAATAACATGACCACAATAATGATGATGATGATGATGATGATGATGATGATGATGATATATAATAATAATAATAATAATAATAATAATAATAATAATAATAATAATAATAATAATAATAATAATAATAATAATAATAATAATAATAATAATAATAATAATAATAATAATATTAATAATAATAATATTAATTATTATTATTATTATTATTATTATTATTATTATTATTATTATTATTATTATTTATTATTATTATTCTTATTATTATTATTATTATTATTATTCTTCTTCTTCTTCTTCTTCTTCATGTGAATGAACTCTTGTGTGTTCATAAGATGATACGTGTCGAGATTAGCCCTGATAACTTCTGCTTTGCACAGTTCTCTGCCACAAAACTAAACTGAAAAGGAGTCTGTCACAAGCATTTTGTTAAATCTCGGATGATAAATAATCCAAGATAGACATTTGAAAGTCCTATTCAGAACCTTAGATTTATAAGCAAAGAGAGATGGCGAATGTGGGAAAAATCAAATTCTCATACCATATTAGAATGTTCGATTGGATTGGAGGGAGAACATATGTATATAATGAATATATCAATTTTGTAAACATGCGATGCGGGATGGCGTTAGTAACACAAAATAGTATAAAGCCGACTAATGGAGGGTTATTTTGTTAAGCGAGAAAAGAGCTTAACGCGTGCATGAAGAAGTCATTGGAGGCAGCGCGTGTATTCAATACGAAGCCTCGTGAGAGGAAAACAACAAAAATCCACAACCGCCCTCTCATTTAATATAATTACCAAATTGCCTTCAATTTTTTTGCGGGTTTGGTTGCTTTCAAGTTAAATGTTTCTTGAGAGAGAGAGAGAAACGGGGGTTGGTTTGATGTTGAGATCTACCGGTATGGAAACTTTTGGAACAAGAGATTCTATGCGTTTTTCCTTCTAGGGTTTCACCATTAATTAACCGGCAAGGCGTTGCGGTTGAATTGTGCGGACAAGGGAGGAAGGAAATCTTCCGTTGTGTATCGAGAAAGTTGGTGGAGAGAAGAGCTTGCCAATAAAGAAACTTCTGCACTTAATAAGTCTTCTCCCGATACTTTCTATTCATTTTATGCTTCGAGTCAAGCGAGTTGTACGGGTTCACTAGCTCGGCTTTAGCCGTCTGCATCTTCATATGAAGCCGTATAGGGTGACTCACTAGCTCAGTCTTCATTGCGATTTATGCCAGAGGTAAGCAACCGGGATGGCCCAATCCAAGAGTTTGATTCATTTCTCGATTCCGACGATAAACAGGAAAAAAAAAAAAAACACGATAGTGAGATGTAATAAGAGAGAATCGAACCACGATCTCCAGCTTGAGGGAACGACTAGTTATAAACCAAGGCAAATAATATAATATATGAATTACGTAATTTATACAAAAAAGGAAGCCTAGTTGTTAGATAGAACATGGAATTGGCCTAAAACAGATTCGTTTCAGGTTAGTTCTAATTATAATCAGATTGGTTCGCGATTCCGATTTTTCAGATTTTGAAATTATAGAGTAAGTTCCAGATTTTGGTCTCGAAATTGACCCACCTTGAAATGGATTACCCTTGATTTCCACCAATATTAATTTCTGGATAAGGCACTTAAATTTTCATAAGGACCTGAGGGGTTTCCATGAATCTTATCCAGTATACTAACTTTCAAAACAATTAATTGTTCGGGTCATGAAAAATAGTGCATTTGAAAGCGCAATGAATGCCTTCATGGTTCTTATTAAGAATACTAAAGTATTAATATTTATTTTTTCAACAAAATTAAATATCCGGAGCACTAGAAATCATTTTCTTGTGAGTTTTTAGCATAAAGCATTAGCATGCTAGTCATATATATTTTATAAATAACACTTACAAACTTATATGATATCATTAAATAAGGTGCATTTATTGCAAGTATTTACCGACCGTTGAAACACATATATACGTATTATTCTATTTTGCTTTTCTATTACTCCACAATTCTATAGAATTGTCCAAGTCTAAGACTATCAATTCGGGCTGAGAAAGACTGAGCAAAATGCGACAAATATAAAACTTGCCAATTATTGATGGCTTTCGGTCAGTAAGTGTAATTAGTCGACAAAGTGATAGGCCTTAGCTAACTGAAGATGTAATGAGAGAAAATTAGGAGTGAGTTTAGTTCAATATTTTGAAAGCCTATTGGGAAAATGTAAAGTAGTTTAACTTAAAGGACTTTGGATAAATGCAAAGACCGTTTGCTAAACTATATTTTGAGAAGTAACTTTGAGAGAAATATTGTTTGATAAAAAATACATTTGATGAGAAAGACCGAGCAAAATGCGACAAATATAAAACTTGCCAATTATTGACGGCTTTCGGTCAGTAAGTGTAATTAGTCAACAAAGTGATAGGCCTTAGCTAACTGAAGATGTAATGAGGGAAAACTAGGAGTGCGTTAAGTTCAATATTTTGAAAGCCTATTGGGAAAATCTAAAGTAGTTTAACTTAAAAGACTTTGGATAAATGCAAAGATCGTTTGCTAAACTATATTTTGAGAAATAAGTTTGAGAGAAATACTGTTTGATAAAAATACATTTGAAAAACTCTTTGAGTGAAAAATCTAAGATTTTTAATTTTTATTTGTTTAAAATTGAAAAAAATAATATATGTGACTTTTTAAATATAAATTTTGACAATAATGCTAAAAAAATCAAAATATATATATATATATAAATGCTAAAAAATTCAAATATATAATTAAAAAAAAAGGACCAAACCCTCGCCTGGTCCAACGAAGGACTACAACTGCCGGCAAGCCAAATTTGGCACTGGTGGTCGTTGGTCGAGGTCGATTGGGGTCGAGCGACCTCTAGTCTAGTGACCCTCGCTAAGGTTGTGCAACCCTTGTCGGACCTTGGGTGACCTCAATCAACGGTCGCCAATGCCAAATCTAGCTCATCGGCAACCATAATCCTTTGTCATACCGGCAAAGGGTTGGCTTTTAAAAAAAAAAAAAAGAATTTTTTTTTTAGCATTTATATATATTTGACTTTTTTTAGCATTTTTTAGCATTTAAAAAAATAATAATGAGGGCAAAATTGGAATTTTGAAGAATGGGTGAGGATAGTTTTCAAAGAAGAAATGAGTTTCAGCATTTGGTCAAATACTGAAAACTCAATGTTAGTCCATATTAACATTGAGTTTTTAGCATTCTCAATGTTGACTTTCATTTAAAAGTTATTTTAAAATAATTATTAAATGGTCTGGTATTTTCTTAAGAGACTCTGGAGGCCGAAAGCCCTTTGAAAATACTGAACCAAATGCACCATAAGTCCTGGAGCATAGGTGTCGGTAAATGAAGCTCAATCTAGTCAACAAAAGCCACAACCATCGGAGTCTATGATAAGCGGTTATTTAGGTTATGAAGACGAAAATCTCAGGCAGAATTTGCCAAGGCACGGCGAAATGGCTGTGAAGAAGTGGAACTGATACGATCATCGGGTGGTGGGCGCCATGGATCTTGGAAGCCACCAATGGTAGGGGCGAGAAATGTGGGTTGCTGCCACTATCAAATAGTGGAACGTGGGACTTCGAAAGTGATCCGTGATGCTAGGCAAGGAGAGTGGAGAGAGAATAACCTTCGAGTAGTGGGTATCGATCATCCATGTGTGAAATTTGTTGAACTCTAAAAGTGTAGGATGCAGTAGTTTTTTTTTTTTTTTTTTCTTTTTGGTAATAGCTGTTAGTAGTAACTATAAATACTAGAATTGTAATTCATGCAATTGAACTAATGAATACCAATTGCTCAATCTTTCTTCAAGTTTAGCTTTTTTATTTTACCATCCTTTTACATAACTAGAGACGATTGTTTTCGGTTTGCACACTTTTAATTTTTTTGTTAATTGCGTTTCATATCCAAAAATGATAAAGGACCCTTCACATCCGTTATGGCTTTCCATATCGATCTGTATCCCAAAAAGGTTTTTCGTTGGCACTTTTCAGCAAAACAACCTTATAATATGAAAATGCGTGAAGATCAAAAAACTACATTTATCTCCCACTTTTAATGAGATATATCTGTTGCAAAACAAATGAAGTAAATAGAGTTACTGAGATATTTAACCCCTAAAATTAGTCACGGATTTTAGGGCATATGGCGATTGACTTCTCGCATAGCACGGTCATACTATTCATAGTTATTCATTGTATCTCAACCGTTGCGAGTTCAATCACTCATAAATGTCGCACATGCGTTTATTCATGATATGTCACCTTTCCGGTAGGTACTTGGGGATTTGACATCATTGAGTTTGATCATTTTCATGATAATTAGAGCAAATCATGATGTGATAATGTACTTTATTAATGGGTTTAACGGCTCTTTCACCAACTCATTCAAGATGTATGTCAATAGGTTTGCCTCTCTTCCTTGATATCCATAACACATAACATGCGTTTATTCATGATATATCACCTTTCCGGTAGGTGCTTGGGGATTTGACATCATTGAGTTTGATCATTTTCACGATAATTAAAGCAAATCATGATGTGATAATGTACATTATTAATGGGTTTAATGGCTCTTTCACCAACTCATTCAAGATGTATGTCGATAGGTTGCCCTCTTCCTTGATATCCATAACACATAATGTAAGAGAGACTTTTAAGCATGTGATAGATTTATGGGAAAATTCCAATAAAGATATGAAATATCCTCATTTTCTCAATTAAGAGCCTGGAGTAGACTTTATATTAAACAAGGGCCTGAAGTAACCATATTAATCTCAAATAAGGGCCTTAAACAGCCATAATAGTTTCAAATAAGGGCATGACCTCGCCGATCGCCGGTCGATTAAATATTTTGGCCGATCAAGGGTGTTTTCGTCCAAAGACAATTTAAATTTAAATTTAAATTATTTTCCTTTCTTTCCTTTTTTTTTTTTTTTCTCTTTCCGGCTAGCGTCGACAGTTGTTGGCAAGGGCCGATGAGGGCTTGTAAGCCCTTGCAAGTCACGAATGAGGTCGTCCCTCACTGACCATTGGTGAGGCAACCCTCATTTAGATTTGGCGAGGGTTGACTTCATTGATGGCAGTGAGGGTGGCCTCCCCCGGGGTGAAGGTCACCTAGCCTAGGTGAGGCCATTCCTCATTGGCTGTTGGCGAGGTCACCCACGCTTAGAGCCACAAGGGCGATCTCACCCAGGGTGAGGGTCGCCTTGCCCAACCCTCTTTGGGCATCGCCGATGGTTGATTGACCACTAATGAAGAAGAAAGGAAAAACTAGAAAAAGGAAAAAAAGAAAGAAAAAAAGGAAAAAAATTATATAAAAGAAAAAGATAAAGGAAGAAAATGCCCCTAATTAGCCAAAAAATCATGCATTTATTTCAAACAGACATAGCCACTTCGGGCCCTTATTTGAAACAAGATTCACTTCAGACATTTATTTGAGAAAATGATGATACATTAGGTCATTATTTGAAACAATACTTTAGGTCTTTAGTTGAAACAATGTCTGCACCATATCCTTGTTTGAAAAAATAAAGGCACTTCAATCCCTTATTTGGAATTTTCTCTAGGTTTATTAATATTAGCAAAAATTAGTCAAAAATAGTTTATATTGATCAAATTAATCTAACATATTTGAGAGTGGGCTTTTGCGAGTCAAGCTTCCTCCGATAAGTGTGTGGCTTTTGGAAGGGCAAGATTCACACCCGATGCAATGAGGGTGGGTATAAATAGCCAAGTGGAGGGGGTTAAAAGGAAAAGGAGTGGTTCGTGAGAGGCTTTAGAATGTGAAAGAGGCACAAATAGATTAGAAGACAAATTGAATTAGGGGAGTATTGCCTGGTGGTATGGGTCCACATCAATATGAACATTGGTTCTATAAGTTGGGAAGTTTGTGATATCTCAAATTCCACATCGGTTGAAAGAGACTTTGTTGAGTGATTTATAAGTCATAGCTCCAAATGGTCATCACCTTATATGGCCATTTTTGAATATTCTTTTTGGATGTTTGTGTTGAGATGTATGAGTGAGTTGTGTTAAAAAGATCTCACATTAGAGATCTAGTGGGATTAATTAGATAATATATAAGTTGGCTCGTAACTCATGATTTAATCCTTTGAGTGAAAGTGAGTCTAATTGGATATGTTGATGGACTTGCACTTAAACTCTCTCTTGGCAATCTTCGCAGGTGAAAGAGTATTGAGGTTCTATTGAGCATTTGGCCAACAAATAGCATTGGAGTTGATGATTGATTAGTAACTTACTCTTAACATTTATCAACGTTGGTGAATAGCTAAAAGAAGGAATCTCTTGACCATGGTGGTTTCTAGGCAGCCTTCATGTGAGAAAGAGATTTCGGATGAAGGTGGGTATTGTCAGAATGTGGCCTTGATTACAACCTTTATGATCGGGTCTAGGAAAAGAGACTAAGGACAAAGACAAACGTTATTATTCTTGTAGTTCTTACAAGGGTATTGTTAGCAACATGGCCCTAATTACAACCTTTATGGTTCGGTCTAGGCAAAGAGACTAAGGATGAAGATAGACATTACTGTTGTTGTAGTTCTTACAAGGCAACGAAGTGGGTACTCAACTTGAGACATGTTGATGTAGCAAGTTACCCGAATAAAGTGGGAGCAGTTTTAACACTAAGCTCTCACATGATGGGGAGATTGTTGAAATTTATATGTGAGTTGTATTATAAAAGAATGTGCACAAATGAAACTTGACCAAAAGCTTTTAGCCGTGAGAATTCACCTTCTTCATCCTCTTAACAACTTTGTTTTTTCGTGGTTTGTTGGGAACTGTTCTTATTATTCTGATTTCATTATCTTCACAAAACTCCTTGCTATCATACTCACCACCATTTGGTCGAGCTTTTGAAAGAATGTGTGTTTGATTGGATACATAAATGGGCCCGAAGATGGGCTCCTTCTTGATGATCTCGCTCGGTGAAATTATAGGCTTTTCATCGCACGCACCCAATAGAGAGTATTAGAGTCAATGGCTGATTGATGGACCACTCCAAATATGCATCAGTGTTTGGCTAATGTTTTAAGGAAAAAAAATCTTATAACCTACGCAATTTATATGCATCTTTTATGATTCAATCTGATTGAAAAAAAGACTTGGGGTGAAAGTGCGCATTGTGTTGTAGCAACACCATCTAAATTGATTCAGTCTAGAAAAGGAGACCATGAATATGGGTGGATGTTATTGTTATTGTGATCCTGACGGAGCAACAAAGTGCAGAATAAAGTTGAAATATATTGACACACAAGGATACTTGAATTAAAGGAGAATATACCTAACATGGAGTCCAATTAAATATACTGGCAGGTTTAGAATTGAACTCTCTCTTAGTAATCTTCCGGAACGAAGGTGTTGGGCTTCCTAATAGTTTGGCCCCAGTGAAACGGACAGAATCGTGAAATTAACTTTATGTGGTCACTTGTGAGTTCTATGTCGCTTGGTTGACTGGACTTGCTATGCATACTAAACTCGGGGGAAAGCCTCACCTGCCAAATAGAAGTAAAAACTTACTTTCTTCGTTTTTAGTAAGCAAACTTGGCAAAGGACAAGCGAAAAGTCAAAACGGTGGAGGAAAAACACACGGCCGCCCGGGGCCCAGCTCGAGCAAGAGTAGCCAGGCTCAACTAGCCGAGCCAAGCCGAGCAGTCGGGCCATGCGGCTGGCGCCTAGAAACTGAAAAGGGAGGCTAATTGAATGAAAGTGTTATAAGGGCGTTGCTATAGCCCTCTCAACCACTAGCGGACCACACACCTTTAATTAAAATAATTTTCCTTATATCTCCCTAAGCCTTTTGCATATTCCTCTATATTCTCAACGGCATTCCCCCTCCTCCTTCCATCCCTTTTAAACCCCCTCACCATTCAATTGCACAATTTGTGTTCTCTCTCTCTCTCTCTCTCTCTCTCTCTAAGCCCACATAGAGAGAGATAGGATTGAGTGATTATTAGTGAGATTAGCTGAATTGAGAGACAAAGCTTTGGGAATGGTGATGGGGGTTCATTGGGACCGGCGGTTTGAGCTGGTCGCGAAATGCAGCTCTGAGGGGCGGTCGGGCCAGGCGGTGGCGTCCGGCCTAGATGGCACTCTGCTCGTGTCACGCAGCGCTTTCCCGTACTACCTCCTCGTGGCCCTCGAGGCCGGGAGCCTCGCGAGGGCACTCGTCCTCCTGCTGTCCGTCCCGCTCGTGTACCTCGCTGATACCTTCATCTCCCAGGCACTGGCGATCAAGGCCCTGATCTTCATCTCGGTGGCAGGGCTGAAGATCCGGGACGTCGAGCTCGTGTCCCGGTCGGTGCTGCCCAAGTTCTACGCGGACGATGTCCACCCCGAGGCTTGGCGGGTGTTCAATTCCTTTGGGAGGCGGTATATCGTCACGGCGAGCCCTAGGGTGATGGTGGAGCATTTCGTGAAGACGTTCCTAGGGGCCGATAAGGTTCTAGGAACGGAGTTAGAAGTCTCCAAGTCGGGCCGCGCGACCGGGTTTGTCAAGGAACCCGGGATCCTCGTTGGCGAGCACAAGAGGGAAGCTGTGGCGAAGGAGTTCGGGGTGAACGTGCCGGATTTAGGCCTCGGAGACAGCAAGAGTGACCGCGAGTTCATGTCCATTTGCAAGGTACAAATCATTCAATCATTCAAGCTTTGCAATTTAGGTTCTTTCTTTCTATTTATTGCGTGTTTGGTGAGTGCTTGTACAGCGTCCTTAAATTGCAAGCTGCGACAGATAGGAGCCTCGCATGCGTGCACAGTAAATTGCAATCTCGAAAGATAAAGCTCCCAACCTCTTATTTTACCTAATATTTAATAACTATTCAAGCACGTACCTTTCCATCTGTGAAGCTAAATCACATGATCTATCATGCACAGTGAACTATACCACGAAAAGCGTATGGTACATAAAAGTATGGAAGAAGAAGTAGAGCATTCGATGATTTTGTTCAAGCTCTTTTGCCACTTTCGACTCCATGCCAATGGAAGATGTTCATCGACTTCTTAGCATGTTGTCTCCTCGGCATGTCGTCTAATTGATGAATTACAAATATTGACGTCATCCACGTTTAAGACGAGGGGAGACTTTCTCTAATGAGGATCCCAAGAGGTTTCTTCCAAGCAAGAATAAAGAGATACGCAGCCCCAATTATAGAACGAGTTTAAGACATAATAATTTATTGTGCACAGGGCAGGCTCGGTCAATTTCAAATAACAAAGTCACGGGGGAAAAAATACTTTACAAAGGCAGACTTTCTGAGAAAATTTGCTTACGTAACTTTTTCAAATTATGGTTAGCTCGATTTTCTCGATGCGGTTGCAGCTATAAATGTCATGCACCCAAAAAGGAAAAAGAAGTGACTAGGATTTATGACTCTCACTTCTCAACAAAAGCATTGCAGCAATGGTCATTTCTTAGGCGACGCGGTTAGGCACATCCCATGCAAATTTAGGAAACTAAAGACGTGTGGTCCATTGATAAATAATATCTTAATTTTCTTCGGCGTTTAGGCTTCAGTTATTGCAACATAATAAGATGATTTGATATATCTTTGTAATGATCACTACAGGAAGCATACATGGTGCCAAGAACCAAGTGCGACCCACTCCCACGGACCAAGCTCTTAAGCCCCGTCATCTTCCACGACGGCCGCCTCGTCCAGCGGCCAACGCCATTAATCGCCCTCCTCACCTTCTTGTGGCTTCCGGTCGGCGTCCTCCTTGCCATCCTCCGTGTCTACACCAACATCCCCTTGCCCGAGCGCATCGCCCGTTACAACTACTACCTCCTCGGCATCAAGCTTGTTGTCAAGGGCACCCCACCCCCGCCCCCCAAGCCGGGCCACCCTGGCGTCCTCTTCATCTGCAACCACCGCACGGTCCTTGACCCCGTTGTCACTGCCGTCGCCCTTGGCCGCAAGATCAGCTGTGTCACCTACAGCATCAGCAAGTTCACCGAGTTCATCTCCCCAATCAAGGCCGTTGCGCTCTCCCGCGAGCGGGACAAGGACGCTGAGAACATCCGGCACCTCCTGGAGGAGGGCGACCTCATCATCTGCCCCGAGGGGACCACATGCCGTGAGCCCTTCCTGCTCCGGTTCAGTGCGCTCTTCGCCGAGCTCACTGACCGGATCGTCCCCATTGCGATCAACACGAAGCAGACCGTGTTCCACGGGACCACCGTAAGGGGGCACAAGTTCTTCGACCCATACTTCGTGTTCATGAACCCGATGCCGACTTATGAGATCACGTTCCTGAACCAACTGCCACAGGAACTGACGTGCACGGGTGGAAAGTCGGCGATCGAGGTGGCGAACTATATACAGAGGGTCTTGGCGGGGACATTAGGGTTTGAGTGCACCAACTTCACTAGGAAGGACAAGTACGCCATTCTCGCCGGGACCGACGGCCGTGTCCCATCGAAGGAGAAGAAGAAGGAGAAGGAGGAGAAGCAGCCGGGCAATCAATGAGTAAATTTGAAGATGGATTAGGGATGAAAGAATCCCATGATGTGCACCTTATTTTCTCCGTGCGTTTGGATGATTGAAGTTCATAGAAAGAGGCAAATAATGGTAATTGTAGTGATCATTTCACAGTCGTCATTAAAGTCCTTGCACGCTCGTGTATATTACTTCACCTATTTTCTATCAAGGTCACTTTATTCTAATTATATGCCTATTTCGTGGAGAAAAATACTTTATGTATTTTTTTGTACCAATTCTACGGCTGACACAAAATAAAGGACCAACTTTTCTATCCGCTTTCCCGTATCCCAACTAATTAATTGCGTTGGAATGCGAACAAAGCTGAAATTTGTTAAAGGTCTTTCATAATTTCTTGATTTTATGCGTAATTAGAACACGGGTCACACAAACCATCCAAAAAACAATGAAGGGCATAGTTTATTATGACGTAATAAGTTGGCCAGGAAAATATAAGACTGTTTGATGTTTATTTTTTTTAATGTTTTCCTTCACATTTTTAGGAAAGGCATTACATTTGCCTTGACTAGTAGCTCCACCAACCAAGACCAGCTTTCGTGATTGCTCTTGCACGGCAATGACTTACTAATTATTTGGTGGGAAGTGAGGTAATTAAATTGCAGTGTATGTGGACACAATATCTGACAACATCTTGGTCAAATTGAGATTGGACCTCATCATAAACTTCTATTTACTGCAATATTCCCTATTAAATATGGTGAGACTACAAAGTCGACAGGCCAATCTTTCCTAGTTTATATTTTCATGGTCACTCAATTTGTCAAGATAGGAGACGGTTGAATGCAAAGTCTATCTTCGTCCCAACCTAATTGACCTCTACGAGCCCCTTTTTCTTGCTAGAGACTATTCTAATACATAGAAATGAACCGCTAGAGTATTTAAATGTTAAAAATCGCTCCAATCATCTAATGATCTAAACGTTTTAAAATAGTTAGTAGTGGTACTGATATTTTCACACGGTATTAGAGTAAAAGAACCCAAATTTAAATCTTTCTAAACTTCTTATTTGTCTCTCCATGTATATTTTCATGCTTTAATTTTATGCCAAAATTCAGTCTACATGCGAGAGAGATACTTATAAAGATGATACACATTTATTTCACAGTTCAAGCTCTTTGAATAATTTGGTAATGGTCTCAAAATTCATTTTCGTTTCCTTTTAATGGCAAAATGGGGTCACGATGTGGTCCTATTCCTGATCCAGGACAAATGGATCATGACCAGCTCAGATCTTGGATCTAGCATTAAATGGACAGAACCGAAGGGCCTCCATTCATCTCTAGTAAGCACATGGAGTGATGATGACTCGACCCTAAATGCAAGGCCCCTTCAAGTTGATTCCATCTCTTGTGCACCGGGCTTGTAGATGTACATAATCAGTCAGTAGACCTACCATAGGAACTAAGGGGGGTTAAGAATAACCAGGGATGCAAATATACTCGATTTATGCAAGGCATAATTGTTATAAAAAAAATCTTTTTGGCCGTGTTTGCCTCAGTCATTTGGGAGTTCTTAAGCTGTCCGTAAGCCAAGTCTAGTCGGGTTTTACGCAAAAAAGGCCAAGTGATTCTAAGGCATATCTTTTAAGGTGATGTTTGTAAGTTTGGGAAAATTGTTCAAAAAGTCCTAAAGTTATTGTACAACAACCAATTCAGTCTTAAACCTTTCAATTATGCCAATTTAGTCTTAAACCTATTATACATCAACCAATTTAGTTCTAAACCTTTTAATCGTGCTAATTTAATTTTAAACATTTTGACGATTTTTTAATTTTATCCTAAAAATTTTAATGATTTGCCAATGTTGTTCTTCGGCAATTTCCGACCAAACTTACCTGGAAGAACTTCGTTGGCAAATTGCTAGAACATTTATGATTAAATTGGAAAATTATTAAATGTTTAGGATTAAATTGACACAATTAAAAGGTTTTGGACTAAATTGGTTCATCATACAATTGGTTTGTGATCGAATTGGCATAATTTCTCTTTATTTTTTTTACTCTATTAATATATACAACTTTAATATATAAAAAATTGAGAATTGAATTAGCCGGCATATAATAATTTTAGGGTTTTATTCCTGTAAGTTTGGATTGGTAGAAAGGTTAAAGGGAAATTGTGACAAGAAATGGGGGAAATTCGACTTGGAAAAAACGAAAAAGTACATATACAGATATCCCCGAATTCTTCATAGATTAGATATTTTATTTAAATTTTAAAAGGACATTATGAATAGTGATGTTTTGGACAACCTTCTTATCTGGCATAAGGGGCCCAAAATCAAAGGCAACTCTCCCACATCGTAACTCTCGAACTGGACAATTTTTGTATATTCTAGTCTAGAATTCTTCTCGATTTTATTTTTGGACAGTGGATGTCGCCTGAAGATCTCCAGTGACTGCCAGTCTGCCAAAGCGTTCATTCAAGCTTACATCCAGCGTAAAGCGCTCTGGAAATTTGCAGAGCCTTGTGAACTAGAGAGAGCGGACCCATCGTGAGGGTACAAATTGAATGAGTAGGTGAGACGCATCGTTCAATTTGTGACCCATTTTCCCGGCCCGCCACGACTTGTTTCTTTTCATGAATGAAAAAGGCTGATAACGGGCGATCGGCACCAGCAACATCCTCCGAGTGATATCATAAAGGTCTTGCACCCGCTAAGAAATGTTTGGTTTGAACTGTAATTAATCCCCACCACCCTCGAAGGTTCGAGATCAGTGAATCTGTCGTAGCGGCCCCACTAAACATCAGCAGCCAGGAATTTTCTCCATCTGAGACATGCAATAGCTAGATGATGCAACACGACCCGTTCAGAGGTTTGCTCACGACGTGGAATAACTTATCGGGACAGATAAGCCCTCCCTTTATTATGGTGGTGATCCACCATAACCCCTATTGCTAGGAGACGTGTTTGCTTTTCCTTTTCTCGTCCCTCTCTCTAGTTGAGCTCACGAGACAGATGAGTGGTCCTTTTGCCTCTCTTAGTTCCTTTGTGCACATGTGCATACGTTAACATATAGAAGGAGCCCATCTCAGCGAGTTTTCCGTAAGAAAAATTGTTAAGCAACTAGCTAAAAAAACTACCGTTACAATCGCTATCCAATCGATATTTTCAAAATTGAAATTTTTCTTACTTTATGATTAAAAGTTCACTAGAAAGGATCCACAAAAACTCGATAATTCAATCCGATTGTGACTCCTGTTTCCATTCAGATGATGACATCTTATTGTAAGTGGAGAAGAAGTTGTCATCAAACATGTGTTTGCCACTTTTGAGTCTAAACCGTTTTCTCATTAGATTAAGTTCTTAGTACAAAGGACCAACATTGTATATATAATATTAATTAACACTCTGCCTCGATTATTTGCGCGTAATGTACTATACATCGATGATATAGTCTGGCGATTGCCTTTTAGAATTAGATTTTTTTTCCGTAGATACTAATTGAAAAATTCAATTGATTACTTCTTGCCATGTTTCTTATCGTGCACACCTGATCTACATGGCGGTGATTTGGTGCTTGTTTGGTAACCATCCAAACAGTGTCTGATTCTAATTTTTTATTCCCGGAAGCAGTTTGGGAATGTAATTGCGTTTGATAAAATTTTTGTTCTCAATAACAAATTTTTATTTTTTTGTTCCCGGAATTAGATTTGGAACAGAATCAAGAATTGAAAAAAAGTTAATTTTTGTTTCGGGAACAAATCTAAGAATCAAAACCAACTCTTCTTCTTCTTCTTCTTCATCGATCGCCATCCCGTAGTTGCCGTCCGCCACCGTCCGCCATCCACCAGAAACCGGTTTGGCAAGCTTGCCAGGCCAGGGCGAGGTCCGGTGAGCTCGCCGGTGGCTAGGCGGGCCTCGCCCAGCCCTGCCGATGGCCAGGCAGGCCTTGCCTAGCCTCGGCAAGGTTGGCTTGGCCACCAGTGAGGCTCGGCCGACGAGGGCTAGCAACGCTCCGGTGAGGTCGCTGGCCCTCGTCCAGCCGGTCGCCGGTTCGGCGATTGGCCACAAGAAGAAGAAGAAGAAGAAGAAGAAGAAGAAGAAGAATAGGAAGAAAAAGGAAAAAAAGAAAAGAAAAAAAGGAAAAAGTAAAAAAATTTGATTTGGAACAGAATCAATGAGCACGGTACCAAACGCAATTCTATTTCAAAATCAGAAATTTTGAATAGTTACCAAATGGTTTAAAATGCTTAGAAGTTGTTTGTAGGAACAAAATAAAAAAGAATAATTTCTAATCATAATCTGTTTTTAGGAACAGAATCGTTACCAAACGCACCCTTGATATCCATTTGGGAGTTATTGAACAAGGGAGTGTCAAATCCAACGACTATCTTTAATTCCCACCAGACCTCTAGTCAAGCAAACCCTAATGAGTCTCCTCAAGCTGAAAATTGCAGAGAGGATTTGTGATGAGCAATGACAAGTTACTTGATGGTCACAATACTAGAGACTTCTGAAATAGTGAGATCAAACTTAAATGGAAGAATAGTGCTAGAGATACTAAAATCTATATACCAAATGAGTTACTATATAATGTGGCGGAGAAGGGAAAAGTACCAAAAAAGTCCTAAACCTATTGCATTTATACCAATTTAGTCTTAAACTTTTTAATTGGACTAATTTAGTCATAAATCTTTTTACATTGTTATCAATTCAGTCCATCCGGCCAATTTTGGCCTACTGGCGCTGACGTGGATGTCGACCGGTAGCTGGACGCTGACGTGGCAATTTTAAAATATTTTTATTGTTTTTTTTTTTGAATTTTTTCCTTTTTTCTTTTATTTTCTCCCTTCTTTCTCCTTGGATTGTTTCACTAGTGGTCGACAAGCCTCTGGTGAGGCTCGCCGGCCACTGGGCGAGGGCCGCGAAGCCCTCACCTACTGCTGGTGAGGGTCGCAGCCCTCGCCCAGCCTCTCCCAGGGTCGCCGGTGAGGCAGCTTCGCTCGGATCTGGGTGAGGCCAGCCTCGCCTTGGCCTTGCTACAGGTGAAGGCGGCCTCGCCCAGGGCTAGCGAGGCCATGGCGGCCATCCAGGGTCGAGGCGAGGGCTTTTAGGCTGAAGGCCACTAGGCGATGGCTTCTAGGCCAAAGGCTTGCTAGCCACTAGCTAATGGCCACTAAGCCCTCGCTAGCCACCGGAGAGGGTCGCGGCCCTCACTTGGCCTCGCCTAGGGCCGCGAGTGAGGCAGCTTTGCCCAGATTTGGGTGAGGTCAACCTCGCCCGCAGTCGACAAGGCCAATGTGGCCCTCACCTTGGCCTTGCTGCGGGTGAAGGCGGCCATCTCCAGCATGCCGGTCTGGTGATGGCCGCCTTCACCCGCGGCAAGGCCAAGGTGAGGCTGGCCTCGCTCAGATTCAGGCAAAGCCACCTTGCCGGCGACCCTAGGAGAGGCCGGGTGAGGGCCGCAACCCTTGCCAACGGCAGGTGAGGGCTTCGCGGCCCTCACCGGCCGAGTCCAATGAGGAAGAAGGTAGAAAAGAAAAGGAAAAAGAAAATAAAAAGGAAAAAAATACAAAAAAATTCAAAAAACAAAAAAAATATATAAAAAATTGCTACGTCAGTGTCCAACCATCGATCGACGTCCACGTCAGTGCCGGATGGATTGAATTTGTACCAATGTAAATAGGTGTAGGACTAAATTGGTCAAATTGACAAGTTTATTACTGAATTGGTACAAATGCAATAGGTTTATGACTTTTTTGGTACTTTTTCCGGTGGAGAACAATTTGCCACGTCATTTAATATATAAGTCTTAGTATCTCTAGCATTATTTGATGCCCAGATCATTGTATTCTAATATGTGGAACTTTTAGAAGATGGCGCACTTGAGGAAAAGGGGCGCAACTCTATGAATTACTAATAACAAGTTTTTGTTCAAAAGAAAAAAATCGAGGATAATTATGAATCTAATTCAATTACAAAGATAATTTTGTTTTTGTAGGAAAAGTGCAGTTATTGTTATTTTCCCTTTTTCTTTACCCAAAACCCAATACTGGATTTTTGTAGTGTTACATATTTCAAATAAACGAATTGATATATATATATATATATATATATATATATATATATATATATATATATATATATAATCATTGATTTCTTGATAACATGGAAGATGGTCAAGAATGCCATAAAACGATGTGCGCCTTATCGAATTGGAGTATGCACACTTTTGAACTTCCATATCACTAGTTAAAATTCAAGCAACTTTTGTAGTGCTTTCAAGTTCTTTGTATTGATGTGCAATTTATATGTATTATGAGGTTTTCTATTATTATATTTCTATTTGTATCCTTACCATGATTAATCACTCTTATAAATACATATTATACAATTCTATTTGAGGTCAAGCCACCATAAACATTTTATCATTATTTTTTCTCTTACTCTAAACATCAAAACTTTGGTCCTAGCAACTTGACCTTGTTTTAACACAAATCAAGTGATGCCCCGATCATATTTGGCGATGGATCGATAAATGTTTTGCTAAGCTCAATGAAATCCAATTGGGTCAATTATTGATGGGCTGCACATTACAAATTGGGCTTCTGGGCACTCATTTTGAGCAATCTTGCAGGACTATGCGAGCCTTATCTTGAGCCATCTTATACAAGATTTGGGCTTAAATGTCACACAATCCTTCTGCAAATTCGTAGTTTCTATGGCTGGCTAGCTACATTAACTAGTTTGGCTTTTGGGATTGCTTACTAGCTAGAAACAAGAAAAAGTTGCAAGAGCTAGAACGATTTGGTCTTATGTCGTGGGGATGTTTTCTCCGAAATTCACTGCGATGTCCTATTTAGGCTTTATTTCTGTCGATGTTAGAAGAAATCCTCTTTCCTCGAAACTGCTAGAGGTGTTAAAAATGGAGACTACTATGAAAGTGTTCCGTAGAAGACTTGTTCTCCACGTGTTTACGTGGGAAGAAACCATCTTTTCCAGCAAAAAGATGAAGCTGCGCATCCTGACCTACATCCTCAATCGGAATTTATACCTAAATATGATCCTGACGTGGCGGGAAAACCAACGCTTTTGTTGCCTTTTAGCTAAAGTAAAGAGGAATCGATGCGTACGTGACAGTCTGCAGTTACTGATGAGTGTTTAAAAGTCGATAGGGTTTTCCACGCGTTTCACTCCATCTTCCATGCAAAGACATCTGCAGACATCCTTTATGCCTTGTCAAAACTGATGATAGGGCCATTTGACTTAGGAAGCCCTTTGAATATCTTAAGATTAGACGTACAATCACAAAAAAATAGAAGGTAAAAGAAAGAAAGAGAAATTGAGACATAATATTTTATTTTAATTTATTCTTAAATTAGGGCTACATTCAACGGAATATTCTATTATAATTAGCATCTTGCACCTCTCTATTATATTCCTTAATAATAAAAAAAATGACGATATGCTATTCATGAGCTCAAACCCAAACTACTAATAAATTATGGGTTTAAGTTATAAAAGCCCTCTAGCTCGGGGGCGTTGCCTCCGCAACATAGAGAGTATAAACCATATCCCAATAAAATACAGCTAGGGTTTTTCATCTTTTAAGACATGAGTTTGAGAATAAGATATTGAATGAAGCTGGTGTTCCGGTTCAAAAAACCCAATGAATGACAATCTTGACACTTGCCTTTTTCAAGGATATTAAAGTTCAAGGATATTAAAGAAATTCATGGACCATATTCTATTGCATCTAAGTTTTGGCACCAATTGACTCCAACCATATGAAAGCAATCAGTGCCGTGGTGCCAAATACTCAAACATTAGCTTGGGATATTTTCTCTACTCCTTCTTACCTTTAAAAAAGTAGGAGTACATTACATTCTTAATACCAATAATCATGCTAGAGATTTTTGCTTCTGCTCAATATATAATGATTAAAGCTAACTTTAGTTGGCGTTGTTATTGGCATAACAACCTATACGCCATAAGTTGGCCCAACCCGAATACTATAATACTTTAGCCAAGGAACGACAGAACATATTTGATATTGTTTTGGACGCATTATTGATACATGGGGTATGTGGGGTCTTTGTATAGAAGTTAGTAAAGAATATCCATCAGAATATATTGTGGTTCCAATACATATATTTTCCTCTTGTCTTCCCACTCCAAACTGAGTATTAAAGAATTCGAAAGTATCCATCTTATTAATGTTGCTCAAATTAGCCAACTATCACCACCATAAAAGAAGTTAGACTTAAAATTGTATTATTGAAAAAAAATGAGTTCTTTAATTATCTTCAACGATAATATTTTATTAAAGAAATCAGATAAATTGTCTGGCGTGGGACCCCATTAATAAAATAAATCATACTCTAAATGGAATAATATCTTATTGGGCCTACCATAGATTGATTTCCTCTTCTTTTTTTTTCCTTTCTTTTTTTGTCGTAAAGGACAATTGGTTAAAATGTTAGGGTAGGTGACGCACGCTCGCAAGATCTTATGTTCCGATTAAAGGAAAAACATTTTTTCTTCGAGAATGCAGGAATATATTCCTAAGTAACCTCTTTTCCATCTTTTCTTATGTGGGCGACTTTTAGTTATCCTTTTCATATCTACAAAAAGTTGGGTAGCAAGGTGTGGGGAGAAAAAATGGGGGACAGCAATAATGCGTCTTTGCAATAGATTCTTATTCGAACAATCACTAATGATTTCAGGCATATATCAAAGAGGAGGTACCCAACCCTGTTAGGCTGTCTTATCGACCGAAAGGCAAGACATATGTGTATGAATCGAACGCGTGCTACGTACCGTACTTTACATTGTCAAACGCAAAAAGTTAAAAATAGAAAAAATTGATGTTAGGATCACACCACATTTGATTCATAAGATTTATACAAAAAAAAAAAAATTGTTTAAAAAGTCATAAACTCATTATATGATAGCCAATTCTATTATCAACTTTTCAATTTGACCAATTTATGATTAATTTATTTTACATAAAATGTGACATTTTCTGTAAAATGTTTTTCAAAAAGTCATTTTTCTTGGAAAATGACTATTTTCAGGTATTTGATTGAAACTTGAAAATGAATTAAAAATATTTTTGTTGTTTGGTCTAGGAAAATATGTTTTGTTTTTCCTAAATAAATATATATTATTCGAACGCTAGTAGTTTGTGCACGGGTAGTCGAAGAATCGAGTATGAGCACTAGAGTCCCAAGTTCGGCCAACCTTGATTCAAGCTATGAGGATCGAGGCATGAGCACTTAGATGACTTGTGCATGGACACTAGGGTTTCAGGCAAGCTCGGCCTTGATAGACCCAGACTTGGGTCCAACCACTCAAGACCTAATCCTAGATGCTAAGGACTCCTGAACCAGCATTGGGATTTCTATACCCAAGCATACAAATTTGGGTGCAAGCGCTGATATGATGTAGTCGTATTTTAGAAAATAAATTTTGATTTTTTTTTAATAGCAATTATCTTCCTAAATTTAAATATAGTTTGCCATTGACTCATTTTTCTAAGCAAACAAAATGCTCAAAAATAAGGAGAATGTCTTCAGCCAAAAAAAGGTACCTTAGTCCTAAACGTTCGATGATTTGCTAGTGTCCTTTGCTAATGTGATGGCCCAATCAGTACTGACCATCCTACATGATGTCGATTATTTTTGCAATTTTTGCTTTAAATCTTGGCATTGAGCTCTTGATGATGGCCGACATATGTCGCATCTCATAATGTTGGCATTGGGTCATATTTGATGCACAAGATTAGTAGGGTATCTTATTAGGCTCAATATTTACCTATGTTAGAAGCATCTCTTCATTGTAAAGAAAAGGAGATACTCATGATGAGGAAAATTATCCAAAAAATCATAAACCTAAAACCCTTTTGCTAATTTAGTTCGAAACTTTTTTATTTTATCAATTGAATCATAAACCATTTCATTTTTTGCCAATTGATTCTATTTAGTTAATTTTGACCGGAATTAGTTAATGTGAACAACTTCCAATAAGTTTTTCAAATTTTGTATTTTTTATTTCCTTTTTTTTTTATCTGTGTCGGCCATTGTTTTTTATCTGTGTCGGCGAGGTTCATCCCTCACCTATGGTTAGTGAGGCCATGATAGCCCTGGGCAAGGGCTTCAAAGCTCCACCAATCATGTGCAAGGCGGTTCACGCCTAGTCTAGGCAAGCCTTTTGCTATAAGTGAGGTCATTGGTGACTCTCATTGAAAAAAAAAAAAAAAAAAAAAAAAAACAAAGGAAAAGGGAATTAACAATTAAAAATTAACAAAAAACTAGATAAAATATTAAAATATCATTAAAATTGTCCACATTAGCACTAGTTGAGTCTCGTAGAATGATTGGTATCCAAATTAGTGAATTTACGCTAATATTGACTGGATGGACTCAATTAATAAAAAGTGAAAAGATTTATGAATTAATTTTAGAATTGAAAATGTTTAGGATTCAATTGCCAAAATGAAATGGTTTAGGATTAAATAGGTTTAGGAGTTTTTTTCACAATTTTCCTCTCACGGTGTATGGCCATCAAACTTATGACGAAACTAAGGGAAAGAGACGCAAAATGAACTAGTACGCCAAAATATGAAAAAATGTAAAATGAGCTTTCTTGTTTAAAAAAAAAAAAAAGAAAGAAGAAAAGAGAGAGAATAAAATGATAAGTGCATTGGAAATCCGAAAACTTATCACAAAAGTGCAATTAAGTCTTAAAACTTACAAAAAGTGCAATCATATCTTAAAACTTGTCAAATTGACTCAACCAAATCCTTATGTTAATTCTGTCCAAATTGATTAACGAAAATGTTTGCATGGATTTTTTTTCCCTCTTATATGTGGTGTTGATGTGGTTGAAGCATGACTAATAAAGCTAAAATGACATCATTTTGGTCTAAACATGATTTTTTTCAATCTAAATATCATTTAAATAACATTTAAAAACAAATTAATTCGAAATAGGCAAACTGGCAACTGCAAAGACTCTACAGGCCCTCCTTGTTGCCACCTTTCTATGCTGGCTCTCAAAGAAGGTTAAGGATGGCCAGCGACCCTCGCCTAAATCTCACCGAGGGCGACCAGTGGCAGCTTCGACCCTCACCCAATCTAGGGGAGGGCCCTGAGGCCCTTGCCTATGATCACCACTAGCCGAGCTCGAACGAACCTTGTCAACTCTTGGCTGGCCATATTGGGGCCAACAATGGTGGGGGCGGTGGCGAGGGCTCTCTCGCTAGTTAGTCACATCAGCACCATGTAGGAAAGAGGAAATAATAATTAAAAAAAAGCCATGTCAACATTTTCTATTTGGACAGAGTTAACAGAATGATTCTTTTTTTATTTTTTTGGTACCTAGGGAACCTCCGTGCGTCGCTTCGCGGCGGAGTAAACCCTAGAGGAGTAGTAGAGTCACCACCACTTTTGCAGCCTCGGATAAGTCGTGGATTCCTTTCTCGCAAGGCAGACAACGCAAGGAGTCGAACTTAGGACCTCTCCCGAAAGGAACCTGTGCTCAACCATTACGCCGCCACCACGGGTGGTGTTAACATAATGATTTTGTTTGGCCACTTTTGACAAGTTTTTAGACATGATTGCATTTTTATGAGTTTTCTGACTTAATTATACTTTTATGATAAATTTTAAAACTTCAAAAATTGCGACACAAACAAGGAAAGGGGTGAAGAATGAGCCAAAACTAGGTGCACAGGGAAACCCTCCATGGCATCCTTCATCCGAATATATTCTTAAACAGCAACTTCTCCTTTACCTTTGTCTATGAGGCCTTTTTTGATTCCTTATATATGAGATGCCGATTACTAGATGACACATCGCTACCGTCGATTATTCGGCTGGTGAGAAACGGACGCGAATATCAAAGTGAATGCTTCTGGAGATCTTTGCCTTTTCTTTTGGCACGAGTCATCCCCTCCCAATCACCAATGCTACTCAGCTCTTATACCGGGCCAAGCGATAGTTCATCCTACCAGTTTCCATCTATAGAGATATTTAACATGGTGGGGTCAATGTGTGTAGATATGGTGATATAGTTTTATATACATAAAGTTCATCTTAGTCTTTTTTACAGTTTTATAATGTAATACATTTTACTTAATTTTGATTGAAAAATCATTGATGTGATAATCCAATTAGTATCGGCTATCTAACGTGGCATGGTTTTTTTTTTTTTGCAATTATTTTTAAATTTTCTGAATTTTTTATTTCTTTTTTTTCCCTATTTCAATCCATTGGTCGTCGAGGCTTCAACAATGGCTATTGTAGGTCACCAATCACAAGTGAGGGCCATGATGCCCTTGCCTCGCCTAATAGATCCTTGTCTGTGGTCAGCAGCCCTTGTCGACGATCACTAAGGCCCTGACAACTAGTGGAGAAAATAGGAAAAACAAGATAAAGGTAAAAAAAAAAAAAATCTTGCAAAACTCATTCACATCAGTGCTGGTGGTGCCATAGAGGACGTCCAATGTTCATATCGGCGATTTTCAATTAAAATTCGATGGAATAACTACATTAAAAATTTATCAAAAGATTTAGAATTAAATTGATCGAATTGAAAAGTTATGACTGAATTGGCTGCCGTATAATAGATTTATGACTTTTTGGGCATTTATCCCGAGCTGTTTTTTTGAAAAGTTTTATGTGCCCTTTTTTTTTTTTATCAAATAATGCACTTTTTTATCAAATAAATTTCTGACATAATTTATGAAGATAATGCTATCACTTCAAGGACATTGCTTGTATAAACAACTTCATAAAAAAAGACCCGACTTTCGTTGGTTCCTTTCGAACCTGGAGAACCCTTTGACCTTGCATCGAACATTATTAAATCAATCAAGTGAAGGAAAGAAAAGAAAGGAATGCTTCTTTGGAAATGCATTGAAATTACATCTAATCGCGTGTTTTATTGGACAAAACATAGGTGAGTCAAACGTGCGGGACAAGATCACCTATGTCAACGTGACCATTTTCAGCGACATAAGTTTCGATTTCTTAATATCTTATGGATTGTCATTTGGCAGTACTATTCAAAGTTGATTTTTGCAACCAAAAAGATTTCAAAAATTGTCGGCATCTTTTCTTGTAATCTTCCTTTTGATATTGTGGCGGTGTCCATGCCAACTTGTCATGCTTCGACTAATCCGCCATGAGCGATGTTAAGGATGCACTTTCTAATATCAATTTAGTACATTTAGGATTTTACTCATAAAATGCTTTTCAATGAGGCTTGTTAGACCCAATACCATGAGAAGATAAGTAAACCCTTTTGGCATCTAAATGAATACCTTCTGGTTCATAATTTATTTTTTATTTTCTTCATTGGGTTTTTAGTCCTCTAAAAGAAATATAAAACCTAAAAGAAATATTTTAAATTCCAAAAATTAAGAAAATAATTTTTTACTTCTCAATATTTGTACATCTGGAGCTTCAGACATTTATTAAAACTCAAATTGCATGTGCCGTAGAGTTTAGAAGAATACTTTAAAAGGTCTCATTAAACAACTTGAAAGGGAAGTGGACAAATTATGTCTCTCGGGCAACTACAATTACCAACATCGAGTGTGGTAACGTAGTGATAAAACATCCTGCCGTTTTTCATGAGGCGATAAAGTTCAAGACAATGATTGTAGTAATAGGCTCGTCAATATTGAGCCTTAGGATTCTTATTGCAATTGAAAGAGAATCACTAACTTTTATAAAGAGCCCTCGACTTCCGAATTATTGAATTGCTAAATTGAACTTGAAGTAACAATGTCTTTTGCAAAAAGTTAGATTCTTAGGCCTGTTTGTTTCGCAAAAATTGAATGATTAAACAATTGCTTATATCGTTTAAAATTATTAGTGAATAAGACATGTTTTCATTATGGATAACAATTTATACCTAAATATTTATCATGTACGATGAAATATTTTATATATATTCATTTTAGAAAGAGATATAAACGATTTTTTTAAGAAAATATTTTTCAAATCATTGCAAAACAAATCCATTCTAGATAAATTCTTCAACTCCCCTTTTTTCTTTTTCGCTTTTAATAATCTAAGGACACGGGAGCAGGACTCTTTTTCTTTTCTTATCTCCCATTTTCTCCTCCTTTTAATTTTTCTCCCCCGGATTAAAAAAATCCATTTAAACATAAAATTGAAGGAATGACGAAATGAAAGTTACTTCACCCCGACAGGTTTGGCAGCGCGGTCAACGCTTTCGATGAGCGCGACGGAATACCGTATTTCGGACGAATGAAGATTTTTCTTGCTCGAGTTAAGTATCCGTGACCAAACGAGTTAGGTATCCGTAAGCAAACGCTACATTAAAAAAGGAAAAAAAAAATCAATGAAAAACAGAAAATAAAATAAAATAAAGCTATCGTACGGTCCAAAATAACGCCAACTGTCATTTTGGAGGGGCGTGGAGAATCGGGGGGTTTAATAATGACGGGTTGGGCCCCACACGAGCGGAAATTGTGAAGGACCAGACCAGATAATGTTGAGGACTGCACGTGCATGTCCTGGCGGGAAACAAAGGCAATTGGACAGTGACTTTACACGTGGGGTACGACCCGCCCGACATGATTTTACCCACGAGGGCAAACCTGTCATCCCACGCATCCCAATGATTTTGGGTGGTCCTAAAATTGTTGAATTTGTCTATTAAAATGATAGGGGTAATATCTTAAATTAATATATTTATGATAAATTCATTTTAAATTAAATTTTTGATTACTAAAAACTTTAAATAAGTATATTTGTAATAAATTTATTCTTCGTTAAATTCGATTAGTACCACAAAAAATTATAAGTTGATATATCTATGACAAACGTATGGTGACCCCAAATTGGCAAAATCGGTCAATTTAACTCAATATTTTATCTGTAAAATTCAATGAAAATTAATAAGTGATAAATTTATTTTCAAGATTAAATGTTATTTGGGGTAAATTTTGACAGGCGTACCACTTTAATTTTTTGTGTGTGTGGTATTAACCCTAAATTAATAGGGGGTGATACTACCGAATATCCAAAATTGGTACATTGTGCTGAATATACTCAATATTAATTTTTTGATTTAGAAAAATTTCAAATTTACCCTCAAACTAAATTTTGGCATCATGAAGAATTTCAAATCCCAAAAATTTGGGAAATTAGCTGAAGTATATTAACTTTAGCAGCTCCCTCAAGTTTTGAAGATCAACTAAAGCCCTTATAATTTTTTGTGAGGTGAAAAGTATTTTGGATTAAATGTGGCACGGATGTATGATTTGAGATTTTCCATGATGCGAAAGTTAGTTCGGGACAATTGTGGCATCAAAGGGTGTGATTTAGGATTGTGGTGGTATTAACCCCAAATAAAAGATAGATTTACATCGTGAATTTTGTGAAAAGAGGTCTAATTTGTAGAAATATGAAAGGTGCTCCAATTATTTTTGGCATAAATTATTTTTCGAGATAATGATATAAATGGTCTCTAAATTTTGATTTAATATATAATGTGATTTATGAACTTTTAATTTCTCCAATGTAACTCCACAATGTGGTCCCCAAACATTTAATTTGTTTAATATAATCCATGGAATAAATTAGATGTTCAGGGACACCATTGAATAAATTAAAAGTTCAAGAATCACATTACACATTCGGTTAACGTTCAGGAACCATTTGTTCCTCATTTGTTCCTTTCTGTTTTGGCCGAGAATTCTTTCGCTCAAACTTCTCTTCTTCAATTAGGATGAAAACATCTAACATTTCGAAATTATAAATTTAAATTCGTCGTGCTATCGGACAAAATAGAGAACGTAACCATAAATGCGGCAAGTTGTCTAAATCGACACACAAAAAGAGATATGACAATAGTAGTATTAAATTAATTAATTTAAGAAGGAGAAGGGCCGCCCCTGTTGGCATGTGGGGTTGGGATATTCTCATGCACGGAATCAAGACCCACACGGTAAACGTTGATGTGTACGTCTCCTATTAATTTAATCACTCATGGCCTAAAAAACTATGACATAGTCATGTGACCGAGTTAAAAAACCTCCCTTTTTTTTTTCATTTTTTTAATAATAAGAAATATATATGTTATTTCGGAGATGGATGCATAAAACCCGTCCCAATTTCGTATAATTTGGAAATGCGACGTTTCTAGTTCATCGTAATCCCCTTTTGACCAAATCCTCTGCAATTGTAATTCCTCGAAGATGCGATTTGGGTATGGACGATTGATCTTCCATCGCACGAGACAAATGAATTTTCATAACACGTGCTTATTTACCGTAGCACTTCATATTAATTAAAGACAAGCAATCCAACATGGGGCTAAGAGACTCAAGGATGATCATCTTCTCTCCACCATACACCACAGATTTTCAATCCGATATGGGATTGCAACTATGCTTTTATGCCACGACCCATGTAGGGTCATCAATAAGCGAGATTAAAGCTTTTGGCATAAATGCGGCGGCCTCGATCGTCCATTCATCATCTCGAGGGACGCCTTCCCTATCTGGTGGGCAGATTGCTGCTCATCGAATGCATGTTGGGCAAAGATGATGCCGACGCATTTACCGGGATGGATCGGATCGGAAATCCAAGATGCCGTCCCATCTCATTAAAAAAAGGAGACAGTCAAACCTTTGTTGGAATCACATTACCCCCCAAAAAAAAAAAAAAAGAAAAAAAGAAACCAGAGAGAGATGATTATGACGTCACAAACCTTACCCAGGAGCAATTTAAAAAAGCCAAAAAAAAAAAAAAAAAAAAAGGGAGAAAATGAGGAAGAAAATACAGGGGAGCAGCCCCCTAACAGCATATGCTCACACAGCTTCCGAATCGATACCTTCTGGCGAGGGGGGAATATCCATTTGTCCAATGGCCAGGAGAGAGAGAGAGAGAGAGATGGTGGAATCTCTGAAAACCCCTCTCTCTATCTCTTTCTCTCTCTCTCTTCCAAACACAGCCACTGGTGACTTTACCCCTCTTCCCAAATTTAATCATCCCCTCCCCCAAAGCTAGCCCTCTCTCTTTCTCTCTCTCTGTCCACGTTATATAACCACCCCACCTCACCATGTCTCCTTCTCTCTCCATACCCCGCACTCTCTCTCCCAACCCGTCCTTCCCTCCCCACATCGTAGCCCGCCCCCGCTCCGCCTGCTGCCCTTCTTCTTCTTTGTCAGTCCGCGCCGCGAGATCCGGGCCACCCATTTGCCTGCTCGCCCGGCCCGCCACGCTAAAGGGTCCGTGGAGCAGCGGGAGTAGTAGGAGGAGCAGGAGGAGGAGGAGGGAGGTTCGTGTTGAGATGACCATCAGCGAGCTTAGGAAGGAGGAGGAGGAGGAGGAGGAGGAGAGGCAGCGGCGGCGGGAGGAGGAGGTGGAGGAGGAGGAGGAGGGCCCCCCTCCGTTGCTCGATCCGGAGAGCAACGCCAGGCCCCGTCGGATTGCTCTCTTCGTCGAGCCTTCTCCTTTCGCGTGAGTCTTTCCTGGGTTCTTGACAATTTTTTTTTTTTTTTTTTTCTGGTTTCTGGGTTCTGACCCACTAGGCGTTTGATGGAATGACGGGGCGATGGGGGGCTTGTGGAAGCGTGGGTGGAAAGTGGTTTGCTCTGGTCAAGCTGGGTCGATCTTAGATTCGATTTCTCTCCGCCCTGCGATGATGGGTTCCTTTTGATTTTTTCTGTGCTTTTTATATTGGGACACGTCTGGTGCTTCGGTGATTTCAGGTGTTCTTAAGGACTGGAGAGTGCTTTTGCTCGTCCTGTTACCAGCATTGTCAGAGTATTTTATGTCGTAGTGTTCCGGCTGCTGTCTGATGTGATGTTTTGTTTAGCTTGGCGGTTTCTCTGAGATTGGCTGATTTTAAAGGACGTAATTTTTTAATTTTTTGTCTTGAATAAGTTTCTTTTGCAATTTTGTGGGCTAAGATCATCTCTCCTTTTTGCGTAATTGTGATTAGTACAGTGTCCCTCTCCCACAGCCGCCCCCCCCCCCCCCCCGAAAAAAAAAAAAAAAAAAAAAACAAAAAACAATTGGACTGGATTGGCCTTGCAAGCATTCGTGTGTTTTACCTTGAATTTTAGAATTTCACTATCTTCTTTAGCTATTCACACTTTGGATTGCGATTGATGGTTGTGGATGTGCAATCTAGAAGCCATACTTACAGTTCCTTGAAAGTGATATGTGACTGTACGATTATGCATTTCTTTGTGTTAAGTCCTTGTTTCCATGAGCTTTTGGTCAGGGATATGTATGCCTCAATGTATGCAGGCTCATGTCATGCTTATCATGATATCATTTGCTTCAATTGGTTGAGCCATTGAGGTGCTAATTGACATAATCTATTGGATGAAACTTATGCTTCGTGTTTTCTGATAGTGCATTGTGGAAATCCATCTTTCCAAGTCTAAGAAGTGATCTTTGCGTCAATTGTAACTTCCAAGATTTTGGGTTCATTTCCCTTCACAGTAAAGCATAACTATGGTCTTTTGAGTATTACTCTGGAATGGACTCATTAGTTGATGGAGAATTAGATGCCTCTTTCTCTTCACATATCTTTGCAGTGGCGTGGGTTGCATATATGAGGTGCAAATAGAATGACACTCATGGGGACGCTTCTCTTGTTTTTGCGTTCACAGATATGTATCAGGCTACAAAAATCGGTTTCAGAATTTTATCAAGTATTTGCGTGAAATGGGAGATGAGGTAAGTTCACACGCTTCTAAATTCCAAATGTATTTACTGGGATTGCAAGTGGCAGCAAAACTATAGTCACATTACATTAAAAAAATAACTGATGCTAATCTGGATTGCTAATTGAAAAGAGATGGCAGCACTAGATGGTGCTTCGGCTGGGTTGGGGTTTAGTAATCATCATCAGTTATTTACATGTGTGAAATTTGGAAGTGTAGGAAAACTACTTATTACTGTAGTTATCACTTTTCCCTCAAATTTTGAAGATGGAAAACTCATTTCCAGTTTGAGAAAATTATGAAAAAAATTTAAATGTCTGAATATTTTGAAAGGTTTAAGGTGTTCTGAGTTAGATAGAAGTAAAAATATGAGAGCCACAAGAAATACGAATGTAAGAAGTTGAATGTAGAATCCTCTCCAAAGAGACCTCTTTCACACGAAAAACTTGTCACTTATTTAAACATGCGATTCGTAGTATTCGTGAAGGTTTAATTTGTCTCTGGCTATTTCTTCAGTTTCCTATCTGAATGATATTTCTTAAATTTGCAGGTGATGGTTGTGACTACACATGAAGGAGTACCTGATGAATTTTATGGAGCTAAGTTGATCGGATCACGGAGGTTGTTAAAGTTTTCTAACTTAACATGATTTTCTACCATTAAAATACCTCGTCATCATCTGTAACCTTTACTGAAATGCATTGTCTAGGTTTTTCTCTACCTCTGAGTTATTCACCTCACCAATCAAATAGAAGGCTCAAAGTGCTAAAATTGATAGTACTCTAGACTCTTTAATCGTATGTCGTCTCATAATCCTGAGGAAGAACATTTAAGAAATTTTTAGGAATTTGGAACATCTCTAATTAATAGAGGATAAATTGGATAAAGGAACTTTAATGCTGTAACACATGCCATTTCCATCAGTGCTTCTTTGTTGCTTTAGTTTTGGTTCTTGCAAATCTAGAAAGAAGGCTACAGCAGCAAATCTCTATCTATTGTCAAATTTAGTTTGATAACTGCTCAACACCAACATCTCCACTTTACAGGTTCTCAACACCATCCAATGTGGAGAACCTGTGAGTTGGAGATGTTGGTGAGCCGGCTTTTGTGCAAAGGTCCCTTTGGCTACTCTATAGTATTACTGTTACTTGGAAAAAGTGCACCAAATAGAATTATTTTATTTTGCCATCCTGCTTTGAAGAATTTGATATACTGTCTTGTTCTCTTTTATCCATTTCCAGTCTCTTCTCCAACTAAGTATCTTGTGTGTCTGTTCTTTTCTTTACAGCTTTCCTTGTCCGTGGTATCAGAAGGTTCCTCTTTCCCTGGCCCTCAGTCCTAGAATAATTTCGGAGGTTGCGAAATTCAAGCCTGACATAATCCATGCATCCTCACCTGGTATAATGGTAAGTGATTGGCCCTTGTTGATTTGTTGGCACATAGATTGAAGAACCTCAAGATATAACTTATGCACGATGTTGCAGGTTTTTGGTGCGCTTGCCATTTCGAAAATGTTGTGTGTTCCCATAGTTATGTCTTACCATACTCATGTCCCAGTGTAAGTTAAACTTCCCTTCGATTTTCCCCTACTTCCTAAGGTTTGCACTATAATAGCATTTATTTTTAACTTCTAAGTATGTTCCAATATATCTTGATTAGTGTTTCAAGAGTGAACTTGAAATGATCAGGCGTCTTAATTCTTTTGTTCTTCACTGGAAAGGACCAGAGTTTGATTCTTCTCTTGTTTTCACCATGCAGTTACATACCAAGGTACACGTTCAGTTGGCTGGTGCACCCCATGTGGCTGATAATAAGTAAGTGAGATTCCAAGGATGCCTGTTAAAACGAATCTCTAGGTGCTTTTCTTTTCCCTAATTGTGTGTGTGACATTCTTGCTTTCCTTTTTCCTCGGTAGAATTTCTTCACAGAGCAGCTGATCTGACTTTGGTGCCATCGGCTGCATTAGGGAAGGAACTCCAAGCCTATAGAGTCACAACAGGTGGGTAAAGTAAATTAACGCTTCGCGAGGGCTTGAGAAATCCTAGAGACAAGGCCTGCTTGTTGATAGGCACTGAGTTAATTTCTTTTGTTAAAATAAAGTAATCAAATGTTGCAATGCAATGGCATGATAGACTGATCTTGTTTTACTATGCTATTATGCAGCAAACAAGATCCGCCTTTGGAATAAGGGTGTTGATTCCGAAAGCTTTAACCCTCGTTTCCGTTCTCAAGAAATGCGATATAGACTGAGGTAGGCTTTCGAACTTGTTTTCCCCTCTTGCCTTACAGTGATTTGGTTTGGTGTGTATCTCATTCTGGCCTGTCTGTGATCAGCAATGGTGAACCTGAGAAACCATTGATAGTTCATGTTGGAAGACTTGGGGTTGAGAAGAGCTTGGATTTTCTAAAAAGGTACCTCATTGTTTTACTACATTTGTAGGAAGAAAATTACCTCAGGAAATCATGCTGGATATTAACCTGGAAACCTAGTCCTTAGGGTTCTCTTGTTCTATTTAACATTGATGTCAAAATATAGAATTTTGCAAGATATTTAAGGACCGTCTTTAACATCTTTCCTTAGAAGAGTAGATTTGTGAAATTTATTTGGCATTTTTTCTTGTCGAAACTAGCTCTGTTCCTGCTCTTCCTTTTTCATGTAGTTTTTGAATCCTTAGATTTCTTTACCGTGATCTGGCAGCGTGATGGACAGGCTCCCCAATGCACGGATTGCTTTCATTGGTGATGGACCCTACAGGTAACTGAATTTCAAGAGTGATACTCTTGCCATTATTGTTATTCCTTCTTTGAGAGAGAGTTACATGGATATGGTTGTGGCTTATCCAAGCCATTGCATTGATGAGGGAAATGGCCATTTTCGAGACTTGATGTAGTAGTTCTAGCAAGTTGTCCTGTGATGTCACCTAATTGTAGGTGGAAATAAGTTGCTTGATTCCTTTAACAGACATATTGGCTCTTTTTTGACAGGGAGGAACTGGAAAGGATGTTCACCGGGATGCCTGCAGTATTCACCGGGATGCTACAAGGCGAAGAGCTATCCCAGGCGTATGCAAGTGGGGATGTATTCATGATGCCTTCAGAATCCGAGACACTTGGCCTCGTCGTTCTGGAGGCCATGTCCTCGGGTCTTCCTGTGGTGGCGGCTCGCGCTGGGGGGGTCCCGGACATCATCCCTCCAGAACAGGATGGGAAAACCAGTTTCCTCTTCAATCCTGGAGACCTAGATGACTGCATGAGCAAACTCGAGCCTCTTCTGCAGAACTCCGAGTTGAGAGAAACCATCGGTAAGGCTGCTCGAGAGGAGATGGAGAAGTATGACTGGAGGGCGGCCACACGCAAAATCCGCAATGAGCAATACAATGCAGCCATCTGGTTCTGGCGCAAGAAGAGGGCACAGCTGCTCAGGCCAATCCAGTGGCTAGCGAAACGGTTCTTCCCGTCGCCGGAAGCGACATACAGGTGATGACGACGATACCGCTGCCGCCTCAATTGTAATGTTTGCATTTGTGACACTCTGAAGAAGGCATTTGATCTGTCTGTTGATGTATCTGTAGTGTCCTCTTGTTTGGGATATGTTCATTTGTTGTATAATTGGGGGACCATAAAGTCGTGGTCATTTGTGACATCAAAATTTATCAACAATGATGTCATCTCAGTTTGCCATTCCTTTTCTTTTTTCTCTTGCCCCTTTACGTCTCTTTGACATTGCTCAAGATGGCAGGCTCCAGCAAAGTTAATATAGGAGAGCGCTCATCTCGGGTGAGCGCTCATTGTACTGCGGCGAAGGTGTGGCTGAAAGTGTTTCAATGGGAGATTTTGCTGAAATCGAACAATGCAAAAGAGGCCCGAATGTGCCTGGAAATCATGGATATAGCTCGTATGACTCATTTACTTTGCTAATCAGATGATGCAACTCCATCGCAGACTCTTACAGATATATGTTGTTTGCTAAGATGACAAGCTCCACAGTCGCATTCTGCAAGAATCATGTGAAACCAATATAAGATGTTATCATTCGTTCATTGAGCCAATTACATCGGGAGATCGCATGAGAATCTCCAGGCACAAACCAAGGATGGTAACTTAAAACGGCAATTAGCTTGAGGAAAAATAGAGGAGTCTACTAAAAAAAGAGGAAAAGAAAAAAAAAAAACGAAGATCTGAATTGGATCCAGTATAAACAAGAACAACCCCAATCAAGAAATACCTGTATAATAAGCAATTTGAAATCGGCAACTCAAATTCAATATCAGCCCGAGTCGGAAGTAAACCAAACTAAAAATAATTGAAACGTAATGCAATCCATAGGGGGAAAAGACTGAAATAGTCTTGAACCCATGACATAGATTCCAATTTAGTCATAATTTTTTTAATTAAAACAATTTAATTTTTAAACTTTTTCATATTAATACCAATTCAATCCATCTAACCATTTTAGGTTGGAAATTGGTGACAAGTCATCCTATGTTGCTTGACCGGTGTCAACGTAGGCATTTTTATAATTTTTCATTTATTTTATTTCCCTTTACTTTTAGCTTGTGGTCGGTGGCTAGGCCATGGCCGACGAGGCCCCCTTCACCATTTATGGTGAGGCCGACCCTTGCTTGTGGCCGATGAGGGCTGGCCTCGCCTGGGCAAGGGTTGCCCTTGTCGGCCATGGTCAATAAAAAGAAAGGGGAAAGGAAAAAAAGAAAGAAAGAAAAAGTGTTAAAAATAAAAAATATAGAAAAGATATAAAAAATTATTTATATTAGTGTTAGTCATGCCACGTAAGATAATCAGCATTTTTACATAAGTAAATTTTCAGTATAAGTTGACTAGATGGAATATTTAGGATTCAATTGGATCGATTAAAAGATTTATAATTGAATTAGTATCAATATGATAGATTTATCACTCTTTGATACTTTTGCCACCAATAGATTTGACCGGATTGACTTTGAAAAACAAAGAAAAATAAGCCAACCACGCAATATAAGCAACCCGGTCAAAACTATAATTGGAGACTATTCAAATAGGATCCGACCTTTATTAGAAGATAATGAAACTCGAGATAAACTGAGTCCCCTCGTTGCAATCTTGATGAAAAACAATCAGTACCTAAGAAGGCGCCAATGTAAGATGCCCTTTATTTTGTAAAAATTATTGCGGCTTACATGGTTTTATTAATTAATGATTTAATATTATTCGAATGCTATAAAAAAATATTGGTTGTGAGAAGATGCAACTCTTATGAAAAGGTGTAATTTTTATGAGAATGTGCAATGCTTATGAAAATGCGTGATTCTCATGAAGATAGAATATGTTTTGATAGAAGACACCTATTGAGAGCACTTATTGAAAGCATCAATTGATAATTTGTATTAAAAGAGTTTGGTCTTTTCTCCACCCAAAACAACACAATATTGTATTCTATCATCCATCATATAAAGTACATTAAGACCAAAGTGGGTTAAGGGAGAGAAATTAGATTTCTTCATTTTCTTCTATTTTTGCAATAACTATTTTCTCGAAGTTAGTTTTCTGGATAAAGGTATGTTATCATCCATTCGTTGTGAAAAATCATGAAAATTTAAGATTCTTTGATCGTAAATTTCTGCTTTATTGGATTACATTTACGCTAACATATTTTGCTTCTATCTCTCTCTTGGAATGTTAGATGAGGTTCATGCCCGATATGAGCTTGAAAGGCCAAGTGGCCTCATCGCCGTTGTCACACCCCCAACTCATACAATAATAGGGGCAATGACAAGTCGTCCTTTCACTCAGAGGATCCGGCCTTAATGTAATCATAACTCAATCTAATATTGAAATACATACATCTCTTTATATATTTAATAAAAAGTAACCTAGTTACGATATCAGAGTATTCATAATTCATCAAAATGCTAACTCATAAGTTAACAACTATGTATAACCATACTCAAAAGTTTCCACTATCTAAAAGTCCTTGGGATAATGCTCACGACCAACCTACTTGCAGCTCATTGAAAAACTTGAAAAACAAGTAGATGAAAAGAAAGAGCCTAGTAAGTAATACATTTTTCTAAGTGGATTAAACAATTAATAAGCACATTTAAAACATGAACATTACTCATTTCAATAAATCATATCCAAACAAATCAATGATCCAGCTCATTTGTCAATCTCATCAAAACACATGCTAATGATCCATTTTATTAACCAATCTTGTGCTTAGATCTATCATGCATAATGCCTCGTGACAAGGCAATCGGAATTCCCCTTTAAATAAGTCTCCACCTATATAGTCAATAACCTGGCTCATAAGGATATCCTAGATTAGCATGTGCATACCCATAGACTCTTAATAGGGTTCATAGCAATATTGGATACCAATTGTCATCCTCCTAAATCAACAAACTAAATTCATAATCAATATCGCAAATCTATTTACAAAACAAAGCATACAATTTTCGTAGCTGAACTCATCCACCAGAATACCTTTTGCAATTCATTTCGTAAATATTTCTTAAACCATTTCAAATGATGATAACGGTAGTAATTGCTCGATTTGAAGTTATGTAACAATAATGGGAGAATTACCAAAAAAGTCCTAAACCTATTGCAATTGTGCCAATTCGGATATAAACTTTTTTTTTTTTTTTTTGGCCAATTTGGTCCTAAACCTTTTACAATTGTGCCAATTTAGTCCATCCGGCCAAAATTGGCTGGCTGGCGTTGACATGGACACGGGCCGGAGATAGCTGGCCGGCAAACGATTTTTTAATATATATATTTTTATTTTTTTCGAATTTTTTATTTTTTATTTTGTGAATTTTTTTTTCTACCTTCTTCTTCCTTCGGCCGGTGCTTGTCGGCTAGACAGAGGCGAGGGCCGGCGAGGCTTGCCCCCGCCGGCCACTGGCGAAGGCGAGCCTCGCCCAACGACGGCGAGGCCACCGTTGTTGCCTAACCAAGGCGAGGCTTGGCCTCGCCCGGCCATGGCGAGGTCGAGCCTTGCCGGATCCGGTGATAGCGGCCTTGCCGTCGCCGGGCGAGGCTTGCCTTCGCTAGTGGCGGCGGGGGCGAGCCTCGCCCGGTGACGGCGAGGCCACCGTCGCCCGGCCAAGGTGAGGCTTGGCCTCGCCCAACCATGGCGAGGTCAAGCCTTGCCAGATTTGGTGATGCCGGCCTCGCCATGCGGCGGCCTCGCCATCGGCCGGGTGAGGCTCGCCTTCGCCGAGTGTGGCTAGCAGGGGCGAGCCTTGCCGTGGCCGGCAAGGTTGACCTCGCCGGCCAGAGGAAGAAGAAGGTAGGGAAAAGAAAAGAAAACAAAGAGAAAAAAATTAAAAAAATAAAAAAATTAAAAAATTCGAAATTTTTTTTTTAAAAATATTTAAAAATTGTTCGTCGGCTTGCTGTCCTCGGTTGGCCAATTTTGGTCAAATGGACTGAATTGACACAATTGTAAAAGATTTATGACTAAATTGGTCAAAAAAATAATTTAGGACTGAATTGGCACAATTGCAATAGGTTTAGGATTTTTTTGATAATTCTCCCTAACAATAATGCTACAAACATCACTTTTGTCGTCTTCAAAGAAATATGAAACATGTCCCGCCTCATTAACTTAAAATGATATTGGGCGCCAACCATCATCCTCCAAAATCAAAACGCCAAATCCATAATCAATATCACAAAATCGATTTACAAAACAAAGCATACAATTGTCACAGCTCAACTCATCCATCGGAATATCTTTAGCAATTCATTTCGTGAACATTTCTTAAATCATTTCAAATGACAATTATAGTAGTAAATACTCAATCCGAAGATATGTAATAATAAAGCTATAAACCTCACTTTTCCTCTTCAAAGAAATATGAAACATGTCATGACTCTTTAACTCATAAAACATATATCTTTTTATCATTTCAAAATATGAGTTTTACAAAACCAAAGAAAAGAAGTACCACTTGCTTGGGAAAGCCGACGACCAACCTATAGTGGTTATTTAAGCCGACGCACTTGAGTTCCTAATAATTAATTGATAAACGATATAAAAAATTGAGTAACCAATATTCTAATGAGTGAATCGATTGCACTACGCTTATTTATTGATAGAACAACACTTACACATCAACGAAAAGCTCATCCATAGCGGAAACCCAATTTTGTTCGATATGCACAACTCACACTGAATTTGTTTATATCATAACTTTCTACGCCGAACTCTATTTCAAGCAAATTTACAGTTAATAGAAAGCCCTTTCGACATACTACAAGACCCTTAGTTTGGCTGACCCAAAATTTATCTAGAACTCAAAAGTTATCATTCACTACTGTTCAACATGCACGGTTAACTTAAAAGTTTCATTCTAGGCAAACTGTAAGTTCAAATCGAGTTCCGTAAAATGCTATAACTTCACAATGTCCTAAATATCATTTCCATATATATATATGCATCCCAACAATTCCTCAATTAAACAATGTAACACAAAATTGACATATATCCAAGTTTGAGACCTAACTTCAACAATTTCTCCAATTTAGCGAATAGAGGCTTCAATTATTTACTCGGCCTTGCAATACGGAGTTCAGTCAGCTTCGGATCGTGAATGTGCGAAGACTTTTCCCGTTTTCCTTCGTTTTTCTCTCCTTTCTTTCTTCACGGACCAATTATTCTATTTCTTCTTGTTTTTGTCGACCTCGAATTCTTTCTTTTCCCACTTGCACAATCAGTTGAAGAAGGAAAAAATGGGCCGGGCTGGAGGCTTTGGACTTTGGGTTTGGCTAACAAAATATGGGTTGAATTAATGGGCCATACATTACAGCCGTGGCCTCCTTCTCCTCGAGTGACTGAACTATTTGCGTGAATTCTTGAAAGTAATAGGCGGTGCCTTGGAGGCTATCGGTTATAGCTTCATCATAGCTCTTTTAGAGTAATCCCTCAAAGCTTTTGCGTTGGGCACATAATGAAATCATACTGTGTGCTCTTTTGGCCTGTGTCGTGGCTCATGGAATAAAATGACGATACATACCTTGCATAGAGTTAGTGACTACAGTTAGGTTTCGAAGATCATGGATGGATAACCTAGAAATTAGCCCAGTACCCATCTAGCCGAACTAGCTCCACATATTTTGTGGAATCCCTCTCTTACCTAATGCATATCTGAATTTTTCTTGGGCGAAACGGGTGCATGCACTTGATTCCTAGCCGTTAACTGGATCATGTGAGATTCAATATGTAACCCATTTTGTCTGGTGACCGGCATGTAATGGGAAGTATTGAGTGAATGAAAAACTGTGTTGGTGGAGGCGGCGGCGGCGGCAACAGCGTGGCGAGGCCAGACTTGTTAGCTATATATATAGCCGAGATGGTGGCTGCTGTGGCCTGTGAGAGAAAGTGATGAGATTGCTTCTTAGTGTGATTGTAACCTAGTGTTTCGACCTTTTAACGACATCAAGCAATCAAAAATTGGGAGGAGAAAAGATCGAGGAAGATGCAGCCAATCTACTATGAGCAAACTAACAAAGCGAGTCATTTGTGAATATGTCTTTTCTGATGGAATCCTCAATTTTGACCATAATTGGAAAGAGGCATAGATTTCAATTGAAATGATGTCATATGTCAAGTTGACCTAGAATTACAATGTCATTAACTTACCACCTAATACATCCCATTCCCCCGTTCTGTCCAGAATCGCACAAAATGTGGCATCAAAAGGACTGTAATCCGGTTAAGCAAAAAAGACAAGACCCACATCTATTTCTTTGCCCTCTAATGTCCCGAAAACAACGATTGTACGCCCAGAGTTTGAGTCTGGTTGACTTGACTCAGGTCGAAAACGTGTGACCGACAGTGCTTGTGCTCGACCATATCCTTGGAAACGTCAAGTCTCCTAGGTATTCTCGTGACTCATGAGGGGTGGCACCCGAAATATCTTGGACTCTGGATGGATATAGAATTTTGGGTTTCGACGAGACATTTCACGGCATCTTCGCCTACCAAAACCTCGCCTTGGTTACCATCGCCATTTCGTCATTTCTGTCTCCAACCTGTCCACCTATTCCTGTCTTGTTCCATGTTTCCTCCATCTCTATAACCTCCCCTTCAAATCTTGCATTCGATTAGACCCATCCTAGAGCTCATGCAATAACCTACATTCTTTGGCCAGCCTTCTTTCCTTTGTGTGTTCCGACATGGGCTTGAGCCGTGGTTCGCATGGGTCGGGGAAGGAGAGGTTGCGCTGGACCCAAGAGTTGCATGACCGGTTTGTGGCGGCCGTGGAGCAGCTCGGTGGCGCCGACAGTAAGTCTCTAGCTTTGACTTATGTTGAGTTATATACTTTGCTTTTCACTGGAAAATCATTCTCATATACAATCGGGGGTTGGGTGGGGTGGTGTGGGGGGGCGGGGGGGGTGGGGGGGGGCTTTTGTTAAACTCAGATGAGACAGAATTGATGTCTATCGTTGGTCGACAATCATCGTGAGTCGTTCATTAGTGTTGGATTTTATGGTGTTTAATGGAATTCTTTTGCTTCTTGGAGGGGCTACGCCTAAGGGAATCTTGAAGGCTATGGATTATGATAGACTCACCATCTACCATATCAAAAGCCACTTGCAGGTCCGCCATCTTGCCCTCTCTATTCATATCGTTTTACATTACATCTCATCGATCATGTATCAAGAAAGTGTGTAATTTGTATTAACTCGTTCGAAAACTCATCCTAGTTGTATTTTCCTCACGTGGTTGTTTTTCCTACGTCCGACGCTTCATCTATTTCTTGTCCTTTGATATTTCACACTTGTACGTTTTGCATAGAGAACATAGACATATGCGTTTGGCTTTCTACACGCGAGGGTACATTGATGTATATGCAAAGTATGGAGTGCACCTTTTCTTTTAGATCTATATTAACAGATGGGAGTAATGTAATTTGTGTACTGACGAAATATTTTCGATTTCAGAAGAGTGATAAGACTATTCAAAATAAAAAAACAAACACTTATTTGTTCAATCTTGCGATGTTATTACAGAATAGAGATCCTTTAAATTTAGTGGTACATTTATGCGGTGATCCGATTGATAGATTTTGTAGGGTTTTGATTTATATTTGAACTTAAGGAGTGAAAGACCAATGCTCATTGTTACAAGGGTGGTGAAACATAGGTGTCGTCTCTTCTAATTCTGTATGTAATATCTTAATTCCTCGACAATATCACCAATGATTTTTCCCTTTTCTTTTATTTTCTTGCTATTATATTGCAGAAGTACAGGATGTCAACGCTCATTTCGGAGAAACCTCATAGTAAGTGGGCAACAATTTCTACTTAGAAAATTTTTGGAAACTTACCCACTTTGTAAAAATCGAAAGCTTATTACTATGATCTCTCTCTCTCTCTCTCTCTCACTCAGAGAAGTCTCAAAGGCGAAGCATTTCCGAAATATTTCCTAATTTTAGTTCTACATGGTAAGTAAATTCTGCAGCACTTGTACCGCTTCAATAATCACAAGAAATGTTTTTTCTTTAATTCGTCGTTAGTTGTTGCAGTGGTGCTCAACTTAGAGAAGTCATCAGACAAGCTCAAATGAACTATCAAGCTCTATTAAGTGACCAAGACGAGGTATGTAGACAAGCGTTAATATGAAGAATTCAGTGTCCAAAAGTGACTTCAATCTAGGTCAACTATCCTTACTTGAGCACCACGAGCGTCGCTCGGCCCCGGTCTTTGTTGAGTCCCTCTCTCCTCTCTTTCTTTAGGATTCTTTCTTGTCACAAAAGGACTTAATTGCATAGAGATAGAGAAAACAAGTGCCTTGACCGAATGATAAAAACAAGATGGAGGCTCAAATCACAGAGATAGCAACACACTCGACCTATTTTAGCATGAAATATAATAAATTCTCTTCTATAACGATCCAAAAGAGAGAATTTTGAGGTCCACAGTTAGTCTAAAAAGATCCCCACACTTTAAGCACATTTGTCTGCATAATTTGATGTCAAGGATCAAAATTTCATATTGGTTAATAATTTTTATGTCCCACCCTTACAGGTTCAGAAGAACTTGAGGCTCAAAATAGAAGCACAAGGGAGATATTTCCAGAGAATGATGGACGAACACCAGAACTTCCGGCCGTTGACTGTCGGCACGAGGCCAAACAAGCCAAGCGTCCCCTCCGTGTCATTGCCCTCGCTCTCGGAGGAGTCTGAGTCACATGTCAAGGAAGCCGACTCCGACTCGGAAGGTCCCGAGGAAATACTAACTAGAGTTCCAAAGAGGCCTAGGACATCCCTAGACTGTGACTCTCCTCCAAACATTTGCGACTACTCAGCGATAGTCGCGAGAGACGCGGACAGTGATCCGCCGTACGATCTGGGTGACATCAGCTTTCTGTGGAATCTTGCATCATGCCCATCTCCTGTATTGGTGCCAAGCTCCATGTAAAATTATGGAGAGACAAGTATGAAGTATGCTAAATAAGAAGTATACATATATGAAAAAATTAGAGCATACATCGTCATTGTAAAATATTTTTTACACATGTAGTATTATTCACCCCTGATATAAGGGTTAGTGAGAGTGTTCTGGTAAAACTCTCAATTCAAGGGTGAACAACACCACCCGGGTAAAACCGGAGTAAATAAAACTCCACCTTGGAAGTGTTCGGACGTCATGGTCTGTGTAATTTAGGAGAAGCTTATTTGTTTTGATCTTGGATGGGGAACATTGTGCGCTTGTCATATATATGGAATCTGATATTTCCTATTCAGTATTCATGACAGCCGTAAATGTTAGTTTTATTATTAATTTTTTTTTATAGTGCAAGAGCTACTATTTTTTCTGTTTAGTCATAATATATGTAATTACAGAAATAAAGATATGATAATGGATATTTGGTTATTAGAAAGTAATAAAGAAAACATAGTTGCTAGCACTGCCTTCAGACATTGGACGAGGATATAGATTCTACTATTTCATTAAGAAACCAAAATTTTTCCCGTGTTTATAGATTTTTGGAGAGGTTCAAAAATTTAAAAAGTTATTCATAAAAAAACACCAGTCACCCCTTGATTTTCGGGTGACTTATTGGTAAATTAACCACACTTCTATAAAATGACCAACCTTCTTAATAATTTAAAATTTTCAAATTTTCTTATGTTATATTAATTTTTATTTGTCTTTCTTGCCAGCCCTTCAATTTACTAATTCTTATATGAATTTATTGCTCTTTATCTAAGTGATCTAAGAACTTCTAATTACATTTTCATTAATTTTCTATACCAACTCTCATTAGAGTTACTCACAAACAATTTTTTTTTTTTTTAAATTATCAACTTTTGTTTTTACTAATTTTTATTTGTCTCCCCTACAAGCGCCTCAATTTTATAAACTGTTATATGAATTTCCAATAATTATTTTCTTGATTGACTAGTTTTGGTCTACCAACTTTCATTTGAGTTGATAACCAATGTGTAATTGATTTTTTTTTTTTTTTGGGGTTACCGACTTATATTTGCCTTATTTACCAACCCATCAATTTGACGATTTCTTTCTAAAAATTACAAACCTTAGTTTAAGTGATCAACAACTTTTATTATATTATATTTTTTTTTTGGTCAATCATACTCTACTCTTACTCTAATTATCACTCTCAAAATTTTACTATGTTTTTTTTGTAGGGCTTGGGAGTTGAAACTCACATCTAAAACTAAATCATCCCTATTTCAATCTTCCATGAGAAGGTGGGGATTTGAACTTCCACGTCCCCCTTCCCATGTGGGAAGAGTGGCAAACTCCAATGGTTTCTTAGATTAAGTTACAAACTCATATTTTTTTAGCATTGGCAACTGTTATTTGAGTTAATTACCCATTATATTATTAACTTCTTTTATATGTGAACAAAAATGTCCATTTATAGTTTTTTTTATTTATCTTTCCTAGTTGTGATTTAAATTTACTAACTATTAGATGAAATTACCAACAATTGTTTGAGTGACCTACCAATTTTTCTCTGATGAAACTACCCACTAAAATTAGGTTGTCCACTCTCACTTGAGTTGCTTACCAATGTTTATATGTTTTCTTAAATTTATCATATTTTCTGTTGAATCACACTTTTTTTTTATTGGTCTTGCTTACCTTTTCTTGGGATCAATTCTTATAAAAAAGTGACCCTCGAGCCCTTGACACTTATTAATGTTGCGACTCTTGAATGGCCAAAGGAAAGATAATGGATTACTAAGCGAACACTTACCGCTGACTCTCTCAAGCTCATACCAATCGCAACTTTAGGTTTTGATTCAATCAATTTAACATGCAATTTAATACAATCAGGAGTCACCAATAATTTATTATTGGTCGGTTAGAAATCCAACTAAGATCTTGGAGAACATCAAACCAGAGAAATCATGGATACAAGGACTTTGTTATGCTAAATAAATATAACGCCTTTTCGCTACCTTTTTATTTTATTTTGCAAGCAATCTTGTCAATTTTAATTCTAAACCACTAACATGTGAGAGTAATCATATGGGTGCTACAATAGTTGTTGCAACCAAATTTTCGGTGAACCACCTAGGGTTTGACTAATGGATTATTAAGGCTAGACTTAATTCGGGCTCTCCTAAGCCCATACCAATTCGCGATTTAGGTTCAAGTTTGTAACATGCAAATGATTTTTCAATTAGGAGTCGCCACTAATCTATTTTTGGTGGGTCGATTAGAAACCCAAGTAGAGTAACGGGAGATTTACTTTATTCCTACGAACTAGAGATTGTGAGTTCGGAGACTTGATTACGTTAGATTTCTCTAACGCCCTTTCGGTACCTTTCTCTTTTATTTTGAAAAAATGTTTTGCAGGCAGCTTGAATTAATTTTAATTTACTTCCCTAACATGTGAGGTGATCATGCAGATGCACAAATCACTAATTTAACATCCAGATAAAGAAGTGAATAAATTGCAGGACTTATCTCATAGCAACAAAATCATCTACAATGTTAGATTAGAATTCACATCGACAATTCTATATATGATTTCTAATTAACATGCAATCACTCAATATGTTTTCATGATTTTCTCTTGTTTAATGAAAAAAATGTCTTATGCAATGCATGCTACTAATCTAACATTAAATGATATGACATAGTAGTATAGCCTAAACTATATGAATGAGTAAAGTAATTTTTGTGTTTTCTTAATGAACATGCAATAATTAAATATGCAAATCTAAATTAACCAAAATGACCTAATCTTAATGATGGGCAATTTCTAATTAAATGAACCTAGCAACAATCACTAGATGATGGGCATTTCATGAACTTAATCTTACATGACATGCGCATGATGTTTTTATATTTTTATGAAAATTTGTAATTAGAATCACCAAAAATAAAAATCTAAGTAAAGTGAAAACTAAAGTGAAATGTTATCTATTCTAAATGCCTTCTAAACATGCATTTAAAAAAAAATAACTAACCTATCATGCAATCAATCCTAATTTACATGGAATGCAAAATGAATTTTTTTTTTGTATTTTCAGGATAAATAAAGCAATTAAAAGATAAACATTAAATCATCCATGGTCATAAAAAATGTTATCCATCATTCGAATTGAAATTCAAATTTGATTATTTCACTAATAAAATCGATCAATTGATCTTAAGCCTTAAAGATCAAGATACCCATTTTACTCCCGCGTAAATAATTATTCTATGAAAAACCTTATAGATGGGCTAAAAATTTGTGCGGTTGCGAATTGGATGCTACATCAGAATTTTCAATTATGCACGGAGAAACATTTCAAATAACGAGACAAATATAAAAAATTCAAACAAAATAAAATAAACTTACCTAATAAATCTACCTAATAAATTAAGTCAACCTAATAAAATAAAATAACCTAATAAATAAATCCTACCTAATAAAATAACAAAATCTACCTAAATTTGAATTTTCTCCAAAAATTCCGATTGGGATGGACCACGATTGAGATTTGGGGGTGGCTTAAGGATGGGTAGCCATAGAGGTGGGTCACCGTGGGTGGTGGTTTGCCAAGGGCTCGGTGAGGGTGATGGGCGCGGTTGTCGGAGCTCCGGTGAGGACCGGTGGTAGGTGGACTGGCGGGCAAGGGGCGGAGTAGCTCGAGTTGCAGTGGCTACGGGCATCACTTGGTGAGGTGATTGCTGGGCGTCAAACCAGAGGCGGAGCAAGGCGGGCTTGGGCGGTTGTTGGCATTCAGGGCATCGGTGAGGGGCTTCGCAGGCGGTAGCAACGGCGAAAGCCAAGTAGGGCAGCAGCAAGTTAGCGGCTATGGCAGCGTCACATCGCGGCTGAGGAGTGGTGCCGGGCGAGCAGATCACGGACAGAGCAAGGACAATAGCAGCTTCATCGGGATCTCACGGGTTGCAAACGTCGGGTCGCGCGGTGGTAGCGGCTTATGGCGAGACGGAGCTTATGGGTGTGCAGGGGCGCGGAGGTGTTCTGTTGCAAGGCGGAGCTCGTGGGTGAGAAGGGGTGCAAAGGCGGTGACTGGCAGAGGGATAAGACTGATGGCAATGCTTACGAGTTGCTGCAGGTTGCCAGTCATAGAAATAGCGGTGGCGTCGTAGTGGTTGCTGTGGCCATTGCTTGGCTGCTGGCGTAGGGCAACAGCGGTAGCGAGGAGCTCGGTTGCTGGCGTTGTGTTCAGGGTTGAGCTTAGGAGCAGCGGTGGCCAGCGCGGGGAATAGGGAGTGACGGAGGCATGGCAGCGTTGTGCACTGTGCAGGGGGTCTATGAGTAGTTGTAGGAGGAAGAAGAAACTTTGCCCTTTTTCCTTTTTTTCCTTTTTCTCTTTTTTTCTCTTTTTTTCTTTTTTCTCTTTCTCTCTCACGTCCCCCTCACATCCCCCTCACCGCTCTCTGTCTTTCTTTGCTCTTTGACTTTTCATTTCCTTTTTTTTTTTAGCAAAAGATCTACTAACTTTTCCTTTTTCCCCTCTAAAAGCTTTCTCCTTTTGTGTTGCTCTCTCTCCAGAAGAATGAAGAAGAAAAAAGGAAAAGCGAGATTATCAATCGAGAAGCACCCTTGCATATTGAATTTTGAACCCAAAGAATGAAGGAAAAGACTCGAAAAATAGAACTCCCTCTTGTGCGGCCGTGTATTCAATGTATGGCCTCATTTTTTCTTTAGTGTAGCAACCCTTTTATAGGTGAGTGAACTAGGGTTTTATTTCATTCTTCAAATTGACATCCACAAAGATTTTTCCCGAACGCAATTTTCCTTTTCACATCTGCCCTTATAAAAAAAAAATCATCATATCCTGGAAAAATTTCAAATTCCTATTTTTCACGAGATAATTTTTTATCATTAATTTTTGGGCCAATTTGCTCGCTTCATGGGCTTAGTTTGGTTTGCCAAGTTAAAGATCAGAACCACTAATTTGAACCCACCCGTCACCAGTTCAATAAAAAAAATGCAAATTAAAAACAAATGCACCTAAATCTATATGGTATGCAATTAATATTTTTTAGGGATGAAACTAACCCCTAATTTTATGCAATAAATAAGTGATCGGATTGCCAAAATTTAGGTGTCAACAACAGTGATTCGACACTAAATAAATTAAAGCAATAAATAAATTGCTCAAAGGAATGAGAGAACCTTGATGTGCTAAGCACATCAAGAGAGGAGCTCCATTATGTCAAACGCATCAAGTGCTCTATAAAGTTTTAACTAGAAACCAAGCAATGCATGCATCACTTAAACATGATTTCTAAATGCAATATCTATTAATTCTTTTTGGGTTTTTCTTGTTTAACTTGAACATGAATTAATTTAGGGAAAATTGCCAAAATAGTCTTAAACTTATTGCAATCTTTCCTATTCAGTCCTAAATATTTTTTTGGGACCAATCTAGTATTAAAACTCTTGCATTTGTACTAATTCAGTTCATTCAACCAATTTTGGCAGGCCGGTATTGACATGAACATTGGCCGGCATCGATCGTCCGATTGATGTTGATGTGTTAATTTTTTGATATATATTTTATTTTTTTATTTGATTTGATTTTTTTAGTTTTTTCTTTCCTTCTTCCTCTTGCCGGTCCAACGATCAGCCAAAGGAAGAAGGAAAGAAAAAATAAAAAAGAGAAAGAAAAAAATGGAAAATAAGAAATTATTAAAACATCGACACATTAGCGTTGGCTGGCGACCACGTCGGTGCCGGTCGGCCAAAATTGACCGGATGGATTGAATTGACACAAATGCTGGATTGAATTGACACAAATGCAAAAAGTTTATGACTAACTTGGAAAAATTGCGATAGGTTTATGACTATTTTGGTAATTTTTCCAATTAATTTAAATAACTTCACTATATGAATTCTTATCAAAGCATATTTTAATGAATTAACATGAAATCTAAATGACACGTGTGCTTTGCAACCTATATACAATTCTAACGACAAGAAGTAGGATTAATTATGAAGTAAACCCTATTATTTAACCATGGCTGAGTCTATTCTTTGTGCTTTTCTTTTTAATAAATAAGAGACTATATGTAATGGAGGAAAGACAATTATTAGTCCATATGACATGTTTCATTTCTGATTGACATGTTCTTGTTCTTCAATTTTTAGAAAATCATATGTGATGAATTAGGTCTCAATGTCTTTTACTTTGTTGTTGCAAATTTTCACAAAATAAAAATGTGATTTGGTACTTCTACCATTCATTCAAAAGTCGCAAATATTTTGAAATTCAGATTTCTCAACATGGTTTCAAAATCATCCCAAATTTTGTTAATTCATGCTATGCCCATAGAAAAATTCCCTTGGCATTTTTTGAGCTATAATTTGACATGATCTTATTGAACTCTTGATTTATGTTTAGGACATTTGTAATGTTTGATCAATTATGCCCTCGATGCACCTGAGCTCACCTTAACGACTAGACATGATTCTCGATTCGATGAAATCATGTCTCTATTCGACACTGTCTTTAAAAATCATGATTTGACATAAAATTTGTTAAAGTTTGGATCATATTTAGGACTATTATCACATAACTATCACCTAAAGGGGGGTGAATAGTTGATTGTGTGGAAACTAAAAGGTTAACCACAAAATTTAGCGAGACAACTTCTAATGAAGTGATCAGATTACCAGTGCAAAATTCTATTACAAAAATTAAAAGTATAAGGGATAGAGAATAACACACTCAAGTTTATAGTGGTTCAGTTTTTGCAAGTCTACGTCTACTCTCCCACTTTATAGCCAATTGACTGGAATCCACTGATGAGAACCGATAAGAGGTTACAAGATCTGAGCTCTGACACTCAAGCTCATATGTATAGCTTTTTCACACACTCTCAACCTTTAAAAGGTTATACAATTTTTCTCACTGAATCAAATGCAAAATGATCACAACCACCCTTCAGACTTTTAAAAATTAAGAGATTTAATACTCGTAAAACGAATGTCCTTCTGTTATGAGATCTTCTTTATACCCCTCCTAAACCAAGATGACTGTTGGACATGTCTTGAAGAGGATTATCTAGCTAATCCACCCATTAGTCTTGGATTTGGTTGAGAAGATCTGATGGCGTGAGGATCGCCAAGGTTGAAGCTTCTCGTAAGATTTGCTGCCCATACAGTAGGTTGGGTTTCCAAAAGTTAAGTGTCTATGTTTATAAAGAATAGCTCGTCATCGAAGATAGAGGAAAGATTGGAATCGTGAGGATTTTTTAATGAAAACCTTCCATTTCAAGTTCCTCCAAAAAGATGGCAAGTTTAACAATCAATTTAGCCATTGCTTGAGAAATATATTCCTTCAAACCTGGTTGATTGAATGCCCGAATAAGAAAAAGTATTATCAACAACTTTGATTCTAATCATAGTCATCAGACTTTCCTTCCTAAAAAAATACTTTATAATCAAATTTCAAAATCGGATAGTTTTGTCAATCATCAAAACCAATAAGGGAATGTTTTCACAACATTTTCCCCCTTTTTTATGATGACAAAATATTTGTCAAGCATAACTTCTAAAAAATATTGTATGATAAATTGCTTCTTAAATAAAGCTAATAAAATACGAAAATAGGAGATATGGGTCAAATGAACTTTAACCAATTCCCTTAGCTTTTACTATGCTACCTGCGTTTTGCTGGACCTCTCGACTTTCTCCCTCTTTTTGTCAACAATAAAAAAGGTAACTTCCAAATAAAATATTAGCCACAAACCACAGTACTAATGTCAAACAAAGTCATAATATCAACGTCAAAGATAGTACAAAATAACCAACAACAATCCACAATCAGAGCAGACCACAAAACAAACCAAACTATGAAGAAATAACGAAAACAAAAGAGTTATTTAGAAGAGGATAGTTGGTTGGACGTAGGGTCTGGTCCAGGTGTTGGAGAAGGAGCTGGAGATGGCATCCTATGTTTTGGAGGCAGTTGAATGAGCACATAGTATTGCATATTCTCAAGAGTTCGCTCCATGGAAGTCATTCTGCCGTCTAGTGTAGTCATAGTATTCTCCAGTGTCTCAACTTGAGTACGGAGAAAAACAAATAATTTCTTCAACGCTGTTTGCATCTAATCCTTGTGTTCCTTCATCCTGAGCAAAGTTTGAAGAAAAATCTTGTCTTAATGCTATCGATGACAGGTATTTTTGAAGGATCTATTTCTAACCCAAGCTTCATTACCATGTCAATGTCTTCCTACCTCTTTTTAGCAGCTTCAGACTCCCCTTCAACCTCTACAATTCCTTTACTTTTATCCTGCACAACTAGGTCAGGAGTTAAAGTAGGAGCAATGAGTGGCTCACCAGATATGCTTATAGTTGCAGTAGGGATCGAATGAGTTGTAGCATCAGGTGTATTAGCGACATGATCTCTTGAGATTAGAGGATTGTTAAGGGCTTTGTGAGAATCTGGTAGATCAGAAACAATCTCTTCAATCACCACATTAGGAGCTTCTTGACTTTCTTGGACCTTTTTCGCACTAGTAGTATCTTCTGGATCAACAAAAATTCCTTTGTCAGGATCAGCAGGGATCTCCAAGGGAATGTTTTCAAAAAAAGTTTCCTTAACATCTTCAACACGAGAGAGCTCCCCTGTTTCTCATGAGTGAATGCTGCAACTCTGGAAGAATCATCATCATCAGTGTGTAAGGATGACTCTTGTTCTCCAATAATGACTTGCTGTGGGGCTGGTTCCTTAAGCTCAAGAGAAGTTTGCTTTAATGTAGTTCTTGATGTTCAGCATCATCATCAGCAGTCTCTAGATCAGCGATGAGATCAACATCCACCATGCTAGTTTGAACAGTGGTTGGTATTAGTTGATCTTTAGAAACTTTCTACTTCTGTTCTTCAGCGATGATATTCTTTGTTTGATTTGCAGCCTCATCTATTCATGTTCCTCCTTCAGCCTCAATCTCCTCATCATCATCATTAGTGTCGGGTTGATATGCATCAATAATGTCTTCCAAATCAATTGTCCCTTCATTAGATTCAATACATCTCCTCAGGAAGCTTTGGCAGAAAGGCTCAAGATCGTTGTCGTGATTCAATAATTCTTCTTCGCTTTGTGGGGCGAGGAGTTGATTATGGAACAATTTCTTTTGCATCAATTTGCAGAATCCTTCTCTTTGTGTTTTTCTATCCTTCAGAGGTAAACCTAAAACTTATCTTCCGCATCATTTGCTCATTTATCTTCAGTGAAGGTAACTGATGTTTCCTTAACTTATTTGGAATATCAATTCCAAATTCACTAAAGATTTTTGTTATTACAAAACCATAGGGCAATTGCCCCTTATTCTTCAGAATAGTTTGATACATATGCAGAATTATAAGGTGAGCAATAGAAAATGTTTTACCATTTAAGATAGCCCACATCAGCTTCACTTCATATCGAGAAACATCAAATGTAGAAGAACCTTTTGGCCTAAGACAATTAATAATAATCTTGTGAAGCACGATTGGTCTCAGGGGAAACAACCGATGAGAAACATGAGAGCAATCATCTTTGGTAAAATTAGCAATATCGGACAGTTGTTGATATGCAATATTAGGATCAATGTTAATTGATTCAAACTTTGAGAACCTAACACCCAGCAATTTAGCAAGATCCCAAGCCTAAAGCATATGACTTGTCAAAAACTTTGAACTCAATGGTGTCCACTGAGTAAAAAGAGAGTGTCCAATAAAAATAAGTAGTAAGAGCAAGATAAGTAGGATATTCAGTTGTGCATAATGCCGTGAGAAGACGATCATCAAAGAATCGTACATGAATACCAATGGATTCAAAAAAGTTGAAATCAATCGTCCTCTATTTGATAACTCCTCTGTTCATCAGGGCTCTAAAACATTGTTGATGTTCTTAAGATTTAATCAGTTTATCACTTCGATTATCATCCACTTCATACTCGGTAACTCTCATTTGGAAACTAGCAAATAGCTTTTTATCATTATCCCCTCTCTTGCCATCAACTTTAGTTCTTTTCTTAGTACCAAAAGTTTCTTCCACCTTCTCCTTTCCTGTTTGAGTTTGCACAGCACTAGAATCAACAATACTAATAGGATGAACGCTTTGAATAGGATTAACGAACATAAGTTCGAATGCTTCTTCACTTGCAAACCCATACTTAGCCAATAACTGGGAAATCACTTCCTCACTGTCTCTTAAAGCCTTAAGAGTCACAATAGTTGATCGTAATTGAGAAAGATCTTAGGAGGTTTCCATACCTTCAACACTGGCAGAAGAATCCGACAGTTCGAAAAACTTAGGACTACCTCTGACTCTTGAATGCAATTCCACAATCCGGTTTGATCTCCTTGAACCAGAGGGACTGGTCTTCGTCTTTGAAGCAGATTTTGGAGCCATTACTTCGAAAAAGAAGGAAAGTTTCGATCTTTTGTAGAGAAGAGAAAGAAGAGCCGAAGGTTTTTCACAAAGACACGCTTGAAAAGCGACGAAGGAAGAAAGAAAGAAAACTTCTTTTTATTGGAAATGAAATGACACTTATGCAAGGAACAACTGAAATTTTCAGTAAAGAAAACTGTAAAACGGTTTTCAAAATTTACATAATTTCCAAAAATATTATTTATTTTAAGTTAAATATGACATTTCAAAATATTCAAATCACACACATTCCAACTTTACCTGATAAGATTCCTAAAATAATCTTACCATCAAGAATTCGAAATTTCCACACGTTGATGTACTTTGCATCCTTTGATGAACCCTGTTCTTAATCACTTGAAATAAATGAATTAATAATATCAAGTTTATTGCAAATAAAATCAAACGCTTTCTTGCCAAGAGGTTTTGTAAAGATATTAGCCAACTGATTTTGTGAATCAACAAATTGAATGTTTACTTTACCATTATTGACATGATCACATATAAAATGATACTTGATTTCAATGTGCTTGGCTGGGAATGTAGAATCGGGTTCTTCATCAAGTTAATGGCATTGGTATTGTTGCATTTGACAGTTGTAGTCAAGTCATCTACTCCATAATCCTTCGGTTGTTGTTTCATCCAGAGCACTTGTGCGCAACAACTTCCCAAAGCGACATACTCTGCTTCAGCAGTTGATAAGGTAGCCATTGATTGCTTTTTGGAGAACCAAGAAACAAGCATCTTGCCTAACAACTAACAGGTTCCAAAGGTATTTGATTATCCTTTTAACTGCAGAAAGATGAGACTCTCTAGGGTTTGATTGGAATCTAGCACATACGCACATGCTGAAAAAAATATTAGGCCTTAAGGCTATAAGATATAGCAAAGAGCCAATCATACTCCTGTACAACTTATGATCAACTTTCTTTCCATTCTCTTCTTTATCGAGCTTAAAAGATGAAGACATAAGATAGGACTGGAGATCGAGGCCCGAGACTGGAACGAAGCATGGATTGGACGATGATACCAATCGGGACTAAGGTATACCGTTGACCGAGCGCAGTGTGGGAAAGAAGAGAAGTAAAGAAAGCATGAAGTAAGTAGAGCGTGAAGTAAGCACTCTTGTGAATAAAAGAGTTGTCTTATGGGCAGATATTATATTTACCAACCCCTTCTTCTCCCCGGAAAAGAAGGGCTAGGTTCTTGTCTACTTTCTTCGAATTTTCCATGTGAAATTTCTTCACCAGTTCTTTGGCATATTTTTCTTGAAAATAAATGTCTCTTCTTGCATTTGCTTGATTTGCAACCCGAGGAAAAAATTTAGTTCCCCCATCATGCTCATCTGAAACTCGTCCTGCATCAACTTGGCAAAACTCTTGCAAAGATTTTCATTAGGAGATCCAAATATAATATCATCAACATAAATCTGAACTAATAAAATTTCCTTACATTCTCTAAGAATAAATAAAGTAGTGTCAACATTACCTTTCACAAAGCCATTTTGTATGAGAAAAGTTGTTAACCTCTCATACCAGGCTTGAGGAGCTTGTTTCAGACCATATAAAGCCTTATTCACTTTGTATACATGATCAGGCTTTCTAGGTTTTTCAAAACCTGGTGGTTGTTCTACGAACACTTTCTCTTTAATGTATCCATTTAAGAAGGCGCTCTTCACATCCATTTGAAAAAGTTTGAAACCATGGAAACACATGTAAGCAAGTAAAAGTTTGATCGCTTCTAACCTTGCTACTGGCTCATAAGTTTTGTTGTAGTCGATTCCCTCTTCCTATGAGTAACCCTTAGCGACCAATCTTGCTTTGTTTCTTGTGACTTTTCCTTGATTATTGAGCTTATTTCTATACACCCATTTTGTTCCTATTATGGGATGATCCTTTGGTCTGGGAACTAAATCCCACACTTCATTTATATGAAATTGTTGAAGTTCCTCATGCATTGCTTGGATCTAGTTTTCATCTGATAGCGCTTCTTCAGTACTTCTAGGTTCAATTTTTGAGATGAGCGCTAAAGTGTTGATTGCTTCTTTAAGAGTTGATTTGGTTCTTATCTTGTTGTTGATATTTTCGATAATTAGATCTTTTGGATGACTAGACTTGTGCTTCCAATTTCTGTTGAACCTATCATCAGAGGTTGTGGGTTTCTTGCTAACTTTATCTTCAGTCTTTTCTGGTTGTTGAGGCTGTTAGTTTGATTTTGATTTCTTGTTGTCTTGTTGCGCTTGAATTCCATCAGAGAACTGCTCTGCTCAATCAGAGTCTTCGTGAGTTTAAGAATTTTCATCAAATTTCACATTGATAGACTCCTCCATTGTACGAGATTTTTTGTTGTAAACTCTGAAGGCCTTGCTCGTGGTTGAGTATCCCTAAAATATACCTTCATCCGATCTTTCATAAAACTTACCAAGGTGATTATTAGCATTTCTCAAGATAAAACATCTACAACCGAAGACTCTAAAGTGTGAAATAATTGGCTTTTTGCGTTTGAAAAGCTCAAAGGAGGTCTTTTCTAAAGAAGGTCAAAGAAAAACTTGATTAATGATATAACAAGATGTTGAAACAGCTTATGCCCAAAAATGAGATACAACTTTACTTTCTATGAGAAGAGTTCTTGCCATATCTTGTAAAGATATGTTTTTCCTCTCTACAACACCATTCTGTTCAGGTGTGTAAGGAGTCAAAAACTAATGCTTTAAAACCATTTTCTTCAAAAAAGTTTGAAAACTCTTATTTTCAAACTCTCCCCTCATGATCAGTTTTAATGCAAGAAATGGAATATCCTTTTTTTCTTTTTGAACCCTTTTTGAAAATTTTGAAAAGCATGAAAATGCTTCATGCTTGTGTGCAAGAAAGAAAACCCAAGTATACCTTGTATAGTCATCAACTATCATTAAGTAATACCTTTTACCTCCCAGGCTTTGTGTTCTTGTGGGTCCAAAAATATCTATATGAAGAAGCTGCAAAGCTCTGTTAGTACTAACAAAATTAATGGATTTAAAAGAACTTCTTACCTGTTTACCTAAGGCACAAATTGAGCAGACTCCAGAGCTTTCAAATTTAAGGTCTGGTAATCCTCGTACCAATTTCTTTGAAGAAAACATCGCTATTTGTTTAATGCTTATATGACCAAGCTTCATGTGCCAAAGATCTGACTTGTCCTCTATAGAGACTAGACACCGAACATCATTAGTAGTTATATCTAATAAATAGATGTTTCCATGTCTCATTCAAATAAAAGACTGCTTCAAATCTTTACTTGTGCCTAAACACTTGTTTTTGTGAAAGCATATTCTGTATCAGGCATCACATAGCTAATTGATGCTGATAAGATTATAGTTCAGTCATTTGACAAGAGAAAATTCCAATTTCAACATTTCCTTTCCCAATGATTTTCCCTTTGTTGTTTCCTCCAAAGGAAACACTTCCTCTAGAAATTATTGTGAGTTCAATAAACTTACTTGCATCACCAGCCATATGTCTTGAACAACCACTGTCAAGATACCACTTGTTTTTCCTTTTTTTTGGTACCTCAAATTTATCTTTCGAATTAGATTTTGCCATGAGACAAATATTGGCATATTCTTCATCACTTTCTTCGCATTCAGTGTCACTCCAAGTCTCGGCTTTCAGTGCTTTCTTTGTCTTCGCATATTTGTTCTTCCGTTTCCTCAGAAGTGTGCAATTTGGCTTAATATGACCTCGTTCCTTGCACTCGAAGCATATAACATCTTTATTTTCTTTCTTGTCATCGAAGCTTCTCCTTTGCTTATAAGTTCGGAGAGTTTTCTTTCCCTTAAACCTCCTTCCCTTTATGGCCATTCTTTGAAGCTTCTTCACCATGAGAGCAATCTCTTCGTCGTCCTCATTATCTTCGTCTGAATCTGATTCATCATAGTAAATATTTGATATCAAATCTAGAGTTTTCTTACCTCTGGTGTCTTCTTCATTTAGACGCTCTTCTTCATAAGATTGGAGTGTTCCTACGAGCTCATCCAAAGAGAGAGGTGATATTCTTTGAGTCTCTCCGATAGATGTCTTGATATTGTTCCACTCTTTTGACAGTCCTCGAAGAATCTTGTTTACCTTCATTGGATCTGACACATGTTGCCTTTGATATGCTAATCCATTGACAATATCGCTAAATCTACTAAACATGTCAGTTATATATTCTTCTGGTTTCATTTTGAAGGCTTCATATTGTTAGAGGAGAATGTTGATTTTCGTTTCCTTCACCCTATCAGTTCCTCCGTATGTCACCTGCAACCTGTCCCATATTTCTTTTGCAGACTCACAAGAAGAAATTCGATTATATTCGGGTGGAGATAATGCACAATACAATGAGTAAACGGCTTTTGCATCAAGTGCTTCTTTTTTGGTGAGGTCTGCATCAAATGGAGCTGAGGTTTCTGATTTTTTGCTTTCTTCTTTAGTTAAAGAAGCTTAAGGTCTTATGCCTCTTAGTATGATGTCCCATTCTAGGGGATCTTTGGATCTGATGAATGCTTTCATCTTGTTCTTCCAAATATCGTAATCTTTCCCGTTGAAGTAAGGAGGTCTTGTATCACTTTGTCCTTCCATAAGACCTGGTGCAATATTGCTAGCCATAGATAGATCATTAACTCAGAAGTAGTAAAACACTTCAATTAAGAGTAACTGAGCTCTAATACCAATTGTTATGGCAAAACTATCACCTAGAAGGGGTGAATAGGTGATTGTGCAGAAAGTAAAAAGTTAACCAAAAAATCTAGCGAGACAATTTCTGATGAAGTGGTTAGATCTTACTAGTGCACAATTCTATCATAGAAAATTAAAAGTATAAGAAATAGAGAATTGCACACTCAAGTTTATAGTGGTTCGGCTTTTGCAAGCCTACGTCCACTCTCTCGCGCTACAGCCAATTGGCTGTAATGCACTGATGAAAACTGATAAGAAGTTACAAGATCTGAGCTCCAACACTCAAGCTGGTGTGTATAGCTTTTTCACACACTCTCAACCTCTAAAAGGTTATACAATTTTGCTCATTGAATCAAATACAAAATGATCACAAACACCCTTTTGACTTTTAGAATTGAGAGCTTCAATACTTGTAAAGCGAATTGATTTCCTTCTGCTATGAGATCTTCTTTTATACCCTCATAATCCAAGCTGACTGTTGGACATGTCTTCAAGAGGATCATCCAGCCGATCCACCCGTTGGTCTTGGATTCGGTTGAGAAGATTTGATGGCGTGACGATCGTCGAGGTTGAAGCTTCTCATAAGATTTGCTGCCCATATAGCAGGTTGGGTTTCCAAAAGTCGAGTGTCTATGTTTATAAAAATAGCTCGTTGTCGAAGATAGAGGAAAGATTGGAATTGTGAGGATTTTTTTTTTATGAAAAACTTCCTTTTCAAGTTCCTCCAAAGAGATGGCAAGTTTTCCAGTCATTTTAGCCGTTGCTCGAGAAATATATTCCTTTAAACCCGGTTGATTGAATGTCAGAATAGGAAAGTATTATCAGCAACTTTGATTCTGATTGTAGTCATCAGACTTTCCTTCTTGAAAAATACTTTATAATCAAATTTCAAAGTTGGTAAGTTTTGTCAATCATCAAAACCAATAAGGGAATGTTTTCACAACAAGGACGTTCGCGACGCTTGATCAATTGTGTCCTCGATGCACCTAAGTTAGCTTTGATAGCTAGATGTATTCCATAGAAATGACGAAGTTATGTCCTTTTTTCATCAAATTCTTTTGACAATGTCTTGCCAATTTTCCACAAAATATTTTTGGGCATCATATGAATCACATAACATTTGTCTTTCTTGCCATGAAATGCGTGTGATTATGTTTGGCACATGAGGATTGAATAAGTGATCTATTGTTGGCTCACTCAATTGGTTGATTGATTGAAAAATAAGGTCAAATGAACTACGTGCATGTCCTTCTCATACGCTTTGCATGTGATTTTTAGATGTATGATTTAAGTGCGATGTATGATCACATGGATTACTTTGGGATGACACTTAGAACTCACATTAGGGACTTTTAGAATTAACCACCATGCGCAAACACAAATGATAACTAATAGAAATAAATCACATTAAAATGAATTGGGTAGGCATCATAGATAGGCCGTTGCATGTATAATCAAAAGGTGGACCCTTAGGCCATTCATGATTGATTGGTGTTCTTTTTAATGTTCTGAATGCCTTGTTTGGTTGTTTGCATTGTGCATATAAAACATCTTTTGGAATTTTCAATTTAGTTCAAGCATTAGACTAGAATTAGGATGGGTTCATGAAGATGGGAATCCCAAAAACTCGAAGACGACCAATGGTCGATGTTCAATCTGACCTCTCATTTGTAATATTCATTCCCCGACATATGCCTCGGGTTTCTTATGCGTTGTATATGTACCCAATGAGATGTAGGTTTATTTTCTTACATAGAATCGTATGAGTAGACTTTAATCATGTTCCCTAGACTGCTTTGGTTGATTACTTTTGCGCACCGTCTTCCAATTAATTGTTTGTTTCGTTCTTGTTTCAATTAGAGATTAGATTGGCATGAAACGAACCATCCACGCATAATCACTTTTACCTCATAAACTTGCACAAAAAAGTAAAAAGGATGTATGATCACATTAGGTAACACATTGACCATTACATATTGAAAGGGTGCTAATAGTAATATTAGTGTAACCTAAGTTCTCGAATCCTAAATCTCTAGTTGCGTATTGATCGAGAGATCACTCCCAACCCTCGATGGAGCACTTTAACCCATCCATAAAAAATGAGACCGGTGGCGACTCCTAAATGTCATCTAGGTTGTCTTAAATAACTCATAGATAATAAATGAACTTGACATAAGGGGTATGAACCTTTTGAAAATGTTCAAGGTCATGATTTAGCATACTTATGTGGTTGATCCCAAAAGATGAGGTGATGACATCTTTTAGAGTAGTGTACAGTGAGAGGGCTATCATGATTGACATACCCTTAAATTCACATTTATGTTTGATTTTTTTTTTCGACCTTAAAGTTCTCGATCAAGATGTGCCGTAGCGTCGAAGTAGAGTCACAACAAATTCTGCTGTCATGCGAGGTGCGAGTTTAGGAGAGCTCACAACCACGATCAAGAAACATCATGGCGTCAATATCAAAGGATAAGGTGATGACATTCTTGGAGTTACATGCTGTGAGGACACTCTCATGGTTAACCACCTCTAAATCCCATCTTTACACCCGTTAGCTCATCGATTTGTGGATGGAGGTTGGGTCACAACATCCATGCTGCTATATATATTTAGTTGTTGACAGTGCTCTCTATGGCACACAACAACTTACCATTGATCAAACCTCTCAGGAGACATCAATATAATCCAATGATCTTCCTACTTCCTGCTAAAAAACCTTTTTTGCAAGCATCATAGCTAATGTAAGCCTTATCATATAATGATGGGAAATTTGGCAGTGACTTTTTAACTTTCATTTTAAAATTACTTGCAAGGCTTATATTGTAAAGCTCCCCCAAGTAATCATATATCTGAGCATATTTCTTATAATTGATTTATTACTCCCTCAATACTTTTAACTTTGTCTGCTTGCACTAACTCAAAGTAACATTTATTATTGAAAGAGGCTAGTGAAGTACACCTAGAGGGGGGTGAATAGGTGTATATAAGAATTTTCGTAGGACTTAAAAAGATATTTTTGGTTTCAGTATATGTGGACAATAAGACAGAATTCAACTCTTAAATGAATAAACAACTCGTAAGCATAAATAAGAAATTCAGGGATAAGAGAAAATAAACACAGAGTTTATAGTGGTTCAGCTTAATCCAAGTTTACATCCATTCTCCCGTATTGACAGCCCACCAGCTGGATTTCACTAAGAATCAAAAGAGTCGTTACAATATCACGTCATTGATTCCACATTGTAGAGACTTTACTACACTTCCTCAAGGTCTCATAAGTATCTAAACTCTCTTTTGAGTACTGATCTCTCGCTCAACAATTGAATTAGCAAAGAACAAGGAGCTTCAAACTTTGGAATTTTTCTATCACGCACACACTCGAATAACTAGAGCTTCTCCCTTATATACTCCTTCATGCCTTAATATCTGTTGGCACTTTCCAAATGAGTTCTTCTATCTATCCGTTGGACGGAATCAATTAGGAGGATCTTCAAGTTACTTAAGGAATGTGATGATAGCCCATCAATCCCGCTCGTCCATACAATCAGGATCTAGGTTTCCATAAGTAGAACCTTCCAAGTATACCTTGCCAATCAATGAATCCAATTTACTCGTATCAAATTCAAAACGAATAAAAGATCTCGAGATGCTATCTCCAGCCATGAGAAGCTTTTTAGCCGCTCAAATCAAATCCTTAAATAAATACTCAATTTTGGATAAGTCTTATTCGATGGTCTAGTAACTATCAATGAGGGCAGACTTTAAAACTTGAATCTGACGGTCTTCAAACTTTGACGGAAGAGTCTGCAAGTTTTCAGACTAGACTGATGGAAACGTTTTGTTAACTTCAAAACACATAAGGAAGTTTTCTCTAACAATCTTCCCCTTTTTGATGGTGACAAAACTTTCCTATAGATTTGGAAATTTTTGACTTGCAAGACAATACTCAAGCAAACAAGGATATCTCATAAAAGATAAATGAGTTAGGATAAATATAGTATCGAATCTGCATCCATAGGAAATAGGTTAGTCCTATAAAAACAACTATCTTTGCCATGAGTACCAATAATGCTTAAGATATTGCAATGCAAACATTAAAATGGTCAAACCACAATCCAAAAACTATGGCATCCCAAATACTCGAGATAAGCCCTAGGATGTCCTAAAGCTCATAATTAGGTAATGAAATTACCTATGGTTTATGCTTTAGCTATTAGCCGTTAAAACTAAGTGTTATACGCCTATGTTCTTGAAATCTTTTAAGATTCGTACTATAGTTTTTTTTAAGACAAATTTATGTTTGGCTATGCTTCACATAGAATTGCTTTCCTATAGATTAAAGGTTACAAGTTTTTGACCTAGTGAGATTGGAAATTGGAATCAACTAAGAAAGGGAATTTAGTGGTTTTTGCTAAAAAGTAAAAAGGCCAAAGGATAAATCTTGGTTTGGACTTTAGGCTCATGGATAGAGGGCCTAAAGTGGGCCATTTTGGCCAGGCCCATGAGGCCCATTGGGCCCGTTGACGAGCAAAGAGGGGAGGGGGAAATTCGGATGCATGCCCCCCCCAAGTGTCCTAGTGTGAATGCCATTTGGCACACATGCTTTGAGGTCAATTAAGCAATGATTAGGGGGAAAGAAAAGAAAAAAGAAAAAAAGGCAACCAGTTTAGGGGGAGGGGGGTGTCGTGCGAAGAGAGAGGGAGAAAGGAGAGAGAGAGAGGCTTAGAGAGAAACCGAGAGAGGAAGAGAGGGGAAGGAGGAGTCGCCCGTCGCCGCCCGTCGTCCGGTCGTTTCCCTTCGCCGTTCGTGTGCCGGAGTTGCTTCGTTTTTTTTAAGGCAAGTTAGGATCCAATCTCTACTCTTGCATGTGTGTTTTGCATGTGTGGTTAAGCCTTTGGGTGTCTAGAGGTAAGGAACCGAACCTAGTGCGGTTTGTTCTTGAAAAAGGCTTGCTGATTTCGTGTATAACCCTTGAGTCAGAATCTTGTGAGAGCTTGTACGCATGTTATGAGTTTGATTTTGACTTTGATCTCTTCTTGAAAGTTGTAGCTAACATCTTAAGCTACAACATACTAAAATTTCGTTTAAAATGATGGAAATTTAAGGGGTCAAACCCTCATCCTACGGAGACACTAGATCTAGGGCTGTTTTGTTGTTCTTGTGTTAGATTTGTGGTTGCATGTTGATTTTCATCAAGTATCTCTCTTCGACTTCTTCATGAAACAACTTTGTCTATGTGTTAAATATAACATACTAAAATTTCATGATTTTTGAAGGCCATTTGCTTATTTAATGGACTGTGATAAGAAAATCGTGCAAACCGTGTACTTCGGACATAAGAACTTTGACATGCATGGCTTATAACTTTCTGTACAAGCTTTATTTGAAGAAATGTTCTTCATGAAAAATCTTTGTCTATGTGTTAACTATAACATACTCAAATTTCATGATTTTTGAAGGCCATTTGCTTATTTAATGGACTATGATAAGAAAATCGTGCAAACCGTGTGTTTCGGACATGAGAATCTTGACATGCATGACTTATAACTTTCTGTACAAACTTGATTTGAAGAAATGTTCTTCATGAAACATCTTTTTCTATGTGTTAACTATAACATACTCAAATTTCATGATTTTTGAAGGCCATTTGCCTATTTAATGTACTGTGATGTGATAACCTTGCAAACTGTGTGTTTTGGACATGAGAATCTAGATATGCATGACCTATAACTTTCTGTGCAATTTACTTTTGGAGAAATTTCCTTCATATGATATCTTTATCTATGTCTTGACTGCAACATAGTTAAATTTCATGATTTTTGAAGGTCGTTTACCTATTTAATTGACTATGATATGAAAACTGTGCATGCTGTACAATTCCGAAATTTATGATATTGAGTTGTATGGTCACTTCTATGCTGTGATGTGTGGTCCATATGAAATGTCATGCAAATTATGAGACTTTGGATTTGTTTTCATGTAATGGTGTAATGACTTTCATGCATTTCATATGTGATTCAAGAAAAGGAAAAATTTTACATGATTTCAAAGAAAGGTTTTATTTAATCAAAAGGGAAATTCCTTTAATGCATACTACATGATTTCAAAAGCACAAATTGAATCAATTGCATTAGAGATTTCAAGAGTGGAATTGGAAAAGAAAGGTATAAGGATATGAATGACCGTCGGAGGTGTGAGCCGACGATGCCCCGGGAGTGTCGGGATGCCCGGAGGTGTGAGCCGGATGCCCGGAGGTGTGTGCCGGATGTCCTTGGGAGTTTCAAGATGCCCGGAGGTGTGTGCCGGAGGTTCCTCATGATGCCAGGTTGGGTGCGAGCGATAATTTTGGGATGCAAACATTGGTCCCTAAGAAGAAAATTGATGAGATCCTTGTGAAAGCTAAGAATTGAAAGTGAATCATGTGCATGGATGTATGCATGTGGCATATTGCATGTAAATAGATGCAAGTATGTGAGATATGATGACATGTGTATGACATCAAGATAAGTTATGTATGCATACTTAAATGACATGCTATGGATCTCATGGTGGTGTATGCTTGATAGCATGGATGATGAGTGTACAATGTATGTGCACTTTTGGCATGATGATATGTGATGTGATAATGATGAATGCATGTATGCATGATGGGGATGACGACCATATGATGGCACATGTATGTGAGTGCACTTATGGTATGATGGCACATGTGATGTGATAACGATGAATGCATGTATGCATGATGGGGATGACGACCATATGATGGTGCATGTATATGAGTGCACTTATGGTATGATGACATGTGATGTGAAAATGGTGAAGATGATGACTATATGATGGTACATGTATGTGAGGTATGATGGCATGTGATATGATAATGATGAATGCATGAATACATGATGGGGATGACGATTATATGATGGTGCTTGTACGTGAAATATGATGACATGTGTATGATGTCAAGGTAAGGTGTGTATGTATATTTAAATGACATGCCATGCTATGATTGTATTGTATGATGCTTGAGTGATCATTGGACTTTTACTTGTTGAGTGGTTGTACTCACCCCTTCGGGGACCAACATTTTAGATTAGTGAACGATGCCTCTCCTTCCTGTTACACGGGGCACCTTTTATGGCATTCCGACCGACGTGGAGGTGGAATGCTCGGAGCACATCTGCGTTACTATCCCTGGGCTGGTATTCCTAAGGGTCCGAGTGCTGGTTATGTATGACGTGGGTCTGGCTGGGGGCCCCGTCATCCAGGAGTTCCTGTCTATTCATGTCCGGCGCAACGGACAAATGCCGGGGATGCTGCCGCCACCACCACCCGATGCACCTGATTGGGTGTGACAGCCCATGAGCGAGGGAGAGGGAGGATGACATTTTTTGGAGTTAGAGCCGACACTTAGATGGAAGGTCCTTCATGTTACTTTTAAGGGGTCGACGATCTCATTAGAGATATAACCGAGTTTAGTGAAAAGTCTCGGTTTTCCTTTTGGCTTTACCAACCCAAAGATGTCCATCTTAAAATGTAAATAAAAGTGGTTCGGCCTTGTGTTTATCTTTAACTGTGTAGTTGGTGTGCATTGTGCTATCGCTAAGGAAGTAGAGAGAGACGGTGAGACACACTTCTAATTTTCGCTATGTGCTGCGCTAATCTCTAAGTCGTCTTTCAAAAAAAAAAAAAAAATTTATGCCTAAAACCCGGCCCTTAATTACAACTCCCTTTTTTACTAACGAAAAGAAGTTGTTTTTGTTTTGGATTTAAACGCTTAGTACCTGTGGCTACCTTATTAGCTTTTGGGGGTGCCACAGCGGTTGGTATCAGATCCATAGGTTTACATGGAGTGATAAGGAGCCTCATTTGGAAAGTGAGGAATGTATTGACAATGCACACCCAAGGATACTAATTGGGAGCGGTTGGCTAACTTTGAACAATGGGTGGTGTGTATTCACCCGTAGATCCCCAGTTTATGTTTTGAAGTTACTCTTGAGTGCTAGTAACATGGTTATGTTACTTATCTTTCTTAGTGTCATTTCTTTTGATGGAGACCTTGAGTCCCAGATATTTCATGAGGTAAATGCTTGGAAACTGCAGGAAAATTATGGTACATTATGGAAGTCATCGTCCACCGAGGGCTGAAGCCTCTACATCAAGGGCTGAACCTCGAATGGAAGATATCCTGCAGGCATTGGCCAATATTGGAAATCTGATGGAAAGGCAAGCGCAGCAACAAACCGGAGCAGAACTCCGTACTCAGGGACTGGTGGAACAATTTTTGAAGTTGAAACCACCCAAATTCAGTGGAATGGGAAGTCCTGAGGAGGCGGAGCATTGGATTGACGGGATGGAGCGGATTTTCCGGTTGTTGGACTGCAATGATGCCGAGAAAATAACTTTAGCAGAGTACCAGCTGGAGGGAAATGCGAAGTTTTGGTGGAGAGCTTCAAGGGATACGATCTTTCCACCAGGTATTGACGTTAATTGGGGAGAGTTTGTCAGGGTTTTCAATAGAAAGCATTTTTCTGACTGTGCTAGGGATAAGAAAATCACAGAATTTGTTCAGCTAGAACAAAAAGATCTGACAGTGGATCAGTATGAGGCAAGATTCTCTGAGCTATCTAGATATGCTCCTAGATTGATTGAAGATCAAGAAGAGAAGGCTAAGAGGTTTTTGAAGGGATTGAGAACTAGTATAAGGAAACAATTGGTGCCTTTGAACATAAGAGATTACAATGAGATCTATGAAAGGGCACAGTTGGTAGAGCAGGAGTTGGTAAGGGAGCAGTTAGAGAATAAGAGACAATTGTCTTTTGGTGATAATAGACGGGGAAAGAGACCCTATACAGGTCAGGGTCAGACCTGGGAGTCTAAGAAGAAGGGCAATTTCGGGAGCTTTGGGAAGGCTAGGAATGGTCAGAATTTAGGAAAAACACCTTATCGAAATGATGAGTGTTGAAGGTGTGACGGACGTCATGGCCCTGGACCTTGTAATGGACGGTTGAAGTATTATGGCTACGGAAAGATAGGACATCTTAAGAAGGACTGTCCACAGGAGAGGTCCTGCACTAGTATACTGCGACAAGTACCCCCACGTGCTGCTGGGCCATATTCTCAGAAGAACCCGCAAAGGCCACCGGCTCAAGGAAAAGTGTATGCGGTCACCCAAGAGGAAGCAAAAGCTTCCAAGAACGTCATCTCAGGTACAATTTTCATAAATGGCAAGAAGGCTTATGCATTGTTTGATACGGGTGCTACGCAAATGTCTAAAAGATATAGATTGTTGAGAAAAATTGAAACGACTTTTCTTGAGACTCCTCTTTGCATTTTTACGCCCTTAAAGGATGCGGTGTTGTCCACGCTAGTGTGTGAAAATGTAAAATAACCATAGGAGGAAGAGATATGGAAATAAATTTAGTGGTGATGGCTATGTATGATTTTGATGTTATCATAGGGATGGATTGGCTTCATAAGTATCGGGCCAAAATGGATTGTTATGGAAAAGTAATCCGGTTTGTCCTACCCGATGGGTTGGATTCATAGATTTACGGGAGGCCGATCGACCCATCTATAGCACTTATTTTAGTAGTAGAGGCTGATACGTTACTTGATGAAGGATGTTAGGGGTATTTAGCAATGATTAGAGATTGTGCCAAGGAAGAACCTAAACTTAATGAAATTCGAGTAGTGAGTGAATTCCAGGACATATTCCCTGAAGAGTTGCCTGGATTGCCCCCGGAAAGAGAAGTTGAATTTGAAATTGAGTTAATGCCCGGAACAGGACCTATATCGAAAGCCCCCTACAAGATGGCCCTAATGGAACTAAAGGAGTTGAAAGTGCAATTGCAGGAACTGCTTGATAAGGGATTCATTAGGCCAAGTGCTTCACCATGGGGTGCACCGGTTCTGTTTGTGAAAAAGAAAGATGGGTCGATGCGCTTGTGCATTGACTATAGACAATTGAATCAAGTGACTGTCAAAAATAAGTATCCTTTGCCTAGAATTGACGATCTATTTGATCAACTCCAGGAAGTTCGGTTTTCTCAAAAATTGACTTAAGGTCGGGATATCATCAGCTAAGAATTAAGAAAGAAGACATCCCTAAGACTGCGTTTAGGACTCGTTATGGGCACTACGAGTTCCTTGTCATGCCTTTTGGATTGACAAATGCACCTACCGCATTTATGGATTTAATGAATATGGTATTTAAGCCCTATTTAGATCAGTTTGTGATTGTTTTTATCGACGATATCCTGGTTTATTCGAGAGGGCCAAAGGAACATGAGCAACACTTGAGGTTAGTTATGCAAACTCCGAGGGATCATAAGTTATATGCCAAATTCAGCAAGTGTGAATTTTGGTTGGATCAGATAACATTTTTAGGACACGTGGTGTCGGGAGGAGGAATTGCAGTAGATCCGGCAAAAGTTGAGATGGTGATAAATTGGCCAAGACCGACCACACCCACTGAAATACAAAGTTTCTTAGGATTGGCCGGTTATTACCGAAGATTTATTGAAGGGTTCTCCCGATTGGCGGGCCCTTTAACCAAGTTAACTCGGAAAAATGCGAAATTTGAATGGAGTAGGGAATGTGAAAGGAGCTTTCAAGAACTTAAAAGAAAGTTAACTACGGCTCCAATTTTGACTATACCCTCTGGACAAGATGGTTTTACAGTATATAGTGATGCATCTCATAAAGGATTGGGATGTGTTTTGATGCAACATGGCAAGGTCATAGCCTATGCATCTAGGCAATTAAAACCCCATGAACTAAACTATCCCACGCATGATCTAGAATTGGCAGCTATAGTGTTTGCTTTGAAGATATGGAGGCATTATTTGTATGGGGAAAAGTTTGAGATTTTTACGAATCATAAGAGCCTGAAATATTTGTTCTCACAAAAAGAATTGAACATGAGACAAAGAAGGTGGATGGAACTGTTAAAAGATTATGACTGCGAGATATGGTACCATCCAGGGAAGGCAAACAAGGTAGCAGATGCTCTTAGCCGTAAGTCAGCCATAGAGATGGCTAGTTTAAGAATAGCATAATGGAGTTTATTAAAGTCCGTAGCAGACTTGGAATTTAAGTTAAAGGTGGATGATCTTACTGGTATGCTTAGAGCTTTAAGGATCGAACCGGAAATCATTCAAAAAGTCAAGACCTTGCAAAAGTCCGATTCGGAGATTATGAAAGTAAAAGAGGTGGTGTCCTTAGGGAAGAGATCAGAATTTCAAATTTCCGAAGATGGAGCGGTAAGATGTCAATGACGACTTTGTGTACCCAACAACGAGGAAGTAAAGAAGGAGATTTTGTCGGAAGCACATAAGAGTAGATACAGTATTCATCCAGGTAGTACAAAAATGTACAGAAATCTGCGTCAGCAGTTTTGGTGGAATGGTATGAAAACGGATATGGCTAAGTATGTTTCTCAATGCCTAACGTGCCAACAAGTAAAGGCGGAACACCACAAACCGGCCGGACTTTTGAGACCGTTAGACATACCGGAGTGGAAGTGGGAGCATTTAACAATGGATTTTGTGCAAGGATTGCCAAGGACATCAAGTGGTCACGATTCAATCTGGGTAATAGTGGATCGTTTAACCAAGTCTGCCCATTTCTTAGCAGTCCGTATGAACTATTCAATGAATAGACTTGCTGAGATTTATGTAAGCTAGATAATACGCTTGCATGGTATACCTGTAACGATCACCTCGGATCGAGACTCTAGATTTACCTCGAATTTTTGGCAAAGTCTGCAAAATGCTTTAGGGACAAAACTTCAATTCAGTACTGCTTATCACCCCCAAACAGATGGACAAACAGAAAGAGTGATACAAACTCTAGAGGATATGTTAAGAGCCTGTATCATCGACTTTAGAGGGAAATGGGATGAGAACTTGCATTTGGTAGAATTTGCTTATAACAACAGTTTTCAGAAAAGTGTAGGCATGGCCCCATATGAAGCATTATACGGGAGGAAATGCAAAACCCCTATCTGTTGGGACGAGGTAGGTGAAAGAAGATTGACAGGACCTGAATTGATACAGGATACCATTGAGGTCGTTGAAATTATCAGGAAAAGACTCAAGACAGCCCAGAGTAGACAAAAGGGCTATGTGAACAGGCGTAGAAGGCCCTTAGAGTTTAGTGTGGGGGATCATGTATTTCTTAAGGTATCCCCGTTAAAAGGAGTGTCTTGTTTTGGAATGAAAGGAAAGTTGGGTCCCAGATTCGTTGGACCTTTTGAGATACTTGAAAGAATAGGAGATGCATCATATCGTTTGGCGCTGCCACCTAATTTGGGAAATTTACATGATGTGTTTCATGTGTCGATGCTAAGAAAGTATCAGCCAGATCCCGGTCACATACTTGATCATGAAGCTATCAAAGTGGATAAGAAAGTGAGGTACATCGAGGAGCCTGTGCAAATACTGGATCGAAGGGAACAAGTTCTCAGGACTAAGAAGATTCCCTTGGTGAAAGTATTATGGCGACATCATGATATGGAGGAAGCCACATGGGAGAATGAGGACAAGATGAAAGAAAAGTACCCCTACTTGTTTCAAGGACGTGAGTAACGTTTAATTTCGAGGACGAAATTCTCTAAGGAGGGGAGATTTGTGGCATCCCAAATACTCGAGATAAGCCCTAGGATGTCCTAAAGCTCATAATTAGGTAATGAAATTACCTATGGTTTATGCTTTAGCTATTAGCCGTTAAAACTAAGTGTTATACGCCTATGTTCTTGAAATCTTTTAAGATTCGTACTATAGTTTTTTTTAAGACAAATTTATGTTTGGCTATGCTTCACATAGAATTGCTTTCCTATAGATTAAATGTTACAAGTTTTTGACCTAGTGAGATTGGAAATTGGAATCAACTAAGAAAGGGAATTTAGTGGTTTTTGCTAAAAAGTAAAAAGGCAAAAGGATAAATCTTGGTTTGGACTTTAGGCCCATGGATAGAGGGCCTAAAGTGGGCCATTTTGGCCAGGCCCATGAGGCCCATTGGGCCCGTCGACGAGCAAAGAGGGGGAGGGGGAAATTCGGATGCATGCCCCCCACCTCCCCAAGTGTCCTAGTGTGAAGGCCATTTGGCACACATGCTTTGAGGTCAATTAAGCAATGATTAGGGGGAAAGAAAAGCAAAAAGAAGAAAAGGCAACCGGTTTAGGGGGAGGGGGGTGTTGTGCGAAGAGAGAGGGAGAAAGGAGAGAGAGAGGCTTAGAGAGAAACCAGAGAGGAAGAGAGGGGAAGGAGGAGTCGCCCGTCGCCGCCCGTCGTCCGGTCGTTTCCCTTCGCCGTTCGTGCGCCGGAGTTGCTTCGTTTTTTTTTTAAGGCAAGTTAGGGTCCAATCTCTACTCTTGCATGTGTGTTTTGCATGTGTGGTTAAGCCTTTGGTGTCTAGAGGTAAGGAACCGAACCTAGTGTGGTTTGTTCTTGAAAAAGGCTTGCTGATTTCGTGTATAACCCTTGAGTCAGAATCTTGTGAGAGCTTGTACGCATGTTATGAGTTCGATTTTGACTTTGATCTCTTCTTGAAAGTTGTAGCTAACATCTTAAGCTACAACATACTAAAATTTAGTGTAAAATGATGGAGATTTAAGGGGTCAAACTCTCATCCTACGGAGACACTAGATCTAGAGCTGTTTTGTTGTTCTTGTGTTAGATTTGTGGTTGCATATTTATTTTCATCAAGTATCTCTCTTCGACTTCTTCATGAAACATCTTTGTCTATGTTTTAACTATAACATACTCAAATTTCATGATTTTTGAAGGCCATTTACTTATTTAATGGACTGTGATAAGAAAATCGTGCAAACCGTGTACTTCGGACATAAGAACTTTGACATGCATGGCTTATAACTTTCTGTACTTTATTTGAAGAAAAGAAACATCTTTGTCTGTGTGTTAACTATAATATACTCAAATTTCTTTTTTGAAGGCCATTTGAAATAAGTTCTGACATGAGAATCTTGACAAAATACAAACTTTATTTGAAGAAATGTTCTTCATGAAAAATATTTGTCTATGTGTTAAATATAACATACTCAAATTTCATTATTTTTGAAGGCCATTTGCTTATTTAATGGACTGTGATAAGAAAATCGTGCAAACCGTGTGTTTCGGACATGAGAATCTTGACATGCATGACTTATAACTTTCTGTACAAGCTTTATTTAAAGAAATGTTCTTCATGAAACATCTTTTTCTATTTGTTAAATATAACATACTAAAATTTTATGATTTTTGAAGGCCATTTGCCTATTTAATGTACTGTGATGTGATAACCGTGCAAACTGTGTGTTTCGGACATGAGAATCTAGATATGCATGACCTATAACTTTCTGTGCAATTTACTTTTGGAGAAATTTCCTTCATATGATATCTTTATCTATGTCTTGACTGCAACATAGTTAAATTTCATGATTTTTGAAAGTCGTTTACCTATTTAATTGACTATGATATGAAAACTGTGCATGCTGTACAATTCCGAAATTTATGATATTGAGTTGTATGGTCACTTCTATGCTGTGATGTGTGGTCCATATGAAATGTCATGCAAATTATGAGACTTTGGATTTGTTTTCATGTAATGGTGTAATGACTTTCATGCATTTTATATGTGATTCAAGGAAAGGAAAAATTTTACATGATTTCAAAGAAAGGTTTTATTTAATCAAAAAGGGAAATTCCTTTAATGCATACTACATGATTTCAAAAGAACAAATTGAATCAATTGCATTAGAGATTTCAAGAGTGGAATTGGAAAAGAAAAGTATGAGGATATGAATGACCGTCGGAGGTGTGAGCCGACGATGCCCCGGGAGTGTCGGGATGCCCGGAGGTGTGAGCCGGATGCCCGGAGGTGTGTGCCGGATGTCCTCGGGACTTTCGAGATGCCCGGAGGTGTGTGCCGGATGCCCGGAGGTGTGTGCCGGAGGTTCCTCGCGATGCCAGGTTGGGTGCAAGCGATAATTTTGGGATGCAAACATTGGTCCCTAAGAAGAAAATTGTGAGATCCTTGTGAAAGCTAAGAATTGAAAGTGAATCATGTGCATGGATGTATGCATGTGGCATATTGCATGTAAATAGATGCAAGTATGTGAGATATGGTGACATGTGTATGACATCAAGATAAGTTATGTATGCATACTTAAATGACATGCTATGGATCTCATGGTGGTGTATGCTTGATAGCATGGATGATGAGTGTACAATGTATGTGCACATGATGATATGTGATGTGATAATGATGAATTGGCATGATGGGGATGATGATGTGATGTGATGAATGATGGCAATGATTTGCATGTATGCATGATGGGGATGACGACCATATGATGGCGCATGTATGTGAGTGCACTTATGGTATGTGGCACCCCCAAAAACCCGATAGGGTCGCCACAGATACTACGAGAAAAGAAACTAAGGCTAGAACAACTTATACGGCGATAGAAGAAAGAATTGTAATTCGGGCTGAAGCTTAGGCGTAAAAATTTTTCTTTTTGAAAAGGCTTTAGGGATTTGCGCAGCTTATAGCGAAAATAAGAGACGAGTCTCACCATCACTCCGCTTCTCTCATGACAGCACAATGCACATCAACTATTTTGATTAAACGAAAGCACAGGGCCAAACCACTTTTATTTACATATATATATTTACGAGGGGTTTTCCCACGGGTCGGTACATCAAAAGGTAGGCCAAGACTCATCCATACGCTCGGCCTTCAACCTCAAAAAGGAACACACGACCCACTAAAATAGCGTGTAAAGACCTCCCCTTGGACTACTAGTGTCGGCCACATCCCAAAAAGTTGCCAACTCCTACTTCACGCGTACGGGCCGTCACACCCATCCCGGTGCATCAGGCGGTGGGGGCGGCAGCATCCCCATCATCACTCCGTCGTGGCGAATGTGGACGGACACGTACTCCTGAATGACTGGGCCCCCAGATAGACCCACGTCATAAGACACAATCGCGCGAACTCGGATGAACGTAAGACCCGGTAGAGTGGGATAATCGATCTCCATCAGCTCGACCTCCACATCTAACGGAAGGCCGTAAAATACTCCCCACGTGACGGCAGGGAGCGGCATTGTGCTAATCTGAAATGTTGGTCCCCGAAGGGGTGAGTACAACCACTCAGCAGATAAAGGAATCCAATCACCACTCAATGCATTTAAACAATACAAACAATTACATTATACACGTCATTCATGCATTCCAACGTACTTACCTCGAAGCCATGTACATGCCATCATACATCATCATCATCATATTACGTTATCCATGCATGACCTCATCATACCTTATATACATACCATCATGCCATCATGTCATCATGTCACTATATCATAATGCAATCATATCATCATATTGTTATATCATAGGTGAGTATCATCATACCATGTCATATCACGTATACATGTCATCATCATATCATACGCCATCATGTCATCATGTCATATCTCCCATGCATGTCATCATCATATCATATGCCATCATGTCAACATGTCATATCTCCCATGCATGTCATCATCATATCATATGCCATCATGTCAACATGTCATATCTCCCATGCATGATTTAATTTCCGCTTTAAATTCTCAATTGATCATCACATCACCCTTCCTTGGGATCATCCATCCCATACTTTACACTCGCATCCTATCCAGGCGTTGCGAGAAGAACCTCCGGAATTATGCCAATCATGGCCACCGGCATCCGGCACCCCCACATCCCGGGCATCTCGCATCCCAACTGGCATCACGAGGCATCCCCTCGGGCAAAGACCTCCGAGGCTTCCGGCACCCAACCATTCCGGGCATCCTGATACTCCCAGGGCCATCCGGTCATGTATCTCTATACATTTCCGGGCATTCGGCACCCCCCATCCCAGGCATCCTGATACTTCCAAGGCATTATCATCCGCCACATACAGTTTCCTCATTTATCATTGTTCATGTTTGCCAATTTAGGTTTCAATATACCATGCACATGATGTAATGGCAAAACAAGCTCACCTTTGTTCTTGTACATGCATCATCAAGCATTTGCATACATGCAGTAAATGCAATCACCCATAGTAATTTAGTTCTTATGGAATTATATGCCACTAATAACAATGCACTTACCAAATGCATTTAGAATTTATTTAAATTCCAATTTATTCTACTTTGCAATTAATTAAATAAATAAACACAAAAATCCCAAATTCATGAAATCAAAGAATATAATAATTTAATGCAATAAAATGGTGATTTTCCACAGAAAATGCATAGCCAAACAATTTTTACACAAAAAGCAATATTACCACAATTTCTGCATGGAATCTCGGACAAGGGCAGAATGTGCAGTTTTCTAAGTAATTCAATTAAAATGCCCAAACGACCTCAGAAAATTATGAAATTTTACTAGGTTATATTTAAGATATTAAATTAGGTTTTTCATGAAGGAACCTAGGCCAAATTTGTTTTAGATAAATTTCTATAGTCCCACGAAGCTACTGATCAGGTTACCGAAATATCCAGAGTCCTATGTCCGAAATATTGAGATTTAATCTATCTATCCTTCTTCGTTTTCTCTGAAATTTGGATATGTTTTACTAATGAGGATCCCCTACAACTTTCATGAAGAAACTTAGGCCAAACTATCAAAGGAAAACCTCCATATAGTCCCACGAAGTCTCGGGTGTTCCATACCACGACTCCAGATTCATCATCTTCAAGATCAGGTTGGTTTCCTAAGCTATACTTGTTCATTTTGCTTCAAATTTGAGTATGTTGATCCTTAAGATGTGCTCTACAAGTTTCATGAAGAAGTCGAAGAGAGATTCGGGATAAAAACCAACATGCAACCACAAATCTACCACAAGGTCAGAAAAACCGTTCCAGATCTAGGGTCTCCGAAAAATGAGGTTTTGACCCATTAAATCTTCATTTTTTTGCACGAAATTTTAGTATGTTATAGTTCAAGGTGTTAGCTACAACTTTCATGAAGAGATCCAAGCCAAAATCAAACTCCAAACATGCATGCAAGCTCCCACAAGGTTCTGACTCCAGGGATTCGTGCGAAAACAGCATACATCTTCAAGAACAACCCATCCTAACTCCATTTTCGTACCTTTAAACCACCAAAAATCCAACCAACATGCAAACACACATGCAAATAGAGGTGAGGGACCCTAGACTTGCCTTAAACGCAAGGAGGGACGGCGGCAAACGGCGGACGGACGGGCGGCGTGCGGCGGACGACTCCTCCTCCTCTTCCTTTCTCTCTCTCTCTCTCTCTCTCTCTCTCTCCTCACCGTGCGACACCCCCTCCCCCATCCGGCCTTCTCCTTTTTGATTCCCCAAGGCAATCATTGCCATGCCTTTCCCATGGCCAATGGATGGCAAGCAAGCTTTGCCACTTGGCAAAGCCCCATGCATGGGCTTGGGCTTTAAACTTGGGCCCTCTTGGGCCTCCTTGGAAGAAGTGGGCCGGCCACTTCTTCCCCTCCTCTTGGGCCGGCGACAGCCCCTCCTTGTGGGCCTTAATGGGCCGGCCTCTTGGCCCATTAGGGTCCACCCTTGGGCCCAAGGCCCAATCCAACCTTATTTTTCATTTTAATAGAAATTAATTACACCTAATTAAAAATCCTATAACATTTTATGAGAAATTTAACCTATAACAAGCATGGCAAAACATAAATTTATACTTATTAATTACCTTAAGTTTAAATTAAAAACACAAGGCACAAGGCACAAAGCCTTAAGAAAGAACTAAGGCTAAAACACAAACCAATAGGTAAATTTATTACCTATTTAAAAGTTTTAGGGCACCTTAGGGCTTACCCTTGATTCCTAGGATGCCACATGGTATGATGACATGTGATGTGAAAATGGTGAAGATGATGACTATATGATGTTACATGTATGTGAGGTATGATGGCATGTGATATGATAATGATGAATGCATGAATGCATGATGGGGATGGCGATTATATGATGGTGCATGTATGTGAAATATGATGACATGTGTATGATGTCAAGATAAGGTGTGTATGCATATTTAAATGACATGCCATGCTATGATTGTATTGTATGATGCTTGAGTGATCATTGGACCTTTACTTGTTGAGTGGTTGTACTCACCCCTTCGGGGACCAACATTTCAGATTAGTGAACGATGCCTCTCCTTCCTGTTACACGGGGCACCTTTTATGGCATTCCGACCAACGTGGAGGTGGAATGCTCAGAGCACATTTGCGTTACTATCCCTGGGCTGGTATTCCTGAGGGTCCGGGTGCTGGTTATGTATGACGTGGGTCTGGCTGGGGGCCCCATCATCCAGAAGTTCCTGTCTATTCATGTCTGGCCCGACGGACAAATGCTGGGGATGCTGCCGCCGCCATCATCACCCAATGCACCTGATTGGGTGTGACGGCCCATGAGCGAGGGAGAGGGAGGATGACATTTTTTGGAGTTAGAGCCGACACTTAGATGGAAGGTCTTTCATGTTACTTTTAGGGGGTCGACGATCTCACTAGAGATATAACCGAGTTTAGTGAAAAGTCTCGGTTTTCCTTTTTGGCTTTACCAACCCAAAGACATCTTAAAATGTAAATAAAAGTGGTTCGGCCTTGTGTTTATCTTTAACTGTGTAGTTGGTGTGCATTGTGCTATCGCTAAGGAAGTAGAGAGAGATGGTGAGACACGCTTCTAATTTTCGCTATGTGCTGCGCTAATCTCTAAGTCGTCTTTCAAAAAAAATAAAAAAATAAAAAAAAAAATTTACGCCTAAAACTCGGCCCTTAATTACGACTCCCTTTTTTACTAACGAAAAGAAGTTGTTTTTGTTTTGGATTTAAACGCTTAGTACCTGTGGCGACCATATCGGCTTTTCGGGGTGCCACAAAAACCACAACAATCCAAAAGTCACATCCTCACAGCTAGACAAAAGTTTAAAGTAAAAAACAAGTCTAAGTTTAAATCAAATATGCACTTCTCCCCCTTTTTGTCAGCATTAAAAAGGTAGAGATGAAAACGATAATTAATTTAAGATTGTTTTGGAACGCGAACAAGTTGGAAATCTCCCATCGACTTGACAGTCTACTCCAGCTTTCTTAGATCTTCCTTTAGATGTGCTAATTCCTCACCCTTGGCAGTTGCTTGAATTTGAAGATTAAGGGCCTGGACTTGATTGAGCAAAGATTCTGAAGAGGCTTGATAAGCATTCTGCATATTCTGAAATTCACATCCCAAGGCATAAATTTGACCTCGCATCTCCATGAGAATATCAAGCAATCTTCTAAAGTCTGTTGTGTTGTCAGTTTGAGTGCTTGCTTTAGCATGATCAGATTGTGGAGATGATGGCACATCAGCATGAGCATCCAGATTCAAAGAAGATGCCTCATGACCTTCTTCAGGGAAGTGAGAGGCATATACATCTTCTGGATTGGCAGGAGAACGACTGACATCATCACTAGTAAAAGTAAGTGAAGGAGTACCTCTTTTCTTAGCAACTCCTCTTGTTTCAGTGCCTTTTGGTGGAGAGAAGTACTCTTCATGTTCTATTTCTTCTTCAGTGACAGGATGGCCTTGCTCTCCTTGTTGCTCCTTGTTTGCATCTCCTTTTTCCTATGTTTCCTTCCTTATCGATTCCCTATCTTCACTCCTCTTCTCTATCTCTTCTGGGTCTTCTCTATCCTCTACCTCTGGAACAGAACACTGCAACTTCCTTAAGGCAAGAGCGAAAATGGTAACATCATCATCATCATCTTCTTCATCCTGCAAGATGATCGCTCTTCTTCTTTTAGATGGAGTTGTCATGGGCTCCTTTCCTTTCCGCTTTGCAGCAACTGAGTCTTGATGAGATTGGTGAGGAGTCTTTTCCTTGAATTTCTCTAGAGCCTTGTTTAGCTCTTTCAGACGCATCTTAGAAACCATCTTCAGCCCTATCACCATTTGATCACATGTCTGAACACACGGAATTATTGCAAGCTGAATGTTAAAGTGTCTGAATAGCTTAGTAACAAGTGCTAAATAGGGAAGTTGACCCTTGTCTTTCACCATTGATCTATACATGTGAAACATGATAGTATGCGGCAGAGAGAAATTTTTACTAGCATTGATAGCATACATAAGCTTTGCTTCTGAATTGGAGATGTCAATCTTGTGAAGCAAGATATTCGAAGCATCATCATCGAATAGGAAATTCGACCTTCTGCCATTCCATCTCAAACAAGCTCCACTATTGCACGACCAATAGACACACTAATTGATTGAAATAACCCTCTCTCTACTCCAATCACATTAGCCAGAGTGTCCATGTCAACCACATAATCCTGGTCTCTAACACTTAAAGAGAATCTATTCGCATCCAAAAAACTTAGATTAGAATAGAAATAAGCAGAAAGTTTTGGATGGGCTATAGTAGAGTCAAAGCAAAAGCGTTCAAGTTGAAGTAAAGTAAATTTCTCCGCAACTTCACATTCAAAGAGTCAAGAAAATCAAAATCCACACTTCTTTGGTTCATCACCCCTCGCTTTAACAACTTAGAGTAAGTTTGCTTGTGTTCCTCATAATGAAACAAATTTGATTTTGTTCCTCGAATGTTCGCAGCAATACCCATTCTAGGCTTAAAATGAGTAAACATCTTTTCATCATCATTTCCATCAGGCTGACTAACTCCTCCAAAACGTGGATCACTTGGGAAATTTGCAAAGACCCTATCTGCAGAACCAGCAGGAGCAATTCCCAAACGTTCCATTGTTTGCAAAAAGTGGGTTTCATTTCTGTACCCCATTTCTTTCAAAAATTCGTCAATAGTGGTTATTGGAGAGCCTCCATCCTTTAAGGCAAAATAAAGTTTGAAGTTAAAGGCAGGCTTTTGAGTTCTTACTGGTTCAGCATCTTCGATAACTTCTTCCTCTGTTTGTTGCTGAACATTTTGTGGTCTAGCCTGAGGAGAATGGTGTGGTTGAGAATGTTGTGGATTTTGTTGTTGCCTTGGAGAATCTTCTTACTCGGTAAGGTCAAAGTGCGTAGGACCCTCGCTCATATGATGTGGTCCCCTACTTGCAATCCTTGAAGACTTTCTTTGGAAAGACATTCTCACAGTCTTCGAGAGTTTCCGAACTCGATTCGCGAGAAAGATGAAAACTTTAGGGATTAAACTAGGAAGAAAAAGTAAGAAGATGGAGTTCTGTGCTTTTAGGGTTTGTGAGTAAAAAGAAGAAGAATAATAATATATAAAGCAATCGAACCGGGGTATACGAATCGTAAAAAAAAAATGCATTTTCAAAAATAACTGCCTTTTTGAAAATAGATAACTACCATAAAAAGATAACTTCTTTTTCAAAAAGGAATGATTGTTGTAAATATAAAAACTTGGAAAGATAATATCAATCAATTATGGATCAATAGACAAACGTACCTTTTCCAAAAGATAAATTTCTAAAATTGAAATAACTTACAGTTGAGATCCTTGATCATATGAGTCTGAACATCTTTTGGCTTTTATCCCTAAGTCTGAGCTTCTTCAGACTTTATAATATTAAGCTTGTGTCGAATAGACTCAAATTGACTTTTCTCCAGTGGTTTTGTAAAGATGTCCGCCAGTTGATTCTTTGAGTCAATGAATTGAATCAGAATTTCTCCATTTTGAACATGGTCTATTATAAAGTGATGTCGAATCTCTATATGCTTTGCTCTTGAATGAAGAATTGAATTCTTGGTAAGATTGATCGCGCTTGTGTTGTCCCATTTAATCTCAGTGCATGAGTCTTCGATTCCAAAGTCTCTTAACTATTGTTTTATCCATAAGATTTGAGAACAACAACTTTCAAAAGTCACATACTTTGCTTCTACTGTTGAGAGAGCAACCGTACTTTGCTTCCTTGAGAACCAAGATACTGTCCTGTTTCCAAGTAATTGACACGTACCTAAGGTGTTCTTTCTATCAACTCTGCATCTAGCAAGATCTGCGTCTGAATATCCAAGAAGAGTAAAGTCTCCCTTTTTAGGATACCATAAACCTAAAGTAGAGGTTGTTGCAACATATTTGATGATGCACTTCGCAACACTTAGATGAGATTCTCTGGGATCTGATTGAAATCTATCACAAATACAAACACTAAACAATATGTTAGGTCTAGAGGTAGTAAGATAAAGAAGTGAACCAATGATACTCCTGTATAGCTTCTGGTCAACTTTCTTTCCTCCATCATCTTTATCTAGCTTCGAGGAACTTGACATTAGTATATCAGTCTTTTTGCAATTCTCCAAACTGAATTTCTTAACAAGTTATTTAGCATATTTTTCTTGATGAATGAAAATTTCTTTCCTTCAATTGTTTCACTTGTAGTCCGAGAAAGAAAGATAGTTCACCCATTATGCTCATCTCGAATTCCTCCTGCATAGACTCAGAGAATTTCTTGCACAGATTTTCGTTAGGAGATCCGAAAACAATATCATCAACATAAATTTGAACAAATATAAAATTTTTACTTTCTTTTTTAATAAATAGAGTGGTGTCTACTTTACCTTTCACAAATCCACTTTGGATTAAAAACTTACTTAACCTTTCATACTAAGCTCGAGGTGCTTGCTTTAATCCATATAGCACTTTTTTAAGTCTGAATACATAATCTGGTTTCCTTGGGTCTTCAAAATTGGGAGGTTGTTCCACGTAAACTTCCTCTTGAATGAATCCATTCAGGAATTCACTTTTGACGTCCATTTGAAATAGCATGAAATTTTTTATAGCAAGCAAAAGCAAGTAATAAATGAATTGCTTCGAACCTTGCCACTAGCGCGTAAGTTTCATCATAGTCTATATCTTCTTCTTGCGTGTATCCCTTGGCCACGAGTCTTGCTTTGTTCTTTATGACTTTTCCTTTTTTGTCCATTTTGTTCCTGAAAACCCATTTAGCTCCAATAATATATTTACCTTTTGGTTTAGGAGTTAATTTCTAAACATCGTTGACACTAAACTGTCTATGTTCTTTTTGCATAGCTTCAATCCAGCTTTCATTTGTTAAGATTTCTTCTATGCTTTTGAGTTCTATTTTAGAAATAAGAGCCACAGCGCTAGACTCTTCATGCCTTTCGGATCTTGTTCATATCCTTTCATCGATGTTACCAATGATAAGTTCTTTGGGATGACTAGACTTATACTTCTAGTTACTGGTTGGTCTGACAATCTGCTCATCTTTTTCTTCATTTGATTCTTCAAAATTCGTTCGTTGTTGTCCTTCTGTAGTCTAAGCTGCTTTAGAGGAATTAGACCTTGTAGAGTCTGGAGTAAGTTCGGATTCTTCAGGTTGAGTCTGAATCAATTGATTTTATATAAAGTCTTGAAATTTGACATTCATTGATTCTTCCACAGATTGAGTCTTCTTGTTATATACTTTATAGGCTTTGCTGGTGGTGGAATATTCAAGGTAGATTCCTTTGTCTGATTTTTCTTCAAACTTACCAATGCGATCATTTGCATTTTTCAAAATAAAACATTTGCAGCCAAACACATGAAAATAAGAAATAATTGGCTTTTTTCCTTTGAACAACTTATAAGGAGTTTTCTCCAGAATTTGCCTTAAGAAAACTCTGTTAATGATATAACATGCTGTATAAACTGCTTCAGCCCAAAAATGAGAAGAAATGTTACTTTCAATTAAGAGAGTTCTTGCCATTTCTTACAAAGATCTATTCTTTCTTTCCACGACTCCATTTTGTTTTGGAGTATATGGCGAAGAGAAAACATGTTTTAAACCACATTCATCACAAAAATTTGCAAAGTCTTGATTCTCAAACTCATCTCCATGGTCTATCTGAATACTTGTTATAGTATATCATTTCTCATTTTAAATTTTCTTAGCAAATTTTGAGAAACAAGAGAAATCTTCAGACTTACTTGATAAAAAGAATATCCAAATATAACGAAAATAGTCATCTACGATTACCAAGCAATATTTCTTATCACCAATGCTTTGTGTTTTGGTTAGTCTAAAGAGATCCATATGCAGAAGCTGTAAAACATGATTAGTTGAAACATGATTTACAGGTTTAAAGGAATTTCTTACCTGTTTTCCCAAAACACATGGTGTGCATAACTTTGACTTTTGAAATCTTAGGTTGGGCAGTCCACGAACAAGTTTTTTGGAGGAAATTTTGGTTATTTGCTTCATATTAATACAGCCAAGTTTTCTATGCTAAAGATTCTTTTCATCTTGAATTGAAATTAGACACTAAGAGCTTTTGATTTGATATCCAGCAGATAAATGTTTCTATGTCTTCGACCAGTAAAGAATTGAGACAAATCCTTACTAGTTTTTGAACATATGCCTTCTTGAAAATTGATTTTGAATCCAATGTCACACAATTGGCTTATACTGAGAAGATTATAGTTTAAGCCTTTCACCAAGGAAACATTATTGATTGTGAGACTCCCAATCTTAACAGTTCCACATCCAATAATTCTTCCTTTGCCATTTCCACCAAAAGAAACTTTTCCACCATCTATTTAGGTAAGATTTATGAAGCAATTTGAATCTCCTGTCATGTGTCTTGAACAGCCACTATTCAAATACTATTTGATCTTTTTCTTGATAGTGACCTGCAATTATGAAAAGATTTTAAGTTTTCTTTGGTACCCATATTTTCTTGGGTCCAGAGGAGTTAGTTCTAAAAATAGTCTTTGCCCAATTTCTCTTAATAGGTTTCCAAACTTTAGGACAATCCTTTTTAAAATGTTCTGAGCTGTTACACTTAGAACATTTAAGAGCACTTCGACCAACATATTTTACAAAAAAATTTGAAAATGATTTCTGTAAAAAGTTTTAGTAGGTCTTTGTTTGATTCTTTCCTTTACTTTTGGGAAATCAATTAAAGTAACAGTTTCTGGTGTCATTCCCAAACTTGATTTATAAAAATAAGGTCTTTGAATTGAAAGAATTTTATCAAGCCTTTTAGATCCATTTGAAATTTTTTTTGAGATATTTGAAATGTCTTCTTTCAAGAGAATGTTTTCTTTTGAAAGAGAATCTTCATTTTCTTTTGAAGTTTTAAAATTGTTGTTCAAACTTTCAAATCTTTCCTTCCAAGAAATTTCATGTTGCCTCAGTATAGAATTTTCCTTTTTTAGTTTGGAAATCCTTTTAAGAGATACCTTAAGGCTAAGACATAGTTCATTAATATACTTTGAAACTTTAATAGGAATTTTAAAGTTACTTACCTCAATTTCTTTGTCAGAATCTGAGTCTGAGTCTGTTTTAGAGTTTGAGTCTGATTCTGAGTTTGCTATCAGACAAATGTTGGCATATCCTTTATCACTCTCTACACATTCTATGTCACTCCAAGTCTCTGCTTTGAGAGCTTTCTTGAATTTCTCTGTATTTGCTTTCTTTTTCTTTAATAGAGGACAATTGGGTCTGATGTGTCCTTTCTCCTTGCATTTGAAGCAAGTCACATCTTTGTTGAACTCATTCTCTTCAGTTGCTTTATTTTGAGATCTTTGAGTATTTTGCTTCCTCCAGTTGTACTTTCTTCCTTTTCTGTTTAATTTTTTGAACTTCCTTATCATGAGTACTAATTCTTCATCATCCAGATCATCTTCTGTATCTGTAACATCAAAATCATCATTAGACTTTAAAGCAATTGACTTTTTACCTTTAGGACTTTCTTTTTCATCGATTTGCTCCACTTCATAAGATTGAAGTGTGCCCACTAATTCATCGATAGATAAAGGTGCAATCCTTTGTGTTTCTCTCATGGAAGTCTTGATGTGATTCCAGTCTTTAGAAAGTCCTCGTAGCAACTTGTTGACTTTCATTTGCCCTGAGATTGGTTGGCCATGATATGCAAGACCATTTACAATTTCTATAAAATGGCTAAACATATCAGTGATGGTTTCTCTTGGCTTCATTTTGAAAGCTTCATATTGCTCAAGAAGAATGTTGATCTTTGTTTCTTTGACTCGATCGGTTCCTTCATAAGTAACGTGCAACCTATCCCGAACTTCTTTTGCTGTTTCACAGAATGAAATTCTGTTATACTCAGTAGGAGATAAAGCATAGTATAAAGAATAGATAGCTTTTACATCAAGAGCTTGTCTCTTGATTATCTCTTCTTGTGTCATCTCTCTAGCATCTGTCACTTCCTTCCCTCTTTCTGAAGTTGAAGTTATTGTAGGAATAACTCCTTTTTCCACCACATCCCATTCAAGGGGATCTTTCGATCTTAGGAAGGCTTTCATCTTGTTCTTCCATACGTTGTATTCCTTTCCATCAAAGTAAGGAGGTTTGGTGTTGCTTTGACCTTCAACCAGTCTTAAAGCCAAAATACTAGCCATAGATCTTTAGCTTAAGAAGTAAAATATTTCAATAAATAAGCACACAAGCTTTGATACCAATTGAAAGATGCAATGAATACACCTAGAGGGGGGTGAATAGGTGTATATAAGAATTTTCGCAGGACTTAAAAAGATATTTTTGGTTTTAGTATATGTGGACAATAAGATAGAATTCAACTTTTAAATGAATAAACAACTCGTGAGCATAAATAAGAAATTCAGTGATAAGAGAAAATAAACATAGAGTTTATAGTGGTTCGACTTAATTAAAGCCTTCGTTCACTCTCCCGCACTGATAACCCACTAACTAGATTTCACTAAGAATCAAAAGAGTCATTACAATATCACGTCCTTGATTCCATAGTGTAGAGACTTTGCTACACTTCCTCAAGGTCTCACAAGTATCTAAACTCTCTTTTGAGTACAGATCTCTCGCTCAACAATTGAATCAGCAAAGAACAAGGAGCTTTAGACTTTGGAATTTTTCTATCACGCACACACTCGAATAACTAGTGCTTCTCATTTATATACTCCTTCATGCCTTCATATCCGTTGGCACTTTCCAAAGGAGTTCTTCCATCTATCCGTTGGACGGAATCAATTAGGAGGATCTTCAAGTTACTTAAGGAATGTGATGATAGCCCACCAATCCTGCTCGCCCATACAATTAGGATCTAGGTTTCCATAAGTAGAACCTTCTAAGTATACCTTGTCAATCAACGAACACAATTTACTCGTATTAAATTCAAAACGAATAAAAGATCTCGAGATGCTATCTCCAGTCATGAGAAGCTTCTTTAGCTGCTCGAATCAAATCCTTAAATAAATACTCAATTTTGGATAAGTCTTCTTTGACGGTCTTGTAACTATCAATGAGGGTAGACTTTAAAACTTGAATCTGACGGTCTTCAAACTTTAACAGAAGAGTCTGCAAGTTTTTAGACTAGACTGATGTTGTCCAACTAATTTCAGCTTAGGTGTATTGATTTTAGGAATTGTAAAAATGAGAAGCATGAAATGTTCTTGCATATATATTCATCTACATATTTTTCAAATGAAATGACTCAGGCTTGCTATCAAGAGCACCACAAATCATCCAATTACGATTTGTTTGGACACACTTGGCTCTTACAAATCTATTTGTGTTCCAAGTGTATATGATTGCTCTTTGTTTAGCCATATAGTACCTCAAGAGTGCGTATCTAAACCCATTGGCATCCTCAAATATCATGCTGACAATAAATATTGAATTTGTACCATTTTGTTCATATGATGGGAACCTACTTTTCCTCTTTGAAATAACAATATCAACCTCCTCGTCATCATCTTCATTTAAACCTGAATGAAGACTATTTTTCTCATCTTAATGATGATACTCTATTTCATATCTAATAGCAAGTACCAACTAAGCCTCATCGCAATGAGTGCTTGGGAGTATCAACTACCTCATTATTAAACAATCATGAGCCTATGCATTGTTGAAATTCCTTCAATTTTCTCCTTACATCAACTGTTTCAAAATTATCATTATTATTCGACTGTTCTACATCCACCAAATTTCATGCATCATCATCTTCACCCATCTAGATCCCTATTAGCAACTTCAACCTGATTTTCATCATCATCAATATTCCCAATTAAATTTTCAAATACATTCTTGCCACATTATCAACTATTTCCATATTCACATTATACAACCCTCGAGTTTCCATCTCAGCACTCGTCTCTTCATCATCAAATACTCAACATAGTAGTTAATATATTCATAATGCAAATGATGATAAAATAGTTCTATCATTTTATATTTATTCCATAAATATGTAAGAGGTAGCCTATCTTCAAGAGTATTAGTTCAAGTAACTCTTTAAAGGAGTTTCTCTATTTCAAGCACACCCATAGCCTTAATAGCTTTATATATATTAGATAGTGAATCCTTCCTTAAGCCTATTTCAATAACATCGACCCTTCCACCCACGTATTCCAAGGGTAGTCCAACTTGAAATTTACCTTCAAAGAAAATAGTGACATAAACTTTGTTCTTAGCCATTAGACTAATGAGGAAACAAAAATAAAGAGCACTTTCAATTGTTAAATTATGTAGACTTGTTCAAATTCCAAATTGAAGATATTTTAAAAGAAGGCTAACAATCAAAATAGGAAAAGCAAATTAAGCATATGGCGATAAAGTTGGAACCACATAAATCCTCACTCAACACCAAGTTAGCCATGAAACAAATGCTTCAAAGGAAAAAGGACCACCACTTTTTTTTTTTGGTTGGTGCCCACCACTTCACATGTAAGAAAATTATATGTATATTGTGTCGCGACCAAATTTTCGGGTGAACCTCCTAAAATTAGGCTAATGGATTGCTAAGCCTAAACTTAGCTCGAGCTCTCCCAAGCCCATACCAACTCGCGACTTAAATTCAAATATCTAGCATGCAAAAGGGAGTCACCACTAATCAATTTATGATAGGTCAATTAGATACCTAAATAAAATAATAGGAGAATTATTTTACTTCTACGAACCAGAGACTTTGGGTACGGGGACTTGGTTACACTAGACTATTCTGTGCCCTTTTGGTACCTTTCTTTTTTTATTTCGAAAAAATATTTTGCAAGCAGCTTGAATTAATTTTAATTCACTTTCCTAACGTGTGAGGTGATCATACGAGTACGCAAACCATTATTTTAACACTTAAGAAAGCAAATAAAGAAATGCAAGACTTACCTTGTGGCATCGAAAGCATCTGCAATGTTAGATCAGAATTCACATTAGCAATCCTAGATATGATTTCTAATTAACACACCATCACTCAATTTTGTTTTCACTTTTTAATGAGAATATAGTCCATAAGCAATGCAATGCTTCTAATCTAATATGAAATAATATGGCATGGCAAAATGTCTTAAACTATATGAAAAACTAATGATTTCTTAATGAACATGCATCAATTAAATATGCAATCTAAATTAACCAAAATGATCTAATTCTAATGACGTGCACATGATTTTTCTATTTTTTCACCTAATGAAAATTCGTAATTAAAATCACCGAAAATAAAAAATCTAACTAAAGCGAAATAGTATCTATTCTAAATGCTTTCTAAACATGCATTTTAAAGAAATAACCTATCATGCAATTCATCTAAAGATCTATCTAGACCTAAAATTAAACATGCAATTTTATCTAATATGCAATGACGTGCAAAGAATGCCCTAATTCTAATTTTATGAAATTCGAAATTAAAATTAAACATGCAATTCACATATAATGGAAAAAAAACTAACATCCTAAATGAATGCACTTTTTTCTTTTCCTTTTCATGACTCAAAATAAAATCCCTATTCTAACCAAGCAAGATAATAAAAAGATCAAAACCTAATCCTAATTCAATTTTTTTTTTTTGTTTTTTCCTTTCGTGGAAATAAAATTGGTTCAACCAACACCATAGCAAATCAGATAGGATAGGATTGATATCTAAAAATTGGCGAACCATATCTCATGCATGAGATCGGGTTGACCAATTTTAAAATTAAATCGCAAATAGAATCTTGGGCGTGAGATCAAATTGTTGATTTTTGCAAGAGATTATGAGTCGGATTTCGGGCGTGAAAATCGGACTATTAATCCCTAACCTATTCCATGTTGGGATTTCAATCAAACATTTAAAGGGAACAATTCCACTAAACAAAACAAGATAAAAAGGAAATAAATAAACAATAAAAAAATAAAAAAACCTAATTTTCCCTTTTTCCTTTTTTTTTTTTTTTTTGTTTTTTTTCTTTCCTTCCTTTCCATGCACAACCATGGATCTCCAAGGGCAATTGGCTAGTCGGCTCGGCAAAGGGGATCTAGCCAAGGTGAACCAGCGGCTGCAAGTGATGTAGGGACGCGTGAGGGCGGAGGGTGATCAGCGTCGGCTTCGCGAATGGCGATCAGCAGGCGCTCGGCAAAGCGATCGCGGGCAGAGTAGGGGTAGGGCTCGGCATTGGGCGGATCGACGTCGGGTTGAGCAAGGCCTAGCTCAAGTTCGATTTCGGCAGTAGGGCTTGTTGAGGGAGACGAAGTTGCAGCCGAAGTGGGTCACGGCTCAGAGCAGCGTCGAGTCGTCGGCTCAGGTAGTGCTGGGTCGTCGGCTCGGGTAGTGTCGGGTCATCGGCTCGAGTGTGGCTGAGTCACAGTAAGGAGCAGCTCCGTTGTTGAGGTCGAACGGCAAAGCGAGCGTAGCACGTTTGAAGAAGAGTCGGCCGGTAGGTTGCAGAGGTGGGGCAGTGAATTTGGGGAAGATGATGAACAGTAGAAGTTAAATCACTCCCCCCCTATTTTTTACTTTTACGCCTCCCCCTGTCTCCGAATTCTCTCTCTGTTTTTTTCTTTTTTCTTTGACTTTTCCTTCCTTTCACAAAACCCCACTCGGCAAAAGTAAAACCTTCACTTTTTCTCCCCCAAACCCTAAAGAAACCAAAGGTAATTATGGCATCCCAAAATTCATGGCAATCTCTAGAAGCATTAAAGTCTATGAATCGGTGAGGGAAGTACCATCAAGTTATATTGTAGCCATTCGATCCATAATTAGCAATGAGATTTATGGCCAAGCTTTTAATGGATAATTTTGATAGGAAAGAAAGTTCTATCATTGGCCATGTGTGTTATAAATTGGAATTTATGGATTTATGACTACAAGTTTTATGGCCATTTATTTTTGTAAATTAGGAATTTATTTGAGAAGAGAAGAGTGGGCCAAGACTCTTAGGCCAAGACCAGCCCATGGCCACCCACCATTCGGCTATATGGGCCTGGCCCGCGAAGCCCAAGGGAGAGGAGGAGCTGCCGTCGACCAAGCTGGCCCAAGCCCAGCCGGATTCAAGCTCATCTTGCATGGCAATTACCAAGTGGTGCCGGCATGCAAGATCATGATTGTTAATCATGAGGGGGAAGAAATTAGAGAGTAAGGGGGGGGGGCAGATTAGGCGAGGAAAGGGAGAGAAAGAGAGGGAGTTGTCCGAGAGAGAGAGAGGAGAGAAAGAGAGAAAGGAAAGGAAAGGAAGAGAGAAAGGAGAGGCCATGCGTGCGAGAGAAGGAGGAGTCCGTCGCTGCCGTGTCCCGCTATCATGCTTGCCGTTCGGTTGTTGAGTTCACTCGGTTTAGAGGCAAGTGGGATCCCTTGATCTACTCTTGCTTGCTGTGTTTGTGTGTGATTAGGTGGTGAAGTCTCGGATGTAAAAGATGTGTAGAAATTTGAAGTTACAAGAGTGGTTTTCTAGGCTAGTATTCTGTTTTCGAGAAAAACAGTTCGACCTTGGATGTTCTAGTGACTTTCATGTGATGTTCTAGTTGAAATTTGACTCCGACTTCTAAATGAAAGTTGTAAAGGACTTCTTGGAGTATAACATACTCAAATTTGGGACAAAAGAAACAAGAATAGGTAGGTGAAATCGTTGTTCCTTTGAAAGACTAGATCTGGAAATTTTGGTACCGACCCTTGATGAATCCATGGACTGTAAGACAACCTTTTTGTCGAAATTTCACATCGATTTCTTAACAAAAGTTCTAAAGGAAATCCTGAGGTATAACATATAAAAAATTTAGAGAAAAAAAACAAGAATAGGTAGGTGAAATTGTGGTCCTTTGGAGATGGTTAGATCTGGAATAACGGTACTAAGAACAAGGGTATTAACTGTCCATATTTATTTATCTAGGACGAATTTGATTTCGATGTCTCCATGAAATATCTACCTTATGGTCTTGGCTATCACATATTCAAATTTCATAATTTTTGAAGGTCATTTGGGTATTTAATTGGAAATTTTTCTAAAAATGTGCAATCTGATGTGTTAAGATTTTGAAAGTTGCGATGCGTGGACTATATCGTTTTATATGAGATTCTTTTGGTGCAGTGATATTCATGAAATATATCTCTTTATGTCTTGCCTATAACATATTCAAATTTTGTAATTTTTGAAGTTCATTTGCCTATTTAAGCAAAAATATTTCAAAAACTTTGCAGGCTGAAATGTTAGAATTTTAATGCTGTGATGCATGGACCGTACTGAATTTTGTGAGGTTTTTTTTGGTGTAGTGTTCTTCATGAAATATCTCCTTTTATGTCTTGTCTATAACATATTCAAATTTCATAATTTTTTAAGGTCATTTGTGTATTTAATCAAAATGTTTTCTAAAACTGTGCAAACTGGATTGTGCAAATTTTCAAAAGTTGTAATGCATGGACTATTCTGTTTTGTGTGGAATTCTGGTGGTGCGGTGTTCTTCATGAGATAATTGCCTTTAGATCTTTTCTATAATGTATTAAATTCTTAGAAATTATAAGGGCTAATTACTAAATTTTAAAGAAAATGCATTCAGTTTTATATAATAATAAAAATCCCTGAGTTTGCACCATGATTTATGATGTCTTTAAGTGATTGATCCTGCTGCATGTGTGAAGACATTTGGCATTACATGTAATGTTAAAAACTGAATTTGACCTTTGTTACCATCACATCATATGCCATGTTGATATTGAGATACAATTGTGTAAATGAAATGTAATAATGAGGATAACGTTGGAGGTGTGAGCCGACGATGCCCCGGGAGTGTCGGGATGCCCGGAGGTGAGTGCCGGATGCCTGGAAGTGTGTACCGGATGTCCTCAGGAGCTTCGAGATGCCCGGAGGTGTGTGCCGGATGCCTGGAGGTGTGTGCCGGAGGCTCCTCGCGATGCTAGGTTGGGTACGAGCGATAAAATGTAGGACACAATTACTAGTCCCGGGAAAGAGAAATGTTGTGGTCCAATTGAAAGATAAGATTTGGAATTGAATCATGTGCATGAACGTGGGCATATATGCATGGCTATTTTAATGATGTATGTGCAAGTGCATGGTGGTATATGCACGTAGTATGATGACATATATGCATGGCTATTTTGATGATATATGTACACGTTGCATGATGTAATGTGTATGGTTGAAAGGTGAGGTATGTTCAAATGTACGAATTGTGTGTACTTTCTCATGATGTCTTGATTGTTTTGGTTGATGCTTTGAGTAGTTCGATAGATCTTTACTGCTGAGTGGTTGTACTCACCTCTTTCGGGGACTAACATTTCAGATTAGAAAGATACCTCTCCCACCGATCACGCGTGGCACTTTCTACGGCCTACCATCTGATGTGGAGGTCGAGTGTACATAACATATTAGTGTCACCAATCCTAGGTTGGTGTTCGTTCGGGTTCGTGTGCTGGTGATGTATGATGTGGGCCAAGCTGGGGGGTCGGTTGTCCAGGAGTTTTTGTCTGTTCTCGTCCGTCGTGACGGGGTGATGCTAGGGATGCTGCCACCGCGACCGCCCGATGCACCAAGGTGGGTGTGATGGCACGCATGAGGAGTGGGAGTTGACACTTTTTTTTTGGGATAGCCATCCCTTGTAGATGGAGGGTTATACATGTTTGATATAGGGGGTCGAGATGTCTCTTTTGAGCTGTAACCAAGTATAGCTAAAAGTCTTGGCTTTTTGGTTGTATCGACCCGTGATGTCCATCGAAAATATGTAAATAAAAGTGACTCAGCTTTATCTTTTCCTTTGGTGTGTAGTGGGTGTGCATTGTATCATTGTCATGGGAATAAGAGATGGCGAGACTCGTTTATAATAGGTATCTATGGCGACCTAAGCAGATCAGAGGTGCCACAGTAATTTTTTTCAATCAAGCCAAAGAACCCCAAGACTCCATGCACATATAGCCTTTTATAGGGGAAAAAATTGGGATTTCAATTTCTTCGTCGAATCCACATCCGCAATATCTATTTACCAATTTTATCCCATATTGATAAGGACTCAAGATTATGATAGAATTTTTCTCTAAATCCAAATCTTACGCAGATAAATCACAATATTTCGTCATATCTACCCAAAAATTCATCATATCTTGGAAAAATTTAGAATTTCTAATTTCCTACAGGATAATTTCCGAAACAAGCTTGTGCCAATTTACTCACTTCATGGGCTTAGTCCAATCTACCAAGTTACAGCTCAGAACCCCTAATTCCAACCTATCTGCCACTAGTCCAAAAAATGCAAAAAATACAAATTAAAAATAAATGCACTTAAATCTATATGCTATGCAATTAAATCTTTTTCAGGGATAAAATTAACCCATAATTTTCTATGTAACAAATAAACGACCAAATCACCAAAATTTAGGTGTCAACAGCTGCCCCTCTTTGAAGGTGAGCTCGTAGAGGTTGCCTTCAAAGATAGATTAAGACCTAAATTTTGGCCATGCATATGCATTGAATGATTTTTTGTCGAGAAATGAATCCCATTTTTTTTAAATGCAATTAATATGATGCATGGAAATGCTAATGCAAATGCATGATGTGAAAGGAAAGAATGTACCTGCAATTATTTACTAGTCAATGCGGTAAAGCATTTTGAGGTATATGATAAATCTCTATTTACTCCACAAGTACCCAACTCTCACTCAGATTCCTTAAAGACTCAAACAGGTAAAAGATTGAAACATTGAGATTGAGAAGAACATTCACATCCGAAGTGAAATGTTCAACAAAAGAATTGAGACATTTAGATCCAGACTAAGATGTTAAGAAGATTTTTAAAAAAAAAAAAAAAAAAAGCTCGAAATACCTAGATCCAAACTAAGGTATAACGAGAAAGCTCGAAAAACATTCACATCGAAAGTGAAATATTCAACGAAAAGAATCAAGACATCTAGGTCCATCTGAGATGTCAAGATATTTGAAGCTCGAAATACCTAGATCCAGACTAAAGTATAACGAGAAAAGTCGAAAAAACATTCACATCCAAAGTGAAATGTTTAAACGAAGATAATTAAGACATCCGAGTCCAAACTGAGATGTCATGATTTTTGAAATTCGAAATACCTAGATCCAAACTAAGGTATAACGAGAAATATCGAAAAAAACATTCACATCCAGAGTGAGATGCTTAGATGAAAATAATTAAGACATCCGGGTCCAGACTGAGATGTCAAAATTTTTTAGCTTGAAATACTTAGATCCAGACTAAAGCATGACGAGGAAAACCGAAGAACATTTACATCCAGAGTGAAATGTTCAACAAAAATAATCAAGACATCCGGGTCTAGATAGAGATGTCAAGATTTTTAAAACTCGATATACCTAAATCCAAACTAAGGTATAACGAGGAAGACAGTGGAATGTTCAACAAAAGAATCAAGACATCCGGGTCCAGACAGAGATATCATGATTTTGGCAACTTGAAATACTTAGATCCAGATTAAGGTATAACGAGGAAAACCGAAGAACATTCACATCTAAAGTGAAATGTTCAACAAAAATAATCAAGACATTTGGGTCCAGATAGAGATGTCATGATTTTTAAAACTTGAAATACCTAGATCCAAACTAAGGTATAACGAGAAAGATCTTTAAGGGACAGCTCGATCGAATCAAGTGTCGATGCACTTAAGGGGGAATACCTATGCAATGACAAGTATTCAAGGTATGGATAGAGATATACTTAACTGATAACATCTCTGATCCTTGGGGATATGTCTCCTGCAAAACATGGTCGTAGGAGAGGCAATATGCATTTGTAATCACAAACATGCATTAATTTAAGAGAGGTTCATGTGTGACGACTTTTATGCATCACCTAATTTCCATTGGGAAATATTTCAAAAGAATATTCCAATCTGAACACAAGAGTGTTATGGATGTGTCAAGTGAGGGATCTTTCAGTCTGAAAGGACTTTTCACTTGTCCTCATTAAAATGGCCATTTCATTCTGACCTTTGATGCAGGATCTTGACAATCACTCTATCTCACCATTGTCATGTCAAACAAGGGTAGAGCAATCTCGTAAGTGGTATGACCTTACCAATCTGAGAGGTCTTTAATAGGGACTGCAATATAGGCTTGGTCAATGGCTTAACAAATGAGACTCCTTGAGTCAAGGTTATTGAAAAATGAGTGATATTCCGCAATCATCTTAGGGTTTACAAGTCAAGAAACATGCGAAATGAGGTAGAAATTGCCTTACTCGCACTTCTTCGAGCGATGCTTTCAAGCATATGAACTTTTACACTATTCAAGTGCCATAATTTGAAAAGAATTTGCAAGAGACGTAACGTAAGCTTGGTTCATAGGTTGAGAAGTGAAAGGATCATTAGGCTCAAAAAGTGTTTAAGGGGCCAAAGTTGGTGATCATCTTGACATCTCCAATTTTCTCCATAATCAAAACTCCATTGAATGCAACATCTCAGCATTTGAGTTTTTAGTATCACCTTATTGGGGATACTACTTCAACCAATGTTTGACTTTTTTCTTTTCTAGGCATTGGCCTTGCTTTTACCAAGCACACTACTTTTTCATGCCCCATTTTTTTGCACTTATTCTCTTTGGACTTGCACAGCCCCCATCTTTTAATAGCATTGTAAACCATGCTACTTGAGTGGTTTGTTTTTCTTGCCTTGCCCCAATGTGAGGGATGATCACCAACTGGGTTTAATTTGAAATGAATTCATAGGCTCAGGTGGGCTATGCAATTGATAAAGTGTATAGGATAGAAAAAGAATTGCTCTTCGTCGTCCTAAGACACTTCAAATTATCGTACAAGTTACACTGTGAAAGCAAACTCGAAGATTGATGCAAGTGTGAGTAAAACAATTCCTATCATTCATTTCAAATTTTTGTCCTAGTATGGGACGATCATTGACAAGGATAATTTAAACATCTCTTCATGTGTGTGGGCTCAAAGGGCTAAATAATAGGTATACCTGTAGTGTTTCGGGTAGAAGAAGAAACCGCCTCTTATCACCTTGGTTGACGTACCCTTCGCGAGATCACCCTTTTCCTTGTAGGCATGGAATTTTGCACACAACTCACTAGGGATTATTGTATGAATAGTGTATGGAATAAGGCTTGCCTTTCGTCATTCCAAAGTATCCCGTTTGACACATTCAATTTATCTCACACAATTCATCAAGGAAAACATGCAAGATTTGTAACAAATTTGAACCATTGAATTTGCAACTCATTAAGACAATTTATTCATCATAAAAATGCTTGCAATTCAAAACATAACATGGCAAATTCAATCATAGGTAATTATTCTTGATAACATTAGAACTAATAGGAGTGAAAACTCACGACCATACATTTCCGCCTAGATCAAGGCACCTCCACAAAGTACTTTCTTCACCACATATGGGCTGCTACAATTTGGAGTAAACTTGCCGCCAGAATCTGGAATTGGATTTGGACCATTTTCACACCTTTGCATGTCACAAGACCGTCCCTAAAACAGAATGTAGATGGATAAAAAAGAACAAACGGGGTAAATCATATTTTATTTTTTTTGAAAGATTTTTTTTAAAGCAATTGGAAAAGCTTTTTTTTGAAACATTTTGACACGAGAAAGCATAATGAAGCTTAGGCCTTAGAATTCTCCTTGGATTTTTCTTTTTGTTTATTGGTTGGATTTCATCACCGGGCTAGTTTAGTGTACCTCATCATGCCCTCAAAATAAAACTTGTAATTTTATTGAAATTCATCAATCAATTACAATTTATTGAATGGAAAATGCGATTCCCGAGGTCGTCGAACAAATTGTGATCCCTTCCAAAGGTCCTTCATTAATGACATTCACCATATCCTCATGCTCAGGTAGAGGATTCTTCTTGACATTCGGTTGAGCGGTACTGAAGGCAAACGCTTTGGTGTCCAATAAGTTTTGGACCTTATGCTTCAAAATCATGCATTCATCAATCGAATGTCCTACTTCCCCCATATGGTACTCGCATTTCTTGGAGGGGTTGTAACTAAAAAAATTTTCAGCACTGGGTCACTTTGGCTCATAGGACAACAATCTCTTCTTTTGAAGGACTTTTAAGACTTGGGACAAAAGGCCAGGAAGAGGAGTGAACTACCTCTTAACAAACTGCAGAAGCACGATTGGTCGGCTTCCGCCTTGTCGATTCTAAGGGACATGAACAATCGGAGGCTTGCTAGATTGTGCATATGTAACATTGATTTCTGTGCTAGGTTCTTGGTCTTTCTTCACGGTGAACCTTTTGCCTTGATGGGTTGGTTCATTAAACCATCCATCTTTTATCCCAATCTCGATCTGTTCACCGACCGGGAATAGTTGGTTGAAGTTCTTAATGTACGTGTTAGCCATTTGGTTATGGAACTTAAACAGGAGAGTCTTGACAAACAACTTCGTTAGCTCATTGTTAGTAGGCTCAGGAGTGATTTGAGCCGCCAAATTTCACCACCTCATAGCATACTCCTTGAATGACTCACTTTTCTTTTTCTCCATCCACTCAAGATCCTCTCGGGAAGGTGCAATGTCCATGTTGAACTTATATTGCTTGAGGAATGCGTCAGGCACTTCATTCCAAGTGTCGAGAAGGTTTACATTCTTCATTATGTACCAGTACAGTGCAGGCTCAGTTAAACTTGCATGGAATGAGGGGCTCATTCTTGACATATTGGGTCATACGTATGTGGTAAATCTACAAATGGGCTTTTGGGCAGGAAGTACCATCGTATTTCTCGACCTCTGGCATTTTAAACTTCTTTGGCACCTTAACCTTCTCATACACAAACAAGTCGAATGGGAGTGAACTCTGCGACACTTGCAATTGCTTCACTTTCTCCTTGAGTTTCGCAACGCGTTCATCTTGCTCCATCTTGGGAACGTTGTCATGCTTAGCCTTTTCGGCGGTGATCAACAATGGGTCATCTTCTAGCCCAGGCATGTCATCATCAATCATTTGGGCCCTGTTTGTCAGCTTTGAAACCACTATCTCGGGGAGAGCAGGTGTAGGAGTTGGGTTTGCTTGGAGGGACTGGATTTGAGTTGTCAGAAGCTGCATAGAGTTGACTAACTGTTGGAGTTGGTCTTCCACAACAAACATGCGATCACGCATTTCAGTTTGGTCGGCCATTCTAACTCTTGATCGCGTAATTATGGGTGAATGTGAGGGATCCATTATCACCTAATTCAAATGAATAAAAATATGTAAGTACGAGGTGTAAATAGAGAGTCACTCCATGACAACAATCTTTTTTTTTTTAATCACGAAATGTCCACTCATGAAGAGGATTCCATAAAAATGGACTAGGAAAATAAGGACATGAGATGCCCTAGGAGGGATGAAATTTTCCCAAATATGGACTAGGAAAAGCCAAAATTTGAAACCTCCTAACATGAATTGAAAAAAAATTTCCAATTTTTTTATTTTCCAAATGATTCATTGCATGGTAATTTCCTCATTTCACTTCTAATTGACAAAGGAATTAGATCCAATGCCTCACCTAAATTGTCATGGATGGACCAAAAGTCTGACAAAGTAAGTAAATTGCATAGTATAGGGATAGAAGACTTACTTCACCAATGAAAATCAATGGCAATCACATAGACATGCGCATGAGATGTGAGGCTCGATTTTCACTCTAGACAAGCTTAGCAATGTGAAGCCACAAGGATGATCAGACTAACCACAAGCGTGTGGACTATATCGGGTCCTCATGACTTCGGCTTAGCTAAAGAGCCAACCCAGGTCGCGGGCATGCGAATCGAGGTGGGTACTCTTGACACCAAAAAAGAAACTTCGGGATTGAGATGGGTGACTCGTACCGCTGGCATGCGATTGGAGTGGTATCCATCTCAATACCATCCTAGATTATCCTATGCGGCCTAGGTCTGGCGGCAGGTTCTGTGTACAAAAGTGTACTGCAAATGTAAGGCATACACAACAGTTTATATCAAGCAACACTTCAACATAAAAATAAACTATACATCCCTAACTCCAACCTGCAAGCAAGGGTTAGCAATCACTTCCCCTTATACCTCCCAATCTGCAAAAACATTTAACACCTTAAATGTTAGGACATACCTGGGATCCTTGCTGCCAATTTTTTTTTTTTCAAAAGAAGAGAAAATTGGCGTAAGTCTACTAAGAGTTTTAACTCAAGTCCCTAGCGGAGTCGCCAAGCTGTCACGATCAAATTTTCGGGTGAACCTCCTAAAATTAAGCTAATGGATTGCTAAGCCTAAACTTAACTCGGGCTCTCCCAAGCCCATATAAACTTGTGACTTAAATTCAAATATCTAGCATGCAAAAGGGAGTTGTCACTAATCAATTTGCAGTAGGTCGATTAGACACTTAAGTAAAATAATGGGAGAATTATTTTACTTCTACAAACCAGAGACTTTGGGTACGGGGACTTGGTTACACTAGACTATTTTAGTGCCCTTTCGGTACCCTTCTCTTTTTATTTTGAAAAAATATTTTGCAAGCAGCTTGAATTAATTTTAATTCACTTTCCTAACGTGTGAGGTGATCATACAAGTGCGCAAACCATCAATTTAACACTCAAGAAAGCAAATAAAGAAATGCAAGACTTACCTCGTGGCATCGAAAGCATCTATAGTGTTAGATCAGAATTCACATCAACAATCCTAGATATGATTTCTAATTAACACGCCATCACTCAATTTTATTTTCACTTTTTAATGAGAATATAGTCCATAAGCAATGCAATGCTTCTAATCTAATATGAAATAATATGGCATGGCAAAATGTCTTAAACTATATGAAAAAGTAATGTTTTCTTAATGAACATGCATCAATTAAATATGCAATCTAAATTAACCAAAATGATCTAATTCTAATGACGTGCACATGATTTTTCTATTTTTTCACCCAACGAAAATTCGTAATTAAAATCACCGAAAATAAAAATCTAACTAAAGCGAAATAGTATCTATTCTAAATGCTTTCTAACATGCATTTTAAAGAAATAACCTATCATGCAATTCATCTAAAGATCTATCTAGACCTAAAATTAAACATGCAATTTTATCTAATATGCAATGACGTGCAAAGAATGCCCTAATTCTAATCTTATGAAATTCGAAATTAAAATTAAACATGCAATTCACATAATAATGGAAAAAAAAAAAAAACTAACATCCTAAATGAATGCACTTTTTTCTTTTCTTTTTCATGACTCAAAATAAAATCCCTATTCTAACCAAGTAAGATAATAAAAAGAACAAAACCTAATCCTAATTCAATTTTTTTTTTCCTTTCGTGGAAATAAAATTGGTTCAACCAACACCACAGCAAATCAGATAGGATAGGATTGATATCCAAAAATTGGCAAACCATATCTCGCGCATGAGATTGGGTTGACCAATTTTAAAATTAAATCGCGAATCGAATCTCGGACGTGAGATTAGATTGTCGATTTTTGCAAGGGATTATGAGTCGGATTTCGGGTGTGAAAATCGGACTATTAATCCCTAACCTATTCCATGTTGGGATTTCAATCAAACATTTAAAGGGAACAATTCCACTAAACAAAACAAGATAAAAAGGAAAAAAAAAAAAAACAATAAGTAAAAAAAAACTACCTAATTTTCCCTTTTTTTTTTTTTTTTTTTTTTTTTTTCTTTCCTTCCTTTCCATGCACAACCGTGGATCTCCAAGGGCAACCAGCTAATCGGCTTGGCAAAGGGGATCCAGCCAAGGTGAACCGATGGCTGCAAGCGACACGGGGACGCGTGAGGGCGGACGGCGACCGGCATTGGCTTCGCGAACGGCGACTAGCAGGCACTTGGGCGGAGCAAGGGTAGGGCTCGGCATTGGGCGGATCAACGTCGGGTTGAGCAAGGCCTAGCTTAGGTCTGATTTCGGCAGTAGGGCTTGTTGAGGGAGATGAAGTCGCAAGCTGAAGCGGGTCACGGCTTAGAGCAGCGTCGGGTCATCAGCTCAAGCAGCATCGAGTTGTCGGCTCGGGCAGCGCCAGGTCGTCAGCTCGAGTAGTGTCGGGTCGTCGGCTCGGGTGCGACTGAGTCTCGGTAAGGAGCAGCTCCATTGCTGAGGTTGAACGGCAAAGCGAGCACAACACATTTGAACAAGAGCTAGCCGATAGGTTGTAGAGGTGGGGCAACGAATTTGGGGAAGATGATGAACAGTAGAAGTCAAATCACTTCCCCCCTGTTTTTTACTTTTACGCCTCCCCCAGTCTTCGAATTCTCTCTCTCTGCTTTTTTCTTTTTCCTTGACTTTTCCTTCTTTTCACAAAACTCCACTCGGAAAAAGTAAAACCTTCACTTTTTCTCCCCCAAACCCTAAAGAAACCGAAGGCAATTTTTTTCAATCAAGCCAAACAACCCCTAGACTCTATGCACATATAGCCTTTTATAGGGGAAAAAATTAGGATTTCAATTTCTTCATCGAATCCACATCCGCAATATCTATTCATCAATTTTATCCCATATTGATAAGGACTCAAGATTATGATAGAATTTTTCTCTAAATCCAAATCTTACCCAGATAAATCATAATATTTCGTCATATCTACCCAAAAATTCATCATATCTCGGAAAAAATTTGAATTTCTAATTTCCTACAGGATAATTTCCGAAACAGGCTTAGGCCAATTTACTCACTTCATGGGCTTAGTCCAATCTGCCAAGTTACAGCTCAGAACCCTAATTCCAACCTATCTGCCACCAGTCCAATAAAATGCAAAAAATACAAATTAAAAATAAATGCACCTAAATCTATATGCTATGCAATTAAAAATTTTTCAGGAATAAAATTAACCCATAATTTTCTATGCAACAAATAAACGACCAAATCGCCAAAATTTAGGTGTCAACATATTGAAAAATTTTAAAAAAGGTGTATCACGTGAGACCTCTATTAAAAGATTGGAAAAAATGCCTTTCTCTTACTTGAGAAATTCAAATAATAGATCAAACTTAAAGTATCAAGGTGCATAGTACGAGCTAAAGTTCAAGGAATAGATTATCATTCAAAAGATGTTATTGAACAACTATAAAGTATCCATACAATGTGCCTGCTTAGATGTTCTCTCCTCATTTTCTTTGTCAAGCTTCCTTCACGTAAGTAAGGCAGTTTCTCATTTCAACATTACCTATCAGTGGATCACTGAATTTGGAAAAATCTTTAAAACTACCGATCACTATTTATATCAACAAAATTTCTCCTTGAATATGTCAAACCGCTTTGGTACTTGACTTAGCACACCCATTTATCATGAAAGTCTTAAATTATTAAAACATGCAAAGTTGGTAGTTACAAATTACATGATAAGATGCCAAAATGCTATTATTTATGGCTTCTTACTTGTAATAAGAAGGCAACATAATAAACTATAGTCAAGCTCAAACTGAGATAACAATACGTGTGTAACCTGTGCGGATGAGAGATCGATAGGGTCGTGTTGAACAAATTAAAAGAAAAAGAAAAAACAAATTCAAAGTCACACATTCTAGTAGCATTAAGTAGTTCAAAAAGCTATGGTGGAACATCACAAATGCAAAGAACGTTACCTACATGAGAAGGGGGAGAGAGAGAGAGGCTTGGAGATAGTCATTGTTGCAGTCGCCATCATCAACGTTGCTCGATCCACCACCAAGACTCCTGTGACATGCTTTGCATGAACTCACAATCAATGAAGAATAGAACTCGAACTCGCGATGGGTGTTAAAGTCAAACTCTATGAACTCCAAGTCATGATTAGCATTGAACTCCAACTCACAAAGGGACCCAAATCGTAAGGGAATTCCATATCATCGAACTTGATTTGGGGCTTAGGGTCAAAGGGAGATGAGTGTTAGTTTTGTTCAAAGAGAGAGACAAGACATTGAGTTTGGGGCTTAGGGTTTAGAGGACTTTGATTTGGAGAGAAGAAAAGATATTTCACAGGCTAAAGGCACAAATGATAATCATTTTGTTCTAGAAATCAATTTTTGGGTTAGAAATAGAATATATTTCTATTCCTTGAATGATTTTCTGAGAAAAGAAATATATGTTTGATAACAAAACAATTTCTCCCTCTCAGTGGCCTATGGGTAGCAGTGACAAGCGGTGGCGGCATCGGCGATGGGGGATGATGGGGGGTCAATGGCGACTAGTAGTGAGGGCAAGCGATGCTAGTAGTTTTGATATTTCATTTTTGTTCTAGAAAAAAATAGAAAATTTTTATTTCTTATTTCTATTTCAAACCTTTTTTTTTTTTTTTTTGGACTAAAAATTCGTTCTAGAAATAGAAAAATGAAATTGCATTAGCAAAGGAAAGTTATGTTCCAAATCTGTTCCTAGAAACAGAAAAACTTAATGGTTATCATGCACGCCCTAAGTTTGGGGATTAGGGTTCAAACATATTTTTAGCTAGGGAATGAAGGAGATGATGTTCAACTATGAAGAGGTATAGATGTCCAACTTGATGTCGTTTTGTAGACATAGACATAGACATATTTTCATAGACTATCTACCATGTAGGATAAAGAAATGATTAAGATAAGCCACATTAGCGTCGTCATCATTTTACATTAGTAAGTTCGACGGTGTTAATAAAATGACTCAATTAAATCAATTTGAAAAATTTTAAAACTTGATTGCACTTTTGCGATAAATTTAAGGACTTCTAGTGCACTAAAGTGTTTGTCACTAATTTTGACCCAACCGGTCTATATGTGTTCAAATGCTGAGATCATACATCAAAATTATTAAGAATCACATCCAGGTATCATTACTCTCAACTCTGACAATTGCCCAAGCAATTAAGAACATTTAATCATTTGCATCTTTTCTAACGGCACATGAAATCTGAACTTGTTAAATTCCTTTAAAGAAACGATTAGCTATCCTACAATACCACTTTTCTACATCAACAGAGGCGTTGCGACTTACCAATTCATGTGGGCTTAGTTTTGAAAATTTAATCAAGTTAAGGGCCTCCCTATTTAAATTAATCCAATTATAACACAATTTATGTAGACTTATTACTACTAAATGCTCCTAATATGCATATAATAATTTCATTTTAGAGTTTGGGATCAAATTTTAATTTTCTCATGCAATATGAATGACTATATGAGTTGCCAAAAATTTAGGTATTAACTAAATAAAAAAATATTGGGAAAAAATGTCCAAAATGTCATAAACTTCTTATATTTTGCCAATTCAGTCCTAATTTTTTTTTAATTATGCCAATTGAGTCCTAAGCATTTTTCACATTTTGCTAATGTCGAAAAATTTTAATTACATTTCTATTTTTTTTCGAAATTTTCTATTAATTTTTTTCCTTTCTTTTCTTCTCTTTTCCCTACTTTACTTTTTACTTCTTCTTCTTTTTTCCCCTCCTTCAACCATCACTGAGCCTCATCCACCTCAAGCAAGGACTGTTCTCACTAGATCGAGTGAGGGCAACACTTCACAAGATCGAATGAGGGTAGCCTTTGCCTGAGGCCGAAGACCTTTGCCAGCCGACAATGCCCAACAAAGGAAAAGGAGAAAAGGAAAAAAAGGGGAAAAAAGAAGAAGAAATATTTGCAAAGAAGGAAAAGAGATGAAAAAAAAAAAAATGTAAATAAAAAATTCAAAAATATTGATATATTATTAGAAATTGTCTACATTAGCGCCAATCGTGCCACATAAGATAACTGATATCCATGTCTATGATTTTTGGCCAAAATTGACTGGATTAACTCAATTGATAAAATGTAAAAATATTGATGACCTAATTATTGCAATTTTAAAAGATTTTAAGATTAAATTGATAAAAGTGCAATAAGTTTATACTTTTTGGACTATTTTCCCGAAATATTGCAAATTCCAAAGCATTGAGTGTCATGGTGATTTGCACAATAAATGCTTATAAAATTAAATGTTTTCTCATCAAGTATGGTTAATAAGTGCTTAGGAAGCACTCATTAACATGGCTCTTTAAAATTACCGACCCAATAAGAGTGTTTACTAACTTTTCCTTGATTGAGTTAGCAAGTAATTTTGCCTTCTCAACTTTTATTTGAATTAATTACCAATGTTTATTTTATTTTTTTAATATACCAACTTTCTTGTACGGTCACTCAATTGGATCAAGGTAGCGGCCGCTACCCCAACCTTGATCGAGGTCGCAACGGCTATTGGAGACCTTTTGTCCTTTTTTTGGTTAGAGACAATTGGAGACTTGATGGTGAAATCTTGATCTTATGTCGCCGTAGCCATGACCTGTGTGAGAGAGAGAGAAAGAGCTAAAGAGTTGCCAAGGCAAGAGAGTGAGGTAGAGAGAGGAGTTGTAGAGGAATAAGAGAAAGAGGCGGACCTTGACCTTGTGGGGGAAGAGGGAGAAACAGTTGAAACTCAGATGGCGTCCGTCGAGCGGCGAGACGGCGAAGATGGTGGCCAGTGGCTGGGAAGGTAGTGGCATAGTTGGGTTGAGAGTTTGGGTATGCGGGTGGTGCGAGATGGAGGTTTTTGGGTCCTTCACAAAATTACGGATCTAATGGAAACTCTTTCCAGTGATGGAATGAACTTATTCACCAAAATTGAAAATTGTATAAGCGGTTGAACCCCACTTGTGTAATGATTATTTTACACCGCTAGGGTGTCACAACCAATTTTTCGGGCGAACCACTTAGAGTTTGGCTAATGGATTATTAAGCTTAGACTTAACTCGGGCTCTCCCAAGCCCATACCAACTCGCGATTTAAATTCAAATATCTAGCATGCAACAGGGAGTCGCCACTAATCAGTTTACGATAGGTCGATTAAATACCTAAGTAAAATAATAGGAGAATTATTTCACTTCTATGAACAAGAGATTTTGGGTACGGAGACTTGGTTATATTAGATTTCTCTAATGCCATTTCGGTACCATTTCTTTTATTTTCAAAAGTGTTTTTGCAGGTAGCTTGAATTGATTTTAAATCTATTTCCCTAACATGTGAGGTGATCATACGAGTGCGCAAACCACCAATTTAACACTCAAGAAAGCAATTAAATAATGCAGAACTTACCTTAAAGCAACGAAAGCATCTGCAGTGTTAGATCAGAATTCACATTAGCAATCCTAGATATGATTTCTAATTAACAAGCAATCACTCAATTTTTGTTTTCATTTTTTAACAAAAAAATAGTCCATATGCAATGCAATGCTTCTAATCTAATATGAAATAATATGGCATGGCAAAATGTCCTAAACTATATGAATGATTAAAAAAAACTAATGATTTTTTAATGTCATGCAATAATTAAATATGCAATCTAAATTAATCAAAATGACCTAATTCTAATGACGTGCAATTTTTAATTAAATGAGCCTAATAATAAACCCTAAATGACGTGCATTTTATGGGCCTAATTCTATATGACGTGCAAATGATTTTTCTATTCTAAAGAAATGCAATCTATCCTAAAAATTGAAACTAGTTTATCCTAAAACCTTTTTATGAAAATTCGAAATTAAAGAAAATGCAAAACATAATTATCTAGATTAAGATTCTTTCTAGTTTATATTAAGGATCGGGACAGACTAAATCCTAATTTAAACTAAGATATTATTTTAACCTAGCAAGTTCTATCCTAAGATGCAAAAATCAATCTAGACTTAAAAATAAAACACAAAACTTATTCTAAAATGCCATGACGTGCACGTAATGCCTTAATTCCTAATTTTTTATGAAATTCGAAATCAAAATTAAACATGCAATTCATATAATGGAAAAAAAAACTAACGTCCTAAATGAGTGCACTTTTTCTTTTTTCTTTTTCATGATTCAAAATAAAATCCCTAATCTAATCATGCAAGATAATTTAAAAAAAAACAAACCTAATCCTAATTCAAACTTTTTTTTTTTTTGGATTTTTACTTTTTACGAAAATAAAATTGACTTAAACACCACGACATCAAATCAAACAAGATAAGATTGATACTAAAAAATTGGCGAATCATATCTCGCGCATGAGATCGGGTTGTCCAATGTTAAAATTAAATTGCGAATCGAATCTCGAGCTTGAGATCGGATTGTCGATTTTTTGCAAGGGATTGCGAGTCGGATTTCGGGCGCGAAAATCGGACTGACAGCCCCTAATTTGAGGGGGCACTTTCATGTCGGAATATCAATCAAGTATCAATGAATAAATTCACTAAAAAACAAGATATAAAGGAAAATAATAAAAAAATAATAATTGAATAAATAAGAAAATCTACCTAATTCCCTTCTTTTTTTTTTTTTTTTTTTTCTTGTTCTTTCTGCTTTCCTTTCAAGCTTCGTGCTCGTGGGTCTTATGGTGGAATCACCAAAGGCAGCAGGGACGAATCAACAAACGGAAGGAGCTCAAAGCCAGCACGGTGCAGGCGGATGGGCAGATCAGCGTCAGAGCAGGCTGTCAGACGGGCGGCGATCGTTACTCGGGCGTCGGAGCAGTGAATGCAGATCAGGGCTCGCGGAGATGGTGTCGCGGGCGGAGCTGAGCAAAGGGCAAAATCAAATCCAGACGGGTAAGGTTGGTGTTGGGTGAATCCGCATTAGGCGTCGCGGCTTGGCACGGCGATTCGGCGGTGCGGTGGCACAGGATCTGCAGGACCGACGAGCGTGGGGGAGCTCGGGCGGCAGCAGGGCTTCGGGCGGCACTCGGAGTGGCAAGGGTGCTCGCGATCGTCGTGGGTCGGAAAGGATGGGCAAGCAAGCGGTGTCTGGCATGAGGGGGCAAACCTGCTGGTGTCACGGGCGGCTCGTGGAGGAGGTGCGGCGGGTCGCGGGCCCGTTGGGGTCGGCTCCGAAAGAGCGACGGTCCAAAGCTTCAATCGCCGCTGGTTGCAAGCAAGCGGGCGGCGCGATGGGATTCGGGGCGGCGGAGTTGCGGTAAGGAGCAGCTCAGTTGCTGAGGTCGAACGGCAAAGCAAGCGCGGCACGTTTGAAGTAGAGCCGGTTGATAACTTGCAGAGGTGGGGCAACGAATTTGGGGAAGATGATGAACAGTAGAAGTCAAATCACTCCCCTTTTGCCTTTTCTCCTTTTTTTTTTACTTTTCCTCCAACTTTTCCTTGTTTCCTTTCTTTTTGAAAACCCACGGACGGAACCTCTCTTTCTCACTTCTCTCTTTTTACTTTTCTTCCAAAACCGAGTGAAAAAGGAAAAGCCCCCTGAAACCTACGCATACCTCCCTTTTTATAGGTGAAAGACTTGTGATTTCAATTTTTTTCCGAATCCACATCGGTAATACTTTTTCACCAATTTTATCCCATATTGATAAGGATTCAAGATTTTGATAAAATTTTCCTCTAAATCCAAATCTTGCTCAGATAAATCGCAATATTTCGTCATATCTACCCAAAAATTCATCATATCTCGGAAAAATTTCGAACTTCTAATTTCTAAGATAATTTCTAATCATTTAAAAATACGCTTGGCCAACTAATTTCAATCCATCCGCCACCAATTCAATAAAAAGCAAAAAAAAAATGCAAATAAAAAATAAATGCAACCTAAATCTATATGCTATGAAATTAATAAAATTAACCCCTAATTTCCTATGCAATAAATAAATAAACTAAATTGCCAAAATTTAGGTGTCAACATAAGGTACAAATAACTGTCCATTTAATTAAGTATAAAATGTAATAAGCAATATATAAATATATATATATATATATATTAGTGTAAAGTTTCTAGAAAAGAGTTGCGCATGTAAGGAAGAGGAATCTATTAAACATTGCGTAGGTGGACAACCACCAAGAGGCCGTCGATAGCGAATGTATTAACTATTTTTTTTTTTTTTTAATGTTATGCTCCCATAAATTCACAATCCATGGTATATGTTTACATAAGTAATATTTACTTTATGCCACACTTTGATTTCTTATGATAGTCACGCCAGCTAAAATTGATAAAACTTTGTACCTTAGGAACTTGATTAAACATATTGTATAAGTGGAAGAATTTGATTAAACAAATTGAAAGTATAATAAATCGGATTTTGTACCTTAGGGACTTGATTAAATATATCGTATAAGTAGAAGAATATGATTAGACAAATTGAAAGTATACCAAGTACAAGGATGTAAAGTGGAGTAAAATGAGAGAGAGAGCCTTCGCAAAGCGCGTGCGCAAGCCACCTTGGGTTTAGCTTTTTGATGGGACATTCAGACTGAGATAATGGGCCAAGGCCGAATAAGCTAATTTAATTGGATTCACGTGCATAAAATCATCTCGGGATTGCAAGTCTTTTGGGCCTTCTGTCAGCTTTTCCACGAGACATGTAGATTGGGCCACTGGGCCAATGTCGAATAAACCAAGTCTATTTGATCCGCGTGCATTGAATCATCTGCGGGGTCGAAGTCTCCTATAAACAACAAGGTCAACCGTTTGTGTTTCTGGACTTTTATTTTCTTAGGAGGTTAGGGAAATTTATGGTGTGTTTGGTTCGGCATTCCCAAGGGGCTTCCCTTGGGGAAATGCTGGATCGTTTGGCAATTATTTTAAAGTAGCTTTCAAGTAAAAGTCAGCATTAGAAAGACTGAAAATCCAATGCTAATCATCTTCTTAGGTCCCAAGAACCAAGATTTGCTGCACATAATACTTGTGTTTTTGCGCCGGTCAAAAGTGTATATCTGGCTCGGTCTAATGCCGGTATGGCCATGTATATGCCCATTGATTTCGCGCGTTACTTAATTTTTGGAGAATCTCTACTTTTCATTTCCGCACCAACCCACAGGAGCACTATCTCCATTTGTTTTACCTTTTAACTTTTGCAGCTTTCTTTCACATGCACTAGAGCACTCACCCCACTTCTTGTAAGCATGGGTCAAGCCCATTATGGGCGGCCCAAGCAAAAAAATTACCCAACTTCTCTCACTTGCACATGATGAGTTCGATGCAAGTCTTTTGACTTGTGAGTACACTTGCGTTAAGCTTACCATACTCTAATTAGGATTACATACAAACCACAATAAACAATTTCACTGTATCCTAGACCAAACTTATTGAGTTAGTCCAAGCACCTATAATCCCTTGCAAAAGTGTGCTTGACTATTATCACATATTAATAATTAGATCATAACCACTTAAGATAGACATGATTATTCGACCTGTAAATACACATATTAATGTAACCACGGATGTTCTTTTCTTGCTCAAATTTCTCCATCTCAACCAAGCTAATATCCTAACATGTCCCAAAGACCACTGCCTTTTCTATCGGAGGAAACGTGCTAAACATGCTATAGAATCAGTCAGTAGACCAGATCATGAAGTACAGTCGAAAGTCTTGAGGGCACTGTAAGGGGTTTTCTTTATAACCCCTGCGATCTCTGTGCTAACTGCTCACCAATGGGTTTGGTCTTCCAGTGCAAGTTGCTGTCTTTCAGGAAAAAAAAGCAATTCGCCGCTTTGTCATCGTAGATTCGCAATATATCTTCACTGGGTCTTTTGAATAGAAAATAAATAAATTAAATCGGCCAAAGAAGATAAAATGGTGAAAGGAAAAAAGGTTAATTATCCGCTTTCCATTAAAAAAAAAAAAAAAAAAACACACACACACACACACATACACACACACACTCACACACACACTCGGCCAAATTCCTAAATTAGTGCAACAACCAACCTCATCTTACCGACCCAAAAAAGAAAAAAAGAGAAAAAACCTCATCTTCGTCTTTTTCATTTCTGATTTTCGGATGAATGTTTCTTCAGTTATGAAAACTGGCAAAATGCCTGTTTAGTGTTTGCTTTTTAGGAAAGAAATTCGTATTTCACTTGGAAAAACAAAAGCGACGTCTTAATTTTTTTTCTCCATCTAATTAGGGTTACTAATTTCGTTTTTAGAACATCACGACGTTGCAATTTAAAAAAAGCTACCTGGGTATGTCATACTCCACTTGACGTAGAGCACGCCTTAATGTCTTTCTTCTATTCATAAGTTTCTTACAAAAATTAATCTCCTCCTTATGGTCAATCCACATGACTCACGATCTTGTCGACGAAAGTGGTCGGAAAGTGAGATTGTCCACTTCGTACGTCTTTTGGATTCGCACACAACAAACGTGGGTCAATATATTAAAGGTTGCTTTCGTTGATTCATTGGCGTTAAACCCTGAAGTCCAAGTCCAACGCGGTATTATGTCTTCTTTTTTATACGGGTTTTCAAATGAGGACCACGGGTATGTATTTCAGACCTTTCCTTGTCGTTTCTCCCAAAAGAATGATTAAAGACGATAAAAGGTGCTCTCGCACGACAATATGTGGGACCATTCATTTCCCAAGCAACTTGGACCAGTCGAAGCAGAGGCTCTTCATGCGTTTTTCATGTTTGTAAATAGATGGTGATGAGGACGACATAGCGTTTCCTTTTAAAATGGTACTTTTATTGCCTTTAAAACTTTGCATTAAGGCAGAACGGCTTTTAGTTAAAAGAGGTTTCCTTAAGAGCAAATAGTGTTTGTTACGAGTGAAACATGTTAGTTGGGTTCACTTCTATGTGGAGGAAGTTCAATGAGTTTGGCAGTTCAAAAGCGAGGCATATAATAAGTTATATGGAGAAATATGGTTTTTCACTATCTTCATAACGTGGTAGCCATAAAAAGAAATAGTAACAAGAGAAAATAGGAAAGCAAAAAATCTGAGAGTTGAGGCAATATTTGATTTATATCAAGTTGGCATCAGAGGTCGATTCGTGGTCTGATTGAGCTAAAATTTTGTCAGCATGTTCGTGGCGCAATTTTCTCAAATCTGAACGGTTCAATTTTCATCTGAAGCTGTCTACATCAGGTTTTTCATGGATTGATCAAAGCCTACGTTTTTTGTCAGATTTATCCTTAATCTCTTGGGAAATTCTTATGTATTGTCAAGAATTATGTTCTTGAGGTCTTTGCTGCTATGTATTTGCTAGAGAACAATTTTGTTGATAGTGAAGATTTTCGAATGGACTCTGGTCCCATGGTTTTTTTATCTCCTCACATCAAGGAGGTTTTCCACATAAAAAATCGTCTTATATTCGCGTGCTTGGTATTAATTTTACTCTGCTATATCAATTCCTATTAGGTTTACACAAAATGGGAGATTATTTTATTCCGTTGCGTTAATTCGATATTGTTCAAATTGTTACTGTTCTCCCATCAAAACACTCATTATACAGCAACTTTAAAAAAATAACGAAAAAGATTACGAACTGCTGATTTGGAGACTCCCTCAAAACGAGCACCACCCTAGACCACCGGAAGTAGAGGTCGCAGGACCCTTAGCGAGGTGGTCGTGGAGTGGCGTGATGGCCGGTGAGGCCCACCTAAGGTCATGCGACACTAACAAGCATGCCTGGTTCACATGGCTCAGGTAGGTGGCCGTGGAGATCATGCGAACCTCGCTTAGGCTGCGTTGACGACAAGTGAACCCCGATAAGATCTGTCTTTGCTAGGCTCATGTGTCACTTGCTTGGGGACGCACAACCTAGGTAAGGTGGCTCCTGGTTGGGCACCCCGAGGTAGGCTCAGCAAAGCGTGGTCGCGGTGGTTTGTTTCGAACATTTCAAAGAAAATTTTAGATCAAAGGTTCTTGAAATTGGGTTGTCAAAACACTTGAGTTTTGGCTCAAGGTCCCTTTGAGCAGAGCCTTCAAAAATGCACTTTTTATCCCTTTGAAACAATGGGAAGAAGAATTCAGAAAGCTATATCATTCCGACTTGAATCAAATTTATGATCCACTAATATGTCTATAGACATATTCGCGTTTCGCTGCATTAATTTATTTTTTATTGATTAGGGTTCATTGAAACGTATTTAGAGGCTATCGTTTCAAAATAACCAAAGGCTAGTACTCTTAAATTTGATAGTTTAATTCAAAAATAGAGTCGTAAGTCACTTTAGAATTACTGACTAATAATTTAATCTTTATTAAGAACAAAAATAAATGGTAAAGTCATATTTGTCCAACAAACCGTAAGAGAAACTACTGTTTGATTAACAAGAGCTTTGGTCTATGGGCACCAAAAAAAGAAAAAAAGGATAATGCTGAAAATGCGGAGAAATATAAATAATGATGTCTTGGGATGAAAAGTCTACAAATTCTAAAAAAGAAGAGAATAATTAATCTGAAGTACAATTATTGTCGAATATTCAATTATATTCTCATGACCCACTTTATTGAATTGAAAATTTTAGTGACCTTATTCATCAAAGAACACATGACACTAAACCATAATATTCAATTATATTCTTGACTATTGAATTGAAAATTTTAATGACCTTGTTCATCAAAGAATACATGATTCTAAACCATCGTATTGACAGAGTATTTTAATATGCTGCCCATAACATCTGACCTCATGGATTAAATATGACCCAAGCCAAAATTTCTTCATAAACGAAATGGCGAATCATTCGCTTGATAACAAGAGAAATCAAGTCTGTATATTTCTATATGCAATGGTTGGAATAAGATTGTAAATTGGAATTTTTTTTTAAAATTTTCTACAACGAGGCTTTTAACTGTGCAGGTTGGCATTTTTTTTTTTTTTTTGGTGCAGGTTGGCAATTGGAAAATTAGTTTTTTATTTGGTCGGTAATTGGAGAGTTTAAAAAATTCGTGATGAATAGAAAAGACCACGTTATTGTAACCAGACTCCTGTCCACACGTCTCTGTCGCTCTCCATTATACAGTCTATGGTCCTAGTCTGCTTTTTTCCTCAATGTTTGGTACTTTTCGAGTACCGACGTGCTCATGTTTAGAACGAGGAGAAATACCAGAGGAGCCTGAGATTTGAAATTGCGAAGGTGGCAACTTTATGTGGCGATCACAGGTGAAGAAATTAAATGGAGATAAAAGACCATCATCGCGAAATAGATTTTATGTCTTTTGAATATGCACAGGTGAATTGTGTCAAGAATTTTATATGGTAAAGTTGGTGTGTTGCAAAAATATTAATATATTTATATTATCCCATCACTTATTTACTTAAACTTTTGAATGAAAATAGATTCGAATTCCTACTTCACATTATCAACGTCATTAGCTTCATACCCTTGACTCAAATTGTTCACTTAAATATTGAGAATGACCTATTAGTTTTCTTTTCAAAGCAATGATTTGAGTTCTTTAGTGGGGTTAGTAAACATCTTTCACTTGTTTTGTCAAGGTAATAATTGGGATAATTATTCAAAAAGTCTTAAGACTATTGTACGATAGCTGATTTAATTTTAAACATTTCAGTTTGTTCAATGTAATCTTAAACCTTTTAACAATTTTTCAATATAGTTCTTTCAGTTAATTTAAACCAAAAATCACTAACATGACCGTCAACCATTTTAGAGGTGGTAGCACTAGCATTGACGTTGATGATTTTTGCAATTTTTTTAAAAAAAAATTTGTCTATCTTTTCTTTTATTTATTTTTCCCACTATTCATCTTCTCGATAGCACATGCGAGGATCATGCCTCAAGAATGGTTGCCGCATCGGTCATAGGTGAGGGCTTGCACACCCTTGTCAGCCACTCACTAGCCATGAGGGCCTCAAGGCCTCTCCAAACGTGAGGGTGGCAAAGGACTCCCCGAGATATAAGTAAGGGTTGCAACCCTCTCGCTTGGATGGTGAGGGCTTTATCGCTCTTGTATGTGGCCGGTGATCATTGGCCATCATTGAGGCCCCAGCAACCCTTGCCAACCCTTTTGGGAAATATAAAAATTTACAAAATTTAAAAAAAAAAAAAATTGCAAAAGTCATCCACATTAGCACTAGCTAGCTATCTTGCTAGTCGTGCCTTATAAGATGGTTGTTAGTCATATCAACGATCTCAGGCTTAAATAGGCTAGAAGAACTATATTGAAAAATCTTTAAAATGTTTATGTCTAAATTAGCTAAATTGAAAAGTTTCATACTAAATTGGCTGCTATATAATAATTTTAAGATTTTTTGATCGAAATCTTACTATGCCCAAATGAGTTCTATTGCCCAGGGATTGAGGGTAAAGATGCTGTTTTTTCAATGCTTGGGATGAGCAGGTTTAAAAAGGTTTATTTACAAGTAAAATACATAGGTCCTTCACTAATCCATTAATCTTAGTCATAGTAATAATGAAGACTGTAAACCTCTACTCTACAGGATTTTATGCAATGCAGGATCTGATTCTTTTCTCTTAAAAAGCTTGTCGGAAAAAGCGTGTGAAAGGTCTCCGATGATTCCATAATGGGAAGATCTAAGAGAGTCAAAAAGATAAGCTTGTCGGCATATCTAATTGGACTTGTTTTCATTTAAAAATTTACGTAATTAAAGGTCAATTTGTTATTGTCAATTGTTCTATCTTACTACAAAATTCTTAGGTGACACTCTTGCTTATGTCACGCCTAACATGTGCGCTATGGTGGACCGAAATCTCAACTGTTGGCCGAACTCGTCGACTAAATGATTGGAGGTGGACATGTGGTATAAAGAAAGCTAGTGGAATGCGGCCAGCGTAATGAGATGCCTTTAGAATCCAAGTGCATTTTGATCTTGCCACGAGTCCATAGGCTATCCTAATGATTGTTTACAGTGTGAATCTTCTCCAAAAATTTATTAGTTGCCCTCCAAATTTACGGAGATTCTCAATTTATTTCCACTTTACTTTTATTTTTATTTTTATAAATGCATTAAAAAACTTGACACCCAAGTACAATTGAGTTTATCAACCCCCCCAAAAAAAGTACAATTAATTTCTTTTTAAAATTTATTAAATTAGTGTAATTAAATTTTAAAACTTTGAGGGTCGCGACCTCACTCAAATCAAATCTTAAAACTTCATAAATTAGTACAATCAAGTCTCAAAATCAGTAAAGTTGCGAGTGAGCGTCCTTGCTCTTCCAAAATTTTGAAAAATTTAGAGAAAGGGTGCTCACTTTTAACTTTTCAAAATTTATGCAATTTACATCCATGGTATTTCTACAACTATTTCATATTTTCTGGTTCTCCTACTTAGATTAACTTCCTCCTCATCAACAAATATTTTTCTTTTTATTCTGAATTATTCTAATAATGCAAACATCATTATGGCTATTTTACAAGGTAAATTAAATGGATGCCGCATTCGAAACGAGACATTGAGTTCGGGTGATCGGACATGAAAAATCACTCGAATTATGGACTTTTTTGTTAAATTATCCTTGTTTTCTTGTAACAATTTTTTTATGTCTCCTTGCTAGGGGTGTGCAAAAGAACCGGGACCCACCCGGGCCACCTGGAACTAGACTGGAACCGCTCGGAACCGGTGGTTCTTAAGGGAACCAGTCCGGTTCCGGGTTCCAATTTATAGGAACCAGTGGGTACCGGTCCGGTTCCTGGTTCCATGGGCGGATCCGCCCACCCACCCACCTAGACCGGACCGGTGTTGCAGTGTAAAGAGGGTTCCTTCCATATTTGTCACGGGTGTAACACATATCCACATTTATGTTCGACAATTAACCTTTTGTTGTTGTGAGGTGTAGGGGTGAAAGTTTCCAAGAATCCAACTCTCCTGCAAGCTCGGGTTTTTGATTTGTAATCTCATCAAGGAATTTTTCATGTCGAAGCATTGCTACTACGTGTAATGTCTCATCGAGCAAAGAAGCCGCATCTCCTTCAGTTGTTGCTTTGTAAAGCATCCACTCCATTTTCGCTCCTCAAGCTCTGAAACGAATCTGGGCTTCATGATTGCATTTGGCTAATAGCATTTTGCTATAAAAATGGCCAAGAAAGTCAACTCCGGGAGACGGCGGGCAGTGGCGAAGATGGTGGTGGTGGTTGGGACGGAAGTGGCGCAAGGGTTGCGACCGCCTCCGCCGCAACGCTAGTACTTGAGGAGAATAAAGCTACCATGGTCGAGAGAGCCGGAATAAGTAGATATGGGGAGGGCGAAAAGGGGAAGGTGCGGAGATTGGACCGGTTCTATGGATCCACCCGGGAACCGGACCGGACCGAACCGGCGGTTCAATTCCCAGGTGGATCCATACAACTAGCGGGCGGTTCCCGGTTCCAATTTTTCAGAATCAGTTCTTAACAGGCGGTTCCCAGTTCTAGGTCAAGAACCGCCCACCCGAACAATGCATACCTCTAGTCCTTGCGTCCCCCTAAGGTGAAAGAGTACTCTCGGGAGGGCACTTCCAACGGCAATAATAGTTGCTATCGCCAACGCCATAATGGTGGCGGAAATGGGCGCAACCACCACTAGACAACCCCTAACCTCAACCCCATTTTGTCACTCACCATTCCTCCTTTTTGGTTTTCTCTATATTCTATATCTTCCTCTTAATTACCATAAAAATTTAGGACTAAGTACATTAGAATTTCTAAAATTTGTACAGAAAGTACAATTGAATTTTAAAATTTTCAAAAAGTATAATTATGTCCAAAAACTTATCTAAAACTTATCATAAAAATGTAAATGAAATCTAAAATTTTCAAAATGTGCAATTAATAAAATGATTTGATTAGTTTAATTTACTAAGTTTTAAGACTTGATTGCACTTTTTGAAAATTTTAGGACTCAATTGCACTTTTATTACATGTTTTTGAACTTAATTACACTTTTTGAAAGTTTTCGAACTCAATTGCATTTTCATGAAAAAAATATAAAACTTTTAGTGTATGTATCCCAAAAATTTATTATACAATTAGTGTGAGGGGATATTGCAACAAGTTTTCAAAGATCAAGAGGGATAAAGAAAACTGAAACATTAGGGGAAAATTCATACAATTATAAAAACTTGGAGGCAAACTATAATTCTCCATAATTATCATATCAAATTTTCCTCAATGGTTGACTCTATTTAGGGCCGTACAATCGAACTAGTTCTATTCGAGAACCAAATTGAACCACCCTAAAAACTGGTTCATTTCCTTCTTTCGCATGAAGAACCATCTAGGAATTGAATTGAATTTGAAATCGGTATGATAAAACCTATAAACTCTAGTTTTTCTTTTGGCATCTTTTTCTCTATCTCTCTTTTTCTTTGGTTTCTTTAATCTTATTCAAACACTTCACGACTCTCTCTCTCTCTCTCTCTCTCTCTCTCTTTCTCTCTCTCTCCTCACCCTACTCGCTCACAACTCACCTCACTCAATTCTAACTCACTTTTGCTCAAAAAATATGGTAGGTTCCACAATCAATTCTAGGGAAAATAAGGTACGTTCCAAGTTTCTAAAAATTGAGAACCGGTTCTAATAGGATAAGTTTCAAGTTCTAAATTCAGAACCAACCCTTCCTGAAATCGATCACCTTTGACTCCAGCCCTAATTTTTCATTCTATTATTTTTATCTCTAAAAAAGTGCTGGAAGCATGAAAGTTTGTGCCAAATTCCACAACTTTCACTGAAAGTTAAGTTTTTCTTGGGAAAATGATACTAGATGCACTATAAATTCCTTATAACGCTCATTTTGATGTCAAAATTGTTGTAATTATGGTTAATGGATCAATGAAAGCCAATTCTTATGATACGTCTTTTCTATTCACGTATCTCTTTTGGATTCATGAATTTCCTAATCTTTTCTGTTCACGTATCTATTGAATTCATGAATTTCCTAGATTCATGTATCTTTTAGTTCATGTATTTATTGAGTTCATGAATCTCTTGAATTCACGTATCTCTGGATTCATGAATCTCTTGGATTCACGTATCTCTTTATTCATGAACTTCGTGGATACATGCGTCTATTTAATTCATGTATCTCTTTAGTACATGAACTAAAAAGCTCTATAAATAGATAGGAGCATAGAGTTTCATTACGGTTTTTTGGTTTTGGTTTTTCCAACTCGATTCCAAAAAGCTTTGATATACTTTTCTACTCTTCTGTTTTTCCTGAGTGTGCTGGTTCAATTGAACTGTTCGATTGAGTCATGTTTGCATAGTGCTAATCCAAATAGGTTCGAGGTGTTGTATCTTGGGAAGCATAGTTCGTGAATCTGCGAAGCACCTTTGGCAAGAACTAATCGCCTTAAGGAGATTTGGTTATCCGTACCTCACCTCCAATTTTATGTTATTTTTCAGTGATATCTTATTTTCTTCTTCTCCTAGATTTGAAAAAGGAATGAAATTATAAAACTTTTATCATCTTCTTTACATTGATGTTCTGATTACACCAAACAGTGTGTCTTCTCTGGATTAATTTCCAACAATCTTAAGGTAATTAGGTCACTCACTGTTTGTTGTTCTTGTCAGATTATTGAGATGGCTGAAAACAATCAAGTGCCATTCAATGTTCATAATGTTTCAGGAGACGTTCCTTTGGTCAATTCGACCGTTGCTATGGAAGATGTTCAACCCTCAGGGTCTGAATTTGTAGCAGCTTATGCTACGGGCCCTTGGGCTCTTACCAATTTTGGTGGTGCGGGTACAAGTCACATGACTAGTATGCCTGGGACTATTTTTCATAACAGTACAGGCCAAATGGCTTTTGGCTTCGTTTCTGGAGGGATAGTTTAACGAACCTTGCCTACTGTGATGGCAACACCTCCAGTTACAGCTAATGAGAGATTGTCTATTGTGGTGATGTCTGAAGCATCTCTGGTGTCGAACACTAATGGCTGGTGGTTAGACACAAATGCCATAAATCACATTTGTGCAGACAAACACATGTTCTCATCATATGAGAAGGCTGAAGAAGATGATAAGTTTTATATGGCTAACTCTGCATCTGCAAAGATTGCCGGAAGAGGAAAGGTGATCCTGAAGTTTACATCTGGTAAGGAGGTCGCCCTGCTGAATGTGCTGCATATACCAGAGATTCGGAAAAATCTAATTTCTGGCCCCATACTTGTCAAGAAGGGTTTCAAAGTTGTATTTGAATCTGACAAGTTTGTACTTTCAAAATGATGGATGTATGTGGGGGAAAAGGGTACTTGTGTAATGACCTGTTTAAAGCTAATGAGGTTGTCATTGATGTAAACTCGAATTATGTGTACCCAAAGATTATTAATAAAGAAAAGTCTTCAGTGTATATTGTTGTGTCTCCTTATCTATGGCATGGTAGATTAGGACATGTAAACTATGGTACAATGAAAAGAATAGCAAATTTGGGGTTAATTCCAAGATTTGAGTTGGATGCCCTTTACAAGTGTGAGACTTGTGTTGAGGCCAAGTTTGCCAAGAAACCTTTCAAATCCATTAAAAGAACAAGTGAACCTCTACAATTAATCCATAGTGATCTATGTGATTTAAAGTTTGTAAAAAGTAGAGGTGGAAAGAAGTACTTCATCACATTTGTGGATGACTGTACTAGATTTTGCTATGTTTATTTACTAACTAGCAAAGATGAGACTATGAGCATGTTTGTCAAGTATAAAAATGAAGTTGAAAACCAACGTGATAAACAAATCAAAGTGCTTAGGTCTGATAGAGAAGGAGAATACAGTTCAATCAATTTCAAAGAGTTTTGTGCTAGTTTTGGAATAATTCTCCAAACGATTGCACCTTATACTCCATAACAAAATAGAGTTGCTAAACGATTGAACATCACACTAAAGGAGATGGCTAACGCCATGCTTTTGAATTCAGGTTTACCTCATAAATTGTGGGGGCAGGCAGTTTTAACTGCAAATTTTATTCTTAATAAAATACCCCACAAAAGGCCAGGTAAAACTCCATACTAGTTATGGAATGAAAATTTGCCATCCTACAATTTTCTAAAAGTGTGGGGGTGCATAATGTGATTTATAATGGTAAGTCTAGACACATTCATCATAAACAATACCGTAAGGCAGTTGCTCTCAAATGAAATAATTTATTTAGACTTTGTAAAGTCAAAGGAAAACATTGCGAATCCGCTAACAAAAGGTTTGTCAAAAGAGCAGATAAACTGCGCATTGAGGGGAATGGGTTTAAGAGCCTTAACCCAATAAAGAGATTCCAGTGTGGAAACCTAACCTATGCGATTGGAGATCCCATGGACTAGGTTCAATAGGACAACGCAAATTTTGGAAACTCTAGTGTAAGCACTGTCTCCCATTCCTATGATGCAACAGTGCTTTCCTACAGCGTTATTAAGGGTTCGCTATGCGTTTAATGATTCCTATAATTTGGAATGTAAAATCCAAGTGAGATATGGTAGGATATCTTTAAAAGGAATGCACCTATATGCGTGGAGCTGGCCGACTCTATGAAAATTTTTAAAGGCTCAATTTTTTAAAGCACGCATGAATCCCGAGAGGTTCAGGGCCGAAAGAACGAACACAACCGAGAACCAATCTTGAATTGAAAATACTCTATGTGAGGTTTATTGTCTAGGCTTACACTAACAACTGGCGATTCAAGGCTTAGTCCATCAACTAGTTAAGTAAGTCCGATAGGCTTTCACTAAATAAGGTTCAAAGAGAAAGCTACTTATCTTGATGCGGTGTATTTCAATAGGCATGCTCAGATTCCTTCGAGTCAAAAATGTTTTGTTGATCCATTAATGTGGGGGATTGTTCTAATTATGGTTAATGGATAAATGAAAGCCAATCATTATGATACGTCTTTTCTATTCACGTATTTCTTTTGGATTCATGAATTTCCTAATCTTTTTTGTTCACGTATCTATTGAATTCATGAATTTCCTAGATTCATGTATCTTTTAATTCATGTATTTATTGAGTTCATGAATCTCCTGAATTCACGTATCTCTGGATTCATGAATCTCTTGGATTCATGTATCTCTTTATTTATGAACTTCGTGGATACATGCGTCTATTTAATTCATGTATATCTTTAGTACAGAACACTCAGGAAAAACAGAAGAGTAGAAAAGTATATCAAAGCTTTTTGGAATTGAGTTGGAAAAACCAAAACCAACAATTGAACCAGAACACTTAAGTGCCAATTTCAATTTTCGTCCTCAAAAATTCAACGTGGCAATTGTTATATTAGTTTTTCTAACCTGTGTGGCTTACTATAGTGCCCAATTAGCAGTAATAGTCTCAAACAACGTCGTTTACATTTTTGCCCCCAAATGTAAACCCTAATTTGGATAGATTAAGCCATATCCCCAAATTTGCAAACCATATTTAAAACAAGAATTGATAAAGCCAAGAACAATTGATCGAGTATAGAAGAACTCCCTGAAACGATCGAGGAATGAAACTCGAAAAAGAAAGTCCCTAAAGCAACTTTGACGATTGAATTTAACAAAGTGAAGTAATGGTAGCCACGGCATGAGCTCTTCAACGATGGCATTTGAAATTAGGGGCAAACAAAGGTCGACTCGGCATGGCTATGAGCACAACGGAAAGCATTGGTGGCGGCGGTTTTCTGGCGACTTGAGGCAATGGAGAAGACTTAAGATGAAGAAAACTTTGAACGGAGAGATACTTGCTCCTCGTCTTAGTCTCTCTCGGTGCACTCTAATTTGTAACCTTCAGAGTGCTCTTCATCGATGGCGTCGGAATCGAGGCTAGGATTAGTGATTGAGACGCCTATAGGAACTTTGATGTTTGTCGGCATCTAAATCAAGCACCAACGGAGCTTTGAGCCAATTTTAATCACTTCATAATTCTCGGCTACAAAAACAAGGGATGGGCCGTATTTTGGCAAACAAGTTGATTAAGAGAGAAGTTTGAGCTACAGGGTGGTGTCATCGCCCCCTAATTTTCTGTCGAGGGCAGTGATCCTTGCCAAGCATGTGAGGGTGGTGATGCTCGACCGATGACGAGCCCCAATCCCCAAGTGCTGCAAGTTCTGAGTACAATATTCAAGTTTGAACATGAAATAAAGACCATAGAGAAAAGTAGACCTTGAATCATATGGGCAGCAATCACGAGCATCAAAGTTCCTAATTTGATTTTGAAAACATAAAAAAAAGGAAAAATCGTGAACTAAAGAGGACAAAACCGACGAAGCAAACTTGTGATTTTCGCCTCTTTGGCACCTCCCCTCTCGCCTTTTTGAGAAACCCCTACCACCATGGTAGCTCGATGCCTCTCCTAAACCTAATCCAGCTCAATTTCTTCCTTCGCTCGATCTTTTTTTTTTCAATTTCTACAGAACATCCGCCATTTGAAGCTCGCCCTTTTCTTGAAGACGAAGGTCTCTATCAAGCTCAGGGGTCGAATTCTACAGCTCACAGCGTCCTCCTTTTGCGGGTAGCAGCAATCTCTACGACGCGCCATCTTCCTTCAAGCCCATCCAATTTTCCATCGTGCATGTCCCCGATTCTCCTTGTTCCATAAATGGGTTAGCCCAATTCAGGATTCCCAATGGTAAAGTGTTACTCATCTGCTAGTACCTCTTACTCTTTATTGTCCTGGTGCTGATGGATATGTTAGGGGGGTTCGGCACATCTTTATGTTCTCAATAGGATGATAGATTGAGGCTTTGGTTAGTCCATATGGCATCGACCAAACCAGAGGACTCACTGCGCCTAGCAGCCCTGTGTCAATGTCTTGGTTGATTAAACGTAGAAAAGGAACTCGACATTTGGGAGGAAGCTCCTCCCCCGGAACGACTACACGAGTGTCGCCTTACTTTAATAGGAACCATATATTCCAATCCCTCGGTGAACCTACAGGCTTTCCATAATGCAATGCGAAGGGCATGGAGGATAGAGCGTGTCGACATATCCCAGAGGGAGAATGAATTGTATATTGCAAAGTTTCATCTAGAAAATGAGAAATAGCGAATAGCAGATGGCGGGCCTTGGTTGTTCTCAGGAAACCTAGTCATTTTTAAACAATAGATACCTAACACGCCTTTGCATTGCTATGATTTTACCCGGTGTGCTTTTTGGGTTCATGTCTACGGCTTACCTCTAGAATGGAGCACAGAAACCCTCCTGCGCAGGGCTGTACAGCAGATTGGTTTAGTGGTGGCGGTCGATCCTCCTACAACAGCAGGTTCAAAAATTAGAAATGGCAGACTAAGACTAGAGATCGACTTGGGACAACCGTGAAAGACGGGGAAGCTTATTCGTATAGAAGGGAAGACTTTTTGGCTCGATTTTAGATATGAAAGATTGCCCTACTTCTGTTATTCATGTGGGAAAATAGGCCACTATGCGACGCATTGCTAGGACTTTCTTTATGATGATGCATAGATTGAAGGTAAAAACAAGATGGCCTATGGCCAGTGGCTATGCGCAGAAGTCAGGGAACATAGTCCCTACTGGAAAGCTTTTTATGACCCACAGGAAGCGACTCTAGAGATGGAGGAGACAATACCTGAGACTCCACCTGCTGTGCAACAACCACTTCCTTTGTTGCCGCCACCTGAACAGCCCGCTAGGCTGTCCGAAGCACGGTCTCAACAGCATAAGCACTTGCCGATAACAGCTCCAGAAGTTCGCCACACCACTGATATGGTACCTGCTTCAACAAAATTAAAGGCTGTAAATGCTGAATACCTAGACAGAATAAAGCAGATCCCAAGAAAGTCTATCAAAAATTCAAGCACAAGCGGAACCTCCAAGAAACAACGCAGGTTTTCCCCTTACGACACACGTCACTCAACCAATTCAGAATTCGATGACAACCTACTCATGGACACTCCAATGTTGGCGGCTGAAGAAATGGCCCAATGGGCATTGGTGGCTGGCCCTCAACAGCCACCCCCCAACAAATGAAACTACTATGTTGGAACTGTCAGGGCCTGGGCAATCCCTTGACAGTTCAAACTCTTAAGGCCTTAGTGGCCAAGGATAAGCCCGACTTGGTCTTTCTAATGGAGACTAAGAATTTTGATCCGGTTCTCACCCGCTTGCAACGCAGGTTAAGATTCCAGAATGTTTTCGTCCGCAATCCTAACGGTCTTAAAGGGTGTCTCGCACTTCTATGGCAAGCCAGCTTATCGGTAGATTTTCTTCATGCTTCTGATGATTATCTTGATTTTCTGTGCAAAGAACTAAATGAGGACAGAACTATGCGCCTTACCTGCGTCCACGCCCCTACTCATACCACAAGAGGCAGTTATTATGGCAAGAATTACGGCTTATCAGCATCGCCAATACATGGCCATGGGTTTGTGTAGGGGATTTTAATGATATCCTTTATCCTTGGGAAAAAGTAGGTATGCGACCCGCTGCTCCTTTTAGAATCTCTTCCTTTCGCACTTTCATAAGTGACTGTTCCCTCATGGAGGTGGAGAGTAAAGGTTGCCGATTTACCTGGTCGAATAATCGAGCGGGAGATGAGCTCATTAAAGAAAGAATTGATAGGGTCCTGTGTACATCTCACTGGCGTGTTTTGTATCCTGAGGCTGGAGTTTTGGCTTTAGCGGTAGTGGGATCTGATCACAGCCCCATTCTTCTCAGCACAACTAGTCCGCCTAAATCTAGCACTAGGCCTTTTGTTTTTGAAGCATTTTGGAACTAGGATCCTGAATGTCAGGAGCTTATCAATAGGACCTGGAATTCTATCCAAACTAGCCATCTTAGCTTCGTCCATAAACTACAGGCTGTATCTATGGCATTACAGAAATGGAGTCAAGCCAAGTTCAAGAACGGCCATAGAAGGATCATCTCGCTACACCAACAGCTAGAAGAACTAACAAACACTGCTTCTCCTACTACTAATGAGGCCGAGATAGCCTCTACTATTAGGAACGAAATTCATAAGTTATGGCACCAAGAGGAGCTATTCTGGGCTATGAGATCTAGAATCAACTGGTTGAATTTGGGGGATAAGAACACGAAGTTTTTCCACGCCTCCACCATCCAACGACGCCAACGGAATCGGATGACAATGCTACAGAATCCAGACCAGGAATGGGAGCGTGACCCCCAAACGCTTAAGGAGACGACCACTTCTTTTTTCTCATGATTATATACGACGGAGGGACCCCGTGACTATGCCCCAATCTTGGCTCAATGTTCTCCCCTCATCACCTCTGAGATGAACTCCCACCTCACAACTTCAGTTACCACGGAAGAAGTGCACGATGCAACATTCCAAATGGGCATTTCTAAAGCACCAGGACCGGATGGCCTAAGTGGATTCTTCTACCAGACACACTGGGATGCAATTAAGGACGACCTCCTAAGGTTAGTGGATGACTTTTTTACTTCAGGTGTAATACCCATTCATGTAAATCGAACAAGCATTGTTTTGATCCCTAAGACTAGTCATCCGGAACGACTCGATCAGTATCGACCGATTAGCTTGTGTAACTATGCATATAAAATCATCTCAAAAGTTATTGCCAATAGATTAAAACCGTGGCTACCAAGTCTAATTGCTCCAAAACAGGCAGCTTTTATCAGTGGACGCCAAATTCAAGATAATATCCTAATCGTCCAAGAAGTTATGCACCAATTTAAAGCAAGGAAATGGAAGCACAAACATAAGGTATTACTCAAGACCGATGTACACAAGGCGTACGATAGAGTGGAATGGGATTTTCTGCAAGACTATATGCTTAAACTGGGATTTCACCATCGCTGGGTTCATTGGGTCATGCAATGCATTACTACACCATCTCTCAACGTGTGTTTCAACGGTGAACAACTGCCTTACATACAGCCTTCACGGGGACTTCGACAAGGTGACCCTTTATCCCCCTACCTCTTTGTACTAGTGGCCAATGTTCTATCAACTTTGATTACCTAGGCTGTTAACAATGGCACTCTTAAAGGGATAAGACTTACTAGAGCCTGTCCGACTATATCCCATTTATTTTTCGCTGATGATTCCGTCTTTTTTCTTGAGGGTACAATCATTGAGTGTCAGAACTTGTCCAATATCCTGAACCAATATTGTCTAGCTACAAGACAGGTGATTAACAGAAACAAATTAGGCATGTATTGTAGCAAAGATTGTCCATTAAGCCTGCAGCAAAATTTAGCTAGAGAATTTAGAGTACCCCTACTTCAAAGATATGGCAAGTACTTAGGCATACCTTCCAACTGGGGACGGTCAAAAAGAGAAATGTTTTCCTGGATTTCAGCAAGGGTAGATGCTAAATTGGATGGGTGGAAAGAACGGCTGTTATCGAAAGGAGGTAAAGAAGTCCTTATCAAGTCGGTCTTCAAGCTACCTCATTCTCTTTGTAAGGCCATTGAACATCGTATAGCTAATTTCTAGTGGAAGAATGATGTTAGTCGAGGAGGTTTACATTGGCATAACTGGAATTCCTTAAAATTTAGCAAGCATTGTGGAGGGTTGGGTTTTCGCGATTTGATTGCCTTTAACAAAGCATTATTGGGTAAGCAAGCCTGGAGAATTCTTCATAATCCACTTTCCTTATGGAGTCAAATCCTCAAGGGAATCTATTTCCCAAACACTGACTTTATGAAAGCGGAACCTGGTAGTCGACCTTCATGGGGCTGGAGAAGTCTTATTGTTGGACGTGAAGCCTTAATACCGAATATGTGCTGGTCAGTGGGTGATGGTACACGCATACACACAAGAAGGGATCGATGGTTGCCTATAGGACCTTTACCGGGCCCTCTGGCATGCAACGAACCGGAATGGGTAGCAGATCTCATCGACCCTCATCAGCACTCCTGGAATATACCTCTCATCAAAAAGCATTATGATGAGGGCATAGCTAAGGAGATCATCAGAATTCCTATCAAGCCCGAATTTGCTACTGATACGCTAATCTGGACAGCCACCAAAACCGGTATTCATTCTGTCAAGAGCCACTACCACTCTATCCTCAGTACAGAACAACACAACAACAACCACACAGCAGCAGCAACTTTCAATTTCGACAAAAAGCTATGGACCAGAATATGGACTTTGAAGACAGAACCTAAAATCCGCATGTTTCTATGGTCTGTTTTTCATAATTCCCTAGCTACTAAAGCTAATCTATTCAGACGCCACATTTTAGAGGATCCTACATGTTTACTATGCGATCAACACACGCCGGAAACAATCGAGCATTTGTTCTTTCATTGCTCTTGGACCACAGAGGTATGGCAGCATCATGACATTCATCTTTTACATATTTCCCCTCCAGTTCATGGCATTGCACAGTGGATCAAACATCAGGCTAGGAGGCAGCGAATCGTACTTGAGTTGGAGCTCATCGCGCACATCCTCTGGCATATTTGGCGTGGCAGAAATAATTTTGTCTTCCGACACCAAAAGCCGAGCTCCCACCTCATCATTGCAGATGCTCTCGCACACCGTCACAGCTGGACCGAGACTACTCGAGGAGAACAGAGGCACCATTCATCTGCACTGCCCACAGATTTTCTTTGGAAATCTCTTGAAAGGGGCGTTCTGAAATGAAATATTGACGGGGCTTATACGGAGGGCAAGCAGACCGGTAGTATGGCGTGTATTAGTAGGGATCACAGGGGCAGACTTACGGATGTGTTCACTGCTAATTTCCCGGCGACTTCGGCGCTTCAAACCGAAGTTCAGGCCCTCAGCCGTGCTCTTCGCCACCTGCTAAAGTTCGGTCTTCAAACTGATCGGGTCGTCATTGAATCGAATTGCTGGATCGTGGTTGATACATTGAACAACAACTGGCGGCCGCCATGGGAGGATTGACCACTCTTCGAGGAGGCCAACTCGCTGCTTCGTTCATGCCCTAATCTGAAGCTACAGTACTGCAAGAGGGAGGCAAACTTGGCCGCGGACTGGGCTGTGAAGGCCCATGGCCGAATCGACAGGCCCACAATTGGAACCTTTTTCCCCCTTTTTGTCTTCTTGATCTAGTGTTTGCGGACGCAGTTGTGAGCGGATGTAAGATGTTCTAAATCTAATATATTATCCTTGACCAAAAAAAAAAAACCTGTGATTTTCGAGTTGCTGTTGTAACCAAATATCAAGCATGTCATGGGGAATCTGTGAAAGACTTCCCTGTGACAAGACGTTCGGCACCCTTCCCATCTGTAGTGCTCGGACAGGGTAGTCATGACTTCTCAAAACAGAGTACTGAAGAAGAATTCATGAAATGGTTGTTTTGGTGTACAAACCAACGTCCAGGTCCCCCACCTTTCAGCATCACCTAAAATTCAATATGAACCGGGCATGGGATGTGGATGTATTGGGTGTGCTTCGAGTTCGGATCTAATTAGAGAACTGATATATAGAGGAACTTCTTGCGTCCCATCAATATAGTTGAGTTTCCTAATTGATGTTAGACAAAGAGATGAGCCTGTTAGTCATTTGAGAGGATTTTTGGAATCGAAAAACATGGGAGGATTTTAGTATGTCTGCGATCTTCATTGCTGTTCCACGTATAGTGGAATTTTTGTAATGCTCTTCTCAACATAGGCCATACCGATCAAACGAACTACATAATCTGATGCTTGACATGTCTCCCGTTTTCCGTTTGTTGTGTACAATAAATTATTTCTGCAATAGAATGTCATTGCATATATTCACGTGTGTAAGATGTGAGAACTCAAAGCATATAATTTCATTGCTTTTTTCACCAAATAATTTCCTAAGGCCCAACAAGAACAATGTCAAATTTCGGGAGCACCTACGATTATTCACCTTTCTCCATCAATACAACATAGATAAAGCAAGTTCCTTCAAATTATATATAATCGAAATTGATCATCTAATTTTTTTCCTCTCGAAAATGACAAAGAACTCATTAAAATGGCATTATTGATTGGGATTTATAGTTCATCATCTTGCGGATTTGAGAGATTCAACTTGGGACTTCCCACGTGGACCCTTGGTCCTTATGTAGAGCCGGTACTCGTCGAAGGTCATGGCCGGGTAGAGGGCGGGACGGTCCTCGGTCACCAGTTCCGAGGCAGGTGCAATCGGAATGTCACTCTTGGGGTTGTAGAAGAAGGCCAGTGAAACCCTCTCTTTTGCAGAATTCACTATTACTCTGTGTTCCACGCTCTTGTAGATCGCATTGCTCAAGACCTAATGATTGAACACGATAAATCACATTTAGTTTTGATCAAAATTAAGGGTAAGAAACGACAAAAACGATAGATATGCTTCATGGTTGTTCTAGACCCGTTAAAATATTTGATTGCCCTAATTTTTTCATCATTATCAAATGATATCTTGATTATGCTTTTCCATGTTTGGAAATTCGTAAGGAATTGCATTTAAGTAATATGACCAAAGAGAGGCGTTGGATGTGAATCCAAATTACAACATCACAATTTTAAAAATATGAACTCTCAATTTGTCCATCTTATGTACTGCGTAATCAGTAGAATTATGCTCATTTCTAGACAGAAGTCATATGAGAGAGAGAGACCTGCATCTGATCGCCAATGTTGATAATGAAGGCATCGGGGATCGGGTTGACAGTGACCCAGCTCTCGTCCCTACGGACTTGGAGGCCAGGGACATTCTCGTCCGGGAGAAGGAGGGTCAAGCCACCCGGGTCCGAATGCGAAGAGAGGCCCAGCGTGAGGTCTGGTTGCGGGCATTTCGGGTAGAAGTTGACCCTCAGGCATGCCCCGATGTCCTCCCCTCCAAAACCTCTTTGTAAAAAGTCCTCCGGCAATCCCAAGTTGAGGGACAACATCTTCATCAATCTTCCGCTTAACTCCACCACCTGCTTGCTATATTCCGCAATCTGCTCCCTGCAACCCAAAATTCGTTTCCCAAATTACTTTCGTGATTTTTGAGACGTCAAATCTTAGTCATATTCCCAATCGAACTAACGTTCTCGAATGGACTTGGGATTCTTACTCTCATTACTTCCTAATCTTCCAAAAAGTACATGAACTTGCACATAAGTTGCTTGTTAGTTTACTTAATCGGCTATCTTCCAATCACTCGATTAAATGTGTAATTTATGGATTATTGTCGGGTGGGAGGACAATTTATGGATAACCATCTACATAGTCGAGAGTGATGTATGTACTTTGAGCACTAAACAGATATTCATTCTTTTTTTCAAAAGAATATATTGAATAAAATTAGGCTCTGACAGTACTCCCTCCCCTATGTCTCTCCTTGTTGGCTCCTAAAAAGCACATTTCCATTCGCAACCAAAAACAAATTGAAAGCTCGATTTGGACTCTAATGAAGATAAGGGGGATTAGAAACAAACTTGTATGGCACAAAAAAAAAAAAAAAAAAAAAAAGAGCGGGAAAATGAAGTTGTAGTAGCTCTAGAACAGTCGAGAGAGATAGAGAGAGAGGACCTTCATATCTTCATTCAATGATTCAAGTAGAGAAGGACAAAGGGGTATGGCCTAAATTATTGCTGGCAAAATTCCATGATTTTCTAAGCCAATTTCGAAACAGAATCTTGCTAATTTGGGACCTTCTTGCCTTATTTAGACAATCGAGACCCTTCAAGATAAGATTGTCCCCATCTTTTCTCGCTCAAAGTGGAGATCCCAATTCAATGCCTCTTTATTCAACTCTGTATTCAATCTTATATTATGTTAAGGCTTTCCATTGGGAAAAGTCATTGACGATAAGTAATATCTTTGGACAAGGTGAACTACACCGCGATTACAAGGTCGATGCGTAAAATTTTCACCCTGCCCTATGCAAGATTATTGAAGATGAGTAATGTTTCCTGAGTGAAATGAACCGTACAGACCAAATTGCAAAAATCGTGTGAAATCGAATATACTTAAAAAAAAAAAAAACGACATGCATTCAACTCTTTTCTATTACATCGTCATTAACTTCTTCTTTTCTGCATTTTTTCTTTCTTTTATTTTTGGGCACCCCGCCAGGGGGGGAAGGGGGGAGGCGTTAAAAAAAGACGAGATACACCGTTCATCTCAGTTTTTGTCTCCGACACTTTTGAATAGGAAATTGAGCAACTCGGATTAAAAAAGATAAAAGGACAATAGGTCAAATGTCAATAGTAACTAGTGATAAATCATTAGCCATTTTCCCCCCTCCCTCAAACAATGTAAAATGAATTCTTTGACTGGCCATCCTGTCCCAGTAACGTCCGTGACAGACTCGCCCATCTTCTCGACCCTTTTCCTTTGGTCTTTTCTTCTAGTCTAACTCGTGAAGATGACAGTAGTACATATATTTTATAATTTTGGAAGGAAAAGAACTCCTAATCCCTTGAATTTGGTCCTCAAATCCAAGGTTTCTCGAACAACCCAATATCCCAAAAAAAAAAAAAAAAAAAAGGATCGAACACCCGATTGAAAATATTTGGAAAATCTTCACCAATCTCGAGTCAGTATGCCGTCATCTATTTTCTTTATGTGTTATTCCATCCCTAACCCCTAACACCACGTGCACCATAAAGTCCCACCATACATAGCCCGACCCCACCCGTTATTGCCACGACCTCACGACAACAAGTCAGTCCACTATGGGAAAACGCATAGCGGAAAAAGCAAAACCTCCATGCGCTCTATGACTACACCATTGCGTGCCTATCAGGGTCGCCACTAGGGCCCCATTTTCGATAAAAGAATATATACAAGTCATTCCATCACGTTTTCAATGCCCATCCAAAAACCTACTTTTGTCAAGAAACTACCAAGACCCCGAGATAAGAAATCAATAAATAAATCCAGAAACTTAGATTATTAGGTCATGATGACCGTGAGTACTGTTGCTACTATTACCTGCACGATGGTGGAAGATCAGGCCACTTTTCGTGGTTCCTCAGGCACTGAGGCATGTAATGGAGGAAGTAGTAGTCGCTCCAGTCGAGAACCGCCCCTTTCTCGACGCCAAGCCGGCTTCCGTACCCCTCGTAGGTGCAGGGGGAGTTTGCGTACCGCTGCTTCGCCTCCACCGGCAGGTGGAAGAACTCCCGCCAGCTCTCCCTCATCATCCTCATCAGCTTCGGGTCGACCCCGTGGTTCACCACCTGGAAGAACCCCCAGTTGCGGCACGCCTCGTTGATCTGCCTCAGGGTCGGGTCGTTGGGCCCGCTGGGGGTGTTGGCCCCGACGAAGAGGCCTTTGAGGTCGATGACAGGGATGTTGACCTCCTTGACCATGGGTGAGGAGACAACCGATGGCCGGTCGGAGGGTGGCTTCACGTAGCGGTCAGGGATCGCCCTAATGCCGCTCTCCGATAGGGATTGGACCCGAACGACCGGCTCAGGCCAGCTTTGTAGGCTCTTCATCCCTTTGTGTTCCTCGTGGGAAAGATTGAAGGATTGTATGAGGCTATTTTAATGGAGGTACTGTCGAAGTCGTTCGTTCTTAAGCAAGCTCAGTGCAAGAGGTTGAAGTGGACTGGAGACAGAAATGTGACGATTGCGGTGGATTTTCGGAGAGGAGAGAGAGAGAGAGAGAGAGAGAGAGAGAGAGAGCACTCAAAAAGTTTTACATGGATATTGCAAGTGGAAGATGTGGGGAGTGAGATAGCTGGATGACGAATTTATAAAGAAGCGAGGCCGAGAGGAGCATGGGATGTTTCGGCGCCGTGATGAACTTGAGTTCTTGGACTATAATTACCCACATGAACAATAGAATAAGAAAAAATAAAAAAAATTATAAACCTGCGATATTTTTCACATATCTGTAGCACCCTTATCAATTCCCTATGAATGACTGCTCCAAAAACGACGACCGTTCAATATACAAAAAGAAAGCGAAAAAGGGTCTAGAGTGTTTAAAATGGAAGGCACTTTTATTGTATGTTTGGCGAGCGAGACAGATAGAGGTGGGCTTATTGTATTCAAAGTGAAGTGGGGAAATACAGTAGAACCGACCAAAAAAAAAAAGAGTGGGGGAAATATAAAGGAAAATAAATAAATTAAAAGCTCTTGACTACACACAGAAACGAAAGCCAAGTAGTTGAGATCTCAACCCACGTGTCCCTTGATTAACATAAAATAAGTTTGTGGAATAATCTTCTCAGGAATATAGTACGCCTTCTTCGAGTGACGATGGGCAAAAGATAAAACCGATCGCCATCCAACCCTTTTGAATGATATAATTGATCCTACTTCTAGATTATGGATTAAGTTCGGACCGTAACTTTTCAATGTGATTCACATGTTTGTTCGATGATTGGTCAAATGATGGATCCCACGAAGGAAACGGTCCATTGGTCACTCCCAATCAACAGTTGATACGACAGATTCTACATTGGATATACTACCCAGTAAGCTCTAACCCTTGATACTGTAAATCAGAAACCCTAACATACGACGTGTAGTTTGGAATATGCATATGATGCTCTAGGGTTAAAAGGACAAGAATCTACTGAATCAAGTTAAACGCTTTCGTGTTCGATTAAGCTAGAAATCATCTAGTCAAAAGGGTTCTGATGTTTTGTTGCAACGCATAAAAGGATGGAGTCAAAGAGGCTTGCAGGACCACAGGTGAAGATAAAATAAAGCATGCATTTTAAATGTGATCTGAGAAATTTTCTTTTCATTTTTTTTCTTCTCTTCTTTATTCATCATTTTACATATAGTTTGTTTAGGTCAATTTAGGCAATTATGGATTAGAGTTCGACCCATGGCATCTGTACAAATAGGATTTTTTTTTGTGCCATTATCAAGAATTGCCTCAACCGACGAGTTCTTGTGATATGTTGGAGCACCGACTTTCTGGTTTTTTGATGCTGGCCACAAAACATTGGTTGGGCTCCCTTGTACTTCTGTTCTCGTGAAGAGAGAAAATACAGTTCGAAAAATAATCTGGAGAATTTATAAAGGAAACGTGCGACTGTACGACGATGTTAGTTTAAACACAGTTGTCGAATTGGATAATTAGTATGGCATGGATTATTTAGCCTATAACTAAATGAGTTACACATTAGAGCTAATCTGATTGCGATGTGTGAGGATGTTAGTAAAACAGAATCACGGATCGGATAATTAGCTTAATATGAATTATTTGGCCTATAACCAACACCTTTAAGCTAATCTGATTGGGGCTTCCCTTGAAATTTTGTTGACGCCTTCAAACCAAGCTATATTAGAGTCGATGATTGATTGATGGCTTCTATTTGTGATTTATATGGAAGGAACTTGTAGATTAGTCCAGTAAAATTTTGTGGAATCACTACCACTAACACTTCTCCTTACATAGCTGGACATTGGCTTAAGAGTAACGTGTGGAAATATTGGGGTGAGGTAAAGAATGGGCTTAGAAAGATTTGAACTCAAGACATTTTATTGTGATACAATGTGAAATTTTGTAGAATCAAAACCAAGTATTCTAAAAGTTTAAACTATTCAATGAATACAGTTTGATATTTAAATATTAGGATAAGTGTAATAGAAATCCTAAAACTTGTCATGAAAGTACGTTTAAGTCCTAAATCTTTCAAAAGGTACAATTAAATCTTAGAACTTATCAAATCATTGAAATTAAATCATTCTATTAACTCTATCCAATTTGGTTAACGGAAAATATTGACATAACAAAAATGATGTCATCTTAGTCCAAATTTGATTTTTTTAATGCACAATTTGTTTGAGTTATATTAAAAAATAACCAAACTTTATAAAAATATGAAGAGAATAGAAAAAAGAAGAAGAAGAATAGAGCCCCGACCATGGGTAGGCAAGGGTCACAGCCCTCACCCAAATTAGGCAAGAGTCATCGGTCCTCACCTAGGTCTGATTGAGGGTAGCAAGTGGTGGAGGTTTGTATGGGCCCTTACCAACCATTCCCCCACCATCGTTAGCAAGCGGTAGTGATAATGGGTTAGCCACCTTCGTTTTCCCTTTTTATTTCTTTTCTTTTTCATGGCTTTTAAAAAAAAAAAAAAAATTGCTTATTTTTAACATAATTTAATTAAAATGTGTATTAAAAAAAATTATATCTAGACCAAAATAATATCATTCATGTTTTAGCAACGTTCATCGCCACATAAAAGAAAGAAAATAATAATAAACCAAAGCCGCATCAACATTTTTCGTTAACCAAGTTATAAGGAGTTAATGAAAAGGACTTGATTGTACAAATTTTATAAGTTTTAGGACTTAATTACACTTTTTTTTTATTTTATAAATTTTCAAACTTAATTGCACTTTTATAACAAGTTTTAAGACTTTAAATACACTTACTCCTTAATTATTCTAACAAGTGCAAATGTTTGATGTTTTGTATTCTCGATTGCGACTCCTAGCAAGTCGGTGTATTGGATACTCGTGTGTGCTGGTTGAGTTTGCTATTACCAAAGCGGAGGCTTGCTTTGTATTCAGACATGTTGGTGTGTAAGTACGCGCGACTTTGGATCGAGGGAGAGTCAGCCTAATATAGAAAGCTCATATGTAAGGGTACCGATTAATTAAGGTAAGCGCACGAGGATGTTAGTGAAAGGGCCGTGTTTTTCTCCATCGAAAGCTGGAGGGAATTTCTTCCAACCATGTCTTGATCGGTGTAGAAACATGCACATCGTACCAATTTTTAATTTTAGTTATGTTTGCATGTGAATAAAGTCCATAACTTATAACCAACGAATCAAAGACAATCGGAGGAAACTTTGTGGAGAATATAGTCTAAATGGAGTCTCGCGTTGGATAATCAACATACGATATACGACAACCAGCATATATGTTTTCTTCTTGCTTCAATCTATTTATGAGCGAAATGGGAGTCTAATTTATTTTTTAATGGGCTTCAAGACTTTTAGGATCGACCTTGGACTTTTGGGCTTGGGATACGCAAGAGCATCCTTTCGAAGTGGAATTTGCTTCTTTTCTGTCAACGAAATTGCAAATATATGGATTAAGTTTTGGAAGCTACGAATCTGACAACAGAAAGAATAGAGCGAATTATCAAAAAATTATTAAATCTATTGTAATTGTGTCAAAAACTTTTTTTTTTGCTAATTAAGTCATAAAGGTTTTGCATTTATGTAATTCAGTTCATTCGATCAAAGTTGTCCAGCCAATACTGATGTGATATGACCGGTGTTGACATGAACTATTTCAATAATATTATTTTCAAATTATTTTTTTTCCCTTTTTTTTTTCTTTCCTTTCTCTTTACTTTTTTCCTCTTCTTCTTTCTCTAGTCGATCACCGAAAAAATAAAAAAAAAAAAAATTTTAAAAAAAATTAAAATTTTGAAAAAAATTAAAATATTATTAAAAATTATCCACATTAGCATCAGTCATGTCACATCATAGCCAACCGGCTAAATTTAGCTGGATAAACTAGATTGGTATAATTACAATAGATTTAGGATTTTTCGCGGTAATTTTCCCGAAAGAATATGGCTACATGCTATTAACATTACCCAAACCTTAAAGAATTCATACCTTAAGTTCTAATTTAATTTTTTTTTTTTGGCAGTAAAAGTTCTAATTCACTATGACGTCTTTTCATGTGTATTTACTCGATCTCTCTTCTACACTCGATAGATTTTAGTGCTTTGTTATAGCATCTACCGTATTGCGCTAGATGGATATCTCCAACTAGACCAAATTGTTTCTAGTCTCTTTGGCACTATCTAAAATGAAAAAGCGAAACATTATCTCAAGAACGAGCAGTCGCTCGTGCAAATCCAATCCAACCCATCCAACCTATCTTTTCATCAGATTATTTTATTCTTGGGTCAAACATACTAACTTTGATCGGGTTGCCCTTTCGCAGATTCATCATTTGGATGTCTGCTGCGATGACAGCTTGACAATGGGAACCTTATCCCCTTGCAAGGATATTGTATCATCATCATTTGATACGGCTGCGCACCATTTCATAAGGGACAAGACTTGTCGTTTCCAAACTTTGAGCTGCGATTGTTCAGACAGTAGTGAACCCCTAAAACAAAGCAAGTTCGTTTCTTGTGGAAACATGACCATGTGGGGATAGAAAGTGGAAGATGTTCTTTTTAAATCTAGGGTCCTCGTTACACAGTCGACTCCATTTGGATATATGGCATGCTTGCCAGAGTCATTGGTTCAAGCATGACGCGACAGCATTGTTTAACTAATAGATTTATGCTACAAAAGACTCGAGTGACTTTATAAGAAAATCTTGCAGGACGTGATATAGGGACGTGACAATATTCACACTTAGTTTCGTGTTTGCTATTTTTTTCAGGGTCGAACCCATCATTATTTGATAGATAATTTATCTAAGGATCAATTATAAGCTCCCTCTCATCTCTAGTGCGGAATTTGACGAGTAACAAACTCTCCTTTTATAGCGTTAGGATGTAGAAATGTGACTAATGCTGCGTGGGACTTTGTCCTTATGAGAGTGCAAGAGGTGGCCGTCATAGTTAACATTTTGTTGTGCATACGTGATGTTGGAGAAAACTTCCTTATTTGTTTTAAAGTTAACAAAACATTTCCATCAGTCTAGTCTGAAGATTTGCAGACTCTTCCGTCAAAGTCTGAAGATCACCAGACCGCTAGACTCAAGTTTTAAAGTCTGCCCTCATTGACAGTTTCTAGACCGATGAAGAAAACTTATCCGGAATCAAGTATTTATTTAAGGATTTGATTCGAGCGGCTAAAGAAGTTTTTCACGGCTAGAGATAGCATCTCAAGATCTATTACTTGTTTTGAATTCAATACGAGTAAATTGAATTAATTGATTGACGAAGTATACTTGGAAGGTTCTACTTATGGAAACCTAGATCCTGATTGTATGGACAAGCAGGATTGGTGAGCTATCATCACATTCCTTAAGTAACTCGAGATCTCTCTAATTGATTATGTCCAACGGGTAGATTGGAAGAACTCCTTTAGAAGGTGCCAACGGACATGAAGGCATGGAGGAGTATATAAGAAAGAAGCTTTAGTTATTCGAGTGTGTGCATGATAGAAAATTTTCAAAGTCTGAAGCTCCTTGTTCTTTGTTGATTCAATTGTTGAGCAAAAATTTGTACTCAAAAGAGAGTTTAGACATGTGAGGCCTTGAGGAAGTGTAGCAGAGTCTCTACACTGTGGAATCAAAGACGTGATACTATAACGACTCTTTTGATTCATAGTGAAATCCAGCCGGTGGGCTGTCAGTAGGGGAGAGTGGACGTAGCCTTGGATTAAGCTGAATCACTATAAACTCTGTGTTTACTTTTTCTTATCCCTAAACTTTTTATTCATGCTTACTAGTTGTTCATTTATTTAAAGTTGAAATATGTCTTATGACCAATATCTTCTAAAATCAAAATATCTTTTTAAGTCCTGTGAAAATTCTTACAATCACCTATTTACCTCCCTCTAGATGTATTCACTAACCCATTTCAATTGGTATCAGATCATGCATGCTTATTTATTGAAGTGTTTTACTTCTTAAACTAAAGATCTATGGCTAGTATTTTAGCTCCAAGACTGGTTGAATGTCAAAGTAACACCAGACCTCCTTACTTTGATGGGAAGGAATACAACGTATGGAAGAACAAGATGAAAGCTTTCCTAAGATCAAAAGATCCCCTTGAATGGGATGTGGTAGAAAAAGGAGTTATTCCTACAAAAACATCAACTTCAGAAAGAGGGAAGGAAGTGACAGATGCTAGAGAGATGACACAAGAAGAGATAACCAAGAGACAAGCTCTTAACGCAAAAGCCATCTATTCTTTATATTGTGCTTTATCTCTTACTGAGTATAATAGAATTTTATCTTGTGAAACAGCAAAAGAAGTCTGGGACAAGTTGCATGTTACCTATGAAGGAACCAATTGAGTTAAAGAAACAAAGATCAACATTTTTCTTGGGCAATATGAAGCTTTTAAAATAAAGCCAGGCGAAACCATCACAGATATGTTTAGCCGTTTTATAGGGATTGTAAATGGTCTTGCATATCATGGACAACCAATCTTAGGGCAAATGAAAGTCAACAAGTTGTTGCGATGACTCTCTAAAGACTCAAATCACATCAAGACTTCCATTAGAGAAACACAAAGGATTGCACCTTTATCAGTTGACGAATTAGTGGGCACACTTCAATCTTATGAAGTGGAGTAAATCGATGAGGAAGAAGGTCCTAAAAGTAAGAAGTCAATTGCTTTAAAGTCTAATGATGATTATAATGTTACAGATTCAAAAGATGATCTGGATGATGAAGAATTAGCACTCGTGATAAGAAAGTTCCGAAAGTTAAACAGAAAATGAAGAAAGTACAACTGGAAGGAAACAAAATACTCAAAGATCTCAAAATAAATCGACTGAAGAGAATGAGTTCAACAAAGATGTGATTTGCTTCGAATGCAAGAAAAAAGGACACATCAAACCCAACTGTCCTCTATTGAAGAAAAAGAAGGGAAATACAGAGAAATTCAAGAAAGCTCTCAAAGCAGAGACTTGGAGCGACACAGAATGTGAAGAGAGTGATGAAGAATATGCCAACATTTGTCTAATGGCAAATTCATGATTAGACTCAGACTCTGAAACAGACTCACACTCAGATTCAGACAAGGAAATTGAGGTTAGTAACTTTAAAATTCCTATTAAAGTTTCAAAGTATATTGATGAACTCTGTCTTAGTCTCAAGGTATCTCTTAAAAGAATTTCCGAACTAAAAAAAGAAAATTCTATACTAAGGCAACATGAAATTTCTTGGAAAGAAAGATTTGAAAGTTTAAACAACAATTTTAAAACTTCAAAAGAAAATGCAGATTTTCTTTCAAAAGAAAACAATCTCTTGAAAGAAAACATTTCAAATATCTCAAAGAAATTTTCAAATGGATCTGAAAAGTTTGATAAAATTCTTTCAATACAAAGACCTTATTTTTATAAATCAGGTTTAGGAATGACACCAAAAATTATTACTTTAATTGACTTTCCAAAAGTAAAAAAAAAAAAAAAAGGGGGAATCAAACAGAGACCTACTAAAACTTTTTACAAAAATCATTTTCAAAAAGTTTTTGTAAAACCTGTTAGTCGAAGTGCTCTTAAATATTCAAAGTGTAACAGCTTGGAACATTTTGTGAAGGATTGTCCTAAAGTTTGGAAACCTGTTAAGAGAAACTAGGCAAAGACTATTTTTTGAACTAACTCCCTTGGACCCAAAAACGTATGGGTACCAAAGAGAACTTGAAGTCTTCTCATAATTGCAGGTCATTATCAAGAAAAAGATCAAATGGTATTTGGATAGTGGTTGTTCGAGACACATGACAGGAAATTCAAATTGCTTCATAAAGCTTACTCAAACAAATGGTGGAAAAGTTTCTTTTGGTGGAAATGGCAAAGGAAAAATTATTAGATGTGGAATTGTCAAGATTGAGAGTCTCATAATCAATAATGTTTCCTTGGTGGAAGGCTTGAACTATAATCTACTTAGTATAAGCCAACTGTGTGACACTGGATTCAAAATCAATTTTCAAGAAGGCATTTGTTTAGGAACTAGTAAGGATTTGTCTCAATCCTTTATTGGACGAAGACATGGAAACATCTATCTGCTGGATATCAAATCAGAAAGCTCTCAGTGTCTAATTTCTATTCAAGATGAAGAAAATCTTTGGCATAGAAAACTTGGCCATGTCAATATGAAGTAGATAGCCAAAATTTCCTCTAAAAAGCTTGTTCGTGGATTGCCCAACTTAAGATTTCAAAAGTCAGAGTTATGCACACCATGTGTTTTGGGAAAATAGGTAAGAAGTTCCTTTAAACCTATAAATCAAGTTTCTACTAATCATACTCTACAGCTTCTGCATATGGATCTTTTTGGACCAACCAGAACACAAAGTATTTGTGGAAAGAAATATGGCTTAGTAATTGTAGATGATTATTCTCGCTTTACATGGGTTTTTTTTTTGTCAAGTCTGAAGCTTTTTCTCATTTCTCAAAGTTTGCTAAAAAAATTCAAAATGAGAAAGGATATACTATAACAAGCATCCAGACAAACCATGGAAGTAAGTTTGAGAATCAAAACTTTGCAAATTTCTGTGATGAATGTGGCTTAAAGCATGTTTTCTCTTCGCCATATACTCCAGAGCAAAATGGAGTTGTGGAAAGAAAGAATAGATCTTTGCAAGAAATGGCAATAACTCTTTTAATTGAAAGTAACATTTCTTCTCGTTTTTGGGCTGAAGCAGTTTCCACATCATGTTATATCATTAACATAGTTTTCTTAAGGCCGATTCTGGAGAAAACTCCCTATGAGTTGTTCAAAGGTAAAAAAAAGCCAATTGTTTCCTATTTTCATGTGTTTGGTTGCAAATGTTTTATTTTGAAAAATGCAAATGATCAAATTGGTAAGTTTGAAGAAAAATTAGATGAATGAATCTTCCTTTGATATTCAACCACCAGCAAAGCTTACAGAGTATACAACAAGATGACTCAATCTGTGGAAGAATCAATGAATATCAAATTTCAAGACCTTATACAAAATCAATCGATCCAGACTCAACCTAAAGAATTTGATCATGTTCCAGACTTTGCAAAGTCTAATTTCTCTTAAGTAGCTTAGACTACAAAAGGTCAACAACGAATGAATTTTGAAGAATCAAATGAAGGAAAAGATCCGCAGACTGTCAGACCAACCAACAACTGGAAGCACAAGTCTAGTCATCCCAAAGAACTTATTATTGGTGACATTGATGAAGGGATTCGTACAATATCCAAAATGCATAAAGAGTCTAGCGCAGTGGCTCTTATTTCTAAAATAGAACCCAAAAGTATAGAAGAAGCTTTAACTGATGATATGCAAGAAGAACTCAGGCAGTTCAGTGTTAACGATGTTTGGGAATTAACTCCTAAACCAAAAGGTAAATATGTTATTAGAGCTAAATGGGTTTTCAGGAACAAGATGGACGAAAAAGGAAAAGTTATAAGGAACAAAGCAAGACTCGTGGCCAAAGGATATACCTAAGAAGAAGGAATAGACTATGATGAAACTTACACATTAGTAGTAAGGTTAGAAGCAATTAGATTATTACTTGCTTTTGTTTGCTATAAAAATTTCAACTTATTTCAAATGGACGTCAAAAGTGCATTCATGAATGGTTTTATTCAAGAGGAAGTTTATGTGGAACAACCTCCTGGTTTTGAAGACCCAAGGAAACTAGACTCTGTATTCAGACTAAAAAAGGCGCTATATGGTTTAAAGCAAGTACCTCGAGCTTAGTACGATAGGTTAAGTAAGTTTTTAATCCAAAATGGCTTTGCTAAAGGTAAAGTAGACACGACTCTGTTTATTAAAAGAGAAAGTAAAAACTTTCTACTTGTTCAAATCTATATTGATGATATTATTTTCAGATCTCCTAACGAAAATTTGTGCAAGAAATTCTCTTAGTCTATGCAGGATGAATTCGAGATGAGCATGATGGGTGAACTATCCTTCTTTCTCGGACTACAAGTGAAACAATTGAATGAAGGAATTTTCATTCACTAAAAAAATATGCTAAAAAACTTGTTAAAAAATTTGGTTTGGAAAATTGCAAAAGGACTAATATACCAATGTCAAATTCTTCGAAGTTGGAAAAAGATGAAGGAGGAAAGAAAGTTGACCAGAAGCTATACAGGAGTATCATTGGTTCACTTGTTTATCTTATTGCCTCTAGACCGGACATTTTGTTTAGTATTTGCATTTGTGCTAGATTTCAATTAGATCCAAAAGAATCCCATATAAGTGCTGCAAAACGCATCATTAAATATGTTGCAACAACCTCTAAGTTAGGTGTTTGGTATCCTAAAGAATGTGACTTTACTCTTCTTGGATACTCAAACGCAGATCTAGCAGGATGCAAAGTTGATAGAAAGAGCACCTCGGGTACTTGTCAATTGCTTGGAAACAGGATAGTAACTTGGTTCTCAAGGAAGCAAAGTACGGTTGCTCCCTCAACAGCAGAAGCAAAGTATGTGGCTCTTGGAAGTCGTTGTTCTCAAATCTTATGAATAAAACAACAGTTAAGAGACTTTGGAATCGAAGACTCATGCACTAAGATTAAATGTGACAACACAAACGCGATTAATCTTACCAAGAATCCAATTCTTCATTCAAGAGCAAAGCATATAGAGATTCGACATCACTTTATAAGAGACCATGTTTAAAATGGAAAAGTCTTGATTCAATTCATTGACTCAAAGAATCAGCTGGCGGCCATTTTTACAAAACCATTGGAGAAAAGTCAATTTGAGTCTATTCAATCCAAGCTTAATATCTTAAAGTCTGAAAAAGCTCAGACTCGAGGATAAAAGTCTAAAGATACTCAAACTCAGAGGATCAAGGATCACGACTGTAAGTTATTTCAATTTTAGAAATTTATCTTTCGAAAAGGTACGTTTGCCTATTAATCTGCATTTGATTAATGTTATTTTTCCAAGTTTTTGTAATTACAGCAATCATTCATTTTCAAAGAGAAGTTATCTTTTTTATAGTTATCTATTTTCAAAAAGGCAGTTATTTTTTAAAAGACATTTTTTATTTTTCCATTTATGACAATTCGTATACCCTGTTTCGATTGCTTTATATACTGTTTTTCTTCTTCTTTTTTACTCACAAACCCTAGAAGCACAGAACTTCATCTTCTTACTTTTTCTCTCTAGTTTAATCCTTAGTTTTCATCTTTCTTGCGAATCGAGTTCGGAAACTCTCAAAGACTATGAGAATGTCTTTCCAAAAGAAAGTCTTCAAGGATTGCAAGTAGGGGACCGCAGCATATGCGTGAGGGTCCTACACACTTTGACCTTACTGAGGAAGAAGAATCTCCAAGGCAACAGCAGAGTCCACAACATTCTCAACCGCACCATTCTCCTCAGGCTAGACCACATAATGTTTAGCAACAAGCGGAAGAAGAAATTATTGAGGATGCCGAACTTGTAAGAACTCAAAAGCCTGCTTTTAACTTCAAACTTTACTCTGCCTTAAAGGATGGAGGTTCTCCAATGACCTTTATTGATGAATTTTTGAAAGAAAATGGGCACCAAAATGAAACCCACTTTTTGCAAATGATGGAACGATTGGGGATTGCTCCTACTGGTTCTGCAGAAAGAGTTTTTGCAAATTTCCCAAGTGATCCACATTTTGGAGAAGTTAGTCAACCTGATGGAAATGATGATGAAAAGATGTTTACTCATTTTAAGCCTAGAATGGGTATTACTGCGAACATTCGAGAAACAAAAGCAAATCTATTTCGTTCTAAGGAACACAAGCGAACTTATTCTAAGTTGCTAAAGCGAGGGGTGATGAACCCAAGGAGTGTGGATTTTGATTTTCTTGATTCTCTAAATGTGAAGTTGCGGGAGAAATTTACTTTACTTCAACTTGAACAATTTTGCTCTAACATTACTGTAGCCCATCCAGAACTTTATGCATATTTCTATTCCAATCTAAGCTTTTTAGATGCGAATAGATTTTCTTTCAATATTAGAGACTAGGATTATGTGGTTGATATGGACACTCTGGCTGATGTGATTGGAGTAGAGAGGGGTTGTTTCAATCAATTAGCGTGTCTATTGATCGTGCGACTATGGAGCTTGTTTGAGATGGAATGGTAGAATGCCGAATTTTATATTCGAGGATGAGTGCTTCAAATATCTTGCTTCACAAAATTGTGATTAATTGTCTTAGACCCAAATCCACATCAAAGACTGACGTCTCCAATTTAGAAGCAAAGCTGATATATGTTATCAATGCTGGTAAAAAGTTCTCTTTGCCGCACACTATCATGTTTCACATGTATAGATCAATGGTAAAGAACAAGGGTCAACTTCCTTATTCAGCACTTGTTACTCAGCTATTCAGACACTTTAACATTCAGCCTCCCAAAATTCTATGTGTTCGAACATGTGATCGAATGGTGGTAAGACTGAAGATGGTTTCCAAGATGCGACTGAAAGAGCTAAACAAGGCTCTAGAGAAATTTAAGGAGAAGACTCCTGTCAAAACTCATTAAGACTATATGGCTGCAAAACGGAAAGGCAAGGAGCCCATGAAAGCTCCGTCTAAAAGAAGAAGAGCAATCATCTTGCAAGATGAAGAAGATGAGGATGACGTTACCATTTCCGCTCTTGCCTTAAGGAACTTACATCGTTTTGTTCCAGAGACAAAGGTTAGAGAAGACCAAGAAGAAACAAAGCAGAGGAGAAAGGAACTACAGAAGAAGAGCATCAAGGAAAACAAGGTCATCCTGTCACTAAAGAAGAAACAGAACATGAAGAGTACTTCTCTCCACCTGAAGGCACTGAAACAGGGGGAGCTGCTGAAAAAAGAGGTACTCATTCACTTGCTTTTACTAGTGACGATGCCAGTCGTTCTCCTGCCAATCCAAAAGATGTATATGCTTATCAATTTCCTAAAGAAGGTTATGAGGCTTCATCTCTGAATCTAGGTGCTCATGTTGAAATGCCATCATCTACCAATACTCCACAAATTGATCATGCTGAAGCAAGCACTCAAACTAACAACTCAGCAGACTTTGGAAGATTGCTTGATGTTCTTATGGAGATGCGAGGTCAAATTTATGCCTTGCGATGCGAATTTCAGAATGAGCAAAATGATAATCAAGCCTCTTCAGTTTCTTTGCTCAATCAAGTTCAGGCCCTCAATCTTCAAGTTCAAGCAATTGCCAAGGGTGAGGAAATAGTGCAACTAAAGGAGGATCTGAGAAAGCTGGAGGAGACTGTCAAGTCAATGGGAGATTTCCAGCTTGTTCGTGTTCCAAAACAATCTTAATCTAATTCTCTTTTTCGTCTTTACCTTTTTGATATTGCCAAAAAGGGGGAGAAGTTGGTGCGGATTTGATTTGATTTGACTTTGATTGACTTTTGTCTGGTTGTGAGGTTGTGACCTTTGGACTGTGTTTTTTTTTTTTTTGGATTGTGGTTTGATCGTTTAAATGCTTGCAGTATCTTAAGCATTGTTGGTACTCTTGGCAAAGATAGTTGTTTTTATAGGACTAATTTATTTCTGGTGGATGCAGATTTGATACTATATTTATCCTAACTCATTTATCTTTTATGAGATATCCTTGTTTGCTTGAGTATTGTCTTGCAGGTCAAAAGTATCCAAATCTGCAGGAAAGTTTTGTCACCATAAAAAATGGGGAGATTGTTGGAGAAAACTTCCTTATTTGTTTTGAAGTTGACAAAATATTTCCATCAGTCTAGTTTAAAGACTTGCAGACTCTTCCATCAAAGTTTGAAGATCGCCAGACCGCTAGACTCAAGTTTTAAAGTTTTCCCTTATTGACAGTTTCTAGACTGACGAAGAAAACTTATCAAGAATCGAGTATTTATGTAAGGATTTGATTCGAGTGGCTAAAGAAGCTTTTCATGGCTGGAGATAGCATCTCAAGATCTATTATTCGTTTTGAATTCAATATGAGTAAATTGGATTCGTTGATTGGCGAAGTATACTTAGAAAGTTCTACTTATGGAAACCTAGATCCTGATTGTATGGACGAGCGGGATTGGTGGGCTATCGTCACATTCCTTAAGTAACTCGAGATCCCTCTAATTGATTCTGTCCAACGAGTAGATTGGAAGAACTCCTTTGGAAGGTGCCAACGGATATGAAGGCATGGAGGAGTATATAAGGAAGAAGCTCTAGTTATTTGAGTGTATGCGTGATAGAAAAATTCCAAAGTCCGAAACTCCTTGTTCTTTGTTGATTCAATTGTTGAGCGAAAATTTGTACTCAAAAGAGAGTTTAGACATTTGTGAGGCCTTGAGGAAGTGTAGCAGAGTCTCTATACTGTAGAATCAAGGTGATACTGTAACGACTCTTTTGATTCATAGTGAAATTCAGCCGATGGGTTGTCAGTGCGGGAGAGTGGACGTAGACTTGAATTAAGCTGAATTACTATAAACTCTGTGTTTACTTTCTGTTATCCCTGAACTTCTTATTCATGCTTACTGGTTGTTCATTTATTTAAAGTTGAAATCTGTCTTATGACCAATATCTTCTAAAATCAAAATATCTTTTTTAAGTCCTACGAAAATTCTTAAATTCACCTATTCGGCCCCTAAGTGTATTCACTAGCCCCTTTCACGTGACACCTAATTTCACCAGCCACAGCAATCTCACCCCTGGGGAGGGAGGGACGCCGAGGATTAGTGGGGTGGCTATGCCAATGATGGGGATGGACGTCAGAGGCGAACAGGTGATAAGGTTAGGGTTTGTGGGTGAGCGTGTGTTTGAGACATTAAGGGTCCGTTCGTTTCGTGGAAAATAAGCCATTTTCAGAAAATATTTTCCCAGAAGTCATTGTCCAGGAAAATGACAATATTTTCTAGTGTTCGGCTAAAACTTGATTGGCGAGCACGAGCATCAAGCTCGAGGCTCGCTAGATTGACGAGCGCGAGTTTGAGATTGACGAGCTTGAGGTTCACTTGGTCTGACGACTAGCTAAGAAAGAAGAAGATAGGAAACCAAAAAAAATGGAAATTAAAAATAATTCGAATTAAAAAAAAGAAAAAGAAAATTAAAAAATAATTCGAATGAAAAAAGAAAGGGGAGGAGGAAGTTAGGATTTGTAGAGGTGTGAGATAAGAGAGATCAAGTGAGGAAAATGTTTTCCACTTTTCAAAACTGGAAAACATTTTCCCCTACTTTAGAAGACTTTTTTCCTTTGATGGAAAATATTTTCCTCTGATGGAAAATATTTTCCTCAAGGAATTCATTTTCCGTGAAATGAACGCCGGAAAATCCGGAAAACGTTTTCCCAGAAATTATTTTCTGCGAAACGAATGGACCCTAAAGGAAAATTAATTTTACTCATCAAAAGGGCGTGAAATTCATTAGGTGTTGGCTCTAAAAAATAACCAAGTCCTTTTTATTGACATGGCGTTAATATGAAGCTCAATGTTGAATTGTTAACGATGATATCATAAACACAATTGTTGACAAGCAATAGCCTTTGCAATTTTACTCAATTATGCATATCTCTTAGAATTATGATATATCTCCTTTAATTGTGCACATCCTTAATTGAATATTTGGTATTATGTTTATCTTATTTCCTTAAATAGTTATCCAATAAGCCTATAAATAGACTCATGTATTATGTACCAATACATCGAAATACACATTCTGTTTTCAGCTTTATTATTCTTAACCGTATCAATGAGCTATCGATGCCATAAAGCAACCATGTAATAGTTACATTTTAGGGATTTAAATTGCATTATTTATTTAATGGCAAAGAAATATTCATTCATCATCACATTTATATGAATGTGTCCATAAGATTAGTTGCAATTGGAACTATTCTATAACGGTTATAGAATTAATGCCTGAATTAATGCTCTAAAACTATTTCAGAATGTACATCCAGATTTAAAGTTTGAAGTGAGCTCAAATTTTACGATCGAGTTAATGCTCTAAACGGTTTTAGATTTAATAAGCCGAATTAATTAAATGAATATGATCTGTGACTGATTATATAGGGCGATTAAGAAAGGGTCATTCTATGATCATGAGTGATAATAATGATCAATCAAATTAGTCTCACGCGAAAGCAATTTCTAGCACAATTGTTGTTGTGAGCTCTCTTAAGTTTCTCTCTACCATTTGACGTGAGTTGGTGGGGTATTTGAACTAGAGGCTCAACATTTGTGGGATTGAAACTAAAAAACATCATAACCAAAATACTTCAACAATGCTATGAGGAGATTAGACATTCATGGTCAGAATATGAAGAACATAAAAACCAACGATGCAAAGACATCAAATGTTGGTGGTCAAAATCTAAAAAACATTAAAACCAAAATTTTTACAAGGGTAATGTGATTAGTCTCATTTTCACTTATATATGCTTCTTATTAAATTGCACGAACAATGTCAAAGAGTTCTATGTATGGTATTTTTGCTTCCGCTGCATATCATTTTTTATTGTATTTTACCTATGCACATGTTCTTCTTTTTCAAGACAAAATCCCAACAGTGGTATCAGAGCTAATCTTTAGACATTTTTGTGCTTTTAATTGTTGATTGGTTCGTGTTATTTTTATGATTTGATGATCAATTCTCATTTGTGAAGAGAATCTTTTTAAAGTGGCCTTCAAATTTTAATTTGGCATGCCTATTAATTGATTAATATGCAAAGTGAGACCATTGATAACAAAGCAAGCCTTCTTATTTATGACTTTAAGTTGAAACGAGTGTTTGAACTCGTGGCCTACCATCATCATGGTTTGTTCCTATGTTTTGGTGGTTGATTGACCAGTCATGGATACATTAGGGTCAATTTGCATTCAAAAATATAGGACCGCTCTATTATACATGTGATGGTGTGAAGTTTAGGCCGAATGATTTCCAATAACTGTTAGGTAAGGAATCATTTGTGTTCAATATTCGCACGAGATGATGGGTTAGACTTATCTACAATTATGTAACTGTTAGGTGAAACTTTCATGATGTAAAGGCAGAAGGTATGATTGGGAATCTCATGTAATACGTTAGATATGTTGATCCACTGACCAAGTTCATAGAACACCAATAACTTTCAAGTGAGGTAGGCTATGAACTAGTAAGACTCAAATCCCCTTTAGTGATCTTTTCCCAACAAAGATTACCTTTTCTCATACTAAGGATTATTGGATCCGAATAAGAACAATAGGATGTTATGCTTCATTCAAAGGCCAAAATGAAATATTTTGTTGAAAGATAACGGTTAACAATATAAATTTTCTGCGCAAAGTATTGTTATTTTTCTAAGAATGGTTACGACAGACACACTTGCTTTTATAATTGACAAGAATTGTTTGACAGGACATAACTATACCGATTGGGTAAGGAATTTGAGAATTGTTTTCAAATCTAAAGAAATCAAGTATGTGCTTGATCAAACTTGCCATAAAACTTTTCTACAATGGGATCCAAGAGGAACGTGAAACTTATGATAAGTGATGTAAAGATGACATAAAAGTTAGGTCATACATGCTTCTATGAATAATGAGTTACATAAGAAGTATGAGAATATAAAAAGTGCTTACCCAGCTATCGTGCATTTGAAGGAGTTCTTCGATGAGAATGGTCAAATATCTAGAAATGAGATATCTAAAAGATTGTACTGTATGATGATGGTTGAGGAATTATCGGTGAATGATCATGTTCTGAAAATGATTTAGCATAATAAGGAGTTGGCCAAGCTAAATCTTGAAAGGGCTAGGAAGAACACCTAGAGGGGGTGAATAGGTGTTAAAGCGATCTTTACTAAAACTTAACAGTTTAATTCATCTTTTGATAAAGATAGACTGAAGATGTAGAAGACAGTAAATAGATATGTATAAATGAAAAGTTAAAGTAAAGAGTTTAGGGAAAGAGAATTTGGAACACAGAGTTTATAGTGGTTCGGCTTAGACCAAGCCTACGTCCACTCTCCCGCACTGACAACCCACCGGCTGGATTTCACTTAGAACCAAAAGAGATATTACAGTCTCACGTCCTTGATTCCACAGTGTAGAGACTCTACTACACTTCCTCAAGGTCTCACAACTATTTATCTCTCTTTCGAATACAGTATAAGCTCAGTGAATGAAATAACAAAGAACTAGGAGCTTCAGACTTTAGAATTCTTCTATCACGCACACCTTTGAATAACTTGAGCGTCTTTCTTATATACTCCTCCATGCCTTCATATATGTTGGTACATTCCAAAGGAGTTATTCCAATCATACTGTTGGATATAATCAATTAGGAAGATCTCGAGTTTATTAAGGAATGTGATGATAGCCCACCAATCTGCTCACCCATACAATCAGGATCTAGGTTCCCATGAGTAGAACCTTCCAAGTATACTTCGTCGATCACTAGATCTAATTATCCAAATTGATTGCAAAGAGTATAATAGATCACGAAGTGCTATCTCCAGCTGTGAGATCTTCTTCAACCGTTCGAATCGAATCCTTAAGAATATTCTTGCATCTGAATAAGTCTTTTCTTCGTCGGTCTGGAAACTATCAGTGAGGGTAGACTTTGAATCTTGAGTTTGGAGGTCTTCAGACTTTGACGATAGAGTCTATGAGTTTTCAGACTAGACTAATGGAAACATTTTGTCAACTTCAAAATAAATAAGGAAGTTTTCTCCAACAATCTCCCCCCTTTTTTTATGGTGACAAAACTTTCATACAAATTTGAACACTTTTGACCTGCAAAACAACACTTAAGCAAGATAAAATATCTCATAAAGGATTAGGATATGAATAGCATCAATTATGCAACCACAAATAAAATGTTAGTCCTACAAAACGACTATTCTTCCATAATCATTAATAGAGCCTAAGTAACTACAAGGCATCAAAAGATCAAATCAAAAACAGTCCACAACCAAATAAATCCAGAAATCCAAAGTCAAAAACAAACAAAATATCAAATCTGTTGCAAATCAAACCTTCTCTTTGTCAACAACAAAAAGTAGAGAACAAAATAAAAAAAGTTGTTTTAAGAATGAAGAAAGTCAAGGCTATTTTGGCAAGCGAACAAGCTGGAATTCTTCCATTGAATGCATTGTCTTCTCAAGTTTTTCAATAGCCTCCTTCATAAAATCTGCACCCTTCATAGAATCTTACACTAGCATCTTCAAGGCATTTAACTGATCGTGAAGAGACACTGAGGTAGACATGAAGGCATTCTTGAAAACCTGCAATTCATAACTCATAGGATACTATTCTTTCCTCACATTCAGTAGAATTTCTAGCAGTCATGAAAAGTCTGCAGGATGTGCTGTGGCAGAACTAGGTCCAGCTGAGTCAAATCCAGGTGTAGATCCTCCTTGTCTAACCGCATCTCCCCCTGAATGAGTACTTTTGGGAGGAGAAATAGATTCTTCTTCTTATTCTGCGTCAACAGGAGTGTGATCCTTTTCTTGAGCTTGCTCACCAGCAATTCCACTCTTTGTCTTTCTAGAATTGCTCGACAGAGATACAGCCAAAGTAGGCTCAAACAATTCTTCCCAAGCCACTTCTTCCTCTCTTCCTTCCTCTTCTCCTCTTTCCTCTTCTCTTTCTCTTCTTCCTTCTTCTTCTTCAGCTTCTACTCCTTGTTCTTCTTCCTCTGCTTCTTCTCTTCTTTCTTCTTCCTCTTCTACTGTTGTTCTTTCTTCTACTTTTTCTTCTGTTCTTCTATCTGCATCACTTTTCTCAATCTCTTCTCTTGTCTCACGAAAATTGACAAAACTTTTCAAGTTTCTCAAGGTAGAGAGAATCATCTCATCCTCATATTCTTCATCCTCTAAGATAAGAGTTCTCTTCTTCTTTGCTGAAGCACCCATGGGCTCCTTACCTTTTCTCTTAGCCCCTGTAGAAACTGGTTTGGCCTTTGATGGAGACTTCTCATTCATCCGCTCTAACACCTTGTTCAACTCTTTTAGACGCATCTTGGTGATCATTTTGAAACCAATCACCATCAAATTAATGCTGGTTAGACACAAAGGAGCAGGAATGTAAATATGAAAATGCCTAAAAAGGCGCGTTATCTTTCACAACAGTCCTGTACATGTGGAACAAAATAGTGTGAGGTAGAGAGAACTTGTAGCCGATGTTGATGGCATGCATCAATTTTGCTTCAGACCGAGACACATTAGTCTTTGATATCAATTTTGGTTTGATACAGTTGATCACGATCTTGTGCAGAAGAATATTGGTGGCATTCATCCTAGAGTAGGATATCTTGCCTTCAGGAATCCTATCTTTTACCAAGGTCAGGGTAGCATGAGCAACAGACACACTAATTAGTTGGAAACACCCTCTTTCCACCCCCAATTAAATCAACCAAAGTATCCATATTCACCACAAACTCCTTATCTTTCACAGTAAAAGAAAAATTGTTTGCATCCACAAAAGATAGATTCGAATAGAAATAAGCTGTTAGTTCTGGATAGGCTGCAATTGATTAAGAACAAAAATGCTCTAATTGCAACAAAGCAAACTTCTCATGCAGATTAACCTTCACAGAATAAAGGAAATCGAAATCAACACTTCTATGGTTCATGACCTCTCTCTTCAATAAATCCAGATAGATCCTTTTGTGATTCTTCGATCTAAAAAGACTCGAACGGTCTCCTACAACATTTGCAGCCACACCTGATCTAGGTTGAAAATGTGTAAACAATCTTTCATTGCCATCCTGCCCTTCGGGTTGATTCGTCGTACCAAAGCACGGGTCGCTAGGAAAGTTAGTAAAGGCCTTTTTAGCCGACCCTTTTTTCAACAATTCTCATCTTTTCCATGTCACGCAAGAACATGGTTTTGTTTCTGTATCCTCTCTCTCTTCAAAAATCATCAATCAATGATATAACAGTACCACCCTTTTTCAAGCAAGAGTAAAGCTTGAAAGCGACTTTAGGAGTAAGAGACCTTACTGGTTCAACATCTTCCACAATTTCTTCTTCAGGATGAGTCGGTGGAGGAGTTTGGCGCTGTTGAGAATGTTGTTGCTAACTTGGTTGCTTTTGCGGTGAGGAATCTTCTTCCTTGGTCAAATCGAAATGGGTAGGACCCTTAGGCAAATGGCGTGGTCTCCTGGTTGCGATTCTTGACGACTTTCTCGAAAACATTGTTGATTCAAGAGAGAATTTCACAACTTTGCTAAAAAAGATGAAAACTTTTTGGAATAAACAACGGAGAAAGTGAGAGCAAGTGGGAGTAAGTTAGGGTTTGAGAGTGAAAAATGAAGAAGATGAATTTCTACTGTATATAAAGTGAGTGAAGCAAGGTAAACAAAGTGTCGCAAAAAGGAAAAAATAGAAATGCCTTTTTGAAAATAATAACTTCCCTTTTTCGAAAATGGATAACTGCCTTTTTGAATAACTACCTTTTTTGAAAATGGATAAGAATCATTAATTCAAGAACGAAACTTGGGAAAATAAATTCAATCAATTAGCTATAAGAAAACGTACCTTTCCAAGAATTTTAAATTAAAAAAAAAAATTACAGTCGTATCTCTTGACCTTCTGAGTCTGAGCACCTTCAGACTTTACCTCTGAGTCTGAGCATCTTTAGACTTTAATAGTTAAAGGATGTGATGTTCAGCCTGGTGCGTATAGACTCAAATAAACTTTTCTCCAATGGCTTTGTATATATATCCGCCAGTTGATTCTTTGAGTCGATGAATTGGATCATAACTTCACCACTTTGAACATAATCTCTAATAAAGTGATGTCTAATTTCTATGTGCTTTACTCTAGAATGAAGAATTGGATTCTTTGTGAGATTGATTACACTGGTGTTGTCGCATTTGATCTTGGTGCATGAGTCTTCAATTCCAAAGTCTCTTAGTTGTTGTTTTATTCATAAGATTTTAGAATAACAACTTCCAAGGGCCACATATTCTGCTTCTTCTATTGAAAGAGCCACAATACTTTACTTCCTTGAGAACCAAAATACTGTCCTATTTCCTAGCAATTGACAAGTTCTTGATGTACTATTTCTATCAACCTCGCAACCTGCTAGATCTGCATCTGAATATCCAAGGAGAGTAAAGTCTCCTTCTTTGGGATACCACAGACCTAACTTTGAGGTAGTTGCAACGTATTTGATGATGCGTTTCGCAGTACTTGGATGAGATTCTTTGGGATCGGATTGAAATCTAGCACAAATGCAAACACTAAACAAAATGGGATCTAGAAGCAGTAAGATAAAGAAGTGAACCAATAATACTCCTGTAGAGTTTTTGGTCAACTTTATTTCCTCCTTCATCTTTGTCCAACTTCGAAGAGCTTGACATTGGTATCTCAGTCTTTTTGCAATTCTCCAAACCGAACTTTTTGATGAGTTCTTTTGCATATTTCTCTTGGTGAATGAAAATTCATTCCTTCAATTGTTTTACTTGTAATCCAAGAAAGAAGGAGAGTTCACCCATCATGCTTATCTCAAATTCGTCCTGCATAGTATTAGAAAATTTCTTGCACAAGCTTTTGTTAAGTGATCCAAATATAATATCATTAACATAGATTTGAACAAGTAGAAAGTTTTTACCTTCCCTTTGAATAAACAAGGTAATATCCACTTTCCCTTTGTTAAAACCATTTTGAATTAGAAACTTATTTAACCTGTCATACCATGCTCGAGGTGCTTGCTTTAATCCATATAAGGCCTTTTTCAGTTTGAATACTGAGTCGATTTCTTTGGATCTTCAAATCCAGGAGGTCATTCCACATAGCCTTCTTCTTGGATAAATCCATTTAAGAATACACTCTTGACATCCATTTGGAATAACCTGAAATTTTTAAAACAGGCAAAAGCAAGTAATAATCTAATTGCTTCTAACCTGGCTACCAGTGCGTAGGTTTCATCATAATCTATCCCTTCTTCTTGTGTATATCATTTGGCCACGAGTCTTACTTTGTTTCTTACCATTGTTCCTTTTTTGTTCATCTTGTTCCTGAAAACCCATTTAGCTCCAATAATGGATTTACCTTTTGGTTTAGGAGTTAATTCCTAAACTTCGTTGATGCTGAACTGTCTGAGTTTTTCTTGCATTGCTTCAATTCAGCTTTCATCAGTTAAAGCTTCTTCTAGACTTCTGGGTTCTATTTCAAAAATAAATGCCACGGCACTAGATTCTTCTTGCTTTTTGGATCTAGTGTGAATCCCTTCATGAACATCTCCAATGATAAGTTCTTTGGGATGACTAGACTTGTGCTTCTAGTTGCTGGTTGGTCTAACAACACACTGGTCCTTTTCTTCAGTTGATTCTTCAACTTCTGTTTGTTGATGATCTTCAGAAGTCTGACCCACTTCAGGAGAAGTAGACTTTGTAAGATTTAAAGAAGATTCAGATTCTTCAGGTTGAGTCTGAATCGGTTCACTTTGCAGAGTGTCTTGAAATTTGACATTTATAGATTCTTCCATGGTCTGAGTCTTCTTGTTGAATACTCTGTAAGCTTTGCTTGAGATTGAGTAGCCAAGGAAAATTCATTCGTCTGATTTTTCTTCAAACTTACTAGATCGATCATTTGCATTTTTCAAAACAAAACATTTGCAACTAAACACATGAAAGTAAAAAACAATTGGCTTTTTTTTTTCTTTGAGTAACTCATAGGGAGTTTTCTCCAAAATAGGCCTTAAGAATACTCTGTTAATAATATAGCAGACTGTAGAAATGGCTTCAGCCCAAAAACGAGAAGAAATATTACTTTCTATTAAAAGAGTTCTTGACATCTCTTGCAGAGATCTATTCTTCTTTTCCACAACTCCATTCTGCTCCGGAGTATATGGAGAAGAGAAAACATGTTGAAAACCTGAATCATCACAAAATTTTGTAAAGTCTTGATTTTCAAACTCACCTCCATGGTTTGTCCGTATGCTTGAAATAGCATATCCTTTCTCATTCTGAACTTTCTTGGCAAACTTTGAAAAGTGAGAGAAAGTTTCAGACTTACTTGCTAGAAAGTAGACCCAAGTAAATCGTGAATAATCATCCACAATTACAAAAAAATATCTTTTTCCACCAATACTTTGAGTTCTGGTTGGTCCAAAGAAATCCATATGCAGAAACAGTAAAACATGATTAGTAGAAACTTGATTTACTAGTTTAAAAGAACTTCTAACATGTTTTCCCAATACACATGGTGTGCATAAATCAAAATTTTGATATTTCAGGTTGGGTAGTCCACAAACAAGATTTTTGGAAGAGATCTTGGCAATTTGCTTCATGTTGACATGGCCAAGCTTTCGATGCCAAAGATTTGTTTCATCTTGAATTGAAATCAGACATTGCAAACTTTCTGGTTTTATATCCAGAAGATAGACATTCCCATGTCTTCATCCTATAAAAGATTGAGAAAAATCTTTACTAATTCCCGAACATACTCATTCTTGAAAATTGATTTTGAATCCAGTGTCACACAGTTGACTAATGCTAAGTAGATTGTAATTTAAACCTTCCACCATGGAGACATTATTGATTGTGAGATTTCCAATCTTTACAGTTCCACATCCAATAATCATTCCTTTGATATTTCCACCAAAAGAGACTTTTCCACCATTCTTTTGAACAAGATTAATAAATTAACATGAATCTTCAGTCATATGTCTTGAATAACCACTGTCCAAATACCATTTAATCTTTTTTCTTGGTGGTGACCTACAATTAGAAAAGAAACTCAAGCTTTCTTTGGTACCCATATTTTCTTGGGTCTAGAAGAGTTAGTGCAATATGCAGTCTTTGCTCAGTCCTTCTTAACAGGTCTCCAAACCATAGGACATTCTTTCTCAAAATGTTATGAGCTGTTGCAATTTGAACATTTGAGAGCACTTCGGCCAACAAGTTTTATAAAAACTTTTTGGAAATGATTCCTGTAAAAGGTCTTTGTTGGTCTTTGTTTAATTCGTTCCTTTACTTTTGGAAAATCGATTAGAGGAACAATTTCTGAAGTCATTCCCAAGCTTGACTTGTTGAAGTAAGGTCTTTGTACTAAAAGAATCTTTTCCAGCTTTTCAGATCCTATTGAAAATCTTTTTGAAATACTTGAAATGTCAATTTTTAAAAGATTGTTTTCATTTGAAAGAGAGTCTGCATTTTCTTTTAAAATAATAAAGCTTTTGTCTAAATTATTAAATTTTTCTTTCTAAGAATTTTCCTGTTGCTTCAGTGTAGAATTTTCCCTTTTTAGCTCGAAAATTCTCTTAAGAGAGGTTTTGAGACTAAGACAAAGCTCATCGATGTATTTCGAGACTTTAATAGGAATCTTTAGATTGCTTACCTCAATTTCACTATCTAAGTCTAAGACTGTATCTATCTTAGAGTCTGAGTCTGAATCTGATTTTGCCATTAAGCAGATGTTGGCATAATCTTCATTGCTTTCTTCGTATTCAGTATCACTCCATGTCTTTGCTTTGAGAGCCTTCCTATATTTTTCAGCTTTTCCTTTCTTCTTCTTCAACATATGACAGTTGGGTCTAATGTGTCCTTTTTTCTTGCATTTAAAGCAGATCACATCTTTGTTGGTTTCATCATCCTCAGTAGATTTGTTTTGAAACTTTTGAGTGTTATGTTTCTTCCAATTGAACATTTTTCCCTTTTTATTCAATTTCCTAAACCTCTTTATCATAAGAGCTAACTCTTCATCCATATCATCTTCAGAATCTGTAACATCAGAATCATCGTTAGATTTCAAAGTAATTGATTTCTTACCTTTACTACTCCTTTAATGCCAATAAAACTGAAGAGATATTCAATCTATTACTAGCCGATGGCAAATAAGATTGACAGAAGGGCAATGCATACTTGCTAAAGAAGAATTGGTAGGAAAGAAATATTGAAAGTGGCATCACACATGGAGTCACAATACCAATGATTGCGTAGTCTTCAAAAGAACATTCAGGATGCAATCAAGCAAGGAAAAATAAAATTTGTTGATGACAAAAATAAAGCTCCTATGGAAGTCAATGTTGACCCATTCCCTATCATGACTGGAATAATATTATCGAGAGTCAAATCCAAATCCAAAAGTTACTAGCAACCTTGATTCTATGCAAGATGTAAGCAGGTAATCAGACAAGAAGAATATAATCCCAAGCATTAGAATCATCAATTTAGCCAAAGAGTTATTGACAAGGTATACAACCTGGGTTTGACGACCCAATTCCGAAAAGAATCAATTCTAAATAAACTAGCCTATCCTGGAAAGCATCGTGCTTATCAAAAGAGAAGAGTTGCTTTGTGGGACTTTGAATTTGGAAAATATCAAGGTCCTCAATTGTGTTCAAGGTGTAAGTAGCTAGTTTAGCAATAAAAACACTTTTCTAAGGGACATTACAATCAACATGACGCTATGGTCATTGGCAAGAACGTAATTCGGGTAGCTTTAACCAAAGACAGCCTATTTTATTTGAAACAGGACCTTTTAAGAAATTTTGTACCCGTCAAGTGATTGATAAGTCATTCAAATGAAGATATGAGAGGGAGATCCTACAATTAGAACTTTGGGAGAACATTATAGAAAGTATGACTATTATATCAGTTACGGTCCATTGCCTATTCACCCTTGAGGAGTCAGTCCATCTGGATGGGGATCAGAGTTCAATGAAGAAAATATGAAGTCGATCGCTAATTATTGCCGTCAAAGGAACAGCTTGACACGAATACAGAAAAGAAGAATGCAAAGAAATAAGAAGATGCATTTGCTCCAAAAGCAACTCGACCAGGTTCGTATTACTCAGGTCAAGCCTACTTTGATGGCGATTGATGAACCAAAGAAAAATCAAGGCTAAGAACCTAGTCTAAAGGAGAAAGCAAAATGATAATAATATAACTCCTAACCAAGGTGAAAGATTGGCCATAAAAGGGTCGTTGTCAAGATCGGTATCATTATTGAGCTCATGCATGACGCAAGCAAAACTTCCTTGTGAATTTTGCATAGTCCTACGTGGTATGAAATTATGTGAGGAAATTCTTTTAGATGAAAAAGAAGGGGCAGAGTTTTATTTTGATAATGAGGAAGTAATGGAATTTGAGAAGTCTCCTACACAGAGTTAGAATCACTTGAGGCCATTAAATATTAATGCCAAGATTAATGGTCGACCGATATCTCGAGTGCAAGTTGATAAAGGGTCAACCTTGAATCTCATCTCTTATCGTTTCTATAAGAAAATAGGGAGAATAGACAATGAGATTATCCCATCGAACATCCAGTTGTCAGACTTTATTAGCGATATCTCAAAAGTCAAAGGAATATTCGTGGCTGATCTGACTATAGGCTCCAAGACTTTTGGAACTTTTTTTTGTTGGTCAACGCTGATGCATCATACAATTTATTATTAGGAAAGGATTGGATTCATGATAACTAATATGTACCATTGACTCTTCATCAAATGTTGACATTCTGGAATGGTGACAGGTAGAGTATTTAAAGCAAATACTAAGCCATGAGTGGCTTAGTTACAAGCGTCACAAACAATAATGGGATGCCAAGGGATATGAGAGGACAATATCTACGTGAGCAGACCCCCACTGGCAGATCCCAATAGAATTGTATTTTGCCGTTTCAACAAAGGAAAACTTGAGTGGGTCTCAAAAAATCAATTAGCGGAGAAATTTCATGAGGTTGTCTATAGAGAACCTTATGTTATCAAAAGACCTCATTAGGAGGTACTCAATCTATCGGGCCAAACTAGCAAAGCAAGATACCCAAACTATTGAAAGAATTTTAGAGTTCAATGATTCGCCTATCAAGGATGATTTGGTAATTAAAGTTCAAGACCCATTGGAAGAGCTTAATTTTGGCACAGACCCCGATCGATGCCCTATATATGTCAATGCCTTACTTGATAATGAATTCAAAGTCCGAATAGTAGATTTGTTAAGGAAGTACAAAAATTGCTTTGCTTAGGATTACTATGAAATGCCTGGATTGGGTAGAGATATAGTTGAGCATCAACTACCAATAAAAAAGGGCTTCAGGCAGCATAAACAACCCCCGGGATGGTTTACATCAAAGGTTATGCAAACAGTTAAAGAAGAAATTGAAAGATTGCCCGCGGTAGGCTTTATAAGAACAGCATAGTACATCAAGTTACTCTCGAATATTGTTCCAGTAAAAAAGAAGAATGGGAAGCTCAGAGTGTGCATAGATTTTTGCGATCTAAATGCGACTACACCAAAAGATGAATACCAAATGCTAATGGCTGACATGCTAGTCAGATATCCATAAGACGGCATTTAGGTGTCCAAGAGCAATTGGCACCTTTGAATGGTTGGTCATGCCTTTTGAACTGAAGAATGTAAGTATTACATACTAGAGAATAATGAATTTTATTTTCTTGACATGATTGGTGATTTCTTGGGGGTTTATATTGATGACATCATTGTTAAATCGAACCAGGTAAGTCAGTTCTTTATTTAGAGCAGGCCTTTGTTAAGATGTGGAAGTTTAAATTAAAGATGAACCCTTTGAAATGTGCTCTCGGAGTTAGGACTAGTAATTTTCTAGGATTCTTGGTTAATCAAAGATGAATCCAAATAAATAAAAATAAGGCTAAGGCAATTCTAGAGTTAACGTCGCCAACTACCAAGAAACAACTTCAAATGATATTAGGAAAGATAAATTTCTTACATTGATTTCTTGCTAACCTGTTAGGAAAGATTGAAGTATTTTCCCCGTTATTGAAGCTTAAAAATCTAGTGGAGTTCATGTAGAAAGCATCAATAGGCATTCGACCAAATAAAAGAATATCTCATCAACTCTCTGGTTTTGATGCCACCCAAGGCATGTAGACCGTTGAAGCTATTTGTCATCCACCAATACTACAATTGGATGCATGCTGGCACAAAAAAATGATGAGTGGAAAGAATAAGTAATTTATTATTTGAGTCGAATGCTGAACAATGCGGAGACAAAATACACAGATTTAGAGAAATTGTGCTTTTTATACTAAGTTACATCATTCTATGATGCCAATTACGATATATGTAATATGTAAAATAGACGTAATCAAATACAAGTTAACCCAACCAATAACAAAGGGTCGAATTGCCAAATGGACATGTACACTCTAAGAAATTAGCCTGGCCTACATCTCACTTAGGGGGGTAAAGGGACAAGTAGTAGCAAATTTTATTATAGAATATCCAGGCATCCAAAATGAAAATCATATAGAATGGTGTGTCTAGATAGTTCCTTGGACCTTGTATTTTGATGGGTCAAGTGTTGTTAGGTCAACAAGAGCTGGAATTTTAATAGTTTCTCCCCCATGAACATAGGTCCAAAATGATGTTTAAGCTTGACTTTGGCTATTCAAATAATAAAGATGAATACGAGGCATTAATTGTTGATTTTAATAATTTGGCCGACACAAAGGTATGATTTATTAAGGTGATAGGTGACTCCTAATTGGTTATAAAATAATTGTTCAGGGAATACCGGTGCATTAATGAAAATATCATTTCTCAACATATGTTTGCTAAACGTGTTAGTTATATGCCCTAAAGCGATCATATAATAGTTACATGTTAGGGATTTTAGTTGTGTTGTCAAATTAATCGCAAAGATGTATTCATTCATTTGTCCAATTATCTATATGAATGATTCCATAAGATCAGTTGTGATTGGACTTATTCTTGAGACGTTAAGAATATACGTGACGGGTTCACAGTTAGACCAAATCTTTAAACCGTTCCCGGTCAATGGATCATTGAGTGGATATTAATGATCCTGTTGAGACTGGTGTATTCTTAGCTTCACCATTAAGTATTAGATGCTTAAGGTAATGACGAATCACGAGTCATTGGGTATTATGATGCCCGAGTTAGGACACAGGTGCTTGCAGCAGACAAGTTCACTGAACGTGACATACATAGAATGATTGGCAACATGGAAGCTTTTAGTGGGGTCAATGACTGATCGTTCTTGTTCTGGTCTTGTGTAAATAATCCTTAGATCTGAGGCACAGTGTTAACTTGTGTGTTGGATGGCTATGGTTCACGAGTACGCATATTGGTGGCTCATTGATCCGTCTCTATACCTGATGGTCATAACTTGTTCACATATGAAGTTACACATGTGCGCAACATAGAATCTATCTCCTTGTTACATGCAAGGTACAGTAATGATGTCCTATGCGATCTAATTATGACACTGCATTGAAATCCTTGGCTGGGGTTGTAATCGAGAATAAATTGTTTATGTCTCATATAAAATGCAAGTCAATTAGTTTTGTGCATATGATCGAATTGGTGATTTGACAAATATTCTATGGTCTTTGTTCGATTGGTACATGGTAAGATAGAGGGATTGAATTACACTATAGCTAGAGCTGACAGGTTCATTATGTTCTTAAAGCAATCACATTGTTTGGGTAGCCATGATATATTGCTAGATGTCAATCATGGCTTGTAGGACCTCGAGATTGATCAGGACAATCAATTCTCTTGGGAGCACTAATGTGTTAGTGCAAGTCTCACTACCTGCTCAGTGATAAATCTAGGGATGTTCCACACTATAATTAATTCACTCGATCGAACACAGCCCACTCACGAGAACTGTTTTCTTGCTCACCCAACTTCTAGAGGAAGTAGTCAATAACTTATTTGAGAAGTTATAAACTAGCTTATGGAGGAAGTGGTCAATAACTTATTTGAAAAGTTAAAGACCAGCTTTTGGAAGAAGTAGCTTCTGAAAAAAGTAGTCAATAACTTCTTTGAGAGGTTAAAAACTAGCTTCTAGAAGAAGTTAAATGTTGACTTCATCAGGACATTATAAATAGAGTAGAGAGAGGGTGAGTGGGTTATGTTAAGAAAATGAGAGAAAGAGAGAGAGAACTATATGTTTGCTAACCACGTGCAGAGAATTGTCTCCACAAGATTGCTAGCATAATTACAGTGGAGATTATCTGCGAGCTCCTTTTTGTTCAAGGTGCATTGGTGGTGTGTCTGAACTAGAGGCTTGACGTTTATGGGGCTCGAACTGAAGAACATCTTAATCAAGTTGTTTAAAGCGTGCTTCGAGAGGTAATCCGTATAACTCCTTTTGATATTTTGATTTTTGATTGAAACGCATGAACAATGCCTTTGGAGGAACATGTATAGTAGAATTTTATCTTTCCTTCCATTGTGTTTATATTTATTTAGGCTATATATGTTTCGTAAAATCCCAACAAAACGTCTCTTGTCTCAAAATTTCTCCATAAGAGATTTATGAGAGGCAACCCACATTTTAAATATTAGGATCTATAGAGATAGATTGAGATGAATGATTGGCCTTTCACAATCTACGTACATAGACAAAGTATCGAGACGTTTTAACATGCAAGATTCCAAAAGAGAATTATTACCTATTAGGCATGGAATCCGTCTTTTTCAAAGATATGTGTCCAAATACTCCTAAGGAAAGAGAGTGAATGGCAAAAGTTCCTTATGCGTTCGCCATTGGTAATATAATGCATGCTATGCTATGTACAAGATCGAATATTGCACATGCTGTTGACATTACTAGCATATATCGATTTGATCCAAGAGAAGAGCACTAGATAACAGTCAAGACTATCCTTAAGTACTTGAGAAGGACTAAAGATTTATTCTTGATAAATGGAAAATGAGAGTATAAAGTTGAAGCATTTACTGATTCTGATTTTCAATCAGATCCTAATAATTATAAGTTTAAATTTGGATTTGTCTTTACACTCAATATTGATGCAATTAGTTTGGAAAGTTCCAAACAGAGTATAACTGTTGATTCCACTATTGAGACAGAGTATATAACTGCTTCTGAAGTGATGAAGGAAACAATTTGAATGAAGAGGTTTATTTCGGAACTTGGAGTGGTTCCTTTCATTGAGGAGTTGATTACATTGTTTTGTAACAACAATGGAGCAATGGCTTAGGCTAAGGAACCAAGGTTTCACAAAAAATCCAAGCATATTCACAGACACTTCCATCTCATTAGAGAAATCGTTCGGAGATATAATGTCATATAGCAAAAAATAGCCTTAGTAAAAAACATAACGAATCCCTTCACTAAAGCATCACCTTGGTCTTCATTTCGGAGACACCATAACATGATGGGTTTGAGGCACAACGTGACGCCCAAAATGTTACCCATGACACGTGTTTATTATAATATTATTCTCTTTTAGTTGTGTGTTCATAAAATTCTAAACGCAAGTGAACATGTCGAACAAGTAATATAATGATAAGAAATAGTATTGTCCAACGGAAATTGATGATTAATAAACTAATTAAATACTAGATTAATTCTAAAATTTATCTAACAGATCAAAATATAATTGAGAATAAATTAAAAACAAAATTTGGAGACTAAATATAGTAAATCAATTAGATAAATATGTTAGAGCATTCGATTTCACCATGACCACTATATTGAACTTCATATTGTTGTGGGTACAAGAACAATATTAAATATGTGATAGAAGAATTTCCTAATCTATTTACTATCCTATTTCTGGGTATAGCAAACATATTCAGTTTATTAATCCATTATATCTCTAATTGAATTAAGATAAACATAAGTGCATTAAAAATTATGAATATTCCTAGCTTATAATGAGTCTTTCGGATCATCGAAAGCTACACAAATAACGCAGTATATCTATATCCACGTTTAATTCTTGGTTATATATTATAATGAGCAATTGCATATTATCACTTCTCAGTCTCAAACATGCACATCAGATTATTCAAGGGGTAGCCAGTCACTCAAAAGCATTATGCACAATAATATATAACTCACATGAATAAAATCAATTGCAAAACATAAAAATAATGAAATTCACATCATCATGGTTAGGCTACATCGTAACCCTAACAAAAGAAAATTAGAACATAGTAAAAGAATAAATAAAAATATAAATCAAACCTAGCATCTTGAATCAAAGAACAAGAATTATGTCACCACTTTTGTCTTTTCTTCAAAATATTTGAAAAACTCTTAGAACAATGAAAAACGATCTAACAAAAACCTAGCTGCTCTATCAAACTCTCAATGTTCTCCTATTTATAGGATATATCCAAGATCATTATCTCCAAGCTATTGCGCATAAAATTAGGGAGTAAATCAGAAGATCTCTGATTTGATATCTATCTTCCAACAATTGTAGATAACATTATGGAACAAAATTTAAGGATTCCTTGATTTGATATCCATCTTCCATTGCTTTTTAATTTGAATTCCTGATTTTTGTCATTCTTTTCCTTATCTTCTCCATATCTCATTATTCTACATAAAAAAGGAAAATTCGAATAATCATAAAGAAATCCAAATATTTTCTCATAAATATTACATTATTTGTTGCCTAAAATAAGTAAAATAACTCTATTTTGATAGAGTTATCAAACCCTCAAACTTAACATTTTGCTAGTCCTCGAGCAAAATTAAGACATAACACATACTCAAGCTAACAACCTTCTCCATTACATCTTTCCATAATTGCTCAAATTCACAATTCAAAGAAAAACACAAATTTCATCTAAACATTGAAATTGATTTATGAGTTAAGACCAATTCTAATTATGTGATCCAAGTGTACATGTGAGAGTCCTCATCTTTTTCAAATTATATGCAATTCAGATAAATTCACATTGACATGCAACCTCTAAAAAATTCTCAATAATTATGACAAAATCTCATAGGTTTGCTTTTTCATTCCTCTCTCCACTAATGTAAGCTAATTATCCAACCAAAAATCAATATGACATTTCTTGGTTTGTAATGTAAGGCTGGGCTAAAGGTGAGATAACGGTAATTTTAAACTCAAATCACCCATCAACACATTGATTTCTATGATCTAATTAGAGCCAATGTCACTGTCTAATTTCACTCCTTCAAGATAATTTTTTTGCCACCATATATCATCATTCCTTTTTTTTCTCTTTTTTTTTTTTTTGAATTGCTTTATGGTGGAGTTTCTCCCAAAGTCCCTCCTAATATAACATGAAGATTTCCAACCCATTGAATATCCAAAAGGCTCACTCAATCAAAAGTTAGATAGGGAACCATAAAAAGCAAATTTTTTTCTTGATAATACACCCCAAACAACCATAGCAATCACTTTTTTTTTCTTTTTCATACTACATCCTTCCTCTCAAACTTCTATTAAGCTAAAATAATTTTTATTCCAAAAAAAAAAAAAATCAACGTTGTTCATAGGGCATGGGACAATGATATAATTTGATAACAGCTATGCTAAATATATATGGGTGTCAATGAAAAATTGGGTAATTAAGACTCAATAGGGTGACTAGGGATAAATAAACAAGATTAACTTGAAATGCTCAATCAATCCAAAAATTACCTAAATCATTTTCTCAATTAGATGTAGCTTAGGATTTTGCCTCAAGATAAAATCAAACAAATTCTAAGATTTGGGTGAAAAATCTAAGAAAATCACATACTTCATATGAATGTTGTCTAGATTTATACAAAATTCAAGAATTAAGGACTTTTAGTACTCAGTAAGTGGATCAACATAATTAGAATTAAAATTAACTCACACATCAATTGCAAATTTAAATAAAATTTAAATTTTCCTAAGAATCGCAAAAATTCATAACAAGGAATGCAATCATGATAGACAAAAAAAAAAAAAAAAAAAAAAAAAGAGATTTAGCCCAAAATTTTGTCTCCCCCCTCCAAGCTTGAATGAAGCAGTGTCCTCAATGCGAAAAATAGAAATAGGAAGAAGAAAACTCCCTTGATTGTAGGATAAGTTCATAGATGACCTTGATGATTGAAAGATGATCCCTAAAAAAAAAATTAACCTGGATAAAACAGAGAAAAGTTAATCTCTATTTTTTTTCGCAAAAAAAGTAAACTTAAAAATAAATTAAAAAAACATAATTAAAATGCTTGGGTTGCCTCCCAAGAAGCGCTTGCTTTATAGTTTTCAGCCAAACTATCTCAGATGTCACTATTCTAGAGGATGAAGTTCAATGGTGGTCTTCTGCTTATTGTAACCACCTTTAAAATAGGGATTCAAACGTTGATCGTTCACCTTAAATGTGCCCTCAGTGTCATATGCAACTTCAACTATTCTGTATGGGAATATCTATGTAGTTGTGAAAGGACTAGACCATCGAGACCGCAACTCTCTTGGAAAAGTTTAAGACGAGAGTTATAAAGTGAGACTTTTTGACCAATTTTGAACTCTCTTCTGAATATGTGCTTGTCATGCCATTTTTTTGTTGACTCCTTATACAACTTAGAATATTCATAGGCGTCATTGCAAAATTCCTCCAATTCATTCAGTTGCAATAATCTTTTTTTACCTATAGACTGCATGTCAAAATTCAAAAATTTCAATGCCCAATATACTTTATACTCTAATTCCACTGGTATGTGACAAGCCTTCCTAAACACTGGCCTAAAAGTAGACATCCCAATTGAAGTTTTGAACGCTGTCCTATAGGCCTAAAGTGTATCATCAAGTTTTATTGGCCAATCTTTCCTAGTGGCATTCACTGTTTTTTCTAAAATTCTCTTCGTTTCCCTATTCGAAACCTCTACTTGACCACTAGTCTAAGGATGATAAGGGGTTACAACCTTATGTGTGACTCCATACTTACTCAAAAGTGCTTCAAATTGTTTGTTGTAAAAATGTGTGCCCCTATTGCTTATGATTGCCTTAGGAGTGCCGAATTGGGTAAAAATGTTTTTCTTCAAGAATTTGACCACAACCTTAGCATTTTTGTTAGCAATGCTACAGCTTCTACCCACTTAGACACATACTCTATAGCCACTAAAATATATAAATTTCCATAAGAATGTGTAAAGGGTCCCATGAAATCAATACCCCAAACATCAAATAATTCACACACAATAATGTTGTTTAAAGTCATCTCATTTTTTCTTAAAATATTTCCAGTTCTCTAACACCTATCACATGAGGCTACATAGGAGTATGCATCTTTAAAAAATCTGAGCAATAAAATCTAGATTGTAAAATCTTAGCTACAGTTTTGGTAGCACCAAAATGGCCACCTACCTCTCCATCATGACAATGATGTAGAATGTTTGCCCTCTCTTCGTCTAGAACACATCTCATTATGACCTAGTCTGCACATACTTTAAACAAGAAAGGTTCTTCCCAAAAATAATTTTTAACATCAGAAAAGAATTTTTTTTTCTTCTATTGATATGATAATTCAAGAGGAAGAACATTATTTACCAAATAATTTACAAAGTCAGCATACCTAGGAATTTTTGTGGACTTGATGGAAAAAATTCTCTCATCAAAAAACTCTTCTAAAATTGGTCTTACCTCTTCCTTTGAATTTGGAATTCTTAATAAGTGATATGCAATTAGACTTTTAGTCATCTTCTTATCTTTGATTTCCAAATCAAATTCTTGTAACAATAGAATCCACCTGATCAACTGGGGTTTTGATTCTTTCTTTTCAAGCAGATACTTAAGAGCAGAGTGGTCAGAATAAATTATAACGTTTGAGCCAATTAAATAAGAACGAAAATTATCAAAAGCAAAAACTACCGCCAAAAGTTCCTTTTCTGTTGTTGAATAATTCAACTGTGCACCTGACAAGGTTCGACTTACATAGTATATGGTTTGAAAAACTTTATTCTTCATTTGTCCCAAAATAGCTCCTATTGTAGAATCGCTAGCATCACACATTAATTCAAAAGGTAAATCCCAATTTGGTGCTACCATAATTGGTGCGGACATTAACTTCTCCTTTAAAGTGTTAAAAACCTATATGCATTCAACAGAAAAATTAAAATGAGCATCTTTTTCCAAAAGATTAGAAAGAGGTTTAGCAATTTTTGAAAAAACTTTAATAAACCACCTGTAAAATCCTGCATGCCCCAAAAATCCTATGGCAAGTTTCACAAATGTTGGCGGAGGCAATCTTACAATGACCTCCACTTTGGCTCGATCGACTTCTATTCCATTTCGAGAAATTTTATACCCAAGCACTATCCCTTCCTACACCATAAAGTGATACTTCTCCCAATTCAAAACAAGGTTAGTCTCCTTACATCTTTGTAAAACCAAAGCCAAATTATTTAAATAAGAATCAAATGATAAGCCAAAAACGGAAAAATCATCCATGAAAATCTTAATATGTTTTTCAACAATATAAGAAAAAATAGAGCCATCATGCATCTCTGAAAAGTAGCTGGTGCATTACAAAGACCAAAGGGCATTCTTCTAAAAACAAAAGTACCATAGGGACAAGTGAAAACAATTTTCTCTTGATCTTCTGGTGCAATAGGAATCTGATTATACCCCGAATATCCATCAAGAAAGCAATAAAATACATGCCCCATAAGTCTTTCCAACATCTAATCAATAAATGGTAAAGGAAAGTGATATTTTCTAGTGGCATCATTCAATTTTCTATAATCCATACACACACACCACCTAGTAACTGTTCTAGTTGGAATCAATTCATTATTGTCATTTTTTCTTAACAATCATACCACTTTTCTTTGGCACAACTTATGCAGGACTTACCCAGAAACTATCAATGTCACGCCCCAATCCTCTGAGCACATGCCCATCCCTTGGTGGTCGATTAAACTGCGACATCCCAGGACGCATCACCGACCCATTCATTTTAATACGCATGCGGAAGCGAATAATTAATCCCCAGACAACACGAAGATGGGATAGGAAAGTAGGACCACAATTTTTGAAAACCAAACCACACCTTTATACATATCAAACAAAGTCACATACAATAATAGTTGACATATATACAAGGTCTACAAAAAGGGGGGGTAGAGGGACTACAGATCCTCTAAGCATTCGAGTCTTCAATTGAATACTCCGGCGACCCTAGATTTGACAGGATTGGGTCCACCACTGAACCACTTGGAGGGTCTGTCGTGTCTTTCCCAAAAGCAACGTCCAACACCGAAAGAGGAACCGGTATGGGATTTTCTCTCTGTCCATTCCGCTCACAATGATACCATGACCTGTATCAATGGGGTACCTTGTGGGGTAAACCTACATCAACCCAAACCACAGACCTCACAAATTCATAGACCCATCCCCTTAGGTTCCCATGAAGCAAAATATAAGATACATGCTCAGTGACCTTCTTTGGCTGTCCAAAATGCTCGGGAGGAGCTGCCATCTAAGGACTTGAAAATGTTATCCCACGCCGGGGTGAGACGACATCTTAGCAAGTTCATCCCCTAAGCTCCAACTAGGAAGAAAATACGCCCTCAGGGCTGCCTAAGCACCAGCACAAGTCAGAGGACTTACCTTTGCCTCAGTTCCTTCCTACAAGTCAGTACAATTTGTATATTCAATCAATCATTTCAATTCAGATCAACATCATCAGTCGACTCACTCGACTCCATATCATCAAGACCATCTCTCAATCAACACATTCAATACTATCTATAAAGTCCGATCACATCAAGGACTGCTCACCCTAAACTGAAGAAAGATAGTATAACTCGCCAAAAGCTTATAATAGATATATATGATAATGCTCATCGAAGCTGCTATATATCTATAATGCTCACCAAAGCTGTGCGATACTTAATGCTCGCCGAAGTTGTGCGATACTTAAGGTATACTGCTCACTCTAAGCTAATATATCAAAGCCCTCAAGCTGATATAGTATACCATTCCAATCAACCAACAATTTCACCACTTTTATCATACTCGATAAAAATAATCGTATGTGGGTACACAATCGACCTTAGCCAAAATACAATATTTTCCCCTTTTGAAAATCCCACTAATTCCAATAATCCATAAACACATTTTTTGCGTTGTAAACCGACGCCCAATACTTTTCTAATTAAATATTGAAATTGTTAAATTTTGGGATAAATACCCAAAATTACAATCAACACACAAATTGCACAAATTATCATCCAAATAAATAAACCAACCATATCATTGTGATCAACACAAAATTCCAGTCACCGGCTATCCCGATCTAATTTCTAGAAAATAATAATTAATTAATTAGTTACCAAAATTAATTAATAAATATCAATAAATGCAATTTAGGCCAAAAAAGCCTAATTAAATACCGAAACGGGCTCGGAAAAATCTCGAACCTATCTAGATAGATACTACAGCTTATCTAGTCTTTAATTACGCTACTCTAACCATCTAATATGCATAAACGAATAATTAAATTACTAAACCATTCTAACTAACTAAATAATCCATACTTAACCTAAACTAATCAACCCTTAAGCATAATTAACTCCCTAAGCGGAGATTAGTGAGTAAATTTACTGGATTTACGAGTCGGTGAGTTCACTACAAGGAGGACGTGATGGTGGGCCACAAACTCCAAAATAGGGGCACCAAGCAAGGTCGAGAAGGACTTGGAAACAAGCCTCGAAGCTTCATAACCCTTGCTGGTCTTCAACTTTTGTTCTTAGCCGAGAAAAAAGGAACCGACGATTGGTTAAGGCTGAAATGGACAGCGACGGGTGGTGGAGCTGTTACGGGTCCAGGCGGCTGCTGGACGGGGACGATTGGGCTCGGCTAGGCTGGACGGGCACAGGGGACGGCCTGGGGTTACGGTTGGAGCAGAACGACACACAAACTGGCGTGGGAAGGGCGCAACTTGCGCGAGGCTCACGAGCGACACAACGGCAAGCGGTGGCGATCTCGAACGGCTCGGCGATGGTAGAGGGCTTGAGGCTCCATTTTTGCAACTTTTGGGAGCTCAAGATGATGGAAATGGAGAAAGCCGACCAGTTGGAGAAGAAAGAGGCGCTGAAGGCTTGGAGGGGGCCACTTCTCTTCAATCTCCCCCCTTTGTCCCCCTTGGCTTGACCCCCACCATGGTTGGCTGGCTCCCACAGTCAATTCCTGGTCAAATTCTCAAGTCTTTTGCGTTAAAATCCCTTAATGACTTACTCATATAGTCTAGTTATCTCAAGAGTAATCAGCTCAGAGAATAGCACTATCGGCGTGTCAATGAAAGGCCCGATTTATCTAATTAAAAACATAATTGAAATTTCAGGATGTCACAACTCTTCCCCTCTTATAAAAATTTCGTCCTCGAAATTTAAACCATTACAATTCTTTAAATAAAAAGGTGGGGGTGCAATTGTCTCCTCGACTCTTCACTCCCCCAAGTTGCTCCTTCAGTGCCGTGGTGTTGTTAGATCACTTTGCCCAACGGGATGGTCTTGGTGCGTAGAACATGTTCTTTCCGATTCACAATTTGAACCGAGCTTTCAACATATGACACTCTATCGTCAACGTCCAATTCCTCAAAATTAAGCACATGGATCGGGTTAGGCTCATATTTCCTCAACATCGACACATGAAAGATGTCGTGCACTTGCACCGTCTCGGCAGTAATGCAAGACGATACGCTAGGATCCCGATTCTTTCTAGAATCTCAAAGGGACCTACGTACCTCAAACTCAGTTTTCCCTTCTTGCCAAAGCGTGAAGTACCCCTCATTGCTAACATTTTTAGAAAAATATGATCACCAACTTGGAATTCCAAAGGTCTTCAACGCTTATCTGCATAGCTTTTCTGGTGACTCTGAGCAGTCTTTAATCTACCTCTAATGACTACAACTGCATCCACTGACTGCTGAACCAACTCTGAGCCTATGATCTTTCTTTCCCCGACTTTATCCCAACACACTAGCGTTCTGCACGCTCTGCCATACAACGCTTCGAAAGGAGTCATCTGAATGCTCTGCTGGTAACTGTTGTTGTAGGCAAACTCGACAAGATGAAGTTGTTCCTCCCAGCTTCCCCTGAAATCGAACACGCAAGCTCGCAGCATGTCTTCGAGGGTTTGAATCGTCCTCTTAGACTAGCCATCCGTCTGAGGATGATATGTCGTACTATACTGCAACTTCGTTCCTAAGGTAGACTGCAAACTCTTCCAAAAAGCAGCTGTGAATCTTGGGTCTCGGTTTGAAGTAATCGTCACCGGCACTCTATGCAATCGAACTATCTGACACATGTACAACTCTACGTGCCTATCTAAATCAAGGTCTTTTCATACTGCGATGAAGTGAGCCGACTTTGTCAGTCTGTCAACCACTACCCAAATGGAATCATTACCTCTCTGACTCCTCGACAAGCCTGTCACAAAGTCCATAATGATGTGCTCCCATTCTCGAGAGGTTGCAGAAGTCCTCTCGGCTTACAATGTTGTGCTTTCACTTGTTGACACGTCAGACACTTGGCGACATGCTTGGCGATATCCGCCTTCATATCAGACCACCAATAGTGTTGACGCAGATTCTGATACATCTTCGTACTACAATGATAAATGTTGTAACTGCTACGATGAGCTTCTGATAAGATTTCTTTCTAAGCTTTGAATCGTTAGGTACACACAATCGTCCTCGGAAACTCAGCGTTCCATCCTCAAAAATCTGAAAATCAGCCTTTCTATTATCGGTATCCTCTTGTAGAATCTTCTGAACATCTGGGTCTGTCGACTGAAGTGCCTTGATGAGCTTCTAATAAGATTTCCTCTCTAAGCTTTGAATCGTTAGGTACACACAATCGTCCTTGAAAACTCAGCGTTCCATCCTCAGAAATCTAAAAATCAGCCTTTCTATTATCGGTATCCTCTTGCAGAATCTTCTGAACATTTGGGTTTATCGACTGAAGTGCCTTGATCCTGATCTGAACATTCGGCTCAATTCTAAGGATGGCCATAAGATTTGAAAGGTGACCTACCTCAAATTTGAAAACCAAATCTCGAGTTCTCTCGAGTAAATTCCATTCCTTAACCAGCATATGTGCAACTGAATACTTCTGACTCAAAGTGTCAGCGGCCTTATTCGCTTTTCTCAGGTGATTTAGAATATCACAATCATAGTCCTTCAAAAGTTCCATCCATCGACACTGTCTTACATTTAACTCTTTCTGAGAGAATAGATACTTGAGACTTTGATGGTCAATGAAGATCAGGAAATTATTTCTCCACACAAATAATGTCTCCAAATTTTCAAGGCGAAAATGATTGTTGCAAGTTCCAAGTCATGCGTCGGGTAATTATGCTCATGAGGTCTCAACTGATGGGAGGCGTATGCAACAACCCTACCACATTGCATCAATACGCAACCCAATCCTCTGAACGACGCATCACTATAGATCTCGAATCCTCTAGGATCAGATAGAATGGTCAGCACCAGTGCGATAGTCAGCTTTTGCTTAAGCTCTCGGAAACTACGCTCGCACTTGTCTGTCCACACAAACTTCTCGTCCTTCTTCAAGAGTCGAGTCAACGGCGACACCAAAGCCAAAAATCCTTCCACAAACCTTCTATAGTAACCTGCCAAACCCAGAAAGCTTCTTATCTCTATCACTGTAGTCGGTCTTGGCCAGTTGATCACTGCTTCAATCTTGGCTGGGTCCACGGAGATTCGTTCGCTTGAAATCACGTGACCTAGGAAAGCAACACGAGTTAACCAAAATTCGCACTTGCTGAACTTGGTGTACAGTCCATGAATCCTTAGGGTTTGAAGTACCATTCTCAAATGACTCTCATGCTCTTCATCACTCCTTGAATATACTAGAATATCATCGATGAACTTGATCACGAACTGATCTAGGTATTCCTTAAACACTCGATTTATCAAATCCATGAAAGCAGCTGGGGCGTTTGTCAAACCGAATGGCATTACAGTGAATTCATAATGGCCGTATCAAGTATGAAACGCTGACTTCAGTATATCCTCCTTTCTAATCCTCAACTAATGATATCTTATCCTCAAGTCGATTTTTGAAAATATTGACGCTCCTTGTAACTAATCAAACAAGTCATTGATCCTCGGGAGTGGATACTTATTCTTGATCATCACTTGATTGAGTTTACGATAGTTGATGCACAGACGTAACAAACCATCTTTCTTCTTCACGAACAAAACTGGTGCTCCCCAAGGTGATGCACTGGGATGTATGAATCCCTTATCCAACAATTCCTACATCTACACATTCAGTTCCTTCAACTCAGACAACGACATCTGGTAAGGAGCCTTGGAAATTGGCTCTATCCCGGGTGCTAATTCAATCACAAACTTGATCTCTCTCTCTCTTTCTAGTGGTAGGCTTGGCTGTTCCTTCGGGAATACATCTAGAAATTCTTGCACCACTGAGATATCTTCGATCTTCAGCTCCTCAACTGTCGTATCCACGACAGTTGCCAATAACCTTGACAAGCCCCATTTAACAAACGGGTTGCTTCAAATGACAAGATCGATGTAATCGAGGGTCCTCCTCGACTTCCAACAAACTCAAAACTCTCACCCTCTAACGGGTCAAACTGAATCGCTTTACGATAGAAGTCCATCTTAGCTCGTTGCTTGGTGAGCCAGTCCATGCCAATTATCAAATCAAAGTCATACATGGCTAGGACAAATAAGTCTATCTTCTCTTCTCACTCACCAATCACTAACTTGCAACCAGTACAACCCAATGCAGCTAACACCTTATCCTTTAACGGTGTAGATATGCTAACCACTAACTCCAGCAACTCAAGACTTAATCCTATCAGCCTAACATATTGCTCGGCAATAAAAAAAAAAAAAATGAGTCACGCCAAAATTGAATAAAGCATAAGCAGTATGGTCGTTCAGTGAAACTGTACCTATAATCACATCAGGCGCATCCTCTGCCTGACCTCTTGTGATGGCATACACTGTCCCTTGAGCTGGGGATCTGATCTATCCACCTTGCGGTGCATTCTGCAGTGCATATCCTCTGATCTAACCCATCGGAGGCTGCAGCAGTAACTGTTGTTGTCCCCTCGGTCTTCTAGGACAATCTCTGGCTATGTGACCCTGCTGGCCACATTCGAAGCAAGCGCCCATCCTCTGAGGGCACGAGGCCGAACCATGTCGCCTTCCACAGAAACAACACATATCATTCTAGGCGCTAACTTTCCAATTCCACCCTTCCTATTGGGCGGAACATGGAACCTTCCTCCGGTCATAGGCCACTTCCCATACCGGTTCCCATCTCTGTTAGATCCAAACCGCGACCCAGATGCGGCAGCTCGTTCGTTCTGATCTCTCTCTATCAGTTGGGCTCGTTCATAAAGGTCGTTATAGTTCTTTAGATTCAATGGCACCAGCAGGCTTCTCACTTCCAGTCTGAGCCCATCTCTAAACCTTCTAGCTCGGTTTATCGAATTCTCGACCAGTTCGGGGGCGTACTACGATAATTTAGTGAACCTCACTTCATACTGATCCACAGTCATCACACATTGGTGAAGGCACTGGAATTTAGCCATCTTCAGTTCTCTAGCACTATCAGAGAAGTACTTGTTATTGAAGACTTTGACAAAGGCGTTCCACTCCGAGACTACACCTTCGGGGAATACTATTCATTGGGTGGCTCTCCACCAACTACTCACAATTCCCTATAGCTAGTAGGTTGCAAGGACTACATTTTCTGTCTCGGTGCACATTAGCAATGTAAAGGCCTTCTCCAAGCCTTGAATCCATAGAGCTGCAACTTTGGGGTCTCCTGCCCCAGTGAACTTCGATGAGTTCAATTTCAAAAACTGTTCCACTAGCTTATGCATTGGTCTCCCAGCGACCACATTCCCTAGTGGAACCTCAGCATGTGCAACAACAGGTGCGGCAGCAACAGCAGTAGCAGCGGCATCATCCGCGGCGGCATTAGCGACAGTTGTGGTAGCAGCAGCTGAAGTGGCAGCACTAGCAACTTGAATCTGAGCCTGATTATCCTAACTATTCCCCAACATCTCAAGCGCTTGCATGATCCCAATGAACCTTGGATCGTCAGGGGCTACTACCCCAGCACTAACAGGCGGCAGTGTTACTCCACTTACACTAGCTTGAGCTGGTGCTCTACCACGGCCTCCTCGGGTACCAACCCTCGTCGGCGTCCTACCCTGAGTAATAGGCCCTATGGTCCTCTTCCTAGGAGTCATTTGCTCATGATCACTCATCGAGCAAGGTATTTAAAGAGACCTGCCTTTCAATTCCACATAGAATTAGAAGCTGAGCGATCACCACAAAAAATTTTACCAAACAACTATCACAAACATGCACCAGCATGAAATAAAGGTCATTCCTACTAACTATCCCATAAACCATCGAACCTTATCACTCCAACCACTAACCTTGCTCTGATACCACTAAATGGGGATGTCACTTCCCGATCCTCCGAGCGCGTGCCCATCCCTCAGTGGTCGATTAAACTGCGACATCTCAAGACGCGTTGCCGACCCATTCATTTTAATACGCATGCGGAAGCAAATAATTAATCCCCAAACAACACGAAGATGGGATAGGAAAGTAGGACCAAGATTTTTGAAAACCAAACCACACCTTTATACATATCAAACAAAGTCACGTACAACAATAGCCGATATATACATACATACATATATATATACAAGGTCTGCAAAAGGGGGGGTAGAGGGACTACAAATCCTCTAAACATTCGAGTCTTCAACCGAATATTCCGGCAACCCTGGATCCAATAGGCTCGGGTCCACCACTGAACCACCTGGAGGGTCTGCCGTGCCTTTCCCAAAAGTAACCTTCAGCACTAACAGAGGGATCTCAGATTCCGGTATGAGACCTTCTCTCTGTCCATTCCGCTCACGACAATACCATGACATGTATTGATGGGGTACCTTGTGGGGCAGACCCGCATCAACTTAAACCACGAACCTCACAAGTTCATAGACGCATCCCCTTAGGTTCCCATGAAACGGAATATAAGATACATGCTCAATGACCTTCTTCGGATGTCCAAAATGCTTAGGAGGAGCTACCATCTAAGGACCTGAAAATATTATCCCACAACGAGGTGAGACGACATGTCAGCAAGTTCACCCATTAAGCTCCGACTAGGAAGGAAATACGCCCTAAGGGCTGCCGAAGCACAAGCACAAGTTAGAGGACTTACCTTTGCCTAAGTTCTTTCCTGCAAGTCAATACAATTGGTATATTCAATTAATCATTTCAATTCAGATCAACATCGATCAGTCAACTCACTCGACTCTATATCATCAAGACCATCTCTCAGTCAACCTATTCAATACTATCTATAAAGTCCGATCACATCAAGAACTGCTCACCCTAAGTTGAAAATAGAAAGTATAGCTCGCCAAAAGCTAATAATAGATATATATATATATATATATATATATATATATAAATGATAATGCTCACTGGAGCTGCTATATATCTATAATGCTTACCAAAGTTGTGTGATACTTAATGCTCACCGAAGTTCTGCGATACTTAATGCTCACCGAAGCTATGCGATACTTAAGGTATATTGCTCACTCTAAGCCAATATATCAAAGCCCTCAAGCTTTGCGATACTTAAGGTATACTACAGCTTATCTAGTCTCTAATTACAGCTTATCTAGTCTCTAATTACGCTATTCTAACCACCTAACATGCATAAATGAATAATTAAATTACTAAACCATTCTAACTAACCACATAATCCATACTTAAAATAAACTAATCGACCCTTAAGCATAATTAACTCCCTAAGTAGAGATTAGTGAGTAAACTCATTGGATTTGCAAGCCAGTGAATTCACTACGACGGGGACGCGAAGGTGGGCCACAAACTCCAAAGCGGGGACACTAAACGAGGTCGGGAAAGGCTCAAAAACAGGCCTTCAAGCTTCAAGACCCATGCTAGTCTTCAGCTTCTATTCTTAGCCAAGAAAGGAGGAACCAACAGCTGGTTGAGGCTGAAACGGACATAGACGGCCGGCGGAGCTATTGCGGGTCCAAGCGTCTACTGGACAATGACGGAGCGGTGACGATTAGGCTCCGGTTAGGCTCGACGGGCACAGGGGACGGCTTGGGGTCGCGACTGGAGCATAACGACACACGAACTGGCGCGGGATGGGCACGACTTGCGCAAGGCTCACGAGCAGCGCGACATCGAGCGGTGGCGATCTCGGATAGCTCGGCAACGGCAAGGGACTTGAGGCTCGATTTTCTACAACTTTTGGGAGCTCAAGGTGATGGAAATGGAGAAAGCCGACCAGTTGGAGAAGAAGGAGGCAGCTGGAGGCTTGGAGGGGGCCACTTCTTTTCAATCTCACCCCTTTGTCCCCCTTGGCTTGACCCCACCATGGCCGGCTGGCTCCCACAACTAAATGTAGCCACAAAGCTTCCTTGGGAAGCTAATGAGATGGTCCAAAGGTTGAGGGCATGGGGGGCTATGAATTTGCACTTGGTTTCTCCCAATTTCACTTCAATTCCCACTAAAATTAAATCAATTCAGCTCCCATAAATTCCACCAATGAGTCCTCAATCAAATTAACATTTTTCATCACCAATAGAACCAACTTGCATTCCAAAAATGAGATAAAAAACGGTCCCCTGAATTTTCCGATCGAAAACGGCCCTATGTTGACTTTTCCGACAAAATCTCGATTTGCAAAAAAATCTTCGGAGGATGAGTTGACGTTCTTAAAATAACTCGTGACATGACAGAACTTTCAATTTCTAAAATCATATTCAAATTCGTGGTTAATTTCAATCTAGCGCGATTTTAGCGTGACCTAGCCTACCGAGTAGCTTTTAGAAATTTTTGGTGCAATTAACTCGTGATCGATTTATTTCGAGTCACAATGTATCTCTTTGACACATTGGAGACCCTCAGTGGTCGTAAAAATCTCGAGATTTCAAATACGGACACAGGGTACCAAAAAGACAGAAAAATCGACCTAGTGCCGATTGACAAGAATTTTGCAACTTGGTGAAATCACCCATACTTTGATCACCTATCTCAGTCAAACCAACCTATCTTTGATCTTTGATCGATTTTTAACTATGTCATAATGATCTCTACAGATGAGCACGGTCGAGTAGTCAATTCCTGGTCGAATTCTCAAGTCTTTTGTGTTAAAATCCCTTAATGACTTCCCCCTATAGTCTAGTTATCTCAGGAGTGATTAGCTTAGAGAATAGCACTATTGGTGTGTTGATGAAAGGCCCGATTTATCTAATTGAAAACATAATTGAAATTTCAAGATGTCACAATCAGAGATAGGATAGATGATACCTACATCAAGTAGCTTAATTACCTCAGTTTTCACTATTCCTTGCATCTTCGAGTTCAAATGCCTCTAAGGTTAGATAGTGGGTTTATATTGTTTCTCCATCAAAATTTTGTGCATGCAAATTGACTAATTCCCTTGATATCAGCTATTTTCCATCCAATTGTACCATTATGCTCTCTTAATACTCTAAGCAGTTCCTCCTCCATCAAATTTGTCTAAAAAGAAGATATAATTACTGGTAAAGAAGAAACTCCATCTAAATAAGCATATTTCAAATGAGAATATAAGAATTTGAGTTCAAGAATTAGAGGCTCTTCAATTGATGGTTTAGGCTTTGTTATGTGTTGTCCCAACTCTTCAAGTTTAATTTCCTTTTTCCTTGAATATGGTGGAATTGCCTCCATGAAATTTGCGTCTTCCTTTACCTCCTCCTTTCGAATATCTTTGTCCCTTGGTCGAATCATACATGCTTCAAGTGGATCTTTAAAATATTTTCCTAAAAAACCTTATTCACCAACTTGTCAACCGTCTCAACTCTAAAATAAGAATTATCATCATATGGATATTTCATTGCTTTAAAAACATTAAATGAAATAAGATCATCTTAAACTCTAAGAATCAACTTCCCTTGTTGTACATCAATAAGAGCTCTTCCTGTTACTAGAAAAGGTTGACCTAAGATAAATGATACATCAAAATCTTCATCCATGTCAAGAACTATGAAATCTACAAGAAAGATAAATTTGTCAACTTTTACCAAAACATCTTCCATAATACCTCTTGGATATTTAATTGATCGATCAGCCAGTTGAAGTGACACCGTGGTTGTTTTTACCTTGCCCAATCCTAATTTCTTGAAAACTGAATAAGGCATCAAATTAATACTTGAACCTAAATCACATAATGCTTTTTCAAAATAAGAATCCCCAATAGTGCAAGGAATAGTAAAACTCCCTGGACATTTTAATTTCGGAGGTAATTTGTTTTGTAGGATGGCTGAATACTCCTCATTTAACTTCACAGTTTCATAATCCTCTAATTTCCTTTTGTTTACCAAAATCTCCTTCAAAAATTTTGCATAACTAGGCATTTGCGCAAAGGCATCTGCAAAAGGAATGTTAATGTGCAATTTTTTAAATACATCAAGAAATTTAGAAAATTGCTTATCTATTTTGTGCTGTTGGAGTCGCTGAGGGAATGGAATTGGCGGCACATATGACTTGGGATAATCTGGAAAAAGTTTACTCTTGCTTGTCTCATTTGATTGTTTATTGATCACATCTTCCTTGTATCTGAAAATCTCCTGTTTGACATCTTCTTCTCCCACTTGTTTACCACTTCTCAAGGTTATAGCCGTTATGTTTTCAATTGGATTTTTCTTTATGTTGCTCGGCAAAGAACCCCGTTGTCTCCCTGACATCATGCTTGCTAACTGACCCACTTGCATCTCCAGATTTTTGATTGAAGCCTCTTGGTATCGAAATCTCACATCTGTCCTTTTGATGAAGTCATGAGTCATGTTAGCAAGTTTGGTGACTATGTCTTCCAAATTTGACTTTGTCTCTTCTAATTGTTTGAATCCTTGTGGTCTCATCACATTCTGATTATTCCATGAAAATTTTGGATGATTGCACCATCCCGGATTGTACATGTTAGAGTAGGGATTATTCTATGACCTATTAAAACTCCCAACAAAGTTAGAATGTTCACTAGATTGTTTAAAAGTATTACTTACCTGACACTCTGTGCTAAATGAGCTCCACCACAAAAATCACATGTCAAATTCTAAATTTTCATGGCTGAAACACTCATATTATCTAACTTTTTGTTGAGTGCTTCAAATTATGCAACAATTGCAGCAAAAGCAACCACTTCGTGAACTCTACTAGCTTTTCGTATTGTAGTCTCTCAATAGGCCACTAATAACTATTGGACGCCATCTCCTCTAATAGATTGTAGGCTTCTTCTAATGTTTTATTATTTAGAGTTCCCGCTGCAGCTGCATAAATCATAGAACAAAGATTTGTACTAGAGCTATTATAAAAAGTTTGTACCTGCATCCATACAGGTAGTCCATGAAGTGGGCATCTCCTAAGAAATTCGTTGAATCTTTCTCATACTTCATATAATGATTCATTATCCATCTGCATAAAATTAGTAATATCGTTTACGCATCTTCACGGACTTTGCAGGTAGAAAGAAGTTATCAAGAAATTTTTGAGCCATATCATTCCATGAAGTGATTGATCCTGCAATAAGAGAAGAAAATCAACTCTTAGCTTTGTCTCTAAGAGAGAATGGAAATAATCTCAATCTAATAGCATCATATGTAACTCCATTATATTTAATGGTGTCACAGATTTCAAGAAAAGCATTGATGTGAGCATTTGGATCATCGCTTGGTAGCCCACTAAATTGCACTGATTATTGAAGCATCTAAATGAGTGACAGCTTGACCTCAAATTTGTTTGCTTGAATTGCAAGTCTTCTGATACTTAATGTGGTGTCTTGAACTATTGATAACGCATAATCTCTTAAGAGTCTACATGGATTTTCATTCTCACCGTCTGCCATCTCCTTAGCGTGATTTCTTTGTTCTCTCAGTTGCCTTTTAAATGTACGCTCGATTTTCGGATCAATCTCAGCAAGTTTCCCTTGTTGGCTACTTGTCATAAACCGATGTACACCCTGAAAAATAAAACAAAATGAAAGCTAAATTAAACTTAAAATTATATGATATCAATATTAATTAGAATAAAACAAATGGTCCTTGGCAACGGCGCCAAAAACTTGTTCGTAAAATTCTAAATGCAAGTGAACGTGTCGAATAAGTAATATAATGATAAGAAAGAGTATCACCCCACAGAATTTGATGATTAATAAACTAATTAAATACTAAAATATATTAATTCTAAAATTTATCTAACAGATCAAAATATAATTGATAATAAATTAAAAATAAAATTTGGAGACTAAATGTAGTAAATCAATTAGATAAATATGTTAGAGCATCCCATTTCACCATAGCTACTAGATATGAATTTCAAATTGTTATGGATACAAGAACGATATCAAACATGTGATAGCGGAATTTCCTAATTTATTTACTATCATATCTCTAGGTATAGCAAACCTACTCAGTTTATTAATCCACTATATCTCTATGTGAATTAAAATAAATATAAGTTCATCAAAAACTATTGATATTCTCAGCTTCCAATGAGTTTTTTGGATCATCTTATCGTCGAAAACTACACAAATAACGCGGTATATCTATATCCACGTTTAATTCATGGTTATATATTATAATGAGCAATTGCATATTATCACTTCTCAGTCTCAAACATCAACATCAAATCATTTGAGTGGTGGCCAGTCACTCAAAAGCATTATGCACAATAATATATAACTCACATAAATGAAATCAATTGCAAAATATAAAAATCATGAAATTTACATCATCATGGTTAGGCTACATCATAGCCCTAACAAAAGAAAATTAGAACATAGTTGAAGAAGAAATAAAAATATAAATCAAACCTAGCATCTTGAATCAAAGAACAATAATTCTATCACCACTTTTGTCTTCTCTTTAAAATACTTGAAAATCTCTCGGAACAATGAAAAACGATTTAACAAAAATCTAACTGCTCCATCAAGCTCTCAATGTTCTCCTATTTATAAGATATCTCCAAGATCATTATCTCCAAGCAATTGCGCATAAAATTAGGGAGTAAATCAGATGATCTTTGATTTGATATCTATCTCCCAACGCTTGCAAATAACATTATGGAACAAAATCAAGGATTTCCTGATTTGATATCCATCTTCCACTGCTTTTTGATTTGAATTCCTAATTTTTGCCATTCTTTTTCTTATCTTCTCCATATCTCATTATTCTACATAAACAATGAAAATTCGAAAAATCAGAAAGAAATCCAAATATTTTATCATAGATATTGCATTATTTGTTACCTAAAATAGGTAAAATAACTCTATTATCAATGTGAAAGTGTAATCAAACATTTTCCAAATCCCTTTACAAAGAAAAGAGTACAAATATAATTAACGTACTTGTACTTATTTTGTTTATACTACATTTTATGTTCACAACTTTACTTCATTGCCAGCAAAATACAAAAGTCTGGGTAGGGGTTAGGGAGACCTATTTTTATAATACACTCCAAAAATCTGGTTGTACAACCATCTAGACTGAAGTCATGGATCAATAACATCTTCCTCTGTTGCATCAATACCTATATATTATTCCAAACTCAAGTTCAAACACGCTTTTATAAAGACCTTCATAAAGCATGGGAACTTCATATTTAAAGATTGAGGGGTATACATCCTACATGTCTGGAAAAAAAAAAAAAAAAAGAACCAAAATCCAGTAAATGAAATCTATAGTTTTAAGTTAGAAAAATATTCTTACCACTTCACTTGGTACACACAAAGTGAATGCATAATAATTCAGTAAGTATTATAAAACATGAGTAGACTTTACCTTTCGAATTTTCACATATCACAATAGTCATCATCCAACAATACTTCCATCCAGACTCATACAAATGGCACACCATTTTTCAGCACAAGGTAGTCAATTTTAAACAATATTCTACACATGATTATACATTTTATTTATTATTACTTCTACCTTTTAACGCTCCCAAGGCATCCCAATCACAGACATCCCAACTTATGGGGCATCTCATCTCCGAGGCATCATGCACTACTCGTCCACAAGACATCCCAACTCATGGGGTATTTCGACACCCAAGGCATCCCGAAACACTCCTCGGAATATTCTGACTCATAGGGCATCGTCACACATCACTATATGGGTAATAGAATCACCTTAACTCATGCAAGTCATGACATATGCACATCCACCCACAGGATATCCCAACTCATGGGGCATCTCGACTCTTAAGGCATCCCAAAACACTCCTTAGGGCATTCGGACTCACAAGGCATCGTCACATATCACTATATGGATGACGAAATCACATTAATCTCACGCAAGCCATGATATATGCATATTTATAAACATAGCACATATTTTTCAAATCAATTCAATACATCTATCTAATAACTAAGTAAGAAATAACTTATAATTATATTTTGATCGTCAAAGTCTAAACATTCAAATGAGTACATTCTGAGTCTGGATGTTAAGCATATTCTGGTCGTAAAATCTAGTCAATCAAACGAGTATATTCGGAGTCTAAATGAATAAATATATTCTAGACATAAAGTCTGAACAAACAATTGGGAGAAATTTGAGATTGAATAAACGAGTACGCTATGGTCGTCAAAGTTTGAACAATCAAAATGGTAAATTCTAACTTAATAAAAGTTTATATAATAAAAGAACGTATTCAATAATGAATAGATTTACAAAAGAACAAATTTAACAATGGACAGGATAAACAAATGAACAGATTCAATAAAAAATAGATTCAAACTCAATCAAATCTATTTGAACCAATAGATAGATTTTTCGCGAACAAATTCACAAGTTGATATATTCAACAAATGAACAGATTCAACCAAATGAGCGAATTCACAAACGGATAGACTCAAACTTAGAATGAATAAAAAAATTCAAGTATAGCAAATTCTAGCAAAAACAAGCAGAAAAAATAGATTTTGACTAGTAAAAACTTTAGTAAAACAAAGCAGAAAGAACACGCAAGAGGTCGTTGACATAAATATGGCATAACGAATAGATTGCAAAACGAAGCAGAACAAACATGCAAGAAGTTATCAAGACAAATATGGTGGAATGAACAAATTCAATATTCAAAATGAAACAAAATGAAGTAGAATGAATGGTACTCTGACTAGTTAAATTATGGTAGAACAAGCAGAACAAACAAAAAGAGTAGATCATGTCTAAATAAATGTTGATAGAATGAACATGTAGGATGTTATCAAAATTGTTCAACAACCACCATATCCATAACATGCACATCACTTACCTCGAATAAGTAATCAAGTTGAAGTGACTAAGTAAATTTAAACTAACTTAATACCTAGAAACTTCACTTACCTCGAACAAGTACTAACCATCAATTTTCCGTCACCACCTTGTAGCTTTCGAACAAGAAAGTCTAGTCCTCTACTTTAAGGTTTGAAACATGAGAACAACACATGAAAATTCTTTTGAGGTTTTGGAAAGATGAAAGTGGGTTTTCGGCCAAAGTGCAAAAGTTTTATTTAAAATTGATTAAGATAGAATGATGTCTTCCCTTGCTAGGTGGAGCCATGCATTTAAATGACCAACATGAGGTGGCATAAATACAAAGCAAGGTCTTGCACATGTCCAAAGAAAATTCAAGAAGGCGCGACTCAATTTGAAATAATCACGGCTTAATCTAGGTATCAAAATTATCTATATCACTTCATCTTTGAGAGAATACTTGGCCTTGGATGAGTTCTTCCAAAAACATGTGACATTTATAAGCTTTTAGTTAAAAAAATTTGGGCAAATATTGTAAGAAAAAGTAATCCTCTTCTTTAACATTATTAGAATAAGTTTTTTTTTTTTTTTTTATAAGGAACATTATTAGAATAAGTTAATCACTATTATTAATTAAATAAAATCTACACAATTAATATCATCCGTTACTACTAAGACGACAATAAATTAATTAATATCACCCTACTATTAGTGTACACATAATTTGATTCACACATCGGACTCAGGACGACTTATGTTTATGGAAATTATCCACCGTGTCCCACAAAGTTTATGATTTGACTAAAGTAACCATGTATTGGCTACAAGTTAAGGATTCAAGTTGCATTATTTATTTAATGGCGGTCTCATTTATATAAATGAGTCCATAAGATCAGTTGCGACTAAACTTATTCTTTAAGTATTAAAAATATGTGTGACAAGTTTATAGTTATACTAAATCTTTGGACAATTTCTAATCAATGGATCATTTAGAGGATATTGATGACCATGTTGAGACTGTTGTGTTCTCTAGCTTCACCATTGAGTATTAGATATCTTAGGAGATGATGAGTCACAAGTCATTAGGTATTGTGATACTGAGCTAAAACATAGGTACTTGCCTCAAAGAAGTTCATTGAACATGACATGCAAAGAACGATTAGCAACATGGAAGCTTTTAGCATGATTAATGACTAATCGTTCATGCTTTGGTCTTGTGTAAAATCCTTAGACTTGAGGTACGATGCTGACTAATACATTGGATGGCTATGGTTTACAAGTGCACATATTGACTCTTCGTCGAATCTTCTCTATAGTTGATGGTCATAATTGGTTCATATACGAAGGCACATGCAAGTGCAATATGAAATTTATCTTCTTATTATATATGTAGATATTCAAGATAGAATATTAATGTCCTATGTAATCTAATCGTGACATTGTATTGAAATGCTCGACTAGGGTTGTAACCGAGAATGATGTCTCATAGAAATACTTCTCAGTTAGATTTGGGCATATGATTGAATTGGTGGCTTGACAAACAATTTCACGACCTTTGTTTGATCGAGACATGGTGAGAAAGAATGATTGAATTACACGGTCGCCAAAGCTGAGAGGTTCATTATGCTCTTGAAATATTCACACTATTTGGATAGTCACGATATATTGCTAGATGTCATTCATAGTTTATAGGAAGGGGAGATTGATTGGGACAATCAGTTCTCTTAGTTATGCTAATGTGTTAATACTAATCCTACCGCTAGCTTAACAATGAACCTAGAGATTTCACACACCATAACCAATTTTAGAAGGACGTTAGAACGGGAAAGACAATATTGCAAATATGTTTGTAATTGAGGAAATCAGATTGAGTCATGCTAAAAATAAAAGATCTTATAGGGGTTTCGAACTTTATAAACTATATCAAAGATCTGAAACGGTTTTAGACTTTCTGGCCAAATGAAAGATCTAAAGCAAGTTCAAATTCAATGGCCGCATTAATGATCTGAAGTGAGTTCAGAATTAATGGTCAAATTAAAAATCTGAAACAATTTCAGACTTAACAGCTAAATTAAACATTTGAAACAATTTCAAATTTTATGACCACATTAATTATCTAAAACGGTTTTAGAATCAATAGGCAGTTTAATGATTTGAAATGTTTTCAGATTTCATATTGATATGACCAAATTAATGTTCTGAATGGTTTTAGACTTAACGGTCAAATTAAAATATTGTAATGGCTACAAAGATAGTGCCCAGAATAAAGATTTTTAAAAGTTACAAATTAAAGCTCGGACTAATACTTTGTAATGGTTATAGAATTAATGCTCGAATTAATGCTCTAAAATGGTTTCAAAACTTACGTCCAAGTTCAAAGTTTGAACCGAGCTTGGAAATTATGGCTGAATTAATGCTCTAAATGGTTTTAGCGTTAATGAGCCGAATTAATTAAATCAATGTGATATGTGACTATTATAAAAGGCGATTAAGAGAGGGTCATTCTATGATCGCGAGTGATGATAGTAATCAATCAAATTAGTCACACACGAGAGCAATTGCTAGCCCAATTGTTGCGGTAAGCTCTCTCAAGTTTCTCTCTACCGTTCGACGTGAGTTGACATTTGTGTGACTGGAACTAAAGATCATCATAAGCGGAATACTTCAACAATGCTAGAGGAGATAAGACATTTGTGTTCAGAATGTGAAGAATGTCAAAACCAAACCTTTTTAGCACAGTATAAGGATAATGTGATTAGCTTTCTTTTCACTTCTATGTGCTTCTTACTAAAATGCATGAGCAAATTGAAGAAGATACATGTATAGTTGTTTTTGCTTCCACTGTGAATTGTTTTTTATTATATTTCACCTATGCACAAGTTCTTCTTTTTGAAATAAAATCCCAACATAGATGTCATGATTATTAACGACCATAACAACTATCGACATATGCTGATGGTTAGTCAATGATAAACCCTCGACATATTGAAGATAGAAGCCCAAACAAAGATGCCAAGGAAATATCAATCGGCGGTTAAGGTTAGCAGCATTTGAGGAGTTGTAAATGCTTATGAGTAAGGATAATACATGATCCAAAATGATTGTGAAGCCGAAAACCATGAGATGTGGTTGCAACTGGCAATTTAAATGTTAACCATTCATAAGCAGTTGCACTTTGTAAGAGCCTAGGTAAGAGCCGCGTTGAATCATTGTAGAGGATCCACAATCAACAACACCTATATATCTTTTCAATTCAAATTTATTGATTTATCAATTCCTTGTACTTGCATTTTACTTTACTCCAGATCTAGTTACTGAACCTAATTCAATTAAAAAAAAAACATCAACCTTTGGAGAAAGGTATTTTGCTGTGTGGTAAAATTCCAAAGAAACATTTTGTTATTTTTATTATTTTTGTCATTTTCTCATGTTAATCTTTTCCAAATGACATATAAGACATGGTAAGGTCTCACTAACATGAATGGCGCGTCATCCCTATAAGCTCAGGTGATTACACTTCATGGTCAATTAGACTAGCATTTGTCTCCCATAAGTGGATTAGCGATTCCCGGTCCAAGTTTTGGGATAACAATCTTCCATTCCGGATGTGGGGCGACTGAAAATTAAATTTATATCATTCTATTCCATAGATTCAGAATTTTAAAATTCTTATTTTTTTCAAAACCTTTTCTCTGTTTCTTTATGGAATATTATAGTTAGGGATGTGCAATATTTGATATTTTCTTCTCATATTAAGTCAATTTAGGATATTTATTGAGCTTCATTGTTTCCATTATAATTTGATAAGGTATCTCAATTTTTGTCGGAAGACACCATAGGATCTAATTGTTTTTTTCAGGTTTATTTTTGGGTTTCGTTATTTTATCACTATTTTTCTTTTCGCATTTCTTTAGCTGTCCGATAATTTCTATGATTGGGGTTTGCAATAATACCGTTATGAAATACATGAATGAATGAATATTTATTATATTCATCTTATCTAATGTACTTATTATAATACATTTGTATCATACATTCTAAGTACATCTCCCTATACAATGACCATTCATCTCCATTATCCAGTACATGTATCATTCGATACATTGATATTAATGATAAGTACATTCTTGTTCTCTTATAAATAAGAGTTTAGTTCTTATGTACAACAGAAGAACAGAGAAGAACAATCATAACACAGAACAACTGTGAGATACTGGAAATAAAACTCTCTTTTCTGGCTTTCTCTACTATCTCCGGTGTTCACTTGGTTTCTCTTCCCAATCTCTTCTCTATTATATATTCGCAATGCAATATTTTACAACTCGTTATCAACACGAGGATCTACCGACTGAGTAAGTAATTTCTGCAAGCACAAGAATCTACCAACTGAGTAAGTAATTTTTGCAAGGTGGGTATTCTTTTATTAATCAACTTATACTTCATCTTCTTCTATCAATTCTTCATTTTTATTTTTCTTGACCGGAAGCCAAATTTCCAATCTAAAAGTATCCTTCTGCTCCTGAAGTGGCAGTGGATATTTCGAAATCCTTTAAATTAATTTAAGGATTTGATTTTACAAGGATTATATGCAAATTTTATGATACTTGACACATGAAGTTGTTAATATAAATGCAAATGGAAAATACCGAGAAAAGAGAAAATGTTTGTTTGCTTGATAGTACAACAACACATACTATATTTCGTAGTAGACACTTTTTCTCGAGTATGACATTGCGGAAGGCACAAATCCATACAATATCAGGTCATGTTCAGATTATTGATGGTTTTAGGAATGCCACAATTATTTTGCCAAATGGCACAGTCCTACATATTGAGAATGCGTTTCTAAGCATTAGATCAAAAAAGAATCTGCTCAGTTTCAAAGATGTACGCCATAATGGGTACTATATTGAGACTATTTATGAGCAAGATAAGGAATATATTGGCATTTCCTCTTGTAAGATAGGCCTAAAGACCATCCATGAGAAGCTAAAAGCTTCTTCTATGGGTTTGTATTGTGTCATGATTAAAACTATTGAAATCTACGCCACCACATCCTGGAAATTGGTAAGCCCTAATCAGTTTGGATTGTGGCATGATCGTCTTGGTCATCCTAACGCTTCAATAATGCGTAGGATAATTCAAAATACAAAAGGGCACCCTTTAAAGGATATAAAGGTATTGTTGTCCAAAGATTATAATTGTGAGGCTTGCTCATAAGAAAAAGCTCATTATCAAACCTTCTATAACAAAGGTTAATCTTGAATCCCCTTTATTCTTACAAAGAATTCAAGGTGATATTTGTAGACCAATATAACCACTAAGTGGACCATTTCGATATTTTATGGTATTAGTGGACGCATATTATAGATGGTCCCATGTTTGCCTATTATCTACACGCAATGACACATTTGCATGTTTATTTGCACTATTATCATATTCTACCGCAAATGCTCCAGCTAGAATAGCTGTTCCTGAAGGACGGGCTAAAATGGATCAAAATCCCCCGCACTTGAAGTGTGGTAGATCGATAGGATCAAAAGATACTGCTCCTCAAAAACAAAGGAAAAAGAATCAGGAATCCGCTCCAGAAGAGCCTGGCGTTGTGCTTACTCCTGAAGAGATTATTGCCCCTGAAGAGGCGCAAACCCATGAAAGGAACATAAATCCCGGGAATATTGAGAATTCCATTACATATTGTAATGAAATTTGTGATCGAAATGAAATCATCATTGATGATGCTTTTGCATTCTCAATTGCTCATAAAATTGTAAATGATGATTGTGAGCCACAATCTATTATTGAATGCCATCAAAGGCAAGATTGGCCTAAGTGAGAGGAAACAATCAAGACTGAATTAGCTTCCCTAACTAAACGAGAGGTTTTTGGACCTATAACTCGTATCCCTAATAATGTAAAGCCCGTTGGATATAAATGGGTATTTATCCGGAAACAAAATGATAAAAACGAGATTGTCGAGTATAAAAGCCGACTCGTTGCCCAAGGATTCTCCCAAAGACCTAGGATTGATTATAATGAGACAGATTCACTTGTAATGGATATGATTACATTTCGTTTTCTCATTAGCTTAGCAATCTCTAAAAGATTGGAAATGCGTCTTATGGACATTGTGATGGCATATTTATATGACTCATTAGACTATGATATTTATATGAAAATTCCCGAGGGATTCAAAATGCCTAAAGCATGCACTCCCCGCAATTTATTTTCAATAAAATTGCAAAGATCCTTGTACGGGTTAAAGCAATCCGGTCGCATGTGGTATCAACGCCTAAGTGAGTACCTAATTAAGGAAAGGTACAAGAATGATCATATCTGTCCATGCGTGTTTATTAAGAAATCAGAAATCAGATTTGCTATTGTAGCAGTTTATGTCAACGATATAAATTTAATTGGAACTCCAGAAGAGTTAGCTAAAACTGCTGAATATTTGAAAATGGAGTTTGAAGTTAAAGATTTGGGTAAAACCAAACTTTGTCTTGATCTAGAGCTTGAGCATAAAGCAAATGGAATAATCGTCCATCAATCAGCATACGTTGAAAGATTGCTTAAACACTTCAACATGGATAAAGCTCACTCATTGAGCACCCCTATGGTTGTAAGGTCTCTAGATCCCCAAAAGGACCCATTTCGTCCTAGAGAATCTGATGAAGAGATACTTGGTCCTGAAGTACCATATCTCAATGCAATTGGGGCTTTGATGTACTTGGCACAATATACGAGACCAAATATCGCTTTTGCGGTAAATTTATTGGCACGTTTTAGTTCTGAGCCAACTCAGAGACATTGGAATGGAGTTAAACATATTTTCCATTATCTCCGAGGAACCATAGATTTGGGATTATATTATTCCGAGGATTCCACTAACTCTGGTTTAGTTAGATATGCTGATGCTGGATATAGATCCGATCCACATAAGGCTCACTCTCAAACCGGGTATTTATTTTGTTATAACGGCACCGCTATTTCTTAGCGTTCTACGAAGCAATCGCTAGTAGCTACATCTTCTAACCACTCTGAGATTATTACTTTATATGAAGCTAGAAGAGAGTGTTTGGTTAAAATCTATTATAACATATATTCATAATTCTTGTTGCTTAATACCGGTTACAAATTCTCTCACTATAATTTATGAAGATAATGATGCTTGTGTTGCACAAGTCAGGGGAGGATATATCAAAAGGTGATAGGACCAAGCACATCTCCCGAAATTTTTCTATACTCATGAACTCCAAAAAAATCGACAAATTGATGTTAAATAGATTCAATCCATAAATAATCTTGCAAATCTTTTTACCAAATCATTGCCAACATCAAGTTTTGAGAAATTAGTATATGGCATTGATATGCGGCAAGTTCACAATATGCAATATTGATTAGCTCCAGAAGTGGCTATATTGCTCAATTGAGAGGGAGATATTATGAACTATGCATTGCAGCATTAATATGTGGCGAGTTCACAAGATGCAATATTGATTAGCCCCAGCAGTGGCTATATATGCATTAGCTCCAGCAGTGGCTATATATGCATTGCACTCTTTTTTCTTTCTGTTCGGTTTTTTTCCCACAAAGTTTTTTCGGCTTAAAGTTTTTAACGAGGCAATCAATGCATCTATAAAAGGGAGAGATCATAACATTTGTGCTCTGCACTCTTTTTCCCTTTTGTCCGGTTTTTGTCCCACCGGGTTTTTCCGACTTAAGGTTTTTAATGAGGCAGTATCATTCGATGCACATTTGTAATGAATACAATGAATATTCAATGGGGAGTGTTATGAAATACATGAATGAATGAATATTCATTATATTCATATTATATAATGTACTTATTATGGTACATTTATATTATACATTCTAAGTACATCTCCCTATACAATGAACGTTCATCTCCCTTATCTAGTACATGTATCATTCAATATATTGATATTAATGATAAGTACATTCTTGTTCTCCTATAAATAGGAGTTTAGTTTTGATGTACAACAGAAGAACAGAGAAGAACAATCACAACACAGAACAACTGTGAGATACTGGAAATAAAACTCTCTTTTCTGGTTTTCTCTACTATTCCGGTGTTCACTTGGTTTCTCTTCTCAATCTCTTCTCTATTATATATTCGCAACACAATATTTTACAACAAATACTTAATTGTTATATTGCCAGAATTATCTCTTTTTATAGATACGAAAAACAAGAGATTTTTCATTGTGACTCGTGTGTGTACGCTTCGGACATTTCAAGATTGATATCGGTCGCCAAAGTTATGATCGAGAGCATGGATCGTGGCCCTGATCATGCCTTATTCAATGAAGTTTGTTTAAGATATTTATGTGGTCAAAATTTATTTGAATTTATTATTTCCATTAAAATTTTAAAATTAGTTAAGGTGTTCGTATTATTTTATTGAAAGATACCGTATGATCTAGTTGTTTTTCTTTAAAATTTTATCAAGGGTTTTGGTAATTTCTCATAATCTCTTTTTCTACTTTCTTTATTATTTGATAATTGCCAAGGTTAGGGTGGCAACAGTATTTATTTGTTTTGTTTTCAAAATTATAGAAAAGCAAGAGATTTATCTATACGTACTTCGTGTTTGTACGCCAAGTGCGTGCCTTGCGAAATGAGTTTCGTGTTATTCATTTCCACAACGTCACTTCCGCCGATGCTTTCGTTGGTGTCTCAACATCAAATCAATTTGCTTTTGGAAAAACCCAACTGGGATACAATAATACAAGCCCGGTCAATTGGGTCTTTGGAGGCATTCGGATTTATTCGGCACTCCTGCTTTATGAGAACGACTACGGGGGCCATATTTGATTGAAGGTTAACCGAACTTTTGACTCAAATGAACTTCATAAATGCATGCAAATTTTCTTGCCACGTCTATCCAGTAACCATACATAATATCGAATACGTGACACTTAAGATTAATCTAAATAAAGGATGTTGAGATTTGAATGCGAGAATTTGCCCCTTCCAAATCAAATCCTTACCCAAGTAGCCGATCATTTAGTTATTATAAATAGACCTATTCTTACTCCTACATTTGGCGCGGCCGATTGTCTATATCTTTGTTGGTTTTAGAGGTGTTGGATATTTTGTATTAAATGGGGGGTAAATTTGAAACTCTCAAGGTTACTAAAAGTCAGAGTTCGAATATAGAAAACAAAATGATTGTGTTAGTTCTTCATATGTTATGGCTCGTTCTATTCTGATGAATTTGGGCAGCAGAAACTGTCGCTTCACGTAAGTTCACCATTACTGACCAAAGGAGATAAAGGAAAACTGAAAGAGATAAGAAAAGGAATGAGGATCACATGCGTGGTTTCGAATGATTAGTCTATTTTCCACAGACTTTCCAGGTCAAACTTTCCATCATTCTCGCACTAAGTGATCCTCAGGCCTTGGGGGTGCCATTCCTACGTTGAATTTGACTCTATTCATCTTGTCGCCTGTCACCCACATGTATAAACGAGATGCTAGTATTGCAAAATCATGAAATATCCTATTTCCTCGAATCCTTCTTTGAGAAGTAGAGAGGAGAACGCAAACTCTTGTCGATAGTCAGACGTGACACATGAGCTGCACTATGCCTCTGAGCCATAAAAAGTCGATGACAGAGAATTTTATTTACCTACGTAGTATAAGTCAAAATTAGATTTTCAAATACACAACTTTTCTAACAAGATAAATTATCGTGTTGTGGAATAATATATTGGGATTGATCTCCTTTTTAATAATTTATCAGTAGGAATTAGTAGTTTTTGGGTATTGCTCTACATCAATCGTGTCGATACTAACGCCAAAATCTTAGTCGATAAAAATCAAAGTTTGTGTAACAAATGCAATTTTCATGGTCCGATTTCTTCCATATCCATATAAGTTGAAAAGTGGGTTATACCATATCAGGGTGAAGAGTGAGATGCATAAAGGGTGTGTTCACACTAAAAAATGATCAACTTTTGATTATCAACAAGTGAAAGACTTAGTCACTCAAAACATAGTTTGGTGAACACTAGAAGTTTTCGATGAAAAGAATGGCCAACAATTTGATGAGTAGCGATATTTTCAAATATTTAAGCTCTGTTAGATAAATGTCAACAACTTAAAGAGTATTGATAACCAAAAAAGTTATCACAGCAAACTTCAGCTATCTAGGATGAAGTTGTCGACATTGACATTGACTTATAACTACCCCATAGCAATTTTTCCGAACATTTGAGCTTATTGTGAATAAGTGTTGTTGTAATTTTTTATAACTATAGATAAGATCAGGAAGTTACTCATTCATCTGAATTTTGTAGCCACCTGAAGAGGACAAGCCGTGGCGACATGAAGATATGGAGCAAAAGCTCCGAAGATGTAAAGACATGGCTAAAACTGCTAAAAAAACTACTTATAGGTAGTTATCTTGTGAAACTACTAGTGTTTGTGTATTGTAGAAGCCCACACACACACACACACACACAAAAAAGCCTGATATTACGGCTCCTCAAGTTCCGCACGGACTCCTCAGCTAGGAAGCTCTTGACTCATGAAACATGCATGCGCAAATAACTAGCCGCACATTCGCAAGTTGAGCTCTGAAAAAGAACATTCATAAATAAAAATTTTGATTTAACTTACTTCTTCACACGAGAGCATGTCATCCAAGACGGGAGTGACTAGTGCATTAAGTTATTCTCTGGGATATGATTTTGAGAGATTCTTAATCCAAAAATCAAAGATAATGACCGTACTACTTGAGGCGGAAGATTTCAATCTATTGGTCATGCGAGCCCAATCACACTTCATTTCGTGCTTGGCAACAAGGGATAAAGCCTCCAAGGACATTGTCATTTCAAATCTGACCCCTTTTCTGCAGCAAATAGCTAGATTGGTCATTCTGTGGCTCAACCCAATGGAACGAGGCCAGCATGATTGAACGGTCCACATAGCTTTAAATCTACATGGCCTACCTATCGTGCGATGTTTTCTTTTCCCATTCGATAATATCAATGCATGGCATCATACGAAATGTGCCCCCCATGTGTTTCTCCCTCTTAAAGGACTAAACGATAAGCTTGCGTGTCGATTGCTCTGTTTCGGCGGAACAGCAGATTGAGTAAGTGGAAGGTGAAAAGGAAATTGGAATGTGCGTTTGAAACGGATGCGACACGAACTTCTGGCCGACATCAACTGGGGAAAGAAACCCTACCTTTTAGGGTTTCTTTATGTGTTTCCTTCACGTGGCAAACATGGGCTGTGTGTGTTGTGAGATACCAATCGCGAGCGCGCGCGCACAACCCTAAGTGCAATCAGATGTTGCATGTCGGTCGGCCCAACCATATGAAAATATAATAAAGTCTCGCCACTTTACCAAAACTAGCCGAAATCATCCTGATTTTGATAAAGGGGAAATGACTGCTTACCAAATTTTGTTACATGATTGATCGAAGGCATCTCGAAGGCAGAGAATAGGTCCAAAATTCCCCAGCTTTTTCATGAGATTGGTTTCAATTGTTTAGTTTTGAGTGAGGTCCACTCTAACAAGCTCAAATCTTATTTTTTTTATTTTTTTTATTTGTCCTACTCTAATTCTCTTCTCTCTCTCGAACTTTTTATTCTACCTTTTTATAGAATGTGATTTGATCCCGCACTTGATACTAAACGTTTCCACCCCACCCAATTCCTAATGGGTCATGTTGATGTCTTTGCTTAGGATAAGATTTGGGATTAAAATGGTGAAATTGAAAGAGAAAAGTGAAATCTTAAATTGGAGAAGAAGAGATGGTGGTGTGATCCCCATATGAGGGAGAGAGAAAGAGATGGCGTTGCTGGTCCCTCAAGAGGCTAACCCCGCCGCGGTGGTCACCGAAGAAAAGTAATCACTGTGACGAACACCTTGGTAGGGTCATCATTCAAGGTAGCTATCATTGCTATCCCTTCTCTTTCTTTGAACTTAGTCACAGTTTTTCTTTTATTCTATATATAGCCTGAATAAAATCATCTCATGGAAAGGTGGGATGAAGGTAAATACGATTTATTATATTTATGGTATAAAAGTTATTTTTCTCAAATAACAAACTTCTTATTTTATAAATAACAATCTTTGAATTCTAATACTAAAAAGAAAAATCAAAATAACAACAAAATAATAATTCAATTTTATTTATTCCTATTTTTGTTTATATATTTGAATTTCTTTCTACTCTATAATATATATTTTGTGTATTATATTTAATAGCTATATTATTACATATATTAGGTATAATAGTATAGTTTATTATTTGATAAAAATGTTATTGAGGAATGATGGAAGGGCATAAAAAAACAGATGGAAAACAAAAAAAAAAAAAAAGTAAATGGAAATGAAGAAGGAAAACCCTGATTTTAAATTAATAAACTCAAACTTGAAAATGATCCTTTTAATTCTCAAAGAATAAGGGGTAATGAAATTTCTTTAAAAACCCTACATTCTTTAACCCTTTCTCCTCTGTGTCCTGGTTCACATTAAAGCTTCACAACTCTTTTGTAATTTTTTTTTAGTTCACATCAAAACTTCACAAAAACTCCGAGAGATTCAAAACTTCTCCATCGTAACTCTTTGGTTCACGTCAAAAGTACACTAAAACAATAAGAGAGTCAAAACCTCTTTTGTTATGTAATTTTGTAGTTCATGTTGAAATATCACAAAAGTGGTGAGAAAGTTAAAACACTATACTTTTCGTAATTGCCAAAGAAAATGATCATATTTTCTCTCTTTTGCTAAATTTATCGGTGAATTTTGAAAAATTTATACAAACTCATTTATGCAATCTGAAGTTCATTTACACTAATATATAGTAAATATTACTACAATTCACCAAACAATAAATAAGATATAGCAAAATCCCTATATTTCCTATCATATGCTATCCAACCCTATCCTGATTAAAAATACAAATAACCTTAACGTTGTGTTTGGTTATCTAGATTTCTAATCATGATAAGACTAAATAAGATAGAATATGAAATTCATGGATTTTGCTATATCATATCCACTGTTTGGTGATTGTAATAATAAAGTCGTATATATTCACATCACATCATGTACATTATTTAGTATAAACATCATATTAGTATAAATGAATCCAAAATTTTACAAATGGAGATGGAAAAAATCTCTTATGACTACACTCTTACCCACTTTTATTTTTGTTTTATTTATTTTATTTTTTATTTTTCTCTCTTTTTTAATTAATTTATTTTTTCTTTCTTTCTTCCTCTACTAAAATTTTATTAAATAGTAAATTGTACTAATATACCTAAAACACTAAAATACGTAAAATATGTAATAAATATAAATTTATATTTATATTTATCAATTGAGTTTATATTATAAGATGGAATTAAATTCAAATTTACAAAACTAAATTATTATTTTATATTATTTTGAATTTTTAATTAGAATTCGAATATTATTTATATTGAAATATAATTTTTATTTTGTTAATTTAAGAAGTTTGTTATTCAAGAAAAATAACTTTCCTATTATAAATATTAAATCTTATCCACCTTTATCCCACCTATCCTATGGGATAATTTAATCCGCCAAGTTAGCATGGGCCACCATAGCCCGATTCGACGAGGGCAGCTATCACCAACTTGGACCCAAGGCCAACAACCTCTATCAACTATCGACGAGGGCCGACAATGGCCAACAAAGGGAAAAGAAGGAAAAAGTTTAAAAGTATTAAAATATTATTAAAAATTGTCCATGTCGTATTGATCATGCCATCCACATCAATAATTTCTAGTCAAAATTGGTCGAATGAACTTAATCAACAAAACATGAAAAGGTTTAAGACTCAATTAGAAAAATTGAAAAGTTGAAGACTGAAATAGCAAAAGTGCAATAAGTTAAGAACTTTTTGGACAATTTTTCTGACCACTCAAGGGGGTTTCTTATCCTCTTATGGTTGTCAAAACAATGTCTAGATAAAAGTTATGTAATTTATTTGGCCTAATATAGAACGAATAAGCAAAATATTATCCATTTTTGTATGATCTAGATATATTGTTTCTCCATTTTTCTTTAATTTCTATTAATTGGATGAAAGTACCCCATGTTATTTGCATTACTCATTTATATTTAATTTCAATAGATTTATAAATTAAGTGAGTAGTTTAACTATCATGATTTATTTTCATAAGTACATATATCTAAAACTAAGATAACTCGGTAAAATTCATACGTTTAATTAATTAAATGTATAACCATTATTTTCTGAAAATATATATATGCTAGATGCGCTAGCCATTAAAAATCTTCGGCTCGCCGTTTTGCAATCCACCCCATGCCACCTTTTGGTGAGGCAAATACACTCAATTCGGGTTGGCCCCAGCGAGACACGAAATCGCACCGTCTTTGTATAAATTGGATGTTAAGTGATGTCAAATTAGTAATAACGGATATGCAGTATTACAATTACTTGGCCGTGCTAAGCGCACTTTATTATAAGGTAATTCTGGAAAAGAAGTTGTCCAAAAAAAATGTCCGGAAAAGAAAAGACAATACCGGGGATAAAAAAACAAAAGACGTCGAATGGATAGATCGGGAAATTTGCATTTTGGTCTTCAAAGTTTGTCTTCAGTTCCAGTTTGCCCCTCAAAATTTATTTTGCATCATTTTACCTTTGTCTTTTTACAACTTGTGCTAATTTGCCCCAAGATCGAGAGAGCGAAACTGCTCGAATGCATTAAATGTAAATGTTTCAAGATTGTGTCGAATTTCCACCCTTCTTTTCTATGACACGTGTTGATGAAGGAGGGATTCGATTCTAAAAGAAAGATTGGCAAAGAGGATTTGGCAAAATCGATGCAGGCTTTTTCACCTCAACCCTAATCCCCATCAATAACCCCCTCATTTCCGTCCATCTACCCTTACTCGCTCCATCAATTCTCCTTTCTCAGGCGAATTTGTGCTTCGTTGTCTTCTTTCTCTTCAGTGTGGTACCTCCAGCAAGCTAGCCGGCATCAATTTCCGCCGTCTAATTGCTTGCATCTCTCGGCTTCGACGATGCATCAATTCAGTGGTTTTCGACCTATGACTTTCCAGGTTTTTCATTTCTCCTTGTCAATCCTCCTTCCTGCACCTCGTTTATTCTGTTGGACAATGAGTTGCTCGTGGTATGGTCTCGCCTTCCTCCTGCTCCAATTAGATTAGGGTGTCATTGAGTTCGGTTAGTTCAAATGGCTTCGGATGATCAAGAAGGGTCCTCGCGATTAGTTGCCCTGTGTCAAAGACTAGGTCGCCTTTGCTCTGAACAAGAACTAGAGATCTGGGATGAAGAACCCCCACCTGAAAGGCTACAGGAATGCCAGTTAATTTTAGTTGGCAATATCTTCTCTAACCCATCTGTTAATCTTCAAGCCTTTCAAAGTACCATGAAGCGGGCGTGGTGGACAGACCAAGTAGAGATTTCCCAGAGAGATGCTGGCCCATTTATAGCAAAGTTCAAGCCAGAGGCCGAGAAACAGAGAATAATTGACAGTGGCCCTTGGCTGTTCTCAGGCCATTTGGTTAATTTTAAGCCTTGGATACCCAACACGCCTTTACACTATTATGATTTTACTCACTGCGCTTTCTGGCTGCAAGTTTTTGGCTTACCTTTGGAATGGAGCACTGAACAACTTATTAGAATGGCAGTTAATCAGGTTGGTAACGTTATTGAAGTTAAATCAGATACAAAAGAGGGCTCAACCTTAAGAGCTGGAAGATTCAAGATCGACCTCAACTTGCAAGAACCCTTAAAGACTAGAACACTAATTCGCATAGATGGGAAAACTTTGTGGCTAGATTTTATATATGAACGATTATCACATTTCTGCTATTGTGGGAAACTGGGGCATTATGCTATGTATTGCAAAGACTACCCTTATGAAGAAGCACAACTAGACGGCAAAGACAAAATGGCCTATGGCCAATGGTTACAGGCCAAGGTTAGAGTGCATAGTCCTTATTGGCAAACGTTTTATAACCCTCAGGATAAAATAGAGTAGATTGATGAGACTGTACATGAAACCCCCCCTCCCTGCAGCTGACTATCCCTCTACTGCCCCTAATAGCAATTGTTGAAACAGCTCTCAAATCGACACCTACAACTCGTAACAGGCCCTTAATTGAAGTGACTCGCCAGCACTCCCATCTGACTGATTTAGTACAGGGAGCTCCGTTAACTACTGATTTGGTTCCTGCATCAGCAAAATTAAAAGCAATTCAGACTCAACCCATGGATATGCAGCAACAAAAACAGCGAAAGACTACCAGAACTATCACTACAATGGGCACGGCCAAAAAACAGAAAAGGTTTTCTCCCTTTGAGATGCGGAACTTAGCCTCCTCAAACTTCGATGATACTCAACTCATGGACACTCCAGTATATGCAGCAGAAGAGGTGGCACAATGGGCAGTGGTGGTTTGCCCTAAACAGCCACCCACATACAAATGAAGTTAATCTGCTGGAACTGTCAGGATTTGGGCAATCCCTTAACAGTTTCAAGCTCTCAAGGCCTTAACGGCCAAGGAAAAGCTCGACTTGGTTTTCCTTATGGAAACTAAGAATAATGAACCCATGATCCAACGTTTGCAATGCCGTATACACTTCCAAAGTGCTTTTGTTCGAAACCCAGTTGGTCTGAAAGGGGGTCTGGCGACTCTTTGGAATGACCGCTTAACATTAAACATAGTTCACTCTTCGGAGGACTATTTCCACATGATCTGCCAAGACTTGATTGACGACAAAACGATGCGCATTACCTATCTCCATGCCCCCTCATCCTACCATAATCAGCAGCTGTTATGGGAAGAGCTAAGAATGATCAGCAACTCCAACACTTTGCCTTAGATATGTGCTGGAGATTTCAATGACATTATCTACCCATGGGAAAAGGTTGGCAAGCGACCATCAGCTTCATATCATCTCTTTTCCTTTAGAGCTATCATTAATGACTGTGCCCTAATGGAATTAGAAAGCAAAGGTTGTGCTTTCACTTGGATGAATAATAGAGCGGGGGATGAATTAGTCAAAGAACATTTAGATCAGGTAATGTGTACACTAGAATGGCGACTGTTATATCCTGAGGCTGAAGTATTCGCTCTACTAGCTATGGGTTCTGACCATAGTCCCCTACTCTTATCCACAACAGCACCTACTAGAAAATATATAAGGCTTTTCGTCTTTGAGGCTTTTTGGAACCAAGATCGAGAATGCCAAGCGATCATCTATAATGTATGGAACTCAGTTCAAGTAAGTCATCCTACTCTACTGCACAAACTACATGCTGTTTCTATGGCTTTAGAAGGCTAGAGTCGCTCAAAATTTCACAACGGACACTTGCGAGTAAATACCTTACACCAACAGCTTCAATTGATCACCAATAGACCACATATTAACAGCAATGATAAAGAGGCAGCCTCTCTTATCCGTGATGAAATTAAAAGAATATGGCAGCAAGAAGAACAGTTTTGGGCTATGTGGTCCAGAATCAATTGGTTACGATGGGGCAACAAGAATACTAAATTTTTTCATGCAACTACCATCCAAAGACGCCAAAGAAACAAGATTATTATGTTACAGGATGTCAATCAGGAATGGGTGTGGGATCCTCAAGCCCTCAGGGAGATGACAACTGCTTTCTTCTCAAATTTATATACATCAGGGGGGTATCGAGACTACGGACCTATTTTGAATCAATGTCCTCCAGTTGTCTCACCATAAATGAATGACCAATTAACCACTTTGGTCACTCTTGAAGAGGTGCGCAGGGCAACTTTCTAGTCGGGGGCTTCGAAAGCCCCAGGCCCGGATGGTTTGAACGGACATTTTTATCAAACGCATTAGGATATTATTAAGGATGACCTTCTTATGTTAGTGTGAGATTTCTTTAATTCAGGAGTGTTGCCTTGCAATCTAAATAGAACCATTGTTGCTTTGATTCCCAAAACCAATCACCCTGAAAGACTAGATCAATGTAGGCCCATCAGCCTATGCAACTATGCATATAAAATCATTTCAAAGGTTATTGCTAATCGTCTTAAACCATGGCTATCTGATCTTATCTCTAAGGAACAGGCTACTTTTGTGAGTGGACGACAAATCCAAGACAATATTTTGATCGTTCAGGAAGTTCTTCATCAATTCAAGACTAGGAAGTGGAAGCAAAAGTACAAGGTACTAATTAAGACAGACATGCAAAAAGTGTATGATAGAGTTGAGTGGGATTTCCTCAGAGATTATTTACTTAGATTGGGTTTCCACCCAAGGTGGGTTATTTGGGTGATGCAATGCATCACTACCCCATCCTTCAGTGTACGCTTTAATAGTGAACAGCTACCTTACTTTCAGCCATCAAAGGGACTCCGTCAAGGTGATCCACTATCCCCTTACATTTTTATCTTACTAGCGAACGTTCTTTCAACCCTGATTAACCAAGCAGTCGAAGTAGGCCATCTCAAAGAGCTCACGCTATCCAAGTCATGTCCGACTCTCTCCCATCTTTTTTTCGCTGATGACTCGATATTTTTCCTAGACGGTACAATTACTGAATGTTGAAACCTTGCTAACATCTTGAACCAGTATTGCATAGCCACTGTACATGTCATCAATAGTAACAAATCTTGAATGTTTTTTAGTAAATATTGCCCTTTGAGACTGCAAGAAAATTTGGCAAGGGAATTTAGAATTCCGGAGTTGCAACAATATGGCAAATACTTGGGTATATCTTCGAACTGGGGACGATCAAAACGAGAAATGTTTTCTTGGATATTAGGGAGAGTAAATGCAAAACTGGAAGGTTGGAAAGAATGATTACTATCTAAAGGGGGAAAAGAAATCCTACTTAAATCTGTTGTGCAAGCTATTCCTCATATGCTATATCTATCTTCAAGCTTCCTCTATCTCTTTGTAAAGTGCTTGAATAGAGAATTTCCAGTTTTTGGTGGAAGAACGACAAGAGCAGGACAGGAGTGCATTGGCAGAAATGGGATGTGCTAAAACCAGCAAGAACAATGGGGGTCTTGGCTTCCAAGACCTAATAACTTTTAATAGGGCAATTCTTGGCAAGCAAGCATGGCGATTAATTCATCAACCTCTCTCTTTGTGGAGTCAGATTTTTAAGGGGCTTTATTTTCATTCACAAGACTTCCGAACAACAGATAAAGGGTCTCGCCCATCCTGGGGCTGGCAGAGCCTTCTTATTGGTAGAGAGGCCATCATACCTAATGTAAGATGGTCTGTTGGTGATGGCAAAAACATCAAGATACGTGAGGATAGGTGGCTACCTATAGGAACTATAGGCGGACCAGCCACAAGAGAGGAGCCAGCATTGGTGGCTAATCTTATTGACCCTTACCACCAATCCTGGAACCTTCCTTTTATCAAATAGTCGATGATCAAATCATCAATTAAATCCTTCGAATTCCTTTCAGACCACATTATGCTTCTGATCAGTTAATCTGGACAGCAACAAAGCATGGTCTTCACACAGTGAAAAGTAATTACAATTATATCATCAACACAGCAAGCAAACTCAGAAAACATCAAGCCTCCACATCATTCCAACCTCCCAAAATACTCTGGCGAAGAATATGGATTATGCAAACAGCACCAAAAATCTGCATGTTCTTATGGTCAGCATGCCAAAACTCACTTGCAACAAAAGCAAATTTGTTTCATCGACACATCACCCCTGATCCTATATGTAATCTCTGCAATCAACATGCACAGGAAACCCTAGAACATCTATTTTTCTTTAGTTCATGGACTAGGGGAGTCTGGAGTCATCTTGATCTCAATGTACTGATCACACCTCATTCAGTTCATCGCCTCGACGCCTGGATCACAGCAAGAGTAAAAGTACAAAAAACCTTACCTAGACTAGAGACTATTGTGCATGTATTATGGCAGATCTGGTGTGCCCGCAATAACTTCATCTTCAGACATCAGCAACCAGATCCGAGCATCACCGTTGCAGATGCCATTACACAAACCCGGATCTACAAAATCTCCGCTCCCAAGCGTCAACAAACAAAGCATTCTGCTCTCGACCCAGCATACTTATGGAGACCCCCTGATCGCGGAACCCTGAAATGCAACATAGACAGGGCTTACAAGCCAGGCAGTCAAATAGGATCTATGGCGTGCATAAGTCGAAATCACAAGGGCATACTTACTAACGTTTTTACCAGAGGATTCCCAACATCTCTACCTTCAATCAGAGGTACAAGCACTTAGCTTTACACTCCATCATCTGCTGCACCAAATCGGACTGCCTAATCTTGATCGAAACGATGAACGACAGAAGAACGCCACCGTGGGAAGAACGCGTGCTGTTTGCTAAGGTCAACAATTTGCTTTCCTCTTACCCTAACTTGCAGCTTCGACACTGTAGATGGGAGGCAAATGGAGCGGCTGACTGGGTTGCTAAGGCCCATGGCAAATCGAACCTGGCCTGTAACTAGAACATTTTCCCCCCTTTTCTTCTACTGGACCTTGTGTACGCGCATGCATTATCTTCTGGTTGTACTTTCTCGACGTTTTAAATATATTCTTTCTTTTCAACCAAAAAAAAAAAAAAATAGAAGGCAAATTGATATACAATGCAAAATTCATGAGCATAATGTGTTTTTCCGATCGAGTATATTCGCGATTGAGGTATGGTCATTATCTAGGTTTTTGCAAATATTAACCTCCTTAATGTAGATGGACATCTTGAGCCATAATCATATAAAAAGTTTAAAGTTATTTTATAGTGGCTAATTTAGTCATAAACTCTTCAATTTGGCTATTTTAATTCTAAACTTTTGATAATTTGCCAATATAGTTATTCTAGCTAATTTTGGCCAGAAAATGATAATGTAAACACCAATCATGGAACGATTGGCACTGACTTGAACAGATTTTGTAATTTTTTTGAAGATTTTTTTTCATTTTTATAAATTTTGTATTCATTTATTTCTTTGTTTTTTCATTGTTCATCTTCTTGGAAGGACCTAGGAGGGTCACTGAGACCTCAACAATGGCCAGCAACCCTTGCTGAGCAAAGCTCTAACTTATCACTAGGTGAAGGTTGCAACAGCCTTCCCACCTCACCTCGCCTATTGGCTTATGAGGGTCGCGAAGCCCTAACCTGTGGCTAGGGATCAGTTAGCTACCAACCATGTATATCCCCTCAATTTTTTTTAGAAGAACAATAGAAAAAGATAGAAAGAAAAAATTCATAAAGATTGTTTACATCAACGTCGTCTATGCCAAGTAGGTAGCAGGCATTAACTAAATCGCCACATTAGTAATTTTCGATTGAAACTAATTAAAAGAACTAAATTAGACAAATTAAAAAGTTTGGAATTGAATCGATCACCGTACAATAGGTCTATGAATTTTTGAACAATTTTCCCCAGATCTTCATATGGGGTACCATTTGAATCCATAACAATCTCAATCATTAATTTATAGGGACGATTACCAAAAAAAATTTAAACCTATTGCATTTGTACAAATTTAATCATCAACTTTTCAATTTGTTCAATTTAGTTTAAAACCATTTTCATAATTTACCAATGTAAATGTTGGCCTTCCCACATGGTACCACCAGTGGTTATGTGAACATTTTTTGCAATTTTTACAAATATTCTGAAATTTTTATAAATTGTTAAATTTCAATTTCTTTTTCTTTTTTCCTTTATTACAACAAATGAGGTCAGACCTCGTTAGATCAGGCAAGGGTGACTTCACTAACCATTGCAGGCATCACTTGAGATTGGCCATTGGCAAAAAGGAAAATAAAAAATTTTAAAAAAATCAGAAATTTTTGTCCATGCCACATAGGATTGTCAGCGTTGATTGGACCATTACGTTAGTGTTTTTGGTTAAAATTGATCGAAATGACTATATTGGAAAATTATCAAAAGGTTTAGGGTTGAAATTACATAACTAAAAGCTTATGAATAGATTGGCATAAGTGCAATAGAATTATAACTTTTTTAGTAATTTTCCCTTAATTTACAGGGTCAACTCTTTCAAAACAATTAACATTTTTAATGGCCACAAGTTGGAACAATTGAATCACTTAACTTGACATTACAATCACAATTAGTCATCAAACCAAATTAGAGAAAATTCAATCAAATATACCACATAATTAACTTATATAGAAACATAACTACCTACGGGAAATATGCAATATACAAATTATCTAAGGGTTATGGTATACATGTGACAAATTTATTTCAAACTAACTTTTTAACCATCAAAATCCCAAATTAGTACACATGTGATAGATTTATCCTAAATTAATTTTTTGACCACTAAAAACTTCAAACTAGTATATTTGTACCACAAAAAACCACAAAGTGGTACATCAATGGCCAATGGAAGGTAAAATTCAAAATTAGTACACTTATTAATTACCATGTATTATCCAAATCAGCAATTTAAAAGCAAAATTTAATTAAAACTAATTATAGATAAATTTGTTACAAATGCACCAATTTGAGATATTTATATGATCTGGAGAATATATGGTATATCCATAGTATCTTCATAATATCTAAAAAAGATCTTTAATAGCACGAAAGAACAAGTACAATCTTTGCCTTCCTTGAACTCAAGAGTTACGCTATACATGTTCAACATACACAAGTACGTAAAGTAAGAACTTGATTCACGGGTGTTTCATGGGAACGTTGAACAATAGAGCAAACAAAGTAAGTTAGTATAGAGACTCAATTACCAAAAAAAAAAAAAATATTTTCTATTATTTTCTATATATTAAAAAATGGTCCTGAAGTCCATGAGAGTACTTTAGATATTTTGTAGATATTTTTTGGTCAAATTATATTTCCTACCTTACAATAATAACCCTTCATGTAAGCAAATACAATTTTTAAGGCTTGCACTATTTTTACCTTGTTATTAACTCATGACACCCTATTTTATAGTAAATTGACTATGTTATTCCTTGCAGGTTACACTCTTGATTTAACATTATCTCTTACATTTTTAACTCCCTTTTCTTTTGTTTCAATTTTACTAGAAATGAAACTACCCATGCTCCTCTGAAACAACATTTATTAAGGGTAAATGTGAGATTCACTCTTCATTAAAGATTAATGGTTGTCTTCTTTTTTCTTGTTTTTGGTTTTTTTTTTCCTTTTCTTTCTTCATTAGAAACAAAACTGGTGTGCCTCTTTTCCAAAAAAATATTTTTTTAGAATAAAGAAAAAATAGTTTATTTGGTAGATAACTAACTAAATATTATGTTTCCAACAAAAAAAAAATTATTAATGAGTTGTATATTTCTTTTTCTTTTTTCTTTTTTGTACAAGGAAACTATTATTCAAAAATCACTTAAACACAAGAAACAGAATAATATGAGTAAATTGTGTATAATACATACATCAACACAATATTTAATCTTTGAATAAATTCTCGTAAATTCATACAAAAAAATCCAAGTCAAAAAATTTATGGTCATGAGGATAATACAGATGAAACTAACATTTCTTTACTCCAATATGTAATTAGTGCTTGATTAGATTATAATAATGGAGAGTAAGTTCATAAGACAAATATGAAGGAAACGATAAAATGTAATGGGTGTGGAAGAAGCGGTTAAGGAGAAAAAAAAGTTGTTTGGGGGGACGTGGGCAAATTTTTCTTTTAGTAAATTGTAAAATAGAAGAAGACAAATGGTAACAAATAAGTGTAATCAAGAGTGGGACTCACAAGAAATAATGTAGTCAATTTAATGTGATATGGGACGTCAGGAGCTAATAAGAGGTTAGAAATACCGCGAGCCTTTTCTAATGAGTAGCTAATCATTAAAATAGAGAAAAAAAAATGAAGGGGTGTGAAATGTTAATTTGTTTGTAAAATAGGATGTGCAAACTATAGTTTTGAGCATGGACGAGTTCCCCAACGTTTGTAAAATTATGTTTAGACCCGAAGTTCTAGAGAAGTTTACAAGTACATCCATAAACCTTGACCACCAAAGTATTTTAAGTAATTTGGCATCTCAAAGCTTAAGTTCAATAAAAGAACTTCAAATTCAAGAGCTATGTCATGCAACCAAAATGCTAGCCTGTTTCGCTTAAAGGTATTAGAATATTTTTGCACTCTCAATTTGAGTTGAAAGTGCAATATAACTTCCAAGAAGGAAATCGTTCTACTAAGCAGCTTGCTAATCTTGGAATTGATAAGTGCTTGAATACTAGTTTCTTTTCATTATCTACTAGAAATTACTTCATATTTCATTAGGTAATAAAAAAGTGGTGAATTACAATTTTAGATTTTCGTATTCAACTTTAACCTTTTTTTGGGAAAATTGTCCAAAAAATCCTTAACCTATTGCACTTCTGCCAATTCAATCCTAAACCTTTTAATTTTACTAATTCAGTCATAAACCTTTTTCACTTTTTACCGATTCAATCTATCTAGCGAATTTTGGCCGGAAAATGCTGACATGGACGCCGGCGGTGCCACGTAGGACCGTCGGCACCGACGTGATCAATTTTTAATAATATTTTAATATGTTTTTGAATTTTATTTTCTTTTTCTTTTTTTCCCTTTTTTTCCTTTTCTTTTCTTCTTTTTCTTTTTGGCTTTTTTCTTCCCTTTTCCGGTGGCCGGCCACCAGCCACAGCCAGCCGGCTAGCCTCGCCCGCCACAGGCGAGGCTTGGCCAGGCGAGGAGGAGCCCTCGCCTAGGCGTGGCCCAGCGAGGGTCGCCTGGGCAAGGCTGACCCTTGGCCAAGCTAGGCTGGCCTCCTCGAGCGTCGGTCGAGCAACGGCGAGGCCGGCCTCGCGAAGGCTCGCCCGACCTAGACCAAATCTGGTGAAGCCGACCCCGCCCAACGTCACCGTCGCTCGGCCGACGCCCGGCGAGGCCGACCTGGCTCGGGCGAGGTTCCCTAGCCCAGCGACCCTCGCCGAGCCATGCTTAGGCGAGGGCTCCCTCGCCAAGGCTCCTCCTCACACTGGCCGAGCCTCGCCTATGGCGGGCAAGGCCACCGATCAACTATGGCGGTGGCCGGCCACTGGAAAAGGAAGAAAAAGCCAAAAAGAAAAGGAAAAAACAGAAAAAAAAAAAAATAATAATTCAAAAAATTCAAAAAATATTAAAATATTATTAAAAATTGTCCACATAAGCGTCGATGGTCCTACGAGGCACCGCCGGCATCCACGTCAGCATTTTCCGGCCAAAATTGGCCGGATAGATTGAATCGGCAAGAAGTGAAAAGGTTTAGGACTGAATTGGCAAAATTAAAAGGTTTAGAAGTGAATTGGCAAAAGTACAACAAGTTTAGAACTTTTTGGACAATTCTCCCACCTTTTTTCCTACCCAAAAAAAAAAATGCACTTCACTATGGGATCTATAGTTTTTTTGTTAATACTAATAATTTTAGAAAAAAGGATTTGCATAGTTGATTCATTTGGAGGGATTCCTTAGAAACGGACTCTATTATGTTCTAACAAGAGTCAAGCGATTGAATCAAGAGGAAAAGCATCGAGCTATTGTCCTAACTTCTTCTCTCTTTTTTTATCTATCAAGTATAAATTTAAGAAAGTTATATGTTGTTTACTATCTATGCTATGATATACATTTGTCTCGTGATGATCAGCGAGACAAATCTCCTTATGCAATGGGATATTCCCAGAATTTAAATGTCCAAAACCTCTAAGCCAAAAAGTCAAAAGATTTCGGAAGCTCATATGAAGTGGCTACTTTGTAAATGTGTATTGCATTGGGGGTTATTTCACGGAAAAAGGGAAGTGTGTTGTCCACCGTCCACAAATCGCACAGTGCATAAAAAGCAGAGCTTGCAAGAAGTTTCCACGGATCCAACTCTTTTTTCCTTCTCCCACGTTTTCCAGAGAAACCATAAGTTCTTGCATGAACACATGCTTACTTGCTATCGACAATATCTTCGCTTTGTTAATCAAAGGCCAAGAGGAAAGGTCAGTGCCAGCAGCACCTTCACCTTGAATTCTACGTTCGCGTGGGGGACAGGTTGTGCCCACTTCGCTGGGTGCTCTTGACTAATGGGATCGGCAGATGCCGTAAGTTAGTTAGACAACTACTCGGTCTGCGTAGAATCTGGATCATCCACGAAAAGGCTTGGACTCTGAGTCACGCACGTATCTCCGTTTGGAATAAGCCAATCATGCTCACGGGCATGCGCCTCGAGGAGCTTGTCTACTTCAAACCAAACTCTGCGCGGACCAAGTTCGCAAGGCAGCAGAAAGGGAGCATGAGCATGCATCACGAAGGCGACCTCCACGATTTCACCAGACTGATCCACGTAACACGGCCTCTAAATCACAGCACAAAAGCCGGAAGTGGCTTGTAGCGATGAAAAACATATTTTTGTCTTGGCGTATTTGATTGGTCCTTCTTCAGAAACAGGGTCCTCGAGCCTTATTACTAATTTAATGACGGAATAGTTGCATTAGCATAGGTAATCGACAATTGGGATTGAGAGAAGTAAACATGTTTCAGCTCATTCTCGCGAAGAAGATGGAGTTCAGAGAAGTAGTTCACGGCGCGTGCCAAGACTCGTATAATGGCGATCGGTTTTGAGTTAGGGTTCCTCTGAACCAACCTAACCTCGACCACTTTCTTTCTTTCTTTCTTGATGGGTCAGTTTGACAAACTTTGATTCGCTTGGGAATTGTAACATGCAAACTGAAGATGTTAATGGGAGGCCTAGGCCCAAACGAAATTGTTAGTGGCAGGCCCATCTTTCGCGGCAAGGACCACCAGAGGAGCCGGGACGGTTAAGATTCTTTTGCTCGCAACCCACCAATGAATGACCGCCTATATCAACGCCGACAATCCAACAATGGCCGACCGACCAAGTCACGAGGCGCTGTCTTTAAGTAGGTTAATCTTTCTTTTTTCAGACTAGACATCTAGATATAAGTAGTAAAATTTCATTCAGCGGAGGTCTGCATCACGTTCGGCATTTCAAAGAAGATGAGCACTGACGATAATTGGACATGCCCTGATTACGCTCTGTGCTAGACCACTATCAGTCGGTATGGACGGTCTCAATCCCACTTTTTCCGGTCCCAAGGTGAATGTCATTTTCAACACATAATCGCACGCAATCTGTCCGACCAGCATATCATGATCAGTGTTCTAAGTACCAACCAATTAGGAATCCTAATGCGCCAATGGAGCGATATTGGAGCAGTAACCCTCTCCATCGAAAGAGGCATGAGGCTGAGGTTGACGGAAAGAAGATGAGTACCACTCAACTTGGCAAATCTCTAAGTCCCACTCGACGATGGAAGATTACAACCACTAGTCCAGGAGCATAAAAAGGGTCATAAACAAAGTGCCTCTCTTTCGATCTTTACAACGTTTTGGCAAATACCATAACATTCCCATGAGTGGAGCACTTGGAATGAAGTGGACTACAGATAACTCCCACATATTCTCTCGTGACTAAAATACACTACGCCACTAGAGTTTGCCATCATGTTCATCAAGCAGAAACGAATAACAGACAGCTGACGTGGTTAGGAAGGACAGGATAATATAGGCCCATACCTTGGCAGGGATGGCTACAAGGGCACTGCACGCTCCGCAACAACAAACATCTGCACGAGCATCTTAGATGCACTCGGCCCTTCAAGATACTGTCTGCAAAAGGGCTCATCCAATCAACGCCTTGGAAAATAATCACAAAAGGATCCAAGTCTATGACGTATAGGAAATGATCCAAATCTGCTCTTGTGCGGGTAGAAAGTCAATGTCGGCCTTTCATGTTGATTCACTCAGCTCCCAAGTTTAGAGAACCATCTTTCATCAACTTCAAGCTTAGGCTGTTAAATCTGCCTCTTGAATAGTGACGTGAAGCTTTTCTCCAGTCTGTTCCTGTTTTCATCATTGCGACGAATTCTTCATAGCTAATTCTCCCGTCCTGAAGTGACAGAAAATCATATTAGTGCTAAGTGTTCAAGATTAGAGACTGTCCATATGCAGTTGAGTATGTCCCCAGTCTCTTTACCTTGTCCTTGTCCACTTCCTGGAAGATTTCATTAGCTAGGTCACTACAATCATCTGCCCCATCTTCCACTAGAGATTCGCGTAGCTCATCAGGTTCAATGAAAGAATTGCCATCCTTGTCGAAGTAGGAGAAGGCTTTCCGCAGATGCTCATCATTTCCCACCCTCTGAAGATGGAGAGAAACAGCAAGAAACTCTCCATAGTCCAATGAACCTTTGCCATTAGCATCCACCTGTTTCCAACAAGCTCACTCATTCAACACATAAAGACACATATATGTACTTAGGGATGATGATTGAAACAAGCATGTCACTCCTTTCAAGGAAGATGACGGAGATTGCATGACCAAACTTTTGAGCGAAGTTAAAAACTAATCAATATATCAAATGAGTACAAATTCAAGTAAAGAAACGGGTTAAGAAATGATGATGTTTTTTACAATTTAAGTTTAACTTGCCTCATGGTTGAAAAGGGTAAAAAGAGGAAGTTTAACTTGCCAGTGTAAATTCCCTTAATGTTCTCCACAGAGTAATTTCGTATCGAAAGGTCAAAACACAACAAACATCTTTTTAGCCAAGCCATGTAGGATTTCCAATTGCAAATTCGGAATAGTAGCTTTTCACATGTCGAAGTACCTTGGAACCAACGGAAAGAGAAGAAACTAAGAGCAGCAGTGTTTCAGCACCACACTTTCTTATGTAGAACACACACTAGAAAAGACCAAGGAACAGAGGGGACAATTAGAAAGTCTAAAGGCCTGCCTTTTAGCTGCAGGTGAATCTCTATCAGCTTGAACAAGGAATTTTGATGGTTGCTGTTCAATAACTGTTTATGAGTTTCACATAGAGAGCCCGCATATTATTTTACACAGCTGCTTTTGTAAGATAGATGGACTCAAACTGTCACCTAAGGCTAATGACCAGAAAGCTACTGCCTGAAGAAAATCGTACACGTAGAGAAAAATCAGGTCCACAAAACCAGTGAATTCACTGAGTGTCCAAAAATCTGCTAGGAGGGCTGTACGGAATGAATTCCCAATATCCCTTGAACCTATGTTTTACAATTTTATTTCGTAAGTAGCTTTTGGAGTTATCAGCACCGAGACTAGAAAGTTTTTCATGAAAGTAAGAGTGTTTCAATCCTATTGGTGCAACTTGGCAAGAACAGAAAGTTCGGCCCCCAATTCTTGCTCACTTTCTCATGTCCACAATGGAACCAGAGACGAGAACCTCCAATTATATCCCTATTGGTGATAGACTAAGAGCGCTTTACCAACGACACATTAAATCTGTTATGCTTTTACTATCCAATGGGTATGTTGAATATCCTATGACTCTCACCTCCAGCAGTTCACAATGGCCAACTAAATAAAAAGAACAGTATGCATGTTCAAAAGATAGACTGAGATATTCTTAAACAAAGAGAACAATCATAGACCGGAAGAAGCCAGCCTAAGTACCTAATAAATAAGCAACGCATTCAAAACCAGACAGACATGAGAAACTAATAATTTGTGTTTTAACCGGTTCAACCCCGGTATGACTGAAAGATGACATCTTGAGATTAGTGTACTGGTATATGTATTTATAACCATGGAAAGAAAATATTGCCTCATAAAGTTCGCTAGGACATGCGCCTGCTTCTGGAATTGTACTAATTCGAGCCCCCAGTACTCTCAGTTTCACTTTTTTAACAAGGACCAACTCACTCTTATGCCATACATGTATGTGTATAAATATTTCCGACAGAATTAAAGGGTGTCAGCAAAAGTGGCCCAGCTTCAACCCTCCCATGTTCAATATCTTTTGAGAAATGTCAAATCCAATCAAACCTGGTCGACTACTTTGCTGGATTGAACAGTTTCTGAACCAAATAGAAGAAATAAGAAACTAAACTGGCAAGTTCACTGGTTGAACCAACTGGTTCAGTCTGGATTCGGAAACATTGGTTCCTAGGTCATCATGTCTCCATAAACAAGATAAACTAGCTTGTAGCATCATCAAATATGATGAAACAAAACAAATACTTAAAATGTTGTCCAATCAGGTGGTATTACGACCAAAGTAGAGATCAAGTACACTCACAGCTTCGATGAGCATCTGAACATCAGATTCAGCAAGTTGAGAACCAAAATTTCTCAGCCCAGCTTTTAATTCCTCAATTGAAATAATACCATCATCATCAGCGTCCATCTTCTTGAACATGTCTCTTATGTCTTCAACTTCTTCCACAGATAGGAATTCAGCAATCACCTATAACGAAGGCCCATCCATCTTACTCACAAAAGAACACTACAATGAAGGAAAAATATATCAAATAGGAACATCCAACTAACCCTCAGTGCCTTTCTTTTGAATCTGTTCATCATGGAAAACTGTTTTAACCTTGATTTGACAACATCTCCTAGTGGAACATTAGGAGCCTTCTTAGCATTTTGGAGCCAAGGATGCTCTGCCAGCAAGACAGCATGTAAAAACAACTATCAAACTCTGAGGTAGTAAGTTACCACATCATAGTTACACTTTAACAGTATGTCAAGTGTTACCCAAGACATTGAATTTATACTATTTCTTTCCTGGGCAGATCAGCTTTTAACAGTGAGATATGATGTTTCAGCATTACCATCATCTTTAGTCTGAATAAAATCAATACCCACATGAACTTTCCTCACAACAACATTGGATTAGGAAGACATCTTCAAACCCCAGACAGTGCGATGGAAAATCACATAATGTAGGAATATGACAACTTCGACCCAAAATAAAAGGAAAAATGTTTGGAAGCATAGTGCTGGACTTTGAATTAACAAGATCAACCCTAATCAAAACCTACAACTACATAGACAACCTGAACACAGAGGTGAGCAATATATAACCGTTGGAAACAAAAGACAGCCAAGTCAAAACTTCCTTAAATAAATCTGCAACCTTTATACAATACCATCCACCAGAAACTCCCACTTAAATCCATCTACCTATTCTTGCCCCATACGCTTCCTAAAAAAGTATATATAGTAGTGTAAAATTCACAAGAGCTAGCTTACCCTAACGCAATTTTTGTTTCTGCAGATACACATCACCCTATGCAGAGCCTAAAATAAGAAACTCTAAGAAAGTCAGGCAAGTGCTGCCAGCAGGTCCTGAGGATAGAGAAAACTTAAACATCTCTGTTTGGCAGTTTTCCATTGAAAAATGTAAAAGATCCGAGCACTCAATAACAAGTCAAAGGAGCTACAGACATACCCCTGCAGAAAGACAAGCAAAGCCCCAAAGGAGGGAGGGGGAGAGAGAGAGGAAAATCAAGTACTAGAATATGTTTCCATATAGAAAAGAGAGGAATACCAAGTACTTGAGTAGCAGTTAATCGAAGCTTCGGATCTGGTTCCAACATTTGCCTCACTAAACTCTTAGCACCCTCTGAGACACTTGGCCAAGGATCCCGTTTAAAATCTATTAATCCACGTAGGATGGCCTGCGCAACACCTTGCTCAGACTCTGCATCACAAGTGCATTTTTAGCAACCAGACAGCACTTAAAATGGGTATTGAGAGCATTACATATATAATCAAAGAGAGGAAAAGAGTATGCAGAATCTTAAGATTAAATAACTGAAAGCACAAAAGTACTTAGGTGCCAAATATCAAAAGCTAGAAAACACACTTGACACCTGCCTGTGCTATATTAAACCCAACATGAAAAAAGATGGAAATCACTGAGTATTATTACCAGCCCAAAATGGGGGAACCCCACATAACAGAATGTAGAGAATGACACCAGCACTCCATATGTCTATCTCTGGCCCATAATTCCTCTTGAGCACCTCCGGAGCCATGTAATAAGGACTCCCAACGATCTCTGAGAACTTCTCACCTGGAATATTAGGAATTAGGAATGTCTAGAACAAGTCTATTTCAAACAACTACAATAAATGGAAGGTTCACGAAAATCTAGGCAAGTTCGAATTGAAGGGCTTTCTAAGTTGTCCATAGCTTGACAAGTTCAGCAATCATATCCTTTTAAATTAACCACCATGTTGTTGCATTCAAATCCAATTAATAAGAAAATGGGGATAGAGATCGGGCAGAGAGTGAAATCACTGGAGGAGACTTTTTGGTGAGATCAACTTTTTCAACATTTTAACTGATGTTACTCTCCGACCCCAAAAAAAAATAATAATACTATTACTCAATTAGATGAAGAAAACGCCAATCCACTCCCAAGCCAAAAACTTTGAAGATTGAACCAAACTCAAAAGAACTAATTTGGCTGAGGGCAGGTTCAGTTTTGAAGAACTGAAATTCCTGCATGACAATATCCCTAGATGCAAGGAGAATGGGTAGTTTTGTGATTTTCATCATAGAAAATCAGAAAAGATTTCTAGAATATCCATGACTTCATAAAAATAGGTCAATCTACCAGAAATTATATCGTTGACTTTAGAATCTATACACTGTAATCTGCAAAAAAAACGTTACAAAACGCAACCAATCATAAAGTCAAAAACAGAATATCTCAGAATCCACCACAAGAAAAGTAAAACCAAATAAAACAAAATTACAGGACGCAATTGCCCCAGTACCACAGTAAATCAGCAATGCATAGTTGACAGCAGGCCAGATAAAGTAATGTCAATAAACCCAGATAGAAATGGGGGATATCCTAAATACACAACCGATGACACAACTCAATTGTATCTATGCTGTTATGCTATATAAAAAAAGTAACAAGGGACTGGGAGATGAAAAAGCTAGCAAAAGCAAGCAGAAGCAAGATGGAAGCCAGCTTGAGGAAGAGAGGATTAGAAATTTATCTAGAGATACAACATGACAGTTGGGACTGCAGTTATGCTGATTATTTTTTGAGGTTTAAGAGTGAATATGAGAACCAGTGCAAAAGAACTCTACTTCTATTTCAAGGAGCCAATCAATAGGGTTTTGATAACACCAGAGGGCCTTGCATTTATCTGAGGGCATTAGTCTAACTGCAAGATTCAGATACCTGATTTTATCAAGGGAAAGGAAAAAAAAAAAGCAAAGTCACATGTCCAACACATGGGAGTTCTCTCGTAACCTTTATACTATGTAAGAATGATGCATCAATCCCAAAGAAAGCAATTACCTGTCGCAAGTAAATTTTTGAAGAAACTCAAATATGAAAGGAGTAGCAAATTTATCTTCAGAAAGAGACCTATGCCAAAGTTATGTTTTCTCTGACTAGATAAAGAAACAATCTAAAAGATGAGCAAACGTACCTAACCCATTAGCAAAGGAAGCATTTCTCCATCAATATTCTCGATATGCTAATGCTCAACTTTTGCAAAAGCAAATTTTTTATTTTCAGGGTACTCTTTGACCCAGAAAACCAAATTGGATGATTCTATAGTAAAAACTTCACTGATAAGTAGAAGTTCTCCTGATCAATTGCCCACCACAAGGAAGTGAGACTCACAGTGCGACACAAGCGATACATTTATCTCATCAAAGTCAACCTAGTTAGGTTCTGACATCAAGTAGTTATAACTTACAGCACAATTCGCCGCAAACTCTTTGAGTCAAGTAACAGAAAAATTTGCAACTCTTGTATCTTTTGAAAATATTTAACGACTACAAACATGGCAAACCCATATAAATAACATTTATTGCAAAGTGCATGCCAGCACATACTTTTGGCAGGAAGGTAGAGATGTTAAACATCAACAAGGCAAAATAAAACTCAATGGCATACCCAATCATAGATATCTAGCTGGGTACCTACCATATGCTGGAAAGTGAAATGAATATTACATACAAAGCTGCACTGGTATACATATGAAGCATCTTCTTAAGAGAGCATGGCTAAGGAACAATACAGTTATTGCTCCTTGGACTCATAAAAATATCAGGGTTCTACAGTTTAGACATCCTACACCAGGCAAATAGGACACCAACATGAAATACTTCAAAGATAATTCACAGCGGAAAGCTCTAGACAAAACTTAGTTTGGTACAGCTCAAGTATGACACCAAACTTAAGGTACTTTAAGAGTCATTATCTTATAAATAGCAGTTAAATTAGGAAAGTTGAAGGACATGCTGGAATTTAAGTTTGATGAATAGCACAGCTTAAGTGAAGCAGACATTTCCTTTTCTTTTACTGCTATGTTTGGATATGCGGAGGAAAGAAAAATTGGAGAGAAAAATATAAAAATTTTGAATTTCCCTCCTTTTCTCCACACAAAAGCTTTAAAATTTCCTTTTCTTTCCACCCAACTTTCATCCCCCCATTTTCTCTCATTTCCCCAACATAGCCTAAGAGAAATAGCAGAGAGACCTCCAGCTCAGTCTGTAAGAAATCAGTGGAATGGGTAGAACAAATGGACAAAAAAGTTCAAGCCCGGCATCCAATTAGATTTATTACTCATCTCTACAAGTTTGATTGACATATAGAAAACAGATCTTTTTTCTATCCAAAAAGGTTCAAACTTAATCCTATTAGAATGGGATCATGAGTCACATCAAGTTCATGATCTGATAAAACGTTTCTTTTTTATGAAATCCAAAAAAAAAAAATTATCATCTATATTACTGCAAGCCAAAGAGACACTGAGAGAAACTACAGTTCCTTTTCCCCAGGCCCAGCCAAAGGAGTTATAATGGAGTGTAACAGTTCAGATTGATCAGATATACTCCAACAATGAAAGTCCAGGCAAGAAGTCATTCTTTTCCTTCCTATTGCCATTTTCTTTCCAGGACATGCTTTTAACAGGTTTCACATCTCAAGAAACGATTTGTTTGGAGACTCTCTCTCCTCCAAAAATTCAACATCCACCAATTAGCAACAAGTTTTTTCATTCTATCCATACGAAGATTCCTGATGTGCAAAGCATGCACCAGAGCTGGGTCAAAAGGTGAAACTTTGATATAAGACACTTTAGGTGCATGTACACGTCACCAAAATTTCTATCTTATATCTTTTGATCTCTGCTGCATGACTAAAACCATTTGAAAGACATTGATCAAAGCCAGTTTGACTCCATACAAATAAAGCACCAAAAACAAATTAATCAGTTCAATATAAGCAATATGATCATTATCTGTTGTTAAAGACTAATAAGTAATATGCAATCAACCAGAAAGCTCCCACCAGATCCTAATAAAATCCTAGACATTGAGCTGTGCATCCTCTATGCAAAACCACTCTAATTAGTTGACATGACAATCCAGTTATCATGTCAATGTCTTGGCTACTATCACACTTAAGAATCTCGTTTTTTTATGTACCAAGCACCGTAGGCTACCACAGAATCAATTAACAACATGGTATTTGAGGTCTATGTCAGCATCGTTAAACGATGTGGACATAATCCTAATTGGATCCACCTAGAAAGAATCAGTTTTATAATGTCATCAAGAAAGGGTCATCCAAGTAGGGATGTATAGGCAAATAAGCAACACACATTTAGTAGGTTCATGGTTTGGTGGACTTTAGGACGAGTAATAAAGAGCATAGGGTAGGTTCAAAACTCCAAATATTATAGGCATTGTTGGTGTAGGATATGTTGAGGTCATACTTACTCTGTACCCACTGTACATCCATTAAAATATGATTACTACACTTAAATGTGTGCACATGCATTTAATCACCATGATTATAGTATCAGCTACCAAATATCTAAATTAACATCCGACATTATGCTATCTGAATTACTACACAATTAGAATTAGAGATATGAATGTTACAAAGGTGGAATTGGACAAACATCATATGAGTGTGTTCATCTTGCTGTAGTTTTACCTCTGCTGTTATCGTGTTTATTCTTTTGACTGAATTTGTTTTATTGGTTCTATCCTCTTGTCATCAACAAAAAACACATACCCGATCCAGTGATTAACTTCTGTTTAAGAGATTGACAGACATTAAATGCATAAAATCTTTACTTATTGATATAAAGATCCAAAGGAAAAAAGATACCACTCTACTTGTGGAGGAATTGACAAGTTCCAAAGTGGTTCCAAGAGGCCAACAATGGTTTCTAGGTTCCACGAAGGTCGTGGGGCAAGGGAAATGCCAATTCATTCTGAAACCTCCACACCAAGAACGTATCAGAATTTTCGTTCTTTTACGTATCAAAGACATTCCTATGGGATTCCCATACAATACTCTAACATACCAAATCAAGAGCATCCCTGTAGTTTTCCACCCTTTGTCAAAGACATATAGTACTTTGGAATATAACATAGCTATTTGTCAGAAGATTTGCAATTGCGACATAAAATCATCTCGAAAAGCACAATAGTGGATCATTTGGCACGTGACGACACGGATATCAGACCAACAATTCGAGGAGCTTGACTTCCTAGAAGTCGGTAAGAATCTTCCAAGTAATATTTTTTCATCCGATGAAATCAAGGAAGAAGTATTCTTCTTAACTGCCAATACTAATTCGAAAAATTGACAGAGGTGCTGTTTATTGCTAAACATATACTACATTACTCATGTAGATCTCCCAATGGCATATGAACAAAGGATGCTACTTTCCAATTGAGAACGCCCCTACATCCGGGGGAGGGGAGGCGCATTAAATAGCAAATTGAAGATCTTACCTGGCTTGAAGAATATCGACAATCCGAAATCAATAGCCTTGAGAGGCGAATTCTCCTTCTTGTTAGCGAACAAGAAATTCTCCGGCTTCAAGTCCCTGTGTATCACCCCGTGCTTGTGACAGAGCTGCACCACCTCCACGATCGTCCGCGTGACCGCCGCCGCGGCCCTCTCCGTGTAATGCCCCCTCGCCACGATCCGATCGAACAGTTCGCCCCCCTCGCACAGCTCCATCACCAAATGCACCGCATTGTCGTCCTCGCACGCCTCCTTCAGGGTCACGATGCTGGGGTTCCGAGGCAGGTGCCTCATGATCGCCACCTCCCGCCGCACGTCCTCCACGTCCACGGCCGTCCGCAGCTTCCGCTTCGAGATGCTCTTGCAGGCCAGCAGGTCCCGCGAGGCCCGGTCGATGCAGAGGTACGTCACCCCGAACTCCCCCCGCCCCAGCTCCCGGTCGATCAGGTACCGCTCTTCGATGTTCTCCTTCTGCACGCCGGCGAGGACCGTCACGGCGCCGCCTCCGCCTCCTCCGCCACCGCCCTTCCTCCCCGCGGCGCCGCCGTGGTCGCGCTTCCCGCCATGGTCGTGGCCGGCGTAGTTGGACTTCACGTCCTCCCGGGCGACGGCGGCCGGAGATCTGCAGCAGTTCCCCATCCCCGACCGTAATGCGGCCCGAAGATCAGATCCGCGCCGCCGCGAAGCGCCCCCGCCGGAGGCCGAGCAGGGAGAGGGAGAGCGAGGGTGAGCGCGAGCGCGAGGGGCTAGGGTTTCACATTCCCCGAGCGAGCGAGAATGCGAGGCCGGCGGAAGACCAGGGAGCTACGGCGGCGAGCGCTGGAGGGGATCGCGCGGAGCAGCGGCTAGAGAGAGAAAGCTAGAGAGAGAGAGAGAGTGAAAGAGTACGGAAAAGTTGCAGCCTGCAGTGGGAAGAGCAGCTCAGATGCCGCTGCTTGATAGAGAGAGAGAAAGGGGCGGGGGCGTACTTTGGGAGATAAAAACTCTTTTCCCCATAAAATAAAATAAAAAAATAAAAAAGGAAAGGAAAGGAAAGGATTAAAAAATTGCTATTGCTAAACAATTATTTTATTTTATTTGAATTCTGGTTTTTTTTTAAATTTTGTTTTAAATGTTTTTCGGAAATATTCTCTGACCCTGCGACTTTTGTCGTCTCTCGCCGGAGAGAGGTTGAAAGGAAGAGGACGGAGGGCCGGGGGCTAGAATCGTCTTTTCGCGACTCGCCGTAAACAAATTTTCAGAATAGATTCAGCGAAAAAGGAATTTTTTAAATCGCATAAAAAACCGGGCTAATTTAAAAACCGCGGCGTCTTTAGGTTTTCTTTTTTTATTGCTAATAAGCTCAGTTATTTCGTTCTCGTTCTCTCGGATGTAATATTATTTTTTTTTTTTAACTAGTTGTTTCGTCGGATTATTTATTTTTTTTTTGTGGTATAGTTACTATCTTTTCAACATTTATGAATTCTATAATGGGCCCGCCGCGACCAGTAATTTGATGAGGGGTGAGGGGTCCATATGTATGCCCCCTTGTCATACATATGATTCATTAAAAAAAATAAAAAAATCCACGCAAAAATCTAAAATAGCAATATATATATGAAATTCAGCGCAAAAGATCATAAGGTTCGGTCAAGTCTCCCCGACCAAATATGGAAAGCTCTTATTATGTTAAGTACTCGAGAGCGTAAGCAACTCTATTGGGTCGAGTTGTTCGTGCTTTTCTTATCTTTTGTGGATTGTTACCATGATCATTAATGTTTGGTTAGTTCGGGTTGCAGGAGATATTAATACCAGTATTAGGTCTAGCTAAATCTATGAGTTCAGTATCTCAAAAGATATTGATACTGTACTTCGTCCGATCAAATTCACAAGTTTACTCTAATTCATTATGTGTTATCAATATAATCTCAAATTTGATCCGACAATGACATAATTACATTCGACTTTACTACCCACGTAACATCTTTATCGATTTCCATCTTCAATTTTCCTTGCGCTTCTAAAATTACTTCTTATTTTTCTTTTTGTAATATTTTGGTACTCTGAGAAAGAGAGTGAAGAGGAAGGAACGAGAGATATGAGTATTCTTGGGGGGCTTTCGATTTCAATTTGGAGGGCATGGGTTGGGACAAAATGAAGACAAGGAAAAGGGGAGGGGCTGGGGGATTAAATTAGCCGACAAAAGCCAAGACTCAAAGGGAGGAAGGGACAGAATGATTGACGGTGATTAATTAGCCTCTAATTGTCGCCCACTCACCTTCCCTTAATTCCTTCAGCTTTGTCTTCACGCTTCTCGCCAAGGGAATCCCCGGGCCTTTTGTTCCTAACTTTTGCATTCCCCCTTTTCCTCCGCCCTTTTATTTAAGTACACTCCTTAGGCAGATTCATCTAATTAGGTGGGGTTAAAAACAAAAAAACGAAGACATGTATAAACTAAACATTGGATTTCAAGGTGTTTGACACAAGTATGTTTTCGTATTCTTAATGCTCTCGTTATGCATGAATTAGATGAGGAGGTACCGATATATTGTTATCAAAAAGATATGCAGGAAAATAGAATCGAGAGTCTAATATCATATACCAGAACAAGCCGCATAAGTCATCCTTCTCGAATAAGAAGCATCGGTTGAGGTTTTCTAGCTAGGGAATGAAATAAAATAAAATAAAACCTTATTCACAAAAATTAAATGATCTAATTCCTAAAAATACCTTCAACTTTAGGTCCAATTTCAATTATGTCTCAAAAAAAAAAAAAAAAAAAAAAAAAACTGATTTCAAGTCCATTCCAAATCCATCCCTGACTTTTGGTTGTCTTAAAAAAAACTCAACTTGGTTCCGTCCCAAAATCTATCCCAAAGTTATTTTGTCTAAAAAAAATACCAATTTTAAATTTAGTCACAAATTTGCTCCTATTAGCTCTTTGTCCAAAAATTATCGTCAATCATCTCTAATTCCTATAATTATCATATCAAAGAATGGTTTCCTTTTGGAGATTACTTTCCAAGTCACTTTACTAACAATTTTTGAATGAACGGTTAATGTGCACAAATTTGGGACTAAGGTTAAAGTTCAGACTTTTTTTTAGACAAATAAAAGTCCTAGTCAAATTTAGGATTAGACCTTAAGTTCGGGGTTTTCATTTGGATAAACAAAAGTTCGGGATACAATTAAAACTAGACCTAAAGTTCAAGGTTTTTTTTTTTTATAAAAACAAAATCTTAGACAAAACCGAGATTGAACCTAAGATTTAGAATTTATTAGGAAATTAGGCCAAAAAAATTTGAGCATTTTCATCGCGCTTATCCTGTGAGATTCCCAAATGTTGAAAGGATCAAATCATTAATCAAATTATGTGATGTGTGTAGGCCAATTTTATCAACATTTTCACCGACAGATTTTCTACAACTTTCAAGCACTGCGATGGACGCTGCTCATCTTTGTTTGACGGCCTCCCTCTACCCACTCTTTATCATAATCCACCTGTCTTCACAAGGAGTGTTTTCCAAGAAAGTAGAGAGCATGTAGGAGTCAATGTCGGGGCCAAGACAGGCGAGGAGCTCCTTTACTACTGATGCAGGCATGTCCATTCCTAGTCATGAAACTAATAAGAAGACAAATCACTGTGGTTGACATGACCCAATTTGTTAATTTGGAACCCTACAAATTGAAAAAAGTGAAGATCTATTGGATAACTAAAAAGTTACCTCTTATCTTCTTTTTTTTTTTTTTTTTGGCAAAGGTTACCTCTTATCTTTTAGAATTGTTTATTGCGTAAATTTCTTATCCGTATCAACTCACGCGATGCGCGTGCTTGTGACATGATAAGAGCAGGATCAATGAAAATTTTGCTCTGTATATCCATACTACTTTATTCGTCACGATTCAAATTGAAATTGTGAGTTTTAGTGTCCATGAACTGCCTTCGTATTGATAAAAAAGCCAACATATTTTCTTAGGATAATTAGTTAAAAGAAATCATAAGTTAAATCACCTCAATACACAGATTAAAAGTAAAATGTTTTGGTTGTTGAACATGATTCTATAGAACCCCATTGATTAGATGATGAAATGAGTTCTTTTTCTTCTTTTTTTTCTCTTTTCCTAAAACACAGATATAGAAATGGAAAAAGCAACGCAAAGAGTTCATTGGATTGAAAATTTGCACATTCTTCAATCAATTGATGATAATTTTTGCAGCTCTAAAAATTGATATTTGGTTAAGTGAACAAATTCTACTTAATGCCTATATCCTTATTAATTCAAAATACCCTACAAACAAAGACAAAGACCATCAACACAACATATCTAGAGAATTCTAAAAAGCCACCGGCACACACTTTTTGATCGTGGAAATATCATTTCCCTTAGAAAAAAATATTTCCAAAAAGATAACTTCAAACAAGAGTTAATATCATGAAAAATCCAAAATTGAAAATTCGTGATAAATTTACTCCAAACTAATTTTTATCACAAAAAATCTCAAATTTGTATATTTGTTACAAATTTATCTTTCATTACTTTCTATTAAATTGGATTAATATTAGGAAAAAAACACAAATCAATAATGGAGAGTAAAATCACAAACCGGTACATTTATCAACTTTACGTGTTATCTAACTTAATAATTTATCCATAAAATTTAACAAAAACTAATATTCGATAAATTTATCATAAATATACTAATTTAAGATTTTTTGTAGTCAAAAAATTAATTTGGGATAAATTTATTATAAGTGAACAAGTTTGAAGTTTTTTGTGATATTCTCAAACAATTGATGATTCTTTTTGCAGCTTTGATGATTGGTTCTTATGGCTTATTTGGTTAAGTGGACAAATTGTACTTAATGCATATATTATTATTAATTCAAATTACCCTAAAAACAAAGATAAAGACATTTGAAACGACATATCTTATCGAAATAGAGATTTCTAAAAGATGACGAGCGAATACTTTTTGGCCGGGGTAATGTCATTTCCCTTGAGAAAATGTTTCCAAAAAGGATGACTCGTTCCCATTCTAGTATGTTAAATTATTCTCTCTTTAAAAAGAGGTCAATGGTCATAATTTTGGTCAACCAACCAATGCAAATTGTACTTAGATTTTGCATATCCAAACTAGTTAAGGGCTGTCCAATTGACAAGATTGAAGGTCACCTCCATCACTGGACAAGTTTCGAAAGTACTTTTTTTATATGGGCCCAGCGGCCCACAATGAAAAGAAATGAAAAATAAATCTTGCAAGCTCGGCCAATTAGGAAGCTACCTATCCATCTAGACCATCAAGCCCAACATCTTTATTGTACAATAGATACATCTCAAAATTTCATAATATCCCTCACTACATCTTATGGTACATATAACTACGTATTTTATACTGTATAGAGATTTTGAAATATTTTTCTCTTTGAATTTTACTTTTCGTAGAAACAGTGTTGTATGTTCACTTGGAAAAGAAAGGGCTTTTTATTGAATTGATTTATATTTTGAAACTCGCTATTACTAATAAAGTTAATATCACAAAAAACCCCAAATCGGTATACATGTGATAAATTTACTCAATACTAATATTTTGACTACTAAAAATCCCAAAATAGTACATTTATGATAAATTTATTAAAAACTAATTTTTTTAATACATTCACCCTGAGTTAGTTTTCGTTAAATTGGATTGATATTATGAAAAAGCACTAACTGATACACTTATGACAATTGGAGGGTAAATCTCCAAATTGGCACACTCGTCAACTGTAACGTGTTATCCAACTTGGCAATTTGATGATAAATTTAGCGGAAATGAACAGATGATAGATTTATCACATGTATATCAGTTTAAGGCTTTTTTGTGGTTAAAAAATTATTTGAAGTAAAGTTATCGTAAGTGTACAAAATTGAGATTTTTCGTGTTATCAATCCTTATTAATATGAACAGTATGGACTTGATTTGGGGCTTGAGAAAGATTTTTGGAGTAACGTCACTATAACTTCTAAAGTTACAATTAGTACATAATAGGCTCTTGAAGAAATTAAGAATGTCCAAGGTGATCATAAGGTTAGTGGCTCCCTGGGCCTCTCTTTCAAATAGTGTGCCTAGATAGGTAATTTTATCTTGAGGACGGTTCGGCCTGGCCCATGAACTTCTTCTAGAATATTTATTAAATATTTTTGGACGGTTTTCGACAAAAGTTTAGGATCCGGCACTAGGCCCATTATGCCCAACAACAAGGCTTCGGAGTCATTAATGGTCTTGAAATATCCGATAAGCGGGATCCCTGAGCTGCTAAAATGCAAAGCATGAACCATAATAATATGTTTTTTCCAAAATATTCACATACTAATAAACATTAACTTCACCACCGGCCGTGGTGGCTCTGCTGAATAAGAATTCCATTGATCCTTTCCCAAATGTGAGGGGTTCAAAATCCAGTAGAAGCATTTGGTGTCTTAAGTGTGGTGTCGGGGTGGTGGGTCCTCCGCTAGCGTCATTCCAAGATTTACCCGCCTAAAGCACGGCTTCAAATTCGCCACCGCATGTACGGGATTCACTGGGTATCAAAAAAAAAAAAAAAACATTAACTTCTCTTTTCTGAGATGATGTTGAGCAAGCCCTTCCTTTTTGCCATAGAATCCCCCACGGGCTTCGCTTTGGTCTAGGAAATGCCGACTCCTCGACGGGCGATGAACATAAAGGCAACAGCATCTGAACACGAACGGTTCGAGAATGCCTGATCCGCCGCTGCGGTCCCAAGAGATCGTTCCTTAACCATCGGCATTTAATAATGACATCAATGACTTTCCCATGTGGAGAAGGAGAAAAAGAGAGGAGGTTTGTTGTGGAATGGTCGATTTCGTGATGTGAATGTCAATGCCATAGGGGGACCTAAAGTTGACATTGCCGAGGATGTTGTACTTGCATGACGAGCGTGGTTGCGCAACATGTGATGCAACTTGGAGCTCCAAAGTCCACACCATTCATTCGTCCTCCGGAGCTGCGTAGGCAATTCCTCGGACAACCATGTGATGTTACATCAAAATCATCGTCCGACCCCCTTTTTTTCCTCATTCATATAAAGTACAAAGAGTTGGGATTAATTTCCATTGAATTTGTGGAACTTAGATGGTATTCGTGGACTGAATTTTGACTGCAAATACCTGAACTGCAAAATTTCGTTTTCATGTTTTCTTTTCCCTTTTGCAATTGATGCGCTTTGGTGGACGCTATAATAATAACGCGCACATCCGCCGCGTTGGCTTTTGGCTAGGAAAATTAGCTAGATTCCAATCAAAGTGTACGAATTGCCAAAACAAAACAAAACTAAAGTTCAATAGATTAGTTGATCGAAATCAAGATTCCGTGACTTGATTGCAATACCACCTAAGTCTAGTCACTGCGGGTAAAAGCTTACCACAAAATTAAATATTCTAGATGAGTGAAATTAAAATAAAGTGATAGAAATGTGAGTTAACCATTGGTGAGCGCGCTACATAATCATAACTTACAATATATGTGCACCTGTTGACTAGTTTCTTGAGATGGTTTACATGCAGGATGATTGACTTGGTCTGAAGATCTACTTCTGATTAGGTGTGCACATGTTATGGACGAAATGCGACAGAAATCTAATACCTACGTAATGTGGAAGGATACCATGGGGACTTTGAACTCAATCGATACATACATCACGTGCATTGATCATGCATGCGGGATTCTTTCCTGCATTCACACTTCACATGCACACTTCACATTCCCCCCCTCCCCCATGTGAGTTTAATGTTGGACCACCTTCCCTTTGTTTCAACGTCAGGTTTCCATCCATCGCATGTCGGCGCACCACATTGTCCATCAGAATCCCCTCAACTTCTCCTATTCCCGAGGGAATTTCAATTCTCATGCTTAATCCTTATAATAAGTCAGTGTCCAGGCAATACATATCTTCTTATTTATTTATCTTTGGTAGTTTAGAAGTGTGATCATAATTAGCCAGTTATTTAAAGGGAAATTAGCACGACAATTCATTGTCATGACTCTCAGAGTGAAAATTGAGCTCCCACCCATTGATTCCCAAGCTGCAAGTATAATCACACCCTCATCATAAGATCGATCCGAGACAGTTGTCTTCATGTTCGGAAACTTGATTGCAATAGAACCTAAGTTTAATTACTACGGAAGAAAGCTTACCCAAATATTCAGTATCCTAGATGAATGAAATTTAAGTAGGGAGATGGAAATGTAAGTTATCTTAAAATAATGTTATCATTAGTGAAAGTGCCCTACAAAATTGTAACTTTCACATGTTATATGTGCACCGAGCGATTTAGGTTCTTGAGATGGTATGCATTAATTGGGTGTGAATCTGTTGTGGAGGGAATGTCGTGGAAGTCTAATACCGGCATAATGCTGGAGAAATACAAAAGGCACTTTGAACTCATTCATTTATTTCTGAGTGCATTGATAATGCGTGTGGGATTCTTCTTTGTATTGTGTTCACACTTGACACGTGGACTTACCAATGCCTCTTCACACGTGAGGAGGACCGTTAATTGATAGGTCGGGTTGAATTTTTGTCGAGTTAAAAATGGTCTAACCCAAATTGATCAATATATATGCAATATAAATTTGGTGATCCATATTCGACTCAACTTATTTATTAAAATACTTCCATATTCAATCCAACCTATGAAAATCCGTATCCACTTAGTTTACCCACTTTAAGTTCTTCACTTATATGCATTATTTGGATAACATTGCCATTTCAATAATAAGATATTAAAAAATGGCTTTCAACGTTGCATAGAATTTTTTTAATTTTTGTATTGATTCACAATGAAGAAGAAGAGAAAGTTACTACTTGATAGTAAATTTATAAAATTACAGTAATAAATAACATGGAAGAATGCAATTCTAATTAAATGGAATGTAAGATATTGAAGAAGATGATTTATGCTGACCATTGATTGTAATGACAGAAAACCAAAATTAGAATATTACGCAAAAATGACAATCGCCAAATTCAACCAATGAAACATTTAACTAATAGATGAAACTTAGGGTATTAATTAAAAAACAAAAAACAAAAACTAATGGGGAAAAAAGAAGCCATCTTGATACTTTTAATAATGATGAAATTAGAACCATGAAGACTTCTCTGAACTTAGAAGAGTCCAATAAGTTCATTATTTTCTTATAAAGGGTAAAGAGAGAGTTATAAAAGTGAGTTGGATTTAAATAAATTATGGACCCATTTAATATCTTTATATTTCTGAAGTTTGCCATTCTAAAGCCGTTTATAATCTATTTATGAATATAATTAACCTATATAACGACTCAATCAATCAAATATGAGTTAAGAAATGGGTTTATAAACCATTTTGACAAGTTGACATGTGAGTTTGCTATCAAGTCACCTCCGCTTTATTTTAATATTGAATTTCTCCTACACCGATGAATCTCAACCTAATTTTCCAATCACCGTATATCAGTGCAACACATCCCTCTGGTTCAACCTATAGCCCCGAATTCATTCCGTTGTAGGGCAGTCTCCTTTACTCCTTAAATTTCCATGGAAATTTCAATTCCCATGCTTAATCCTTATAATAAGTCAGCGTCGGGTCATAGATATCTTCTCATCTATCTTTTCTTTTTCATAAATTCAAGAGTACAACATCTGGCTAATTGGAGGGGAATTAGCACAACAATCCCCCATCATGACTCTTAGGCTCCGTTTGTTTCGCGGAAAATAATTTCTAGAAAAAGTTTTCCGAATTTTTCGGCGTTCGTTTCATGGAAAATGAATTTTTTGAGGAAAATGTTTTCCATGAAAGGAAAAAAAATCTTTTAAATTAGGGGAAAATGTTTTCCACTTTAAAAAATGTAAAAACATTTTCCTCACTTGATCTCTCTTATTTCACATCTCTACAAATCATTACTTCCTCCTCTCCTTTCTTCTTCTTATTTTCTTTTTTATTCGAATTATTTTTTAATTTTCTTTTTCTTTTTTAATTCAAATTATTTTTAATTTCCTTTTTTTTCTTTTCTTTATTTCCCATATTCTTCTTTTTTTTTGGCTAGTCGTCGGCCGTTCCTCCTCCCCTTTCTTCTTCTTCTTTTCTTTTTAATTCGAATTATTTTTAATTTCTTTTTTTTCGAATTATTTTTTCTTTATTTCCCATTTATTCTTCTTTCTTGGCTAGTCATCGGCTATCCCAGGTGAACCTCAACCTCGTCGATTTGGCGAGCCTGAGCTTAACGCTCGCGCTTGCCAATCTGATGAGTAGAAAATATTTTCCTTACCGAATATTGGAAAATGTTTTCCGAAACATTTTCAGATTTTAGCCGAACACCATAAAATATTGTAATTTTCCTAAAAAATGACTTCTTGGAAAATATTTTTCTGGAAATGACCCATTTTCCACGAAACGAATGGACCCTTAGAGTGGAAATCGAGCTCACGACCAAAGTATGGATACGCCCTTACCAGTGGGTCAATTTGAGACCGGTCGACATACCTGCGTTGCCCCAAGGAAAATTCCAACTTCAGGGGGCTCTTCCCTAAGATCTCTAATGGAATAATTCCAACCATGGAAATGGAGAAGGAAAGAAAACACAATATTCCAACCCACGAGACGATGCGAGTAGACGTACGAATTGCTCCACGGGACCTCACGAACGCATGGAAGACAAAACGTATCACTCCCTTTTCCTCCCTCGAGACCTCTCTTTGGAGGCAAAATAGCAGGTCAAATCGCGATTTTTGTTCACATAAGGATTCTCGAGCATCAACAAAGGGAATTTCAGCACATGGTCAACGACTTGGAATGATTCTACCACCTTCTTCTCCCCTAGCTATTATTATAAACAGAACCGAAAAAGAGGCAGCGCAAATTAGTCAATCGGTCCGTCCTTTCGGATTCATATGAGAAGATTTGACTATTCAGTTGTATATAAATTGGATTTTGTCATCGCGATTCGGGACAGACTTATCACATAGGCCAAGACGTGTACAAAGGCCATGTTCCTATTTAGTCCATTTGAGCATTATAATTTTCTTTTTATTCCTATGGAAGAAGATATGGGAATCCTCCAAAAGTTTATATATCTTTGCCCTTTGGATTTTCCCATGTGATATGATATGAAGATCTCGACGTGTGGAGAGTTGAATTTGAGAAATCACCCTTTGTAAGTGGAATTCAATATTCGACATCTCAATGCTTAAATATATTTGAACTAGCAAAATAAGAAAGGGTTTTTACTTCGAAAATATCACAAAGAATTAAACCGTGGTTTGGAAAGTGGTAAATATTTATTAAGATTAATGATTCGATGTAGTGCTTGAGATTTAGGTTAAGCTGTTGAATTAATTCATGTTTTAATAATTATACTTTGTTTTATACATTTAAATACTTTGACACTTGTCCTCATGCAAAAAATTGACTTTGGCCTAAGATTGAAGCGTAAAAATATATAATAAATGAGGCAAATAGGAGCTTGAAATAATTTGAGTTGAGAAATTCTTACTTTGATACCATATAAAAATTTATAGACCACAACCAATCCTTTACTCTAAAAAGTCAAGTTGTCAAGTACACATTTTGTCCTATGTTTTAGCATTAGTTCAACTTAGTCCTCTAATTTTTATTTCGTGCAATCATGTTCTCTAACATTTTGGATTTTTGCAATTTAGTCCTCTAAGTTTTGTTTTGTTTTCTTACTTTCTCGATTTGTACAATCAAGTGCTTTGTCATCCGTCGTAATTAATATTGTCAAATATGATTTCTATTTTCTTATTTTTTAACTTTTTTTTTTTTTTGCGGTGCCAAATTAGCATCACACGTCATTTTCTCACACATAAACAATGCCACGGCATTAATCAAATTGACAATTAACTAATTGTGGCTGACCAAGGAATTTGATTGTACAAATCAAAAAAAGTTATAGGATTTTATTGCACTAAATAACACTTAGAGGACCAAATTGTAGAAATCTAGAAAGTTAGAGGACTTAGTTTGACAAAATAAAATTAAGAGAACCAAATTGGACAAATAATAAAACTTGAAGGACAAAATCTATACTTAATCCAACTTGTATTCACAAGGTCTCCAAGGGAATTTCCTTAAATTCAGTGTTGAAAATTTAAGGTTGATTTTTCTTTCAATTCTCAGATCAACATAATTGATTTTTCTTTCAATTCTCAGATCAACATAATAGAACGAGTAAATTACAATACATCCCATTGTGGATGAAAGCATACGATTCTCCCACTTATTATGAACTATGTATATTGAGAAAGTGACATGCATTGACAATTGTATTAACATCTAGAAGATCAAAAGTAATCCCATCTTCATATTTCAAGGGCGCTTGTTGATTTCAAAATTATCCAGAAACTGTGCTTCTTGGACAGTAAGCACTAAAAATTATGTTTTCAAGTACGACTTTTTTTCCTCCATTAAATCAATTAATATGGCTGAAGATTATATGTGTGAACAATACATCTATTGTCGATCAAAACATAGATTCCCGCACTTATTATGAACTACATTTATCAAGAAAGTGATATGTGTTGACAATAAACCCACCTTCGAAATTTAGGGACGTGTCAATTTCAAGATTATCAAGATATGGTCCTTCTTGGATAATAAGCACTCAAAAATATGTTATCAAGTATGGCTTTTTTTTTTTTTCCCCTCCGTCAATCAAGTAACACCGATATCTTATAAATTCAAATGGGCAGATCCCCGATATATTTAGAAAATGATTAAAGCTCACTCGACAAATGAAACCCTAATCCTCCATCGATTCTCGAAAATCGTTTGAGCTCACTCTACAATCAAAAACTCTAATTCTCGTCGCGTGACCAAGGTGGGAACCCGTCCAGGATCGACCCACGGTTTACGATTTCATAAGCGACGAGAGGAGTTGCGTGTACTCGCAAGCAAAACAATGAAACGAGAGGTTGGGCTTTCGGGCCGTGCTGTCCGTCCCCACGCTCGAGTGTGAAAGCGTAGGGGACCGGCGGGGCCCGACTTCCCCCCGTGGTCTGTCCCAGGGCGACGTGGGAAGAGACGGGTGGCTCTCCCACGTGGGGACGACCCCGAGGAACACCGCGTAAAGAGATTGACGGGGGCGGCCCACAGCGCACGAGCCACCGCTGCCTTTCCCCCCTCCTCTTCATCACTGGCTCCGATCCCGATGTCGCCCCCATGCATAAAAAGAATTTTCTCGCGCAGCTTCCCCACCACCACCTCCACCACGTACCGAGAAACATAGAAAAAGGCCAACCGAGGCTCTTTTCCTTCCCTTTCCTTTCTTTTCCTCCTTTCCTTTCTTTCTTTTCTTGTCAAACTCACACGGTTTGGACCGAAACGATCAGAAGAAAGGGAAGAAAGAAAGCGCCCTCCCGTGAGAAAAGAGAAAAAAACACAACAGAGAAAAGAAAGAATGAATGATGGGTTTTTGATTTGATTTGATTAGGGATGCTCGAGGCATGATGGGTTTGCATTTGTAAAATTAAGGGGGGGAACGTGTGAAAAGATTACACGTCGCTTTTCCGCCTAGATATCGCCTGCGTATCTTTTTTTTTTTTTTGAATGTTTATTTTCTGTGACATTCGTCGGGTTGAAACTATGTACCCACGATCGATTTCCTCATGGCCAACGGGAAACGAACGCTGACCCACTTTCCTTTATGAGCGCCAACCGCTCGTCTGGGTTCAACCTCCACGCTACCGCTGTCGCCGCCGCCGCCCGCTACCTCCGCTACCTTGGCTTTCGGCGCTCACCCTTCGTGGGACAAGCCCGCTGCAATGAAGAGCAATCATGGAACTTGCATCCTCAACTCTCGCTCTAGCGCGCGCATTTACGAGCAAATAGTGGTGCGTCGCTGCGCCTTGCCTCGCTTTGCCTACTTGATATGAGTCGCACATGGCGTTGCGACCTTTGGTTTAGGTTAAAAATAGCTGCAAACTAAGCAACATGACATTATTTTGAGTTTATCAATGTTAGAATGATGGTCGGGACTTGTCAGATAGCGGGTGATTATTGGACCGCCATTTTAGCAATTTTTGGCGAGTGAGGACTTGATTGTGGTTTTATTAAAAAATTTAGGACCAAAAAGTTCAATTGAAACGTATATGACTGAATTTAAATCGATACAATAGTTTTAAGATCTGAATGCGACTAGCATAATTTGTTTAACTAAATGGATCAAATGAGGCCTATCCAACCCAAACATGACCTGAACATTTCAAATAGCTTTTTGGAAATAAAATTAATTTTTATGGCTTAAGGGAAAGAATAACTAATCAATGAAAAAAGAATTATGTTCAAGATTTGAAATGGTATATCTAATAAGTTAATAGATTTATCTACAATAAATGAACAATTGTACTAAAGATTCAATCGTGAACTTAGTTCTTCTTGTTTCTAAGTTATGGGAGAATAATCTAGGAAAGATTTATACTTGTAACACCATAAAGTACCAAGAGCGGTCAGTGTCGATATTCATTAGTATTAAGTAATAGTAAAAAATAACTAATTTAAGTTAGATAGGTCAATGTAAGTCATATAATCATTGATCATATTCCCTCGATCCATTTAGTAAAAGGATCGGACCGGTCAATTTTGAGTTAAACAAGGCGACTTCAGATCAATTCATAGAATTATTAGTTTTCACATCAAGTATGACACGTATCAATTGTAAGCAAGTTGACATAATTATTATGGACATGATTAACATAAATTCAAACTTGCTAATCTTCCATTGTGCTTTTTTATTGGATCAGATATCATCGACCCTAATTTTATCTATAAAGAGTTAAAAAAAAAAGTGTTACCAATAAAGGGATAAAAGACCTTGACAAGAATCGAAATGATCGCACCTAGCTTAGAGTCAAGTGTGCAGCCTTTTGCCTTAAAGGGTTAGAAAAAGGGAGTGCAAAATTTTTAGAACAAATTAGACGGTTGTGCACTCGACTTCAATAGTGAGCCTGGCTCGAGTGTTGACTCTTGAACAATCAACTATTGGTTACATCCTGACTATCCCCATTTAGAATACTATACACTTATTAAAAAACCACCAAATTAAAGTTTATCAAATCACTTAATAATTCATTTTCTTATAAAGACTACCATTACTAAAGCCAAAATCTGCATTATCTAGAAACCGTTGAGTTCTTTTGTTAGGTCCACCAATAGTGCAAAGATGACAATATTACATAAGTCACTCGTTTTAGATATACTCTAGTGGACAAGCGAATCAGGTTCTCAGTATGAAAGAGTTCTTTTGGTAGAACCAATGCTGATGTAATTATATCTTGAGATGTGATTAAGGGCAATGTTTATTTGGGGAAAAATTTCATCATAAACGAAAATGATGTAATTAATACATAAGTCACTCATCTTAGATATACTTTAGGGGACAAGCGAATCACGCTCAGTATGAAAGAGTTCTTCTAGTAGGACCAATCTTGATGTAATTGTTTCTCAAGACGTGATAAAGGCAAGTTGTTTCCATAAAAACTTAATCATAAAGCAAAATGCATTCCTTAAATATTACAGAAAAATAATTTTCCCTTTTTCAAGTTAAGAAATGCATTTTCCGACTTTAAGCATACATATTTTCTTTGATCGTAAATAATTTTTCCGTATACTAATCATTCTTAGTAAACTAAACGTGTGAAGTCATAAAACTGGGAAAATTATCCAGAAGTCCTCAACTAATTGTATGGTGGTGAATTGAGTCTTAAAACCTTATAATTGTGTCAATTTAGTCATAAACCTTTTTAGAATTTGTCAATTTAGTCTTACATCTTTTAATTGTGTAAATTTAGTTCTAAATCTTTTGATGCTTTGTCAATTTAGTCTCAACTTTTTGATGAGTTGCCAATTTAGTCTCTTCGGCCAAAAACTTGCTAACATGGATGTCGGCCATCCTCCATGGCGTGGTCAATGTTGACATGGATAAATTTTGCATTTTTTAATTTTTTTCCTTTCTTTTTTTCTTTGTATTTTATTTTCCTTTGGCCTATACAATCAGTACTCGGCCATGGCTAGCAACCTACCATAGGCGAGGCTTGACCCTTGCTAGATTTGATGAGGGTCGTGATGCCCTTGCCTATGGTCAATCGGCAATAGTCGAGTACCACCCATAGGCTAAAGGGAAAAAAGGAAAAAAAATTAAAGAAATACAAAATTTGTCCACATTAATGCTGGTCATACCGTGTAAGATAGTTGGTGGCTTGCTAGTGGCTTGCTAGCGACTTGTTGGCATCCACATTAGTGATTTCTAATTGAAATTGGCCGTATGACTAAATTGGTAAGTCATAAAAAAAGTTTAAAACTTAATCGGTATATCATCAAAATATTTATGACTAAATTGGTATAATCGAAATGTTTAGGACTAGATTGACAAGTTATTAAATTATTTATGACTAAATTGGCATAACCGAAAGGTTTAAGATTGAATCGACTGCCTAATAATAGATATATGGCTTTCTAGACACTCATCCCCCTATAAAACTAATCCGCGGAGAATTCTCTGAGGGTCTTTAGCTTGATTATTATAACACCACGCGGTTCATGTCAAAGTTTGACTAATGGTGAAATGAGACACCTTGCAATATATAATAAGGCGCTACGATGTCGCCGGCCGCAGAGGATAAATCCCCCACCCCCTACCCCCACAACCCACCTCACCTGCACCTCCAGCAGTCGCTCCCGTCGTAAGCGCGACGTCACGTTTACGAAATGGGAACAGATGGGTGTGCATGGCACTCAAAAGAAAGGGAAGAAGAGAGAGAGAGAGAGAGAGAGTTTCCGCGTAGACGGATGAAGACTGCTTGAAAAAAGGGTCGAGAGAGATAAGAAAGAGATCTGACCCTGGCAACCCTTCCCTGCCAAAACAATTAAAAAAAAAGAAAAGAAAAGGGGAGATGGCAAAGCAAGGAGGGAGGGAAGGCTCGACGAGACAAGACGAGAGATGCTGCTGATCTTTCCTCTTTTAATTAATTACGACCAACCTGATTAACCCCACTTAATATTCCATTGCGCTAGGGCTAATTTATTCACGGGAACGAATATATGTTAAAAATTATATATGGTTTTCCTTTCAAATCGGGAGACGTCGAAGAAAATTTGACGCCTGTGGACCGGACGACAATCCCGTAGGACCGATTCCCCCCTACTGAGCATCGACCCATGATGGATTATACTTAATTAATCATGCTTGTGCTCTTCTTTTTGGCCGCTAAGTGACGTTCCATCCGGTTTAACTTTTCCTCCACAGGAAATGGGTAGAGAGAGAGAGAGAGGGATTTGTCAATCGCTGTCTGAGATCTGAAGGGAAAACAAAGGCGCCCTCCTTGACACCTAAGCAGAGATTGAAACCCAGGCTCCAAGCCAAAGACCAGCGTTTCTCCTCCCTTGACGTTTCACACCCGCCCTTTCACACTCGCCCCCCGTATAAAATCTCTGTTTCCACGTCTCCTCTTATTCTTTTTTTCTCTTTCTCTCTCCTCACCACCAAATTCCATCCTTCTGGTGCAAGCATTCTTGATTTCGCCCTATTAATATGGAAGGGCAATTTTCGCATCACCAGCAGCAGCAGCAGCATCTTCTTCAACAGCAGCAGCAGCTTCGACCGCTGCTGCCGCCACAGCAACAGCAGCAGCTAAGTGTCAGCATCGAAGCCGGCAGCGATAGGTTCCCGCAATGGAGCCTCCAGGAGACGAAGGAGTTCTTGGTGATACGGGCCGAGCTCGACCGGAGCTTCATGGAGACGAAGCGAAACAAGCTCCTGTGGGAGGTCATATCGACCCGGATGAGGGAGAAGGGCTTCAACCGGAGCGCCGAGCAGTGCAAGTGCAAGTGGAAGAACCTCGTCACTCGATATAAGGTACGTCCAAGGAACACAACTCTAGCTTGTGCTCACCAGTGAATCCCTTTTTTGAGATTTGTAGGTACTAGTGGGTTTCCTTGTTCATGGCCCTTATGAATACGTTCCTTTGTTGTCACCGAGTTCTAATATGACTTTTATCAAACAGTAAGTGTCCATAACAAGGTTTACATATGTGTGCATCATTCAAGGAAGAAACATTTTTCGATCCCCAAGGATCGGTGGTCAAATACCGAAACTCGAAATTAGCAGAGCACACCTGTTTACATGTAGTGATAGTTCTTTTTTGTGAATAATGGGTGTGCTTCTTCTTAGGGATGAAGATATAATTTGATTTATTTTTAGGGTTGCGAGACGATGGAACCAGAAGCCATGAGGCAACAGTTCCCGTATTACAATGAGATGCAAGTGATTTTCGCAAAGAGGATGCAAAGAATGCTGTGGGCCGAAGCAGAAGGAGGTGGAGGTGCAGGAAGCACCTCAAAGAGCAAGAAAGCATCTTCTTCCCAGTTGTCTTCTGAAGATGATGGCGATGACGAGGACAGTGAGGGTGAGAAGGGAAAGAAGAAAAAGAAGGCCAAGGGCAACACTGGCACGAGCAACAGCAGCGGCGGGAGCAGTAGCGAAGTAAGGAAGATATTGGAGGAGTTCATGAGGCAACAGGCACGGATGGAGGTGGAGTGGAGGGAGGCGTATGAGGCGCGGGAGAACGAGAGAAGGGTGAAGGAGATGGAGTGGAGGCAGACAATGGAGGCTCTAGAGAATGAGAGGATAATGATGGACAGGAGGTGGAGAGAGAAGGAAGAGCAGAGGAGGATGAGAGAGGAGGCTAGGGCTGAGAAGAGAGACGCTCTTATCACAGCACTTCTCAACAAGCTTAGAAGAGAAGATCACAACATTTAACTCTCTCTCTCTCTCTCCTCCCTCTTCCTAATTACGGAGATAATGATGAAGAAGAAGCGTCCTCACGAGGTGTGTCTTCCTAATCCACAACTCTCAAATCTAGGAGATCAAATTGAAGCGAAACATATGGCTTTGCATACTGTCTCCTGTTGTTTTTGCCTCAATGAGGCTTCTTTGTTTAGAACACAAGCTAGAGCTTCCATTTTCTCATTAAATCGAAGAAGAATCTCTCTCTCTCTCTCTCTCTCTCTCTCTCTCTCTCTCTTTCTCTCTCACTCACTCATATACTTTCTTTTGCATGCATTTCCATGTAGCCACTCAATTCCTCCAGAAAATAGAGCTCATGGATTGTCAAGATGTTATTCAAATAGACAAGTTCATCAGATGGAGGCAACGATTGAATAGATAGGTAGCCATAGATGACAATAAATACAAAATAAATAACTTGTTAAACCTACTAATTTGAACCCATATGGCTAAGGCCTGTTTTATGATAATATAAAAGAGAAAGGAGAAGCTTGGAAAACAAGCAATGTATTCATTTTGTATTTTATCTTGAAATGTCAACACTTGCCTCAAAACTATATAAATGGAGGTAGGAATAAAAATCACCACCTTAACCAATGTATGATTTAAGTATACGCCTTTGAAAAAAACTACCATCTGCTGTAGATGTTGATGTTTGGATTTGTTTCAGAATCTAGTTTCACGTGGTTTAGCACCAAAAATAGTGCTTAGAAAGAGTATGAGTGGAGGCTTTTACCATGGGTATTGTTTCCCGCCTGCTGGATCAGTTCTTTGGTTTCAAAAGTTTAGTACGAGCAAATATCGTTGAATTATGTTTCACTAGAAAGGGGTTGGAGTTCATTAGTGCATAAACCCTGCTCGCTCGATCAGTTTTTGGTTCTAAAACTTTGAGAATCTTTAGCTGTGTAAATTTATATCATTTGATCAAGGAAATCATTTTCTTTTTCTCATCGTGCGTTGCCTAATTTTCTTTGTGATCATGAATTGATCATCCTTCATGTGAAACTGTTTTTGTTGCCAGCATATCATGAGAACTCCATGTTGAAGATCGAATTTGGCCTCCAATTTTGAGCCAACACAAGCATTTGGGTATGGGAACAAGTTGATAGCTCATGTTATGTGTTTGCTGACTTCTTGCATCTTATGCTGATAATGGAAACAACCCCTTTATGGACTTAGTAGCTACGAATCTTGACTATGTCATTGGGGATCTCTTGTTCTAGATAATCAGTCTCCTGACTTTTGGTGTCATTACAATTTTGCCTACTTTTCCACGCGATTAAATCCCTCTGTCACAACCGTTGTTAGCAACCTCAAACAACTGACATGGTATCTTTGGATTGCCACTGTGCCAACGACGCCACATTATCGAGATAAGTATTTACCACCCTTATCATGGGGGGATTGAACTAGGGTTCCCCGTCTTCACTAGTGTTCAGTGATTCAATATGAGTTGCCAAGTCTTGATGACGGCTGGGTCGCTAAGGTTGAGCTAGGGCTAGCCATGTGGAATCGTCATGTTGTTAACGAGAGGTCACATTGGTGAAGTTAAAAAAAATAAAATTGAATTGAGCTAGGGTTTGCTACCCTAACTAGTACTATCCAACGACTCAATGCGAGTCATCAACTCTCTCGGAGGCTGGGAATCCGATACGGAAACGCATCACCTAGCTGCTGCTCCTCCTTTCTTATCTCTGGTAAAAAGAAAAACTTCTCTCACGTCTTTTTTTATTTGACGATGGCAAGAGCCAGTTGATCCTTCGTTGAAGATTATTTGCGGGACGGAGCTATGGTTTTGATATCCTCTTTAGTGTCCAACGCCTTGCAACCACGAGTCATGAGGCATCATCAACCCTCTGCGAACCTATGACATCGGCCAAGGTTTGTCATGTGGGATTGTCATTGTGGCAATTGGACGCTACATTAGCAAAATAGGACAAAAGAAGAGGAATAAAGGACGGAAGTAGGGAGTCGGTGAGGTGAGTTGAAGTGAGGTCCGCTATCCTTATCACCGACAAAATGGGATGGTGGATCGATCCTTCAGTGAAATCGGCATGAGGGATTTAGCTGGGGCTTTGCTACCCTCAACAAGTCCTCCACCATTTCCATTTGACTTTCTTGAGTTTCTCTCTGTTTTTTTTTTTCCTTTTTCCTATGTCGTTTCATGTGGTCCTAGACAGTCTTATCATTTAGCAATTTGAATGTGTTAGTGATAGAATGATTTGCATGTATAAATCAAGTAAGAAGGCTAGACTAGACAATGAAAATAGGGGGAAGGAATTGCAAGAACACCAAAAAGCTAGAGAAATTGTCCAATCAGTCCAAAACTTATTGTACATATGACAATATAATTATAAACTTTTTGATTTATCAATTGAGTTCTAAATCTTTGCGTGAAATTCCAATATAGGCATTTCGACCAATTTCTGTCAAATATTATTGGCGTGGCAATATGACATATGGGATGGTTGATGATAAATAGTCACATTAGTAATTTTTGGTGAAAATTGACAGGAATGGCTACATTAGAATTTCACGAAAATGTTTAGAACTAAATGGAAAAAATTAGGATTGAATCAATATCTACACAATAGGTTTGGAACTAATTGGGTAATTTTTGCCCCATAAACTAGACCACTAGTATTTTGGAGAAAAGCCAATTAAATAAACATTTTTTTTTAATCTGTATTAATGGAGTGTTTAAGATTTTTTAGTAAAGATCTAATCCCAATCTAGTGTGGCAATCTTCGCATCCCACATGCTAGGTAATTATCGAAGACAGATGTATGTCCTCCTGAGGATAATCCCTAGGGAACATATAAGGGTAAATGTGGTGATTCAAATCCAGGCCAAGACTTGATTCAACAGGGCTTGACTGATTCAAAGCAATTCAAATTTTAAATGAACTCCAAAATCCACTGGATTTGGACAGTGTTTCCTATTTATTTAGTAAGATAAATAATGGTGATATTGCCATAACACTAATTATGTCAAATTTGTATCTTTTTTCGGCCGATGTATGTTTTATACTTCTCAATTGTTACTTGTGGTTTAATTTATGTGGAGAAGTTTATCAACAATGTATTGCACTCTCATTTTGATATATGTAAGTGTAAGATAACTCCCATGGTTTTTATCATTATCTTTTGTAAGTGTAAGATGTCACTGTTAGGAAAATTTTGGAGAGAAATCTCTGCAATTAGTTGACTTCCCAGTTAATTTCCAGCAATGTGAAGAAGATGAGGCTCATAATATGAAAGCAAATAAAGAGTACGAAATTTTTATGTATGTGCTTTAATTTCTTGAACTATTACTTGATCTTTTCTTTATTGTATTCTTTGAATTTCTCGTGGCCTTATTTTCTAGATTGTTTGTCAAAGTGATTAAGCTATGAAGTTTTTTTTTTTTTTCTTTCCAATGTGATATTGGCTTACACAAATGGATTTTCCATCAGATTAAGCAGGAATTATATGTACTTGATTCATACACAATATAGATCCGCTTATCACTACACAACGCATTATTCCAAAATGTTCACACTTTCAGTGAAAAAGAAAAGAAATAAGAGACCAGCGTAAGATGCTGGTGAGCTCTCCAATATAATAATATATGGCAAAAACAAGAACGGTTTGGAAAAAATCAAATACGAAATATTCCTGTTCCAATATCCAACCGCGCTTTCGTAGATTTTGTGCGCGTAGCTTTTAGACTTAGTCAATTCCAACATTCTTTCGACCCGCGTAGCGTAAGGGTCTTGGCTAAACCCTCAAAACTTTTCTTTACCTTTCTCGAGATCAAAAACTTTCTACCCTAATAATCAATTCTTCTCTCTCTCTCTCTTGACCGATTCCTTGCAAGTGAAAGAATCTTGGGACTTGGAAATGGAGCTCAATGTCCATTACGGCCATCGCTGATCAAAAGCTAATATTGACCTTTTCCACAACGTGCTCCTCACTCGAGTCTCCCTTGGGCGCAACGGGCTGCACGGACACGGTTTTAGGGTTTCGCCGGTGCCATTATTTTGCATGGTAATCATTTCGTCTTTGTCCAGCTCATGCACATATGTAAATGCCAAATAGACAAAGCGAGTGCCGTACTAAGTCGATGTCGGGAGATGCGAGGCTAAAAAGGGGTTTAGAGCCTGTTGAGTTCTGTCCAGCTAATGATTCGCGACGCACGTCGAGCAAACCGCGTTGGTATGGATGGATGGGGGATGCACCAAACGAATGGCAGCGCCCTCTCGCCGACATGGGAATTTCTATGGAGATCTTGCTTATTTTATGTATAGGTTGTGTGGAAAACTATGCATGGCTTTGATTCGGTCTTGTTGATGGTGGACCGCCCGGTCTTAATTTAACCAAATAATCCATGGGTTTCACATAAGAATATGTATAGTTTCTATTTTTATTTCACTAGATTGTAGGAGATGATGACGGGGATAGGACGGGACGGGGCACGACAGGGCAGGGCAGGGCGGGGCTAGGCGGGATCGATATTTCTCTCCGTCCCTACCCATATAGCTACTCGAGAGACCCTTCCCCACCTTGCCCCATTTCAAGTTTGGGGTCCCATTTTTTCATAAGCCCGTCCCTCCAAAATATCTCAAGCTTTCCAATATCATTTAAGGGCATGTCGGCCTCCACATATGTGTGAAAATAAAAAAAGAAAAAAAAAAAAAAAAAGACCACTTTTGGAACATGCCATTTATTTTTATTCTTTAAAGTGTCAAATATGGGGTGCATTTTAACGACTCGGTGCCAGGTTTCGCCGAATTGTTTGTCAAGTCTCAAGATCCGGGATTGCTCCATGTGATGCTTGTGTACCTGTGCCGGTCGAAAGCATAATCACGCGCTCAGGCCGACTCCCATATGTTCACGACCAAATGTGCCCCTTGACCGCAAATGACACTAGCTTGCAATTTACGGAGAGCGTCTACTCTTTATCTCGGCACCGAGTCGGAAGACCACTATCTCATTTTCTTCTCTTTTGATTTGCTTTTCACGGTCAACCGCGCCCACCCACAACCGAGCACACCACTACCGAACATGCACAAAAAGTGCGTCGAGTGCGAATGAGAAGTTTTTCTTCTCGTGTAAGTTTTCGCTCCAGGCAACTTCGAAATAGAGTGGGCTGGGCTAGGGTCAAGGCCCATTATGGGTGGCATGAGTCCAAAACTAACATGAGACATATGATTATAAAAATTACAATGTTTTTCTCAGCGAGCTAAATGATTGATGAATTGGGTCGTCTTAGAAAGTTTATTGAAAAAACCTAAATGATCTGTTATAAAGTTTTAGAATCAAAGTGCTCTATGAAAGATAGCTTTGCAATGTCTAATGTCCTTCTCTCACTTAGCAACCTACACTTCCCAGGTACAGGGAATCCTAGAACTACTAAGAAAATAATGATCCATTTTTTTTTTTTATGAAAAATGAATAATTTGAAAAATATTTTCTTAAAAATGGTCGTTTATATCATTTACAAAAAAAAAAAAAAAATGAATGAATGCAAATATTTTTATCGTTCATAAAAGTGTTTAGATATAACTTGTTTCATTTTTATCGACTAATTATTTTCAACGGCACAAGTAATCATTTTTAGGAAAATATTTTTCAAATTATTTATTTTTTGTGAAACAAATGGATTCTAAGATCAATTCACTAAATGAGTTGGATCCCAAGTATATGAGTTAGCTGACCATTTTGTGCATGAGAGAGAGCCACACACTACCTCAAGGGAAATTACCAAAAAAGTTTTAAATCTATTGGGATTATGCTAATTCAACATAAAACTTTTAATTGTGCTAATTTAGTCTTAATTTTTTTTTTAACATTTTACCAATTGAGTTCATCAAGTCAATTTTGGCTAGAAATTGTTGATGTAGACGACAATTGATCCTAATGTTGACTTTTTTTTTTTAAATTGATTTTTTTTGGGTTTTTCTTTTTTTTTTTTATTTTTTTTTTTTTCTAGCGTGAAGGCCAACAAGGGTCAAGATGCCCTTATCGAATTTGGGTGAGGGCCGCCATGCCCTTATTTCATTTGGGCATTGCATCCCTCACCAGATCTAGGTTAGGGTTGCATGCCTCCACTTTGGTTGATGAGGGCATCAAGACCCTTGCTTAGGCCCTCCTTTGCCACAGTGAGGACGTCAAGACCCTTGCCAAATCTGGGAGGGGGCTGCACACCCTCATCAACCACAATGAGAGCTTGTAAACTTTGGTGATGGCTGAGGAGGGTGTCGTGGCCCTCATCTAGAGTCGGCGAGGGCATGCAACCCTTACTTGTGGCTGGCAAGGGTTGGCTAGTGACCCTTAGTCCAAAAAAAAAAAAAGTACAATAAAGAAAAAAAGAAAACAGGAAATAAAAAAATTTATAAAAATTTCAAAAACATATGTCCACATGAGTGCTATTATGTTATGTAGGATGGACGGTTTGCCAAAATTGAGTAGATGGATTTAATTGGCAAAATGTGAAAATATTGAGGACTAAATTAGCTTAACTAAGGCTTGTGATGACGTTTGGCGGTGCCACCGGGCATCGGAGGGCGGTGTGACCCTATAAGAGAGTCTCCGGCGATTCCTCGGTCACCAAAAAAACAAAAAAAATTAGCTTAACTAAAAGATTTAGGATTGTATTGGTACAATTGTAATAATTCTAGGGCTTCTTTGTAATTGTCCCCATTGCCTCACTATTCACAGGACGTGCTACCATGGACCTTGTTTTAACTTATTGATGATTTCTAGCAAAAAAGACTTATTGATGAATTAAGAAAAATTTAAATCTGCTTGAGTCAGCATATGGAGCCCTCTACGGCTTTCCCCAGATTTAATCCAAGTAACGATTCTTTTTGGACACAATGTATATTTCCAAAAAATTTCGTTGAGACTGCTAGATTATATTATGATTGCTATCTAGATGTTAATTGTCTAATTGCACTCTTACTTTTTTATTTTATAAATCGAAATGGTAGAATCGTTCCAAGAAAAAGGGACCACATGATTGTACCACAAAAGCTTAGAGAGGATCCCGATACCATTTCGCAAATTACGACATCCTCTTCTTTGGTCAAATCCACATTATGTTATTTTCAATTTAAGAAGTAAATACTACTTAAAAGGAAAGCGCTTGTTATATTTGCCGAAAAATATGTATTACACACTTCCTTTTTGCCACTATCCCATATCTAAGAACCTATAAATGGAAAATTGTGAGAGCATGTGGAGCTACAAGCTAGTCGAATTTGGAATTCACGTGAGGAAGATTGAGTTGCGGCGCAAACCACATTGCGGTGTTAACGGTGAGAAATTAGTTAAGACTACTTAAATTCGTGTAAATGATTTTTCTTCCTTGTATGTTCATTTCCTTAATTGACTCGCTCTTCATTAATGATTTGGTTTCCTACATGCATGGAATGATGGCAAAAAGGGAAAAGTGCTTAAAAAGTCCTAAACATTTTGTATTTATGCCAATCTAGTCATAAACCTTTTTCTGATGCCAATTTAGTCCTAAACATTTTTACTTAGTGCCGATTTAGTTCTTTTCGGTCAATTTTGGCCATACGACGTTGACAAATTTCAATAATATTTTAATATTTTTGAATTTTATTTTTTAGAAGGTGGGGATTTGATCTCATGACGCCCGTGCCGCGAGGGTTTCTTCCTTGTATGTTCATTTCCTTAATTGAGTCGCCCATTCATTAATGATTTGGTTTCCTACATGCATGGAGGCCGAGGAGGAGGGAGGGAAAAAAAAAAAAAAAGAAAAGAGAAAGAAATTAAAAAATATGAAAATATTATGAAAATTTGTCTACGTCGCACCGACATGCGCCACGTCAGCCGATTGGTGTCTAATCAGTAAAATCCAGCCAAAATTGGCCGGAAATTACTGAATCGACACTAAGTAAAAAGGTTTAGGATTAAATTGGCACTAAAAAAAGGTTTAGGATTAGATTAACACAAATACAAAAAGTTTAGGACTTTTTAAGTACTTTTCCCTGGCAAAAAAGATGATTTTGATAGCCCTCTTATATTGAGATCTTTGCAGCTATTGGCCTCGGCGTCCCGGGGGAGGGAGAGAGAGAGAGAGAGAGAGAGCACTGATGATAATGGCCATTAAAAATAGATTTGGGGCTTAATGACATTAATTTGCAAAATAAATTTTCATGAGCAGGGCTTTACCAATGGCTAGAGTTACTGTAAACTCAGATAATTAAAAGAAAATAAGAGTATTTTTCGATAAAGGCACAACTAAAGGCCGAGCTTACATTCAATATCGACATTAGAACAGTTACTAAAATGCCAAGAACTAAACCGTCGTCACTTTAGCAATAATGTCTTGTATTGTTGTTGCCACTGCTGCTGTTTTTTGTTACTGTTGCTGCTGCTATTGCTGTTAGCGTTTGTGTTGATGTTGGACATGCGAAGTTTGAGGTGGTCGAAGTTGAGAAGATCTTTCTTGACCTTTAGAGAGTGAGCCTAGAGGATCAGCATTTCTAGTTCTCTTGTGAGGATGAGCCTCGTTATGATCCTTCAATCTCTGGCCCGTTAAACTGGATGCTGATCCTCAAAGCTTGCGCTCTATACTTCAAGAATCGAGCTCCTCAACTCAAACGAACTCGAACTTTGCATGTCCAACATCAACAACAGCACAAACGCAGCAACAACAACAGCAGAATGGGTGTCCGTTGATGAAGGCTCCTCGCTATGATCCTTTCAACCTCTTGCACGTGAAATTGGACGAGAGACCGAGAATTTCAGTGGGGGCTACTTTAGGCGCCTCCACGCCAAGCACCATTCTCTTCAAAGTCTGCTCATTTGTTTAGTTGGTTAGGCTTTTGCGCTCATACAATAGATGATACTATCTTCTTTATCTGTGCATAGAATACCTTGATAATATAATAAGTAAAGCTTAACGTCATACTTCACAAGCTGCATCTGGTCAAGCTCTTTAGTCCTCTGGAATTATCCCTCTCGACGAACTCTCTGTTTCATCGTTCATTGCTTCCCACAGGGACAAGTGTGACATTGAATCGCTATCACATCTGTCTCGAGTGTAGAAGAAGGTGATGTTTGAGGATTCTGTTTCTGAGTTTGAACTAAGAAAATTTTTCTCACGGGGAGATTGAAAGATGAGATTTGATTATGGAAAAGCCTAAGAATGAAAAAGAGGAGGATTGTTACTTCAGTGCAAGCTGTATTTTCTGATAGAATTTGTGCCATGTGGGATTGTTCAAATAGGCCACTTAGGCCTCACCTTTGTGTCAAAACTGCTAGCTAAACTCCGCCTTATCTTCACAAGAAAGGAATAGTTAATGTAAACTCTCAAATAAAGCTCAATACATATCTAGTGTGTGATAGAGTCATATCCACTGTAGAAGTTCTTTTTCTTAACAAATTTTCAAATGACATGTAAAACTACTGAGTAGGAAAAAAAATCATATAGCTCCTTAGTGGAAAATTGGAAGGATTAGGTAAATCTTACCGAGATGGCCATAAAAGATGGATAGATATGTAACAGAGATGATGTGTCTTACCATATAATTTATTTTCATAGACATCAAATTATTAATTTCCCATATATTTAAGGTGAAATCTAAGAACGAGCAAAGACATGAGAGAGTGAATCTAGCATTCAATTCCTAAAAAGAAAATATAGTTAATTTATATCTAGGGTTAGGTAAATCGTTACAATTCAAAAATTGGAAGGGTTAGGAAAATTAGAAGGATTAGGTGTGATATATCTTACCATATAATTTATTTATTTTTATATATCTTGTGGCATAATAGATGACTTTGAAAAATCTAGAGACATTAATTTATTAAGTACTCATAATACTCGAGGTGCAACCTAAGAACAAGCAAAGAAATGAAAGGGTGAACTTAACATTGAATTCCAAATATATATATTGAATAAAGATACAGCCTGTTGCATATATATATTTGGAGTCGAATGCTAAGTTCACCCTTTCATATCTTTGCTTGTTCTTAGGTTGCACATCAAGCATACAAGTGCTTGATAAATTAACGATTCTAGATTTTTTTCTAAAGTCCTCTATTATACCATAAGATTTCATTAAAAGAAAATAAATTATTATTTTTTTATTTTTACTTCTCGGAACAATTTCTAAGTAAAATAACACTTTTGGTAACTATATAAAATTTATATTTTCAGAATAAAAAAAGAATATGAATGCATTTGGTAGAATTTGATGGCACGTGTGTCTAGCTATGGGTTAAGGCAATGGCACCAATAAAAGATTTAATGATATGCCATTAACTTACCAATATTTTTATGAAATTCTTAATTCTTTTTTATGGTCGATATATTATTAATTTTCTTCTTTTTTGTTAATCTTTATTTTTCTTTATGTGTTTCCACTTAATGACTTGAATTTAATTAGTCTTATTAGATTTGATCAATGTTCATTGGAGTAACTTACCATTTTTTTTTTAATTGAATTACGAAATAACTTTGGGTTACCATTTTGGTGACGCAAAAATTGTTCAACGAGAATTCTACGAGGCATATTTTTCTTATATTATGTAGAAACTCTTGGAATGAAAAAGAAAGAAAGAAAGAAAAAAAAGAAAGAGAGAGATTATTCTAAACATGTAGAAACTTATGACTATCACACATCAGATATGTATTCAGCCTTATATGGAAGGCTGCATTAACTATTCCTTTCTTATAAGGCAACGGTGTAGCTAACAGTTTTGACATCAAGGTCAAGCCTAATAAATAATACCGAGTGACACAAATTCTATCAGACAAGAAAGCTTGCGCTGAAGTAACCATCCTCTTCTTTTCCAATCTCTGGCTTCCATAGTCAAAATCTTTTCTTCCAATCCGCCGTCATAAAAATTGTTCTTAGTTCAAACTCAGAGATAGGATCCTCAAGCATCATCTTCTGCTATACCTAGTAGCAATTTCGAAAGAACAACTCCGTACCCTGTGACCTAAGTTTCGCAATTGCCCATGAGGAGGCAATGAACAACGAAACAGAGAGGTCATCAAGAGGGGTACTTCCAGAGGGCGAAAGAGCTCGACCAGATGTCGCATGTGAGGTATGAGATTAAGCTCCGCTCGGTTGCTATCAATGTAATCTACACATATGTAAGGAAAATAGGACTATCATCTTTTGTATGAATATGAAAGCCCTAAACATCTCGACAAATGAGCAGCCTTTGCAGAAATTGCCGCCTGCCGAGGATGCACGCAGAGTAGCCCAAACACGCAGAGTAGCCCACACCGAAACTGTCGATCCCTTGTTCAAATTCACGGACAAGAGATTGAAGGATCATAATAAGGGACAATCATGCTCCTCAACTCCAGAGACTTTCAAATTTGCCAATCCAACACCAACAACAACAGGAATGCAACAGCAGCGGCAGCAGCGGCGCCCACAGCAACAGCAGCAACACTAGCAGCAGCGAGGGCACCAGAAACCGCAACAAAATCATTCACACGAATTTATGTAGTTTTCTCACCGTCAAAACACCAGCAATAGTCATAATCGTATGTTTTGAGTCTCTGATAGGCCCCGTTAAGAAACCAAATCATTATTTTGAGTGAGTTAAATTAAGGAAATGAATATACAAGGAGGAAAAAAATCATTTAGACGAATTTAAGTAGTTTTTCTCAGCATTACAACAAAAATTCGGTTTGTGCCGCAACTCAACCTTCCTCGCAAGGATCCGAAGTTAAACATGTAAATTCCCATATTTTATACAAATAGGAAATATATGATATAAGACATGATACATAATATATAATTCAATAAGATTTACCTAAACCTTCCAACTTTCCACTGTACGGGCTACATGATTTATCGTCCACTAAATCGTTTTTAGATAACAGACAAAAAAAAAAAAAAAAATTGAGAATTAAAGGCCATAACAAAATGAAAATTCATGGGGGTATCATCTAACAGTTGAAGGTTTGGGAGCAAGCGTGTACTACCCCAAAAGTTCATGCAGGTTTTGTGTAATTTTCCCAATGTAATTTTTTCATTTTTCTTTAAGATACAACTAATGCTGATCCATTTGTTAAGTATAACTTTATAAGGTTCCAAGCAATAAGAGATACTGTGCAATTCAATCTACACCTATGTCGTCACATCTTTTTCTAGAGACTCTTGAATACCAAAAAATGCAGGTATGTTTTTTTTTGGTCAACAAAAAAATGTAAGTACTTGAAACATAGAAAACACGTTAATTTATTGCACCCGAGATTTGTAACGTTTGCATTAACTATTCCTCGTAATGATGAAGCCACATTTTAGCTACTAGCTTTCACATCAACAATGAAACCTTAGTAGCCTATTTAAACAATTCTCAAGTGACACAAATTTCTATCTTAAAAGACATTGTTTGCTTTAAACGCCCCAATCCTCTGCCTTGTAATTCTTTACAGGTTCATACACAAAAAGGAGGATTACACAAAAAGGAGGACTGTTACTTCAGTGCAAGGTATCTTTTTTTTTTCATAGAATTTGTGTCACCTGAGATTGTTTAAATAGGCCACTCACGCTTCATTGTTGATGTCAAAACTTATCATCACTAGAAAGGAGTAGTTAATTCAATCTTACAAATGAAGTTCAACACAAATCTAGCATGTGATGGTAGTCACGTTTTTTCTACATATCAAGACTACTTTTTTTTTTCAAGAGTTTCTACATAATATGAGAAATATGTGTGATAGGATTTGCACCAACTTTAAATATGCAATACAATATCCTGAGTATGTAAAATGTCTGGTTGCTCTAGTGTCTGCACGATGATATTTTTTCTATTATTAAAGGAAAGTACGCTTTAGGCTTTTTGTATATGAATTTTCAGGAATTCCTTTTCTTATCAGATTTTCAAATGATATCTAAAACGACTTAGTAAGGACATAAATCATGTAACTCCTATACTAGAAAATTGGAAGGGTTAGGTAAATCTTATTGAGATGGTAATAATAGATGGATAGATGGAAAATTAGAAGGTTAATGCGCCTTATATCACTGCTCACAACCGGGGGTACAAGGTTAGCTTGTGGTTGTGAGTAGTGCCGTGAGGCGCGCTAACTTTGTAGTGGGCCTTTCACCCACCCTCACTTATCTCAAGCATGGGTGGTTACTATATTAGCCTATCCGGCAATAGCTGAGGTATGCAAGCATACTTAGACATGGAATCTATCTTCCCTATCGTGAGGCCTCCGAATTTCATGTCTATCTTTGTCTTCTCAACAGAGAGAGAATACAGAGGACAGCGTCGGGTCTCTCACCCCAAGTCGGATCTCCCACCTATTTCCTCCTTAAGTCTTTTAAGGACCTGCTCAAATCCAAAGGTAAATCTTATTGAGATAGTAATAAATAGATGGATAGATATTGAAAGATACATGATATATCGTCATATAATATTCTTTTTCCTTTTTTATGAAACCACGTGGCATGACAGATGACTTTAGAAGAAGTCCAGAGACATCAATTTATTAAGCACTCATATAAATGAAACACAAATAGGAAAGTGAATGCAAAGCATACCTCGTTGGGGACATTCCTTAACCTTTTGGCTTGTGTGCTTCAAAGCTCGTGTGCTTCAACATTACATCTCTTCAATGGTAATAATTCAAACAAATGACACTTTTACTCTACAGAGCGAGGGTCATTGTACTAATTCCAACACAACTTTTCAAAAGTTGTTTTGCTATCTTAATAATGTGTAATGGAGAAATGGGTTAATATTACGAAAAATCCTAAACTAGTATACATGTGACAAAATTATCAAATCTTTTTTTTTTTTTTTTTTTTTTTTTACATTCTAAATTGACACATTTGTGATCATAAAAAATCCCAAACTAGTACATACGTGATAAATTTATCACACCGCCATAAGTCTAAATTGGTACATTTGTGACAAATATACTTTCTGTTAAATAAGATTAATACCACAAAAAAAAATACAAAATCGGTACAATTATGATAGACGAAGAGTAAAATCTCAAATTGGTACACTAGTCAATTGTCATGTGTTATCCAAGATTTAACGAAAACTAACAAAGAGTAAAGTTGTTACGTATGTACCGGTTTGGGCAAATTTGTCAAAAGTGCATCAATTTGGGATTGTTTGTGACAAAAAATTAATTGAGATAAATTTATTACACTAGTTTGGAGTTTTTCTTAGTATTAATCCTAGAGAAATTAGTATGCCTTAAATACTATCAACAATAGTTAACTAAATATAATTGGAAAACTTTATAGAGAGATTGCTCGTATCCAATTTGATAGTTTAGGATTGAAGATACAACTTTAAATAACAAAATTGGCTAAAAGTACAACAATGATCAGGAGAAGGACAGTACGGATGTTATAATTTTCTTATGATGCTTATTTGAGAAACATAAATTTTTATTCAATTGCTCAAGTGTCGCATTGGTTAAAGATTGTTTACTTGAATGCCTTTAGCGAGAAATTCTGGTGATTTATCTTATGTTACTTTTTAAATAAAATTTTGAGTTCGACATGACATTTTTAAAAGAAATTCAAGTGCAAAGTGGAAGATGGATGAAGGCTTCAATGTCATATCCCTCTCTTTCCTCTTAAAGATTACCCTTGACCACCATCACCGTGACACTACCAAACTCTTCTACCACCAATCACTGATGCTTCTTCAAACCGCATTTATTGCCCCTCCTCCCTCCCTCCATATAATATCAACCTTTGATTAATTCAAGTCGCACCTTAGATATGAGGGTGTGTGTGTGTGTCTAGCCATGGGCTAAGGCAACAATACTAATAGAAAGATTTACTAGTCACATAATTTCCAATTAATCTGTCGTTGACTTTACCAATATTTTTATGAAATTACCAATTTTTTTTTTATATTTTATTTATTATCAGTTTTTCTTCTTTTTTGTTAAGTTTTGTACAACTTAAATTTAATTGTTCTTATATCATTTGATCAATATTCATTTGAGTAACTTACCGATTTTTTTAATCAAATTACCATATGACTTTGGGTTATCATGGTGCTTACATTTTTTTTTTTTTTTTTCCAATTTTTAAACTTTCATTATTGGTTTGCCAACTTATATCGTGTTGCTTCCCCATGTTTTAGTCTTTGTTTTGTTGAAGAATCGGAGGCACGGTCGTTCCGGCCCAAACCACTGGATGCGAACTGGGCCTTTGATTTATCAATGGCCTTTCTTCTGCCATGGCTTTTTAATGAGCCATGCAGGTGGGCTCATTTTTTTAACTGTTATTGGGCTTTATGTAAAATTGGTTTTGTCAACGACTTTTGGTAAGTAAAAATTGGAAGGTTCATTTTTGGGATTTTTGGCAGGTTCAGTGGTCTCAGAATTTTCCACTTATAGGTCCTTGAGTTGGGATAGTGCCAAAAAGAAAGTGTGCGGTACATATTTATTGGCAAATATGATAAGCGCTTTCGTTTTGTAAGTAATCTTCTTATGCTGAAAAGGATATAACGTGGATTCAACCAAAGAGCAAGATTTAGTAACGTATGATATGATATCGGGATCCACTTTATAATTGTTGTAAAACCATGTGGTCCATTTTTTTTTCTTGGGACGATTCTATCATTCCGTTTAAAACATTCAGGATTTTTCTTTTGTACCAGTAGATTTCTAAAAACAATGATGATTGATAAAAATATATTCATTAAAAAAAGTCAGCAATCACCTAATTTCTTTGTAATTTGCTAGTAACTTACCGTCACTTTTACAAAATCATTTTTTTCACATTTAACAAATTATCAATTTTTATTTTGTTAACTAATTCTTAATTGTTTTTCTTGCCAACGCCTCAAATTTATCAACTCTAATATGATTAAACCAATTTTTATATGAGTCACTTACTAGCTTCTTGCCAACTATATTATCAATAAGATTTTTGCTACCAACTCTCATCTGAGTTATCTACATTTATTTGGTTTCTATTTTATTGAATCCATTGTTTATTAGCTTTTATTAATTGCTCGTACAAATGCTTAAAGTTCATTGTTGTATGAATTTACTAATTTTCATTTGTGTGACTTATCAATTTTTCTCCCATTATGTTACCAGCCAGTTTTGGTTTACCAAATCTCATTTGAATTACTTACCAAAGTTCAAATGTTTTTGTTTTTTTACTGAGTTTACCAATTTTTCTATTGAATTAAAACTTATATTTGTCTTGTTCACAAAGTAGTTAGTTTTACTAACGCTTTTTTAGAAATTACCAACTTTAATTAGAGTGTCATGAGAATCAACCGGATGAAGGCTTATAGAACAAAACTCTAGAGGCTTTTCTAATACAATGAACTACTCTTATTAAAAAAAAATAAAAAATAGAGGTGTCATTTTAGATTATTATCCATTTTTCTATAGCCATATCAGCAGTTAAACACGCACAATAAAAAAACTTGTAATTTTCTATCATGGGAACATGTATGATTTATTTTCTGCTAAGTTATTTTAGATACAGGGGCGATTCAACTATTTCGTTTTCACGAAAACGGATTTTTCTCATTTTAATAAATTTCTGAAAGAGATAGTAAGTGTCAAAATACACAGCGGGTACAGGAGGCGACAGATGGTGAAGAATGAGTTCGAGAAGCGAGTTACGGCAACAAGTCTTGGCAGCGAGAGTCAGCATAGCGACGGTGGTTGAAAAAAAAAGGTAAAGGAAAGAAAAAAGAGAACCGGAAAGAGGAGATGGCTGGCTTGGAATTACGAAATTAACATGGTAGATAACGCCATATTAGGAACCACCTATCCCGAGAAAATTTACAAAATAGCCCTTACAAGTTTACTTTGGGTTTATTTGGTTCGGCTCTGGAGAAATGCCTTGGGAGAATACAAATACTTTTGAGATAAATAGGTTTTCTGAAATATTACACTGTTTGGTAAATTGTAATATCAAATAACAATGAAACGTAACTTTAGCATAAGTACCGTTCGGCAAAACTCATATTTGTAATGGGCTTTTACTTTTTCTTTTTTCTTTTCCTAAAAATCAAATTCGGCAGCTGGCGGCCGGCTAATCGCCGGTCAATTGCCGGTCAACTACCGGATGGCCAGATCTAGCCACCTGAGGTTGACCTCAGGTGATGCCATCGTCTGTCGCAGAGGCCAGATCTGGCGGCTTGAGGTCACGACCTTAGGTGACATCACCTGATTTGCGCAGGCCATATTAGGAACCACCGATCCCGAGGAAATTTACAAAATAACCCTTACAAGTTTATTTTGACAGCTATCCAAAGCAATCTCCAGCATCGCTTCGATGTGGTGTTCCCGACACGATGCGATGCCTCTAACACCATCGTCTCTACAGAACAATCCAAGAGAGTGTAATTACTAATCAATTTAACTTAATCTAAGGGTGCGTTTTTATTGCTGAAGACTCAACAATAAAGAAAAATACTAATATGGTTAATTTCTTCTTCTGTTTTATAATATATAATCAAAAATGCTTTTTGATAATTGGATTTTATTGGATAATGATTTCAATAACTTTATCTCAAGCAAAAGAAACATTCAAAATTTTTAATTTTTTATATTTTTTAAAAATTATAATTTTTTTATTTTTTTATAAAATCAAAATTTTTTATTATTTTTCACTTTTCTCTTTTCTTTCCTTTTCTTTTTCCTTTGCAATTGACTGACAAGCTTACCGACCTCGACCTTGCCTCGAGCTTGTTGGCCTTAGGCAAGGTTGAGGCACAAGCTCACCCAACATGGCAAGGCTAGGCCTCACCCGAGGCCAACAAGCTTGAGCTATGTTAATACCTAAATTTTGCCAATTAAGTCATTTATTTATTGCATAAAAATTAGGGTTAATTTTTAACCCCTTAACAAAATTATTAGAATTAAATCGCATAGCATGTAGCTATTAGGAGCATGTTTCAATACACCCACATGTTCATGGACTAGTAGCGGATGGGCTTAAGTGAGAAGTTTTGAACATAATTGCATTGGATCGGACTGACGGCAGATCAACTCAGATAAATGACTTTGAGCTTTATTTAAGTTAGCCCGCAATATGACCAAGTTCGACACAAATTTGAGAAAAATCTTAACGGGGCATGAAAGGTCATCGAGGAGGAAGGAATATCTTTGTAAACAGGAGGTGATCTCGGTCAACTAGCTGCAGAAAAGTGTGATATTTCCGCTCCATTATTTCTACACAATAATCTGCCAAAGAAGGACAGTTGATATAGATTGCAAGAAGAGGATTGGTCAACAAGGGTTATATATTGAGTCATATATTTCTTGTTTTAAAACAAGAAAGAGTGCACTGTCAAAGAAATCTCACGCGTCCATTGGCTTGAGCAAAAAGGAAATGAATTCGCTGCACCAACTCAGGGACAAAGAAAGAAATATTGTTGGATATACTGATGGCTCTATTCATAGCAAGAAAGGGAAGAAATTAACAAACTTGCGAGCTGATATTCAGTTTGAAGAAATAAAATCAAAAGAGAATATTCAGCACGTGTTCGACCAACTTGGAGCTGCCATATTATAAATAGAGTAGTAAACCTTGAGAGAGCGGGGGTCGGCAAGTCATTATATAGGGCCACACAATTCCATACACGGTCGCAGAAAACACGTGAGAGGAGGAGGAGCGTTTAGTCAAGCATCACATGCCGAGTCTCTCGCGGTTGCGACCTTGCTGATCCTGTGGCTAAGCTTCACATCGGTTGCCGCTGTTTGCGCCATCACGAGACGGTGACCCATTGCTGCGCCTCCCTCCGACGACAAGGTGGCCTTGCCGTGGTACCTCTAGAAAGCTACGAGATCAACGATTGGTTGCTTCCTTCGTGTTGAACCCACGACGTTGTTGCTGCTCCTCGTGTGGTCAAGGCTACCAATTCCACGGCAATAATCAAGGAGTCCAAGTGTTCAATAATTGCTTCAGTAGATGTTTGTGGTCTTCTGGTCAATGTTTTGCAGTCAAGGGGAGGCCACAGAATTGAACACACAGCCATTACACGAGAGAAAGTCTTCACATTCAGAGGTCAAAAAGTCCAATCTCTTTTGCAACAATTTCCAGTTCACACCCAACGATCGTGCTGCTTGTTCTAGTGAGCGATGGGCCTTCTCTGCAGCTGCACCTTGCCTCGACCTTGCCTCGAGCTTGCTGGCCTTAGGCAAGGTGGAGGCACAAGCTCACTTGACATGGCAAGGTTAGGCCTCACCCGAGGCCAACAAGCTTGAGCTACCTCGCCCAGGTCGTGCCTCACCAGCTAGTGCCTATAGCCTGACACTGGCTATTGTCGAGGCCAATGATCGGCGGAGGAGGGAGAAGGAAAAAAGAAAAAAATTAAAAAATTAAAAAAATCGAGAGAAGCAATTCCGAAAAGTGTTTTCACATCTTTAGATCTGGGAATTCACTTTCCTAAATTTATAAATGAATATTTTCATTGACAGAAAGTGTTTTCGATACTAGTTATTTTTTCACAAAGTGAAAGTCCATAGAATCAATTCTCGAAGAACACTTTTCCCCAAACAAACACAACCTAAATACATACTGCTACTATAGTCTTTCTTAGATAACCTATTACATTGTCCGCATGTGTTTCCTCATAAAGTAGGAGTTTATGCATTTCATTATATAACCGAAACTACCCACGATTGGTGTATAATTTTTTTATAGGGAAAATCAATATAAAAATTTGGGGAAAAATTTCCAAATAAAGGTCCGAAATGCCCTCATTTTCTTAAAAAATGGCCCGAAATGAAAATTTTTCAAATAAGAGCCTTAAGTGGCTATATCAGTATCAAATAAGGGCTTAACTTTTTAGTTGGTCAAAGGTATTGTTGTCATTTACCTTTTGTTATTTTCTTCCTTTTTTTTTTCCTTCTTTTTTCTTGTTTTCTCTTCTTCTTCACCGATGATGCCCGAAAAGGGTTTGGCGAGGGTCACCCTTGCCTTGGCTAGGCCAGCCCTAACTAGATTTGGGCTAGGGCTGCCTTGCCAGCAGCGGGTGGGGGATGGCCTGGCCTTAGCAAGGCAAACCTCGCCCCCTTGCCAAATTTGGGTGAGGGTTGTGGCTCTCACTAGTGGCCGATGAGGTCATTGGAAAAAAAAAGACAGAGAAGAGTAAAGAGAAAAAAAAAAAAAGGAGGAAAAATAATTTAAAATAAAATTGATCATTTGAAAAAATACCATTTTACCAACTAAAATATTTAGCCGGGCAGCAACAAGTGAAGTTAAATCCTTATTTGAAATTGTTGTAGCTACTTTAGGCTTTTATTCGAGACTGAAATAACTACTTTAGTCTCTTATTTGTAATAAGGTTCATTTTAGACCATTATTTGAGAAAATAATGACATTTCAGGTATTTATTTGGAATTTTTCTTAAAATTTTTATTTTATTATGCCTAGTAGTGTTATCATAATTTACTTTTATTGACCCTAAGGTAGTGTTTGGTCATTAGGACAAAAATTGTGATAGGATAGAATGAGGATAGTTAAGTGGACATATCTTATCCTATTAATTGTCTAATAACCTTAAGATAAGATGAAAATCCATGCCCTTCACCACTCTCATATATAGGAGCTTCCATTTTGTCCTTTATCTCTCTCATTTTATCAATCATTGAACACGCATGCTTACATCGTTTGACGTGATTGCAATGTTGGGATCACTAGAGAACCCTAATCGTAGTAAAAGGATGCCAATTTGAGGGATAAAAAATGAAGCATGTAGGGATTCTTTCCCAAATATGGTGATTTTTTACTTTTCTAGATTTTTAATCTATGAAACTAGAACAACCAAGACACCCATCACCTTGAAACTCTCAAAATTCTAAATCCACACGATGCTCCCTCTCTCCTCTTTACACTTGCATACATCATTTCCTCATCCCCAAAGAAGTTAGTCATCATCGTTCACTTTCTGGCCCCAACCACATCTCACTACCCAACTCACCAGCACCATATCAAACAACCCTCTCCTACGAATGGCAAGGGTTGTTGGCCCTTGCCTAGGCTACAGTGGCCCTCCCCCGCAACCACCCTTGCCCAAGCTTGGTGGCCCTCATCGGCCTTTGCCTAAGTCCTCGACCAATTTCTCTCTCATTTCACCATCGGTGAGCAAAGGTGGAGTGTCACACTGGTTTCTGACTATGGAGCACACATATCCTATCCAGCTATATGCCATCCCTTATGTGAAATTTTTTCATTCAATCTATACTTGGTCCATATCCAAAAACATCCGGATTTCATTACCCCAGATAACTAATAGAATAAAAGTTATCCTCTCTAAAGTTATATCCAGTCTACCAAATGCAGCCGAAGTTCTCCATCAAATAATTTTGGACCTATCCTTACCGACTCCTTAACACTGTCGGTCTTAGCTCTATGCTGCTAGCCTCGTCGTTGCGGCTCTACATGGCCCCCTCCGCACCACCCCCCCACACAATTTTCTATTCCATCCATCTATTGAATGAAAAATTGAAGCACTAATCCTCCACACTTACTCTACCCGTGGAGTTTGACGTCGGCCCAGTCGATTTTGGAGCACATTGCCAGAATTCGTTGACATACCGGAGCGCTCTAGCCATCAACTGTTCCCTCGCCTCTGGCCGGAGATTTTGCCGCCGCCACGGGAACTCGCTTGGGTTTCACCATATGTCTATTTGAAGCATAATCCATTTTACTTTTGACCCAAAAAAAAAAAACTATTATGGTATGTCCTCCCGTCGTCGGCAGTTGCACTGCACCGCACATGATTTTTTATTTTCTTTTATGGCCATCCTCTACTCATGAATAGGAAAACAAAGAAAAGTATAAAGAATAAGGGTGCGTTTCGTAACACTTCGTTTAAAAATTGTTTTTCAGTGAAATAAAAAAAATCAATTTTCTGTTAGGGAACAATTTTTGAACAAAAAACGCGTTTGGTAAACTTGTTCCAGAATAAAAAATGAACAGAAAGATGTTTGGTAAATTTGTATTCTTTTTTTTTTATTTCTTTTAATTTTTTTATATTTTTTTTTTTTTTATATTTTTCTTTTTTTCTTTTTCTTTTTTTCTTCTTTTGGCCGGTTGCCGGTTTGCCGGCCATGGCCGGCGATCGCCGACGAGGGGCGGCGGCCTCGCTGGGGCCGGCGACGCCCGGCGAGGTCGCCGGCCCTCTTTGGCCGGTCGCCGGCCATGGCCGAGGCCGGTGACCGGCCAAAGAAAAAAGAGAAAGAAAAAAAAAAAAGAAAAGAAAAAGAGAGGAGAGAGAAAATGTGTTTCTAATTTTTGTTCCAGAAACAAGAAACAAGTTTTTTTTGTTTCTTGTTTCTCGCTCCAAAAGTGTTAAGAAGAGAACAAAAATAAATTTGGAATAAAATGCAAACAAACGCGTTTCATTCGTTTTTTTTTTTTTCTGAGCAAAAAAAACACAAAATTTGTTTAAAAACAGAAAAAAGAAGTAAAAACAAACAGGCCCTAAATCGCTCGTTCAGTACATCACCAGAGGGATCGTGTCGGCGGGAAAAGCTTGCGTGGGAATCGAAGTAAAGCCGACTTCAACGTCCACGTGAACGACGACTTTAAGCCGGAGTCGCAAAACTCTTTTCACACCAGCAAATCCAGAACGCTACATTCCAGCTTTCGCCATTTAATAAAGTTTCGTTATAGTTTTTGTAGTGTAGGGTTATGTTTTGAATTTTCTATTAAGTACGTGAGATTCCAAACTCGTCAATTTCGATCCATATAATCTCAATTCTCGGCGGATTAAAGGAAATCGGTCAGATTTCAACACTAATTTGACAGAATAAGCGAACCCGAATGGATAATTTTGACATTAGAGAGAAGTGATGGAGAGAGTTTAGGTAAAGTCACGGCTTTGGCAATGGACTAGTCACTGGCGAGATGAGTTTCGCGGGTGCACTAACTATTGACCCGCCCTAGCTAAGCCAATTGCCTATCTCGAAGTCACATGTCCTGAAAATACGGGGACTAAAAGTAAAGTTAACCCGAACATATACATGGCACGGACCGACCCTCCCCGTCGGTGGTTTCTCGAACCCTAAATTGACGACCTTCTCTTGCATAGAAACCTCACGACTTCCTCCACCAGATGGTCCAGGACATGGTGCTCGAGCATCACACTCATCTCTTCAAGATCTCCAGACCCAAGGGACGACGACAATTCCCCGACTCGGAACCATTCCGAGCTCTGCACGTCTTCCTCAGCCAATTTCCTCACCTTAATGACCTCCTCGACGAAGCGGTCGACTTCCGGAGAACGATCGATCTGGTGGTTGCTTGGTGTCTGGTCACGAACGAACGGATCTAAAATGATGTGCGCGAGTTGGAGGGAGCTGAAATGTCTGTTGGTCTTGTACTCTGCACAAATTACAATCAAAATTCAGAACATCCCCTTAATAACGATGGATTTCCGTAGAGACATGACATGTGAGCAAATTGAAAGAGGAGGTAAAAAGAAAAGAAAAAAAAGTCGTGGTGTTGTATAGATGGTTTTCCATATATTAAGCAATTTCTTCATTATTAATAACAAAAATTGGACGGTTACCTAGCAAAATCTATTCTAATGACCACATGCCAACACCTTTAAAAATTCATATCTATATTCTCTACTAAAAACCATTCAAATCCATTTTGAATTGGACACACACATAATGCAAGGAAGGAACCGGTTCTAAACTTCTTCCGTCTTTTCATATTACCATTTTCATGAGATGGGCTCTCTAGATGGAGAAATTATTTGGTTAGCCAAAGCATGCAAGAATGCATATGATCTCGATGGATGACAATGAAAAATCGACATTAAGAAATGTCACGAATAGTATGGTTCTCCCAGCATATATGGCGGGTAAAAAAATTCAATCTAAATTATTATAATTTATGAGTTTCGACTGAATTTCACATGAGTCTTTCATTTTGCTTCGATTAATCATGAGGAATACTCCTATTGTGCTCTCTCCTAATCATCCACCCCCGATTCTCTTGTGTGCTTTCATACTAGTAACATATGCAAAATGACTAGTTAATTGGCCGATCAAATCACTGTTCACACTAGCAATGGGCAAATCGAAAGGGGTGGGAAAATATGTATGTAGTCTCTACTAGGTCTCGTTGAATGTTGATGGCATATCAGACAACGATGGGGCCCACGTTACGTGATTTCGCGAGAAAATAACCGACAAACTTCAGTAAAGCAAGCAAGACGCGATACGACATTGGAAGTGAGAAGGCAAACCTCGAAGACGACTTGCTGGCGGTTGGTCAAGAACCGACACCGGGCTCGACGACGTCTCTCCGCCGCCGATCGCCGCTCGCTTGTCCCTCCTTCCTCCGTTCGCGAATTCCAGATCGGCCACCAGGGCTTCCTCCTCGTTCACCGCCATCAATGGCTTCCTCGCCTTCAGTTTCAGCTCCGCACAATGCCGTCCTCCCCGATCGCGTTGACTGGCTTTGACCCGCCTCGGCTCGTCCCTCAGTCTCGACACCTTCCTCTCTTTGCCTTCCTCGCGCTCGCCCTCCGTCTTGTTCGTCTTCTTCTTCTTCTTCGCCGTGGCCGTCTTCTGTTTTCTCTTTCCTCTGCTTTCGCCCTTCTTCTTCTTGTTCTTCCCCAAATCCTCCTCGTCCCCCAAGTACAGAACAATTAGATCCTCGCTCTTCTCTCGATCCGCTAACGAAGTGGGCACCTCGCGGAACGACACCGAAGTCCGGACCCGCCGGTGCCGGTTGCTGTCGGCCTCGTCCAGGTCGAGCTGGAGCAAGTAGTCCATGAAATTGACCGACCTGCTTCGGAGGAACGCGTCGGGGGACTTGGCTCTCGGGACCCACTTGGTGTCCGGCAGGGAGTCGAGCCCCATGAGCCTGGCCACGACTCCCGCCGGCTTCTGCGACGGCCAGTGGGTCCTGACCGGGTCGCGCTTGGGCGATTCTTTGATGAAGACAGGGCCGGCATCAGTGGTCTGCTGGGAGCTCGGTTCGGCGACGGGGCCGTCGTCGGACGGGTGGGTCGGAGCTCCGTTGCTGCAGAGGAGGTGGCGCAGGAGGGCAGAGAAGCAACCGGAGTTCTCACTTTGTGAGCCCGCCATTTTCGTCCAGTTTCTCAAGCACGTAGCAACGCAGAGAGAGAGAGAGAGAGAGAGAGAGAGAGAGAGTTACGTGGACAACATGGGCAGAGGGGAAATTGGTGGGAAGAAGGAAAAGGGAGAAGGGATTCAATTTTCGCTTGGTGAGAGGTAACAAAAAAAGCGAGGCTTGAGTGAAGAGAAGAAAGGAATCGGCGAAAGAGACCGTGAGAGAGAGAGAGAGAGAGGCGGGCTTTGGGTTTGGGTTTTGAAAGATTTTGGGAGCGAGTTTAAGCTTAAGCTCAAGCTGAAAGAGGTGAGGTGAGGGTCGGTGGGCGTAGAAACGAGGGGTTGATTTCACACCTGAAGCCTAAAGGACGACGACCGATGCCGTTCTTTACGCGCATGATAGTCGTGGATCCGAAATGAAGACAACGCACGGGTCAAACCGACGAAGAATAACATATGAAACATAAATCGACGCCAAATTCTGAAATTTGCACGTATTCCAAGTTGAAGGAAAGTACTCTCCGTCCGTCCACATATCTAATGTGTATTCCTTCTCTCTAATTCGATCTGCATTCGCCAATCTCGTACATTATGCGATCACACGGAGACATTTATCAATGAGCGCTAGGACATAAGATGCAAAACTCAATGCATTACTTGGTTGCGTCTGCCTTCTCTAGGTCTCCGGCCACTACGATCAGAGCAACCACTAGCCTCATTGGCTCCAACGATGGACTCATGCCTCTCTCTCTCAATCTCTCTCATTGGACTCATCATTGTTGACCAAGCTTGATGCTGTATCGAGCTTCATCTCGCCACCGTCGACGAGCTAGTTGCTGACTAAGACAAAACTCCATATCCAAAAGACACATCTCTAGATCCAGAGGCTTAAAGGCTCGACATGTGAGCCTCTTCTGGAGGCAAAGTCTCCTTCATGGCCCCCGAGACTTGACATTCAACTACCTTGGAGGAATCAGAGAGAGAGAGAGAGAGAGTGTGTTTTTTTTTTTAGTTTGGGGGGGGGGGTGTGGTGGGTTGGCGGTGATGGATTTTCAGTGGCAACGACACTGACCTTAGACTCGGGTTGATCGGATGAAGAGAGGAAGAGAGGTGATGAGGTAAAGTTGAATTATAGTTAGTGTCGGAAATAGATTTTTGAAAAATCGAATTGATACTCGAATTATTGAATACCGAAAATGAACGTGGAAACGTGCTCAGAAAACATGCAACAACGATCGAAAGATATCATGGAAACAGACATACCTTATTTGCCACAAATTAAATACCATTGTAGTTTCAGAGGAATCGTTTGAAACTATGGAGTTCCATTTTTCAAGAAAAACATGCAACAACGATCGAAAGATATCACGGAAATGGACAATACCTTATTTGCCACAAATTAAGTACCATTGTAGTTTAAGAGGAATCGTTTGAAATTATGGAGTTCCATTTTTTAAGAGAGAGTAAACTATAAAAATTTCTCTTTCAATGTCAAAATATTGACGGGGAATACTTTTGCGACTTGTTCGTTGTATGGGATATTGTATGCCTTACACATTATTCTCCATTATGCTTCCACTCGAATTAGATACTGACGATATCGTCTCATCAGGTGGTTGTAATTGAAAATGAGTCAAATTTAATTTTTCATTTCTCATGTTACTCCTACTTGGACGAACTCTATTATGTTCATTATCTTGATCCAAGGTTTCAAATAGAGAGTAGTCCCCACCTATTTCGCCATTCTTAGGAAATTCGTTCTCTAAGAATGTGACATCCCGTCATTCAAATTCAGTTATACTCTCACTTTCCTGTTCACTTATAAACACATACATTTTCAAGTGTCTTATGTATTTTATAAAAATACTCTTTTTACTTCTGACACCCAATTTCTTACACTTATAAGAGGGCTCAAGAGTATAGGTAGCACAATCCCACGGTTTAAGAAAACTTAAGTCGAATTTTCTACTTGTCCATAACTCATATGGAGTAAAAATAACTGATTTGGAAGGCATACGGTTAAGTATATATGCAGTAGTTAATAAAGTATCATCCTAAAATATGACAAGCTAATTAACATGCATCATCATGGACCTAACAATTTCTAGTAGGTTTTGTTTCTCCTTTTCGCAACACTATTGTGTTAAGTAGTATAGGGAATAGACAATTGTCTTTCTATTCATTTTTCATCACATACATTTCTAAACTCATCAGATAAATATTTTCGACCTCGATCGAATTTCAATACTTTTATTTTCTTGTTTAATTGATTTTCTACCAAGCTTATAAACCTTTTGAAACAACTCAATTCTTCAGATTTATGAGAAATCAAATAGATATGTCTAAATCGAGTATAATCATCTATAAATGTGATGAAATAAACAGTTACATGCCTTCTTCTTACATTCATTAGACCATAAATGTCAGAATGGATTAATTACAAAGGAAATTTAGCCTTTTTACTTTTTTCAAATGGTTTTTTTTGTTATTTTTCCTACTAGGCAATATTCACATATGGGTAAATCGACTTTTTCAATATTGCCCAATAAGCCCTTTTTGGCTAGTCTTTTTTCTACGTTGTTGGCTAATATGACTAAGTCGAGCATGCCGCATATTCGCATCATTATCATATGAATTAGAAGATGTGAAGAGGGAATAACAAATATTGATATTACTATAGTCAACATCTAATACAATAAAACTATCCAGAAAATAACTATAATCATAGTAATTTGTATCCAAATACAAATCCACATAATTATTATGGAAAATCAAACTAAAACCAAATTTGATCAACACTAACACTAAATTCCGATGAATCTCTGGAGCATATAATACATCATATAGAAACAGAGTGCATCCACCACACATATTTAATTGGTAAGTCCCAATCCCTTTTACTTTAGCTCTATAGTTGTTTCCTATATAGATCCATTTAGTTCAAATCAATACTCGTCAAAATTCCACAAAGGCTTTTCTATCATTCACTACATGGTCCATTGCTCCTGAATCTAGAGTCTACAAATGATTATATATAGTTAATATTACAAAACTTGATACATAAGCAAAGTTCTCAAGAGTACAATGAGTGTTTACTTTCTTTGGCTTGCGATTGTCGCGAGCATAGCGATCTTTATTGTTACATTTATAATACTTCACCCTTGACAATTTCCTCATTCGATAACACATTCCTCTTTCATATTGGTCAACTTTTAATTTTTTTCCTGAAGAACTTACTCCATTGCCTTTCGACTTTTTAAACGAATCAAGATGTTTGCGCTTGAAGCTCGAAGCCCCTCGTGAGCTAGAACTAGTATAATAAATGTTAGTTTCCAGCTAAGCTGTCGAGATGCGGTCTTCTTCTAGCTCAAAATGGCGCACTGCATCTTTAAAGGTTTTAATGTTCTCGTTGTGTGTCAAGTGCACCTTCATATGCTCCCAATTTTGAGGTAAGGAACAGATCATTACTTGCACGTGCTACTCATCGGTCAGGACATGACCAACATCATTTAGCTCATTAATTATATTTGACATCTTTCTCATGTGTTATTTCATAATCTAACCATGAGGCTTCTTGTAAGAGTCAAACCTTATAGTGAACCGTCTCAATTTGGTCATCGATGTATGACTAAATCTTATTGCCAATACTTCTCACATTTCTTTGGCATTTTCAAAATGCCTGAACTCTTGCATAACATCATTCTCCATACTACTCAGCAACGTAATACGAGCAATGGAGTTCTTTCCATTCCATGCAGCAAATGCATCCTCATCTCTTTTTATGTTGTGCAATGTTCCCATATTTAGGTTCTTTCATAATTAGGTTAAGAGCTTCTAGTGCCTCTTGCTCTTCCAGTATATATTGGATTTTCATATACTATATTTCATAATTATCGTTGTTCAACTTCTCACATTTGTTCAATTCAGCGATTATGCTTTTAGTTGTTGAAGCCATTGGATCTGAACATATCAGACACATATGCACGAATTATTAACGCCTCTCATTTATGCATCTATTTTGCATAAACTCATCATATTAATGAATAATTTCAAATAAGATTTTGGAATCAAAAGATTATTGTATTTCCAATCATCATCCAAAAATCCTAACTTGAAATTATCATTAATCTAATCTTCTATGCAAAATAAGTGTTTTGAAGTTACAAAAACTTCTATGAGCTACCCATAACAATTAATAATAACAAAAACAATTGATATTGAATATCCATTAACGATAGAACAAAAATATTTCCACATAATGTAACAAATACATCAATTACTACAACAACATCAACATGGTAGAAATTATCTACATAAGATATCCATAAAACATGTTAAGTAAAATACCACTAGAAACAGTTAACATGAAGTCAACTTATGAATAGGGAAAGATTTTTTTTTTTTTTAATTTCTCAGAAATTTTCTTAGAAAATTCTTTAGGCACATTTGGCAATCACGGAAAAATAGACGAAAATCCCTTATGATTCTTCCTCACACATTCATCCCCTGCCGTGGAACTCATTCCTTGGGTCGAAGTCTTTGTGGCTTCAATCTTATAATATTCCTTCAAAAAAGCTACTACAAGTTTCTTATAATTAGGAACCATGTTGACCTCCCATAGGCGATTTAACACTCTTTGCCATTTAGATGGAAGAGTGTTAATGAAGAATCACACCATCTCAAAAGCTGGCATAGGATAACCCTTCCAAATGACTTTTTATATATTCTTATTGACCTTGAGAACATGTTCGATTATGTCACCACTTTCTCATTGATAATTAGCCAACTCAGCTATTATCCTTGCAAGTCTCGCATTTTGTCTTTCTGATTGTGTGCAAATAGGTGTACGCATATGAAGGGGAAGCATTGTTCCTGAAAAAAGGATTACTTATAATCCATAGGGACATAATTGAAAAGGAAACACATTCTCCCGTTTTTTTTTCTTAACAGTCAATGGTCAAATAATGGTCAATGGAAGTCAACGGGGATTGGGTTGGATCAGATGGGTTGGGTCGGGTTAACCCGACCCGACCAGGTGACGTCACCAGCATGTGCGTGGGGCATTGCCGGAAGACGTCACGATGACATCATTAGGCGAGTGTGGTGTACGCACAGGTGGTTACCTCGTGTGAGGTGCGCATGTGCTAATGGTTTCCTCAAGCGCATGCGTCGGGAAACTGCCTCGGCGCATGTGAGGCCTTTGCTTCTGGTTGCGCATGGTGGCGCGTTTGGCGGCCCCTGGCGGTGAGCTACTTGTCGTTTTTCTCCTCTTGATGAGAACTACGACCCTAGACTATCATAAACTAGTTTTGATTCATGGAAAATCAAAAGGAGGAGTGAACATTATGGGCGTGTCAGGATTTCCGTCCCTGAACGTCCAATGGTGACGTTTCTCAAAATTTCGGTCAAAACAATTTATAAACATCAACAATGATCAGGAAACATGAACAACATCGCTCTGATACTAATGTCTAAAACAGATTTCTAAAAAAATAGAATCGATACTCGAACGATCGAATACTGAAGATGAACATGAAAACGTGTCCGAGAAACATGTAACATTGATCGAAAGATATATTACGGAGATGGACATACCTTGTTTGCTACAAATTAAGTACCGTTGCAATCTTAGAGGAATCGTTTGAAACCATGGAGTTCCGTTCTTCAAGAGGGAGTAAACTGTTTCATCGAGAAGAAAATGGAGAAGCGTATTTTCTCTTACAATTAACATTCTCCCTTTTTTTTTTTTTTAAATTTATAATTTGCAGTTATTTTAACTTAGAAAATAACTATCATTTCCTCTTATGGGCCATTCTCTTATGGGTTGGGTTTGGCCTAACATGGGCGAACATACTTGATTTGGTCCATCAAATAAAAACCTATCAGTTAGGTTGGGTCTAAAAGAAAATATACGCATGATAAATTGGATAAAAGAAATATTAGAAAGCTTAACTAAAAAATTTAAACAATTATATAAAAGAAGATAACATGTATATAAAGATTATATAAGTCTCACTGTCAGCTGATGTAAAATATTTCAATATCCATTCTCATAAGCAAGTAGGATTAGAATTGGAACATTGAATTTGATTAATCAAGATGGACACACGTGAAAGCGATAATTCTTGGTTATAATATTATGTGAAATTTTATGAGACCACTACTAATTATTCTCATAACTTAAGCTTTTAAGTTGAACTTTCTAAAATGGTATTTGCTGAAATATGGATTTATATGCTTTTATATATATGGTCACCTTCTATTTATTAGTTAAAGTCGTCAGGTTAGATTTTCTAACATGGTATTAAAACCATATTCTTTGTGTGTGCATCCATCTCGTTTGTCAAATTTCACGTGTCATTCTAAATCCAGTTTGCATGTGAGAGGGAGTGTTGAAATATAAGATTTATATACTTTTTATATATATGTGGTCTCCATTCACCTACTAACTCAAGTTTTTTTGTTTAACTTTTTAATATGTTGAAACATGCTTTTTTGCTTAACAATGGGTTTTATACTCTTTACATATACACGGTCTCCCTTTATCTAAAAACTTGAGTTTTGAGTTGGACTTTCTAATATGATTTCCTCAGGTTAATGTTTTGATTTCCATCCGGCACTCCTAACATACCACATCCTTATCAGTTATACTGTCAAGCATGCCTCTTAATTGAATATAACAAGATTCATTTTTTTCTTTTTGGTCAGTCCTACTTTAATCCTATTCTAATACTCACTCTCAGACTTTTGCCCTGCCTCCTTGCAGGGCGTGGGAGTCGAAACCCACTCTTGAAATAAAATCTTCCCCACCCCAATCCCTCCCGAGAAGGTGGGGATTTGAACCCCCAACCCCCCATTCTAAGATGGAAGGGTGGCCACTGGGGCGAACCCCCAGTGGTTTAACAAGATTCATTTTAATAACAAGAGTTTCTCATATCCTATTCATTGTTTATCCTATTCATTGTTTAAGAATGGATTATTGAATTAAATAAATAACTACTAAATAAATCAAACATGCCTTGCATAAAACACCGTACAGGTGCCTCACACCTAAAACTGCCGTGAAAGGGGGGCGATAGGGGAGACCTCTACCAAAACGATTGCTAATGATATCGACAATTATGCCGCTAATCATCAATTATAACTATAGACGTGAAAAGAAGTATGAAGATAGAACGGGCCGCTGGCTACTCTAGACGTTGAAAAGATGAAGTCGTAAAGTCTCTTTTTTTATTTATTTATTTATTTTATTAAATTGCACATTTTATTTAATAAGAACTCTCAAATTATAATTCATCTAATTAATACTTTGAATATGCATGAATTTTCTATGGAAGTTCCTTTGACTCCATATGGGATTGATTGGAGCTAATGTGTCCATTGGACTGGGCAAGAATTTGATGTTGAAAGCGTGTTGAGAAGTTTCAACGCCCTGGGTTTGGTTGTGATTTTTATTGTTAGGAATTTTATTGTCATACTAGTTGATAGTCTAAGGAGGTAAAGAAAATTTCAACTTAAATCTAGTCGGCCGTGACGGCGGACACGTCAGCTCCAATCAAAGTAGCCTTAGAGCATAGATGACATGATTAAAAAATTATGCAACTTCAATTATTTATACAAACTAAAAGATCAATATTTGGATTGAAAAGAGTAAAAATTCAAAGTCGAAAGGTAATTTTTTTTTTTTTTAAACTTGTTATTCTTCATCATGTTTGAGTGAGAAAAACTTTACTATTTTAAGATGCACTCCAAACCATACATCAACCTCTTAGGCTTCAAATTTGAAATATTGAGTGTGACATTAGATTGAATTCGTGACATTAGATTGAATTCGAAATTTTGATCTATACCACGTTGAGATGCACTCCAAACCATACATCAATCTCTTAGGCTTCAAATTTGAAATATTGAGCATGACATCAGATTGAATTCAAAATTTTGATCTATACCACGATCGCAAAGTAGAAACATATGATGAGCGAGTAACATTACGTACTTCTCTTTTTTAGGGAAAAAGTTACCAAAAATCATAAATTATTCTCATTGTGATATATTTATTCTGAACTTTATTTATGACATAAAAAATCTCAAATTATATCAATTGTCACATTATTACCTTGAACTTTCTTTTTATGACATGAAAATACTAGAAACTTGTACTTATCTAACTCCTTTACTCTATGTTAAGGTTCCCTTGTAAGATTTTCTAGTTGAAACGACCCACATTATTTCACTTAAGTCACATGAGCTCATATTTACGTAGGCAGATTTATACAGAACTTTGACAGAGGGTAAATACGGCATATATATACGAATTTAGGATTTTCTTTATCCTAGAAAAAAAGTTTAGAATACATGTATAATAATGGATATAATTTGGAATTTTTGTGATTTTTTCTTTTTAATTTTTTTAACACAAGAAAAGTCCTTAAATCGTGTATACTTTCTTCGTCCGCAATTTCTTTCATGTTAATTGCCGGCAAAAACGAGCTTAAAGGTCGGGATCGTACGCGCGTGAAGGAGGGATTTTGAATGAGACGCAAAAGGACCGAGGGGAGTCTTCGGGGAAAGGGGGACCGATTTGACTTGAAGTGAAGATAAGGGGACCAGATTTGACACTGAACATCGCAATCGTGGGGTCCCTCAGGAGGACTCGCCTAGTTTTCCATTTATTGTGGCGCAGCCGAAGTTGTTGACTTTCTCCGATCCACTGCTTGGAGAAATAGGTGGTCCGCATCTATAATCTGACCCATTCACGTACTTTGAACTAGCATGATACAGAATAGAAAAATTCAAAATTAGTAAACACGCTATAAACCAATTCAAATATCATACTCACACCTAAATTTTAAAAATCCAATAATTTAATTATCATTTATTATTTAATTTATATTTTTATTAATTGCAAGAATCGGACCTGCAATAATCGATTTTGAGATTAAAATTTGATAAATTGAAATTGGGCCCACAAGGGGGCCCATAATTTGGCTTGCATTGGGGGGGGCTAGGTGGCCGAAATTCATAGAGAAGAAGGCCTTAATTGGCCTAATTTGAGCTTAATTTAGCTTGTTAAGAATTTAATTAGTGACTACCCTTAGGATGTTAAATTCATCAAACAAAAGGCAGAAGCTCAAGCCCCCGTAATCAAGATTAAACCTAGGTTTTTGCTATAAATACATGTTTAGGCCTTATAACTTGAGGTTGGCCATTATAATCTTAGAGCAGATAGGGAGACACACTAAAGAGAAAAGAGAGGAAGGAGTCCTCTCTTGGCCAAGTCATGGAGAACCCCCCGCGAGACACCCGTTGCGCCGCTGTCGTCAACGCCACCGCCTATTGGTGTCCCATGAGGCCTTTGAGCCCAACAACATGAGACAATCGTGTTGCCTCTTCACATCGCGCGCGTCCCGAGCCCTGAGTCTTGAGGACACGCCAAGCCGAGATGTCATCGCATTTGCTGCCGCTATCCCAAGTCCACAACAGTGCTGCTCGCTACTGTTTTGAGTCATCCCAAGCCCGTTGACGCGACTGCAGCCGCCCTGGTCGATCAAGCCGAATATTCAAGCCACAGCAATGTCCCCATGCTCCTCGACGACCACCACTCCCTGAGCTACCTGCTAAGCTGTTGATTGGGTCGTGCCCTACACCGACGACAAGCTACTGCTACCTGAGTTCGCCGTCCCCAGTCGCGATGTCTCTACAATTTCTGCCAACGACAACCAAAGCTGCTACCTTCCTAGACGCCGACCTGTTGCTATTCTTGTTGCTGAAGCCACATCCGAGTTGTCCGTTGATATTGACGTTGATCTGCGCCGCGGATTGAGCTTGTCCACGGACCAAGCTGATCCGGTGAGGTTTCTGTTTTGTCGATGAATTGGTCGTCGTCCTCAGTCTATCATGGAGCTGGTTACAATCTAGTCCGATTGCATTGCATTAAAATTTGGAAAGTAAATCTTCAAACTAGGTAAGATTCTTATCTTTAGTAGATTTGAAAATATTTTATTACTTGTTTGAGTGATTTACTATAGTCCGTTGGATATTTTATTAGATAATGTATATCTATAACATCTAAGAATACCTTCCAAAGTTGGGAAACTTTCCTAACTCAACAACCCTCTTGGAAGGGCATCTCATCTTTAACTACAAGATATGATACCAGGTGGCGCAGAAAATCCTTCATCCTATCAATAACCATTTGGATACGATTATTAATTTACCCATTTTCAAATCTAATGAATGACCTTCCATTAATATCCATAACCGCTTAAATATGATCGTTGGTTTATTTCGTTCCAAATTTAAATAAGATAACTTTTGTGGATTGTATTATTTAATTGAATATATATCTATTATTTGATTGTTTCCATATAATGAAAATCCAAAAAAATAGATAAGATAGGATTTGATTTGATTTTTGTTTGCCTATTTTAGATTCGATTGCATGTTTAAATTAGGTAATTATTTAATCCGAATTTTAAAATAAAAAATAAAAAAAGCATTGCTCATGATAAATTAGATTTCCTTTCTTGATTTACATAGCATGTTTAAAAAATAGGTATTTTTAATTCCGAATTTTAATTAAAATGAAATTAAAAAAAAATCATGTGCATGTCACGTAAGAATAGTTCATCAATTGCATGTCATCTAGTAGTTACATGTTTAAAATGTGCGATATGTTAGAATAGTTGCATTAATAATTTCCTGTCATGAGAATTAGGTCATTTAATTAATGTTAGCTGACAGATAGCTTGTGTGTTAAGTTGCGTATTGCATATTATTTTAGCATAAATATTTTGTAAGTCATTGCACTTAGGATAATTGCGTTGCACGTAGATTAAATCTCATTAAATAAGGGAAAACCCCCAAAATTGAGTGATGGCGTATTAATTGAAAAAACATATTTAGGATTATTGATGTGATTTCTGAGCTTACATTTTTGATGTTTTTGTCACTATGAGGTAAGTCTTGCAATTTATTTACCACTTTATTATTTGTTAAATTGGTGGTTTGCATACTCACATTGTCACCTCACATATTAAGGAGTGAAGCTACTTTCTAAACTTTTTTATTTTTATTTTTATATAAGAATGATACCGAAAGGGTATTAAGGAAATCTAATGTGACGAAATCTTTGTATCCAAAATCTCTAATTCGTAAGAGTAAATATTTTCTCTCGATATTTTATTCATGTTTCCAATCAACTTACCATAAACTGATTAGTGGTGACTTCTTATTGGTATAAACTTGGGAGATTCGGAGTTAAGTTTAGACTTAATAATCCATTAGTTGAACTTTTAGGTGGTGCACCGCAAGAAAAAGTTGTCATAAACCCTAAATTGGTACGCACATGATAAATTTACCATCCATTAGCTTCATGGATAGAGTGCCGAAGCTATGTGGTCGACCAAAAAAAAAAAAAAAAAGCATTTGAGGGGAGGAATGATTCTTAGTTTATTGGCAAAAAACAAGCCATCTATTTCCTAGTTCTATGCCAAAAAAATAAAATAAAAATAAAACCTAAATGTGTTATAGTCCAAAAAGTTAATTCGCGAAAAAGTCTTTTACTTAAACAGATACACCATTAATCACTGTTCGACTTCACATGATGTAATTTTATAAAGAAGCTTTGCCTTGTATTACATGCCAAAAACGCTGCCAGCCCCACCAATCCAAAAACCATGAAGATCATCCCGTTTCCCATGTTCTGATATTTATGTGGAGACATGAATCCAATATGAGTTTGTCTCCACCATGGAAATATTGAAACTGACTTTAATCCTTAAAACTACATTTGGTCATATGAATTTCCAATCACATAGGATTTGATAGGATATGATATGAACTTCGGGGAGTTTGCTATATCCTATCAATTATTTGTTGTAATAAATTTAGATATATTCAAATCATATCATATACATTATTTGGTACAAACGGCATATCAATGTAAATGAACCAAACATTCTACAAACGAAGATGGCAAAAATCTTTGGCGACATTCTTGTCTACTTTATTTTTATTTACTTATTTTATTTTATTTTATTTTATTTTCCTCTCTTTTTTAATTAATTTCTTTTTTATTTCTTTCTTCCCCTCACATCATTCACTAATAAAATTTTATTATATATTAAAATGTACTAATATACCTAAAATACTAAAACACATAAAATATGTAATAAATATAAATATACATTTATATGTAAATGAAAATAAGATTAAATTAAAAAAATGAATTTCTATTTTTTGTTATTTTGAATTTTTATATTAGAATTCAAATATTATTTAGATTGAAATATAAATATAAATTTTTTTATTCGAGAAATATAATTTTCCTATTATGGATATTAGAAAGCCTATTTACCTTTATCCCATCTCTCCCAATGGATGATTTTATTTGATCTATATCTCCCTTATATTTAACTTTATCTTATTTTGAGCAAGCACCCAATATAGGATATGATAAATTTTATTCTATCATGAATTTTATCCTAATCGCCAAATGGGTATTTTGTTTTGCTCGATTTAGGATGTAGAATACTTCTCAAAGGACCTTTCAAATTTCCACAATTTGCTTCTTTTCCATTCCAATTGTGACATCCCTTGCATAACGCATCATGTCCATGCACTCCGATTCAATTTAGGTCATGTTCAACCAATCTAAACTTGAAATATATTTTAACGTATTTTTTTGATGTATATTTGTTCTATTTACCCGTTTTATACACTAGCTTTTCTTCAATGAAAGAGCATAACATTGACATTATTTCACCAAAAGGTTTATTAATCTCTGAAATTGAATTTCTTGAAAATATTTTTCAGCGATAAGAAATTTTCAGATGCGTTTGTTTCACTAAAAATTTCATGGCAAAGGAAAATATTTCAATGAAATCATTTGCAAGAAAAATAATTAATTTTCATTTATTTGAAGATTTAGAGAAAGTAATTTCCTTCTTACCAAAAGAGAACATCGCTTTCCCCAAATCTTAGTTGGTTGTTTTCTGTTCATGGAAAATGGTAGAGGTGAATGAAAGAACCAAAAATTGTTTGAACCACTTAGTACTAGACTAGATCGGCCTAGAACCGGCGATTCCCATTGGGATTGTTTCGGTTCCTGATTCCAATTTATTGGAACCATTGAGGATTGATCTAGTTCCCAGTTCGAGGTGTGAAATCGTCCACTCACCCAATTGGACCAAACCGGTATATACATAATTTTTATTTTTATTTTATATTTTTAACTTTTCATAGTGAAACTCTTATTTCCTCTTCATCTCTCTCCATTTCTCGCCTCACTCATCTCATGGCCTTGCCTCTCTTTCTCACTCTCATTCTTAATGGCCTCTTGCCTCGTCAATCCCTCTCTCACTCTCACTCTAGATTGCCTTCGGCCTTATCGCTCCCTTTGCCACTTTTGCTCTCAGTAACCTTCGGCCTTTGACCTCATCCTTACTCTCAAGTCTCATGCCTCTTCTAAAATGGGGACATTTCGACCGGTTCCATGGACCCACCTGGGAAAATAGTCCTATTCGTAGATTGGCCCATGAAACTAACAGACAGTTCCCAGTTAGATCGATTGGTTTTTCATGCATTAAATACCAAAAATCGAAAAACAATTTCTTGAACATGGTTTTTTTTTCCAAATAAATGGATTTGGCAGTTGATACTTCACTAAAATTGGGCATAGTATAACATGCAGCAATTTTTTTTTTTTAATTCACTTTTCATACCTTTTGCGTAGAATTACTTGGGAATGAATTTCACTCCTACTAATTGTTGAAGAAAATTCCCTTACTAATTTTGATGATTAATAAAGTTTCTTTAATTGTTCTTTAATTTTGATGATAAGTATTTCCAGGTGGAAATTGATGAGTATTATCATATATTATTTGTCAGACTCAAGGATGTAATGGAGATCGTATTCTTTAAGATTCAATCTCGACAAGAACAAGAATAGTGATCAGATTTTGTGCTAACAATTAGTAATTAGGTGGATTTCTTGCTTTATATATGAGATTTATCCAAAAAGGAAAGTATATTAAATCAAATCCTTCAAGGTGGAATATAGTAAGATTTGGATAAATCAATCTACAAGAGGCAAAAAATTCTTTCCAAGTGAAGCACTCCTCTTATAAAAACTCTATCTGCTATATGGGAGGCAGAATTGACGAGAGACTTCAATCTTGGCAACCTTGAAACAATCAGATTTTCTGGCAACGTTCAAGTCCAATGGGTAGATTGGATGAGCGATCCTCGAAGTTATGTCAACGGTCAACTCGGACAATGAGGATTATAAAAGAAGCTTGAGATTCTAAAAGGGAACAAGCTGAAATTCTGAAGTTTATAATTCCTAAGTTTTGAGTGATCTTCAATCTTACACATTCACCTTTCTTGAGAGCTCAATCGTGTAATCTTTTAGAGGTTGTTAGAGTGTCAGATTGAAAGAGTGACTACACTCACTTGAGTCAAAAGTACTTAGTCTTTGTAACCTCTAACAAATTCATTCTATTCGAATTTAACCAATTGGTTATTAGTGTGGAAGAATAGATGTAAGCTTATCAAAGCCAAATCACTATAACTCTGTCGTGTGCAATTCTCTATACCTAAAATTTTATTTATATTTTATGATAGTTTATTGCACATTGGTAAGATCTCATCATAGCATGGTTTGTCATCAGACATTGTTTTATTGCAATAATGTTTTAATTTACTTTATTTTGCACTATCACCTAGGTGATCTATCTAGTCCTAACACTAATATCCCTCCTCCACATGTTCATGTTGACTTCGCAATTCTTTCCCAGCGTTAAGCTGTCGTGTGACTGATGTTATTGTTTTTTTTCCAGAATTTCTCTAAAATTTATGCTAAGCATCGCAAACTTAATGGACAGAATCAATCAGAGAAAAGCTCTCAGACACGTAAGATACACAAACATAAGGGACTTCGAATAGTTCAGATGCCAAGCGTCCAGGTTTCGTAGTGAGCAAGAAACAAGCAAATAGCTATCGATAATTAAGTACAACATGAAAGTGGCTTTATCTCCATAGGAGCAAGAAAAAGCTAAGAGTCACGAGGTCGAAGCCGGATGGCAAGTCCTTTAACTGGTATAGGCATGGGGTCGTAAATTATTTTCTCGTTGGGGTCGACCAAGCTCCAGTGAAATCCATCGACCAGATTGTGCAAGAACACAAGTAGCTCCACCCTTGCAAACTCGAGCCCCAAACACATCCTCGGTCCGCCTCCAAACGGGACGAATGAATATGGAGCAGGCCCAGGTCCCTCGAATCTCGATTCGTCGAAGGTCAGCGTTCTTGGGTAGTATGTTGGGTCTCTGTGTGTTGCACATGCACTCCAGTGTAACTATGCATGACAGATCAATGAACAAACGAGTAAGCCCATTATGAATATCTAGCTGAAGTTTCTTCATAATTATTCAGGCCTAGTTGAGCAAGGTTTTATCCGAAAACAAAAATGGCATTGTCTAAACTCGTCCATTTTGCACTTCCGGTCCGTTTTGGGTACGCCATGTGTGCCATGATGCCCCATGATCAACTCTAAGGAAGTAAGGAGTATGATGTATTAACGGAGACAGAATGAACGCATTACCTTCCAGCCTTTGGGAATGGTATATCCTTCGTACGTGAAATCAACTAGGGCCTCACGGAAAGAACCAAGTACGGGCGCGCTCATCCTCATCACTTCTGAGATGACATTCCGTGAACATCTCATCTTCTGCAAATCCTCCCACTGGAGAAGCTCTCCTCGCACCTTCGACGCCGTGATTTCCCTTTGCTCTAGCGAATTCGAATGTTAAGTACATATGTGTGGGCCAATGAAATTGCATTGTGAAGAAAATGTTACACCTCCTCTCTTCTGCAAGAATTCAAGATTTTTCTAGGCTACTCCTTAAGTATCTAAATATTTTCTTATAAGTTATTTTAAGTAGAAATATGTGGCTAATAAATTAACTACATCTAGGAATTCTCTAGACATAATCTAGGAATATATTTTCTTAGCAAATATGTAGGAGTTAATTGCATCTCCTTTATAGGCCTATAGCCAAGAAGTGCTCCCATTTGGGTGTGCTTGGCTCCCATTTTGAGTGTGTGTGTAAGTGTGGGGTTGTGAGAGAACTTCTCCCAATCAACATTTTAGAAATTGCCTCTGAGAAAAAGAGTGTATTTTCTTTAAGCGAGCTTTGTATCTTTCTCAATAAGTGGTATTGAAGTCACGCTGCACACTCAACAAGTTCTATTAGAGTTGGCGATGGAGGACGATGAACCTAGTGGCAGGGATTGTGGTAAGTGAGGACAGTGGTCGACGACCACTGTATGTGAGAAGCAATAAGGGTTTGAAGTACGCCAAAGTTCTACCAGTGCACAATCAATGACTGTGATTGATTAGTTTGGGACTAAGCTTACTTGGTATAGTGACTGGCTAATAATCTAGTCATGATGGCGGCTAATTCGAGTTTGGTTAGCAATGTCGAGAAGTTCGACAACTCCAAGTCGTTTTAGCTATTGCGTCGAGGATTGTAGGATATTGTTGACGGCAATAGCACCAACACCACCCACAGATGCAAAAGAACTAAGGAAGTGGAAGATAAAGGTAACTGACTCCATGTCCTTGTTTTAACTACATAAGACGATTTATTACAACACATCGAGAGTGCAAAGACCTCGAAGGAGGCATGGAATGCTTTAGTAGCACTGTTAGCTAGGACGATGATGCCATACAACAACAGTTGGAGACCGAGCTACTGTTGGTGTCGCAACAAGACAAGACGGTGAGTCAATATTTCTCTGAAGTTAAAACCCTTTATGTAGAAATTCCAAAATCATATCCTCCTTATGCCATCCCCTAGACTAGGATAAAAGAATGATCATTTACAAGTTGTGGCAAGAGTATTGTGGTATTGTTATTGTCACTCATGAATGGGCGAAAGACACAACATTGATCGAGTTGGAGAATATATTGGTCAACCATGAGGCTTTAGACAAACAAATTGATAGCTCTATAAAAATAGAGCTATTTTACCTATTTTAGGTAACAAATAATGCAATATCTATGAGAAAATATTTGAATTTCTTATGATTATTAATTTTCCTTATTTATGTAGCATAATGAGTATGCGTCATATTTTGCTTTTGCTCGAGGACTAGCAAAATGTTAAGTTTGGGGGTTTGATATTTCTATAAAAAAAGATTTATTTTACCTATTTTAGGCAACAAATAATGCAATATCTATGAGAAAATATTTGCATTTCCTTCTCATTATTTGAATTTTTCTTGTTTATGTAGCATAATGAGATGTGGTGAAAATAAGGAAAAGAATGGAAAAAATTGGGGATTCCTTAATTTTGTTTCTTAATTTTATATGTAAGCATTGGAATATGAATATCAAATCAAAGATCCTCTTATTTACTCTCTAATTTTATGCGAAAATTAAGCAATTGCTTGTAAATAAGGGTCGTGGATGTATCTTATAAACTAGAGAATGTTGAGAACTTGGGGGCCAACTAGGATTTTACTTTTAGATTATTTTTCATTGTTCTAAGAATTTTTCAAGTATTTTAGAGAGAAGACAAAAGTGGTGATAGAATTCTTATTCTTTGATTCAAGATATTGGGTTTGATTTATATTTTCGTTTCTTATTCTACTATATTCTAATTTTCTTTTATGATGATATGAATTATATAATTTTTATGCATGCAAGTGATTTCATTCATGTGAGTTATATATTATTATACTTAATGCTTTTAAGTGAGTAACCACTACTTGAATGATCTGATGTGCATGTTTGAGATTGAGAAGCATTATAATAAATATCCATGAATTAAACATGTATAGAGATATGTCACGTTATTTGTATAGCTTTCGGTGATAAGGTGATCCAAAAGACTCATTGTAAGTTGAAAATATTCATACATTTTAATGCACTTATATTTATTTAAATTCACATAGAGATATAATGGATTAATAAACTGAGTAGGTTTGTTATACTTAGAGGTAAGATAGTAAATAGATTAGAAAATTCTTCCATCATATGTTTGATATTGTTCTTGTGCGCGTAATAATTTGAAATTTACTGCATTTAGTTTCTAAATTTTGCTTTAAAGATTTTTAGTTTTAATTTATTCTCAATTCTATTTTGATTTGTTAGATAAATTTTAGAAGCAATCTATTTTTAATAATTAATTAGTTTGTTATTTATCAATCTCTATGGAACGATATCCTTTTCTCATTATCATATTACTTGTTCGACACGTTCACTTGCATTTAGAATTTTACAAACACAAATATTTAAGGTCTTGGTGAAAGATGATAAAAGTGCCTTCTTTGGTAATAAAAGTGGGTTCAAGAGCCAAAGAAGAAATGGTGCTAGCAATAAAGATGACAAATTGATGAAAAGTCATGGAAACTAGCAGACACGACCAAAAGAGACGAGCACTCAACTTGGGAGAGCTCATCGGGTTTGCGACAAGTCGTGGAAACCAAAATAGGGTTTCTTCTATGTCAATAGAAGTATGGAGAAGATCTCATACAAAAGTTTGTAATGCTTGATTACAAGTCAATAACTACTCCGATGGATAAAAATATAAAGTTGTGTACAGTAGTAGGATGAAAATTGGAAGATTCACCTACATATAGGCCATTGGTGGGTAGTCTTAATTACCTGATGATAACACGGCCTAAGACTGCCTTTGCAGTGGGATAAGCAAGTCATTTCATGGGAGACCACGAAATCCTCATTCAGATGCAGTCAGACGAATAAGAAGGTATGTAAAGGGGTATATTTGATATTGGACTCTTGGATAAGAAAGAAGCCTTGTGTAAGGTAGTAAGGCATTGCAATGTTGACTTTGCTGGATCGTGACACAAGGTGATAAATTATCAGGTAAATGTTAGTCTTGCATCAATAGTGGTGTCATGGTGTATTAAAGATAACCAAGTGTGTGATTGTGTATAATATAAGCTGAATATAGAGTGGTAGTAATGATAGCTCGAGAAAGTACATGGCCAGTAAAGTTAATGGAGGATCTTCATCAATTGCTAGACTACTTGACATAGTCATACTGTGATAATCTATCAACCATAAGCTAGCAAAGAATCCACTTTTTCATGCAAGAACCAAGCATGTAAAAGTACACTAATCAATTCTTGCGGGAAAAGGTATTATTGGGCGAGATAGAGTCGGAGTACTCCAAAACGCGTGATCAAGTTACAGGGATATTCACTAGAGGACTTTGAGCAGTAAAGTTCAAAGAGTTTTTGAAAGCAACTTGGCATGGTTGCTAGATCCACATTTAGAGAAGAGTAGCTGGGAAGTATTGAAGAAAATGTTAGGCCTCCTCCTCTCTTCTCAAAATATTCTAGAGTTTTCGAGACTTCTCCTTTAATATTTAAATATTTTCTTCTAAGATATTTTAAGTAGAAATATGTGGGTGAATAATTGGCTAGATCTAGAAATTTTCCAGAAATATCTAGGAAGACATTTTCTTGAAAAATATTTAGGAGTTAGTTACACCTCCTTGTTAGGCCAATAAATAGCTAAGAAGTGCTCCCATTCGGGTGTACTTAACCCCCATTTTTTTTTACTTAAAAATATTTCAAGTGTGTGTGTTTGTAAGAGTGGGTGTGCGAGAATTTCTCCGAACTAACATTATAGAAAGCGCATTTGATAAAACAGTGTGTTTTTTTTTAAGTGAGCTTCGTGTCTTTCTCAACAACTATTTTCAGAGCCACTCTGCGCGCTCAACACACTGGTGAGTAGGAAAACCAAGGACAAAGGGAGACTAACCGGCAATGACCTTCTCAAGTACATGAGGCAGCTCACTCAGGTACTTGATGATCAACACTAGAGTCGAAGTGGACGTGTCATGGCCAGCGAATAGGAGATTCAACATGTTGTTTATGATCTCCACCTCGGGCATGAGCTTCCCGTTCTCCTCTTCGTTTGCTATCAGGCGCGACATGACGTCTTGCAAAGGTGAGGCCGTCTTCCTCTCCAGCTCCGTCTGGCGCTGCTTGACCAACACCCGGAGCTCCTTCCTGATGGAATCGGCCGCTTTCTTCGCCCGATAAAAGTTTGTGCCTGGGACATTGATGGGGAGGGCAAGGACTCCCTTGAGGAACACATGGAAGTGCTCGGCGAGCCTCGAGACAAGCTGCGGGTCTGTGATGCTCATGAACAGCCGGCATGCGAGCTGGAAGGTGTGCCGCTTCAGGGTGGAGTAGGCCTCCAGCTGATCTTTGCCTTCACACACACATATTTATATATTGCAATTATTTTAGATTTTGATGAGTTAACATTTAGAAATTGCTCAAGCATATGCTCAGAGATGCAAATCTTAAGAATCCTCTATGCTTCTATGTAGACGAATTACATTCAAGAATTGCGTCGATATCAAGTTCCATTGAACATGTATGATGATTAACTTGCTGGGTTAGTTTTAACCTAGCAACCATTTTCACCTGTATTAAAAAAATCAATGAATGGGACAACTGTTTACGATGGATGAGACAAAGGTGCGAGAACGAAATAAAATTAGTGCACGTTCAGTTTTAGTCTTTTAGCCTGATGATTAGTCGGAATCGCTCCTAGTTGAAAGAGGCTCCTGCCCAATAGTTAAAAATACGCATTTCTCCAATTTATTTAGGCTATGTTATTTTCACTTTTTGAATAACTTCATACACGTCCTAAAATACAAAAAGCTTTTGATACCCCTCGATTAGCTTTAAACACACTCGTTAATGCTAAGATTATTGAAAAGGGAAAGACAGACCTTTAATGTGTCCATGAACCTCATGATTTTTGTTCACTTTTCATTAATTATTGGTTCTTTTTTGTGTATGTACAAATCGGAGAAGGTTATAGATTAGCTGCTTTATTACAAGAATCCTCTAAAATTCGACTACTTTAATAAGCATGGTGATAAAAAATTCTGTTTTAAACGAATATCAATTCAGTGGTGATGTGTAGAAATATATTTGCAGTCTCTCTCTAGGGTACAATATCCATTAACTCCCTGTCGTATACAATATTTCGGTTCAAGTTCTTTCTTGAGTGACGGTTAAAGTGTTGAACTTTGTATGGTTATACTTTTTTTTTATACTTTAGATTTGACATAAGTCAATTAACAAAATTTACCAACAACGTTCGAAGTTATTATAATGTATCGCTCACAGAATTCAGCTCAAGCACTTTAGTGAGTACAAGAGAGGAAATGAAGTTTGTATAAAAACAAATGGAAAACTACTAAAGGTGGAGGAGTAAAATAACGTTGTGGATCGTGAGAATGAGCAGCTTTTACGTTTTCAATATACAACAACTTTCACCATTTTCACATTGTTGATCAATTAATTCTCTTGAAACATTTTCATCAACTCAATAATTTGTTATTTAAAATGTGAAAATATAGTGTGCTTTCATCTAATTTTTAAATTAGAAGACACGGATGTGGGTTCCTTTTCTATGCTATTGCTAAGACCAAAAGGGTCCAATTGCGCGCAGTCGTTGTCTTCATTCGTCAGTGGTCTCCACGTGCTTCTTTCACTGATGGATTGTTCATTTTTATAATTAAGGTTCCTATTGATTCAAAGGCTGTACCTATGGGATAGGGATAGAGAAAAAGGAAAAAACGGAAGATTTCGGGTTAATACCTAAAAAAACTAAAAAATCCCAAATTGATAAACGTGTCATAAATTTATCATAAACTAAATTTTGATCATAAAAAACTCAAAATTGGTATATTTGTGACAAATTTATCTTAAACTAATTATTTAACTGCTAAAAACCTTAAACTGATACATTTATGACAAATATACCATTCGTTAAATTGGATTAATATCACAAAAAAATCACAAAAATTATATAACTGTGACAAATGGAGAGTAAAATCTCAAATTGATATATAGTCAACTATCACGTGTCATTCAACTTAGTAATTTGACGGTAAAACTTAACGAAAACTAACATAAAGTAAATTTATTACAAATGTATCGATTTGGAGTAAATTTATTAAAGATATAATAATAATTTATGATAATTTTTTGGAATTTTTCATGATATTATCCCTTATAATTTTCCAATACCAGTAGCTGCCGCCCTGGTCAATGGGATTCATCCAATTATGTCTTCTTTTTTTATTGGTGTCCCATCGTTTATCCACCGACCGACCGACCCAGCGAGAGCGATGCAGCCTTGGTATTTTCGAAGTGACGCAAGCGATGACCTAAAAAGGGAAGCAATTTCCAAACCAGCGTCGACCCGTATTGCGAGAGTTATGTGTGTTTTATTAGATCGAAGGATAAGTTCAGAAAGCATCGCAGAATCACAAAAGACACAAATTTCAAGTGTAATTAATGATTAATGATCATTAAATAAGCACATACCTTCCCAGTGAGTCCTGAGATGGTCCTTCGTCATCTCATCGATGACCCCAACGCTCCTCATGAGCGCCTCCGGATTGAAGAAGCTCATGAGCAATTTCTTGTCCGACCTCGCCTCATCCCTGGCCTTGGTGACGAGGGACCTCCCTATCAGCTTCTGGACCGAGCTCGGCCACCACAGCACCACCTTCTTGCCCTCGTTTGAGAACAGGAACTTGTTCCCCGCCGGCCCGCACAGGATGACCATCGGCTCCCCAAGCACCGAGGTCTTGAACACAGGGGAGTTGTACTTGGTCATCCGGTCCTTGATGAACTTCTCCGGGCTCCCGTCAAGCTGGGAACGGAGGAACTCCAGGCTCTCGCCAATGATTGGCCATCCAAAGCTCCCCGGCGGGAGGTTCAGGTGGTCGGTTTTGGGTCTGAATAGCTTGATAAGGGCGAGGACAAGGAGGAGAGCTAAGGCAGAGGCCAGGGTCAAGACTTGCATGGCTTTTCACAGTTATGCTTGTTTGGGTTGAGAATTGATCGTTCAATAAGGAACGAGAGAGAGGGAACGAGAGAGAGAGAGAGCAATGTTTTAAGCAGAAATGTTATTCGAGTGAAGGCGCTGAATAAGTTGGGCCTTTGGACATCTAATTTCATAACGTACAAAAGCGGCCTTCATATTTTTCAAGCCTTGTGATGTCACAATTATTGAAGTTCATTTATTTTAGTATGTTAAGAATATAAAATTTGTGTATAAGGCTAGTTAATATGCCTCGAATAGGAGCTTAGTAATGAAATCAGATCCAAGTAGAAATTTCAAATCCAAATAAGACTAGTGGTTTGATGTCCGAACAAGGAAATTTTTTTTTTTGAAATACTTCCACGTTAGAGCTGGAATCCTAGTTAAGTAGGTTTCGTAGTTTGAGTTGGCAATGTTATGAAATTGCAATGATACTTGGTCCTTACACACCATAGCTAACAAAATGAGTGTTGGAGTTCTCTTTTAGTGAGTTTTCTGAGCTATATTATTCGAATTTATAGTGGATATCACGGCAATTCGCTCTTTCCTAGAGTAGTAGCTGATAGTTGGATCGAATAACATAAATTTCGGATGTACTAATCGTTCCTCATTGATTTATCCCATAATCTCTTCTTCTTGCATTAGATTTGAATTGTAAGCTATGTTAGATTTTGCGTTATTTTACAACAATTGATGTCAGAAGTAAGATTAGGCTTTCTAGAGTTGATTTGAAACATTTGCTTGTTTGATCACTACCTAAAAATGTTTTCTTTACAATTATGTTTGGAGCATAAGTTGAGATTGAGAAGTTCAAAGGGTTTTGGTGAAGGCATTGGATGGCAAAGAAAAATTGGCAGAAATGACGAAAGAAACCAACATGATAGAATTGATGGATAAGGCAAGAGGTATAATCACGTTGAATCTATCGGTTGAGGTGTTGATTGAAGTGGCTGTAGATAATGATGCTATATTGTCATGGACAGGACTTGAGTCCCTTTATATGATGAATGTTTGAATAATCACTTATGATGAAAAGGATGTTTCAATTACGGGTGGTTGAAGGCACATTCATTAGAGCCCATCTAGATTAGTTTAACAAATTCATGATGGGCTTGAAGAATGCCAACGAGGCCTTTCCTTGATGAGAAACAAGGCATGATGTTGTTTGCATCTCTACTGAATTCTCTCGAGCCCTTACTCATTCATTGTTATAGCTAAAAGGGCTAGTAACAACATCTAGAGGGGGGCTGAATATGTGTAAAAATAATTTTGCAAAGTTTAGTAGAAGTAATTTGCTTTTTAGAGAATGTCGAGCTTTGAATAAGTTCAGGATTTAGCAATTAGATAAAACTATAAACAAAATAAAAAGAGTTCAAGGAAGAGAATAAGAACACAAGGTTTATAATGGTTCGGCTTAAATCAAGCCTACATCCACTCTCCCACGCTGACAGCCCATTGGTTGGATTTCACTAAGAATCAAAAGAGATTTTACAGTCTTGCAGTCTCGACTTCACAGTGAAGAACCTCTATTAGTCTCACACAAAGTTTCTCTCTTTAGTATACAACTTTGAGCTCTGTGAATAAAATAGCAAGGAACTAGGAAGCTTTAGACTTTGAATTTTTTTTTTTCACACACACACACTCAAAAAACTAGAGAGTTCGCCTTAAATACTCCTTCACGCCTTCATGACCGTTGGCACTTTCCAAAGAAATTCTTTCAATCTACCCGTTAAATAGAATCAATCAAGGAGATCTCGAGTCGTTTGAAGATTGAGATGAAAGCCCATCAATCCTGTTCGCCCATACGATCAGGATCTTGGTTTCCATAAGTAGAACTTTCCAAGTTTGCTTGCCTTCCAAAGATTTGATAATTCGAAATTGATTCCATTAAGGATAATCAATCATGTAGGTGCTATATCCAACCAGAGAATCATCCATAAGCCATACGAATCGAATCTTTAAAGAAATAAAGATAATCTCGCATCTGGATTAGTCTTCATTCTTTAGTAGCATTTAGTCTGGAATCTGTCAGTGTGAGCAGACTTTGAACCTAAAGTCTGGCAGTCTTCAGACTTTGACATTTTAGTTTGGAAGTCTTTAGACTAGATTATGGAAATGTTTTGTCAACTTCAAAACAGTAAATGAGTTTTCTCCAACAATCTCCCCTTTTTTTATGGTGACAAAACTTTCTTGTAGATTTAAGAACTTTTGACCTGCAAAACAACTCTTAAACAGTACATGATATCTTATGAAAAATAAGTTGATTGGGATCTGGATAATATCACTTCTACAACCACATAAAACAGGTTAATCTTAAAAAGATAAAACAAATATCAAGACTAAGATAACTATCCATCCATAATCACCACATCATCACCACAAAAGTAAGTTGTTGTAAGCGTTAGTCAAATAGAGTCAAACAGAATAAAAGTTCAACAAAGTTTAGCATAAAGGTTCAAAAGTTAAATCAAACAAAAGTTAAATCTGCCCATTCTCCCCCTTTTTGTCATTAGAAAAAAGTGGAGAAAGATAAAAAAAATTCAAAGAGATTAAGAATGTTTGGGAATGCGAACAAGCTGGAAATTCCCCATAGACTGAATCGTGTCCTCTAGCTTTCTCATAGTCTCCTTCAGCTTCTCAATATCTTCGCCCTTGGTAGTCTCTTGAACTTGCAGTTGTAAAGCTTGAACTTGAAGGTTAAGAGCCTATACCTTCTCATGGAGAGAATCTAAAGTAGATTTCTATGCTAAGTAGAGGTTAGTTATCTCATACTCCATACTATATTGTTGTGCCTTCAACTCTAGAAGAGTTCTAGCAGCCTTTGAAAGTTTGCAGTAGGTTTTGTTGGTGCACTAGGTCCAGCTAAATTAATTCCAATGAGTGGTGAGATTTGAAGGAACATTAGCATGTCAATCACCAAGACTTGGAGAGGATGCCTCAATATCAGCTTCTAGAAAGTGAGAGGCATAGACATCCTCTGGATCAATAGGAGATCTGCTAACATCATCACTAGTAAAAATAGGAGAAGAAGAAGTACCTATTTTCTTAGCAGCTCCCCCTGTTTCCATGCTTACAGGTGGAGAAGGAAAATCTTCTTCTTGTTTGTTGACATCTAAATTTTTACGACCCGTTTAATTATTTAGAAAATTAGGGGTTAATTTTATCCATATATATATTAATTGCATAGTATGTAGATTTAGGTGCATTTATTTTGCATTTTTTGCATTTATTTATTGGACCGGTGGTGGGTCGGATTAATTGTTTTGAATTTTAAATTAACAGGCCGGACTAAGCCCATGAAACGAGAAAATTGGCCCGAGCCCGTTCTTTTTAATGACAAAAATTATTTAAATAGAGATTTGATGTGATATTACGGTGGATTTTTGGAAATTAAGAAAATCGCATTGTAATCTTATCTTTATCAATAGATGATGAAATCATGAGAGAATATTCATGAGATAAGGATTTTTGTGATCAGAGGTTATAAGCAATCTTTTCGTTAGATGAAATATTCATAAGAAGATTGCATTTTGTTTTGGCCTATAAAAGGGTGTACGTAGAGAGAAAATAGGGGCTTTTCTCGGTTTTCAAAGTAAAAAAATTCACAAAAAAGGTCAGCATAGTGAAAGTACAAGTGTGGCAGAGAGAAAGGGTTGTGTGAGTGTGACTGGAAGCAGAGGAGAGAGAGGAGAAAGAAGAAAAGAGAAAGAAAAAAGGCCCATGTTCATCTTCTTCGAGTTTTCTTTCGTCGTTTTGCCTGCCAGCCTTCGCCGTGTTGGTTGCCGCCGTCGCTTCTACTTTGACGCTCCTCGGGCTCCAGTTGACGACGCCGTGCCCTTAGCTCCGCTGCTTGCCCTCCCGTGACACTTTTGCTGCTCCCGTTTCGCGTGACTCGACGCAGCCACAGTCGCGGCTGACCCACGTCGCTCACCCACCGCACCAGCAATAGCATCATTGCCGCACCTCTGAATGCCGGCATCTTCTTGACAGCCCTCATCGCGTTGATTTGCAGTGACCCATGCACCGGCCCGTGAGCCCTTGCTTCGAGTGCTGTTGCTCTATGCCCCTGAAATCCCGAAGTCGTGCCAATCCAGCCACCGAACGTCTCGCCGCGCCTGCACCATCGCTGATTTGCCTCAGCTGCGACCGCCTCGCTTGAAGCTCCACCGGCGTCCGTCCACGCCCACCTGTTCTTGTTGCGCGCTGCCCCGACACCGGAGCCTTGCTACTCCTGATCCGCGCAACCCAGCGCCGGTGACCCTCCGTCTTGTTCGTGGCCGCACCCAGACCCGCGACCCATCTCGCCATTGCCGCCCAGCAGCCCCGGCGCCGTCCAGCCCTCGCCGGAGTCCGAACCCGCGCCGGCCGACTACTTCCTTCCCCGGCGTCACCCCGTCCTTGTTATTTACCTTAGGTAGTTTTTTTTTTTTAATTATTTCTTTACTTTTTACTTTTTACTTTTTACTTTTTACTTTTTACTTTCTTTATAGTTTAGTTTATTTTACTCTTTCTATATGTTAGGTTTTTTTTTTCCTAGTTATTTCATTTGATAGCATTTTTTTAGTCTTGGTATTTAAATTGTGATATTGGATGTTAATATCCATAAAATCTTATAAGCATTATCCATAGGTGTTTTCCCTAAGATTATTGTAATTATTAATTTGACCCGTAAGATGTCGGGTCATTTTTTTTTTATATTAATTTTTGGGGGTTTGTTGATAGTATCTTAATTGTTGAATCAATATAATTATTAATTTGATCCGTAAGACTTCGGATCAGATTTTTAATTATTTTGAACTTCTTGTCGTGATGTTTAGGGTTAGAATAATCGTTAATTTGACCTGTGATATTATAGGTTATTTTTTCGATTGTTTTAATCCTTTATTTGATTGAATGTCTTGATTAGTTTAAATGTAATGTTTATTCGATAATTGAGAATCACAAAAACAAAATCCAAAAAATATTTGAATTAGGATTCAGTTTATTTTGGAATATTTCTTGTTATCTTGCGTATCTAGAATAGGAATTTTATTTCGAATTTAGAAAAAAATATAAAACAAAAAAATGCATTTATTTAGGATGTTAGTTTTTGTTTAATTTAAGTTGCATGTTTAATTATGTGGCAATTTTAAATTTCGAATTTTATAAAAAGATAATAAAAAATATCATGCAAATGTCATTAGAATTAGGTCATTTTAGTTAATTTAGATTGCATATTTAATCATTGCATGTTCATTAAAAAATGATTAGTTTTTTTTTTTTTTTTAATCATTCATATAGTTTAAGACATTTTGCTATGCCATATTATTTCATATTAAGTTAGAAGCATCGCATTGCATTGCATATGGATTATATTCTCGTTAAAAAAGTGAAAGCAAAAATTGAAATTGCGTGTTAATTAGAAATCATATCTAGGATTATCGATATGAATTCTAATTTAACAACGCAGATGCTTTCGTTGCTATGAGGTAAATCCTGCAATTATTTAATTGCTTTCTTGAGTGTTAAATTGGTGGTGTGCGCACCCGCATGATCGCGTCACATGTTAGGAAAGTGAATTAAAATCAATTTAAGCTGCCTGTAAAATATTTTTTTGGAAATAAAAAGAGAAAGGTATCGAAAGGGCACTAGGATAGTCTAGTGTAACCAAGTCCCCGTAGCCAAAATCTCTGGTTTGTAGGAGTAAAATAATTCTCCCATTATTTTAGTTAGGTGTCTAATCGACCTACCGTAAACCGATTAGTAGCGACTCCTAGATAAAATCCATTTGTATGTTTAAAAATTTAGACTTAAGTTGCGAATTGGTATGGGCTTGGGAGAGCTCGAACTAAGCTTAAAGACTTAGTAGTCCATTAACCTAGTTTTAGGTGGTGCACCTTGAAAATTAGGTTGCGACAGCTTGGTGACTTCGTTGGGGACTTGAGTTGAAACTCTTAGTGGACTTAGGCCAATTTTTCTTTTCTTTTGAAAAGTGTTTTTGTTTGGCAGTGAAGATCCCAAGTATGTCCCTAACATTTCTAAGGTGTTAAATGTTCTTGCAGATGAGAGGTATAAGGCGAGTAGTGTTTGTTAATCTTTGTCTTGCAGGAAGGTGTGAGATGAATGATTTATTTTTCCTTGATTTGAAGTGTTATCTGCATTTAAACTGTTGTGCATGTTTTATTACTTTTAGCATTACACTATTGCTCACACACCCTGTAACCGGACCTGGGCTGCAATAGGATTTTTAGGATGGTGTTGAGAAGGATACTTCCTCCAAAGCGAAACTGCTATGTAGAGGTTGCCCTTCTCTTCCCCGAAAGTTCTTCATGGTGTCGAATGTGTTTGTCCATATCCGCGAGACTACGTGACTATTGGACATTCCATTCGACTGAGCTGGAGTTAAGTGGACTTGACACGTTAATGCGAGATTGCAACGGTCAGATCACCCTCTTATCCCCACTTTGTTAAGCCATTTAGATAGAAATCGAGCCTCATGTTTCATGCGTGTGTCTATGTGATTATCATCTATTTCCGGTGAAAGTAAGTTGTCTAAATTTTTGCAATTTGCTCACTTTATTGTAATTTTTGTCGGTCCATGACAATAGATTTCGTCGTCAGTTTTGTTTTATATGCCATGGGGAAAACCAACGTAGAATTCATTTCCACTCCCAAAAAAGAGCTCAAGATGTGATTGGACCAGTTAAATCAAGATGGCCAGAGATATGTGAAAGCCAGGATCCCTCGACTTCTCCCACTGTTAGAGATCAACATCCACTCTGGTGTGATACAAGCACTCCCTCACTTTTGGTGTCCACAAACTTCCACCTTCATATTTGGTGAGTTCGAGCTGACTCTAATGCTTGAAGAATATAGTGTTGCCATTGGAAACCCCTGGAAAAGGAACTTATTAGACTGCTTATCGGTATAGATTCTATTTCTGAATTATCATAGTTTTTAGAAATCGAAGCCGAAAGAGTAAGGAAGGTTGTCAAAGTGTGGCACCCCCAAACAACTTAGGTAGCCACAGATACCTATCACTCTACCTATTGAATACCGGTTACATATCTTTGTTTTGGGGATTAAAGAATAACCGTAGTTCATAGGCATTTTTTTTAAAAAGAATTTGGCGCAGCTCATAGCGAAAATGAAGACGAGTCTCACCATCCCTCTACTCCTGTAACAATGATACAATGCACACCAACTATACCAAAGGAAAAGATAAAGCCGAGTCACTTTTATTCACATATTTTCGATGGACATCATGGGTCGGTACAACAAAAAAGCCAAGACTTTTAGCTATACTTGGCTACAGCTCAAAAGAGACATCTCGACCCCCTATATCGATCATGTATAACCCTCCATCTATAAGTGTCGACTATCCCCAAAAAGTGTCAGCTCCCACTCCTCACGCATGCCATCACACCCACCTTGGTGCATCGGGCGGCGGCGGCAGCATCCCCAGCATCACCCTGTCACGACGGACGTGAACAGACAGAAACTCCTGGACGACCGGGCCCCCAGTCAGGCCCACATCATACATCACCAGCACACGAACCCGAACGAACACCAGTCCAGGAATGGTGACACTAATATGTTCCGCACACTCGACCTCCACATCAAATGGTAGGCCGTAGAGAGTGCCACGCATGACCGGTGGGAGGGGCATCTTTCTAATTTGAAATGTTAGTCCCCAAAAGGGGTGAGTACAACTATTCAGTAGTAAAAATCCATTAAACTACTCAATGCATCAAACAGAACAATCAAGACATCATAATAAGTACATATCATTCATATGTTTGAGCATACCTCACCTTACGGCCATGCACATTACATCAAAACAATCACGTATATAAGTCACCATGTTATGTGCATATACCACCATGCACTTGTACATATAACATCAAACAGCCATGTATACATGTCACCATACTAAGTGCATATACCACCATGCACTTGTACATGTATCATCAAACAGCCATGCATACATGTCACCATACTATGTGCATATACCACCATGCACTTATACATATAACATCATACAACCATGCATACATATCACCATACTATGCATGATTCAATTTTAGCTTTTATTTTTCAATTGGATCACCACATTTTTCTTTCCCGGGACCAGTAATTGCATCCCACATTTTTATCGCTCGCACCCAACCTGGCATCGCGAGGAACCTCCGGCACACACCTTCTGGCATCTCGAAATTCCTGAGGACATCCGACACACACCTCCGGGCATCCGGCACTCACCTCTGGGTATCCCGACACTCCTGGGGCATCGTTAGCTCACACCTCCGACGATATCCTCATTTATCATAATTCATGTTCACGAATGTGTCTCAATATCAGATGGCACATGATGTAATGGCAACAAGGACAAATTCATCTTTTGATTCTTATATGTAATGCTAAATGTCATCACATGTGTAGCAAGATCGATCACTTAAAAACATTATAATTCATGGGGCAAACTCATGGATTATTACTATTATTTTAGAAACAAAATGCACTCTTTTAATTAACACTCAAAATTTAGTGATTGGCCCTAATAAATTCTAAGAATTTAATACATCATAGACAAGCTCTAAAGGCAGTTATCTCATAAAGAACACCGCACCACTAGAATTTCATACAAAACAGAATAGTCCATGCATTACAGCTTTTGAAATTCGCACAATCCAACTTGCACAGTTTTAGAAAACATTTTAATTAAATACCCAAATGACCTTAAAAAATTATGAAATTTGAATATGTGATAGTTAAGACATAAAGGCAGATATTTCATGAAGAACACTACACCAAAAGATCCTCATATAATTTAGTATGGTCCATGCATCACAGCATTACTATTCTGACATTTCAACTTGCACAATTTTTAAAACATTTTCGGTTAAATAGGTAAATGAACTTCAAAAATTACAAAATTTGAATATGTTGTAGGCTAGAAATAAAGAGATATATTTCATGCAGAACACTTTTCCAAAAGAATTTCATATAAAACGATATAGTCCACACATCGCAACTTACAAAGTCCGAACACATCAGATTGCACAGTTTTAGAAACATTGCCGATTAAATACCAAAATGACCTTAAAAAATTATGAAATTTGAATATGTTATAGCCAAGACCATAAGGTAGATACTTCATGAAGACATCGAAGTCAAATTCATCCTAGATAGTTAAATATAGAGACGGTTAAAACCCCTGTTCCTAGTACCAAAATTTCCAGATCTAACCATCTCCAAAGAACCACGATTTCACCTACCTACTCTTGTTTGTTTTCTCTAAATTTTTTATATGTTAAACCTCAGGATGTCCTTTACAAGTTTTGTTAAGAAACTGAAGTGAAATTTCAACAAAAAGATTGCCTTACCGTCAAAGAACAATGATTTCACCTATCTACACTTGTTCTTTTCCTCTAAATTTTTGATATGTGATGCATCAAGATGTCCTCTACCACTTTTGTTAAGAAGTCGAAGTAGGATTCCCACTAAAAAAATCACATGCAACTCGAAATCTCACGGAGGAACGGGCTGACTTTTCCAAATACAGCATGCACAACAATCACATTCTTCCCCATTACTTCGAAATCTCCTCACCTCCACCACATCCAACACTCACCAGCCAACATGCACACATTTCAGCTAGCAAAGAGTAGAGAAATGGACTCTACTTGCCTCGGATTTAAGCACAAAACAACGACAAACAACGGGCAAGGCGGCGAACGGACGGCAGCGAGCTAGGCGGACGATCGGCGGACGGCCCTCCTCCTTCCTCTCTTCCTTTCTTCCTTTCCTTTCCTTCCTCTCTTTCTCTCCTCTCTCTATTGTGCGACACACCTCTCTCTCTCTCTCTCTCTCTTGGTTCCCTTAGCTCAATATGCCCACTTTTCCCTCTAATTTTTCTTCCCTCCATCATTAGCCATCATTAATCTTGCATGGCTTGACATTGGGCCATTTTCTTAGGACAAATGGGGGAGACATGCAAACCGGTCTCCCCCCCTCCCCTTCTTCGTGTGGTCGACAGCCCTTTATAGGCTCTATGGGCTGGCCACTTTGGCCCATCTTAGGCCCAACACTCTTGGGCCTAAGACCCAAGCTTAAATGACCCAAGATTGACCTTTTAGAAACCAGCTAAATCTCTATTTAAATCAAAGTACTAAATTGCAAATTTAAATGGCTATAATACTTTTAACATAGATTAATAAAGTCTAACTTATAAAATTCATGGCCAAATATATAATTTCCTCATGAAATAAATCTTGGTCTCACATGGGCATGGAACATGTTTCCAACAAAATATTCATCCATTAGGTGCTCGGCCATTAATTCTATTTCACTTCTTTGGTCTAAAGACCACAACATAGGTTAATGATGCGTCCATCGCCCCTCTATAGGTTGTAAGGCATCTAGAGGTTGCCATGGAGTTTTAGGATGCCACACAAAGCCAATTGTTTTGCATGCCCATTTTCATTTTTGGAAGAATGTTTTGCAAATCAATCAATGATTTCAAAAGCTAGGATCTTCATATTAGTATTTTTCGGGCTAATCGTTTTTCTTTATCGAAGAAATGCCATTAATCCTTCAATTTCATGGGTGGTTAATCGTGTTTGCAACGGGTTAAATTATGTCAATATGGTTTTAGCTGAAACATTCTTGTCATTGAACCGTTTCAAGCAAAATGAATAAAAGACCATGCGTGCCCTTTTGAACTTTTGCAAATATGGTTTTTTTCGCACATAAAAGGTTTTGAGCACCTTATGAAACAATTTAAAATTGATATTTAAGGCACCCCATACAAAAATTTGCGGTTTTGGAACATTTTTTTCCCAAATAAACAATACGCCTATTGGGTTAATTTTTTGAAAAATCCTAAGCCCAAGGCATTCCTGTGGCATACTAAATGGCTTCATGTTGAGGAGGCTCGTTTCTCTCACAAGTATGGTGGGCCAATTTCGTTGCTGGGCTTTTCTGGTGCTACCTCTTATTACCCATATAGAGTGACCCATCAGTACAGAGCTTTTCAAGAAGTTCCTCCGCCCCTTAAGACGGAATTATTGCAAGTTCGTTTTGTTGATACGGACTACGATTATTTCAATGAGGTCCAGATGATCATTGCTGCATGGAATGAATGCCATCTAGAGAAGATTTTGGTGCCAAAGAGACTGAAAGGCAATGAGGAGATCCACCATGTGTCAGCATTCTACATCCAACAACACCGGATTCCTATTACATTACATCCGATGGTCCCCGATGTGACCGAGAAGCCTACTCAGTGATAACAAATTGAGCATCTTAAGCGGAAAGTGGAAATGCTTGAAGCTGAAAAAAAGAAGTTTCGCAAGACGTTGGGATCCTGAAAGCATATAAAATGAGATGTTTTGAATTTTTGATGTTTAGGGATCTTGATTTCAATTTTCAATTCAATGCTTTCAATTTTTAGTTCAATGTTTAGGGACTTGAATTTCAATTCTTAGTTCATTGTTAGGAAGTTTGACTTTATATTTCAAATAAATTTTGAATAAAATCAGGCGATTAAACCTTTGTCATGGGCCATTTTCCTATCTTGTCATTGGTTCTTACATTACCTCTTTCCTCCTTTAGGTGACAACGGATCCACCGCGATCGCCTATTATTACATGATCAAGGGCTAAAATGGCCGACCAAAATGAAATGTGTGATCGTATGTCCGCTGTGGAGACTCAACTTCAACAAGTACTCGCCTCTATACAGCTTGTGATGGATCAACTCCAATTCCTCGAAGCGAATCCAACAACTCCACCTACTCTTCCTGAAATAGTTATCCTCAAGCAAGCAAACAAGGTTCAAACGATTGACGATGACATGCCTGGGCTGGAAGATGACTCGGTCCTTGTTGGAGAAGTCAAGCTTGATAGCGTTCCCAAGACAGATCAGGATGAGCGCGTTGCAAAGCTGGAAGAGAAAGTAAGACAGCTGTAGGAATCATAAAGCTCACTCCCGTTCGACCTCTCTGTCTATGAGAAGGTCAAAATGCCGAGCAAATTCAAAATGCCCGAGTTTGAGAAGTATGATGGTACATCTTGCCCAAAATCTCATCTGCAAATGGCAAATGTACCATGTGCGCATGGCCTAGCACGTAAAAAATGAGCCCCTCATGATCCAATCGTTCCATGCGAGTTTGACCGAACCCGCACTAAACTGGTACATGATGAAGAATGTGAACCTCCTCAACACCTGGAATGAAATGGCTGACGCGTTCCTCACATAGTACAAGTTCAACATGGACATCGCACCTTCCCGAGAAGACCTGGAGCGAATGGAAAAGAAAAGGAGCGAGTCATTTAAAGAATATGCTGTGAGATGGAGAAACTTAGCGGCTCAAATCACTCTTGAGCCTACCAACAAAGAGCTGATGAAGTTGTTTATGAAGACCCTCCCATCTGAGTTTCATAGCCGAATGGCCAGTACATACATCGAAAACTTCAATCATCTTATTCCTTTAGGAGAACATATCGAGATGGGGCTAAGAGACGAATGGTTTAATGAACCGACCCATCAAGGCAAAAGGTTCACCATGAAAAAAGACCAAGAACCTAGCGCGGAAGTCAATGTTGCGTATGCACAATCTAACAAGCCTCAAATTGTTCATGTCCCTAAGAATCAACAAGGCGGTGTCCGTTCGACCGCGCCTCGGCAGTTTACTAGAAGGCAGTTCACTCCTCTTCCTGGCCCCCTGTCCTAGGTCTGGAAGATCCTACAAAAGAAGGGGTTGCTGTCCTATGAGCCAAAGCGACCCAATGCTGAAAAATTTTCTAACTACTACCTCTCCAAAAAATGCGAGTACCATATGGGGGAAGTAAGACATTCGACTGATGAGTGCATAACCTTGAAGCACAAGGTCCAAAACTTATTAGACACCAAGGCGTTTGCCTTCAATACCACTCAATCGAATCCCTTACCTGAGCATGAGGATAGGGTGAATACTATTTTCGAGCATGACGTCAGTCGAATCAAGAACTCGAAGGTGCACGTGATGGACACCTTGGGGCAACCAAGTGATAGATGGGATGGTGTAGACGAGCTGACACCCTCGGAGACGGAAAACCCTGATGATGCATTAAAAGGAATCATAAGTCTGTTCGATGACCTCTTCACAGGAGCCATTGATGAAGGACCCTCGGAGGAGACGGGCTCTGGCCCACAAGAATAACTCATTTATCACTTTCGCATATTCCCTTACGCGGGAATTTTTATCGCTTTCTAGGAGTTTTTTTTTGATTTCTTTGTCGCTTTCTTCTTAGGGCTTGAATCGCATTTTCCATTCAATAAATTGTAATTGATTGATGAATTTCAATGAAATTACAAGTTTTATTTTGAGGGCATGATGAGGTTCACCAAACCAGCCCGGTGATGATATCCAGCCGATAAACAAAAAGAAAAATCCAAGGAGAATTCTAAGGCCCGGGCCTCATCATGCTTCCTTGTGTCAAAATGTTTTGCCAAATAATTTCAAAAAAAAAAAAAAAAAAAGATGTAGTTTACTCTGTTTGTCTACTTCATGTTTCAAGGACGGTCTTATAGCATGTAAAGATGTGAAAATGGTCCAATCCAATTCCAGATTTTAGGGGCAAGTTTGCTCCAAACTGTAGTGGCCTATATGTGGTGAAGAAGGTACTTCCTAGTGGTGCTTTAATCCTGGCAGAAATGGATGGTCATGAGTTTTCCACTCGAGTGAATTCTGATGCTGTTAATAAGTATTACTCGTGATAGAATTTGACATGTCATGTTTTGAATTGCAAGCATTTCTATGTTGAATAAATTGCTTCAATGAGTTGAATTGTTTGAATTTGTTGCAAAACTTGCAATTTTCTTCCTTGATGAATTGCATGAGATAGATTGAATGTATCAAATGGAATACTTTGGAATGATGAAAGGCAAGCCTTACTCCATACACTATCCCATACACTAATCCTCAGTGAGTTGTATAAAAAATTTCCATGCCCGCAAGGAAAAAGGTGATCTCGCAAAGGGTACGCTAACCAAGGTGATGAGAGGCAGTTCTTTCCTCTTCCTTAAACACTATAGGTACACCCAATTGTTTAGCCTTTGGAGCCCATGCACGTTAAGAGTTTTTAAATCATCACTGTCAAGGATCATCCCACACTGGGACAAAATTTGAGATGAATGATAGGAATTTTCTTACTCACACTTGCATCAATCTTCGAGTATTGCTTTCGCATTGTAACTCGTATGATAATTCAAAGTGCCCTAAGATGATGAAGAGCAGTCATTTCTCTATCCTATACAGTTTTATCCGTTGCATAGCCCACTTGAGCTTATAAATTCATTTCATATTAAACCTAGTTCATGATTATCCTCCATACTGGGGCAAGACAAAAACGTTCAAGTAGCATGAACTAGAATGCTGACAAAATGGAGACTTTGTTCAAGGAAAATAAGTAAAAAATGGGGCATGAAAAAGCAGTGTGCCTGGTAAAAGCAAAGCCAATGCCTAGAAAAGAAAAAGTCAAACATTGATTGAAGTTGTATCCCTAAATAAGGTGGTACTAAAAAAAACTCAAATGCCGTTGTAATCAATGGAGATTTGATGAGAAAAAATATTCAACAGTGGAGAAGGGAAGTGGTAGAGATGTCAAGATGATTACCAACTTTGACCCCCTAAATACTTTTTGAGCCAAATGATCATTTCATTTCTCAACCCATGAACCAAGCCTACGTTACGTTCCTTGCAAAGTCTCTTCAGATTAAGGCACTTGAATTAACCTAAAAGTTCGTATGCATCGCTTGTGCAAGTAAGATGATTTTTGCCTCATTTCATATGTTTCTTGACTTGTAAACCCTAAGATGATTACGGAATATCACTTATTTTTCAATAGCCTCGACTCAAGGAGTTTCATTTGTTAAGCCGTTGACCAAGCCTATATTACGGTCCTTGTTAAAGACCTCTTAGATTGGTAAGGTCGTACCACTTGCGAGATTGCTCGGACCCTTATTTGGCATGACAATGGTGAGATAGAGTGATTGTCAAGATCCTGCATCAAAGGTCAGGATGAAATGGCCATTTTAATAAGAACGAGTGAAAATGTCATTTTAGACTGAAAGATCCCTCGCTTGACACATTCATGATACTCATGTGTTCAGATTGAAATATTCTTTTGAAATCTTTTTCAATGGAAATTGGGTGATGCAAGATTGATAGAAATCATTATGCATGCACCTCATTTGGATTAATACACGTTTGTCATTACAAATGCATGTTGCCTCTCCTACGACCATGTTTTGCAGGAGACATATCCCTGAGGATCAGAGATGTTACCAGGTAAGTATATCTCTATCTATATCTTGAATACTTATCATTGCATAGGTATTCCCCCTCAAATGCACCGACACTTGACTCGATCAAGTTGTCCCCCAAAGATCTTTCTTGTTATACCCTAGTCTAGATCTAGGCATTTTGAGTTTAAAAATCTTGACATCTCAGTCTGGACCCAGATGTCTTGGTTCTTTTCATTTGAACATTTCACTTTGGATGTGAATGTTCTTCAATCTTTCTCGTTATACTTTAGTTTGGATCTAGGTATTTCGAGTTAAAAATTTTTGACATCTCAGTCTAGACCCGGATGTCTTAATTATTTTCATCTAAACATTTCACTTTGGATGTGAATGTTTTCTCGACCCGTCTCATTATACCTTAGTTTGGATCTAGGTATTTCGAATTCTAAAATCTTGACATCTCAGTCTGGATCTAAATGTCCTATTTCTTTTCATTGAACATTTCACGCTGGATGTGAATGTTTTTTGATCTTTCTCGTTATACCTTAGTCTGGATCTAGGTATTCGAGCTTCAAAAATCATAACATCTCAGTCTGGGCCCAGATGTCTTGATTATTTTCATTTAAACATTTCACTCTGGATGTGAATGTTTTTCAATCTTTCTCGTTATACCTTAGTGTGGATTTAGGTATTTCGGGTTCAAGAAATTTAACATCTCAGTCTGGATCTGGATGCCTTAATTATTTTCGTCTAAACATTTCACTTTGGATGTGAATGTTTTCTCGACCTTTCTTGTCATACCTTAGTCTGAATCTAGGTATTTCGAGTTTTAAAAATCTTGACATTTCAGTCTAGATCTGGATGTCTCAATTCTTTTTGTTGAACGTTTCATTTTGAATGTGAGTGTTATTCTCAATCTCAATGTCTCAATCTATTACCTGTTGCACTCTTCAAGGAACCTGAGTGAGAGTGGGATACTTGTAGAGTAAATGGGGATTTATCATGTACCTACCACACTAATTGGTAAGTAACTGTAGGTACATTCTCTCCTTTTGCATCATGCATTTGCATTAGCATTTTCATGCATCATTAAATTGCATTTTAAAATGGAATTCATTGAAAAAAATTCATTTAGTGTGTGCATGGTCAAAATTTAGGTCTTAATTTGTCTTTGAAGGCAACCTCTATGAGTTCACCTTCAAAGAAGGGCAGCTGTTGACACCTAAATTTTTGCGACCCGTTTAATTATTTAGAAAATTAGGGGTTAATTTTATCCCTAAAATATATATTAATTGCATAGCATGTAGATTTAGGTGCATTTATTTTGCATTTTTTGCATTTATTTATTGGACCGGTGGTGGATGTGTCAGATTAATTTTTTTGAATTTTAAATTAACAGGCCGGACTAAGCCCATGAAATGAGAAAATTGGCTTGAGCCCGTTCTTTTTAATGACAAAAATTATTTAAATAGAGATTTGATGTGATATTATGGTGGATTTTTGGAAATTAAGAAAATCGCATTGTAATCTTATCTTTATCAATAGATGATGAAATCATGGGAGAATATTCATCAGATAAGGATTTTTGTGATTAGGAGGTTATAAGCAATCTTTACGTCAGATGAAGTATTCATAAGAAGATTGCATTTTGTTTTGGCCTATAAAATGGTGTACGTAGAGAGAAAAGAGGGGCTTTTCTCGGTTTTCAAAGTAAAAAAATTCAGCAAAAAGGTTAGCACAAAGAAAGTACAAGTGTAGTAGAGAGAAAGGGTCGTGTGAGTGCGACTAGAAGCAAAGGAGAGAGAGGAGAAAGAAGAAAAGAGAAAGAAAAAAGGCTCTTGTTCATCATCTTCTTCGAGTTTTCTTTCGCCGTTCCGCTTGCCGGCCTTCGCCGTGCCGGTCGTCATTGCCGCTTCTGCTTTGACGCTCCTCGGGCTCCAGCCGATGCTGCCGTGCCCTTAGCTCCGCCGCTCGCCCTCCCGTGACATTGCTACTGCTCTCGTTTCGATTGACTCGACGCTGCCACAGCCGCGACTGACCTATGTTGCTCGCCCGCTGCACCAGCAACAGCATCACTGCCGCACCTCTGAATGCCGGCATCTTCTCGACAGCCCCTGTCGCGTTGATTTGCAGCGACCCACGCACCGGCCCGTGAGCCTTTGCTCCGAGTGCTGCTGCTCTGCGCCCTTAAAATCCCGAAGCCGTGCCGATCTAGCTGCCAAATGTCTCGCCGTGCCTGCACCAATGCTGATTCGCCTCAGTCGCGACTGCCTGGCTCGAAGCTCCACCGGCGTCTATCCACGCCCCCCTGTTCTTGCTGCGCGCTGCCCCGACACCGGAGCCCTGCTACTCCTGATCCGCGCAACCTGACGCCGGCGACCCTCTGTCCTGTTCATGGCTGCACCAAAACCCGCGACCCATCTCGCCGTTGCCGCCCAACAGCCCCGGCGCCGTCTAGCCCTCGCCGGAGTCTGAACCCGCGTCGGCCGAGTACTTCCTTCCCCGGCGTCACCCCGTCTCTCGTTATTTACCTTAGGTAGTTTTTTTTTTTTTTTTTTTTTTTTATTATTTCTTTTTACTTTTTACTTTCTTTATAGTTTAGTTTATTTTACTCTTTCTATTTGTTAGGTTTTTTTTTTTCCTTGTTATTTCATTTGATAGCATTTTTTTAGTCTTGGTATTTAAATTGTGATATTGGATGTTAATATCCATAAAATCTTATAGGCATTATCCATAGGTGTTTTCCCTAAGATTATTGTAATTATTAATTTGACCCGTAAGATGTCGGGTCATTTTTTTAATTATATTAATTTTTGGGGGTTTGTTGATAGTATCTTAATTGTTGAATCAATATAATTATTAATTTGATCCGTAAGACTTTGGATAAGATTTTTAATTATTTTGAACTTCTTGTCGTGATGTTTAGGGTTAGGGTAATCGTTAATTTGACCTGTGAGATAACAGGTTATTTTTTCGATTATGTTAATCCTTTATTTGATTGAATGTCTTGATTAGTTTAAATGTAATGTTTATTCGATAATTGAGAATCACTAAAAAAAAATCCAAAAAATATTTGAATTAGGATTTAGTTTGTTTTGGAATATTTCTTGTTATCTTACATATCTAGAATAGGAATTTTATTTCAAATTTAGAAAAATATAAAACAAAAAAATGCATTCTTTTAGGATGTTAGTTTTTGTTTAATTTAAGTTGCATGTTTAATTACGTGGCAATTTTAAATTTCGAATTTTATAAAAAAATAATAAAAAATATCATGCATATGTCATTAGAATTAGGTCATTTTAGTTAATTTAGATTGCATATTTAATCATTGCATGTTCATTAAAAAATGATTAGTTTTTTTTTTAATCATTCATATAGTTTAAGACATTTTGCCATGCCATATTATTATTTCATATTAAGTTAGAAACATCGCATCGCATTGCATATGGATTATATTCTCGTTAAAAAAGTGAAAGCAAAAATTAAAATTGCGTGTTAATTAGAAATCATATCTAAGATTATCGATGTGAATTCTGATCTAACACCGCAGATGCTTTCGTTGCGATGAGGTAAATCTTGCAATTATTTAATTGCTTTCTTAAGTTTTAAATTGGTGGTATGCGCACCCGTATGATCGCCTCACATGTTTGGAAAGTGAATTAAAATCAATTTAAGCTACTTGCAAAATATTTTTTTCGAAATAAAAAAAGAAAGGTACCGAAAGGGCACTAGGATAATCTATTATAACTAAGTCCCCGTACCCAAAATCTTTGGTTCGTAGGAGTAAAATAATACTCCCATTATTTTAGGTAGGTGTCTAATCGACCTACCGTAAACGGATTAGTGACAACTCCTAGATAAAATCCATTTGCATGTTTAAAAATTTAGACTTAAGTCGCGAATTGGTATGGGCTTAGGAGAGCCCGAACTAAGCTTAAAGACTTAGTAGTCCATTAACCTAGTTTTAGGTGGTGCACCTCGAAAATTAGGTTGCGACATTGTTCTTTGCAGTATCAGAACCAAAGGAATGTTCTTTTTTTGTTCCATCTCCTACAGTTCCACTACTAGTCTTCTTAGAATCCTATGACAAATATATTGCAAAGGTGGGTTGAATAGAGTCATTTTGACCCCTTTTCTCTTCTGCTTCTCTTCTTTCTTCTTCTCTTTCTTCTCTTCTTTTTCTTGCTCTTTCCTTTGCTCTTCTTTCTTTTTCCTGCTCTGTTTCTCCTTTTTCTTGTTCTCCTCTGTCCTGAGGCTTCTCAAAACTTACAAAACTCTGAAGATTTTTCAAGGCAAAAGTAGAAAGAGTGAGATCATCCTCATCCTCTTCGTCCTACAGGATAAGGGCTCCTCTTCTTGATAGGTGCACTCATAGGCTCCTTGCCTTTTCTTTTCATAGCAGCATAGTCTTGTTTTGTTTTGCTGGGGGACTTCTCCTTCAAGCATTCTAAAGCTTTGTTCAGTTCCTTCAGTCTCATCTTTGACACCATCTTCAGTCCTATAACCATAGGAGCAATGGTTCGAACATAGAGAGATAGTGGAAACTGAATTTGAAAGTGGTTGAATAGTTGAGTAACCAGAGCTGAGTAAAGGAGTTGTTCCTTATCCTTCACAACAGTCTTGTACATGTGCATAAGGATTGTGTGTGGTAGCGAGAACTTCATCCCATTATTGATGGCGAACATCAATTTTGCTTCTGAACGAGAGACATCAGTCTTGGAGGCTGACTTTGGTCGGATGCAATTGATCACAACCTTGTGTAGCAAGATGTTTGAAGTAGACATTCTGGAATAGGTAATGTCACCTTTAGTAAGTCTGTCCCTAACAAGAGACACTGTTGCATGACCAACAGACACATTTATTGGTTGGAAACTCACCCTTTCCACACCAACAACATCCGCTAATGTGTCCACATCCAACACGAACTCTTTTTCCCTCACAATAAAAAAAATATATTCGCATCAAGAAATGACAAGTTTGAATAGAAATATGCAGTTAATTCAAGGTAAGCGAAATCTTTCAAGTTGAAGGAGAGTCAGCTTCTCCCTCAGATTCACCTTCAAAGAATCCAAGAAATCAAAATCCATAGATTGAGGGTTCATCACCCTTTTTTCAACAATTTTGAGTAAGTCTTTTTGTGCTCTTTAGAACGAAACAAATTTGTTCCCTCACCACGCACATTAGTGGCAATGCCCATTTTAGGCTGAAAATTGGTGTACATTCTTTCATCATCATCCTTCACCTCTAGCTGATCAAAAGAACTAAAACGGTGATTAGTGGGAAAGTTAGCAAACGTTCTGTCTATTGTTCCTTCAGGCACTATGCCTAACCTTTCCATTCTTTGTAAGAACTAAGTCTCATTTCAATATCCTCGTTCTTGCAGAAACTCATCAATAAACATCATCGCAGCACCACCCTGCTTCAATTGATTGTATAGTTTAAAAATAAACTGGGGTTTTTGAAATGGCTAGTAAGAACACCTAGATTGGGGTGAATAGGTGTGAAGACAGTTTTTTGTAAATATTAGTCGAAGTAATTTTCCTTTAGACTATGAATAAATTTGAGACTTCAACAAATAAACAAAGCTACGCATTAAATAAGGAGTTGAGGAAAGAGAATAAGAACACAAAGTTTATAGTGGTTTGGCTTAGATCAAGCCTACATCCACTCTCCTATGCCGACAGCTCATTGGCTGGATTCCACTAAGAATCAAAAGAGATTTTACAGAGATGTGAGCTTGACTTCACAGTGAAGAGTCTCTACTGGTCTCTCACGAAATCTCACTAAGTGTTTCTCTCTTTTGTATACAACTTTGAGCTCAGTAAATGAAATAACAAGGAACTAGGATGCTTCAAACTTTGAATTTTTTTTTTCACGCACACACTCAAACAGCTGAAGAGTCCACCTTAAATACTCCTTCATGCCATCACAATCGTTGGCACTTTCCAAAGGAATTATTCCAATCAACCCATTGGACAGAATCAATCAATGAGATCTTGAGCCATTTGAAGATTGTGATGAAAGTCAGTTAATTCTGTTCGTCCATACAATTAGGATCTTGGTTTCCATAAGTAGAACTTTCCAAGTTTGCTTGCCTTCCAAAAGATTTGATTAACGAAATTGATTTCATTAAGGATAATCAATTACGTAAGTGTTGTATCCAACCATAAGGTCATCCTTAAGCCAAACGAATTGAATCCTTGAAGAAATAAAGATAATCTCGCATCTAGATAAGTCATCATTCTTTAGTAGCATTTAGTTTGGAATTTGTCAGAGTGGGTAGACTTTGAACTTAAAGTCCGGCGGTCGTCAGACTTTTGACACTTCAGTCTCGAAGTCTTTAGACTAGACTCAGGAAAGGTTTTGTTAGCTTCAAAATAGTAAATGACATTTCTCCAACAATCTCCCCCTTTTTGATGGTGACAAAACTTTCCTGCAGATTTAAGAACTTTTGACTTGTAAAACAACTCTCAAACAATGCAAGATGTCTTATGAAACATAAGTTGATTAAGACTTGGATAGCATCGATTCTGCAACTACAGAAAACATGTTAATCTTGAAAAGATAATATAAATAACTATCCAACTATAAACAATATCACCAAAATGAGTCACTGCAAATGTCAAAAAGTTCAACAAATAGGTTCAATAGTCACACAATCAAACCAAAAATGTTTAATCAGTACCAAAAATTAAATCAATTTAAAACAACCAATAATAAAAAGAGTTAAATCTGCACATTCTCCCCCTTTTTTTTATCAACAACAAAAAGTGGAGAAGTATAAAAGGTTGATAAAATCATGGTTGTTTGGGGATACGAATGAGCTGGAAATCCCCCATAGACTGAATAGTCTCCTCTAGTTTCTTCATGATCTCTTTCAGCTTCTTAATATCTTCACCTTTGACAGTCTCTTGAACTTGAAGCTTAAGAGTCTATACCTGCTCATGGAGAGAATCTAAAGTAGACTTCAAGGCTTTGTGAAGATTCTGAATCTCATACTCCATACCATATTGCTGACCCTTTAACTCCAGAAGGAGCTCTAGCAGTCTTCGAAAGTCTGCAGAAGTGTTTGTGGATGCACTAGGTCCAGCCAAATTAATTTTAGGAGTGTTGAGACGAGAGGGAACATCAGCAATTCTATCTCTAAGATTTGGAGAGGATGCCTCAATATCAGCTTTAGGAAATTGAGAGGCATAGACATCCTCAGGATCGGCAGGAGAACGACTAACATCATCACTAGTAAAACCAAGTGAAGAAGAAGTACCTAATTTCTCAGCAGCTCCCCCTGTTTTTGTGTCTACAGGTGGAGAAGAAAAGTCTTCTTCTTGTTCTTTCTTAGCTTCAGCTTCCAAATGATGTTCTTTTTCTCTTGTATCTCTTGTAGTTCCACTCCTAGTCTTCTCTGAATCCTCTGACAAGGATACTACAAATGTTGGTTCAAAAGAGTCATCATGGCCCTCTTCCTCTTTTACTTCTCTTCATTCTTCTTCTCTTTCTTCTCTTTGTTCTTTGTTTTGCTCTGTTTCTTCTCTTCCTTCTCTGTCATCTAGCTGCTCAAAATTGACAAAATGTTGTAAATTCTTCAAGGCAAAAGCAAAAAGAGTGAGATCATCCTCATCCTCTTCATCCTGTAGGATAAGGGCTCATCATTTCTTGATTGGTGCATTCATGGGCTCATCGCCTTTTCTTTTTAGGATGGCAGGGTCTTGTTTTGCTTTGTCGGGGGACTTCTCCTTAAAGCGCTCTAAAGCTTTGTTCAGTTCCTTCAGTCTCATCTTTGTCACCATTTTCAATCCTATCACCATAGGAGCAATGGTTCTAACATAGAGAGATGCTGGAAACTGAATATGAAAATGTCAAAACAATTGAGTAACTAGTGTAGAAAAAGGGAGTTGTCCTTTTTCCTTCACAATTGTCCTGTACATGTGCATCAAGATTGTGTAGGGTAGCGAGAACTTCATCCCATTGTTGATGGCAAACATAAATTTTTCTTCAAATTGAGAGACATCAATCTTGGAGGTAGACTTTGGTCGGATGCAGTTGATCACAAATTTGTGCAGCAAAATGTTTGAGGCAGACATTCTGGAATAGGTAATGCCACCTTCAGCAAGTCTGTCCCGGACAAGAGACATATTTGCATGACCAGTAGACACATTGATTGGTTGAAAACTCCCTCTTTCCACACCAATAACATCCGCCAATGTATCCACATTCACCACATAGTCCTTATCCCTCACAGTAAAACGAAATCTATTCACATCTAGAAAAGACAAATTCGAATAGAAATGTGCAGTTAATTTAAGTTGAGCATCAGTTATCTCAGAACAAAAATTTTTCAAATTGAAGGAGAGCAAACTTTTCCCTTAGGTTCACCTTCAAGGAATCCAAGAAATCAAAATCCATAGATTGTTCATCACCCCTCTTTTCAACAGTTTCGAATAAATCTTATGATGCTCTTTAGAATGAAACAAACTCGTTCCTTCAACACGCACATTAGTAACAACGCCTATTCTAGGCTGAAAATTTGCGTACATTTTCTCATCATCATCCTTCACCTCAAGTTGATTAAAAGCACTAAACCAGTGATCAACGGGAAAGTTAGCAAATGTCATGTCTACCATTCCTTCAGGCGCAATGCCTAATCTTTCCATTGTTCATAAGAACTGAGTCTCATTCTGATATCCACGTTCTTTCAAAAACTCATCAATAAACGTCATCGTAGTACCACCCTACTTCAATTGATTGTAGAGTTTAAAGAGAAATTGGGGTTTTGATGCTCTTATAGGTTTAGCATCTTCTACAATCTCTTCTTCCATAGGTTGGCACGGAGGATTTTGAGTGGCACGCTGAGAAGAGTGATGCTGTTGAGAATGTTGCCGTTGTTGTTGCTAAGAAGAATCTTCTTCCTCAGTCAAGTCAAAATGTGTAGGACCCTCTGGCATGCTTCGTGGTCCCCGCTTGCGATTCGAGACGACTTTCTTTGGAAAGACATATCCACAGTCGAGAAGGATTCCACAACCACGTTCAGATGAAAAAGATGAAAACTTGTAGAACAAACTCGAGAGTAAAAAGTAAGAGAGTAGAAATGCTATATGCTAAAAAGTGCTTGGAAATATAAGGAAAATGAACGGTCACGAATAAAGGAAAGCGAACTGTCACAGAGATAATTTCCTTTTTTGAAATAACTGTGAATAAAAACTACATTTTTCAAAAAAAAAAAAATTGCCAGAGATTCAAAAGTTCAAAAAGATAACTTCCAAAAATAAAATAGGTAGACACTGATTCTAATAGACGTACCTTTTCATTCCAAAACTAAAATACCTGGATTTGAGACTTTCTTTTACTGAGGTAGGGTCTGGAAATTCTGAGTTTGACCAACTCTAGACTTTAATTGGTAAGAGATAAAATATTCAGTCTGGTGCGAATAGATTCAAATAGATTTTTCTCCAAAGGCTTTGTAAATATATCTGCCAGCTGATTCTTCGAGTCAATGAATTGAATCATAATCTCCCCATTTTGAACATGATCTCTTATGAAATAATGTCGAATCTCTATATGTTTTGCCCTTGAATGAAGAATTTGATTCTTCGTGAGATTAATAGCACTGGTGTTATTGCATTCGATCTTAGTACATGATTCTTCGATTCCAAAGTCTTTTAATTGTTGTCTTATCCATAAAATTTGAGAACAACAACTCCCAAGAGCCACATACTTTGCTTTTGCAGTTGATAGAGCCACAGTACTCTGTTTCCTTGAGAACCAAGATACCAACATATTTCCCAGCAATTGACAAGTACCGGAAGTACTTTTTCTATCCACCTTACAACTTGCTAAATTTACATCTGAATATCCAAGAAGAGTAAAGTCTCATTCTTTGGGATACCACATATCTAGCTTTGGAGTAGTTGCAACGTATTTGATAATTTGTTTTGCAGCACTTAAATGAGATTCTTTGGGATCTGATTGGAATCTAGCATAAATGCAAACACTAAAGAAAATGTCAGGTCTAAATGCAGTATAAGATAAAGAAGCAAACCAATAATGCTCCTGTAAAGCTTTTGGTCTACATTCTTTCCTCCTTCATCTTTATCCATCTTCAAAGAACTTGACATTGGTGTTTCTGTCTTTTTGCAGTTCTCCACCTTGAATTTCTTGATGAGATCTTTTGCATACTTCTCTTGGTGAATGAAAATACCTTTTTCAGATTATCTAACTTGCAATCCCAGAAAGAAGGTTAACTCACCCATAATACTCATCTCGAATTCATCTTACATACATCTAGAGAATTTCTTGCAAAGATTTTCATTAATTGATATAATATCATCAACATAAATTTGAACCAATAAGAAATCTTTACCCTCTCTATTTATGAGCAATGTAGTATCTACTTTTCCTTTAACGAAATCATTTTGGGTTATGAATTAACTTAACCTTTCATACCAGGCTCGAGATGCTTGCTTTAATTCACATAGGGCATTTTTCAGTCTATAGACTGAGTCTGGCTTTCTTGGATCTTCAAACCCTGGTGGTTGTCCCACATAGACTTCTTCTTGGATAAATCCATTGAGGAATGCACTTTTCACAACCATCCGGAATAACCTGAAATTTTTATAACAAGTAAAAGCAAGTAATAGTCTAATTGCTTCTAACCTCGCTACTAGTGCATAGGTCTCATCATAGTCTATCCCTTCTTCTTGCGTATAACCTTTGGCCACAAGTCTTGCTTTTTTTCTAGTCACTTTTCCTTTCTCATCCATCTTGTTCCTGAAAACTCATTTAGTCCCAATAATAGACTTACCTTTAGGTTTAGGAATTAGCTCCCAAACATCATTAATGCTAAACTGTCTAAGCTCTTCTTACATAGCCTCGATCCAGCTTTCATTAGATAGGACTTCTTTTACACTTTTGAGTTCTACCTCAGAAACAGGTGCTAAAGCACTAGACTCTTCTTGCCTTTTGGATATGGTACGAACTCCTTCATCAATGTTGCCAATGATGAGTTCTTTTGGATGACTTGACTTATGCTTCTAGTTGCTGGTTGGTTTGAGAGTCTACTGATCCTTAGTTTTAGTTGAATCTTTTAATTCTGCTTGTTGCCGAACTTCAATAGTCTGAACCATTTCAAGGGAGGTAGACCTTGAAAAGTCTAGAGCGGGTTCAGATTCTTCAAGTTGAGTATGATCCAATTGATTCTAGATAGAATCTTGAAACTTGATGTTCATAGACTCTTCTACATATTGAGTCTTCTTGTTGAATACTTTGTAAGCTTTGCTTGAAGTAGAATAGCCAAGGAAGATTCCTTTGTCTGATTTTTCTTCAAACTTCCTAGTTTGATCATTTGCGTTTTTCAAAACATAACACTTACGGCCGAACACATGAAAGTAAGAAACATTTGGTTTCTTCCCTTTATACACTTTATAAGGAGTTTTCTCTAGAATATGCCTCAAGAACACTCTGTTGATGATGTAGTAAGCTATAGAAACTACTTCAGCCCAAAATCGAGAGGAGATATTACTCTCAATTAGAAGAGTTCTGGTCATCTCTTGCAAGGATCTATTCTTCTTTTCCACAACCCTATTTTGCTCTAGAGTGTATAGAGAAGAGAAGACATGTTGGAAACCAAATTCATCACAGAATTTCACAAACTCTTGATTTTCGAATTCACCTCCATGGTCTGTTCGTATGCTTGAAATAGCATAACCTTTTTCATTTTGAACATTCTTAGCAAATTTTGAGAAGTGAGAGAAGGCTTCAGACTTGTTTGCCATAAAGTAAACTCAAGTAAAGCGGGAGTAATCATCCACGATTACTAGGCAAAATCTCTTTCCACCAATGCTTTGAGTTCTGGTTGGTCCAAAGAGTTCCATATGTAGAAGCTGCAAAACTCGATTAGTAGAAACTTGATTTATAGATTTAAAAAGAACTTTTAACCTATTTTCCCAAAACACATGGAGTGCATAATTCAGATGTTTGATAAGCTAAGTTGGGGAGTCCTCGAACAAGCTTCTTGGATAAAATCTTGGCAATCTGCTTCATGTTGACATGACCAAGCTTTCGATGCCAAAGATTCGCTTCTTATCAAATGGATATAAGACACTGAGAACTTTCTGGTTTTATATCCATAAGGTAAATATTCCCATATCTTCACCCAATAAAAGATTGAGAAAAATCTTTACTTGTTTCCGAACAAATGCCTTCTTGGAAATTAATCTTGAATATGTATCGCAAAGTTGACTTATGCTAAGTAAATTATAATTCAAACCTTCCACCAAGGAGACATTGATAGTCAGGCTTCCAATCTTCACGGTTTCACATCCAACAATTCTTCCTTGCTATTCCCACCAAAAGAAACTTTTCCACAATTTATTTGAACAAGCTTTATAAAACAACTTGAATCTCCAGTCATGTGTCTCGAACAACCACTATCCAAGTACCATTTGATTTTTTTTTTTTTATAGTGATCTGTGATCAAAAGAAGAACTCAAACTTTCTTTGGTACCCATATTTTCTTGGGTCTAGGAGAGTTAGTATTAAAAACAGTCTTTGCCCAATCCCTCTTAACAGGTCTCCAAACCTTGGGGCATTCTTTTTCAAAATGTTCTGAGATGTTACACTTTGAGCATTTGATAGCACTTCGGCCAATAGGTTTTACAAAAACCTTTTGAAAATGATTTTTGTAAAATGCCTTTGTAGGTCTTTGTTTAATTCTCTCTTTAACTTTGGGAAAATCAATTAAAGGAATAGTTTTTGGAGTCATACCCAAACCAGATTTGTTAAAATAAGGTCTTTGTACAGAAAGAATTTTCTCCAACTTCTCATATTCTTTTGAAAATCTATTTGATATTTGAAATATCTTCTTTCAAAAAGGCATTTTCTTTTGAAAGAGAATCTGAATTTTCTTTCAAATCAACGAAACTTTTATCTAGATTTTCAAACTTTTCTTTCCAAGAAGCTTCATGTTGCCTCAGTTTAGAATTCTCCCTCTTTAACTCGGAAATCCTTTTAAGAGATGTCTTGAGATTGAGACAGAGTTCACCTATATATTTCGAGACTTTAATAGGAATTTTTAAATTGCTAACCTTAAATTCTTTGTTTGAGTTTGAGTTAGAATCTATTTCAAGGTCTGAATCTGACTCTGAATTGGCCATCAAACATATGTTGGCATATTCTTCATCACTTTCCTCGCATTCGGTATCGCTCCATGTTTCTACTTTGAGTGCCTTTTTATATTTCAAAGTTCTTCCATTCTTTTTCTTCAACAGAGGACAGTTTGGTCTGATGTGTCCCTTTTTATGCATTCAAAGCATATTACATCTTTGTTGTTTTCATTGTCCTTAGTTAGATTCTTCTGAAATCTTTGAGTGCTTTGCTTCTTCCAATTGAATCTTTTTCCATTCCTATTTAGCTTTCTGAACTTCCTTATCATGAGAGCTAGTTCTTCATCGTCATCTTCAGAATCTGTATCATTAGAATCATCGTTAGATTTTAAAGCAATTGACTTCTTACCTTTTGGATCTTCTTCCTCATTGATCCGCTCCACTTCATATGATTGAAGTGTGCCAACAAGTTCATCTACTGAAAGAGGCACGATCCTCTAGGTGTCTCTAATTGATGTCTTCACGTGATTCCATTTTTTGGAGAGTCCACGCAGCAATTTATTGACCTTCATTGGTCCTTAGATTGGCTGTTTTTGGTATGCCAAGCCGTTTACAATCTCTGTGAAGCGACTGAACATATCAGTAATGGATTCTCCAAGCTTCATCTCGAAGGCTTTATACTATCCGAGTAGAATATTAATTTTTGTCTCTTTTACTCGATCAGTTCCTTTATAGGTAACGTGCAACCTGAACCAAACTTCTTTAGCTGTTTCACAAGAAGAAATTCGGTTATATTCAGTGGGAGATAAAGCACAATATAAAGAGTAGATGGCTTTAGCATCAAGAACTTGTCTCTTGGTTATTTTTGCTTGTGTTAATTTGCCAGCATCTACAGTTTCCTTTCCTCTTTTTGTGGTTGATATAGCTTTGGGATTTATCCATTTTTCTTCCACATCCCATCCCAGGGGATCTTTCGATCTCATGAATGCTTTCATCTTGTTTTTCCACACATTGTACTCTTTCCCATCAAAGTAATGAGGTCTGGTGTTGCTTTAGCCTTTAACCAATCCTGGAGCCAAAATACTAGCCATAGATCTTTAGCTTAAGAAGTAAAAAACTTCAATAAAATAAGCACACAAGCTCTAATACCAATTGAAAGGGCTAGTAAGAACACCTAGAGGGGGTGAATAGGTGTGAAGACAATTTTTCATAAATATTAGTTGAAGTAATTTTCCTTTAGACTATGAATAAATTTGAGACTTCAATAGATAAACAAAGTTACGAATTAAATAAGGAGTTAAGGAAAGAGAATAAGAACACAAGGTTTATAATGGTTCGGCTTAGATCCTACGTCCACTCTCCCACACTGACAGCCTACTGGCTAGATTCCACTAAGAATCAAAAGAGATTTTATAGAGATGTGAGCTTGACTTCACAGTGAAGAGTCTCTACTGGTCTCTCACGAAGTCTCACTAAGTGTTTCTCTCTTTTGTATACAACTTTGAGCTCAGTAAATGAAATAGCAAGGAACTAGGATACTTTAAACTTTGAATTTTTTTTTTCACGCGCACACTCAAATAGCTGAAGAGTCCACCTTAAATACTCCTTCATGCCATCACGACCGTTGACACTTTCCAAAGGAGTTCTTCCAATTAATCCGTTGGACATAATCAATCAAGGAGATTTCGAGCCATTTGAAGATTGTGATGAAAGCTTGTCAATCCTGTTCGCCCATACAATCAGGATCTTAGTTTCCATAAGTAGAACTTTCCAAGTTTGCTTGCCTTCCAAAATATTTGATTAATGAAATTGATTCCATTAAGAATAATCAATTACGTAAGTATTGTATCCAACCATAAGGTCATCCTTAAGCCATACGAATCGAATTCTTGAAGAAATCAAGATAATCTCGTATTTGGATAAGTCTTCATTCTTCAGTAGCATTTAGTTTGGAATCTATCAAAGTGGGCAGACTTTGAACTTAAAGTCTGGTGGTTTTCCACCAATACTTTGAGTTCTGGTTGGTCCAAAGAGCTCTATATGTAGAAGCTGCAAAACTCGATTAGTAGAAACTTGATTTATAGATTTAAAGGAACTTCTAACCTATTTTCCAAAAACGCATGGAGTGCATAATTCAGATTTTTGATAACTTAGGTTGGGGAGACCACGAACAATCTTCTTAGAAGAAATTTTGGCAATCTACTTTATGTTAACATGACCAAGCTTTCTATGCCAGAGATTTGCTTCATCTTGAATAGAAATAAGACACTGAGAACTTTCTAGTTTTATATTCAAAAGGTAAATGTTCCCATGCCTTCGTCCAGTAAAAGATTGAGAGTAGTCTTGACTCATTCCCGAACAAATGCCTTCTTGGAAATTTATTTTGAATCTAGTATCGCAAAGTTGACTTATACTGAGTAGATTATAATTCAAACCTTTCACCAAGGAGACATTGTTGACAGTGAGGCTTCCAATTTTCACGGTTCCACAACTAACAATTCTTCCTTTGCTATTCCCTCCAAAGGAAACTTTTCCACAATTTATTTGAATAAGCTTGATAAAACAACTCAAATCTCCTGTCATGTGTCTCGAATAGTCACTATCCAAATACCATTTTATTTTCTTTTGATAGTGACCTGTGATCAAAAGAAGAACTCGAGCTTTCTTTAGTATCCATATTTTCTTGGGTCTAAGAGAGTTAGTATTAAAAACAGTCTTTGCCCAATCCCTCTTGACAAGTCTCTAGACCTTAGGACATTTCTTCTCAAAATGTTTTGAGCTGTTACACTTTGAACATTTAAGAGCACTTCGACCAACAGATTTTCAAAAACCTTTTGAAAATGATTTTTGTAAAATACCCTTGTAGGTCTCTGTTTAATTCTTTCTTAAATTTTGGGAAAATCAATTAAATGAATAGTTTCTAAAGTCATTCCCAAACTAGTTTTGTTTCTGTACATAAAGAATTTTCTCCAACTTCTTAGATCCTTTTGAAAATCTTTTTGTGATATTTGAAATGTCTTCTTTCAAAAACGCATTTTCTTTCAAAAGAGAATATGAATTTTCTTTCAAATCAACAAATTTTTTATCCAGATTTTCAAACTTTTCTTTCCAAGAAGTTTCCTGTAGCCTTAGTTTAGAATTCTCCCTCTTTAGCTCGGAAATCATTTTAAGAGATGTTTTGAGGCTGAGACAAAGTTCATCTATACACTTTGAAACTTTAACAAGAATTTTTAAATTGCTAACCTCAACTTCTTTGTCTAAGTCTGAATCTGTTTCAAAGTCCGAGTTTGACTCTGAATTAGCCATTAGACAAATGTTGGTATATTCTTCATTACTTTCCTTACATTCAGTGTCACTCCATGTTTCAGCTTTGAAAGCCTTCTTATACTTCTCAGTTCTTTCTCTCTTTTTCTTCAACAAAGGAGTGTTAGGTCTAATATGCTCCTTTTTCTTGCATTCGAAGCATATTACATCTTTGCTAATCTCATTATCCTTAGTTGGTCTCTTTTGGAAATTTTTTGTGCTTTGCTTTTTCCAGTTGAATCTTCTTCCATTTCTATTCAACTAATTGAACTTCCTAATCATGAGTGCTAGCTCTTCATCGTCCATGTCATCTTCTGAATCTATATTATCATAATCATCGTTAGATTTTAAAGCAATTGACTTCTTACCTTTAGGATTTTCTTCATCATTGATATGCTCAACTTCATATGATTGAACTGTGCCTACTAGTTCATCTACTGAAAGAGGCATGATCCTCTGGGTTTCTCTAATTGATGTCTTCACGTGATTCCAGTTTTTGGAGAGTCCACGCAGTAATTTATTGACCTTCATTGGTCCTGAAATTGGCTGTCCTTTATATGCCATGCCGTTTACAATCTCTGTGAAGCGACTAAACATGTCAGTGATGGATTCTCCAGGCTTTATCTTGAAGGCTTCATACTGTCCGAGTAGAATAATGATTTTTGTTTTTTTTACTCGATCAGTTCCATCGTAGGTAACGTGCAATCTGTCCCAGACTTCTTTCCTTGTTTCATAGGAAGAAATTCGATTATACTTAGTAGGAGATAAGGCACAGTATAAAGAGTAGATAGCTTTAGCATTAAGAGTTTGTCTCTTGGTTAATTCTTCTTATGTCATTTTGCCAGCATCTACAACTTCCTTTCCTCTTTCTAAGGTTGATGTAACTTTGGGATTGATCCATTTTTCTACAACATCCCATTCCAGGGGATCTTTCGATCTCAAGAATGCTTTCATCTTGTTTTTCCATACATTGTACTCCTTCCTATCAAAGTAAGGTGGTATGGTGTTGCTTTGGCCTTCAACCAAACTTGGAGCCAAAATACTAGCCATAGATCTTTAGCTTTAGAAGTAAAACACTTCAATAAAATAAGCACACAAGCTCTAATACGAATTGAAAGGGTTAGTAACAACACCTAGTGGGGGGTGAATATGTGTAAAAATAATTTTGTAAAGTTTAGTAGAAGTAATTTGCTTTTTAGAGAATGTTGAGCTTTGAATAAGTTCAGGATTTAGCAATTAGATAAAACTATAAACAAAATAAAAAGAGTTCAGGGAAGAGAATAAGAACACAAGGTTTATAGTGGTTCGGCTTAGATCAAGCCTACGTCCACTCTTCCACGCTGACAGCCCACTGGCTGGATTTCACTAAAAATCAAAAGAGATTTTTCAGTCTTGCAGTCTCGACTTCACAGTGAAGAACCTCTATTAGTCTCACACAAAATTTCTCTCTTTTGTATACAGCTTTGAGCTCTGTGAATGAAATAGCTAGGAACTAGGAAGCTTTAGACTTTGAAATTTTTCTTTCACACACACACTCAAACAACTAGAGAGTCCGCCTTAAATACTTCTTCATGCCTTCACGATCGTTGGCACTTTCCAAAGGAATTCTTCCAATTTACTCGTTGGATAGAATTAATCAAGGAGTCCTCGAGTCGTTTGAAGATTGAAATGAAAACCCGTCAATCTTGTTTGCCCATATAATCAGGATTTTGGTTTCCATAAGTAGAACTTTCTAGGTTTGCTTGCCTTCCAAAAGATTTGATTATTTGAAATTGATTCCATTAAGGATAATCAATCATCTAAGTGCTATATCCAACCAGAGAATCATCCATAAGCCATACGAATCGAATCCTTGAAGAAATAAAGATAATCTCGCATCTGGATAAGTCTTCATTCTTCAGTAGCATTCAATTTGGAATCTGTCAGTGTGAGAAGACTTTGAACCTAAAGTCCAGCAGTCTTCAAACTTTGACACTTCAGTCTAGAAGTCTTCAAACTAGACTATGGAAATGTTTTGTCAACTTCAAAATAGTAAAGGAGTTTTCTCCAACAATAGCTCTGCACTGCACTACCTTGAAAGAGGTAAAGTCAGCCTTATTTTCTAAGTAAGTGGTAAAAGAAGTTATGAGAAAATAATTTAACGTATCTTTACTTATCTAAGGTAGAGGCAAATGCCTAGGGTTCAAAAGTACCATATGGAAGAGCTATTTTATATCAAGGTCCACCGGTTAGAACCACCAATGTTATTGTTGTAATGAGAAAAGGCGATGCATGGGAGATTGTTTGAAATATAGAAGGTAAAGTCAAGGTGGAGTCTATAGACACTACTACTATTGTTGTTATACAAGATAATAGTTTCAATGATGATGATAATACGTTAGCAATCTCCACTAGTTTAACAAATGGTAATTGGAACTTTGGATGTTCTTAACATGTAACATCAAAGAGGCCTTGATTTATCATCTATTGGTGTACAATGTGCTTAATTATAAACGATGCTACTTGTGAACTAGTAGGAATCAAAATATTTCTGAATAAAATATGGAGTGAGAGGATGTTGAGTATTGTAAGGCATTATTGGAGCTTAGAAATAATATTATCTTGTCTGTTGTAAAATATTGCGTTGCAAATATATAATAAAGAGAATAGAGAGATTAAGTAGAGAGCGGATAAACACCAAAGATAACAGAGAAAGCCAAAGGAGAAAATTTTATTTTTCACTATCTCTTATGACAAAAACTAAGTTCATATTTATATAAAACAAGGATATACTTGTCATTAATGTCAATGTATTGAATAATACATATATTGGATAGGGAGATGAACATTCATTGGATAGGGAGATGTACTTAGAATGGAGGATATAAATGTACCATAATAGGTACATTAGATAAATTGAATATAATGAATATTTATTCATGTATGTTATAACACTCCCCTTGAATATTCATTGTATTCATTATATTATGAATGTGTATCGAATGATATTGTCTCATTAAAAACCTTAAGTCGGAAAAACTTAGTGGGACAAAACTGGACAAAAGGGAAAAAGAGTACATAGTACAAATTTTATGATCTTTCCCTTTATGGATGCATTAATTGCCTCATTAAAAACTTTGAGTCGAAAAACCCTGTGGGAAAAAACTGGACAGAAAGAAAAGAGAGTGCAATGCATAGTTTATAATATCTCCCCCTTAATTGAGCCATATAGCCATTACTGGGGCTAGTCAATCTTGCATCTTGTAAACTCGCCACATACCAATGCCATATACTAATTTCTCAAAAGTTGACGTTGGTAACAATTTGGTAAAAAAATTTGCAAGATTATTTATGGATTGAATTTGTTTAACATCAATTTGTTGATTTTCTTGGAGTTTATGAGTATAGAAAAATTTCGGCGAGATATGTTTGATCTTATTATCTTTGATATATCCTCCCCTAACTTGTGCAACACAAGCGGCATTATCTTCATAAATTATAGTAGAAGAACTTGTAACCAGTATTCAACAACGAGAATTGTGAATATGCATCATAACAGATCTTAACCAAACTCACTCTTTTCCAACTTCATATAAAGCAATAATCTCAAAGTGGTTAGAAGACGTAGTTACTAGGGGTATCGTTATAACAAAATAAATAACCAATTTGAGAGCGAGCCTTATGTGGATCAGATCTATATCTAGCATCAGCACATCCAATTAAACCAGAGGTAGTGGAATCCTTGGAATAATATAATCTCAAATCTATGGTTTTTCGGAGATAACGAAAAATATGTTTAACTTTATTCTAGTGTTTCCAAGTTTGGCTCAAAACTAAAACGTGTCAATAAATTTACTGCAAAAACGATATCAAGTCTCGTACATTGTGCCAAGTACATCAAAGCTTCAATTGCATTGAGATGTGGTACTTCAGGACAAGTATCTATTCATAAGATTTTCTAGGATGAAACGGATCCTTTTGAGGATCTAGGAACCTTACAACCATAATGGTGCTTAATGGGCGAGCCTTGTCCATGTTGAAACGTTTAAGTAATCTTTCAATGTATGCTGATTGGTGGACGATTATTCTACTTACTTTATGCTCAAGCTTTTGATCAAGACAAAGTTTGGTTTTATCCAAATCGTTAACGTCAAACTCCATTTTTTTTTTCAAATACTTAGCATTTTTAACTAACTCTTCTAGAGTTCCAATTAAATTTGTATCGTCCACATAAACTACTACAATAGCAAATCCGATTTCTAATTTCTTAATAAACACGCATGGACATATATGATCATTCTTGTACCTTTCCTTAATTAGGTACTCATTTAGGCATTGATATCACATGCAACCGGATTGCTTTAACCCGTATAAAGATCTTTGCAATTTTATTAAGAATAAGTTATGGGGAGTGCATGCATCGGGCATTTTGAATCCCTCAAGAATTTTCAAATAAATATCAGAGTCTAATGAGCCATATAGATATGCTGTCACAATGTCTATAAGACGCATTTCCAATCTTTCAGAGAGTACTAAGTTAATAAGAAAACGAAATGTAATCATATCGATCATAGGTGAATTTGTCTCATCATAATCAATTTAGGTCTCTAGGAGAATCCTTGGGTAACGAGTTGGGCTTTATACCTGACAACCTTGTTTTTCTCATTTTGTTTTTGGACAAATACCCATTTATATCCAACGGGCTATACATTATCGGTGATTCAAATTACGAGTCCAAAAACCTCTCGTTTAGTTAGAAAAGCTAATTCAGTCATAATTGCTTCCTCCCACTTAGACCAATTTTGCCTTTGACGGCATTCAATAATAGTTTACAACTCACAATCATTGTCCATAATTTTATGAGCAACTGAGAATGTAAAAGTATCATCAATGATGATTTCATTTCAATCCCAAATCTCATTACCATACGTAATGGAATTCTTAGTATTCCCATGGTTGGTATTCTTTTCATGGGTTTGCGCCTCTTCAGGGGTAATAAGCTCTTTGGAAACAAGCACAACACTAGGCTCTTTTGAAGCGGATTCCAAATTCTTTCCCCTTCGTTTTCGAGGAACATTATCTTTTGATCTTATTGATCTACCCCACTTCAAGTGTATGGGATTTTGATCCATTTTAGCTTGTCGTTCGAGAACAGCTATTACAACTGGAGCATTTGCAACTGGAATATGAAACTTCGTTATCTTAGTAGCATCACTAAATGCGTCAGGAAGTCTATTGGCTATAGCTTGTAAATGGATTATGTATTGCACCTCATTTTCGCACTTAGGAGTCCTTGAGTCTAATTGAGATAAATTTTCTCATTTCATGAGAAAACCTTAACTGATTTTTGCTTTGCAGTCATGAAAGTTGTTGGTGTCCCAATTGATGGAAATATAGTCTCATCAAAATGACAATTTGTGAATCTAGCAGTAAAAAGATTATCAGTAGTTGGTTCCAAGAGCCTAATGATGGATGGTTAATTAAACCCAACATAAACGCCCAAACGGCATTGGGGACCCATTTTTCATTCTTTTTTGCGGTGCTACAAGCACCTATACTACACAACCAAAGGTGCATACATGTGAAATATCTTATTCATAACCAAGAATCATTTGAATGAGAGATTGTAAAAGACTAGTAGTGCGGCGCAATCTTATTAGGGTTGTTGCATGCAAAACTACATACCCCCATGTTGTATCGCTGGGATTCGTTTTCAATAATAGAGTGTGAGCAATGATTTGGATATGTTTAATCAAGGATTTTGTCAATCCATTTTGAGTATGAACATATGCGACCAGGTGCTCAACCTCGATTCCGAGTAAAGCATAATAGGTATCAAAACTTTTTGATGTAATTTCACTAGCATTATCCATCATTATGCTTTTAATTGGATAATTAGGGAATTGTGCTAGGAGCCTTATAATCTGCACAAGTAAACGTGCAAATGTGACATTGCGCGTAGATAATAAGCAAATATGAGACCATTTACAGGATGCGTCCACTAGTACCATAAAATATCGAAATGGTCCATTTGGTGGTTATATTATCACCCTGAATTCTTTGTAGGAATAAAGGGGATTCAAGATTAATCTTTGTTATAGAAGGCTTGGTAATGAGTTTTTGTTGTGAATGAGTTTCACAATTATAATCTTTGGACAACAATACTTTTATATCCTTTAAAGGGTGCCATTTTGTATTCTAAATTATTCTACGCATCATTAAAGCGCTAGGGTGATCACAGCGATCATGCCATAATCAAAACTGATCAGGGTTTACCAATCTCCAGGATATAGTAGCGTAGGTTTTAACGTATTTAATTATAACACAATACAAACCCATAGAAGAAGTTTCTAACTTCTCATGGATGGTCTTTAGGCCCATCTTATAAGAGGTAGTGCCAATATATTCTTTATCTTGCTCATAAATAGTCTCAATATGGTACTCATTATGGCGTACATCTTTGAAGCTGGGCAGATTCATTTTTGATCTAATGCTCAGAAACGCATACTCAATATGCAGGATGGTGCCATTTGGCAAAACAATTGTGGTATTTCCGAAATCATCAATAATCGGAATAGGACATGATATTGTATGGATATGTGCATTACGCAATGTCATACTCGAGAAAAAATGTCTACTATGAAATATGGTATGTGTTGATGCACTATCAAGCAAACAAACATCTTCATTTTTCTCGATATTTTTCATTTGCGTTTATGTTGACAACTTGCAAAAAATATTTACTCAGTTGGTAGATTTTTTTCCTAATAATGTGTTGTAAAATATTGCATTGCAAATATATAATAAAGAGAATATAGAGATTTAGTAGAGAAAGCCAGAGGAGAAAATTTTATTTTTCACTATCTATCTCCTATGACAAAAACTAAGCTCCTATTTAATATAAAATAAGGATGCACTTATCATTAATGTCAATGTATTGAGTAATACATATATTGGATAGAGAGATGAACATTCAATGAATAGGGAGATGTACTTAGAATGTAGGATACAAATGTACCATAATCTAATGAATATTCATTCATATATTTCATAACATTGTCGAGTGCTCTTAATAGGTTTTAGTGCCACTTTTTATGATCCATAGACGAGTCTGACAAACCTTTTGAGTGACTATTAGTTTAGAAATCCACGGCTAGGCTCTCTATGATAGGAAGATGTTGGATTTTCTTATTTTTAGATTATTAGGCCCATAAAATGGCGAAAAGTCAAAGTTGTTAAATGTTTTCTTTGTTCTTGATATTCATACTAACCGTTGGATTAAAATTGCAGCTTCTTTGCATATGCAAATTTAGTTTCATGTGCTCTCTGTCTGTTATCCTCATTATTCCTTCTTGTAATCGTCTAACAAAGAGACTGCTGCTCTTGTAGCTCCATTTTCCTCTTCCTTCATGACTTGGTATGGTACCACGATGTATCATATCGCATCATATCGTATGATTCTAAACATTATTTGGCTAATTTCGACATCGTTCATTTTTGTAGGTAGTGATGACATTGATGATGACGGGGTGTGCGGCCACAATGGCTATTGGCTATGTAGGGAAGCACGGAGATGCACACATAGGATGGATGCCCATCTGCGATCATCTCGGCAAATTTTGCGACAAAGTCGCCATCTCAATCGCCATCTCCTTTGTATCTTTCCTTCTTCTCATTGTTCTCACCGTCATCTCCGCCTGTAACTATGGCACCGTGTTTAGGTCTGCAAGTTCAAAGTTCCCAGGAGGATATTATGCGGAAGATCGATCGAGGTAATGACGTTTTTACCTTGCGTCAGGGACGAATGTAATGCAAACATGTTGGGGGCATTCGTAATTTTTTCTTAGGCAGCAAATGTATGAAAAAAATTCATTTTTTTCCAATTATTAGAATGTGTTCATGTAACAAGGATATCTCTTTCTTATAAACAAATGTCTTATTTTATAGTACTAATAACTATTTGGCCAAATAAAAATTCACGCATCTCATAAAAACGAAAAGTTAAACTATTAATGTAAAGATAAAAACAAAGAATACTAACATCTATGTTTCTCTAAATCTTGCTAATTTTGTATCAAAGGAGCTTAAACCGTTCATTTGCTCCTACTCCATAAATAACATTCCGTCGCCTTAGCACCCTACTTTACCATAAGCCTGTATTATTGAGCTCGACCGACATTTCTGTAAGTTACTAGTTAAATAAAAATTACAATTAAAGAATTCTTAATCCATAGTTTAGACTAATACTAGGAAGATATACATGGTGAGTCAAAAGAAGAAAATAAAGAGATTAGTTTAATACAAATTAGAATTAAAGAATTGTTAATCTATAGTTTAGACAAATACTAGGAAGATCTATATGACGAGTCAAAAGAAGAAAATAAAAAGAGATCTATCCACTTCAGAGCTAACTGGGCCTAGAATTGTTGGGGGTTTCTACAATAAACAGCCTAGAGGAAAGAATAGCTTCTGAGCCCCTTTTTTTATTCAATTTCTAATGACAATTCTTCCTTTTATTATTGTAACTTCTGACTCAGACAATGTTGAACTTTTTTGAACTTTCAACTTTCATGCCAGTTCAAAGTTAACAAGAAATCTCTCTCAATATGTAGAGTGCTCTCCTACCGCTATGGTAGTTTACGCTTTTTGCATGCCCTAATTCCCCAAATTACCAGATTCATTCCGTTTGAATGGCACAAGTAAACACATCTCGTTGATTGTCTCGCCATGGACAATTCGCTCTAAATCCCTCTCTTCTCTAACCCGATTCTTCGACCATCTGTGCTGTCGTTGGAGTTGTGCAGTGATGAAGCTCTGTCTTGCGCACCACTTTTCTTTGTTTCGTTGCTCTGTCCGATCCTCCTGGATTCCGATCACCCATTCTCAGTTCATGCATGGACTGGATTGGCGCTAGCTTGCTTAACTTTGACTTGCCTTCTCTTCTGGTCGCTTGTATTTCTTCTTGGACAGTTCTCAGATGGCCCAATTTGATGAATCCCAAGACCCGCGACTGTCTGCGTTGTGCCACAGAATGGGTAGGTTGTGGAATCAGCAAGGCATTGAAGACTGGGACGACATGCCACCTACGGATAAAATTCAAGAATGCAAGTTAACGTTGGTAGGTAAAATACATTCCAATCCTTCTATTAATCTTCAAGCTTTTTAGAATACACTCAAGCGAGCCTGGAAAACAGATCGTGTTGCAATTACCCAATGTGAGGGGGACATTTATGTTGCTAAATTCGAAGTAGAAAATGAAAAATAAAGGGTACAAGAGGGTGGACCTTGGTTCTTTTCTCACACCATTGCACTGTTACGATTTCTCAACATGTGCATTTTGGGTCCATATATATGGTTTGCCGCTTGAATGGTACTCCGAAGACATGGTTGCCAGAGCTGTTAAAAATGTGGGTAAGGTAATGGATGTTAAGTTACAAAATACAGAAGGAACAATGGTTAAAATTGCAAAGGTGCGTGTCGATATTAACCTGAGTGAACCTCTGAAAACAGGGCAACTTATTCACATTGCGTGGCAGCCACTTTGGCTGGATTTCAGGTACAAAAGGCTTCCACATTTATGCTATTCCAATGGCATTATTGGTCATTATGCTACCTACTATAAAGATATCCCTTTTACTGAAGCGAAAATGGAAGGAAAAGAAAAAATGTCTTACGGCCAATAGTTGAAAGCCGAGGTGAGAGAATTTAGCCCATATTGGAAAGCATTCTTAGCAAATTACTGACACTGAGCATGTTCCAGAGACTCCTCCACCACCTCCTGTGCATCCAAGTTTGTTGCTTGCTGTTGTACAAAACTAGGACTTGCAACAGCCTCCCATTCAAGGGAGGATAGATCCGATCATGGCACCTGGTCACACATCCACCAGTCTTGTCCTATATGCCCCTGAACAGGGAAAGAACTCTAAAAAACCAGGGCAATCGGCTATTGGAGGTACCTGTCCCAAGTCAACCATTCCTTCTACAGAATGCCATACTCAACAGATTCCATCTACCTCCAAAAAGCTCAAGAATACAAGACTGTCCATCAGAACAACAGCAACAAAGAAAATCAAGCGATATTATCGTATGATTCACGCAATGCAACAACAGACATCCTAGAAGACTGCTCTCTTATGGAGACCCCTATTTTACTGGCTACTGAAGCGGGATGATGGGCGATGGCGGCTGGCCCTCAACAGCCGCCTTTGAACAAATGAAAATTATATGCTGGAACTGTCAGGGTTTATGCTCCCCCCTGACAGTTCGAGCCCTTAAGGCCCTAGTGGCCAAAGAAAAGCCTGACTTGTTATTTTTGATGGAGACAAAGAACCGGGAGGAGGTGATTACTCGACTACAATGTCGACTAAATTTTCATAATTTGCATATTCTGAACCTTGTAGGTCTGGCTGGAGGTTTGGTTTTACTTTGGCATGATTATTTTATGGTTGACATGATTCAAGCTAATCAAGAAATGTTCGATATGAACTGTGTGGATTCCTGGTGTAACCTTTCTATGCGACTGACCTGTGTTCATGCACCTGCTGCGTATCCCCCTCGCTAACTCTTTTGGACAGCACTTCAGCAGATAGCACGCACCAACACTTTACCTTGGCTCTGCATTGTTGACTTTAATGAAATCCTGTATGTTTAGGAGAAAGTCAGCAAAAGACCACCTGACACCTACAGGATGTCTTCTTTTCGACAAGTTGTCCAAGAATGTGCTTTGATGGATATGGCTTCTAAAGGATGTGCGTTTACCTGGTTGAATAATAGGGAGGGTGCTGATTTAATTAAAGAAAGGCTGGACCGAGCTTTCTGTACTTGTGAATGGTGTATTGCATTTCCCGAAGCTGAATTTTTGCACTTCCAATAGTGGGTTCTGACCATACCCCTCTTCTGCTAAATACTAATGGCTGCAAAAGAAGGCGAGGTAAGTATTTTACTTTTGAAGCTTTTTGGCTATAGGATAACGAGTGCAGTAAAATTATTTAAGAATCATGGAATTTGGGACGTGGACGACAGTACAATCTCTCACAAATACTTAAACTAGTTTCACAGGCCCTATCTACTTGGAGTCACAAGAAATTTTCTATAGCCCAAAACCAAATAGCTTTTTTACATCAACAACTACAAGATTACACTAACCTACCTCACACACGTTATGCTCAGCAATCCATCACCAACATCAAAGTAGAAATAAACAGGCTATGGTAGCAAGAGGAACAATTTTGGGCAATGCGATCTCGCATTAGTTGGCTTAAGTGGGGGGATAAGAACACAAAATTTTTCCATGCCACGGCTATACAACAAAGACAATGCAATAAAATCTGTATGTTGAAGGATGTAGATTAGTGATGGATTCGGGATGACAACTCTCTCAAGCTCATGACTACATAGTACTTCACCAACCTTTACCAAACTATTGGTACAAGAGATTATCAGCCCATCATTCAATGCCCGACCGTGGTTTCCCTAGAAATGAACGATCAATTGGTGGCCGAGATTACTCAGGATGAGATTCGTAGTGTAGTTTTTCAGTTAAGGTCTACCAAAGCTCCAGGACTTGATGGTATGAATGGCTTATTTTATCAATCACATTGGGATACCTTGGGCCTTGATCTTTTTACGTTAATTCAGCAATTCTTTACAACAGGGATCATGCCTACTGATCTGAATAAAACCTTTATCACCTTAATTCCAAAAGTTCCTCACCCAGAAAACCTAGATCAGTTCCGTCCTATTAGTCTTTGTAATTATGCTTATAAGATAATCTCCAAAGTGTTAGCCAACCGACTCAAACCTTGGCTTCCAGCATTAATTTCCAGTGAGCAGAGCGCCTTTGTAAGTGGCCGTCAGATTCAAGACAACATATATATTGTGCAGGAAGTACTTCATTAGGTACGCACTCGAAAACGAGCGAAGAATTTTCAGGCAGTTATGAAAATGGATATGCGCAAAGCCTACGACAGAGTGGAATAGGATTTTCTCGAGTCTTATCTCCTAAAGTTGGGTTTTCATACCATTTGGGTACGATGGATCATGCAGTGTATTACAACAGTATCGTACAACATTAAGTTCAATGGGGAACATTTAAACTATTTTCATCCAACTAGAGGAATCATACAAGGGGATCCCCTTTCTCCATATCTTTTTATACTCATGGCAAATGTTTATGCTAAAGGAAAGAGGTATTTCATTGGATTATTGAGAGAGTGAATAAAAAGCTGGATGGTTGGAAAGAATGTTTGATCTCTAAGGGGGGCAAGGAGATACTTATTAAATCTGTCATTCAAGCAATGCCCCAGTATGCTATGACAATATTTAAACTTCCAGCTTCCATTTGCATATCCATTGAAAAAAAGATCGCTCGGTTCTAGTGGCAAAATGAGGTGGCAAAATCAGGCATCCATTGGAAAAGATGGGATGTGCTTAAACAGAGTAAGAACCAAGGTGGTATCGGCTTCCGAGATCTCATGCACTTCAACAATGCTCTGCTCGGAAAACAGGCTTGGCGGTTGATTCAAAATCCTACGGCACTTTGGAGTAAATTATTTGAAGGTATCTACTTCCATTCCCGAGATTTTTTACATGCGGATAAAGGGGCCAGACCATCTTGGGGTTGGCAGAGTCTTATACTAGGTCGGAACTCAATCCTTCCTAAGCTTCGCTGGTTAGTAGGTGATGGAACTAGGATTAACATACGTGAAGATTGGTGGCTGCCACAAGGACTTCTAGTTGGCCCAGCAAACCGGGATGAACCGGCTATGGTAAGCAAACTCATTGATAGGCATACCAATGCATGGAATATCCCCCTACTTAATGAACTCTATGATGACACTACAGTTAAGGAAATCCTCGCCATCCTGATCAGCCCTTCTCATACAGAAGATAAACTGATATGGATAGAAACTACTCACGGCATCTATACCGTCAAGAGTGGTTACATACACACTTGGCTGACAGCAACTAGCAGCAATCAGGATGGCGATTTGCATAGCCATCAGTTCCCAACAGCTTTATGGAAAACTCTATGGAAATTAAGTATTGAGCCCAAGATCAAATACTTTCTATGGAGTCTACTACACAATGTTCTCCCTACAAAAGGTAATCTGTATCACAGAAATATCAGCCCTGACCCTTATTGTGTAATCTGCCATAATAGTGAACCTGAATCGGCCGATCACTTATTTTTGCATTGTCATTGGACTAGTGCCATTTGGTCAGACCCTAGGCTTCATTTACCCATTTAGACACAGCATTCACAAAGCCTACAAGAATGGATTTCAGATATGTTAGTTCGAAATCAAAGTGTACCTGATCAGAACACTGTCGCCTACGTCCTATGGCACATTTGGAAATCCAGGAACAACTTTATCTTTCGTCGCCAACATGTGGATGCATCTCAGGTGCTTGACAGAGCTATCGCCAACGCTTGATTTGCTCTCTACTCTTATCGCAGCCCTGCAACGATCAGCCAACAACAGGTCAGTACAGAGGAAGTGTGGCGTCCTCCAGATCAAGGTAGTTTTAAGGTTAACATCGATGGGGCTTTTCAGCCACATCTTCTTAGGGGCTGTATGGCAAGCATAATCCGAGATCACAATGGCAGAATCATTGATGGACTTACCACAACCTTTCCTGCTTTGTCAGCTCTGCAATTGGAGTTTATGGCCCTTTTGATCACTCTTCGCCATTTGCATTGCCTGGGCAGACACTGCGATCCACTGATCATCGAATCGGACATCGCCATATTGGTTGAATCTGTCAACACTGATGCCCATTTGCCATGGGAGGTTCTGGCGATCTTCAACGATGCCATACGTCTCCTTTGTGCGTGCCCATAAGTTAGGGTTCGACATTGTAGAAGGAAGGCCAATGAAGTGGCCGACTGGGCCGCCAAAAGCCATACGAATGAGGCCCTTTCGAAGATTTGGCCTATCCCACTTTCTACCATTTTGTTAGACCTGTTAATAGCAGATGCTCTATTTTGCACAATGTAACCCTTTGATGCGTTGAATGCAAATTTCTTTTCTGACCAAAAAAAAACCTCGCATTCTGAAGAGACAGAGTTCAATAGGACCTCACGTATCTTGCCATTAACATTAGGAACATTTTGTACAAATGAATGTGATATTGCCGGATCTTGACTGGATCAAGTCTGACAATTACGATAATACGCAATCATCACCGCACAGAAAAATTACACGGTGGGTCCCTGAACTTATGCTATTTTTTAAATGTGGTTCTCAAACTTATATTTTGCTCAATCAAGTCCTTAAGTAGGTGGACTTGTTCAAAAAGCCCTTTTTGTTGTAAAGAATCAATTTGTACACACCAAACTTCAAAATAATATTCCATAAATGCCCCTTTCTCTTCAAGACTATTATCATTTAATCACCAATCACTCGTTTTGTCCGTGTTCTACTCTCATAATTTCTCTTGAGGGAAGCCCTGGAGGTTGTTGAAGTAGCAAAGCATACTCATTTTCCTCACTCAACTTCGAACCATCATATTTGCGCCGTAAATCAGAATTTTATGCTTCTGCAATCACTCGACGTGTAGGGGGATAAGGAGACTATCACAACCGGTGTGTGATTAATTGGATATCAATTGGCATCAAACATCTCGAGAACATACATAAAAAAAAAAAGGTTTCTACTAGGAGAAAACTGCTCATTTAACTTGCATTGAAAAATCTTGCTCTTTACGTGGTTTCGGAAGAGCGTGATTTGCATTAGAAAATCTTTTTAATTGGGAAACAAGTTCACATGGAACCAGCTTCTGGTCCTCCCATCTGCATTTGTTCCACTTGAATCGCGAGAGTTCGTAAAGACTAGTTTAAAAGCACATTAAGGCTAGGATGAATGAAGATTAATTTATAGAATTCGTATAGACGCTGATATGATTGAAGATTGCTTTATTTTTAAATTGGACCTACCTTGGAAAAAATAATGTTCATGTCCTCTGACTCCCATTATTGTGCTAATCATCACAGCAGCATATGAAAGTCTATACCTAGCATCCCCATTACTGCTCAGGATTTCCTCTGGTGAAGCTTCAAATGGAAGTCCACGTCATAACGACGTCACTGGAATTTGGTTCTTTTACTTCTTCTTCGTTTTCTTTTGGGCAAAACTTCAGTGGAATTTGCGGGTCACTCCTTGATCCCAAGATTTTCAGTGGATATGCACACATAGGAAGGATGTGCTCGAGCTAAAATGAACACTGAGCTGACTAATGACCTTTCTCTTTTCCTCTATCTTTTCGTATGCGCGATCATTAGAATGACTCTTTTTCCATGTATCAAGATTCCAATGTCCAAATCCCACTTCTAATGGACTGCTTTTGCTCAATTTCGCCCCCATTTAAGTGGCCCAATATCTTTACATCACTAAGGAGAAAAACGTTTGAAAAATCAACTCCCGAGTCACCATGTTCTTCCACACAACGAGTTCAACATAGGTATGCGAAAGCATATAGCACCATGACCGAACCAGAAGATTTTATTTTGCCTCCTTGGAGTTTGAAGGCGTGCACTGTTGATGGGCGTGGAACATGATTGCCAAAGTGAAACAATTGCTTCTTTTGAGAAAAACAGAAAAGAAAAGAAAAAATTGTGGACCATAGTCCTGCAATTCAAGTTTGTAGGAGTAGATAGTTATGAGCAAAATCATTAGACACTTGCATGAAAGTCTCTAAGTTGTTGTCATACGTGTTCTTGAGATTTGAAGGTGGATCTTGCTTATGAATAATATCATAGGATCTCTCCTGTCTCGTGTATCATAAACTCTCTCACTTAAACCACTGACATACGATATTCCTGTATTTGATTGTGGTCTTGGCCATTTTTGTCGCCTTGACATTTTAGAAACATCCATATCGGGAATAATCATTCCTCGCACTTAATGAATTGGGAATGTACGTAATTTGTCCATGAACCACCACACATCCATTGAAAGGGATCTTGCCCTCCTTTGTATTGACCTAGCTCATTCCACATCGACCATACTTCCGAAAGGAGTACTAGAAGTAACTGCGCAAGGTAATGATCGTTTTGGGATGGATCCTACTTATGAATAATATCACAAGATCTCGCCATTTTTATATGGGACTAGAAGTGTCATGAATACCACTTAAACCACTGACTTGCAATACTCCCCATATTTGATGTGTAGTCCTATCGAAATTTGCTCCTGCCGCTAGCCCAGAAGCATACCTGCTAGAAGCCATCCTTTGTTCGAGTCATCTTGCATCAACAATCATTCTCACATCTCCTTGAATTAGGTATGGGCCTAGTCCGTTTAAAAACCACATATTTAATGAAAGGTATTTTTCTTTGATACTATCTATATTGATTCAACCTGTTCCACAAAACTTTCCAAAATAGTCAAAGTAGTTATATAATATTATTAGAATATTTAAATAATAAACTACGTCTTCATCTAACAACTTAGGTTTTTAGAATAGTTGGCAATGGCTCTATCAAAATCTCTTATTAGTATTAGAGTTGGAGGTAATGAGTTTAAATCGGGCTCCATTTGATTTTCCAATTAAAATTTTCATGCTTAGTACTAGGCAAAAGATTAGATTAAATGTAAGGGAGAGTGTTATAATATTTAAATAATAAATCACACATTTATCCAATAATTTAAATTTTTAGAATAGTTGGTAGTTCTCTCGCCAAAATATTTTAAATATAATAACCATCCAGGTATGATCTTATTTATGAATAACATTACAAGGTCTTACACATTTAATGTGAGACTTAGATTGTCACAAGTTTCCAAACTCCGTTGCTTATGAGACGGATGTTTTACCTTTTACGGGACGAAATGAAAGGGAAACTAATTTTGTGAACAGCTTTATATAAAAGAAGACATTTTTCATCAGAGTTAAACTCTGAGAACTACAGCACGAGTTCTTCCTTTTCCTAGAAGGACGGCAATTATTAATCTATGGAGGACAACGATTCGGATAATGACACTTGAGGGTGTGACAGCAGTCCTTAAGATTGATTATTGATGTTTGATCTTTGATGTTGAGTACTGATGGGCAGAACGAACCCATTTGAAAAATGGGTTGCTTATTTGAGACTCTGGGGAGATAATGATGTTCGTAAAAGTTTTTATTCCGTCCACCGGAACAGAGCGCTATAAAATTCCACTTTGTGTACATTTGATTGCTATAATAAAGTGTTGGGGTAAAATTCTTCATAGGTAAATAAGCGTAGGTGACATTTATCATTCTTTAAATTTTAATCACCAAATGCACTGCAGTTTCGACTTTTTGCAATTGATGCAATCGAAATTGAACTAGTTTCCTTGTCGAGATCTGACATGCGATGACATGGCACCGACAAATTATCCAAGCTGGCATCGTGTCAGCCCTGAAAAAATAATTAAAATACCATCACATGTCTGCTACCACTGTCAGTGTTTGGCTGAAATTCAGTCAATTCTGATCAAATTCACAAATTGGGAAAAATCGAATGTTCAAAGCGTTCAGCTGGTGAAATCAAAGTTCACCTGTTAAATTGCAAACACCCCCCTAAATTAAGCGTCCAGTGACTATTGGGAAAATATGATTTTGAATTGGGTAGAACAATAAAGACGGATCTTTAGAGTACTTAAGTTGAACTTTGAGCGTGATATCACTTTCTTTAAGGATTTATTTGCCTCACAAAGTTACTAATGGTTACTGGCAAATTTGCTTCAGGATACAACAAAATCTCAAATGAGAGTACTAGATAGCAATTCTAGTATTTTTCCAGGATCTCTCCAGGAAACAATTGAAAATATTTTTCAAAGAGAAATCTTGAAAATGATTACACACTTTTTTTTTTTCCTGAAAACTGACATGTATATATAAAACATTCTTAAAACGTAGACAACTCATTGTGAAATGTTGCAAAGCAAACAAATGTATCTTTTCGTAAATTGCCAAGATGAACAAAGGCATTCATTCATAAGAAGTTAAAAAATGAACAAATGCAACCATTCGTAAGAAGTTAAAAAATGAACAAATGCAACCCTTCGAGAAAGGTTGCAAATTGAACAAATATCTTTTTCAAAGGTTGTTTTGAAAAGACACAAACGAAAATTCTCAATAAACAAAACAACCTTTGAAATAAGATAACCATACGAAATAAAAAATAAAAATAAAATAACAAATGGATTAGTGTTAATTAAACTAAGTGCTAAGTGCGTCAAATAATCACACACCCGCACGCAGGTATGGTGAGGTCTAGCTCACACCCAATAATTCATTTTGGTACACAAAGGAAACCTCACACTTATTAATTAGCCCACTTCCTTCCACTTTTCCTATGTGGGACAAGGAAAATGCACTCTTTTTGTTTTTAAGTTCCAACAGTGACCACACTTACCCAAAATAATCCATTATTCTTTGGGTTCCACTACATACACGGGTAGGCATGAAATTGAGAAATGGAATATACTCCATCGAATGGGACTTTCTTTTGTTTATATTATTGAAAATCACCTTTTTAAAGTAAGTGGAATATGTTATCATTTGTTTAATTGCATTCCAGTCCTGTATAATTGTAATTTATTTATAGTTTGCAAAGGGCGATGGGTGCTATTTCCACCCGCATTTTAGCTAAAACCCTCCCTTTTTCGGTTAACCGACCCAATTACTCTCTCTCTCTGTCTCTCTTCAAGTTGTTGTTTCTCCTCTTTTATTGGTATCAGTATACAAATGATACATTACACTCGACAATATATCAAAGTTATCATCTTATCCTACATAATGTTATCACTTTGCCTAGAGAAAGTTATTAATTTTAATTTAATGTATCATATTTTTAATCACAAAAGCTAGAAGATTAAAAATTTATATTTGTGATGGCTTAAGAACACACAATGAATTACCTAATTTTATCTAATAGTTTGACCAAAACTATATATCTTATTATCTAGTCGATCTTGATAAAAAATGGAAAAGGAAAATTTATCAATATATGAAAGGTTAATTTGTTAGAAACATGACAAAATGTTAAACGTATTTATGTTTAGATTATACTTAAATATTAACAAAAGACAAGCACAAAAAGAAAAAGAAGAAGAGAAATCCTTGCTATTCTACTCCTATTATAAATAAAGTATTTAATATCAGTTGTAAATTCAATCTCATGACAATTGGAGTATAATTTTAATATATGTTTAAAACTTTTGTCTAAAATATTTGATGTGAGTTTGAAAGTGTAACTAAATTCTCAACTACCATTTTGCAATTCAAACTAAAGTGTGAAAAGCTCACAATTGAGTTGTTAAAATTAATCTGCCTAGCAATTCAACTTTAAAATAAAGTTTTGTTTAAGCTATTTAATAAAAAGAATAATTAATTGTGTGTCCATAAGCTGTTATAACGATCATATCTTCTATGTGTTGCGACCTATACCTCGAGGAGAGATGGGGCCCTCTCATGAGTAATATTTAGGGGTATTTGTTTATCAAATAGTTCAAGTAGGCGTTCCCATAAGAGAAGGCTTCAAAACTGATGTCTAGTTGGTGAGCCACACCTGTTCCATCAATTAGGAACGTAGGTTTTCCCAAACTTATATCTCACACAATAGATGTTTGTTTTAAGGTTCTTAAAGCAACCTAAATATGGATCTAGATGTCACCACTAGCCTCTTTGTGGGGGTCAGCTAGATGCCCAATCAAGGGTCAAGGGACCTCCATTGATTTTGTTAATATCTAAATTTTAACAACCCAATTAGTTGTTTATTGCATAGAAAATTAGAGATCGACTCCAACCCCTAAATAAAAATCTATTTAGTTAAATTGCTTATAAATTATAGGAGCATTTTTTAATATGGGTAATAATAGTCCCATATAATTGCATTTGCATTGGACTGGTGGTGGATGAATTCGAATGAATAGTTCTAAACTTAACTGGACTAAGCCTGTGGTGGCCAATTTCATGTGTGGAAAATCTAATGAAAATTGAAAACAATAAAGATATTATATTATTAAGATTTTTCTTTCACATGGCACATAAAAAAAGTGCGATGATCTTCGGGGTATATGTGCGTATATGGTTATATCAATCCTCTGGATTTTGAGAAATTTCGATCAATATTGAAGGAAAGGAAGAAAGGCTGCGTTTGGTCATCCGGATTTCTAAATAGGATAGGACTGGATAGGATAGGATTTGAAATCCAAGGATTTTTTCATATCCCATCAACTGTTTGGTTAACTACGGATTTAAAGTCGGATATCCTCATATCCTATCTAATCTACTGTTTGGTGAACTACAAATTTAAAGTTGGATATCCTCATATCTTATCCAATCTATCGTCTGGTGAACTATGGATTTAAATTCAGATATTTTAAAAACAATAACATTAGGCAAGTACAAATTTGCAGGTTTAATATTCACAAAATCATCCAAAACAATATATCTTTTTCAAATTAACAGATTCTCATCAAATTTCATGATTACATATCATAATAATATTTTTCATTCCTTTGAAATAATCTTTTGGATACCCCCTTCAACATCAAACGTTTTTAGAATAACCTAAATTTCAATATATTCACTTTGAAACATGAATTCTTTTTCTCTCTTACAAGTTTTTCATTTGTTTCCATTTTGTTACAGGTCCAATACCAAATCAAAGAAATGCCCAATTAGAACAAAGCATAAAGTCCAAAGTTCATTCGCTTTTTTTTTTTTTTGCCAGCTGTCACGAGGATGCAATGACAGTTAATCATGTTAACGAACGATCTCTGAAAATTTAATGATAGAGACAGCATAGTACTTCAAATTTAAAATGATAAAGTCATAATTCAAACATTATATAGGAAATATATGTCTCAATAATGACAAACCAGCACCATATTACACATGTCTAATAGAAATGGAAAAAAAAAAATAATCTTATAATTGCAACAATGGAAAACAAATGATTTTTTTAAATAATATTTTTGGTCATGAGGGGAGTATTTGGGTGTGTATATACGCACGGTCCAATGTGTAAAGAAGCAAAAAGCGAAAAAAGGAATGTCAGCAAGCTAGTCGGATGGGAAAGGGAGGAAAACAGATGCGTGATTATGATGACTAACTGGATTCCATGACTCATCTTTCCCGACGTGCCCGTGATTATGATGATGAGTTTTGTGGCTAAATCTCCTATCAAATTCAATGTGAAAGGCGGTGACATTTGACATTGTTAGTCATATCATGAGTGATTATTAATTAAAATCATTTTAATTTTTAATCATTCTAATTTACCAAATTTTTCAAGAGGGAAGAGAGAGTTACATGATTCCTATAAACTAATAATTTTAGATGAGATTAAATGATCGTTTATTTTGTAAAAAATGAATGAGTTGGAAAACATTTTCTTAAAAATGATCGCTTATGTCGCTTACAAACGTGAACAAACAAAAAATATTTTCATTGTTCACAAAAATGTTTAAATATAAATTATTATCAATAATGAAAACATTTTTCATAGACTAATTATTTCAAACAATATAAGCAAACTTAAAAAAGAAATGTTTTCTAGATCAATCATATTCCGCGAAACAAACAAAGTCTAAGCAAAGCGACTTGAAGCTTACGATCCATGGTAAGGCAGCAGAATGGAGAAATCAAAGTAAATGTCCCACAACACTATTCAGATTGGGATCGTTGGAGAAGCTCCAGTGCCCACTGTGTCGGTTTCAAAAGAAAAAAATCACTAGAATTTAAGTAACATCGATGATGAAGTGATCGGAATTTTCCATAGGCAAACACGATAACATGACGCAACTCAACTAAGAATCGACAAAGCGGAAATGCAAGGTGGATCACCAAGTCGAGGACAATCACAACACAAACTATAAAAACGATAATCTCCATGAAATATGATGACATGATATGAATTTCTTTGCAAGAGACAAGCTAGAGACTGTACCAAACGTCGCCGAGAACGAAGAGGGCCCAGAACATGGTGCCCTGGGTGGCCCAATAGAGAGGCCAACCAACTATTCAAATACGCCCCCCACAGGAAAGCCCGAAGACGCGTCTCTCAGGACATAGCTCATTGACCTCCACAGATCCTTCACCTAGCGGTGGTTTGGTATCGCCGCACTCACGTTCGCCAGCTTGAACGGCGGTGTGCCCCCGGGGTCGAAGATTTTTTCTACTTCTCTTCCTTCTTCCTCGTAGATGACCCCATTTCATTTTCTCCTCTCCTTCATCATCTTCTTCGTCAATTGGTGAGACTTGCAATGGGGCTCTCACTCGAGTCGACAAGAGAGATCCAAATGGTATTCCGGTTGGTCGGAGCATTCTGATGAGTTGTTCGCGACGACGATTCAAATTGATGACCCGTGTCAATCACTCACAAAGTCTATCACGAACAACTTTTGCTCAATGAAATGGAGCGAGCTTTTGTTGTGCGAACTTTAAGAATGGATGAGTTGTTGTCGGATGATTGAGCTTATGTAGTGAGTCTTTGGTGCCGTTCCATCATGAGAAGAAGTTAATTCTTGCGGGGAAAATTATCCAAAAAGTTATAAATCTATTGCACTTTCATCAATTTAATCTTAAACTTTTTAATTATGTCAATTGAGTCTTAAATCTTTTTACATTTTGTCATTTGAGTCCACAAGTTAATTTCGACCGGAAATCACTAAAATGGTTCCCAGCGATCATACGTGGTGTGGCCAACATTAGTGTTAACAATTTTTTAATAATAATATTTTGATATTATATTGAATTTATTTTTTCTTTTCTTTTTCTTTTTTTCCTTTTTTTTTCCTTCCCTTCTTCCTCCTCTAGCCCATGCTGGGCCTCAACGAGACTCAACATTACCTTCACCGGGTGAGGTCGAGCCTTGCCTTGAACTCACCAAATCTGGCAAGGTCGAGCTTGGCCCAACCATGGCAAGGCCAACCTTGCCCAACAAAGGCAAGGTCGACCTCGCCAGCCCTTGTCTCTGGCTAGTTACTAATAACACTCACTTAAGTGCTACAAATTTGAAAAATCAATCCCTTTAATGTCAATGCTGACATGAACAATTAATATGAAATTCAAAAATGGAAAATAAATCCACGTCGGAATGGGAAATAATAATAAAAAATCCACGTAGGATGATTTGTTGAAAATGGCACTTAAATGATCGATTTTACTCTGATGCGATACCTAAGTGAAAAAAAAAATATTAGAGCCATCAAGTGAATACTGTACCGAAGTTATGATACTCCTCCTATGCCTATGCCACAATTAGCTTATCTGGTAGATTCTTTGTGAATTCCAAATAACATTCTTGCCTTGCACGTTCTATCATATGACTAGTAGAAAAGTCTAAACCCTACAATGTCAATCGTAGCACCTTGGCTAAGTCTAACAAACGGATAAAGCCGAGATCATTTTAATTAAATAAGATGATAGAACAATCATGACGTAAATCAGCATGTCTTGGCCACCTTGATGATCGTTGACATCCAACCAGCCATTCACCATCGTGAGCCACTCACCTACATCTTTATGGGGGTACACATTTAAACTAAACTCAAAGAAATAATTGCAAGGGATAAGCGTTCGGTCATATCAAAGAAAAGGCCAAAACCCCCGAAACTATTCAGTTATATCACAGATAATGTAATTTCACAAATGACCATTTCCCTTCAAGTTTTAAATGGAACTTTTAATTCGTTTTATTTCTAAATCACACTTTATCCTTTAATAACGACATGAAAGGGGAAAAAAAACCGTAGTGAGATCAAAGAATCTTTGCAATTACCACTCAAAGAAAACCCGACATGAAGAAAAACCCATTACTAGTATTAACATTCAAATCAAAGTCATAGAATCCTTAATGGCAGTTGGACAAAACTTAGGAAGTGATTCTACAATCGAAAGAAGAAAATAATGGTGTCCCTAGCGATGTAATGAAATAGAATTGCAAGGCAGTCAATGATCCCATCTCTTTTCGTTAGAGAGCAATAATTTAAAACCCAGTCCATGAACAAAACTAATTATTAGGAAACTAATCCAATTTCATCCCCAAATTTAGGGGAGAGATCCTCTTTTATCGATGTCTGCGTGTATTGGATTTTAAGGTCCCCCATGTCTCTAGATCTTGGGTCCATCAGTTCCACTTCACCTTATGTGGAACATCATTTTCTTTTTCTTTTTCCTATTTCATTAGAATTTGCCCATCTAAAACTGATCCTCCACCACCAAACACTCTTCCTCGACTAAATACCCAATTTCTCTCAAAACAAGGAAGAAGTAAAAGATGGTTGAGAAGACACTAGAGCAAAACCAACCCATCTTCATTCTCTCGGGAACCACCATTCAGATTTGCTTGAGGGTACTGTCTATCGCTGCGACTTTGGCCACGGCATTGGTGATGATGACCAGCAAGCGATCCACGACAGTTTTCGGCATTCCCGTCGATGCTCGATATACTTATTCTGCGGCTTTCAAGTAATGTTTTAGAGTCATTAGTTTTACCTGATCGATGGACGAGTCCGAGCAATACTTCGAGTGACTATCAGTTTAGAAATCGATGTCTAGGCCCTTCATGATAAGAAGGTGTTGAGTTTTCTTTATTGGAAATTATCAGGCCATGACAAGCCTTGGACGCTAAGCCCAAGAAATTGCGAAACCTCAAAGTTGTTAATTATTGTCTTTGTTCTTGATTTTCACACTAACGATTGAATTCCAATTGCAGGTTATTTGGATATGCAAAGTTAGTAGCCTGTGCCTGGTATCCTTGTTATTCCTTCTTACAATCGTCAGACGAAGAGACTGCTGTTCTAGTAGCTATATTTTCTTCTTCCTTCACGACTTGGTATTGTACCGAGGCATAGCATATCGAATCATACCGTATGATTTGAAACATTATTTGGCTAATTTCGACACCGGTCATGCTTATAGGTGATGACGACATTGGTGATGGCAGTGTGTGCGGCCACAACCACTATTGGCTACGTGGGGAAGAATGGAAATGCACACATAGGATGGATGCCCATCTGCGATCATCTCGACAAATTTTGCAACAAAGTCACCATCTCAATCGACATCTCCTACGTATCGCCATCTCCTACGTGGGGAAGCATGGAAATGCACACATAGGATGGATGCCCATCTGCGATCATCTCGACAAATTTTGCAACAAAGTCACCATCTCAATCGCCATCTCCTACATATTCTCATGATTCTCACCGTCATCTCCGCCTGCAACTCCAGCACTGTGTTTTGGTCTGCAAGTTCGAAGGTCCGAGTGTTACAATATTTTATTATTCTTTCAAATGTGATGCCAATATTGTATTTTCCAATTAATCCAATTTATTACCCGCGTTTATTACATGATATTTGCCCATTAATATATTACTATAACGGTCTTGATAGAAGATGTCGGTAACGTAAGAAATGGAATAAAACGTCCGGTCCTCTAGTCCCAACCCGATCATTACATAAAATGCATCATCACGTTTGAGGGTTATTGGCTAGTGAAACAAAATATACAAATATGGTGTTTCCATATGCGTAGGTCGATCGTTTTTCATGGATCCGTCTAAGGTTTTAGGGTTTTTTGCATTTGTAGATTTTCATCAATAACTAAAAGTATGTCGACCTTTACATTTCTGCAAATTGATCCCAAATTTTGTACGAATTTATTTGTGAATGATAAATTTGGATCATCAAGTTTTATTTAGATTTTGTCTTATAGTTGGTATCAAAGCTTATTTATAATCTCTACCTTGGTGAAAATTTTAGAATTTTTGTATGTTTTCACTAAATTATGTATGGGTAAAATTTGGATCCTTGGTGGTTTAGAACGGAATTTCAAATTCTAGTAAAATTTGGATGACCCACCATGCGATAATGGATCATCATGGTCACATTGCCATTAGGATGAAAAACCCTAAAGATTATTTGGCATATTACCAATCGTGAGAGGTTAATTGAGTGGTGAAACTTTGGGGGTTAGGGTTTTAGGGTTTAGGCTTAATTCTGGTAAATTGTTGGTTGTTTTTGCCGGATCTTGAAACTATGTGTTCGTCTTTGCATTGTCTTCAAGACCCATTGATCAATTTGATCAAACATGGGCCGTGGAAGAAGACCCAACGGTGGAACGGAGTCTAGTCGCAATAGAGTAGTGACGAAAGAAGAAATCCCACAGAGAGAAGACCTTGGGTGCATGCCATGCACACGCCAGAGGGCAAGCAGTACGCACCCGAGCACAACAAATGGAGTGCTATGCAAAATTACAATTTTGCCATATGCCACCTAGTTTACCATTTAGCCCCTTCGCATAAAGGAAAATCACGGTTTGGCCCTAGTTGCATAAAATTCCGGTTTTGACCCCTTTGGGTGTGAAAATTTACGATTTTGCCCTTTTGGACATAAAATTCCTATTTTACCCCTTACAAGTGAAATTCTAATTCTTCCATTGCGTGTAAGATTACAGTTTTCACCCTTTTACACATGATTTCACTATTTTGCCTTTATATGCAATTTTTGAATATTTTCTAGTAGAATTACATTTCTAGTGATTCGTATATATTTAATTAATCGAATAAGCCACAATATCTTTGATTATATGAAATTATATACATTAAGAGCCTATGAATCACATACAGTCAAAGGACATTCATTGTGATTAGTCACATTAATAGTATGGATTTTATCCCATAGAAATTTTCAATATATTAATGTGATTAATTATGATGAAATATTATTTTATCTTTCTTAATTTACATACAGGGATTAACGATTGGAATATAATTTGATAGTTTCATCATGAAGTAATTATGAATCTATTTAAATTAGAAACTTAGCCCACAAGCAGTTTTTGATATTATGTGATCCATATTTTATAATATGTTTTACATTGGTAAAATATGATTTAAGTTTATTTGAATCAAATATATTGATACATAAGTTTTTTCTTTGATTATGATGCAGTCTTATCACGTAAGATTAGTTTTGATATAATTGTTCCCAAGCTTAATGGAAATAATTAGTTCTTCTCCAATTGGGTTGTATGGATCTTAATTATGCTATATGGTCAAACAAACCACATAAACCTACTGAGGATAGTACTCAAGTTGAATATACTCTTTAGACACAATGGGAGTGGTCCAACCGTCTTAGTGCGATGTATATAAAGACAAAACTCTCTACTAGTATTTGTAGTTCAGTCATTCAGCATAACAATGCCAAAGAATTGTTGGAAGCTATTGATGCAAAATTTGAGTCTTCAGAAAAGGCATATGCCATGACCCTGATTATGAAGTTTTCATTGCTGAAGCTTACCAGTGTAAGAGGTGTGTAGGAGCACATTATGAAGATGAGGGACATTACAGTTCAGCTGAAACTTTTTGAGGTTGGGATATCAGAATCATTTCTTGTATATTATATCTTGAACACTCTTCCACAAGAGTATGCCCTTTTCAAGATCTATTACAACACACGTAATACTAAATGGTCAATCAATAAGCTAATGACCATGTGTATTCAAGAGAAAGAGAGGCTACTAATGGAAAAATGAGAAAGTGCTCATATGGCAACACATGATAAGTATAAAGGGCAAGGCAAGCAAAAAGGAAAAAGGTAAGATATCTCTACCTCCCCCAAATTGGAATTAAGAAGGAATCCAAGTGCTTCTTTTGCAAAAAGAATGGGCACATAAAGAAAGATTGTGCCAAATTTAAGGCCTGACTCAAGAAAAAAGGTAACCTACTCTCATATATTTGTTAGGAATTTAATATGGTTGATGTAGGTCACAATACTTGGTGGATTGATTTTGGTTCTACAATCCACGTTTCGAATTCCTTATAGGGTTTTCAGAATCAGTGGAAATCAGCGAGAAGTGAACAAAGCATCTATTTAGAAAACAAGATGCGCTTGAGTATGGAAGCTATTGGGACATGCAGATTGGTTCTCAATAGTGGCTTTGTTTTGAATTTAGAAATGACATTTTTTATTCCTAGTTTCTCTAGGAATTTAATTTTAGTTTCAAGACTTGTACCTTTAGGATAGTCCTTTGAATTTTCAGGTTCAACTTTCAATTTATCGTATAAATCTAGACTTGTTGGGAGTGATATTTTGTTTGATGGTCCCTTTCAAATAAATTTACAAGACAATGTTATTTATAATGCGATGCACATTTATGATAATGTGTTATGAATGAGGATTCCTCTATATTGTGGCACTGGAGATTGTGACATATTTCTAATGATAGCATTAAGCGATTAGTAAAAGCTGGAATACTTAGTACTCTAGATTTTACCAATTATGACACTTGTATGGATTGCATAAATGGAAAGCAGACTAACAAGTCAAACAAATGTGCTAAGATGAGTACGAAAATATTAAAAATCATAAATATAGATATTTGTAGTCCAGATATGACTCAAATGGTCAGAGATATTTCCTCTCTTTCATAGACCATTATTCACGATTCATGTATCTTTACTTGCTTCGTAATAAGCACGAAGCGCTGGATGCTTTTAAGGTATTTAAAACGGAAGTAGAGAAACAATGCGGTAAGTAAATTAAGATCATGAGATTAGATAGAGGTGAAAAATAACCTGATAGATATATTGAAGATGGACAAGCATCGAGTCAATTTCCGAAGTTTCTTGAGGAGCATGGGATTATTATCCAATACACTATGCCTAGTTCTTCGGACTAAAATGGTGTAGCAAAAAGAAAAAAACCGAACTTTATTGAATACAGTGCGGAGTATGCTTAGCGGCTCCAAAATTCCTAAGTCATTGTGGATTGAAGCTCTTAAAACGACAGTATACATATTAAACTAAGTTTCGACCAAGGCTGTCTCAAAAATGCCTTTTAAGTTGTTTAAAGGTTGGAAACTCAATTTGCAACATGTACTCATCTGGGGATGGCCATTTGAAGTAAAAGTCTACAATCACAGGAAAAAAAGTTAGACCCAAGGACTATAAGTGGGTATTTCGTTGGATATGCCAAAAAGTCAAAGGGATACAGGTTTTATTGCCCATCTCACACCACTAGGTTTGTGGAATCGAGAAACGCTAAATTTCTTAAGAATGACTTGATCAATGGGAGCAATCAATTCGGGGACCTTGTTCCCAAAGAAGATCATTAAGATACTCTACCTTCCATCTCAGGTACTAGATTGGCTGTCATTTACAATGCCCTTTCAGTTCAACCAGCCAATGAACAACCAATCATTGAAAATCCACAAGTTGCTAACATTGATTTGGTAGGCCTAACTATTCAGCAATTATCAAATACCACTAAACTTCCAGTTGCACAACAAACTCCTCGGGAGAATGTTGATGCAACATTAAGAAGATCAACTAGAAGTAAGAAATCAACTATCCCTAGTGATTATATTATGTATCTATAAGAATCTAACTATAATGTTGGAGCTGAAAATGATCCTGAGACATTTTTACAATGCATTAGTTGTGATAAATCCAATATGTGGTACAATGCCATGAAGGAAGAGATAAGTTCCATTGCATCTACGAGATTTGGGATTTAATTGAGTTGCCTAATGGTGCGAAGGCCATTAGTTGTAAATGGGTCATCAAAACTAAGAAGGATTTATAGGGCAACATTAGAGATACAAAGCCAGACTCGTTGCCAAGGGATTCACTCAAAAAGAGAGAATCGATTATACATAGACATTTTCCCTTGTATCTAAAAAAGATTCTCTTCGTATCATTTTGGCATTGGTTAGTCATTTTGATATGAAGTTATATCAAATGGATGTGAAAACAACATTTCTCAATGAAAAACTAGAAGAAGTGGTTTACATGAAACAACCAAAAAGATTCTTTTCTAGTGCTAGTGAGAATTTTAGTATGCAAATTTAAGAGGTCTCTATGTGGCTTGAAACAAGCATCCCGTCAATGGTACTTGAGGTTCCATGAGGTCATCTCTTCATTTAGTTTTGTGGAGAATGTCATGGATCAATGTTTATACCAAAAGGTTAGTTTGAGCAAAATTTGTTTCCTTATGCTATATGTAGATGACATTTTATTTGTAATTAATGATAAGGGGTTGTTGCATGAGGTGAAATAATTTTTCTCTAATAATTTTGACATGAAGGATATGGATGAGGTATCTTATGTCATTGGCATTAAGATCCATAGAGATAGATCTCGAGGTATATTAGGACTATTTCAAGAAACCTATATCAATAAGGTCTTAGAGAGATTTTGAATGAAAGATTGTTCACAAAGTATAGCACCAATTGTGAAGGGTGACAGGTTTAAATTGAACCAATTCCCGAAGAACGACTTTGAAAGGGAGCAAATGAAGAACATCCTATATGCTTTTGCTGTTGGAAGCTTGATGTATGCTCAGGTTTGCACTCAATCTGACATTACTTTTGTTGTGAAAATGTTGGGAAGATATCAAAGTAATCCGAGTATGAACCACTGGAAAGTTGCAAAGAAGGTGATGAGGTACCTTCAAGGTATAAAGGGACCCGTGTTTATGTATAGACGGACGGACAGCTTGGGGGTAGTTAGTTACTCTGATTTAAACTTTGTTGGCTGCGTTAATTCCCGTAAATCAATATCGGAATACATTTTTACGTTTGCTGGTGAAACTATATCCTCGAGGAGTGCGAAATAGACTTTGGTTACCACTTCCACTATGGAGGCAGAGTTCGTTTCTTATTCTGAGGCCACCTCACATGATGTGTGATTGAAAAGTTTCATATCGGGGCTTAGAGTTGTGGATTCCATTTCTAGGCCGTTGAGAAAGTTTTGCGATAATTCAGCTGCAGTTTTCTTAGCTAGGAACTAAAAAAGTGATAGTCGAAGCAAACACATCAACATCAAGTATTTAACCACCAAAGAATGTGTTAAAGAGAAGAAAGTGATCATAAAACACGTAAGCATTGGATTGATGATAGTTAATTCTTTAACTAAAGGCATGCCACCAATGAGTTATAAGGATCATGTATTTAGAATGGGCACTAGTCCACTCATGTAAATTTTTCTTTATATGAAAGAATTTGTGAGACTTTTATTCATTTGCAATGTTTTTCTCAATACAGTTATATACATTTAATTATTCTGAAAGAAACAATTACGTTGACCTGGAGTAAACATAAGACTTATTCATTAAGTTATTTTATTACATATGGGATGATGAAATGCATTGTGATACACGGAAGATAATGCTCACTCTAAGAGGACTCATCGCCGCGATTCATATATTTTATTTCAGCATGAAGTTTATGTAGGTTTGGGTTAATATTTCATTTGATAGAATATTGGGATCAAGTGGGAGAATGTTATAAGATTTTATTATTATTTCAAATGTGATGCCAATATTGTATTTCTAAATTAATCCCATTTATTGCCAAATTTATTACCGGCGTTTATTATGTGATATTTGTTCGTTAATATGTTACTATAATGGTCTTGATGGAAGATATCGGTAACGTAAGAAACAGAATCAAACGTCAGGTCGTCTAGTTCAAACCCGATCACAACAGAAAACATACCATCACATTTGAGGGATATTAGATAGTGGAACATGACGTACAGATCTGGTATTTCCATATTTGCAGATCGATCGTACTTTTTCACGAATCCAACCAAGGTTTTAGGGTTTTCTGCATTTATAGTTTTCATCAATAGCTAGAGATATGTGAATCTTTATTTCCACAAATCAATCCTGAATTTTGTACGAGTGAATAATAAATCGGGATTGTCAGTTTTATTTAAATTTAGTCTTACACCGAGGAGAAGATTATGCAGAAGATCAATCAGAGTAATAACATTTTTACCCGGCATCAGGGACGAATGTAAAGCAAGCATGTTGGGGGCATCCGTAACTTTTTCTTAGGCAGCAAACGTATGAAAAAAGTTCACTTTTTCCTTTCAATTATTAGAATGTGTTCATGTAACAGAGGTATCTTCTTCTCATAAAAAGGACGCCTTATTTTATAGTACTAATAACTACTCGGCGAAATATATATTCACATCTTATAAAAACGACAAATTAAACTATTAATGTGAAAGAGAAAAACAAAGAATACCAACATCAATCTCTCTCTAAATTTTGCTAATTTTGGATCAAAGGGTCATAAGCCATCCATTGGCCGACTCAATAAATAACATTCCATCACCTTAGCACCACATTTTACCATAAGCCTATATTGTTGAGCTTGGCCGACAGTTTCTCTAAGTTACTAGTTAAATAAAATCAGAATTAAAGAATTGTTAATCTATAGTTTAAACAAATATTAGGAAGATCTACATGTTGAGTCAAAAGAAGAAAAAAAGATATCTATCCACTTCTAAGCTGACTGGGCCTAGAATTTTGGGGGTTTTTACATTAAACAGCCCAGAGGAAAGAAAAGCTTCTGAGCCCTTTCCTTTGTTTTTCAATATCTAATGACGACTCCTCCTTTTGTTAGTGTAACTTTTGTCTCAAACAATGTTGAATTTGTCTATGGAAACCATGACGCCCATGAAGATCTGTCAAGATGATTGCAAGACGTGGTCATATAACCTCACATTCGAGAGAGACAGAGTTCAATAGGACCTTACATATCTTGCCATTTACATTATGAACATTTTTTATATATGAATATGATTAAGCTTGCATTGAAGGATCTTGACTAGATTAAGCCTAACAAATAAGACAATGTGCAATCATAACCGCACAGAAAAATTACACGGTTGGTCCTTGATCTTGTGCTGTTTTTTTCAAGGTAGTTCTCAGACCTGTAATTTGGTCAATCAAGTCATTAAATACGTGGACTTGTCAAGTTTCTCAAACCTGTAATTTGCCGAAAGTATGATGTGGAAAAAACCCTTTTCATTGTATAGAATCAATTTGCAAACACCAAACTTTAAATTTTTTTCCCTAAATGCTCCTCTCTTCAAGACAATTATTACTGAATCACCAACCACTCATTCGCCCGTATTCTACTCTCATAATTTCTCTCAAAGGAACCCCTGGAGATTGTTGAAGTAGCAAAGTATACTCGTTTGCTCACTTGACTTTGAACCATCATATTTGCGCATTGTTTCAGGCCATCTCCAGTAAATCAGAATTTTATGCTCTTGCGGTCAGTCGAGGTCTAGGGGATAAGGAGACTATCACATCTGGAGTGTGATTAATCGGATATATATTGGCACCAAACATCTCGAGAACATATTAAAAAATTAAAAAAAATTACCGGGAGAAAACCGCTCATTTAATTTGCATGCTCCGAGCTTGAAAAATCTAGCTCTTTACATGGTTTCGGAAGAAAACGATTTGCCTTACAAAATCCTTTTCATTGGGAAACAAGTTCACATGAAACCAGCTTCCGGTATTCCCCTATGCATTTACTCTACTTGAATCGCAAGAGTTCGTGAAGTCTAGTTTAAAAGCAAATTAAGGCTAGGATATATGAAGATTAATTTATAAAATTCGTATAAATAGTGATATGATTGATTAATATTTTATTTTTAAATTCGACCCACCTTGGAAAAAATAATGTTCATGTCCTCTAACTCCGATTATTGTGCTAACATCATAGGAGCATATGAAAATCTATACCTAGCCTCCCTATTATTGCTCAGGGTTTCCTTTAGTGAAGTTTCAAATGGAAGTGCACGTCATAATGACGTCACTGCGCTTTGCTTCTTTTTCTTTTTCTTGTTCTCCTTCTTTTTCTTTTGGACAAAACTTTGGTGGAATTTGCGGGTCACTCCTTGCTCGCAAGATCTTTCTTTTTCGGTACAAGGAACGATGTGGTCGATCTAACATGACCGCTGAACTGACTAGTGACCTTTCCCTTTTCCCCTTCTTTTCCGTATGCGCCATCATTAGGATGACCCTTTTTCCAAGTGCCAAGATTCAAATGTCCAAATCCCACTTCTCATGGACCGCTTTTGCTCAATCGCACCCATTTAAGTGACCATGTTCTTCCACCCAACGAGCTCCACATGGGTATGTGAAAGCATGTAGCACCATGAGAGAACCAGAAGATTTTCTTTTTCCTTCTTGGAGCTTGAAGGCATGCACTGTTGATGAGCGTGGAACATGATTGCCAAAGTGAAACAATTGCTTCTTTTGAAAAAGAAAAGAAAAGATTGTGGACCATAATCCTGCAATTCAAGTATGTAGGAGTAGATAGTTATGAGCAAAATCATTACACTTGCATGAATGTCTCTAAGTTGTTGTCATACGCATTCTTGAGGTTTGAAGGCGGATTTGACTTATGAGTAACATCACGGGTTCTCTCCCATCTAGTGTAGCATAAACTCTCTCACTGACATATGATATCCCCGTATTCAATTGTGGCCTCATCCATTTTCGTCCCCTCACTATTGCATACTTACCAAGAACCACACAACATTCGACACCTCTCGCCCTACTAATCACGCCTCACACTTACTGAATTGAATATGTGCCTAGTTCGTCCATGAACCACCACACATCCATTGAAAGGGGTCTTGCTCTCCTTTACATTGACCTGGTTCATTCCATGTGGACCATTCTCTCAAAAGGAGAGTTAGAAGCAACTCACTAGGTAGTGATCATTTGGGACGAATTTTACTTATGAAAATATCATAAGGTTTCACCTATTTGATGTGGGACTTGAAATATAATGAACTCCTCCACTTAAACCATTGACACACAACACTTCCAATGTTTGATGTGTAGTCCCATCCATATCTGCTCTTCCGCAAGCCTAGAAACCTACCTACTAGAAGCGACACCTCATTCGAGTCATCTTGCATCGGCAATCATTCCCATGCCTCATTGAATTGGGTATGGGTCTAGTTCGTTCAAATACCACGTATTTAAACATTCCCACGCCTCATTCCACGAAGCTTTCCAAAATAGTCAAAGTAGACATACAATATAATGATCATCTAGTTATACGTCTTATGTATGAATATTTGACGTGAGACTTGGATTGTCACATGTTTGCAAACTCCCATTGCTTACATAACTAGTGTTTTACCCTCTACGGGGCGAAATGAATGGAAAACTAATGTCGTGAAGAGCCTAATATAATAGAAGTCATTTCTCATTAAAGTTAAACTCTCTAAAATGCAGCACGTGTTCTTCGTTTTCCTAGAAGGACGGCAATTATTAACCTATGGAGGACAATGATTCAGATAATAACACTTGAGGGTCCGACCACAGTCTGTAAGATTCGATTGTGGATCTTTGATGTTGAGTACTGGGGAGCAGAAGAACCCATGTGAAAAATGGCTTGCGTATTTGCAACGTTGGGAGGACAGTGATGCTTCCTAAAAGGTTATAAAATTAAATTCACGAAAAACTCTAAATTGATACATATGACATAAATTTATTGAAAATGAATATTTTAACTATGAAAAACTCTAAATTGGTACATTTATTTAAATTTACCATTTATTAATTTTCGTTAAATAAATTAATATCATGAAAAATCACAAGCTAATATACATGTAACAAATTAAGGGTATAATTCCAAACTAGTTCATCTATCAACTGTCATATGTCATCTAACTTAACAATTTAACAGTAAACTTTAACGAAACTAATGAATAATAAATTTATCGCATTTGTATCAGTTTGATTTTTTTGTAGTCAAAAAATTATTTTGAGATAAATTTACTACACATATATCAATGTAAAGTTTTCATAATTCTAAAGTTTTATTTTGTGCACCGGAACAAAGTGCTATATAATTCAAAATTTTGTGCCCTTGAGTGCTACAATAGATTGTTGGGTAAATCTCTTCAAAGGTAAATATGTGTACTGTGACATTTGTAATTGAAGTAATGAACTTTGAATTTTAATCGCTAAATGCACGGCAGTTTCGACTTTTTGCAATTGCTGCAATTGGAATCCATCTGACATTCGAAGACGTGGCGCTGACAAAATATTAAAGGAGACGAACTTAATTTTTTATTAATTAAAAAAGACTTAGTTGATTTTTGTGTACAACCTCCCTAACATATGCTAAGCTAAAAAGATTATCCAAAAAGTTGTAAATCCATTCTATTTTTTTCAATTTGATCCGAAATTATTCAATTGTGTCAATCAAGTTTTAAATATTTTTGTGTTTTGTCAATTGAATTCATCTAACCAATTTTGGCCAAAAAACGTTAATATGGATGCTAGTTGTTCTACATGGCACAACTGACGTTAACGTGAACAATTAATAATAATATTTTTTATATTTTATATTTTTTTTATTAACTTTTTATTTTTATTTTTATTTTTCATTTTTTTTTCCTTTTTTCCCCTTTTTCCTTTGCCAACCTCAAACTAGGGAGGCTCGGGCCTAGGTTGGCGAGGGCCGCCAACCTCAAGCACTCTTGCTATCAAGTGAGGATTACCCTCGTTAGGCCAGGCGTGAGCATCCCTTGCCCAAGGTCAATCCTTGCCTAAGGCCAGTGACATCTACTAGCTATCAATGAGGCTCGGCAATAGGGTAAAAAAAAAAAAAAACAAGAAGAGAAGGAAAAAGTAAAGAGAGGAAAAGAGAGAAAAAATAAAAAATATTTAAATTTTATTAAATATTGTCCACGTCAATGCCCGCCAACTCCAGCCATGCTATGTAGGATGGCCGGCATATACTTGTGTAATTTCTAGTCAAAATTGGCAAGATGGGCTCAATTAATAAAATGTGAAAAAAGTTGAACACTCAATATGTACAATTAAAAGTTTTAGGATTGAATTGGAAAAAAAATATAGTAGGTTTATGACTTTTTAGATAATTTTCCCCATGCTAAGTAAAAGTTCAACCTCAATAACAATGCAAAAGTTCATATTTTCTTGTTCTCCTCAAAGCTGCAATTTCTGCTGCCAACATCTTGCAAGTTGGTTTTGGAGGAAATATCAGGAGCATATTGGCAAACATACAGTTCATATTCTTAGGAAAATTGGCATCCTGATGACTTATCAGTGACCACAATTCAAACTGATGACCCATGTATATCACTCGCGAGTTTACCACTGAGAACTTTTGCTCATTGAAATGGAATGGGCTTTTGTTGTGTGAACATGAAGAACAAATGAGCTGTTGTTGGATGATTGAGGGAAGAAGTACAACCCAAGTGCCAAAACTTGATACGATGAGACACTTAAGTGCCAAAAGTTAGGAAAGTGACACTTAAGTTCTATTTTTTTTTTAAAGTAGGACACTTAAGTGCCATCTCCGGCGACCCTCGCTGGAAATCTTGTATGACAATTTTTATTATTTTTGCTCACCTACGTGACTCGTTAAAGAGCTAACTCAGCAAAGAAATGCAAAAATGACATCATTCTGGCAAGAATATATATATAAGGGCTCAGCCCTCGCCATCGCTACCTCCCCGCCATCGATGGGAACCCTCACCTTAGATCTAGGCGAGGGCTCGCGGGCCCCCGCCTCCAGTCGGCCAGGGCCCAGCGATCCTGGCTGACCCTCCCCCTACCATCGCCGACCCTTCCTGGCGGCGACAAGGGCTTAACCCTAAGACGCGTGCTTCCTCTCTCCTTTTTTTTTTTTTAAAAAAAAAATTAGTTTTAAATTTAATTTAATTAACTTTTATATTAATTATTTACCCACGTTAGTAGCAAAACAATGTCGTTTTTGCATTTGTCTAGCCATGTCAGTGTGCAAAATGACGTCGTTTTGCACTTATCTCACTGGAAAATCGTCACGTCAGTATTTTGGTCAAATTTTCTTGCCATTGGTACTTAAGTGATCCATTTTGCTCCTATTTTAGCACTTAAATGTCACTTTTCTAACTTTTGGCCCTTAAGTGTCCCTCCATGCCAAGTGTTGGCACTCCAAGTGTCCGGCATTCAATGATTGAGTGTATGTAGCGTGTTTTTGGTTCCGTTCCATTATCAGTAGCCAGTTCTAGTGTGAACAGCTTCTTTTGCAAAAGCAACATTAGGGTAGTCTTGAGAGAACCCTGTGGGTTGGCTTAGCGAGTTAAAAAGCAAATTAGCAGTGTAAGAAACGTATTTGCTTTTATGAATTAAGCTCACAAACACATTTTCGGCATCAGTTTCTTGAGAAGCAACCGTTGGTTTTGATGTTGCGTGTGGAAAACATTTTTTGGTCGATTTTCAACAGAAGATCAACTGGGGCAACTTTAAAAGTCCATTCAAGCAATTGAATAACCCATTTATAGGAATTTGGACTTCAATTTTAAGGGAGCTTATAACAACATCTTCAGAAGGCTATCAGACTACGGTTGGATGCACCTAATATGAGTAATTTAGGGTCTAGCATAGATGTACCTGATGTCTTAATGTGAATCGTTCTATAAATATATTTATGTTATAATTTTGTTTCAATTGCTTTGTGAAGTGTGGTCCAGGTTTCATAAGATGATGGCTTTTGGTATTGATAAATTTTTTATGTGATGATGGGCTTATTTAAGCCCGTCCGCCCATGTTGGGCCAAAACCCGACTTGCAAGTGAAGGGTCCATAAAAGAGTGCAATTATTGTAAAATAAAAAATAAAAAGGGAAAATCTGGGCAGTTGATATATCTGATAAGTTGGTTATCGGATAAGTTATGTAATCTGAGAGAAAGAGAAATGCGTTTCTCTGTTTTATGCTCTCCAAATTTTTCCCCTGAGAAACAGTATGCTCCTCTTCACGAACGGAATCAAGGCTTCCAAGAATTCCTCACAAGATTGTGACGATGTTCCTTAATCTGTGAAAGACAATGTATATTTGACTCTGTAATGTACCTTTTGATCTGTTTAACATGTTTTTTCTGGGCATGTTTTCCGTGTTTGTTTTTGGTGTTCGATTGAGTATTAGATCGCATTTCGGGAATCTGTTTTCCCAACATTGGTATTAGAGCAATGTTGTTCATGTTTCTCGATCACTATTGATGTTTATACGTTGTTTTTGGTTGAAATTTCATGAAATGCCACTGTCGATCGCTCAGGGATGGAAATCCCGACACCCCGTACTATTCACCCACCGTTTATGATTTTTGTAAATGAAAACTTGTTTTGATAGTGCAGGGTCATAGTTCTCGTCAAGACGAGAAAAACAATGGGTGGCCCACCACCAGGGGCTGCCGAACGCGTTGCCACGCACAGCTTGAAGATTCGGCGTCGTCGGCGCGTGCAACGTGCGTGCGCGAGGCAAACCACAAGTGCATGCACGCACACGCCAGTTGATGTCAGTTGACGGTTGCCCCGCACTCGCAGGTTACGTCACGATGATGTCACCTAGATGGGTCGATTTGACCCGACCCGACCCTATCCATTGACCGCGATGACCATTGACTGTTGACCGACGTTAACTACCATTGACTGCGCGCTGACCACCGTTGGCTGGCGTTGACCAGCAAAAAAAAAAAAAAAAAAAGAAAGTTATGTTTTTCCAATTTTGTTCGTTGTGGATTATAAGTAATCTATTTTTTGTTCTGCATTTGTTGCAGGAACCATGATGTGTTTTGCATGCATGCCTACATTTCGAGAATGGACGAAGAAAAGGCGAAACTTAAAAGGCTAAAAACAGAATTAACTAATTATCAGTGGAATGACAGTGATGTAGTATCACACGTGGTCAAGGTCAATCAAATGATACAATAAATCATATGGAATGATCATCCTATGCCGGATTTTGAGAAGGTGCCGGTCTTAATGAACATTCTTCCACTTGGATGGCAAGTAGTGTTAGATCGCCTATGGGAGGTCAACGTAGTCCCGGATTATAGGAGGCTTGCAATAGCTTTTGTAAGAGAGTACTATAGAATCGAGTTAACAAAGACTTCAACCCTTGGGTTGAGTGTCACATGGCGCATAATGAATGCACCTTGGAGGTGGCATGAGGGCTCTCCAAAGGTTTTTTCGTGGTTGACCAATGTGCCTTCAAAATTCTTAGAAAATTTTACTAAGCGGTTATAAGAGACTTTCCCAGTATATGAGATAAATGAGAATATTTGGGTTTAATTATTTATTTTTTCTTAGATTAGTTTGAGATGTTTGATGTGTAAATATCTCTTTCTATGTTGATATATTTCCTTTGAATATATTACTTAGTGTTATGGAAATGTTTAATTATTGAAAGTTTAATGTTATCTATTGTTGTAAATTAGTATGTTAATTTACAATTATTTATGGGAAGTTCAAGAAAGTTTTAGTGACTTTGTTGAGCTTATTTTTTGCATGAACAATTATGTTAATGATAATTTCAAGTTAAGATTTTTGGATAATGATTGGAAACATAGTGACTTTTTAATTCTGAAACCTTATTTGAAATTATTCATTAATATGATGAGTTTATGCAAAATGGATGCATAAATTATAGGCTTTCATAATTCGTGCATATGTGTCTAATATGTTCAGATCCAATATCTTCAACAACTAAGAGTATAATTCCTGAGTTGAACAAAGAAGAGAAATTGAATGGCGAGAATTGTAAAATATTGAATATGAAAATTCAATATGTGCTTGAAAAGCAAGAAGCACTAAAAGCTTTTAACCATGTTATGGAAGAACTTGAGGATGCTGTGCGCCACCTTGAGCTAGCAGAGGACCACCTAAAGGCATTTGAGCCGAAAATAAATATTTGCTATGTTGGTCCTAGCTTAGAAGGAGTTTCAAACTCTAAGCGTAAGCGCATTGATTCGTTCAAAAGGTGGAAATGCAAGGGATCAAGTCCTTCTAATAAGAAATTAAGAGTTGACCAACATAAAAGAGGAAAATTTCCTCAAGTGAAGAGAATTTCAATGGTGAAATGTTATAACTGTGACCAGAAGGGTTACTATGCTCGCGATTGTTGTGAGCCAAAGAAGGTAAACACCCATTGTACTTTTGAGAAGTTTACTTATGTGTCAAGTTCTGTATTCTTAACTGAATCTAATTCTTTGTGGACTGTAGATTTTGAAGCAACAGACCATGTAGCGAAGGATAGAGAATTCTTTATGGAATTTTGATGAATATCGACTGGGAGTAAATGGATATATGTAGGAAATAACTCTAGAGTCGAAGTAAAAGAGATTGACACCTTGCCAATTAAACATGTGTGGTTGATGCACTTTGTTTCTACATGATGTATTATCTACTTCGGAGATTTGTAAAATTTTGTGTCTATTTTAGTGTTGGTAAAGCTTGGTTTTAGTTTGAACTTCCATAATAATTGTGTGGATTTGTATTTGAATACAAACTACTATAGTTGTGGTTATTTTCTAAATGATTTTATTGTATTAAATGTTGACTGTGGTAATGTCAATGTTTGTTATTCCCTTTTCACGTCTTTTAATTCATATAATAATAATGTGAATGTGTGGCATGCTAGAGTTGGTCATATTCGCCAACAACGTATGAATGAACTAGTTAAAGAGGGCTTGTTGGCAACATTGAAAAAGTCAATTTGCTCATATGTGAGCATTGCCTAGTAGGGAAAACAACAAAAAAATCCATTTGGAAAAAGGTAAAAGAGCTGAAGTTCCTTTGCATTTAATCCATTCTGACATCTATGGTCCAATGAATGTGAGAGTAAGGCATGTGGCAGTTTATTTCATCACATTTATAGATGATTATACTCGATTTAGATATGTCTATTTGATTTCTCATAAATCTGAAGCATTGAGTTGTGTCAAAAAATTTATGAGCTTAGTAAAAAATTAATTAGATAAGAAAATAAAAGTATTGAGATCCGATCGAGGTCGAGAATATTTATCTGATGAGTTCAGAAATTTTTGTGATGAAAAAGGAATAGAAAGACAATTTTTGTGATGCTTTATTAACTGATGTCTATATATTTAATTATGTGCTTTCCAAATCAGTTACTTCCACTCCATATAAGTTATGGACATGTAGAAAACCGGAATTAAGTTTTCTTAAACCGGCAAGAATTGCGTTGTTAGACACCAGATTTTTACAATACCGGCATGCTTGCATCGGTACTGTTCAAACTACTCTGAATGCTGGAACAGTCTTTGTGACTTTGTATCCAAACTTCAACATCGCTCTTTCAGATCCCCAGCTACTCTCTTTCTTAAAAGTCCAAGTCCAGCTCACTGGAGCTCCTCAAACTGCTGACTCTATAGCTGCAACTCTGCATTACCAGATGGTTTATCGAGAACAGAACCATGCTCTTGATCTAAACTTCAACAATGGTAATGAAGATGCTTTGTTTATCTCCATGCAAAATGATCAGGCATCATGCATCCATGTTCCTCGGCAGATCCCGAAGGATATGTTGGCCAAGCTCCTTCCAGAGACTTGGATTACCAACTACGAAAAGCTACACCAGCATAACAAGCCTTTTCAGTCTACGGACTCTGAGTTCGTCAAGAAAAAAGATGGAACTGTTTCCATCAAATTTAGCAAGGAAAAGGAAGAAAGTCCCTCTATCTTCCAGACTCTCTTTATGATTGAACCATGTGTTCCTGAATCAATTTCCGAGCCAAATCCAAAAACTTGTTCGACATTTTTGAGTGATGGACATCCTATCCATTACTACAAAGACAAGTATGGTCATTGTTTTTGGGATCCTTTTTGCCAATGTTCCTATTGTACAAATTCCCTGATGAGGTAAATCCATATGATAGACCTCCACTTCGACGGAAAAAGCCAAAGGATAAGATGTAACAAAGATATTTGAACGGAGACCCCTCCGTAGATACTCTTGGTGAGTGCGATAAATACCAATTCATGGTTTCTTATGCACCACCTTCACCACCCGAGCTTCATACTACACCCCAAGTTTCACCAGATCCACCAAGATCACCTCCAGCATCTCCTCCTCAGAAAAAACAAGCTCTCTCCCCGTTCTATAAGCCAATCTTAAAGTGGGCTAAGAAGCATTCCTACCCACTCGAAGCTCAAGCAGAAACACCACCCATTTCCTCCATTGCCATGTTTCACGATACTAATTTTCCCCCTCTTGCCAGAGAAGGTTCTAAACTCTCGTTTCCTGCCCCAGAAGAATTCATTAATCCACAAGGATAAAGAATTGAACCTGCATTGAATCTGAACAGATCTGTGTGGCATTGCCACATGAGACTTTCCAGATTTTCAGTGAGATTGTCATTCGGGATTTGTTCAATAATCTCCTGGGGACATAAAAGGCTTATTGACATAAAAGGCTTTACAAGCCCATTGAGAGTTGGAGATTTCAATAAGGCCTTGCTGCAATAGTTCTGAGCATTCCCTTTGAGCTAAAGCCAAGTGCTCTAGCTTCATTCCCATGTGACTCATCTTGGTTGGATTTATATCTTCATTTTTCTTGAAAGGAAGGCGAACAAAGAATTCTAGGTTTTCCCACAAAGGATGGGAACACTTTTGAGCAAATTTCGAATGGGATTCTGAGCAAGATTCTAACAATTTTTGCATGATCGGGTCTAATAGACTCATCTGTATGGAAAAGAGTCTCTGAATGTTGACGAACTCAGAGAATTGGTCCTTATACCTAAGACCTTTTCTAGGAATGATGCGAAGCTCTGAAATCTGGGTCATGACATCCCAACCAATGATTAAGTCTTTGTTGGGAAGATTGGATCCAAAGATTTTTGTGGTTATAGAACACTGGGGGAAGAATTGGACAATCACAAGAGTAGTTCTCACATTTGTGGAGAAAGTATCTCCTGAGGCAGAGTTGAAATATCGGACATAAGGAGTCCAGTATTCTTCAGGGAGGACTTTGGTATCCAAAATTGAACAACTTGCTCCGGTATCAATGAGGGCGATAACATTGATAGGCTTAGCAAACTTTGAGGTGAGAATATTTATAAGGAAATGGAGACTGTGAGTTTGACTTGAAAATATGTCAAAGCTTTGTACTGCAAATGTGGGTGATATGTGAAAAATGTTTTCAGATTCTGAATCTGAATCTGTTTCACTGGAAGTGTGATAACATGGGATAACACAAAGAGTTTGTTCATATGGTTCTTCATCAGTAGAGAACAACGATTCGATGTCATCATTTTCAAGAGAAATACCTATTTCGTTCTTAATTTGATGTATCAAATGATGGTGACCTTTTCTGGCTTGGGGACAGTTTTTGGCAAAATATCCCTTTTGATTGCAAATGAAGCAACGATTTGACTTCTTATGGCCCGTGCGATCCTTTCTTTTTCATTGGTATTGCCATTTCTTCTTTCTTCGGAAGTTCTTGTGGCCATGTTTGAACTTTTTCATTGAGAACTTCTTGAAGTGTTTCTTCTTTCAAGAATACTTTCCACAAGTACCATCACAGTCTTGTTTGGAACATTTGATTTTCAGCTTCTGGTGAGAGCAGGCTGTTTCAAGGCTTTTATCATCTGTGATGTAGGATTGGACCATCTAGCGCTTTAGGCATATTTCTTCAAGGCATAGATGGATTTCTTGTTGTATTTCTCCCAGGGGAATATCCTGTACTCTCCTTTGTCTTCCAAAAAATGATCTTTCGATCATTTGGGATAGTTCTTTAGGGATGGAAGTTAAGAAGACATGCTTCAGATTTGAATCAGCTCCAATTTGGTAAAAGAGCTGGAGCATTATTCGGTAATGCTTATCAAGGTGTTTCTTTTGGAGAGAACAACATTTTCTTTCGAAAAATTCTCTTCTTTTCATCTCTATGAGATCAGTGGGTTTTCCCACAAAGAAGTGATATAAGAGAGTAATGGCATGGTTAAAGTTTGGTGACATCAGAAAATGAATTTGGTCTTGTTCTGACACTGATTTCCACCAAAGCTTGAGACTTCCTGTGAATCTTGTGACAAAATTGTAAATGACATCATTCATATCATGGTTGGTGATGGCCTGAGTGTTCAACTAAGTATGAAATTCCTCAAGTCTTTCTGGCCATTTATGATAGGGGATATCTTCGGTGGTGAAAAACTGTTTTGATGCCACGGACACATGGTTTCTCGGATTGTCCCGAACAATCTCTAGGTCAGAGTAATTTCATTCCATTTCCTGATCTGGAGAATCAACCATGAATATAGATGAGGTTACTAGTACAATAGAAAGGGAATCAGGTTCAGGAATGAAAAAGGACGAAGAGGATGAAGATGATACTAAATCGGATTCAGTATTGGAAGTGGTATGATCAGTTTGCTCTACTGGAAATAGAGTTTGATCATTTGGAGGGCTCGGATAAGCCTTTTGGACAGGATCAGGATGTTCCTGGATACTCAAATCCTTTAGAAAGGATTCTAATGGATTTGCTAGCATCATCTGATCTGGCTTTTCTCTTATGACAACCAAACATGATTCCCCATGAATTTTCTCTTTTCCTCTTTCCTTTTGGATTCGATTCAATTCTTTGAGGCGATTTCGTACCTCTGCCATATCTGGTTCCTTTCTGAAAGGATATTGTGGAATGGTTGCAAAGATAGACGTCTGGGGTGGTGGAGGCAAGTATCCAATTCTTACTGGAGTTGCGAGTGGATCAAAAGGTCTAAACCTTCCTTCTTCAAGGAGTTGAATCTATCTTTTGAGCTTTTCTATCTCCGGTCTTGGGCTCTCTAGATGATGGTACCCAAGATGTTGTCCTGATTCCAAGGCATTTAGCCTCTTTTGGAACTCATAAATCATTTTCTTGGTGGTCTCATCATACTTTCGAAGATCTTGTTGCACATTTCCAATCCTGGAATCAATTGCTTTGAAAGCATTGTTTTGTGCTAACAGAGTCTCTGTTTGCCAATTTAAAACAGCTTCAGCAGCAGGAATCTTTCTCTGTCTCCCATGTTCATCCACATCAGTGGGGGTAGGTATTTTAGGAACATGGCGGTATCTGCCTTGTGCATCAATGAATTTTTCTGGGGCAAGAAACGAGAGTTTAGAACCTTCTCTGGCAAGAGAGGGAAAATCAGTATCGTGTGGTGTTTCTGCTGGAGCTTCGAGTGGGTAGGAATGCTTCTTAGCCCACTTTAAGATTGGCTTATAGAACGGGGAGAGAGCTTGTTTTTTTTTTAGGAGAAGATGGTGGAGGTGATCTTGGTGGATCTAGTGAAACTTGGGGGTGTATCTACGGATCAAATATCTTTGGTACATCTTATCCTTTGGCTCGGATCTATCATATGGATTTACCTCATTGAGAATTTGTAAGGTGGTGCATAAAACACCATGAATTGGTGTCATTTAAAATCGCACTCACTAAGAACACAGTTATCTAAAGGGAGTTTGGAGGGTCTCCCGTTCAAATATCTTTGGTACATCTTATCCTTTGGCTTTTTCGCCGAGGAACATGGTGGAGATCTATCATATGGATTTACCTCATCGATAAACCATCTAGAGAATTTGTACAATAGGAACATTGGCGATGTTGAAAAAAGGATTCCAAAAACAATGACCATACTTGTCTTTGTAGTAATGGACGAACAAGTGCCATAATGGACATGAGTATTCCATCTTTTTGCCATTAATAAAACAATGACCATAGTGATGGACATGTTGTCCATTACTATAAAGACAAGTATGGTCATTATTTTTGGGATCCTTTTTACCAATGTTCATATTGTACAAATTCTCTAGTTTGATGAGGTAAATCCATGTGTATGATCGAGCAGATCCAAAAAGCTTGTCCGACATTTTAATAGTGATGGACATGTTGTCCATTACTACAAAGACAAGTATGGTCATTGTTTTGGGATCATTTTTGCCAATGTTCCACCTCGGTGGAAAAAGCCAAAGGATAAGATGTAACAAAGATATTTGAACGGAGACCCCTCCGTAGATACTCTTGGTGAGTGCGATAAATACCAATTCATGGTTTCTTATGCACCACCTTCACCACCCGAGCTCCGTACTACACCCCAAGTTTTACTAGATCCACCAAGATCACCTCCACCATCTCCTCCTCAGAAAAAACAAGCTCTCTCCCCGTTCTATAAGTCAATCTTAAAGTGGGCTAAGAAGCATTCCTACCCACTCGGAGCTCAAGCAAAAACACCACCCATTTCCTCCATTGCCATGTTTCACGATACTGATTTTCCCCCTCTTGCTAGAGAAGGTTCTAAATTCTCGTTTCTTGCCCTAGAAGAATTCATTAATCCACAAGGCAAATACCGCCATGTTCCTAAAATACCTACCCCCACTAATGTGGATGAACATGGGAAAGACTCCTGCTGCTGAAGTTGTTCTAAATTGGCAAACAGAGACTCTGTTAGTACAAAACAATGCTTTCAAAGCAATTGATTCCAAGATTGGAAATGTGCAACAAGATCTTCGAAAGTATGATGAGACCACCAAGAAAATGATTTATGATTTCCAAAAGAGGCTAAATGCCTTGGAATTAGGACAACATCTTGGGCACCATCATCTAGAGAGCCCAAAACCAGAGATAGAAAAGCTCAAAAGACAGATTCAACTCCTTGAAGAAGGAATGTTTAGACCTTTTGATCCACTCGCAACTCCAGTAAGAACTAGATACTTGCCTCCACCACCCCAGACGTATATCTTTGCAGCCATTCCACAAGATCCTTTGAGAAAGGAACCAGATATGGCAGAGGTACGAAATCGCCTCAAAGAATTGAATTGAATCCAAAAGGAAAGAGGAAAAGAGAAAATTCCTGTAGAATCATGTTCGGTTGTCATAAGAGAAAAACCAGATCAGATGATGCTAGCAAATCTATTAGAATCATTTCTAAAGAATTTGAGTGTCTAGGAACATCCTGATCCTGTCCAAAAGGCTGATCCGACCCCTCCAAATGATCAAACTCTATTTCCAGTAGAGCAAACTGATCATACCACTTTCGATACTGAATCCGATTTAGTATCATCTTCATCCTCTTCGTCCTTTTGAATTCCTAAACTTGATTCCCTTTCTATTGTACCAGTAACCTCATCTATATTCATGGCTGATCCTCCAGATCAGGAAATGGAATCAAATTATTCTGACCTAGAGATTGTTCAGGACAATCCGAGAAACCATGTGTCCATGGCATCAAAACAGCTTTTCACCATCGATGATATCCCCTATCATAAATGGCCAGAAAGACTTGAGGAATTTCATACTTGGTTGAACACTCAGGCCATCACCAACCATGATATGAATGATGTCCTTTACAATTTTATCACTAGATTCACAGGAAGCCTCAAGCTTTGGTGGAAATCAGTGTCAGAATAAGACCAAATTCATTTTCTGATGTCACCAGACTTTAGCCATGCTATTACTCTTTTATATCACTTCTTTGTGGGAAAACCCACTGATCTTATAGAGATGAAAAGAAGAGAGTTTTTCGAAAGAAAATGTTGTTCTCTCCAGAATAAACACCTTGATAAGCATTACCGAATAATGCTCCAGCTCTTTTACCAAATTGGAGCTGATTCAAATCTGAAGCATGTCTTCTTGACTTCCATCCCTAAAGAACTATCCCAAATGGTTGAAAGATCCTTTTTTGGAAGACAAAGGAGAGTTCAGGATATTCCCCTGGGAGAAATACAACAAGAAATCCATCTATGCCTTGAAGAAATATGCCTAAAGTGCCAGATGGTCCAATCCTACATCACAGACAATAAAAGCCTTGAGACAGCCTACTCTCGCTAGAAGCTGAAAATCAAATGTTCCAAACAAGACTGTGATGGTACTTGTGGAAAGTATTCTTGAAAGAAGAAACACTTCAAGAAGTTCTCAATGAAAAGGTCCAAACATGGCCACAAGAACTTCCGAAGAAAGAAGAAATGGTGATATCTACAAAAAAAAAAGGATCGCACGGGCCATAAGAAGTCAAATCGTTGCTTCATCTGCAATCAAAATGGACATTTTGCCAAAAACTGTCCCCAAGCCAGAAAAGGTAAGCATTATTTGATACATCAAATTGAGAACAAAATAGGTATTTCTCTTGAAAATGATGACATTGAATCGTTGTTCTCTACTGATGAAGAACCATCTGAACAAACTCTTTGTGTTATCCCATGTTATCACACTTCTAGTGAAACAGATTCAGATTCAGAATTTAAAGACATTTTTCACATATCACCCACATTTGCAGAACAAAACTTTGACATATTTTCAAGTCGAATTCACTGTCCCTATTTCCCTGTAAAAATTCTCACCTCAAAGTTTGCTAAGCCTATCAATGTTATCGCCCTCATTGATACCGGAGCAAGTTGTTCAATTTTGGATACCAAAGTCCTCCCTGAAGAATACTGGACTCCTTATGTCCGATATTTCAACTCTGCCTCAGGAGATACTTTCTCCACAAATGTGAGAACTACTCCTGTGACTGTCCAATTCTTCCCCCAGTGTTCTATAACCACAAAAATCTTTGGATCCAATCTTCCCAACAAAGACTTAATCATTGGTTGGGATGTCATGACCCAGATTTCAGAGCTTCGCATCATTCCTAGAAAAGGTCTTAGGTATAAGGACTAATTCTCTGAGTTCGTTAACATTTAGAAACTCTTTTCCATACAGATGAGTCTATTAGACCCGATCATGCAAAAATTGTTAGAATCTTGCTCAGAATCCCATTCGGAATTTGCTCAAAAGTGTTCCCATCCTTTGTTGGAAAACCCGGAATTCTTTGTTCGCATTCCTTTCAAGAAAAATGAAGATATAAATCCAATCAAGGCGAGTCACATGGGAATGAAGCCGGAACACTTGGCTTTAGCTCAAAGGGAATGCTCAGAACTATTGCAACAAGGCCTTATTGAAATCTCCAACTCTTAATGGGCTTGTAAAGCCTTTTATGTCAATAAGCGTGCTGAGCAGAATAGAGGAAAAATGAGATTGGTAATCAACTATCAACCTCTCAACCTTTTTCTCCAAGATGATAAATTCCCTTTACCATCCAGGGTTTCCCTCTTTACTGGGTCAACAAAAGCCCATATCTATTCTAAATTCGACTTCAAAGCCGGATTTTGGCAACTGGGCATCCATCTTGAAGACAGATCCAAAATAGGATTATGTATTCTGAACCAGCACTTTCAATGGAAAGTTCTTCCTTTTGGTCTAAAGGTAGCACCATCCCTTTTCCAAAAGGCCATGTGTCGTATCTTCCAACCGATTCTCTCAAGTGATGCAGTATATATCGACGATATCCTGCTCTACAGTCCTGATGAGCAGTCACACCGCCAACTCCTTGAACAGTTCGCAGAAATTGTCCGAAAGCATGGCATTATGCTTTCCCAGCGAAAGATGAATATTGCCCAAATAGAAATTGAATTCTTGGTATGCACCTCAATAATGGTACATACTATCCAAGGCCACATATTGCTCAAGAACTGTTAAAATTTCCTGATGAGAATTTTACGAAGAAAGAAGTTAAGCAATTTCTTGGGATAATTAATTATCTCAGGGATTTTGTCCCAAACATTGCTAAGCTGCTAATTCCACTCCAGACCATGCTAAAGAAGAATCCCCCACCTTAGGGAAAATCTCAGACTAAAGGAGTTGCTGAACTTAAGGAGGTTATGCAAAATCTCCCACCATTGAAAATACCATCAACAGGTAAAATGATTCTCCAAACAGACGCCAGTGATGAATACTTGGTAGCCATCCTATTTGAAGAAATTGATGGTAAGAGACACCTTTGTGCTCACAAAAGTGGGAAGTTTTCCCTAGCTGAAATGCATTACCATTCCACTTTCAAAGAGATCTTAGTAGTAAAAAATGGAATCAAGAAGTTTGAATTCCATCTTATCGGCCATCAGTTCCTGGTAGAATTAGACATGGCATCTTTTCCTCAGATGACCAAGTTTAAACAGAAGCAGATCCCAAATTCCCAACTGCTTCGATGGGCTGAATGGTTTTCAAAATATTCTTTTGAAACCAAACACATTCCAGGAAAAAAAATTTGCTTGCTGATTTTTTTTCAAGACCAAAAGATCCGGCCGAAATCAACATGTACATTAAAAGACCTGCTTTTCACATACTCAATCATGGCGTAAAATACAAGATTGAGAAGATTAGGGATTTGCCGAGCTGGAGATACCCCAGGAGATTATTGAACAAATCCAGAATGACAATCTCACTGAAAATCTGGAAAGTCTCATGTGGCAATGCCACACAAATCTGTTCAGATTCAATGCAGGTTCAATTCTTTATCCTTGTGTATTAAATTCGAATTATCCATTCATACATCCTCTTATCTGGAAAGAAGATGATTTCCATGATCAGCTTAAGATGTTATCATGGTACTTAACCAATAAGTACTTGATAGCTATTAAAATTCCAACCGGAAGATTTGTTGCTAACCTCACCAGGATATTCTTACTCGAGAGAAATGTTGAAAAAGAAAGTGATCAAAATCTTTTAGGCTTTCTCAATTGGTTCTATCCTCCTACTCATTGGAAACATCTTTTGGAGAAAGAACTAAGAACCACAACACCAAATCCTGAAGTCTATACCATCCTGTTTTTCCGACGTCCATGGCATTTTCTCAGAAATAATGGCAACATCATTAATGCCCCACTAGAAATAGGAACCACATCCTATAAACCCCATTTGGATAGCAAAGAAGCTCGGATTCACAAATCTTATCCAAGATCTATTAGATCTTGCCAACTCCAGTACAGAGAACTCTAGAGAATTTTGTGCCAAGAAAACAAAACCATCCCTGAAGATATATGGAATTATAATCGACCTACTGCATGGGATCATTATGACCTAGCACCAGAAGCTAAGGAAGCACTTAGACAATTCAAACAAGTTGAGTCATCCCAAGATAACGAAATGACAAGTGCAGATGACATTGTCCAATCCACTCAGGACCCCTATGCACTTTGGGGAGGTCTTCTTTCCCAAGATCCCTATGACCAAGGACCATCGTCCTTGTCTCACATGGACACTTCCTACTATGCACAGCCATCCAATTGGCCTCAGCTAAGCATTCCTGCCGACACTACAGAAGATGATAGTATAAACTAGGCTCAAGAAGAAGCATCCCACTGGGCTCACGAGGAAGCATCGTCATCACATAAGCTAAAACAAATCCTCTCACCAGAAGACTTTGAAGCCCTTGAACAAAAATATGAGGAACATCTTCTAGCAACAGCACACAGCTCAGATGACTCAAACTATGACCATAATGCTCATGACGAACGAGACCGCTGAAAAGCCAACGTCCGTACAATTTCACTGTAGCAAAGCATTGTTCACTTTTACTATAGCACTAGACTAGGGAAAGTGCTGTTCACAGTACAGTTATTGTTCATAGTGTGCGAATAATTCCCTCCCGGAAGTTTCCGGTGCCTCCGTTTGTTTCCGGACCCATGAGCTTGGTCCTTGTTTGCTTGTGACCTCTTATTGTTTATATAAGGCAAGGAGGGTGTAATGTGTTGGGCAGAGTCCCCTGAAGTAAAGTGAGTATTTTGTAAAACCTCTCTATGACTTTCTAAACTCCTCTTCTTCTCTAGCCTGGTAGAATCCTCTAGGAAATGCAGCTCGGGTAGATTAGAAGCGTTTCCATCTTGGTTCTCATGGTGTCCCTAGGCTCTGAACTAAAGGGCAGAGTGGTTTTCTGCTAAAAGGCCGTCCCTGAAGGGCTTGAACGGGAGTTGTTCGCCTACTATGGGAAGGCATACTTGCAGAAAATTGACTCTTCCTTCCCTGGTTCTAGGTCTAGTTCCATTATGGTATTAGAGCCATGGTTTCGTTTGTAATATTATTCGTTCCATGCGCTTAGAAGGTGAATCCAGTGCTGAGAAGATCTCTTCTCATCATGTCTACAGAACCTGAAATTCTCGAAGCATCTGTTTCTCTTACTCCATCATCCTCAACTCCTTCAGATTTCCGAGTATCTAATGCTTCTAAGATAGACTATCTTTATGAAGTCTCTCTTAGTGATGAAACTAAGATCTCTGAAACCCAGCTCCCTCTCATGAACCCCTACTCCGCTTTTGCTAAACCTAACTCGTCATTCTCACCTATCCGCTCCATTTGCCAACTTATTCATCAGACCCCAAAGCAAGTAAAGGAGTACGTCCAGTCCTCCAAATTCGATCAGCATCCCATTCCTACTACTGAAAAGGAGTACTTTGTTACTTTTCAGATCCCCCCCTGAGTTCCCCAAGCAATGGACTCAATAGGGATATACTCATGTCCATTATGGCGCTGTTCGTCTTGCTCTCACCTTTCATGGTCGAAAAGGTTTACTTGTCGTGGCAAAAATTGCGTTATTAGACACTAGATTTTTACAATACCAGCATGCTTGCATCGGTATTGTTCAAACTACTCTGAATGCTAGAACAGTCTTTGTGACTTTGTATCCAAACTTCAACATCGCTCTTTTAGATCCCCAGCTACTCTCTTTCTTAAAAGTCCAAGTCCAACTCACTGGAGCTCCTCAAACTGCTGACTCTGTAGCTGCAACTCTGCATTACCAGATGGTTTATCGAGTACAGAACCATGCTCTTGATATGAACTTCAACAATGGTAATGCATTTCAGCTGGGGAAAACTTCCCACTTTTGTGAGCACAAAGGTGTCTCTTATCATCAATTTCTTCAAATAGGATGGCTGCCTATTATTCATCACTGGCGTCTATTTGGGGTCCTAGAGGCAAGAAGAGTATTTTCATAAGATACTCAAAACACTCGAAAGGGTATGTGCTTATAGGTGAACAGGAAAGTGGGAGTATAACTTAATCGAATCACAGGATGTCATATTCTTAAAGAATGAATTTCCTAAGAATGGCAAAATATGTGAGAATTACTTCCTATTTGAAACATTGGATCAAGATAATGAACTTAGTAGGGTTTGTCTAAGTTGGAGTAACATGAGAAGTGATGAATTTAATTCAACTCACTCTTAATTACAACTACCTAATGAGACGATATCATCATTATCTAATCCGAGTGTAAGCATAATGGGGAATGATGTGCAAAGTGTACAATCTCCGTACGACGAACAAGTCGCAAAAGTATTCCCCGTCGACGTTTTGGCATTGAAGGGGAAACTTTTATAGTTGCTCCACAAGATGAAGATGAGCTAAGAAATGTTAATAAGGCTCTAAATTGCCCTATTAAGGAAAAATAGATGCATGCAAAGGAAGAGGAAATGGAGTCAATGAAGTCAAACCATGTTTGGAAACTAGTTGATCTTCCAAAAAGATGGAAAGCCATTAGGAACAAGTGGGTTCTCAAAATAAAACGTAAAGCTAATGACTCAATAGAAAAATATAAGGCTCGTCTTATGACAAATGGGTATACTCAATAGAAATGAATTGATTATGAAGAAACATTTTCTCCTGTTGTAGGATTTACCTCGATTCGCATTATTTTGGCAACAATGGTAAGTATGGATCTTGAGTTACATTAAATGGATGTAAAGACTGCTTTTCTCAACGGAGAATTAGAGGAAGAAATATATATGGAACAACATGTTGGTTTCATTATGAAATGCCAAGAACAAAATGTATGTTGACTTTTAAGATCAATTTATGGCCTTAAGCAGTCGTTGAGACAATTGTATATACGTTTTCATAATGCCATAATGGCATATGATTTTTCAATGATTGATGAAGATCATTGTGTATATATCAAAAGATCCAAAGATCAATTTGTGATCATATCATTACATGTTTTTTTTTTTGGTAACCTATGGAACCCCGTAAGTCAACTGCCGGTGAGCAAACCCTGGGGGAGCGACTGTAGGACCCAGCACCATAGTACTCCAGGTAAGAATCCCTAATGACGCCTCTAGGATTCGAACTTCTCCTCTTCGTGAGGGGAGAGAGAGCTTGAGCCAGCCGCGCCATTGAGGGCGGTGGTTCATATCATTATATGTTGATGATTTATTGATTGCCGAAAGCAAAATGGAGTTTGTTAATACTGTCAAGAGTTGGTTATCTTCCAACTTTGAGATGAAAGACATGGGTGATGCTGCATACATTCTCGGAGTTAAGATTTCAAGAGATCGTTCAAAGAAATCATTATCTCTTTCGCAAGAAACATACGTAAATAAGGCTCTTGAACGATTTCATATGCAAGATTGTAAACCCATAGATACTCCTATTGCAAATGGTGAATGATTAAGCCATAGAATGTGTCCAAAGATTCCACAAGAGAAGGAACAAATGCAACATGTTCCTTATGCTAGTGCTATTAGAAGTTTAATGTACGCTATGATGTGTACAAGACTTGACATATGTTTTGCAGTTGAAATGGTAAGTAGATACCAATCCAATCCAGGTCAAGCACATTGAAAAGCCGTTAAAAAAATACAAAGGTATCTAAAGGGATTGCTGATTATATGCTGAGTTACCAAGGAAATGATATGCAACTTGAATGCTATTCATATGCCGATTGGAGAGGAGATTTAGATGAAAGGAAATCTACATTTGGGTTTATTTTCTTACTGAATAATGGCACCATATCTTGGAGCAGTAAGAAACAAACGTGTATAGCCTTATCCATGATGGAAGCTAAGTTCGTGACATTATTAGCAGCAATACAAGAAAGTATTTGGCTTAAGAGATTTTTGGATCATTTAGGTGTTATTGAGAATGCTACAGACTCATTGTTGGTTAACTATAATAACCAAGTAGCAATAGCGCACACCAAAGATCCAAAATATCATGGCAAGACCAAACATATAGATACCAAGTATAATATTATCAAAGATATAGTTGCACGAAAAAATGTGAATTTACAGTACATATTTACGCATAGAATGGTAGCGAATCCTGTAACGAAGCCAATACCTAGAGATGTGTTTTGTGGTCATGTGAAATCTCTAGGACTGCGTAGAGGTTGATGTACTGAATATTGTAATTTCCTTGAAGTGTTCACATTTAATGCATTTATGTTTTCATTATTAATGCCTATGAGTCTTTGTTTGACATTTATGCATTTTAATACTTAGTGCATTACATAAAATTGAAAAAGTATGTCGAACAAATAAAAGATTAGCTCACTCACATGGGTAATCGCATCTATTTACTATGTGATAAATAAGTTGGTTATCGGATAAATTACATTATCTGAGAGAAAGAGAAATGCATTTTCTCTATTCTACGCTCTCCAAATTTTTCCCTCGAGAAACAATACGCTCCTCTTCACGTACGGAATCAAGGCTTCCAAGAATTCCTCACAAGACTGTGATGACGGTGCTTAATCTGTGAAAGACAAGGTATGTTCGACTCCATAATGTACCTTTTGATCGGTGTAACATGTTTTTTCTTGGCACATTTTCCACGTTTGTTTTCGGTTTTCGATTGAGTATCGGATCGCATTTTGGGAATCTGTTTTCCCAATAGGAATATTTCTTGAAACTGTTGCAGTGCAGTCGTGGAGATTCTATAGTTTTCGATTGCAAGGTGTTTAGCGAACAAGTGCATAAAAGTTGTAGAACTCATTTTCACAACAATTGAAGTCGTTGAACAAGCGGTACCAAATGACCTCTAAAGCTGATTGATATATTTCCAACATCGATGTATATTAATATCTAAAAAACAAAAAACCGATGATGACTTAGTGGACGGCCCCTGCAATCCAAAGCCCCTTAGATAAAGTTTGATTTGTCTGATCGGGGTAGAAGAGGGAGCGAGAACTAAAAGTTATCTTCGTCAATTGTCATTCGTAGACATTCTTGACACGGGATAAAACAGGATGAAGAGACGAGTTATTCCTTTTCGAAAGTAGATCTACAACTTCTTGCTCTACATATTACAAACACAAGCTCTACGCTCACGGTCCACACACCCAGCCCCCTCCCCCCCTACACACACACTTCTCATCTACTAGTGGCTTGCGCATAGCAGCTTCGTCAACCAAGTGAAACGTGTGAGATCTATTTGATACGAAGCTTCACCAAAGTGTCGAGAGTTAGGCTTCAATAATGATTGAAGTTGGAACTCCCTGTTTGATGTATGTTCAAATGCTGCATTGGAAGCCTTCTTACTTAGCATCTAAATTAGAAGAGCCACCACCACCAAGCTTAGGGTCAGTTCAGTAGTAGGCAACCTCCCCGATGTCACTGACATAGTGATCTCTCTTCAAACTTTGTATTAATTTCCTGATCAAATGGAAGGGCTATGGACTCAACTTCTTCAGCTCCTGGTAATATTTCCCGAGCACTGGCCTTGCCGCTTCCGTCTGCATCATCGCACGAAAAAAAGGTACCTCTCAAGTATTTATCAAGAGATGCCATCATTATCGAAGCCCATCACTCTGTAGATATGCATTATTTAGTCTGACAGAGACAGCGACGGGATGAACCTATTTCAATGATTCTCACGATACTTGCGTTTACACAACAAAGCTTCTATTTTTATCAATTAAGCAATTTTTGTCTACCCAGAAGAGGGATATGTATTTAACTCACGGCTTCAATCAAGTGATAACAGGGGATCTGAGGGAAAAGATGGTGTATGACGTGAGTTTCGATATTGTGGTGAATGTTATTGAACCGCCAGTAGTTGTGATTGAGTATGGTGAGCCCACCTCTTAAGTAACTCCATTCCTTAAAATAGAAAAAAGGCGAAAGAGGCAACCTTCAATTACTTGCATGAAATTATTGTCCCAAAACAAGAAAAAGAAGGTGGAAAGTGTCTTCTTTGATTGAATTGACATTACCTTTCCCCTGTACCAAGGCAGCCTGTCTTCATGACCATGGTGATGGAGGTAAGTCACAAAGTCCAGCCATATCACAAAAATCTGATAAAACCAACGATAATTGGATATGCACTCTGGTTAGAATCTATCGAATGCTAGGAAATACGACAATTAATGAACAAAATTCAGATATGGCAAGCCGTAAGTAGAGCTTATGAACAATTGGGTCACACTAAACATCGAAATAAAAGTTTGCCGTGCCGCTTAGGATGCAGAATTTTTAAATCCATAGTTACTATACCGAAACTTTAAACTTTAGTGAAGATGATGATGAAGAAAGAGGAGAATAGGAAGAGGGATTATTACCCAATAAGGGATGCCACAAAGCTTGAGCAACTGGAGAGGACCCATCACGAAGGACAATCCAACAAGCAAACCCAATATGGCCATCCAACGCCCTGTGGATGTGATCACGTCTTTCCTCTCGCTTGCCATGAATAGGTCACTCTCTGGGTGAAAGTGTGACCCTCTTTTCCTCGGACTTCTTCTCCACTACAATATGTGAGGACCAAGAGAATGCAAGTTCCTAACGACTCCATTCTCCCATTCAAAATTTAACTCTTTTTTTTATGATCTGTAAAGACTCAAGAATACTTTTTCTGAATTCTCCGCTGAAATTCAGGCTTAGAACTTAAAGAAGAATATAAAGTTCACAGACAACCTTGCTGGTCAGAGGAACTGGAATTGATTTTAATCAATCACAATCACGAAGGCATGTCCAAATCATCTGTACCCGAGTGGTTATGCTCAAGATCACGAATCGATAGCGAGGTATCGAATCTTAAAGAGAATAAACTAAGCTCCAAACTCAGGCTCTACCATTCAAAGCAAGCATTGATTGCTCCATGAGTAGGCGGATTCACGTTCGATTTGAACAAGTTAGTTGGGTCTATGGTCTACCGGCTTCGGAATAAAATAAGGCAATTCGGAAGGCTCTTTGTAGGATATTACTTTTCTCTCCTTGCTTTAACATTGTTGATTCAAAATAAGCAACAAGAAGATGATCATCTTTGGAAGCATGTGTCGAACACTCAGAAGATATAAGGGGTAGGCAAGCATCGGAAAAGGGACTGAAGCGGAGAGATTCCTTGCAAGGGGGCCGAAGCTCTTGTGGATTCTCTCTGATAACTGCAAGAAGGAAGAAATCGAACCCAACTAACTGGTTGCCATGACTCGTCCTTCTAAATGTTCCCGTGATTATAGTGATGAGTTTTGTGGCTGATTCTCCTGTCGAATTTGATGTGAAAAGAAGTGACATTTGAGATTGTTAGTCATATCATGCGTGATTATTGACTAAAATCATTCATAGTTCTAACCATTCAAAAGCTTCTTAAAAGGGAAGAGTTACGTAATTTCTATAAAACTTATGATTTAGACGAATTCAAACAAAACTAAGGCTTTGTTTAATTTGTGAAAAATAAATGACTTGGAATATAATTTCTTAAAAGGAATCACTTATATCACTTATAAAAATGAACAAACCAAATATATTTCATGAATATGTTCAGACATAAATTATTATCAATAATTTAAATATTTTTATAAACTAATTATTTCAAGCAATACAAGCAGTATTTTTAAGAAAATATTTTTTATATTATTCATATTTTACGTAATAAACTGGGTCTAAGCATAGCAACTAGAAGCTTACCATCCATTGTAAGGCACAAGAATGGAGGAATGAAGAAGATGTCCCACCACACTATTCAGCTTGGGATTGTTTGAGAAGCTCCCATGCCCACTGTGCCGGTTTCGAAAGAAAAGAAACACCAAAATTTAAATAACGATGACAATAAAGTGATTGGAATTGTCATAGGCAAACACGCTAACAAGACAACTCAACTGAGAATTGATAAAGAGGAAATGCAAGGTGGAATAACTGAACCGAAGACAATTACAACACAAATTATGACAACGTTAATCTCCGTGAAATATGATGACATGATATGATTTTCTTTGCAAGAGACGAGCTAGAGACTATACCAACCGTGGCCGAGAACGAAGAGGGCCTAGAACATGGCGCCTTGGGCGGCCTAATAGAGAGGCCAAACGACCCAGCTATTCAAATACGCCGCCCCACAGGCAAGCCCGAAGACGACGGCGATGTCTCCCAAGACATAGGTCATTGACCTCCAAGGATCCTTCACCCAGCAGTGCTTTCGTATCGCCGATCTCTCGTCCGCCAGCTTGAATGGCAGTGTGGCCCCGGGGTCAAAGATTTCCTCTCCTCCTCTTCCTCCTTGCTCGCAGATGACCCCATTTCGTTTTCTCTTCTCTCCATCATCTTCTTCATGGGGAGCTCACTCGGGTCGACAAGGGAGACCCACATGGTAGTCCAGTTGGACGGAGCATTCTGATGAGTCATTAGTGACGAGGATTCAATTGATGACCCCTATCAATTACTCGGTGAATCTATCACCAATAACTTTTGCTCAATGAAATGGAACGAGCTTTAGTTGTGCGAACTTTAAGAATGAACGAGTTGTTGTCGGATGATTGAGCTTATGTAGTGAGTCTTTGGTTCTGTTCTATTGTGAGTAGTTAATTCTCGTGGGGAAAATTGTTTAAAAAGTCCTAAACATATTATTCTTTTGCTAATTTGATCTTATAACTTTTAGTTATGTCAATTGAGTCTTAAACCTTTTCACGTTTTGTCATTTGAATTCATCAATCAATTTTGACCGAAATCGCTAACATGGATGCCCACCATCCTATGGGCATGGCCAGAGTTAATGTGGACAATTTTTAATAATTTTTTAATATTATATTAAATCTATTTTTTCTTTTCTTTTTTCATTTTTTCCTTTTTCTTTTTTCATTTTTTTTCCTTCTCTTCTTCCTCCTCTAGCTTCCACTGGGCCTCAACGAGGCTCAACCTTGCCTTCATTGGGCGAGGTAGAGCCTTGCCTCAAACTTGCTAGATCTAGCAAGGTCGAGCTTTGCCCAACCATGGCAAGGCCAACATCACCCAGTGATAGTGAGGTCGACCTCGCTGACCCTCATCTCTGGCTAATCATTGGCCATCATCAAGGCCCAATAACCGGCTAGAAAGGGAAGGGAAAAAAAGAAAAAATAAATAAATAAATTTGAAAAATATTAAAACATTATTATAAATTATACATATCACCGCTAGCCATGCCACGTAAGACGGTCAATATCTATGTCAACAATTTATGGCCAAAATTGATAAATGGACTCAATTGATAGAATCTGAAAATATTATGACTCAATTGGTATAATTAAAAGGTGTAAGATTGAATTGATAAAAATGCAATAGATTTATGACTTTTTGATAATTTTCCGTTCCCGTGAACAGCTTCTTTTGTAGCATCAACATCGAGATGGCTTTGAGAGAACCCTGTGGGTAGGCTTAGCGAGTTAAGAAGCAAATTAGCAGGATAAGAAACGTTTTGACCTTTTGACAATTTTCCCGTTCCCATGTGAACAGCTTCTTTTGTAGCATCAACATCAGGATAGCTTTGAGAGAACCCTGTGGTTAGGCTTGGCGAGTTAAGAAGCAAATTAGCAGGAAAAGAAACGTTATGACTTTTCGACAATTTTCCCATTCCTGTGCGAGTAGCTTCTTTTGTAGCATCAACATCAGGATAGCTTTGAGAGAACCCTGTGGGTAGGTTTAGTGAGTAAAGAAGCAAATTAGCAGGACAAGAAACGTGTGCGCTTGTATGAATTAAGCTCATGACACATTTTCGGCATCAATTTCTTGAGAAGCAATCGCGCATTTCAATATCGCATGTGGAGAGCATTTTTTGGCCGACAATATAATAGAATATACTCTCGGGCAACTTTGAAAGTGCATTCAACTAATTGAATGTTCACATTTCCAGGAATTTCGACTTTAATTTCAAGGGAGCTTATAACATCTCAAGAAGGCTATCAGACTTGTGTTGGATACGTCTAACATGATGTACAAAATGTCTTCAAATGAATTGTCTCGTAACTATGGTTATGTTATAACCTTGTTTTAATTGCTTTTTGAAGTGTTGTACGTGTTTGATAATGCGATGGCTTTTCCTATATTTCTCGAAACTATTGCAGTGTAGTTGCAGAGATTCTATAGCCTCTAATTGCAAGGTGTTCTGCAAATACCACATAAAAGTTGTAGCACTCATTTTTATAGTAATTGAAGTAGATCAAAAAACCGTACCAAATGACCAATAAGGCCGATTGATACATTTCCAACATCGATGTATGTTAATACCAAAGAAAAGTAAATCTGACGACAAGCCCAGCAACCCAAGGCCTCTCAGATGAGTTTGATTTGTATGAATGGAGAGGAAGAGGGAGGCAAAACTGAAAATAATCTTCGTCAATTGTCATCCCTAGACGTTCTTGGCACAGGATAGAACAAAATGAGGAGCTATGAAGCACAGACAAATTATACGTGCTTCCGTGTCGTGTCCAACACGTGGCGGAGCGTGTCGGACACATCGACACACTCTAACACATTGGCCGTGTGTCAGATTTGTTGACACGTGGTCAACTTTTGTCGATGCATTTCGACACGCTTGTCCCAAAGACAATGGAGGGTGGAGGCGAGGGCGAGGGAGCAAAGATGAGGCCGCGAGCGATGGTGAGAGACGGCGAGAGAAAGAGTAGAGACTGAGGCAAGGGCCGCCACTCTATGATGCTGCGATGGATCGGCGACGAGGCTACAGCTGCGAGGGAGGAAGGGCTAGAGGCGAGGCAGTGAATGATTGTGATGAGGACCGAGAGCAAGCAAAGATCGAGAGGAAGAGGAGAGGAGGGGGTCATGTGGTGAGGAGGAGGCGAAAAAGGGCGTTGCCAGGGTTTTGAAGGAAACTAAAATAATAAAAAAAAAAAAAAGGGATTTGGCATGTTGGAGGGAGGGGGAAGTGATAGGAGCAGGGGGAGCAGTGTCAAGTGGTGGGGGAGGGAAAGAGACGAGGGAAAACAGGGGGAAGTAACAGGAGGAAGGGGAAGTGTCAGGTGGTGGGGGAGGGAAAGAAAAGTGAAAAAAAATTGGGGGTGGGGTAAAGAGACGAGGGAAAAAAGGGGGAAGTGACGGGAGGGAGAGGGAAGTGTTAGGTGGTGGAGGAGGGAAAGAAAAAAGAAAAAAATTGGGGGCGGGGGAGAGACAAGGGAGAAAAGAGAGTTGGGGTGGGGTGGGGTGGCGACCCCCCGAGAGACTTTTTATTTAATCGAAAAAATAATTAAATGAACTAAAAAAGTAATTTTGAAAAATAAAAGTACTAAATGTTGAATGATTAGTGTAAATTCATTGTAGGTTCTTTTTTTTAATTAATTAATTATTTAAAAATTTGAATTAAATTAATTAAAAATAAAAATATTTATTTAATATACAACGTGTCCGAGCATGTCGGAATTTTCTATTTTAAAGAATGATGTATTGATGTGTCGTGTCACGTGTTCGTGCTACTTGGATGAAGAGATGAGTTATTCCTCGTCAAATGTAAATTTACATCTTCTTGCTTTACATACACAAGCTAAATCACAACGTTTAGCGTTCCATATATATATATATTTATCAATCATAATCTCTCTCCGTCTCCCCTTCTTCTGCTAGTGGCTTATGTATAGGCACAGAGAGTGGCTTGCCCTTGCGACTTCTTCAATCAAGTGAAACGCGTGAGACCTATCAAAGTGTCAAGAGTTGGCTTCAACAATGAGAAGTTGAAACTCCCTGTTTGGTGTCTGTTCTCACCTAGCATTCAAACTAGAAGAGCCCCCACCACCAAGCTTATGGTCGATTTGGCAATAGACAACCTCCCCGGTATCGTTGAGGTAGTGATCTCTCTTTAAACTTTGTTTTAACGTCCCGATCGAATGGAAGGGCAATGGGCTTGACTTCTTTAGCTCCTAGGAATATACCCCGAGCATCGGCTTTGCTGCTTCCGTTTGCATCATCCCAAAGAAAAAAAGGGTGTCTTTCATTAATTTATCAAGAGACGCTATCATTATCGAAGCCCAATTCTTTATAGATAGGCATTATCTGATCTAGCCTAACACAGAAAGCGACTGGATATTTATATTGCAGTGATTCTCACAAGACTTGCATCTATGTAGCAAAGCTTCTATTTTTATCAATTAAAGTGATTTTTATCAATTCAAAAGAGGGGAAATGTATATAACTCACAGCTTCAATTAAGTAATAATGAGGGAATTGAGGGAAAAGATGCTGTATGACGTAACTTCTGATACCATTGTGAATGTTGTTGAACCATCTAAAGTCACGATCGAGCGTGGTGAGCCCACCTCATAAGCAACTCCGTCCTTAAAACAAAAAAAGCGGAAAAGAGAACCTAAAATTACTTGCAATTGTCATCCCAAAAGGAAAAAAAGAAGTGGAAAGTATCTTCTTCTATTGAATGATATTACCTTTCGCCTGTATCAAGGGAGTTTATCTTCATGACCATGGTGATACAGGTAAGTCACAAAGTTCAGCCACATCACAAAAATGTGAGAATTACACTATTGAAAACACGTTCCAATTAGAGTTCGTCCAATGCTAGGAAATATTAAGATTGATGTACAAAATTCAGATACCGACTAATATGGCAAGCTGTTAGTAGACCTTTCGAACAACTATGTGCCATTGAACAGCAAAATAAAGTCTCCACGGAGTTGAAGATAATGCCGAAGAAAGAGGAGAAGAGGAAGAGGAAGAGGAACTACCCAATAAGGGATGCCATAGAGCTCAAGCGATTGGAGGGGTCACATCATGAAGGACAATCCCACAAGCAAGTCCACTATTAGACAATGTTGAGTTTGGGTTTGGAACACGATGTGCTTACTAGGGGTGAGCACGGTTCCCGGGTAGAACCAGGAACCGGAGAACCGAACCGGAGGGTCCGGTTCGATTCCAGGTTCCAAAGAGACCGGTTCCCGGTTCCCTTTTTTTGGGAACCGGTCATATTTCAAAAAAATAAAAATAAAAATCCTAGTTTCCCTCCACATGATTTCCCCGCTCTACGGATTCTTCCCCCCTTCCCCTTTCTTTTTCTTCTCTCTTTCTTTTCTCCCCTTTTCCCTCCTCACGTCACTTCTTGTCCCCCTCAACTTTTTTCTTTTCTTCTCTCTCTCCTCTTTCCGGTTCCGGTTCCAAATCGCCTAGGGTTTCTGGATTGCTCTCTCTCTAGAATCCTCCGTTTCTTTCTCAACAAGCGCCTCCTCCCGGCGTTGTCTCCGATCTCTTGCTTTCCAGGACCTGATCCGCGCGACACCCTCCATTCCATGGCCACTCCGATTCGGAGCTTCGATCGAGCGCTCGTCGCCGTCAATCAGTTCCCGCTCTTCTTCTTCTTCTTCTTCTTCTTCTTCTTCTTCTTCTTCCGATCTCTTTCTTGTTTTTTGTGGCTTGAGAGAGCGAGAGAGAGAGAGAGAGAGGGAGGGGGGAAATGGTGAGGGGGAAGACGCAGATCAAGAGGATAGAGAACAACACGAGCAGGCAAGTGACGTTCTCGAAGCGCAGGAACGGGCTGCTGAAGAAGGCCTTCAAGCTCTTCGTCCTCTGCGACGCCGAGGTTGCACTCATCATCTTTCGCCGAGGGGCAAGCTCTACGAGTTCTCGAGCTCGACGAAACGGTAGGTTTTCCTCCGCATTTTTGCTTGACAAATTGCTCCTTTGCCTAACTAAGATGAGCAACGTTGACAGTTGCTCAACCTTCATTTCAAAATTTGGAAAAAATGAAGATTGCAGAAAGATGCACTGTTACTTGATTCTGTTGGGGTTTACTGGTTCCATTGGGTCGAATAGTTTATTGTCACGCTGTTTCTTTTGCAAGGCCTCCTGAAGGTAGCGTGAGAATCTTATGCTTCGCGTGCACGAACTGCAGGTACTTGGCCTTGGCGAACTTGGCCAACGGCGAGCCCGGGTTCCGTGCGATGAAGCTTGGGGGCTGACGGACTTGTGCTTCTTGAACTGGTCGAAGAAGGCTTGGGGAGTGCGCTCCTCGATGGACAATGACTCAGTCGCGAGCGTGAAGTTGGGGAAGTTGAAGCCCTCGAAGATCGATCTGGCCACGAACGATTCGATGGCAAAGTGCCGGTGGCCGGGCTTCGCGAACCTCACTTGCGGCTCGATGAATCGGATGGCCTCGTCGAGGTTCCAGTTAGCCGCCTCCATCTCGCGAGCCATGGCTTTCGCGAAGTGCCTCATGGATCGTAAGGCGTAGTGGAGGACTTGGGCGAAGTGGGTCGAGCTCAACGACGCAAGCTTGAAGCCGTCGAACAGGGGCAAGACGCCGCTCACGTTGAGCATATTCTCCGACGACCGGTTCTTGGAGACGAGCTCGTTGAGCTTTTTCAAAACTTTTAGATATGGCTGTTGGTAAATGATCTCCTAACTCGCATGCTGACTTAAATTGACCCAACTCTATGTTTTCTGTTATTTCATTTCTTTTCTTTTTTTTTTTCACTTCTGTTCAGCTATTGTATTCGATGCACCAGCAACTGCCAACACCTTTAAAGTTTCTGCTCGACGTGGCACCCACTTCCTGCCCACTCAAATCAAGAGCGAAATGCCGAGAGCATATGCTCATACAACATGCCCGTAGTTATTATTATGAAACACATTGGATCACCAAATTATACATTAGACAATGTTTTCTCTAGAAAACTATAAATTTAGTTGTCTATTCGGATGTAAAAGATTCACATTGTTTTGTATTGGCAAGTATTGAAAACGGAGGGCCAACTATTGAATTATTTCGGCTTTCGAATATTCGCGTCCACTACGAAAATGAAAAAAAAAAAAAAAAAAAAAACCTGTTGGAACCTGGAACCGACCCCGGAACCTATGACAGGGTAGGTTTCAAGTTCTCGGTTCTGACGGGTAGGTTCCAGGTTCCAAAAATTGAGGAATTTGTACCCGATGATAGGTTCCAGGTTCCAGATGGAACCGAACCGGAACCTGGAACCGCTCACCCCTAGTGCTTACTTGTTTGTAATGTTGAAGTCTTCTCTTTTAATAGCACAAATTAGGGGCTAGAGAAAAGAGAGCGAAAGTAAATAATTTTTCTTGGCTTTAACCCTAGGCTGTCCTTTTCTTACAAAAGTGGCCGCAATGAGTGGGTGCTTGAATGCATAGTAGCCACACTTGAGTGTTCTCTTTCAGAGATGTAGCCGCACAGCTACAGTGTGACGAGATGGCCGCACAGTAGCTCCCGACAAAAAGAGGCGGAGCTACAAACGTGGAAAAATCGGAGGGGGTTCTTCGTAGGAAGAGAATGGGCACCCTGTGCGGCACAAGGGTCGTTCGAACAAGGAGCATAGGACACACGATGAATTTTGTGCTGTTAAGATTTTTACATCTTATTTAGTTAGTTTATCTATAAATACTTTGGGCTTGGTAATATTCTAGGTGAAGGAAAGAGTTGAGCGTGTGAACGATTGTAATTTAAATTTTTTTATTATAGTAGATTATTTGTCAATGGCTTTCTAGATGTCGATACCAATATTTAAATCGAACCACATAAATTTTGGTATTCTTTATTGTTCCTTGTCTACTTTCTCTTATTATCTTGTGTTGACTTAATAACAAGATCCTAGTAAATTCCGCGTTAAGTTTTACAACAATCGGTATCAAGCTTGAGAATATGATTTTCTTGATTTTGATTTGAGGCTTTTGCTTATCTAATTATTATCTTTTAATTTTATTATTGCAAATATATCTAGAGTGAAAGTATAAATTGAGAAGTTCAATAGAAGGAACACCTTTGGATTATAGAGCTTTAATGTGGAGGCATTATCAACAACTCAAGGTTTGGCCGAAGCATTGGAGAGAAAGGAGAAGTTGCCCAAAAATGAAAGATGCCGAAAAGGACATGCTATTGAGGAAGGCAAGGATTGTAAACTTCTTGAATCTATTAGATGTTGTTTTAATAGAGGTGGTTGACAAAAAGGATGCTACAGCATTATGGACTAAACTTCGGGTACTCTATATAATAAAGGGTTTGAACAATTTCTTATACATATTGAATATGATATTTTAATTTAGTTATATTGATGGTACATCTACCAGATCCCACATAAATGAGTTTAATAAACTAATGGATTTAAAGAACGTCGATAAAATTCTAGATGATAAAGAGTAAGGCATGATGTTGTTAGCTTCTTTACTAGAGTTATGAGAGCGTTTTACTTATTCACTATTACGGGGGCCTATTATGATTACCTCAAAAGCAGTAAAGTCAGCCTTGTTCTTTAATGAGTGGAAAAGAAAGTTACAAGATGACAGTCTAGCACAGGATGTAGTGCATGGACTAGTGATTCGAGGTAGAGACCAACATTGAGGATCCAATGGCAACAAAGGTAAAATTAGCTCAAAATCACACCATAGAAAGTTCACGAGACACGTGAATGCTTTTAATATTACGAGGAGGAGCCACATTAGAATAGACTATTCGAGACTAAGAAACTAAGGTGGTAAGCAGAATGCCATGAGCAATGTGGGAAACGTTGCCGAGGAGAGCACTAATGATGTAGAGGCCATCTTATGTGTGACTACTAGTTCACCAAGAGATGGATCAATGCAAGATTTAGGTGTTCTTACCATATGACATTTCATAGAAACTGGTTTATCACTTATCAAATTGTAAATGGTGGTAGAGTTCTAATGGGAATAATGTAGCTTGCAAGGTTGTGGGGATAGTGATAGTCCATATTTGGATGCATGATGGGGTGGTGCACATACTAATAGATGTGAGGCATATACCAAAGCTCAAGAAGAATCTTATTTCTTTGGGAACACTAGATGACACTGAGTGTAAGTACATCCCTATGGAGTACTAATTCTTCAGATGCCATGATAGTGATGAAGGGGAAAAAGTGAATATTCTTTATAATCTATCGGGAGAGATCGTAACAGGAATTGCTACAATTTCATTAAGTAAATCAGATTCTGACTTAATTTGGTTATGGAATGTGCAATTATGGCACATAAGTGAGGCATGTATGATAGTGCTAGGTGAGAGCGGGTTGTTGAAGGGTAAGAAGATAAGGAAGTTACAATTATGTAAGCACTGCATATTTGGGAAATAGCTATTCATTCAACCAAGCAACCGGTTGAGTATATTTTTCTAGACATTCGAGGCCCGTCTCCGATACCTTTAAAAGGAGATACCTGATAGATATTGACATTTATCAACGACTATTCAAGAAAGGTATGGGTATAACTTTTGAAGCACAAATCTCATGTTTTTGATCGATTTTAAGAAATTTAAGGCATTGATTAGAGACAACCACATAAACAAATTAAGTGCCTAAGAACCAATAACGATGTGGATTTTTATGGTAAAGATTTTACCAAGTTTTGTGAGAGAGAATGGATTGTGAGACACTGCATAGCACCCAAGTCACCACAGCAGAATGACGTAGTAGAACAGAAGAACATCACTTAACTTAGTGAGCCTGGTGCATTTAGGACTTGGCAAAAAAATTTAGGCTAAAGCATTGAGCATGGTATGTTCCCTAGTTAATCGATTTCCATCATTTACTATTAAGTGGAAGACTATTGAGGATGTATGGCTAGGGAAACCTGTGGATTACTCGAGATTACAAGCATTCGGATGTTATGTGTATGCTCATGCGAGTGATGGTAAGCTTGAGCGAATGGTGAAGAAGTGTATATTTATGGTTATGCACGTAGGGTAAAAGGCTATCGATTGTGGTGCACTTATCTCAAATCACTCAATTTTATAATTAATAGAGATGTGATCTTTGACAAGACTATAATACTTCAACAATGGAGTCTTGAGACACAATCAATAGATCAAACAAATCATGGTGTTAGTAGTGAGATGGAGCTTTAGGTTGAGATTCTAAATATCTCAAAGGTAACATAGGTTGAGACTACAGACGAGGGCATGGTTCCTGAAGTCAACGATACTAAACAACCGACAAAATCACAACATACTATAACTGTGGGTAGAAAAAAAAGGTAAATTAAACACCAATACTTTATGGCTATAAAGATATTGCTTATGCATTGACTGTAGGTGATAAGATGGAAATAGATGAGCTTCTATCTTACCCTATGGTGATGGCCAATTCTTAATCAGTGTAATAATTAGGGGCTATAAGCGAAGAGATGGAATCACTCTATCAAAATCAGACATAGGAGCTTATCAAGGCACCCAAAGAAGTAAATGGGTCTACAAAAGGAAGGAGGGCTCCCTAGTGTTGTGGCAATGAGATATTAAGCAAAACTTGTTGCTACATAGTAGGAGGGCAATCACTACAATGGTTCTCTTATGGTAGGCCATACTTCTATTCATTTATTACTTGTCTTAGTTGCTGCATAAGATCTCAAGCATGAGTAGCTATATAGGAAAACAACATTTCTTCAAAGTGAGGTGGAGAAGCATAATTTACATGAGGCAGCCTGAGAGATTTGTCATTCTGAGTAAGGAAGATCACATTTATTTATTAAAGAAATCTTTATATGGGTTGAAATAGTCTTTTAGACAGCAGTATAAGCATTTCGATACTTTTATGGCTAATTAGACCTATTCAAAAGTTAAATAGATGGTTATGTTTACTTCAAGTCATTCGAGGATGGATCTTTGATTAATCTGTTATTATATTTTGATGGCATATTGATAGTAGCTGAGAATATGTTTTATGTTGATGTGCTAAAGAGGAAATTGAAAACTAAGTTTGAGATGCAAGATTTATGTGCTGCAAAAGAAATATTGGGTATGGAGATTTTACATGACAGGAATGCAAGAGTTTTGAGTCTATCTCCAAAGAAATATATTGAGAAAATTGTAGCATATTTTAATATATAGTTAACGAAATCTATACATCATTAATGAAGCATTTTAAATTTTTAGATAAATTATCACTACAAATTAAAAATGAGGAGGAACATATGTCCTACGTTCCTTATTCTAGTGTAGTGGATAGTATTATGTATATTATGATATGCACCAGCCTAACATTTCACAAACTATGAGCATAATTAGCCTGAAACATCCTAGTAAAACTCGTTAGGAAGCTATGAAGATGGGAATAACAGACATGAGTATAGTATATTGGAAGGACAACAATGGCAATGAAACCACCAGTCATGTGGATTCGAACCACACTGAAAACTTGGATGAGTGTAGATCTTTAACAAGGTACATGTTTATGCTAGTAGGTGGTGTAGTGATTTGGAAGGTATCCTTATAAGATCACATTGCATTGTCTTCCACTGAGGTAGAATACATGGCAGTAGCTTTTCTAGCAAAGGAGACAATATAGCTATGGGGTTTGCTCCGGAACTTTGGGTTGGAGCAAAAAAATGTTGATATACAATATGACAATCAAGGTGTGATAATTTTGACATATAATCCTGTTTGTCACGAGCAAATAAAGCATATCAATATCAAATATCATTTCATTCGAAATGTCTTAGTGAAGGTTATGGTTGTTGTAAAAAGGATTGCTACAATAGAGAATCTAGCAAACATGATGATGAAGCCTATTTCTTTGGCGAAGCACAATCTTTGTTAAGCACAATCGGCATCTATAAAGAGTGACCACCTATTGAGGCATTAGGAGATCAACATTAATGATAAGCACTATAACATGATTTCAAATGTTGAGTTAAGATGAAAAATTGTTAAATTATGTCTCAGATTTTGAGCTCATATATGGCATGCTTACTTAGTGTTCAATTGTGGTCGTGAGAGAAAGAACAAAATAAGGGGTATACTTATCTTTGTAATATTGAAGTTCTTCTCTTTTAATAGTACAAATTGGGGCAAGAGGAAAGAGAACAAAAATAAAACAAATATAGAATTTTATTGACTTAACCCTAGGTCGTCCTTTCCTTGAAGAAGTGGCCGCAAAGAGTGGGTCCTTGAAGTGCACAGTAGCTACACTTGAGTGTTCCCTTTTAGAGTTGTAGCCACACAGATACAACGTGAAAATATAGCTACACAATAGCCCTCGATAAAAAGAGCTAGAGTCGTACAAGTGAAAAATTCTCCAAGGGCTCTTCATGGGAAGAGAATGAGCATTTTGTGCCGTGCGAGGGATGTTCCGAACAAGGAGCATTGGTGAATTTTGTGCTATAAATTTTTTACATCTATCTAGTTGCTTATTTATAAACACTTTAAGTTTGGATTTGTTGGGAAAATCCCTACGTTGTATTAAAGATGACAGAGACAATCAAATGTTATTAATATGTGTATTGGTTGAGTAGTACCAGGTGATGTATGCACAGATCGAAATGCAATGTTGTCATAAATAGCACCGGGTGAACTAATATGAGGAGTGTTCTACCATTATCTTGAGTGCTTTGTTGATATTTGAGATGAATAAGGTATTAAGCGATTCAAGATGTCTACAAACTAGGAAGATCTTCAAATAAGGTGAACACTTGGAAGGACCTTGATCAAAGATGAATAAGCTGAGAATAATAGGAATGTTCATGAAGGCTTAGAGGCTATGAAGCACGGATACGTTATACATGCTTCTGTGTCGTGTCCGACACGTGTCGGAGCATGTTGGACAAGTTGACACGCTCGGACACGCGTTGACCGCGTGTCAGATTTGTCGACACGTGGTCAACTTTTGTTGACCTGTTTCGACACGCATGTCCCAAAGACAATGGAGGGTGGAGGCGAGGGTGAGGGAGCAAAGACGAGGCCACAAGCGACAGCGAGCTCATGACGGCGAGAGACGACGAGAGAAAGAGCAGAGATTGAGGCGAGGGCCACCACTCTATGATGCTGCGATGGATCAGCGACGAGGCTACAACTGCGAGGGAGGAAGGGCTGGAGGTGAGGTGGTGAATGATTATGATGAGGACCGAGAGCAAGCAGAGATCGAGAGGAAGAGGAGAGGAGGGGGTCGTGCGGCGAGGAGGCAAAGAAGGGCGTTGCTAGGGTTTTAAGAAGAAAACTAAAAGATTAAAAAGGGATTTGGCGTGTTGGAGGGAGGGGGAAGTGTCAAGTGGTGGGGGAGAAAAGTGAAAAAAATTTGGGGGTGGGGGAAAGAGACAAGGGGAAAAAAGGGGGAAGTGATAGGAGGGAGGGGGAAGTGTCAGGTGGTGGGAGAGGGAAAGAAAAGTGAAAAAAATTTGGGGGTCGGGGGAAAGAGACAAGGGAAAAAGGGGGGAAGTGACAGGAGGGAGGGGGAAGTGTCAGGTGGTGGTAGAGGGAAAGAAAAGTGAAAAAATTTTGGGGGTGGGGGAAGAGACGAGGGTAAAAAATGGGGAAGTGACAGGAAGGAGGGGGAAATGTCAGGTGGTGGGAGAGGGAAAGAAAAGTGATTAGGAAAAAGAGACGAGGGAAAAAAAAGGAGTTGGGGTGGGCTGGGGTGGGCTGGGGTGGGCTGGGGTAGCGATCCCCAGGGGGACTTTTTATTTAATCGAAAAAATAATTAAATGAAATAAAAAAGTAATTTCGAAAAATAAAAGTATTGAATGTTGAATGATTAATGTAAATTTATCGTAGGTTCTTTTTTTAATTAATTAATTAATTATAAATTTGAATTAAATTAATTAAAATAAAAATATTAATTTAATATACAACGTGTTCTAATGTGTCATAATTTTTATTTTTAAGAAATGACATGTCGTGTTGTGTCGTGTCGCTTGTCCGTGCTACTTAACTTAGAGGTACAAAAAATAGGTGAATACTTGAATGGGCCTTGATGAGGTGAACAAGCTTAGAATGGGGATGTCCAATAAAGCTTGAAAGAAACATGAAGATAAACAGCTTGGTAGAGTTGAAATTGCAAATATATTTGAAAGGACCAAAAAGATTAGCATCGTTATCAAGTGTAATGAATTGTTATAGGAGCAATAGATTTCTGGCAAAAAGCAACTACCTAATATAGATAAGATGGAAGAATGTGATAATACCAATGATCCTTGTGAGTTCAGTGAAGATGAGAAAATAGCGTGTGGTGTCCTTGAAGATTTTTGGAAGTTGACTCAATCACATCATTTGAAGATGAGGAATCGGCGAAGATGCTGTTGTCCTTAGAGATCTTTGGAAAATGAAATGGTTAATTAGCGAAGATGAGGAATAAGTGAGAATGCTGATGTCCTTGGAAGTTTTTGTATGCTGAAGAAGCAAAGAGGATCATTGGATGATTGATCATAAGTCATTTCACACAATGTGTCAATGGACAACATCAATAGACTAGTAAAGATTTGTATGTCCTAATTATGGTTAAAGGATTGTGAGGATATTTAGGGTGTGTTTGGTAACGATTCTGTTCCCGGGAGTAGATTCTGATCAAAAATGATTTTTTTTTTATTCTGTTCCCGGGAACTGATTATGAGTAAAAGAACGCGTTTGGTAACTATCTAAAATTTCTGATTCAGAAATAAAATTGCGTTTGGTACCGTGCTCATTGATTATGTTCCAAATCAATTTCGTTTAATTTTTTAAAAAAAAAAAATTACTTTCTTCCTTTTTTTTTTTTTTTTTCCTTTTTTCTTTTATTTTTTTCATTTTTTCCTATTCTTCTTCTTTTCTTCTTCTTCTTCTTCTTTTCTTCTTCTTCTTCTTCTTCTTCTTCTTCTTCTTCTTCTTCTTCTTCTTCTTCTTCTTGTGGCCAATCGCCGGTCCGGCGACCGGCCAAACAAGGGCCGCCGACCTCACCAGAGCATCGCCGGCCCATGGCGCCGGCCCTCATCGGCCGAGCCTCGCCGGTCGGGGTGAGGCCCCCCGGCCACTAACAAGGCTGGGCAAGGCCCACCCGGCCACCGGGTGGCCGGGCAAGGCCCGCCTCGCTAGTGGCTGGGCAAGCCTTCGGCGAGCTCACCGAATCGGCGGATGGCGACCGGCGGTGGCGGCGGCGGCGGGGGGTGGTGGACAACGGTCGCAGGATGGCGAAGGAAAGAATAAGACTTGATTCTTTTTTTTTTATTCTCAAACCAAGAATATATATATATATATATATATATATATATATATATATATATATATATAGTATTCTCAATTCTTGTCCAAAACTAATTCCGGGAACAAATTTGTTCTCGGAATCAATTTTGGACAAAAATTTTACCAAACGCGATTTTGTTCCCAAACTGATTCTGGGAACAAAAAATCAGAATCAGGCACTGTTTGGATGGTTACCAAACAGTGCTTTAGTTCTGAAAGGTGCTGGTCACTTGACCACCTGCTTAGAATATTGAAAAGAAGAAAATAGCGATTACAAAGACTTGGAATTTACCGAAAGATCACCAAAGTTGATCAGGAGCAGTTTTGGCATTAATGAGCAAGTCTGACAAAAGTACACTGACACTGTTTGGGAACAATCGCTATCAGAGAGACGTTCTGATGATCTTCAACAATGGTATGCTATTGGCAACTGCTAGAACCGATGGCTAATTGGGGATTTCGATGGGGAACTGTCATTTGAGGATGAATAGCTATATATCGAGTCCTAGAAAAGTAGTTGAGTAGGGAGAAATTGGAGAAACCGAACAAGATGGGTCATGTGCTTTAGGTCTTCTTCTCTGCTCTTATTTTGTTGTTAGCTATTGTGTATTCCTAATGTCAATGTCTGTGTGGTGCTAATGTGTGTAATTAGTGATAAGAGCAAGTGTACAAGAGTGATAGTAGTATGTGAGTCCCAGTGGTGTGATCTATTGGAAAGGCGGCACTTGTTTATTGTAACTTGTTTTGAAGATTACTTGTGGATTCCAACTTTGCCGCGGCTGTTAGTGTTAGGAGTGGATATAGGCTTGGAGATAATATTGAACCACTATATAGTTAGTGTTAGGAGTGGATATAGGCTTGGAGATAATATTGAACCACTATATATCTGCTTGCAAATCTTTTATCTCTTCACTATTTGTATTACCTTATCTTTATTATCATAATCTATCAAACAGCAGCACACGCACCTAATTTCTATAATCTATTTCTACCAATGTTTGAAGTTAAACTTAATCATTTCTAGAAATGTTTTTCATAATTCTCAAACAATATATTCACCCCCCCCCCTTTAGATTGTATTATTAGCCCCTGATAGGGTATAATTTAAATATGGGACACCAAAGCACTTGTAACTCTAATTTTTTTTTTTTTTTATCATAGTGAATTATTTACTACTAACTCTTCCCATGAATATAGGTAGAACCAAGTGATTAGTTTCCACGTTAAATTTTACAACACATACCATGGCCGTCCAACATGCTGTGGATGTGATAACATCTTTCCTCTCACTTGCTACGAATAGGCCGCTCTCTCGGTGAAAGTGAGACCCTCATTTCCTTGGACTTCTACTCCACTGTGAAATTAACACCAAGTCAGAGCCACGAGAATCTCAATTCCTGACGACATTCTCTCATTCGAAACTTCACTTTTTTTCATGATCTTTAGGAATTCAAGAATACTTTCTCTATTTATGAATTCTCCAAGGAAACTCAGGATTAGAATTTAGAAACAGAAGATGAAGTTTCAAAAGATAATCTTGCTGGCCAGAGGAATTGGAATTGATTTCAGTCAATCACAATCACAAAGGCATCGAATCTTAGAGGGGCTCTACTGTTCAAAGCAAGCAACGTTTCCCCATGAAAAGGTGGATTCATGTCCGATTCATGTCTAATTCATAGTTAATTAGTTGGGTCTATGATCCATCATCATGTCAAAAATAAAGTCAGGCAATTCGAAACGCTCTTTGTGGAACATTGCTTTTCTCTCCTTTTCCTTGCTTTAACCATTGTTGATTCAGTATAAGCAACAAGAAAAAGATCATCTCTGGGGGCACGCGTCAAACGCTCACAAGATAGAAGGGTTAGGCAAGCATGGGAAAAGGGGCTGTGAGGCGGCAAGTCCTTGTAATGGCATCCATGCTCTTGTAGATTCTCTCTAATAACTGCAAGAAGGAAGAAATCGAGCCCAATTCAGAAATTATGATACTAATAATTGATAACAAAAAGCAAAAAAAGAAAAAAGAAAAAAAGAGTAGAACAAAGATGTAGATGATTCACTGGACGTCATGACTTAACATTCTCGACGTGCCGGTGATTCCAGTGATAAGTTTTGTGGTTGATTCTCTTGTTGTATTCAATGCAAAAGAAAGTGACATTCAAAATTGTTAGTGGTACCATGAGTCACATATTTCATTATTCACTAAAATCATACTAAGTTCTAACCATTTATACCGAGCTTCTTAAGATGGAAGAGTTAGGTAATTCCTATAGAACTAGTGATTTTAGGGAGATTAAATGAAATTAGATTTTTTTTTATTTCGTGAAAAATGAATTATTTAAAAAATTATTGAACCTAAAAATAATTACTCATATCACTTACAAAAACGAAGGAATGAAATTTTTTTTCATAATCCATGATATTTAGATATAAATTATTGTCAATAATAATACATTTTTCGTTGATTAATTATTTTAAGCAATGCAAGCAATCATTTTCAAGAAATATTTTATAAATTATTCATATTTCTCAAAATAAATGGAGTCTAAACAAAGTGACTTCAAGCTTACCATCCATGTTAAGGCATGAGAATGGACGAACGAAGTAGATGCCTCACCACACTATTCTGCTTGGGATCGTTCGAGAAGCTTTCGTGCCCACTGTGTCAGTTTTGAAAGGAAAAAAATCACCAAAATTTAAGTGACAATAACAATAAAGTGATGGGAATATCCATAAGCAAATGCGATAAGACAACACAACTTAACTGAGAATCCGCAAAGCAAAAATGAGAGGTAGAAGCACCAAACCGAAGACAAACACAACACAACCTATGACAACAATAATCTCTATGAAATATGATGACATAATATGAAATTCTTCGCAAGGGACAAGCTAGACTCCGTACCAATTGTGGCTGAGAAAAAAGAGGGCTTACAACATGGTGTAAAAGTTTTCCTAATATGAACTACATTAATTGATATTGTAATTTACCGTTTAACGGTTTCCGTTAAACAGGGATTGGTCTAAGGTGAGATAGAAGGTTTCTTAATTAGTTTAATGTGGGCTGGCTAGTGTGGGCCGAGTTGAGCCTGGCCCGTAATGAGGGGGCCTAACTGGAAACTCTATAAATAGCGCTAAGTCTCTCCTCTAACCCTAATTTTTCACACGTATCCTCACATAAGGGGCATTAACCTAACGCTAAAGGGTGAGGGGGCCGTCTCATTGAGCCAGTGATACGGAGGGCAATAGAGGAGGACTTACGTGAGGAACACTGTGTTTTTATTTCCATTTCAAGAACGATGGATCCCAAAACAGGTGCGTTAATCCTTCCGCTCAATTATGCATTTTCTTGTTCTGGGTATGGTGATATAGGGATTGCATAATTTGCGTCCAACATGTGGTATCAGAGCCTCCATAACCCTAGAACACGAACGCATAGTATTTTACCCTAATTTTGTGATTTTCGAGACTTTCAAATACAATAAAAATAAAATTGAATCACATATTCGGACTAGGCTCAACGAGGCTAGTAAAAACGTGGGCGGTGTGTCGCCAGGGGAGGCCCCACGCGCCCCCACGCACAGCCACGCGCCGCCGGCGTTGAAGACGCGTGCCCACGCGCGTCCATGCGCCCTCACGCGGGGGGCGCTGGACGCGCATGCGTGCGCGCGGAGCCGGCGTGGCGCACGCGGACATCACACGCTAATGTCAGCAACCCGGACTCGAATTCGGATTCGATCCTTTTGTGCCGACCCGCTAACGTCACGCTGACGTCAGCGATGGACCCGACCCGACCCGACACAACCCGAATGGTGACCGACCCGACCCGACCCGACCCAGGACCCTACCCAACCCGTTGACTCGACCCGACCCGGTCAACCAGTCGGACTGGGCGGCTGGACCAGAAGGTCAAACCGCCGCCGGTCGAACTGGTTTGACCGGCCCTTTGACGCCCGCGCGTGAGCTCCACGCGCCGCGCACTCAGGCGGCGCGTGCGGGCACGTGGATGCTTCGTTTCGTGCGTGGCCGATAGCGTTGGACTCATATTATGATTTCCTACGTCATGGTATATTTATATTAATTTTTTGATTATTTTATGGATGTGAAAATGCATACGGAACCCTAAATACGTGCTTTTTAGTGTATTTTTGCGTATTTTTCTTGTATTTTTCTATGATTTTGGAAATACAGGTGCTGGGTTACTGGTATGTTATAACATGAACTTTATGAGTGTTGTTCATCAATATTTTACAATAAAGTTTATTTTTATGAAGCAATGTAATTAGCATGATATGTGATTTTAGTGATTTACTACCCTTGTCACTAAAGTTAAAATCACATATGTATGGTTTATGTGAGATGTAAAATTTTATATCCCTAATCTGAGAGATTTTCAATAATTCAATTGAGATGTGATCGCCAAAGTGGCACACTTAATCGGGTTTGAGAAATTTCGGTCTTGTATAATGATTGGGATGTCTCCTGGTCTAATGTGTACTCATACTCCCAAAGGGGGTGATTATGTATTAGTTCATGGAGGGATACATGATGATGTGGTGGAGGAGTGACTGATCCTAGTTGTTCATATGCCCAAAGGTGATGAATTCACGAAGATTGGAATATATTCTCATAACCGCTATCATGTGGGGAGTGTACAACTGCTTGTCATGTATTCTATCCAAAAGTGATTATGTGATTTTGCCTGTAACTCTCTAGATGTGTACTTGTGAGTCAAGTTACACAATGCTCACATGATGCTAATTATATACATTGCTTGTATTTCAGTCACCTTTTCTGTAAATGGTAACTTCGTCACAATTGAGATTCTTGCTGGTTCAAATTTTAAGAAATGGAGAGAGGATTTTTTGTTTGCCATGGAGATGGTAGATGTTCATATGGCTCTTACTATTGATCGGTCGGTAGATCTGACTGCCGAGAGTACAAAGGCTCAGAAAGCAAATTTTGCTGCATGGGAAAAGAGCAATAGAATTTGCTTGCTGTCCACGAAGCACTCCATTCAGGAACACTTGAAAAGTGATTTGCCTACAGACTACAATGCTAGGCAAATGATGGAAGCTCTGATAGCTAGAAATCGTGTGTTGCCTAATGCTGAAATAGGGACACATCTGCAAACACTTTTTACTATGAAGTATGATGGTTCTGGTGGAGTTAGAGATTATGTTCTGAGGATGGTTGATTTGCAGACAAAGCTTCAGGCTCTTAATGTTGAAATTCCTACTGCTTGCATCATCCATCAAGCTCTAAATACTCTTCCTCCTGACTTTGGGATTATTAAGACCAATTATAGTTCCCAAGATGAAACCTGGTTTGTTAATGACCTGATTGCAAGGTTGGTGGCAGAGGAAGAGAAGTTGAAGAAAGATAAATGGCACATTGCTCTTTATGCTTCTAGTTCTGTTAGTGACAAGGGTAAGAAGTTGAAGAATTATACCCACAAAGGCAATTCTGAAGCTGCTGGTCCTTCCAACAATAAAGGAAATTCTGATGGTGTAGATCCTTATAATACTCTAGGTCCTAAGAAAGCATTCACCAAGAAGGATGGTATTCTTTGCTACTTTTGTGGGGAGAGAGGACTCGTGAAGAAACGCTACAATAAGTTTAAAGCTTGGTTGTCTAAGAGAATTAAGAATGAGCCTAAAGGTAATAATTCTTTGGCGTTTGTTTGTGAATCCAATCTATCTGAAACCCCAACCAATTCTTGGTGTCTAGATAGTGGTACAACTAATCATGTTGTGTTTACCATACAGGGGTTCATAAACCGAAAGACGCCAAATCAGGATGAATTAAAGCTTACTGTGGCAAACAACATTGGAGTTGACGTCGAGTTCGTGGGAGATGTCATTTTGATTTTAGATTCTAGTTTTAGGATGATGTTGAGGAACACCTTTTACGTACCTTCTTTTAGGCGGAATTTAGTTTCAAGTGTCTTGTTTGGACATGTGTGGATACTCTTTTGAGATAAAGAGTAATACTATTTCCATGTTTTATTATTCAAATAAGATTGGGTGTTGCAATTTATCCAATGGATTGTATCGATTGAGCTTATCTCCCAACGACATGTACGTTGCTTATTCAGCTGAAAATGTTGTTTCCAAAAGACCTCTACCTAAGGAACAGTCTTATGCATTATGGCATAAATGTCTTGGTCACATCTCCAAAGAAAGAGTAGAAAGGCTAATAAAGGCCGATATCCTGCCTACTCTTAAAAGTGATCTAGAGACTTGTGTGGATTATTGTAGAGGTAAGATGACTAAGATAAAGAAGAAATCCACCGTACGAAGTTCTGACTTGTTGGAGGTTATTCACACCGATATTAGTGGACCGTACACGGCTACCTTATGCAGAAATTTTTATTTCATCACATTTATTGACAATTTTTCCCGATATGGATACTTATACTTGATTAAAGAAAAATCCGAGTCTCTTGACAAATTCAAGATTTTTCGGACTGAAGTGGAGAAATAGTTGGGAAAAGTTATTAAAATTATCAGATCTGATCGTGGTGGTGAGTATTTTGGTAGGCACGGTGATGCTGGACAACTTAAAAGGCCGCTTGCTAGATACTTAGAAGATTCTGGGATAATAGGTTAGTTTACTATGCCAGGAAGTCCTGAACAAAATGGTGTGGCTGAAAGGCAGAATCGCACTCTTATGGACATGATGAGAAGTATGATTAGTAGGAAAAATTTACCCGATTTTCTATGGGGTGAAGCTTTGAAAACAACCCTTTATATTCTAAATCGTATTCCTACTAAATTGGTTCCATTGACTCCCTTTGAATTATGGACTAGACGTAAGCCTAGCTTAAATCACTTTAGAGTTTGGGGATGTCCTGCAGAGGTGAAGTTATACAATCCCACATTGAGTAAGTTGGATTCCAAAACTACTCGATATTACTTTGTATATTACCCAGATCATTCAAATGGGTATAGGTTTTATAACCCTAATGGAGGTACAAGAATTGTGGAGTCTTAGACTGCAAAATTTCTGGAATTTGACGTAGCTGAAAATGGTAGTTGCTCACGAACTATTGAAGATGATAGGATGGTGGGGATTACTGGATCACTGTCTCATCCTGTGCAGACAATTATGGAGCCTTCTACGCCACATATTAAGCATGTTGTGGCCCAAGATCCTGATGAAATTCCACAAACTCCTCAAATTCAGAATGAGGATGAAGTAGCTCCACTCAGAAGATCAACTAGGGAAAGACGTTCGGCTATACCACCCGATTATCTTGTCTACCTAAGAGAGCATGATTATGATATTGGTTGTGTTGTTGATCCGATGACTTATACGAATGCCATCTCATGTCCTCAATCAGATTTGTGGCAAAATGCGATGAAAGATGAGATGCAATCTATGAAGCATAATGGTGTTTGTGAGCTTGTTGAATTGCCTGAAGGTTGCAAACCTATTGGATGCAAATGGGTATACAAAACTAAAAGGGATTCCAAAGGGAAGATTGAAAAGTTTAAAGCCAAACTGGTAGTTAAGGGTTTCACTCAAAGAGAAGGAATAGATTATGAAGCAACTGTTGGATGAAATCTCTTAAAGTATTTTGAAGTTGACAAAACATTTTTATCAGTCTAGTTTGAAGACTTACAGACTCTATTGACAAAAGTCTGAAGATCAAAGTCTGAAGCTAGCAAGACTCAAGACTTATATTTCAAATTCTACTCACATGGACAGTTTCCAGGACGACGTTTATTCTGATCTTATATGATCTTTATTCTAACGACTAGTGGATATCTTTCTACTTTGGATTCAGCACTAAACGATCTTACTTTCATATGGAATATGTTTAGATTCTCTAAAGATTTCGCAACTTATATTTGGAAGGATCTACTTATGGAAACCGAGATCCTGATTGTATGGGCGAGCAGGATTGATGGGCTATCAACACTTACCTTAAAGAGCTCGAGATCTCTCTAATTGATTCTGTCCAACGGGTTGATTGGAAGAACTTCTTTGGAAGGTGCCAACGGTATTGAAGGCATAAAGAAGTATATAAGAGAGATGCTCTAGTTGTTGAAGGGTGCGGATAGAAGAATTCCAAAGTCTCGAATCTCCTTTTTCTATTTTGCGATATCATTCTTCGAGCGATATTTGTAAAGAGAGATCATATTGTAGTGAGACCTTGAGGAAGTGTAGTAGAGTTTTCTACACTGTGGACTCAAGAGCATGAGACTGTAATCACTCTTATTGATTCTTAGTGAAATCCAGCCAGAAGGGCTGTCCGTGCGGGGAGAGTGGACGTAGGCTTGATCTAAGCCGAACCACTATAAACTGGAGTCTTGATTCTCTATCCCTAATCCTTTATATCGTCAACTGTTTTCATTTGCTACAATTGTTGGTTTTAAGTTACTTATATCTCATTCGGTTTAATTTATTAAAATCTCTTTAAACACCTATTCACCCCCCCTCTAGGTGCTAATTCTAGTCCTAACAATTGGTATCAGAGCTTGTGTACTTACTTATAAGAAGTGTCTTTACTTCTAAGTAAAAGATCTATGGCTAGTATGTTGCATACAGGGTTGGTTGAAGGTCAAAGCAATACCAGACCTCCATACTTTGATGGAAAAGATTACAAAGCATATGGAAAAATAAGATGAAGGCATTCATAAGATCAAAGATCCTTTGGAATGGGAAGTGGTTGATAATGGAATCATTCCGCCGCCGCATCGAATCGAGAGAGGAAAAGAAACTGATGTTGAAAAGAAACTGATGTTCTTACTCGTCTGACTCAAGAAGAAATCACCAAGAGACAAACTCTTGACGCTAAAGCTATTTACTCTTTATATTGTGCTTTATCCCCTACTGAGTATAACATAATATCTTCTTGTGATACAGCAAAAGAAGTCTGGGATAGGCTTCACATTACCTATGAAGGAACTGATCGTGTGAAAGAAACGAGGATCAACATTCTCTTGGGACAATATGAAGTCTTTAAGATGAGATCGGGAGAATCAATAACTGACATGTTTAGTCGCTTTACTGAAATTGTGAATGGTCTTGAATATCGGGACATCCAATCTCGGGACATATGAAGGTCAACAAACTCCTTCGATGACTCTCAAAAGACTGGAATTATATAAAAACCTCAATAAGAGAGACACAGAGGATTGCTCCACTTTCTGTAGACGAACTAGTTGGGACTCTTCAATCCTATGAAGTGGAACAGACCAACGAAGAGGAAGACTCAAAAGGTAAGAAATCTATTGCCTTAAAGTCTAATGACTATTCGATGTTACGAGACTACGAAGAAGAACTAGATTATGAAGAGCGGCACTCATGATAAAGAGATTAAGAAAGTTGAACAGAAAAGGAAGGAAATTCAATTGGAAGAAACAAAATTCTCAAAGGTTTCAAAACAGGTCAACAGAGGAAGATGATTCGAACAAAGAAGTGACTTGCTTTGAATGCAAGAAAAAGGACACATCGATCCAACTCCGTCCTCTCGTTAAAGAAGAGAAAAGGAAAGACGAGAAAAACAAGAAGGCACTCAAAGCAGAGACTTGGAGTGATACCGAATGTGAAGAAAGTGACGATGATTATGCCAATATCTGTTTGATGGCAAAATCGGACTCGCACTCGAGACCTTGATTCCATTAATGCACTGCATAGCGAACTCAAGGTTAGTAACCCTGAAAATTCCTTTAAGGTTTCTAAATATATTGATGAACTTTGTCTTAGTCTGAAAACCTCTCTTAAGAGGATCTCCGAATTAAAAAGGAAAATTATACATCGAAACAACAGGATAAACTTTTGAAAGAAAAATTTGAAAAGTTGGAAAAGATTTTGATCTGTGAAAGAAAACTCGGACGTTATTTCAAATGAAAATAATCTTTTGAAAAATGATATCTCTAACATATCAAAAGATTTTCAAATGGTTCTGAAAAGTTGGATAAGATTCTTTCGATACAAAGACCCTACTTTGATAAATTAGGTCTTGGTATGACTTCAAACTATTCCACTCGATTGATTTTCCGAAGGTAAAAGAAAGAATTAAACAAAGACTAGCTAGAATTGTTTACAAGAATCATTTTAAAGTTTTTGTAAAACCCGTTGGTAGAAATGCTCGAGATGTTCCAAGTGTAAAAGCTTAGAACACTTTGAGAAAGAATGTCCTTTGGTTTGGAGACCCTGTTAAAAAGAGTTGGGCTAAGACTCCGTCTATTGTTCTAACACTTCGGACCCAAGATGGTATGGGTACCAAAAAGAGCTTGATTTCGATAATTGCAGTTACTATCAAAAAGAAGATAAAATGGTATCTTGATAGTGGCTGCTCAAGACATATGACAGGAGACTCAAGTCTGCTTCATAAAACTTATCCAGATAGACGGAGGAAAAGTTTCCTTTGGTGGTAACAACAAAGGAAGGATTCTTGTCGAGGAACAGTGAAGATTGGAAATTTGTCTATCAATAATGTTTCCTTAGTTGAAGGATTAAATTACAACCTGCTTAGCATAAGTCAGCTTGTGTGATTCGGTTTCAAGATCAACTTTCGGGAAGAAACGTGCTCGGGAATCGCAAAGACTCCTCTCAATCCTTTGCGGTCGAAGACATGGAAATATCTATCTTCCTGGATGTGAATCAAGAAAGATCACAATGCTTAATATCAGTACAAGATGAAGCAAATTTATGGCACAAAAAGCTAGGCCATATCAATATGAAGCAAATCAACAAGATCTCTATAAAGAAACTTGTTCGAGGATTGCCTATTCTGAATTATTCAAAGTCTGATATATGTACACCATGCGTACTGGGTAAACAGAACGAAAAACATTGGTGGTAAAAGGTTCTGTCTGGTAATAGTGGATGACTATTCACGATTCACTTGGGTCTACTTTCTTACAAGTAAGTCAGAGACTTTCTCTCTCTTTTCAAAATTTGCTAAAAAGGTGCAGAATGAGAAAGGTCACACTATCTCAAGCATTCGTATAGACCATGGAGGTGAGTTTGAAAATCAAGACTTTGCTAAATTTTGTGATGAATTTGGTTTTCAACACAAATTCTCCTATCCATATACACCAGAACAGAATGGGGTTGTGGAAAGGAAGAATAGGTCTTTACAAGAAATGGCAAGAACACTTTTAATTGGAAATCAAATTTCTTCAAGGTTTTGGGCGGAGGCCGTTTTTAACTTGCTATATTATAAACCGAGTGTTTTTAAGGCCAATTCTTGAGAAAACTCCTTATGAAATTTTTAAAGGGAAGAAACCAATAGTTTCTTATTTTCAAATATTTGGTTGCAAATGTTTTATTCTAAAGAATGCAAATGATCGTGTTGGTAAGTTTGAAGAAAAATCAGATGAAGGATTCTTTCTTGGATACTCTACTACAAGCAAAGCTTTTAGAGTGTTCAACAAAAAGACTCGAGACTATAGAAGAATCAATGAATGTCAAATTTCAAGACTCTCCACAAGTTCAGCAGATACTGCATCGAAGATTCAGAATCGCTCCGACACCGATAGATCTAACTCCACCGACGCGCTTACTAAATCGAAATCGCACAACAAGCTACTAATGAAGAATCTACTCAAGTAGAAGATCAACAATCTATTAGACTTACCAAGAATCGGAAGCACAAGTCTAGTCATCTGAAGAACTCATTATTGGGAACATTAATGAGGGAATTCGAACAAGATCCAAAAGGCGAGAAGAGTCTAGTGTTGTTGCTCTTATTTCTGAAATAGAACCCAAAAATATTGAAGAAACTTTAGCTGATGAAAGCTGGATTGAAGCAATGCAAGAAGAGCTCAGACAATTCAGTATTAACGACGTATGGGAATTGACTCCCAAACCAAAAGGTAAATCAGTTATTGGAGCTAAATGGGTTTTCAGGAACAAAGTTGACGAAAAAGGCAAAGTCACAAGAAACAAAGCAAGACTCGTGGCTAAATGATACACGCAAGAAGAAGGGATAGACTATGATGAGACTTACGCTCCAAAGTAGCAAGGTTTGAAGCAATCGCATTACTACTTGCTTTTGCTTGCTATAAGAATTTCAGGTTGTTTCAAATGGATGTCAAAAGCGCTTTCCTGAATGGATTTATTCAAGAAGAAGTCTACGTGGAACAACCTCCTGGATTTGAAGATTCAAAGAAACCAGACTCTGTGTTCAGACTGAAGAAAGCTTTATATGGATTGAAACAAGCTCCTCGAGCTTGGTATGAAAGGCTAAGTAATTTCTTAATTCATAGTGGTTTTTCTAAAGGAAAGGTAGACACTACTTTATTCGTTAAAAGGAAGGTAAAAGCTTTCTACTTGTTAAGATTTATGTTGATGACATCATATTCGGATCATCTAATGAGACTCGTGCAAGAAATTTTCTAAGTCTATGCAGATGAATTCGAGATGAGCATGATGGGTGAACTATCCTTTTTCCTTGGTCTACAAGTCAAACAACTAAAGGAGGGAATATTCATTTATCAAGAGAAATATGCAAAAGAACTTGTTAAAAAAGTTCGGTCCGGAAAATTGCAAAAAAGACGGACATACCGATGTCAAGTTCCTTGAAGATAGACAAAGATGAAGCAGGGAAGAAAATTGACCAAAAGTTATACAGAGTATCATTGGTTCACTTCTTTATCTTACCGCATCTGCACCCGACATATTATTTAGTGTTTGCATATGTGCTAGGTTTCAATCTGATCCTAGAGAATCTCACTTAAGTGTTGTTAAACGTATTATTAAATATGTTGCTACTACTGCTAAGATCGGCCTTTGGTATCCCAAAGAAGGAGACTTTACATTTCTTGGCTATTCGTACGCAGATCTTGCAGTTGTAGAGTTGAAAGAAAAAGCACTTCAGGTCCTTGTCAATTGCTTGGAAACAGGGCAGTATCTTGGTTTTCAAGGAAACAAAGAACTGTGGCTCTTTCAACGGCTGAAGCAGAATACGTAGCCCTTGGAAGTTGTTGCTCTCAAATATTGTGGATAAAAAAGAATCTGCAAGACTTTGACATTGAAGACTCTTGCACAGTAAATAAGATGTGACAACACCAAAGGCAATCAATCTTACAAAGAATCCTATCCTACATTCAAGAGCAAAACATATTGAGATTCGACATCACTTTATAAGAGATCATGTTCAGAACAAAAGTAAGTCTTGATACAGGTTCATAGACTCAAAGAATCAACCGTACATCTTCACAAAGCCACTTGAGAAAGCTTGTTTGAGTCTATTCGCTCAAGACTCAATATTTTATCTCTTGAAGAATGCTGAAGCTCGGACTCTCAAGAATTCAAAGTCCATGAGCATCGACTCAAAGGTTAAAGTCCGAGAATACAAATCGACGCGACCGTAAGTTCATTTACCGAAACTGTCTTATTGATAAGGTAAGATTATCCGTCTATTTTAAAGCTTATATTTAAAAAGAGTGGTTATCGA